>CM060886.1:47843008-50685508 GCA_030762935.1 Hymenopus coronatus
ACTGCTACTGCTACTGCTACTGCTACTGCTACTGCTACTGCTACTGCTACTGCTACTGCTACTGCTACTGCTACTGCTACTGCTACTGCTACTGCTACTGCTACTGCTACTGCTACTGCTACTGCTACTGCTACTGCTACTGCTACTGCTACTGCTACTGCTACTGCTACTGCTACTGCTACTGCTACTGCTACTGCTACTGCTACTGCTACTGCTACTGCTACTGCTACTGCTACTGCTACTGCTACTGCTACTGCTACTGCTACTGCTACTGCTACTGCTACTGCTACTGCTACTGCTACTGCTACTGCTACTGCTACTGCTACTGCTACTGCTACTGCTACTGCTACTGCTACTGCTACTGCTACTGCTACTGCTACTGCTACTGCTACTGCTACTGCTACTGCTACTGCTACTGCTACTGCTACTGCTACTGCTACTGCTACTGCTACTGCTACTGCTACTGCTACTGCTACTGCTACTGCTACTGCTACTGCTACTGCTACTGCTACTGCTACTGCTACTGCTACTGCTACTGCTACTGCTACTGCTACTGCTACTGCTACTGCTACTGCTACTGCTACTGCTACTGCTACTGCTACTGCTACTGCTACTGCTACTGCTACTGCTACTGCTACTGCTACTGCTACTGCTACTGCTACTGCTACTGCTACTGCTACTGCTACTGCTACTGCTACTGCTACTGCTACTGCTACTGCTACTGCTACTGCTACTGCTACTGCTACTGCTACTGCTACTGCTACTGCTACTGCTACTGCTACTGCTACTGCTACTGCTACTGCTACTGCTACTGCTACTGCTACTGCTACTGCTACTGCTACTGCTACTGCTACTGCTACTGCTACTGCTACTGCTACTGCTACTGCTACTGCTACTGCTACTGCTACTGCTACTGCTACTGCTACTGCTACTGCTACTGCTACTGCTACTGCTGCTGCTGCTGCTGCTGCTGCTGCTGCTGCTGCTGCTGCTGCTGCTGCTGCTGCTGCTGCTGCTGCTGCTGCTGCTGCTGCTGCTGCTGCTGCTGCTGCTGCTGCTGCTGCTGCTGCTGCTGCTGCTGCTGCTGCTGCTGCTGCTGCTGCTGCTGCTGCTGCTGCTGCTGCTGCTGCTGCTGCTGCTGCTGCTACTACTACTACTACTACTACTACTACTACTACTACTACTACTACTACTACTACTACTACTACTACTACTACTACTACTACTACTACTACTACTACTACTACTACTACTACTACTACTACTACTACTACTACTACTACTACTACTACCACCTTACTTCATTCATGTAGAAACTCAAGGATATTAAACGACCGATATGTCGGCAACAGAAGTAAGCATAAATGTCAACCAGATAAATTTGGAATGAAATATAAAACCGTGTATTTAAAATCTAACTTAAAATATATGTAATATCATAAACATTGTAACTCTCTAGGACAGCATATTTGAAGTCAAAGAAGCTCAGAACTGCACTACAAAGAACAGATAGTTTTTTTCAAGACACTAAACAAACATCTAAAGATTCATTGTGCAGCAATTATAAAAAAAAAGTGTATATTGAAAATCGCACAGCAGCATATCTAAATACAACAACGCAAATTCAAAAACACATGAAATATCACATAACCTTTTTAGCAGATTTAAAAATAGTCCCTTGGAGGCGCCAGGTATTCATTCCGGCTCCTCTGACAGTTAAGCGAGCGCTCTACCATTTGAAATACGCCCCCTGACGAAGTTGGGATGTTCTACCTCATTAAAATGTTTGCACTTTTTGGTCCAAAACCATTTTTGTGCAGACTAATTAATTTCAGTTGTAATATGCAGAGTTTCTTCCTGCAACCTAAAAGCAAATTGACTTTGAGAAGCCAGCAAAATAGTTGTATAACGAGAGCTATTACAAAGTGCCACCTGGACCTCCTGGGTACTGTGGCGGTAGCAGCGTGTTTGCCTCACATTACATAGATCGTGAGTTCGAATCTCGCTTAGGGTGAGTCACCCGAATAAGGCTTTTTCTGGGTTTTCCCTTAACCTGAGAAGACGAATGTCGAGTAAATTTAAGCTTCATGGATCCCGAGATCATTTGAGCATCATTTCACCAGTTTCATTCATCTTCCGATATGACCAACCAGGTTAAAGGATGTTAAGCTACAAAAAAGAAGAAAACAAAAAAGGTGCAACCTGACTAAATCTGTATCATATGAAACCGTGTTTAAGTGAAAGATCTATTAGATATATTTTTCAAGGAAATATAAAAATTTGGTTGGAGGCGCTGAGTAAAGCTAAAACGCTAGAATAGGCTTCCAATGTCGGTTTCGTTTTCTTTACCAAGAAGCAGCGACATTTTCTTCTAAAAAACTCAAGTACATGTTTTGGAATAAACAGTATTTGAATGCTGTAGAACAATAGCAATGTGCGCTCAGTAATGCTCTGGTCTTGTAATGACTTCATTAAGCTATATTACTTGAAGCATGTTTTAGAATCCACCAGTTAAATTTTCTATTCATAACAGCTGATCCAACTTTTTGTATGGTCAAACGCAAGCTTGACATAAAGCGTATTCCTCCGGGCCGAATTTGAACCAGCGACCTATAGATTACTGCCTTTGTTAATGACCCACTACAGTCCACCGCTCTACCAACTAAGCTACCAGAGGATTATTTTTAAATATAAACATTTTGTGTGGTTAAATGTAAGGTTGATATAAAAGTATTCCTCGAGGCCGGATTTGAACCAGCGACCATGAAATACTGCTTTTGCTAAAGACCTACAACTGCCGTGTGATTGGACAGTTGTGCTGAATGACCTTTACGGCGCATAGTGACAGTTCCGCTAAGTCTGTCCCTTTCTTAACTACGTCAGGTTCCAGGTAGCAGACTTCAAGTGACTATAATTATATTTACCTCTTCCCACCATCGTTTCATCTGGCTGAATCGACGCACTTGTGAAGTAGTGAATTTTTTAGAAAGCTAAATTATTCCAGATTCATTGCTCTTACTTTCTCTACCATGAATAATGTACATAGTACGTAAAGAGGGTATTGCATATCACCCAAAAATTCTGAGAGATCGTCGAGAAGTCACTCGTAATGGACGCCGTTGAGTGCCTTTAAGCCCTATTCATCCATTCACCGGAAATACATATTTTGAGAACCCCTGAATAATATTTAATAAAACAGTTTTAGATACACTTTGTGGACTGTTGAGTAAACTTTGCGCACACGGCAAGCAGATTCATGTTTAAAGTAAACTTTACAAATACACACGCGCTCTTCCCACAAAATAGAGAGAGATTAGATTGCATTGTGGTTGGTGAGCACGATTTTCACGCAGCCGCTATTGTTAGCCACTGCGCTTTTGATATTAGCACGCCTTCTGTTGGTTAAATTTGCAGACAAAAATAAGATTTTGTGGTCTTAAATGTTCAATTAAGCAGTACATTTAGACTGTTGGTTTTAAACTAGTATAATGGTCAATACATATGTGTGTTGGTTGTTTTTTAAATAGCAGAAACAAAAATCAATACGGGTGTTTCAATACACAGGTTTATTGTACTTATTTAAGTGAATTTTTTGTAGTATACTTAGTGAAATATGTTATTCGTTGTCAACAGAACGATTTTTAATTTTAGAGTTCTAACTCGGAAAGACCTTGGAAAGCTTGGGTAAAGGCAATTCGCAGACAAAATTGGCAACCTACTCCGGCTTCTGCTGTGTGCTCACAACACTTTACATCCGACGATTTAGGCTTAACAGGGCGAACTAAGAGAAGGAGCTGATCCTTCTGTTTCCTGCTTAACCCTTGTATTTGCACAAATATCATATCGTTCTTCCTTTCTGCAAGTAACTAATGTAGATGATTCCACGTACATGCCCCCCCCCAAAAAAAAAACCGAGGCCATCACTTTTCTGCAGATTTCACCAGTTTTGCCTTCTTCGGAGCCTTTAAAAACCCACTGTTTCGACTGTACTTTTATCTCTGGATCCATGTTTCACCCACAGATATGAAAATGCAGGTTATTAAAGATTGAGGATTGATATGCACACTCTACTTTAAGTGAAAATACCTTTCTATCAATACTGTGCCCACCACTAAGCCTGAAATTGATAAATTTGTGTCCAAAAAATGTATCAGCGTTCTACTATACAGCCCTAATGTGTTATTTTAGGAATAAGGACTGCAAGACATATCTTCTTATCCTTCCAATCGTCTTTAAAATTGGCCAGCTCCGCTACTGATGTATTTTTACATGCCGACTAGTACTTTTAATAACAACTCCATGTGAAATAGTACTCTTAATAACAGCTCCATACTACCACACCGTCTAACACTTTCCGAGGCCATCCTGCAATGTAATAACAGTAATGACCCTTCTGTATGGATCTGAAAGTTGGGTACTCACATGACAATGCAAGAAAGGTTAGAGATTGCCTTAATGGGCTTTTTACGAACAGTAGTGGGATGTAGATTTGTAGAATACTGACAAATTGTAGATACAAGAGAAAAATTACAAATAGAAGACATGATAACAAAATGCTAAAAACAATAGCTGAAGCACGTAGAACGTAGGTATGAATCACAATGGTCTATCGCAAGTAATGCTGGAATACCAACCCAGAGGCATAAGAGAGCAAGAACGACGTGTTATACAATGAGAAGAATATTAACTGAGTTTTAATTATCTTAGGTTTTAACAGTTGTAATAATGTGATCATATGTAAATTTTCTTGTATATGCTTTGTAAAAGCAGTGTTAAATACTAGAAATCGGAACAGGCCAAAGGGCTAATCCGTGTAGATAATGATAATGATATTAGGGGCAGGGAATGCGGGAGGTTAAAGAAACCATTCCTGGATTCAACCTGGGTAACACTTGAAAAAGGCCATGGGTGAGAATGGTAGCTAGCATCGAATCCAGAACCTCCTGAATGCGTTAGAGCGGCCCACCTTGTCCTGACTCCGTGTACTAAACCTGAAATTAATTCGCCTGCAGCGAAACCTTCACGGAGCAGCAATCATGCATTTGCAATACGTAACCATTCAGAATAAGAGTGTGAAAACGAGATTAAAAAACCGATACAAACATACTTATCAGGGGGCGTAGCTCAGATGGTAGAGCGCTCGCTTAGCATGTGAGAGGTACCGGGATCGATACCCGGCGCCTCCAATTGACTTTTTTTAGTTCAATTAATCAGGATTTACTAGATTTCATGCTTTCCCAAATTTGGGTTGATCCAAGGATAAGTTGCGGTGCTACTTTTATTAATTTTTTTTCACTAATTGTTAGATAAAAGTCTCTAGATTTTCTTTACTTTCTAAAACTGTTTGTTGTTTATGTTGCAGTGTAGGTTTGAGCCCTTTTTACTTTCTCTACTTAGTACACTGTTTCTAGGTGAAGAAGGTACTGTATTCCACCCAAAATATCAATAGTGACATTTTACTGGAAATACACGTTTTAGGATCCCCTGTATCCAGAAAAGCATTTTTAGAAAAAGTTTCGTGTGTCCGTGTGAACATATTAAATCCAAAAAAAAAAAAAAAAAGTCGGCTAAATAAAAAGCTTGATAATTAAGTACAGCATCTTTCAATAATGTGACATGAAGATTTTCAAGAAAAACCCCCTACTCTAGAATACTCATTAATGGAAGATTTTGGAAATAATTTACTATCTCAAAAATGGCTCTAATGATTTTGATTAAAATATGGTATAACTATTGCAGATTTTACATGGCAAATAAAATGCATATGTTGAATTTCTTGGGAATACTCTTCATTCCCAATGCATTTTGCATAGCTGGTAAACAGTAAGAGAGAGACAAAAACGTATCTACTACACATCAAAACACATAATTTATGTCCTTTACAGTTTTGTTGTGGAATTAGCAGCTTCCGAGTTATTCCTTTGTATTAGTTTTAATTAAAATATACTTATACATACATTTCTCAAACAGGGAGTCATTCGTATTTATTTTATATTACTGATGGTCATGTAAAGAAACGAATTTCAATGACAATCGCATAGCGACTGATTTTAAAACATTTGACTAACGCTTTATCATAATGTATTCTTATATTATATATCTGCTTATGAGGAGGTAAGTAATAAGACCATTCTGTTAATACTTATATCGATTAGTATGAAGGATTTTTTAAGGTATAGTAGTTGAGATAAACTTATGTGATTAATATAAGGCAAGACTAATTCAAAGAAATAGGCATAAAACAAAAATAGGGCATTTAGTCATAGTCTGTTAGTTATCCACCAAAAAAAAATTACACAGCTCATGATATTGAAATTAGCAGATTCAGTCGCTGTATATTTATTTTGCTCAATATGTATTACTTCATGAAATAAATAGCAGAGTTACGCTTTCTTTGCATATTTTTCTTTAACATAATTAGTATTTTAATGTATCATTTTCTCATGTCTGAAGACCTATTTCACGGCAGGAAAATACTGTTGTAGGGTGTGCCTCGGACCGCTATACATTGTGTCTCAGCTTAAAGAAATGTATTCACTTATTTTCTCTAACGTGATTGGTTGTGTGCTTTATTTAATTTTCAACCACTTACACAGAAGATCGTCCGCCAAATAAACCTCCCTAAAAAGTACATACCCCTGGTGGGACTCGAACCCACAATCCCCGGTTTAGGAGACCGATGCCTTATCCATTAGGCCACAGGGGCTAGCGCGTTAAAGTCACAAATAGTTTTGTATACAGTCTGCAACAGACCTGGTCAATGGTTTATCAGGAAGCAGTAGTCCCAGCAAGACCTTTCAGAAAGAACTAGCCATATATATGCAAATCGTGATATAAAGCTGTGAAGACCCGTGACTTCCCATTTAAGAGGATATGTCGGGACAAATTCATAAAATAAATAGAATTAGGAACAAATATCCCTATGACAGTCAGAGGATTTCCTGAACGCTGCAGACACTTTATTTACAGACTTCCATCAGCGCGGCCAACTTCTAATTTCTGCCTTTTTTACTTTATGGCCAATTATTATAACTTACAAGTTAAGGGTACGACAAAGTGATAAAAGTGATTTTCTAAAATATTAAAGCTAGAGTTTTAAGTTTTTGTACAGACATTGGTAGAAACAAAAGTAGAATTCTTATCATATTTCATTTATTAATATATATTATATACATATGTGTGTTGTTCATTCTGACTATATTAATTTATGCGATTTTATTAGCTAAAATGCAAAATATGTCTTGTTCTACAGATATTCAGCTCGATGCAGACATTACTGGCAACAAAAGTAACATTCTTATCAAGTTTCATTCACGCTTCGCGCGGGCGGTGTACCTAAAGAAAAAATTAAGACAAAATCTTCCGCTTACAATACGACCATGCAATGAAATAAAATTACAATTAAATAATTTGACAACACTTTATTGTAATGCCTTGTAGTGTAAATTTTTCCTTCCAGAAAGAAAATAAATAGCGCCGATGGTTTGCCGACTCTCGAGCATGCAACGTTCAACTGCTCATGCGAAAAACACGCTAATTCAAGGTATATTTCACACATTTCTATCGAATGATCTTGGGATTTATTTTCATTGCGAATCCAAAGCGCACGGGAAACTGAACACGCTTAAATTTCAAAAGGAAAGTTGGTTGTTATTAGTGGTATTCTTGGAACATACACATCCTCGGCTTTGAGCTTTCCTATGATTAAAGTAGTTTAAATGAATTTTTTAATAAATTTTTAACAGCGAGTCTTGTTTCGTTGCACAATTTTGGCTGATTGAGATTGCGTAGCATAATAATTACCGAGTCAACCTTGAGCTGTAAATTGAGTGGCGGAATCCTCTCAAATCCAATGCATTTAGGAATTCAGTTAGATAACTGACCGCTTCATTTGGATTGGTAATGGAATCGATCGACTTAAATGTTTACATTTGTCCATAAATTTAAATAAATAATTTTAATTGTAGGAATTTATTGTAAAGCTGGTTGAATGGTTCTCTATGCCAAATTTAAAGCCATTTTTCTCAAGTTCAAATTTCATGTTATTTTTCCATATTAAAATCTATCTTCTCACACAGAAATACAGCTAGAGCTCTGAAAACGTTTCTGCAGAATATATCTAATAAAATTTCTAATTGAAAGTTTGATACTGGTCATAAATTAATCTTAAAATATAATTAGTATAATAATGCGGGGTTTTTTTTTTTTTCTTCAGTTTTTCCACTTTGGGATACAAAATACTTTATTTTAAAAAAAGTCTATCTAGTGTAGTTTAAATTTGTTACACAGATATTAAGGAATATAATTTAAAAGTGATGCATTTAGCTCAATATATAGATAATAAGATATATTTTGATTATATCTATTTAAATCGAATAAATTAATAAAGCCAGAATGAAAAAAATATATATTTGAATGAAATTGTTGAGAATGCTACTTTTGTTGACAGTAATAATTGTATCTGTCTCAATATCTGTAGAATAGGATATATATTGATATTAGATAATTAAGTAAAATAAATTAAAATAGCCAGAATGAAAAACATTTATATTTGATGAAACTTAATATGAATGCCAATTTTGTTGCCAGTATTATCTTCATTTACACACACACACACACACACACACACACACACATATATATAGGTACGTAGGTAGAATGCTACTTTTGTTGCTAGTAATGTCTGTACAAAAACCTAAAGCTCTAGCTTTAATACTTTAGAAAATCACTTTTATCACTTCAATGTCCCGTTAACTTGTAAGTTATAGTAAGTGGCCACAAGGTAGAAAAAGCAGACAGTAAGTGTTGGCCGCGTTGACGAAAGTGTATAAGCTGTCCGCAACGTGTGTTATAGGGATTATTGTTTTTGATTCCATCAATTTTATATACTCGCCGCGACATATCCTCTTAATGGCAGGTCACTTTTCTTCACTACCCTATATCATGATTTACATATAATTGGTTAGTTCTTTTTAAAAAGTCTTATTGGGAATGCTACTTCCTGACAACAAACTATTGGTCAGATTTGTTGCGCAGCTGTATATACGGAATTATTTACAGTCACAGTAAACCAGCCCCTGTGGCCTAATGGATAAGGCATCGGTCTCCTAAACCGGGGATTGTGGGTTCAAGTCCCACCAGGGGTATGTACTTTTTAGGACGAATAATCTTCAGTCTAAAAGGAAGAAAAGAAAATAAGCATACAACCATTCACGTTAGAGAAAATAAGTGAACACCTCTCTTTAAAGAGAGACACTATGTATAAGTGAGACCCTACCACAGAACTTTCCTGCCACGAAATAGGTCTTCAGGCATGAGAAGATGAGGTATTAAAATACTTATTGTGATAAAGAACAAATATACAAAGGAGGCGTAACTTTGCTATTTATTTCATAAAGTCAGACATTGAATAAAGTAAAAATACAAATCGAATCTGCTAATTTCAATATCATAACATGGCCTGTGTGCTTTTTGTTGGTGTATATACTTATAGACTACGGCTAAATGCACTGGTTTGTGTTGTACTTTTTCTTTGCATTAGTTTTGCTTTATACTAATCACATAAATTTATCTCACCTTACAAAAATCTGATGTATTCCATTCGCATGACTACCTATTTTACAAGCAAACTTTTACTAACCATTATTCTTTTTTCTACTCCGTGCTACTCGAGATAAGTATTGGCAGAATGGCCTTATTACTTACCTCCTCAGAAGCAGATTGGAACTGATGGAATACACAATGCCTAAGCGATAATCAAATGTTTTAAAACCAGGCCCTATGCGATTGTCATTGAAATTCATTTATTTGCATGACTAACAGTAAAACAAAATACATACGGAGGGCTCCCTGTTTGAGAAAAGTATGTATAAGTATTTTAAAATCGAAACTAACAACAAGAAATAATCGGAAACGTCTAATTCCACAAAACATTGTAAAGGAGATAAATTATGTGTTTTGATAAGATCTATTTCTTTTGTGTAGTAGATACGTTTTTGTCCATCTCTTACTGTTTATCAGTTATGAAAAATAATTCAGAATGAAGAGTACTTCAGAGACTATTCATAGAAAATTAAATATATTCATTTTATTTGTCATGTAAAACCTTTAATACCTATACGATATTTTAATCAAAACCATTAGAGCCATTTTTGAGGAAATAAAATTTTTCCAAAATCTCTCTTTAAAGGTTATCTGAGGTAAGAAATTTCTTGAAAATCCGTGTCTCATCATTGGAAGATTCTAAACTTAAATACCAAATTTGGATTTAACATTTTCGTTTTTGAGCTATGCTGTTCACAGACACACACACATTGACCTTTCTCTAAACAGATATATATATATATATATATATATATATATATATATATATATATATACATTTTTTTTTTTTTTTTTTTTTTTATTTATTTATTTATGCTAAGCATTATACAGGTGAATATGATCGGTGTTCAGCCCTGGCTCTTTACCGGTCATACTCATATTTTACAATAGTTTATTAATTCTAGTTTATTACACCATTTTGTCTATTTACTGTCCATATCCATTTATTTTTCACTTTGCATAAGAATTGTCCAATCTTCTTACTATCTTTTTGAAACATTTCAACTACTACTACATTTCTATCTATTTTAAACCATTTCTTATTAATATACTTTTTTCTCCAAATTTCAGTTCCTTTACATTTAAATAAAATGTGTTCTATATCTTCATTTCCGCCACATATAGGACATTGATTTTGTGGAATACCTTTCCTTAGACCTTTTAATCTCCATACTCCTGCTTTCAGCCATGCAATACCTTCTCGCTCCTCTTTATTTGTCACATCAATGTACTTTTCCCTTCCCCATGAGACTTTCATTGGTATATAGAAAACTAAAGATCTCTTTTCAGTTATTTCACTAAATATTTTTTGTATTTCTATATCCTCAAATCTTTTCCTTGCCAACTTCCAGAAGTTATTCACATTATTTTCTCTTCTTCTCCACATTTCCCCTAACCCACTACTTTCCAGGTTATTTCGAAGACAGTCTACCCATCCCTTGTTCTTTAAACTTTTCTCTTGATATACTAAACACTGTTTTAACAAATTCCTTTCTTCCAATTTCAATATCCTATGCCAAAATTTCAATGCCCTTTCCATAATCTTTCCCTTACTTGCCACTCTACCCAGCTCTATTTGTGCTACCTGCCTAACAGTTGCATTTGGTAACCCCAGTATTTCTTTGCAAAATTTCCTATGCACCTCATCTATGCCTTCCCATCCTCCTTCTAATCCCCATACTTCTATCCCATATAGCATTTTTGCCTCAACCACCATATTGTACACTTTTTCTAACCATCTAATTTTTATATTAGGTGCTTTGTATTTGCAACTTCTAATAGCTGATAAAGCTCCTTTTCCTTTTGCCAATGCAAATTTCTTTTGCTTTTCCCAATTGCCACCACTATCAATTTTAACTCCTAGATAAATACATTCTCTCACTACCCTGTACTCCTTTTCATTCTCATTCTTCCATTTTTCATATTTGCTCAATTTTCCCCCTTTTTTGAACACTACAATCTGCGTCTTGTCCTGGTTCACTTTTAAACTCCACTCTTTACAGTAATTATTTAATGTTTGCAAGGATTGTTTCAAGCCATTCACTGTAATTGCACCTATAACTAGATCATCTGCAAACAGTAATCCTGGAATCTGAATATTATTAATTACTGGCATCGAGTTATTATTTCTCCCAATTTCTGTTAATACATCATCTATATATAAATTGAATAGGACTGGACTTAACTTACATCCCTGTCTAAGGCCTTTCTCTTGTTGGAATATATATATATATATATATATATATATATATATATATATATATTTGTTTTAACTTAGGGAGTTTCAAAACATATATTTCCGGGAAATCTCGGTTTCGAATTTTTGGGTGGAACATAACATTTTTTCTATACACTATATACACATAGTACGAGTAGAGGAAGAAAAAAATCTGATGTGTTCCATTCACATAACTTTCTGTACATCTGTAGTATCTACTTCATGCTAATCAAGATAAATATTAGCAAAAATGGACTTATTACTTAGTTATTTGTAAGAGAAGTGAAATAAGGGAATACAAACTAACAGTAAAATCTTTTGAAAGCAGGTTGCTGTGATATTTAAAGTCATTTCTTTAAATGGTCAGGAGTTGACAAGTTCCTATATGAGAAAAGTTTTAATTATTTTAAAACTTAAACCAATAGCAAGGAATGCCTTGGAAACGGTCAGCTCTGCAACAAAAATGTATATGTCACAAAGTGTGTGTTTTGATAAGATCTACATTTTTGTATTGTAAGTTCTTGTCTATTTCTTATGGTTTAACAGTTATGCAAATTTCAGCAAAATAAAACCAGAATGAACAGAAGTTATTCTTTAGAAGCGATTCCCAGGAAGTTCAAGATACACATTTTATTTACAATTTAAATATCTGTAATATACGGTATTTTAATCAAAATCGTTACAGCTATTTTTTAGAAAATAAACAAAATAAAAAATATTTCCACGTAAAGAGTAGTTTGGGGTGAGGTGATTTTCTTTAAATGTTCCTGTCGCAACCTTGAGAGATACTTAACTTAAATACAAATTTTGGTGTTTAACGCACTTCTCGTTTTTGAGTTATGTTGTCCACACACACACACGGGGACACACATACTGACCTTTTTCTAAAAATTCACTTTTTTTATTCAGGGAGTCTCAAAACATATTATATTTCAGGTAAAGTTGAATTTTTAGGTGCAATGCAATACCTCTTCTATCTACTTTGTACGTTGTACGCCGTGGACATAAAATTGAGTCATTCCCAGACTCGTGTCGAACGAAGAGCTTCGTGCATCTTCGTAAAAACTTCACAATGCACACGAAAGAACTCGACAATGGTCTGTGACTGACATAGTAATAGTTAACTATGAGTTCTGGAAACAGAACACAGAACAACGTTACGGTGGCCAAGACTTTAAAAGAGCATTGCTTCCTCTCATAAGTTCCTAGTTCAAATTTCGTTATATTTGTTAATTTTGTGACTGGATATGTAGAACATAATATTGCATTAATATAACTTTGAATTTGAAGCTATACGGCTAAAACACAATAATACTACAACTTGTGTTAAATAACTAAAAATAAAATAAATAAATGTGTAAATAAACTACTATCTTCTAAAACTGAGACACAAAAAATAAACATAATTAATATCGGGTGTGTAAACCCTCACCCCATATAATAATTCCATGTCACGACAGTTCACAGGGAAACTTGGCCTACCGCACGGCCGCTGCGTCGCCCATCTCGGTCCATGACAGACGTCATTGATGGGTTCAGTATTGGAGGGTGAGACGTAGTCAGCGCCTCGAATCCCTCCCAGCCGGTTAATGCGGTCCTCACGACCTGGAGACGATATTTCTCCATCAAGTAGCTCCTCAATTGGACCCCAGCGACCTCATGAGGCGGAGTGCACCCCGGTCCAGGTCTCCCAGCGGGGGGGAAATCCCCACGCCGGTACTGGGGATCGAACCCAGGTCTCCCGCTTGGCAAGTAGCTGCGCTACCCCTCAGCCCATACACTGCTCTGAATCTTCGGGGCACAGACAAAATTAAATCCCTGCAGTAATGTGGACGTGAAGCTATAACATCCCAGGTCTCTTGACTTCGTGTCCAGAAGTCATATTTTGTCCTTGGCCCATCTATATGTAAATTTTCTCTATGGAAACCAATTTGAAACCTTTTGAGACTGAGAATATAAGTCATTCTAGTTTTGGTCCCAAAATATCAAATTTGCCCAAAATTGAATTCCTAAGAATGTATCAAAACATTGGTCTTCTTAACAATATATTCATACTATACAGTTTTTTTGTCGTTGAGAGAGAATTGTTGTTGTCTGATGCGTTTGTGCACCATTCTGCGCACCACATGATTTCGTGTGCAACATATTGCTGCTCGGTAGAATTAGCCCTTCAAGAAGCATCATAATAATAATAATATACTATTAACTGTACCGAATATCATGTATGATATAAGTATACCTAAAATAAATATTCGCTATATGCTGATTCAACATCATTAAGAGAAGGAAAAAGATGTTCGCTATATTCGAGAAGGAACTACGATCCTTACCGAAACCCATGTTTTGCCTAAGTGCTACAGCGAGCAGATGTGGAAGGTAGCTGGTTTAATAATGGTACAAATGTATCATATTTTGAGTCATTGTTTTTAGTTAATATTGAGAGTTTTTTAAGAATCTTAAATTATGTATTTGATTATTGATCATATAGGTTTGGAATTTGTGACGACTTGTTGCTACTTTTTTCTTACTTTTTTATTTTTCCATAGGTGTACATATGCCCTAGAGAAAGTAAAATAAGTAGTCTTCTGTTACGTTTTCAGGAAAATTGAATTTTTCATATAGTTTACCTTTAATCTAAAAAGATCTACATGGAGGCGCCGGGTATCGATCCCGGTACCTCTCGCATGCTAAGCGAGCGCTCTACCATTTGAGCTACGCCCCCAAGTATGCTTAGATCTTGGGCGGGATTGTATTTTGTTTGCATCTTTTGGTCATTAAATTATAGTAAGCCACGAACTTTTGCCACTACCGCACATTAAGTAATATCAAACTGATTTTCTGCAACAAACGACAGTCAAGCAATGTTCTCAACTCCATTCAGTGACATTATACTACCAAGTTCAAAAAAATATATTATTTTGTAGAAAATTATGTATTCACTAAGTTGCAAATTTAAATCGTAGCCATTCTTTGCAATGGTATGTATGGCAACGTAAATTCTAGACTCCGATTAATGATGGTTGTAAAAAAAACTCATATATTGACTCACTTGTCTTTCTCTACATGGCTCCTCTAGAAAGCACTTTTACAAGAGTTTATTGGCATTACAATACGAAATGAGGTAATCGTTTAACAAATTTGAACATTTCGTATTATGATTTTGTTGTGATACTTTTGGGGGAATTGATCTAATGTTAAACCGTGCTCCTTCTAAACAGTCTAGCTGCATTTTGCTTTCTCTGCCTCATACATAGTAGAGTATATAGTAGAGAAGGTATTGCGTTCCACGGAAAGATTCAATACGAGATTTTACAGGAAATGCCAGGTTATGGTCCCCTGCAACAAAAAAAAAAAAAAAATATATATATATATATATGGAAAAAGGTCGGTGTGAATGTGTTTCTTTATGTCTGTGAACAGTACAACTTGAAAATGTAAAGCCGGTAAATAGCAAAGTAAATGTCAAACTTAATATTTCAATTTACCATCCTCCAAGGATGGATAAAGGAAAATTCCTCAAATTTTTTACATAGCAAATATGTTCGAAAAGTTTGATTTGAACCATAAATGGCTAAAACGATTATGATTAAAGTACAATATATTTAATACTTTTTCACAATACATGAACTATACATCTTGAAGTCTCTGAAGTTCTCTTCCTTCTGAGTGATCTTCTGATAAACCGTAAGAGACAGACGATTTTTACTGCTCAAAACAAATAGTAGATCTACTTAAAACACCCAATTCGTATCATATACAATTTTTGAGCAAAAATATCCAATATTTTCATTGTTAAAAGTTTCATCTGTCCAGTACTTATACATTTGCTGAATGGAGAGCCGTTATTCGTTCTTGTTTTTTCTGGTCAAGCAAAGTGTACGGGGTTTCATTGCATCACATAGCAACCCACTCTAAACCCATCGCTTAAGCGTAACGTGTTTCCCTGTGCGCGTTGCATATTCAACAAAATAATCATTCTTTCTGAGTTTTCACAATATATTCATCAAATGTCTCACAATCGGCGAGGTACTCCGCTTTAATGTATGAAGCTCATATTTGGGAAACTCGGGTTCGATTCGTATTGACTACCCACACGACCTCGGGATTTTCGTGGTTTTCCCTGTTCGGTAGGTGAATGCTGTGGTGGTTTCTTATCTATGACGATTTATTTTCCATACATTTCATTTCCTTCATATCTCTCAGGTGCACTCCGAGCGTTCGTGGCGTATGGCATGCTTGCGCAAAGAAAGTCTAGCACCGTGGACACTAGAGGTTACTTTGTCGACGGTTCGTATATCGCTGTTTCTAGGCAACTTCAGCAGAGGGACAGGTCTTTGAGCTTGGAACTGCTATATATATCAAATGTCTCAGGTTATGTGAATGTGTGCGTGAGAAAGAGAGTGAGAACGTGCACGCAGCAGTCATAAAACATGGTTAGCATCTGGACAAAAATAAGGGATATCAGCACTACGAATTAACTTTATAAAGGGTTTGGAGGCGCCGGGAATCGATCCCAGAATCTCTCACATGCTAAGCGAGCACTCTACCACCTGAGCTACGCCCCCATTAAGCATTCTGATGATTTAATATTTTAAATAATATTTACACCGTCTTGTGACAGATTGCTGGCACTACCTGTCCTGTCAGCAAAACACTCACAAAGAAGTCTCATTTTTGCGTTTAGATCAGTAAGATTGGTAAAATTTCGCTTTTGGAACTCAAATAGAGAAGTTCTTTGCATATTGAAATCCGCAGAATGAATCAGGGGTTTCGTTGACCGCCCATTCTTTACTTGATCATTTTTCTTTGTTAGTCGACGATTCCTGGGTTGGTTTTTATAATACCACGAATCTAGCCATTTCCTCATTTACTTTTTGGGTAGTTTGTGGTGTGTAGTGTGCAGTGAATATGCACTATGGAACGTTTCTGGCTCCGAGGTACAGAACACGTTTGTCCGGTGGAACATTGTGAGGGGAGGAGGTCTTTCAGAGGAACTTCAGTTAATCATCAATGTGCAAGCAACAGCCCTTAGGGGGTTTCATTTCATTCCTTCTTCCCGATGGTTGCATATGGTACAATACAAATGGCTCTGACCACAGTGCTTAAATCATTCTCTGCTCCTTGTGAGAAAACAAAAATCGGATGTGTTCCATTTACATGACTTTCTCTACATCTCTACAACAAATTATTGTTAAAAGCTTGCTCCTATTTACTTCATGCTAATTGAGAAAAATTAGCAGAAATACACTTATTGCTTGCTTCCTTGTAAGCAGAAGCGAAATAAGGGAGTACTAAGGTTAAAGCGATAGTTAAAAGCTGGTTGCTATGTGATGTTCCTTTGTTTGTATGGACAGGAGTTGACAAATTCCTGTATGAAAAAAGTAAGTTTTTTAAAGCTGAAACCAATAACAAGCAATATCTCAAAAACGATAAACTCCACGAAAAAAATGTGTATGACATAAATTGTGTGTTTTATCGTGATCTACATTTTTTGTGTTGTAAGCTTTTGTCTAACTCTTACGGTTTACCAGTTATGCAAAATTCAATAAAACATCTAGAATAAAGAGGAATTTAGAGGCTATTTCCAGAAAATTCAAGATATACAATTTTTTGGGCATGTAAATATCTTAAATATAAGAGATTTTAATCAAAATCATTACAGCCATTTTTTAGAAAATAAAAATTTTCGAAATTTTTTCCATGTAAAAGGTAGATGGGAGTGGGGGGATTTTCTTGAAAATCTTTGTGCCGTATTCTTGGAAGATAGCAAACTTAAATACTTACGGTCTTTTCGTTTTTGAGCTATGTGTTCACACACACGTGGACCTTTTTTCAAAAATGCTTTTTTTGGATTCAGGGGGACGCGAAGCATGTATTTTCGGTGAAATCTCGGTATCGAATTTTTGGGTGGAATACAATACCTTCTCTATATGCATTGTACACAGTAAAAAAAAATCTGATGTTCCATTCACGTGGCTTTCTCTATATTTCTGCAAACAAACTAATCTTACAATGTATCATTATTGTATCTACATAAAACAAATCAAAATAAAGATTACCAGGAATGACCTTATTATTCAGTTACTTACAAGTGGAAGGTAAATAACGGAACTCACTAGGCTAAAGCGACATCAAAATCTTTTAAAAGCTCTCGCAATGTGATTGTCATTGAAATCCGTTATCTTTCCATGGTCCGGTTAAAACGAAAGAGATATGAAACGGATGAGGGCTTCCCGTTTGAGAAAAGTATTTTGAAATTGAAACTAATAGCAGAGAGTATCTCTACAAAAACGTGCACATCACGTAAATTGAGGATTTTAATGAGATCCATATCTTTAGTGTAGTAAGCTTTTCTATATCTCTTTCGTTTACTACTTATGCAAAAGTCATTAAGATTGAAGAGGTCTTCAGGGTCTATTCCAAGAAATTCAGGATATAAATTTTATTTGTAATGTAAACATATTTAATATGGGCACTTTAATCAAAATCGTTAGTCATTTTTTAGAAAATGGAAAATTTTAAAAAATGTGCCATTCAATTTTAGTTTGGAGTAGGAGGAGTTTGGTGAAAATCTTTATATCGTATCTTTGGAAGTTACTGAATACAAATATCAAGTTTGGAATTTTCGTTTTTGAGTTATCTGTTTACAAACAGACATTCACGCACATACACCTGATCATTTTCAAAAATGCTTCTTGGATTCAGGCGTCCACTGCTGATATATCGATATGAATTTTGGGGGGAATACAATACTTCTATTTTACTATGTACGTTGTACATACGTGCTAGAAAAAGTAAAAAAGCCTAAATGTATTTATACGCACTATAACGGTGTTTTACATTGACGTTAATGGGGGGAGAGAAAAATAGAGATTTACTCGAAACAGTGATCACTGTTTCTCGACATGAGGAAGTATCATGATTTTTTTAGTTCCTACAACTTCATGTTTTTAAAGTCATCAGATCGATAGGCAATGCATTATTACTCTAATGATTACATCGACACCGCCAAAACGTTTTAGTACTCTACTGATGACCGATTCTGATTCATTGACTGATGATTTAGCACAATCTGCAACTCCAAGTGGATGAAATTGCATATTTATATGTTGTAAATGTTATTTATTCAGATAGATGAGTTCATTAAGCTTACATAGACATTCAGTGTTCCATTTTCCGTCTTACATCCATTAAAATTCTGTCAGCAGCATTAAAACCTATGCTAAGGGGATCTCGTAGGCAAAAATGGGAAAAATATAAATTTGGTTTTGGATATATAAAATATCATTCACTTTCTCTCACAATTGTTTCCAAACGAAAAACAAAATCTTCATTTCTAAGTCAACACGCTTAGTTTTGGTGGAATTTGTTGTGAGAAATTTGTGCATTAACAGAGCTGATGGGCGCGCAGGATCGAAGCCTCCCGTATCCAGGTAAGTTTAGCAGGTAACAACCCCTAAGCCTCCCTCGAAACCGGTGTAATTAGCCAGCAGTTGGGGTGGAATGGGTATGCCTAATTTGTTCCTGGATTTCTTTCAGTGTACGGCAAATTAGTTCACAGTCCAACGAGACTGAAATTACGTTGAGTAGGACGTGAAGGAAAAGTCTACTTCGGAACGGTTACACTTTCGGATTCCAGAAGTGTTTAAAAAGTGGGGTAGCGCGATGGACGTGCAATGTTAAAAATTGCAAAAGTTTTATTGAACGAACTGGAACAACAACCACTAATTCAAATTTAAGCACTAGAGGTTCATTTTCTCTTGGTACTAGAGCCGTGTTTCTTTGTTATTAATCATAAACGCAAAAAAATGTAACATATTTCACTAGAAGTATGTAATGCTTCATTAAATATTATAAACATCTAACTGCAATACTTACCTGTTTCGACCGGGAGACTACCTGCTTTGGGGGATTATGTAATTAGGGACCTTTAAGGGTCCGGGAGGCTTCGGGGCTATTTTTCTGAACGCGGGAGGCTTCGATGCCGCACTCGAGCTGATAAACGGCTGCACAGATTACAATACAATTACGGGACTCGACGAAGTCCCTGAGTCATTCTATCGGATTTCAGTATGCAAGGAACTCATCTATTTGAATTCTAAAGAGAAATGTTACTGATTCTTAGTCATCTAAACGCAAGAATAAGACTTCTTTGGGAGGTTTCAAATGCACTGGTACCGGTTTTTTGCAGACAGGACAGGTTTTGCCAGCAACCTTTGTCACAGAACAAGAAGGTGAAAGTATGATTGGAAACATTAAATCAGGAGAATAAGCACTGGGGGCGTAGCTCAGATGGTAGAGCGCTCGCTTAGCATGTGAGAGGTACCGGGATCGATACCCGGCGCCTCCAGAATGTTTTTTTACCTTTCCTAAAGTTACTTCGTAGTGTTGACAGTTCTTATTTTTGTTCAGATGCTAACCATGTTTTATGACTGCTGCGTGTTCGATCTCACTCTCTTTCTCAGGCACACATATATATTGGTGGAATATGCCTCGCGCATTGCATATTGTGTGTAAGAGGAAGGGATAAAGTGCACACGAGAGACTGCAACCCTCTAAAGGACAGGACATAGAGACGCGGGGAAGTCTAACAGTTCCAGGCTCGAAGACACGACCCTCTGTTGAAGTTGCCTAGAAACAGCGATATACGACCCATCGACAAAGCAACCCTCTAGTGTCCACGGTGCTACTCTTTTCTTTGCTCAAGCATCCCACATGCTATACGCCACGAAAGCTTGGAGTGAACCTGAGAGATAAGAAGGAAATGGAATTTATGGAAAAGATGGAATATAAATCGTACCTACCGTACAGGTAAAACCACGAAAATCCCGAGGTTAGTGTGGGTAGTCGATGGGAATCGAACCCGAGCTTCTTACCCGAATGCGAGCTTCTTACATTACGACGGAGTACCTCGCTCCGTGAGACATTGATGAATATATTGTCAAAGTTCAGACAGAGTGTCTTTTTTATTGGGGTATTAAACAAGTCCCGTGATTTTCTCTCCCCATTCTTCAGTAAGTTATTCTTAGATAAGCTTATTCCTCTACCTAGTTCACGAAACGAGATAAACGTTTACAGAAGTGCTTTTATTACTTATTTTATTGTATATGCAAGGCACAAAAGGAAACACGTTACGCTTAAGCGATGGTCAAATCCTTTTAGAGCTGGTTACTATGTAATAGTAATGAAATCCGGTTCTCTTTGCTTGACAAAACAAAACGAACAATGACTTTCCATTTGACAAAAGTATAAGTGTAATAAAACTACTAATAATGAGGATATTGTAAATGCCAACTAAAAAAGGTGGTGTATGACACGAATTGTGTGTTTTAAGTAGTTCTACTATTTGTTTTGTATAGTAATATTTTGACTGTCTCTTACGGTTTATCAGGTCACTCAGAAGGAAGGGAACTTCAGAGATTACTCCCAGAACATTCAAGATATACAGTCCATGTAATATGAAAAGCTCTAAAATATTTTTTACTTTAATCACAATCGTTACAGCCATTTTTGATTAATCGAAATTTTCGAACATATTTTCTATTTGGGGGGGGGGGATTTTCCTGAAAAACTTCGCTTCGCGCCTTTGGAGAATGGTAAACTAAAGCATCAAATTTATATTTAACCGAGTTTACATTATTGCTGTTCACAGACATGCGGACACACATACACACGCATCCTTTTTCAACTTTTTTATATACAGGGGACCATAAAATGCTATTTCCTGAGAAAGCTCGGCATTTAATTTTTGGGTGGAATGCAATCTGTGTATCTACTATGTACGAGATAGAGAAAGTAAACGGCGACTATTTAGAATGAGCATGGCTTAATGTTAACGCAATTCCCCCAAAAGAGCATCAGAGAGTCATTATATGAAATATGTAAATTTGTTAAATAATTGTCGCATTTCGTATTGTAATACCCTAAACTGTTGGTGCCGGTACTATTTATTTGTACAAAAAATAACCTCACATCTTGGAGAGAAAAAAAAGGTCCCTGGGAAAAATTCCAAAAGTTCACGTACTCAAATAATGATTTCGTTCTATGGTGCCATCTGGACGACAAATTTCTTGACTCGTCAACATAGGGGCATAGAGGCAAAATCACGAACCAGCTAGAAGTTGCAATCGATCAAGAAAATGTCGATAGGTACCCCTATGCGGCGACAACACGTGACAGGATTGAATTGAATATCAATAATAATTGTGAAGAGAACCAAGAGAACTAAGTGTTTTTAAATACCTATTGATTTCTTAGTTTAGTTTTTCTTATCGTTTTACGTTTTATATCATAGAGTTAATGTTTTATTTCTCAAGTTTTAATTTCCATACACATTTTTTCAACTATTCTATTTCAAAAAATGTTTTTAATCTTAAAATGTCATTATTATAATGTGAATTATACTTTAAGTGTAACTGATAATAAGCCGAGCGAGTTGGCGTCCCGGTAATGTGTAAGCCTGGTATTCCCCGTGGACATCTAGAACTGATCTCTGGATAGCTCCCAATTCATGTTAATAGTATAAGAATTACAACTATTAATAAAACTATAAGTTGCCAAATTAGATAAGATTGACATTCTCGTGATTTTCTCTTTTATTATGATTTCAAGTCATAATCTTAGTCATTAAGTTTGTAATTAATTTTCTGAATAAGATACTTTAAGTAAAACTAAAGCTTTAAAGTATTCTTAAAATTTATTTTGGGCAAATTAGGTCATTTTTGTAAATGTATTTAAATCAATTAATTAAAGCTGAAGTTTTTATATAAAGAATAAAATTCTATAATAACACTTCTAAATCAAGCAACCTTTTGATTTAATCGTCCTGGGGTATTTTATGGACAATGCTCAGAAATCTATGGTGCTAATCACAGATTTATACCTATTGTAATTGAATCTACTTCTGCTAATGATTTCATCTGAATTTCTAATTTATCTGAAGAATAAACATCAGATGACTGAAAAAATTATTTAAAATACATATATTAACATTGTAATAAACCAAATGAATAAAAATAATCATTCCCAGGGTCTTCGAGCTAGTATAAGTTGGAGACTTCCCGCGTTTCTGTGGCTGTATGCCAGCGGACTGTAGCCTCCTGTGGTACCATTTCGTTTCATCCTCCTGAGAGGTAGTAGTTACTGTATATGTCACGTAGGCCACAGTGCACCGGTGCCCCCTTTCATTGTATGTCCTATATGCTGCCGAACAGTAATCAAGTGATGTCCATAGTGCAGAAACTGTTTCCATTATTTTTTTCCTTGAGGAAGAACATTAATACAGTCAATCACTAGAAGAGGTGATCACCTTAAAGCCAAGGGGGTTTAAATCTGTAATTAAATATACTGTAATACATTTTGCACTCCTTAACATATATCGTACGATCCATCATATTTGTTCTACCGAATTATATGCAGTTTAAAATTTTAGTGCACAAATCTGGTTCCCTTCTATCAATTATTATCAGGTGTATATATACATACCTAATATAAATACCTAATAAAATAATAAGAGGTAATCCTTAAATAGGTTGATTATGGTAATTTCCTACTTCAGTAATATTTGAAATCACCCCATTAAGTTCCGTAACCTTTTTAATGCATCAAGGGATATCCTTGGCCTCTTTTACCATTGCAGATGCTGTATTTGGTTCAAACGGTCAGTGAAAAACTGGCGTGAGTGTACATTTACCCTTCTTTGCTTATTAGAGACGGTGGGCGGATCGCGTTCATTGAGAAGGATAAACCGAAGTCGCACCAAATCGCTCTTAGCTTCAAATCCACTAATTTACGTCATATAAGCGGACGAATCTACTTCGAAGTAGATAAACAATGCTTGGAATTGGGCCCTGTTGTAAAACTGAGAGGCTCGTTTAGCAGTAAAGAGGAAACGGTGGGACGTCGGTCGCAATGGACTATTAGAACAGAAACAGCATCAGATTACAAAGCACGAGAGGAGAGAGATGACTAAATTAATATACACCTCTAACTGTATTGTTATTAGTAACACTATTTCTATGCTCTCTTTTTGCTTAGGCGTCATATGCGGTCACCTAAAAAATGATTTACCCCTGGTGGGACTCGAACCCACAATCCCCGGTTTAGGAGACCGATGCCTTATCCATTAGGCCACAGGGGCTGACAGCGTCTGCTCTTAAAGCGTATCTTGTTAATGCTTTGGAAAGGAGCTAAGAGCTTGTGATGTCAATATCGATGCCGCTCGTGCCCTGGTGAAGGCAGGTTCCGGCTAGTAGCTTGCTCGTAGCTAGTTACTTTCACTATACGCACTGTGTACATAGTGTATAGAGAAGGTTTGCACTCCACCCAAAACTTCGATACCGAGATTTCACCGGAAGCATATGTTTTAGGGTCCCCTTTATCTAAAAAAAAAAAAAAGAAGTCATTTTCGGAAAAAGGTCCCTGTGTGTGTTCGTGTGTCTGTGAACACGATAACTCAAAAACGAAAAGTCGGTAAATTACCAAACTTGGTATTTAAGTTTAGTATATTCAAGGGATGCGACACGAAGATTTTGAGAAAAATCCCCCCACTCCCAACTACCCTATACATGGAACATTTTTTCGAAAATTTTGATTTTCTCAAAAATGGCTCTAACGATTTTGATTAAAATTACGTATATTAAAGACATTTACTTGACAAATAAAATGTATTTCTTGAATTTTCTGGGAATAGCCTCTGAAGAGTACTTTATTCTGGATGAATTTTACGAAATGTTGAATAACTGCTTAACCGCAAGAGATGGGCAAAAACTTACTGCACAAAAATTGTAGAGCACGTTAAAACACACAATTTGTGTTATATACATTTTTTTCGTGGAGTTCATCGTTTTTGAGACATTATTTCTCTTTGGTTTCTGCTTTGAAAAACATATTTTTCTCATACAGGAATTTGCCAACTGTTGTCCATACAAATAAAGGAACTTCAGTCAGATAGCAACCAGCTTTTGACTGTCACTTTAATCTATGGTACCTTCTTATTTCGCTTCTACTTACAAGGAAGGAAATAATAAGATTATTACTGCTATTTTTTTCTGGTTAGCATGAAGTAAATAGAAGTATAAGCTTTTTAAGAATAATTTGTTGCAGGGATATAGAGAAAGTCATGTGAATGGTACACATCAGATTTTTCTTTACTGTATCTCATTATTTTTGTGTTTGTACAGGATGGGAACTAGATATGTACGTTAAAGGCAACATTTAAATAGGAAGACCAACCATCTGCAATGGATATCCATCGTTGGATTGATGAAGCATTGCATGTAAGGGATTTTTTTGACTTATTGGCTATTCAAATGTAAGGGAAATTAAATGCTGTCTACATTAAATAACGACCGAAGCAATTTAAAACGGCTACCTCCAAAGTCTTATGGGTGAGTCTGTAATTGAATTGTCAAATGGGAAACTACAATTGTAAATATTAACCCTGCGGTAGAAGATGTGGCTACTGTACTTATTCTGAATATTCCACTTAAAGTACCCAATGTATTCGAATAATGTGTGAAAGTGCGGTCGGTGGAAAGGGAGAATTGGGCAAATTGGCATCGTTTTGCTGTGGAAACTAGCATTAGGATTCTTACATGCAGATATTCCCGCCAATAGTTGTTGATCACGAGGCTTATGTGACATACCCCGTACAAGAACAGGTTTGCTACTCATGTAGCAGTTCATCACGTGTGTCCCAATAGAGGTTTTCGGCAGCCCATCAATGTGCAACCCGGCAGCGCCTCCTGCTTTGTGGCCTGTGTAAGCAGCCCAGCTCTTCGCCCGATCTGTCTGTCGACACCGTTCAAGTAGTACAAACAACCTGCTGCCTTGCCTGTTGTGGACATTCCAACCAATGCTCAGCTCGCAGATAATGTGGTCATCGAGTCTCCTGCGAGTCGTTGGTACAGGAGCAGCGTACTCGCATTGTACAGTCAATTGTAGTGATGGAGGACACCTGCAGTCTTACCACAGTGCAATGACATCTGCCTCGTTCGGACTCCGAACCGACACTGCTGCCGAACAATCCTGGTCAATCTGCTCGAGTGCCATGTTCTGTTGGTGATGCTCCTGTGGTTGCTAGAACGAGTGTTTGCTGGTCCATAAGAAGACGACACTGATGCCCCATCTCCTCAAGCGCAGTGACATTAGATTGATGCTATGAAAGCAAAATCCCTTTCAGTCTGTAGGGTCACCACGGGAAGATATATGTAACGACGTCTCGGAGGTTGGTTCTACGAATAAGCGTCGGAAAAATAATCAGGGCAGAAAACTTAGTTTTCCTGTCCTTCATGAGCTGGAGTAGAGGTAACACTGTTTCAGTTCACGAGAATCACAAATTTAACTGTCAGTTTCCTTGTAAGAGTCGTGCCTTACTTGTTGTCACATTAAACTTTAATGGCAGTTCTTCACCGACCAAACTATATGCGCTTTCTTTATGCTATGAAATTGATATTTTGTTCTGGCAAAATATTCACTAAATTTTCTTCCTTACGTCATTATGCAGTACATGTTAACGTGGGGTACTGCACTTTTCACAAAATTGCTCTTCAGTCCACTGAAAGCCTTTCGACGTGGTAACGATGGTGTCTACCAGGATTATGCCTTCATTAATATCTGTGCGCCTTCAAAGGGGAGTAACAAACATAAGGAAAGGGAAGACCTTTTTCGCCTTGACTTACCATATTTACTTCGTGGCTTGCCTCGTCACTACATTATAGGTGGAGACCTCAACTGCGTCTACCGACCTAGCACCAGTTTGCAACAATTGACAGCTAGTCTATGAAGGATGCATTGCTGTTGCGCCTACCTATATAACTGTTAACACTGCCTCCCGCAGGCTAACTCTACATCGCTAACTAAGAGCGACAAAAATAGCGGTAAATGAGTATTGCCAATTATGAAAATTCGCTAAAATGAAAATCCGCTATTTGTAGTAATTCGGCTGGGTTTTGGACATCACATTAGGCTTTAGCTCAACAGATCTTTCGGCCAGCTCCGTCATCGATCGCAACCACGGCATTCCTCCCGTCTGGTCCACTTCTTTCCTAAAAAGCATCCCTCGGCTACGCTTTACGGCTTAGGTTCCTCAATCCCTCGGCTGAGCTTTGTGGCATATGATCCCCTACTTTCGGCTACGCTTTGCAGCTTCTTCCGTTATGTTCAGACTGCAACATGCGGAGAGACATGGACAGAAGAAGCAATGTTCCCATAATGCCTCGGGTTGGATGTGCGTCATTTTCATTTTATGTCCGTTGTGCTTGAGAAACAGAGTGAGATATGAAATATATCCTTACATACATCGTTTAATGTGTATTCGCCATGTTTACTTTCTCTATACGTACTATGTACACCCAAAAATTCGATACCGAAATTTCATCGGAAATACATGATTTGAGACCACCTGAATCCATTGTCTTCCAAGGATGCGAACAGAAGAGTTTCAAGAAAATTCTCCCACCCCAACTACTCTTTACATGAAGAAACATTTGAAAATTTTGATTTTCTCAGAAATGGCTCTAACGATTTTGATTAAATATCGTATATCTAATGTATTTACATGATAAACAAACTCTCTATCTTGAATTTTCTGCTAATAGCCTCTGAAAACATCTATATTCTGGATGAATTTTGCGAAATTTTGTATAACTGGTAAACAGTAAGAGATAAGCAAAAACTTACTACACAAAAAAATGCAGAGCTCGTTAAAACACACTATTTATTTTATATGCATTTTTTTTCTTGGAGTTAACCGTTTTGGGGATATTACATGTTATTGGATAGTTTTAAAAGACTTATACGTTTCTCACACGGGAATTTATCAACTCCTGGTCATACAAATAAAGGAACTTTCAGTTTTTAAAACATTTGACTATCGGTTTAGTCTATTCTACTTCCTTATAAGCCCTTCAAAGGTGGGAAAGCAGATGAAAAAGGATAAAAGAAGCCAACAACTTCTAAATTGGATGACACCGAAGCTCATGATAGAGCATCTGCCTATGAGAGGGTCCCGGGTTCGAATTCCGGGGGTGGATGGGAACCTTTCTCTAGTCAGTGTTATTCCCTATCCTCCCCAGAATATAGAAGTATGACTGAGAGAGAGAGAGGGTGCATGTGTGTATGTTTACTAATGTATGCATCCTAAAGTAAAATAAACATCCAATGACAACAGTGTCGGGTTAACTAATTCCAATACCTGACAATTGATATTAAGATAAAAGACCGCAGACATGACTATTATAATCAAAGGCGGGTAATATATTGAATAATTATAAACAAGTACTTAAATTTTTATTTTCCAATTTACCCAATCTTATCCTTTGACTCAATTGATTAGGCTTGGGACTTCTGATCCCTCATGACCATGTTAGTTTCTTGTTTTGAATAAATCCTATAAATCGATTTTCCGCCCTTTATCATCTCCTTATAAAACACGTAGAACGTGAGAATGTATCTGATTTTTTTTTTCTCTCAAAGGGGCAGAGGAGATTTATTCTGCCGTATACAACCTCCGAGATGAAAGGATGAAATGAAACGACCGAAAGGTTGTTGGTTAGACTAAGGAGCGGCAGGTGTGGACATCGTGGGTTCCTGAAGTTCCTCTGCAAGACAGGTCCAAACTGCCCAGGTTCCTTCCCAGAAGAGCCGGAAACAGTCACATAATGCATCCAAACGCGCGCCACACACCTCAAACAGCTCCGAAAGGTAATAGGAATGAGGGAACAGAAAAGTTATGGATATTAACAAAGCTAACTCATCATTTGTCTGGCGACAAGGAAAAAACCACGAAAAAGCCCAAGCCAGAGTGGGCGGTCGACAGGAATAGAACCCACAAACTTCCAAATACGAAATCGCTGAGAAATCCCACCCAGTTCAATTTATTATTCCAGGAGTGTTCATCCTTTATGTTACCTGTCTATTTGAATGACAAAGAGAAATTTTACCAATTTTAGTGACATAAACGCAAGAATAAATCTTCTTTGCGAGCTTCCAATCGTATTGTTACCGGTTTGTTTTTGCCAGGACAGGTTGTGCCAGCAACCTTTGCCGCAGAAAAAGAAGATGAAAACCGTGATTTACATTATTATATCGCAAGTACACCAATGTGGGATGTAGCTCAGATGGTAGAACACTCCCTTAACATGTGAGGGGTACCGGGATCGATACCCGGCGCCTTCGAGATAGGTTTTTGTTCTTTGATTTCTTCTCTGAATAATTCCCAGACCTCTCTCTTTCCTAAATACCCCTAAAGCACCTATGTGTGTGTTATCTGAATCATTCGATAACTGATGTAAATCTAATTTCGATGGTGGATTTCTTCTTTGGATTATGTTTGAGATTTATGGATCAAAACTTAAATTTTGATGTCTCCTCTACAATATAAATCTCTTTATAATATCACATAGTCTGAAAAAAAAATTATATTCAGTGCTGAAATAAATCATGGTCAGTCGAGAACAGACATAGCGGAATGAAACACTCAGGAAAAATAGCCCAACCGAGATTGGAATTCAGTTCCTCCTTTGTAATACCCACACAAATATAACACATTACACCATGAAGGTGAGTAGATAATAAGGATGACAATAAAAATAATATTTAATAATAATAATAATAACTTTTTGATTTACGGAAGGTACTCTAGTTGTTTTAGTAGAGTTCATTTCGCACCGCATATTTTAAGGTCATAAGCGTCGTGCGCTCTATTTGCGTCTGTGTATATGGCAGAATCTGTGCCACCTGCTGTGGGGCGCAAGTATCTTTTACGAGAAAACTATTTAACTTTGGAATTTCAACAGCAAACAGGCAGATCTCGCATACCCAGACATGGATACTGCTAGTTGGAGACGCGGCACTTGTACCGAATTTGCAGATTTTCATCTGGAAGAAACGCTGGGAATTGGAAAAGAGGATCCCTCTGCTTGGGTCTACCTCAATTAAAGCGATACTAGGAACCGAAATATGACATGGACTGCAATTACCCACCTCCCACCTCCCCCCCTGCAAACAAGCTATTACGTCCTGTCTCTCTTGGAACTCCTGTTCTGTGCATCCTTCCCCTTCAGCAAATAAACACAAAAACAGAACAAATAATAAATAAAAAAAATATTTGACGACGTAAAAAAATAAGGATAAAAGAATAAAATGCATTCAATATATATATACGATATATAAGTGCAATTCTTTAACAGTAAAAATAAAAAAATAGTTGCAGGAAAATATCTGATAGGGGTCCCGAAGTTTTTCAGCATAATAATGGCGAATCTGCTCACTGAGCTGCATAGCAAATTCGTTGAATATGCTGATGACGTACAAACAGAAGAAACACCAACCCAGTTCAACGAGAGAATGCAAACTATTGGGTATGTCCAAAAGCAAACAGCTGAACAAAAATCCAAAAGTTAATACTACGAATTAAAGATGATTATCTTAAAACAGATACGACGAGGTAACATTAGCTTAGCTACAGAACGGATCTGGGAGAATGTTATTATATACATAGTGAATTATTATTTCAATTTATTTAAATACAATGGAATAATTATTTTTCCAGGATCTCCTGATATAAAATATAATTAATACAACTTATTAATCTCAAATTGCATCGAATCGTGCGCTATATAATTTCATTTTACAATGTTTAAATATACTCGCATTAACCATTTAATGTTGGCTGTTTTAGTGCGTGTACCCGCCACGTGCATATTAAGCGAGCCCCCCCCCCTCAATGAACTATGTTGAACTGATAATAATTATATTTGTCCAAGATATGCTTTACTAATTACCTTTTTTGAAAGTCCAGTAAAGTTTGAAAGCGCGTTATATGAACTTTGTAAGCGGAAATACTGTTTCAAAAATAAATGTGGAAAACTTATACTTGCAATTAATACAATAGGGAATTTATTGAAAGCGATAGGTTCCATATACGGTAGAGCCATAAAAATAAAATATGTTGGTATACTTGTTTTTGAAGAAAAGGTAAAGGTTAGACAACGGTGGGGGAAGCCTCAAGAACTGCGACCTACACAGATCTATTGTGTGCTAACCCCCCCCCCAGAAGAAGGGCTGGGGGAGAGAATCACAGGAGGCCACAGGCCACAGAGATGCTCGGGAGTCCATAACCCATGGAGTTCATCACGGCGCCAGCATCCGCCATGAGGCCGACAACCTCAAAGCTCCCGCGTCCCGCCAAACATCCCCGCCCCTGATAGTACAGCGACCATAACTCTGACTCAACGCCGAGAATAGTACTTAGAGGTATACAGTGCCTCCATTAGTACAATGTGGCCAAGCTAAGGGAAGGGTGGCGTTTTCCAGGTTCTGAAACAGCTGTCATAAGAGATGTTGTCAATATTCAAACAAAGAGCATTTCAGTGCTTCAGAACCATATTTTACTTTTATATAAAGCATAAAGTGTCGTCTAAAGTATTTTTACAATCTAACTTTAACACACAAGATATGAGTTTAGTGTCAACCAATCAGAATTATCCTCAGCTTGGCAACACTGTACTCTATACAGACACTGTAACAGTGCACTTACATCCGTGCCATCTACCAGTGCTGGCACACACCATAAGCCTAGAGGACATCTAAATGATGATAAAGGAATGGCATGAAAGAGAACAGAGAAAAGAACATTTTGGAGAATAAGCGCCATGGTATAAGAGCAACCACAAAAAAACCCAAGTCAAAATGCGCGGTCGACGGGGATCAAACCTGGTACTTTATAAATACAGACGCTAAAGCTGCGCCCGTCTCTCGTTTGTTTTTGGTAAAATACATAAGAGTTAAACTTTCTGAAAATTGGGTACTACCATAATTTTCTCGCTTAAACTACATTAAATGGGGGTCACTCTCATTCCGTCTCTTGTAGACTGCAACCCTAAAACGCACCCTTTCAACGTTACCGGTCCCTAAGAGATTTATTCGCATATCACGTGGAATTAGTTAAGACTCGAGAATGGGGATGAATTGCTGTGACTACATCTTTTGGCCATAATCGCTGAACCTGTGTAAAATGGCTTGCTTTGTAATTCATACGGATTGTTGGCACCCAATACTAGTGCGACAGCTCTTTTGACATCGCAGCTGTAATTGTTTACACCTGTGCAAGTGGACATTTTTTTTTTTTTTTGTAGCTTAATGTCCTTTAACCTGGTTGGTCATATCGGACGATGAATGAATGAAATTAATGAAATAATGCTCAAATGAACTCAGGGCCCATGGAACTTAAAACATGTGTGTTCTCTGAAGGTTCTCTAACGTCGAAGACGTTCCATCAGAGTGTGTTTGTGACACCTGCGATGATTGGTACGTGCGAATGCTACTAGAATTTTCCAGCCACGTGACCGAGAGGTATAAAAGGGGGGATTGGGAATGCATCGCATGCAACAGTTGAGCGACTTTCGAAGGGAAATTCATAGCGATCAGTAAACGTCGCCGCAGTGAAAGCCAGAAAGAAACTACTAAACACATTTGAAAACTAAAAGGGAACCTCGTGGCATTCCGTTGTAAGCTGATTTGAAATTTTGAAATAAAAAAAAGAAAAAAAGTCATAGAATGAAAGCAGGAACTATAATTAGTACAACGTAAGTTACAAATTGGTAGGTCAGATTTGCTTAGCATGTGAGAGATACCGGGGTCGATACATGGCAGATCCAGGAACCCCCCCCCCTATTTCTTTCTAGAATTAATATCTTTAATTCCCTAAAGGGTATTGAATACAACGAATTTTGACTTATGGAAAGTTGTTGCCCAATCTAGTCGAGCCAAAAACAAATACCGGAATTACCTTACCGTTGTGGACCTCGAGAAAAGGTTGCTGCAATGGTTGTTCTCTGGCTGACCGAGTCGTGACGTGTTAAACTTTTTACTTTCTTTATACGTATTATATACATAGTGTATAAAGGAAGTATTGTATTCCACCCAAAAATTCGATACCGAGATTCACCGGAAATACATGTTTTAGGACTCCCTGAATCCAAAAAAAAAGCATTTTCAGAAAAAGGTCCGTGTGTATGTGTGTGTGACTGTCTGTGTGTGTGTCTGTGGACAGCATAGCTCAAAAACGAAAAGACCGTTATATACTAAACTTGGTATTTAGATTTGGTATCTTCCAAGGATGCGACACGAAGATATTCAAGAAAATCCCCCCACCCCCAACTACCCTTTACATGGAAATTTTTTTCGAAAATTATGATTTTCCAAAAAATGGCTCGTACGATTTTGATTAAAATCCCGTATATTTAAGATATTTACATACCAAATAAAATGTATATCTTGAATTTTCTGGGAATAGCCTCTGAAGAGCTCTTTATTCTGTATGAATTTTGATAAATTTTGCTTAACTATTAAGCGGTAAGAGATAGACAAAAACTTACTGCACAGAAAATGTCGATCTGATCAAAACATACAATATAAGTCCTTTACAGTTTTGTTGTGGAGGTAACCGTTTCCAAGATATTCCTTGTTTTTTGTTTCAGTTGTGAGTACTTATACTTTTCTCAGACAGGAAGTGTCCGTTTTTCTTTTGTTCTACTCCTGGCCAAGCAAAGAAGCGGTTTGCAATGACAATCGAATAACGACAGATTTTCAAACATTTGACTATCGGTTTAGCTTAGTGTATTGGCTTATTTTCCTTCTACTTATAAGGAACTAAGTAGTAAGAATATTCTGCCAATGATTATATCGATTAGCAAGGTGCAGAATTTTGTAGAAGAGCCAGAGAACAGAGTGTAACACGTCAGATTTTTCACAGCGGGCCAGCTCAGGGAGAAAAGCTCATACTTTAGCCGCGACAGGGCAGGGCTGTGGTTGAATAAGGACATATCTTTGATGACTGATACTTGCCACGCCGTGCATAGTGTTCATTCGTGGCTTGCTAGGTAAATACTGTAGGAAAGAGTGAACTACTGCAGAGGCTACTCCTACAAAATTCAAGATATATATTTCAGGTCTTATATATGAACTTTAACCCAAATCGTCACAGCATTTTTGAAAAAAATACATTTTTAAAACCTTTTTCTATGTAAAAGGTAGTCTGGGGGGGGGGCGAGTCCTGAAAATATTGTGTCGCATAATTGGAGGATAGTGAACTTCAATATAAAGTTGGTATTTAACCATCTTTTCGTTTTTAAGGTATGCTGTTTACAGATATATGTATTTACACACACAAACAAACACGAAGCTTTTTCTAAAACTACTTTTTGTTCGGGGACCTTAAAAGAGTATTATCATGAAATCTCGGTATCAAAATTTTGGGTGGAATGCAATACCTTTCTACCTACTACGTATGTGGTAGAGAAAGTAAACGTTTTGACTCAACTTCTTGGTACTGTTTCATAATTAGCACCGGTTGTAACATCCAAAGGATTATGACTGATGACATTTATAAAACCGGTCTCTAAAGAAGTGTGGGTTAAATGAGAGGAAAACAATTAAGAAAGGTTACACAGGTATAGGTATCTCATTAACTATAACCTTCCTCCACATTGCTTGACAGACATAATGCGCAGTACATCAGTAAGATGGCTGTGTTGGTAGTGATAGGAATTATATTTTAATAATAATAACAATAATCTCTTCAATTGTTTTCTAAAGGAAGCTTTTGGAAAGGAACACAGATGAGCATTAAAGAAACACTCATTGTCACAGGACCATTAAGGAATTAGTATACGAAAAGAGTGAATTTATACAATAATTATTGTGGTTATCATTCTAGCTTCTAATCTCCAACGGAGAGAAATGGATTTTTTTTTCCATGTAAAACTCCTTAGTATAGCTTTCTTCGGAAGGGAAATAAAAACGTTGGTCCCGTGTAATGTGTATATGCATGTAAAAGAATTCCACGCCTTGAAAAAGAAAGTGTCTGGGCAAAATTGCGTCATTTTCACGTCCGCAAGTCGAGATTTCGTCCTATGCTGCTGCTATCTTGGTTGACGAATTGGTCACTCTTCACCATGGCGCATAGTGGTGAAATCGCGAACTATAGAATAGCAATTGATCAACAAAATATCGGTAGGTGTCCTTATACTACGTCGGCAAACCGTCAAAGAAATCTGAATAATAATTTGTGAACAGAAACATAAAGTTTTTTAATTCTATGGGCTATTGATTTCCAAGTTTTGTTCTCTTGTCGTTTTTACTTTTCTGTATACGATAGTTTAAAATCTTATTTCTCAAGATTGTAATATAAATTTGTTTAATTCTTTTTTTTTTTTTCGTAGTCGACTTACCCTCCCCGTATGCCTAGGGATTAATCATTGTTACTGTTTGAAATCACATTGTATAACATTAACTGCACCTTAAGCTTAAAAGATCACAAATGGAAGGATTTGCTTCCGCGATAGTGTGTGAGGTCCACATTATATTTGGGATAGTCCTGGCTCGCTTCCCGTCGGCCACCCTCTCTGAACTAAGCTTTTTCGTGGATTTCCCTTATCGGTAGGCAATGTTGCGGTTTTGCTCATCCACCCCAGCTTCCTTTCTCTCATTTCCCTTACATCCTTTCCGATTCATATTTTAGGTGTGCTTCCAGATGCCATGTGGTGATACGGGACAGGTAGCGCAGATGCTTATTCTAAGAAAAGAATATTCCCCGAGTAGCCCTAGGTCTAGCTGCGCATTACCCTAACCAAATATCTCCCAATTCATTTTAATAAGATAACATTACAATTATAAAGCGAAGTATAAGTTGCTAATTTGGATAATATTGATATCTTCGTGAGTTTATCTTTTATTATGTTTTCAAGGTATACGCTGTTCATTACGTTTATAAATAATTTATGAATATGATACTGTAAGTAAATCAAAGCTTTAAAATATTGGTTAAATCGAATTTGGGAAGTTAGATAGTTTTATGTAAATATAATTAATTTAAAAAAACAGCAATATTTGTGAAAAGAATAACGCTCTCTAATAAAACTTTTATTATAATAAACATTTAAGCAGAAGCACGGATTTTCGAACTATATAGAAAGAAACATGTCTGAGACTACACAGCAGAGAGGAGAGTTACAAACTAAATTAGTACAATGTCTTAACATTTAGCTGTAACACTATTTCTTAGTCCCTTGTTGTTCATTGTCGTTACGCGTCAAATGAAGTCTCCTAAAAAGTTTCTACCCCTGGTGGGACTCGAACCCACAATCCCCGGTTTAGGAGACCGATGCCTGATCCATTAGGCCACAGGGGATAACGTCTTAATTCCACAAATAGTTCCATATACACTTCTGAAACACGCCTGACCAATGGTTTGTTATCAGGAAGCAGCAGCCGACCTTTTAGAAATAACTAACCAAATATATGCTAATCATATATAGAGCAGTGAAGAAACGTGACCTGCCATTTAAGAGGATATGTTGAGACAAGTACGTAAAATGAATCTGAAATAAATATCCTTACGGCACCAGGAGGATATCCTGAATGCAGCAGATATACTGTTTAAATACACTTCAGTCAGCTCGGCCAGCCCGTAATGTCTGCCTTTTCTGCGTTATGGCCACGTATTATAAATTATAGGTTAAGGGGACATCGAAGTGAGATAAAAGTGGTTTTCTAAAATATTAAAGGTAGAACTTTAAATTTTTGTACAGACTTTACTAGCAACAAAAGTAGCATTCTTACTATGTTTCATAATTTACGTAATTTATTCGATTAAATTAGCTAAAATTAAAATATATCTTATTCTACAAATATTGGGCTAAATGCAGATGTAGCATTCTAACCAAGTTTCATTCAATTCGTCTCCTTAGCGTTGCTGCTTACCAAGCGGGAGACCTGGGTTCGATCCCCAGTACCGGCGTGGGGATTTTTCCCCCGCTGGGAGACCTAGCCCGGGGTGCACTCAGCCTCGTAAGGTCCCTGGGGGGCCAATTGAGGAGTTACTTGATGGAGAAGTAGCGACTCCAGGTCATGAGGGCCGCATTAACCGGCCGGGGGGAGCTCGAGGCGCTGACCACGTCTCACCCTCCAATACTGCACCCAATCCATTACGTCTGTAGTGGACCGAGATGGCCGGCCAAGGTTCCCCGTGAGCTGTTGTGCCATGGAGTTATATATATATATATATATATATATATATATATATATATTCATTCTGGCAGTATTAATTTATTCGATTTAATTAGCTATAATCAAAATATATCTTCTTCTACATCTGCACTCCTAAGTAGCTACCTCCTGCCCGCTTTAAAAAGGAGTGTCTTCTTAATAATGTTTAGGAAATGAACTAATAGAATGTGTACTCAACTGCGATCCATTTATATTTAGTATTTCAAAACAAAATATATTTAAAGAGTTAATGTATTGTGTCACAATTTATTAAAACTATCAAAGGGAATTTGTGATAAATCTCTTTCACTAAATGTATAATTTGTTTTGATAGTGTTTAACACCCGCTTTTACTACATATTGCACCACAGGCTATAGATAACGTATAAGCTCGTAAAATTATTATTATAATTATTGTTATTATTATTGACCTGCTTAAACTCCTCATATGGAAGACTCGCATCCCAGGACGTACAAGCTGATGCTGGTTGAGGAGCAGACGCATTATCGCCAAATAGAGACTCGAGGAAGGGGTTAACAACCCAAACCTGATATGAGTATGCGAAAGTAGGTGATGATATGAATTGTAGGCCAAATGGATGATAAAAAGGTGCACTCTGAAATCTACAGACAAAATGATACCTTAGCACTGAAGTCACTACATATCAGCGTGTGTAAAGCGCACTTCATGCCTCAAAGTGGTCGCCTTGCTCTGCTTTTGATTTTTTTTTTTTTTTTTTTTTTTTTTTTTTTTTTTTTTTTTGTAGTTTCAAGTGGAGGGGAAAAACCCACCTTAAGGACTAACCAGGGCTGGCATGCCCGGAGTGTCGAGGTCTCCCAGAGTGGGCCTACGGACTTAAAAAAAACCTCCACCGGTATTGGAAGGTAAGGATGCTGCGGTACCGCTGTTGCACCCGCGCAGTCAAAGGTAAAGGTGAACTGGCCCGCTGTGCGGCCGCCAGAGGAGAGGGTTCTGCTAGCAGACCGGCTTGACCGAGGTCCAGCCGGCCCCCGTAGCGAATTATGGGTGAGGAATTGAGGAATTTTTGGAGGTTAGGATTTATTGGTGAAAAGTGGGATTGGGAGTGCAGGGAGAGCTGCCACTCTCTCCCTGTGGTGATGATATCGGTACTACCGGTTCTTCCTTCCCCTGGGGACTGGACCGGAAGCGATGTAGGCGAGGATGTCAGAGGTGAGTCCTGTCTGAAGGTCATGTAGTTGTTTGGAGATGGATTGATGTAGTTGATGCTGCAGCTCTCGGGCACCCACGACCGAAGCCTCAAGAGACCCCAGCCGCGGGCACCGGTCGTCGCTGTCCTCGGCAGGTGAATGGACGAGGTGGCTCTCTATGCGTTCCAGCTGGAGCTGGACAGACGCAAGCACCGCGCCATTGTCACCTGCGACACGTTCTGAATCCTGGTGCTTGGCCTCCAGTGCCGCGAGTCGTTCAGCGGTTACCCTCTGAAATTCCTCGAGACGGAGGCCGAGCTGGTGTGTAGCCGTCATGATGGCGGCGATGTGCTGCTGGATGGAGTTCACGGTGTCCTTCAGAAAGGTGTCCATTGGTGAAGATGAGTTTTCAGGTGAAGCGTTTGGTGAAGAGTTGAATGGTGGTGAAGCTAGATGGTGCTGCTGTGGCTGTTGCGGAGGTGAAGCCCTGCTCCGGGGGTACAGGGGGCACTTGGCTTGCCCTGTGTAGTGCGAGTTCCCGGAGCAGGTAGCGCAGTGGCGGCGTCGACGGCGCAGATCTGCTTTTGAAATTGCACGAAACCTGCCAAATAAGACGGAGCCGAGCGCCCGAGTAAACATGTGGGCAAAGTAAGTCCGTTGGCTAGGCGGTAGCAGCGGTAAAATGGCTGCTAATTGATAGGTGTTATTTCAAATACTGCTCGCAAGAACAAATTTTACTCCAAAAGATGGATACAGCATATAGATGCAGCATATCTGCAAGTTAGGTTAAGACGTTAGCTTTTACACTGTTTATTTGAATACCAAAGTAAAACTTCACTGCTATGAACATTAAACAGAAGTAGAAGTAAAAGGGTTGCAGATAAATATATTATTACCGGTTTATTGCAGACAGGAACAGGTTTTACAGCATCCGAAAGCCAAAGAACAACTACGTGAAATCCGTATTCCAATAACTGGGGGCGTAGCTCAGATGGTAGAGCGCTCGCTTAGCATGTGAGAGGTACCGGGATCGATACCCGGCGCCTCCAATTAATTTTTTCTTCTCTGAAAACTCGCCAACGCTGCTCAACAGAATGCGACTTAATTTTTTTAAGACCTGTCTTTTTTTACTTTTAAGATCTGTCTTTTTTTATTATTAACAAATGTCCTCTCTCCTCCTGTTCCTCACGTTCTGAAACATTAAACAACTATTTTAAATCAGAGCTCTGTGCCAGTTTCTTAGTTTGGATCATATGATTACGGACCAAAACTAAAGGTTGTAGTTCTGGCTATGCCTCGTTTTTCTTATAATTTAATTGCCTTTATAATATCGCAGATCTACAGAGCTTGAATAAAGTATTGATAATGAGCCTGGAGCACTGTTCCGCCAAACCACATACTACACAATGATGACGCTCTGCACTATAAAAACTGGGGTGATAATGATGATTACGTTGAGATCCTGCACATCAGCGCCCGGCTGAATCTTCTGGAGGAAGGCTGACTGCCATTACCGCAGCCATCACAGACTCTCACACCACTACGTCACACAAACTTCAGGACATTGAGGCCAAAACCCAAGTCCAAACGCAGGACATGTCTGAGCTCCTCCTGGAGCTCGTCTAGCTACATCTAGCTTTAGGAAATTCACGACGCTAATACCAGGATCTTGAAGGCCAACCAGGACCTCCATGCTCAACACCTGAATCTGCCAACACGCCTTACACAACTGGAGGACCTGCTCACAACAAAGCTCTACGACAACCACAACGAGACACCAAATGCTACACTTCAGTTCTTGATAACCAGGAGCTGATAGTCAACAACGTAGCACAGCTAATCGACACGAGCCAGAGACGGATACTCCATGAACTTTCCACCAGGGACACGTGCACTTACACAAAATCCGGAAGGAAGCAGCGCACCAGATGTTACTTCTAGCGCTGATGCCCCGATTCACATAAATTCACTTCAAATAAAATACCAACCCCTAATGACTCCCAGCGCTATACTCAGGGCCTTCGGGCCATGTTTATAGACTAGTCAAGCCACCTTTCCTTGTTGCAGCCCTCAGGCAGCAGCAATAGCAACTTCACCGTACTCACGGAGGTGCTATTGCAGAACTCCATTATCCCCCCATTTACTTTTCCTATCCCATATCATCCCATACCTCACCCAAGCCATTCTTTCTACCTTCCAACTCTCTTACTGTCTCCCCTTTCCAAAAAAAAAAAAAAGATTACGTTAATAACAATATTAATAACATCAACAATAATAATCATCTTCTATTATTGATACAAATACTACTGTACAAATACACTGTACACACAGCATATACTTTTAAAGGCACAATCGCGAAGGAAATGATCGAAAATTGATTCGTTAGTGAAAAAATTGAAATTTAGTTTTATTTATGAAGGATCCTTAACAAGTTTGATTTTTAGTGTCTCCCGTTCTATATGAGCGTGCAAGTCTGGAAATTTTCCTAGAGGCGTCTTGATCAAGCTAGAGGTTCTTTTACATGCCATAAATCTACGAAAGGGAAGTCATACGAAAAAATCCTTCGCCCGGTTTGATCCCGTTACCATTTCAATATCATTATCATGGCAAATTTCCCCAGAGAGCAGCACACAGCATGCCGATGAGTGGTGACGTGTTTTTAATCTTCGGTATTTAAATAATATGCAGAACCTTCCATATAAGAGCCTAAGACAAATCAGCGATTATGTATGTTGTTAATCCAGATAAATGCCACGTCATCCCACAAAGTATTAATATTCCCCAAAACAACCTTACATGCAAATATGTATTTTCGCCATAGGATTGAATGTAGAATGGGTTAAATTCGTTTCAAAAGAACGTTTCGTGCTTTGAAATTGTGAAATACCTAACCATTCCATTACTTAGAACTGGACCTTCCTTACTTCCTACTTCATTGGAGTTACCCCCATACACCCGCAGCACTTCTAAACATATACTTCCAGTAAGACTAAGGACGTGTGATAGTATAGAATGTTTTCGGATCTTTAACGTCGTACGATTTGGCACGCCAAAAAAATAACATTGTTATGTTAAAAAAATAACATTTTGCGGGTATTGCAAAGCTTGTGCACAGGTACGATAAATGTCTCAATTTTTTCGGTGATTATGTTGAAAAGTAACCAACCATAAGTGTACAAAACTTTTACTAATAAATAAATTGTTTTCTATGAAATTGTCTTTTATTTATAGCCTATCGGAGGTTGAAAAAAAAAACGGCCCTCCTACTTATACTTATCACATACGGGAATTTGTCAACTTCTGGCTATACAAAATGGAACTTCAATCATACAGCAGCCAGATTTTAAAAGATTCGCTTTAGTCTATGGTAGTCTCTTACTTCCTATTTGCTTAAAAGGGACTAAATAATAAAGCCATTTCTGCTAATCATTTTCCGATTAGCATGAAGTACATAAATAGAATAATACGCTATTTAACAATATTTTGTTGCAGAGTTGAAGAGAACATCAGATTTTTTTAAGTTTATTTCTAATTCACATCATTAGCAACACTCGCCCCTGTGGCCTAATGGATAAGGCATCGGTCTCCTAAACCGGGGATTGTGGGTTCGAGTCCCACCAGGGGTACGTAATTTTATGAGGCTTTAGATTAAAAGACCACATACTAAAGCTATTTCCATCATAAATGTAATTTTGCATAATTAGTAAACCGTAACAGATAGACAAAAACTTACTACACAAAAAATGTAGATCTCGTTAAATTACACAATTTATGACATATACGTCTTTTTCGTGGAACTGGCCATTTATGAGATATTCCTTGTTATTTGTGTCAGATTTAAAATACTTCATGGTAAGTTATAAACTCCTGGCATTGCGGAGAAAAGGATTTCAACATCATGGCAACCAACTTGTAAGAGATTTGGTATTTGTTTTAGCCTAGTGTTTTCCCTTATTTTCCTTCTATTTACAAGGAAGCAAGTTAACACAATTTCTGTAAATGTTTATCTCGATTATAAAGTAGATTTAAGAATATGATTTTTAACAATATTTTGTTACAGCGATGTACAGAAAATGATAGTTTTACTTTCTCTACACGTACTATATACATAGTGTATAGAGAAGATATTGTAATGCACCCAAAAATTCGATACCGAGATTTCACCGGAAATACATGTTTTGGGTCCCCCTGAATCCGCGTGTGCGTGTGTGTGTGTGTGTGCGTCTGTGGACAGCTTAGCTCAAAAACGAAAAGACCGTTAATTACCATACTTGGTATTTAAGTTTGGTGTCTTGCAAGGATGCGACACGAAGATTTTCAAGAAAATCCCACCACCCCCAACTACCTTTTAAATGGAATTTTTTTGAAAATGTTGATTTTCTCAAAAATGGGTCGAACGATTTTGATTAAAATATCGTATGTTAAAGATATTTACGTGACAAATAATATCTATATCTTGAATTTTCTGGGAATAGCCTCTGAAGTCTACTTTATTCTGGATGAATTTTGCATAACTGCTAAACCGTAAGAAATGGACAAAAACTTACCACACAAAAAATGTAGGAAATTGTCAACTTGTGTCCATACAAACAAAGGAATTTCAGTCCATAGCAACCAGCTTTTGACTTCACTTTAACCTATGATACTCCCAAATTTCGTTTCTACTTACATAAGGCTATTTCTGCTAATTTTTTCTCGATTAGCATGAAGTAAATGGAAGAATAAGCTTATTAACAATAATTTGTTACACTGAAGTAGAGAAATTTATGTGAATGAAACACATCAGATTTTTTAGGATAGTTTAACAATAATTTTCTCTTATTCACTCTGCATGCACCAAGTAATCGATGCCAAAAATGATTAATCAAAATGTGAGAATTAGAAACCACAGTAACTTTTGTCAATTTGTGAAGAAATTAACTCTATAGTTTCCGTATCATTCAAATTCACCAATACATTAGCAATAACTCATACTTTCTCTGCTACGTATAAGTAAGCAAGCAAAATATTATGTTCCTACGAAATATTTTCTGTCGAAGGTGTATGTTTTGAAATCGTTGAATTTTAAAAAGCGGTACATGTGTGTATGAGTGTCCGAATGTTTGTCATTGTGTGTTTTATGTGCGTGCCTACGAATTACATAACTTAAATACAAAACGTCCATTGATTAACACATTTTATTATTCAAGTTTGCATCTTTTAAGGATATGATAAGGAGATTTTCAAACCCCCCTCCCCAATTCCCACCTAGAATATTTTTAGTAAATATAGATTTTCTTAAATATCGCTCTAATGTTTAGATTAAAATATCATGTTTAATAATATATTTTCACGACAAATAAATGCATATTTTCAATGTTCCGGGAATGTCCTCTAAAGTCTATTCATTCATACAGCTTTTGCATAACTGGTAAATCATAAGAGCTAGAGAAACCTTAGTAGATAAACACACACACACACATATATATTTTATATATATATATATATATATATATATATACACACACACACACACACACACACACACACAGAGTGTTTCAGAAATACTTTTACAAACTTCGGGTATGGATTCCTCTCACCAAAAGAAGAAAAAAAGTTCATATGAACATATGTCCCATAATCCTTGGTTTTCACGTTATTTCTGACACAATGAAAATGTGAGTTCAACGGCCTTCGGGGTCCAACTTCAAAACTTCATTTCTCTATGCACTCATAGAAGGCTTTTACCTATTGTACTACATACGGTAGATGGCGAAGTGTTGCCATGGAAACTTGTTTACGTTTGTCATTTGAAATTAGTCTGTCTTCTACGTTTCAAATGTGTACATGTAGTGAATTAGATATACGTGTTTCGTTCCACCATGGCTGAATATTCATTTCGTGAACAGGCAGACATGATTTTTATGTATGGTCGCGCGAATGGTAATGGACGCGAGGCTGCACAGCTCTATCAGATGGAGTTTCCAGACCGAAGACAATCGAGTCATCCAACCTTTGTCGCTGTTTATCGCCGCCTTGCTGAGACAGGAACCGTTGAACATTTTAGTCGCTTTGTTCGAGATGCACTGACTGGTATCTACTATGACCGATGGATTGGCAGAGGAGGACCAGTTCCATGGCCTGCACGTTCTCCTGACCTCAATCCTGCGGATTTTTACCTCTGGGGGCATCTTAAATCATTCATTGATTTATGGAGCAGCCATCCCGGCGATTTTAGCGATTTTAGCCAAAGCAAAATTTTTATATACTTATTCATGAAGTTAAGATATATTTAAATAATTCGCCTATGAGCTGTATTTTGTATCTAATATGACTATATACTTATTATAGTACTGCATTTGTCTTATTCATCAGGTCGCTATTACTTTGAATTCATATAACTCGGTAATTTGAATTTCTAGAACATTTATTTCATATCTCAAGTTGATCACTAGGAACATCTATTAACATTAAAATATATGCGGTGTTGTTTATTTACATATTTAATAACTTACCTTTTACTTTTTGTGAGCAATCAAATTTGCAACCACAAATAAAATGCTTGTTAAAAAATTAAAAAAAGTTTCTTTAATTGAAAGAAGGTTGAAACTAAACGAAACCATATTTATTATTATTATTGAACAATGAGTTTCTTTGCAAGGTAGAGATATTGCTACAATTGGAAAGCATGTTTATTTGCTTGTTTTAAATCTTGGTAGGGAAAGTAATCATTGGATAAAAGGTCCTATAGGATATCGATTGCACCGATAAACTGTTGATATGTATATACATGACATAAAAAGTTATCCTCCGGGCCGGATTTGAACCAGTGACCTTTGGATATCCATTATGTAATCATACCACTACAGTCCCCCGATCTACCAACTGAGCTACCAGAGGAATGAAAGTTCATTGGCGCACCCTGTAATCTTCAGCGTGGTCACTAGACCACGATTGATGGCAACTCGCCTGGTCATGAGATAGGGGGGCAGGATGGACTTTAGCTCGAGCAATTGTTGAGATCATTAGCATAAGGACCTATGGGTGGCTATAGTGGAATTAGTGATTTGTTTAATGAATATGTGCCCATATCATAGCTAATTTGCAAGCAGTTGTTATGAGTATCATTGAAGATTATTAGCAAGCACAATCTGAAACTGAATAAATAAGATCAGAAAGAACAAGGATAAAACATTTATATAATACATTAGTTCTTACATAAGCATCTAGAGATGATAATACGAGGATCGGCTGATAAGTCCCGAGCTTCTCAATGAAGACAGCTTTTAAAAAAAATTGCTTTATTTCTCAGCATAATCTCCAGAAAGGCTAATACATTTGTCATATCAGTGTTCTAATTTAATTAAACCCTATCTGTAGAGCGATTTATCAAGATCTTCAAAATAGCAGTTTACTGCGTCAATGACCTCCTCGTTGCTGTGAAATCTTCGTCCTCAAGAGCTGTTTTGAGGTTTGGGAACAGGTGCTAGTCACTGGGTACTAGCGCTGGCGAATAGGATGGAAGTTCAAGCAATTGCAACTTTAATTTGCACATGTTTCCAATTCCAATGACTGGACGATGGGCTGGAGCATAATTGTCGAGATCAAAACAAGATTTTTTTTTTTGTATTTTTTTTGTTGTTTTTTTTTTGTTTTGTTTTGTTTTGCCAATTGAGATCTTTTTCTTTTCACCTCATCACTGTAATGTTGCAGCAAGTTTGCGATACTTTTACCCTTTTACCCTTTTCAAAGAAATCAATAAAACTGTGCATCCCAGAAAATCTTCACCATAACCTTGTTAGCTGACAAAATTAACTTTGCCTTTTTGGAGTTGGTGCACCTGGCGCAATCCACTGTTTTGTCTGTGATTTACTTTCTGGAGTGTAGTGATGTATCCAAGTTTCATCCGTGGTAATAAGTCGTCTAAAAAATTCACTGGGAGTTTTACGATAGAGTTCCACATTTTTAACAGAAACAGTTTTTCTTTGCAACTTTTAATCAGGTGTCAACAAACGCGGCAACCATGTTGCACAGACTTTGTGAAAGCCGAAAATATTACCTGTGCGTTCTTTTGATATGTTTACAGCCCCTGCTTCCAGTACAAAGATGACATTTTTCAATGATTTCTGGAGTTGTCCTTCCACAGGGCCTCCAGAACGAGGCTCATCGCTAGCGCTCTGCAACCCACCTTTATATGTACTGTCCATTTCCTCCTTGTTTTCTTTAGGCGTTAAGTCTTTCAAATTAATCCCTGCTCGTTTTTCGTAAAAACTCTAAAGTTGTCTTGCTTAAAATGCTATCATCCGAAAACAAACAAGCTATTGACCTGTAACTATGGATACAAGCTTGTCTAGAGTTGAGCTATACGATACTACCGTCTAACTTGCTTAGTGGTGCCATATCTGTGTGAGGCCCGGGACTTAGGATGTAGTAGTGTTTAACGCCCGCTTTAACTACTCATGGCACCGCAGGCGCCGCTTTGTACACTACAGATCTCACATGCGGTCGCTTGGGATCGAACCTGAGCCGTCTATGTGAGAGGCCACGGCGCAGCCACTGGATGTGGTAGTACTGTATAAAGTAATTATTCATATGTTGGCGACATTATCAACTTAACGGATCATAAAACAGCTTTCAGGGTAGTCTCTTTCTTTTTCATATTGTGTATCTAGTATGACTGAGTTGTAGGAAGGAGCATTAGCTCCTCCAGGTAGCCAAGATTGGCTCCACGCCAAGATGGTGGCGTGTTATGTGGATTCATGTATAAGCTAAAATAATAACTATTGAAGTGTTTGTGTTCTTGTATTAGTAGATTAGCCTTTCACCTTAAACTAATAAAATAATATAGAACCCTGGTGGTCTCTGATAGAACAGAGTTGCGTCCTCATATGCACGTCTGACTGTAGTGAAAGATGTACATTTCCCTTGTTAATTCCTCTTTTACCAGGCGAGTTTCTGGATTCATAACAGCAGGCGTGACAATATTTAAATTGAATAACACCACGGAAGAAGTAGAAAATAGTGATAGTGATGATACCGAGAATTCAGCAGAAATGAAGATCTCCTGATAAAACAAAAAAATATTATTAGAAAAATGCCCGTGTGTGTTTAATATCTCAAGTCAAGGTGCAGTTATAAGTTCAATAATAAATACCAATACATTTTATTTATAATATGGATTGTTATTGAAAATAAAATTTGAAGGCGGATTTAATTGTAATTTTACGAAGATTGATAAAATTATATACCTTTAATTTCTTTTTTTTTTTCTTTCTTTTTTAGTGAATTTCCTGTAGATAACGCAACCTTAAATCGATTTTCCCGTTTCTTTTTGTACTTCCATTTATTGTAGCAGCTGCAGGTATAGTTCACTTATTTCTCCACCAAACAATATCGATGTCTGTATGCGAGTGTGTAGCATAGCTCAAAAACAAAAGTCCGTTTCAATACCAAACTGTGTATTTAAGTTCAGTATGTTTCAAGGATTGTGACATGAAAATGTTCAAGAAAATACTTCTACCCCCAACTAACATTTACATGGAACGTTTTTCGAAGACTTTGATTTTCTCATTGTTCTAAAGATTTTGATTAAAATGTCGTATATTAAAGATATTTGCATACAAATAAAATGTATATCTTGAATTTTCTGGAAATAGCCTCTGGATGAATTTTGCGGAATTTTGCATAACTGGTAAACGGTAAGAGATAGATAATAAACTTAGAAATAGAAAATGTAGTGTTCGTTAAAACAGATAATTTATGTTATATCATATATTTTTTCGTGGAGCTGATCGTTTTTAGATGTTCCTTGTTATTGGTTTCAACCATAAAAATACTTTTCTCACACAGGAATTAGTCAACTCCTATCCATACAAGCAAAGGAACTTCAGTCACATAGTAACCAGCTTTTGGATATCACTTTAGCCTATGGTACTCCCTCATTTCCCTTCTACTTACATGGAAGCAAGTAATAAAAGAATTTCTGATAATTTTTTCTCGATTAGCATGAAGTAAATAGAATAATAAGCTTTTAATAATAATTTGTTGTAGAGATGTAGAGAAACTCATGTGAATGAAACACATCAGATTTTAATAAAGAAAATAAACAATGGATAAAAAGATCCGCTGGCAATCCGTTGTATTAATGTTGTCAAAATGTATATAGGTAAGTGACATAAAACTTATCATTTGAACCAACGACCTATGTATATCTATCATTTTAAACGTAGCGGTATAACTCTACCAACTGAGTTAGCAGAGAAATGCGGCGCTAGAAAGGTCGATTTTGACATAACATATCGTGTTCCGGCTGTCTCGGTTTTGTGGTGCTTTTAGGAGCAGACAAGTTCACAAGTGCTCAAATAACCAAGCAGAGCAATTCACTATACTGAAAGCTGAGACCGTTAATTAGCTTCCCTATCAAGATTATTATTCGTTATTAATTATTTATCATTGTAAAGCTAAAAGAGTATAAATGTATGTATTTAACTGAGAAAATTCAGCTGGAGAAGAAAGCTGACGCCAAGAGAGTCAAAGGAGATGAGAAGCACTTTTGTTAGAAAGCTCTCTTTTGTCCAGTCACGTACAATCGAGTTACAACGGGGGTGAACCGTAAAATTCGGAAGACGGTAATTCTTTATTATACAAGACATGTCACGTGAGATTTGCAGTGCATCCTGGGATAAGGAAATTGACTCTTGGGAAATATTTACGTCAATTGTGCGGCCTTTCTGTCCAATCAGAAAGAGGCCGCCATGTATATAAAGAGCCCAAGAAGGCACATCGAGATCTGTCTGTTGCGATCTGTCCGTGAAAAGCATCTATCCGTTGCGAGCTGTCTGTTACTAGCTGATCTATCTGTCGCTGTTATGCTCTCGGTCGTCGGCTGAACTTAACTTCACACAAAGCTAGACACTGTAACGTGTAACGAATTTAAGGTCAGTAACGCGTACTAATGTATATCGTATAATGCAGAATTAAGGAAAAAGAAGGGACTGTAATTACGCCTGATCAGCCAAGTGTTAGAATTCGTAACATGTGTACAAGTTAGTATTATTGTAAGGCAAATGTGCTTATCTCGCTTCTCCTAGTAAGGAATAAACTACAGGAAAGTACATAAGTTTTAATCATTATAAGATCACTTCCTGAATTACCCCCATTATCTGCACCACCCCGAGTGAATCAATCATCGTGCAGGTTGAGCAACACCGAGGCAAATTCAACGGTGGTAGGTCGCTCACCGCATAAGGCGTCTTAAATGTGGTGCAAAATATAAATAACACTGCACATTGCACCCAATGTCAACACTATCTTTACACCGCAAAGCTTTGGCAAAATTAGAAAAAATCGACACCAACGGAATAACAAGAACAGCCGCAATTCACACTGACAGTAAGATAACCCTCGACCTACTGAGCAACAACAGGAAACACATCAGCCTGATTGACGGAATCAGAAAGATCATTACTCATCTACAGCGGCAAGATTGGGAACTTCACTTCACTTGGGTGAAAACCCACGTTGGAAATGTAGGTAATGAAAAGGCGGACATTCTGGCTAAACAAGCAGCAAGCAGCGAAGAAGAAATTGCATTCAGCAGACACCACTGAGCTCTAGTGGACAAAAGTGCAGAGAGATGGGCAACAGAGTGGCAAACTACAACAAAAGGTGCTATTACAAAGTCGTTCTTTTCCAGTGTACAGCATAGACTGAAGTCAAATATAACCTTACACATAACATCATAGTTCTAACCACAGGACACGGCAAAATCGGTGACTATCTACAAAGATTTAAGATAATAGAAGATCCGACCTGCTTCTGCAACAGGCACGCACAAACAGTCGACCACATTTTGTATGAATGCGAAGTGCTAAACACTGATAGGAAAGTGCTAGAAACAAAAATTATTAGGGCAGGTGGAAAGTGGCCAACAAGCAAGAGTGAACTAGTCACCAAATATTTAAAACATTTCCAGAAATTTGGACTTTGACTCTCTAATCAAATAAAAAGTGTAATATAAATTAACAGTGAAACAAAAAATGTGTATGGTACAACATGCATGTAGTATTGCACCAAGCAATGGAGCATGCAGCAATAAAACCTTTAAAACAACAAAAAAAAAAAAAAAAAAAGAAAAAAGGAACACCTGCGGGACGCGGTCCCCGCTCTGCCTGTCCGACTATCAGTGCTCGAAGCCGCAACCTACTCAACGCGATGGAAGAAACCGCCAGAGCCATCCCACTCTGTCACCAGGTAGAAAGTTGTGTGATTCGTTTGTGGAGAAACTGTTTGACGAAGACATAAGTGGGACCCATGTAGGGTTAATCAAACTGATTCGCTGGAAAAGATACAGAGAGGGGCTGTAAAAGTCATATTAAGAGGTAAAGATTTTGGGCTTACGAAAGGGAAGAGAATAAATGGGAGCCGCTAAAAGTTAGGCGTAAAAGAGATATTAGTCGCACTATTTAAAGCTTATACTAGTTTAAATGCATGGGTGGACGTTAGAAAGAGGTTGAAAACCCGGCATACTACGGACGAAACGATCATTTGTATAAAATTAAGGGTAGAAGGCACAGAACCGACGTGGGAAAATTATCTTTTTTTGAATGAAATGAAATGGCGTTTTATTTATGAACGATCTTTAACTGCTGTGGTTCTTAGCGTCCCATTCAACACTGGGCGTCAAAAATCGCATAAGTTTACTCAGAGGCTTCTCTATAAGACTTGAGGTTCTTTTACGTGCCGTAAATCTACTGCACGGGACCAACGGCTTTACTTCCCTTCCGAAGGAAGCCATGCTAAGTATTTTTACGCTCGAAAAAAATAATCCATCGTCCTCAGCCGTGATTGAATCCGCGATCTAGGCTACGTGAGTTTAGCATGGTAACCATTACACCACGGAGGGCTACTTTTCTTAACAGTTCCATTGAAGAATGGAATGAACTGTTTATAGTAGCCTTTCAGGGCTGCCCTCTGACCTTAAAGAAGTTTAGGGATAATTTAAAGAGAATAAATGTTAGATATTAATTAAGGTAAATATTGTGAAGTAATTAAGGATCTCAAAAACTGTTCTATAATATTATTAATGTTGAGGCTTCATAGTAACTTTTTACAAACATGCTGGTAATGCACATTGTATTGATATACTGAATACTAAGTAGTTAGGTATTTAAAAAAAACACGTATATACAATATGTTAATTGTATTATTATTTTTTACTTATTGTAAAAATTGTTATTTAAGTGAATTTTGTACATTTATCTCGGCCACCGGGCAATACCCAATTGCAGAGAATAAAGACATACATACAAGCAATACAGCGGACTAGATACACATTAAGATGCTATTCATTAAAATGTTTTGTATCTATACATTTAACAATGGCCATTTCGGTAATTATAGAGAACTTGGGCCCCTCTAGAAATTAAACAAATTGTGGTTTGACTGATAGTTTGATTTATACTTGTTACGTTTTCACCAATTTGTTTTTATCGGAAAAGCTCCGTAATTAAGTTAGACGCTAAGTTATTACGTGCGCGTAGCGATCCTTTTTTGTGAATATTTATGAAGTATGCTGCCTAGAAGGTGTAGAATATAAATAACGAAGTCTTTTAGTACTTTTGCAATGTAAATATATAATAATACTACACGATAAAGTGCCTAAAACCTGAGTTTCATTGTCGGCGGCAGGCGAACAGTTTTGTGGAATGCAACACCGGCATATGTCGCTAGACGCTGTGCTGATGTATGACGAGTATGTTTCACGCAGATACAGCTGTTCAGTGAATTTTATTATGCAGAACTTCGGCCACTCTAAAATCGAATGAAACTAAGTGCGATTGATTGACTCTGTATTTATGATGACAATTTCAAAGCCTGTGGATTTCAAATTTAGCGCGAGGTTAGGTTCCAATCCGTTTAGGTTAGTGTGTGTATATAAATTTATGTTCCTAATTTTATATCGTAGTAGTACCTCATTATCGATATTTCCAACAACTCATACAGCGCAATGGATACAACATTAGTTTTTTAAACCATCTCCACACCCATAATCCTTCTCTAACCACACCGGTCCCGTTAGAGTGCAAAACTGGCATAAATCGCAGCGGAGAGAGTTAGCGGCCCAACTTGTAAATAATTACCGCCATTTCTTTGTGGCTTACGTTGTTGTGCTCCAGACATCTTCATAACGATATTCTCCTTGGCACCGAGGTACTCGCTATGCTCTATCAATATCAACGTAATTACTATAACATTCCTCTGGTAGCTCAGATGGTAGTGCGGTGGACTGTAGTGAAACTTTCAAAGTGGTGGTAATCCATAGGTCGCTGGTTCAATTCCGGCATGTCATTTACATGCATTTTGACAACAACAATACAATGGATAGCCGACGGAACTTTTTATCCATTGTTTACTTTATTTCCTAAAAATTAAAATACCGATCATGCTTTGCTCAGTAGTTCTATCCTCGCAATAAACTTCGTCGCTTTAATACATAATTTTGGGTATTTTCAATCTCCGTTCAGTTAATTAAATATTTTAAAACCTTTGATCAAGTTTTGTTGTTCGTATTTTATTTTTTCACTGAATAACGGAATTTTGGTGTGGATAGATTACAAAATCGTTCTCCGTCTATTGTGTGTGGATGTTGCTGCATAATTTAGGGATTACCAATAATTTGTCAGTACTTAAAACATGTAAAAGCTCAGCTTGTAAGTAGATGTCATCTAGCGCTCTAGCATCTAAATAAGAGGAGTAAGAATAAAGAAACCCCGTTTTGGTGAGTTGTGAGCTCTCTATTTTAGATGATTTGCAATGTAATTTACTCTTTAAAAACAATATGCAGTATGGCACAAAGTCTCTACACACTTGAATACTTGTTTAGCATATGCAACTTATGTTTATTTTTAATAAATTAAACTTTACACTTATAGGGTTTAAAATTAATTACAGTACACTTCTTTTTAACCTCAAATTGTCTACCTCCTCCATTAATAAGCCTGAAGTTTACCGGAGCATTCTGACATACATGCAAGCACAGCTTGTTGTCCAAATGGACAGCTTTGTCTTTAATCCTACTCCAAAGGAAGAATACATTTGGGTAAAATCGGAAGATGAGGTGGGAATTGAATTACACCACAAAGTCCAAGCACTCTTCCACTGAAAGCGTTATCTAGGTTCGTCCTATTTGCTGGTTCAAATATGCAAGAGCTCCATGCTTGAAGAGCATCTAAAACAGAACCTTAGTTCCAAATTAACTATACACAGTCTTACGTGTCGTTGGAACTGTCACGAAACGGTGTCTCCATTCCCTCAATACAGTATTTAAATCGCTTTGGTAATCTGTCTTCATAGAGAATATACTCGTTTTTTACTTTCTCTATACGTACTATGTACATAGTGTATAGAGAAGGTATTGCATTCCACCCAAAAATTCGATACCGATATTTCACCGGAAATATATGTATCAATGTATCAAAAATAAAGCATTTTCTGAAAATGGTCTGTGTGTCCATGTCAGTGTGTCCGTGTGTCTGTGAACAATATAACTCAAAAACGTAAAGTCTAGTATCTTCCAGGGATGCGAGACGAAGACTTTGAGAAAACTACCCCCACCACAAACTACCCTTTACATGGAACTTTTTTTCGAAAAAATTGACTTTCTCAAAAATGGCTTTAACGATTTTGATTAAAATGTCGTATATTAAAGATATTTATCTGACAAATAAAATGTATATCTTGAACTGGCTGGGAATAATCTCTAAAGACTACTTTATTCTGGATGAATTTTACGGAATGTTGCATAACTGTTAAACCATAAGCAATAGACAAAAACTTACAGACAAAAAATATAGAGCACGTTAAAACACACAATTTTTGTAATATAGATACATTTTTACTTTCTCTATACGTACTATATACATAGTGTATGGAGGAAGTATTGTATTCCAAAAATACCAATCGATACCGAGATTTCACCAGAAATACATATTTAAAGCCCCCTGAATCCAAAAACAGCATTTTAAGGAAAAGGTACGTGTCTGTGTGAATGTGTGTGTGTGTGTGTGTGTGTGTGTGGACAGCATAGCTCATAAACGAAAAGACCGCTAAATACCAAACTTGGTATTTAGGTTTGGTATCTTCCAAGGATGCGATTTTCAAGAAACTCCCCAACTACCCTTTACATGAAAAAATTTTCGAAAATTTTTATTTTCTAAAATTTGGCTCAAACAATTTTGATTAAAATCCCATTTATTAAAGATGGCAAATAAAATGTATATCTTGAATTTTCTACGAATAGCTTCTGAAGACCTCTTTATTTTGGATGAATTTTGACGAATTTTGCCTAACTGCTAAGCCGTAAGAGATAGGCATCTGTGTAACAAATTATTGTTAGACTGCATATTCTTCTACCCACTTTATGATAATTGAGATAAATATTAGCAGAAATTGTCTTAATTACTTATTTCCTTGTAAGTAGAAGGAAAATAAGGGAGTACATTAGGCAAAAACGATAATCAAATCAGTTAAAATACGGTTGCCATGTGGATGAAATCCGTTTCAATGCAGGGCCAGGAGTTTACAACTTCCCGTGTGGAAAAAAAGTATTTAAATCTGAAACAAACAACAAGGAATACATCAGAAATGGTCAATTCAACGAAAAAAACGTCTATGACATAAATTGTGTGTTTTAATGTGATGCACATTTTTTGTGCAGTAAGCTTTTGTCTATCTCTTACGGTTTACCAGTTACGCAAAATTCAGCAAAATTCATTCAGAATAAAGAGGGATTTAGAGGCTATTCCCAGAAGATACAAGATGTACATTTTATTTGGGATGTAAATATCTTTATTATACAGTATTTTAGTCAAAATCGTTAGAGCCACTTTTTAGAAAATCAAAATTTTCGAAATTTTTCCATATAAAGGGTAGTTTGGGATGGGAGATTTTTGTCATGATCTTCGTGTCACTTCCCTGGAAGATACTTAACTTAAATATCAAGTTTGGTATTTTACCGACTTTTCGTTTTTTGAGTTATCATATTCACAGACACACGAGTACACACACGACCTTTTTCTGAAAATATTTTTTTTTTTTTTTATACAGCGGACCCTAAAACGTCTATTTCCGGTGATATCTCGGAACCGAATATCTTCTCTATACACTATGTACATAGTACGTGTAGAGAAAGTAAAAATGTACTTAATTTAATATTTCAAGAAAACACAATGTCATTATTTTGCACTAATGCTTCGCAGGTATCTACGAAATGTAAAACAATTTCTTACAATATTTCAAATACGTATTAATAGACTCATCATGCGAGTATATATGTAGACGTGATGATCCAGGTCTTTTGTTTCGTTAGTTGATGCTGTAACTAATTACGTATCTGAATCTTCAGAGCCTATATTTTGTTGTTTACCTTTTGTCCATGTTTCGACTTTCGCAAAATTGGGGAGTTGCACATCTTTTCGGTTTTTATTTGAAAGAGTTACAAAAATGCCCATGGAGGCGCCAGGTATCGATCCTGGTACATCTCGCATGCTTAGCGAGCGCTCTACCATCTGAGCTACGCCCCCTGTTTTCTTTTCTTAAAACTCGAGGAATGATTTTGCGTAAGGAGTTGAATACTAGCAGCTGTTATTATATAGCGATCACGTGATTTCGAACCTTATAATGGAGGCGCCTGCTTAGCGTATAAAATAACAATGGACTAACTGTTTAATGAACAATAAAGCTGCTGAGTGAGATACGGCAAGTTGTCTACTGCAAAACACACGGACCTTTTTTCAAAAATGTTTTTTTTTTTTTGATACAAAATAACCTTAAACGCATATTGCCGGTTAAATCTCGGTGTAGAATTTTTGGTGAAATGCAGTACCTTCTGTATACACTATGTACATAGTACGCGTGGAGAAAGTAAATGGCGTGTTATTTAACTACTGTGGTTCTCAGTGTCCCTTCTAAATTGGGCGTGAAAGACCACTTAATTTTGCACAGAGGCCTCTCTATCAGGCTTGAGGTTCTTTTACGTGCCGTAAATCTACGACACGGGACCAACGGCTTTACTTCCCTTCCGAAAGAAACCATGCTAAGGAGTTTTACACCCGAAAAAAAAAATAAAAAGGTGAAAAACACACCAATTTTACTCATAGTAAACATTTCGTAGACAATCAATTTGAGTTGGGAATCCGTTGGTCTGCAAAGGGACATTAGTTATGCTTGAAAATGTTCTTTTCCACGTCACTGATCACTTCTAATAATTCAACTGTAAGGCATGATTAGACAAGAGGCAGTTCGGTTGCTATCGTGCTTGCTTATCGCACTGGATATGTTCAACGAAAGGCGTTCAGTATTCTGTTCGAATACCAGCTGCTGATTTTTTTTCTTTGTTCTTTTACTTTGTCATTTCTTTCTTTATCATCTACCTGGACAGCATATATATATATATATATATATATATATATATATATATATTATTTGTATGAAGCAATTGTGTTATTCTATGTATAAGTTTTAACATAACAAATGCTCAAATTCTTGATTTCAAAATCTTATAACTGCTATTTACAATATTACATAATGAAAACTAAATACGCGAATTGCTATTAACTGAATTAGTACAAATGCAAATAAATAACGACTAAAAATATTTAAATTTATAAATAGTTAAAATGTGACTAAATTATTTGAAAAATCTGATGCATTTCCATGCCTATTCTGCAACCAGCAACCTTAGAGAACCTTATTCTACCCTCTTCATGTTAATTTGATAAATATTTGCAGAAATGGTTTTATTACACATCCTCTTGTAAGAACGAGTCGAATAAAGGAATATAATAAGCTAAAGTGATAGTTAAATCTTTTGTCAGGACGCTATGTGAAGGTGTTGAAATTCATTCGGTCTCTTGATCCACCACCAAAAGAGAATAACTGTCTTTTATTTGGGAAATGTATAAGTAATCGTAAATGTAAATCAATAACAATAAATATCTCGCAAATAGTTAATAGCACGCCAAAAATGGACTTTAATGATATCTAAATTCTTGTACAGTAAGGTTTTGTCTATATCTTATCGTTTAACAGTTTTACAAAGGTCTTACAGAATGAAAAGGACCTCAGAGGGTGTTCTCAGAAAATTAGAGACGTATATTTCATTTTTCAAGAAAATAGCTTAAACTTATGTTATTATAAAATGGTATTTTAATAAAAATTGATACACATACACATGACGTACACAATACACATATCAGCGTCTTTTATAAATGCATTTTTGGATTCAAGAGACCTCAATACTACTTATATTTCCGGTGAAATCTCCACACGGAATTTTTGTAATTCTCCAAAATGTGTATATAACAATAAAGGGAGACAAAGTAAATGCCTGTTTTCAAAGGGATAGGTCAAAAAGGTACATAGCCGACATCTACCCAGACGCTTTGGGGGAGTTACTCTTTAGTAGAAGAGTGGGGTTTATATCACCTAGTTAACTATTAGATCTGAATTGTATTGTTGAACTCATAAGAAAGAGAGAAATAAATATATAAATAAATGTTCACCTATCCGCTTATTTTAGTTCACAGCCGTCCTGCTTAACCATTCGGGCTATCGGAGTTAACCTAGGCTCGTTTATCCATTTCCCACAACCTGTTATCCGTTGCCGTGAGGTTCAACCATTTCACCTTTAGAAATGGCAAGATATAAATGCTTATTCAGATGGGTTTAAGTAATTCGCTAACGAGCTGTTCTTCATCTTTAATGTGAACATATATTATAGTACTGAATTTGATTTATCCACCCAGTCTCTAATTGCTTGAATGCATATAATACGGTAACTTGACATCGTAGAACATTGGTTGCATATCTGATACTGATCACTACGAATATCTATTAACAGTAAAATTCTGTGGTGTTATTTATTTACATATTAATAATACATTAAATAATGTTCATTTTGCACCTTACAGCCAATGAAATTTTCAATCACAAATAAAAAGCATGCCTAAAAATTAAAAATACTTCTTTGATTGAAAGAAGGTGAAACTACGCGTAATATCGACTGTATTGATCAATTGTTGAAAGGTATATACATAAAAATCTTCCTCCGGGCCGCATTTGAACCAGCAACCTATGGATATCTATTACTTCACCTTACTACTAGAGTACACCGCTCTACCAACTGAGCTACCAGAGGAGAGGAACTTTATTATAGCACTATTCAGGGTGCTCACTAAAGTTGGAGAGTTCATAGTGATTCATAACAGTTGCCTTAACTGTGGTCGCTCCGTCACACTGTTGCCACTTCGTTCCGTTCACGGCAGCAGCACTAAACCTCTCAGGCGCTGGGCAAGAGCTCCACTCCTAAAACATCTTCATCGTCAATTTCGTCTTCATCGTTGTTCCTAAAGCCACTGTCATTATCATTGCTTATATTTACAGTGACACTATAATTGCTCGGCGCCAACAGAAACTGCATTGAGGAAAGTTTGCAGCAAGGTTGACATCATTGCTTGCGTAGCATGAATGTATTGGCAGAGATGCAGATACACCTCTATCAGCTGAGACAGCCCACTGGATGTCAGGGATCATTATGGATGGATCTCCCTGGCTTTAGAGGAATTGAAACTCGACTGCGTGTGAGAAAGGAAAGAAGACGGATTTTAGCGGAATTGTAAACCTTATATTCCAAAGTGTTGCAACAAAGACGATTAATATAGGGTTAGCTTTTGATTATTTTAAACGTAAATATGGATAGTCATTTTTGGATAACAGGTTGTATAGGATATCGTTTGTACTGATCAACTTTTAAAATTGAGACAAATTATCGCCCAGGTAAATAAGCGCATAACCAATATTTGTAATTGATTAAATTGTTTAGGTTAATTAGTAAGATATCATGTATTTATTGTATATTGGATGTTCAGAGAGATTGTTCCTGGAAAGTGTTTCTAACTTCAACTTCTAACATCTCAAGAGACGAATTCAGTTGTTTACGCTATTTCTTTATATATTGCAAGAGGGGAAAGACGCTATTGTGTGGTCACGTCTCCGCAAGAGAATGTGAAGGCGACATAAGCCGGGGAACCACGAGGAAATTTAGGCCAAGAATCACGTGAAAGACGCATTGACCAGTTACAATTAATCACGTCACGGCAGAAGCACACCCCAAGCCACTTTTGGAGCCGAAAATGGGCCAATGAGATTACGAGTTGAGGGTTTTGCGCGTGGGTAGAAGTTGTTATAAATATAGAGTATCCGTCGCAATTTTCACGCAGTTGAGATGTAACTCCAAGAGAAAACCTGCGACGCACAGAGCCAGAGAATGCGCGAATTAGTCGAGTTATTATAGTGATGAGGCAGTTGGAATGTAACTACACGTAGACTCTGTGATGCCCGAATCAAGAATCCTCGTAAATATAGTAAAGTTATTACAGTGATTCACACAGTTGAAATAAATGTCACGAGGAAGGAAGCCATGGAGGAAATTTAAAGTGTCTACAATTATTCTGCACGTAACCGTTGCACTCGTCGCCGCGTAAAGTATAGTTATCTTCATGCGCGTTACGCTTTTGTTCGAGGGAAATTATCGAAAATCAATCGCGCCAGGAACATTCTCGGGAACGCTTGAAAAAGAGAAATAAACCTTGATTGAACGAAAAGTGCCGACGTTATTTAAGTTAATTCCCATACCACTCCCTGGAGATCACCGTAGCTAAATACCAAAGATAGATATAAATAGGTCTCAATTGCTCGTCGCTGAACCCACCAATAGCCGAAGAACATCGAGAATCGATTTTTTTTTTTTTTTTAAACAGTAACGGAGTCTGATCAGGACTCCGGTACTGTATCCCTATTTACATTTCCCCCCGTAGGTGTTACTGATTACTGGTTTACTGGTTTTACTGTTTCTGTTACAAACATATACACATTGCACAAACATATAACACCCATGCCCAAGGCGGGACTCGAACCCACGATCCCCTGCCCACGAAGCACCAAAGCGAGACGCTTTAGCGAACGCGGCCATGGGGACCGGCACTTTAGCAGCTGCAACGTAAAAGAGACGACCAGTCGTCGCTGTGCAGCCCAGCCCCACCAGGTACGTCCACCAGCTCTATACGCCACCAAATCTATGTACCGACATAAAAAAAAAATACTGCTGGCTTGATTTGAACCAGCGCACTTTGGAAAGTTATTATTTCTTACCACAACAGTCTACCACTCCACCAACCGAGCTACAATAGAAAAGTAGCCTTTTTATAGTTGTTTCTTTCAATGCGCTCACTAGAGGATTGGCAATTCGACTGCACGTAAGGTAGGAAGGAGGGCGGCTTTTAGCGCAACTGCCCGCACCCTCCCCGGGTTTTAATGTTGTTTTTAACCAAAATTGCTAAAAAACAACTTCTCTGTCTTCTTAACTAAACACGCATTTACAGTGTTTAACTGTAGAGATATCCGTTCAATAATTCATAGTTGGGACTGTGTTTTGCTTTAATAAACTATTAATTTTATGGTTTATGTTCTTTGATGAAATCTCATAACAAACCTCAATGTTTTACCAAAACTATTATGCATTCAATTTTCTTGCTCTTGTACTCATTTCGTCCAATATAAAACTAGTTATGTTAAATAAGTGGTAAATAAAAGTATCTGAATAAAATTATATAAGCGAAACATCCAAAGTTTATAATACTTCAATGTGCTATAGCATAATGAATACAGGCTTTCGTTTTTAAAGCTTGATTAGTTGCAAGTTTGGGCCTCTTGCATTCGTCTGTCTATGTTAAAACCCACCAAAGCAGCTGCCTCATTGTTTTAGGAGTATGTCTTTCATTTAGGATGTGAGAGGTTCCGGGTTCAAATTCAGGACGAGCCGGTAAATGTTTTGCAGTTATCATCTTACCGTATCTCACCCAGTAGATTTGTTGCACATCAAGTATATTCGCCCATTGTTATTTTTTATACTAAGCAGACTCCTTCGTTGTGGCTTGAAACCATGATCGCTGTATAGCATCAGCTATTATAACATTCAACACCTAGAACATTTGTCCGGATTTAAGGGAACCAAAAACCAACAGGGGGCGTAGCTCAGATGGTAGAGCGCTCGCTTAGCATGCGAGAGGTACCAGGATCGATACCTGGCGCCTCCAGGGACGTTCTTGTAGTCCTATTTTAAAACAAAGGCCGAAGCTCTATAGACAAAAGATAAATAATGAAATATAGACGCTAGAAGATACAAGTACATAACTAGTTACAGCATCGCCTAATGAATTAAAGACACTGAAACGTTGCATATACAAATTGATTATTCGTGGGGCGAGTCTATTAATAAGTATTTTAAATATTATAAAAATGTTCTGCTATGTATTAATACCAAGGATGAATGAAATCGATGAAATGATGCTCAAACGGTCACGGAATCCATGGAGCTTAAAGTTACTCGACATTCGTCTTTTCAAGATAAGCGAAAACCCCGAAAAATCCTTACCCTAAACGAGTTTTAGCATTTTAAATTGGTCCATTATCAATGTGTACTATTCATAGTGCGTTATCATTTGTTTTCCAGTATTAATTTCTGAGTTTGTATAAAAAGAATGTTATAAACATTTAACTTTAATATTGTGTTCAATTTAAGTCAGTAAACGTTGCAATTATACACCACTGTTGATGGAGCTGTATTAATAGTCACTATGGCATCAGGTTGCCAAGTATAGTTGTTTCATTCCACTACTTTTCGAGCTCGCAATTCCTGACTTAAGCAATCAAAAGATGTGAAACATGGTCATTAAAGAGATAAAGAGTAAATAAAGTTAAAAAAACAACACACGAATGTTAATAGACAATCAATTTTAGGTAGGAACCAATTGGTCTGCGAAGAGACATTATTAGTTATGCCTGAAAACTGTTAAAAGTTTGCCCCTCACTGATATCTTCTAATTCAACTGAAGGCATGATTAGAAAGATGAATGTGTTGTTGCTTATTTCTTTTCTTTGTTCTTTTTTATTTTTGTAATTTATTTCTTTATTATTGGTCAATATAATTTTTATTTGATTTGCATGGAGCATTTGTGTTATCTATGTAAGTACTTAATTTATCAATGCTCCAATTCTTGATTTTAAAATCTTTTAGATGCTATTTACAGTATAACATAATCAAAACGTACATTACTGTTAACTGCATTAGTACAGATGCATACAGATAACGACTAAAAACATTTACATTTATAAATAATTACTAAATTACTTTTAAAAACCTGATGTATTACATTCACACAACTTTGAACTTAACGTAGCTTTGTTGCACATCAAGTATATTAGCCGATTGCTATTTTTATACTAAACAGACATCTTCATTGGGTGAAGATCACGTGATCGCTGTATAACCGCAGTTGCTGTCATAACATTCAGTATCCAGATTCTTTCTCCTTCAAGGGAACAAAAACGTATCAGGGGGCGTAGCTCAGTTGGTAGAGCGCTCGCTTAGCATGCGAGAGGTACCAGGATCGATACCTGGCGCCTCCATCGACGTTTTTGTAGACTGTTTAAAACAAAAACAGGATTTCTGTAAAAAGAGTAAACAAATAGATTCAGAACTAGTTACAGCATCAACTAACGATTCAAAACACTGAGACATAGCATATGCAAGTGGATTATTCGTGGGACGAGTCTGATAAGACGTGTTTTAAATATTATGAGTATATGCTTCACATTTCACAAACGACTACGAAATATTAATACCAAGGAATGAGACAAAATCTGTTTTCTTGAAATATTAACTTGAGTACATTTATTTGAAAATAAATTACTGTGTTAATTTCATTGTTAATGTACAGGGTGGCGCAAAAGTGATTACATACACTTAGGGAATATGTGTATCTAGATTGATAGGGCTTACTACATACACGATATGGAAATGACAAATGAATCGCCACTATTTTAGTCTTGACAACACACTTTCACAAAATGTATACGAAAATTCAGAGAATATTCGTTTTGAAGACCGATTACTAAAGGGATGTAAATGCTATACTGAGTAACGAGAACGCACACACACGCATTTTCAGTAAAAGGCCCGTGTGTCTGCCTGTTTGTGTATTTGTATGAGCTATTTAATTTCGAGTTCAACAACACGTGAGTCTGTGTACAATTAGCTTGAACCTGAGGCTCTGTTTCAGATGCTGTTTCACTATGGAGCACCTGCACATAATGTATCAGCTGTAGATAACGTTTTCAGTGGACTTCGTGCTGCAATTGAATTCCCACCACGATCTCTCGATATTACCCCGATGAATTCTTTCTTTGGAGTATGGTTAAAGGCAAAATCTAGTATGGAAGGAAACCATAACTCTTGAACAGCTGCCTGGTTACAACAAGAACGTCTGTTACAACCTGGGCAACAAATATCATTACACGTGTGTAAGATGTTCCAGGTAAACAAAGGTGTACTGATGGAGGAGGAAGGCAATTTTAAGTTACAAAGAAATGATGTGTGCTGTAAGTAGTTGTTTAATTTATTCAAAATAAGTATAAATTGCATAAGCTGCACTAGTGTTAGTTACATTGGGCGTGTGTAGAGATTTTTGTGCCTCGCTACATGTTGTTTTAAAAGAGTGTAAATTACATTGAAAATCGCTAAAATTCAGCGCAGCAGAAAAACGGGTGCCGCGTTTACACTTGAGTAATAAGGAAACTCAAAACGGGTGCTCAAACGCTATAGCGTACACTTTTATATGTTCATCTGTCGAATGTTCATATTCATCTCGGGAATGTTCGTGAGGAAGCGAGTAGTCTCGGGAATGTTCGGCAGGGTATAGCTGTAATGCCATCTGTGTGATACTAGTATAACTGAATTATTGAAATGAATCGACTACTATCACCATCTGCCGTGCATGAGAGTAATGGATTTGACTTATTTTATTTCAAGACCTTACAAGACTTAAGGCTTCAGTAGAAGGTTTTTTTTGTTTTTTTGTTTATTTCAATATCTCGCGGTACCCCTTAGTCAATCACACGGCACCCTAGGGTGCCGGGGCAAACCGGTTAGGAACCGTTGCTCTATCAGCTGAGACAGTCCACTGGATGTCAGGAATCACTATGGATGGATTTCCCCTGGCTTTAGAGGAATTGCAACTCGACTGCGTGTGAGAAAGTAAAGAAGACGAATTTTAGCGCAATTGTAAACCTTATATTCCAAGGTGTTGCAACAAAGACGATTAATAAAGCTTTAGCAGTTGATTATTTTAAACGTAAATATGGATAGTCATTTTTGGATAACAGGTTGTATAGGATATCGTTTGTACTGATCAACTTTTAAAATTGAGACAAATTATCGCCCAGGTAAATAAGCGCATAACCAATATTTGTAATTGATTAAATTGTTTAGGTTAATTAGTAAGATATCATGTATTTATTGTATATTGGATGTTCAGAGAGATTGTTCCTGGAAAGTGTTTCTAACTTCAACTTCTAACATCTCAAGAGACGAATTCAGTTGTTTACGCTATTTCTTTATATATTGCAAGAGGGGAAAGACGCTATTGTGTGGTCACGTCTTCGCAAGAGAATGTGAAGGCGACATAAACCGGGGAACCACGAGGAAATTTAGGCCAAGAATCACGTGAAAGACGCATTGACCAGTTACAATTAATCACGTCACGGCAGAAGCGCACCCCAAGCCACTTTTGGAGCCGAAAATGTGCCAATGAGATTACGAGTTGAGGGTTTTGCGCGTGGGTAGAATTTGTTATAAATATAGAGTAGCCGCCGCAATTTTCACGCAGTTGAGATGTAACTCCAAGGGAAAACCTGCGACGTACAGAGCCAGAGTGCGCGAAATAGTCGAGTTATTACAGTGATGAGGCAGTTGGAATGTAACTACACGTAGACTCTGTGATGCCCGAATCAAGAATCCTCGTAAATACAGTAAAGTTATTACAGTGATTCACACAGTTGAAATAAATGTCACGAGGAAGGAAGCCACGGCGGAAATTTAAAGTGTCTACAATTATTCTGCACGTAACCGTTGCACTCGTCGCCGCGTAAAGTTTAGTTATCTTCATGCGCGTTACGCTTTTGTTCGAGGGAAATTATCGAAAATCAATCGCGCCAGGAACATTCTCGGGAACGCTTGAAAAAGAGAAATAAACCTTGATTGAACGAAAAGTGCCGACGTAATTTAAGTTAAGTCCCGTACCACTCCCTGGAGATCACCGTAGCTAAGTACCAAAACTAGATATAAATAGGTCTCAATTGCTCGTCGCTGAGCCCACCAATAGCCGAAGAACATCGAGAATCGACTTTAGCAGCTGCAACGTCAAAGAGAGGACCAGTCGTCGCTGTGCAGCCCAGCCCCACCAGGTACGTCCACCAGCTCTATACGCCACAAAATCTATGTACCGACATAAAAAAAAAATACTGCTGGCTTGATTTAAATCAGCGCACTTTGGAAAGTTATTACTTCTTACCACTACAGTCTACCACTCTACCAGCCGAGCTACCAGATAAATGTAGCTTTTCTTCAGTTGATTTTTCAATGCGCTCACTAGAGGATTGGCAATTGCACTGCACGTAAGGAAGGAAGGAGGGCGGCTTTTAGCGTAACTGCCGCCACCCTCACCGGGGTTTAATGTTGTTTTTAACCAAAATTGCTAAAAAACAACTTTTCTGTCTTCTTAACTAAACACGCATTTACAGTGTTTAACTGTAGAGATATCCGTTCAATAATTCATAGTTGGGACTGTTTTTTGCTTTAATAAACTAGTAATTTTATGGTTTATGTTCTTTGATGAAATCTCATAACAAACCAAAACTATTATGCATTCAATTTTCTTGCTCTTGTACTCATTTCGTCCAATATAAAACTAGTTATGTAAAATAAGTGGTAAATAAAAGTATCTGAATAAAATTATATAAGCGAAACATCCAAAGTTTATAATACTTCATGTACTATAGCATAATGAAAACAGGCTTTCGTTTTTAAAGCTTGATTAGTTGCACGTTTGGGCCTCTTGCCTTCATCTGTCTATGTTAAAACCCACCAAAGCAGCTGCCTCGTTGTTTTAGGAGTATGTCTTTCATTTAGGATGTGAGAGGTTCCGGGTTTAAATTCAGGACGAGCCGGTAAATGTTTTGCAGTTATCATCTTACCGTATCTCACCCAGTAGATTTGTTGCACATCAAGTATATTCGCCCATTGTTATTTTTTATACTAAGCAGACTCCTTCATTGTGGCTTGCAACCATGATCGCTGTATAGCATCAGCTATTATAACACCTAGAATATTTGTCCGGATTTAAGGGCACCAAAAACCAACAGGGGGCGTAGCTCAGATGGTAGAGCGCTCGCTTAGCATGCGAGAGGTACCAGGATCGATACCTGGCGCCTCCAGGGGCGTTCTTGTAGCCCTATTTTAAAAGATAAATAATGAAATATAGACGCTGAAGATACAAGTACATAACTAGTTACAGCATCACCTAACCAATTAAAGACACTGAAACCTTGCATATACAAATATATTATTCGTGGGACGAGTCTATTAATAAGCATTTTAAATATTATAAGAATATTCTTGGCATTTCACCAACAACTGCAAAGTATTAATACCAAGGATGAATGAAATCGATGAAATGATGCTCAAACGGTCACGGAATCCATAGAGCTTAAAGTTACTCGACATTTGTCTTTTCAAGATAAGCGAAAACCCCGAAAAATGCTTACCCTAAGCGAGCTTTAGCATTTTAAAATGGTCTATAATCAATGTGCACTATTCATAGTGCGTTATCATTTGTTTTCCAGTATTAATATCTGAGTTTGTATAAAAAGAATGTTATAAACACTTAAGTTTACTATTGTGTTCAATTTAAGTCAGTAAACGTTACAATTATACACCACTGTTGATGGAGCTGTATTAATAGTCACTATGGCATCAGGTGACTACTGTTGCCAAGTATAGATGTTTCATTCCACTACTTTTCGAGCTCGCAATTCCTGACTTAAGCAATCAAAAGATGTGAAACATGGTCATTAAAGAGATAAAGAGTAAATAACGTTAAAAAAACAACACACGAATGTTAATAGACAATCAATTTTAGGTAGGAACCAATTGGTCTGCGAAGAGACATTGTTAGTTATGCCTGAAAACTGTTAAAAGTTTGCCCCTCGCTGATGTCTTCTAATTCAACTGAAGGCATGATTAGAAAGATGAATGTGTTGTTGCTTATTTCTTTTCTTTGTTCTTTTTTATTTTTGTAATTTATTTCTTTATTATTGCTCAATATAATTTTTATTTGATTTGCATGGAGCATTTGTGTTATCTATGTAAGTACTCAATTTAACCAATGCTCCCATTCTTGATTTTAAAATCTTTTAGATGCAATTTACAGTATAACATAAGAAAAACGTACATTACTGTTAACTACATTAGTACAAATGCATACAGATAACGACTAAAAACATTTAAATTTACAAATAATTACTAAATTACTTTTAAAAATCTTATGCATTAATTCACACAACTTTGTACTTTACGTAGGTTTGTTGCACATCAAGTATATTAGCCGATTGCTATTTTTATACTAAACAGACATCTTCTTTGGGTTTGAAGTCACGTGATCTCTGTATAACAGCAGTTGCTATCATAACATTCAGTATCCAGATTCTTTCTCCTTTAAGGGAACAAAAACGCATCCGGGGGCGTAGCTCAGTTGGTAGAGCGCTCGCTTAGCATGCGAGAGGTACCAGGATCGATACCTGGCGCCTCCATCGACGTTTTTGTAGACTGGTTAAAACAAAAACAGGATTTCTGTAAAAAGAGTAAACAAATAGATTCATAACTAGTTACAGCATCAACTAACGATTCAAAACACTGAGACATAGCATATGCAAGTGGATTATTCGCGGGACGAGTATGTTAAAACGTGTTTTAAATATTATGAGTATATGCTTCACATTTCACAAACGACTACGAAATATTAATACCAAGGAATGAGGCAAAATCTGTTTTCTTGAAATATTAACTTGAGTACACTTATTTGAAAATAAATTACTGTGTTAAATTCATTGTTAATGTACAGGGTTGCGCAAAAGTGATTACATACACCAGATTGATAGGGCTTACTACATACACGATATGGAAATGACAAATGAATCGCCACTATTTTAGTCTTGACAACACACTTTCACAAAATGTATACGAAAATTCAGAGAATATTCATTTTGAAGACCGATTACTAAAGGGATATAAATGCTATACTGAGTAACGAGAACGCACACACACGCATTTTCAGTAAAATGCCCGTGTGTCTGCCTGTATGTGTATTTGTATGAGCTATTTAATTTCGAGTTCAACAACACGTAAGTCTGTGTACAATTAGCTTGAACCGGAGGTTCTGTTTTAGATGCTGTTCCAGCATGGAGCTCCTGCACATTATGTATCAGCTGTAGATAACGTTTTCAGTGGACTTCGTGCTGCAATTGAATTCCCACCACGATCTCTCGATATTACCCCGATGAATTCTTTCTTTGGAGTATGGTTAAAGGCAAACTCTAGTATGGAAGGAAACCATAACTCTTGAACAGCTGCCTGGTTACAACAAGAACGTCTGTTACAACCTGGGCAACAAATAGCATTGCACTTATGTCAGAAGTTCAAGGTAAACAAAGGTGTACTGATGGAGGAGGAAGACAATTTGAAGTTACAAAGAAATGATGTGTGCTGTAATTAGTTGTTTAATTTATTCAAAATAAGTATAAATTGCATAAGCTGCACAAGTGTTAGTTACATTGCGCGTGTGTAGAGATTTTTGTGCCTCGCTACATATTGTTTTAAAAGAGTGTAAATTACATTGCAAATCGCTAAAATTCAGTGCAGCAGAAAAACGGGTGCTCAAACGCTATAGCATTAGATTAGCATTAAAACATACTGTCAAAGACAAACTGAGCTTGTATTATTGAGTACTGACAAATTTGCAGGGATATCCATAATAAAGGATGCAAAATGTTTTAATGATCTATCCGCACCAAAATTCCGTTATTTGGTGAAGAAATAAAAAACAAACAACACATAAAACCTTATCAAAGGTTTTAAAATATTTGCTTAACTGAAAGGGGGTGAAAATATGTAAAATCATAGTTTAAGATGACAAAGTTCCTTTCAGGGATAGAAATACTGAAGCAAAACAAGAATCGTTATTTTAATTGTTAGTAAAGACAGCAAACAATGGTTTAAAATTTCTACGGTCATCCGTCGTAAAGATGCTGTCAAAATGCAAATAAGTGACGTAAAAATTATCCTCTGGGCCGGATTTGAACCAGCGACCTATGGATTTCTATTATTTAAGTATACTACTACAGTCCACCGCTCTACCAACTGAGCTACCAGAGGAATGACGTTTTATGCCGGTTAATCATAAGATAACATACCATGTTCCGGCTCCTTGACATTCGGTTATTTAAAGTTTTTTAGGAGCAGCCCTCTCTTGATTTCAAATTCTACGTGAAGTTGATCTGCTTTCCAAAGTTCTTCATTGGATATAATTTCAGGCCATCTTATGTTTAAGATGCGACGCAGGCAACGGCTTATGAAAGTCTGCAAGGAATTATTGATACATTGGGTAACGTTCCATGTTTCACGTGCATACAGCAGAATGGATTTCACATTTGTATTAAAGATTTTGATTTTTGTCTAACTAGGAATGTTCCTATTTCTCCATACTGCATGTAACTGAATAAAGGCCCCATTTGCTTTTTTAATTCTGGTTTTCATATTTTCTTCTGCTCTTCCTCTTCTTGTCACTACACTTTTCAAATATATAAATGTGTCGACCTCCTCTTTCTCTTTTCCAGCCACGACTAGCTTTTCATTAATCTTGGAGATTATTCTTAGTAACATTTATATTTAGTCCTGCAGCCTCTGCCTCGTCTTTTAGCCATTGTAACTTACCCCTCATATCACTAAATCTTCAAGCCAATAAACAAATATCGTCTGAGAACTCCAGTCTTCTAGCCTCTCTCCCATTCCCCACTGTATTCCTCTCTTTCTTCCACCCAGCATTTTCTTCATCACATTATCAAGCACCACTAAGAAAATCGTCGGTGAGAGGATGCAACCTTGTCGAACTCCACTTGTAACATCCACAAAATCCGTTAACTTTCCCTCATGTACTACTTTACACCGATTATCTTTATACATTTTCCACATGAGACTCATAATCTTACGAGGTACACCATATTTCATCAGAGTCCCCCTCATCACCGTTCGGTTTACCGAGTCAAATGCTCTTTCGAAATCTATGAATGTCAAGTACAATGTGACTTGCCATTCACTACTTTGCTCAAGGATTATTCTTAAGGTATTTATTAGATCTACACAGCTTCGGGGTCTGCAAAACCCCAATTGCACTTCTCGGAGCTCTATTTCATCCTTCACTCTGTTTAAGATAATTCTGGAAAAAATATACTTCTTATACTCAAAAGTGTCCTCTTCAAATTTTGCAAACTACGGAATCTCCTTTTTTGGGAAATAGTATAATTAAGTAGGCTTTATTTTGGAGGGAAATAATTAAGAGTAAGAGTTTATTGACACGAATATTTATTACTTATGTTACATTGACTGTCTTTAAATCTATTAATTTTAAAAAGAGATTTTGCATTAATTTGGTTTTAAGTTTCCTTAAGTAGTTTAATAAAAATGTCATACAATTGTCACATAGAAGCGAAGAAATCTTTATTTCGAGTTTTAAAATGTTGGCAATCTAATGCCTCAGTATATGAACCCGAAAATTAAAAATAAGAATTTCCTTAATGTCGAGGTATAAACGCGACTACTGTTCCATTGCGCACTACATCGTAGATGATTTTATTTTAATTTGCACTTTTAAAATGTTATAACACATTACATATTCAATTTATTCGCGTAAATATTTATTAGCAAGGAGTTATTCAGGTTAACACTTCAGAAAAACACAATTTACTTCATTCCCTCGTCTTAATGCTTCACGAATGATGACAAAATGCAAAATGATTTCTTATAAGGTTATGAAATATGTATAGCATACTCGTCACGTTGCAGATCTTTTGATTTGTTAGTTGATACTGCATGATTAATTCTGTATAGCGTCAACATCTGTATTTCAAAGTTTACGTTTAATTCTTTCTATAATTTTAAAAGAAATTGGGAAATTGTACATTTTCTTTTAATTTTTATGTTAAAGAAGCTTACAAAAATGCTAAATGGAGGCGCCGAGTATCGATTTCGGTAGCTCTCACATGCTAAACCAGTGCTCTACCATTTGAGCTACGCCCCCTGAGTATTTTTTCTCTGAAATACAAGGACACGATCTTGGTACAGTTGGTATCAGTTGTTGACACTGTGAGGTAGTTACTATTATACCATTATTATTTGTTATATTAATTACGTCAGTCAATAATGAACTGTCTCAACTGACACGGCAATACAGCGACCACGTGGTTTAAAATCTTGTAATTATGGAGCAATGTATTTGGTATATAAAATAATAGACAATGGACTAACGCACTCTATACAAAACTTTTCTAACTAAGGAGGGGACTTGTCTGGGATTTGAACCCGGGACCTCCCTCTAAGCGAGAGGTCCTGTTTTAACGAAAACGATGAACGCAATAGACCCGAACTTTTAGGCTTTCAAAAAGCAAAGCCTGCTTTCATTAGCTTATATAAATCATTATTAAAGGATCAAAAACATTGGGTGCTCCCCTTATGTAATTTTATTTATAGGTTTTTGTTTATTCCTTATTTTGTATAAATGTTGTTACACCGGAAAAGAAGCAATTAAGCATGGATACACCGAATGCAATATATTAGTTTTAGTAAAGTATGGAGATTTGTTATGACATGACATCAAAGAAAAGAAGTCAAAGCATTATTGGTGTTAGTAAAGTAAAACAGTCTAACTAAGGAAATATTAAACAGAAGTTTCCACAATTAAACACTGCAAACACTTCTTTGGTTAACAACTAAGACGTTTTACATCGAATTATATAATTCTGTTCAGTTGGAATCTGTATCATATTGTTATAAATACAAAAAATTGTACCATCACATTTCATTATTATATTGTGCATTTACTACACCAGTAGGAAAATATTTCCTAGGAATTATACTCCATCCCAAACACCTGTTATTATCAGCACGCCTACTGACAGCCTTTTACTTTCTCTATCACGTATATACAACCTACATAGTAGATAGAGAAGGTATAATTTTCAATCCAAAATTTGAAACTATTATTTCACTAGAAATACATGCTTTGAGATCCCCTGTCCCTCCCCCAGTAATTTTAGAAAATATGTATGTGTGTGTATGGGCAATAGAGAAGGTATAATTTTCAATCCAAAATTTGAAACTAATATTTCACTAGAAATACATGCTTTGAGATCCCCTGTCCCTCCCCCAGTAATTTTAGAAATATGTATGTGTGTGTATGGGCAGCATAGCTCAGAAACCAAAAGTCCATTAAATACCAAACGTGGTATTTAAGTTCAGTATCTTTAAAGGATGCGACACGAAAATTTTCATGAAAGCCCCATCCCCAAGTACACATTACTTGTAGTATTTTTTGAATAATTTAATTTTCTTAAAACTTTCTCTATTGTTTTGATTAAAATCCACATGTTTAAATATTTACAAAACAGACAAAATGTATACCTTGATTTATCTGGAATATCGAGTGAAGGCCTCTTCATTCTGGATGTCTTGTGTGACACTAGTAAACGTAAGAGATACAATAAACTTACTAACAAGCAAATATACCTATACATCGTTAAAACACACAGTTTATGTTCATGTACATTTTTTGTTTAGTTAGCCAATTACAAACTATTCCTTGTTATAGCTTTCAATTTTAAACTACTCAAACTGTTCTCAAACAGGAAATCATATTTCGTTTTAAACATATTTTGGTTTACCCCTGGCCATGCAAAGAGTTCTGTATTTTACTGCTATTGCAGAGCGACCAGGTTTTTAAAGAATTGACTATCACTTTAGCCTAATGTTTAGCTTTTTCCCCTTATGTTAAAATGTTCTAAGTAATGATACTATTTTACTGATGTATATGTCAATTAGCAGCTAATAATACAGAAAACTTTTGTAGGAATAGTTACTTGCAGAAAGTCATTGAAAGGAAAACGTCTATAACAAATGAAGATTGGTAAGAATATATAAATCAAATATTTTTGTTAGGATTTGAATAATTCGCTTGGTGTTCATTACAATCTAATACTAATCGAATACAAAGCAATTTAATGGTAGAATATATTCTGTAGCTTCTGGGCTCCATATATAAGAATGATGGGAAGTTTCAGGTGTGAGAGTGTTCCTCCCCTTTCGAATAAGAATATGGGTGTAGGTTTAAAAGGGGAACTGAAGCGGGGCCCTAAAATCGAACGGTAATCGAAGAGGTAAATACCTTGTCAACGAAAGAGTGATATTTTACAGATCAATGAACAACCACTGATTTTATTTACCACTTTTTAAATATATTACACTCACAAAACAGAATTAGGCAGCGCATACTCTCCACCACTTTTCCACGACCAACTGAATTAGAACGTTGGGGTGGGGGGACATTTAATGTCCCCCCCCCCCAGCCCAATTTATACTTCTGGGAGTCGACTACACTAAGCTCAAAGCGCTTATTTTCGTCTCCCTGGAGATCTTTAACAGCGTTTTCAACAAAACCGCAACAGCCCCTGTGGCCTAATGGATAAGGCATCGGTCTCCTAAACCGGGGATTGTGGGTTCAAGTCCCACCAGGGGTAAACGTTTTTTAGGACATTTAATTTTGCAAAAACTGACAGTTAATAATAGCACAAGTGAGCAAATAGGAAACTCAGCTCCTGGTTTTAGGTTGCCAACTAGTATTGTGTGTCCTATCTGCTATCGAAGAAGAAGAAGAAGAAGAAGAAGAAGAAGAAGAAGATGGAAACTTAAGCATCCCGCTGCTGTGAGGAAGGCTCATTGTATAAAATGAAAAACCAGCAAAAGAAAAGACCAAAATACATCAAACGTAAAATAGGAACAAGAAACAAAGAAAGGCGTCGAAAAAAAACAACAACAAATGAATAAATAAACACACCTCGATCATTTTTTTTTCTCCCCATCTTTGTATTTTTTGGCTAGCTTGTTTTTGCTGCTTTTCTCAAATTACAATTATTAAATCATGTTTGGTTTACTTAAGGCATCTAAATGCTATCATCCCCTGTGGTCTAATGGATAAGGCGTCGCTCCTAAACCGGGGATTGTAAGTTCGAATCCCACCAGGAGTATGATAATTTTATGAAGCTTTTTTAGGTGCATTATTATTAAGGAAGCAAACCGAGAATCAAGATTTAACGGAAAGAACAGATAGCACGTTAGAGCAGCCCTTTGAAACTAATGATTCACTAACCGACTAGTGGCATTATGCTACGAGGAACAGAGTGACGGCGTGACTAAGCTGCAAGGTCAGACAGGTGTTCGCCTCGATGATCTGAGAAAAATATTGTCTAGTCTAAATGCTCATAATCCTACGTTCTAATTCAGTTGGTCGTGGAAAAGTGGTAGTTGGTATGCGCTGCTTATTTCTATTTTGTAGTGTAATATTATTAAAAACTGGTGAATAAAATTAATAGTTGTTCTTCGCCCTATAAAATATTAGGATATTTTCTCTTCGATTCTAGCGCCCCGCTTTAGTACCCCTTTCAAACCTACACCCACATGCTTATTCCAAATGGGAGGAACGCTCTCACTCCTGAAACTTCCCATTATTCTTATAGGGGGCAGTACCTACGGAATATATACTACCATTAAATTCCTTTGTATTCGATTAATTTTAGACTGTAATGAACACGGAGTGTATTATTTAAATCCTAACAGAAATATTTGAATTAGTATTCTTTCCAATCTTAACTTGTTCTAGATTAAAGAATCTGATGTGTTCCATTCAAATGACTTTCTGCAAGTAACTATTCCTATAAAAGTTTTCTCTATTATCAGCTGCTAATTAGATAGACATCAGCAAAAAAGGTCTGATTGCTTAGAACCTTTTAAACTTAAGGGAACAAATCCAAACACTAGACTAAAGTGTAGTCAAATATTTAAAAAGCTGGCCGCTGTGCGATTGCAGTGAAATACAGAAGTCTTTGAATGACCATAAGCAAACTAAAAGATGTATAAAACGAAAGATGATTTCTCATTTGAGAACAGTTTGAGTAGTTTAAATTGAAAGCTTTAACAAGGAATAGCTTGTAAGTGGCTAACTAAAAAGAATGTACATGAACATGAAGTATGTGTTTTCAGGAGATGTATATTTTTTGTTAGTAAGTTTATTCTATCTCTTACGGTTTACCAGTCGCCTACAAGATACCCAGAATGAAGAGGCCTGCAGTAGCTATTCCAGACAAATGTAAGTATACATTTTGTTTGTCTTTTAAATATCTAAAGATATGGCATTTTAATAAAAATTAATAGAGAAATATTTAAGAAAATCGGATTATTATAAAAAATGCTGCAAATATTGAGTGCTTGAGGATGTGGTTTTCTCTGAAAATGTTCCTTTAAAGATATGGAACTTATATGGTTTGGTACTTAATGGAATTTTTGCTCCTGAATTATTTTGCACACATGCATACTTTCTAAAATGATTTGGGGGATCATGGGATCTCAAAACATGTATTTCCAGTGAAACCCCGATTTCGAATTTTTGGATGGACTACAATACCTTCTCTATCTACTATGTAGGTTGTGTATAGCATAAAATGAACAATACATGATATTTTCTAACACTTCGGGACAAAGGAGAATCCCGACAAAATGCATCCAAACACCGGGAAAACAGGTTGAAAAACACACTGTCCCGTTTGGTCACTTTAGCCGAAAGGGGTTTTAGATCCCCTCATCAGAGTTATCGTATAAGACTTTGTCGCTGTCTCGTTGAGTTGACAATATGTCGCTGTCGTGTTTGTCTACCTCGGAGTCAGTCGAGAATAGCACATGTGAAATACTTAATAAACAAACGTGTACATACCTATGAAGAGTCCGTTGTTGCGCCGGCTATGCTCGTTCCTGTAGAACACAAGTTGACTCCCACTCAGGGGGGGGGGGGGAAAGGATAATCAAGGTATGTAACACAAGGTAGACTCAAAAATAAAACCATTTCACATTAGATTTTACTGAATGAAGGTTTTTTATTCTCCGTTGTTGCTTGTTGAGGCAATAACCCCACGAGCGACTCCGGACATAAAAATGCTTGAAGAAGTAGAAGTATTAATAACAAGTGCTATTTTCTGCTACTTACTGAGTTCTTGTTTCGACGGTCATCATTAATCCCTGCTTACTTTTCCGTTACGCCACAATCGACTCGTGCTATAACTATTATATCTCGCGTAATAAGATTAGGCACGCACACCTTTCAGAATCACAGTAACCGTCATAGTACCGATCACAGTAGCCCGATTCCTTGTAAGCGCATGGCTTAAATACCTAAAATCTCCAATATTGAACTTCTTCCTGATTAGCTAAAAAGAAGCGCGAAAAATAGCGTTGTCAGGTGACTAAGTTGGTAAGTTCTTTGTATTCAACCCGCGTGACCGCTCTTTATAATGAAAAAGTCCCAAGTTTCTGACTTTTTGGGAAATAACCTTTCTCTAAAATTCACCCTGTTACTTGTGTCTCTGATACCCTAAATATCTTGCTACACAAGAAAATTGTGTTACTAGCATTAACAAAGAAAGTAACCTTGGCGAGCATAAAAGCAACTTCATCGCCCTAAGGTTTTGCGTTCTCCAATCTGCTTAGTCTTGACTACTGAAGCAGATATATTAAACCTATACAAAACTAATAACATATATAGTGGCCTAATATACTGTCGCACTTTTCACGGACTTTCGCTTAATTCCTGGAGAAGCTCTTTCAAAAACACCTCCTTCGTTATATTGCTGATATATGTTAGTAATACCTCATCAGCAATTTTTTTTTCCGACGGCAACATTCGGGTACTCACCAGCTGTTACGACTGTCTGGACACATCATTCGTAGATTTGAAGCCCAAGATCATATGTGGCGGCGTTATTAGACTTCACTCAACGTTTGATAGGTAGTGGCACGAGGACCTTCTTGATAAACAACATGACATTGAAATTCCGCAATATTTACTTCGTTTGCTTTCCAGTTATCATCAGGACCGTAAATTTTCGGCAGGTCTTGGAGCTACAGGCTCGACTTCCCGTAACATACAATCTAGTGTGCTCCAAGGTAGCATTCTTGACCTCGTTCTCTACAGCATCTATACTGCTGATCTACCTACCCTTCCTACAGCAAGTACAGCACTGTATGCTGACGATACTGTGACCTTTACTTCTCATTGTTCCATCGACTCTGCATCGGCAACCCTACATCTTCTTCCTTCACTGGTTAGCTCGCTGGCGGATTGCTCTGAACCCTAGTAAGTGTCTAATGAAACTCTTCACCTTACGCAGATCTCCAACTCCAGCAAATATGACACGGAGGTGCCATGGTTACCTTCTGATCAAGCGGATAAGTGTTCACCTTGATCGTCAGTTAACCTGAAATGCTCACATAAACACGAAGCTCACTCAGGAATATTCTCGTCTCCATCAGCTTTATCCAGTTATAAACCTCAAGTCTTCTCTACGAATTGACTGTACCCTGTTACTATACAAGGGTATCCTGAGACCATCCTCCTGTATGCTTGTCCGGTATTGAGTTGTGCTTCTCCTAATAAGATGCAACGCTTCAGGTTTTCCAGAACAATGTGCTGCGTATATGTGTGAGCGACCCATGGAATCAGGTTACTGTGATCCTTACTATGTTGGGGACTGTGATCGGTACTATGACGGTTACTGTGATTCTGAAAGGTGTGCGTGCCTAATCTTATTACGCGAGATATAATAGTTATAGCACGAGTCGATTGTGGCGTAACGGAAAAGTAAGCAGGGATTAATGATGACCGTCGAAACAAGAACTCAGTAAGTAGCAGAAAATAGTACTATTGCCTCAACAAGCAACAACGGAGAATAAAAAACCTTCATTCAGTGGAATCTAATGTGAAATGCTTTTATTTTTGAGTCTACCTTGTGTTACATACCTTGATTATCCTTTTACCCCCTGAGTGGGAGTCAACTTGTGTTCTACAGGAACGAGCATAGCCGGCGCAACAATCGACTCTTCATAGGTATGTACACGTTTGTTTATTAAGTATTTCACATGTGCTAATCTCGACTGACTCCGAGGTAGACAGTGTGTTTTTCAACCTGTTTTCCCGGTGTTTGGATACATTTTGTCGGGACGCTCCTTTGTCCCGAAGTGTTAGAAAATATCATGTATTGTTCATTTTATGCTATACACAACCTACATAGTAGATAGAGAAGGTATTGTAGTCCATCCAAAAATTCTAAATCGGGATTTCACTGGAATACCTGTTTTGAGATCCCCTGATCCCCAAAATCATTTTAGAAAGTATGCATGTGTGCAAAATAATTCAGGAACAAAAAGTCCATTAACTACCAAACCATATAAGTTCAATATCTTTAAAGGATACGACACGAACATTTTCAGAAAACCCCCATCCTCAAGCACGGAATATTTGCTGCATTTTTTTTATAATAATGCGATTTTCTTAAATATTTCTCTATTAATTTTTATTAAAATGCCATATCTTTAGATATTTAAAAGACAAACAAAATGTATACTTACATTTGTCTGGAATAGCTACTGAAGGCCTCTTCATTCTGGATATCCTATATGCAACTGATAAACCGTAAGAGATAGAATAAACTTACTAACAAAAACTATACATCTCGTGAAAACACACAATTTGTGTGCATGTACATTTTTTAGTTAGCCGTTTACAAGCTATTCCTTGTTATAGCTTTCAATTTAAACTAGTTAAACTGTTCTCAAATGAGAAATCATATTTCGTTTTATACATCTTTTAGTTTACTTATGGTCATTCAAAGAGTTCTGTATTTCACTGCAATCGCACAGCGACCAGCTTTTTAAATATTTGACTACACTTTAGTCTAGTGTTTGGATTTGTTCCCTTAAGTTTAAAAGGTTCTAAGTAATCAGACCTTTTTTGCTGATGTCTATCTCAATTAACAGTTGATAATAGAGAAAACTTTTGTAGGAATAGTTACTTGCAGAAAATCATTTGAATGGAACACATCAGATTCTTTAATCTAGGACAAGTTAAGACTGGAAAGAATACATAAATCAAATATTTCTGTTAGGATTTAAATAATACATTCGGCGTTCATTACAATCTAATATTAATCGAATACAAAGCAATTTAATTGTAGCATATATTCCGTAGGTACTGTCCCCTATAAGAATAATGGGAAGTTTCAGGTGTGAGAGTATTCCTCCCATTTGGAATAAGCATGTGGGTGTAGGTTTGAAAGGGGTACTAAGGTGGGGCGCTAGAATCGAACGGCGATCGAAGAGGAAAATATCGTAATATTTTATAGGGCGAAGAACAACTATTAATTTTATTCACCAGTTCTTAATAATATTATACTACAAAATAGAAACAAGCAGCGCATACCCTCCACCACTTTTCCACGACCAACTGAATTAGAACGTAGGATAGTTCTAAAGTCCCCTCACCCCAATTTATACTCCCGGGAGTCGACTACACTAGGCACAAAGCGCCTATTTTCGTCTCCCTGGTGATCTTTAACAGCGCCTTCAACAAAACCTCAAAAGTCCCTGTGGCCTAATGGATAAGGCATCGGTCTCCTAAACCGGGGATTGTGGGTTCGAGTCCCACCAGGAGTATTAAACATTTAGGATATGTAATTTGGCAAAACTGACAGTTGATAAGGGCACAAATGAGCAAATAGGAAAGTGCGGATTTATTGGCTGTATTATATCCTGGTTTCAGGTTACCAACATTGTGTATCCTATCTAATGTCACAGAAGAAGATGGAAAATATATGTTAGCTTAAGCTTCCCGTTGTAGCAGTAGATATTATAACAGTCTACAATATTCCAACGAATTTTAACTTAACAGTATTTTTATACTGCAATGTCATTATAAACTTTAGATTTTCATCGGTATTAGATACTTCATGACTCTAAGTGGAAATACATCCAATAGAAAAGGCTAATTATAAGTAAATTTAAAAAAAAAACTCTAATAGGAGGACATTTTTGCCATACAAATTGAGGAGAGAACAAAAAAACATATAAATCATTTAGCTGTAGCTTTACCAAATACAGGTAAATGAACTGCACCTAGGATAAAGTTGCTTATCAACTTTATATGTGACACCTACTTGCTTGCCTACCTGTTTTCCTTAAAACCATCGCATCCTTAAATCGATATTTAAGTAGAACAAATAACAAAATATAATTGATTCAATAATACACGTTTAGCAGCACTTCTTTAAATGCAAGATCAGTGTAATTTTTCTTTCATTCTTCGTTACTTTCTTCCTTTCTTTTCGGTTTACAAAGTTTGCTACCACCACCACTACTTTTGAACTAATAGAACCTCTTCTTCCCAGGCTTACCTAAACGCTCAGAAGGGAGAAGCTGACTCTCGGGAAGTAACTGTTTGATATTACTGTTAAAGAAATAAAGAACGTGCGAGAGAGAAATGAATTTATTTTAAAATTTAGTAGGAAAGTAATTGTTGGATAAAAAGCTTAATAGGACATAGATTGCACTGATCAATTGTTGATTGGTATATACATAATATAAAACGTTTTCCTCCGGGCCGGATTTGAACTAGCGACCTATGGATATCCATCTTTTCGTTCTGGCCACTACAATCCACCGCTTTACCAACTGAGCTACCAGAGGATTAAACCAGCTAGGCGCAATGTGTTATTTTCAGTGCGACCGTTAGAGAGAATGTCAACTTCACAGCGCCTAATAAGAGAAGAGAGTGGACATTAGCGCGACCATTATTGTTGAGGACATTAGCGACATCGCGCCACTTTTGTAAAATCTGATGTATCCCATTGCTGCTATTCTGCCAAAACTATTCTTACAAAACTATCTTTCTATCTATTGAATCCTATTTGGAATTAAAGATAACATGTGTGAGCTATTTCCTTTTACGTACATGGATAATAAATATACTAGTCTAAAACGATAGTAAAATCTCTCAAAAGCTGATTGCCATTTGATAACATTGCAATTCTCCTCTCTTTGCATGGCCCGGAGTAAAAAAAAAAAGGAAAAACTAGAAAATAACATCAAATGACGACTTCCCATTTGAAAAAAAAATTAAAACTGAAACCAATAACAAACATCTCAGAAATGAACAAAATCTACATTTTTGTGTGGTAAGATTTTGTCTATCTCCTACGGTTTACTAGTTATGCAAAAGTCATACAGGATGAACAGGATTTCAGAAAGTATTCCCAGAAAATTCAACATAAACATTTTATGTGTCATTAAACTGTTTTAAACACGTGATATTTTAATCAAAACCGCTATTGCCATTTAAAAAAAATTCTATGTCCAACTTACAGACAAGAGGTAATTAGTATGGAATACACTTACCTAAGAAATGTTTTACTCACCAATATGGAAATATTTTTTTTTTTTTTTCAAAATTGCTTAATCAGTAAATTTAAATGTTAGTTTCCAAACACCGATCATAAGGAAATCACTGGCTTTTAAAAATCAAATGTCTTTACCTATCCTTTATCCACCTTATCTTCTTAAACTTCTTCATATATCATATCTTAATATTATGCAGTTACACTTCTGAGCCAGTGATGTACGCCAGATGGATGGCGCTGAGTGCGTTGTCACCTCTCTGTAGTATCTATTTAGTTACAGCAGAATTTTGTTGGAATGTGCACCTGTAAACATACTTTGTTTGTTTATATTTATATATATATATATATATATATATATATATAAATATATATATATGTGTGTATGTGTGTGTGTGTGTTTCGTAGCACATATGCTTTATTAAATGTTATTTAAAACGTTTTTTGTTGTTTAAAATGTTACAGGCTTTTAATGTTTCATGAGATTTAATCAATTAACTTTCTGCTCTCAAATAATAACCCATTAATTTAATTTGTGTTAAATAAAAATTATATATACTAGTACTTTATCCACTTCGTAATAGCAGATAGGCTATGAAAGATACTTAGATTTCACTAGAAATATACTCGTATGTTTAGGGTTTCCTGTATAAAAATAGAAAAAGGTCTCCTGTGCACGTGTGCGTGTGTGTGAGTATCCGTGTGTCTGAACAGAACACCCAACTCAAAAAATCACTTAATACTAAATTTGTGTTCCCATCCCAAAGTATCTTTTACATGGAATAATCTTAAAAAATGTTGATTTCTCAAAAATGGCACTAGTAGTTTTGGTTATACTATCGTATATTACATAAAAAATAAGCATTTTCTGGGTGACTTTTGCTTCAATAGTAAACAACAGGAGATAGACAGAAACGTTCTACACAAAAATGTAGATCTCGTTAGAACATGTAATTTATGTCAAATACATTCTTTTTGTAGAGTTAATGATTTCAGAGACATTTCAAAGGCAATCGCATGGCGACATTTTTTAAAGGATTGAGTATCGCCTTAGCCTAGTGTATACCCTTATTGCCATTCTTCTTACAAGAAACTAAGTAATGAGGTAATTTCTGCTAATGTTTTTCTCCATTAGTATGAAGTAGATAGAAGAATAAAATCAGAGGAATCGAACGTTTGTTTCCACTTCTGTGGTAACATTATTCATTTATTTAAAAGATAATTAATATTGTTAATCTAATTTTCTCAATTATAATCAATATTTCAGATAAGTTTAAAATTATATATGTTTAAATAGTTATTTATTATGAGTATTTAGACTAGACAATATTTTTCTCAGATCATCCAGGCGAGCCTAATGCCACTAATCGTTTAGTGAACCATTAGTTGTTCTAACGTGCTATCCGTTCTTTCCCTTAAATTTTGATTCTCGGTTTACTTCCTTGATAATAATGCATCTAATAAAGCCTCATAAAATGATCTTCTCCCTGGAGGGATTCGAACTCACAATCCCCGGTTTATGAGATCGATGCCTTATCCATTAGGCCACAGGGGGTAGCAACATTCAAATACCTTAAGTAAAGCAAACGTGATTTAATAATTGTAATTTGAGAGAAGCAGCAAAAACAAACTAGCCAAAAAATACAAAGATGGGGAGAAAAAAAAATTGACTGAGGTGTGTTTGTTTATTTATTTGTTGTTTTTTTCGACGCCTTTCTTTGTTTCTTGTTCCTATTTTACGTTTGATGTATTTTGGTCTTTTCTTTTGCTGGTTTTTCATTTTGTACAATGAGCCTTCCTCACAGCAACGAGATGCTTAAGTTTCCATCTTCTTCTTCTTCTTCTTCTTCTTCTTCTTCTTCGATAGCAGATAGGACACACAATACTAGTTGGCAACCTAAAACCAGGAGCTGAGTTTCCTATTTGCTCACTTGTGCTATTATTAACTGTCAGTTTTTGCCAAATTAAATGTCCTAAAAAACGTTTACCCCTGGTGGGACTTGAACCCACAATCCCCGGTTTAGGAGACCGATGCCTTATCCATTAGGCCACAGGGGCTGTTGGTGTTTTTGTTAAGTACTATTCAATATCATTACGTAGACGAAAAAAGCGCTTTGTGCCTAGTGTAGTCTACTCCCAGAAGTATAAATTGGGGTGGGGGGACATTAGAACTATCCCACGTTCTAATTCAGTTGGTCGTGGAAAAGTGGTGGAGGGTATGCGCTGCCTGATTCTGTTTTGTGAGTGTAATATATTTAAGAAGTGGTAAATAAAATCAGTGGTTGTTCATTGATCTGTAAAATATCACTCTTTCGTTGACAAGGTATTTACCTCTTCGATTACCGTTCGATTTTAGGGCCCCGCTTCAGTTCCCCTTTTAAACCTACACCCATATTCTTATTCGAAAGGGGAGGAACACTCTCACACCTGAAACTTCCCATCATTCTTATATATGGAGCCCAGAAGCTACAGAATATATTCTACCATTAAATTGCTTTGTATTCGATTAGTATTAGATTGTAATGAACACCAAGCGAATTATTCAAATCCTAACAAAAATATTTGATTTATATATTCTTACCAATCTTCATTTGTTATAGACGTTTTCCTTTCAATGACTTTCTGCAAGTAACTATTCCTACAAAAGTTTTCTGTATTATTAGCTGCTAATTGACATATACATCAGTAAAATAGTATCATTACTTAGAACATTTTAACATAAGGGGAAAAAGCTAAACATTAGGCTAAAGTGATAGTCAATTCTTTAAAACCCTGGTCGCTCTGCAATAGCAGTAAAATACAGAACTCTTTGCATGGCCAGGGGTAAACCAAGATATGTTTAAAACGAAATATGATTTCCTGTTTGAGAACAGTTTGAGTAGTTTAAAATTGAAAGCTATAACAAGGAATAGTTTGTAATTGGCTAACTAAACAAAAAATGTACATGAACATAAACTGTGTGTTTTAACGATGTATAGGTATATTTGCTTGTTAGTAATTTTATCGTATCTCTTACGTTTACTCGTGTCACACAAGACATCCAGAATGAAGAGGCCTTCACTCGATATTCCAGATAAACCAAGGTATACATTTTGTCTGTTTTGTAAATATTTAAACATGTGGATTTTAATCAAAACAATAGAGAACGTTTTAAGAAAATTAAATTATTCAAAAAATACTACAAGTAATGTGTACTTGGGGATGGGGTTTTCCTGAAAATTTTCGTGTCGCATCCTTTAAAGGTACTGAACTTAAATACCACGTTTGGTATTTAATGGACTTTTGGTTTCTGAGCTATGCTGCCCATACACACACATACATATTTTCTAAAATTACTGGGGGAGGGACAGGGGATCTCAAAACATGTATTTCTAGTGAAATATTAGTTTCAAATTTTGAATGGAAAATTATACCTTCTCTATCTACTAAGTAGGTTGTATATACGTGATAGAGAAAGTAAAAAGCTGTCAGTAGGCGTGCTGATAATAACAGGTGTTTGGGATGGAGTGTAATTCCTAGGAAATATTTTCCTACTGGTGTAGTAAATGCACAATATAATAATGAAATGTGATGGTACAATTTTTTGTATTTATAACAATATGATACAGATTCCAACTGAACAGAATTACATAATTTGATGTAAAACGTCTTAGTTGTTAACCAAAGAAGTGTTTTCAGTGTTTAACTGTGGAAACTTCTGTTTAATATTTCCTTAGTTCCATTCTATTTATAAGGAACAAAGTAATGGCATTCTGCTGCTGTTTGTCTCGATTAGTATGGTGTTGAAAGAAGAATTATCTATTGTAAGAAGTTTGTTTGTAGAGTAGCTAGAGAAACTCATGTGAGTGTAACGCATCAGATTTTTGTGTGTACTTCTGACCATCATTTGCAGTTGAAAATCTTTGCGCCACTTATTAAATACATGTAACGCAGTCCTTGTTTGCTCCTAAAAAGCGTTACATAACAGTGTGTCAAGGGGCCTGAATGCAGTATGTTATATTAAAGCTAACCGTTACGTAATTTCATTCCTCTGGTAGCTCAGTTGGTAGAGCGGTGGACTGTAGTGGTAAACGTAAATGATAGAAATCCATAGGTCGCTGGTTCAAATCCGGCCCGGAGGAAAGTTTTAGGTCATTTATTTGCATTTTGACAGCATCATTATAACGGATGACCATAGAACTTTTAACCATTGTTTATTGTCTTTACTAAAAATAAAAATAGCGATACTTGCTTTGCTTCAGTATTTCTATCGTTGAAAGGGACTTTGTCGTCTTAAGATATGATTTTACACATTTTCACTCCCTTTCAGTTAAGTGAATATTTTAAAACTTTTGATCGAGCTTTTATTTGTTGTCTGTTTGTTATTTCTTCACCGAATAACGGAATTTTGATGCGGATAGATCATTAAAACATTTTCCATCCTTTTTGTGGATATCCATGCATAATTTAGGGATTACAAATTTGTCAGTACTCAATAATACAAGCTCAGTTTGTCTATGACAGCATGTTTTAATGCTACTCTAATTTTCTAGCGTTTGAGCACGAAAAGCACGAATAAGAGAACCCCGTTTTGAGTTTTCTTATTATTCAAGTGTAAACGCGGTACCTGTTTCTCTGCTGCACTGAATGTTAGTGATTTGCAATATAATTTATATACTTTAAAACAATATATAGCGAGGCTCAAAAATCTCTACACACGCGCGAATGTAACTAAATACGTATATAGATTATGCAACTTATACTTATTTTGAATAAATGAAAGTTTATATGGGGCTAACATCTAATTACAGCACACATCATTTCTTTGTAAGTTCAAATTGCCTTCCTCCTCCATTAATATATTTTTTTTTTTATGGACGCTCTTTAAGTGCTGTGGATATCAGCGTCCCATTCTATACTGGGCGTGAAATACTGCTTAATTTTGCTCAGAGGCCTCTCTATCAGACTTGAGGTTCTTTTACGTGCCGTAAATCTACGACACGGGACCAGCGGCTTTACCCCTCCGAAGGAAGCCATGCTAAGGATTTTTACGCCCGAAAAAATCCATCGTCCTCCGCCGGGTTTGAACCCGCGACCTTGGCTATATGAAGTTAGAATGGAGGGCACACCATCAATACACTATTTGTTTACCTGGCACATCTGACACATATGCAATGTGTTTGTTGTCCAGATTGTAACAGACGTCCTCTTGTAAATAGTCAGCTGTTCAAGAGTTATGGTTTCCTTCCATACTAGAGTTTTCTTTAACCACACTCCAAAGGAAGAATCCATTTGGGATAATATCAGCAGATCGAGGTGGGAATTCAATTACAATACGAAGTCCAGCACCTTCCATTAAAAATGTTATCTATATGCTGACATATAATGTGCAGGAGCACCATACTGGAACAGCATCTAAACTAATGTACACAGTCTTACGTTTGTTGGACTCGAAATTAAACATCACACACAAATACACATAGGCCTTTTTCTAAACATGTGTGTGTGCGTATGTGTTTGTGTGTCTGTGTGTCTTCATTCTCTCGCTACAGCATTTACATTGTTTTAGTAATCTGTCTTTAAAAAGAATATTATCTATTTTTCGTTTATGTTTGTGAAAACTATTATTTGTGTATTCAAGACTTCAATAGTTACAATTCATTTGTCATTTCTATTTCCCACCAACCATATCGTGTACGTAATATGCCCTACCAATCTAGATACACACATTCCCTAAGTATATGTAGTCACTTTTGTGCCACCTCGTACTTTAACAATGAATTTATTAACATATATATATATATATATATATATATGTTTTCAAATAAATGCACAAAGTTAAAGGAAACAGAATTTGCTTCATTCCTTCGTATTAATACTTCGCAGTTGTCTGTGAAAAGCGAAACAAATTCTTATAATGTTTAAAATACTTTTTAACAGACTCGTCCCACGAATACTCTATTTGTATATGCAATATTTCGGTGTTTTGATTCGGTTTGTATCTCATTGTTTTCCTTTTGTCCATATTATGCTTTTCATAGAAATTCGGCTTTTGTTTTAAACATAATTTCAAAAGCGGTATTGGAGGCGCCAGGTATCGATCCTGGTACCTCTCGCATGCTAAGCGAGCGCTCTACCATCTGAGCTACGCCCCCTGACAAAATGTTTGCTCCGTTAAATCCAAGGAAAGAATCTGGGTATTGAGGTAGCAGCTGGTGCTATATAGCGGTCACGTGGCTTCAAAACTTATAATAACGAAGTATATACAAAATAATAATGGGCTAGATTAGATTAGAAGCATTCTATAGGTTCGTTTTGTCCAGCAAGCCACTGAACATTGAACTTGTCAGGAATGTATACGTATGTTTATATAATAAGAAAAAAAAATGTATAGAGCTCAAGTGTAAAAACAGGATTATCAAAACAGCACAATAGACATATAATCACATCATTTGGTTTTATAGGCCTGTACGCCACTGCACTGTACTTATTGTGCTCCATAAACGCATTCCCTATTTGCATGCACATATAAACAAAGAGAATTAAAATTGGTGTTAAAATATATAAATAAATATAATTTCGTTGTGTAACTTTGATGTAATGTCAGATGGAAGTTTTCTAATGATTGATATAATAGTCACTACTAGGAATTATATACAACTAAAATATAATTATTGTATTATATACACTCCTGTGTGCATACATGTCACAATCTACAATACATGTTTATAAATATGTTACAGTATTTACACTGCAAAAATGCATAAATTTACAATTATGTACTAAAGTGTAAAACATCATTGGGCCTGGCTTTACACACCTTGTGTCACTGCTTAAAAAAAAAAAATCAGCTGACACATTCGTTCAAGTCTAAGAACCCAGCAGTTTAATTTGAACATAAAACACACACATACACACATTTATATGCACAACATGCAATACATTATAATTCTTATAAAAACATTAATTATTAAGGTATTCTCCGATAGCCTTGTCACTTAAATATTCGACTACAGAGTAAAATGATTTATTGCATAGGTACTCGTTAGGAGAAGCTTTAAAAGCCCTAAAATTGCTAACATTTTACTTGAGATTACTGGGGAAAGCATTGAATATCTGGATTGTAATATGCACCTTTCTGAAAGCAACGAAGATTAGCATTGGGAAGATGAATATAGTTATAATGCTATGAATTTCCATGTTTGTTATAAAGCTATGTGGATTAACTGCAGAGACTTTTAAAATGGATAATGTTTCGTCAGTTTGGGCGATTATATTTATTTTAGTTAAACATTTCCTTTTTGTACATCATGAATACTTTCCCTTATATTATTATTATTATTATTATTATTATTATTATTATTACCCTTTCTATAGCTATATGTTCCCTTCGATTTCGAGGTTATTTCCCGCACTTTTGTTTTGACTCATTTATTACATTGCAGATATTTTATAACTACTTCAGAGAGAATGTATATTTGAAATCGGCAGGACATGGGGAAGCTATGCTAAATGTTTGGTCAGTTTGGGCGATTATATTTATTGTAGTTAAACATTTCCTTTTCGTACATTATGAATTATTTCTCTTGTATTTGTTATTATTACCTTTCCTATACTATATTTATTTTAATTAAACATTTCCTTTTCGTACATTATAAATCATTTCTCGCACTTTTGTTCTGACTCATTTATTACATTGCAGATATTTTACAACTACTTCCGTGTATATCAATGACTTTGTTTTGACCTATTCAGTAAATTGAGCAACAGTACCAATTATTTGCTAATGTTGCATAAACGTGGTGGTTTTTAAATGTGCATTCCGTATTGCGCATTGACAGCGTCCGCCATGACAGGGTAACCTGGTATACAAGATTTTAAAACCTTTGAACAAGCTTTTGTTTATTGTTTTGTTTTTTATTTCTTCATTGAATAACGGAATTTTGATGCAGATAGATCATTAACACATTTTCCACCCTTTTTTGTGGATATCCCTGCATAATTTGGGGGATTAAAAATTTGGCAGTACTCAATAATAAAAGCTCAACTTGTCTATGCCAGCATCTTTTAACGCTAATATAGCACTCTAGCGTTTGAGCACGAAAAGTAAGAATAAGGGAAGCCCGTTTTGAGTTTCCTTATTTTTCAAGTGTAAACGCGGCACCTGTTTCTCTGCAGCACTGAATTTGTGGTGTTTTGCAGTGTAATTTACACTCTTTAAAACAATATATAGCAAGGTACAAAAATCTCTACGCACGCGCAAATGTAACTACACTCTTATATAGCTTATGCAACTTACGTTATTTTGAATAAATTAAACTTTATTTGGGCTAACAACTAAATACAGCACATATCATTTCTTTGTAACTTCAAATTGCCTTCCTGCTCCATCAATACACCATTTGTTTACCTGGAACATCTGACACACATGTGTTGCTCTCCGAGGTGTAATGGTTACCAAGCTAACTTCATATACCCAAGGTCGCGGGTATAAAAATCCTTAGCATGGCTTCCTTCGGAAGGGATGTAAAGCCGTGGGTCCCGTGTCGTAGATTTACGGCACATATAATAACCTCAAACCTGATAGAGAGGTCTCTGAGCAAAATTAAGCGGTCTTACACGCCCAATATAGAATGGGACGCTGAGAAGTAAAGCAGTTAAAGAGCGTCCATATATAAAACACCATTTCATTTGACACATATGCACTGAGGTTTGTTGTCCAGACGTCCTCCTTGTAGCCAGTCAGCTGTTCAAGAGTCATAGTTTCCTTCCATACTAGAGTTTGTCTTAAATCATACTCCAAAGGAAGAACCCATTGGGGGGTAATATCGAGAGATCGAGTATGGAATTCAATTGCAGCATGAAGTTTAATACCCTTCCATTAAAAGCGTTGTCTACATCTGATACATAATGTAAAGAAGCTCTATACTGGAACAGCTTCTAAAACAGAACTTCAGGTTCAAACTAATTGTACACAGCTTTACGTGCTGTTGGACTTGAAATTAAATATCACACACAAGTACACAAACAGGCAGACACATAGACCTTTTTCTGAAAATGTGTTTATTAGTTTTCGTTTTCTCAGTACAGCATTTACACCGCTATAGTAATCAGCCTTCAAAAAGAATATTCTGTGATTTTTCGTTTACATTTTGTGAAAACCGTTATTTGTGTTCCCAAATCTACAATAGTTATAGATATGATTCATTTGTCATTTCCAGTTTCCCACCAACCATATTCTCTAATAGTATGTAGTCAGTTTTGCGCCACCCCGTTCATTGACAATGATTTATTTCCAAAGAAATGTACTTAAGTTAATATTTCAAGAAAACAGAATTCCTTCGTATTAATACTTCGCAGTTGTTTGTGAAATGCGAAGCAAATTCTTATAATATTTAAAATACTTATTAACAGACTTGTCCCACGAATGTGATATTTCAGGTGATTTGATTCGTTAGTTGATGTAACTAGCATCTTCAGAGACCATATTTCATTCTTTAACATTTGTCCGTAGAAATTCGCCTTTTGGTTTAAACAGGACTTAAAAAATGGAGGCACGAGGTATCGATCCACGGAGTCGCTCGCTGGACGGCGTACCGTGAGGTTGTTTGTGTATAGCGAGCGGAACCAGTCTTCACTGCGGTGAGTTGTTTGTTTGTTGCGGCGTCTCTGCCGGTTGTGAAAGCGGGCAGGCGTTCTACTTAATTGGGCACTTTCATTCTTCTTGCGAGAAGGTGGTAAAGCATTAAAATGGCCGTGTATAAGCGGGTAAATACTATTAAAATTCAGTTTGAAAACGCAGCAACTAGACCGTCTGCACTAGAAATACATCAATGGTTGGTAAATTTTCTGGCTTTAAAACCGGATCAAGTGGACACGCTTCAGCTCAATAGTCGTGAACGTGCTATTTATGTCAAGTTAGTTTCCACGTTATTATATGATAAACTTATATCACGTTACACCGAAGAACAAAACTTTACATATGAATCTGGGGAAATCTCCAAAGTGAAAATCACGCCAGGTGACCAGCAAATTGTTAATGTGCGGGTTTTCAACCTCCCACCGGAGGTGCCCAGCGAAGTTTTGTCACAAGAATTGTCTAAATACGGTAAGGTATTTGATATACGACGTGAGAAATTGCATTCTCATTATCTGCTTCCGGCTAACAATGGCGTGTGTACCGTGAAAATGGGTATAAAGTGCAATATACCGGCTACCTTGGTTATTGATACTTATGTGATATCTATTGCCTATACCGGACAGCAGCAAGCCTGTCATTTGTGCCGTGAGACGACGCATTTAAAAGCGGATTGTCCCTTTAGAGCTACTCGGTTGTCTCTGCAACCTAGAAATCGTCCGGCAACCTTCAGCGAGGCAGTGGGTGCTCCGGCTAACTTACTGGCGGATGAACAGCAGGGTGTTATGCACACGCCCGGGTCATCAATGGAGACCCAAGTGGAGGTAATGCCTATACAACGACAGTTGGATGAGGAAGAGGAGTTACCTATAGAGGGGGACAGCATGGTGATGCCGGAGACGCCGGAGTTTGTTGATGTCCAGCATGCACAGGACACAGTACAACAGGATACTGATCGCAGAGCGAATGATAGCGACGTACCTGAAGCGTCTGAAGACGCGACCCGCAACTTGGGTGCGCCGTCCAGAGTTTCTGTATCTGCTCGCGACCCTCGCCTCCAGTTCCAACCGCTAGACCGCCGTATTGATGCCTGTTTGTTATCATCTTCGCCAGCTGGTGGCGCGGGTGTGCAACGATTTCTTCACGATCTTCCTGACGGTCGTGTAGTCAAGGCCAGTGATTCCGGCAAGAGGCCGGCTGAAGATGCCAACGACGCCGATGAGGACCTACGGCGTTGCTACAAGCATACTAAGGACGATCCTCATGAAGGTGCGGACAATTAATGGTTGTACTCCCCGGATTGAACTGACACGTGTCCTAATTCCTGTTTGGTATCACGCCATTGGTCCTGAGATTGTAAGTACTTTTCTTTGCCCTGCATGCCAGTTGGACTTCAAATTTGGGCGTCCCTTAATGTGAATGGGTTGCGTCAACCAGTTAAGCAACAGCTGCTTCGGGATTTTTTGAGTAGTAATGATGTTGATGTTTGCTTTCTTCAAGAGGTGAATATTTATAATATGGACTTTTTATATGGATATGACTATGAGACTAATTTAGGCCCGGGTGGTACTGGGACGGCTATTGTATACCGCCAGGGATTGCCCTTACACGGCTTTGCCTATCATCCTTCAGGTAGAATCCTCTCCGCGGAGTATGATGGTGTTACCTTCGTGAATATCTATGCCCCGGCGGGAAGCAACAAGAGGAAACAACGCGAGGATTTTTTTCGCCAGGAGCTTTTAACTCATATTCCTCGGAGTTCCCCATTCTTATTGGTTGGGGATTTTAACTGTACGCTAGCAGCCAAGGACCAAAGAGGGGCATTTAATGGTTGTATAGCATTGCAGCAGTTAGTGGACCAGTTTCAATTGGTGGATAGCTGGGAATTCAAGCATGGTAATGATGTGATGTACACCTTCGTACGGGGCCAGTCGGCCTCTCGACTGGACCGGATGTATGTTCTACCGGAGATGCAATCCCGGATACATCGCACAGAGATAGTGCCAGCAGCTTTTAGTGATCACAATGCACTGCTACATGCCGTTGTAGGTCGTGCGGAGATACGTCGTAGTGGTCCAGGGTTCTGGAAGCTTAATTGCTCCTTACTTACAGATGCCGAGGTCTTGATAGAATTCCAAGAATGTTGGTCCAAATTGCAGAAGTCTTTTCAGCGCTCTCCCCATAAGGCAGCATGGTGGGTCTATAAGGCGAAGCCAGCGATACGCTCCTTTTTTAAAGCCGCAGCGTGCCGTAGAGCGTTAGCTCGGAGAGAAACTTTGGATTTTTATCTTGCAGTGCTACAAGATTTACACCTGCGCCAACAACATGGGGAGGACGTACACTGTCAGCTCCGGGAAGTCAAGGCTCATATCCAGCACCGTAAAACGCAAGAGCTCCAGGGAACCTTAGCCAGAATACATACAGCAGAAATGGTTTATGGTGAAAAAATGAGTTTCTTCTTCCTGGCGAAGGAGCGTAGGCAAGGTCGCAGAGCGTTTGTTACCAAATTGATAGATGATGGTCAAGAGGTTACGACCACGACAGGGATTCTTCGTGTGTTGCATTCTTATTACACCCAGCGCTTTGCCAGGCCGGTGGATATGGTGGATTCAATCCAGTCGTATATGTCCAAATATGTGCCAGTTGTGCAGGGAGGCTTAAAACGGTCGCCTACTCCCATGCTGAAGGAGACGGAGTTGCTCACTGCGATTCAGACAGCCAAACCTCATACAGCGCCCGGACCAGATGGGCTGCCGTACGAGTTCTATAAACATTGTTGGCGGTTTATTAAGAAAGAACTTCTTCTAGTGTTTCAAGAAATCTGGAGGGATGAAAACCCGCCGTCTACATTTGGAGATGGGGTGGTTCTACAACTCCCAAAGACCGCCACGCCCAGCCGGCCCGCAGATTATCGGCCCATCACCTTACTCAATTGTGACTATAAGCTGTTTGCAAAAATAATCGCCCGTAGGCTGCAAGTATGGCTAGTGCCCTTGCTTAGTGAGCAGCAGGCTGTGGTGCGCGGAGGTGCGGCTATGCACCATACCGTGGCAGCTTTGCAAGACTGTATTCTTCATTGTCGCCAAGAAACCCGCTCTGCTGCTCTGGTAAACCTGGACCTTGAGAAAGCATTTGATAATGTGGTTCACGAGGGTCTTTGGGCACGTTTGGAGTCATTGCAAGTGCCGAACAAGTTGTATCACCTCCTTCGGGCACTATATGGCACTGCGTTATCAAGGATTCAATGCAATGGGTTTCTGACTGCCGCCATACCAGTCAACAGATCCGTCCGCCAAGGTTGTCCCCTATCAATGTTGTTATTTGCTGTGTACATCGATCCTTTGCTCCGACAGCTGCAATCTACGATAATGGGTCTGGAGGTCTTTGGGAAGAAACTAGCCGTTAGGGCATATGCCGATGATCTTACGGTGATGGTTACCGACGAGCAGGATGTCACGTATCTACGAAGATGTTTACAGAAATATGCCCAATGTGCGGGGATGACGTTTAATTTGAGGAAATCTGAAAGTCTTCCCATTGGACCGCATCCTCCGGATACCACGGTGTTAGGAATACCCACTGTGCAACGCACAAAAATTCTTGGGATATACTTCAGTGGAGACGACGAAGACCTGCGAGACTATAATTGGACGTCATGCATTAATACTTTGCGTGGTGTACTATACGGTCAAAAGTCGAGGATGCTGAACTTGATACAACGTGTGTGGTTTTGTAATGCCTTTGCGTTGAGTCGTATATGGTACTTAGCACACGTGCTGCCTCCAACAAAACGGCACAGCCAAAGAATTGAGCAAATAATAGGATACTTCATATGGACAGGAAAATTATATCGCATTTCCCGTACTCAGTTACGTCTTCCAAAAGGCCAGGGTGGCTGGGGGTTGTTGGATGTGGCGATGCAATGTAAAGCACTTTCCTTAAAAATGATTCTGCAAGCACTGGATGGACAGGGTGATAGTGTAGAGGTGCTAGTACAACGGCATTATCAGTTGTTTTGGGAACGGAGAGAACTCCATAAGATTCCTAAAATGTTACGTGATCTCCTACGTGACTTGAGCACACTACCTTCAGCAGAAGTGGCTAATGGCCGTTTTCGGGCGGCTAAGGAAGTCTATACCTTTTTTCAACGGAGGGAACCTACTACTCCACATATACAAGTTAAGTATCCACAATTGCCCTGGAGGCAAATTTGGCGTGGCTTTGCTATACCGGAAATCAACACGGAATGGGTCTCGGTGGCATATGAGATTGTCAATGAAATCCTACCAACTGCAGATAAATTACACAGACATCATCTGGCAATTCTTCCCGCTTGTCCAACGTGCCAAGCCCCGGATTCGCTCGCACATCGACTCTTGGAATGCTCAGGTAAAGGACTGATATGGACATGGCTCTTGAGCCGATGTCGGGGTTGGACTGGTGACACCTGGCAGCCTTCAGCAACGGATATTTTACACCTGAATTTTCCCTGGACGCGTCCTGCATTGTGGAGAGCTCTTATTTGGACAGTAATGGGTACCTATGCTTGGCTTAGTACCTTGGACACGCCAGCTGACTGTGTGGTTCCAGCTTTACGAAGTTTTTTGTATGCAGAGAGGTGGCGGATGATTCGAGACAACAGAATCAACCCCTTTAAACCCTGGATATACAAAATATGAGCACCTGATTGATTTTATATCGATCCGGGATGATCTTGGATGCAATAACATGCATTATTCCTCTTTATGCTGGCCTGTTGTGATGTAGAGCTCCTGCTTCTCCTGAAATAAATAAAGTTCCTAATTCCCAAAGGGGGTACCATGCCATTACAAACTAAATACAAAATAATAAAAAAAAATCCTGGTACCTCTCGCATGCTAAGCAAGCGCTCTACCATCTGAGCTACGCCCCCAGGTATGTTTTCGCTCCCTTAAATCAAATGAACGATTCTAGGTATTGAGATAGCAGCCGCTGGCATATAGCGGTCACGTGGCTTCAAAACATATAATAATAAAGGATTCTACTTAGTATACAAAATAACTATGGGCTTAATTAGATTAGATCAACCATTAGATTAGCATTCTGGAGGTTCATTTTGGGCAGCAAATCAAGAACATAGAATTTGCCAATTACGTAATTTTATATACTACGGAAAAAAATGTATAAAGCTCAACTGCTAAAACCACGGGTTACAAAAACAGCAGAATAGACATAAACCACATAATTTGACTTTTGAGGCCCATACGCCACTGCACTATACTTAATGTGCTCCATTAAAGCACAAATATGTACTTCCTTATTTGCATACATATATAAACAAAGAGTATCAAAACTTGTTTTAAATATATAAATGAATATCATTTCATTATGTATCACTAATCTAAAGTCAATGATAGTTTTCTAATGATCGATATGATAGTTAGAACTAGGAATTATATAAAACTAAAATATGATTATTGTATTATCTATACTCCTTAAAATTAAATATCATGTTACTTTTGTAAAGTATTTTATGGTTGAAGTTGTCCTGTAGTGGATAGTCTTTTAAAAATATATTTTATAACGCCTAGAGGAAAACAGTGCAAAAATAGCCCATTATTATACTAATTAACTTTTAAAACTTATCTTTGAACAATACAAACAACAAATTATTATAAATAATGCGAATAATAACACACATTTCTCATTGCATTGGCAAAGATTTCACACCTCTGGCTGTATTTTTGTGGGAGAATATAGGCTCTGAATATGGGAAAATAACAAAACAATTGAACCTGAGGAAAACAGCTTTAAAGTTTGACAGAATCATTTAACCAGCAAAACGCTGTAGAAATGGTATCAAAAATATGCGTTACATCCGCACTGGGAGAATAAAAAATTTAAAATATGTACTTTAAAGTGTAGTGCTTTTTTGTAAAAAAAAAAAAAAAATGATTGCTAGAAAGCAATCTCTGTATTTTTAAATAAACACGCATTTGCAGTGTTATCTATAGAGAGATCTGTTTAACATTTCGATAGTTGAGACTCTTTTATTTTACTAAAACCAATAGTTTTAGGATTTCTGGGTTAGTTATAAGAGTATTCTACAATTTTTCGTTGGTCTATGGACATAATTCTGGACGAGTCCTCGTATGTTTTGCAGTAAGAAAAACTTACAGCAGATTTGTTTACATCTAGTACCTAGTTCATAATTATTATATATACTAAACAGACTCCTCTATATAAGGTTTGAAACCACGTAAGTGCTGTGTAGCAACAATTCTATAACCAGATTATTTTTCCAAAAAATGAAAATGAAGCTATATTTATGGATGCTCTTTAACTGCTGTGGTTCTCAGCATCCCATTCTATACTGGGTGTGAAAGACCTAATTTTTTTGCTCACAGGCCAGCACCATTTTCTGAAAGGGCTAATTTTTTCTTTGTATTCAAGGGTGAAAGACAACAATCGGGGGCGTAGCTCAGATGGTAGAGCGCTCGCTTAGCATGCGAGACGTACCAGAAACGATACCTGGCGCCTCCAAGGACATTTCTGTAGCCCTCCGTAAAGTAAAAAACCTAAAAGCAAAAGCAAAATCTGTGAAAAGTCTAATGAGGACAAAAGATAAGCAATAAAATTTAGGCTCAGAAGATTTAGTTACGGCTTCATCTAACAAATCAAAAGATCTGAAACATCACACATACAAATAGATATACAAGCAGGACGAGTTTGTTAATGCATAGTTTAAAGCTTAAAAGAGTTTTTTCTTTTTGTATTTCGCAGACATCTGCGGAAATCAATACGAAGGCATGAAGCAAGTTGTGTTTTCTTGAAATATTAAAGTTAAGTTCATTTTTTGGATGTAAATTATTGTGTTAATAAATTCATTGTTAATATACGGGGTTGTGCAAAAGTGACTATACACTTAAGGAGTGCACGTGTCTAGATTGGTAGGTCGTACCACGTACACGATATGGTTGTTAGGAAACAGGAAACAACCGACAGTTGTAAACAGTTTCCAAAAGTGATAACGGAAAGCAGAGAATATTCTCTGTGAAGACAGATTACCAAAGCGATCTAAGTGCTGTACTGAGGGAATGGAGACACTTTCGAGTCAGTTAAATTGGGACTGAGGTTCTGATTTAGATACTCTTCCAGCATAGAGCTCTTGCACATTATGTATCAGCATGTAGGACGAATCTAGATAACGTTTTCAGTGGAAGAGTGTTTGGACTTCGTACTGCAATTTAATTCCCACATTGATCTTCCGATATTACCCCAATGGGTTTTTCGTTGGTCGTACGATTAAAGACGAACACTACGTATGGAAATAAACCACTAACTTAAGCATCTGAACCAGAAAAGTAAGAATTAGGAAACTCGGTCTTGTGTTCTTTACTATTCAAGTGCAAATGCGGCGCCATTTCACTGCGCACTCAATTTGCACTGTGAGTTACACTCTCAAAAATCATGTGCAGTGTGGCTCAAAAGTCTCTACTCTCACGCAAATATAACTACACACGTATCCTCCTCCATCAATACACAGAGTTGAGGTTTACCTGAAAAACTCTGACACACATGCAAACGCAGCTGAATGAAGTTAGTTGTCCACATTGTGGAAGTCATTCAAATGGTAACCAACCAGTCAGCTGGTCAAGAGTTACTGCCTGCGATGCCACAAGTAGTTAAAGCGGCCATTAAACATTACAAAAAAAATGATTAAGAGCTAATGGTTTATTTTCATACGTTGAGTTCGTCTTTAATCCTACCCCAAAGGAAGAAAATAATTTGGGGTAATATTGGGAGTTCGTTGTGAATTCAATTGCAGAATGAAGTCCAAGCACCCTTCCAGTGAAAACCTTATCTACATGCTGATACATATTGCAGAACCTACATGCTGGAAGAGCTCCTAAAACGAATCTCAGTTCCAAACTATCTGTACACAACCTTACATGTTGTTGATACTGACTCGAAACGTCTCCATTCCCTTATCAAGGCACTTACATCGTCTTCACAGAGAATATTCTCTGCTTTTTCGTTTATATTTTGTGATAACTGCTTTTGTGTTTTCAAGATTACAGCACTAATAGTTACGATCCATTTCTTAATACTACGTGTCGTTTATGTTTTGCTACCAACCGTTTTACCATGTACGCCCTACCAATCTAGATACATTCTTTCCCTGAGTGTGTGTAGTCACTTTTGCGCAACCCCTTATATTAACAATGAATTTATTAATACAATAATTTATTTCCAAAAAATGTACCTGATTTAATATTGCAAGTAAACAAAATTTCCTTTATTTCTTCGTATTAATTTCCGCAACTGTCTGCGAAATGCAAAACAAAATTTTATAAAGTTTAAAATACGCATTAACAGACTCACGTGTAGATGTATTTGTATATGCGACGTTTTAGGTCTTTTGATTCGTTAGTTGAAGCTGTAACTACATCTTTAGAGACCAAATTACGCTGTTCACAGATTTTGGGAAATAATACTTTTGCTTTTCGTTTGTTTTTTTTTGTTTTTTGTTAACGGGGGCTACAAAAATGCCCATGGAGGCGCCAGGTGTCGATCCTGGTACCTCTCGCATGCTAAGCGAGCGCTCTACCATCTGAGCTACGCCCCCTGATGACTTTCAGATTCCTTAATTCCAAGGAAAGAAATCGCTATAGAATTGCTGGCTACCAGTTGTTAAATAGCGATCACGTGATTTCAGACGTTGTAATAATGGAGTCTGCTTAGAATTTAAAATTAATAATAATAATAATAATAATAAATAATAATAATTAATAATAATAATAATAATAATAATAATAATAGGCTAACGTATTTGAGCTACAAACCTACTGACTGAGGTATGGAAATTATAGCTTAGAACCAAACATACCAGGAGTCTTTCGCAATTTGAACCTGGGATTTCTCTTACCATAAACGAGAATAAATATCCCTAAACCAACCAACCAGCTGCTTTGTCGCCTTTTAATGAAAACAACTCTTCCAAGTTTAAGAAGTTTTAGCCTTTAAAAACCCAAAAGCTATTTTCATTATCTTATAAATCATCATTGAATATTATAAATATTGAATGTTTCCGTTATATGATTTTGCATAAATCTTCTTATATGGATGCAATGCGTATGCAATCATGGATAAGTATATCGAATGCATTTATAGAGATATTAGTTTCATAAAGCGTAGTGGCGTGTTATGATATTACGTCAAAGAACAGTATTCATAAAAGTATTGATTATAGTAAAGTACAACGGTGTCAACTACCGAAATTTCAAACAGATATTTCTACAATTTAACACTGCAATTAAGTGTTTGGTTAATACCTAAGAAGTTTTATTTTGTTTAAACAATTGTGTCAGTTGGAACCTGTAATCATGTAGATCATAAAAACTGTAACATCACTTTTAATTATTGTATTGTGTATTGTTGTAAACTACACCAGCAATAAAACATTTCTTAGGAACTGTACTGCCTATTATCTGCACATTTACTATCGTTAGTAGCTTTTTCTCTTTCTCTACTATGTGCAGTGTACATACAATTAGAAAAGGTGTTGATTTTTTCTCAAAACTTCGATAGCGTGATTTTATCGGAAACAAATTTCGAGACCCCTGATTTAAAAAAACAACAGCATTTTTTTAAGAAAGGTCAGTGAGGTTTGAGTGTGTGTGTGTGTGTGTGTGTGTGAACAGCACCGTTAAAAACCAAAACAAGCTCGGTTTGTAAGGAATGTATCAAATAAAAGGAGACTATTTTTACTGTTCATTATGGCTTCACGGGTGATCAGCCGTGTCAGGTGTATAAAATCCAAGCTTTCGACCATGGTCTTCATCAGGGACTGCATGAAGCTGTGCGTGCGTGCGTGTCTGGTAGGCTCGTGGTGAGCCTGGGTATTGTTGCTGTGTACCTACCCTGGTAAGGGTTTAACCACAGGAATGAGGTGAAGGTTGAGGTTTTATTTTGAGGTTTCGAGTGTTGGTGTTAAGGAGGTAGCGCTGGTAGGCTCCTTGAGCGGTTGCATTTCAGGAGCAGCATCCTTTCCTCTGCTCCGCTGGTGTATAGTTTATTTAAATATGGTGGTGTGTTTTGATAGACCTCTCCCAATGGGAGGGGGGAGTGCTTTGTTCAGCAATTACGCTGTTGGCTGGTTTATAGCCGTTGTTACCGGGGGTGCCCACTAGCCATGCGGGGGACCCGGAAGTGCCTCTTTCGGCGTTCAGAGGGTAAGTACTCCCCCAGAGATCTGACAAGTGCGTTCTCATGTTCGCCCAATCTGGCGTAGAATTTTAGAGCCCGGCGCCTAATAACATCTTTCACATATGGGAGGGCCGAGGTTCTACCTGGAAACGTTTGCCATTGCAGTGACCGGGTGCCCCGCCTGGAGGCGGCACTGCGGTTCTTGTGAGGCAAAACATGGTCCACAAACCCATCCCCATTCCGCCCCTGCAAGCCCTTGAGGCGACGGCAGTGTGTGTTGAGCTCGGAGGAACGGAGGTAGTAATAGTCTCTGTTTACCACCCTCCCGGTATGCCGTTCTTACCTGCTGACTACCAATCCCTCTTCAACCTCCATCCTATCGTGATCCTCGCCGGGGACTTTAATGCCAAACACCAGCGTTGGCATTCGGGCCCCCGCGCGGATCCTAGAGCAATGCAATGATTCGCATGATTGAGAGGGATCCCCAGCTAAGAGTTCTGGGCCCCTGGCAACTGCATGAAGCTTTTTTTTTTTTTTTTTTTTTTCGAATGGAGTGGAAAAACCCAATCTACAGGCGACAGAGGGGATAGCTCTGCCAAGTGTGGGGGTCGCCCTAAACTGGCAATACCCACTAAAAAACCACTCCACCGGAGAGAATTCGGGTGTAGGAAAGCTGCAGTACCGCTTGTTGCACCTGTGGATTCAAGGAGCGGGTGTTATGGCTAGCCAAAGGCCATAGCCAGGAGAGAGTGAGGGTCAGGACGCAAACATGACCGGTGCCCTGATTGCGCCCTTGGAAGATTTGTGGTGAGGAATAAGTACATATTGTGTGTGTATATATCTGCAGCCCTGGAACAAAAGGATAGTCAGTATAACATTTTCTGCCCTTTCGGGTAAAGTCGTTGGTATATTTCGTATGTCTGCAGCCCTGTAATATAAGGACATAGTCATTTAGATATTTCATTTTGGTATAAATTCTAAGCTAGTTATATTTTTACAACTACTGCTGCCCTGTCTGGCGAAGTCATTAGTTATTAGTTGTGTTCAACCCTTTATCTAGATAGGGCATATTCATTTAGCAGAGACATCATTGGTTTCTCATGGCCTTAGTGGTCACCCATCCAAGTGATGGCCATGCCCAATGCTGCTTTACCTGTAATAAAACACTTATTCTTATTACTTACATTCTATTATCTAAATACCAGAGAAGGTCGTTAGTGGTCTGCCAGGTCGCTGTAGAGTGGGGGTCCCTCAAACCCCCGGATCCGCCTTGACTCAGAAAGTAAGGACTTCAAGGGCCACCAAACTAATGTCGTAGACACATTCATGGGTAATTGTATTATGGAATTCTTACTAGCGATTCTAGATATTCTTGTATATTTAAATCGGGTTCCCCCAGGCCGAGGGTTCTGTCAAATAGAGAGAGCGGTCTCTTGTGTTTGTTATTTTCTGCTTCATAGGTGCCTAGTTCTTGTATTAGTTCATTGTTGTTTCTTGCTTTACGCTTATACAGGTTGTAAATTTGGCTTCTTATGGACTGCTCAATTGAATGCAGTTTTAGCTCCTCATGAAGGAGATAAGCCGGCGCTACTGGGGGTTGTTTGGCAATTATTCTAATTATTCTATTCTGGAGTGTTTGTAATTGATGTATGTGCGTTTTTGCAGCGTAGCCCTATACAGGGGATGCGTACGTAATGATCGTTCTTTTTTGCGTTTTATATAGGGTAATTCCCATGTTTAATTTTAATTGGCTGTTGAGATTGATGATGGGATATAGTCTGTTTAGTTGACCATTAGCCTTGGCTCTGACCTTAGCTATATGCCTACTCCAGGTTAGGCCTTGGTCCATGACAAGACCTAAGTAGGTCACTTGGTCTTTCCACTCGATAATTTCGCCTTGGTAGTTAAGTGGTTGTAGCAAGTTTCTGCCTTTACGGTGCTGTATTCTTTTAGTGAAGACTATAGCCTGTGTCTTCTTCGCATTTACTTTAATTCTCCACTTCTTGAACCATGGTTCAAGTGAGTCTAAAGCATTTTGTAAGCGTAAGTGTATTATTCGTGGCTGAGTGGATTGTGTGGTTATAGCAGTGTCATCTTCGTATATGCACTTGTTGGTTCTTACCAATTCTGGCATGTCGTTTATGTATAAATTGAACAATGTTGGTCCCACTATACTTCCTTGTGGAACTCCTGCTCGGATTTGTTTGGAGCTTGAGACTGCGTCCTCTACTGAGGTGTGAAATCGTCGTTCATAGAGGTAGTCCCTAATTAGGGCTATAGCAGTGTCAGGAATTTCGTAGACTTTCAGTTTTCTAAGTAGCCCTGAATGCCATACTTTATCGAAGGCACGTTCAATATCTAAATAAAGGGCACCTGTCGATTTGTTTGTGTTGAACCCTTTGGTGATTTGCTCCGTCATTCTTAACAGTTGTAGTGTAGTAGAATGGTGAGCTCGAAATCCGAACTGTTCGGGTATAAGTATATTTTGTTTGTGCAGGTGTAAATTTATTCGCTTCAGTATCACTTTTTCTAATACCTTGCTCATCGTATTTAATAGGCTGATCGGCCTGTAGTTGATTGGTAGTGCTAGATTTTTGTTTACTTTTGGGAAAAGTAGGATTTTTGCCTCTTTCCATGCAGGTGGAAACCTGCCATGTTCGAGCGTGTAGTTGAATATTTTGGCAAGCAATGTTACTGCCCTTTTGGGTAAATTCTTTAATACCACATTTGGTATCTTGTCTGGGCCTGGTGCTTTTCTTGCTGGCAGGTGTTTTATAATCCAGCTTATTTCTCCCGCATTTGTTTTTCGCAATTTGTTGTGTGTTCTTCTCTGACCTAAGATTTGGGCTTCATCTTCGACTTCTTGAATGAAATCGTCTTGCCCGTTCGCGGGATTGGGAGAGAATACCTCCTCTAAAGTGACCGCAAACGCTTCGGCCTTAGCCTGGGGGGTCTCTGCTACGGTGTTATTAATTTGTAGTGGCGGTATATTTGTGCGTGTGCGCGTTAAGCATTTCGCAATTCGCCATACTGTGTTTTGTTGGGGGTTGAGATTTTCGAGTGTGTCGTTCCATTGATTTCTAATGAAAGTCCTGGCCTTGTTAATTGCTAGTTCGCGCGCATGATAATATTCTGTTCGATGTATTAGATTTCTAGTTCTCTGCCATTTATTTGAGCCTTTTGCATCTCTTTTGCATCTTGGAGTTATCTGGCATTAATCGTGAATTGTCTTTTTAAGGGTACGCATGTATTAATAGTTGTGTTTATGGCCAGTTCTAGTTTTTTGATCGCTTCGTCCTGTTCTTCGTTCGTGTTAATTTGGAGTTCTGGTAGGCAGAGATCTACCGTAACCTTGAACTCTTCCCAGTCCACCTTATTGAAGTTGTATCTTAAGGATTCTGGTTTTGGCCTGAAGGGAGGATTGACTGTCAAGAGCACCGGTAGATGGTCTGATGTCAGCTCCTGCAATACGTTTACATCCAGGTCAAAGGGGATATTATTTAATAGTGCAATGTCCAGAATGTCTGGTGTTTGATTGGGCATATGTGGTACGAATGTTGGCTCGTCTGGGCCTGTGATTAGATAATTTGTGTTATTTATGTGGTTAAGTAGCTTAGTTCCTTGTGCATTAGTATTTGCGCAGTTCCAAATTTGGTGTTTACAATTGTAATCTCCTCCTGCAATTACTCTATGCCCTAGTTGCATGATTTTGTCAATGTCATGTGTGTCTACCTCCCCTGGGGGATTGTATACTGACACTATGACAATTTGAGTGTTTCGAATGCTGTTGCTTCAGCGTGAGTCAATATTGGGGAATTAATCTGGTTGTGTTCTACGCTTGTGTGAATGGCTACCGCAGTCCCCCCTCCCCTACGGTTTCGATCATTTCTGTATACACGGTATCCGGGGATGGACAGACGGTTTTTGTGATTTATATGGGTTTCCGTTAATAATGCAATGTGAATTAAGTGTGTTTGTAATAGATCCGTTAAATCCTTAACCTTTTTGTGTATGCCGTTGCAATTCCATGTGATTATTCTCAATGTGTCTAAATTAGCCATGAACGTGTTTATCGAGCAAATCTACCAGGTGTAACAGGACGTGGGTAAGGTTGAGTGCTGTGATGCTATTCGCCATACATCTAACCGCAGAGCTCTGCCTTACCAGTAGTGTTTGTGTTATATGCATTGATGTTTTATTTACTGGCACGCCCAATGTGCTTATGAGTTGTGCCGATACCACGCTGAAGGCTTCTGCTTCCTCTAATGGGTTTACCGATTCGGCGAGCGACTTTGCTGCTGGGGGAGGCCCAGTAGCCTGTTTTAAGGGACCTGCTTTCTGTTTTTGTGGTTGTTTACGGGGGGGTAGCTCTTTCCAGATTGGTTCCACCTCAGCATTGTTGTGGGCAAAAAGGGGAAACCCGTAACTCCTGCACACCAGACCAGCGCAGGACCCAGCAGCCCCGCCGCCGGCGGACAGAAGAAGCGCCATATTCCACCAATCATCGTGGACTCCTTCGAGGGTTTGTCAAGCCAACGCTCTGCCAGGAGTGCACGGTGACAAGGAGGAAAAGCCGCTACGTCCTCCAGGCAAGGACGCCGGAGGACTATTCACGCCTACTGAGCGAGCTCAGTAAGAAGAAAATCCCCCATTTTACCTTTGGTCTCGACAAAACCAGAGACCTTAAGAGAGTCATAAGGGGCCTACCGGCGGACACGTCCGTCAAGGAGATCGAGGAGGACCTCATCCGCCCGGGTATAACCCCCAAATTGGTGAAGCAGCTCACCAAACCCGCTCCAGCTGGGCGCACGCCCACAAAAATCCCCCTCCCCCTCTTCCTAGTGATAGTGGAGTGGGTAAATGATCCGGAGATCAAGATAGATCGGGTTTCCTCAATCTGTTATCTCCGGGTCACCATAGAAGCATCCCGACGACCTGGCGGTAGAGCACAATGCCACCGTTGCTTGGGTTTCAACCATTCAAGCAAATATTGTCACCGGATACTACGCTGCCTTAGGTGTGGTGATAAGCACCCCAAAGAGCTCTGCCCGCGCTTCTTGACGGATGAACCCAATTGTGCCAACTGCGGGAAGAAACACATCGCCTACTATGGAGGGTGCCCTCTGAGGCTGAAGGTCATCGCGTCGTCGAGGCCCGCCCCCCTGGAGCCTAAACCGGCCACACCTCCGAGTAGGTAGGAGCGCCAGAAGACATCGACGGACTAGAACAACAAGGCCAGACCATCTGTGAGGCAGAAGCATCCAGAACATCAGGAGGCATCAAGACAGGCACTCACACCGGCACCACGGGGCTTTTTATATTTAAATAGGGTCTCCGGAAAAGTGAATTCACCAAAAACCCCTGCCACACAATATAGCCAACCTAAACCTCCGAAACCCAGTCTGAAGAGGCCGAGAACTGACCACGAAAGCGATACCGAGCGGGAGGTGCCTGCGGCAACCGATCCAGCACCGGTACCGTCGCGTGTCTCCCGCCTCCTCAACAATCCAACCAACCAGCGTTAACCACACCATACCTGCTTTGGATGTCGCGGACCTCCTGGGGTGGTTTCAGCAGCTGCTGCTGAACCACGCCGGGAGAATCCGGGACCTCCTCACCAGGTACTTCCAGACCACCGATCCAACCAGCAAGGCGATGATCCTCTTTGAGGGCCTCACCTTCATGCTCAGCCTCGCCCCATGGTCCCAAAATGACGGACGGAACTAGGCTTTGTACCTCCTTCCGATTCGTCTTTTGGAACGCCAATGGCGATAGGGGTCATAGGGATGACCTTCAGCGCTTTGCTGCCCATTATGCCCTGGACCTCATTCTAGTTTCGGAAACACATTTGCGTCCTGACATCCCCTTCCGTCTACCTGTATACGTTTGTCATCGCAGTGACCAGGTGCCCCGCCCTGGAGGCGGCACTGCGGTTCTTGTGAGGCAAAACGTGGTCCACAAACCCATCCCCATTCCGCCCCTGCAAGCCCTTGAGGCGACGGCAGTGTGTGTGTTGAGCTCGGAGGAACGGAGGTAGTAATAGTCTCTGTTTACCACCCTCCCGGTAGGCCGTTTTTACCTGCTGACTACCAATCCCTCTTCAACCTCCATCCTAGCGTGATCCTCGCCGGGTACTTTAATGCCAAACACCAGCGTTGGGATTCGGGCCCCCGCGCGGATCCTAGAGGCAATGCTATGATTCGCATGATTGACAGGGATCCCCAGCTAAGAGTTCTGGGCCCCTGGCAACCCACACACCATCCGCAAGGTCGAGGACAATTATTGGTCGTCGACTTTGCGATCATCAAACATTACCCCTTCCATCTCATGCTCACATCACTCGCTGCACTTCATTCCGATCACAATCCCGTGTTGGCAGAAATCAACACCAGGGTTGCCAGCCACGACTTCTCAGGACACACCAGAGAAATCGACTGGAAATGCGTAAAGGATTGCCTCAACGCATCTATTCCACCCAACCCAAAAATCACAGACATACCCATCCAGAGACAGCAGTCCAAACCTTCACTACCACAGTAGTAAGAACGGTTCACAGTCTCACCATCCGCACCCCACCAACTCCACATCCAGACGTCCTTCCCCTAGAACTTGAACTCCTTATCCGCCGTTCCTGGGCAGCCCGCAGACTATACCAGCGGAACCGGACGCCACACAATCGGGGTCTTTTGCGGCGCCTCCGTCGGGAGGTTCGTGTCCGACTACGCGAGCACCGTGTGCAAGCGTGGGAGGTCACAATGGCCGTGCAAGACCTGGAGGGTGGTATACGTCTGGCGTATCGCAAAAAGCCTTCGACGCCAACGTAATCAGTACCACTCCCCGCTTCAAGCCAATTTTGGCCTTGTTTACCAACCACAAGCCAAAGCAAATGTGCTTGCGAGCTACATAGAGGACACCTGCAGGCCGAGAGAGGACCCCTAGGACGTACTCTTCACTGCCCGCGTTCATGAGGATGTGGACCGCTACTTGCGGGAACAGCCTCATGAAGCGGAGAACCCCCTATCAATCAACCGCCCTAGTGAAGTCCAAGGCGCACTCCGGCGTCTCAACACCAAAAAGGCTTGCGGACAGGACGGGCTGACACCCGCCATGCTCAGCAACCTTCCATTCAGAGCAGAGCTGTACCTAATCAAGGTATTCAACATGTGTCTCACCTTAGGTCACTTTCCGCGCGAGTGGAAGGTGGCACGGGTGGTGTGCATTTTGAAGCCTGGTAAGGTTCCTGCATTTGTTTCAGCTACCGCTCCATTAGCCTCCTACCCACCCTCTCGAAGGTCTTCTAGAGGTTAGTTCTACACCGCTTGTCGCCGCAGCTGGTCGACATTCAAGCCATCCCTCTCCATCAGTTTGGATTCCGTCCTGGGCACTCGACAACCCAACAGCTGCTGCATGTGGTGGAGGCTGCCGCCCTGGGGTTCCAGGACGGGGCCTTCATGCCGGCGGTGTCTTTGGATGTCCAGAAGGCCTTCTCAACCACCTGGCATGAGGGTCTCCTGTTTAAACTCATCCAGATTAGCCTACACACACAGTTAATTAATATCATACACAGCTTCCTACACCAGCGCACCTTTGTTGTTGCAGTTGCGGGGCAAACATCTACATTTAAACCCCTACGAGGCGGAGTCCCAGGAGGCTCTGTATTATCACCTACCTTGTTTAGCCTTTTTATGGCAGACTTCCCTATGGTGCAGGGCATTAATATGGCCCAGTTTGCTGATGACGTCCTGCTCTACCGCACCGACAGGAACATACGCAGAGCCTTCAACCCCATACAGACACCTCCGTCTCGTCCAGGACTGGTGCAGACAGTGGCGGATGTCCGTTAATTCGGGCAAAAGTCATGCTGTTCTGTTCACCAGAAAACGCCCCGAAATAAACCAGATACCCAACTTTTCCTATCAGGGCCAAAGGATAGGGTGGGGGAATTCCATTAAATACTTGGGCGTCATTCTTGATAAGGTCCTAACGTGAACATCGTGAACACGTGCGGGGAACGTCGGACAGGGCGAAGGGGGCGGTAGGCTCCCTTTACCCTGTGCTGGCCTCACAGATGCCGGTTCACTTAAAGTTGCGCCTTTTCAAGGCGCTTATAGTCCCCCTGATGCTCTATGCCTGCGAAGTGTGGGGTATGGCAGCAGACTCCTGGCTTCTCTGGTTACAGCGGGTGCAGAATAGAGGACTCCGGTCCATATATTCTGTATGTCGATGTTTCCCTTTGAGGCTACTACATGAAGCTTCGGCCCTCCCATATGTGGAAGATGTTATTAGGCGCCGGGCTCAAAAATTCTACGCCTGATTGGGCGAACATGAGAACGCTCTTGTCAGATCTCTGGGGGAGTACTTATCTTCTGAACGCCGAAAAAGGTGGTTCCGGGTTCACCGCATGGCTTGTGGGCACCCCCGGTAACAACGGCTTTAAACCAGCCAACAGCGTAATAGCTGAACAAAGCACTCCCCCACTCCCATAGGGAGAGGTCTATCAAAATTCACCACCATATTTAAAATAAATAAACAAATAAATAAACACCAGCGGAGCAGAGGAAAGGATGCTGTTCCTGAAAATGTAACCGCTCGAGGAGCCTACCAGCGCTACCTCCTTAACACCAACACTCGAAACCTCAAACAAAACCTTAACCATTACCTCATTCCTGTGGTTAAACCCTTACCAGGGTAGGTATACAGCAACAACACCCAGGCTCACCACGAGCCTACCAGACACGCACGCACGAGCAATATTTGCCTCCTCCTGTCACTCCACAACTCCAAAACACACCCGCCATCCTGCAAAACCCACAATCCCGTCAGAACGTGGTTAGGTTCTCTCCCAGAACAGGGACACGTTTAGCACTCCTCGGGCTGCCCTCAGCCTGCCAATTGCACTGGATTGGACTACGCTCACTCGAGGAGCCTACCAGCGCTACCTTCTTAACACCAACATTCGAAACCGCAAACAAAACCTTAACCATCACCTCATTCCTGTGGTTAAACCCTTACCAGGGTAGATACACAGCAACAACACCCAGGCTCACCACGAGCCTACCAGACACGCACGCACGCTTGACTACGCTCAGCCCTAAGGCCGCGGAGGAATTTTAACACCGCCCGGCGGACACAGACACAAAAGCTTGTGAACAAAATCTTTTCCCCTATAATATCGCACAGGTAAAACCGTTTTTAGCGGTTAGGTACTGTGGCGATCTTACACTCCGTCCAGGTAAACCTGGACGACCTGTTCTTGGACTCTGGACTCTGGAGCCTACACCACTTACGTCGCCACCAGTACTAGACCTCTCCTCGCTGCCGCGCTTCTGCAGGCCCGAGAGCAGGCAAGAGGCCCGGACGAAGCGTCCGTGTCTTCCCCTGTCGCCGGTGCTGCCAGTCCGGGCACTCCTCAGACGCCTGCACAGCCTCCGCCCGTTGCCACTACTGTGGCGCCGGATGTCTCACCTCCGCCTGCACCTACCATGATTTGAGACGCCGGCCCGTGTACTGTGCTACTTGCAACAGCGCAGGTCACTACACGGGTCAAGCGGTGTGCCCCAAACACCCACGCAGACAGATCCCAGCCATTCACCAGCCGCACGCCTCGCCACCACAACCAGCCTCTCATCAGCCGCACGCAGCACCACCACAGCCAACCTCTCACCCGCCAGCGCCCATCATCAACTCACCGCAATCCTCCACACTCATCCAGCTCCAAAATGACCTTGCGACCAACACAGCCAAACTCCAAAATCTCCATCTTGCAGTCAACACCATAACCGAACGCATCCCCACGTGGGAGGAAGCACTGACCCGCTCTCTGGCGGAGCTTCAGGCAACCGCCCGCAACCTTCAGTCTACACCTCAGGAAGTACACCGGAAGAACGCCGCCTTGCGAGACCACTTCAACAGGAGCCTCGAGAAGGTGGTGGACTACATCAACAACTCGCGAATCTACAAGGTCCACAAGCAACTCGACGAGCTGCTTCAACAACAGGCTCGAGGACTGACAGTAAGACTGCAAGATATGATACAGCAACTAACCTCAGCAATACATCAACGACCGAACGCGCTAAGTTTTGGAGCTATGGCTACGTCACCCAGAACTCACCTGGGAAGAGCTCCATCACCCCAATAACATGCCTTCTTGGTAAAATTATGCACCTCAATTTTTGTAGGTCGACGTCAGGGCATTGCACCCCACGCTTCTCAATACAGTTACCCGCAATCACTCGGTTTGCTTCGGCGGTACCGGGCCCCATGACACCACTGATGCCCCAATAAATAGTGACACCACAGTATAAAATCCTTTCTCTCCCCTTTCCTTATTTCCTTCCCAAATACCCTATATACCTGTTATCCTTATAACCTTTATTCCTGCCCCCCCCCCCCAAAACAGCTTCATGCAGTCCCTGATGAAGACCATGGAGTGTGCAATGGTCGAAAGCTTGGATTGTATACACCTGACACGGCTGATCACCCGTGAAGCCATAATGAATAACATTCGCCGTGAAAGCTTCAAGTCTTACATTATTTTTACTGTTATTGATTTATTTTTATTATTATAAGATATTATTATCATTACTAGAAAGATATACTGAATACAATATCCATTTGACTTTTGCATACACAAACGATACAAACAAAATTAGAGATATTACAAAAGATGTCATAAAGATTATAATTTTTAAATTGCTGGTATAATTTGCTTTAAGTCCTATAGCAAAAGAGAGGTTTTATTCTTTAATTAAATAAGCTTTATTTGGAACGATAATAATAATAATAATAATAATAGTGTCATATAGCTATTTTGAGAAGCGAGGAAAGCCTTATCCCGAGTTTTACAATATTCGATTTGACCGCAGTCTAGTCCTTTGGGATGTGAGTCCAAAATAAGAACGACACTCATTTTGATTTCTTTAACATATAATTCCAGCATCTGTTTCTTTGGGTGCTTAGACTTAGGCGATTTGAATTTGAATTAACACCTTTAAAGGTGTTATATGTTATAAACGTTTAAACGCAATGATGTATTAATAAAAAAGATAACTTAATATCTAAAATTCATCATTTCAGATGAACAGAATTAACTTCATTCTTGCCTCTTAATTTGCTGTTGTCTGTAAAGTGCAAAATGCATTCTTATAACCTGTTGAGTATATATTAAGAATCTCGTTACGTGAACATTTTTTTATTTGAGATGTTACACGTCTTTTGATTCCTTAGTTTATACTGCAAATTTATTATATCTATGTATCTTTTTTAACCTATACATACACACACACACATATATATATATATATATATATATATATATATATATATATATATATAAAGTTTACTTTTTATCCCCAGATCCCCAGAAATCGGTAAATTATACATCTTCTTTTCGGTTGTTTGCTTAAAGAGCGTAACAAAAACGCCAAATGGCGCTGCGTCTCGCTTTGGTGCTTCGTGGGCAGGGAATCGTGGGTTCGAGTCCCGCCTTGGGCATAAGTGTTATATGTTTGTGTAAAGGAACAGTAAAACCTGACCAGACTCCGGTACTGTTTAAAAAAAATGAAAGCCCGGGTTATGGATCCCGGTACCTCTGCCCCGCTAAGTGAGCGCTCTACCATCTGAACTCCACCCCCTGGGTGCTCAGTTTACTGTACCTGGTATACTTAATTGCAGCTCTTCATGCTGTCACAATACATAGAGCGACCACGTGACTTCAAACCTTGTAATAATGGAGCAATCAGCTCACTGTATAAAATAATAAACTATGGACCTACTTATTCTACATAAGTAAGTATTGAGGAAGGCAATTTACTTACTGCAAAATTTCTGCGGGCTCGTCCCGGATTTGAACCCGGGAAATAACGCACCCAAAGCGAGAATTATACCCCTGGACTAACGAGTCGGCTGCTCTGGCTGTTTTTTTTTTTTAATGAACATGTAACTCATTGGGCTCAAACTTGCACTTAAAAACATTTAGGCCTCAAAAACGCAAAACCTGTTTTCATTATCTTATAAATTATCATTAAAGGATTATAAACGTTGAATCTTTCCTTTATAATGTTTTATTAAGATATCTTTTTCTTTACTATTTATATTGCATAACTGTTATACCGGAAGAAATTACGTTTCTAACATGGATAACTATATCGTATATATTTATATATTAGTTTTAGTAACGTATAGTGACTTGTAAAAAAATTATACCAAAGAAATGTAATCATGAAATTATTTTAGTAAAGTAAAATAGTCTTAACTATGGAAATATTAAAGATATCTCTAGAATTAAAAGTAGACTTATACCCACTCCACTTAGCGACTGTAGTCATCCATTGGCATACGTGACTATCAATACAGTTCTGTCAACAATGGTGACGTTTACTGACTTAAATATTGAGTACAATAGCAAACTTAGGTGCTTACAACATTCTTTTTTTTAACAAATTTAGATATTAATACTGGAAAATAAATGATAACGCACTATGAATTGTGCACATTGATAATAGACCATTTTAGAATGCTAAAACTGCTGGTGCTCAAAAAAGTTAAAAATCGGATGTGTTCCATTCACATGACTTTCTCTATATCTCTGTAACAAATTATTGTTAATAAGCTTATCTTTTTTTATTTCATGCTAATCGAGAAAAATTAGCAGAAATAGTCTTATTTCCTGCTTTATTCTAAGTAGAAGCGAAATAAGGGAGTACTATAGTTTAAAGTGAAAGCCAAAACCTGGTTGCTATGTGACTGATGTTCCTTTGTTTGTATGGACAGAAGTTGACAAATTCCTGTATGAGAAAAGTGTTTTTGAAAGCTGAAACCAAGAAAAAGGAATATCTCAAAAACGATCAGCTCCACGAAAAAAATGTATATAACAAATTGTATTGTTTTAAAGTGCTCTACATTTTTTGTGTGTATTAAGTTATTGTCCATCTCTTACGGTTTAGTAGTTATGCAAAATGCATCCAGAATAAAGTAATCTTCAGAGGCTATTCCCAAAAAATTCAAAATATACATTTTATTTGTCAGGTAAATATCTTTAATATATGATATTTTAATCAAAATCGTTAGAGCCATTTTTTAGAAAATCAAAATTTTCGAAAAAAGTTACATGTAAAGGGTAGTTTGGGGTGGGGGGATTTTTCTCAAAATCTTCGTGTCGCATCCCTGGAAGACACTAAACTTAAAAACCAAATTTGGTATTTTACCGAATTTCCATTTTTGAGTTGTCGTGTTCACAGACACACGGACACACACACACGGACCTTTTTCTGAAATACTTTTTTTGGATACAGGGGACCCTAAAACATATATTTCCGGTGAAATCTCGGTATCGAATTTTTTGGTGGAGTGCAATACCTTCTCTATACAATATGTACATAGTACGTATAGAGAAAGTAAAAATCAGGCTACCTACGTCATTCACAGTGTACTGAAACCAACCTCTTACACCTCGGTATGTAGGTTACGTATCTGCCTCATTTTTACGCGGTCGTGAGATCAAATCTCGTTTCATTGTTTGAAAATTGTGCACACTCCCACTAATAATAAGTTACTACCTGATGACCGAATGGGATGGTCTGGCAATTCGCATTGAGTGGGTTGCGGCTTCGATCCCTGAGAGCAGGCAGAGCGTTTTATTTTTTTTTTTTCTTTTAATACAGTTCCGGAGTCTGATCGGGACTCCGGCGCTGCATACCCTACTTTTTATTTACCTAATTTGTTTACTGTATGGTTACTGAATTTCTGTTTTACTTTTTACACACACACACATATACAAACATATAACACCCATGCCCAAGGCGGGACTCGAACCCACGATCCCCTGCGCCGCGAAACACCAAAGCGAGCCGCATGGGACCGGCTAGCGTCGGTTACTCCTGAAAGCAAATCATATCAGAGACAGTCGGTCAACAGGAACACGGTGTGCCATGTCAAAATCAACTTTTCCAGCGCTTCTTTCCTCTAGTAGCTCTGTTAGTGGAGTGGCGGACTGTAATTGTACATTTAAAATTATAGACACACATAAGTCGCTGGATTCAAACCCTCCAGGAGGATAATTTTTGTCACTTATATGCATTTTGACAGCATCAGTATAACGGATAACTAGCACGACTTCTTACTGAACGATTACTAAAAATTAAAATACAATGCTTTCTTTACGACAGTAATTTTATTCTTGCAAGGAACTTCCGTCGTCGTAATATATGATTGAGCGTCTTTTCAATGCCCTTTAGTTAAATAAATATTTTAAAACTTGTGATCAAGCTTTCATCTGTTGTTTATTTTTATTTTATCCTCACTGGATAGCTTAATTTTGGTGTGGATAGTTTACAGAATCATTCTCCGTCTTTTCTATGCGGATATTGCTGTATACTTTAGAGATTACACATCTATCAGTACTCAATACTGTAAACGCTTGTAGATACCGGTCGTCGTGACAGCTTCCTGCATGCTAAAAGTAAGAATAAGGAAATCCCGTTTACGCGGCACGTATTTCTCTGTGCACTCAATACTAGGTGATTTTCAATGTAATTCACACTCTCAAAACACTATTATATAGTTTGGCGCGAAAGTCTGTACACACGCTAAATGTGACTATTCGTTTATTTAGCTAATGTAACTTATGTTCAATAAATTAAACTTTATATAAGGCTAACCACTAATTACAGCACACATCACGTATTTATAATTACAAATTGTCTTTAATATTTCAAGAAAACGAGCTTGCTTCATTCCTTTTAATTAATTTCCGCAGCTGCCTGCAAAATGCAAAACAAAACTTTACAAGATTTAAAATATGCATTAACATGCTCGTATATCTATTTGTATATGTAACGAGTCTTATGATTTGTTAGTTGAAGCCGTACTAATACTTCAGAATCTATAAAACTTTAATTTGAAAATATTATAAATTTCTATATTTTATGTTTACCTTTTGTCCATATTGCGCTTTTCGCAGGTTTTGAGGAATAATACTTTTCCTTTTCGGTTCTTATTTTAAAGAGGGCTACAAAAACATCCATGGAGGCGTTAGGTAACGAACCTGGTACCTCTAGTATGCTAAGTAAGCGCTCTACCACCTGAGCTACGCCTCCTGATGACTTTTTTTACCCTTGAATACGTAAAAAGAAGTAGCCCTCTCTAAAAATGGTGGTGGCCTGTAAGCAAAAATATTAGGCGGTCTTTCACACCCAGTATAGAATGGGACGCTGAGAACCACAGCAGTTAAAGAGCGTCCATAAATATAACTCCATTTCCAATTTCCGGAGAAAAAATCTGGTTATAGAATTATTGGCTATCAGCTGTTCATATACAGTGCTCCCGTGGTTTCAAACCTTATAATAATGTCTGCTTAGTATATAAAATCATTATGGACTAGGTGCTTGATGTAAACATATCTGCTGTAATTTTAATTTTACTGCAAAACATATGGGGACTCGTCCGGGATATGATGCCAGGACTTCTCGCAGCCTAAACGAGGATTATGCTTAAAGACTAACGAAACAGCTGTAGAATACTCTTATAACTAAAACAGATATCATAAATTTATTGGCTTTAGTAAAGTAAAACAGTCACAACTATCGAAATATTAAACAGTTAAACACCGCAAATGCGAGTTTATAATAAAGACAGAGATTGCTTTTTAGCGATCAATTTGATACAAAAACTGCACAACATTTTAAAGTATACATTTGCAATGTTTGGTTCTCCCAGAGCGGATGCAGCGGAAATGTTTGATACCATTTTAATAGCGTTCCGCTGGTTAAACGCTTAATTTCGCCTTAAATGTGTCTATTTCAAGTTGAAAATACAATAATATGCACTAATAACTAAAAAAAGTGAGCATAGTAATGTTTTTCAAAATTTACAAAACAGATCTCACGCCGGGTGCTTCTACCTGCCCCGTGATCATCCAGGCATGCCCACACCCCACCAACAGCATATTTCCTGCCGTGAAATAGAGACTGCTTGGCGGCAGAGTGCATCTTGACGCGGACCAAATGACACATATGGAGATTTTCTTTGCTTTATATATTCCTCAGAATCACTGTAAACAGTCCGTGAGAGTTGACACCTATAATTGGTTTAAACCTTCCTGAAGGAGATTATGACGTTCTAATACTTACAAAGAAACAGTTTTAACAACATTAAATTGTTCCACAGGATGCAGTTTGCGAAACAGAAGCTTGAAAATTGTTATGCTTGAATAAAATAGTACAAAAGAAAATTGACGAGATGATTTTTACTTTCTCTATACGAACTATGTATGTAATGTACCTATAGAGGAGGTATTGCACTGCACCCAAAAATTCGATACCGAGATTTCACCGGCAATACATGTTTTGAGACTCCCTGAATATAAAACAAGCATTTTTAGAAAACTGTCCGTGTGTGGCTGTCTGTCTATGTGTCTGCGTGTCTGTGGGCAGCATATCTCAAAAATGAAAAGACCGTTAAAGCCCAAACTTGGTATTTAAGTTTGGTATCTTTCAAGGATGCGACACGAAAATTTTCAAGAAAATCCCCCCACCCCAAACTATTCTTTACATGGACAAAATTTTGAATTTTTTTATTTTCTAAAAAATGGCTCTAACGATTTTGATTAAAATATCGAATATTAAAGATACTTACATGGCAAATAAAATGTTTATCTTGAATTTTCTGGGAATAGCCCCTGAAGACCACTTTTATTCTGGATGGATTTTACGGAATTTTGCATAACTGCTAAACCGTAAGAGATGGAGGAAAACTTACTACACAGAAAATGTAGCTCACGATAAAACATTAAATTTATGTCATATACATTTTTTTCGTGGAGATGATCAGTTTTAAAATATTTCTGTTTTTTCGTTTTAGTTTTGAAAAACTAATACTCTTCTCATACAGGAAGTTTTAAACTCCTGTCCATACACACAAAGGAACTTCAGTCACATAGCAACCAGCTTTTGGCTGTCATTTTAACCTATAGAACTACCTCATTTCGCTTCTACTAACAAGGAAGCAAGTAATAAGACTATTTCTGGTAATTAGCATGAAGTAAATAGAAGCATAAGCTTTTTAACTACAATTTGTTGCTGAGATGTAAAGAAGTCATGTGAATGGAACACATCATAGTTTTTTTCTAATATCACCAGTGCTTGTGTAATAAAATATTAAACTTCATGTTTCAATTGAATAAATAAAAAGTTAATAAAATGATAAATACTTTGTTTCTCCTAAATTAAATTTGAAGAAAACTGCTGGTGAGGAGAGAAGGAAGAGGCTGGTTGGTCCAATTTATGTGTCTGAAGGGTTTTAGACTGTTTGAAGGTAGCCGGTCCCCATGGCCGCGCTCACTAAAGCGTCTCGCTTTGCGCTTTGGTGCTTCGTGGGCAGGGGATCGTGGGTTCGAGTCCCGCCTTGGGCATAGGTGTTATATGTTTGTGCAATGTGTTTGTAAAGGACCAGTAAAATCAGTAATGAAACAGTAAAAACCTACGGGGGGAAAAATGTAAAATAGGGATACAGCGCCGGAGTCCTGATCAGGCTCCGGTACTGTTTTAATAAAATAAAAAAAAAAAAAAGGTATGCAACTTATTTTTATATGAAACAGGTTTTATGATTTCTTAGTGAAGCTGTACTACATCTTCAGAGCCTATATTTTGTTGTTTACCTTGTCTGCTTTTCGCAGATTTTAAGGAATAATAATTTTGCTTTTTTTTTTATTATTTTAGAGTGCTACAAAAGTGTCCATGGAGGCGCCAGGTGTCGATCCTGGTACCTCTCGCATGCTAAGCGAGCGCTCTACCATCTGAGCTACGCCCCCTGATGTCTTATTTGCACCCTTGAATATGTATAAAGAAGTAGCCCTCTCTGGTAACGGTGCTGACATGTGAGCAAAAAAATTAGACGCTCTTATTAACCCAGTATAGAATGGGTCACTGAGAACCACAGCAGTTAGAGAGCGTTCATGAATATAACTCCATTTCCAATTCCCAGCGAATGAATCTGGTTATAGAATTATTGGCTATCAGCTGTTCCTATACATTGCTGCCGTGGTTTCAAATCTTGTAATAATGAGGAGTCTGCTTAGTATATAAAAAAAATATGGACTAGCTACTAGATGTAAACAAATATGCTGTAAGTTTTATCTTAGTGCAGAACATATGGGGATCCGTCCGGGATATGATACAAGGACTTCTCGAAGCCTAATCGAGAATTATGCCTATAAACCAACAAAAGAGCTGAGGAATACTCATATAACTAATACAGATATCATAAATATATTGGTTTTACTAACGAAAACAGTCACAACTATCGAAATATTACACAGACATCTCTACAGTTAAACACCACAAATTCGTGTTCATTTAAAAAGACCGAGATTGGTTTTTAGCAATCAATTTGATACAAAAAATGCACTGCATTTTAAAGTCAACACTTGCAATGTATGATTCTCCCAGAGCGGATGTAACGCATATTTTTGATACTATTTTAATAGCCTTCTGGCGGTTAAACACTTTTTTACTTTCTCCATACGCACTATGTACATAGTGTATAGAGAAAGTATTGTATTCCACCAAAAATTCGATACCGAGATTTCACCGGAAATATATGTTTTAGGGCCCCCAATATCCAAAAAAAGCATTTTCACAAAAAGGTCCGTGTGTGTGTGTGTGTGTGTGTGTGTGTGTGTGTGTGTGTGTGTGTGTGTGTGTGTGTGTCGGTGAGTCCGTGTGTCCGTGTGTCTGTGAACACGATAACTCAAAAGCGAAAATTCGGGAAAATACCAAACTTGGTATTTAAGTTTAGTATCTTTCAGGGATGCGACACGAAGATTTTGAGAAAAATCCCCCCACCCCCAACTACCCTTTACATGGAACTTTTTTCGAAAATTTTGATTTTCTCAAAAATGGCTCTTAACGATTTTGATTAAAATTTCGAATATTAAACATATTTACCTGGCAAATGAAATGTATATCTTGAATTTTCTGGGAATAGCCTCTGAAGAGTAGTTTATTCTAGATGAATTTTACTAAATTTTGAATGACTGCTAAACCGTAAGAGATGGACAAAAACTTACTACACAAAAAATGTAGAGCACTTTAAAACACACAATTTATGTTATATACATTTTTTTCGTGGAGTTGGTCGTTTTTGTGACATTCCTTATTTTTGGTTTCTGCTATGAAAAACGTATACTTTTCTCATACAGGAACTTGTCAACTCCTATCCATATAAATAAAGGAACTTCATTGACCTAACAACCAGCTTTTGACTATCACTTTAACCTACGGTTGTCCCTTATTTCGCTTCTACTTACAAGGAAGCGAGTAATAAGACTATTTCTGATTAGCATAAAGTAAATAGAAATATAAGCTTTTTAAGAATTATTTGTTGCAGGGATATGGAGAAAGTCATGTGAATGGTACACATCAGATTTTTCCTTAAATGTGTCTATTTCAAGTTGATAAAACAATTATATGCACTAATAACTGAAAAAAATCTTATGTGTACCATTCACATGACTTTCTCTACATCTCTGCAGCAAATTATTCTTAAGCTTATACTTCTATTTACTTCATGTTAAAAAAATTAGCAGAAATATTCTTATTACTTGCTTCTTTGTAAGTAGAAGTGAAATAAGGCAGTATCATAGGTTCAACTGATAGTCAAAAGCTGGTTGCTATATCACTGAAGTTCCTTTGTTTGTATGGACAGCAGTTGACAAATTCCTGTACGAGAAAAGTATAAGTTTTTCAAAGCAGAAACCAAAAACAATGAATATCTAAAAAAACTCCACGAAAAAATGTATATAACATAAATTGTGTGTCTTTAACGTGTTCTACATTTTTCGTGTAGTAAGTTCTTGTCCATCTCTTAGGGTTAAGCAGTTATTCAAAATTCCGTAAAATTCATCTTCAGAGGCTATTCCCAGAAAATTCAAGATATACATTTTATTTGTCAGGTAAATATATTTAATATACGAAATTTTAATCAAAATCGTTAGAGTCATTTTTGAGAAAATCAAAATTTTCGAAAAATGTTCCATGCAAAGGGTAGCTGGAGGTGGGGTGTCTTTTCTCAAAATCTTCGTGTCGCATCCCTGGAAGATACTAAACTTAAACACCAAGTTTGGTATTTTACCGACTTTTCGTTTTTTAGTTATCGTGTTCACAGGCACACGGACACATACACACATACACACACACACGCGCGCGCGCGCGCGCGCGCGCGTGGACCTTCTTCCGAAAAAAATGTTTTTTAAATAAAGGGGACCCTAAAACATATACAGGGTTACCACAAAAGAAATAGACAACTTCAACTGCCTGTAAAACAAAAACTATTAGAGATAGCAACCTATTTATTTTGGAGGTATGTTGAGAAACTCTCAAAGTTTCGTTTGCTACTATTGGTAACGCTGTAGTGTTTTGTTTGTTGTTGCAGAAGCTGAAATGGCGGAAAATCCTGTGGAAAAGGCATATTGCGTGTTGGAATTTGCTAGAACGCAATCAGCAACTGTTGTCCAACGATATTTTAGAATACGTTACCACAATATGCCTTTTCCACAGGATTTTCCGCCATTTCAGCTTCTGCAACAACAAACAAAACACTACAGCGTTATCAATAGTAACAAACGAAACTTTGACAGTTTCTCAACATACCTCCAAAATAATTAGGTTGCTATCTCTAATATTTTTTTGTTTTACAGGCAGTTGAATTTGTCTATTTCTTTTGTAGTAACCCTGTATTTCCGGTGAAATCTCGGTACCAAATTTTTGGGTGGAGTGCAATTTACAAATCATGTCTCACACCGAGCGTTTCTACCTCCCCCGTCATCATACAGGCATGCCCACACCCCACCAACAGCATATTTCCGGCCGTGAAATACAGACGTTTTGGTCGGCGGATTGCAGCTTGACGCAGACCAAATGATATGCACTTATTCTTTGCTTTATATATTCCTCAGAATTAGTGTAAGCAGTCCTTGAGAGTTGTCACGTATTATTGGATTAAACCTTTTTGCAGGAGATTATGACGTTCTAATACTTACAAAGAAAAAATTTTAAAAACATTAAATTGTTCCACTGGATGCAGTTTGCGAAACAGAAGCTTGAAAATTGTTATTCTAGAATAAAAATAATACTAAAGAAAATTGACGAGATTATTTTTTTCTAATATCACCAGGCTTGTGTAATTAAATAATAAACTTCATGTTTCAATTGAAAAATAAAACATTAATAGAATGACAATTAAATAATTTGTTATCTCATAAATTAAATTTGAAGAAAACTGCTGCAGAGGAGAGAAGGAACAGTCAAAAGGTTCCAACTTATGTGTCTGAAGAGTTTTAGACTGTTTGAAGGTATGCAACATATTTTTATATGTAACGGGACTTCTGATTCCTTAGTTGAAGTTGTACTACATCTTCAGAGCCTATATTTTAATGTTTACCTTTTGTCCACATTACGCTTTTCGCAGATTTTGAGGAAAAATACTTTTGCTTTTCGCTCCTTATTTTAAAGAGGGAGGCGCCAGGTATCGATCCTGGGACCTCTCGCATGCTAAGCGAGCGCTCTACCATCTGAGCTACGCCCCCTGATAATTCTGTTACCCTTTAATATGAAGAAAGAATTAGCCCTCTCTGGTAATGTTGCTGGAGCTCCGCTTGTTAAACGACTCTCAGTCAAACTTTAAAGCTTTTTTCTCAGGTTCAATTTTTTTGTTATTTTCTCATATTCATCTTCTTCCAATTTAATACAGTTAGAAGTCTGAAATCTTTCCCAATGCAATGATAAATGTGTGTAATAAACATATTATTTATAATAATTAGGCTGTTTAAATAGTTTAAAGCTTAGTTTTAAAATTGATTAGTATAATAATGGGCTATTTTTGCAGCGTTTTCTCTAGGCGTTATGAAATACATTTTTAAAAGACTATGCACTATAGAAAAATTTCAACAACATAAAGTTTTACAATCGTAATATGAGATTTTGTTTTAAAAATGTTACATTAGCTCAAGGTCGTCTCCGTAACACACAATGTATTCCAAATAACCTTTTCTGTGACATAAGGCATTCGCGGGATATCCGTTAAAATGGTGGAATTAATCAAAACTTTCCTTTTAAAGTCCTGTTGATTTGCACTTATTTCTCGTAATTGAATTGAACGAGTTCGGAATTTCAAGGCCCTGATATAGCTTCCATTTCTTAAACCTTTGTCTATAACGAAATGTGTCATGTAGTTATTTCTACAAAGCATTTTCTCGATTCAAACAAAGTAGTTAGAAAAATAAGCTTTCATAAGTAGGCTTGAGGTATAGCCATTAATAAACTACAGAAAGTAGAGGAAGTCTAAGAAAGTAACACATAAGATTTTTTTTAGCTAGAATATGTAGCAATACAATAAAACACACATGGAGTCATACTAGCTGTCGAATCAAATGTGCAAATGATTTTGTAGAACTGATATTCCCAATAATACACATGCAACATGCATAACTAGACCATACCTTGATATGTCATTCCTTGTTGCGCGACACGAAATGGCGTGCATAAATGAGACCTTACCTACATAAGTTTACAAAAGATATTTCTTTAATTTATTATGTTGAGTGACAGGGAAAACATTCAAGCATATATCGTAATGGGTCATTTACATTACCGATACATGTTTCGCTACGAAAATAAATATTTGACGTATTGTATGCTTTATTGTAGTTACATTTATTTCCATCTTGTGGTTTACTAAGTAAAACATTATCGAAATTTGTTCAGAATAAATAGGGCTTCGCACTATATATAAAAAATGAATATGTACGTTCCATTATTCGTGCAAATATATAACAGATTATATTTTTGTAATCAAAATCGTGAAGGGCGTTTTAAAAATATGAAAACGAAAATGTATCCAATTACCTATAGAGTGGAAGATGTTTATATTTTATTCGCATTCTTGGAAGGTGCGAGCATACATGGTCTGGTATTTACATGATTTTACATAGTTGAGTAATGCTCATCTCTCTCTCTCTCTCTCTCTCTCTCTCTCTCTCTCTCTCCCAGTGTCTCTCTCTCTAGCTCTTCATACACATACACAACCAAGGACCTTTTCAACAAAACACGCGTTTCCGATGTAATGTCAATAATGAAATTAAGTTGATAAATATTAAAGCTAAATAAAGGAAAATGAATTCTCTGTAAAACGAGATTTTAGCCATGGTCCACTACAGAAATGTTACAACAATAATCCACTTGACAACAATGACACTTTCGCGAAACACTTGTGCATCATCAGACTTACAATTTTACAACGCGTAATATCAACTGTCGGATAGACACAGCAGCGAACACAAACATTAAGAAATCCTAATTGCAGAAGTCAGCAATTTGTTTGGCGAAAATGTCTGTGTTTTTATGTATGACAACAACCTATGATTTGTATAATTACATAATTTCAGTATATAATGAATGCAAGAGACGATAAGTGATGACATCTTTATATTCCAGCTGACAGAGTTATTTCAATTAATGATGAGAACCTTCTTAATAATGATTGTTATGTTTTAAAGTATTAACGCTAGAGATTCAATTTTTTGTCCGAGCATCACTGCCAATTTTCATTCAAATACGTATTTTAATTCTGCATATGTTAATTAATTCATACTATACAATTAGCTAAAGCAAAAACCTATTTCCCCTACAGGAACTTCATGGAACAACAGTCCACAAGAGACCCTAGCCTATTGCCCGGCCACTACATCTCCCATCTCGGCTCGAAGTCGTCAGGAATTGCGTGCGGAGCTGGAGTCCCTCCCGACTGGTTGATGCGGTCTTCTTGATCTGGAGCCGTTACTTCTCAATTAGCTCTCAATTGCCCCCCCCCCCAGGTACCTAACGAAGCTGAGTGCACTCGTGACCAGACCTCCCAGGGGTGGAATATTTCTCACCTCGGCACCAGGAATTGAGCCCAGGTCTCCGCTTGGCAAGCCATCGCGCTAAGGAGACGACCTTGAACTAGTGCACAATTTTAAAAATGACATTTCACATTACCTTTGCAACGCATAGTGTGGTTGAAATTGTCCTATAGTGGATAGTCTTTCAAAAATATAATTTATAACAAAAAGAGGAAACCACCACCAAAATTAGCCCATTATTATACTAATTATTTTTTAAAACAAATCCTTGAACAACATAAGCAACCTAATTATTATAAATAATGAGTTTATTAAACAAGTTTATCATTACATTGGGAAGGATTACACACCTCTAGCTGTATTTTTTGTGGGAGAAGATGAGTTCTAAATATGAGAAAATAACAAAAAATTGAACATAGAAAAACAGATTTAAAGTTTGACTGAGAATCGTTTAACCAGCGACTCACTGTTAAAAATGGTATAAAAATATGCGTTATATCCATTTTAGGAGAATCAAACAATGCAATTATATACTTTAAAGTGTAGTGCATTTTTGTACCAAAATTAAAAATTGATCGCTAAAAAGCAATTTATGTCTATTTAAATAACAGGCATTTGCAGTGTTCAACTGTAGAAATATCTGTTTAATATTTCGATAGTTGAGACTGTTTTAGTTTTCTAAAACCAATACTTTTATGATATCTGTATTGGCTATAAAAGTATTATACAGCTGTTTCGTCGGTCTATGGGTATAATTCTCGTTTAGGCTGCGAGAACTCCTGGCTTCATATCCCGGACGTGTCCTCGTATTTTTGCAGCAAGATAAAACTTACAGCAGATTTGCTACATCTGTACCTAGCCCATAATTATTTTACATACTAAGCAGACTCCTCCATTAATATCAGGTTTGAAACATGTGAGCGCTATATAGCAACAGCTGCTAGCCAACAATTCTATAGCCAGATATTCTTTCTTCGGAAAATGGAAATGGAGTTACATTTATGGACGCTCTTTAACTCTTCCATACTATACTGGGCTTGAAAGATAGTTTAATTTTGCAGCACCATTATCAGGGAGGGCGACATTTTTATTGCACTCAAGGGGCTAAAAAAAAACATCGGGGGGCGTAGCTCAGATGGTAGAGCGCTCGCTTAGCATGCGAGAGGTACCAGTATCGATACCTGGCGCCTCCATGGTGATTTTTGTAGTCCTCTTTAAAATAAAAACCTAAAAGTATTAATCCCCAAAATCAGAAAAGCGCCTTGTAAAAAAAAATATAGAAGATTAGGTTACAGCTTCGACTAATGAATCAAAAGTCCTGAAACATCACATATACAAATAGGACTAGTTTGTTAAAACTTATTTTAAATCTTATAAGATTTTTTTTTCGCATTTCGCAGACAGCTGGGGATGTCAAATTCGAAGGATTTGTTTTCTTGAAATATTACGTTCAGTACATTTTTTTGGAAATCAGTTATTGTGTTAATTAACGCATTGTTACATGTTGTGCAAAAGTGACTATATACACTTGCGGAATGCGCGTGGCTGCATTGGTAGGTCGTACCACGTACTTAATATGATTGGTAGGAAATAGAAACTTACACGAATTGCTGACAAATAATTCGTAACCATAAGCACTGTAGTCTTTAAAACAGAAACAGTTACCAAAATTGTTAAGGAAAAGCAGAGAATATTCTCTGTGAGTTAGATTACCAAAGCGATGTAAGTGCTCTATTGAGGGAATAGACACACAATTTCGAGTCAGTTTCAACAATTACTTAAGGTTGTGTAGAGTTACTTTGGATCTGAGGTTCTGTTTTAAATGGTCTTCCAGCATGGAGCTCCTGCACATTATAAATCAGCATGTAGGACGAACCAAGATAACTTTTTCAGTGAAAGGATGCTTGGACCTCGGCTGCAATTATTGAATTCCGACTTCTATCTTCCGATATTCCCCTATGGGAAATAAATCACTAGCTCTAGCATCTGAACCAGAAAAGTAAGAATATGGAAACTCGGTCCTGGGTTCGTTATTATTCAAACTAAAACGCGGCACCATTTCTCTGTGCACCTAATCTTAGGTGGTCTGTATGTAATTTCACTCTCAAAAACTATTTACAGGGTGGCGCAAAAGTCTCTACACCCACACAAATGTAACTACTCACTTATCCTCCTCCATCAACTCACCGTTGAAGTTTAGCTAGAACACTCTGACACACATGCAAACACAGCTGAATGAAGTGAGTTGTCTACATTGTGGAAGATATCCTCATTTCAACCAACCAGTCAGCTGATCAAGAATTAGTGGTTTATTTCCACACGTAGAGTTTGTCTTTAATCCTACCCAAAAGGAGCAATACATTGGGAGATCGAAGTGGGAACTCAATTGCAGCACAAAGTCCAAGCACTCTTCCACTGAAGACGTTATCTAGGTCCATCCTGTATACTGATACACAATGTACAGCAGCTTCATGCTGGAATAGCATTTATAACTGAAACTCAGTTTCAAATTAACTTACACAACCTTACGTGTTGCTTGAATTGACTGGAAACGTCACCATTCCCTCATCAAAGCACTTACTTACATAGCTTTGGTAATCTGTCTTCACAGAGCAAACTCTGTGTTTTTTCATTGACATTTGTGAAAACTGTTTTTGTGTTGTCAAGATTATAGCATTCATAGGTACGATTCATTTTTTAACACTACGTGTCATTTATGTTTTGCTACCAACCATATCCTTTACGCAGTACACCAAACCAATCTAGATACAAGCTTTCCCATCAATGTAGGTAGTCACTTTTGCGCAGCCCCTTATATTGGCAATGAATTTATCAACATAATAATTTATTTCCAAAATATAATTAATATTTCAAGAAAGCACAATTATAGTTTGTTTCTTCGTAAACTAATTTCCGCAGCTGTCTGCCAAATGGAAAACAAAATTTTATTAGGCTAATACGTATTAGCAGACTCGTTCCACCTGCATATGTATTTGTAAATGCGATGTTTCAGGTCTTTTTATTCGCTAATTGATGCTGTAACTGAATATTCATAGCTCATATTTTATTGTTCACCTTTTGTCCACATTACTCTTTTCACAGATTTTGGAGAATACACTTTAGTTTTTCGATTTTTATTTTAAAGTGGGCAGCAAAAAAGGATTATGGAGGCACCAGGCGTCGATCCTGGTACCTCTCGCATGCTAAGCGAGCGCTCTACCATCTGAGCTACGTGTTATGTGTTTCATAACTCTTAACTCCCGCGAAAGAACCTCAAGTTAGTCTTGTTGGTTGGCGGTTATGTAACAATCACGTGGTTTCAAACGTTGTAATAATAGAGGAGTGCGCCTAGAATTTAAAATAATAATAATAATAATAATAATAATAATAATAATAATAATAATAATAATAATAATAATAATAATAACTAATGTGCTTGATGAACAACAAACCTACTGAGTGAGGTATGGCAATTATAGCTTAAGGAGGGAATTTCGAATATTTTTCCATACATTTTTTTTTTTTTTTGCAATGTAAATATATAAGTTTATTTTTATTTGTAGTAAGATAACATAATTTAAGATATTTCATTGCTTATAACTAGAACAAAATATATGTAACAATTGTATTATGAAACTGGGGCGTTCTTTTGGGAGGAAAAGGCCAGCTTCTCGCAGGTTATTCCGGAAGGGCCCGAAGTCGCCAGAAAATTTACCGCTGTGTGGCCATTATATGCCATAAATCCTGTCCAGCGCGAGGTCAAGGGAGGATATCATAAATTCTCGATATTTGCCACGTCTATTGGGGTGAATGAATTTCGACCAATGGGAAGCCGACAGCTTAAAAACTGCCGGGAAATTAAGAAACCATAGCGAAAACGATCGGCAAATAAGAGGATGATTTTAAGGCGCAAAGCCAGGTTTTAAAAATCATATAAATACGGGTGTCCGGAAGGCACAAGGTCTTATTGCGTGTTGCTTATATCGTTCGGTTGATAAAGTTATGCTCCAGTGCCCAGAACGGCCAGAACAGGAAAGCGCGGTAAAGAAGATGAAGTGGTCATACGTGAGTTTAGATCGCTCAAAGTGGCGCTCGCGTCTGAGCAAAGAAAATCGCGAAGTGAGAGCCGCCGGCACGAAGGAGGAGCCACGGCAGCATTCCCCCAGCGGCAACGCAGTGGGCATTCGTCCCTCTTCTAGCTTGCAGCTCCGACGCCTGCGGGTGTTCGGCTTTTACACAGCGGCAACGCAGTGGGCTCTGACCCCCTATTAGCTTGCCGTTCCGCCGCCAGTGTGCGAGCGGCCCCGACAGCTTGCTGTCAATTTATAAAGAGCAGGAACTCCCCTACTTTCATACTTCTCTTCTACTGTCATCTTTCTTTTCATTGACCTGACTAGACCGACAGACAACGCATACAGCGGGTCCGTAAGGCCAAAGCCAAGGGTGAAGGCCATTGGCCTGAAACCTCGAGCCGATATGGCTCGCACAGGCGCCTCCTCCAAGGAGGTCCGGTCCTCTGCGAACAGCCGTAGGGCAACCGCACCGACCCTAACTAACAATGACGGGCAACAGCCAAGCACAAGTATACCTACTCCCTCACCAGAGACGGCCGAACCTTCGCGCAAGCGAAGCAGGACGTCTATTGGCGGCAGCAACAGGCGCAAGCCATCCTCGCCTCAACGCCTCGTAGCGGTTGAGAGTGTTGAAACCGGGCAGGACCCAACCAGTCCCTACACTATCCCTATGCCCGACTCTGACACCGACGTCGAACCTGACGGGCCGTGGATAACTGTCCACGCAGGGGGCCGCAGAAGCGGTCGTTCCTCCCCCAACCCAGCTGCACCACCACAGGGAATAAACCAACCCCCAACCCAAGGGGGGAGAAAAATACCGCCTATAGTTGCCGACGCTTTCCGCAACCACGTTGTGGTTATGAGAAAGCTGGCAGCGAAGCTTAGGGGCCCCTTCGAGGCCCGGCGGAAGCAAAGGAAAGTCCACCTCCATACCTCCTCGGAAAGGGATTTCGAGGCAGCGAAGGCAGTACTACGGGATGAACAAATCCCGTTCTACAGCTACTCGCTGCAGCGTCCCTACGTGGAGCGTAGGATAATTCGGGGCCTTGACTCCGACTGCACCCCTGAGGATGTCAAGGCGGCTCTTCAGGACGAGTACAATATCACCCCTTCCACCGTGGCACGTCTCAGTAAGACGGTGGCAACCGACGACGGCACTCAGCGAGTGCCCATGCCCTTATTCCTGGTCGTGGTACCAAGGGAACGCGCCCAGTCAGTTCAGCCGATAGACGCCGTCCGTCGGCTTATCTTCACCGTCGTGCGTATCGAAAGATACCACGGCAAAGAGGGACCTGTGCAGTGCCATAGGTGCATGGGCTTCAACCACTCTAGCAGTGTGTGCGAGCGCAAGCTCGCATGCCTGCGGTGCGGTGAAGCCCATATACTGAGGGACTGCACAAAGCCCCATGAAGCTCGCCACTGTGTGAACTGTGGTGAGGCGCACGTGGGCTCGTATAAAGGATGTAAGGTGCGGAAGCGCCTTGTTGAGAGCCGCCGTGGAGGCCCCCAGGAGCCAGCTAAAGTGCGCCCTGGGGTGTCCTTCTCCTCGGCACTGAACCGCGCTGAGGGAACACTGCGCGCCGCTGAGGCAGCAGCAACTCCCAGCCCCGCAGTCACTGCAGAGACCGTGCCAGCTCCGTCCTTGACGGAGACCCCAACGCCCCAACCTGGTCCGCCTACTTCAACGGAGGAAGCCGCCCCGACGCCCTCGACAGAGGGCCCACGCCGGACTTCTCCAAAAAAGAAGTCCAGGAGGACAGGAAAGAAGAACCGTCGGGCGGCTGGCCAGACGGGCCAAACAGAGGCTCCCACCTCTGTGAGACCCGAGGCCACGCCCCCAGCACCCCAGCAGCTACCAGTGGCGGAAGCTCCAGTAGCGGCCGCCACAGTACCTACTCCAGTAGCAGAGGCTCCTGCTGCACCTACCACCACAGCGGCTTCCTCGGCCTTTACAGCGGCCATCCCACAGGCGGACCTGGATGAACTTCAGGACCTAGCCCTGTGGTTCGGTGACCTCCTAAGTAAGGTCCTACCTGTACTGCGCAATTTCAAGTTGCAGTACAGCAACCCCAGACTCTCCCCCCTCCAGAAACACACCCTGTTCCTCCAAACCTTGGAGCAGTTGTACCCGGGTTCCGCTAAGTAATGGTCTCTAGATTCGTTCGGAGACCATTGCGACTCGCGTACTGGAACGCGAACGGCATCCGGGGGCAACGCCCAGGCGTCATTGAGTTTGTACAATCGTACGGAATTGACATTCTGATGGTTTGCGAAACCCATCTGGATGCTGTTACTGACTTCTCGCTGCCTAGTTACGTCACCCATCGGTCCGATCGGGTCGGCCGACAGGGTGGCGGTACAGCTATCTTCATTAAGAACCACATAACCCATACTCCTGTCCAACTCCCAGCACTACAGCACGTGGAGGCCTGTGCTATCCGGCTTGCCGTTGCCGGGCTAGACGCGCTGCTGATAGCTGCATATGACCCACCAAACCACCGCTTCCATGAAGCGGACTACACCACCCTACTCAACCTTCACCCAGTGGTATGCATCGCAGGAGATCTCAACGCGAAACATGCCCTCTGGCACAGCCGCACCAACAACCCCCGAGGCCGCGGGCTCTACCGCCTCATCAGCGGCAACCCCGCCCTCGTCGCGCACGGACCGAGAGGACCTACGTGTCATCCGGCTCGCGGCAGACCGGATGTTCTTGACATCATAATCACCAAGAACACACCATTTCATCTAGACCTCTCGGCGGTCAACGAGTTGGACTCCGACCATGACCCTGTCGTGGTGGATACAACCGAGACCGTATCAGCTCTGGTAACACCAGACTGGATAAATGAGATCGACTGGGACGCGGCCGTCCTAGACCTAAACCAAACCGTGGACCCGCGACCGCGCATCGATTCCATCGAAGCGCTGGAAGCGGCAGCCACGGCCTTCTCCCGCCAACTCCTGAATGTGGTACGCGCGCATACCTACCGCATCCCATCAAACAAACCTAACCCGAGAACCATACCGAATGAACTCCGGCAGCTGCTAAAAGCCAAGGCAACCGTACGGAAGCTATGGCAGCGCTTCCGCCATCCCAGGATCCAAGCAGTGTACCAGCGGTTAAAATCCCTGGCAAGGCGCCTGCTTCGCGCGCACCGCAAAGCGGCCTGGGAACACACAATGGCACATATAAACCTGGAAGAGAAACAACCCTGGAGGATCATCCGATCCCTCAGGAAAGACAAAAGTCAGTTTCAGCATCCCATCCATGGCTCCCGTGGGAGACTCTCTTTTGAGCCCCAGGACAAAGCCACGGATTTCGCAGACTATCTGGAGTCCCAATTCGAACCCCGTGAAGACCCCCAGGATGAGGACTTCACTGAGCTCGTGGAAGCGACGGTAGACTACCTCTATGAGGAGCCCCCGCCGCCCCATGAGGAGATCCGCATTCCGTTAGTCACCCCGAAAGAGGTGGCTTCCCAACTCAACCACCTAAAACCTAACAAAGCCCCTGGACATGACGGCGTAACGGCGCCTATGCTCCAGCACCTACCCAGAAAGGCCGTAATCCACCTGACGCGGATTTACAATGCATGCCTGCACCTACGTCACTTTCCAACGTGTTGGAAGGAGGCGCGGGTGGTATGCATTTTGAAACCCGGCAAGGACCCGGTCTTCCCGTCAAGCTACAGATCTATTAGCTTACTTCCGATCGTCTCGAAAGTATTCGAGCGGTTACTCCTACCTCGCCTCACCCCTCTCTTCGAAGAGAGACTCCTACTCCCGGATCATCAGTTTGGTTTCCGCACTGGACATTCCACAACCCTGCAGTTGCTGCGACTGGCTGAGAAGGCTGCCCTGGGCTTCCAGGACAACTTCAAAACAGTCGCGGTGCTCTTGGACGTGGAAAAGGCCTTCGCCACCACGTGGCATCAGGGACTCTTGTACAAGCTCAAGAACGCAGAAATTCCTCCCCCCTATCTTCACCTGCTTAGTAGCTTCCTTCGGGACCGCACTTTCAGGGTGAGGGTGGAGGGGAGGCATTCCACAGTCAGACCCATAGCGGCGGGAGTGCCGGAAGGCAGCGTGCTGTCGCCGTTACTCTTTGCTGCCTACATGTCCGACTTCCCCACAGAACCCAGTACTGTTACGTGTCAGTATGCCGACGATGTCCTCATAATGGCGCGTAACAAGAACGCCCGATATTGCTTCCCCCCGCTACAGAGACAGCTCCAGGCCATAGGCAGATGGAGTGAACAGTGGCGGATGGCCATCAGCCCGCAGAAGAGCTCAGCTCTACTGCTGGCCAAAGTCCGTGGCTGGCGACCGGAGAGGTCGCTGAGGCTGCGGCGGAGGCGGATCCCCTGGGTCCGCTCCGCCAAATACCTCGGAGTCCTCCTCGACCGCGGCCTTACTTTCACTCCACATGTCAGGGAGAAGGTCGGCTTGGGACACGCTGCCCTGCGGCAGCTGTTTCCCATCTTCCGCTCCACCATGCCTACACACCTAAAACTACGGCTGTACCGCGCAGTCATCCCGCCCCTGATGCTGTACGGCTGTGAGGTCTGGGGTTCGGTGGCTCGTTCCACCATCCGCAGGCTGCAGGCCGTGCAGAACAGGGCATTGAGGATGATATACGGCACAGACCGCAGATTCCCGTCCCACATTCTCCATTCCCACTCCGGAATCCCTTACATAGTGGACGTTGTGCGAGAAAGAGCTCGCACAATATACACTAAACTTGCTCCCCACCCAAATCCCCAGGTGAACACTCTCGGTCTTTACGACCACACGCTACCAAGGAGACGCGTAAGCTACCGCCTTCCCAAGGACGCCTTGGGATGGTAGTTTTCCGGCCGCCTCTCCCTTTATTGTTCTACCCGCCAAGTTAAGCAGCATCGGGCATGGTCACGACTCGGACGGGTGACCATCCAGTCGTACCCCGACCAGATCTGCAACACTGGCTTCCCCCACCCCGTACCTATATCCCTTCATGTCTCCCCGCTAGTCGGCACTGCTTTCCTTGACAGCCCGCAAGCGGCTGGCCAAGGTAAGCAGCATCGGGCCTGGTCCCACTCTGGGTGGGTGGCCACTCAGATAGGTAAGCCAGCCCGCGCCGGCTGCACAGAGGGAACACCCTGCCCAACTACTTTGACATTGACAAAAACGCTTGCATAAGACTACATCTACTATATCACACGGGTAAATCCGCAAGAAAAGCGGATAGGTACCGTGGTGATTTGCCCCCGCCCGAGTACACTCGGGCGACTAGTTCCTGCTCCTGGCTCCTGGCTCCTGGCCGGCACGAAGAAACCTCAATGCCCAGGAGAGAGGGAGAAACGCAAAATGGAGGAGAGGACGGAGACTTAAGGCTTGCTTTTCTTCAATCTGAAAACTGAACTGTACTAAAACTTAAAACTGAAAAATTATATTCAGTTCAGTTTTCAGTCCAGTTCTGTTCAGTTGTGCTTTCCTAGAGTACAACTGAAAACTGAACATCATTCAAATGGTTGAGGAATGGTTGAGATGGTTGTAGCAGAGCACGCAGCACTTGATTTTCCCAATTCCTCTACCAGCTCCCTCCAAAGTCTTTGTTTCTTCTCTATGTTTCTATACTCGTATGTTGTATGTTATATAAAAGTTCTTTATGACAAACAAAGTCAATTATTCCCTCTTCCTCAATTTGTGGAAACTTTCGTTTTCCACTCATTATGTACAAATATTTCAACCAAATTACAAACAAACTATAACCTTACTTATGCTATCTCATCGTCCAAATCTCAACTGAAATGAACTGAAAAAACGACTTCCACAATAATTTTAGCCACATAAATTTCTAGAAAACTTAAAATGTGTAGTGACAAACGAGAAAGGAGAGATTCAGTTATCAGTTCAGTTCAGTTAGGCAAATCAACTAAAATCAGAAAATATGTTTTAGGAATTAAATTATAAAAAAATAATTCAGAAAATAATTTTATCCTTTCTATTTTAACTCATGTTCCTTAGAAAGTATTTCATAGTAATGTTTTGTTTTCCTTATCGTTATTTGCTAGAAGACATCAATAAAATAGTTTTTTTTGCGTGACATGTGTTACCTTTGTGATATAATTTAGTTTTATGTGTTTGATATAAATATCTCAGCTTTTTCCATTTTTAATTATGAAATATTAAGTACATTTTTTATGTTTTTTTAAAAAATGAATAAGTATACCTTTTGCATGTATGTGCTTTTTATAATATAATGATATATATAATATTTTAGTAACAATTTAGGCAGTATCATACCTTAATTTTTACTTTCTCTACACGTACTATGTACATAGTGTATAAGAAGGTATTATAAATGCACCCAAAAATTCGAAACCGAGATTTCACCGGAAATATATGTTTTAAGTTCCCCTGAATCCAAAAAAAAAAAAAGCATTTGTAGAAAAAGATCTGTGTGCATGTCTGTGTGTGTGTGTCGGTAAGTTGGTAAAATACCAAACTTGGTATTTAAGTTTAGTAGTGTCTTACAGGGATGCAATACAAAGATTTTGAGAATCCCCCATCCCAAACTGCCCTTTACATGGAAACATTTTCGAAATTTTGTATGTTCTCAGTAATGGCTCTAACGATTTTGATTAAAATACTATATATTACAGATAGCTACTAGGCAAATAAAATGTATATCTTGAATTTTTGGGGAATAGCCTCAGAACACCTCTTTATTCTGAATGAATTTTGCTGAATTTTGCATGACTGGTAAATTGTAAGAGATAGGCAAAAACTTACTAGGCACACATAAAATGTAGAGCATGTTAAAACATACAATTTATACATTTTTTTCTCGTGGAATTGATAATTTCTGAGATATTCCTTGTTATTTGTTTCAGATTCAAAATACTTAAATTTGTTCTCACACAGAAAGTTACAAACTCCTGGCCATGCATAGAAATGGATTTTAATCGCATGGCAACCAGCTTTTATAGGATTTGACAATCATTTTAGCCTAGTGTTTTCCCTTATATAGCTAGCTTTTATTTAGAAGGAAGCAAGTAATTAAGACAATTTCTGCTAATGTTTACCTCGCAGACAGAAAAATATGTTTTTAATAATAATCTGTTACCGCAATGTAGAGATAGTCATGTGAATGGAACACATCAGATTTGTTATTCTTCCTCTCTCATCAACAAGTTAGTACTTGTATGAATATCTGTTTCCATTCAATCACAGTCATCTTTCTTGGGATATGTAAACAAATTTGAAGGTTTATACAGCGAGACATTATTCAGGTTCCTTAAATGCAAATATTAGTCAACCAAAGCTCAAATAGTCTACTTTATTAATTGAGTTTATTATAGTATTAGTTAGTTCATTACTTGGATTGAATATAAACTATATGATTAGGTTAAATTGTGATGAAGTCTTATAACCATTATATTATACTGTCTTTCATGCTGAGCCTTTAAATATAATGGTTTTCATTTAAACATTCTTTAATTGTGACCACGATTAAAACTTCTCCAAAAAGGGAGGAATTAGTTGAATCGTGTGGTGAAGGCATGTTTCTATGTCCATATTTAATTAATTTAATTACTGCTTTACCCACCACAGAATCAACATCATAGATGAGTGGTACTATAAGTAGCCAAATATCATCCATCACTAAAAAATCTATTTGCAATAGTTCCAGTTTTTGCAGTTTACTGCAGTTAAAGCTCTTGTAGAACACAACAGTTCCTAATTAACTTTCACTTTCTGTGGTAAATTATGATCCATCAAAAGTTGTACTTTTGACACATTTTGTTTACAACACTGGAACATCTGAAACTTCCTTAATGGTGTATTACACTTTCCATGAATATAAAATTTGGCTGCAAGAAACAGTGAACACCTTCCATATCTTTCCAACAGTCAGAAGTTTGCAACAGATTGTCACATTTATTATTTATAGCTTAAATCAATGGATAAGAAGAACTGACATTGTAATTATTCAACTTAGGAAGCAAAAATGTATGCCTAGGGGAAAGAATAAAAAGTAAGACAAAAGCATTCTGCTAATTCTGATATATAGTGTTACATGAATTTAATGCTTTTTGTAAAACGAATTTAAAACTTTCCAAAGTAGATAAAAATGCATCGGCACTGAGTTTCAAATTCTCTCAATTTGTTATTGGAATCACAATATAAAATAGGATGATTTAAGTATCCTTTATTTTCATTTGATTTTTAAAAGTGGAAAGCCACAAGATGCAGTTCAAACTTATTAGAATAAAAACGTATAGCACCTTGTACACCAAACTGTGTTACATAAGTTACATTATTCAGTTTCAAAATATCGCTGTGGCATGTTGATTTTTTTCAGACAGAATTTCTTTTAAATATAACAGATTACAAATCGTGATTGACATTGTTTCTCATTATTAGCAATGTTATACATAATGCTATTTCCGTATTTTGCACAAAAGAAAGCAAACATTTAACCATACTAATTCCTTGGAATCCTTAGAAGAAACGTTTATGGAGGAAAGGAACTTTGACAGTTTAGAGTTTGTATTTCCGAACTCTGTTAATCAGCCGTTAAGTTCCCAAATTTCCACTGTAATCATTTAGATAAATTTCATTATCCTTCCACACTGAAACTTCAAATCTGAATGTGATTCTACCATAGGTTCAACATAATACATAATTGCCTTGAAATTTAACGTTTCATTATTATTATTGTTATTATTATTTATTATTAATATTATTATGAAGATTATTATTGTTGGTATTATTATGAATATTATTATTGTTGGTATTATTATTATTACCACTAGTTATGTTTTTTTTTGTTTCAGAAGTGTGGATCTTCATCTTACTGAGTTGCCCACATTAGTCATCCTCCACTACAAACATAATGATCACATTCGTAATGCTGAAGCATTAAAACATAGCCAACAGATGAAGTCCGACGCAAGTTTTGAAAATGTTTGAAGCAGGATATACTCCTTCACGCGCTTTGGATATCCATAAAGAAGATTTATATAATGATCATGAGGATGATTATCACCTTATATTAATTATTATACCTTTGTGGACTACATGTCACTTTTGCCGCATTTAGGGACAGACCAAAAAAAAAAAAAAATACCATGTTACATTTACTCTACTACATATTAACATAAATATTGCCAAGTTGTTTTGCCACACTCCTTGAGATCAGCTGTCCCGACACCACATTGTTTCAGTAATCAATATGAACGGCTCAGATGAACTGGAATCTGCAATCTCGCAGCAGCACACAAATCTAATTCGTGTTTTGTTTCTTGTTCAGGGTAGGAAAGTTAATATCACACAAATCTAACGCGGCAACTGTTGCCGCATTTTCGTTGCTATCCTGAATTGTTGCTATGGGTAAAGCTTCGTCATTAGCGTTTGCCTGGCACTGCCTTGCAAGGTGCCCTTCCTGTTTACATGTAAAACAAAATTACATTGTCTGATGAAAAATAGATCCAATAGTTTGTACCTTCATACTTAATCTGCATACTTTCAGGGAGCTTTTCTAGGTCATTAGGATTGACATACATTTGTCTCCTAAAACTTAGGATGTGTGTAAAACCTGGTTCGCTCATTCCTGCACGAATATGAACTATAGATGAAGTGGGCTTAACCCCTAGTACTGCGAGTTGCTGTTCTATTAGCTGTTTAGGAATTGTTGGTCACACGTTTGAAAGAATAACCCTTTGCGTTTTTGTGACGAGGGCTCTAATACTTAGTGACACATTCTTTATGTTTACTTTAGGATGATTACGTGTTATTGTCTTATTAGCCAAGTACATGCAAATTCTTGCATTTGAAATGCGCGAAACAAATCTAATGCAATTTGGATCGATTAGTTTACCTATGGCTAAAACATATTCTTTTAGCGTGATTTCACTATGAGAATCTATAACAATAGCCTGATCTTTAAATGGTGTCATTTGTGTTACTGAAGCATTACTTTGCCTACCTTTAGGTTCTGGGTTCATTTTAGCTGGAACTGTAGAAGCTACATCGTTGTCTTTTGTCGGTGAAATTCTAGAACTTGTAGGGCTCTTGTTGCAGCTTTCCATACGGAGATAATGCCGCGTAACCTCTGGGAGGCTATTAACCTCCTTTAAACTTAATTTTGCACTTTTAGCTCTAGTTTAACATAACTAATTTAAAAACTATGTGTTTATTATCATAGTGCACACACACTAACGTGCTATAAAGCCTGAAAACACTCACAATTGACATATTTATAGAGAGCAAGTTACTCGTAAAACATTCCCCAACCCGTTTTCCTTTTGTTCTGAAGTTGACATTCTGTCTAATGGCCGCACAGAAAACAACACAGTGCGTTAATTTGGTTCAATCCTGTGGTATCTCAGTTGGTAGAGCGGTGGACTGTAGTTTCAAGAATTAAGAGACGGATATTCGTAGGTCACTGGTTCAAATACGGCCCGGAGAATAATCTTTTATATCGTGTATATACCTATCAACAATTGATCAGTGCAATCTATCTCCTATTAAAATTTTTATACAATAATTACTTTCCTACTAAATTTTAAAGTAAATTTATTTCTCTCTCCCACGTTCCTTATTTCTTTAGCCGTAATATCAAACAGTTACTTCCCGGAAGCCAACTTCTCCCTTCTGAGCTATTAGGTAAGCCTGGGTTCTATTAGCAGTTCAAAAGTAGTGGTGGTAGCAAATTTTGTAAACCGAAAAGAAAGGAAGAAAGGAACGAAGAATGAAAGAAAGATTACACTGGTCTTGCATCTAAAGAAGTGCTGCTAAACGTGTATTATTGAACCAATTATACTTTGTTATTTGTTCTATTTAAATTTCGAGTTAAGGATGCGATGGTTTTAAGGAAAACAGTTAGGCAAGCAAGGAGGTGTCACATATTAAGGGGCGAAGCAGCTTTATCCAGGTGCTGATGGTTTCTTTTACCTGTATTTGGTAAAGCTACAGCTAAATGATTTATCAGTTTTTTATTCCTTCCTCGATTTGTATGAAAAGAATGTCCTCCCACTATAGTTATTTTTTAATTTACTAATAATAAGCCTTTACTGTATTTCCACTTAGAGTCATGAAGTATTAATTCCGATGAAAATCTAAGTTTATAATGACATTGTAATATAGAAATACTGTTAAGTTAAAATTCGTTGGAATATTGTAGACTGTTTCATAATATCTACTACTACTATTACAACTGGATGCTTAAGCTAACATATCTTCTTCTTCTTCTTCTTCTTCTTCTTCGGTAGGAGAATGATATACGATGAAAGTTGGTAACCTCAAACAAGAATATAATACAGCCAATAAATCCGCACTTTCCTATTTGCTCATTTGTGCCATTATCAACTGTCAGTTTTAGCCAAATTACATATCCTAAAAATTTTATACCCCTGGTGGGACTCGAACCCACAATCCCCGGTTTAGGAGACCGATGCCTTATCCATTAGGCCACAGGGGCTGTTGAGGTTTTGTTGAAGGCGCTGTTAAATATCACCAGGGAGACGAAAATAAGCGCTTTGTGCCTAGTGTAGTCATTCCTGGGAGTATAAATTGGGATGTGGGGACTTTAGAACTACCCTATTCTAATTCAGTTGGTCGTGGAAACGTGGTGGAGGATATGCGCTGCCTATTTCTGTTTTGTGAGTGAAATATTTTTAAGAAATGTTAAATAAAATTGTGTATTACCCATAAAATATTATTCTTTCGTATTTTCTTCTTCAATCAGCTTTCGACTCAAGCGCCCCGCCTTAGTACCCCTTTCAAACCTACACTCACATGCTTATTCCAAACGGGAGGATCACACCTGAAACTTCCCATCATTCTTGTACGAGACCCTGTAGCTACGGAATATATGCTACCATTAAAGTGCTTTGTAAACATAAGGGGAAAAGTGCATTCACTAGGCTAAAGTGATAGTTGAATCTTTTGCATGGCCAGGAGTAAACCAAAATGTGTATAAAATGATAGACGATTTCTCGTTTGAGAACAGTTTGAATAGTTTAAAATTGAAGGCTGTAACAAAGAATAGCTTGTAAACGCCCAGCTAAACAAAAAATGTGCGACATAAATTGTGTGTTTTAACGAGAAGTATATATATATATATATATATATATATATATATATATTTTTTTTTTTTTTTTAATAAGTTTATTCTATCCCTTGCGGTTTAACAGTTGCGCACAAGACATCCAGAATGAAGAGGTCTTCAGTAGCTATTTGAGACAAATCAAGGAATACATTTGGTTTGTCTTGAAAGTATCTTAAACATATGGCATTTTAATCAAAATCAACAAATAAATGTTTCAGAAAATCGCATTATTCAAAAATGAGTACTTGGAGACGGGGTTTTTCCTAAAAATTTTCGTGTCGTATCCTTTAAAGATACTGAATTTAAATATCAAGTTTGGTATTTAATGGACTTTTCGTTTAAGATCTTTGCTACCCAGACACATATATGCACATGCATATTTTCTAAAAGTACTTTGGGGTGGTGGGATCAAGAGATCTTAAAACATGTATTTCCAGTGAAATCTCGTTTTCGAATTTCTGCATGGATTACAATATTTTCTGTATACACTATGTAGGTTGTATATATTTACGTGACAATGAGTAGTAAGACACTGTTATTGCTATATACATCCCACTATAAATAAATACAAAATAAAATTGCCATGTTGTATAACACATCGTTACTTGATTTAGGTATATTTTCATTAAGAATGTTAGAAAGTTAGAATGAAAAAAAGTTGCTCATTTCGCTTCACCATAGCTGCTGTATTCAATACTATATAGCACAAAATGAACAATAAATTATATTTTCTAACACAACAGGACAAAGGGGCGTCCCGACAGAATCTATTGAAACACACACTGTCCCGTTTGGGCACTTTAGCCAAAAGGGAATAAAATTCCCCCTCTTCAGAGTTATCGGCCAATAAACCTCTTACCCACTTTGGTCAAACTGTTGGAGAAGCTCTTTCAAAAACGCCTCCTTCGTTATATTGCTGATACCTTAGTAATACCTCATCCGCAGTTTGCTTTCTGACGGCACTATTCGAGCACTCACCAGCTTTTACGACTGCCTGAACACATCATACGTAGATTTGAAGCCCAGGATCACACTGTGGCGGCGTTTTTAGACTTAACGCGGCGTTTGATAGGGTGTGGCACGAAGGCCTTCTTTATAAATTTCATGACATTGGCCTACTGCAATATTTGCTTCGTTTGACTTCAAGTTTTCTTCAGGACAGCAAATTTTCGGTAGACAGGTTCGACTCACTGTAACATACAATCTGGTGTGTCCCAAGGTAGCATTCTCGCCCCCATACTGTACAGCATCTATACTGCTGATCTGCCTGCACTACCTGCATAAGTACAGCAATGTTTGCTGACGTTGCTGTGATCTTTACTTCTCATAACTCCATAGAAACTGCATCTTCCACCTTACAGTCTTCACTAGACATCTTCCTTCACTGGTTAGCTCGCTAGCGGATTATTCTCAACCCCAGCAAGTGTCTAATAAAGCCAATGAAGATCTTATGCAGATCTCCAACTCTAGCAAATATTCAGCTCTATGACACGGATGTGCCATGGTTTCCTTCTGATCAAGCGGTTAAGTGTCTGGGTGTTCACCTTGATCATCAGTTAACCTGAAATGCTCACATAAACACGAAGCTCACTCAGGCATATTCTCGTCTCCATCAGCTTTATCCAATCATAAACCGCAAATCTTCTCTACGAGTTGACCTTATCCTGTTACTATACAAGAGCATTCTGAGACCACTCCTACTGTATGCCTGTAAGGTATAGGGTTGTTCTTCTCTTACTGACATACAATAGCTTCAAGTATTCCAGAATGCTACGTATATCTGTGAACGCCCCATGGTACATCCAGAATGTACAACTACATCGTGAATTGGTAATACCAGATATCCGGGAGCAGGTCTTGACTGCGACCCGCAAGTTCTTTACTTACATCCTCAAATTTAGTTTTCTCCAAAACATGATGACCGTCAAACGGGACCGCTCCCCGCTGTCACCATCAAATGTTCATTAGCAAACAAAAGATGAGCCTGTCCTAGGGGTGAGAGGCAAAGTAGTAAAATCTCGGTTTTCTGAAGACTCGAAGACTCTGCTTGCAAGTCGAAATTTGCTCCCCATTTAAGGGACCAGTAAGTAGAAGACTTGGCAACTGCAAGGGTTGGTTTCTAACCGCAAACTAGCTAAACCCAAACTTCAAAGTCACTCCGATGGTCATCATGTTCTGAAAAATACTATATCTGGTCCTACATACTTTTACCTGAGACGCCGTTCTGGCGCAGAGTTTCGACTGAAGCCGCGCTTGTCGCAGGACATTATCCTCCCTTAAGGACACTGTGGTGTATATATTCTTTTCCCTATTTCTCTTCCCATTATACGTTCATGTTCTTCTTTGGGGTACTCGCATGTGGGTTTCCTCTTTACATTGTATTCCTTAGAGTGATGCTTTCTTTAATTTTCTATACATCTGTAATTTTTATAGCACGATGATGTGCTAATTAATTAATTTCTTATAATAAAAAAGTCCCCCTCTTAATTACAGAAAACGCTCACACATAAAGGGTTTTGTTTTGGTAAATTCAAAATCAATACTTCTATTTTTATTACATTTACTTAAACCAAATGACATTTATCGTACTCAGTCAATGAGTGAATTTACAATACTAATATATTACATCTCAAAATGTGTTACATTAACAGGAAAAAAAAAGGAAAAAAGAAACAGTCTGTATTATTATATGCTTTGCATTAAGCTCCCATTACAATGAGGATCAACAGTAGAACTAAGTACTCAAACTATTTATATATTACGTTTAAAAGGCATGGTTGTTATATAACTATCTGGAAGTTTTCTTCAAATATAAATTAAACTTTTACATCCCAGAATTATTTGTATTCTTTATATGATCGACTGAAAAAAGTCAATGTAATAGAAGAGTTATCTACTTTTCGAAAGAACTTTGTGAAAGAACGATTAAATGCCACTTATGTGATGTTTGAGTGCGTGAAAGTTAGAGTTTTGTATTACTGAATGTATTTTACATTGGTAAGGCATATTTCAAAACATTTTAGAACCTCCCAAAGGATTCTGGTTTCGTTCTGATCTTTTTGTCATCCCTGTTTCAATAAGCAATGGATAGTAACGTAGAAAATACGCTAGAGCCTGTAGTGCCTTTTTTATTTTACTGAAGAGACAAGATATTTTAAGCCTTTCTTCTTTCCTTTCTTCTATATGTTATCTTTAACTAGAGTGTTATCATAATATTTTAGACATTGTGGAGCTCCTAGAGTTGATTTACCAGTGAACGTTTTCCTCAACAATGCGCATGAAGTGTATTCGAATCATTACGAAAAGAGCCGGAAACATAAATGCTGATATGGATACATGTGCAGATATGTTTATTGGTAACTAGGCGTAGAGTATTGAACATCAACATTTGCTTAATTTGGTGACTTGTAATGTAAATGTTTTCAGGTTGGTTAATATCTCCAAGTAGACGAGGCACACACAAACATATGTATTCATTTTCCCTGAAACCACGGGTCGAAAGGCGTACTTGAACGGGCGGACTTGGCTATAACGAATGTTGTATTGGAACTGAGATTGAATTATTTCTGGAAGGCAATGGACCCCCAGTACCTAGGTCAGAAAGTCAAGTATTACAATGTGAAAACGTAGAAGCAAAACGGATGCCTAGAAAATGTCTACTGAAATTGTTGTTCATTTCGTCGCGCAGTTAAGACCATGCAAAAAACATCAGGTAGTGAGAATAGGATACGGACGAGGAGACTCGGCACTAAAACTTATGTTGGTTATTGTACCTATACCACAAGAGGGAGGAGCTAGGGGAGAGGATAAAGCGGGCGACCGGTGTCAGGAGAGACAAGGCATGGTAGTGACAAGGTACCTGCAGTTTCCATATAGAAGTACCCTGACAGCCGGACATTCGGACCGGGGACCCCACTGCCCCCACTAGGCAGTCCTCAACCCCGCTCCCGCCGAAGTCAAAGTTGGAGGAATTTACAATAAATATCGTTTTGCCTGCCACGTTGCACCGAACACCATCGACGACTCTTCCAGCCCTGAAAGAAACTAACGTGTTGAAGGATAAAAGAAATTACACTGGAAACGATTGGATGGACCGGAAATTCGGGACATTAAGGACAGCATTCGACTGGCGACCCGGGGAAACATCTGTAAAAAAAACCATGGATCAGGTAGGCGGGCCACCAAGGGAATCGAAACATGCCTTAGAGAATCGTCTGAACCATCCCGCTCGGTTCCTTAGTGCCACCAGGTGATGAGATTAGTATGTGGGGAAAAATATTAGACGAAGACAAAAGCAAGCTCCACAATGAACTGGATCCACATAAGTGACATTTATTAAAATATTTGTATCTATACATCTAACAAATAGGTGAACAATAAGTCGTCTTTTGTCCGTTTCCACACAACCTACCGTCGTGACTGTGTCCTAATCATCTTCATGACATCAATCTCGTAACTAATCAGACTGACTGCGTAGATGCACAGTGGTACACGATAGCGGCAGGGATGAACAAAAACTCTCCATATTATTATTAATAAAGAAGGGATTTAAGGTGCAGCTCCTTCCTAAAAATATAACTATTTTCATACGGGTTGATCTAATATATATTTGGACACATGAAATGAAGCAAAACTCACCATATTATTATTAATAAAGAAGGGATTTTAAGGTGCAGCTACTCTCCAAAAAATAACTATTTTCATACAGATTGATCTATTGTACATTTGGACACATTAAATGAAGCAAAATAAGCACAATTTATTGCATTTTTTGTGAGATTACGATATGTTGTTATTATATTATCATATACTTCATGGAAAGCACCAGTGCTTATTCATACCCTGCACAATGACCACCTCAGGATCAATGGGCAACCTGCAGGTGCGAAATCAAATAAAACTTAAACAATAAAGCTGCAACAGTTGAAACGTAAATTCAATGTAATGGTTCCTATCTATCGACTGTATACTGTTTTGTTGGCTGTGCTTAACCAGAACGGATTTTTCACAACAAAATCATGTGGAAGAAGACTTTTTTTTAAAGCCTAACGGTGTTTAACCCGGATGCTCAAATTAACTGGGGATCCATGGAGCTTAAAGTTACTCGACATTCGTCTTCTCAGGATAAGAGAAAACCTTATCTGGGTAACTCAGCCTAAGTGAGATTCGAATTTGCGACTTGCTGAATATGAGACAGGTTGCTACCACCCAGCCAAGTAAGGAGAAGTACTGCACACTGTCTGAAGAATTTAATACTGAGTTTATCGAAACTGATGACATTCTGCGATATGCTATCTGAGAAGAAACGTTGCAAGCAATCGCAAGCACCGGAGATATACAATAAAACAGCACATCCACAACAACAAACATTTGAATAACATTGAGCTTCGCAAGTCGAAACCTAAGCAAATTACTCCGATACATGTCTTTGCTTCAGGATCTTGTCATGGCATCAGAACGGTGAGGAATTCCAATTCACAAGGTAAACACTCGTACATTCAAAAAATTTATTGAGAAGTACACGCAATACCGGATGAGAGCACTTTAAGAACATGTTCATATAACCAATTTATGGAATGTATTACACAAAATAAAAGAGGCGGTCGGCAAACATGAACTGGGGTTCATTTTAATGATTATTTGCAAAGACATAAAGGTAGACTTTTGGTGCTGACACGGTATTCACCATTGGTTTCTGTAGATGTCGTGGGGAGTGTCCCCGTATATAAAGACAATTGGGTTCAAAGCGCCAGCGACTTAGTGTCAAAAAATTGCAATGCAGTATAACAACTAGATGAGTTGTTAAGACACCAGTACACGAGATAAATAGTTAATGTAGTTGGTTTCAACCTACATAAATAAAAGTAATATCATGTTTTTTCAGTTTTTGCATAGCTTTGTATGTACTTTGAGAACCTTCTGACCATAATTTGCAGCTGAAAATCTTTGCGCCAGTTATTAAATGCATATAACGCAGTCCTTGTTTGCTCCTAAAAAGCGTTACATAACAGTGTGTCAAGGAGCCTGAATGCAGTATGTTATATTAAAGCTAACCGTTACATAATTTCATTCCTCTGGTAGCTCAGTTGGTAGAGCGGTGGACTGTAGTGGTAAACGCAAATGATAGAAATCCATAGGTCGCTGGTTCAAATCCGGCCCGGAGGAAAGTTTTTAGGTCATTTATTTGCATTTTGACAGCATCATTATAACGGATGACCATAGAACTTTTAACCATTGTTTATTGTCTTTACTAAAAATAAAAATAGCGATTCATGCTTTGCTTCAGTATTTCTATCGTTGAAAGGGACTTTGTCGTCTTAAGATATGATTTTACATATTTTCACCCTTTCAGTTAAGTGAATATTTTAAGACCTTTGATCAAGCTTTTATTTGTTGTTTGTTTTTTTATTTCTTCACCAAATAACGGAATTTTGGTGCGGATGCATCATTAAAACATTTTTCATCCTTTTTTGTGGATATCCCTGCATAATTTAGGGATTACAAATTTGTCAGTACTCAGTAATACAAGCTCAGTTTGTCTATGACAGTATGTTTTAATGCTAATCTAATGCTCTAGCGTTTGCGCTCGAAAAGTACGAATAAGGGAATCCCGATTTGAGTTTCCTTATTATTCAAGATTCAACGCGGCACCCGTTTCTCTGCTGCATTGAAGTTTAGTGATTGGAAATGTAATTTACACTCTTTAAAACAATGTATAGCGAGGCACAAAAATCTCTACACACGCGCAAATGTAACTAAACACTTGCGTAGCTTATGCAACTTATACTTATTTTGAATAAATGAAACCTTATATGGATCTAACAACTAATTGCAAGACACATCGTTTTTTTGTAGCTTCAAATTGTCTTCCTCCTCCATCAATACACCATTTGTTTACCTGGAACATCTTACACATATGTTTGTTGTGCAGATTGTAGCAGACGTCAGCTGCTCAAGAGTTATGGTTTCCTTCCATACTAGAGTTTTCTTTAACCATATTCCAAACCGAGTGTTTAGACCACTCCCCTCTCACCTAGACGGCCCGGGTCCAATCCCAAGCGATCGCATGTGAGATTTGTAGTGGATAAAACGGAGCTGGGGCGGGTTTTCTCCGGTTTCCCCCGCCATCGCATTCCACCAGTGCTCCATCTTCATTCATGTATCATCAGTGGCACCGCCTGCGGTGCCATTAGTAGTTAAAGCGGGCGTTAAACTTCCATGCTCCAAAGGAAGAATCCATTGGGGTAATATCGGGAGATCGAGGTGGAAATTCAATCACAATACGAAGTCCAGCACCTTCCATTAAAAACCTTATCTAAATGCTGATACATAATGAGCAGGAGCACCATACTGGAACAGCATCTAAACTAATTGTACACAGTCTAACGTGTTGTTGGACTCGAAATTAAACATCACACACAAATACACATACAGGCAGACACATAGGCCTTTTTCTGAAAATGTGTGTGTGTGCGTGTGTGTGCGTGTGTGTGTTCTCATTCTCTCAGCACAGCATTTACATTGCTTTAGTAATCGGTCTTTAAAAAGAATATTCTTTGATTTTTCGTTTACGTTTGTGAAAACCATTATTTGTGTTGTCAAGATTACAATAATTACAATTCATTTTGCCACTTTCTGTTTCTCACCAGCCATATCGTGTACGTAGTACGCCCTACCAATCTAGATACACACATTCCCTAAGTGTATGTAGTCACTTTTGTGCCACCTCGTACTTTAACAATGAATTTATTAACACAAAAATCTATTTCCAAATAAATGCACATGAGTTAATACTTCAAGGAAACAGAATTTGCTTCATTCCTTCGGATTAATACTTCGCAGTTGTCTGTAAAGTGCCAAACAAATTCTTATAATGTTTAAAATACTTTTTAACAGACTCGTCCCACGAATACTCTATTTGTATATGCAATATTTCGGTGTTTTGATTCGGTTTGTATCTTATTGTTTTCCTTTTGTCCATATTATGATTTTCATAGAAATTCGGCTTTTGTTTTAAACATGATTACAAAAGTAGTCATGGAGGCGCCAGGTATCGATCCTGGTACCTCCCGCACGCTAAGCGAGCGCTCTACCATCTGAGCTAGGCCGCCTTCTCCGTTAAATACAAGGAAATAGTACTGTTTATGAGATATGGCGGTCACGTGGGTTCAAAACTTATAATAACGAAGTGTATACAAAATAATAATGGGCTAGATTAGAAGCATTTTATAGGATTGTTTTGAACAACAAACCTCTTAACATAGAACTTTTCAAGGCATATACATGTATACGTATGTTTATATAATAAGAAAAAAAATAAAGAAAAATGCTAAAAACACGAATTACAAAAACAGCACAATAGACATATAATCACATCATTTGTCTTTATAGGACTGTACGCCACTGCACTGTACTTAATGTGCTCCATAAGCGCACGTATAATTCCTTATTTACATGCACATATGAACAAAGAGTATTAAAATTGGTGTTAAAATATATAAATAAATATAATTTCGGTATGTAACATTGATGTAATATGAGATGATAGTTTTCTAATGGACGATATAATAGTTACTACTAGGAATTATATAAAACTAAAATATAATTATTCTGTTACATACAATCCTATGTGCATACATGTCACAATCTACAATATATATTTACAAATATGTTACAGTATTTCAATGCAAAAATGCATAAGTTTACAATTATGTACATAAGTGTAAAACATCTTTGAACCTGGCTTTACACACCTTGTGTCACTGCTAAATACCAAAAAAAAAAAAAAAAAAAAAAAAAAAAAAAAAAAAAAAAAAAAAAAAACATACACTAATGTGCTCAAAATGCAATACATTATAATATCTATAAAAACATTAATTATTAAGATATTCTCAGATAGACTTGTCACTTATATATTCATCTACAGAATAAAATAATTCATAGGTACTCTTTAGGAAAACGCTTAAAAGTGCTGAAATTGCTAACTTTTCACTTGAAATTCCTGGGAAAAGCATTGAATATCTTGATTATAATATACACCTTTCTGAAAGCAACGAAGATTATCATTGGGACGATTATAATGCTCTGGATTTCCATGTTTGTTATAAAACTATGTGGATTAACTGGACAGACTTTTAAAATGGATAATATGTAAACTCAAGGTAAATTGAATATACACAATCTTTGAAATAGTTCTTAGTATGACTGTTACGTGCATCTTAAAATCAACTGGTGTGAAATCTGATTCCTCTGGTAGCTCAGTTGGTAGAGCGGTGGACTGTAGTGGTACATTTAAATGATAGAAATCCATAGGTCGCTGGTTCAAATCTGACCCGGAGGATAGTTTTTACGTCATTTATTTGCATTTGACTGCATCATTATAATGGAAAACTTTTTAACCATTGTTTTCTGCCTTTACTAACAATTAAAATAACGATACTTGCTTTGCTTCAGTATCCTTACAAGGGACTTTGAGTTTAAGCTATGATTTTGCATATTTTCATCCCCTTTCAGTTAGGTAAATATTTTAAAACCTTTGATCAAGCATTTATTAATTGTTTCTTATTTTATTTCTTCATTGAATAACGGAATTTTCGTTCGGATATATCATTAAAACATTTTCTATCCTTTGTTGTGGATATCCCTACATAATTTAGGGATTACAAATTTGTCGGTACTCAATAATGAAACCTCAGTTTGTCTATTTCAGCGTCTTTTAATGCTAATCTAATGCCCTAGTGTTTGAGCACAAAAGTAAGCATAAGCAAACCACGTTTTGAGTTTCCTTATTATTCAAGTATCAACGCGGCATCCCTTTCTCTGCTGCATTGAATTTTAGGTGATTTGCGCTCTTTAAAGCAATATACAGCGAGGCACAAAAGTCTCTACACACGCGCAAATGTAACTAACTACATACTAATATAGCTTATGCAACTTATACTTATTTTGAATAAATTAAACTTTATATGGAGCTAACAACCAATTACAGCACACATCATTTCTTTGCAACTTCAAATTGTCTTCCTCCTCCATCAGTACACCATTTGTTTACTTGGCACATCCGACTCATATTCAATTATATTTGCTGTCGAGATTATAACAGATGTCCTTGTAACCAGTCAGCTGTTCAAGAGTTATGTTTTCCTTCCATACTCCAAAGGAAGAATCCATTGGGGTAATATCGAGAGATCGTGGTCTGAATTCAAATGCAGCACGAAGTTCAGCACCCTTCCATTATAGACATTATCTACAGCTGATACATAATGTGCAGGATCTGCATGCTGGAACAGCATCTAAAGCAGAACCTCAGGTTCAAACTAATTCTAAACAGGCTTACGTGTTGTTGGACTCGAAATTAAAATATCATACACAAATACACATACACACAAACATATAGGCCTTTTTCTGAAAATGTTTGTTTGAGTATTCATTTCCTCAGTACAGCATTTACACCTCAAAAAGAATATTCTGTCATTTTTTGTTAACATTTTCTAAAAGCCATTATTTGACTAAAATAGTTGCGATTCATTTTCAATTCCTGTTTCCCACTAACCATAATGTGTACGTAGTATGCCCTACCAAATTAGATACTCAAATTCCCTAAGTGTATGTAGTCACTTTTGCGCCATGACGTGCATTAACAATGGTTTATTTCCAAATAAGTATACTTACGTTAATATTTCAAGAAACAGAATTTGCTTCACTCCTTCGTATTAATACATCACAGTTGTTTGTGAAATGCAAAGCAAATTCTTATAGCATTGAAAATACGTATTAACAGACTAGTCCAACGAATAATCTATTTGTATATGCAACGTTTCAGTGTAAAATGACTTCAGACAAAAGCAAAAGAATAATTGAAAATCTAGTAGTTGGAGACAAAACATTTGAAAGGGTATCCAAATTTAGATATTTAGGAGCGCTTGTAAATAATGATAACAATTTAAACGAGTGCATAAAAGAAAGAATTCAAGGTGGAAATGCAGCCTATTATGCAAATTTAAATCTATTAAGAAATAGGCTTATTAGTACAGGGACAAAATACAAGATCTATAAAACACTAATAAGAACAATAGTAACGTATGCTGCAGAAACCTGGACCCTAAATAATGTAGATGAAGAAGTACTACGAAGATTTGAACGGAAAATACCTAGTCGAATCTTTGGACCTGTAAAGAATAAAGACGAATGGAGAATAAGATATAATTATGAGATAGAAGAACTAATTAATCAGCAAAATATTGTGAAATTTATAAAGGCACAAAGAATAAGATGGCTAGGACACATAGAGAGAATGACAGAAGATAGAATGCCAAAAAGAATATTGAAAGGAAGACTGTACGCTAGAAGAAAAAAAGGAAGACCAAAAACAAGATGGTTAGATGATGTGATAGAAGACCTAAGAAAAATTGGAATCAGAGGGTGGAAAAGTAAAGCAAAAGATGGAGGAGGATGTGGAGGAGGATGATTGTGCAGGAGGCCACTCACCAAGGGCTGTAGAGCCAGAGGAGGAGAACGTTTCAGTGTTTTGATTCGTTAAATGATGTTTTAACTAGTTATATTCAAAGCCTTTATCTCGTCGTTTACCTTTGTCTATATTTTTGTTTTATACATGGTTACAAAAATACACTTGAAGACGCCAGGTATCGATCCTGATATCTCTCGCATGCTAAGCAAGCACTCTACCATCTGAGCTATGCCTCCCAACCTTAACTTTGTTCTCTTAAAATTAAGAAGAGAATCACGGTATTGAGATAGCTGCAAGTGGCTTTAAAACTTATAATAACGAAGGGGTATATACAAAATACTAATAATGGCCTAGATTAGATTAGAAAGCATTCTGTAGGTCCAGCAAACCACTGAACATAGAACTTGTCAAGGCATATACATGTATACGTATGTTTATATACTACGAAATAAAAATGTATAGAGATGTAGTTCTAAAAGCCCGGATTACAAAAACAGCACAATAGACATATAATTACATCATATGGCTTTTTATGCCAGTACGCCACTGCACTGTACTTAATTTGCTTCATAAGCGCCTAAATACTTCCTTATTTGCATGCATATAAGTAAAGAGTATTAAAATTAAAGTTAAAACATATAAATAAATATAATTTCATTGTGTAACATTTATGTAATGTCAGATGATAGCTTTCTAATGAACGATATAATAGTTACTAATAGGAATAATATAAAACTAAAATGTGAACACTCACAACAGTTTAATTTGTGCATAATACCACACACATACCAGACACACTAATTTCACAAAATGCGAAACATTATAATTTTTATAAAAACATTAATTATTGAGATATTCTCAGATAGACTTAACACTTAAATATTAATCCTCAGAGTAAAATGATTCATAGGAGAAGTTTTAAAAACCCGGAAAATGCTAACTTTTTCCTTGAAATTATTGGGTAAACCATTTAATGTCCTGATTCTAATACACACCTTTCTGAAAGCAACGAAGATTAGCATTGGTACAATGAATATAGCATTAATGTTATGAATTTCCATGTTTGTTATAAAACTATGACGATTAAGTGCATAGAATTTTAAAATGGATAATACATAATCTTAAGGTAAGGTGAGTATGCCCAATCTTTGAAATAGTTCTTTGCATGAGTGTTACATGTATGTTAAAATCAACCGCTAGGCTATCAGATTCCTCTGGTAGCTCAGTTGGTAGAGCGGTGGACTGTAGTGGTACATATACAATATAGAAATCCATGGGTCGCTGGTTCAAATCCGGCCCGGAGGATGCTATTTAAGTCGCATATTAGCATTTTGACAACACCATTTCAACGGAAGACCATAGAACTTTTTAACCACTGTTTACTCTCTTTACTAAAAATTGAAATAACAATATCTGCTTTGCTTCAGTATTTTTATCTTTGAAAGGAGCTTTGTCGTCTTAAGACATGATTTTGCATATTTTCATCCTCTTTCAGTTAAGTAAATATTTTAAAACCTTTGATCAAGCTTTTATTTGTTGTTTGTTTTTTATTTCTTCACCGAATAACGGAATTTTGGTGCGGATAGACAATTAAACCAATTTCCATCTTTTTTTGTGGATATTCCTGCATAATTTAGGGATTACAAATTTGTCAGTACTCAGTAACACAAGCTCAGTTTGTCTATGTCAGCATGTTTTAATGCTAATCTAATGCTCTAGCGTTTGAGCACGAAAATTAAGAATAAGGGAACCCCGTTTTGAGTTTCCTTATTACTCAAGTGTAAACGCGTCACCATTTCTCTGCTGCATTGAACTTTAGGTGATTTGCACTCTTTACAACAATATACAGCGAGGCACAAAAATCTCTACACACGCGCAAATGTAACTACACACTTATTTAGCTTATACAACTTATATTTATTTTGAATATTTTATATGGGACTAAAAACTAATTACAGAACACATCATTTGTTTGTAAGTTAAAATTGTCTTCCTCTCCATCAATATATCATTTGTTTACCTGGCACATCTGACTCATATGCAATTATATTTGTAGTCCAGATTGTAACAGACGTCCTCCTTGTAGCCAGTCAGCTGTTCAAGAGTTATGGTCTCCTTCCATACTAGAGTTTGTCTTTAACAGAATCCATTGGGGTAATATCGAGAGATCGTGGTAGGATTCTATTGCAGCACGAAGCCCCAACACCTTTCCACTGAATACGTTATCTGCAGCTGATACATACTGTACAGGAGCTCCATGCTGGAACAGCATCTAAACCAGAACCTCAGGTTCAAACGTTGTACACAGCCTTACGTGTTGTTGTACTCGAAATTAAATATCACTCACAAATACACATACAGGCAGACATATAGTTATTTTCCAAAAATGTATGTATGTATGTATGTATGTATGTATGTATGTATGTATGTATGTATGTATGTATGTATGTATGTATGTATGTATGTATGTATGTATGTATGTATGTATGTATGTATGTATGTATGTATGTATGTATGTATGTATGTATGTATGTATGTATGTATGATGTATGTATGTATGTATGCATGTATGTATGCATGCATGTATGTATGCATGCATGTATGTATGTATGTATGTATGTAATGTATGTATTGTATGTAATGTATGTATTGTATGTAATGTATGTATTGTATGTAATGTATGTATTGTATGTAATGTATGTATTGTATGTATGTATGTATGTATGTATGTATGTATGTATGTATGTATGTATGTATGTATGTATGTATGTATGTATGTATGTATGTATGTATGTATGTATGTATGTATGTATGTCTTCATTCCCTCAGTACAACATTTACATCGCTTAAGTAATCGGTCTTTAAAAACAATATTCTCTTACTTTTCATTTATTTTTTGTAAAAACCGTTATTTGCGTTGTCGAGACTAAAATGCTTACGTTTCATTTGTCATTTCCTGTTTCCCATTAACCATATCGTGTACGTAGTATGCCCTACCAATCTAGATACACACATTCCCTAAGTGTATGTGGTCAGTTTTGCGCCACCACGTGCATTAACAATGATTTATTTCCAAATAAATGTACTTAAGTTAATACTTCAAGAAAACAGAATTTGCTTCATACCTTCATATTCATACATCACAGTTGTTTGTGATATGGGAAGCAAATTCTTATAATATTTAAAATACGTATTAGCAACTAGTCCCACGAATAATCTATTTGTATGTGCAATGTTTCAGTGCTTTGATTCGTTAGTTGATACTGTAACTAGTTATGTACGTGTATCTTCAGAGACTATATTTCATTCCTTATCTTTTTTTTTTTTTAAACAGGAGTACAAGAAGTGGACATGGAGGCGCCAGGTATCGATCCTGGTACCTCTCGCATGCTAAGCGAGCGCTCTACCGTCTGAGCTACGCCCCCCGATGGCTATTTTCTACCCTTGAATACGAAGAAAGAATTAGCCCTGTCAGGAAATGGTGCTGGCCTGTAAGCAAAACAATTAGGCGGTCTTTCACACCCAGTATAGAATGAGACGCTGAGAACTACATCAGTTAAAGAGCGTCCATAAATATAACTCCATTTCCAATTTCTGGAGAAAGGATCTGGTTATAGAATTATTGGCTATCAGCTCTTCCTGTACAGTGCTCCCGTAGTTTCAAACCTTATATTAATGTCTGCTTAGTATATAAAATAATTATGGACTAGCTACTAGATGTAAACAAATCTACTGTAAGTTTTATCTTACTGCAAAACATATAGGGACTTGTCCGGGGTATGATGCTAGGACTTCTCGCAGCCTAAGCGAGAATTATGCCTTTAGACCAACAAAACAGCTGTAGAATACTCTTATAACTAATACTGATATCATAAATTTATTGGCTTTAGTGAAGTAAAACAGTCACAACTATCGACATATCCAACAGATATCTCTACAGTTAACCACCGCAAATGCATATTTATTTAAAAAGACAGAGATTACTTTTTAGGGAGCAATTAGATACAAACAATGCACTACATTTTGAAGTACATATTTGCAATGTTTGATTCTCCCAGAGCGGATATAACACATATTTTTGATACCATTTTATAGCGTTTCGCTGGTTAAACGACTCTCAGCTGTTTTTCTCAGGTTCAATTTTTTGTTATTTTCTCATATTCAGAACCTATCTTTCCTACAGGAATACATTTAGAGGTCTGAAACCTTTCCCAATGTAATGATAAGTATGTGTAATAAACTTATTACTTATAATATTTATGCTCTTTAAATAGTTCAAAGATTAGTTTTAAAAATAAATTAGTATAATAGTGGGCTATTTTTGCAGTGTTTTCCGATGGGCGTTATAAAATATATTTTTAAAAGACTATGCAATATAGGACAATTTCCACCAAACAATGTTTTACAAAGCTAATATGAAATTTAATTTTAAAAATGGTGCTTTAGCTCAAGATCATTTCCTTAACACACAATGTATTCCAAATAAACTTTTCTGTGACATAAGGCATTCATTGGATATACGTTAAAATGGTGGAATAAATAAAAGCTTTGTCATTCTTTTAAAGTCCTGTTGATTTGCACTTATTTCTCGAAATGGCATGGAACGAGTACGGAATTTCTAGGCCCGCGTATAGTTAGTGTCCATTTCAAAAACCTTTGTCTATCACTATTGCCTTTGAGTCTATAAAGAATTGTGTCATGTAGCTATTTATATAAAGAATTGTCTCCATTCAAATGAAATAGTTAGAAAAATAAGCTTTCATAAGAAGGTTCGTAGGTATTCCCATTAATAAACTACAGAGAGTAGAGGAAGTCTAAGAATGTAACACATAAGATTTTTTTTTTGTTAGAATATGTAGCAATACAATAAAACACACCCGGAATCATACTATCTGTGGAAACACATATGCAAATGATGTTGTAGAACTGATATTCCCAATTATACACATGCGTCATGCATAACTAGACAATACCTCGATATGTTATTCCTTGTTGCGCGACACGAAATCGCGTGCATAAAATAAGACCTTACTTAAGTTTAGAAAAGATATTTCTTTAATTTATTACGTTGAGTGAGAAGGAAAACAAGGAAACAAAAAACGGACGCATTCAAGCACTTATCGTAATGGGTCATTTAAATTATTGAGATATGCACAATGATATATGTTTTCGTGAAAATAAATATTTGACGCATTGTGTGTTTTATTGATCATACTTTTCCATCCGGTAGTTGCATCATTTCCATCTTCTGGTTTACTACGTAAAAATTATCGAAATTTGTTCAGAATGAATAGGGCTATACACTATACATAAAAAATCTGATGCGCTCCATTCACATGACTTTCTCTACAACTCTGCAACAGATTATTGTTAGAAAGCTTTGCTTCTATTTACTTCATCCTAATCGAGAAAAATTAGCTGAAATAATCTTATTACTTGCTTCCTTGAAAGTAGAAGTGAAATAAAGGTGTACTATAGTTTAAAGTGATAGTCAAAAGCTGGTTGCTATGTGATTGAAGTTCCTTTGTATGGACAGAAGTTGATAAAGGTATGTTTATTAACGCTGAAACAAAAAACAAGGAATGTCTAAAAACGATCAACTCCACGAAAAAAAAATGTATATAACATACATTGTGTGTCTTAAGGTGCTCTACATTTTTTGTGTAATGAGTTTTTATCTAACTCTTGCGGTTAAGCAGTTATGCGAAATTCCGTAAATTTCATCCAGAAAAAAGTAGTCTTCAGAGGCTATTTCCAAAAAATTCAAGATATACATTTTATTTGTCTTTAATATATCTTTAGTATACGATATTTTTAATCAAAATCGTTAGAGCCATTTTTAAGAAAATCAAAAATTTCGAAAAAGTTCCATGTAAAGGGTAGTTTGGAGTTGGGGGATTTTTCTCAAATGCTTCGTGTCGCATTCCTGGAAGATACTAAACTGAAATACCGAGTTTGGTATTTTACCGACTTTTCGTTTTTGAGTTATCGTGTTACAGACACATACAGGGAACCCTAAAACATATATTTCCGGTGAAATCTCATTATCGAATTTTTGGGTGGAGTGCAATACCTTCTCTATACGCCGTATACATAGTACGTGTAGAGAAAGTAAAAATTGAATATGTACATTTCATTATTCGTGCAAATATGTAACAGATTATGTGTTTTAATCAAATTCGTGTAGGGCATTTTAAAAATATGAAAACGAAAAGATATCCAATTATCTATAGAGCGGTAGACATTTATATTTTATGTCGCATTCTTGGAAAGTGCAAGCATACATATTTTGGTATTTACATGATTTATCGTAATATAGTAATGCTCATCTCTCTACCTCCCTTACTTCCTTTCTCCCACTGTCTCTCTCTCTCTTGCTCTTCATACACATACACAACCAAGGACCTTTTCAAATTCTGTATAATCAATCATCAAAACACGCGTTTCCAATACAATGTCAATAATGAAATTAAGTTGATAAATGTTAAAGCTAAAAAAGGAAAAGGAATTTACGAGATTTTAACCATGGTCCACTACAGAAATGTTACAACAATAGTCCACTTGACAACAATGTTACTTTCCCGAAAGGCTTGTGCATCATCAGACTCACACCACCATCTTCGTTGCAATTTTACAATATGTAATAATAACTGTCGGATAGGCACAGCAGCGAACACAAACATTAAGAAATCCTAACTGCAGAAGTTAGCAATTTGTTTGGCGAAAATGTCTGTTCTTTCATGTTTGACAACAACCTATAATTTGTATAATTACAGTATATAATGAATGCAAGGGACGATAAGTGATGACACCTTTATAATCCACACAATTACACATTCCAGCTGACAGAGTTATTTAAATTAATTATGAGAACCTTCTTAATAATGAATGTTATGTTTTAAAGTATTAACGCAAGAGATTCAATTTTTTGTCCAAGCATCACTGCCAGTTTCATTCGAATATGTATTTTAATTCTGGATATATTAATGAATTTATTCCATTCAATTAGCTAAAATAAAAACATATTTTCCTTTCAGGGAACTTCATGGAACGACAGTTCACAAGAGACCCTTACCTATTGCCCGGTTACTACATCTCCCATCTTGGCTAGAAGACGTCAAGAATTGGGTGCAGTGAGACTTGATCAGCAACTCGAATCCCTCCCGGTCGGTTGATGCGGTCTTCTCCTACTGGAGCCGCTACTTCCTCAATTGTCCCACCCCCCCCCAGGAACCTAACGAAGCTGAGTGCACTCCGGACCAGATCTCTCAAGGGTGGAATCTTTCCCACGACGGCACCAGGAATCGAACCCAGATCTCCCGCTTGAAAAGCAGTCTTGCTAAGCAGACGACCTTGAGCTAATGCACCTTTTTTAAAATTAAATTTCATATTACCTTTGTAACGGAAAGTCTGGTTGAAATTGTCCTACAGTGGATAGTTTTTTAAAAATATAATTTATAACAAAAAGAGAAAACCACCACCAAAAATATTCCATTACTATACTAATTAATTATTAAAACAAATCTTTGAACAATATAAGCAACCTAATTATTATAAATAATGAGTTTATTAAACAAATTTATCACTGCATTGGGAAGGATATCAGACCTCTAGCTGTATTTTTTTGTGGGAGAACATAGGTTCTGAATATGAGAAAATAACAAAAAATTGAACCTGAGAAAAACAGATTTAAAGTTTGACTGTGAATCGTTTAAACAGCGGAACACTAATAAAATGGAATCAAAAATATCCGTTACATCCGCTCTGGGAGAATCAAACATTGCAAATGTGTTTAAAGTGTGGTGCAATTTTTGTATCAAATTGATCGCTAAAAATCAATCTCTGTCTATTTAAATAACACGCATTTGCGGTGTTTAACTGTAGAAATATCTGTTTAATATTTCGATAGTTGAACAATGTTTTACTTTACTAAAACCAATACTTTAATGATATCTGTATTAGTTATAAAAAGTATTCTACAGTTGTTTCACAGGCTATGGGTATAATTCTCGCTTAGGCTGCGAGAAATCCTGGTTTCATATCTTGGACGTGTCCTCGTATGTTTTGCAGTAAAATAAAACTTACACCAGATTTAAATGGTAAAAGAATTATTAATATTAATTTTGGTGGGTTTGATTTTGATTATTTTTGTTTACATCTAGAACCTAGTCCATAATTATTTTACATACTAAGCAGACACATCCATTAATAAAAGATTTGAAATCATGGGAGCACTATATAGCAACAGCTGCTAGCCAACAATCCCAGAGCCAGATTCTTTCTTCAGAAAATGGAAATAGAGTTATATTTATGGATGCTCTTTAACTCTTCCATTCTATATTGGGCGTGAAAGATCGTTTAATTTTGCTCAGAGGCCAGCACCTTACCAGGGAGGCCGATTGTTTTTTCCAACCTCAAGGGGCTCAAAGCTAACAGGGGGCGTAGCTCAGATGGTAGAGCGCTCGCTTAGCATGCGAGAGGTACCAGGATCGATACCTGGCGCCTCCACAGGCATTTTTGCAGCCCTCTTTAAAATAAAAACCGTAAAGCATTAATCCAAAATCTGAGTAAAGCGTAATGTGGACAAAAGGTAAACAATAAAATATACGCTCTGAAGCTTTAGTTATAGTTTCAACTAACGAGTCAAAAGACCTGAAACCTCACACACACACACACACACACATATATAAGTAGGACGAGTTTGTTAAGATACATTTTAAATCTTATAAAATTTTGTTTCGTATTTCATAGAATCTGCGGAAATCAAGACGAAGGAAGTTCTATTTTCTTGAAATATTAAGATCAGTACATTTTTTGGAAATAAATTATTGTGTTCATGAATTCATTGTTAATATACGGGTTGTGAAAAGTGACTACATACACTTATGGGAATGCACGTGTCATACCATGTACACGATATGGTTGGTAAGAAACAGGAAATAACAGGAAGTGCTAGCAAATGAATGAATGCAGCGGGTTCCAAAAACGTCCACTGGAGGCGCCGGGTATCGATCCCGGTACCTCTCACATGCTAAGCGAGCGCTCTACCATCTGAGCTACGCCCCCTATTTGCCTTTGCTCTTCAAATCCAAGGAAAGCATATGGTTAGAGTGGATCATTTGGTATATAATGACCACATGATTTCTAACTTTGTAAGCACTAACTTTCTGCTTGGTGAGTAGGTAACAGATTAACCTATTCCGCGCATCAACTTGCTGAGTAAGGTGTTAACTACGATAAGTTACTGCAAAACTTGTGTGGGCTCGTCTTCGGGATTTCACCTGGAACCTGTCACATCCTAGGCGATAACTATGCCCCTAGATCAACGATCCAGAAGCTTTTTGGTGTTTTAATGAAAACAGGTAACGCAGTGAACCCATTCTTGTAGTTTAAGAAACTTTAGGCTTTAAAAAACACAGCTTGTTTTCATTATCTTACAAATCATTAACTCATTATTAGCATCGGATTTTCCTTACGCTATTTTATTTATAAATATTTTTATTTACTAATTTTCTGCGTAACTGCTATGCCGAAGAAATGAACTTTCAAGCATGGATAGGTAGGTATATCGAATGCATTTATATATTAGTTTAGTAAAGTATGGTGACTTATTACATCAAAGAACTGAAATTATCGGATTATTTGTTTTAGTAAAGTGAAACAGTCTCAACCATTGAAACATTAAATAGATATCTTTACAATTAAACAATGCAAATGTATGTTTGGATAAATTTGATTTAAAATGAATAATTTATTACACAGATGCAGAGAAAGTCATGTGAATGGAACCCATCAGATTTTTTCTCCATCTCTTCACATAATGGTGATAAAGCTGCTATGGTACGCATTTTCTGACTCCATAAGTACCTATTCTTCAGTTTCGCGTGTTTATTAGGTTCAACTTGATTCCACTAGATGAATGCGACAGGATATGTTTCGATTCGTTTCGACTGATTCGGTTCCACAGATTTTAAATCCCACAAAGATAAGGGTAATCCTTAAATGAAGAAGAAGAAGTAATTGGATAAAACGTTTATTAGATTATTGTACTTAATGTCAATTATCACTTATCTGCCGGTTTTCTATCGTTGGAGATTGTACAAATCCGGCGCGTAATGCCAAGTATCGCCTCCTAAAGCCGATCCCCCCCCCCCACCACTCCCGCGCTAACAAGTTCTGTCACGGCAGACGGTTGCTAAACTGTTATCACTTATAAGTGCTATTGCTCACACATAATCCTCTGGTAGCTCAGTTGGTAGAGCGGTGGACTGTAGTGGTACATGTAATTCAATAGATATCCATAGGTCGCTGGTTCAAATCCGGCCCGGAGGATAACTTTTTAAGTTATGTACACGTATTTTAATTGTATTAGTACATGGGATTCTTAAGGGACTGCTTTAACTAAAGCATGAATTCCATACTAATGTTTTTAAAAAATTATACTATTCTTTCTTTGCCAATTATGCTCACCTCTTAGACAAATTAACATAATGTGCAGCGCATTAAATTCCCAAATTCCAATAGCTCTTAGGAGCGTAAAACCCCTTATTGGAAGAGTCTGAAAACACAGTTTTAAAATGTTACAAAGTCCTTGCCATATCATCACTACTCCGTGGTTCAGAAAACTTGGCGCTTAACCAAAAGATAAAAATAAAGGATAGAGGCAGAGGAAATGAAGTAACTGAGACCATTAGCTGGATAAGGCCGCGTCGTAAACCATTTGCCTTTCACTTGGACGGCCCAGGTTCTACCTCAAGTGACCGCATGTTAGATTTGTGGTGGACAAAGCGTCACAGGGGCAGGTTTTCTCCACGTTCTCTTGTTTCCTACCGGTGTAATCGTCTGCGGTGCTACACTTAATATAAGCGGGCGTTAAACATTACAAAAAAATTAGCTGGATATGCAGTATTAGTATTTAATCAAAACACGGATATCTGTGAAGAGCTTTGAATAATAAGCATTGTAAAAACAGCTGTCGTGTGTACCGGTGATTCAAATAAGCTATTCTTACAGGTGATTATTCTTTTATCTACTTTACGTTAATCGAGATAAATATTCACAGAAATACTGTTATTACTTATTTCCTGATAAGTAGAAGGAAACTAACTAGTATTGTTTTTTTTAAAAAAAAAAAGCATTATCACTATGCGATTGACATTGAAATTCGGATCTCTTTGCATGGCCAGGAGTAAAAGAAAACGGATATCGACTCACTGTTTGAGATACATACAAGTATTTTAAAACTGTACCTAATAAAAAGGAATATTTCGGAAGTGGTTAGCTCCGCAACAAATATGTATAGGTATTTTGGCGGTATTTACATTGTTGTGCAGTACGTTTTTGTCTATTTTTAAAGTATACCAGTTATACGAGTCATCGATAGTGAAGAAGCCTTCAGAGAGTATTCCCAGGAGATTCTGGACACACATTTTATTTCGTGTAAATATTTTCTTAAAAATTTTCATGACGCGACTTTGGAAGATGCTTAAAAATAAATTTAACCGATATTTTCTTTTTTGAGTCACGTTGTTCACAGACACACACGCGCGCTTACGAAGCTTTTTCTAAATACATGTATACCATATATATAACTATATTTAATTGCAGAGAAGTCTTCAGTGGAGATTAAAACGTGCTGTGAAATTTCGGTAATAGAATTTGAATGGAATACAACACCTTCCCTATCTATGCATGAAGTGGAGAAACTAAAAAATTGACAGATGCTATTAGAATACCATCATAATGTAAATTGCGTGGATCTCACTCACATCCCAAAAATCATGAATGACTATAAATCTATACGCCGATAGAATATAGAGGACGCCCCCGGAAGAGATGGAATGACACATTTCAAGAGAAATGCAGACGCAACCGTAACTTGTCGATAATTTATTTATTTTATTTTTAGTGCTTATCACCCGCACTGATGATATATGGAATGAAGATGGAGCATCGGTGGAATGTGAAGACGGGGGAAACCGGAGAACCCGGTGAAAACCCGCCCCTGTGTCGCTTTGTCCACCACAAATCCCACGTGTGATCGCCCGGGATCGAACCCGCGCTGCTTCAGTGAGAGGCGAGTGATTTGTCGATGATGATAATCATGATGATATTGATGTGCAACACACAAAGGTTTTCCTTTAGGAAAGTGTATACCCGAAGTACATACCACTATCTGACCATTTCTTTCTCGAAGAGAGTATCGTGTTTCTTGGAAAGCGTATACCCATTTGAAGAGTTCTCCAAGAATTAAACGTATTGGTAGATAAAGGTGTGTCTATTGTCTGTCATAATTAATATATATAGAATGGATTTTCTTCATTTAACGTATAATGTTATTGCTTGCGTTATGTTGAATATGATGACTGAGGTTAGGTTGTCCTTAGGATATCATACATTGATTTGTTAAATTAGCATTGTGCAACTATTTTTGTAATTTTCTGATAGAATTCTATGTTATGTTTTGCACAATGCTGTGCAAGTATCTCATTGCAATTGTGTTTGCCTGTGCTGTGATTTGCCTTCCTGATGCAACATGCATGGCAACATCATTTAATGATGTATATAATTCAAAGTCACGAGTCTTGTGTTAGCCATGATTATTACTATTCAAGATTAAAGAGAAGCTACATGTCTCAGCAATGAAGTGGTTGGACCAAGTCAGCGGTGTAGATAAAACATCTTCTTATGATGATGTAAATTCTCTGGTAGATCGGCTGCGATTGCTAATGTACTCGCAAGCAGCTTACAAAGGGAAGCAGTCAAAAGAAATCTTCTTGAATATGCGTGAGATGAATGATTCTGCTGTAATAGAGCGAAAAATTGACAAATGAAGTCATATGATGTTGTAATGTATTTCTATAATGAATGTGGTGTGTCTGATGTTTATTATTGGCTATGATGTTACATTAGTTTAGGAAGGTTAGGTTAATTTAGGTTATTTAGGTTAGGGTGGGTCAACGAATTAAATGTTACTTATTAAGAAAATTATTGTGTGCATTGTGAAAATCGCAGGCTTTTTAGTATAAGCTTGTGACTCCCTTGCACAGCTAAGAGCCTTGGACTGCTGCTGTGTCCCCCATCTCGCTCCGTTACAGACGTCATGGATGGGGTGCACTATTGAGGAGGTGAGACGTGGACTGCGCTTCAATCTCCCTCCCCCCCTGACCAGTTAATGCTGTCCTCATGACCTGTAGCCGCTACTTCTCCATCAAGTAGCTCCTCAATTGGCCCCCTCCAGGGACCTCGCGAGGCTGAGTGCACCCCGGTCCATGTATCCTAGGTGGGGAAAAAAATTCCTATGCCTGTACTATGAATCGATCGCAGATCTACCGCTTGGCAAGCAACAAATAAGTTTGTAACGTTATATAATAAAATCCGCATGGGTTTATCCTTAAGTTATTTTACCAGTTCTCATACAAACCAAAACTGCTAGCATCCGATTTTTAATTTTGTACTTGAGTTAAAGTCGTGTTTTTTCCCAGAAATGTGAAAAAACTAATAATAATAATAATAATAATAATAAAAGAAGAAGAAGAAATTGAAGATGATAAAATATTTTCCATGTTATAAAGAGAGCATATAAGAAACTAATATTTGTGAATCCTGGATGTTTTCCATGTTATAAAGAGAGCATATAAGAAACTAATATTTGTGAATCCTGGATGTTGAGTGAGCTTGAGAAAAACCTTGAGATATATGAATGTGTAATTATATCTCTTTAGGGACCTGTTGCAATACAATTGTCACATAGGGGCTTTGACTTATGAAGCAACTCGTATTAGTGTAGGTTTAGAACTTTATGGTAATTAATTTTTTATATTACTAAACACATGCCCATTTATACCTTCCAGACTCTGTGGGGATAGGGAGTAATTGCGGTTAAAGAAAAATTCGCCGTCCTAGCCGTGGATCGAACCCGGTATCTGCAGGTGAGAAGTCAGCTCACTTACCCGTTTGACCACGGAGACAGTCTTATTTTCTGATATTATAACTAAGTGCATTGAATGTTTAACCTTGTTTTTGTATTGATTGCAGATCTGATTAGAAGCAGTGATTGTAGGAGTGACCATTTAAAACTGCGTGTTCGGTTTAGTTCTATCAACATAAATGGATTTTCATTTCCTTCACTTTATAAGAGTTTTAATGTAATAAAGAACTAGACATGAAATTCTGTAGTGAAACCATGAGTTCACCTGTAGTATTCTTTTCGGCGTGATGTAGGTGTAAGGAAACATTCTTTAGCAGGAGCGTGCACAAGGGTTGAGATTTCATGATAGACAATATTAAAATAATTATATTCTTCTGTTACTTCATGCTATTCAAGATAAACATTTTCCAGAAAAAAAATGTTCTTATTCAATTGTTCCCCTTATAATTAGGGACATTAGCGGAAATTACTAGGTTAGTCGGATCTTTTATAATGTTTAGCCCTGCGATTCTCATTGAAATTCGTTCACTTTTTATGTGTTTAACGCCTGCTTTTACTACTTGTGGCACCGCAGGCGATGACACTACTGATATATGGAATGAACGTGGAGCACCGGTGGAATGTGATGGCAGGGGGAAACCTGAGAAAACCCGCCCCCTGCGCCGCTTTGTCCATAACAAATCCCACATGCTGTTGCCTGGGGTCGACTCCGGACCTCCTTGGTGAGAGGAGAGTAGTCTAACCAGTCGACCATGGCGCGGCCTCACGATTTGCATTGACATGAGTAAACCAATAAAGATGAAACGAAACATCGCTTCCGGTTTAAGAGAGTTGAAGTAGTATAAATCTGAAGTCAATAAAAATTGAGTGTTTAAGTTATACTGTACATACAACACTAATATTTTTGTGAAAATGATCAATTGGTATTTTCAACCGATTAGTGTCCTTGTGCTCCTGCACCCATGACTTGAACGAATCGCCCATCATTAAGATGAGATTTTCTTTTATATATAATTCACGCTTATAATTCTAAATAATAGCAGAATGTTTTCATTACATGTTACTCCGTTGTACATTAGAAATAAGAAATTTAATGTGCCAAAGCACTTCAATTGTCACTTCGAATTTGTGTATTTTTAGAGGTACGCTGCTTCACATGCACTCACTCGCACACTATACTTTGTCTAAAACTTGCTTTTGAAGTGTTCGGTTGCCCTCAAATCGTGTATTCAGTGTGAAAAACCTTTTGTATCGAACTTACTTGTACAAATTCTCTTTTGTAGAAATATATGAAGTTCTTATGTAATGCAATTTTTTCTCATGAAGCTAGTAAAATTTCTGAAAAAGCATTATAAGTAAATTAAGCTGTCGCTGTATATTATACATTTAAGAACAAGGAGAGCGAATTTTTTAAAAATCCTACCAGCCGTTTCAAGGTTCTTGATTGATTAGGTATCTTCTTTTTTGCGAATTAGCTCGTAGTTTTTCAGATGATTCCTACCAATCACTGCGCTGAGACCTTTTCTCTAAATTGAGTTATCTGATATCTGCCTGTTCCACTTTTATAGATGGGCTTCTACCGTAAACTTGATTGGGTTTTTAGCATTGAAACTGTTTTTCATTGGTCGAGCTATGTATTACTTACATTCTTGTTAGAGAAGTGTGTGATAAAAGTAAAGCTGAAGAAACGGATTATTTCCTGTATGAATGCTAGTAAACAGAAGTGCCCTCTAGATATTTGCGACTCAGCCTGGTGTTCCTGTTTTGCTGGTGTAAAGGGGTATTTTCGCTCTCAAACTTAAAGCGTGCAGGACGTCTATCACCAGAAATTACAATATTAAATTGTCTGATTATACACAATGAGGTATTCACCTACAAGCCCTTATCACCTGTCATGTAATCGATAATTTAAATGCCTAATTATGCAAAGGATTAGGATGTTGAAAATTTGTATTTGTTTTTGTGGAATAAAAACATTAGTGGGATTATATGTACATAATAGTTTTATTTATAAGTATTTTCATTACATTCCTTCTCCATGTCCGTGCCTCTTCAAAATGTTTTATTTTCATTAGTTAGATTAAATAAATGTTTGCTTATAAATGTGCCAGCTTCTTTACATCTTCATTTCTTTTTAAATCCTACTCATCCTTTGTTTTATTTTATTAAAAGAGTCTAGCGGCTTCGTTTTTTTCATGAATGCAATTATATATTATAGCACTATATTTTTCAATATATTCACAATGTGCGCATTTTGTCTTTTGTGCACATGCAGAATTTAGGGAGTCATAGGCGCGCTTTATATATGTCATGTATATACAAAGCCATTATGATCACTGCTTTTGAGAAGCACTGGTAGTTCATAATAAAGCACTACACTAGAATTATTTGTTTTGGGTATGTAGAATGGGATGGATGCGTTTAGTTGGTCTGCTCTGGGTTTCATATTTCTCTATGCTTGCCTCTCGTTTACAAGTGTTGTCCATGCGGTCTTCCAATAATCTCAGCTTCCTGAGATGACTAGCAAAAGGGTCTTTCTCCTCTTGTATCTCCTTGGATCTGGAACATTAGAATTATTGAAAATTAGTAAATGTTATTAGTTTTCCTTTGACTCGATCACTGCAATGGAAATAAGGTTAGTTTCTTTCTTGATGTAATAGCAATATATTATACTCACATTGATGCTTGATTCGACGTACTCATATTCGGAATGTCATCATAATCTTGTACAGGGCAGTTGTTCCATGGGTTTGAAATGCAGACATCCACCTCGTCAACGTCAGTCCTAGCAGGGTCTATGAGCTCTGGCGGTACCGGGATTGACTCTCGAACTCTGGAAAGAACAATGAGGGTTATTAATTTTTTCAAGAAATAAATGTGTGATGTGCTGGCCACTCGTCGTATTTTTAGTTTGTAATTACCTTTGTCTCATATGCCTTGACCAATACACGCTACAGGTCGAGTTGCAGATGAAGTATGATGTTATTCTATAATGCACTGCGGGTTTTGAACAAATCACCACATGAGTGCGACCGTTGCATAATTCTAAGTGATCTTCAATCTCATGTGCTGATCTAAACATATCCGTTGCATCTATGGTATCTGAATCGTGAAGCTCTTGTGTGTTCTGACCCCTAGATATATAAAAATGTATTGGAATTAGCCATCATTACTCGAATACATTTGTAGTACTTATAATAGTACAATATATCTTTCTTGTAGACAGAGCAGTCTTCGGAACACGGATTCCTTGAAGGTATCTGATTATGGTAAGCAGGGTATATGCATGTAATCGTATGCATTCGTCCATTGCACGATTCTTTGTGAAAGTATGTATAATGATGCGAATCTTCAGCACACTCTCTCCTGTATTCGTTCATATCATCAAAAGCTTTGACGTTTGTTTTCAAGAATGCTTTTTCACGGCGGTTATATCGAATAAGTAGCTCTATATTGCAGACCTCAGGCTTATATAGTTGCTCACATAAAAAAAACATGTTTTCTTCAGTGTATACCTAAGTAAGGGGAATGCATGTATCTGCCTGTTCTTAGCCTAGAGGGGCCGAGTGAGGATGTTTTTCTAACAGAAAGCTCTGAAGGTGAGAGCTAGGATGTTTTGTTCAAAATGTCGCCAGCCTTCTTTATCGTCTGAAACTGGTCGGATCATGCTTCGCTTTTTGTAATAGGTAGTATGTTTCCGTTTTCCCTTGTGTTATATGTTAGCCAAGAGGTGAGCAGCCTTGCGCGGCTTTCTTTCATAGCGATTGTGATAAGTGTTTATGAAAATGTTTATTTATGCTCAATCCTCAAGTTATGTGATGAGTGCTTCGAGTTATAAATTATACTTCTCTGTTGAAGTTAGAGAATACTGCTGTGTCAGTTGTAGGCTGTCTAAGTGATTTCAAGCAATGTTAGCTGTTAGTTTTGGTATGGTATTTCATTTGAAGGTATTTATTTATGCATAATCGTCAAGGTACGTGATGCTTCAAGCTATAGTTTATACTACAGTGTTGAAATTAGAGAATACTTCTGAGTCAGTTGTAGGCTGTCTAAGTGATTTCAAGCCATGTTAGCTGTTGGTTTTACTATGGTATCCCCTTGTTGAAAATGTACAGTGTTGAAAATTAGAGAATACAGCTCAGTTAGTTGTAGGCAGTCTAAGTGATTTCAAATTGTATTAGCTGTTGTTTTTACTTTCTCTACACGTACTTTGTACATAGTGTATAGAGAAGGTATTGTATTCCACCCTAAATCGGATGCTGATTTTTCACTGGGAATATAATGTTTTTAGGGTCCCCTGTATCCAAAATAATCCATTTTAGAAAAAGATTCGTGTGTGTTTGCATGTCTGTGTGTTTGCGTGTGTTGGTGTGTATATGTGTGTGACTGGGCAGCATAGCTCAAAAACGCAAATTCGGTAAATTACCAAACTTGGTATTTAAGTTTAGTATCTTCCAGGTATGCGACCCGAAGATTTTTGAGAAAAGCCCTCCCAAACTACCCTTTACATGGAACGTTTTTTCGAAAAGTTTTATTTCTAAAAATGGTTCTAACGATTTTGATTAGAATATCGCATATTAAAGATATTTACCGGACAAATAAAATGTATAACTTGAATTTTCTGAGTATAATCTCTGAAGACCTTTTTTATTCTGAATAAATTGTTATAACTAGTAAACCATAAGAGATAGATAAAAGCTTACCACACAAAAATGTAGGGCACGTTAAAACACACGATTTATGTTAAATACATGATTTTTGTGGAGTGAACCCTTTTTTTCGATATAATCCTGGTTATTTGTTTCAGCTTTAAAACATTTACTTTTCTCTTACAGGAGAGTGACATAGCAGCCAACTTTTGACTATGACTATCACTTTAACCTATGGTACTCCCTTAGTTAGCTTCTACTTACAAGGAAGCAAGTTGAAGACTATTTCTACTAGTTTTTACTCGATTAGCATGAAGTAAAAAGACGTACAAGCTTTTTAACAATAATTTGTTTCAGAGAGGTATAGAAGGTCACGTGAATGGAACACACCATATTTTGGTATAGGTCTGACATTTGCGTAAATAAAAACATTTTATGTCTTGTGATAGTTACGAATAATGTTTGAATACACTGGGCGTATAATCCAAGTATGTAATTAGCATGTAGATGTAATTTCGTGAAGAATTTATATCACCCATTTCGCTACATCGTTGCAAATGGAGTTGTTATTTACATTTTTCAATTGAAGTAAAGGCATAATTGTAATTAAAATTTATTGAATTAACCGAGAATCTAATGCTCGTACTGAATAGGAGATGGTAAGGGTTGAGAAAAGTCTAATAGCCTTTTATTGTAACTTCAATTCTCAAAGCGTTATTGGCATTTTAACTGGCGTAATTGTAATTAAAATTTCTTAAATTAGCCAATCACAAATGGGTATGGGCTGATAAAGGAATAAGGAAAGTGTTACGGCGTTTTATTGTAGCTTCAATTCTCTAAGTGTTATTGACATTTTAATTTGCGTAATTGTAATTAAAGTTTCTCGAGTGTTGGATAGCTGGAATTCATTCTTGTACTGGATGAAGGGTGATAAATGAGCAAGAAAAGTCTCATAGTATTTTATTGTAATCTCAATTATTTAAGCGTTATTGTCATTTTAATTAGTGTAATTGTAATTAAAGCTTCTTGATTATTCGTGAAGTTAATTCTTGTACTGGATAGGGGATTATAAGGGAATAAAAACAGCTTTTATGTATAGCGAGTGTTATAATTGCATTCTACATTCAATCCTTTTTGAGGTTGTTTAATTATACATAGCAGTAAAGTCGCGTGGTTGCATCCTCACTGAAAGTCGAATGTAGGTCCTCGTTTAAGAACGGATATTAAGATTTATAATGTTTGGAGTTGTAATGATGTTGGCATTCTCAGTGTTCGAGAGATCCCAGGTTCAATTCCCTGTTGGGTGCCCTCTGCTCGTTGGAAACACAATCACTTCGCCGCCATATTGGTTTTTGATGTGATAAGTTAGTAGGTTTTATAAAAGCAATTCTCTCTCTTGCTATTTTTCATTTCATATGTTGGTATTGAATAATAAAGCTTTTAACATGTTCAATCGTGTGAGTGCTATAATTCCTTGCAAAAATATTACCGCTAACGCATGTTCAATTGATATCTAATAATTTATATCAAATATTCCACTCAGTAATTTTATCGAGTTTTTTCGCCATGACAGTTGAACTATGTTTGTATATTCAGATTCTTTGTGAAAAGTTAGACTGATTTGTCATGCAAATGAGCCTTGTAGCTCTCGAATTGCCAGAGATAGAGAAATCCTACGTGTTTTTAATTAAAAGAGACTATCGAATTGAAATCAAAAGAATTTTGTATTTATGATCAGAGATTCAGATTCCTCGTGAAAAACTAGATCGATTTGATATGCAGATGAGCCTTGTAGCTCAAAAATTAGAAATTCGAGTGGGCGTGGTCAATCGATTAAATTGAATTTGATCTGTGAATGTGAAAGACGATTGTTCAAGTGATTAAGAGCCCTGCAAGTAAAATCTTTTAGACAGGTGGTTTGGCAAAGGGGGAGGGGGTAGTAGCCGGCAGCACATACTTTGATTGACAGGTACATGGGGAAGCTTTTAGACTGTTGTCTTGGCAAAGAGGCAGCGCTGTGTGGGTGGTCTTTCGGCTGATGTTTATCTTAAGTGTTACATATGTACATGATGTTTTACATGGGCGGCATCCTTTGAGTCCTGAAATCCCCCTTTCCTCACTACTTGCAATTATATTTGTAGTCCAGATTGTAACAGACGTCCTCCTTGTAACCAGTCAGCTGTTCAAGAGTTATGGTTTCCTTCCATACTAGAGTTTTCTTTAACAGAATCCATTGGGGTAATATCGAGAGATCGTGGTAGGATTCTATTGCAGCACGAAGCCCGAACACCTTTCCACTGAATACGTTATCTGCAGCTGATACATACTGTACAGGAGCTCCATGCTGGAACAGCATCTAAACCAGAACCTCAGGTTCAAACGTTGTACACAGCCTTACGTGTTGTACTCGAAATTAAATATCACTCACAAATACACATACAGGCAGACATATAGTTATTTTCCAAAAATGTATGTATGTATGTGTGTGTGTCTCCCTCTCTCTCTTCATTCCCTCAGTACAACATTTACATCGCTTAAGTAATCGGTCTTTAAAAACAATATTCTCTTACTTTTCATTTATATTTTGTAAAAACCGTTATTTGCGTTGTCGAGACTAAAATGCTTACGTTTCATTTGTCATTTCCTGTTTCCCATTAACTATATCGTGTACGTAGTATGCCCTACCAATCTAGATACACACATTCCCTAAGTGTATGTGGTCAGTTTTGTGCATTAACAATGATTTATTTCCAAATAAATGTACTTAAGTTAATACTTCAAGAAAACAGAATTTGCTTTATACTTCATATTCATACATCACAGTTGTTTGTGATATGAGAAGCAAATTCTTATAATATTTAAAATACGTATTAGCAACTAGTCCCACGAATAATCTATTTGTATGTGCAATGTTTCAGTGCTTTGATTCGTTAGTTGATACTGTAACTAGTTATGTACGTGTATCTTCAGAGACTATATTTCATTCCTTATCTTTTTGTTTTAAACAGGAGTACAAAAGGTGGATATGGAGGCGCCAGGTATCGATCCTGGTACCTCTCGCATGCTAAGCGAGCGCTCTACCGTCTGAGCTACGCCCCCCGATGGCTATTTTCTACCCTTGAATACGAAGAAAGAAATAGCCCTGTCAGGAAATGATGCTGGCCTGTAAGCAAAACAATTAGGCGGGCTTTCACACCCAGTATAGAATGAGACGCTGAGAACTACATCAGTTAAGGAGCATCCATAAATATAACTCCATTTCCAATTTCTGGAGAAAGGATCTGGTTATAGCATTATTGGCTATCAGCTATTCCTGCACAGTGTTCCCGTAGTTTCAAACCTTATATTAATGTCTGCTTAGTATATAAAATAATTATGGACTAGCTACTAGATATAAACAAATCTACTGTAAGTTTTATCTTACTGCAGAACATATAGGGACTTGTCCGGGGTATGATGCTAGGACTTCTCGCAGCCTAAGCGAGAATTATGCCTATAGACCAACAAAACAGCTGTAGAATACTCTTATAACTAATACAGATATCATAAATTTATTGGCTTTAGTGAAGTAAAACAGTCACAACTATCGACATATCCAAAAGATATCTCTACAGTTAAACACCGCAAATGCGTATATTTTTAAAAAGAGAGAGATTACTTTTTAGGGAGCAATTAGAAACAAACAATGCACTACATTTTGAAGTACACATTTGCAATGTTTGATTCTCCCAGAGCGGATATAACGCATATTTTTGATATCATTTTATAGCGTTTCGCTGGTTAAACGACTCTCAGCTGTTTTTCTCAGGTTCAATTTTTTGTTATTTTCTCATATTCAGAACCTATCTTTCCTACAGGAATACATTTAGAGGTCTGAAACCTTTCCCAATGTAATGCTAAGTATGTGTAATAAACTTATTACTTATATTAATTATGCTCTTTAAATAGTTCAAAGATTAGTTTTAAAAATAAATTAGTATAATAGTGGGCTATTTTTGCAGTGTTTTCCGATAGGCGTTATAAAATATATTTTTAAAAGACTATGCAATATAGGACAATTTCAACCAAAGAATGTTTCACAAAGCTAACATGAAATTTAATTTTAAATATGGTGCTTTAGCTCAAGATCATCTCCTTAACACACAATGTATTCCAAATAACCTTTTCTGTGACATAAGGGATTCATTGGATATACGTTAAAATGGTGAAATTAATAAAAGCTTTGTCATTCTTTTAAAGTCCTGTTGATTTGCACTTATTTCTCGAAATGGCATGGAACGAGTACGGAATTTCAAGTCCCGCGTATAGTTAGTGTCCATTTCAAAAACCTTTGTCTATCACTATTGCCTTTGAGTCTATAAAGAATTGTGTCATGTAGCTATTTATATAAAGAATTGTCTCCATTAAAATGAAATAGAAAAATAAGCTTTCATAAGAAGGTTCGTAGGTATACCCATTAATAAACTACAGAGAGTAGAGGAAGTCTAAGAATGTAACACATAAGATTTTTTTTTTTGTTAGAATATGTAGCAATACAATAAAACACACCCTGAATCATACTAGCTGTGGAAACACATATGCAAATGATTTTGTAGAACTGATATTCCCAATTATACACATGCGTCATGCATTTCCAGACAATACCTCGATATGTTATTCCTTGTTGCGCGACACGAAATCGCGTGCATAAAATAAGACCTTACTTAAGTTTAGAAAAGATATTTCTTTAATTTATTACGTTGAGTGAGAAGGAAAACAAGCAAACAAAAAAAAACGGACGCATTCAAGCACTTATCGTAATGGGTCATTTAAATTATTGAGATATGCACAATGATATATGTTTTCGTGAAAATGGATATTTGACGCATTGTATGTTTTATTGCTCATACTTTTCCATCCGGTAGTTGCATCATTTCCATCTTCTGGTTTACTACGTAAAAATTATCGAAATATGTTCAGAATGAATAGGGCTATACACTATACATAAAAAATCTGATGCGCTCCATTCACATGACTTTCTCTACAACTCTGCAACAGATTATTGTTAGAAAGCTTTGCTTCTATTTACTTCATCCTAATCGAGAAAAATTAGCTGAAATACTCTTATTACTTGCTTCCTTGAAAGTAGAAGTGAAATAAAGGTGTACTATAGTTTAAAGTGATAGTCAAAAGCTGGTTGCTATGTGATTGAAGTTCCTTTGTATGGACAGAAGTTGACAAATTCCAGTATGATAAAGGTATGTTTATTAACGCTGAAACAAAAAACAAGGAATGTCTAAAAACGATCAACTCCACGAAAAAAAATGTATATAACATACATTGTGTGTCTTAAGGTGCTCTACATTTTTTGTGTAATAAGTTTTTATCTAACTCTTACGGTTAAGCAGTTATGAAAATTTCGTAAATTTCATCCAGAAAAAAGTAGTCTTCAGAGGCTATTTCCAAAAAATTCAAGATATAAATTTTATTTGTCTTTAATATATCTTTAGTATACAATATTTTTTATCAAAATCGTTAGAGCCATTTTTAAGAAAATCAAAAATTTCGAAAAAGTTCCATGTAAAGGGTAGTTTGGAGTTGGGGGATTTTTCTCAAATGCTTCGTGTCGCATTCCTGGAAGATACTAAACTGAAATACCGAGTTTGGTATTTTACCGACTTTTCGTTTTTGAGTTATCGTGTTACAGACTCATACAGGGAACCCTAAAACACATATTTCCGGTGAAATCTCGGTATCGAATTTTTGGGTGGAGTGCAATACCTTCTCTATACGCCGTATACATAGTACGTGTAGAGAAAGTAAAAATTGAATATGTACATTTCATTATTCGTGCAAATATATAACAGATTATATGTTTTAATCAAATTCGTGTAGGGCATTTTAAAAATATGAAAACGAAAAGATATCCAATTATCTATAGAGCGGTAGACATTCATATTTTATGTCGCATTCTTGGAAAGTGCAAGCATACATATTTTGGTATTTACATGATTTATCGTAATATAGTAATGCTCATCTCTCTACCTCCCTTACTTTCTTTCTCCCACTGTCTCTCTCTCTCTAGCTCTTCATACACATACACAACCAAGGACCTTTTCAACAAAACACGCGTTTCCGATTAAATGTCAATAATGAAATTAAGTTGATAAATATTAAAGCTAGATAAAGGAAAATGAATTCTCTGTAAAGCGAGATTTTAACCATGGTCCACTACAGAAATGTTACATCAATAATCCACTTGACAACAATGACACTTTCGCGAAACACTTGTGCATCATCAGACTTACAATTTTACAACGCGTAATATCAACTGTCGGATAGACACAGCAGCGAACACAAACATTAAGAAATCCTAACTGCAGAAGTCAGCAATTTGTTTGGCGAAAATGTCTGTGTTTTTATGTATGACAACAACCTATGATTTGTATAATTACATAATTTCAGTATGTAATGAATGCAAGCGACGATAAGTGATGACACCTTTATATTCCAGCTGACAGAGTTATTTCAATTAATGATGAGAACCTTCTTAATAATGATTGTTATGTTTTAAAGTATTAACGCTAGAGATTCAATTTTTTGTCCGAGCATCACTGCCAATTTTCATTCAAATATGTATTTTAATTCTGCATATGTTAATTAATTCATACTATACATTTAGCTAAAGCAAAAACCTATTTCCCCTACAGGAACTTCATGGAACAACAGCCCACAAGAGACCCTAGCCTATTGCCCGGCCACTACATCTCCCATCTCGGCTCGAAGTCGTCAGGAATTGCGTGCGGAGCTGGAGTCCCTCCCGACTGGTTGATGCGGTCTTCTTGATCTGGAGTCGTTACTTCACAATCAATTAGCTTTCAATTGCCCCCCCCCAGGTACCTAACGAAGCTGAGTGCACTCGTGACCAGACCTCCCAGGGGTGGAATATTTCTCACATCGGCACCAGGAATCGAACCCAGGTCTCCGCTTGGCAAGCCATCGCGCTAAGGAGACAACCTTGAACTAATGCACAATTTTAAAAATGACATTTCATATTACCTTTGCAACGCATAGTGTGGTTGAAATTGTCCTATAGTGGATAGTCTTTCAAAAATATAATTTATAACAAAAAGAGGAAACCACCACCAAAATTAGCCCATTATTATACTAATTCTTTTTAAAACAAATCCTTGAACAATATAAGCAACCTAATTATTATAAATAATGAGTTTATTAAACAAGTTTATCATTACATTGGGAAGGATTACAGCTGTATTTTTTGTGGGAGAAGATGAGTTCTAAATATGAGAAAATTACAAAAAATTGAACCTAGAAAAACAGATTTAAAGTTTGACTGAGAATCGTTTAACCAGCGATTCGCAGTTAAAAATGGTATAAAAATATGGGTTATATCCACTCTAGGAGAATCAAACAGTGCAATTATGTACTTTAAAGTGTAGTGCATTTTTGTACCAAAATTATAAATTGATCGCTAAAATAACAGGCATTTGCAGTGTTCAACTGTAGAAATATCTGTTATTTCGATAGTTGAGACTGTTTTAGTTTTCTAAAACCAATACTTTTATGATATCTGTATTGGCTATAAAAGTATTATACAGCTGTTTCGTCGGTCTATGGGTATAATTCTCGTTAAGGCTGCGAGAACTTCTGGCTTCATATCCCGGACGTGTCCTCGTATTTTTGCAGGAAGATAAAACTTACAGCAGATTTGCTACATCTGTACCTAGCCCATAATTATTTTACATACTAAGCAGACTCCTCCATTAATATCAGGTTGGAAACATGTGAACGCTATATAGCAACAGCTGCTAGCCAACAATTCTATAGCCAGATTCTTTCTTCGGAAAATGGAAATGGAGTTACATTTATGGAAGCTCTTCCATACTATACTGGGCTTGAAAGATAGTTTAATTTTGCAGCACCATTATCAGGGAGGGCGACATTTTTATTGCACTCAAGGGACAAAATATACCATCGGGGGGCGTGGCTCAGATGGTAGAGCGCTCGCTTAGCATGCGAGAGGTACCAGGATCGATACCTGGCGCCTCCATGGTGATTTTTGTAGTCCTCTTTAAAATAAAAACCTAAAAGTATTAATCCCCAAAATCAGAAAAGCGCCTTGTAAAAAAAATATAGAAGATTAGGTTACAGCTTCGACTAATGAATCAAAAGTCCTGAAACATCACATATACAAATAGGACTAGTTTGTTAAAACTTATTTTAAATCTTATAAGATTTTTTTTTTTTTCGCATTTCGCAGCCAGCTGGGGATGTCAAATTCGAAGGATTTGTTTTCTTGAAATATTACGTTCAGTACATTTTTTGGAAATCAGTTATTGTGTTAATTAACGCATTGTTACATGTTGTGCAAAAGTGACTATATACACTTGCGGAATGCGCGTGGCTGCATTGGTAGGTCGTACCACGTACATGATATGATTGGTAGGAAATAGAAACTTACACGAATTGCTGACAAATAATTCGTAACCATAAGCACTGTAGTCTTTAAAACAGAAACAGTTACCAAAAGTGTTAACGAAAAGCAGAGAATATTCTCTGTGAGTTAGATTACCAAAGCGATGTAAGTGCTCTATTGAGGGAATAGACACACAATTTCGAGTCAGTTTCAACAATTACGTAAGGTTGTGTAGAGTTACTTTGGATCTGAGGTTCTGTTTTAAATGGTCTTCCAGCATGGAGCTCCTGCACATTATAAATCAGCATGTAGGACGAACCAAGATAACTTTTACAGTGAAAGGATGCTTGGACCTGGCTGCAATTATTGAATTCCGACTTCTATCTTCCGATATTCCCCTATGGGAAATAAATCACTAGCTCTAGCATCTGAACCAGAAAAGTAAGAATATGGAAACTCAGTCCTGGGTTCGTTATTATTCAAACTAAAACTCGGCACCATTTCTCTGTGCACCTAATCTTAGGTGGTCTGTATGTAATTTCACTCTCAAAAACTATTTACAGGGTGGCGCAAAAGTCTCTACACCCACACAAATGTAACTACTCACTTATCCTTCTCCATCAACTCACCGTTGAAGTTTAGCTAGAACACTCTGACACACATGCAAACACAGCTGAATGAAGTTAGTTGTCTACATTGTGGGAGATATCCTCATTTCAACCAACCAGTCAGCTGATCAAGAATTAGTGGTTTATTTCCACACGTAGAGTTTGTCTTTAATCCTACCCAAAAGGAGCAATACATTGGGAGATCGAAGTGGGAACTCAATTGCAGCACAAAGTCCAAGCACTCTTCCACTGAAGACGTTATCTAGGTCCATCCTGTATACTGATACACAATGTGCAGCAGCTCCATGCTGGATTAGCATTTATAACTGAAACTCAGTTCCAAATTAACTTACACAACCTTACGTGTTGCTTGAATTGACTGGAAACGTCACCATTCCCTCATCAAAGCACTTACTTACATAGCTTTGGTAATCTGCTTCACAGAGCAAACTTTGTGTTTTTTCATTGACATTTGTGAAAACTGTTTTTGTGTTGTCAAGATTATAGCATTCATAGGTACGATTCATTTTTTAACGCTACGTGTCATTTATGTTTTGCTACCAACCATATCCTTTACGCAGTACACCAAACCAATCTAGATACAAGCTTTCCCATCAATGTAGGTAGTCACTTTTGCGCAGCCCCTTATATTGGCAATGAATTTATCAACATAATAATTTATTTCCAAAATATAATTAATATTTCAAAAAAGCACAATTATAGTTTGTTTCTTCGTAAACTAATTTCCGCAGCTGTCTGCCAAATGGAAAACAAAATTTTATTAGGCTAATACGTATTAGCAGACTCGTTCCACCTGCATATGTATTTGTAAATGCGATGTTTCAGGTCTTTTGATTCGTTAATTGATGCTGTAACTGAATATTCATAGCTCATATTTTATTGTTCACCTTTTGTCCACATTACTCCTTTCACAGATTTTGGAGAATACACTTTAGTTTTTCGGTTTTTATTTTAAAGGGGGCAGCAAAAAAGGATTATGGGCACCAGGCGTCGATCCTGGTACCTCTCGCATGCTAAGCGAGCGTTCTACCATCTGAGCTACGTGTTATGTATTTCATAACCCTTAACTCCCGCAAAAGAACCTCAAGTTAGACTTGTTGGTTGGCGGTTATGTAACAATCACGTGGTTTCAAACGATGTAATAATAGAGGAGTGCGCCTAGAATTTAAAATAATAATAATAATAATAATAATAATAATAGTAATAATAATAATAATTAATGTGCTTGACGAACAACAAACTTACTGAGTCAGGTATGGCAATTATAGCTTAAGGAGGGAATTTCGAATATTTTTCCATACTTTTTTTTTTGCAATGTAAATATATAAGTTTATTTTTATTTGTAGTAAGATAACATAATTTAAGATATTTTATTGCTTATAACTAGAACAAAATATATGTAACAATTGTATTATGAAACTGGGGCGATCTTTTGGGAGGAAAAGGCCAGCTTCTCGCAGGTTATTCCGAAAGGGCCCGAAGTCGCCAGAAAATTTACCGCTGTGTGGCCATTATATGCCATAAATCCTGTCCAGCGCGAGGTCAAGGGAGGGTACCAGAAATACTCGATATTTGCCACGTCTATAGGGGTGAATGAATTTCGACCAAAGGGAAGCCGACAGCTTAAAAACTGCCGGCAAATTAAGAAACCATAGCGAAAACGATCGGCAAATAAGAGGCTGATTGTAAGGCGCAAAGCCAGGTTTTAAAAATCGTATAAATACGGGTGTCCGGAAGGCACAAGGTCTTATTGCATGTTGCTTATATCGTTCGGTTGATAAAATTATGCTCCAGTGCCCAGAACGGCCAGAACAGGAAAGCGCGGTGAAGAAGATGAAGTGGTCATACGTGAGTTTAGATCACACAAAGTGGCGCTCGCGTCTGAGCAAAGAAAATCGCGAAGTGAGAGCCGCCGGCACGAAGAAACCTCAATGCCCAGGAGAGAGGGAGAAACGCAAAATGGAGGAGAGGACGGAGACTTAAGGCTTGCTTTTCTTCAATCTGAAAACTGAACTGTACTAGAACTTAAAACTGAAAAATTATATTCAGTTCAGTTTTCAATCCAGTTCTGTTCAGTTGTGCTTTCCTAGAGTACAACTGAAAACTGAACATCATTCAAATGGTTGAGGAATGGTTGAGAAGGTTATAGCAGAGCACGCAGCACTTGATTTTCCCAATTCCTCTACCAACTCCCTCCAAAGCCTTTGTTTCTTCTCTATGTTTCTATACTCGATATGTTGTATGTTATATAAAAGTTCTTTATGACCAACAAAGTCAATTATTCTCTCTTCCTCAATTTGTGGAAACTTTCGTTTTCCACTCATTATGTACAAATATTTAAACCAAATTACAAACAAACTATAACCTTACTTATGCTATCTCGTCGTCCAAAACTCAACTGAAATGAACTGAAAAAACGACTTCCACAATAATTTTAGCCACATAAATTTCTAGAAAACTTAAAATGTGTAGTGACAAACGAGAAAGGAGAGATTCAGTTGTCAGTTCAGTTCAGTTAGGCAAATCAACTAAAATCAGAAAATATGTTTTAGGAATTAAATTATAAAAAAATAATTCAGAAAGTAATTTTATCCTTTCTATTTTAACTCATGTTCCTTAGAAACTATTTCATAGTAATGTTTTGTTTTCCTTATCGTTATTTGCTAGAAGACATCAATAAAATAGTTTTTTTGCGTGACATGTGTTACCTTTGTGATATAATTTAGTTTTATGTGTTTGATATAAATATCTCAGCTTTTTCCATTTTTAATTATGAAATATTAAGTACACTTTTTATGTTTTTTTAAAAAATGAATAAGTATATACCTTTTGCATGTTTGTGCTTTTTATAATATAATGATATATGTAATATTTTAGTAACAGTTTAGGCAGTATCATACCTTAATTTTTACTTTCTCTACACGTACTATGTACATAGTGTATAAGAAGGTATTATAATGCACCCAAAAATTCGAAACCGAGATTTCACCGGAAATATATGTTTTAAGTTCCCTTGAATCCAAAAAAAAAAGCATTTGTAGAAAAAGATCTATGTGCATGTCTGTGTGTGTGTGTGTGTGTGTGTGTGTGTGTGTGTGTGTCGGTAAGTTGGTAAAATACCAAACTTGGTATTTAAGTTTAGTAGTATCTTATAGGGATGCAATACAAAGATTTTGAGAATCCCCCACCCCAAACTGCCCTTTACATGGAAACATTTTCGAAATTTTGTATGTTCTCAGTAATGGCTCTAACGATTTTGATTTGATTAAAATACTATATATTACAGATAGCTATTAGGCAAATAAAATGTATATCTTGAATTTTTGGGGAATAGCCTCAGAACACCTCTTTATTCTGAATGAATATTGCTGAATTTTGCATGACTGGTAAATTGTAAGAGATAGGCAAAAACTTACTAGGCACACATAAAATGTAGAGCATGTTAAAACATACAATTTATACATTTTTTTCTCGTGGAATTGATAATTTCTGAGATATTCCTTGTTATTTGTTTCAGATTCAAAATACTTAAATTTGTTCTCACACAGAAAGTTATAAACTCCTGGCCATGCATAGAAATGGATTTTAACCACATGGCAGCCAGCTTTTATAGGATTTGACAATCATTTTAGCCTAGTGTTTTCCCTTATATAGCTAGCTTTTATTTAGAAGGAAGCAAGTAATTAAGACAATTTCTGCTAATGTTTACCTCGCAGACAGAAAAATATGTTTTTAATAATAATCTGTTACCACAATGTAGAGATAGTCATGTGAATGGAACACATCAGATTTGTTATTCTTCCTCTCTCATCAACAAGTTAGTACTTGTATGAATATCTGTTTCCATTCAATCACAGTCATCTAAACAAATATGAAGGTTTATACAGCGAGACATTATTCAGGTTCCTTAAATGCAAATATTAGTCAACCAAAGCTCAAGCAGTCTACTTTATTAATTGAGTTTATTATAGTATTAGTTAGTTCATTACTTGGATTGAATATAAACTATATGATTAGGTTAAATTGTGATGAAGTCTTATAACCATTATATTATACTGTCTTTCATGCTGAGCCTTTGGCCGCGCCGTGGCCGAGTGGTTAGACCACTCGACTCTCACCTAGACGGCCGGGGTTCGATCCCAAGCGACCGCATGTGAGATTTGTGGTGGACAAAACGGCGCTGGGGCGGGTTTTCTCCGGGTACTCCGGTTTCCCCCGCCATCGCATTCCACCGGTGCTCCATCATCATTCATGTATCATCAGTGTCACCGCCTGCGGTGCCATTAGTAGTTAAAGCGGGCGTTAAACACTACCAAAAAAAAAAAAAAAAAAAAAAAATGCTGAGCCTTTAAATATAATGGTTTTCATTTAAACATTCTTTAATTGTGACCACGATTAAAACTTCTCCAAAAAGGGAGGAATTAGTTGAATCGTGTGGTGAAGGCATGTTTCTATGTCCATATTTAATTAATTTAATTACTGCTTTACCCACCACAGAATCAACATCATAGATGAGTGGTACTATAAGTAGCCAAATATCATTCATCACTAAAAAATCTATTTGCAATAATTCCAGTTTTTGCACTTTACTGCAGTTAAAGCTACTGTAGAACACAACAGTTCCTAATTAACTTTCACTTTCTGTGGTAAATTATGATCCATCAAAAGTTGTACTTTTGACACATTTTGTTTACAACATTGGAACATCTGAAACTTCCTTAATGGTGTATTACACTTTCCATGAATATAAAATTTGGCTGCAAGAAACAGTGAACACCTTCCATATCTTCCCAACAGTCAGAAGTTTGCAACACATTGTCACAGTGAAGTATTTATTAGTTATAGCTTAAATCAATGGATAAGAGGAACTGACATTGTAATTATTCAACTTAGTAAGCAAAAATGTATGCCTAGGGAGAAAGAATAAAAAGTAAGACAAAAGTATTCTGCTAATTCTGATATATAGTGTTACATGAATTTAATGCTTTTTGTAAAGCGAATTTGAAACTTTCCAAAGTAGATAAAAATGCATCGGCACTGAGTTTCAAATTCTCTCAATTTGTTATTGGAATCACAATATAAAATAGGATGATTTAAGTATCCTTTATTTTCATTTGATTTTTAAAAGTGGAAAGCCACAAGATGCAGTTCAAACTTATTAGAATAAAAACGTATAGCACCTTGTACACCAAACTGTGTTACATAAGTTACATTATTCAGTTTCAAAATATCGCTGTGGCATGTTGATTTTTTTCAGACAGAATTTCTTTTAAATATAACAGATTACAAATCGTGATTGATATTCTGTTTCTCGTTATTAGCAATGTTATACATAATGCTATTTCCGTATTTTGCACAAAAGAAAGCAAATATTTAACCATACTAATTCCTTGGAATCCTTAGAAGAAACGTTTATGGAGGAAAGGAACTTTGACAGTTTAGAGTTTGTATTTCCGAACTCTGTTAATCAGCCATTAAGTTCCCAAATTTCCACTGTAATCATTTAGATAAATTTCATTATCCTTCCACATTGAAACTTCAAATCTGAATGTGATTCTACCATAGGTTCAACATAATACATAATTGCCTTGAAATTTAATGTTTCATTATTATTATTGTTATTATTATTTATTATTAATATCATTATGAAGATTATTATTGTTGGTGATATTATGAATATTATTATTATTGTTGGTATTATTATTATTACCACTAGTTATGTTTTTTTTTTGTTTCAGAAGTGTGGATCTTCATCTTACTGAGTTGCCCACATTAGTCATCCTCCACTACAAACATAATGATCACATTCATAATGCTGAAGCATTAAAACATAGCCAACAGATGAAGTCCGACGCAAGTTTTGAAAATGTTTGAAGCGGGATATACTCCTTCACGCGCTTTGGATATCCATAAAGAAGATTTATATAATGATCATGAGGATGACTATTACCTTATATTAATTATTATACCTTTGTGGACTACATGTCACTTTTGCCGCATTTACGGACAGACCAAAAAAAAAATACCATGTTACATTTACTCTACGACACCACATTGTTTCAGTAATCAATATGAACGGCTCAGATGAACTGGAATCTGCAATCTCGCAGCAGCACACAAATCCAATTCGTGTTTTGTTTCTTGTTCAGGGTAGGAAAGTTAACATCACACAAATCTAACGCGGCAACTGTTGCCGCGTTTTCGTTGCTATCCTGAATTGTTGCTATGGGTAAAGCTTCGTCATTAGCGTTAGCCTGCCACTGCCTTACAAAGTGCCCTTCCTGTTTACATGTAAAACAAAATTACATTGTCTGATGAAAAATAGATCCAGTAGTTTGTACCTTCATACTTAATCTGCATACTTTCAGGGAGCTTTTCTAGGTCATTAGGATTGACATACACTTGTCTCCTAAAACTTAGGATGTGTGTAAAACCTGGTTCGTTCATTCCTGCACGAATATGAACTATATAGATGAAGTGGGCTTAACCCCTAGTACTGCGAGTTGCTGTTCTATTAGCTGTTTAGGAATTGTTGGTCACACGTTTGAAAGAATAACCCTTTGCGGTTTTGTGACGAGGGCTCTAATACTTAGTGACACATTCTTTATGTTTACTTTAGGATGATTACGTGTCATTGTCTTATTAGCCAAGTACATGCGAATTCTTGCATTTGAAATGCGTGAAACAAATCTAATGCAACTTGGATCAATTAGTTTACCTATGGCTAAAACATATTCTTTTAGCGTGATTTCACTATGAGAATCTATAACAATAGCCTGATCTTTAAATGGTGTCATTTGTGTTACTGAAGCATTACTTTGCCTACCTTTAGGTTCTGGGTTCATTTTAGCTGGAATTGTAGAAGCTACATCGTTGTCTTTTGTCGGTGAAATTCTAGAACTTGTAGGGCTCTTGTTGCAGCTTTCCATACGGAGATAATGCCGCGTAACCTCTGGGAGGTTATTAACCTCCTTTAAACTTAATTTTGCACTTTTAGCTCTAGTTTAACATAACTAATTAAAAAACTAAAGTGTTTATTATTATAGTACACACACTAACGTGTTATAAAGCCTGAAAACACTCACAATTGACATATTTATAGAGAGCAAGTTACTCGTAAAACATTACCCAACCCGTTTTTCTTTTGTTCTGAAGTTGACATTCTGTCTAATGGCCGCACTGAAAACAACACAGTGCGTTAATTTGGTTCCATCCTCTGGTATCTCAGTTGGTAGAGCGGTGGACTGTAGTGGCAAGAATTAAGAGACGGATATTCGTAGGTCACTGGTTCAAATCCGGCCCGGAGAATAATCTTTTATATCATGTATATACCTATCAACAATTGATCAGTGCAATCTATCTCCTATTAAAATTTTTATCCAATAATTACTTTCCTACTAAATTTTAAAGTAAATTTATTTCTCTCTCCCACGTTCCTTATTTCTTTAGCCGTAATATCAAACAGTTACTTCCCGAGAGCCAGCTTCTCCCTTCTGAGCTATTAGGTAAGCCTGGGTTCTATTAGCAGTTCAAAAGTAGTAGTGGTAGCAAATTTTGTAAACCGAAAAGAAAGGAAGAAAGGAACGAAGAATGAAAGAAAGATTACACTGGTCTTGCATCTAAAGAAGTGCTGCTAAACGTGTATTATTGAACCAATTATACTTTGTTATTTGTTCTATTTAAATTTCGAGTTAAGGATGCGATGGTTTTAAGGAAAACAGGCAAGCAAGGAGATGTCACATATAAGGGGCGAAGCAGCTTTATCCAGGTGCTGATGGTTTCTTTTACCTGTATTTGGTAAAGCTACAGCTAAATGATTTATCAGTTTTTTATTCCTTCCTCGATTTGTATGAAAAGAATGTCCTCCCACTATAGTTAATTTTTAATTTACTAATAATAAGCCTTTACTGTATTTCCACTTAGAATCATGAAGTATTAATTCCGATGAAAATCTAAGTTCATAATGACATTGTAATATAAAAATACTGTTAAGTTAAAATTCGTTGGAATATTGTAGACTGTTTCATAACATCTACTACTACTATTACAACTGGATGCTTAAGCTAACATATCTTCTTCTTCTTCTTCTTCTTCTTCTTCTTCTTCGGTAGGAGAATGATACACGATGAAAGTTGGTAACCTCAAACAAGAATATAATACAGCCAATAAATCCGCACTTTCCTATTTGCTCACTTGTGCCATTATCAAATGTCAGTTTTTGCCAAATTACATATCCTAAAAATTTGATACCCCTGGTGGGACTCGAACCCACAATCCCCGGTTTAGGAGACCGATGCCTTATCCATTAGGCCACAGGGGCTGTTGAGGTTTTGTTGAAGGCGCTGTTAAAGATCACCAGGGAGACGAAAATAAGCGCTTTGTGCCTAGTGTAGTCACTCCGGGGAGTATAAATTGGGATGTGGGGACTTTATAACTACCCTATTCTAATTCAGTTGGTCGTGGAAACGTGGTGGAGGATATGCGCTGCCTATTTCTGTTTTGTGAGTGAAATATTTTTAAGAAATGTTAAATAAAATTGTTTATTACCCATAAAATATTATTCTTTCGTATTTTCTTCTTCAATCAGCTTTCGACTCAAGCGCCCCGCCTTAGTACCCCTTTCAAACCTACACCCACATGCTTATTCCAAAGGGGAGGATCACTCTCACACCTGAAACTTCCCATCATTCTTATACGAGACCCTGTAGCTACGGAATATATGCTACCATTAAATTGCTTTGTAAACATAAGGGGAAAAGTGCATTCACTAGGCTAAAGTGATAGTTGAATCTTTTGCATGGCCAGGAGTAAACCAAAATGTGTATAAAATGATAGACGATTTCTCGTTTGAGAACAGTTTGAATAGTTTAAAATTGAAAGCTATAACAAAGAATAGCTTGTAAACGCCCAGCTAAACAAAAAATGTGCGACATAAATTGTGTGTTTTAACGAGAAGTATATATATATATATATATATATATATATATATATATATATTTGTTAATAAGTTTATTCTATCCCTTGCGGTTTAACAGTTGCGCACAAGACATCCAGAATGAAGAGGTCTTCAGTAGCTATTTGAGACAAATCAAGGAATACATTTGGTTTGTCTTGAAAGTATCTTAAACATATGGCACTTGGAGATGGGGTTTTTCCTAAAAATGTTCGTGTCGTATCCTTTAAAGATACTGAATTTAAATATCAAGTTTGGTATTTAATGGACTTTTCGTTTAAGATCTATGCTACCCAGACACATATATGCACATGCATATTTTCTAAAAGTACTTTGGGGTGGTGGGATCAAGGGATCTTAAAACATGTATTTCCAGTGAAATCTCGTTTTCGAATTTCTGCATGGATTACAATATTTTCTGTATACACTATGTAGGTTATATATATTTCCGTGACAATGAGTAGTAAGACAGTGTTATTGCTATATACATCACACTATAAATAAATACAAAATAAAATTGCCATGTTGTATAACACATCATTACTTGATTTACTGGTATATTTTCATTAAGAATGCTAGAAAGTTAGAATGAAAAAAAGTTACTCATTTCGCTTCACCATAGCTGCTGTATTCAATACTATATAGCACAAAATGAGCAATAAATTATATTTTCTAACACAACAGGACAAAGGGGCGTCCCGACAGAATCTATTGAAACACGGGTAAAACAGGTTGAAAAACATACTGTCCCGTTTGGGCACTTTAGCCAAAAGGGAATATTAGGCCCCCTCTTCAGAGTTATCGGCCAATAAACCTCTTACCCACTTTGGTCAAACTGTTGGAGAAGCTCTTTCAAAAACGCCTCCTTCGTTATATTGCTGATACCTTAGTAATACCTCATCAGCAGTTTGCTTTCTGACGGCACTATTCGAGCACTCACCAGCTTTTACGACTGCCTGAACACATCATACGTAGATTTGAAGCCCAGGATCACACTGTGGCGGCGTTTTTCGACTTCACGCGGCGTTTGATAGGGTGTGGCACGAAGGCCTTCTTTATAAATTTCATGACATTGGCCTACTGCAATATTTGCTTCGTTTGACTTCAAGTTTTCTTCAGGACAGCAAATTTTCGGTAGACAGGTTCGACTCACTGTAACATACAATCTGGTGTGTCCCAAGGTAGCATTCTCGCCCCCATACTGTACAGCATCTATACTGCTGATCTGCCTGCACTACCTGCATAAGTACAGCAATGTTTGCTGACGTTGCTGTGATCTTTACTTCTCATAACTCCATAGAAACTGCATCTTCCACCTTACAGTCTTCACTAGACATCTTCCTTCACTGGTTAGCTCGCTAGCGGATTATTCTCAACCCCAGCAAGTGTCTAATAAAGCTAATGAAGATCTTATGCAGATCTCCAACTCTAGCAAATATTCAGCTCTATGACACGGATGTGCCATGGTTTCCTTCTGATCAAGCGGTTAAGTGTCTGGGTGTTCACCTTGATCATCAGTTAACCTGAAATGCTCACATAAACACGAAGCTCACTCAGGCATATTCTCGTCTCCATCAGCTTTATCCAATCATAAACCGCAAATCTTCTCTACGAGTTGACCTTATCCTGTTACTATACAAGAGCATTCTGAGACCACTCCTACTGTATGCCTATAAGGTATAGGGTTGTTCTTCTCTTACTGACATTCAATAGCTTCAAGTATTCCAGAATGCTACGTATATCTGTGAACGCCCCACGGTACATCCAGAATGTACAACTACACCGTGAATTGGTAATACCAGATATCCGGGAGCAGGTCTTGACTGCGACCCGCAAGTTCTTTACTTACATCCTCAAATTTAGTTTTCTCCAAAATATGATGACAGTAAACGGGACCGCTCCCCGCTGTCACCATGAAATGTTCATTAGCAAACAAAAGAAGAGCCTGTCCTAGGGGTGAGAGGCAAAGTAGTAAAATCTCGGTTCTCTGAAGACTCGAAGACTCTGCTTGCAAGTCGAAATTTGCTCCCCATTTAAGGGACCAGTAAGTAGAAGACTTGGCAACAGCAAGGGTTGGTTTCTAACCGCAAACTAGCTAAACCCAAACTTCAAAGTCACTCCGATGGTCATCATGTTCTGAAAAATACTATATCTGGTCCTACATACTTTTACCTGAGACGCCGTTCTGGTGCAGAGTCTCGACTGAAGCCGCGCTTGCCGCAGGACATTATCCTCCCTTAAGGACACTGTGGTGTATATATTCTTTTCCTTATTTCTCTTCCCATTATACGTTCATGTTCTTCTTTGGGGTACTCGCATGTGGGTTTCCTCTTTACATTGTATTCCTCAGAGTGATGCTTTCTTTAATTTTCTATACATCTGTAATTTTTATAGCACGATGATGTGCTAATTAATTAATTTCTTATAATAAAAAAGCCCCCCTCTTAATTACAGAAAACGCTCACACATAAAGGGTTTTGTTTTGGTAAATTCAAAATCAATACTTCTATTTTTATTACATTTACCTAAACCAAATGACATTTATCGTACTCAGTCAATGAGTGAATTTACAATACTAATATATTGCATCTCAAAATGTGTTACATTAACAGGAAAAAAAAAAAGGAAAAAAGAAACAGTCTGTATTATTATATGCTTTGCATTTACGATTAAATAACTTCTGAATAAGAATTAAGCTCCCATTACAATGAGAATCAACAGTAGAACTAAGTACTCAAACTATTTATATATTACGTTTAAAAGGCATGGTTATTATATAACTAATCTGGAAGTTTTCTTCAAATGTAAATTAAACTTTTACATCCCAGAATTATTTGTATTCTTTATATGATCGACTGAAAAAAGTCAATGTAATAGAAGAGTTATCTACTTTTCGAAAGAACTTTGTGAAAGAACGATTAAATGCCACTTATGCGATGTTTGAGTGCGTGAAAGTTAGAGTTTTGTATTACTGAATGTATTTTACTCATTGGTAAGGCATATTTCAAAACATTTTAGAACCTCCCAAAGGATTCTGGTTTCGTTCTGATCTTTTTGTCATCCCTGTTTCAATAAGCAATGGATAGTAACGTAGAAAATACGCTAGAGCCTGTATGTAGTGCCTTTTTGATTTTACTAAAGAGACAAGATATTTTAAGCCTTTCTTCTTTCCTTTCTTCTATATGTTATCTTTAACTAGAGTGTTATCATAATATTTTAGACATTGTGGAGCTCCTAGAGTTGATTTACCAGTGAACGTTTTCCTCAACAATGCGCATGAAGTGTATTCGTATCATTACGAAAAGTGCCGGAAACATAAATGCTGATAGGGATACATGTGCAGATATGTTTATTGGTAACTAAGCGTAGAGTATTGAACATCAACATTTGCTTAATTTGGTGACTTATAATGTAAATGTTTTCAGGTTGGTTAATATCTCTAGGTAGACGAGGCACACACTAACATATGTATTCATTTTCCCTGACACCACGGGTCGAAAGGCGTACTTGAACGGGCGGACTTGGCTATAACGAATGTTGTATTGGAACTGAGATTGAATTATTTCTGGAAGGCAATGGACCCCCAGTACCTAGGTCAGAAAGTCAAGTATTACAATGTGAAAACGTAGAAGCAAAACGGATGCCTAGAAAATGTCTACTGAGATTGTTGTTCATTTCGTCGCGCAGTTAAGACCATGCAAAAAACATCAGATAGTGAGAATAGGATACGGACGGAGGAGACTCGGCACTAAAACTTATGTTGGTTATTGTACCTATACCACAAGAGGGAGGAGCTAGGGGAGAGGATAAAGCGGGCGACCGGTGTCAGGAGAGACAAGGCATGGTAGTGACAAGGTACCTGCAGTTTCCATATAGAAGTACCCTGACAGCCGGACATTCGGACCGGGGACCCCACTCCATAGGGTTCAACGCCCCCACTAGGCAGTCCTCACCCCCGCTCCCGCCGAAGTCAAAGTTGGAGGAATTTACAATAAATATCGTTTTGCCTGCCACGTTGCACCGAACACCATCGACGACTCTTCCAGCCCTGAAAGAAACTAACGTGTTGAAGGATAAAAGAAATTACACTGGAAACGATTGGATGGACCGGAAATTCGGGACATTAAGGACAGCATTCGCCTGGCGACCCGGGGAAACATCTGTAAAAAAAACCATGGATCAGGTAGGCGGGCCACCAAGGGAATCGAAACATGCCTCAGAGAATCGTCTGAACCATCCCGCTCGGTTCCTTAGTGCCACCAGGTGATGAGATTAGTATGTGGGGAAAAATATTAGACGAAGACAAAAGCAAGCTCCACAGAACTGGATCCACATAAGTGACATTTATTAAAATATTTGTATCTATACATCTAACAAATAGGTGAACAATAAGTCGCCTTTTGTCCGTTTCCACACAACCTACCGTCGTGACTGTGTCCTAATCATCTTCATGACATCAATCTCTTAACTAAACAGACTGACTGCGTAGATGCACAGTGGTACACGATAGCGGCAGGGATGAACAAAAACTCTCCATATTATTATTAATAAAGAAGGGATTTAAGGTGCAGCTCCTTCCTAAAAATATAACTATTTTCATACGGGTTGATCTAATATATATTTGGACACATGAAATGAAGCAAAACTCACCATATTATTATTAATAAAGAAGGGATTTTAAGGTGCAGCTACTCTCCAAAAAATAACTATTTTCATACAGATTGATCTATTGTACATTTGGACACATTAAATGAAGCAAAATAAGCACAATTTATTGCATTTTTTGTGAGATTACGATATGTTGTTATTATATTATCATATACTTCATGGAAAGCATCAGTGATTATTCATACCCTGCACAATGACCACCTCAGGATCAATGGGCAACCTGCAGGTGCGAAATCAAATACAACTTAAACAATAACGCTGCAACAGTTGAAACGTAAATTCAATTTAATGGTTCCTATCTACCGACTGTATACTGTTTTGTTGGCTGTGCTTAACCAGAACGGATTTTTCACAACAAAATCATGTGGAAGAAGACTTTTTTTTTTTTAAGCCTAACGGTGTTTAACCCGGATGCTCAAATTATCTGGGGATCCATGAAGCTTAAAGTTACTCGACATTCGTCTTCTCAGGATAAGAGAAAACCTTATCTGGGTAACTCAACCTAAGTGAGATTCGAATTTGCGACTTGTTGAATATGAGACAGGTTGCTACCACCACACCACCCAGGCAAGTAAGGAGAAGTTCTGCACACTGTCTGAAGAATTTAATACTGAGTTTATCGAAACTGATGACATTCTGCGATATGCTATCTGAGAAGAAACGTTGCAAGCAATCGCAAGCACCGGAGATATACAATAAAACAGCACATCCACAACAACAAACATTTGAACAACATTGAGCTTCGCAAGTCGAAACCTAAGCAAATTACTCCGATACATGTCTTTGCTTCAGGATCTTGCCATGGCATCAAAACGGTGAGGAATTCCAATCCACAAGGTAAACAATCGTACATTCAAAACATTTATTGAGAAGTACACGCAATACCGGATGAGAGCACTTTGAGAACATGTTCATAATACCAATTTATGGAATGTATTACACAAAATAAAAGAGGCGGTCGGCAAACATGAACTGGGTTCATTTTAAATGAAACTACTGATTATTTGCAAAGACATAAAGGTAGACTTTTGGTGCTGACACGGTATTCACCATTGGTTTCTGTAGATGTCGTGGGGAGTGTCCCCGTATATAAAGACAATTGGGTTCAAAGCACCAGCGACTTAGTGTCAAAAACTTGCAATCCAGTATAATAACTAGATGAGTTGTTAAGACACCAGTACACGAGATAAATAGTTAATGTAGTTGGTTTCAACCTACATAAATAAAAGTAATATCATGATTTTTCATTTTTTGCATAGCTTTGTATGTACTTTGAGAACCTTCTGACCATAATTTGCAGCTGAAAATCTTTGCGCCAGTTATTAAATGCATATAACGCAGTCCTTGGCTGCTCCTAAAAAGCGTTACATAACAGTGTGTCAAGGAGCCTGAATGCAGTATGTTATATTAAAGCTAACCGTTACGTAATTTCATTCCTCTGGTAGCTCAGTTGGTAGAGCGGTGGACTGTAGTGGTAAACGCAAATGATGGAAATCCATAGGTCGCTGGTTCAAATCCGGCCCGGAGGAAAGTTTTTAGGTCATTTATTTGCATTTTGACAGCATCATTATAACGGATGACCATAGAACTTTTAACCATTGTTTATTGTCTTTACTAAAAATAAAAATAGCGATTCATGCTTTGCTTCAGTATTTCTATCGTTGAAAGGGACTTTGTCGTCTTAAGATATGATTTTACATATTTTCACCCTTTCAGTTAAGTGAATATTTTAAGACCTTTGATCAAGCTTTTATTTGTTGTTTGTTTTTTTATTTCTTCACCAAATAACGGAATTTTGGTGCGGATGCATCATTAAAACATTTTTCATCCTTTTTTGTGGATATCCCTGCATAATTTAGGGATTACAAATTTGTCAGTACTCAGTAATACAAGCTCAGTTTGTCTATGACAGTATGTTTTAATGCTAATCTAATGCTCTAGCGTTTGCGCTCGAAAAGTACGAATAAGGGAATCCCGATTTGAGTTTCCTTATTATTCAAGATTCAACGCGGCACCCGTTTCTCTGCTGCATTGAAGTTTAGTGATTGGAAATGTAATTTACACTCTTTAAAACAATGTATAGCGAGGCACAAAAATCTCTACACACGCGCAAATGTAACTAAACACTTGCGTAGCTTATGCAACTTATACTTATTTTGAATAAATTAAACCTTATATGGATCTAACAACTAATTGCAACACACATCATTTTTTTGTAGCTTCAAATTGTCTTCCTCCTCCATCAATACACCATTTGTTTACCTGGAACATCTTACACATATGTTTGTTGTGCAAATTGTAGCAGACGTCAGCTGCTCAAGAGTTATGGTTTCCTTCCATACTAGAGTTTTCTTTAACCATATTCCAAACCGAGTGTTTAGACCACTCCCCTCTCACCTAGACGGCTCGGGTCCAATCCCAAGCGATCGCGTGTGAGATTTGTGGTGGATAAAACGGCGCGGGGGCGGGTTTTCTCCGGGTTCTCCGGTTTCCCCCGCCATCGCATTCCACCAGTGCTCCATCTTCATTCATGTATCATCAGTGGCACCGCCTGCGGTGCCATTAGTAGTTAAAGCGGGCGTTGAACTACCATACTCCAAAGGAAGAATCCATTGGGGTAATATCGGAAATTCAATTACAATACGAAGTCCAGCACCTTCCATTAAAAACCTTATCTAAATGCTGATACATAATGTGCAGGAGCACCATACTGGAACAGTATCTAAACTAATTGTACACAGTCTAACGTGTTGTTGGACTCGAAATTAAACATCACACACAAATACACATACAGGCAGACACATAGGCCTTTTTCTGAAAATGTGTGTGTGTGCGTGTGTGTGTTCTCATTCTATCAGCACAGCATTTACATTGCTTTAGTAATCGGTCTTTAAAAAGAATATTCTTTGATTTTTCGTTTACGTTTGTGAAAACCATTATTTGTGTTGTCAAGATTACAATAATTACAATTCATTTTGCCACTTCCTGTTTCTCACCAGCCATATCGCGTACTTAGTATGCCCTACCAGTCTAGATACACACATTCCCTAAGTATATGTAGTCACTTTTGTGCCACCTCGTATTTTAACAATGAATTTATTAACACAAAAATCTATTTCCAAATAAATGCACATGAGTTAATATTTCAAGGAAACAGAATTTGCTTCATTCCTTCGGATTAATACTTCGCAGTTGTCTGTGAAATGCGAAACAAATTCTTATAATGTTTAAAATACTTTTTAACAGACTCGTCTCACGAAGACTCTATTTGTATATGCAATATTTCGGTGTTTTGATTCGGTTTGTATCTTATTGTTTTCCTTTTGTCCATATTATGATTTTCATAGAAATTCGGCTTTTGTTTTAAACATAATTACAAAAGCAGTATTGGAGGCGCCAGGTACCTACCGCACGCTAAGCGAGCGCTCTACCATCTGAGCTACGCCGCCTTCTCCGTTAAATCCAAGGAAAGAGTATTGTTTATGAGGTGGCAGCTGCTACTATATGGCGGTCACGTGGGCTCAAAACTTATAATAACGAAGTGTATACAAAATAATAATGGGCTAAATTAGATTAGAAGCATTTTATAGGTTTGTTTTGAACAACAAACCTCTTAACATAGAACTTGTCAAGGCATGTACATGTATACGTGTGTTTATATAATAAGAAAAAAATATAAAAAATGCTAAAAACACGAATTACAAAAACAGCACAATAGACATATAATCACATCATTTGTCTTTATAGGACTGTACGCCACTGCACTGTACTTAATGTGCTCCATAAGCGCACATATAATTCCTTATTTACATGCACATATGAACAAAGAGTATTAAAATTGGTGTTAAAATATATAAATAAATATAATTTCAGTATGTAACATTGATGTAATATGAGATGGACGATATAATAGTTACTACTAGGAATTATATAAAACTAAAATATAATTATTCTGTTACATACACTCCTATGTGCATACATGTCACAATCTACAATATATACTTACAAATATGTTACAGTATTTACAATGCAAAAATGCATAAATTTACAATTATGTACGAAAGTGTAAAACATCTTTGAACCTGGCTTTACACACCTTGTGTCACTGCTAAATACCAAAAAAAAAAAAAAAAAAAAAATCATATGACAGTTTCGTGAAAGTCTAAGTATACAGCAGTTTACTTTTTGTATAAAACGCTCACATACACACTAATGTGCACAAAATGCAATACATTATAATATCTATAAACACATTAATTATTAAGATATTCTCAGATAGACTTGTCACTTATATATTCATCTACAGAATAAAATAATTCATAGGTACTCTTTAGGAAAACGCTTAAAAGTGCAGAAATTGCTAACTTTTCACTTGAGATTCCTGGGAAAAGCATTGAATATCTTGATTATAATATACACCTTTCTGAAAGCAACGAAGATTATCATTGGGACGATTATAATGCTATGGATTTCCATGTTTGTTATAAAACTATGTGGATTAACTGGACAGACTTTTAAAATGGATAATATGTAAACTCAAGGTAAATTGAATATACCCAATCTTTGAAATAGTTCTTAGTATGACTGTTACATGCATCTTAAGATCAACTGGTGTGAAATCTGGTTCCTCTGGTAGCTCAGTTGGTAGAGTGGTGGACTGTAGTGGTACATTTAAATGATAGAAATCCATAGGTCGCTGGTTCAAATCCGGCCCGGAGGATAGTTTTTACGTCATTTATTTGCATTTGACAGCATCATTATGATGGAAAACTTTTTAACCATTGTTTTCTGCCTTTACTAACAATTAAAATAACGATACTTGCTTTGCTTCGGTATTTCTATCCTTACAAGGGACTTTGAGTTTAAGCTATGATTTTGCATATTTTCAGTTTCAGTTCCCCTTTCAGTTAAGTAAATATTTTAAAACCTTTGATCAAGCATTTATCAATTGTTTCTTATTTTATTTCTTCATTTAATAACGGAATTTTCGTTCGGATAGATCATTAAAACATTTTCCATCCTTTGTTGTGGATATCCCTACATAATTTAGGGATTACAAATTTGTCGGTACTCAATAATGAAACCTCAGTTTGTCTATTCCAGCGTATTTTAATGCTAATCTAATGCCCTAGTGTTTGAGCACAAAAGTAAGCATAAGCAAACCACGTTTTGAGTTTCCTTATTATTCAAGTATCAACGCGGCATCCCTTTCTCTGCTGCATTGAATTTTAGGTGATTTGCACTCTTTAAAACAATATACAGCGCGGCACAAAAATCTCTACACACGCGCAAATGTAACTAACTACATACTAATATAGCTTATGCAACTTATACTTATTTTGAATAAATTAAACCTTATATGGAGCTAACAACCAATTACAGCACACATCATTTCTTTGTAACTTCAAATTGTCTTCCTCCTCCATCAGTACACCATTTGTTTACTTGGCACATCCGACTCATATTCAATTATATTTGCTGTCGAGATTATAACAGATGTCCTTGTAACCAGTCAGCTGTTCAAGAGTTATGTTTTCCTTCCATACTCCAAAGGACGAATCCATTGGGGTAATATCGAGAGATCGTGGTCTGAATTCAATTGCAGCACGAAGTTCAGCACCCTTCCATTATAAACGTTATCTACAGCTCATATATAATGTTCAGGATCTCCATGCTGGAACAGCATCTAAAGCAGAACCTCAGGTTCAAACTAATTCTAAACAGGCTTACGTGTTGTTGGACTCGAAATTAAAATATCACACACAAATACACATACACACAAACATATAGGCCTTTTTCTGAAAATGTTTGTGTGAGTATTCATTTCCTCAGTACAGCATTTACACCTCAAAAAGAATATTCTGTCATTTTTCGTTAACATTTTTTTAAAAGCCGTTATTTGTATAGCCAAGACTAAAATAGTTGCGATTCATTTTCAATTCCTGTTTCCCACTAACCATAATGTGTACGTAGTATGCCCTACCAATTTAGATACTCAAATTCCCTAAGTGTATGTAGTCACTTTTGCGCCATGACGTGCATTAACAATGGTTTATTTCTAAATAAGTATACTTACGTTAATATTTCCAGAAACAGAATTTGCTTCACTCCTTCGTATTAATACATCGCAGTTGTTTGTGAAATGCAAAGCAAATTCTTATAGCATTGAAAATACGTATTAACAGACTAGTCCAACGAATAATGTATTTGTATATGCAGTGTAAAATGACAGCAGACAAAAGCAAAAGAATAATTGAAAATCTAGTAGTTGGAGACAAAACATTTGAAAGGGTATCCAAATTTAGATATTTAGGAGTGCTTGTAAATAATGATAACAATTTAAACGAGTGCATAAAAGAAAGAATTCAAGGTGGAAATGCAGCCTATTATGCAAATTTAAATCTATTAAAAAATAGACTTTTTAGTACAGGGACAAAATACAAGATCTATAAAACACTAATAAGACCAATAGTAACGTATTCTGCAGAAACCTGGACCCTAAACAATGTAGATGAAGAAGTACTACGAAGATTTGAACGAAAAATACCTAGTCGAATTTTTGGACCTGTAAAGGATAAAGATCAATGGAGAATAAGATATAATTATGAGATAGAAGAACTAATTAAGCAGCAAAATATTGTGAAATTTATAAAGGCACAAAGAATAAGATGGCTAGGACACATAGAGAGAATGACAGAAGATAGAATGCCAAAAAGAATATTGAAAGGAAGACTGTACGCTAGAAGAAAAAAAGGAAGACCAAAAACGAGATGGTTAGATGATGTGATGGAAAACCTAAGAAAAATTGGAATCAGAGGGTGGAAAAGTAAAGCAAAAGATAGAGATATGTGGAGGAGGATTGTGCAGGAGGCCAAAGCTCACCAAGGGATGTAGAGCTAGAGGAGGAGAACGTTTCAGTGTTTTGATTCTTTAGATGATGTTTTAACTAGTTATATTCAAAGCCTTTATCTCGTCGTTTACCTTTGTCTATATTTTTGTTTTATACATGGTTACAAAAATGCACTTGAAGACGCCAGGTATCTCTCGTATGCTAAGCGAGCACTCTACCATCTGAGCTATGCATCCCAACATTAACTTTGTTCTCTTAAAATTAAGAAGAGAATCATGGTATTGAGATAGCTGCTATTTTCTGGTCAAGTGGCTTTAAAACTTATAATAACGAGGGAGTATATACAAAATACTAATAATGGCCTAGATTAGATTAGAAAGCATTCTGTAGGTCCAGCAAGCCACTGAACATAGAACTTGTCAAGGCATATACATGTATACGTATGTTTATATACTATGAAATAAAAATGTATGGAGCTGTAGTTCTAAAAGCCCGGATTACAAAAACAGCACAATAGACATATAATTACATCATATGGCTTTTTATGCCAGTACGCCACTGCACTGTACTTAATTTGCTTCATAAGCGCCTAAATACTTCCTTATTTGCATGCATATAAGTAAAGAGTATTAAAATTAAAGTTAAAACATATAAATAAATATAATTTCATTGTGTAACATTTATGTAATGTCAGATGATAGCTTTCTAATGAACGATATAATAGTTACTAATAGGAATAATATAAAACTAAAATGTGAACACTCACAACAGTTTAATTTGTGCATAATACCACACACATACCAGACACACTAATTTCACAAAATGCGAAACATTATAATTTTTATAAAAACATTAATTATTGAGATATTCTCAGATAGACTTAACACTTAAATATTCATTCTCAGAGTAAAATGATCCATAGGAGAAGTTTTAAAAACCCGGAAAATGCTAACTTTTTCCTTGAAATTATTGGGTAAACCATTTAATATCCTGATTCTAAGACACACCTTTCTGAAAGCAACGAAGATTAGCATTGATACAATGAATATAGCATTAATGTTATGAATTTCCATGTTTGTTATAAAACTATGACGATTATCTGCATAGAATTTTAAAGTGAACAATATATAATCTCAAGGTAAGGTGAATATGCCCAATCTCTGAAATAGTTCTTGGCATGACTGTTACATGCATGTTAAAATCAACAGTTGCATAATTGCATTCCTCTGGTAGCTCAGTTGGGAGAGCGGTGGACTGTAGTGGTACATCTAAAAGATAGAAATACATAGGTCGCTGGTTCAAATCCGGCGCGGAGAATGGTTTTTACGTCATTTATTTGTAGTTGGAATGCATCATTTTAACGGAAGACCATAGAACTTTTTAACCACATCATTACTAAAAATTGAAATAACAATACCTGCTTTGCCTCAGTATTTATATCCTTGAAAGGAACTTTGTCGTCTTAAGACATGATTTTGAATATTTTCATCCTCTTTCAGTTAAGTATAATATTTTAAAACTTTTGATCAAGCTTTTATTTGTTGTTTGATTTTTATTTCTTCACTGAATCACGGAATTTTGGTGCGGATAGATCATTATACCATTTTCACTCCTTTGTTTGGATACTCCTGCATAATTTAGGAATTGCAAAGTTGTCAGTACTCAATAATAAAAGCTCAGCTTGTCTATGTCAGCATCTACTAATCTAGCGCACTAGCGCACAAGAGTAAGAATAAGGAAACCCCGATTGAGTTTCCTTATTATTCTCTGCGCACATAATTGTAGAATGTCATTTACACTCTTTGAAACATATACAGCGAGCATAGGTATAATCTCTACGCACGCGCAAACGTTACTACACACTCATATAGCTTATGCAACTTATGATTATTTTGAATAAATTAAACGTCATATTGAGGTATCAACTAATTACAGCACACATCATTGCAGCACATGTTCAGCACCCTTCCATTAAAAACGTTATCTACATCTGATACATAATGTGCAGGATCTCCATGCTGCACAGCATCTAAAACAGAACCGCAGGTTCAAACTAATTGTATGCAGACTTACGTGTTGTTGGACTCGAAATTAAATATTACACACAAATTCCCATACAGGCAGATATATAGGCCTTTTTTTTTTTTTTTTTTTTAATGTGTGTTAGATTTCATTCTCCTAGTACAGCATTTACACCGCTTTAGTAATATGTCTTCAAAAAGATTATTATCTGATTTCTCGTTTAAATTTTGTGAAAAGCATTATTTGTGTTGTCAAGACTACAATACTTACAATTCATTTGTCATTTCCTTTTTCCCACCAACCATATCGTGTACGTAGTATGGCCCTACCAATCAAGATACACATATTCCCTAAGTGTATGTAGTCACTTTTGTGCCACCACGTGCATTAACAATGATTATACTTAAGTTAATATTTCAAGGAAACAGATTTTGCTTCATTCCTTCGTATTAATGCTTCGCAGTTGTTTGTTATATACAAAGCAATTTTTTGTAACATTTAAAATACTATTTAACATACTCATCCCATGAATATATAATCTATTTGTATATGCAATGTTTCAGTGTTTTGATTCGTTAGTTGATACTATAACTAGTCATGCACTTGTATCTTCAGAACCTATATCTCACTGCTTAACTTTTGTCCATGTTATGCATTTCATAGAAATTCGGTTTTTGTTTTAAAAATGGTTACAAAAATGGTCATGGAGGCGCCAAGTACGGATCCAGGAACCTCTCCCACTAAGCGCTAAGCAAGCGCACTACCATCCGAGCTACGCCCCGTGATCTATTTTGCTTCCTTTAAAACTAAGGAAATATTTTGGGTATTTAGATAGCAGCTGATGCTATACAGCGATCAGGTGGCTTCAAACCTTAAAATAATGAAGGAGTCTCCTTAGTAAACAAAATAACAATGGGCTGGATTAGATTAGACAGCATTCTGTATGTTCGCTTTGGCCAGCAAACCACTGAACATAGAAATTCCAAGGCATATACATATATATGCACGTTTATATACTACGAAAAAAAAAATGTATAAAGCGCAAGTGCTAAAAATACGGGTTATCAAAAGAGCAGAATAGATATATAATCACATCATTTGGCTTTTGAGGCCTGTACGACTCTGCACTATACTTAATTTGCTCGATAAATGCATATGTAGTTCCTTATTTCATGCACATATAAACAAAGAGTATAAAAATTGGTATTAAAATGTATAAATAAATATCATTTCATTTTGTACTGATGTAATGTCAGATGTTAGTTTTCTAATTATCGATACAAAGTTACTACTATGAGTTATATAAAACTAAAACATGATTATTGTATTACCTACTCTCCTATGTGCATACATGTCACAGTTTGCAATACATATTTACAATGCAAAATTCACAAATTTACAATTATGTACTAAGTGTAAAATATCATTGGCTCAGATTTACACATTTTGAGTCATTGCTAATACTAAAAAAAAAATCATCTGTCACATGTGTGCAAGTCTACGTATACAACAGTTTAATTTTTGTATAAAACTCTCCCTCTCTCTCTCTCTCTCTCTCTCTCTCTCTCTATCTATCTATCTATCTATCTATCTATCTATCTATCTATCTATCTATCTCTTTCTCTGTCTCTCTCTCTATCTCACACACCCACACACACATACACACTAATATGCACAAAATGCAATACATTACAATACATATAAAAGAATAATTATTAAAAGTATTGTCATATAGACTTGTCACTTAAATATTCATCTACAGAGTAAAATGATTTATTGCATAGGTACTCCTTAATAGAAGCCTTAAATGTCCTGAAATTGCTAACTTTTTCCTTTAGATTACTGGCGAGAGCTTAAATATCTAGCTAGATTCTGAAAGCAACGAAAATTAGCATTGGGACGATGAATATAGTTATAAAGTTATGAATTTCCATGTTTGTTATAAAACTATGACGATTAAGTGCATAGAATTTTAAAATGGATAATACATAATCTTAAGGTAAGGTGAGTATGCCCAATCTTTGAAATAGTTCTTTGCATGAGTGTTACATGTATGTTAAAATCAACCGCTAGGCTCTCTGATTCCTCTGGTAGCTCAGTTGGTAGAGCGGTGGACTGTAGTGGTACATATACAATATAGAAATCCATAGGTCGCTGGTTCAAATCCGGCCCGGAGGATGCTTTTTAAGTCACATATTTGCATTTTGACAGCACCATTTCAACGGAAGACCATAGAACTTTTTAACCACTGTTTACTCTCTTTACTAAAAATTGAAATAACAATATCTGCTTTGCTTCAGTATTTTTATCTTTGAAAGGAACTTTGTCGTCTTAAGACATGATTTTGCATATTTTCATCCTCTTTCAGTTAAGTAAATATTTTAAAACCTTTGATCAAGCTTTTATTTGTAGTTTGTTTTTTATTTCTTCACCAAATAACGGAATTTTGGTGCGGATAGACAATTAAACTAATTTCCATCTTTTTTTGTGGATATTCCTGCATAATTTAGGGATTACAAATTTGTCAGTACTCAGTAACACAAGTTCAGTTTGTCTATGTCAGCATGTTTTAATGCTAATCTAATGCTCTAGCGTTTGAGCACGAAAATTAAGAATAAGGGAACCCCGTTTTGAGTTACCTTATTACTCAAGTGTAAACGCGTCACCCTTTCTCTGCTGCATTGAACTTTAGGTGATATGCACTCTTTACAACAATATACAGCGAGGCACAAAAATCTCTACACACGCGCAAATGTAACTACACACTTATATAGCTTATACAACTTATACTTATTTTGAATAAGTTAAACTTTATATGGGACTAAAAACTAATTACAGAACACATCATTTGTTTGTAAGTTAAAATTGTCTTCCTCTCCATCAATATATCATTTGTTTACCTGGCACATCTGACTCATATGCAATTATATTTGTAGTCCAGATTGTAACAGACGTCCTCATTGTAGCCAGTCAGCTGTTCAAGAGTTATGGTTTCCTTCCATACTAGAGTTTGTCTTTAACAGAATCCATTGGGGTAATATCGAGAGATCGTGGTAGGATTCTATTGCAGCACGAAGCCCCAACACCTTTCCACTGAATACGTTATCTGCAGCTGATACAGGAGCTCCATGCTGGAACAGCATCTAAACCAGAACCTCAGGTTCAAACGTTGTACACAGCCTTACGTGTTGTTGTACTCGAAATTAAATATCTCTCACAAATACACATACAGGCAGACATATAGTTATTTTCCAAAAATGTATGTATGTATGTGTGTGTGTGTCTCCCTCTCTCTCTTCATTCCCTCAGTACAACATTTACATCGCTTAAGTAATCGGTCTTTAAAAACAATATTCTCTTACTTTTCATTTATATTTTGTAAAAACCGTTATTTGCGTTGTCGAGACTAAAATGCTTACGTTTCATTTGTCATTTCCTGTTTCCCATTAACCATATCGTGTACGTAGTATGCCCTACCAATCTAGATACACACATTCCCTAAGTGTATGTGGTCAGGTTTGTGCATTAACAATGATTTATTTCCAAATAAATGTACTTAAGTTAATACTTCAAGAAAACAGAATTTGCTTCATACCTTCATATTCATACATCACAGTTGTTTGTGATATGGGAAGCAAATTCTTATAATATTTAAAATACGTATTAGCAACTAGTCCCACGAATAATCTATTTGTATGTGCAATGTTTCAGTGCTTTGATTCGTTAGTTGATACTGTAACTAGTTATGTACGTGTATCTTCAGAGACTATATTTCATTCCTTATCTTTTTGTTTTAAACAGGAGTACAAAAGGTGGATATGGAGGCGCCAGGTATTGATCCTGGTACCTCTCGCATGCTAAGCGAGCGCTCTACCATCTGAGCTACGCCCCCCGATGGCTGTTTTCTACCCTTGAATACGAAGAAAGAATTAGCCCTGTCAGGAAATGGTGCTGGCCTGTAAGCAAAACAATTAGGCGGTCTTTCACACCCAGTATGGAATGGGACGCTGAGAACTACATCGCTTAAAGAGCGTCCATAAATATAACTCCATTTCCAATTTCTGGAGAAAGGATCTGGTTATAGAATTATTGGCTATCAGCTCTTCCTGTACAGTGTTCCCGTAGTTTCAAACCTTATATTAATGTCTGCTTAGTATATAAAATAATTATGGACTAGCTACTACATGTAAACAAATCTACTGTAAGTTTTATCTTACTGCAAAACGTCTAGGGACTTGTCCGGGGTATGATGCTAGGACTTTTCGCAGCCTAAGCGATGAATTATGCCTATAGACCAACAAAACAGCTGTAGAATACTCTTATAACTAATACAGATATCATAAATTTATTGGCTTTAGTGAAGTAAAGCAGTCACAACTATCGACATATCCAACAGATATCTCTACAGTTAAACACAGCAAATGCGTATTTATTTAAAGAAACAGAGATTACTTTTTAGGGAGCAATTAGATACAAAAATGCGCTATATTTTGAAGTACACATTTGGAATGTTTGATTCTCCCAGAGCGGATATAACGCATATTTTTGATACCATTTTATAGCGTTTCGCTGGTTAAACGACTCTCAGCTGTTTTCTTCAGGTTCAATTCTTTGTTATTTTCTCATATTCAGAACCTATCTTTCCTACAGGAATACATTTAGAGGTCTGAAACCTTTCCCAATGTAATGATAAGTATGTGTAATAAACTTATTACTTATAATAATTATGCTCTTTAAATAGTTCAAAGATTAGTTTTAACAATAAATTAGTATAATAGTGGGATATTTTTGCAGTGTGTTCCGATAGGCGTTATAAAATATATTTTTAAAAGACTATGCAATATAGGACAATTTCAACCAAACAATGTTTTACAAAGCTAATATGAAATTTAATTTTAAAAATGGTGCTTTAGCTCAAGATCATCTCCTTAACACACAATGTATTCCAAATAACCTTTTCTGTGACATAAGGCATTCATTGGATATACGTTAAAATGGTGGAATTAATAAAAGCTTTGTCATTTTTTTAAAGTCCTGTTGATTTGCACTTATTTCTCGAAATGGCATGGAACGAGTACGGAATTTCAAGGCCCGCGTATAGTTAGTGTCCATTTCAAAAACCTTTGTCTATCACTATTGCCTTTGAGTCTATAAAGAATTGTGTCATGTAGCTATTTATATAAAGAATTGTCTCCATTCAAATGAAATAGAAAAATAAGCTTTCATAAGAAGGTTCGTAGGTATACCCATTAATAAACTACAGAGAGTAGAGGAAGTCTAAGAATGTAACACATAAGATTTTTTTTTTTGTTAGAATATGTAGCAATACAATAAAACACACCCTGAATCATACTAGCTGTGGAAACACATATGCAAATGATTTTGTAGAACTGATATTCCCAATTATACACATGCGTCATGCATTTCCAGACAATACCTCGATATGTTATTCCTTGTTGCGCGACACGAAATCGCGTGCATAAAATAAGACCTTACTTAAGTTTAGAAAAGATATTTCTTTAATTTATTACGTTGAGTGAGAAGGAAAACAAGCAAACAAAAAAAAACGGACGCATTCAAGCACTTATCGTAATGGGTCATTTAAATTATTGAGATATGCACAATGATATATGTTTTCGTGAAAATGGATATTTGACGCATTGTATGTTTTATTGCTCATACTTTTCCATCCGGTAGTTGCTATTATTTCCATCTTCTGGTTTACCGCGTAAAAATTATCGAAATTTGTTCAGAATGAATAGGGCTATACACTATACATAAAAAATCTGATGCGCTCCATTCACATGACTTTCTCTACAACTCTGCAACATATTATTGTTAGAAAGCTTTGCTTCTATTTACTTCATCCTAATCGAGAAAAATTAGCTGAAATAATCTTATTACTTGCTTCCTTGAAAGTAGAAGTGAAATAAAGGTGTACTATAGTTTAAAGTGATAGTCAAAAGCTGGTTGCTATGTGATTGAAGTTCCTTTGTATGGACAGAAGTTGACAAATTCCAGTATGATAAAGGTATGCTTATTAACACTGAAACAAAAAACAAGGAATGTCTAAAAACGATCAACTCCACGAAAAAAAAATGTATATAACATACATTGTGTGTCTTAAGGTGCTCTACATTTTTTGTATAATAAGTTTTTATCTAACTCTTACGGTTAAGCAGTTATGCAAAATTCCGTAAATTTCATCCAGAAAAAAGTAGTCTTCAGAGGCTATTTCCAAAAAATTCAAGTTATACATTTTATTTGTCTTTAATATATCTTTAGTATACGATATTTTTAATCAAAATCGTTAGAGCCATTTTTAAGAAAATCAAAAATTTCGAAAAAGTTCCATGTAAAGGGTAGTTTGGAGTTGGGGGATTTTTCTCAAATGCTTCGTGTCGCATTCCTGGAAGATACTAAACTGAAATACCGAGTTTGGTATTTTACCGACTTTTCGTTTTTGAGTTATCGTGTTACAGACACATACAGGGAACCCTAAAACATATATTTCCGGTGAAATCTCGGTATCGAATTTTTGGGTGGAGTGCAATACCTTCTCTATACGCCGTATACCTAGTACGTGTAGAGAAAGTAAAAATTGAATATGTACATTTCATTATTCGTGCAAATATATAACAGATTATATGTTTTAATCAAATTCGTGTAGGGCATTTTAAAAATATGAAAACGAAAAGGTATCCAATTATCTATAGAGCGGTAGACATTTATATTTTATGTCGCATTCTTGGAAAGTGCAAGCATACATATTTTGGTATTTACATGATTTATCGTAATATAGTAATGCTCATCTCTCTACCTCCCTTACTTCCTTTCTCCCAGTGTCTCTCTCTCTCTTGCTCTTCATACACATACACAACCAAGGACCTTTTCAAATGCTGTATAATCAATCATCAAAACACGCGTTTCCAATATAATGTCAATAATGAAATTAAGTTGATAAATGTTAAAGCTAAAAAAGGAAAAGAAATTTACCATAAAACGAGATTTTAACCATGGTCCACTACAAAAATGTTACAACAATAATCCACTTGACAACAATGACACTTTCCCGAAACGCTTGTGCATCATCAGACTTACGCCACCATCTTCGTTGCAAATTTACAATATGTAATATCAACTGTCGGATAGTCACAGCAGCGAACACAAACATTAAGAAATCCTAACTGCAGAAGTTAGCAATTTGTTTGGCGAAAATGTCTGTTCTTTCATGTTTGACAACAACCTATGATTTGTATAATTACATACTTGCAGTATATAATGAATGCAAGGGACGATAAGTGATGACACCTTTATATTCCAGCTGACAGAGTTATTTCAATTAATGATGAGAACCTTCTTAATAATGAATGTTAGGTTTTAAAGTATTAACGCAAGAGATTTAATTTTTTGTTCAAGCATCACTGCCAGTTTCATTCGAATATGTATTTTAATTCTGGATATATTAATGAATTTATTCCATTCAATTAGCTAAAATAAAAACCTATTTTTCTTTCAGGGAACTTCATGGAACAACAGTTCACAAGAGACCCTTACCTATTGCCCGGTTACTACATCTCCCATCTTGGCTAGAAGACGTCAAGAATTGGGTGCAGTGCTGGAGGATGAGACGTGATGAGCAACTCGAATCCCTCCCGGTCGGTTGATGCGGTCTTCTCGATCTGGAGCCGCTACTTCCTCAATTGTCCCCCCCCCAGGAACCTAACGAAGCTGAGTGCACTCCGGACCAGATCTCTCAGGGGTGGAATCTTTCCCACGACGGCACCAGGGATCGAACCCAGATCTCCCGCTTGAAAAGCAGTCTTGCTAAGCAGACGACCTTGAGCTAATGCACCTTTTTTAAAATTAAATTTCATATTACCTTTGTAACGGAAAGTCTGGTTGAATTGTCCTACAGTGGATAGTTTTTTAAAAATATAATTTATAACAAAAAGAGGAAACCACCACCAAAAATATTCCATTACTATACTAATTAATTATTAAAACAAATCTTTGAACAATATAAGCAACCTAATTATTATAGATAATGAGTTTATTAAACAAATTTATCACTGCATTGGGAAGGATATCAGACCTCTAGCTGTATTTTTTTGTGGGAGAACATATGTTCTGAATATGAGAAAATAACAAAAAATTGAACCTGAGAAAAACAGATTTAAAGTTTGACTGTGAGTCGTTTAAACAGCGTAACACTAATAAAATGGAATCAAAAATATGCGTTACATCCGCTCTGGGAGAATCAAAAATTGCAAATGTGTTTAAAGTGTGGTGCAGTTTTTGTATCAAATTGATCGCTAAAAAGCAATCTCTGTTTATTTAAACAACACGCATTTGCGGTGTTTAACTGTAGAAATATCTGTTTAATATTTCGATAGTTGAACAATGTTTTACTTTACTAAAACCAATACTTTTATGATATCTGTATTAGTTATAAAAGTATTCTACAGCTGTTTCACAAGCCATGGGTATAATTCTCGCTTAGGCTGCGAAAAGTCTGGTTTCATATCCTGGACATGTCCTCGTATGTTTTGCAGTAAAATAAAACTTACAACAGATTTAAATGGTAAAAGAATTATTAATATTAATTTTGGTGGGTTTTATTTTGATTATTTTTGTTTACATCTAGAACCTAGTCCATAATTATTTTACATACTAAGCAGACACATCCATTAATAAAAGATTTGAAATCATGGAAGCACAGTATAGCAACAGCTGCTAGCCAACAATCCTATAGCCAGATTCTTTCTTCGGAAAATGGAAATAGAGTTATATTTATGGATGCTCTTTAACTCTTCCATTCTATATTGGGCATGAAAGATCGTTTAATTTTGCTCAGAGGCCAGCACCTTACCAGGGAGGCCGATTGTTTTTTCAAAACTCAAGGGGCTCAAACCAATCAGGGGGCGTAGCTCAGATGTTAGAGCGCTCGCTTAGCATGCGAGAGGTACCAGGATCGATACCTGGCGCCTCCACAGGCATTTTTGCAGCCCTCTTAAAAATAAAAACCGTAAAGCATTATTCCAAAATCTGAGTAAAGCGTTATGTGGACAAAAGGTAAACAATAAAATATACGCTCTGAAGCTTTAGTTACAGTTTCAACTAACGAGTCAAAAGACCTGAAACATCACACACACACACATATATGAGTAGGACGAGTTTGTTAAGATACATTTTAAATCTTATAAAATTTTGTTTCGCATTTCATAGAATTTGCGGAAATCAAGACGAAGGAAGTTCTATTTTCTTGAAATATTAAGATTAGTACATTTTTTGGAAATAAATTATTGTGTTCATGAATTCATTGTTAATATACGGGTTGTGAAAAGTGACTACATACACTTATGGGAATGCACGTGTCATACCATGTACACGATATGGTTGGTAAGAAACAGGAAATAACAGGAAGTGCTAGCAAATGAATGAATGCAGCGGGTTTCAAAAAAGTCCACTGGAGGCGCCGGGTATCGATCCCGGTACCTCTCGCATGCTAAGCGAGCGCTCTACCATCTGAGCTACGCCCCCTGGTTGTCTTTGCTCTTCAAATCCAAGAAAAGCATATGGTTAGAGTGGATCATTTGGTATATAATGACCTCATGATTTCTAACTTTGTAAGCATATAACAGTCTGCTTGGTGAGTAGGTAACAGATTAACCTATTCCGCGCATCAACTTGCTGAGTAAGGTGTTAACTACGATAAGTTATTGCAAAACTTTTGTGGGCTCGTCTTCGGGATTTCACCTGGGACCTGTCACATCCTAGGCGATAACTATGGCCGTAGACCAACGAGCCAGAAGCTTTTTGGTGTTTTAATGAAAACAGGTAACGCAGTGCACCCATTCTTGTAGTTTAAGAAGCTTTAGGCTTTAAAAAACACAGCTTGTTTTCATTATCTTACAAATCATTAACTCATCATTAACATCGGATTTTCTTTACGCTATTTTATTTATAAATATTTTTATTTACTAATTTTCTGCGTAACTGCTATGCCGAAGAAATGAACTTTCAAGCATGGATAGGTAGGTATATCGAATGCATTTATATATTAGTTTAGTAAAGTATGGTGACTTATTACATCAAAGAACTGAAATTATCGGATTATTTGTTTTAGTAAAGTGAAACAGTCTCAACCATTGAAACATTAAATAGATATCTTTACAATTAAACAATGCAAATGTATGTTTGGATAAATTTGATTTAAAATGAATAATTTATTACACAGATGCAGAGAAAGTCATGTGAATGGAACCCATCAGATCTTTTCTCCATCTCTTCACATAATGGTGATAAAGCTGCTATGGTACGCATTTTCTGACTCCATAAGTACCTATTCTTCAGTTTTGCGTGATTATTAGGCTCAACTTGATTCCACTAGATGAATGCGACAGGATATGTTTCGATTCGTTTCGACTGATTCGGTTCCGCAGATTTTAAATCCCACAAAGATAAGGGTAATCCTTAAATGAAGAAGAAGAAGTAATTGGATAAAACGTTTATTAGATTATTGTATTTAATCTCAATTATCTCTTATCTGCCGGTTTTCTATCGTTGGAGATTGTACAAATCCGGCGCGTAATGCCAAGTATCGTCTCCTAAAGCCGATCCCCCCCCCCCCCACCACTCCCGCGCTAACAAGTTCTGTCACGGCAGACGGTTGCTAGGCTGTTATCACTTATAAGTGCTATTGCTCCCACATAATCCTCTGGTAGCTCAGTTGGTAGAGCGGTGGACTGTAGTGGTACATGTAATTCAATAGATATCCATAGGTCGCTGGTTCAAATCCGGCCCGGAGGATAACTTTTTAAGTTATGTACACGTATTTTAATTGTATTAGTACATGGGATTCTTAAGAGACTGCTTTAACTAAAGCATGAATTCCATACTGTTTTTAAAAAATTATACTATTCTTTCTTTTCCATTTATGCTCACCTCTTAGACAAATTAACATAATGAGCAGCGCGTTAAATTCCCAAATTCCAATAGCTCTTAGGAGCGTAAAACCCCTTATTGGAAGAGTCTGAAAACACAGTTTTAAAATGTTACAAAGTCCTTGCCATATCATCACTACTCCGTGGTTCTGAAACTTGGCCCTTAACCAAAAGATAAAAATAAAGGATAGAGGCAGAGGAAATGAAGTAACTGAGACCATTAGCTGGATAAGGCCGCGTCGTAAACCATTTGCCTTTCACTTGGACGGTCCAGGTTCTATGTTAGATTTGTGGTGGACAAAGCGGCACAGGGGCAGGTTTTCTCCACGTTCTCTGGTTTCCTACCGGTGTAATCGCCTGCGGTGCTACACTTAATAAAAGCGGGCGTTAAACATTACAAAAAAATTAGCTGGATATGCAGTATTAGTATTTAATCAAAACACGGATATCTGTGAAGAGCTATTCTTACAGGTGATTATTCTTTTATCTACTTTACGTTAATCGAGATAAATATTCACAGAAATACTGTTATTACTTATTTCCTGACAAGTAGAAGGAAACTAACTAGTATTGTTTAAAAAAAAAAAAAAGCATTATCACTATGCGATTGACATTGAAATTCGGATCTCTTTGCATGGCCAGGAGTAAAAGAAAAGAAAACGGATATCGACTCACTGTTTGAGATACATACAACTATTTTAAAACTGTACCTAATAAAAAGGAATATTTCGGAAGTGGTTAGCTCCGCAACAAAAATGTATAGGTATTTTGGCGGTATTTACATTGTTGTGCAGTACGTTTTTGTCTATTTTTAAAGTATACCAGTTATACGAGTCATCGATAGTGAAGAAGCCTTCAGAGAGTATTCCCAGGAGATTCTGGATACACATTTTATTTCGTGTAAATATTTTCTTAAACATTTTCATGACGCGTCTTTGGAAGATGCTTAAAAATAAATTTAACCGATATTTTCTTTTTTGATTCACGTTGTTCACAGACACACGCGCGCGCATACGAAGCTTTTTCTAAATACATGTATACCATATATATAACTATATTTAATTGCAGAGAAGTCTTCAGTGGAGATTAAAACGTGCTGTGAAATTTCGGTAATAGAATTTGAATGGAATACAACACCTTCCCTATCTATGCATGAAGTGGAGAAACTAAAAAATTGACAGATGCTATTAGAATACCATCATAATGTAAATTGCGTGGATCTCACTCACATCCCAAAAATTATGAATGACTATAAATCTATACGCCGATAGAATATAGAGGACGCCCCCGGAAGAGATGGAATGACACATTTCAAGAGAAATGCAGACGCAACCGTAACTTGTCGATAATTTATTTATTTTATTTTTAGTGCTTATCACCCTCACTGATGATATATGGAATGAAGATGGAGCATCGGTGGAATGCGAAGACGGGGGAAGCCGGAGAACCCGGAGAAAACCCGCCCCTGTGTCGCTTTGTCCACCACAAATCCCACGTGTGTTCGCCCGGGATCGAACCCGCACTGCTTCAGTGAGAGGTGAGTGATTTGTCGATGATGATAATCATGATGATATTGATGTGCAACACACAAAGGTATTACTACTGCATTTTCTCACATAAGGCTGGAAGGTTGTAAACGTGAAGTTTTCATTATGGATGTGGCTTCGAACAATTCAAATCTAACAATACACCCACTCATCTTTGAACCAAGAATAGAACATAGCATTAAAGAGCAGGTCCCCAGAACGCATAGTAATAAGAGTTAGGTCTGCATTCATGTTAGAGATCACCATTTTGAAACAGAGCATTTTCTTCACTTCTCTTTATTCTTATTGTAACATTAATACCGAGTCAAATAATTGTTTGCAATAAGTCTCTCCTTTAAGTACTCATAAATTTACAATTGCAATTACCTAAAAAGACATTTTCCGATGCCCTTAACATTATTACGCATTTAATTTTGAGCTTGCACTATTTAGATTACGAAAGTGTAAACAAGGCACTAAAGCTAGGCGCATGGGAACCGGCACCCTAGATTTCACATTATTCGTTTCGTAATCGGCGTACCCTCCCCGTATTTGTAGGACTGACACCCCCCTGACTGACTTATAAAAAAATGCCTAGGGGTCAGAAGCCTGTCGGGGAGCCAACGGCACTTTAACCTATGTTACTCTCTTATTTCGCTTCTACTTACAAGGAAGCAAGTAATAAGACTATTTCTGCTAATTTTTCTCGGTTAGCATGAAGTAAAAAGAAGCATAAGCTTTTTAATAATCTGTTTTGCAGAGATGTAGAGAAATGCATGTGAATGGAACACATCAGATTTGTTTTTCTCTGTTTCTCTAAGAAGTTGTTGAACACCTTTCGTTTATAGAGAGCGCCAACCTGTATTATTATGTAAATGTGCTGTATAATGAAAATACCCCATGTATTTTATGATTTTAGAAAATTGCTTGCACTATTTGCAATTGGAGCTTTTTACCACAAATAAAAATGTTATGAAAATATATTTTAAATAAATGTGAGTGTATTCTGATTTTTTTATAAATCTGTAAGAATGTTAATCCTTAAAATTAATTCCATTTTATATAATTCATTTTTTTATTCAGGGAGACCCAAAACATGTATTTCCGGCGAAATCTCGGTATGCAATTTTTGGGTGCATTACAATACCTTCTCTACACAATATGGATATAGTACGTGTAGAGAAAGTAATAGAAATTATTGTCATGCTATTAATGAACTAAACATGGATGTTTTTCACATATAACACAGAAGATGATTTTACCATCAGAAATCACCTTTCTTCAATGATTATCACTTTTTACTTTCTCTACACTACAATGTAATAGTGTATAGGGAAGGTATTGTAATGCACCCAAAATTCGATACCGAGATTTCACCGGAAATTCATCTTTTGAGACTCCCTGAACCCCCCCAAAAAAAGCATTTTTAGAAAAATGTCCGTGTATGTGTGTCCTTGGGTAGCATAGGTCAAAAACGAAATGACCGTTATATACCAAACTTGGTATTTAAGTTCAGTATCTTTCAAGGACGCGACACTAAGATTTTCGACTACCCTTTACACGGAAATAAATTAAAAAATTATTAATTTTGATTAAAATCTCATATTTATGATATTTATCTGACAAATAAAACGTAGATCTTCAATTTTATGGGAATAGCTTCTGAATACATGTTTATTCTGGATGAATTTTGCGGCATTTTGCATAACTGGTAAACCGTAAGAGATAGGAAAAAACTTACTTAACAAAAAAGGTATATCTCGTTAAAATACACACTATATGTTATATACATTTTTTTTGTGTAGAGTTGACCGTTTTTGATATATTCCTTTTTATTACTTTCAGCTTTAAAATACTTCGGGAACTTGTCAACTTCTGGCCACGCAAACAAACCTAATGTATTCCCTTATTTCTCTTCTACTTATAAGGAGCTATGTAATAAGAACATTTCTGTTAATGATTATGTCGAGTAGCGTGAAGGAGATAGAAGAATAAACTTTTTTTTTTTACAATAATTTGTACAGAGATGTTGCAAAAGTCATTTGAATGGCGGGTACCGCGCAACGCCAGGCAGGCAACCTCGCTTTACAACATAACCCCCAAAAAACACCACGAAATCACCAAGGTCCTTAGCCAATAGTTTTCAATATTTAGAGGTTGTTACTTAGCTTTCGGTGACGTCATTTGGCGCGATGTATTTCTTCCGGATGTGGGGACGTCATTTGGCGTGGCGCGAAGAATGTTTTGTAATACATTACATTTAAGATGCAAGAAAAGAGTAATTTTGGAAATTATATAAATCACTATTTTTAGGCCTTAAAAACTAACAATTGACTTGCAAATGACGTGTAATACTCCACGCCATATTAAGTGAGAATGTGCGAGTTAAAAATCATGTCCTCATAAGGGAAAATTAACTTTATTTATACTTCGGGTGATTATGTTTACTTGTACGACTTTTCCCTTTCTGTTTCATGGATAGGTGTATAAGACATTCTTTTATGTTGCATTTGTTTACTGTTTGGCGGTGATTTACCTTAAAATAAACAAATAGACGGAAATCAAAATTATTACTATTTTTGGTTGGCATAATAAACGGAGCCAGCGCCATCTGAAGAGAGAATGTATATTTAAAATTGCCAGGAAATGGGAAAGCTATGCTATTTGTTTCGTCAGTTTGGACGACTATACATTTATTTTAGTTAAACATTTCCTTTTCGTACATTATGAATAATTTCTCTTATACTTATTATTACCCCAAGGCTAAATAATTTCCCGCATTTTTGTTTTCACTCATTTATTACATTGCAGATATTTTATAACTACTTCAGAGCGAATGTATATTTAAAACAGAACATGGGGAAACTGTGCTAAATATTTGGTCAGTTTGGGCGATTATATTTACTTTATATTTATTGTAGTTAAACATTTCCTTTTTGTGCATTATGAATCATATATATATATATATATATATATATATATATATATATATATATGTTTGTAGCTTAACGTCCTTTAACCTGCTTGGTCATATCGGACGATGAATGAAATTGCTGAAATGATGCTCAAATGATCTCTGGGTCCGTGGAGCTTAAGGTTACCCGACATTCGTCTTCTCAGGATAAGGGAAAACCCCGAAAAAAAACCTTATCCGGGTAACCTCACCCAGAGAGAGATTCGAACACACGACCTTTTGAACGTGAGGCAGACACGCTACCACCACAATACCCAGGCGGGCTTGTTTGTTATTATTACCCTTCCTATAGTGTATTTATTTTAGGTAAACATTTTCTTTTCGTGCATTATGAATAATTTCTCTTATATTTGTTATTATTGCCCTTCCTATAGCTATAATATGTTCCCTTCGGTTTCGAGGATATTATTTCCCGCATTGTTTTGACTCATTTATTACATTGCAGATATTTTATAGCTACTTATTCATTATAGTTAAACATTTTCTTTTCGTACATTATGAGTCATTTCTCCCACTTTTATTTTGACTCATTTATTACATTGCAGATATTTTATAACTACTTCCGTGTATATCAATGACTTTGTTTTGACATATTCAGTAAAAAGAGCAATAATACCAACTACTTGCTAATATTGCATAAACGTAGTGGTTTTTAAATGTGCATGCTGGCATTTCGCATTGACAGCGTCCGCTATGACAGGGTAACCTGGTATGCAAGATTACCTTTGAATGGAACACATCAGGTTTTTTTTTTTTGGGGGGGGGGGCTTTTAAAGAAGGGCACAAAAATTTCCGATGGAGGCGCCGGGTATCGATCCCGGTACCTCTCGCATGCTAAGCGAGCGCTCTACCATCTGAGCTACGCCCCCTGTTATTTAATTTGAGAATTCTAGGTTAGGAATCTGGGAGTAGTACGTTGGCAGCTCTTGGCCCTGTCACGATGCCAGACTGCCACGAAGTTGGAGCTGTCTGCTCTGCAAAACAATTACAGTCAGTGCACTACAGTATTGATGCAGAGTAAACTTGCTGAATAAAATACAGCAAGCTATTGCAAAATTTACACGGGCTCGTCCGGGATTTGAACCCGGGACCTCTCGCACCCTAAGCGAGAATCATACCCCTAGATCAACGAGCCAGTTATGCTTATGGTGATAAAAATATATATAAAGACAACAGGCTTATGACAGTCAAAAATGCAAAGAATTTTTCATATTTTATTTTCACATACTTCATAATTAAAGCACAAGAATTATTGGAAGCTTCGTTATATAACTTTATTTCGATTTTTACTTAATCAACCTTTATTTTGGATGATGTACGGAAATAGGGTACACCATTTTTAAATTAGATTCCACAATGACTTAAATTCACATTTTAATATGTTTTTCTATTTAAGGAAATAACACGAAAACCAAATCTAACTAAATAATTAAATCTATTATATTATTTTTGAAGCGTACACATGTGCATAACTGATTATGTACCATTTACCTTCTAATTTTATTGTAACATTGGTGTATTCTTAAAATTAGGTTTTTTGTGGCTCATTTACAGTCACTTATATTCCAATCAATAATAGGTGACCACGTCTCCTTAGAAATCTGTAATTATCAATATCGCCTTTCTATTTGATACTTTAAAATGCCCATGCAAGATCATTAAGAAAGTTAGCGTTTTTCAATCTGTTATCATTATTGACACCCCTCAGGGGCTCACCTTGAATATATGTGAGGAGAGAGAGAGAGAGAGAGAGAGAGAGAGAGAGAGAGAGAGAGAGAAGTCGTGAAATCCAAAAATTTAAATTAAAGTTCAGTAGTTTCTAAACATGCAACTCTAAGAGCTGCAAGATCATTCAACGCTTCAAACCACCTTATTTACAAGTTGAATTTAATTAAAAGGCATTATCATCAGATTAGACCTGCATTTCACAATAATTCATAAATATATACAAGCTACATAGTATTGTAGCTGGGACAAGATTTAAATCAGAATAGTTATATCTGCAATACAATATAGTTCGATATTACGAATATTTCGTATTTATTGTTTAATGCAGCCCTAATTGTAAACATGGAAGAAGGAACATTAAAAAAAGGTTTGTATTTTGAAATGTAAATTCGTAACAAAGTAATATTTAGTTTACATATTTATAATTTTTAATCGAAATCATAATACAGAGTTTTGAAGAAGAAGAAAAAAAAAAAAAATACGCTTTCAATGTGAAAGTTTATTTGATAGAAAATAAATGAAAGTACTCTCCTTGTGACCGTAAATCTTATCCACCTAAACATGATCCTTGATCATTTTCTGACTTTATGTTCTTGGGTTATGCGTCTCAAGACAGATCACAAGGGTGCGTTTAGATAATATCAATAACCATTTTTGCGGTGATTGCATAGTGTATTATAGCTTTCTCAAATAGCAAAGGGTGTTTAAAGATGACAATAACCGCCTTTTTCTCTTTACATAGCTTTGATTATTATTGGTTTTATCATATTAAGTTCCTGTACAATCACGTTATTACTATTCAAGTTGAAAAAATGTGTATACACATTGTGTGTGTGCGTTACGGGTAACAAACAGAGCAGCAACTTGGTTTGCAAATATAAAACAGCCAACAAGCAACTTATTAAATAAAAGCCCAAGCGACCGCATGTGAGACTTGTGGTGGATAAAGAGGGACAGTGGTGGGTTTTCTCCGGGTTCTCAGGTTTCCCCCGCAATCACTTTCCACCGTTCATTTCATCTATCATCATTATTCTCGCCTGCGGTGCCAAAGTAGTAAAAGCGGGTGTTAAACACTTTAAAAAATAAATAAAAGAATTTGAAAATGAAGATAAAATTAAATAACAGATTTCTAGCGTTCTATTGAGGAAGAACCCACCTCATCAAATAAATCAATGTTCTATTAACAGGAAGAAACCGATTTAAACAAAAAAGGAACAAATTATCCTTTTAGAACATCCAATTGCATTTCCTGCACCTTCGCATGTGCTGTAAATAAAATCGTATTTACATAGGCTAACAATGAATATTACCTACGTCAAGAGCTCAGATTTTGTTCTATTTAATTTACTTTTAGTAACTATGTCCTTAGAATTTAAAGCAATTTCAAATAACGAAAGCATAAGAAATATTCATGAAGAAACAAAAACATTTTGGAGGCGCCGGGTATCGATCCCGGTACCTCTCACATGCTAAGCGAGCGCTCTACCATCTGAGCTACGCCCCCAAACTGTCATTATGAACCATATTTATTTATCTAGTATTTTGACTTTCTGGTTCTGAGTCAATACGTCACATAAATGGCAAGTCACGTAATTTTACCGTCTGAAGTGGACCAGTGATAATACCGGTCACTCCACTTCTGCTTTCGTTTTCTTCACACACACGCTGTGACAGTGCATTTTACGATGTCTACTAAGAGCAATCGATGTATTTGTGATGACGACTTCAAACTTCTTCTTCTTTTTTCTTCTTTTTTTTTATAGCCCCCTTTAACAACTAAGGTCATATCGGGGGCTTTCCACTTGAAACAAGTCGTTGTCTGTAGGTTCTTTTACGTTGGTTTAAATCATTTTGTTTTACTCAAACACGCATACGTACTATGTAGATAGTGTATAGAGAAGGTATTGCACTCCACCAAAAAATTCGATACCGAGATTTCACCGGAAATATATGTTTTAGGGTCCCCTGTATCCAAAAAAAGTATTTTCAGAAAAAGGTCCACGTGTGTGTGTCTGTGTGCCTGTGAACACGATAACTCAAAAACGAAAAGTCTGTAAAATACCAAATTTCGTATTTAAGTTTAGTATCTTCCAGGGATCCGACACGAAGATTTTGAGAAAAATCCCCCACTCCAATCTACCCTTTACATGGAACTTTTTTCGAAAATTTTGATTTTCTAAAAAATGGGTCTAACGATTTTGTTTAAAATATCGTATATTAAAGATATTTACCTGAAAAATAAAATGTATATTTTGAATTTTCTGGGAATACCTCTGAAGACTACTTTATTCTGAGTCAATTTTACGGAATTTTTCATAACTGCTAAACCGTAAGAGATGGACAAAGACTTAACACACAACAAATGTAGATCACTTTAAAACACATAATTTATGTTAAATACATTTTTTTCGCGGAGTTGATTATTTTTGAGATATTCCTTGTTTTTGGTATCAGCAATAAAAAACATACTTTTCTCATACAGGACTTTGTGAACTCGTGTCCATACAAACAAAGAAACTTCAGTGACATAGCAACCAGCTTTTGACTTCACTTTAACCTATGGTACTCCCTTATTTCGCTTCTACTTACAAGAAAGTAAGTAATAAGAATATTTCTGCTAATTTTTTCTCGATTAGCATGAAGTAAATAGAAGCATAAGCTTTTTAAAAATAATTTATTGCAGAGTTGTAGAGAAAGTCATGTGAATGGAACACATCAGATTTTTTTTTATTATAGACAAACATGTGCGCATGCTAGAACGGTTGGTATGTATATGTTTGTGAACAGCATAGCTCAAAAACGAAAAGACCATTGAATACCGAACTTGGTATTTAAGTTTGGTATCTTCCAAGAATGCGACACGGAAATTTTCAAGATAATCCCCCCCCAATTACCCTTTACATGGAACTTGTTTTCGAAAATGCTGATTATCTTAAAAACGACTCTAACGATAATAAAGATATTCACCTGACAAATGAACTTTATACCTTGAGTTTTCTGAGAATCGCCTCTGAAGTCAGCTTTATTCTCTATCAATTTTACGGAATTTTGCATAACTGCTAAACCGTAAGGGATGGACAAATACTTACCATACAAAAAATGTAGAGCACGTTAAAACACACAATTTATGTTACATATATTTTTTTCGTGGAGTTGATCGATTTTTTAGATATTCCTTGGTATTAGTTTCAGCTTTAAAAAAACTTATGCCTTTCTTATACAGGAATTTGTTAACTCCTGTCCATTCAAACAAAGGAACCTCAGGCATATAGCAATCATTTTAACCTATTGTATTCCCTTATTTCGCTTCTATTTACATGGAAGCAAATAATAAGACTATTTCTGCTAATGTTTTCTCGGTTAGCATAAGTAAATAGAAGCATAAGCTTTTTAACAATACTTTGTTACAGAGATGTAGAGAAAGCCATGTGAATGGAATACATCAGATTTTTTTTTGTTATGTTGTCGCCTATACAAGCCTGGCGCAAGTATAAATCATACTTAACAGTCTTCATTTTCTCATCCTTGTTTGTAATTGTATATTATTAGGGTAGGTATATAAATTATAATTTGCATGTTTAGTCTAAACGTTAACAACATTAGGTACTACTTTATATTTCAAGTTAGATAAGTAGTTTACAGATTTTTCATTTTTATTTAATGTTTTAGTTCTGTATAACGTTTATTTGAATATATTACAATTTTCCGCATCCAAAGATAAACAATTTTCATTCTACATTTGATTTCTTCGTTCGATTATTTTTCCATGAGTCCTCACAAGAATTTCTGTAACAAATGAAAGGAGCACGTAAGAGGACATCGGATCCAGCAACATCATTGGCTTGATATGACAAATTAAGTGAAGCCGCAAACAATTTATTTTCCAATGAGTGAGAAGGCAAATCTAATAGAAGCTCAAAATACAAGTTATTATTTGAGTAAATATAAACCCAAAAATTCCAGAAAGCTGCTCGTACCCAGAAAAAATGTTTCGGGGGAAGGGATTCCATAATTAGTTGTAAAGTTAACAGTACCTTACACACATAATGTGTAGCTTTTGCTTGTAAACGCTCAGTAGTAGTTTCCCCATATTGGTTTGATAGGGGTTTAAAGAAATAAAAATCGTCAGAAGTCAAGAAGGTTGAACATTAAAATACGCCTCTAAATAAGGCCCTGCCTGAAACAGAAGCCACCATGTATGGTTCGCACTTCATATTGCATTTATAAATTCAATAACGATAATAACTGAAAAATACAGACTTGCTTAGTGATCTTGCATGGGCATTTATAAAGCATCAAATAGAAAGGCGATGTCAAACGTCAGAAATTTCTAAGAACGTGGTTATCTATTATTGAAATAGAAGTGACTGTAAATGAACCTCAAAAACAAAGAATGCCAAAAGCGGAAGATATTGTGGGTTATACCAAATCCACGCAACAAATCAATTAGGAAGTGGTGTGATAGGTGTATAAAGGAGGCTTATTAGAATCAATTGAAATACGTTTCTGTCAATTGTTTTGATTATGATTATTTTGAGATTACTACAACGGCACAATATAATTAGAAGACAAATAGGTATAATCAGTTATGTGTATGTGTATGTTTCACAAAAACATAATATTATAGAAGTAAGGATTTAGTAAATTAATTTTATTGTTAATTTATTAAAAATATTTTAAATGTCAATTTGTGTCATTGTGGAATCCAATTTAAATGCTGATTTTCTTGTTATTTTATTAAATAAATATACTTTAGATGTGAATTAGAATCATTGTGTTAATCCAATTTGGTGATTTTCTTGTTATTTTATTAAATAAAATATATTTTAGATGTAAATTTGAGTCATTGTAGAATCCAATTTAAACGATGTATTCTATACAATTTAAATTGTGACTTTCTTGTTATTTTATTAAATAAAACATATTTTAGATTAAATTTGAGTCATTGTGGCATTCATTTGAATGGTGCACTCTATTTGAGTGCTATTAAATAATGATAAAACACACATGATGGGCGAGAACCATGCAAGCGACAGACAACTGCAGTAATTTTAAAAGTTGTGTTCAATAATGTCACATTATAGCAGGTCACAATACTTGACTAAAATTATGAATAACTCCATACTTATATGGTAGAATACTCTTTTCTACTGTACAAATAAATGTTAATTAAGTAAAAATCTAAGTAAAATAATATAATGAAACTCTCAATAAGTCTTATTCTTTAATTATGAAGTATGGAAAAATGAAAATGCTTTGCACTTTTACAGCCTGGAGCCTCGAAACATTACAATTTGGTATATTCTATATATCTTTATTCACATAAACACAACTGGTCTAGGGGTGTGATTCTCGCTTAGGGACCAATCCTGGACCAGCCCGTGTGGATTTTGCGGTAGTTTGCCGTAGCTCATTCAGTAAGTTTACATCGATACGGTAGTGCACTGCTTATAATTTTATTACGGAGCAGACAGCTACTAGATTGTAAGGTTGGTAACCTCGCGGTCGCTGGCATCGTGAAAGGGTCAACAGTTCTAACGTACTACTCTATTCCCAGATTTCTGACCTAGGGTCCTATTGTGTTAGTGTCAGGGGGCGTAGCTCAAATGGTAGAGCGCTCGCTTAGCATGCGAGAGGTACCTGGCCCGATACCCGGCGCCTCCATCGGAAATTTTTGTCCCCTTCTTAAGCATAAAACCCACAAATTATGACATATAATTGCCCAATTTCTGGGAAAAGTGCAATACCGACTAAAAGCAAGCTGTAGAAGATAAGCTATCTGAAGGCAAGACATGTATATATATTAATTATATCGCCAACAAAGTGAGAAGAGGTATATTTATGTTACGTGTTTTAAAGAATCATGTGTTTTCCAAATGTTTATTATCAATTTACTATGGACAAATCCATAGCATTTGAGTTATGGTATTTTATTTTGGGGGAACCATGCTTTAGCTAAAAAGATACTTTTATTACAGAAAAAGGCAATTCGAATTTTATGTGGTGTAGCCCCCAGAACTCATTGTAAACCGTTATTTGTTAAGTTGGGTGTTTTAACTTTGACTTCATCGTTTGTGTTCCACTGCCTCTTATTTGCTAAGAAAATAGTCATAAATACAATCTATGTTTCGAAATCCATCTTCATCACACCAGAACTAATTTCAATATTTACATAAATAGATGTAAATATAGTAAGATACAAAATTCATTTGAAATAATATCATTAAATCTATTTAACAAACTCAGTAACAGTACTAAAGCTCTCTCCATTGAATCTTTTAAGAGGTCAGTGAAGCGCACTTTGATTTTAAATCCATTTTATTGTCTGGATGAATTTTATAATACTGCCAATTGTTTTTGATCTTACTTGTATTTACTTGTAGTTGAGTTGCTACACAATGTACTTTGTTCTGGCAAATAAACTTATCTATTTATCTATTTATATATAGATTAAACTGACGTGGCACTTGAGTATGAATACCGAGTGTAAATAAACACCGCATCAAGTCTACTCAAAAAAACAGCTGATAGACAATCTTTTTGAGATAGGAAACTTGTGGTCTATGAAGAGAAGTTGTGAAAATATGCCTTAAAATTACTAGAGAATTTCCACGTCACTGATCGCTTATACTTAAACTGTGGAAAATTGAAATGATGGTGTGGACTATGGTATGCCAACTCGAAACTTAATGCATTTCTATGGTTTTATTGATTTGGCATATTAAAAAATAAAACTACTTGTTTGTCAAGCATGATTTTTACATTTGAACGAAGTTTACATAAACGCATATTATTTATCTAACCGAATATTTCTCTGATAAAATAGTATAAAATATCATGAGAAATATAAAAATAATTATTTTTGAGGGTGTTAAATTGTGTCAATTGTTAATTCTCGCTATTACGCTCTAATTAAGCAGAACCAAAATCTGTGATAATAAAGTCACGTGGCTATTCTTAGAATGCATGATCTATCTATGTTATCCGCTAGCCTATACTTAGACCATAACTGGCCCATATCTGTACTATACTAGCCCTATACTTAGCCCATAACTAGCCTCTACTAAACCCATAGATAGCTTAAACATAGCCAATAGTTAGCCTAAACTTATTCTATAACTAGCTTTTACTTACCTTATAACAGGTCTAGACCTAGCCTATAACTAAGCTTTACTTAACCAACCAACTTAGCCTATACATAAGCTAACTTAGCCCAAAACCAGCCTATACTTCGCCTGCCCTTAGCCCATACCCAGTCTATAACTCCAAAATCCATGGTACCCCTTGACCTACCTCCCGGCTAGGGTGCAGTGCTGGAGGGTGAGACGTGATCAGCGCATCGAGTCCCTCCCGGCCGGTCTTCTCGATCTGAAGGGACCTCACGAGGTGAGTATACCCCGGACCAGGTCTCCTGGTGGGGAAAAATTCCCCACGCCAGTACCGGGAATCGAACCCGTCTCCCGCTTGGTAAGCAGCCAAAGAGACGACCCATACCTACCCTATACTTAGCTTATATATAGCATATAACTAGCCTATACCTAGCATATAACTAGCCTATGTTTAACCTATAACTTGCCTATACTTAGTCTACACCCCACCCAAAACCAGCTAATACTTAGCCTACGACTAGCCTATAAATAGCCTATACCTAGCTTATACCTAGCCAACACCTAGCCTATACCTAAGCTATAAGTAGCCTATATCAAGACTATAATTAGCCTAAACCTAGCCTATGCCTAGACAATACTTAGCTATATTTAGCATATAAGTAGACTAAACATATCCTATATATATCCTAGAGCTAGCCTATAATTATACTATACTTAACCGATCACTAGCATATAACCAACCCTTAACTAGCCCATAACCAGCGTATAACTAGACTAAACTTAGCTAATACCTATTCTTAGCCTACACTTAGGTTTACTTAGTCTGCACCTAACCTATACCTAGCCTTACTTAGGCTATAACTACCCTATAACTAGCCTATATTTCGCCTATATTTAGCATATTCCTATCCTGTAACTGTCCTAAATTTGCCTATAACTAACCTTTACTTAGCCTATACGTTGTCCATAACTGTCCTATGCCCAGCCTATACCTAGACCATGACGGCTCTACTTATGCTATAACTCGTCTGTGCTTTGCCTATAACTAGCCCACTCTTGGTCTACACCTAGCCTATAACTAGGTAATGAAAATCATATAATTAGCCTATACCCAGCCTAAGACAGCTATATTTAACTTGTACATAGATAATAACTAGCCTAAATCTCACCTGCGATAAGCCTATAACTAGCCTATACCTAGCCTTTAATTGGTCTATAACAATCCTATAGATCTCGGTTGCGGCGTTTCAATATTTTGCTGAAAAATAGCATGTTAATGAAAATATGGAGACAGATACACCGTAGCTGATTTTCATAAGTAATATAACAAGCAACTTGTTGAGAGCAAATTTATCTAGAGCAAAGTTGTAGCTCGAGTTATATTTAATAAGTCTATTTCGTGAGTAAAATAACAATGATTAACCTAATTACCATTCACTTCCTCATATCCATTGCCCATTCTTTCAAAAATGCACCAATCTCCTGAGTAGGAGTGTCTGGCAGGAGATCATAGCCATGTTGCTTACAAAATTCGTTGAACTGCTTCCACACACTCTGTTGTTTTTAGTATTCTGCGGCTTTGTGTTTTCAATTAATTTGTCTATTTCAGGGAAAAACCTTTCCCCAAAACGTTTTGGAGCTTTCGCCATTATGTACGGGAATATCACTGCACACTGATACTGTTATTATGAGACGAACATTAGTTCAGAGAGAAAACAAGTACAGGTGGATGTGATAAAAAAAAAACAAAAAAAAAAACATTAAAATGTAGAGATAACTAGTTCCAATTGGTTGGAATTTTACACGCCATTGGCCACTTCCTACGATCACGTGTCATGAACGAAATAGTCAGTATAATCTCTACAGAAGTTTTGGATTGCTTGTTGACGTGACTAAAATGTATGCAGCAAAAGGAGAAGATGATTCTGGGTCTGTCTAATCATGGCAAGATACGAACGAAGAAGAGATTTGTAACTTCGTTTCAGTTATCACTACACATGATTTGGTACAACTGCCATTCTTGCATTGCTATTAGTTTTATATGTCTCATGATATTTTTATATTATTATTATATCAGAGTAATGTTCAAATTAGATAAATAGTATGCATTTATGCAAAATAATGCCTACTGACTTCATTCAAATGTAAAAATCATGCACAATAAAGAAGTAGTTTTATTTTTTAATGTATGCCAAATCAATAAAACCATAGAGCTGCATTGTTTCGAGTTTACATACCATACTCCCCACCACCATTTCAATTTTCCACAGTTTCAGTATAAGCGATCAGTGACGTGCGAATTCTCTAGTAATTTTAAGCCATAACCCCGCAACTTCTCTTCTTAGACCACCGGTTCCTTATCTCAAAAAGATTGTGTATCGATTATGAGTAAAATTGGTGCGGTGTTTATTTACATCAGTATTCATACTCGTATGTATCACTTTAAATGCCACGTCAGTTTAAACCATATGTGTCTTACCTTCAGAGCGCTTATCTTCTACAACTTGCTTTTAGTCGGTATTACACTTTTCCTGGAAAATATGCAATTATGCTCCATATTTTGTGGGATTTCTGCTGAAGAAGGGGACAAAAATTTCCGATGGAGGCGCCGGGTAACCTCCCGGTACCTCTCGCACGCTAAGCGAGCGCTTTAACATCTGAGCTACGCCCCCTGACGATTGTACAGTCGAACCCTAGATTAGAAATCTGGAAATAGAATAGTACGTTAGAAGCTGTTGACTGTCACGATACCAGGCGGCCGCTAGATTACCAACCCTACAATCTGAAAGCTGTTTGCTCCGTAATAAAATTACAAGCCGTGCACTACCGTATCCATGTAAACTTGCTGGATGAGGTATGGCAAGCTACAGCAAAATTCATATGGACTGGTCCAGGATTGGTTTCTCTACCTCCGCCGCTGAATCCTTGCACTTGACAGTTCGGGTGGTTTCGCGTAAGGTTGGCTATGCTGCCTTTGCGGCGATGCCAGAGTAGCTAGTAAACAACAACAGCTGATTACAAATGTCTTTATCGTGTGTAAAGACGAATATAAAGAGTGCGTAATAAATGAATGTCGATCAATAATGAAACTAATTCGTTATTATTGATGTTAATTAAAGATAACAGGATAGTATAACGCATCATTAAATCTCAATCTAAATAAGCAACTTTAATAAAGACGAAGGACTTAAATTAAACTCCACCTGGTTCCCTATACTTTCCCAACTCCAATAAACAAAACTAGAACCTGTCCAATTGATCCCGCCCATCAGTGCCCGAGTATATATATACTGACTATAACCCGCACTGTTGTAATTCTTTCCGAGTTAGCGACGTGAGCACATTGCCTCTGAAGATGTCCCTCACAGACAGGGACGAAACGTTAGGTAGAAATAATTTAACTGAACATATTTTAACCTACTGACCACGGCAAAACAGCCCGAAAAGTTTAAATTTTAAAACTATGGACATCGGCCGTGAAAGCTTACGCATATATTTAAAGTCTTGTTATGTTCCCTCACGTACAAACACCATCACTATCAACAATAACAATGAATATAAATAACAATGAATAATACGTGACATGTACAAACACCATCACTATCAACAATAACAATAAATATAAATAACAATGAATAACACGTGACTTGTATAGATCTCAGCGCACGTGTTAGGAGTTCACAAACTGAGAACGCAGTTGAAAATAGCCAGATATTGCGGCATCTGGATCTGTTTCCGTTGTCTGGCCGACCGACTGGAATGCTGCTTTGTGATTGGTTCAGAAAGTCAAACGGGTAGAGCTTTTCATCTGTTTTCTGTGGATGTATCAGCTTAACTCCTAACTGTCAAGTGCAAGGATTCGGCGGCGGGGGTATAAGCGAGAATCACACCCCTAGACCAACCAGCTAGTTGTGTTTATGTGAATAAAGATATATAGAATAGAACAATTTGTAACGTTTCGAGTAAAAAGTTAATGTAGAATACTCATGTTCTTAGAAATAACAAAGATTACAAAATAAGAAAGAAAATAAAACCAATTAGCAAACGAAAAGAGATCACAACAACTAAATAAATAGGCGATTAAAGTTATTAAAAAGGAAATACATTAGAATAAGCAATTTTGTTAAAATTATAACGAATATTTATTCCGTACATGAAAAGAAATTATTGCTGAAAGGAAAAGCCAGAGACATAAGAACATGGGCTGCAAGATTTGTTTGGTAACGTGGGTCAGAAAGCCATTAGAAAAAAATGAATACAATAGAATTGCGGAAATTTTGTCTTTAGAGTTTGACAAAGTAGAAACATTAAGCAATAATAACCAAGAGCACTTTAACCTGGTGGTAGAACACTTGAACCTAATGCTTTAGCTATGGTAGCAACATTTATTTTGTGAGCAGAGCCCGATTTGGAAACCTTAGACAGGAAATTGTAATTTGTTCATATCATAGAAAATGGGAGGGGCTATAAGAAATGTGTCTAAGCACGAGGGGAGGTTACGGTCACGAATTCAGAATGAGAGAACTTACTTGAAAATTATCAGTGGTGCTGAGCAGACATGTAGCATGCTGTGCTCTCGTAAAATAAATTTAACTTCAGTGCATGTGTGTATTTATATTAGGAAAGTGAGTGGTGGACATAAAGTTCTTTCTCCATGTTCACATGGGAATTAGAACAGGGAATAGTCAGAAAATAGGGTAAATCTGGGTAAATTCACAAAAACAATGTATTCTAAGAAACTCATTCAGTGTGGGGGAATAACATTAGGAAAGGAACAAACGGAAGTCAGAGGGTACAAAGATTTGACTATGAGTGGAAATGGATAAACTGGGGTAATCCGAAAAAAATACAGTAAGTTTTTTCTTCACACGTACCCTGAGAATAACCGTAAAAGAGATCCTGCTTTTAACAACACTTCTTATCCTTTCAAAATCCTGCCTTAAAATGGCTTACCAAGCATAAAATTCTCGCCACAAAGTGCAAAGCATTTTCATTTTCCTATACTCCATAATTAAAGAATTAGACTTATTGAAGGTTTCATTATATTATTTTACTTAAATGTTACTTGACTCCTTGGCACAGCTCACTAAGAGTCTTGGGCTACCACCCGGCCACTACGTCCCCCATCTCGGTCCATTACAGACGTCATGGATGGGGTGTAGTATTGGGGGGTGAGACGTGGTCAGCGCTTCGATCAGGGGGGGGGAGTTAATGCGGTCTTCACGACCTGGAGCCGCTACGTCTCTCAAGTAGCTCCTCAATTGGCCCCAAGGGACCTCACGAGGCTGAGTGCAATCCAGTCCAGGTTTCCCAGCGGGGGAAAAATCCCCACGCAGGTACTGGGAATCGAACCCAGATCTCCCGCTTGGCAAGCAGCAACGCTGAGACGACCTAAATGTTTACTTAATTACCATCTATTTTGTAGTGAAAGAAAAAAATGTTCAAGCATGTAAGCATCTAATTAGTCTTTGTTTTAGTAAAGTGACCTGCTATAATGTTGCACTATTGTTTTAAAATTACTGGTGTAACCCTTCCGTTGTCGCTAGCATGGTTCTCCCCCATTGCTGTTTTTTCATTATTATTTTAACATGTGCAGCAGGAGTGGTGGTAGAAGCTCTGCCTGCTGGGGTCCAGATCAGTCGGTAGAACAGACGATGGGCGAGAACAATCCAAGCGACATCTGCAGGGTTAAACCAATACTTTTAAGATGTGTTATTATAATTGTAATACTCCTCTCGCCTACATATTATTGAAAGGTACAATGATATACAATTAGTTAATTAGAACCAGTTGAAAAATGCAATGCCACAGCCGGGAATTGAATATAGAATAGCTTATATGTTGGCAGGAACATGGTAAATGTTACCCGGATACTTAGTGCTTACGATGGTAGGTCGCCATTCTGGTGGTTCTCTGAAGTGAGACATACTGGTTGGTTGAACCAGTAAAACACACATAATCAGTTGGAGGATTGAGAGCCGTACCGGCGGGTTGTCACAGTAGCTCAATGGTCAGAGCCACCGTACGGAGAGCGGGAGAACCGTGTTCAATTCCTGGTTATGGTAATTAACTTTAAGATGTGTGTTCTAAGATGTGTCATCATGGCAGGTCACTAGATTTTACTAAATCTAAGACTTACTTGATACATAGGTTCATACTTGAATACTCATTTCTTTCAGTGAAACATCATTCAAAGTAAATGGTAATTAAGTAGAAATGTAAATAATATAACAATAGTTTCAATAATTCATATTCTTTAATTGTGAAGTTTGAGAAAACGAAAAATACTTCGAATTTTGACAGTCTGAAGCCTCCAAAACTCAATTTGGTCTGCCATATATATCCTTATTCATATCAACGCAGCTGGGTGGTTGGTCTAGGGGCATGATTCTACTCTTAGGGTGCGAGAGGTCCTGGGTTAAAATCCCGGACGACCTTTGCAGTAAGTTGACCTACCTCATTGAATACGTTTACATTGATATACTAACGCATTGCCATTATTTTATTACCGAGCAGACAGGTTGGTAAGCTCGTGGTCTTCTGGCATCTGGCCACCAGTTACTAACGTACTATTCTATTCCTCCATTCCTGACCCAGAACGTAACTGTCAGGGGGCGTAGCTCAGATGGTAGAGCGCTCGCTTAGCATGCGAGAGGTACCGGGATCGATACCCGGCGCCTCCAGTGGGCGTTTTTGTACCCTGCTTAGGCATAAAAAGTCCCAAAATATGGCGAATAATTGCCCAATATCTGGGAAAAACGAAATACCGATTAAAAGCCAGCTGTAGAAGATAAATGCTCTGAAGGCAAGGACACCTATAGTTTAAATCTGTATACGGATCTAATAAATAGCACCGCACTCATAATAAATGGTACTTAGACAGTTTTCTTCAGATAGAAACCGATGTTTTATGAAGAGAAGTTGCTAGAGGATTTGCTCGTCACTGATCGCTTAAAATGTGGAAAATTTCCAAACGTACTCAGATCCGAAGATAGTTATGGAGTGGAGTTTTAGAAGTTGCAAACCCTCGCTTGCTAACAATAGCTCCTGATTTCTCCACAAATGTAACTCTGAATCGACTGCTTCCTAGCCATGCGAGTGTAGAAGTAACTCCTACTCCACACTGGATATCCTACAACATTGCAAATTTTTATTTAATTTAATCTTATGTTGGCCTTTCACTTTAGGAGATGACAATTACAATAGATTTTTGTAGGTCACTGTACGCTAGATGTCTATCATATAACTTATACTACTTGTAACTACTAGCATGCGAGAAGTACTGGAGTCTATTTCTTTTTTTTTTTTTTAGTTTGCTCGTCGGTTACGCTTGCGGCAAGCTCTTTTCTTTTTTTAATCTCAGTCACTAAGTCTTGGAGAGGACGCTAAGAAACGATCGTGTAATACAAAATGAATAAACTATATTTTCTTTTATAACTCATATAAAATATTCACGCGAATGGAGTGCTTAACATAAGACTAAATGCGACCGCATGTGAGATTTGCGGTGGACAAAGTGGCGTTGGGGCGGGTTTTCTCCGGGTTCTCCGGTTTCCCCCGCCATCGTATTCCACCGGTGCTCCATCTTCATTCACGTATCATCAGTGTCACCGCCTGCGGTGCCATAAGTAGTTAAAGAGAGCGTTAAACACTACCAAAAAAAAAAAAAAAAAAACCTAAAATAACACTCCGTGGTAAAATAGCGCTGGTCTTTCCAATAAAACTACACTTCAGTTGTTTTGAATTAACCGCCATTAGGTCAGTTATGTTCTTATTAATGTTAAGAAAACCTTGTGGATTGCAATATAGGGATTTTTTCTGTTATAAGTACCTATATATCAGTATTTTTGTGTTTCTTATTTGATTATGGAGTGAAGTTACATCAGCATTTCTAGTGAGAATATTGTTCAATCTTTCTAAAATAAGTATCCAGCTCAAGCATATAAGGTAAGCCACAAGTTCATTTAATGTATTTCGATAATACCTTATTATTACCTAGCTTATTGCTTCAACAACCAGGGTAGCCAACTTGGTATGTCATTTTACTCCATAAAATTTCTGGTATGTCATTTTACACGAGGGTCTTCATTTTGACATAGTGTCGCGTTTTATTTCAGCAAATGGTGTCTAAATATATCCGAAAAACAAATAAACAATCATGGTTGCATGAAAACATAGTTGGCCAAAGATGCTGAATTTAAGAAAGAAATAGACTCGTTGAAATTGTAGAAAACATTTAAAGTTTCCCAATATACCCTGAGGCGTCGCTGCGGAGGAAAGAATAAGATTGCTGTAAATACTGTTAAGCGTTAAGAAGATACAAATGTATGTTATCAGCAGAAGTGCAAAAGGCAATTGTAGAACAAATTTTGGGTTTAAAATCTCGTTTATTTAGTCGCACTGTCACTGATGTTCTTAAACTGGCGTATGGCTGAAAAAATGGGGATTCCTCATAGATTCAACAAAGAGAAGAAAATGGCGGAATGGGACAGGTTAATAGGGTTCAGATGAAGACATCTAGAAATTTCCCATCGTCGTCCTCAACCAACGTCTGCAGCAGTGCTCAAGCGCTTAAGCTCCCTCAATTAGAAAGGTTTTAGTGTCTGCTTCATGCGACTTTAGAGAAAGAAAAGATTACAACGAGGAAAATGTATAATGTGGACGAGTCGGCCTTAGAAGATTTTTGCATATGAAGGTAAAAGCAGGCTGACTCCTTGCACTTGACTGTTGGGAATTAAATTGGTACGCCAGCTAAAAAAAAAAAAAAAAAGTTGAAAAGCTTTACCCGCTAGACTTTCTGAACCAATCACAATGCAGCATTCCGGTCGGTCAGTCTGACAACGGAATCTAGATGCCGCACCGTTGTAATATCTGGCTATTTCCAACCACGTACTCAGTTTCTGAACTCCTAACACGTGTGTTAAACTGTTCTGTGCAAGCTACGTATTATTCGTTATGTATACTTGTTATTATTCTTGATAGTGTTTGTTTGTACGTGAGAGAACATAACGACGCACGATTATAGAAGTGGACTTTTGCGGGAAGGTGTGGCGAGAGTGGACGCGGCTTCATGAAAGAAGAAAGTGATTCATGTGCACAAAATAATACGAAAAGCACAGGAATTAGACGGAATCATCAGTGAATGTGAACCACAAATGATATAACTTGGTGGCGACGAGAATGACAATGACGATGATGCTTCCGAGAATGGTGACGTCGGATGGAGTTGAGCCATTAAAATTCTATACCGGTGAAAATCAGTTTGTTATATCTTTCTCTCATTGTAACAAGCTATTTTGCATTAATTTGTTCAATATTGTCGTAAATACGTAATGTATGTTACATGCGTTATAGTATCACTGTTATTTTCAATTAATATCAACAATAACAAATTAGTTTCATTATTCATCGGCATTCATTTACTATGTACACGGTTTATGTTCGTATAGAGAGATTTGTAGTCAGCTGGTGTTGTTTACTAGTTACTCTGGCAACGCCGCAAAGGAAGCATAGCCAACCTAACGCGAAACCACCTGAACTGTCAAGTGCAAGGATTCAGCGGCGGGGGTATAGGGGCACTGACGAGTGCTGAGAGGCGAGTTCACACAACTGTTACATGTATGAATTTGACTGGGCATTCACTATCTTCCACCTGCTCTAATATTCCCCAGGAAAAGATGCAATGACGATGTAATCCCAGGAACACCACAATTAAATCAGGAATTCGGCTCTATGACAAGAGAACTTTTTCGTCAGTGGCTGAAACACTTTGTGTCATATGACAAACCTACTCATATGAAAAGGTTCTCTCATACTTGATGGACTCGGAAGCCAAAAAAACTTACATGCACTCAAATGTGTCAAAGACAACCAGTTGAGCTGAGTATGTCTTCCGCGGCCACACGAACTTCAGCCTTTGAATGTTTCTTTTCTAGGGCCTTAAAATTCATACAACAGAGAAGTGAACAGGGGCTGCAGAATATTCCAGGATGGACAGTTATTTTATTCCAGATTTCTAAATTATTCTGCGCCGCTTATGTGATGGTTGCCACAACATAATTACTGTTGTGAAGCATATGGTATAAATCCATTTAGTCCGGATGTACTTCCGACTGACAGGCATGGATGTGTAGAATTAAAAAATAAAAGCTTTGATAAGGATTTTTCAAATAATGCCAGAATGCAATCCGCAGAAGTGGGTCTGCCCCAGTACTGAAGAACTTTTACGGAAGTGTAGTCGAGAGAGAGAAAGAAAGAGAGAGAGAGAGGAGAGGAAATGAGCATGCGTACTGTTGCTATTATTATATACAACATGGCTATAACTTGTTCCTAAAATAGACTATCACAAATATTTTTCTTATAATTTATTGTACACCAATAGCTTTTGAATTTGATATATTTCGATATTTCAGAGAATGTTCATAATTTTTTTGTTTTCATGAATAGTATTATTGGAGACTTGAGATTTAAATCAAAGCAAATATCTTTTTATCTCAAATATATAATTGTTTTATATTTTTCATATTATGAAGGGTTATACAGCTTTTGTTAGCAAATTCTGTAAAATTTTACTGACCATGATGGTCAAAGTTATTTTACACAGCAATTTCTAATATTATAGCAGAGTTTTACATTTATTTTGTAAAAAGTACTTGCTAATATTTCAAACGCGTAGTAAAAATAATTACAAAGATTTAAACTATATCTTGTTTAGGGTATGCCATTTTAGGCCATTTTCTTATACATCAGTCACTGAAACAATTATTCTTATGATTCTGTGTCGCCAAAGCGAACAGAAAGTTAGCTTGATGTGTATACGTCGACACATGTCTCACTCATGAGTTTCATACAACGCTGGTTTTTTCATACTACCCAGCATTTTACTTCTAAACAATCAGCATCTTTTCCCTGTAAACTGATTAGCATAACATTTACATTTTTACTTTCTCTATACGCACTATGTGCATAGTGTATAGAGAATGTATTGCACTCCACCAAAAAATTCAATACCGAGATTTCACCGGAAATATATGTTTTAGGGTCCCCTGTATACAAAAAAAAGTATTTTCAGAAAAAGGTCAATGTGTGTGTCCGTGTGACAGTGTGTCCATGTGCCCGTGTGCCTGTGAACACGATAACTCAAAAACGAAGAGCCGGTAAAATACCAAACTTGGTACTTAAGTTTAGTATCTTCCGGGGAAGCGACACGAAGATTTTGAGAAAAATCCCCCCACTCCAAACTACCCTTTACATGGAACTTTTTTCGAAAAATTTGATTTTCTAAAAAATGGCTCTAACGATTTTGATTAAAATATCGTATATTAAAGATATTTACATGGCAAATAAAATGTATATTTTGAATTTTCTGTGAATAGCCTCTGAAGTCTACTTTATTCTGAGCGAATTTTACGGAATTTTGCATAAGTGCTAAACCGTAGGAGAGAGACAAAAACTTACCATACAACAAATGTGCAGCACATTAAAACACACAATTTATGTTATATACATTTTCTTCGTGGAGTTGATTGATTTTGAGATATTCCTTGTTTTTGGTATCAGCTATAAAAAACATACTTTTCTCATAGAGGACTTTGTGAACTCTTGTCCATACAAACAAAGGAATTTCAGTCACATAGCAACCAGCTTTTGACTATCACTTTAATCTATGGTACTCCCTTATTTCGCTTCTTACAAGGAAGCAAGAAATAAGACTATTTCTGTTAATTTTTTCTCGATTAGCATGAAGTAAATCATTAGCTTTTTAACAATAATTTGTTACAGAGATGTAGAGAAAGTCATGTGAATGGAACACATTAGATTTTTAATTTATCTAGAGCATAGTAAAACGTTGGTTGATAGAGAAAATTCGATACCAAGATTTCACCGGAAACATATATGTTTTGAGACCCTCTGAATCGATAAAAGGAGTTTTAGAAAAAGGTCAGTGTATGTCTGTCTGTGTATAGACAGGATAACTCAAAGACGAAAAGTTCGTTAAATACCAAACTTGGTATTTAAGTTCAGTACCTCCCAAGGATGCGACACAAACATTTTCAAACTACTCTTTATATAGAAACATTTTGAAATTTTTTATTTTCTTAAAAGAGGCTCTAAGATTTTTATTAAAACACTGTATATTAAATATATTTACATGACAAAATGTACATCTTCAATTTTTTGCAAATAACAACAGACGTCCTCTTCATTCTGGATCAATTTTGCATAACTGGTAAACCGGAAGAGTTAGAAAAAAAACTTACACACAAATTTAGATCTCCCCAAAACAAACAATTCGTTTTCAAGATATTCCTTGTTACTGGTTTGAATTTTAAAATACTTATACTTTTCTCACGCATGTAGCCTCCCGTGTTTTTTTTTTTTTTTTTTTTTTTTTTTTTTTTTTTTTTTTTTTACCTCTGGCCAACCAAAGAAGCGAATTTCAATGACAATCGCATAGCAACAATTTTTAAAACAATTGACTATCGCTTTAGAATAGTGCATTCCTGTAGTTCCCTTCTACTTATAAGGAACCAAGTTATAGGAGTATTCTGCTAATGCTTTTCCCGATTAGCATGGTGTAGAGAAAATAATAATTTTTGTAAGAATTTGTTTGTAGAACAGTTAAAAAAGTCATGTGAGTGTAACACAGCAGTTTTTTCAGAACGCAATCAGCAAGCTTACACTTGCAATTACCTCACGTAAGCAAGTTGCTCAAATTCCTCTTCGCCGCCAATTCTTCTAAATACCGTGGGCTTAATTCCTTGGTCGTATCGCAACGGTTACTCTAGGTAAGTTAGTTGTTCATGTGGGTCGGTATATGCGGGACAGATGGCGTTAGTTACGTAGCCACCTTCCTGTACTATCTATTTCGCTGCTATTGACTAATGAGTTTTGTCGGAATATTTGCCTATTGGAAACCACATATTTCTTGTTCTATTGTCTACTACATAGAAACATCAATTTCGCAAAGCCGTCGAAAGAAACAAATTTTAACAGGACGACACAATAACCAAGTGTGTAATATTATAGATGAGAACCCTTAAAAGAACGGCGTAAGTAATTGACACTTAACGACACCTTAAAATGTTTATTTTTTAACTTCATTTGAATAAAAAAACTTAATTTGTTCCCTTAAGAAAATTTGTACTTTTAACCTGATAACGCTATCTTTTTACCTGTGCTAAAAACTAACACGCGTATTATGGCTTTTACGCTTTAATAGTAAAATAGTATTATACAAAACAGTGGCGTCAACATGTGTATGACATTGTGAAATGTATAATACATTGTATGAAGATTTTAACTTAGGCAAAAGTATTTTAAACGCAAACAAATATAATAAACGTTTACAGCCACTGGTCACAAAATGTTAATTTTTCTAGGGAACGTGTGCAATGAACATTTTGCAGCACTGGACGAGGTTGAAAAAATTTCTTCCTCCGGGCCGGATTTGAACCAGCGACCTATGGATTTCTGATCTTACATACCACTACAGTCCACCGCTCTACCAACTGAGCTACCAGAGGAGATGTTAACGTAAGTTCTTGACTTACATAGTACCAACTTGTTTAAAAGCAAGAGGCTAAGTAGGTCATGGACGTTACATAGTTGTTCTGTAACCGGTGCAATGAGTATTAAGATGTCAGATCTTTACACTACACGTATGCTTAGATATAACTAGAAAACAAACATTCCGACTAATGCCAAGCTGAATATTTAAGTTCACCGTACTCCAAATATAACACAAGACGTTTCAAGAAAATTACCACATTCCAACTTGCTCATTATTAGAAATATTTTCTCCACTTTTCATGTCAAAAATTACTGTGATGATATCATTCATTTGATGTATTGGCATGATCAGTTAAGTGATAACTTGAATTTACATGAATAACCGATGAAACCTTCTTCATTTTGAGTGAATTGTATAAATACGAAACCATAAAAGATATATAAATACAGGAAAAATGTAAGACTTCAAAATCTCTGTTTTCCTGGGTTTATCTGTTATATTTGCTTTTATTGGTCATTTGCAGGCTACATACAGTAGTGATATTAATTCTTAACGTTTTTGTTAAATTAACTTTCAAATTTGAATATTACATTTAACTCTCAATCAGGATCATTCTTATCTAATAATATATCCAGGAAGTGTTGCCATAACGCAGTATTGAACCTTTTATCATAAACAGGAACTAATTTGGTCCTTAACGCGTCGCTTTGGCACAACTTTGGAAAATATATTGTTTTATAAATATATACACATATATTTTATTGTACGGTGCATCCAATGTGGAAATCGAAATGATTGTTCCCATATTGCAGAGAGGAGCTCAAATTTTGGGAAGTTTAGTGGTTTTAGGGTTATGACATTTAAATTCCATGGGAACACTATGAACACCATAATCTTAAAAACACCGCAATTCCCCAATTTTGAGCCCCGGTATCATGTTAATAGTAATAATGTTTGATGTTTCATATTAGTTGCACAATAAAATGAAATATGTATTTGGGAATTGTACATTTTATTTAATGAATTATTACCCTCATATAATAGGAGGCCAAAACAGGGGGAATCTGTATTTTTAAGTTTATAGAGTTTATGATGTTCAATTACCATAATCCCAAAATTATTTGATTTCTTAAATGCTAAATTACTCTGTGTAATATAAGGGCAAAAAAATCCGTTTGTAACATTGGATACATTATATGTGTATCTGTGTAAAATGAAATATTTCCAAAAGTTAATTTAAAGTAAAACATTAAGGCCCAGAGTATCTCCAGTTTTGTGCGGAACTTTCTTTTTACTGGTTACCCCTCCTTCGCTGTCGGTAGAGCTTGTAGTTTCGAGTTGGTCGGGCTGCTGTACGTCCCCTGGAACTCCACCGTTTCTCGATGTGGTAACTATGCTTAGACGTGTTTTATAAGTTTGAATTTGCCGCTAAATCTGTGACGTTGGTCACGCTTACGGTTGGCGGAACTGGAATTTCTGTTTAGTGCCGAACCAATTGTTGAGACGGTTTTAAGCTTCTTCTCTGCGGTGAAGTTGTTTCCGCTTAAGTTGCGCCTTTTGAGGGCTCTCATAGTCCCCCTTGTTAATCTACGCCTGTGAGATCTGGGGCATGGCAGCAGACTCCAGTCTGCCGTTGCTTCAGCGGGTACAGAATAGATGCCTCCTGTCACTCCACAACCCAGTGGTTAAGTTCTCTCCGAGAACAAGGGACACGTCTATCACACCTCGGGCTGCCCTCAGGCTGCCAACTGCTCTGGTCTGGTCTGAAGTGGTTTGCTTTTTATAATTGCTAGCTAGCTATATTGTCGCTGAGTATAAGAATCTCAATCCCCATGCTTGGTTTGTAGGATCTTTTAGGTGGGAATAATTTAAAAGTAATTTGGTGGTTAAAACCTTTATTCGTGAAAATTGTTATAACAACGCGGCGTACCAAGGCACGCGACTTGAACTGATTTCTTTTGCAGAAATTGTGCCTAGTATCTGTTTTATGGTATGCACTTACATAAATTATTGATGATAGTAATATAGTACGTTATTTTATATACATTACTTTAATATTAATCTCGATATTGAGATGAAGTTATAGCGTCTGTGACTACGTCTTCACTATTCGGAGGCTGTGTATCGGAACTTTATGACACTTAATTCTCTCATAAAGTTGAAGATCATTGTTTTTACTTTCTCCATACGCACTATGTACATAGTGTATAGAGAAAGTATTGCACTCCACCAAAAATTCGATACCGAGATTTCACCGGAAATATATGTTTTAGGGTCCCCAATATCCAAAAAAAGCATTTTCACAAAAAGGTCCGTGTGTGTGTGTGTGTGTGTGTGTGTGTGTGTGTGTGTGTGTGTGTCCGTGTGTCTGTGAACACGATAACTCAAAAACGAAAAGTCGGTAAAATACCAAACTTGGTATTTAAGTTTAGCATCTTCCAGGGATGCGACACGAAGATTTTGAGAAAAATCCCCCCACCCCCAACTACCCTTTACATGGAACTTTTTTCGAAAATTTTGATTTTCTCAAAAATAGCTCTAACGATTTTGATTAAAATTTCGGATATTAAACATATTTACTTGACAAATGAAGTGTATATCTTGAATTTTCTGGGAATAGCCTCTGAAGAGTAGTTTATTCTGGATGAATTTTACTAAATTTTGAATAACTGCTAAACCGTAAGAGATGGACAAAAACTTACTACGCAAAAAATGTAGAGCACATTAAAACACACAATTTATGTCATATACATTTTTTCGTGGAGTTCATCGTTTTTGTGACATTCCTTATTTTTAGTTTCTGCTATGAAAAACGTATACTTTTCTCATACTGGAACTTGTCAACTGGAACTTCATTGACATAGCAACCAGCTTTTGACTAACACTTTAACCTACGGTTGTCCCTTATTTCGCTTCTGCTTACAAGGATGCGAGTAATAAGACTATTTCTGCTCATTTTTTCTGATTAGCATAAAGTAAATAGAAGTATAAGCTTTTTAAGAATTATTTGTTTCAGGGATATGGAGAAAGTCATGTGAATGGTACACATCAGATTTTTTAGCATTGTAACCTGCATGTCACCATGGGGACTATAGATTTCCTTGTTCCCACTTTTCGTGATATATATATATATATATATATATATATATATATATATATATATATGTTTTTATATGCTCCTAGTAATTAAAATTAATAAATTTAAATAATTTACATATAATTTAAATAATGTTCGTATAATTATGAACTTTTCTAAATTAGTCATTTGTTAAGGTTTGTGTTTCTCATTTGTTACATTCTTAAACAGATCACAGCATCCGGTATATCGTGATCTCTTTTGTTCTCCTGCTTCTCCTCCCATATTATATGTTTATTTAAGTTTTCTGTGCTTAATATACTTTCATAAACACCAGTTCTAGTTATTTTATACATAATAATGACGTGTTATATTTATTGCATATCCTTGGTTATTTCACTTTCGTAAACACACCATTTGAAAAAGTTTTCGTACGTATCGTGAAGCGATGATGTCACGTTGCAATCTCACGTACATTTCTTTGGCTTTCACGTGCCAAACAATATTATTTTATGATTTGTAATGTTTTTAGGGCAGTATAGTTTTATTTTTAGTTGCCTAGATTGCTTCAAGGTTAAATTCTGCGTGAAGATAATGGTAAAAGATTCAATACTGTATTATGGTAGCACTTCCAATATTACATTAAACACTATTATCAGATAAGAATGATCCTGAATGAGAATTAAATACAATGTTAAAATTTTAAAGTTATTTTAACAAATGATAATATCACTATTGCACTGACACAAACTGTTCTTTCTTTAGTTTCTCAACGTCCGATAGGTGTTCAAAACAAGTCCAGCATGCACCGAATGAACTCCAAACTTCTTATCGTGTTGCATCCTTCTTCAATGTCGCTACAACAAATTGTGTAGGCATTGAAACCATTAAAGAAAGCATCTATTATGATAAACGCGAAATATAAAACAATCCTGTGTTACATTCACGTACGTTTATCTATTTATTCTGCATCAAATTATTCTTACAAAAGTTTATTACTTTCTCTATACGTACTATGTACATGGTGTACAGAGAAGGTATTGTAATGCACCCAAAAATTCGATACCGAGATTTCACCGGAAATATATGTTTTGAGACCCCCTTGAATAAAAAAAAAAGCATTTTTAGAAAAATGTCAATGTGTGTCTATCCGTCTGTCTGTCTGTCTGACTGTCTGTGTGTGTCTGTGGGCAGCATAGCTCAAAAATGAAAAGACCGTTAAAAACCAAACTTGGTATTTAAGTTTAGTATCTTCCAAGGATGCGACACGAAGATTTTCAAGAAAATACCCCACCCCAAACTACCCTTTACATAGAAAAAAATTCGAAAATTATGTTTCTTTTAAAAATGTTTCTAATGATTTTGATTAAAATCTCGTATATTTAAGATACTTACTTGACAAATAAAATGTATATTTTAAACTTTCTGAGAAAAACCTCCGAAGACTACTTTATTTTGGATGAATTTGACGGATATTTGCATAACTGCTAAACCGTAAGAAATGGACGAAAAATTAACAGAAAATGTAAAGCACATTAAAACACATAATTTAAGTTATATACATTTTTTTCGAGGAGTTGGTCGTTTTTGAGACATTCCTTGTTTTTGGTTTCAGCTTTGAAAAACTTGTACTTTTCTCATACAGGAATTTATCATCTCGTGTCCATACAAACAAAGGAACTTCAGTCACCTAGTAACCAGCTTTTGACTTCACTTTAACCTATGATACTCCCTTAGGCAATGCCAATACTGCTCATAGTAATACTTAAAAAGTTTCTCTTGAACAGTTACTGTTCTCTGATGTTTGTTACAAATAGTTTTCTACTAGCATTTCAAGGAGATCTAGATATACAAAAATTTCTTGTGGAGGCGCCGGGTATCGATCCCGGTACCTCTCGCATGCTAAGCGAGCGCTCTACCATCTGAGCTACGCCCCCTTTCTTAATAGAGACTCCCCAATTGTAATGGCATTAAGCCATATTTAATTAAGTGCTACTCCGCAAACCTGTCACCTTGCCAAAATATAGAGCCACGTGCAATCCATATTGCACACCTGACTCATCGTTCTTAGCCATTGTATTTGACTGTGAAGGCCGCTAGCTGAATCCTATATCTTTCATCAGTTCATTATGTTTGTACTGAATGAAATCGTGCAGAACAGGAAGCGAGGGATAAGCTATTTTTACTTTCTCTAGCATGTATAAGTATATAGAGAAGGTATTGCATTCCACCGTAAAATTCAATGCCGAGATATCGCAGGATATACCTACATCATTATGGGCCATTTGAATGAAAGAATAGCATTTTTGTAATAATTTCTGTACATGTGTGTGTGTGTGTGTGTGTGTGTGTGTGTGTGTGTGTGTGTGCATGTCCGTGTACAGCATAAAAGGCAAAATTCCGTTAAATACCACACTTTGTGTTTAAGTTCAGCATATTTCAAGGATACCACAAGTAGATCTTCAAGAAGCTCTCCCTCCCCACCTCAAGCTACCCTTTACATGGAACATTTTTTGAAATTTTGATTTTATCTAAATGGTTCTAACGATTTTAATTTAATTTAAGATATATTATGACAAATGAAATGTTTATCTTGAATTTTCTGTGAATAGCCCCTCAATTAACATTCATTCTCGATTACTTTTACATAACTGGTAACCTGCAAGAAATAGAGAAAACTTAATCCACAAAAATATTCATCTCATCAAAACAAATAGTTTTTGTCAAATACAATTTTTGTGGAGGTAACTATTTCCGAAATATTCTTAATATTGGTTAAGTTTTCCAAGACATACACTTTTCTCATAGGAAGTTGATAACTAATACTGGCTGGAGTATAATCTGGGCTTGTGGGCCGTGGTCTACTGGGCTCCTCCTTCTTCCCAGACGTTTCGTCTGCCGTAGTCGCAGACGAAACGTCTGGGAAGAAGAAGGAGGAGACCAGTAGACCACGGCCCACAAGCCAGGATTATACTCCAGCCAGTATTGACACCGTCCGTGAATGCCTAAGAATTTCAAAGATAACTAAATTTCAATGCCATCATATATGGACCAGTTTTTAAAATATGAGACTATCGCTTTATTCTAGTGCATTGAGCCTACAAGTTAATGTTATCCCGATTAGCAAGATGTGGATAAAAGAATAAACTTTTCTAACAACGATTTGTTGCAGAAAAGCACAAAAAGTCATATGAATGGAACACATCAAATTGTTTAAAAATAGCTATACAGTTTTTGCTGAATAACAGTCGCTGTGCAGCGTGCATTTGAGAATACAATTAGAGCTTTGCAAAAGTGGAGTATCGTAAATTTGTGAGGCATGGATCATTTCATAAATCAATTATATCAAAGCAAAGAACAGCTTAGATCAAAATCTTTTTTTTTCCTTCAAAAAAAGTTAAAACCGAGTACCAGATGCCACAGAGTGTCATAAACAATGGTGAAGAAATTACTCATGAACGCAAACTAAATGAAAATCGAAATGCATTTTTTGCAACATCAGAATAAAAAAAGAAAAAATCTGATGTGTTCTATTCACATGAACTTTCTCTACATCTCTGCAACAAACTGTAGTTAAAAGGCTTATGCTTCTACTTACTTCATGCTAATCTAGAAAAATTAGCAGAAATAGTCTTTATTACTTTCTTCCTTATAAGTAGAAAGGAAATAAGAGAGTAGCATAGGTTAAAGTGATAGTCAAAAGCTGGTTGCTATGTGAAGTTCCTTTGTTTGTATGGACATGAGTTGACAAATTCCTGTATGAGAAAAGTTAAGATTTTCGAACCTGAAAAAGAAAACGAGGAATATCTAAAAAACGTTCAACTCCAAGAAAAAAATGTATACAACATAAATTGTGTGTTTTAATGTGCTCTACATTTTTGTATGGTAAGTTTTTGTCTATCTCCTACGGTTTAGCAGTTATACAAAATTCCGGAAAATTCACTCAGAATAAAGTAGTCTTCAGAACCTATTCCCAGAAAATTCAAAATATACGTTTTATTTGTCAGGTAAATAGCTTTAATATACGATATTTTAATCAAAATCGTTACTGCCATTTTTTTAGAAAATCAAACTTTTCGAAAAAAAGTTCCATGTAAAGGGTAGTTTGGGGTGGGGGGATTTTTCTCAAAATCTTCGTGTCCCATCCCTGGAAGCTACTAAACTTAAATACCAAGTTTGGTATTTTACCGACTTTTCGTTTTTGAGTTATCGTGTTCACAGACACACGGACACACTGACACACGGACCTTTTTCTGAAAATACTTTTTTTGGATATTGGGGACCCTAAAACATATATTTCCGGTGAAATCTCGGTATCGAATTTTTTGGTGGAGTGCAATACCTTCTCTATACACTATGTACATAGTTCGTATAGAGAAAGTAAAAAGGGGGAAAATACCAACTATGTTCCGAAATGAATAATACATCTAGATAACTTACAAATGCGTCGTTGGAAAAATAATTAAAAAACTGTAGAAAAAATCTTATGCACTCCATTCAGATGACTTTCTCTACATCGCTGTAACAAAATAGTGTTAAAAAGATATTCTTCTCTCAACTTTATGAGATATAAACATTAGAGGAAATTGTCTTAATTACTTGTTTCTTTGTAAGTAGGAGGAAAATAAGGGAATACACTAGGCTAAAACGATAGTCAAGCCTTTTAGAAGCCGGTTGCCATGTTGTTGAACTCGTTTCTATGCAGGTCAAGGAGTTTACAATTCTCCGTATGAGAAAAGTTTAAGTATTTTTCAATCTGAAACAAATGACAAGGACTATCTAAGAAATGGTGAATTACACGAAAAAAAAAAAAAAACGTATATGACATAAAGTGTGTGTTTTAACGTGATCTACATTTGTTGTGTAATAAGATTTTTTCTATCTCTTACGGTTTACCAGTTACACAAAATTCATTCAGAATGAAAAAGTTTTCACAGGCTATTTTCAGAAAATTCAAGATATACATTTTGTTTGCCATATACATATTTTTAATATACAGTAGGCATTTTAATCAAAATCGTTATAGCTATTTTTGGAAAATAAATTTTCGAAATTTGTTTCTAGTAAAGGGTAGTTTTGGGTGGGTGGATTTTTCTCAAAATCTTCGTGTCACTTCCCTGGAGGATACTGAATTTAAATACCACAATTGGTATTTTACCGTCTTTTCGTTTTTCAATTATCATGTTCACGGAGACACGGACACACTGACACACACACATACACGGAACTTTTTCTGAAAATACTTCTTTTTTTGATTCAGGGGACCCTAAAACGTCTATTTCCGATGAAATCTCGGTATCGAATACATTAAATGGTTAAGAATCAAACTCACTTCAAATCTGGCCTCAAACTCCATTGTTGTTTCTGTTGATGCGCAATTTCATAGCACTAAATAGTGAAGCCTCCAACCACGACGAAAATATAACCAAAATCAAGCTTTACGACTTAACTAGCTGAAACACATGCCTGGTTTGATGGTATATCCTTACACATTTAGCCTATATCTTCGGATGTGTTTAGAAGTTATTGTACGAGGGTCGGCTGAAAAGTCCCGGGCCTCTCAATGAAAACAACATTTAAAATTTTTTATTTTTGCTTTATTTCTCAACATAATCTCCAGAAAGGATAATACATTTATCATATCAATGTTTTAATTTAATTAAACCATCTCTGCAGTGTGATTTTAACCGCATCAGTGACTTCCTCGTTGCTGTGAAATCTTTGTCCTCCAAGAAATTTTTTGAGGTATGGAAACAAGTGGTAGTCACTTGGTGCTAGATCTGGCGAATAGGGTGGATATTCAAGCAATTGCAACTTTAATTCGCTCATTTTTTCCCATTGCAATGACTGAACAATGGGCGGGAGCATTGTCGTGATAGAACAAGATTTTTTGTTTTGTTTTGCCAAATGAGGTCTTTCTCTTTTCACCTCATCACTCAAACGTTGCAGTAAGCTTGCGTAGTAGTCACCAGTGATACTTTTACCCTTTTCCAAGTAATAAATAAAAGTAAATTCCTGTGCATCCCAGAAATCACTCACCATAATCTTGTTAGCTGACAAAATTGACTTTGCCTTTTTTTCGAGTTGGTTCACCTGGCGCAATCCACTGTTTTGACTGTGATTTACTATCTGGAGTGTAGTAATGTATCCAAGTTTCATCCATTGTAATAAGCCGTCGCAAAAATTCACTGGGATGTTTACGATAGAGCTTCACATTCTAACAGAAACAGTTTTCTTTGCAACTGTTGATCAGGTGTCAAGAAACGTGGCACCCATCTTGCAAAGACCTTGTGAAAACCCAAAATAGTACTTAAATTATTACCTGTACGTTCTTTTGATATATTTACAGCCTCTGCTATATCAAACAACTTTAATCTGCGGTCTTCCAGTACTAAACGATGACTTTTTTCAATTATTTCTTGAGTTGTCACTTCTATACGGCGTCTAGAACTAGGCTCGTCACTAGTGCTCGTATGCCCCACTTTAAACTGTGCAACTCACCTTTTAATCATTGAACATGAAGGGGCAGAGTCTTTCATTGTACTGTCCATTTCCTTCTTGTTTTCTTTAGGTCTCTCAAATGGAAGTATTTAATCTCGATCGTTTTTCCAAATCCCCCATTTTCGTGAAAACTCTAAAGTTGTCTTGTTTAGAATATTGTCATGCGAAAACTAAGAAAGATATTGACCTGTAACTATGGATACAAGCTAAACTAACTATAGGATATATGCGTAAGCTTTCACGGCGGGTGTCCATGGTTTTAAAATTTAAAATTTTTGGGCTGTTTTGCCGTGGTCTGTAGGTTAAAATATGTTCAGTTAAAATATTTCTCCCTAACGTTTCGTCCCTGTCTGTGGGGGACATCTTCAGAGGCACTGCACTCACGCCGCTAACTCGGAAAGAATTACATCAGTCAGGAGCCAGGAGCCAGGGCGAGTTACAGCCAGTATATATACTCGGGCACTGGTGGGCGGGGTCAAGTGGACAGGTTCTGGTTTGTTTATTTGGCCTGGAGGTTGCGGAGCTGGGAAAATATAGGGAACCAGGTAGAGTTTAATTTAAGTCCTTCGTCTTTGTTGAAGTTGTTGGTGTTCTTATAAATCTCAATGGCCTCTCTGTATAAACGGGGAAAATAATTTTTAGTTGTAGCTATAACCTCTACCTTATCATATTGCATACGGTGGTCATCCAAAGATAAAACATGTTGTGCAACGGCTGATTTTTCAGTTTGTCCGAGGCGGCAGTTTCTTTTATGTTCTGTAATGCGTGTGTTAATGCTACGCTTTGTAGTGCCGATGTAAACTTGGCCACATGTGCACGGGATTTTGTAAACACCAGATTTAGAAAGTGGATCGAGTCGGTCTTTAGCTGATTTGAGGTACTGTTTTATTTTAGTTGTCGGCATGTATATAGGTTTCACGTGTTGTTTCTCTAAAATCTTGCCGATACGATCAGTTATGTTTTTTATGTATGGCAAGAATACTTTATTTTTATATGTCGGTGCCTCCCTGGGTCTGGTGTTGATCTTTCTGGGACGTATTGCTCGATCGATATCCTTTTTAGTGTACCCAGTGTAGGATGCTACCGTCTAACTGGCCTAGTGGCCACATATCTATGTGAGACCCGGGACTTATCAGCCTAGTACAGCACACTCAAACCAATGTTGGCAGTCGGATAGCCAGTGTTCAGCCGCAGCCTCAGCAGGACCTCCAACCGCAGCAGCTCCACTCCGCCGAACGGCCTCACTCCAGGGACCAATCACACATGGGCTGTTACAAGACCCGGACCTGAGTCTTGGATTCTTCGTTCACGGCAGTTACGACTGGAGAAGAACTAACACTAGCTCCAACTCAATCCTTCACCCTCTAATTCCTCTACTCCTCTCCCTGAATATTCCGCGGTGACAGTCTGGGCCTCGGTCAAGTCTGTCTCCCGGTCCTCATTTCACCCCTCTGACTGCACCCTGCAGTCAGTTAAATTATCGCCTTGAATCCGCGGGTGCAATCATGCGGTACCGCCTCTCCTTACTTCCTTCTAATACCGGTGGAGGGGTTTTTTAGTCGGTATGCCCACATGGGAGACCCCGACACTCCGGGCTTGCCCGGGTCAGTCCATAAGGTGGATTTTTCCCCTCCACTCGAAATAAAAAAAAAAAAAATGGCAGTAAACTTACAGCGGTGCACGCTAGAGTGACAATGGATACATATAAAATGTTCTTCTTATTTGTAAAGCCGGAAATACTACTAATGACTACCACGACCAAATGAATGGACACAATTATGAAAAGTGGATCCGTGAGATGCAAGCACTAAATCTCCCACAATCATCTGTGGTATAATACTACATAATGCTTAATATCACAGTGTTCAATAAGATAAGTCACCCTCGTAGTGCTTTGAAACCGGCCTTTTCCTATAGTCTTTAACGTCCGCTTTTACTTCTATGTCACCGCAGGCGATGACATTGATGATACATGGAATAATGATGGAGCATCGGTTGAATCTGATGGCGGGGGAAACCTGGAAACTCGAAAAAAAAAACCGTCCATGCGCCGCTTTGTCCATCATAAATCTCACATGTGGACACTTGGGATCGAACCCGGTCGTCTAGGTGAGAGGCGAGTGATCTAACAGCTCGGCCATGGCGCGGCCCAAAACCGATTTCGTGGTTGGAGTCTATGGGCGTTACATGTAATCCATCTATGCGTAGACCAGAATTATATAAAAGCATTGATAAAATGAAGTCTACAAGGAAGATATACAAAATTCACGGACTTTCGCAGTCTTTGGGGGCATAGTCATTCGCTTGGCACCTTATACATGTGAGCTCAACCCTATTGGGCTAAAATGAAGCGATTGGTGAAAGAACACAAACTGACGGGAGACCTCTCACTAAAGAAACTGCAAGAAGTCACTCTCAAGACCACTTCAGAAGTGACCAAACTGACTGGGAGAATTTCTGGCAGTCACGTGGAAAAACTTGAGTAAGAATATTGGGAAAACGACGGAAGTGATACAGATATAGTTGAAAGAATAGTGATATATTTGGAAGACAGCTGCAACTCCTCGTCATGCATCAGCAGATCCTCATTCCCATCATCTTCTTCAGAAATTGAAACAGCGTGTTGAATCTAACAAGAATTGGCACGGCCATTAATATATTAAGATAGGCTGCATGTTATTCTTCAACAGCGTTTCTTATCTGCATGTGTCACCTTTTCTATACTCATGTTTGTGTTGTGTACGGTTGACTCTAAAAAAGTCTATGACATAAATTATGAGTTTTAATGAGATCTGCATTTTTTTTGTGTACCTAGTAGGTTTCTTTCTTTTCCTTACTCTCTACACAAAAGTCATCCAGAATGAAGAAGTCGTTAGAGGACATTCCTAGAAAATTCAAACAAACATTAAGTTTGTTATGAAAGCATCCTAAATATATAAATCGTTAAAGTTAATTTTGAGAAAATTAAAATTTTAGAAAAATGTCACACGTACAGGGTACTGGGGGATTGGGGATTTTCTTGAACTTCTTTGTATCGCATCCTTGGAAGATACTGAACTTAAATACCAAGTTGGTATTTGACGAGTTTTTCATTTTTGAGCTATGCTGTTAACTGAGACACACACAGACACTTTTCCTCCCTCTTTCATTATCTTCATCATCAATATCATCATCATCTTCTTCTTCTTCAGAAAATGAAACAGCGTGATATATTATGATATGGCTGCATGTTGGGATCGTTTCACACTGGTAACGGTCGCCGGTGACGGTCAGTAATAGAAATACATTCGTTTGAATTGGAGCATTCATTACGGGACACTACACTGCCTCACCGAGTCACTGTGAGGCAGCAGTGTCTCACCCTGGCCACATGTGACGGACAAGGTCACTTTGTTCAGTGCAGTCACATGCTTGGTTTGAATTGGAGTATTCGCAATGGGACTCAGATCACAGACACAGCGTTGCAGATTTGCCAACAGACAGTCAATCATTTATGAGCAGCGTGATACAGCTTATACATTATACTATACATTTTATAGCCATGAATTTAGATTTGATTAACACGAAAGCTTTTATAAGTGAAATAGAAAAGTGTCCAATTTGGGATATTAAAAGCGATGACTTTAGCATGTGTCTCATATCGTCATAAAGAGTGTAAAACAATCCCTTCTCCTGGTAATCATACAGCAGTAGATGTACGTGCAATGAACGTTTTGTCTTCATTCTCCTCCTCCTTAGAAGTACTAATAAAAGTTCCTCTGCGCTCTAGCCCATTTCGCTAATTAATCAACTATTCCTGCAGTGTCAGACACCGCTGATCCACTGCAATCACCAGGAAAGGATAAAAGAATACCCTTTAGTAATGAAGAGATGCAATTACGATGTTAAGTAAAATTATAATTTGGAGGCGCCGGGTATCGATCCCGGTACCTCTCGCATGCTAAACGAGCGCTCTACCATCTGAGCTACGTCCCCTACTGTGCAATTTCTTTCAATTTAGATAGGTCATCACACCGCTCAGAGAATAACAGCTGGCAGCTGCTTTCTCTTTCCATCCTATGTAAGGAAGTCATGTGTTTCTGATACTGTATAATAAAATGCTTGCTCTACCATTAGTCTGTAATAAATTAATAGCAAGGTACCAATAGTTTGGTGTAGCTGGCAACTGCCCCAGTGTGACGCGAACCTTGTTCTTCAACAGCGTATCAATAGCATGTCATGTTGTCTTCGTGTACTAAACGCATTTCGTACACGTTTATGAGCTCGGAATTTTGATTTATCAAGCTCCTCTGGTAGCTCAGTTGGTAGAGCGGTTGACTGTAGAGGACGAGAATGTCAGATATCCATAGGTCGCTGGTTCAAATCCGGCCCGGAGGAAGATATTTTATTTACTACAAATCGATTTTACCTGTATTGCTGGAATGAATGTACATGAAGCGTAATTTAAAACTTACCTTTGCACAAAGTATACCTATAGACAACTGCAGGTAGTTCATTAACAGATCTGGTTTATTAGTTATTGTTTTTTTTTTTTTTTTTATATGATGAAGTAGGTATAAGTGGAGTAAGAGGATAAAATAGTGAACATTGTATTTTCTATTTTTAACTTTTTAGTTGAAGAAAACTACATCAATGTATAAGTACCAATAAATAAATATAAACGTACATTACCACTTTTTCAAAAACCGAAAATATCTGTCCTGTAAAGAATGAAGCTATACATACATTAAAAAAAAAAAAAAAAAATTAAGCTTGCAAGGCGCATTTACCCCATTTGACCCGTTGTTTTGGACAGTAACATCACAGTATCTTCTTCATGATCAGATGACTTAGTTTAATTAATTGCTGCTTCTACACCTTCCACCCGACTGTGTCATGAATACGAAACCTTTCCAGCTCTAGTGAGACGTTAGTGGTCGCACACATCTCCGATTCTTTCAGATTAAACCTTAGTTTTAGGCATGTATAATGTTAACATTTAAAAATAAAGTGAGAAAGTTGGACCAAACTCATTCTGTGTAAAGGCAATGTCTCAGTCTATAACATTAACAATCTGAAGTTAAATATGTATTTGGATCCGTGCTATGGTATTTCAACAGTTTTGGAATTGTAAATTGTGAAAAATACACTGCAAATAATCGGTAAACACATTTGTAAAAATTACGCATGCCAAAATTGTACGAATTAGGACGACTGTGATACTTCCAAACGTTACACAAAAAGCAGCTTTTAAAAATACTTGGCTACACCACAGATGGAAGAATTAGTACATTCTACGCAGAAAAAGAATTAGGCTCAATAAGTAATAAATTTAATTCATTCATCATGAGTTGGCTCGTTGGTCTAGGGGTATGATTCTCGCTTAGGGTGCGAGAGGTCCCGGGTTCAAATCCCGGACGAGCCCGTCACTTTTATAACTTAGAGAATGTGTGCTTCATTTAACAGTTTGATCTACACGAAACAATTGGTATCTTGCTATCAATTTATTGCAGACTAATGGTAGAGAAAGCATTTTATTATATAGTACCAGAACACATGACTTACATAGGACGGAAAGAGAAAGCACCTACCAGCTGTTATTCTTGCGCTGTGTGGTAAACTCTCTCAATTGAAAGCGTACGCAACAGGGGGCGTAGCTCAGATGGTAGAGCGCTCGCTTAGCATGCGAGAGGTACCGGGATCGATACCCGGCGCCTCCAAAGTCACGTTTTACTTCCATTTTTTAACGGCGTAATATATCTCTACTTCATTACTAGATGGTATTCTTTTATCCTTTCATGAATTCTTGAATTTAAAATTAATGCGCGTCACAATTTTTCAATGAATTTAAAATTCTTGAACATTACCTATTCTATTTCATGATCCTTTGCTGGAAGAGCAATACTTATTTGCATTAGCAACTAAAGGCAGAACTTTCTTGATTTATGCTCCACGTCCTGCATAAACATACTGAAAAATGCAAATAAACAAAAAGTACAATTTAGAAACATGAAATCTGTTACTTAAACGTGTCACCCCGATTAAAGTTTGGGGAAAATATCAGTAGATATAAATAATAATTAAATTTAAATCTTCGCTAGTGTCAATGTCAATTTATAATTCAATGTTTCCTTTTAATTTCCATACAGATATGTCTGTCTGTTCTGTCTGAATGACTGCTTCAGTGACTAACTGAAGTTTAATTAGTGTACTGAGTGTATTAAAACATGCTCTACTTCTAATTATATGAATCCATTCTTAATTATGTAAGGTTATAATCTCTTATAGTCAGAGATGTGACTTATGAACCTGTATCTTATGGAGCTGTGAGTTTAGGGAATTTTAAAACAATCAATTTTGATTAAATACTTCTTAAAAAGCTAAGAATCAGGCGGGTTAACTTTTGTGTCGAAAACATTAATAGGATAAGGGCAGCAATACTCTAGATTGACATTCTTATTTTCTTCTTCTTCTTTGTGGTTTAACGTCTATTATCCTGGTAAGCAATATCGAACGATGATTGAAATGATGCTGGAGAGTTATGGGGTTTCATCTTGTCTAGATAAGGGAACACGTGTAACTCAACCGAGATTCGAAATATATATCCGTTGAATGTGAGTCAGATCTGATACCACCACACTACAGAGACGCAGCGTAGTTCTTGAATTACTTTGAAAAGTTTTAAAGGTTTTTTATTCAACAAAAATATGCTAGTAGTAATTTTCAAAAACTCTATGATTGTGTAATTATCTCTTTGCAATCATGGCTAACACTTTCGACACACTATTTGTTACAGCGTCCAAAACATGTGTTACTTCTGCCCTAGGAGAATCAAAAATTGTAAACACGTACTTTATCGTAAGACGCATTTTTTTGCATCAAAATAAAAAAATCGGATTTTTTTTATAAAAATCGCTAAACAAGCACTTCTGGAACCCCTAACCTAGCAAGCATGGGATGCCCGAATAGCTGGATTAGGTAAAACTAGACCCAGATGAAGACTACTAAAATACATGTAGGTACAAGAAATCCATCTTGCAATTTCAGATTGGTAGGCGGCGAGGAGCTTAGTAACAATAAATTACGGGATTGTGTCTGTCTCTCTCTTATAGTTTACCATTTAAGAAAAAGTCATTCGGAATGAAGAGGACTTCAGTGGAAATTTCCAGAAAATTCAAGATATATATTTTATTTCTCACCAAAATAGCTTAATCATACGGTATTTTAATCAAAATAGTTTAATCCATTTGTCAGAAATCAACATTTTCGAAAAATATTCCTCGTAAAGAGTATTAGAGGAGGCTTATTTTTCTGAGCATTTTCGTATCGCATTGTTGAAGCATACTGAACTTAAATGCCAGGTTTAATGCTTAACCAACTTTTCGTTTTTTTTTACTTATATGTACACAGGTACACCGACCCATAAACCAGACACACACACACACACACACACACACACACACACATATAATCCTTTTTCTAAAAACAATTTTTTAAATGTTTGATTCTGGAGTCCTAAAACATACATTTCCGGTGAAATCAAGGCATCAAAATGTTACGTATAATGCAATACCTTCTCTATTATATGAATGCAATGTACATGGTAGAGAATGTACCAAACTCTGTACCTACATTTACGTTCAGAATCCTCCAAGGATGACACACGAAGATTTTAAAGAAAATTCTTCCTATTCCAAAATATCGTTTATATGGGCATTTTCTCAAAAATGGCTCTGTAGATATGTTATTAAACTACCGTATGAAATATTTACATTACAAGTAAAATGAATGCTTAGAATTTTGGGGGAAGAGCCTATGAATCCCTTAGTGGAACAAATATTGATCATATATATATATATATATATATATATATATATATATATATATATATACACACACACACACACACACACACATATACACCCACAGGATGTCCGAGAATTCCACCGCATAAATTTGCAGGATGGTAGAGGAGCCCTAGATAAACAGTTTGATATAGGGAACCTATTGTGGCTTTTGCCAAATGCCGAAGTTATGTCATGTTTGCTGGACCGCACATAAATTACTAAATTAAAAGAATATGGACGTGTTTGTCCTATTTTCATTCGGAATGCCTCATTTGTATGCCACTACTATGTTTTCTTTGCCACTACGAATAAACCATATTGAGTAACGCAGCAAAATATGCACAGCTCATTATAAAATGCCAAAAAGGAGACAGCATAAACATAAATGTATCTTTGGAAGTTTGAACCCCAACACCTTAACCCAATATCCACACCCTAACCAGAGTGAATAACGTCACTACAGCTATGCTCCCTGAAATCTGGGTGTTCATATCACGGTCCACTGACGTTTGGTCAGTGGCGTGCTAACCCTTAATACATTTTATGATGCAGCAAAGAATTTAGAGCCCATGATCCATAGGCTCCCTATCTCAAACTGTTTACATTAGATTTCTCTCCAATTCTGACAATTTTATGTGTGTGTATGTTATGTATACAGTATGTATCATGTATGTATGTGTACATAATTTATTGCAAACATGTTTGAAACGTCGGCCATTTCTGTGGTATCCGTTTTGAAGCAGGTATATCTATTTTAATTTCCAATACTTTGTGTTATATTTCTATTTTCTCTACACGTACTATGTACATAGCGTATAGAGAAGGCATTGTACTCCACCCAAAAATTCGATACCGAACGTTCACCGGAAATATATGTTTTAGGATCCCCTGTATCCAAAAAAAAAAGCATTTTCAGAAAAAGGTCCGTGTGTCCGTGTGTCTGTGAACATGATAACTCAAAAACGAAAAAATCGGTAAAGTACCAAACTTGGTATTTAAGTTTAGTTTCTTCCAAGGATGCGACATGAAGATTTTCAAGAAAAACGCCTCACCCCCAACTAGCCTTTACATGGAGATTTTTTCGACAATTTTTATTTTTTTAAAAATGGATCTAACGATTTTGATTAAAATATTGCATATTAAAGTTATTTACAGGACAAATACAATGTATATCTTGAATTTTCTGGGAATAGCCTCTGAAGACTACTTTATTCTGGATGAATTTTACGGAATTTTGCATAACTGCTAAACCGTAAGAGATAGACAAGACCTTACCCTACCAAAAAATGTAGAGAACATAGAAACACACAATTTATGTCTTAAACATTTTTTTTCGTGGAATTGATCGTTTTAAGATATTCGTTGTTTTTAGTTTCAGCTTTGAAAAACTTATTCTTCTTATACAGGAATTTGTCAACTCCTGTCCATACAAAGGAACTTCAGCACATAGCAACCTGCTTTTGACTATCAGTTTAACGTATGGTACTCCCATATTTCTCTTCTACTTACAAGGAAGCAAGTAATAAGACTATTTCTGGTATCTTTTTCTCAATTAGCATGAAGTAAATAGAAGCATATACTTTTTAACAATAATTTGTTACAGAGATGAAGAGAAAGTCATATGAATGGAACATCAGATTTTTAATTTCTGTATTGTTTCTCGCATTATCGCGGAACAAGTATAGAATTACTAGACCAACATATGGCGACCCGAGTTTTAATAACTTAACTATCGGTGGGCTATCTATCTTGTAATGAATCTTATTCTTCACAAGGTATTTCGATTAAGGTGAAAAAATCTGATGTGTTCCATTAACATGACTTTTCCTACACCTCTGCAACAAATTATTGTTAAAAGGCTTATCCTTATATTTACTTTATGCTAATTGAAAAAGAAGAAATCGTCATATTATTTGCTTCCTTGTAAGTAGAAAGGAAAACAGGGAGTACCAGAGGCTAAAGCGATAGCCAAATTTTTTAATAGCTGGTTGCAATGTAATTGAAGTTCCTCAGTTTCTATGGTTAGGAGATGAACAAATTCCCGTATGAGATAGTGAGTACTTTTAAGTATTTTAAAATTGAAACTAATAACACGAAAATCTCAAAAACCCAACGAAAAAAATGCACATATAACATAAATTGTGTGTTTTAAGAAACTCTACGTTTTTTTTTTTTTTTTTTTTTTTTTTGTTAAGTAGGTTTTTGTTTATTTCTTACGGTTTGCCAGTTATGCAAAATTCCACAAAATTCATCCAGAATAAAGAGGTCTTCAAAGGCTATTCCCAGAAAATTGAAGATATACATTTTATTTATCACATAAATATCTTTAATATACGACATTTTTATTAGAGCCATTTTTGAGAAAATGGAAATTTTCGATGAACTTCAATGCGAAGTTTGGCATTTAAGGGTTTCTTTTGTTCTTTAGCAATGCTACCCCCCCTCCTACACACACACTGACAGAGACAGACAGACAGTTACACACACTGTGTACTTAGTACGTGTAGAGAAATTAATAAGTTTTCGCAAAAATAGTCTGTATAAGCTATTTGAAAATATCCCGTAGCAGACAGAGAAAGCCATGTGAATTCAACACATCAGATATTTTTACAATAAAATCGCTCGCATCATTCCTCATGGAAATTTTCGGACTCTACAAAAGTTAAGATATTGTACCCGTAGTTAAAGAAAATGGCCATATTTTATCTGTACCTCGCATCAATGAATGGATCGATAACGAAATTATTACCTGGAGACACTCCGGATAAATTAGCTGGTGAATAACTTGGGCAGAGCACCATAAGTAGGCCTTAGAGTCCTTTGCGACTTACATGACCATAAGGAGGGAGGGATGAGTGGAGAGACCCGAAGGACAATCAAATCCGGATAACAACGGCACAAGCATGGACGTAGTTCCTAACCGTTCCAGACTGAACGCCTCCGATGCCGCCCGGACCTAACACACAAGCCCCAAACCTCTGGGGCTTCCCCGAAGGAATCATAGCTCAAAAACACCCAACAGTGATCTCAATCGAGCGCCGACGGCAACGCTAGGAATAACCCTCTACAGTGCGCAACTCCAGGAGTAGCCGAAAACCGTCAGGAAGACCGAACTAAGATTCGAACACACGATTTCCGAAATGCAAGTAACTTATTATTCAAGTGATTTAAATCCATTTGAACCTTATGTTCAATCTATATAGTTCAAATCAAATCATACGTTACCGCAGTGCATTACCTAGCTGATAATATCATCTTATCAATGCTATACATATATATGTCATTAATGTTATATATATATATATATATATATATATATATATATATATAAATGTTATAAATGAAATATTATAATTAAATTTCATGGCACAGGAACCTTTATATAGCAAAATACTTTAACAGGAAGACATTTTTTTACATTTATTTTGTGATACTACATTCTCGGCAGAAGAAATCTGTTCTAAGCTTATACAAATATCAACTGTGTGCGTGAAACACTGCCTTAAAAGTGATGGTTATGGGGACTCCTCAATAAAACCTTGAGGCTGTAAACACTTGAAACAAATTTAAATTTCCTTTCTGTCTTTTAGATGAAACTATGTGATTTTTAACTAATTGAATGTGTTGAATTCATTTCTGAAATCCAAAATCTTCTATTACCAACCAATTTTAATGACGCTTTTTAATTGAACAAAAAAATGTCTTTGATGATCGTTTGCGCTTAAGGTCAGCTTCTGGGCCATCTCTGACGATTGACCAGCAATATTCACCAAGCATACATGCACTGAATAATTTTTCAAAGGCTGTCATTTCTTGGTGAAACCTCTCGTAATGTACATCGCCAACAGCATCAAGGATTTTTGGAAAGAAATCTAAGTGACAGTCTAGAAAATGTAGTTTTAGGACATATTGCATCCCATTACAGAAATATGGGTAATAATCCACATACAATAACATCATAATCAACTGATTTATTGTTCCCAAGGAAGTTCGTGTCCATTAAATGTCAGTCAAGAAATTTTCTCCGCTTCCAAAGGTTTATTTTTAAAATCTGCATCCTGGAACACTGCTCTCATTTATGGCCCAATAAACACTCCTTCCTTAATCTTTGTATCACTTAGGTTTGGGAATTTATTTATGAGATACATGAAAGCATGTCCTTCTCTGTCTGGTGCTTTCGCAAAAACACTTTCAGTCCGAGTTTGATTTGTAAAGATGATAAGAAGACATCCTGAGGATTAAGAAGTTGTTCATGGGAAACACTTTTGACTCCAGGAATGTAGGCTTGTCTTGCAGGCCTTTCTTTACAAACAAGTGTCATTAAGAGTCCAATAACTTCAAAATTTCCACATATATGTCATTTTTATGAAGTACCTTAGTATTGTATTCATAACCTCAAAAGTGTCCTTGGTATCAATGGAATATGTGATAGGAACAAATGGGAAAATATTGCCAAAATAAGTACTGCCTTTAGACTTAGATTGGAGGAATCAATAAATAAGCGCCAGTGTTCTGGATAATATGCATGACCTAAGGACTGAAATAAGCCATCCACATTGTTTCAAAAAGTTATTGCTTCATTCTCAGAAATATATATATATATATATATATATATATATATATATATATATATCCAACAGTTCTGCTAGACGTTTGGAAAGGTTAAATTCCTCACAAAATCATTGAGGGCATTTTGTGAGATAACCAGGTGATTACAGGGTAAAGGTGATGTAGAATGTAGATGGTTAAGGCTCTGAATCTCGAGTAAGATTACTACAGCCTGAGACATTGGGTGTGTCTTCTGAAACGGTGTATTGCTGTGGAGGCTTAGGTACAGGAAGATGTTCATTGTGAGGAACTGGTCGGATGGTAAATTAGGACACTGGATGTGCCTTTTAGATTTTGAAGTGTATCCTTTTATATCTACCAAACAAACTAACGATCTGTTACATGGTCCAGAGATTCTCACCAAACCATAGGTACATAACATTGCATTGCATTACATTTACCTTTTAGCTAATTTCTCAAATTTCTAGAGCCTGAATTGCAGCATATGTGAGGTGCAATTGACATATCTTGGTCTCCCACATGACATCCAAAATACAGTTCATATGCCTTTCAAACTAGAGTTGTAATTTTACAGTTTTGGTTCTTGAAGGTTAGTTCTCCAAATACATAAGAAGTATCATTAATATAAAATGCAAAATACAGATGGAAGCACAGAATGGGATGCTAATCTATTAGTTGTAAAATTTATCACCAGATATCTACCAATATTTTAAGGGGAAAAACACGAAATTAAAATAGTATGTGGAAAGTGGGAGATTCAACTGTTATGATATATGTATGTTAAACTAACGTAGTTAAAGATCTTCCTTTTTTTTTTTTTTTTTTTTTTTTTTTAGTTGTTTGAAAAAACGGTATGTGATAGACAAAATCTAATTATGGATTCGTTTCTAAAATTAAACAGTGCACCTAATACTCCTATTTTCAGTGAAATACTTTGGTAATTGAATTGAGATTAACGAATGCTTTGTTTTCATGCTAATTATTTTGGGATCAACCTTGACTTTGAAAGCACAACTAAATGATCTAGAAACAAGAAATATCTCAGATACGGTCAACTCTACATAAAAAACGTATGTGGCACAAATTGTGTGTTTTAACGAAATCTATAATTTTTGTGTACGTTTTTTCTATCTCGTACGGTTTAACCGTTTTGCAAAATTCTGTAAAATTCATCCAGAATAAAGAGGTCAGCAGAGGTTATTCCCAGGACAATTCAAAATATAAAATTTAGTTGTATGTACATATCTTTAATTTACAACATTTTAATTAAAATCGTTAGAGCCATTTTTGAGAAAAACAAACATTTCAAACAGATTTCTATGTAAAGGGTAGTTTGGGGTTAGGGGATTTTTTTCAAATTCTGTGTTGTATCCTTGGAAGATATTAAACTTAAATATGAAGCTAGGTTGTTAACAGTATTTTCGTTTTTGAGCTATGCTGTGCACACACAGTATATTTTTCTAAAAATGATTCCTTCTCGGTCCACTATGTACATTATATATACGGACTAGAGAAAGTAAACATTAAAATCTGATGTGTAACATTCACTTGCCCTTATCTACCCAATTTGGAACAAACTTTTGTTACAAAAACATATTCTGATATCTACTTCACGTTGATAGAGATAAACATTTACAGAAACGCTTTTATTATTATTATTATTAATAATAATAATAATAATAATAATAAAAGCGTTTCTGTGTGTGTATATATATATATATATATATATATATATATACAAATCTTTAAAGAGCTGGTCGCGTTGTAAGGGCTTTGAAATCCATTCTCTTTGCTTGAACCAGCAGAAAGAAAAACGCGTTTCTATTTGAAAAATTGTGACCTGTTCCATTCTAATGACTTTCTCTAGTTGTTCTACAAACAAAATTCTTACAAAAGGCTATTCTTCTTTCTACACCACGCTAATCGAGATTAACATTAGCAGAATGGTCTTATTGAATAGAGGAAGATACTATACTAAAGCTAAAGCTAAAGGTTACAATTATGATAATAATAAACACTAAATGATAATGAAAATATATATCTTTCTATTAATGGTGAAGCACTATTTTGTAAAAATCAAATGTTTCAAAAGCTATCGCTATGCGATTGCCATTGAAATTTGCTTCTTTGCATGGCCAGGAGTAAACCAAAAGAAGCACGGAGGATTTATGTCCAAGAAAAGCATAGGTATTTTAAAATTGAAACAAATATCAGCGAATGACATAAATTGTGTTTTGACGAGATCCACATTTTTTCTATAGTAAGTTTTGTGTTGGGTCGGTTTACGAATGTTGTGTTGAGTAAACTAAATAAATAAATAAATAAATAAACAAAAAATCAAAGGTCCTTCCTACTAAAAAAACTCGAATTTGCCCAAAATTCGATCCCTAAAATGTTACAAAACATTGTTTCTCTTAACAATACTCTTAGTATTTTTATACTATACAGATTCCATTTGTTTCTTACAAAATATACATTGTGTAACACTTACGGTTTACCAGTTATGTAAAAGAAATTCAGAATGAGGACTTCAGAGACTATTCCCAAAAATTGAAGATATATATTTTGTCACGTACGTATCTTTAATAAACGGTGTTTTAATAAAAATCGTTAGTGTCAAGTTTGGTATTTAATGGACTTTTCATTTTTGAGTTATACTGTCCACAGTCAGACTGATAGAGAGAGAGAGAGGGAGGGAGAGAGAGAGACGTAAAAAAATGGATTCAGAGAGTCTTAAAATATATATTTCCGGTGAAACCTCAGTATCATATGCGCTAGAGAAAGTAAAAAGTACAAGTATGGAAAAGTTGAAACGATAATACGAAATATCTAAGAAATCGTTAGCTTCACAAAAAATGCATTGACCTAAAATGTATTTGGACGAGATCTGCATTTTTTAAAGTCTATCTCATACAGTTTACATTGTGTAATAGTCACTGAAAATTAAGGGGACTTCATAGAGAATTTCCAGAAAATTCAAGATACATATTTTATTTGGCATGTAAATATCTTTAACATGTGGCATTTTAATCAAAATCGTTATAGCTATTTTTGAGAAAATCCAAAATTTCAATTTTTTTTAATATAATGGGTAGTTAGGATTGGGAGGATTTTCTTGAAAATCTTTTGGGAGATACTAAACTTAAATACCAAGTTTAGTATTTTCGATTTTGAGTTATGCGGTCCTCATATACACATATGTACACAACATTTATTCTTAAAGGATCTTTTTGGATTTAGGAGGTTTCAAAACGTACATTTCCGGTGCAATCTCAGTATCGAGATTTTGGGCGGAATGCAGTACTTTTGCTACCTACTACTTGGCAGAGAATATAATAAGAAAGAGGGAATTACAATGCAACAACAATCCTTTTTTATTTTCATGCTTTCTTTTTACTTTCTCTATACGCACTATGTACATAGTGTATAGAGAAGGTATTGCACTCCACCAAAAATTCGATACCGAGATTTCACCGGAAATATATGTTTTAGGGTCCCCAATATCCAAAAAAAGCATTTTCACAAAAAGATCCGTGTGTGTGTGTGTGTGTGTGTGTGTGTGTGTCCGTCCGTGTGTCCGTGTGTCTGTGAACACGATAACTCAAAAACGAAAAGTCGGTAAAATACCGAACTTGGTATTTAAGTTTAGTATCTTCCAGGGATGCGACACGAAGATTTTGAGATAAATCCCCCCACCCCCAACTACCCTTTACATGGAACTTTTTTAAAAAATTTTGATTTTCGCAAAAATGGCTCTAACAATTTTGATTAACATTTCGTATATTAAAGATATTTACCTGACAAATAAAATGTATATCTATAATTTTCTGGGAATAGCTTATAAAGACCTGTTTATTCTGGATGAATTTTGCTTAATTTGGCATAACTAATAAACCGTAAGAGATAGACAAAAACTTACTATACAAAAAATGTAGGCCTTGTTAAAATACACAATTTACGTCATTTACATTTTTTTGTGGAGCTTACCGTTTTCGAGGTATTCATTGTTATTAGTTTCAGTTGTGAAGTACTTATACTTTTCTCAGACGAGAGTGTCCGTTTTTCTTTTGTTCTACTCCTGGCCAAGAAAAGAAGCGATTTGTAATGACAATCGCATAATGACAGCTTTTAAAACATTTGACTATTGGTTTAGCCTAGTGTATTCCCTTATTTTCTTCCTACTTATAAGGAACTAAGTAATAAGAACATTGTGCTGAATACCTCGATTAACAAGGTGCAGAAAGAAGAATAATCTTATGTAAGAAGTTTGTAGAACGGCTAGGGAAAGTCATGAGAGTGTAACACATCAGATTTGTAGTTATGCTGTCCTCACATACACATATGTACACAATATTTATTCTTAAAGGATCTTCTTTGGATTTCGGAGGTTTCAAAACGTACATTTCCGGTGGAATCTCAGTATCGAGATTTTGGGCATAATACAATACTTTTGCTACCTACTACTTGGCAGAGAATGTAATAAGAAAGAGGGAATTACAATGCGACAACAATCCTTCTTCTTCTTCTTCTTTTTTTCATACTTTCTTTTTTATGTCTAGTTTTAGAATAATTACTGAAGTGACCACAATGCAGAAGGTTGTCATTTGTTAATATTATTCGTGTTTTGCGTAATGACTGAAGTGGCTTGCGTGTTCCTGCTTTCTGAAAATACACTAGTTTTATTAACAATTCCAAACAGAACAGTGGATCTGAATAAATAAAATACAGCTGAAGAATGCGTTTATAATGAGAACTTCTGTTGGAAGACAATGAGTTAGTTGAATCGAGTCAGAGTTTATACAAACAAATAAATGAATGTTGGAAGAAAACTAACAGTTACTAGTATGAGTACCTTGTATTAAAACTATCGATTCTGGTTAGTGTATAGGGCATAAAGGAAACCGCATATTGACTGCATTTAGCTGTAAAAGTGTCCTTTATTTTGCACCTATTTCAAGAAATTTATTTTAACTAAATGTAAAAATTATAATGGTACAGCGTTCACTGGTTATTTCCTGCGGTATAGATGGACGGAGGAACTGGCATACATACAAAGCGACTATAATATATAACCGGTACCCTGCTGTGACAAATGCGCCTGAAGTTGCAGACTTTGGTTTCTTTCTTCAATATTAGCTCTGCATACAGTGACAACCGCAAGAGTGGCTCGTTGGTCTAGTGGTATGATTCTCGCTTCGGGTGTGAGAGGTCCCGGGTTCAACTCCCGGACGAGCCCGATGTTTTTATTTACCCATTCATATGAATGTTTGGTAAAATATAACGTATGATTTTCACAATAAACTCCCAGCCTTCACTCATCGGAGAGGGAGAGGCAGGAGTCTCGTGCGTATGCTGAGTTTGTACTATAGTTCTAAGTTGGCCACAGAAGAAACTATACAATTCTCTAGTAAAAATAAGTTTTTATCTAAAAGTTTAAATAACGTGAACAAAATAATAAAATTTGCACTGTGGCAGATGAAATAACCACTGTCATGTGTGACCTACATTGCAGGCAACTATTTCAATGGGTTACAATATATTTTCAGAATGTATTAAAAGAAAAACATTCTCTTTTTTAACTTCGTACATTCAGAACAGGCTGTGCACGTACTGATCGTTTGCTTAGAATGAATGACCGGCAATGCTTGGGAAGGGGGAGATCCCAGTGTACCCCAGTGTGCATGTAACTTTTTTCCAGTCAGAGTGCAACCAAACAGCAACAGTGTCTAATTCCTAACGATAATAAAATACCTGATAGTAGACCTAGGTCTTTACTTTCTCAAGTTATTGCGTTTGTAAATTAGGGGTATGCCAGAACTTTGGTTCGGATAGACATGGCGTAATGATTCATTCGCTCCGTTGTGCGGTAAGGATAACGTTGCTATTTGATCTGAATTTTAGTCAGCATTTTTGAAAATATAATATGTGTCCCATTTCTGATACGCAATAGTAAAATATCCAGTCCAAACTCGTCCACATATTGAAGCAACTTCTGTGTGTTTTCTTAGGATATGGCGGCCCCCTAGCAATGTTGTATTCTCTTTATAGCGAACGATAGATTTCTGTGCGCGAAACTATATGTCCCATTGCCGTATAGCAGGACTGGAGGGATGGATGTGCCGTCATAGACGAGGATGTGGCCCAGTTACGTTTTGTATCGGGGTCTTAAAGCAAGGAAAGGGCAATGAAGTTCAAGCTCATCTCTTTAGCAATTTCTACCGACGTAAATAAGCTGTTCTCACTGGTCTTCTAAGCATTTCAATCAAGATATTAAGCCACATGTGTTTTGTAATCCTGGTATTATGAAATAGGCTATATGTAATAGTGCATGTTTTTAAGAATATTCATCTAAAGGAAACAGTTAGTAATTTTTCTCGCAAGAATAGCAGAATTTGCAGAAAATCAGTTCAGAGTAAATAAGAGGATTATATACTTTTAATTTGGGATTATTTTTTTTTTTGGTTTGTACAAGTATAGGAGTATATTCAATTCTTACTGAAGCATACCTTCAATAAAAAAAATATTAATAATAATATAAAATATACCAATGAATTTAAAGTTTCCTTTTCCTTTTCTCTCTCTGTCTCTTTCTTTCTGTCTCTCACTTCCTCACAGTTTCTTGCTCTTATCCTCTCTTTCATTCACCATGCCCGTTCTCTTTTCTTCTCTTTTCCGTTCTACTCTAGTACTCTCATCTTCTCTCCTCCATCTCTGCACAACTTATATGGTATGTTTAATTTTGAGAATACCGGTGTTGAAATTGTCGTTTCTGCGAAATTAATCAAATATTAAACATAGGCAATTGGTTTTACGGTATCTACACAATGCAGAATGAAAAGAGGTTTACGGCTTCTCTCAGAAAATTCAATATATATGTTTCAAAAATACCTTTACAATATTTGGGAATAGAATCCTGACACAGAAACAAGAAAATAGGTTCACATAAACATACGCTCTAAAGCATCGTTTTCCGTTATCAATTTTTACTTTCTCTATAGGCACTATTGTACATAGTGTATAGAGAATGTATTGCACTCCACCAAAAAATTCGATACCGAGATTTCACCGGAAATATATGTTTTAAGGTCCCCTTTATCTAACAAAAAACATTTTCGGAAAAAGGTCCGTGTGTGTGTGTTTGTGTGTGTGTGTCCTTGTGTCCGCGTGCCCGTGTGTCTGTGAACACGATAACTCAAAAACGAAAAGTAGGTAAAATACCAAACTTGGAATTTAAGTTTAGGATCTTCCAGGGATCCAACACAAAGATTTTGAGAAAAATTCCCCACCCCCAACTACCTTTTACATGGAACTTTTTTTTTTAAATTTTTGATTTTTTCATAAATGGCTCTAACGATATTGATTAAAATTTTGTATATGAAAGATATTTACCTGACAAATAAAATGTATATCTTGAATTTTCTGGGAATAGCCGCTGAAGAGTAGTTTATTCTGGATGAATTTTACTAAATTTTGAATAACTGCTAAACCGTAAGAGATGGACAAAAACTTACTACACAAAAAATGTAGAGCACGTTAAAACACAGAATTTATGTTATGTACATTTTTTCGTGGAATTCGTCGTTTTTGTGACATACTTTATTGTTGGTTTCTGCTATGAAAAACTTATACATTTCTCATACAGGAATTTGTCTACTGCTGTCCATACAAACAAAGGAACTTCAGTGACATAGCAACCAGCTTTTGATTATCACTTTAACCTATGGTACTCCCTTATTTCACCTCTACTTACAAGGAAGCACGTAATATGGCTATTTCTGCTAATGTTTTACTGATTAGCATGAATTTAACAGAAGTATAAGCTTTTTAAGAATAATTTGTTGCAGGAATATAGAGAAAGTCATGTGAATAGTACACATCAGATTTTTTAATGAAAGTCACCTTCAACGGCTTTCCGGGTACAATCTAATAACTTCATTTATTTATGCACTCATTCATAGAAGACATTTTATCCTGCAGAGTTGGCCTTATGTTCCATGGCTGCTGTTAAAATTTGTGATTTATCAGATGTGTAATACGTTCCCCCAGCACGCCTTATAAGTGCTATCTGCAGGTTCTTAGTTCAAAACACTCTCCCGGACTTATTAGAAAATGTGCCTCTGCAAATAAGAAGAAACTTATGCATGATGCTGTAACGCATTTTAAACTCATTGCTCGAGATGCGCTGACTGGTATCTAGCATGACAAATGGTAGAGGAGGACCAGTTCAATGGCCTGCAACTTTTCCCGACTTCATTCTTCTGGATTTTTATCTTTTGGGGGCATCTTAAACAATTGGTTTATGGAGCAGATATCCCGGATGAAGAAACTCTTAATCTACGTGTCATGGAAGCCGCGAAATCATACGACACCAATTGGGAGTATTTGACATTCCATGCTTTGACAAATGCATGCGTTCTAGACGTAAGAGAAGGACATTTGGATCATTTTTTGTAAATGGTGTTTGTGTGGATCACCTAACCAGGTGAAAACGTCAGAAATAGAATAATGTGTCACTTTAAAATATTTTGATTATTAGCACTCTGAACCTCAATAAATCGAGAACGATGGGCTTTGGGACATGTTTATATAGCATTTTTCTTTATTTTGATGAAAGGAATCTGTCCCCAAACTTTGTAAAAGTATTTTTGAATCACTCTGTATATATTATGTCATCTATGACGAGCTTTAATAAATGTAATTTTAATCAAACTTGTTGGAATCATTTTTGAGAAAATGGAAAATTTCGAAACATTTTCCGTGTAAAAGGTAGTTTGGGAAGGAAAGCTTTTCCTGAAAACCTTTTGTAATGGAAGATACTCCAGAAATACACACACACACACGCATAAACACTCAGTAAAATAGGCACACACATGTACCTATTACTAAAAATGCTTTATTTTATTTAGAGGCTCTCAAAATATGCATTTCTGGTGAAATATCGGTATAGAATTAATAGATTAAAAGATAATACACACATACGAGCACATACTTAAATACAATGCATGCATGTATGAACACTATAAATATACACACTACACACATAAATACGTTTATAGAAAATCTGACGTGTTCCATTCACATAACTTTCTCCAGTTGTTCCACAAACAAACTTTCTTACAAAAGATTATTCTTTCATCTACGTCATGCTAATCGAGTTAAAATTAGCGGAAATGGTCTTATTACTTGCTTCCTTGTAACTAGCAGGGAAATATAGTTAGGGAATACACGATCCTAAAGTGATAGTTAAATCTTTTAAAAGCTGATCATTTGTGAAACAATTGAAATTCGGTTATTTTTTCCTAGAGTAAAACAAAAGAGATGAAGCGTAAGTTGACTTCCCGCTGGAGAAAAATTTAAGTAGTTTAAAATTGAAACCAATAACAAGGAAGGTCTCGGTAGCAGTTTACTCTCCTTAAAAAAATGTATATGACATAAATTGTGTGTTTTAATGAGGTCTACTCTTCTGTATAGTAAGTTTTTGTCTATCTCTTACGGTTTACGAGTTATACAAAAGTCATAAAAAATGAGATTTCATTCGAGGCTAAACCCAGAATAATCAACATATTCTTTTTGTTTGTTATGAAAACATCTTAAACATGACATTCTTATTAAAATCGTTAAGGCCATTTTTGAGAAAATTAAAATGTTCAAAAAATGTTCCACATAAAGGGTAGTTAGGGCGTGGGATTTTCTTGAAAATCTTTGTATTACATACTTGGAAGTTACTGAACTTAAATACCAAGTTTGGTATAGAATCTTTGTGTGGAATACAATACCTTCTCTTTCTACCGTGTACATTGTACATAGTGAGAAAGTAAAAATGAAAAATAGGTATTTTTGGCTTTTAAGTAGCCTATTATAAACCTTATTATTATTAACTGTTCATCCGAGATCGAAAGATACAAAAAACTTGATAAAACTGTATTGAGTTTTAAGCCTATTAATAACGAATAAAAGCTGCTTGCAAGTCTTTGTGTGTGCATACAAAGCGATAAGAGTAAGTAAGGTTCCCTTAAGCAGGAGCCAATTGTGACAAAAAATTCGCCATCAGTTAGTTCTGATATAAAAAACTAAGGTCTCGTCCGGGATTTGAACCCGGGACCTCTTGCAACCTAATCGAGAATCATACCCCTAGACCAACGAGCCAGAGCTGCTACTGTGTACAACACACTTTTTTATATATGTTTTCAACCGTTGCATCATAAAATTAAGAGTGACCTACTTTATATAAAGCTATTACTGACTGACTTGCAGATTCATATTTTAGCACAGCTTTTCAACATTTTGAGAAAATTACAGTAACAGAACATCAGCATCATCATTGTCATCATCATCATCAACCTCAGGAATTAAAGTATCTTGGCTTGGTCTGGGTCCACAGAAATACACAATTAAATATATAAATATTAATAAAAAATCTAATAAAACATAATGACATATCAAAACCCAAGATAACTTACAATTATAGTCCATATCGACGGACTCTCCTTTTACGACGTGTTATTGCATTCCCTAGATAGATACGGTAGGTATGCATTCCTCCAAAAAATTTAACAGGATTTCAAAGGAAATATAAATTTTTAGGACCCTGGATCCAAAAAAGATGATTTTTACTTTCTCTACACGTACTATATACATAGTATATAGAGAAGGCAATTAATTGCACCAAAAATTGATATCACCGGAAATATATGTTTTGAGATCCCCTGAATCAAAAAAAAGTTTAGAAACATGTCCGTGTATCTGTGTCTGTGGGCAGCATAGGTCAAAAACAAAAAGTTCGTTAAATACCAAACTCGGTAGTTAAGTCCAATATCTTCCAGGGATGTGACATGAAGTTATTCAAGAAAATCCTCCCACCCCCAACTACCCTTTACATGGAAAATGTCTGGAAAATTTTGTGTTTCTCAAAAATGGCTCTAACGATTTTGATTAAAATGTCGTATATTAGAGATAATTACACGAAAAATAAAATGTATATTTTGAATTTTCTGGGAAAAGCCTCTGAAGACATCTTTATCTTGGATACATTTTGCGGAATTTTGCATACCTGGTAAATCGTAAGAGATAGACAAAAACTTACCTAATAGAAAATATAGACCTCGTTAAAACACACAATTTATATTAAATACATTTTTTTTGTCGGGTTACCCGTTTTTGAGATATTCCTTGTTATTGGTTTCAGCTTTAAAATACTTGTACTTTTCTCATACAAGAATTTGTCAACTCCTGTACATACAAACAAAGGAACTTCATGACTTGAAGCTTTCCTGGCGGCGGTATGAAAATAACTTTTCTCGGGCTATCAGCCAGGTGAATTCTGGAATAATTCCCAAGCTTTCAAGAGCGGAGCACTGCATCCAAGAAGGACACAGACCGAGACTGGGCGACACAACCACCATGTTTAAGTCTTCAAGCTATTGGGACCGCTCCATCAAAGAAGCCATAGCTATTAAATACGAAGAAAATAACATCAACAGAGACAGCGGCTTGCAGGTGAATGGCATTTGGAGTTCGGTGCTCAGCAAACACTCGCAAAGATTTGTGAAACTGCCAAAAGCTAGCCCTAGTTAATACAGGCTCACATCTGGCAACGGGCCAATCAGAGCAGTCCGTCCCGGCAACGGAGACCATTGGTTCCTAGTCAACGCCTCCCATGCCGGACCCGGGCCAATCACAGAGCGGCATCTGGCCGGTCCCCCCCCTCCACCGGACTACTATATATAAGGCGTACCCGGAGTCTCTACATCATTCCCTGAAGATGAGAGCGACGTTAGCTCTTGAAAGCTTGGAAATTATTCCAGAATTCACCTGGCTGATAGCCCGAGAAAAGTTATTTTCAAAGGAACTTCAATCACATATCAACCAGCTTTTGACTATCGCTTTAGACTATGGTATTCCCTTATTTCCCTTCTGCTTACAAGCAAGTAATAAGACCATTTCTGCTAATTTTTTCTCATTAGCATGAAGTAAATAGAAGCACAAGCTTTTTAATAATTTGTAGCAAGATGTAGAGAAAGTTATGTGAATGGAACACATCAGATTTTTTGTTTGCTAAAACATGCATTTCTGGTGAAGTCTCGGAATCGAATCTTTGGGTGGAATACAATACCAGCACTATCTACCATGTACATTGTGCACAGTGAGAAGGTAAAAAACAGAAATAGTAATTCTTGGATTTTAAGTAGCCTATTATAAACCTTATTATTAATTGCTCATCCGAGATCGAAAGTTACAAAATATCGATAAAATTATATTGGCGTAGCGCCTATTAACAACGAATAAAAGCTGCTTGCTGCATGTGCACACAAAGCGATAAGAGCAGTTATATTCCTTAAGCAAGAAAAAAATCGTGACAATAAATCCGCTGTCGGTTAGTTCTGGCATAAAAAATGCTGGGCTCGTCCGGGATTTGAACCCGGGACCTCTCGCACCCTAAGCGAGAATCATACCCCTAGACCAACGAGCCATTGTTACTTTCGTTCACAACATAATTTTGTCATAAATGCTTTCAACCGTTGCATCATAAACTTGTGAGTGACCTACTTTATATAAAGCTGTTACTGGCTGACTTGCAGATTCATATTTTAGCACAGATTTTATAACAGTTTGGGAAAATTATAGGATTAGAACATCATCACCATCATCATCAACCTCAGGAGTTCAAGTACCACCTATCTCGGCTTGGTCCGGTCTCATAGAAGTACACAATTAAATATATAAGTATTAATACAAATCTAATAAAATATACTGACAAATATATGACTGCTGACAGAAATTTCCATTTCAGTCCATCTCAATGCACTCTCCTGTTACTGATAGTATTGCATTCTCTAGCTAGGTATTCTATTCCTAAAAAAATCTGATGTGTTACACTCACATGACTTTCTCTAGCTGTTCTACACACTTCATACATAAGATTCTTCTTTTTTCTGCACCTTGCTAATCGTGGTACTCATTAGCACAGCGTTCTTATTATTTAGTTCGTATAAGTAGGAAGAAAATAAGGGAATACACTAGGCTAAACCAATAGTCAAATGTTTTAAGAGTTGTCGTTATGCGATTGTCACCACAAATCGCTTCTTTTCTTGGCCAGGAGTAGAACAAAAGAAAAACGGACACTCCCGTTTGAGAAAAGTAGAAGTACTTCACAACTGAAACAAATAACAATGAATATCTCGAAAACGGTAAGCTCCACGAGAAAAATGTATATGACATAACTTGTGTATTTTAACAAGACTTACATTTTTTGTATAGTAAATTTTTGTCTATCTCTTACGGTTTACTAGTTATGCCAAATTAAGAAAAATTCATCCGGGATAAACAGGTCTTTAGACGCTATTCCCAGAAAATTCAAGATATACATTTTATTTGTTAGGTAAATATCTTTAATATATGATATTTTAATCAAAATCGTTAGAGCCCTTTTTAAGAAAATCAAAATTTTCGAAAAAAGTTCCATGTAAAGGGGGATTTTTCTCAAAATCTTCGTATCGCATCCCTGGAACATACTAAACTTAAATACCAGGTTTTGTACCACTATCCTGGAATTGTTTAATTTTGTCCACAAGCTTGCAAATATAGAGTTCATTTATCTACAAATTTCAATACATCTTTAGGTTTGTATTTTAAAAGTTTTCAACAATATTTCTAGTCACTTCGTAAATAAGCAAACACACTGCTCCAAGTATGTAAGCAGAAAGGGTTTATTGGTGACAACCAAAGCATTCGTCTTCTCTTTAAAAATTGTAATCTGTTTTTCACTTAAATGAAATTTGAATTATTATGTAAAGATAACTGCAAAACCATAAAATACAAACAGCAAATTACTATACAATAATGTGCCTACATTGACTTTGCATCAATCAATTTTGTGTCGGAGTTGTTGGTTTGAATTTTTCAATAAATAGTTTTATCGTTTTTCGAAGGGCTTATTTAGTTGTTTCCGCGATATCCTGGAAAGAATATGATTATTTGCCAAATGCATAATGAAGATATTTGTTCAAGAGTTAATCTCGTTTGAAATGCAGTAGAAAGAAAAAATATGTCTTATAAGAATAGTTTTACATAAAATTAGACGATACTGGAGAAAGTCATGTGACTGCAATATGACTCTTGACACACACACACACACACACACACACACACACACACACACACACACACACATATATAACAGCGCTCATATTAGACTTTCATAATCCCTGATCTTTTATCATCCTTTTTTTTAATGTGATATATTTCTCTTTTTATAGTATTTGGTGAAGAAACAAAGCAGTTGTAAATATTAAAATAAACTTATGATGCTATGAATTTAAATTAATATCATATAGGGAATTTGGATTTCTGAAACTTTCATCATTTAGATGAGTTGCACAAATGTTACTTAAACTAGACCTAGACAAATCTCATTGATTAATCATCGATTCTTTTAGAGCCGTTTCTAATAATTTTATTTTTGTGTTTAAGATAAACCCATCCCTGAAATTATAACAAAATTCTTTAAAGTTTAATGTTTTTAGCATAAAATAATTTCAATTCAAACGTAACGTTTCACCCACTTTGAGAATTTACACCTTTACTCTTAACACTGTGTCAAAAGACTGTACTGTGACCGAGGTCAGCAGTAATAAATTGCACAAATCAGATCGAGTTACCTGTATATGGTGCAACGGTTGGAAACACTTCCTTACAAGCTGCATAAAGAGACTAATCAGAATCAATGGCTCGTTAGTCTAGGGGTATGATTCTCCCTTTGGGTGAGAGAGGTCTCGGGTTTGAACTCCGGACGAGTCCTCGTTTTATTTATTGATGCTGAAAGTATAAGACACAGTAGCTACATCATGTTCTCAAACAACTAACGTCGGCTCGTTGTTCTAGGCGTATGATTCTCTCTTTGGGTGCGAGAGGTCCCAGGTTCAAATCCCGGTCGGCTCTCGTTTTATTTATTGATGCGCTGAAGTATAAGACACAGTAGTTGCATCATGTTCTCAGAACACTACCGTCGGCTCGTTGGTCTAGGGGTAAGATTCTGATTTGGGTGCGTGAGGTCCCGGGTTCAAATTCCAGATGAACCCTACTTTTATTTATTGATTCGCTAAAGTAAGAGACATATTAGTTTTATCAGGTTCTCAAAAAATTACCATCGGCTTGTTAGTCAAGGGACATGATTTTTCCTTTTGGGTGCGAGATGTCGCGGGTTCAAATCCCGGATTAGCCCTCGTTTTATTTATTGAGGAGCTAAAGTATAAGACACAGTAGTTGTATCATGTTCTCTAAACACTACTGTCGGCACTTTGGTCTAGGGGTATGATTCTCGCTTTGGGTGAGAGAGGCCCTGAGTTCAAATCCCCGAAGAATCCTTGTTTTATTTATTGATGCGCTGAAGTATAAGAAGACAGGGTAGTTGTATCATGTTCTGACAGCACTACCGTCGGCTCGTTGGTCTAGGGGTATGATTCTCGCTTTGGTTGCGAGAGATCACGGGTTCAAATCCAGGACGTGACCTTGTTGTATATATTGATGTGCTAAAGTATAAAACACAGTAGTTGTATCATGTTCTGACAGCACTACCGTCGGCTCGTTGGTCTAGGGGTATGATTCTCGCTTTGGGTGCGAGAGATCACGGGTTCAAATCCAGGACGAGACCTTGTTGTATATATTGATGTGCTAAAGTATAAGACACAGTAGTTGTATCATGTTCTGACAGCACTACCGGCGGCTCGTTGGTCTAGGCGTATGATTCTGTCTTTGGGTGCGAGAGGTCCCGGGTTTAAATCCCGGTCGGACCTTTGCTTTATTTATTGATTCGCTAAAGTATAAGACACAGTAGTTGTATTATGTTCTCAAAACGCTACCGTCGGCTCGTTAGTCTAGGGGCATGATTCTCGCTTTGGTTGCGAGAGGTCACGGGTTCAAATTACGGACGAGCCCACGCTTTGTTTATTGATTCGCTAAGGAAAAAAACCACAGTAGTTGAACATGTTCTCAAAATGCTACCGTCGGCTCGTTGGTCTAGGCGTATGATTCTCGCTTTGGGTGCGAGAAGTCCCGGGTTCAAATCCCGGACTAGCCCTTGTTTTATTTATTGATACGCTAAGGTAAAAAGCACAGTAGTTGAAACATGTTCTCAATACACTACCGTCGGCTCGTTGGTCTAGGGGTATGATTCTCGCTTTGGGTGCGAGAGGTCCCGGGTTCAAATCCCGTACGAGCCCTTATTTTATATATTGACGCGCTGAAGCATAAGACAGGGTAGTTGTATCATGTTCTGACAGCACTACCGTCATCTCGTTGGTCTAGGGGCATGATTCTCGCTTTGTGTGTGTGAGGTCCAGGGTTCAAATCCCGGAAGAGCCCTCGTTTTGTTTATTGAAACGCTAAGGTATAAACCACAGTAGTTGAACATGTTCTCAAAAAGCTACCATTGGCTCGTTGGTCTAGGCGTATGATTCTGTCTTTAGGTGCGAGAGGTCCCGGGTTCAAATCCCGGTCGAGCCCTTGTTTTATTTATTGATGCGCTAAGGTAAAAAGCACAGTAGTTGAAACATGTTCTCAATACACTACCGTCGGCTCGTTGGTCTAGGGGTATGATTCTCGCTTTGGGTGCGAGAGGTCCCGGGTTCAAATCCCGGACGAGCCCTTGTTTTATTTATTGATGCGCTGAAGTATAAGAAGACAGGGTAGTTGTATCATGTTCTGACCTCACTACCGTCGGCTCGTTGGTCTAGGGGTATGATTCTCGCTTTGGGTGCGAAAGGTCCCGGGTTCAATTCCCAGACGTGGCCTTGTTTTATATATTTGTGTGCTAAAGTATAAGACACAGTAGTTGTATCATTCTCAAAACACTACCCTCAGGTCGTTAGTCTAGGGGTAAGATTTTTCCTTTTGGGCTCGAGAAGTCGAGGGTTCAAATTCCGGATTAGCCATCGTTTTATTTATTGAAGAGCTATCGTATAAGACACAGTAGTTTTATCATGTTCTCTAAACTCTACTGTCGGCACCTTGGTGTAGGGGCATGATTCTCCGTTTGTTTGCGAGAGGTCTCGGGTTCAAATCCCATACGAGCCCTCGTTTTGTTTTTGATGCGCTAAGGAAGAAGTCACAGTAGTTGAAACATGTTCTAAAGACGCAACCGTCGGCTCGTTGGTCTAGGGGTATCATTCTCGCTTTGGGTGCGAGAGGTCTCGGGTTCGAATCCCGGACGAGCCCTTGTTTTATTTATTGATGCGCTAAGGTAAAAAACAAAGTAGTTGAAACATGTTCTCAATACACTACCGTCGGCTCGTTGGTCTAGGGGTATGATTCTCGCTTTGGGTGCGAGAGGTCCCGGGTTCAAATCCCGGACGGGCCCTTGTTTTATTTATTGATTCGCTAAGGAAAAAAACACAGTAGTCGAAACATGTTCCCAAAACGCTAAGGTCGGCTCCTTGGTATAGGGGTATGATTCTCGCTTTTGGTGCGAGAGGTCGCGGATTCAAATCCCGGACGAGCCCTTGATTTACTTATTGATGCGCTGAAGAATAAGACAAGGTAGTTGTATCATGTTCTGACAGCACTACCGTCGGCTCGTTTGTCTAGGGGTATGATTCTCGTTTTGGGTGCGAGAGGTCCCGGGTTCAAATCCCGGACGAGCCTTCGTTTTGTTTTTGTTACGCTAAGGAAAAAAAAACAGTAGTTGAAACATGTTCTCAAAACACTACCGTCGGCTCGTTGGTCTAGAGGTATGATTCTCACTTTGGGTGCGAAAGGTCCCGGTTTCAATTCCCGGACGTGCCCTTGTTTTATATATTTTTGTGCTAAAGTATAAGACACAGTAGTTGTATCATTCTCAAAACACTACCCTAGGGTCGTTAGTCAAAGGGTAAGATTTTTCCTTTTGGGCGGGAGAAGTCGCGGGTTCTAATCCCGGATTAGCCATCGTTTTATTTATTGAAGAGCTATCGTATAAGACACAGTAGTTTTATCTTGTTCTCTAAACTCTACCGTCGGCACCTTGTAGTAGGGGCATGATTCTCCGTTTGTTTTCGAGAGGTCCCGGGTTCAAATCCCGGACGAGCCCTGGTTTTATTTATTGATTCGCTAAGGAAAAAATCACAGTATTTGAAACATGTTCTCAAAACGCTACCGTCGGCTCGTTGGTCTAGGGGTATGATTCTCGCTTTGGGTGCGAGAGGTCCCGGGTTCAAATCCCGGACGAGCCCTTGTTTTATTTATTGATGCGCTGAAGTATAAGAAGACAGGGTAGTTGTATCATGTTCTGACCTCACTACCCTCGGCTCGTTGGTCTAGGGGCATGATTCTCGCTTTGTGTGTGTGAGGTCCAGGGTTCAAATCCCGGAAGAGCCCTCCTTTTGTTTATTGAAACGCTAAGGTATAAACCACAGTAGTTGAAACATGTTCTCAAAAAGCTACCATTGGCTCGTTGGTCTAGGCGTATGATTCTGTCTTTAGGTGCGAGAGGTCCCGGGTTCAAATCCCGGTCGAGCCCTTGTTTTATTTATTGATGCGCTAAGGTAAAAAGCACAGTAGTTGAAACATGTTCTCAATACACTACCGTCGGCTCGTTGGTCTAGGGGTATGATTCTCGCTTTGGGTGCGAGAGGTCCCGGGTTCAAATCCCGGACGAGCCCTTGTTTTATTTATTGATGCGCTGAAGTATAAGAAGACAGGGTAGTTGTATCATGTTCTGACCTCGCTACCGTCGGCTCGTTGGTGTAGGGGTATGATTCTCGCTTTGGGTGCGAAAGGTCCCGGGTTCAATTCCCAGATGTGCCCTTGTTTTATATATTTGTGTGCTAAAGTATAAGACACAGTAGTTGTATCATTCTCAAAACACTACCCTCAGGTCGTTAGTCTAGGGGTAAGATTTTTCCTTTTGGGCTCGAGAAGTCGCGGGTTCAAATCCCGGATTAGCCATCGTTTTATTTATTGAAGAGCTATCGTATAAGACACAGTAGTTTTATCATGTTCTCTAAACTCTACTGTCGGCACCTTGTTGTAGGGGCATGATTCTCCGTTTGTTTGCGAGAGGTCTCGGGTTCAAATCCCATACGAGCCCTCGTTTTGTTTTTGATGCGCTAAGGAAGAAATCACAGTAGTTGAAACATGTTCTAAAGACGCAACCGTCGGCTCGTTGGTCTAGGGGTATGATTCTCGCTTTGGGTGCTAGAGGTCCCGGGTTCGAATCCCGGACGAGCCCTTGTTTTATTTATTGATGCGCTAAGGTAAAAAACAAAGTAGTTGAAACATGTTCTCAATACACTACCGTCGGCTCGTTGGTCTAGGGGTATGATTCTCGCTTTGGGTGCGAGAGGTCCTTGGTTCAAGTCCCGGACGGGCCCTTGTTTTATTTATTGATTCGCTAAGGAAAAAAACACAGTAGTTGAAACATGTTCCCAAAACGCTAAGGTCGGCTCCTTAGTATAGGGGTATGATTCTCGCTTTTGGTGCGAGAGGTCGCGGATTCAAATCCCGGACGAGCCCTTGATTTACTTATTGATGCGCTGAAGAATAAGACAAGGTAGTTGTATCATGTTCTGACAGCACTACCGTCGGCTCGTTAGTCTAGGGGTATGATTCTCGTTTTGGGTGGGAGAGGTCCCGGGTTCAAATCCCGGACGAGCCTTCGTTTTGTTTTTGTTACGCTAAGGAAAAAAAAAAACAGTAGTTGAAACATGTTCTCAAAACACTACCTTCGGCTCGTTGGTCTAGGGGTATGATTCTCGTTTTGGGTGCGAGAGGTCCCGTGTTCAAATCCCGGACGAGCCTTCGTTTTGTTTTTGATACGCTAAGGAAAAAAACACAGTAGTTGAAACATGTTCTCAAAACGCTACCGTCGGCTCGTTGGTCTAGGGGTATGATTCTCACTTTGGGTGCGAGAGGTCCCAGGTTCAAATCCCGGATGAGCCCTTATTTTATTTATTGACGTGCTGAAAAATAAGACAGGGTAGTTGTATCATGTTGTGACAGCACTACCGTCATCTCGTTGGTCTAGGGGTATGATTCTCGCTTTGTGTGCGTGAGGTCCAGGGTTCAAATCCCGAAAGAGCCTTCGTTTTGTTTATTGACCCGCTAAGGTAAAAACCACAGTAGTTGAAACATGTTCTTAAAAAGCTGCCGTTGGCTCGTTGGTCTAGGCATATGATTCTGTCGTTAGGTGCGAGAGGCCCCGGGTTCAAATCCCGGTCGAGCCCTTGTTTTATTTATTGATTCGCTGAAGTATAAGACACAGTATTGTATCATGTTCTGAGAGCACTACCGTCGGCTCGTTCTTCAAGGGGAATGATTCTCGCTTTGGGTGCGAGAGGTCCCGGTTTCCAATCCCGGACGAGCCCTTGTTTTATTTATTGATGCGCTAAGGTAAAAATCACAGCAGTTGAAACATGTTCTCTAAACGCTAACGCCACCTCGTTGGTCTAAGAGTATGATTCTCGCTTTGGTTGCGAGAGGTACCGGGTTCAAATCCCGGAAGAGCCCTCGTTTTGTTTATTGACCCGCTAAGGTAAAAACCACAGTAGTTGAAACATGTTCTCAAAAAGCTACCGTTGGTTCGTTGGTCTAGGCGTATGATTCTGTCTTTAGGTGTGAGAGGTCCCGGGTTTAAATCCCGGTCGAGCCCTTTTTTTATTTATTGATGCGCTAAGGTAAAAAGAACAGTAGTTGAAACATGTTCTCAATACACTATCGTCGGCTCGTAGGTCTAGGGGTATGATTCTCTCTTTGGGTGCGAGAGGTCCCGGGTTCAAATCCCGGACGAGCCCTTGTTTTATTTATTGATACGCTGAAGTATAAGAAAACAGGGTAGTTGTATCATGTTCTGACCGCGCTACCGTCGGCTCGTTGGTCTAGGGGTATGATTCTCGCTTTGGGTGCGAAAGGTCCCGGGTTCAATTCCCGGACGTGCCCATGTTTTATATATTTTTGTGCTAAAGTAAAAGACAAAGTAGTTGAATCATTCTCAAAACACTACCCTCGGGTCGTTAGTCTATGGGTAAGATGTTTCCTTTTGGGCGCGAGAAGTCGCGGGTTCAAATCCCGGATTAGCCATCGATTTATTTATTGAAGAGCTATCGTATAAGACACAGTAGTTTTATCATGTTCTCTAAACTCTACTGTCGGCACCTTGGTGTAGGGGCATGATTCACCGTTTGTTTGGGAGAGGTCCCGGGTTCAAATCCCGGACGAGCCCTGGTTTTATTTATTGATTCGCTAAGGAAAAAATCACAGTATTTGAAACATGTTCTCAAAACGCTACCGTCGGCTCGTTGGTCTAGGGGTATCATTCTCGCTTTGGGTGCGAGAGGTCCCAGGTTCAAATCCCGGATGAGCCCTTATTTTATTTATTGACGCGCTGAAAAATAAGACAGGGTAGTTGTATCATGTTCTGACAGCACTACCGTCATCTCGTTGGTCTAGGGGTATGATTCTGTCTTTAGGTGCGAGACGCCCCGGGTTCAAATCCCGGTCGAGCCCTCGTTTTATTTATTGATTCGCTGAAGTATGAGACACAGTATTGTATCATGTTCTGACAGCACTACCTGCGGCTCGTTGGTCTAGGCGTATGATTCTGTCTTTGGGTGCGAGAGGTCCCGGTTTCCAATCCCGGACAAGCCCTTGTTTTATTTATTGATGCGCTAAGGTAAAAGTCACAGTAGTTGAAACATGTTCTCAAAACGCAACCGTCGGCTCGTTGGTCTAGGGGTATGATTCTCGCTTTGGGTGCGAGAGGTCCCGGGTTCAAATCCCGGACGATCCCTTGTTTTATTTATTGATGCGCTAAGGTAAAAACCACAGTAGTTGAAACATGTTCTAAGTATGCTACTGTCGGCTCGTTGGTCTAGGGGTATCATTCTCGCTTTGGGTGCGAGAGGTCTTGGGTTCAAATCCCGGACGAGGCTCTCTTTTGTTCATTGACTCGCTAAGGAAAAAACCACAGTAGTTCAAACATGTTCTCAAAACGCTACCGTCGGCTCGTTGGTCTAGGCGTATGATTCTGTCTTTGGGTGCGAGAGGTCCCGGCTTCAAATAACGGACGAGCCCTTGTTTTATTTATTGATGCGCTGAAGTATTAGACATAGTAGTTGTATCATGTTCTGACAGCACTAACGTCGGCTCGTTGGACTAGGGGTATGATTCTCGCTTAGGGTACGAGAGGTCCCGGCTTCAAATCCCGAAAGTGACGTCGTTTTGTTTATTGATTCGCTAAGGTAAGAACCAGAGTAGTTGAAACATGTTATCAAAACGCCTCCGTCGGCTCGTTGGTCTAGGCTTATGATTCTCGCTTTGGGTGCGAGAGTGTTCAAATCTTGGACGAGCCCTTGTATTATTTATTGATGCGCTAAGGTAAAAACCATAGTAGTTCAAACATGTTCTCAAAACGCTACCGTCGGCTAGTTGGTCTACGGGTATGATTCTCGCTTTGGGTGCGAGAAGTCCCGGGTTCAAACCAAGGACGAGCTATTGTTTTATATATTGTTGTGCTAAAGTATAAGACACAGTATTTGTATCATGTTCTCAAAACACTACCCTCGGCTCGTTAGTCTAGGGGATGATTTTTCCTTTTGGGCGCGAGATGTTGCGGGTTCAAATCCCGGATTTGCCCTCGTTTTATTTATTGAGGAGCTATAGAATAAGACACAGTAGTTTTATCATGTTCTCTAAACACTACTTTCGGCACTTTGCTGTAGGGGCATGATTCTGCCTTTGGTTGCAAGAGGTCTCGGGTTCAAATCCCGGACAAGCCCTTGTTTTGTTTTTGATGCGCTAAGGAAAAAAACACAGTAGTTGAAACATGTTCTCATAACGCTACCGTCGGCTCGTTGGTGTAGGGGTATGATTCTCGCTATGTGTGCGATGGTTCCCGGGTTCAAATCCCGGACGAGCCATGGTTTTATTTATCTATGCGCTAAGGTAAAAACCACAGTAGTTGAAACATGTTCTCAATACACTATCGTCGGCTCGTTGGTCTAGGGGTATGATTCTCCCTTTGGGTGCGAGAGGTCCCGGGTTCAAATCCTGGACGAGCCCTTATTTTATATATTGAGGAGCTCTAGTATAAGACACAGTAGTTGTATCACGTTCTCTAAACACTACTGTCGGCACCTTGGTGTAGGGGAATGATTCTCCCTTTGGTTGCGAGAGGTCCCGGGTTCATATCCCGGACAAGCCCTGGTTTTGTTTTTGATGCGCTAAGGAAAAAAAACACAGTAGTTGAAACATGTTCTCAAAACTCTACCGCCGCCTCGTTGGTCTTGGGATATGATTCTCTCTTTGGGTGCGAGAGGTCCCGGCTTCAAATAACCGGAGAAACCCTTATTTTATTTATTGATGCGCTGAAATATTAGGCACAGTAGTTGTATCATGCTCTGGCAGCAATACCGTCGGCTCGTTGGTCTATGGGTATGATTCTCGCTTTGGGTGCTATAGGTCCCGGGTTCAAATCCCGGACGAGCCCTCGTTTTATTTATCGATTCGCTAAAGTATTAGACACAGTAGTTGTATCATGTTCTGACAGTACTACCGTCGGCTCGTTGGTCTAGGGCAGTGTTTCCCAACATTTTGAAGTTCACGGCACCCTTGGGAATAACATTAAACACCAGGGGCACCCTTCCTTGAATTAAAAGAAAATTAAGCTTAATATGTAAATTTATTGAAATATTATATAATAATCACGTACACCATAACATAATACAGTAAACTTTACTACAATCACTGAGTAAAAATACATCAATAAATTTGGTTCGAATAATGATTAATGTGAAACTTGTGATTCATGCTTAGAGCACAGACATGTGATGTCGGGTCTTACACTTGACAGTGAAACACGCAAATCATCCTCAAGGTTATTCAGTCTATTTCTTGCTTTGCATTTTATTGTCACCATAGCAGAGAAGGCTTGCTCGCATAAATAGGATGTTGAAATGGGCAAAAGTGCGTTAATTGCTTTTTTCATTAGGTTAGGGTACTCCTTTCTCCGTTGAAGCCAAAAACTAGCCACCGACGCCTCACTCTTGGTGAACTTACCTTTGAGTGTGGAATCAGCGCAAAGATCAATAAATTCATCTCGTTCGCAAGCAGTGAAATCTATTTCCTCTGCACTATCTACGAAATCAAATGGTGAGACAACCCAGTCGAGATTCGTAGTGGAAATAGTTGGAAAGTACGCATCTATTGCATCTTGCAATCTTGATAAGTGATCACAAATGCGGTCTTTCAGTTTACCCAGATCTTTATCTCCTGCCACATTAAGAAGAGATGGAAAGTTCGACAAATCTCCTTTTTGAACTGCAAACTTTCAAGAACTAAGTTTTCTTTTAAAACCTTTCATTGTATTGGTTGAGGAGATTATTGTTTCATGTCGACCCTGCATCGAAACATTCAGTTCATTAAGCTTATGAAAAATATCTGCCATATACGACAGTTCAAAACACCAAGAATCACTTAGTAAGAGCTCATGAAATGTGTCTTGATTTTCATCCTTAAAATAAGTTTTTAGCTGTTCTTTAAGTTCGAGAAACGGGTTCAATACACGACCCCGCGACAACCACCTATCTTCTGTGTAACAAAGAGGTATGAGCTACATCCGTTGCGCGACATAACTGTTCAAAAATTCTGCACTTTAAAGGTCGAGACTTCATATAGTTCACCATTTTCACAACTTGATTAAACACTTCAGCAAAATCTTCATTACACGCTTTCACAACTAATGCGTCTCTATGCAGAAAACAGTGAGTTATAATAATGGATGGATTTTCATTGAGAGCTCTGGCAGTAAAACCTTTAATTTTCCCAGACATAGATGGTGCACCATCTGTACATATACCACAACAGTCTTTCCATGAAAGATGTGGTCATTGAGATAGGAATTAATAGAAAGAAAATATCATGGCCTGTGGTTGTAGTCTCCAGCGGTCTACAGAACAGAAACGTTCACTAATATCTTTTTCATCAGTATATCTGATAAAACCAAGGAGTTGCGGTTTCTCACCAATATCGAGACTCTCATCTACTTGCAAAGCAAATGTTCTATAAGTTTTTATTTTCTTCGTGACTTGTACGTTGATATTGCGTGACATTTCAGATATCCTGCAGCTGATTGTGTTGTTGGACAGAGGATCTTTCGAAATTTGATTAGCTGCTCCTTCGGCAAGTATTATTGAAACTATAACTTGACATGCAGGGCCAATGATTTCCTCTCCAAGAGTATGAGGTTTCTATTTTTTTAGCTATCAGTTCTACTACTTTAAATGAGGCTTCAAGAGCAGTATCACCTATGGTCATTCTCTTTACCATTCGCACAGTTGTTTTCTTCTCCCCTTCTAATGAATGTGAAAAATACATTACACTTTTCTGTGACACACTAGGATGCTGTGTTGTAAGATGCCGCTTCAGTTTGCTAGGTACCATGGCCTCGTTGCTAAGTTTCGCCACAAACTAAGCACACAGGGATAAGGTTTTCCTCGTTGTTATTCCACTTTAAATCATACGCTAAGAAACTGTCCTGGTATGTTCTTTTCTTTCGTTTGTCTTCTTTATGTGGTGAATTCGACGGTACGGGAGAAACTGTAAGATTTGGCTTCTTAAAGCAAGCAGTAGGAGCCGACTGTTCACTTTCACTGTCCTGGCGTTTACGTTTAACAATGAACTTATCCATAGCTAAACACTGTGAATCTACGCGAGGAAGACAACTGAAAGCGCCAAGTGGCGTACATTTTTATATATTCATCTGTCGAAGTCTCGCGAATGTTCGTGAGGAAGTGAGTAGTCTCGGGAATGTTCGGCAGGGTATACCTGTAATGCCATCTGTGGGATACTAGTATAACTGAATTATTGAAATGAATCGACCACTATCAGCATCTGCCATGCATGAGAGTAGTTGATTTGACTTATTTTATTTCAAGACCTTACAAGACTTAAGGCTTCAGTAGAAGGTATTTTTTTTTTGTTTATCTCAATATCACGCGGCACCCCTTAGCCAATCACACGGCACCCTAAGGTGCCGGGGCACACCGGTTGGGAACCGTTGGTCTAGGGGTATGATTCTCGCTTTGGGTGCGAGAGGTCCCAGGTTCAAATCCCGGACGGCCCCTCGTTTTGTTTATTGATTCGCTAAGGTAAAAACCACAGTAGTTGAAACATGTTCTCAAAACGCCTCCGTCAGCTCCTTGGTCGAGGGGTAAGATTTTCGCTTTAGGTGCGATTGGTCCCGGGTTCAAATCCCGGACGAGCCCTCGTTTTGTTTACTGATTCGCTAAGGAAAAAGTCACAGTAGTTGAAACATGTTCTCAAGACCCTACCATCGGCTCGTTGGTTTAGGGGTAAGGTTAACGCTTTGGGTGCGAGAGGTCCCGGGTTCAAGTCCCGGACGAGGCCTTGTTTTATATTTTGATGTGCTAAAGTATAAGACACAGTAGTTGTATCATGTTCTCAAAACACTACCCTCGGCTCGTTAGGCTAGGGGTATGATGTTCCTTTTGGGCGCGAGATGTCGCGGGTTTAAATCCCGGATAAGCCCTCGTTTTATTTATTGAGGAGCTCTAGTATAAGACACAGTAGTTGTATCACGTTCTCTAAACACTACTGTCGGCACCTTGGTGTAGGGGAATGATTCTCCCTTTGGTTGCGAGAGGTCCCGGGTTCAAATCCGGGACGAACCCTCGTTTTGTTTTTGTAGCGCTAAGGAAAAAAACACAGTAGTTTAAACATGTTCTCCAAACGCTCCCGTCGGCTCGTTGGTCTAGAGGTATGATTCTCGCTTTGGGTGCGAGAGGTCCCGGGTTCAAATCCCGGACGAGCCCTTGTTTTATTTATTGATGCGCTGAAGTATAAGAAGTTGTATCGTGTTCTGGCAGCACTACCGTTGGCTCGTTCGTCTAGGGGTATGATTTTCGCTTTGGGTGCGAGAGGTCCCTGGTTCAAATCCCGGACGATCCCTTCTTTTATTTATTAAGTGCGCTGAAGTATAAGACACAGTAGTTGTATTATGTTCTGACAGCATTACGCTTGGCTCGTTGGTGTAGGGGTATGATTTTCTTTTTGGGTGCGAGAGGTCCCGGGTTCAAATTCCGGAGGAGCCCTTGTTTTATTTATTAATTCGCTACAGTATAAGACACAGTAGTTGTATCATGTTCTCAAAACACTACCCTCGGCTCGTTAGTCTAGGGTATGATTTTTCCTTTTGGGCGCGAGATGTCGCTTGTTCAAATCCCGGATTAGCCCTCGTTTTATTTATTGAAGAGCTATCGTATAAGACACAGTAGTTTAAACATGTTCTCAAAACGCTACCGTCGGCTCGTTGGTCTAGGGGTATGATTCTCGCTTTGGGTGCGAGAGGTCCCGGGTTCCAATCCCGGACGAGCTTTTGTTTTATTTATTGATGCGCTGAAGTATAAGACAGGGTAGTTGTATCTTGTTCTGAAAGCACTACCGTCGGCTCGTTGGTCTAGGGGTATGGTTCTCCCTCTGGGTGCGAGAGGTCCCGGGTTCAAATCCCGAACAAGTCCTCGTTTTGTTTATTGACTCGCTAAGGTAAAAACCACAGTAGTCTAAACATGTTCTCAAAAGGCTACCGTCGGCTCTTTGGTCTAGGGGTATGATTCTCACTTTGGGTGCGTGAGTTCCCGGGTTCAAATCCCGGACGAGCCCTTCTTTTATTTATTAATGCGCTGAAGTATAAGACACAGTAGTTGTATCATGTTCTGACAACATTACCCTTGGCTCGTTGGTGTAGGGGTATGATTCTCGTTTTGGTTGCGAAATGTCACGGGTTCAAATCCCGGACGAGCCCTCATTTTATCGATTGATAAATGAAATGGCCTGTTTTTGCGCCCGAAATAATCCATCGTCGTCCGCCGGGTTTGAACCCGCGACCTTGGGTATACGAAGTAACCATTACACCACGGAGGGCGACTATTGATTGATGTGCTAAAGTATAAGTCACAGTAGTTGTATCATGCTTTCCAAAACACTACCATCGGCTACATGGTCTAGGGGTATGATTCTTGCCTTGGGTGCGAGAGGTCCCTGGTTCAAATCCCGGACGAACCCTCTTTTTATTTATTGATGTGCTAAAGCATAAGACATAGTAGTTGTATCTATGTTCTCAAAACACTAACGTCGGCTCGTTGGTCTAGGTGTATGTTTCTCGCTTTGGGTACGAAGGTCAGGATTACAAATCCCGGACAACACTAATTTTATATTAAACTAAGCGATGAACTTGTAACTGTCAAATTGCATTCTTGCTTTCAAGGGTTACGGCTGCCTTTATATCTGCTAAATACAACTAAAATGAAACTGTAACAAACATATTACTATCGTGTCTTCACCGAAAATAAATGTTTTTCTAAAACTAAATTCTTTTTAGGAAGCCTGATGTGTGAACATTCACATAGATGTCTACCACCCTATCGTTTATTAGGGCATACAAAACTCCTCTTACGAAAGGTTATATAGGCTTCGATGCCGGTTGCGTGTGGTCAGAAATTCAGTTATGTTAGCATGAAAGCTTTGTGACGTGGCACGCGTCGGTCAGCAGTGGTACAGTCATGTCGCCTTAAAAACCGGCTGTAATTAAGGGTGTGTTGGCTTACCTGCATTTACAATGATAGCGCCTTCGGAAGGGTTCTTTGAATATCAAGTAACTATGACTATTTCGTTCATGACCCGTTATTTTAAGAAGTGGCCAATCCAGTACATTGGCGCGCAAAATTCCAACCAATCGTAACTCATTAACTCTGCATTTAATCGTTTTTACTTTCTCTACACGTACTATGTGCATAGTGTATACAGAAGTTATCGCTTTCCACCTAAAAATTCAATACCAAGATTTCACTGGAGATGTTTTGGGTCCCCCTGAATAAAAAAAAATTATTTTTTTTTTTGAAAAAGATCGGTGTGTGCGTACATGTATGTCTATGGACAGCATAGCTCAACAATGAAAAGACCATTAAGTGACAAACTTGGTATTAGTATTTGGTATCTTCCAAGGATGTGACACGAAGATTTAAAAAAAATCCCCCCAAACTACCATTTCATGAAAAAAATATCGAAAATTTTGATTTTCTCAAAAATGGCTCTAACAATTTTGATTAAAATCTGTTATAACTAAGATATTTACATGACAAATGAAATGTATACCTTGAATTTTCTGGGAATAACCTCTAAATACTCTTTATTCTGGGTGATTTTTATTAAATTTCGCATAAGTGGTAAACCGTAAAATATAGACAAAAAGTTACTACACAAAAAAGTATATCACGATAAAACACATAATTTATGTCATAAACAGCTTTTTCGTGGAGTTGATCGTTTTTAGATATCCCATGTTATTGGTTTCAGCTTTAAAAGCATACTTTTTCTCATACAGGAATTTGTCAACTCCTGCCCATACAAAGGAACTTCAGTCACATAGCAACCAGCTTTTGATTATCACTTTAACCTATGGTACTCCCTTATTTCGATTCTACTTACAAGAAGTAAGTAATAAGATTATTTCTGCTAATTTTTACTTTCTCTACAATACTATGTACAATACTATGTACAATACTATGTACATAGTATGTAGAGAAGATATTGCACTCCACCCAAAAATTCGATACCGAGATTTCACCGGAAATGTGTGTTGTATCCAAAAAACTAATTTTCTGAAAAAGGTCCGTGCGTGTGTCTGTCTGTGAACGCCCTAACACGCTAACTTAAAAGGGAAATGTCGGTAAAATACCAAACTTGGTATTTAAGCTTTAAGAGATGCGACACGAAGATTTTGAAAAAAAAAATCCCTCCAACCTAAACTACTCTTTATATGGACATTTTTTTCAAAAATTTTGATTTTCTCAGAAATGTCTCTAACATTTTGATTAAAATATCGCACATTAAAGATGTTTTTCCTGACCAATAAAATGTGTATCTAAATATCAAGTTTTGTATTAATAGTCTCTTCGTTTTTGAGCTATGCTGTCCACAGGTATACAGACAGACACAGAGGACCTTCTTCTAAAAATGTTTTTTTTCGAACTCAGACGTCCCCAAAATGTATATTGCTAGTGAAATCTTGGTATAGGATTTATGGGTGGAATACAATACCTCCCCTATTCACTATAAAGATTGTGCATGCGGGCTAGAGAAAATAAAAATATACTAAAAGTATTGTTTATGGGACCAATGTTTGTTTCTCTTTTATGTTTGAATTTTGGGCAACATCCTTTTTAATTTCTCTATACGTACTATGTACATATGTATAGAGAAGTTATTGTATTTCACCCAAAAAATTGGATGCCAAAATTTCACCGGAAATACATATTTTGGTTCTTCCTGAATCCCAAAAACATCATTTTTTGTGTCTGTTAGTGTGTCTGTCTGCCTGTGTGTCTGTGGACAGCATAGCTTAAAAACGAAAAAGTCGTTGAATACCAAACTTGGTATTTAAGTTTGGTATCTTCCAAGGATAGGTCACGAAGATTTTCAAGAAAATCCCCCCCCATACCAAACTACTCTTTACATGCAGCTTTTTCCGATAATTTTGACTATCTCAAAACGATGGCTCTAACGATTTTGATTAAAGTATCGTATATTAAAGATATTTACCTGTCAAATAAAATGTATATCTTGAATTTGCTGGGAATAGCCTCTGAAAACTACTTTATTTTGGATGGATTTTACGGAATTTTGCATAACTGATAAACTGTAATAGATGGACAAAAACTTACCGCACAAAAAATGTAGAGCAAGTTAAAAATTACAATTTATTTTATATACATTTTTTTGTGGACTTGATTGTTTTTGATATATTCCTTTGTTTTTGGTTTCAGCTTTGATAAACTTAACATTTCTCTTACAGGAATTTGTCTACTCCTGTGCACATAAAGGAACTTCAGTCACATAGCAAGCAGCTTTTGACTATCACCGTTACCTATGTTACTCCCTTATTTCGCTTCTACTTGCATGGAAGCAAGTAATAAGACTATTTCTGCCAATTTTTTTCTCGATTAGCATTAAGTAAACAGAAACATAAGCTTTTTAACAATAATATGTTACTGAGATGTAGAGAAAGTCATGTGAATGGAACACATCAGAGAAAACAAAGAGATATTATTTATTTATTTTATGTCAAGTAGAAGGTTTGTTTTATTTGAGTGAAGTTTATGCTTGCGTAGAAAAGATTATGTGGCATTTATCTATGTGGAAATAACACATGTCTAAGAAACAACGTGAAAATAAATCCATGGGCTCTATCAGTATTAGCTAGCGAACTTCACCGAACTATATCAGTGTTTTCCTCCGCTTCTTTACCTCCTCTTCTGTAATCAGACAAGAAGAGCAAACGAGTACAGTAGAGTTGCTTTCAACCTAACCTCGTTTGTAACCGGAATCGTAGCCTATTACTTTCTCTAGTACGTATGCACAATGTACATAGTAGGTAGAGAATGTATTGTATTCCACCTATTAATTTGATACCGAGATTTCTCCAGAAATACACTGTTTAGGGTCTCCTCCAACAATAAAAGGGACATTTTTAGAACGGGATATTTCTGTGTGTCAGTGTGTCTGTAAACGCGATAACTCAATACGAAAAGTTGGTAAAATAACAAACTTGGTATTTAAGTGGGTATCCTCCAAGAATACGACGCGAAGATATTGAGGAAAATCCCCCACCCCAAACTACACTTTACATGGACAATTTTTAATTTTCTCAAAAATGCCGTATATTAGAGATGTTTACATGGCAAATAATATATATATATATATTATCCAGAATGAAGAATGAAGAAAGGCTATTCCCAGAAAATTATATATATATATATATATATATATACTTTTGCTTACTGGTAAACCGTTAGAGATGGACAAAATCTTACTACACAAAACACGTAGATCTCGTTAGAACACACTATTTATGTCATATACCATTTTTTTCTGGTATGTGTGTGTGTGGAGTTGACCATTTCCAGCTATTCCTTATTGTTTGTTTAAGTTTTAAAATATTGAATCTTTTCTCTTGCGGAAATTTGTCAACTTCTGGCCATGTAGAACACGAACTTCAATGATAGGCAACAGTTTTAAGGCATCTGACTATCGTTTAAGCCTAATAAATTCCCTAGCTTCCCTTCTCCTTATAAGAGACTATTTATGGTATTTTCTCTTTAATTTGATTAGCACGAAGTAGAGAAAAGGATCAGCTTTTGTTAGAACAATGTGTTGCAGAATAGCTATAGAAAGTCATGTGAATGGAATACTTTTTTTTCTATGTACCTCATTTTATTCCACACAAACTTTTGAAGAAATAGCTAAATCACACATTTCGATATAGATAACAAGAGACAGAGACTATGGTATTGTAAACACACTGATTAGAGTCATGTAGAGAAAATAAAATAACTCGAAAAATTGTCCATGTAAAGCGTAACTTGGAAGAGCCTTTGAAAATCTTTTTTTATATAATAGGTGTTATTTACTCATCTTTGTTATATAATAAACATACATTTTAAGTTTGGTATCTAACTGACTTTTCCATTTTGAATTATAAGGTTCTCAAAGCATGTATTTATGATGAAACCTCGATAATGAATTTTTGGGTGGAATGAGTCCCTTCTCTACCTACTAGTTCCATGGTAGAGCAATTTTAAGTGTGCATGGATGTGTCTGTGAATAACGTGTCAATTAAATCCCGTAAATTTACTTCTCCGAAGTTTAAATTCTATGTAATTATATTGTCATGTCATAACAATAATATCCATTACAACTGCATGTAAAATAATTTTGCAAACACTAAACATTGAAAGTCTCAAAAAGTATGCAATCTTTATAACTTTATAGAACTAAATTTAATAAATAAGACTTAAAAATGCCGGTACACGCAAACCGTAATATCATATATTCTTTCTGCATATAAAAATTATTCTAATGAGCAGACTTTTTTAGAGTAACAGTATATATAGTAGAAAGTGAGGAAAACAGAACAGAACAAAACAAGAAACACCAGTGAAATAAGCACAGTTTCGCTGTCATATAAAAAGAGGGCTCGTCCGGGACTTGAACCCGGGACCTCTCGCACCCTAAGCGAGAATCATACCCCTAGACCAACGAGCCACTGGTACTGCGAAGGAACAATTAATAAACTTGTAGAGCATGCTTTCAACCATTGCATCATAAAGTGTATGACCTACTTTGTACCAGAGTGTAGAACAAAATTACTGACAGCACAAGAACAGTTCCTCATAAGTTTTAGCATTTAAATGAATGTATTATAGAGAGTAGGCAATTTAAAATTTCATGGATAGCATATACTTCATCATCTAAATAAGACGATAGAATAGATTAAACAGCTTATGTTTTGAGCGCGTTTTTTCACGGTTGTGTACCAATGTTAAGTAGGTACTTAGGTGGCAAGGTGAATCACTTGACCAACAGCTCTATAGTATATTAATATTACAAAAAATCTGATGTGTTACACTCACATGACTTTATTTTAACTTCTTACAAAACATTATTTTTCTTTCTATACAATGCTAATCGAGATAAACATCAGCAGAATGTTCTTATTACTTAGTTCCTTGTAAGTAGAATGAGTTCTGCTAAAGTGATAGTCAAATGTTTTAAAAACTGTCGTTATGCGATTGTCATTGCAAATCGCTTCAATGCTTGGCCAGGAGTAGAACAAAAGAAAACTGGCTCACTTCCTATCTGAGAAAAGCATAAGTACTTTACAATTGAAACTAATAGCAAGAAATATGTGAAAACGGTAAATTCCACGGAAAAATGTATATGACATAGAGTGTGTATTTTAACGAGATATATATTTTTTGTATCTAAGTTTTTGTCTATCTCTTACGGGTTATTAGTTATGCGAAATTCAGCAAAATTCATACACAATAAATAGGTCTTCAGAAGCTATTACCAGAAAATTCAAGATATACATTTTATTTGTGATGGAACTGGCTTTAATGTGTGGCATTTTAATCAAAATTGTTAGAGCCATGTTTAACAAAAACAAAATTTTCAATATTTTTTCCATTTAAAGGGTAACTAGGGGTGGGAGGGCTTGTCTTTTAAATCTTCGTATTGCATCCTTGGAAGATACAAAACTTAAATACCATGTTTAGTATTTAAACGTCTTTTCGTTTTTGAGTTATGCTGTCCACAGACACACACAGACAGACACACGGATCTTTTTCTGAAAAAGCTTCTTTTGGATTCCGGGGGTCCTAAAACATGTATTTCCAGTGAAAACTCGATATCGAATTTTTAAGTGGAATACCATACCTTCTCAATCCACTATGTACATTGTACATCCGGGGCTAGAGAAAGTAAGAGGAAACTTGAAAATTGCACGGAAGGACACACAGTTGAAGCGTTATAAGATTATGGCCGTGCCGAACCTTTTGAATGGGAGGGGATCTGGATTCACAGGCAAAAAGATGTAAAACCAGGCAGAAATGAGGTGAACAGAAGAGACAGAATACAAAATGTGAACATAAGTGAAGAGTTAAATATTTATGCAGTAAATGAAAACAGAGGCAAAATTGGAGAGAACATCTGCAAAGAATGGAGGAAACTCGAATCCTGAAAATGGCCTTCTACTCAGAGAGAAGCAATGTGGAACGACACAGAAAACGACGATGATGAAACTATAACAACCCTTAGAGCCTAATACTTTTAAGGAATAATAATAATAATAATAAGAATAATAATAATAATAATAGAAAAAGAGAAAATATTTGTGTATGGTGCGTACTTTTTATAGGGTTTAACGTCCGCATTTATTGCAAATGGCACCGCAGGCGATGGCTGTGGATGATGCATGGAATAAAGATAGAGTACCAGTGGAATACGATGGATGGGGAAACCGGAGAACCTGGAGAAAAAGCCGCCCCTGTGTCTATGTGTGTGCGCGCGAGTGAGCACAAATTTTGCTTATGTAGGATAATCTTAAAAACATTCACCTGGTTGTAGTAATTCTTTCGCCATTGAAACCTCCAATTAGTTCTGACAATAGTTTGTAAAACACCCCATTTCATTTCATAAGAGACGCAAATATTAAAAGGTATTTATAATCCCCTTATACTGAATATGAATACATTGGAGATATAAAAGAGCATGCTTGCGAACAATGCCTTAATCTTAGTGGAGAAGAAAATAGTTTGTTGTTACTCCACAGAAAATGCATGTAAAATAAGTCAAATGTCGTGGATATTTAATTCCATTGTATATGTAGATGACGATTTAACAATTAGAGCTACGACAAGCAAAACAATAAGAGAATTGAATAAGTTTATAACCCTATGATACACATGCGATACCAGTTTCAAAATGTTTTAATAATACTGTGTAATACTAAGTTTTTTTTTAACTACTTTTCATTTTATCAATTTCATTGGCAGTAAGTGCTAAATAATTGCACAAAGGAAGAACATTGTTAGCATTAGAGAATGATAACTTTTAATTAACAATTGAGCAGATTATTTTTCTCGATGGCAGTGTGTGTTTTTTCCAAAGCGATTAACTTGGTGGCCTGAGAATGCGGAATCTATGTACATATTCCCAGCTCCACCTCTATTTCATTGTGTATATTGCGGAATGATAACTTCTCTGATCAGTGCAGAAACGCTGGGAGCAACTAAAAGAGGATCGAAGGGGGAAAACGCTTTTTGTGAGTGCAGTGGCGAGACAGGTTGAGTGATGCCGGATAGTTCATTTAGTGACCTATTCTTTCAAAGAATAGGTAGCCATCATCAACTAGTTTCAATCTCGTGGTGGAGGAAACATGGTTATTACAGCACAAGATAATGGCGTAAAGTGTTTAATTTGTAATACGATAGATGTTACACCGTTAAAATATTTAATCCTTAGCATTATTATTCCTCTTGTAGTTAAAATCAGTATAAAACTACCCCAAGAGAAGAAAGATTAGCTTAGTGGAACAACTAATTTTATCGTAATGTAATTTATTACTGTTGCTGAACATGTTCTTGCTTGTCAGACTTAAAAAAATTTTTAATAAGAAAATATTCTCCTTAGGGAACTTGCTGCTTGCTTTGTAAATATTTTAAGCATGTTTGTATCTACATATTTATATGAATAGTTGTTTTGTTAATGCAGATGAGCAAGACTAAACAAAGACGTAGGTTTAAGCTATCAAAACTCCAAATTTGTTTTACGACTTGGAATGTTTAAACAGGAGTATCAGATATTGATTAAAAAGTAAAGGTAAAAGCAGTGCGGAATCAGTTAATGGGTTATTTTAAAGTGAAATTAGTTGATAAATATATGATTACTTTCTTGAGGTATAGATCCACAGAAATTTCAAGTGCATCATTTACGATTGTTTCATCCATTTGGTCTGCAGTGAACTCCGTCACACCCGAGAAAATTCCTGAACAGCGAGAGGCAAGGTATGCTTTGTTACTCGTATGTTTCACAAAATGCTCAACTTGGACAAAACTCCAGCGAGTCATGGCATATATTTTGACGTTCATTTAAAATTCCAAACTGATGAAGGAAGACTGTTTGGACCACTGTTTACTGCTGAACTTCTTAGCTTTCAAAATCCGCAACGTCCAGCAATTTACTATAACCAGGAAATGAGAAAATTGTATCAGAAGAAATCAGAGCACTCTAGCAGCAAGTTTTTACTTTTAAATCCATTTCCAGATGGCAGCGCACTCCTGAGGATCGGCAGTAGGCTGAAGAATTCTGTTGTGTCCTTTTCACAGAAATATCCTTTAATACTGCCACTCAAGCAAAATATCACAGAGCTACTCATCTAAAATGAGCACATAGGACTCCATACTGGAAATCAGCTTGCCCTAACTTCATTTATACAAACGCTCTGGAAAACTGTCTCACGGTGGTTAGGCAAGAAATGGATACATGTATTACGTGTTTCAAATTATAAACCTGAACTACCTACCAGCTCATGGGGCATTTTCCTAAGGCTAAAGCAGCCACAGCAAGCAAAACCTTCTCTCATTATGTCATGGTCAATGTTGGTCTGATGTATAATAGGCATGGAAATTCGTGAAGCAGAACCTAGAACATGTACTTTATGACGCTGTTTATGTCCATGGTAATAATGGCACATAAAGACGGTTAACGATTATACTATGCAAGCCTTCAGAAGGTTCATCTCTGGGCGAAGACGCTGCAGCCATTTCAATAGCAACAATGGTACTTCCTTCATTGGGGCAAGAACAAAGCTAAGTGAATTTTATCGCTCCCTCAGCTCATAGAATCTTCAGTCTGCCATAACAGCTTTCACTGCTGAGGAAGGTGTAGAGTGGTATTTCATTCCTTCTCACTTTCCTTATTTTGGAGAATCATGGGAAACAGGAATCGAGTCCGTAAAGGTCACCTTAGGATAATTGTAGCTAATATGAAGAAGGCACCACACTGTTAACATAAGTCGAAGCTTAGCTAAATTCATGGACTATAATTCCTCTTGATAATTCTTCCGCTGATTATGCTTTCCGTTTATCTGATCAATTTTAGTTGGTGAATTCCTCACGTCCATCCTTGAACCAGATTGAAACTAGGTCCAGCATTGCGACTGTCCAGGTGGCAAATGGTTCAACAATGTCGCCTTCTCATGATTGCTTGGACAATTTGCAGAAGTTGATGCTCCAGAGAGAGGGTGATCTCCTCCACTCTGGTCAACAGGCACAATTGAAGAGACTCATCCTGGGACTGGTGAAGTCACAGTAAGGAATGGTAAATTTTCATATCAAGGAGCTTTCGCAAAGATGTTTCTTTTCTGTGATGAACTGCCGTCACCAGAGGCCAGTTAATGAGAACAGTACAAAGTGTGCACATGTGATAAATAAATGTTTCTGACGGTAATTTACATAGATATTTCTGTGGAAATGATAGCTCATTAAAGTTTTGTTTGTCATGTGTGTTCAAATTAGTTGGGGGCATACCTATTCAGCAAAGCTGCAAAAAGCGCATTGAGGTAGATAATTTTATTTTAATATGGTTTGTTGCAGCATAAGTAGTGAAAGTCATGTGAATGTAGCACATTAGATTTTTTGCGACATTCCCGGAGTTGACGCCACGACTTTATGAAATGTTATATAAAAAAAAAAAAAGCTGGAAACTTTAATACACAGATTTTGCCAATCATTCAGTGTTCGGTATTACTATTCTCCTCTGAAGTGTTGAATGAAGAAAAATTAAAACGAACGTTTATTATTTTATTTATATTATTTTAAAGCTTATAGATTAAAACTGTAATGCAACTCTTCATGCAATTATCTATGAAAATAACACTACAATAGTGCAAACAAAGTGCATATTCGCTCATCTCGGTAGCGTGGGGATAGCGTGTCTACTTCACATTCGAGAATTGCGGATTCTAAACTTGCTCAGTGTGAGTTACACGGTTACGTTTTTTTTTCGGGGGTTTCCATTATCCTGAGAAGACGAATGTCAAATAACTTTAAGCTCCGAGCATCATTTCACCGATTTCATTCATCGCCCGTATCTAACCAGCTTAAAAACTATTAAGCTAAGAATACATTCATCCTTTCCATAAATTATCTCTGAGACGGTCTATAAAAAGATCTGATTTGTTCCACTCAAACGCCTTTCTATACTGTTCTGTCAATACATGATTCTTACAAAAGATCATTCTTTTAGCTACATGATATTTATCGAGATCAGCATTAACAGAAATAGCATTATTGCTTGCTTCCTTGCAAATAGAAGAAAAATAATGGATTACGTTAGGCTAAAGAGCTGGTCAAATTCCTTAAAAGCTGGTCAGTATGTGAAACAATTAAAAAGGTTCTCTTTGCATGGCCATAGTAAAGCAAAATAGTTATGAAACCAATGAGGACCTCCTGTTTGAGAAAAGCTTAAGTATTCTAAATTGCCACACTTAACAGGGGATATGTGGTAAATGATCAGTTCTACTAAATAATAAATAAACAATATGACAAATTATGTGTTTTAGCAAGATTTACATTTTTGTGCGATAACCTTCTGCCTACCTCTTACAGTTTACTAGTTATGCAAAAGTTATTCAGAATGAAGAGGTTTTCAGTGGCTATCCTAGACATTCAAGTTATACATTTATTTTTACCGGGTAACTATGGCATTTTATTCAAAATTGTTATAGCCATTTTTGAGAAAATTTCGAAAAATATTCCATACTAAGATTAGTTCTGTTTTGGAGGCTTTTTCTTAAAATCTTCGTTTTTGAGTTATGCTGTTCACAGGCATATATATATATATATATATATATATATATATATATATATATATATATATATATATATATAGACACACATGCACACACATGCGCGCGCGTGTCGCCCTCCGTAGTGTAATGGTTACCATGCTGATGTGTTACATTCACATAACCTTCTTTAACTGTTTCACAAACTTTCCTTGAAAAAGAATTTTCTTTTCTTATTTCATGTTAATCAAGATAAACATTAACAGAAATGGTATTATTACTTTCTTTCTTGTATCAGGAAAATATTGGAATACACTACGCTAAAGCGAAAGTCAAACGTCTTAAAAGCTATCGCTTTGGAAACAATTGAAGCTTCATTCTCTTTTGCATTCCCGGGAGATAAACATAGATGACGCGAACGTTGAATTTCCGCTCGAGAAAAGGTTAAGTAGTTTAAAATTGAATCCAATAGCAAGGAATATCTCAGAAAGTGTTAAAAACTCTACCAAAAATCTATATGACATAAATAGCGTGTTTTAATGAGATCTACGGTTTACGAGCTCTGCAAAAGTCTACCAGAATGAAAAGGAGTTCAGAGACTATTCCCATAATATTCAATACATACATTTCGCTTGTTATGAAAATATCTTATACGCATTTTAATCAAAACCGTTAGAGCTATTTTTGAGAGAACCAAATTTTTCGATACATGATCCGTTTAAAGGTAGAGGGGAAGTTTGGTATTTAACCGAGTTTTCATTTTTGAGCTATGCTGTCTGCCCCCCCCCCCCACCCCACACACACACATCCACACAGAGTTCACAAAACATGTATTTCCGGTGAAATTTTAGTATCAATGTTTTTGATGGAATACAATATTTTCTCTATCTACTATGTGCATTGTACATACGTGCTAAGTAAATATTAATGTGCTTTGAAATGCAAGTTTAGGATGGGCATTTATAAGAATTGCGAGGCCATTTCCCTCAAACTATTGACAAGATGGTTCTCTCCAAACGCTGTGCATGGCTTACTTTTGATGTTTGATATTTCCACCTGCCGGCAACCAGGTAACTAATGACTGTTCCCTAGTCAAACTTGGAAGGACCTAAGAATAGTGATTTTTCTTCCATCAATGATGAGACCGATTATCTTGTTAAAGCGTAACCAAGAAAGAAAATAAGAGGATGGAAGTTGATAGAGAAATTCCAAGACATCAGGTTTCAATGATTTCATTGCAGGCATGCAGCCTGCTGAGTCTGGTAGCTATTTATCGTGGTCTAGGTGGAAAAGAGGACACCTCATGCTGTGCTCTTACAAGTCATTTCCAGACTTTTGGTTATTAAATTTGAAGTAATGAAAATTAAACCATAAAAGTTAATATACTAAGGGGGTCGTATTTTTATTTTTCTACGTTAATTGCCTTATACGGAGTGATCACTATATGATTACGAAAGCCGAGACATCCTAAAATATAGTGAAGCGATAATTAAGAAACATAAATTTTGTTTTTGTCTCGTAAAATTATCAAGCACAAAATTAATTGATTCTACCCAGATGACTTTGTGTGTCCTTTTAAACACCACACTCCATCTCTTATTTGGATTTGGTACATTACAAAACATATTATAAATACGAACTTGTCTTAATTTCGTACTAGTTCGGACTAATCTTAATTTCTAAACTATTTTAGTAAAACACTAATAATTACTCTAATTTCAATTACTTTAAAGAAACCAAGATGTTATTACTAAGAAATTCCGAATATATATTAACCAAACTCGTGAGAGCAATGTTTCAGATAATCGAACATTTTTCCTTGAGAAGGGTAGTTTGGGGTGGAGGGTTTTTCCTGAAAATTTTTCACACACTCACACTCTCACGTGGGCACGCGAGCACACGGACCACTATGTACATTGTACATAGGTGATAGAGATAGTAAAAAGCAGATTGGTCTGTTAATTTTTTTTTAACAGTGAAAAGGTTCATTTTCATAAGAAAGAAAAAAAAAATTAACGTGTAACGTTCATATGACATTCTCTACATATTCTGCAGCAGACTATTCTTATAAAAGCTTCTTTTCCCCACTTCATGCTTATCTAGATAAGTATTAGAGGAAATGGTTTTATAACATATTTCCTTGTAGACACAATGGGAAGAGAGAGCATACCAGGTTTAAGCGCTAGTCAAACATTTTAAGAGCGCGTCGCTATGTGATGGAATTTGAAATTCCGTTCCCCTTGCATGGAGAAGAACAAAAAACACGTTAACCATTTCCCATTTAAGAAAGCTACAAGTATCTGACGTACGGTATTGTCTGGTTTAGCGAGATCTACATTTGATATGCAGTAAGATTTGGTCTATCTGTTGCGGTTTACTAGTTACCAAAAGTCATCCAGAGTGAAGAGGTAATTCTCAGAAAATTCAAGAAGCTATATTTAATCACCATGAAAGTATATTTAAATGACATTTTAATCAAATTGTTTTATCTTTATTTTGTGTGTTTTTTTTTTTGTTTTTTAGAAAATCGAAACTTTCGAAAAATCATTCATGCAAAGAGTAGCTTGGGGTGGGGGAATTTTGTTGAAAATCTTCGTGTCGGATCTTTGGAAGATCATATCTTAAATAGTACATTTTGTATATTTAATGGATATTTCGTTTTTGAGTTATGCTGTTCACAAACAGACAGACTTTTTTCCTAAAAAGCTGATGTACTCCTTTCGCATGCCTTACTCTACCTATTCTGATCAAACTATTCTTAGAAAATCTTCTCTATACTTCATACTAATTGAGATTAACAGTAACAGAAAATGCGGTTTACTTAGTTTCTTCTAAATACAGGAAAATAATGGGATATCCTAGGCTAAAATGAAAGTAAATTTTTTTAAAGTTTGTCGCTATTTATGCAATTGAACTTCCTTTCTTTTTGCACAACCAGGTTGAAAAATAAATAACGGCTTTCCATTTGAGAAACCTCTTAAATATTGAAAACGTTCAAACCTATAGCAAGGAATATATCGAACATGTTTAACTCAACAAAAAAAAAAAAAAAAAAAAAGCGCATGTCATAAACTATGTGTTTTAACGAGATCTAAATGTTTGTTTGTTAAGATTTTATGTATCTCTTACGGTTTATCGGTTACGAAAAATACCTCCTGAATAAAGAGGGTTTTAGAAGCTATTCCCAAAAAATCACGATATGTTTCATTTCCATATAAATATTTTTCACGCATACTATAAAAATTGTTAGTCATTTTTGAGAAAATCGAAAATTAGGCAAAGTGTTCCATGTAAAGAGTAGTTTAGAGTGGGAGAGTAATCCTGAAAAATCATCGTTTAGCATCCTTTAAGGATACTAATTCTAAATTTCATATAAATACCAATACCGGCTTTTCATTCTTTGGCTGTTCATAGTCGCACATGAATTTGTTCTAAAAATCTCATTTACTATATTCATGTAACTTTCTCTACCTGTACTAACAGGTTATTCTTTCAAAAGCTTATTGTTCTATCTACTTCAAACTATCAACACAAAAATTAGCAGAAATGGTTTTATTACTATACTATTTTCTTATACTAAAGGAATAATGAAATCCAATAACCTAAGGGAGTAAACTCTTTTAAAAGCCGATCGCTATATGATGGCCAAATTAAACCAATCAGTACCTATTAATATATATAATTATTTTGTCATTTATTATCTATTATTACTCATAATCGTATTCATATATGCTAAATCTGTTAACTTAAGTTTTTGTCAAAATAGTCCAATTATTAGAATTCACTTATTCAAATAAAATTATATCTGGTCCTCTAGTACTAATACAAGAAAAACTCAGTTTTTTGTTTGACCAGGATAAAAGAATATGAATGACGTCTTCACATTTGAGTAAAGCACTACAACATTTATACCAATAACAAACAATATCTCGGAAATGAGTATTTCCACAACAAAAAATGCATGTCATAAAGTATGTATTTAAGAGTTCCATATTTTTGTAGTAATTTTTGTCTGTGTATTATGGTTTATTACTTATGCAGACATCCAGAATGAAGAGGTCTTCATGCGTTATTCCAGGAAATTAAAAATGTGAATTTAATTTGTCATATAAATATCTGTGAATGTGGTAGTTTAATCAAAATCATTAGATCCATTTTAGAGAGTGAAAATATTGATTTTTTTTTCTATTAAAAGGTAATTTGGGGTGGGGATTTTCTTAAATAGCATCAATTGCATCCTTGGAAGATGTTGAACTTTAATATCAAGTTTGGTATTTAAATTTAACCGACTTTTTGTTTTTGAGTAATGCTGTACACACACAGACACACACACATACATACACTCATCACACACACATATTGTATGACGAAGAACTTGTCTATCCTTCTGCAGTGTTCATCGTGAAAAGCATATCCTAGCATGCGGCAGTAGTGCCTGAAGCTTCGTCTGGCGTAGCATATGGCTTGCTATTATAATAACTACCTTACAAATTCGACCAAAGCGTGGCAAGACGAAGCAGCCTATATGTTTATATTTTTTTCTTCTGAATGTTAAAGCATATTCTTGTAAAGATAACATATGACCTACGTGCAAAAACAAGCTTACCGCTGAAAGATATTATGCTGTGCGACATTCACATGTCTTTCTCTAGCCACTATTCTTATTAAACACATTCGTCTGTCTACTTTTCGATAAATTAATAAACTGTTGCAGAAATGCTTCTATTAGACATTTCCTTGTAGATACAACGAGAATACTGGAGTACATTATGCTTAAGCAATAATAAAATCTTTTAAGAGCAGGTCGTTATAATGAATTCCATTATTTTTGCTTGGGAGAAAGAAACATGAATAACGAATTTCCATTTGAGAAATTATAAGGTTTTAAATGTAAACCAATGACTAGGAATATTTCGATAATGAGAAACTCCACAAATATGTATGCGTTTTAACGAGATTACATCTTTTATATAGGTAATAACTTTTGTATCTCTTACGGTTTACCAGTTATGCAAGTGAAGAGGACTCCAGGAGCTACTCCCCAAAATATTCAAGACATTCATTTTATTTGCCAACAAAATGTCTAAACATATAGTAAAGCACTCAAAATCGTTTGAGCCATTTCTGATAAAATAAACATTTCGGAGCTTTTTTCATGTAAACGTTAGTTTGGGTTTACGAAATTTTCTTGAAAATCTTCTTGCCGTATCCTGTAATGATGCTGAAATAAATTTCAAGTTTGATATTTAACCAACTTTTCGTTATTCAATTATGCTATTCACTCACACACACACACATACACACACTCACAAACACACACATGCTCTCACTCTCTCTCACATTTTCTAAAAAGGGTTTTTATCAGGGATCTCAAAACGTGTATTTCCAGTGAAATCCCGGTGTCCCAATTTTGGGTGAAATGAAATAAGAACCCTATTAAGAATGAAGACGCCATTTTACAAACACAAATTATTTATTACTTAACATATTCCCCTTTTAGGGATTGACACTTCTCTTAGCGTTTCTGCCAGTTTTTTACTTCAAAAATAGGAATTGTCAAGATCTTCAAAAATACGCCTTTCTCTCGACAATGACTTCCTCTTTGGATCTAGATTTTGTTCCAGGGGGGCCATTTCTTCATGTCAGGAGTCAAGTCAGGAACCAAGACAGCTCATATTGGGGCGCGGAAGCAATTCTAACGCAATTTATGCAGTTTGGCGGCGACATCTTCAGATGAAAGTGCTGGTGCACTGTGGTAGCTAAACAGTACTTTCTTCTTTGTGAAATTTGACTGTATCCCCTTCAATTTTTGTCCAATCGGGCCAATATCTCAAGAAGTATTTTTCAGTAACCATTTTCCGTTTTTTCTAGGACGTCAATGAGCATGATAACCTTCGCATTCCAAAAAATAGTCGGCATAACTTTTCCTTTGTCTTCTTTGGAGCAGATTCACCGGAATTTTGATTCTTGCTTGGTTTGCAGAGTAAAATAATGAACCCAGGTCTCAACGATGGTGACAGCTCGATCCAAAAATCTTTCGGAGAGCACTCAAATACCTCCAAATACAACTTGAAGTGCAGATTCTCACCTATTTGTTGTTAGCTGTGAGAAATTGCGGCACTCATCAGATGCACAACTGTTGCATTTCCAACTTATCATGCAAAATCACGAATTGCGTTTCGGCCAACATATTTCTGGCCTCTTCTCGAACTTTCATAGCCCAATAATGTCATATTTTCAATGATTTCCTCAGTAATCATATCTGGGCGCTCCTCATCAAAAAGAAGTTCAACCAGTTTAAAGTCATTGAACCAATATTAACTGTTGTCATAAATGGCGAAAAATCCCCATAAACAGCATCCAATTTCGGTTTTATCTCTACACAAGTTTTGATATTCAAAATTAAAAAGTGAATCACTGAATAATGTGGCACTTTCTCTATTATATAGAAACAGTTGAATAGCTAACTGAAATGGTTACCAAATCACACTTACCTAAGAATCAGTACCACATTTGTTTTTTTGACGAGTAATGAATGATAGTACACGATGAAACGCCAATTTGCTTTGGCACCACCATCTGTTTTGAAACGGGTACCTATAGAACCACCCCGTATATAGCAGAAAAAGTAAAATGTAAAATCTGAAGTGTTAAATTCACATAACTTTCTCTACATATGCTGCAACAAACGCTACTTACTAAAGCTTATTCATTTGTAATCAAGCTAAAAATTAGCTGAAACGGCTTTATTACATCTTCTTTTCGTGGACAAGAGGAATAAGTCAATGCAATAGTCTCAAGCGAGCCGGTCCCTATGGCCACGCTCACTAAAGTGCCTCGTTTTGTGCTTCGTGGCGCAGGGGATCGTGGGTTCGAGTCCCGCCTTGGGCATGGGTAAAATGCATTTTTGTGTGTATTAGCAGAACACAGCAAAAGGTAATCAAACAGAAAACAAAGTGAACGAGGAAAAGAGAAAGAATTAAAAAAAAAAAAAAAAAAAAAAAAAAGCGATAGTCAAATGTTTCGCAAGCTGATCTTTATAAATAATGGTTTTGAAATGCCGTTTTCTTTGCTTGACCGGGAGAAATGAAAATAAATAACGATTTCGAATTTGAGAAAAGTATTGCAAAATTGAAACCAGAAAAGGGTAACTCCACAAAAATATTGTATGTGATGTAAATAGTGTGTATTAGCGGGATCTATATGTTGTCTATGTCATACGGTTTACCAGCTATATAAAATTTATTCAGAATGAAGAGAACTTCAGATGCTATTCCCGGAAAGTTCAAGATATACATTTTTTTTGTGATGAAAATATTGTAAAATTATAGTATTTTAATTAAAATATCTAGAGCCACTTTTTAGAAAAACAAAACTCTGAAAAATGTTTTATGTAAATAGTAATATGGGCTGGGAGATTTTTCTCTAAAATATTCACGTTGCATCCTTGGAAGATAATAGTATTACATTTAGCGGAATTTTCGCTTTTGAGCTATGCTGTTCACAGACAAGGACACGCGGGCGCATGGACACACATACACAAACAATGTCCTTCTTGCATTCATGAGACCTCAAAAGTATTTTTCTAATGAAATCTAGATTATGAGTTTTTGGGTGAAATGCAATACTTTCTCTACCTATGACGTACTTACGTGTAGAGAAAGTAAAAGTGTTATAGCGAATGCGTCCGATATCGAGGACATGTTGAAGTGGTTTACAGTGAGAGTAAATGAGCGTACTGGGGGGGGGGGGGCCAGGAAGGTAACAACAGTTGATGGATTAGGTGTGTCAGTCAGCTCCTGAGAAGCACAATGGTTAAGTAGCAGATACAGCCCGGAGTGTGTCCCGCTGGGTCCATGCGGCGGATATCGCCCATTAGTTTACTCTATTAGAATAATGTTGCCGTATACTTAGATACAAAAACCTGCATCATATTTCAGTGCGGCTAACCTGTACAGCCATGTTGGTAAACGCTTGTCTGAATGTATGTTCTGCGTGACTTGTCGAACTCTATTGTCTTTTCAAAATCCTTATCCGTTAATGCCATTAAAATTTATCTTTAAAACAAGAATGCTCCAGCACTGAAGGAAACAATTCAGATTAAGTTTTTTACTTTCTCTTCACGTACTATGTACATAGTGTATAGAGAAGGTATTGTAATGCACCCAAAATTCGATTTCACCGGAAATACATGTTTTGGGTCCCCCGGAATAAAAACATTTGGAAAAAGGTCCATGTGTGTTCTGTGGACAGTATAGCAAAAATGGAAAGACAGTTAAATACCTAACTCGGTATTTAAATTTGGTATATTCCAAGGATGCGACACGAAAATTTTAAAAAACATTCTCCCACCCCCAACTATCCTTTACATGGGACATTTTTCGAAAATTTTTATTTTCTCAAAAATTGCTCTAACCAGTTTAACTAGAATATCGAATATTAAAGATATTATCTGACAAATAAAATGTATATCTTGAATTTTCTAGGAATAGCCTCTGAACTTTATTCTGGATGAATTTTACGGAATTTTTCATAACTGCTAAACCGTAAGAGATGGACAAAAACTTACCACACAAAAAATATAGAGCATATTTAAACACATAATTTATGTTATATAATTTTTTTGTGCATGTGATCATTTTTAGATATTCCTTGTTTTTGGCTTCAGCTTTAAAAAACACATTTCTCATACAGGAATTTGTCAACTCCTGTCCACACAAACAAAGGAACTTCAGTCACATAGCAACCAGCTTTTGACTGCAATTTTAACCTATGGTACTCCCTTATTTCGCTTCTACTTACTAGGAAGCTAGTAATAAGGCTATTTCTGCTTATTTTTTCTCGATTAGTATGAAGTAAATAAAAGCATAAGTTTTTTAACATTAATTAGTTGCAGAGGTGTAAAGAAGGTCATATGAATGGAACACATCAGATTCCTTTAGACGCAGAGAACACAGTCTCTTCTTGAGTCTATATTCATGAAATAACTCATAAATTATTGTATGCACGGAATTAGAAATGAAATTACATTATTTTGAGAGGGAAGGCCATTGTTCTTTTTCACTTAACACACTCCTCACAAACCGATCAAACACACCCCTCACGCGATTATATACGCAATATAATTAAATACTCTGATACCCTGCAAAACTGTCCAAAGTCGTCACAAAACTAAATGGAGACTGAATACCCACGTTCCCAATGGTAAATTTGATAAATTTAATTTGGATATCTAAATTAAATAAAAATTAAAATATACCAAGAAATAAATTTTAACAATTTGAATTCTAATTAATAATTTAAAATCTTATTTAATTATTTTTTTAATTATGTTGAGTTAACTACCCCATTGCTTCAGGTACCGCTATACTCAAATTACTTGGATGGTAATCTTAAGACTATTTTTCAACGATGAATAAACTAGCAAAACTATAATAATTGTTTCCTCTCTCTAACTGGTACCTACATACTGCAAAGGTAGAAAACTCCTCCCAAAATTAATACCGAGGTTTTACCGAAAATACACGTTTAGCTTCATGTGAACCCAAAAGTAATATTTAGAAAAAGGTGCTTGGGTAGGTATGTGTCCGAGTGTCTGCAAACAGCATAAATAATAATTTGAAAACCGAAAATTCTGTAATTCTGCATTTGAGACGTTAATTATTAAGTTTTCTTAATACTTATACCATTTAATCCCCATTTTTGCAGTCCTCTACTATTTTCCGTATCATGTACGAGGACCGTTATTTTTTTCAACCTCCGATAGACTATAAATAAAAGATAAGTTCATAGAAAACAGTTATTTTATTACTAAAAGTTTTGAACACTTGTGGTTACTTTTCAACATAATCACCGAAATGATTGAGACATTTATCGTACCTATGCACAAGCTTTGCAATACCCGCTTCAAAAATGTTGCCGCCAATGATTTCAAATAAGCATTGACCTTGTTTTGAAGATCTTCGTTGGTTTGAAAGTGCTGCCCTCCTAGCCACGTCTTCAATTCAGGGAAAAGGTGAGAGTCGCTAGGTGCCAGGTCAGGACTGTACGGCGGATGATCGAAAAAGTCCCATTGAAATTATTCAAGAAGCCGATGGGTTGTGCCAGCAGTGTGTGGACGAGCGTTATCATGGATCAACACAATTTCTGAAGTCAGCATTCCTCTTCGTTTGTTTTGAATGGTTCTCCACAAAAGTTGTAAAGTTCGAGGATCTTCAAACAACGTCAATGATCATTTGAAATCATTGGCGGCAACATGAATGTCTCAATCTTTTGGTGATTATGTTGAAAAGTAACCATAAATGTACAAAACTTTTAGTAAAAAAAAAAAAAAAAATTGTTTTCTATGAACTTGTCTTTTATTGTTGAAGAAAAAACGGCTCTCGCATGTATGCTGTATGTTTTACTTCACCCTCTTCTTCAAAATGTTATTCTTATTATAATAATAGTTTCGTTTCGTTTGAGGTCGCTTTTCCTCCCCATATTTAGGACTGATACCCCCCTAGGACTTACAAGCGGACACCTAGGGGTCAGAAGCCTGTCGGGGAGCCAACGGCATGAAATCACAGAATGGAGAACCCGGAACGAATGATTGGCTCGTAGCCAGGGATGAACGTGAGGAAGTGGGTGATATGAAATGCAAGGAAATGGATGATAGGAAAGGTGATGATGTAGCAATTGGTGGAATGAGGGGCGGGGGAAACCGGAGGGCCCGGAGAAAGCCCACACAGACGCCGCTTCGTCCACCACAAATCCCACAAGCGGGCGCTTGGGATCACACCCGGGCCGCCTAGAAGGGAAACGAGCGATCTAAACACTCAAGTCCGATTATAATATTAATAACAATAAAATAATAATAATAATGTTATCAACGACGATGATGATGATAATGATGCAAGGCAAATAACGTAAATAGTTTGAATTGCGATCAGCGATGATTGTACCTAAGCGTATGCAGTAATTCCTTTCTACAGGAAATGGAATACATTATGATTCTCATACTTATTCATTTGATACCGTATATCTTCCCCTGCAATTTTCACAATTTAAATAAGGGTACACGTCTTCTAAAGCACTTTAACGTTAATGTTCTGAACCTCAAGATATGGCAATTGTTTGTTTTTACTTTCTCTATACGTACTATGTACATAGTGTATAGAGAAGGTATTGCCCTCCATCCAAAATTCGATACCGAGATTTCACCGAAAATATATGTTTTAGGATCCCCTGTATCCAAAAAAAAAATCATTTTCAGAAAAACGTCCGTGTGTATCTGTGTGTTTCTGATAACTCAAAAACGAAAAGTCGGTAAAATACCAAATTTGGTATTTAGGTTTAGTATCTTCCAGGGATATGACACGAAGGATTTGAGAAAAATCCCCACACCCCAAACTACCCTTTACATGGAACATTTTTTGAAAATTGTGATTTTTTAAAAAATGGCTCCAAGGATTTTGATTAAAATATGTATATTAAAGATATTTACCTGACAAATAAAATGTATATAGCTCTTGAATTTTCTGGGATTAGCTTCTTTACGGTATTTTATATAACTGCTAAACCGTAAGAGATGCACAAAAGGTTACCACACAAAAAATATACTTCACTCTAAAACACACAATTTATGTTATATACATGTTTCTTGTGAAGTTGATCGTTTTTGTGTTATTCCTTGTTTTAGATTTCACCTTTAGAAACATATACTTTTCTCATACAAGAATTTGTCAATTCCTATCCATGCAAACAAAGGAACTTCAGTCTCTTAGGAACCAGCTTTTGACTATCACTTTAACCTATGCTACTACCTTATTTTGCTTCTACTTACAAGGAACAAGTAGGTAATAAGACCAGTTCTGCTAATTTTTTGTCGATTAGCATGAAGTAAATAGAAGCATAGGCTTTTTAACAATAATTTGTTGCAGAGCTGTAGAGAAAGACATGTGAATGGTACATATGTCTCCAGCCTTGCTTGCTGTATTTATTAGGCAAGGGATGACTAATGGTAACAGTGCCTACCATGAAAGCCGTAATCTTATTTTATTTTGATCTTCATTGGATATTAAGAATAGAAAATGATTGCATCATTGATTTGAATCGAAATATTCATTATACTATTGAATAAGAATATATTCTGTGTTACTAGAAAAGAAAGGTTGTCATGTGCACCACCACAACCTGCATAACATACAGCCATAACGCTTTCTCTCTTAAGGTGATAACTCCATGGCACGACAGCTCACGGGGAACCTTGGCCTACCGCCCGGCCGCTGCGTCCCCCATCTCGGTCCACTACAGACGTCATGGATGGGGTGCAGTATTGGAGGGTGAGACGTGGTCAGCGCCTCGAGTGCCCCCGGCCGGTTAATGCGGTCCTCACGACCTGGAGCCGCTACTTCTCAATTGGCCCCCCAGGGACCTTACGAGTCTGAGTGCACCCCGGGCCAGGTCTCCCAGCGGGAGAAAAATCCCCACGCCGGAACTGGGGATCGAACCCAGGTCTCCCGCTTGGTAAGCAGCTGCGCTACCACCGCGCTAAGGAGACGACCCTCTTAAGGTGATGCATCTGTGAATTTTGGAAAATTCACAGTATGTAAAATATTTTGCTAAAACTTATACCAGTTATAATAGTAATATTTTTGCCATATATAAAAATTATAGCTTTCATGGTTATTTAGATATTAATTTTTACTGTCTAAATTAATTGTTCTAATAAAATGAACCATGTGATTCATGTTTCAAAATATTCATATAAAATCCAGATTTATAACAAATTACTTATAGATATATCTGTCATATTATATTTTTATGTTAGCCCTATTACTGCAGAAAAATGATTACTTTTCGTATTCTCCAAAATTCTTGATTTTTCAAAATTTAATAGTTTATTTCTTAAAAGTGGAATATTATTCCGAAAACCTATGTGACCATTTTATTTAATGTACTTTGGACAGTCAATATAAACATCGTGAAACAAATTAGTGAAAAATTACATCTTATTGAGCATTTTTAGAATGGAAAAATTTTGGAAAAAAGCTTGCGAGAAAATGCATAAAGTTGGGAGTGCTTATTAATAAAACATACGTCTACTCATGTATAGCTTCAGTAATTTGAAGCTGAAGAGCCACGTGGGAAAAACTATATTTTCTTAAAGTTTTAAATTCATATAATTTTGTTATGAAAAAAACAACACATTTTCATAATTTTTGGTCAAAATTCACAGATAACTAAGTAAAATGATTAAGGAGAGTGAAATTTTTACTATAATTAATCAAAAATTCTAAAGTAGCTTTCTTTATATCGAATTGTTGTTGGAAGCTAAAATATCCATCCATAAAGCTTTTGTGTGTGATTCAAAGCTTCAGTTCAAAAAAAGCCAAACAGTTTTCTCATATTTTGAGGTGCTGGAAAAGTTTGATTATGCAATATATTTACATATTCAAAATTACGAAATAATATAATTTTGCAAGGTTTTTATCCAATTTGAATGAAATTTGGTATTCATATTAATATAGCAGCAGTTCAATCAGTGAATTTTCAAAAATCTACACAAAAATATAGAAAATTGATATTTTAGTTCAAGTGTCCTTAAATAAAGTAGATAAAGTTTTATGCTACAAGTACTATTGGCACATTTTTTCTTGAGCTCTTAGATGACGTTGTTGCCGTGGGATGGGAACAAGGTTTTTCATATTTTTAACTCAGTCATACTTTAAATCTATTCTAAGACAGCCTCGGCAATCCAGTGGTTGGATTCTCACCCAGAGGTCACGGTTTCGATTCCTGCCTAAGGCAGGGAATTTTTGTTTAATTAGAATCATTCCCTATCCCCTATAGAGTCTGGAAGTATGCATATAAGATTAGATCTTACGTGTGTTTAATAGTATAATATTGAAAAAAGTTAACATAAATTAAAAAAAAATCTGTGTGTTCCATTCACATGACTTTCTCTACATCTCTGCAAAAAGATATTATTAAAATGCTTATGCTTCTTTTTACTTATAATACCTTCTCTATACACTATATACATAGTACATACGTGTAGAGAAACTAAAAATTACAGTTCAGCAAGAGCAGTTGTTTCTAAAAGACAAGCCCCCAGTATGGCCATAGAAATTAAAGGGGTAATGTAAATGAAACCATTTAAATCAGTTCATAGAAAACCGTGACATGTAGTTTTCTCCATTGGATTTTTTTCAGGTTAACCAACAATCATTGAATTAAAATATTATGTTTCACACATTTAAGAAATTAATTATTGTAATCAGTTGTGGTTCCTGTTTAAGTGTACAAGAGGACATGGGTACTTTAGCGTTTGACATCATGCGGATTTGTTGGTGAAGTTTTGCTTTGTTTACTATTGAACTTAATGTATTTGTGTTAGTTTAAAATCCACGGCGAATCTACCGCGTAACTGATCAAAACTCGACGAGGTATGGCAACAGTGTCGCTTTGCCATATACGTTGTTGTTATTACTATTATTGTTATTATTGGTGATATTAGGAACGGCTGTAAGGTTATCAACTTGTTCGTAATCATACAGAAGATGCTATTTCACATTTTAAGGGCTATGTGACCAAAATTTTGTGAACATCCAAAATATATATCCACTAGCCACTATGGACTATAATTTTTAAGTTTATTTCAGTGGGAACAATTTAAACCGCACTTTAAGCCAAGTTGATAGCCCTGGATTTGGAAGTTAAAATTACGGATTGAGTTGGTTAAACACTAAGTAAACCAAAATAAAATAAGACGATACGTTAAATGTGAAGTAGTAAATTGTTCCAAGAAGTCAAAGCACATGCCTCTTTGACGCGGACGGTTCGTAGCAATGTAAGTTCAGAACTCAAGGAAGAGTGCAAATAGTACAGCCCAAGCTTCAGAATGTTTCCGGGGGCTTCCTTGTCTCTCGTTTAAAATGTTACCTTAAAAGTTGACTGACATGAAGCGCGTCTTAACTTCAAGCTTATAATCCTCTAATAACCCACACGGCATTCCCAGAAGCCACTTAGCATTAGACATTGCGCCTGCAGAAGCCTTAGAAACGATTTAAACCACCAACCGAGGTAAACAACTAAAGAAAAATCTTACTCTTAAGCTTGGATTGAGTGCAGATCGACGCAACCTTCCATACACCCAATCCAATATCACAAGTCAATAAATGGAAATGGATTTTTTTTTATTTATGGACGCTCTTTAACTGATATGGTCCCATTCTATACTGGGCCTGAAATACCGCTGAAGTTTGTTCAGAGGCCTTTCTATCAGGCTCGAGGTTCTTTTATATATCGTAAATCTACGACACGGGACCAACGGTTTTATTTTCCTTCTGAGGAAGCCATGCAAAGGATTTTACGCCCGAAAAAATCCATTTTCCTCCGCCGGGTTTGAACCCACGACCTTGGGTATAAGAAATTAGCATAGTAATCATTACACCACAGAGGGCGACTCGCAAGCAAATAAAACGCAAGTTACACAGTATATGCTTTCAAGAGGTAGTTCTCTGTAAACAAAAATTTATCTCAGTTATATGAATTGGAAGAGTAATATCAGGTTCATAGCCCATCTCAAAATCATTGTTTCTTTTCAGGTTGCTTTTTAATGCATAAACAATTCCCTTTAGTTCTGTCACTTGGTGATGAATATTTACTTTACCCCTAGCTTAGCTTATTTAGGTTTTAAACAAATTATTTCTATATTTGTATGAATATTTATTGTCTTTTATGGCATTTATATTTATTTAAAAAAGCTTTTCAAAACTATATAGGTATGTTTCAGATATAAATTACTACAACAGCTTCGTTTTATTCTTTTCTGAGTACGTAAACTCTTAAAGAGGAAAAACAACAAAAAGTGTTTGTGTTTGACAGGACAAAGATTTTATTTTTCTGCTTAATTAGTTTCTTCAACTAACAATTAATATTCTCTTTAATAAGAGTTACTTTTGGAGTTTCCAAAAGCTGTACATTTCACAGATCAGGAGAAGAGATTAGAATAGGACGCACAAACTCACCAATAAACTTAATTTCGACTGCGAAAAGAAGCAAAACTTGTTAAATCTAAAGATAAATTTTTTCTTTTCTTTTTTTATTAATTCTTAGTAGTTACAAACAATGTTAATGATCTAATTTCCTTTCGGATAGAGACAATCTTTGTGTCACCTTTGCTTACTGTATTCTTCTTATACCTACATCAAAATGTGATTATTATTAATAAAGCCTTAGCTGTGTTAACAAGTAATAGACAGAAAAACAGAATTTGAAAAAAAAAATAGTTTGTAAAAAAAAATGAAATGGATTCTATTTATGGAAGCTCTTTAACTGCTGTGGTTCTCAGCGTCCCATTTTATTCTGGGCATGAAAGACCGCTTATTTATGCTCAGAGGCCTCTCTATCAGACTTGAGGTTCTTTTAGGTACCGTAAATCTACGACACGGGACCAACGGCTTTACTTCCCTTCCGAAGGAAGCTATGCTAAGGATTTTTACACCCGAAAAAATCCATCGTCCTCCGCCAGGTTTGAACCCGCGACCTTGTATATTTGAAGTCAGCACGGAGGGCGACAGTTTGTAGAAGGGCTAGTAGAGAAAATTAATGTGAATGAAACACCTCAAAATAATTCTGTATGTACTAAGCATTTTCATAATAAGAATGATATGCAGTTATGAATCTTTGAAAATAATGCCTGAATTGTGTAAATCAGGTTACATAAAATAATATATACGTCAATCACAATGCAATATCCTATCAATTAATTTGTTTTAAAGCAGTAACTTTTTCAAGAACTTATATTTCCTTATGAAAAGCTCAACAAAGCACTTTAAAGCGCATCAATGAAAAGGTTAGAGACTCCTTTGTGTATGGTAAATCTATCATGATATGAGATTTATTACCTGTATCTCGAAGGCACAGAGGGAGGAGGAATATATGCACCCTCTTCACACAGCTTTAATGCGGATGAATAACTTAACCTCAAACAGCAATGTCGAGGTTTTTATCTATATGCTTAGGAAGGGGGGATCAGATATCTACTCGCATTCTAGCAGTCGTCTAGGGAAATTATGGAATAGTTCAGCCTTTAGATTGCACTTTGTGTATTTTAAAATAAGTGTTTATTCTAATACAGCAGGTCCTCAGAGGTCATCGTTAAGCTGATTTTAACTACAAAACGAAGCGCATATGAGATGCGTAACAAAGTTTCTAATACCGTTGTTAACATAATTGAGGAAACCGAAAGTTTTCTCAAGGTTATCTACCAATTCGGATTTAGTAATGAGACAAACATCCAAGCTGGCAATACTTTTATTCGTACTTATGTCCGTATATCTTATCGGAAATGTTGAGAGATTGTTTATCCGAATATTACTGACATAGTATTTTCTAGTTACTTTAAACTGTAAAAGTTGTGCATTAACATTAATTTCATATGTTGATATCGAACTCTTCTTTATTCTGAACGTCCATAAAATTTGCAATAGATCTCAAACGATGAGAATTGAATTATCAATCTAAGAAGCGAGTTAACAGTTGTAACTAACTAATCAGTTTCATCTTATAATTCGACTTTTATTAGTTTTATCTTCTACTTCTGTGCGTAGTTCAGAGCTCATATTTTTCATTTTGTTCAGCTTCATATAACATTATTGTAAATTAAAATCCCAAAAATACAAGTTTTCGAATTGTCTTTATTTCGTTTATGGCCGATAGAATACAAAGACGGAAGAATCATAGTTTGATATTATTTAGCAAAAAACATTTATTCTTACGGTAGTGTTAATTCATTCTAATGTTACTAAAATGTACATGTATTAGGTAAGCTAATTATGGTAGGTTATAACAGTGTGATTTTGTTGTTGTTATTTTTTGTTTTTACAAAAACTGACCTGACTTTTATTTTTAAAACTAAATTAAGGCTCTGAATTCCTCTCTTGCTGTTGAAAGGTCTTTGATTTGACTCAGCAATATTTAAAGAAACGGCCCAGACAACTGACTTTCCTTTACTCGCTGAAGTGCGAAACACGGTGCAGCGGATTGCAGGTTCGAGCCCTGTTCGAGTATTGATATTTTCTGTGTATGTAAATGGTTGTGTAGATATTTACCCCAGAAACAGTAGAAAGCCACCAGAAGAAACGGAAACACATTTTTTCAGCCTTTAAAATGTTTTTGATGACAAAAATCTGGTGTGTTCCATTCCATAACTTTTCCAAATTGTTCCACATACAAACTATTCTTATAGAAGATAATTCTTGTACATACATCATGCTAATCAAGATAAACATTAGCAGAATTGGTCTTATTACTTGTTTCCTTGTAAGTAGAAGGAAATAAGGGAATATATTAGCTAATTAGGCAAATATTTTAAAAAGTGGTCGCTATGTGAAACATTTGAGGTTCGGTTCACTTTGTATGGTCTCGTATGAGAAAACATAGGTAGTTTAAAATTAAAAGCAATAACAAGGAATATCTTGTAATTATGTGTTTTGGAAGTACATTTCTACATTTTTGTGAAGTAAGTTTTTGTCTATCTCTTACGGTTTAACCGTTATGCAAAATTCTTCAAAACTCATCAAGAATAAAGAGCTCTTCAGAGACTATTCCAAGTAAATTAAAAATATACGTTTCATTTGAGATGTAAATCTTTTTAATATACGATATTTTAATCAAAATCGTTAAGGTCATTTTTGAGATATTTAACACTTTCAAAATCTCTGTGAAAATTTTCGTGTCGCATCGTGAAAGATACTAAATATAAATACCAAATTTGGTATTTAACGGTTTTTCGATTTTAAGTTATGGTGTCCATAGATATACACACAGACCTTTTTCTAAAAGCTCTTTTCGGACGCAGAGAACCTCAAAACATATATTTGGGTGAAATCTTATATGGAACACTATGTACACACGTACTAGAAAAAGTAAACAGCTTAGATGTAAAGAACATTGAAATACGTTCTGATAACACACTATATTGCTAATTTCGAACGGCATGCTTTGCATGCACGAGGACTGGTTTTTTTTTCAACTTCCCATAGGTTATAAATAAAAGACAAGTTCATAGAAAACCATTATTTTATTACTAAAAGTTTTGTAACTTATGGTTACTTTTCAACATAATCACCGAGAACACTATGACAGTATGTCTGTCTCGGGCAGCGCCGTGACCGAGTGGTTAGACCACTAGCCTCTCACCTAGACAGCCGGGGTTCGATTCCAAGCGACCGCATGTGAGATTTGTGGTGGACAAAGCGGCGCTGGGGCGGGTTTTCTCCGGGTACTCCGGTTTCCCCCGCCATCGCATTCCTCCTGTGCTCCATCATCATTCATGTATCATCAGTGTCACCGCCTGCGGTGCCATTAGTAGTTAAAGCGGGCGTTAAACACTACCAAGAGACAAAAAATTTCTGTCTCTATCATTCCTTATGCTTGTCGCACTAGTCACGAGTTGTCCCGAGTTGAGCCGATTCGGGCTGATGCAGTGCAGAGAATTTCTGCATCTTGGTTTGTGTCAGTGTAATTTTATGCGTTTGAGAGGCCCTGTTATAATTGAATTTTTATTTTCTCTAGTACACATGTACAATGCACATAGTAGATACACAAGGTAGTATATTCCACCCGAAAATTCGATGCATGTTTTGAAGACCTCTGAATTTAAAAAAAAATTAGAAAAAGTCCAAGTGGACAAGCGTGTGCTTGTGGACAGAATACTGAACAATAATTTGTTAGATAAATACCAAAGTTGGTATTTAAGTTTAGTATCTTCCAAGCTTGTGACATAAAGATTTCAGCAAAATCCCCCAACCAAATTCCCTTTACATAGAATATTTTTTGAAATTTTCTATTTTCTCAAAATGGCTCCAACCATTTTTATTAAAATGTCGTATACATGTAAATAAATTGCACGTACACACAGATGGACACACACATACACACACACGGATCTGTTTCTGAATATACTTCTTTTTTTTGGATTCAGGGGGTCCTAAAATATACATTTCCGGTGAAATTTTCGGCATCGAATTTTTGGGTGGAAAGTAAAAAAAAAAAAAATAAGAAAAAAATACTGTGTGTATTGTTGATTTTACTTAAGTAAAGGTTATTTATTGCGTCATAATATTATGAATTAGATCTAATCATGCAGTGAAAAATCAAGGCTGCTTTTCTCTCGCTGTTGCCACAAACTGTGTTTATCGTAACTGTAAATTCTCTTCGCTGTAGCAGTGTAATTATTTCTTCATATTTTGCTGCGGACATTGTCAGAAGATGAACAAGAAAAGGAATTTAGCTGTAGGTGATATTCCACGTTGTCATCTTAGTGTCGTGGACCGTGACGGGACAGCAGACGGCCTGCGTTGCTCTGATGGCCCCACACCGTGAATATTAATGAGTAGCGTCTCGCTGTTTGTTCAGCATGTATTTATTCATATGCCGCCCAGTGTCGTTACCACTTGCTGTCAACTGAGTGACGAACATGCACGCTTTCCTTGCAGGTGCACGGACCTTCCAGTTAAACAGGGGAGCCCAACATCCTACAACCTTGTGTGTTCCATTCACATCACTTTCTCTCCTCAATACTCTACAAACTGTTCTCATACATCCATATATATATATATATATATATATATATATATATATATATATATTCAATTTACATGGCACACATTTCGTTGCGCGGATATACAGACACCTAGAAAGCATGACGCTATGAAAAAAAAATGAAAATGGAGTTTTAGTTATGGACGCTCTTGAACTGATGTAGTTCTCAGGATTCCATTCTATGCTGGGGGTGAAAGATCTCTCAATTTTGCTCAGAGGTGTCTTTTATCAGGCCTGAGGTTCTTATACTGCCGTAAATCTACGACACGGGACCAACGGCTTTACTTCCCTTCCGAAGGAAGCCATGCTAAGGATATTTACGCCCGAAAAAATCCATTGGTTTGATCCCAGGACCTTAGGTATAAAAATTATCATAACAAATTTAAATGGAGTTTTCTTTAATTCCTGTGGTTCTATGCTTGGCGTGAAAGATCGCTTAATTTTGCTCAAAGGCCTCTTTTATCAGTCTTGAGGTTCTTTTACGTGCCATAAATCTACGACACGGGACAAACGGTTTTACTTTCCTTCCGAAGGAAGCCATGCTAAGAATTCTTACGCCAGAAAAAATCCATTACAACACGGAGGCATATCGCTATGTGATGGCTGAGAAATTACATGCTCTTTGGATAACAAGAAGAAACAAATACTTTAAAATAACGAATATAGAATTCCTTTATTTCTTAGTTATTTCCTAAGTGAGCATAGCACATCGTTACGGTGTTTCTATGGTCGGATTTGAATTTCCAGTTCGTGAGTTCGTCGATAAGCTTGTTGCCCACAGATGGCATTTTAGGAAAACATCACGACTTTCGGACGCAAAATGACGGAATTTTGCCCAAGAAATTTCTTGTTTCAAGATCTGGGTATTTTACGTACAAATAAACATTTCATGGAACTACCGGCTTTACTTCCCTTCCGAAGGAAGCCATGCTAAGGATTTTTCCGTCCGAAAAAAGCTCACCACTCTTCACCAAGTTTGAACCTGCTATATTGGGGTTTAGCGGCTAGCATGGAAGATGACTCCCTTACTTGAGAAAAGTGTATATTAAAGTTCAACCCTCTCAGTGATAATAAAGAAATAATATTTTAAGTCATATTCAAAATTAAGCAAATATATACAATTACGTTCTTATTAAATTAGACTAATTTAAACTAAAATAAATATTAAAAAAATCTGATGTGTTCCATTCACATTCAAGAACATTTTTCCATGTGAAGGTTATTTTGGTTTGGGGGGATCTTCTTGAAAACCTTCGTGTCGCATCCTTGGAAGATACTGAACTTAAATACCAAGTTTGGTGTTTAACGGCCTTTTCGTTTTTGAGCTATGCTGCCCATACACACACATACACATACACACACAGACATACACACACTCATACACACACATACACACAAATACACACACAGACAGACACACGGATAATTTCTAAAAATTCTTTTTTTGTATTCAGGGTGTCTTAAAACATATATTTCCGGTGAAATCTCGGTATCGAATTTTGGGTGCATTACAATACCTTCCGTATACACTATGTACTAGTGTGCATAGAGAAGGTAATAAACTTTATTCCAGTGAGTTCACTTTTTTAAATTAAAAAAATACTTGACGTCAATAAAAACAGATGTCTCAGAAATAGTTTACTCCATAAAAATTATTTGACATAGGATATATGATTTAACGAGGCCTAAATTTTTGTGAACTAAGATTTTGACTAACATCGCGGTGTACCAACCATAATAAGTTATTTAGAAAGTGGTAAAAATAGAAAAGATATCCCACTGCTTATGAAGCAAGTTATAAAATAGCTGTACTGTAAAACACCAATTATTTGTCAACAAACGGAATACTATTAGAAGAATTTGTAATTAATAAAGGTGTTAGACAAGAATGTATGGCATATTAGAGACTGAAAAACTCACAAAGTATATCAATTGTTCCCTTATTCACAGTCCAGATATTTTTACAAGAAAGCGAATACAAGTTACTGAGGACCATACATAAACTGAATATAATATATGAAGAATATATGATAGGGCGATAATAGGAAAGCATGCAGTCAGAATCAAACTAATAATAAATAATAGTTTTAGGACAAGTGAATTATTAGAAATATTCAGGGTGTGTCATTACGTGATTTATAGACGATAATATTAAAACACAACATTCTCTGAATATGTGTAGCACAATTTCCAGGAGCGTAGAAAAGAAAACAAAATTTAAACTCAAATGAAAGGTTACAATACGAGGCTGTACCCAATCTTTCTGTATGAGTGCGGAACATTAACCTAAAAGAAAAACGATGTTAGGAGAATATAATCAGCTGAAATGAAATTTCATAGGTGGGTAAAAGGCTGCACAAGACTGGTTAGAATAAAAGAGAGAAAATAAGAAATAAACTAAACCTACCCCTTGTTATAGAAAAGATAAAAGAGTACAGAACTCGTTGGTCAAACCACCTGAGAGGAATTAAATAGCTTAAATATAAAGTATTTTAATTAGATCGTAAAAGCCCATATGAGAAAATAAAAAGTATTCAATATATTTGGATGTAAAGGTAAAAATTCAAGTTTAGGATGGAGAATTTTTTTTGATTTTCAGAAGATACTTAACTAAAATACTAAGTTTTGCCAAACTTTTCGTTTTCCAATTATAATGTTCACAGTCTCTCTTTCTTTCTCTCCCTCTACCCCTCAAGTCGAGCGGAATGACTCAGGCGGTTTTGCTGTGATTCGCATTTGGGAGGTATCGGGTTCGATCTTCGTGGGCTGACCCTCGGATTTTTTCTGGCGTTTCCCCGGTTTCGCCGGGTAAATATTGGGTAGATTTCTTCCATCACCCGATTTTTCTGTCTCTTCATGTCGTTTCATTTGTAATTTCATTCATCCTTTATCCCCTAGGTTTCTTTCAGGGTTAGAAGTGTCGGCGATGGTGCTCGGTGTAGCATGGAAGTGTCCTCTTTGAGACTCCTCCCTCCCCGACTTCAGCTGGTTGCCGGGATGTGGTCCCCGGTCCGCCTATACGACTGTTGGAGTTCTTGACCATATCATTGCTGTGAAGTCGCTCCTGGTTCCGCCGCCCGGTTTATGCTCTTACCACATTCCTCCTGGGGTCTCTCTCAGGCGGCGTAGGTACAATAACCACACAGGTTCGGTGTGAGTCCTCTGCTTCCGTATCCTTATCCTAAAACCTCACTCATGTTTACTTTCTCTACACGTACTATGTGGAAAATGCATAGAGAAAGTATTGTATTCCATCAAAAAATTCGATACCGAGATTTCACCAGATATATATTTTGAGGTTCCCTAAGTAAAAATAAAGCATTTTTAGAAAGAGGCCTGCGAGCGCGCGCTCGAGTGTCGTGTCTGTGTTTATGCGTGTGTGTCTGTGGGTACATAGCTCAAAAACGAAAAGACGTTAAATGCCAAACTGGTATTTAAGTATATCTTCCAAGGATGCGACACAAAGATTTTCAAGAAAATCCCACCACCCCAAACTACCCTTTACATGGAAAACATTTTGAAATGTTTGTTTTTCTCAAAAATAGCCTAAAGATTTTGATTAAAACGCCGCATATTAAAGATTATTACATCACATATAAAATGATTTTCTGGGAATAGCTTCTGAAGACCTGTTTATTCTGGATGAATTTTGCTCAGTTTTGCATAACTGGCAAACCATAAGAGATAGAAAAAAACTTATACACAAAAATATAGATCTCGTTAAAACACATAATTTATGTTACATACATTTTTGTTGCACAGTTAATCGTTTTCGAAATATTCCTTGTTATTGGTTTCAATTTTAAACTGTGCATCTTTTCAAACGGGGTTACCTTTCGTTTCCTCTCTCTTCTGTTTTTCTGGAAATGCAAAGGGAACGGAACTTCACTTTTCACATATCGATCGGCTTTTAAAATATGTCCCTTTATCCGGGTATATACCCTTATTTCCTTTTTGTTTATAAGGAACTAAGCAGAAACTGTATTAATATTTAACTCGTTTAGTATGTTGGAAATAGCTGAATAATCTTTTGTAAGAATAGTTTAATTACAGAACAGGTACAGAAATTCATGTGAATGCAACACATGAATGCAGTTGTTTAATTCCCTCTTTTACTACTATGGAACCGCAGGCGATGATACATGGAATGGAGATGGAGCACAGGTCGGACGTGATGGCGGGAGAAACCGAAGAATCCGGAGGAAACCCGGCCCTGCGCCACTTTGTCCTGCACAAATCCCATATGCGTTCGCCTGGGAGCGAGCGGTCTAACCACTAGACCACGGCGCGCGCCATAATCCTCACTCCTCACTCATAGACACTGACGTGCATCGATTTTTTTTCTCTAAAATACTTTTTTTTCAGGGGGGGGTTCTCAAACGTACATCAGTACCACCTCGATGTTGAATTTTTGGGTGGGACGCAACGGTTTCTCTTCCTACCGTTAAATATGTACTAGAAAAATTAAAAGGCTATTTGTAGAAATCCCGCGGGTCTCTTTCCCAGATATCACACAGTATACTCGTAGCTTTTTGGTTGTTGAGGGCGTCCGAGGTTCAATGCTAGCTCAATAGGTTGGGTTTCCTTACTGGTCAGGGTTAATTTAGGATTTGTGAGCATGATATTCAGGTTTCCAGAGGGCAGCACCACAAATAAGCCTTTGTGTGAAGAATACAGCAGATGAAGCTGTAAATATTGATGTTTGTTGTTTCTTGATACTTTGCCAAGAAATCAGTTCGCCATATGTTACTCTTGCAGCACAATTACTGTTCAATTTAAAGAGCACTAGCCGCCACCACGTAGTGCTTAAACGCTCCTTTTCTAGTTGATTTGAGCTTACATTTGCTGGGCGAAGAATGAATTGAGAAATAATGTTCTCGGATAACGACGTGAGACTAAGACTGTTATTGCGAGTACAACTGCGAATGAGTATGAAGTATGTAGGAAAGAACAACCACATGGTCGCCATTACCGTTAACCTATTCCCTTCTTTGTTGGAATATCATTGTCTCTTAAACGGCGACTGGACGATCCTCATGGTCTCTTGCCATATGTTACTACTTTCCTGCACTTACAAACAGTTCCTGGCCTTCGCCTGTTTTGTTTAAATACAAAAGAAATTCCTGCCCGCCTGGGTAGTGTGGTGGTAGCGTGTCTGCTTACATTCAAAAGGTCGTGAGTTCAAATCTCGCTTAGGGTAAGTTGCCCGGATAAGGTTTTTTTCGGGATTTTCCCTTATCCTAAGAAGACGAATGTTGAGTAACTTTAAGCTCCATGGACCCGAGATCATTTGATTATTTAAATTAATTATATGAAAACAATCCGTCTCAGTGTGTTTTATAACCTTATAAGTCATAAATAATTGCAACAATTGATGAAACTAAGTATTCCCCATGCCTTGACACTGTTTATATTTTACACTTTAATATGATATTCCAATTCTTTCTAACAGGAGAGCAAAATAGGAAAAATAATTGGAAAAATCTTATAAAATAGTGAGTTTATGAGAGAAGTTGTACTGAAGTCTAACTTTCCCACGTTTTATCTTTTATTACTTTTCAATAGAACTCATAATGTAAGGATTATATAGATAGAGCTTTATTAATCGACTGTAATACATTCGTGTACGTAGCAAACAATTAATATATTAGCAGTCATTTGTATTTTCTAGATCAAGATCGTCGCCAGTTCTTATTACTATAAGCCTATAAGCAACAGCATAATGTCGAATATAAGTGAATTAATTGTGTACTTTGTGTTCACCATATTTGCGCTTGGTGTTATTATTTTAAAGCATTTTAATTCAGCATATTTATCACGTAACAAATAGCACGGTTGGACGAAATCAGGAGATCTAACTGTCATGGCAGGTAAAAGGATAACTGTTTTTTTTTCAGTACTACCACGTGACCACTTTTACCTACTTTTAAATTAGTGCTTCTTAACAGTTCGTTCTGTGCTGATCTTGTAGGGCCTTTTCAACCTAGAATATATTGAGTGACTACCGACTGCTTCCCGCGGTCAATTTTTTTCCTCAATTCTCTCCGCAGCAATAATTGTAAACACACCGATTCCTTCCGCGCCGAAAAGAACTGCTGGAGTTAAATATTCCGATTCCCTCCTGCACGCATTTGTCGTTATCCACTACCCAAGCCGATAATAGACACCAATCGATTCGGTCGCTCACTTGTTCTTGACATTAGGCCTGCTCATTCAATAAAGTAGTTCACTGGAGTGTAGACGTGCGCGCGCGCGCGCGCGTGTGTGTGTGTGTGTGTGTAGTGTAGTGTAGTGTAGTATGTATACTATATGTAGACAATGGCAAACGTGGAAACAATCATAAGTGAAAATGGCAAGGAATTCATTCTACTAGGGAACTATAAATTTAGCTTCCAAAAATATTGAAGGATGAAATTAAGAGGTGGACGTGCGTATTAAAAACTTGTATGTGCTTTATAAAAACTGATTCAAACGATGAAGTGATGATGGAGCAGAACGTGCAAAATCGTGTATTCCGATTCCCTCCAAGGCTTAACCGCACGATTTTCCGTCACACTTTACACAGACTTCGGACTGTCAAGGATATTAACCGAAATAACCAATCAATATCCTTGCTGTGTTTGAAATAATTTCCATTAATCAACTTTCGGAAGCACTTTGTAAGACATGGCTGTGTAGTATTGCGATGGACTGATCTGTCCGTTATCTAATTGTTTAATTTTCTTCCCCAAATAGTTCCTTCTTTGCATATCGCTATTTTTAGTATTGGCTGCGATGATAGCACAAGAATTTACTTTAATTTCCCTATCCGTCTGTAATTTGGATGAAACATCTAAAAACACAAATATGTTCGTCGATCGAAGTGCAGTAGCACTTTTTTTCAGCACATAAAATTGGTGGGAAAGAGACATTGTCATCGATGAAATTTTCTGTGAGATAATCACAGAATTCTCTCACTTTTTCACAGTTAGGCATTTCCGACATGAAATGATCGACGAAACAATTTCCGACGTCGGATGGATCCAAATATGTTAGTCCAAATACGTGCCTTAGAAATTTAGCAATATCAGTTATAATCTTTATATGTAGGTCCCAAACCTAAACTCTAAATTTTTCTCCACCATGCTTGGCCGAGATGAAATTGGCAACGCTTGATATTGACGATTGCCAAAGCCGACCTGACTGAAAATGAATAGCTACCTCAAAGTCTGCAACTAACTCTAACGTAAAATTTAGTTTTGTGCACTCTCCTACTAATAGTGCAGTAAAATATGCCTTCGTTGATTCGTTATTTAACATGAAAAACAATGGAATATAGAATCCGTTTCTCATAATGTGCCAAGTGAACAATTGCTTAAAAAAATTGGGGCAATATTGGAACGTCCCGTCTACAAACAGATGGCAATTAGCATACTTTGCACATTAGTTGTGGGTAGTGGAGGCCTTATTTTTCTTCTCGCACTATAAATTCATTTCGTTATGCACTGGACGTCCGTAGTACGAGGGCCGTTTTTTCAACCTCCGATAGGCTATAAATAAAAGACAAGTTCATAGAAAACAATTATTTTATTACTAAAAGTTTTGTACACTTATGGTTACTTTTCAACATAACCACCGAAAAGATTGAGACATTCATCGTACCTGTGCACAAGCTTTGCAATACCTGCTTCAAAAATGTTGCCGCCAATGGTGAGCATTGATGTTGTTTTTAAGATATTCATACTTTACGACTTTTGCGGAGAACCATTCAAAACAAACGAAGAGGAATGCTGACTTCTGGAATTTTATTGTGTTGATCCATGACAACGCTCGTCGACACACTGCTGGCACAACCCATATGCTCCTTGAACAATTTCAATGGGACATTTTCGATCATCCGCCGTACCGTACTGACCTAGCACCCAGCGACATTCATCTTTTCCCTGAACTGAGACGTGGCTAGGAGGGCAGCACTTTCAAACCAGCGAAGATTTTCAAAATAACGTCAATGCTTATTTGAAATCATTGGCGGCAACATTTTTTGAAGCGGGTATTGCAAAGCTTGTGCACAGGTATGATAAATGTCTCAATCTTTTTGATGATTGTGTTGAAAAGTAACCATAAGTAAAACTTTTAGTAATAAAATACTTGTTTTCTATGAACTTGTCTTTTATTTATATCCTATCGGAGGTTGAGAAAAAAAACGGCCCTCATAGTAACAAAATGTAATTGTTCTTGGTTTACCTATTTGTGAAGGAGTTTCCATGGATGTTCACTTATATCTTCAACTGCTTTCCTTTTAATACTATTTATAATGTTTTGTTTATTTAATTTTTCTTAATTTTCACAATCATGTTTATGTTGCACGTTTTGTTTTAATCAAGCAATATATTTAAAATTGGGTGTAGCTTTTCATCCTTGTTTCATCCATTTTTCGTTTCTGAATAAATATACATATTTCTTGTTAAGTAAAATTATCTGTATGGCAATTTATTACGAAGTAGAGCAAGTTGGAATGTTGGTATAAAGCTGCATGTAAAGTTGAGACCAGTTCAACATCCTGTGTGCCACTATGAAGTGCTAAACTGTCCATTTACAGTCAAGAGGCAATTAAGGGTAGTCATATACTGAATAAAATATGTGCACGTAATTAATTACAACTTTTAATTCCATTAACATAAAGAGACTATTAAGGTGAAGCAGCCTGGTTGAAGTGTCAGGGTTACCTGTGGAGAGAGAAGCCATTTTTCTTGATGGCATGTAAAGCGGACATCCCTGCAAGTAGCCGTTAATGTGCTAAGCGAAGTGACTAATGGGTTGTGTGCATGCGGCACAGATCACTTTTTGATGGAGAAGGAGGGTCCCATGGACGTGGGAACTGGTTGCGACAAACAACCCGCTCCTGCAAATTAACATCTCTGTGTATGTCTCTCTGCAAATGCCAGGTGCAACTGTTTAGCTCCTTTCTTATTAGCGCGTTCATCTCTCTTAATGAATAGCCAAACACCTTACTTCAGAGCGACCCCACTTGTATTAACTGTTTATACTTTTAAAGTACATACAACTAGATTTTAAATTAAATACGAATACTTTTTTCATATAATAAAGGCATGCTTTATGTTTATTCAGAAAACATTTCCATATTTCTTATACTTTTACTGTCCACCTAATTACTAAAGAAGATAAATGCTAAAATGTGTCATTGTTAACTATCAGATGAATTTCTGTGTTTGGTTATTCATTTATTCGTTCTCTTATGTTATCAAAAGTAATTATTATTAATCTTATTATAAGATTAATAATAATAGAAATAATAATTAAATATTCATCTGTGGATTTAGAAATTTTAATATTAAAAGTAAATAGCTTACTTAAAAATACAAAATTAAATATAATAAAAAAACTCTGATGTGCTCCATTCACATGACTTTCTCTATATCACTGCAACAAATTATTCTATTCACTTCATCTAATGGAGCAAACATTAGCAGAAATAGTCTTATTACTTGCTTCCTTGTTAGTAAAAGCGAAATAAGGGGGTACCATAGGTTAAAGAGATAGTCAAAAGCTGGTTGCTCTGCGACTGAAGCTCCTTTGTTTGCATTGACACGAGTTCACAAAGTCCTGTGTGAGAAAAGTATAAGTTTTTATAGCTGAAATCAAAAACAAGGAATATCTCAAAAACAATCAACTCCACGAAAAACATGTATGTAACATAAATTGTGTTTTAAGGTACTCTACATTTGTTGTGCGGTAAATTTTTGTCCATCTCTTAAGGTTTAGCAGAAATGCAAAATTCTGTAAAATTGACCCAGAATAAAGTAGTCTTCAGAGGCTATTCCCACAAAGTTGAATATATACATTTTATTCCTCAGGTAAAAATCTTCAATATACGATATTTTAATCAAAATCGTTAGAGCCATTTTTTAGAAAATCGGCATTTTCGAAAAAAGTTCCATGTAAAGGGTAGTTGGGGGTGGGGGATTTTTCTCAAAATCTTCGTGTTGCATCTCTGAAGATACTAAACTTAAATACCAAGTTCGGTATTTTACCGACTTTTCGTTTTTGAGTTATCGTGTTCACAGACACACGGACACACACACGGACCTTTTTCTGATTATACTTTTTTTAGATAAAGGGAACCCTAAAACATATTTTTCCGGTGAAATCTCGTATCGAATTTTTTGGTGGAGTGCAATACCTGCTCTATATACTATGTACATAGCACGTATAGAGAAAGTAAAAATAAACACATACGTCTGCCAAATTACACAGATATACTGTCTCAAAATTATTAAAATGGGTCTTAAGAAAATAACGTATTTAAAATTGAGATTATTTCCATTAGGAAGGGGTTGGTAATGTAGAGTCGAAAGAGGTACCAAATAGTTTCAAACATTGTTAATAATTACCAACATTTCAGAAAAGCATAGCAAGGAATTTATTATTCTGGAATTTATAGAAGAGTAAGAGGTTATTGCTGTGAATATTTATTAATAATCAGAAGAAATGTTGAAAGAGGAGCCGGTAGAAGTTGAACAGTATATCCACTCTTTTCAACATTTTATACCATTCCAGAGATACAGAGTAATAACAATTATTGTGAGATAGATTTGGAAACAAACGGACCAAGAAATATATCACTTTTTCTCTTTTGCCTACATATTATATTTATGATTGATACAAAACATACAACTTCATATATTTCCTAGAACAACGTACCTTTTAGAACATGAAACTAATGACCAGAAAGTATGAACACATCGGTTAATTTATTTATTGACACTATGTACAACAAGAGTGGAACATGCATGAGAGTCCGATGGTTTAGGTAGGTAAAAGTTAGGCTGCCAAATAAATTAAAAATCTGATGTGTTCCATTCATATCACTTTCTCTACATCGCTGTAATAAGTTATCGTTAAAAAGCGTATTCTCCTATCTTCTTTTATGATAATCGAGATAAAAATTAGCAGAAATTGTCTTAATTACTTGCTTCCTTGTAAGTAGAAGGAAAATAAAGGAATACACTAGGCTAAAACGATAGTCAAATCTTTTAAAAACTGGTTGCCATGGGATGAAATCCGTTACTATGTGGGGCCAGGAGTTTACAACTTTCCATTTGAAAAAAACTTTTAAGTAGTTTAAATCTAAAACAAATAACAAGGAAATCTCAGAAATAGTCAATTCTACGCAAAAAACTATATGGTATAAAGTGTGTGTTTTAACGTGATCTACATTTTTTGTGCAGTAAGTATTGTCTATCTCTTACAGTTAACCAGTTACGCAAAATTCTGCAAAATTCATTCACAATAAAAAGTTCTTTAGAGTCTATTCCCAGAAAATTTAAGATATACATTTTATTTGCCATATAAATATCTTTAATATATGGTACTTAAATCAAAATCCTTAGAGCCATTTTTAAGAAAATCAAAATCGAATTTTTTCTAAGTGAGGGTAGTTTAGGACGTGGGGATATTTATCAAAATCTTCATGTCGCATCCCTAGAAGATACTAAACTTAAATACCAAGTTTGGTATTTTACTGACTTTTCGTTTTTGAGTTATCGTGCTCATAGACACACTCACACACGGCCCTTTTTCTGAAAATACTTTTATTGAAATAAGTTAATCATAGATTTATACCTATAATTATGGTAGTTAATATTCAACCAATATGATTAATTGATGAAAAGGATAGGATTTTCCGGATGGAAATTTGATTAAATCCTCCAATTGCCCCAATAAATGCAGAAAGGATAATTATAGCTTGAATGAAGTAATTATTGATTAGGGGACTCTAAAAGACTAATTCCGTTGAAGTCTCGATATCGAATTTTTAGGTGGAATGTAATACCTTCTCTTTACACTAAGTACATAGTACGTGTAGAGAAATTAAAAACTGAACTCGAAACACGGATCCATTTATTGTAGCAGCAACAGTTATAGTCCATTTATTATTTCTACACCAAACCGGATCTAATAATCCATTAGGTTTAAATAGAGATACTGATAAAATTCCCTTTCATCCTTATTTCACATTTAAAGCCATTCTAGGATTTATTATAATATTTATTATTTCATTATTATTATCTTTAAAAGAACCATATATTTTAGGAGATCCAGACAATTTTACACCTTTGCATTTTCACAAGAAGTCTGTATAAACAGCAGATTATCCCAAGGTATGGGTCTACCCATATATGAACAGTTTCGGGACCCCTGCGACTGGACCAGGCAAGTATTCAGATTGGAGGGGATCCTCGTATTCAAATAACTTGACTGACTGATGGATGTGAATGCATCTATTACCCAACTCATGTGTTTTGCATAAAGGATATCAGGGTATAAAGAGGATTTAGCTTCTTGAAAGAGCCACAGCGTTTGCTTTTTATGATGTCCAACAGCTGCGCTGTGAGTCTTACAGTATAGTTTTTGTGTGATGCGTATATTTAATCATTCACTATAATCAGTACTGACACTGGTACTTGATGATTTTCAGTAACTCTTTTGCGATGACTGGAAAGATAAATGTTATAATGCGACTGAAAAGATAATGATTCAATAGATAAATACATAAATAATCATCCATTTTCTGCTGCAGTATTGTGAAAACGTTTCAATGAAACACAAACACACACACACACACACACACACACACACACACACACACACACGATATGAAATTCTCAATGTATAATAATCAAGTTATAAATATCCGCTTCTTGCACCCCTAATACTAAATTTATTTTTCCGTGGTCAGTTAATCTTTAATTTTTACTTTCTCTCTACAAGTAGATATTTAAGATGGAGAAAGTAATTGTTTATTCATTCTAAAAATTAAATATTTTCGCCATGATTTACCATTTTGATGTCCTCTATATGATGATAACAAAAACTACGAGAATGACATGAGAATAAAATTCATTTTTGTTGTTTAAAATTCAGAAGGTAATGGATAGCATAGAAACTTGTTCATCTGTTATAAACAAACACGAAAGTGCATTTATGATCGGTGAGCCTAAGTGGGTACTGAAATGTTATTGCAAAGTGTAGAATGATGAGGTTTAACGACATTGCAAGGTTGAATTTGGTACACCACAACCAACAAGGTTAAAAATCTCAACAATCAGAGACGAGTTTAAAGTCGATGGAACCGTGCAAGATGTGTTGAAAGACAAGAAAGAGAGGTTTCACCAATAATGAGATGCAGCAAGCAAGCTTTTTCATGAAAAACGTCGTTGTTGGAAGTTGCTGTGGCAGAAAGGGACATTTTGAACATGTACGGAGTTTAGAAATACAAGACCGCTCCCGTAGCGCAATGGTGGCGCATCTACCATTGGCACGGAGGCCCGGGGTTGACTCCAAATGGGGCATAAGGAATTTTTTGCCAACCAGGATTCTTACCGACTGCTTCTGTTCGCCTCCACCATGCTAACCTCATATACCCAGGGTCGCGGGTTCAAATCCGGCGGAGGACGATGGATTTTTTAGGGCCAAAAAATCCTTAGCATGGTTGCCTTCGGAAGGGAAGTAGATTTGCGGCACGTAAGAGAACCTTAAGCCTAATAGAGAGGCCTCTGAGCAAAATTAGACGGTCTTTCACGCCCAGTATAGAATGGGACGCTGGGAACCACAGCAGTTAAAGAGCGTCCATTTCATTTCACCTCCTCCCCGTGAAAGCCACTGACAAAATACTGCGGGTTCTGGCCTCTCTCATGATTCCGTCGGCTCTAACCTTCAGTTTGCTGATCATCATCATCAACACAAAAATTGTATGCCTGTCTCATTTAGTCGGTGATAAATGGTGTTTTAATATGCGTATATGTCATTTTGAGACACCCTGTCTATAGGTTGCATATAGTATCTAAAGAACATGTACAAATCGCTTTATTCTCCCTGAATTATGTTTAATGTTTTATTAATTTTCAATTTAGTTTCTTACCATTGATTTTAATTTGGATACTTTCTCTAAATTGTATGCTGTGCCATTTTTACTTTCTCTATACGCACTATGTACATAGTGTATAGTGAAGGTATTGCACTCCACCCAAAAATTCGATACCGAGATTTCACCGGAAATATATGTTTTAGGGTCCCTAATATCCAAAAAAAAAAAAGCATTTTCACAAAAAGGTCCGTGTGTGTATGTGTGACCCTGTGTCCGTGTGCCTGTGAACAGGATAACTCAAAAACGAAAAGTCGGTAAAATACCAAACTTGGTATTTAAGTTTAGTATCTTCCAAGGATGCAACACGAAGATTTTGAGAAAAATCCCCCCACCCCCAACTACCCTTTACATGGAACTTTTTTCGAAAATTTTGATTTTCTCAAAAATGGCGCTAACGATTTTGATTACAATTTCGTATACTTAAGACATTTCCCTGACAAATAAAAGGTGTATTTTGAATTTTCTGGGAATAGCCTCTGGAGAGTAGTTTAATCTGGATGAATTTTACTGACTTTTGAATAACTGCTAAACCGTAAGAGACGGACAAAAACTTACTACACAAAAACTGTAGAGCATGTTAAAACACACAATTTATGTTATATACATTTTTTTCGTGGAGTTCGTCGTTTTTGAGACATTCCTTATTTTTGGTTTCTGCTATGAAAAACTTATACTTTTCTCATACAGGAACTTGTCAACTCCTACCCATATAAACAAAGGAACTTCATTGACATAGCAACCAGCTTTTGACTATCATTTTAACTTATGGTAGTCCCTTATTTCGCTTCTACTTACAATGAAGCAAGTAATAAGACTATTTCTGCTCATTTTTTCTGATTAGCATAAAGTAAATAGAAGTATAAGCTTTTTAACAATAATTTGTAGCAGGGATATAGAGAAAATCATGTGAATGGTACACATCAGATTTTTATATCTTCAGCTGCCATTATCTCATGTTTTTTATTTCCGTAAGTAATGAGATCAAATGCTTCCAATTCTAGATCCCAGGCAGGTTAATTCGATCTCACACCAAATGCTATTAAATTGTTGGTGCGTCTTTCACGATATGTCGCATCTGGAATGTTTAAAGACGACAGAAGAATTACGTTGTGTGGTTTAGTGCTAAACGGAATCGATTCCATTAACAACGACCCCAGTAGCGATACCACACTCACAAAAGAAGAGGTCCTTAGCTTTGAGCTGGTTTTCTTTTAAACAAGAATGCCGTATAGAAATCGCAAGCTTCATTTCCTCCCACATTCATGCCGATGTGGGGGGATTCCTGTCAGTCATAGCACAAAAACGTGTTCATCCATTTCGCAACAATACTCAATGTCCACACATCTACACGATTTTTCACGCCACACTGGATCTTTTAACTCAGGAAAAAACTAGAACAAGATTCTTTAACGCAATGAAAAGAGTGAAAACTTAAGAAAAAAACCTCAATTTTTTTCGCATGCTTTGGTCTTTATTGACGGTGAATGTTGTATAATCTAAGATCTTGTGATTATGAGAATATATCCCATGTTTTTGTGTGAGAGGGCCATGCCCTGTGTCAGAATAATCTTTTCAGGTCCTGGTTTTATATTTTGGAAAGGTTTTGGTGTATTAAATTACTGCTGCCAAGAACTGTAATTTGAGAAAATGTAAATTACTGTTATAGTATATCTATCTGTTTGATACATTCCATGAAATTTAGACACTACTCGTAAATTGTGAAGGAATAACAAAAATATTTTAACGGGCACGGGCATGAAATTTTAGCCGTATTCGGCAAAAAAGTCGAAAATACTTTTTATAGCAAATGGTTTCTGGAACCTTTGGGCATCCAAAAGGAATTAGCATTTAGCTACCCTTCTTCCCTGCGTTGGACTATATAGTAATTTAAATATCGTACAACATACCTGTTTCCTAAAATGCTATATTGTAAAACAGGGTTTTTCTCAAAACACATTTTCACACCTTCAAAATGCTCCACGCGTCCCAGTTTTTATTTGAATACAACTAACATTCCCAAGAATGTGCAGAACTATATTGAAATATTGTTACAGGCGACAAATTTTCCCAATTCACATAGTAATTAAAAATATTTTAATAAAATACGAATAGTTTTAGAGATTAAAATTAGTTACATTTTAAAAATAATTCATAATATAGTAATAAAATGTATTAAAATAACAACGCCTGAAGTTTTTTGTGTGGTCCAAAGCTCCAATTCAAAGAATGCCGACCAAGTTTTTTTAAATTTTGAGACGAACAGACATTTTGGTTATGAAATATAGCTACATAATAACATTTATAGAATACTTTATATTTTGGCAACTACTTATCCAAATTGAATTAAATCTGGTATTCGTATTAACAACAATGCAATTATAGTAATATTTTTTTTTGGAGAATCTACACATCTATTAATTTGAAATTTCACTCCCAATGTTCCTTAAAAGTCAGTAAATTCGACCTCCGTATTAAGAACATTTGCATTTTCTATGTGCAAAGACAACCGTAATTTCATAAATCGAAAAATTTTGTTTATTTATCACATTACTTTAATGCTATTGAATGTTTCCTCTTTTTTACCTTCCAAGGAGTTCGTTTCCTTTACAGGAAGTTAAGGGCTTGTAACATAACAAGTGTAGAGCGAGGTATAAAAGACAATTTAGAAATTAATTTTCTGTTTTAATACATTACATTTCTTTAAAAGCTCTAAAAATTAAAGTGTAGTAATGACGTTTCCGTAAATGTTGCATTCAGGAGGTAAGACGTAATAATTATTAGCTGGCTTACCCGACATTGTAAGATCAGCCTTTTAAACTCCAATGCATTAATAAGTTGTTTTACACTATTCTAAGCTCCTCTTTACACCCTAAAATTGCAATTCCGTATAGTCCCGAATGTCCCAAATAACGATAAGAAACCCCGCTGGCGGTGACACTGATGATACATGATTATGGAGCACCGGTGGAATGCGATGGCGGGGAAACCGAGTACCCGCAGAAAACTCGCCCCGTTTTGTCCACCACAAATCTCACATGCAGTCGCTTGGGATCGAACCCCGGCTGTCTAGGCGAGAGTCGAGTGGTCTAACCACTTGGCCACGGCGCGGCCCTTGTGTGTGTGTGTGTGTGTGTGTGTGTGTGTGTCTGTGAACACAATAACCTAAAAACGATAAGTCGGTATATTACCAAACTTGGTATTTAAGTTTAGTATCTTCCAAGGATGGCGTAGGGATTTAGCGACCCCATCACTCAGTGGAAGATCCACTGCAATCAGCCTCCCGAGCATTGGCGGGTAAACCATAGCAAATGAGGAGCAACATCTCTGGAAAAAACCTGGGTTCAGCTGACCCGGCTGATAGCACCCTGTAAGGGCTCCTTGCCAGGATTACGGTGAAGTCCTCAACGGCAGGAAAGGCGGAGAAGCAATACTTCGGAACGGCGGACCTGACGGAAGAGGCACCCTTCCCATTTAGGGTAATAAATGAGGTCCATCCATAGGAAATGTGGGGGGTGGGTAGGACTCCAAAGCTACGATGACAGCAATCTACCTAAGGGAAGAAACCCTGACAGAAAATCTACCGTGCAAGAGGTTGGTACCCCCTTCACGGGAATTCATTATCACTCAGAAGGCTAAAAAGAAAATAACCCGGACGGATCCATATGTTGACAACAACAGCAAACGTGTAAGGACAAAAGATTTGGACTATATGACAATTGCTACATGAAATGTCGAGGGATTGGGGCAAAACATTGAGGAACTAGTGGAAGAGTTGGAAAGTAAAAAAATAGATATTACAATTATTACAGAGACAAAAAACAAAAAAACAAAAAAAAGGTAGAGGATCGGTCGAAATTGGCAAGAGTACTTTTCTGTATTCAGGAGTTTAAAAAGAACAACGAGCTAGAGGCGGAGTGGGAATAATAATGAATAATAATTTAAGAAAGCAAATAATATCCTACGCTTGGGTGAAGGAAAGAATAATCACCCTAAAAATAAAGACCAAAAGATCTTATTGCTGGATCATAGGGACATATGCACCAGTGGAAGGTGATAAACACAATACAGAGATTTTCTATAAACAGTTACAAGACTGCATAAATAAGACAGGAAAAAATGAATTTGTCATTGTAGCGGGAGACATGAACGCTAGGAGTGGGGAAAATCCCGACTCAAAATATTGTCGGAAATAATGGAGAAAATACATTAAACAATAATGGGAGAATATTAAGAGATTGGTGTATTTTCAATAAATTAAGGATAACAAACACCTATTTTAGACACAAAGACATTCACAAATATACATGGGAAGCTCGGGGTACAAAGTCAATTATAGACTATGTGATAGCAAATGAGAAAATCTGGCCACAGATAACTGATACAAGAGTGTACAGAGGTATGGAAATAGACAGTGACCATTACTTGGTTAAGACAAAAATACGAATCCCAAAAAGATACATTAAGAAGAGGAGAAACAACGATGAAAAGATGGAAAATACAATTGTTGGAGGAAGATAGTATTAGGAATCTATACCAGCAAAGACTTGATCAGAAGATTAGAGGAAGATGTGGAGACATAAATAAAATGCTGTGAATGGTGCCGCAGAAGAAGTATTGGGAAAGCAACAAAAGAGAAACCCCAAAAGATTAAAATTGTGGAATGAAGAACTAAAATATGAAATTCAACAGAAAAAGAGACTATATAAAATATGGTTGGATACTAGGAGGATTGAAGATCATATTAATTATAAGAAACAGAGAGCAACAGTTAGGAAACTAACTAGACAAAGTAAAAGGGAAAGCTGGAACCAATTTGTAAGTCGAATAGAACGTGATATAACGGGAGCTAAACGATTTGGGTTTAAGGTGTTTAAAAACCTAAGAGAGGAGGAAAACGATCGAGCCAAAATCAACACCATAACTGGGAAACAATGGATACAATATTACTCAGATCTGTATTATGATCAAGAGGAAGAGGCAACAATAACACAAGAACAGAGGAACAAAATGAAATAACAATGAAAGAGTTAGAAGAGGCTCTGAAACAAGGAAAAAATAGAAAAGCTCCCGGATGTGATAATATTAACATGGAACTATGGAAATATGGAGGGAAGAAGTTAAAAATTAGATTAATACAACTCTTCAATCTAGTATGGAAGGAAGGAAGAATACCAGAAGAATGGTGTATGTCCAACATAATAAACATACATAAGAAAGGAGGTAGAAATAATTGTGAAAATTATAGAGGTATCTCTTCATTACCTACAGCATATAAGTTGTAATCTGCAATATTAAAAAAGAAACTATATCCTATGGCGGAGAATATACTAGGAGAGGACCAGAATGGTTTTAGGAAGGGAAGATCATGAATAGATGCTATTTTTTATCATAAAACACATCTTAGAAAAAAGATCTGAATACAACTTACAAAGCTGTTTGCTGTTTCTAGACTATAACAAAGCATATGATAGAGTACAAAGAAATAAATTATGGGAGATCCTAGAAGAATATAAAATAGCACCTAATTTGAGTAATGCTATTAAATCATTATATAATAGAACAATAATACAAATTGATAGGGAAAGAGCACATGTTAATAAAGGACTAAGACAAGGATGTGGATTGTCACCAATATTATACGATTTATATCTAAATAAGATAATTGCAGACTGGAGAACAAAATATAAACCAAAAGGTTTAGCTCTGAAGAATGCTAATATAGACACCATAGTGTTTGCAGATGATCAAGTGCTACTGGCAGAAAATGAAATAGAATTACAAAAAGCAGTCAAACATTTAAATGAAATAGGAAAAGAATATAATATGAACATTTCTGGAAAGAAAACGAAAGCAATGGCAATGGTCGGAAGAGAACAAAAGAGAATAAAAATAGTCATAGACGATGATATTATTGAGCAAGTAACAACATTTAAATACTTAGGGTCGAAAATATCAATTGGGAATACAAAAGCAGATATCGACGAGAATATAGAGACCTATAACAAATTAAATGGTTGCATAAAAAGACACTTCGGCAAAAGCATGAGAAGAGAAGTGAGACAAAGACTACATAATATTGTCTCAAAACCACTTGCGAAACCTGGGTCCTGGGATCCAGAGAAAAATCCAGAGTAGAAGCAGCTCAGATGAGGTTCCTACGACCACTACTGGGAGTCACAAGACTAGACCGAATGAGGAACACGGATATAAGAGCAAGACTTATGGAAGACAATATGATTGAAGAGATTCAACGCTACCAGAAGGAATGGAAGGACCATGTTTTAAGGATGCCCCGCTCGAGATATCCACGGCAAGCACTGTTTTATCAACCTACTGGCCGAAGAAATATTGGAAGACAATTAAAAAGATGGAGTGATCAGTTTGTGTAGCCTCGGAACAGGTCTTTGGCCTAATCCTTGTTGGGAAGAAGAAGAAGAAGATCTTTCAAGGATGCGACATGAAGATTTTGAGCAAAATGCTCCTACCCCAAACTACCCTCTACATGAAATAAATTCTAAAATTTTGTTTTTCTCAAAACTGGCTCTAAGATTTTGATTGAAATACCGTACATTAAAGATATTTGCATGACAAATAAAATGCATGTCTTGAATTTTCTGGGAATAGTCTCTGAAGACCTCTTTGTCCTGGATGACTTTTGCATAACTCGCACATCGTAAAGAGGTAGACAAAAACTTACACAATTTATGTCATATACTTTTTTTCGAGGAGTTGACCATCTCCGAGATATTACTTGTTATTGGTTCCAGTTTTATAATACCTTACTTTTCTCAGACAGAAATTCATCCGTGTTTCTTTTGTTTTACTCCGAGCTGTGCAAAGTAATGAATTTTAATGACAATCGCATAGTGACAGCTTTAAAACATTTGACAATATCTTTAGCATAGTGTATTCTCTTAGTTCCCTTCTACTTATTAAGAAATAAGTAATAGAACAATTCTGCTAATGCTTATTTTGATTAATAGGGGGTAAAAAGAAGATTAATCTTTTCTAAGAAATTTGTTGAACAGGTAGACTAAGTCATGTGAATGGAACACATAATTTGTTTTTATATATCCCTACTTTTTACTTTCTCTACACGTACTATGCACATAGTGTACAGAGAAAGTATTGTATTTCACCTAAAAGATCGATACCAAGATTTCAACGGAAATACTTTCTTTAGGGCCCGTGAATCCAAAAAAAAGCATTTTCAGAAGAAGGTCCATGTGTATGTGGTGTATGTGTGTGTGTATGTGTGTGTCTGTGGATAGCATAGCTCAAAAACGAAAAGAGCGTTAAATACCAAACTTGCTATTTAGGTTTGGTATCTTCCAAGGATGCGACAGAAAGATTTTCTAGAAAATCCCCCCACCCCGAACTACCTTTTACATGGAAACACTTTCGAAAATTTTGATTTTATAAAAGATGGATCTAACGATTTTGATTAAAATCCCGTATATTAAATATATTTACATACCAAATAAAATGCATATCTTGAATTTCCTGGGAGTAGCCTCTGAAGACCTGTTTATTCTGGATGAACTTTGCTGAGCTTTGCTTATCTGCTAAACCGTAGGAGATAGACAAAAACTTACTGCACAGAAAATGTAGATCTCATCAAAACACACAATTTATGTCCTTTACATTTTGGTTGTGGAGGTAACCGTTTCCGAGATATTCCTTGTTATTGGTATCAGTTGTCTAGTACTCATATTTTTCTCAAACAGCAAGTGTCCGTATGTCTTTTGTTCTACTCTTGGCCAAGCAAACAAGCGATTTTCAATGTCAATTGCATAACGACAACTTTTAAAACATTTGACTATCAATTTAGCCTAGTGTATTCCCTTATTTTCTTCCTACTTATAAGGAAATAAGTAATAAGAACATTCTGTTAATCATTATCTCGATTAGCAAGGTGCAGGAAGAAGAAGAATCTTATGCAAGACGTTTGTAGGACAGCTAGAGAAAAATCATGTGAGTTTAACATAAATGTTTTGTTTATAATCCTAGAGATGATTTGAAAAATAGCATCCTTTAGTCCTTTGCACTTCAAGCTTATTCCATAAAGTTTAATAATCATCATCATCTCTTCCATTGTCATTAGGGTTATAAAGACGTGCATTTAAAAGATCAGACAATCGTACACACACACACACACACACACACACACACACACACACACACATATATATATATATATATATATATATATATATATTTAAATTTTTCAGTCTCGAAGTAGACTTAGAGTAAATCCTCGAAAAGTGTTTGATGGAGATTTTATGCTCTGTTCCCTCCGTTTACCCCATTTAGCTTTTTCTTCGAACAAGCCAACATTTTTCCTTTACTTTTTCCTGTATACACACAAATACTAAAGCGCACTATCCAACAGGCCTGCAGATGCGAGCTTTTAAAGAACGTGTTTGTGGAAAAGGTTATCTCAATCTGGGAATTCTCATGGACATCACGAATCTCAGAATAAAACCTTCCAAAAAGTGTTCTTTTCTCCGGAATACTTTTTATTATATTTTTTCCATAGCGTAGAAACCTTTCCTTTTTGTGCTGTCGCTCACGGGTTAAAGCAGCGATCCATGTGGGAGGGTTACTTAAACATGGTCCTTTCAATTTCCACTTTTGTGGGGAAAAGGGAAGAAAAACGTGCCGCTGCTATTGTCATTTCCTGCTCTCCTTTCGCATTTATGGATTTATCTTGGTTTGTTGTCCCACAGTTTGTTATTTCCACACCCTCTCGTACTTCTGCAGAGTTGCTTATATAAAAATCTGATGTGTTCCATTCACATGGCTTTTTCTAGTTGTTTTGCAAAAAATGCATAACATATTATTCTTTTATCTACAAAATGCTAAACGAGATAAACATGAGCAAAATCTGTCCTATTCATTTATTGCCTCTTTATAAATAGAAAGGAAATAATGAATACACTAGGCTAAAGTGATAGACCTTTTAAAAACTAGTAGCCATGGGAAACAATTGAAATTCGGTTCTCTTTACTTGCTAGGAGCAAACAAAAGGGAGACGAACAGACAGATGACCTCCCATTTGAGAAAAGTCAAATAACTTAAAACTGAAACAATATCACTGAGGATCTGAACCACAAAAAAAATGTATTTAAACGAGATATACATTTTTGTGTATTCTTCTATTTTCAATGAATATTATTATCTAGAAACAAAAGAAAAATATTTTCCGTTTCTTAGAGTGGTACGAAGGTAACGCAGTTAACAATAGAGCAACATTTATATTCGGTGAACATAAGGTTTCTGGGTTGCTATTCGTGAACTTAAAAGCACCAGCAGGTTGTGGTTCGATCCTAGCCTCACGCATGTTTATTTTCTGAAACGGAACATTAACAAACATATTTAATTCCTTGGGATTATCTATTGTCATCAGGAATGGAGAATCAGGATAAAGGCACACTTCTAGACAACCAGTTACATGGCAATTTTGTAGTGCTGAAAATAAACAAGATGGCAACGCTCCTAGCTGTAAAGGTTGCTTCACGTTCAAGCAATTCACAACTCTATTGTGTTCTTTTTATGTACCATAAAGTAATTATTCGCTGTTATTTATTATATTTTATAATGCATTTTGTGACCATTAATACCATTTTTACTTTCTCTACACGTACCATACACATGGTGTATAGGGAAGGTATTACACTCCACCTAAAAATTCGATACCGAGATTTCACCGGAAATATATGTTTTAGGGTCCCCTGTATCCAAAAAAAAATCATTTTAGAGAAAGGTCCGTGTGTGTTTGTGTGTGTGTGTCTGTGAACACGATATCTCAAAAACTCAAAGTCGGTAAAATACAAAGTTGGTATTTAAGTTTAGTATCTTCCAGATTTTGAGAACCCCCCACCTCAAACTACCCTTTACATGGACATTTTTTTAAAAATTGTGATTTTCTCAAAATGGCTCTCACAATTTTGATTAAAATATCATATACTAAAGATATTTACCTAACAAATAAAATGTATGTCTAGTATTTTCTGGGAATAGCTTCTGAAGATAACTTTATTCTGGATGAATTTTACGGAATTTTGCATAACTGCTAAACCGTAAGAGATTGCCAAAAACTTACCACACAATTTATGTCATATACATTTTTTTGGTGGAGTAGATCGTTTTTGAGATATTCTTTGTTTTTAGTTTCAGCTTTAAAAAACTTATACTTTTCTCATACAGGAATACTCCTGTCCAAACAAAGGAACTTCAGTCACATAGCAACCAGCTTTTAACTATCACTTTAACCTATGATACTCTCTTATTCCGCTTCTATTTACAAGGAAACAAGTAATAAGACTATTCTGCTAATTTTTTCTCGATTAGAATGAAGTAAACAAAAGCATAAGCTTTTTAACAATACTTTGTTGCAGAGATGTAGAGAAAGTCATGTGAATGGAACTCGTCAGATTTTTATTTTATTAAATTGTTTCTTGAAATATAATATATTGAATTTAATAGCTTTCGATACATTTTAGTTCCATTCTCCATATCATTTTATTTGGGTCGCATTACTACATAATTAACTATAGAGTAATGAAATCGCGCTGAGTTCAATCAGCGTTTCTAAAGACATTATTTTCGTTTTTGTGCCTGTAACATTTTAATTGCCTTCCTAAAATTAGAGCAGAGACCTCCCAACATGAAGGAGATAAATGCTTCATTTTATCGTTTGTAAGCTAATATAAGCATTAACAATGTATGACCAAAATAAATCCTTTTACGTGATAACAGTATCGAGAATTATAGACAGATGTATTGAGATAGATGAATTTCCCTGTTTTATTTTCAGCATTTACAATTTATGTTTTATAAAGCATTCAGTTGTAAAATTTCAATCGTATTGCCTGCGTTTGAAGGACGGTGGCAAACATTACATCTCTATATGACGTAGTAGGCAGAGAAAATATTGTATTCCACCCGGAAATTCAATACCAAGATTTCACCCTTTCTTTAAAAAAAGTCATTTTCAGAAAAAGACCCGCGCTTGTGTATGTGGTGTGTGTGTGTGTATTTAATTTCAATATCTTCCGATCCCAAACTCCCTTTAAAAAGAATATTTATCGAAATGTTCTATTTTTTAGAAAAGTATCCAACAATTTTGAATAAGATCTCGTTAGAACATACATCTTATGTTTTGGAGAGCTAACCATTTCAGAAATATTTCCTGTTATTGGGTTTAATTTTAAAATATTAAATGTTTCTTAAGCGGGAAGTACTCATACGTTTGAACTATATTTTATTTCATTCCTGGCCACGGAAAGATATTCGGTTACAATGACAATTGCATAGCGATACTTTTTAAAATATTTGATTAATGTTTTAGCCTGGTGTATTCCCTTATCTCCCTTCCACTTATAAGAAACTAAGTAATAGGACCATTTTTTTTAATTTTTATCTAGATTAGTATGACATAGATAAAAGAATAATATTGTAAGAATAGTTTATTTGCAGAACAATAGAGATATTTATGTGAATGGAACACATCAGATATATTTATGGCATTTGTATTAGCTCAATACACTTTTGTGTAGCCCGCAAAAGGTATTTCTCCAAGAAAGTAAATTCTATCAAGAAATGCATTCGTGTTGGGGAAGAAAATCTTCATTTGGACCTGATTGTTTCTTAAACTTTCCATTAAATGACGTGCTAGACTAAATAATTTGCAATAGAAAAGTCAGCATGTTTTTAAGGTATATCGTATATCGTAGTGTACCGGTGGGGATTCCGCACCTCAGCCAGTGCACGTCTTTTGTACGTCAGACCCTGGGAGAAGAGGATGAGATGAGAGTAATTAAAGAGGGCAGCCGGAACCAGACTAGGGCAGGGAGTCATCCGTGGAGAGTCCTTAACGGTTCCCAAACAGTTCTTCATCTCGACGCGGTGAGCGCCAGGAGCTCGCGCCTCAGATCTGAATAAAGACCCCTGAGTATACTGACGACCCCCAGCGGCATTCTGCCGCCGAGAGCTGAGTCTCCAAAACGCAATCATCTCCACGAGAGGGCAACACCACAACCCTGAAAGAAAGACCAGATGGATGAAATGAAGATGAAATATACGGACAAGAAATTCGGGGTAATGAAAAATCCTCCCCAGCACCCGGGAAACCGCCGAAAAAGTCCATGGGTCGGAGAAGTTGGCCACAGGGAACCGATCCCATGACATCCTGAATGCCAGTCCCAGACGAAACACCACCTGGCTCGGTTATTATATATAGGCGACATGGGGGGTGGGAGAGGGACACAAACAGGGAGTGTATTTTTGGAGAAAAAAAAAACGAGATATAAGAACAACAGCGATCTGCATCTTTGGTAGTGCTTCAGGAATACCTACAGAAGTGAATAGCACATATAGAGCTCGTGTCCTCAGAGGTGTAGGAAGTGCATGGATTATAAAGGAAAGGTTCTTTAGAAAAGAAGTATTATGTAGTAGGAAATCAGTGAGGCGTATACGGGAGTTGGATTTAGGACTGAGCATATTCCAGAAACCTGCTGCTTACCCCAGTCCAACAGCTTGCTTAGGCACAAAAATCTCTGCTGTACAAAAACAGAAAACTCAACTGAAATTGCGGAAGAAAAAGTGTTTTATCACAAACGCTTTAACACGGTTTTAAACGTTATACAAATGTACATACAAATGTGTGCAATTTTTTTTATTACTTATTGATCGAGATTGGATCTCCTAGATATTGGAGGGTTTGTGTGATAAAATGCTTTTATAATTTTTCACCAATCAGGATTAGATGATTACCTGTTTTGAAAAAGTAGAACAGTGAAGATTTTATCCTGTATTACTGTAACGAAGAAAATGTATTTTCTTAATTAAAAACATTTCTTAAAAAGGAATTTTAGATTATCCTTTTTATCATTTTTTCTCTTCAGTATTAGTTTACTTTCTCTATTAGGAATATACAATTTACATAGTAGGTGAAAAGGTATTGTATTCAACCCAAAAATTGATGTCAATATTTCACTGAAAATACAGGGTTTGAGATTCTGAATCCAAAATAGCACATTTGGAAAAGATCCGTGTGGGTGTGAGTGTGTGTGTGTGTGTGTCTGTGTCTTTGAAGAGTATAGTTCAAAAAAGAAAAGTCAGTTAAAATCCAAAATTGATACTTAAGTTCAGCATTTTGTAAGGATAGACACAAAGATTTTCAGGAAAATACTCCCACCCCAAGCTGCCTTTTTGGATTTACATTTTTGGAAGATTTTTATTTTTCCAAAAATGACTGTAACGATTTTGATTAAAATATCATATGTTTAAGAATCTTTTGTGCTAAATAAATTGCACATCTTGAGTCTTCTGGAAATAGCCTCTGGAGTCTTGTTTATTCGGGGTAACTTTTACATAAATGGTAAACCATTAGACAGACAAAATATTTCTAAACAATAAAGAACACAATAAATTGTAAATATATTTTTGAGGAGTTAACCGTTTCCGAGATGTTCCTAGCTATTGGTTTTAATTTTTAAATGGGAAATCGTTATTCATTTTTCTTTCTCCTGATTAAGCCAAGAGAGCGGTATATCAATGTGAACTTTATGCAATAGTATAAAGAGACCAGTTCTAGAAAAATTTGACTGTTGCTTTAGTCTAGTGTATTCCGTTATTCCCGCGGATCTACAAGGTAGTATGTAATAAAAAAGTATTTCTGCAAATGTATATATCGATTTACGTGAAGCAGATAGGAAAATATGTCTTTTTAAGTATAGATTATTGAGGTGGAGAAAGTCATATGAATGTAATAAAATAATACCTCAAATTATTTAAAATAAATTTTATTTATGGTTGTTTCAACTACAAAGTCATATTATGACCAGTGTAATAACAGGTTGGAAAACATAGTTGCTACTTTGTAGGCATACTTGCAACATTATTGAACATAATATAACATTATCAAACATAATTAAAACATTGAAAACGTGATTACAGTGTTAGTAAACGTAATTTTAACATTTGTAAACATAATTACAGTAAATAAATATAAAAAATAATTTCAGCGTTAACAATCATCACATTTGTAAACACATTTACAGAATTAATTGCCACAATTAGAAGATTGTAAACATAACTAATGGATTAGTAATTATAATTAGAATATTTGTAAATATGACATTGCTTTCCTTGGAAGATGTTGAACTTAAATATCAAATTTAGTATATAACCGATTCTACGTTTTTGAGTTACGTTGTTTACAGACACACATACCATTTTCTAATTTTTTATTTAACATAAATAGGGTAAAATTTCGACATAAAATTTTGGTGGAATACAATACCGACCCTTTGTATTATATTTAGTAGAGAAAGTAAACTTATAAACCTACCTACGTAAGACCATACTCTTAGCAGTATATAACTGCGCTAATTTTATTTGCACGTGTCACAAATGCTAAGGACGTAAACATTTTCACCTCTGAAGCAATGATTACCTTAATTATACAGGGTTACTACAAAAGAAATAGACAACTTCAATTGCCTGTAAAACAAAAACTATTAGAGATAGCAACCTAATTATTTTGGAGGTATGTTGAGAAACTCTCGAAGTTTTGTTTGTTACTATTGGTATTGCTGTTGTGTTTGCTTGTTGTTGCAAAAGCTGAAATGGCGGAAAATCCTATGGAAAAGGCATATTGCGTGTTGGAATTTGCTAGAACGCAATCAGCAACTGTTGTCCAACGACATTTTAGAACACCTTACCACAAAACGCCACCGGCTAGACAGTCAATCTACGACTGGTATAGAAAATTCGAGACAACGGGATGTTTGTGCAAAAGGAAGAGCTCGGGAAGACCAAGAGTTTCGGAAGAAAACGTTGAACGTGTTCGTTCTGCCTACATAAGAAGCCCACAGAAATCGACATCTAGGGCAAGCATGCAATTACAAATTCCACAGCAAACTGTATGGAAAATCTTGCGGAAGCGACTGCACATGATGCCTTACAGATTACAGATGTTGCAGTTTCTGAGTGAAGAAGATAAGGTCATACGGCGTGACTTTTGCATCGACATGTTGCGACATGATGAAGACGATGCTGGTTTTTGTGAGCGCATCAATTCATTTTTGTGGTAACGTGTTCTAAAATGTCGTTGGACAACAGTTGCTGATTGCGTTCTAGCAAATTCCAACACGCAATATGCCTTTTCCACAGGATTTTCCGCCATTTCAGCTTCTGCAACAACAAACAAACAAAACACTACAGCGTTACCAATAGTAACAAACAAAACTTTGAGAGTTTCTCAACATATCTCCAAAATAATTAGGTTCCTATCTCTAACAGTTTTTGTTTTACAGGCAGTTGAAGTTGTCTATTTCTTTTGTAGTAACCCTGTATTTAAGACTAGACTTAAGCTATTACGCTTGACTTGTTAACTCTTTCAGAAGTTAACAATGAAGAGACTTCTCTTTGTACAGTCAAGGACACAAGTACAATAAAGGAGAGAAAACTAGTGAAGTATTTATAGACTCTTTTATTATTTTAAATGTAATTTGGTAATTTACTTGGGTCTATAATCTGTCCCATTTGCGAGGAGGAAGAATCGTGGACCCATATCTTGGCAAGATGTAGAGGTACGGAGGAATGGAGGGGAAAATATTTACTGCGATTCTTTACAACCACGAATGTAGAGCTAAAAGCATGTTGGACGCTACTGGTAGGCAAGGAAGACGTGGACGGGCTAGGTAAATTTATATTAAGGCAAGACAGCTGAAATATGAGAAAGTTGACAATAGAGAAGACGACGAAATCAGAATAGCTAAACAAAAGTGATTATAATGCTTTACATACATATATTTTATTTCATACTTATGTCACTGTTGTATTGTGGTGTTATATATTGTTTATATATTATGTGTGTATATTTCTCTTAAGTGTATTTGTCTATTATAATAGGGTACATTTATGCATCTGAATAAGGTGTTCTCTGTGTTGTAAATTTAAATTGCTGTATTTGAATATCTTTGTTTTTTTTATTTTCATGTTTACTCTTTTAATTCTTTGTTTTTGTTTTTTAAATATTTTTTAATATTTTGTGTATTGCAAAAGCACGTACTGCCTATGGACCCGTGTGATTGATGAAGCTCAATGTGCGATACTGTTATTTCAATAAATACACTTATTCATTCATTCATTCGTACTTCACTCTATACACGGCCAATCTGCAAGGCTTGATATGCGGGGTAGGGAAATTGTTTGCTGGTCTCCATACAATCCAATTTGCTAACCCGATCTCTGCTCGATTTGCTACTAAACCACGAATTATGCTTCCTTCGATTCCTTAGTATCAAAAAATTGGACTTTTGCTATGCTATACTGTGGCTAAACACTAAAATTATGAGGAAAAGAAGATGCTGCGCTTAAAGCTAGTTGTTACAAAGAAAACATTTTAGTCACACAAACTTTGTTAAGCAACTAGAGGCACTCGATTTGAGGAACTTTCTAAGAATACGCACTAATGCCTTCAATGACTTAATAAGAAAACTATATATATTCACTTCAACGTTCAAACCACTATTGGGATTTGGTTTTCTTTTCTTTCCTTCTTCTTTTTTGAGTTTACGGTTACCATGGGTACATTAGCAATTTTATTCATACTGTTATAAGAATTTGTAAGTTACAAATCATGCCTCTATCACTAAATATTCAAATACGTTTTTAAAGCAAGAGGAGTTTTTCTCAAGGTCTGAGTAAATTTAGAACTCTTAACAATTTAGGTGCTAGCCCATGTTCCATTCGCATTGTAGGGGGTTACTTAGGAAGTTTGCTGCTAAGAGAAAAATCTGGAAGGCCAAAGGCAATCAATGATGTCATGTTGCTGATATCTACGCCTCTGCAAAACAATTGATTTCCCAGATCTTTGGCGATCATCAGTGGACACGTTCCAGCAAAGTGACTGCTGCGATCTCCAGATCTGAATTCGACCAACTTTTAGATGTTGGTTTGCGAGTTTTCCTAATTCATCCAACAACCTGATAGCAACTGAAATCGCAAGAAATTGCTAATATTCCAAGACATCATCCGAAAAATGCTGGAGTTTTAGAAAGAATGTGTACATTCAACAAGAGAGCGGAGGACATCTTAATGTTTTATAAATCCCATTGTTTGCCCAATACGTAATTTTTTCTAACTCATATGTTATAATATTTATAATGGCTTAACATTTGAAGTGGATTTTGAAAAACCGTATAGTATAAGGAGAAATTTTGGAATTCAGTTTTATTTATGGACGCTCTTTATTTGCTGTAGTTCTCAGCGTCCCATTCTATATTTGGCGTGAAAGCCCGCTAAATTTTACTCAGCCTCTTAATCAGGCTTGAGATTTTTCTTACTTGCCGTAATTCTACGACACCGGAACATCAGCTTTACTTCCCATCCGAAGGAAGCCATGTTAAGGATTTTTACGGCTGAAAAAATCCATCGCCCTCTGACGAGTCTGGACCCGCGACCTTGGCAACCAAAAGCTAGCATGTTGCCCCTAGATCACGTAGGGCGACATACTTTAAAAGGAGATAACGTCTTAGCGTTGAAGAAAGATTAATAGTGACTTTGAATTTTTAGCAATTGGAGCAATTTATGGAGATTTGAAGTTAGTACGGTGTTGTCTAAAATAATGTCAGGAACCTATCTACAATTGGCTGAAGGAATTTATCAAAATAAATCATTCCAACTTTTATGTAGTTAATGCAATTTATTTAAAATGATAATTAAAGCAATACCTAATAAAAACACTAACCTAAAATAAAATACAAAACACTAATTATTAGTACTTCTGCTTCCTAGGCAAGTATTTTAACATGGATAAGGTTTTTACACCAACACTTTCACTCTTTACAAATGTGATATCGGCCCGAGAACCTTCTACATAACTCAATATGCAGGGTGATGAAATCATACTGGCAGCCAGCCAGCAAACCAAACCTCGTCAAGATCGGCCCAGCAAACATCACACGGCCCGATCTGCTGGGGGTCCCAGGAAACCGTGTCCAACAACCTTCTACACATGCATGCGGGGTGTTGGGCTCCAGAAGTCATGATGGTAGCTAGCCAGCAAACCAAACCTTGTCAAGATCGGCCCAGCAAACATCACACGGCCCGATCTGCTGGGGGTCCCAGGAAACCGTGCCCAACAACCTTCTACACATGCATGCGGGGTGTTGGGCTCCAGAAGTCATGATGGTTGCTAGCCAGCACCCCAAACCTCGTCAAGATCGGCCCAGCAAACATCACACGGCCCGATCTGCTGGGGATCCCAGGAAACCGTGCCCAACAAACTTCTACACATGCATGCGGGGTGTTGGGCTCCAGAAGTCATGATGGTAGCTAGCCAGCAAACCAAACCTTGTCAAGATCGGCCCAGCAAACATCACACGGCCCGATCTGCTGGGGATCCCAGGAAACCGTGCCCAACAAACTTCTACACATGCATGCGGGGTGTTGGGCTCCAGAAGTCATGATGGTAGCTAGCCAGCAAACCAAACCTTGTCAAGATCGGCCCAGCAAACATCACACGGCCCGATCTGCTGGGGATCCCAGGAAACCGTGCCCAACAACCTTCTACACATGCATGCGGGGTGTTGGGCTCCAGAAGTCATTATGGTAGCTAGCCAGCAAACCAAACCTTGTCAAGATCGGCCCAGCAAACATCACACGGCCCGATCTGCTGGGGATCCCAGGAAACCGTGCCCAACAACCTTCTACACATGCATGCGGGGTGTTGGGCTCCAGAAGTCATGATGGTAGCTAGCCAGCAAACCAAACCTTGTCAAGATCGACCCAGCAAACATCACACGGCCCGATCTGCTGGGGATCCCAGGAAACCGTGCCCAACAAACTTCTACACTTGCATGCGGGGTGTTGGGCTCCAGAAGTCATGATGGTAGCTAGCCAGCAAACCAAACCTTGTCAAGATCGGCCCAGCAAACCTACACACGGTCCGATCTGCTGAGGTTCCCAGGAAACCGTGCCCAACAACCTTCTAAACATGCATGCAGGGTGTTGGGCTCCAGAAGTCATGATGGTAGCTAGCCAGCAAACCAAACCTTGTCAAGATCGGCCCAGCAAACATCACACGGCCCGATCTGCTGGGGGTCCCAGGAAACCGTGCCCAACAACCTTCTACACATGCATGCAGGGTGTTGGGCTCCAGAAATCATGATGGTAGCCAGTGAGCAAACCAAACCTCGTCAAGACCGGCCCAGCAAACATCACACGGCCCGATCTGCTGGGGGTCCCAGGAAACCGTGTCCAACAACCTTCTACACATGCATGCAGGGTGTTGGGCTCCAGAAATCATGATGGTAGCCAGTGAGCAAACCAAACCTCGTCAAGATCGGCCCAGCAAACATCACACGGCCCGATCTGCTGGGGTTCCCAGGAAACCGTGCCCAACAACCTTCTACACATGCATGCAGGGTGTTGGGCTCCAGAAATCATGATGGTAGCTAGCCAGCAAGATGGGCCCAGCAAACCTACACATGGCCCGATCTGCTGGAGGTCCCAGCAAATCATGCCCAGCAGATTGGGTCGTATGTAGAGGCTTTTAAAGCATTTAACATAATTGGATTTTAAGCAAACTTATTTTAAAATACAACTGAAAAGAGCACAATGGTAAGAAGTTATTAGTAATATTCACCTCTTAATCAACGTTTTAAGTATTTTTAATGGGATGCAATACCCGATTGTAAACTTGTGAAGAACTCAAAGAACCTTCAGCTGGGACACATTATATCCTTTTATCGCATACTGTTAAGGAATACTCTCCCCCGCTCATCTAATGTATTAGAATCATAATTTCGAAAATTAAACGGGGCCTTTTCCACATAAATTGTTTTTGATTAAGAAAAACTCGTTAAAAATCGTCGTCTTATGTGCTCAAAATGAGTTTAACGTAAACATTGCGGTTAACATTCATCCAAAATCTCAGTTTTGAATTTTGATGTTCTGTACATACAGATATACTAGTAACTTGCTTTTAACCTTTATTTCTTCTTTAGAATAAAATTCCATTTACGGCTAAAATTGAATTTTATGTTCAAATGAAATGTTATTTTAAAATAATGAGCAGTAGTTAAAGAAATTCATATATTTTTAATAGTGTAACTATATCGTAGCTACAAAATATTGACGAAAAGGTATTTCACCAAAATTTGCAATAACCGTCTACAATTCAATTTAGGTATTGTAATATTCATATAAAATGCAATTCTTCTATTAATATTAGATTACTCGCATTATATTTTTAAATATAAAATTACATATGTATAAAATAAATAAAAAATAACTAATAATAAAATTAAATATGTATACTTGGTTACTTGTACTATACGGGAAAAAAAAAAAAAAAAAAAACACGCACGCATACATGCATGTGAGAGTGCTGTCATGTCGTAAGCCAGTTAATTTCTGATACTAACGAATCTACCCTAAAAAGCAAAGATATAACAGAAAAAAGAAGTTTCGCGTAAGTTTTTCATAAGTGCATGCTCACTGAAAAAGCATGAACATAAATATTTTGTAAACGCTTAATGCTAATGAAGATGTTATCCACATAAGCTATTTGATAGATTGATGTTTCGATTGTATATTTCATTTCTTATATTTATTTTAATTAATAACACAAAATTCATTCAGAATGAAGCGAACATCACAGAACACTCACAGAAAATGCAATATACTTATACGAGGTTGTATAAGCTATGAAACATCTTCAAATATAACATTGTAATCAGAAACATTAGGGTCATTTATGAGAAAATGAGATATAATTAAACGTAAAGGATAGTTTTGGGTGGGGAAGTTTTCTTTAAATGCTTCACTTGACTTGCTTAAATAATGTCTTAATAATAAATCTATGTCAGATGGTACTTATCGGGTCTTTTGAGGACATTTTTACTTTCTCTACATTTCTACTACATAGTGTATAGAGAAGGAATTGTATTGCACCCAAAAATTCGATACCAAGATTTCGCCGGAAATACAGGTTTTGAGACCCCCTGAATAAAAAAAACTTTTTTGAAAAATGTCCTTGTGTGTGTGCGCCTCTGGGCAGCATAGCTCAAAAACGAAAAGACGTTAGGTATCAAACTTGGTATTTAAGTTTGGTATCTTCCAAGGACGCGATTTTCAAGAAAATCCCCCCACCTCCAACTACCCTTCACATGGAACATTTTTCGAAGATTTTGAATTTCTCAAAAATGGCTCTAACAATTTTTATTAAAATACCTCACGTTTAAGATATTTTTATGACAAATGAAAAGTATATGGATTTTCTGGGAATAGCCTCTGAAGACCTCTTCATCCTGGATGTCTAAGAGATATAGAAACACTTACTGCACAAAAAATGTGGATATCATTAAAACACACAATTTATGTTATACATGTATACATTTTTTGTAGAGTTAACCGTTTTCGAGATATTCCGGATTATTGGTTTCAATTATAGCCACTTAAACTTTTCTCAAATGTGAAGACATCTTTCTTCTCGTTTGTTTACTCCTGGTAATCAAAGAGATTAGAATCCAAGTGTTTCAGATATCGACTGTCTTTTAAAGGACGATATTATCACCTAGTCTCTTATTTTCTTATTTCCCTTCTACTTACTAGGAGCTAGTAATAAGACTAATTCTGCTTACGTTTATCTTGATTAGCATGTTATAGATAACAGATTAATCTTTTGAATGAAATATTTGTTTAGCGTACAGCTAGAGGATATTATGTGTTTGGAACGCACTAGACCTTTTTTCTCCTTCTACTTACAAGGGGCCAAGTAATAATGACAAATTCTGTTAATATTTATCTCGATTAATATGATATAGATAGAAGAATAAGATTTTTACAATAATTTGTTACAGAGATGTGGAGAAAGTCATGTGAATGGAACACATCAGATTTTTACTTTCTCTAGCCCAGTATGTACAATGTACATAGGGATAGAGAAGTATTGTATTCCACCCAAAAATTCGATACCGAAATTTCACAGGAAATACATGTTTTTGGACCCCCGTATCCAAAAAAAAAAAGCATTTTCAGAAAAAGGTCTGTGTTTGTGTGTCCGTGTGTCTGTGAACACGATAACTCAAAAACGAAAATTAGCTAAAATACCAAACTTAGTATTTAAGTTTAGTGTTTTCCAGGGATGCGACACGAAGATTTTGAGAAAAATCCTCCCACTCCAAATTACCCTTTACATGAAACTTTTCTCGAAAATTTTGATTTTATTAAAAATTTCTCTAACGATTTTGATTAAAATATCGTATATTAAAGATATCTACCTGACAAATAAAATGTATATTTTGAATTTTCTGGGAATAGCCTCTGAAGAGTACTTTATTCTGAGTGAATTTTCCGGAATTTTGTATAGGTAACTGCTAAACCGTAAGAGATAGACAAAAACTTACCACACAAAAAATGTAGAGCACATTAAAACACACAATTTATGTTGTGAACATTTTTTTCTTGGAGTTGATCGTTTTTGAGATATTCCTTGTTTTTGTTTTCAGGGTCGAAAATCTTAACTTTTCAGGAATTTGTTAACTCATGTCCATACAAACAAAGGAACTTCAGTGACATAGTAGCCAGCTTTTGATTATCGCTTTAACCCATGCTAATCCCTTATTTCCTTTCTACTTACAAGGAAGCAGATAATAAGACTATTTCTGTTAATTTTTCTAGATTAGCATGAAGTAAATAGAAGAATAAGCTTTTTAAGAATAATGTGTTACAGAGATGTGGAGAAAGTCATGTGAATGGAACACATTAGATTTTTTCATTAGCACGCTTAGCATGATTTTTTTTCTTTTCAAAATCCTTTCGCTTTTGGGGGTTTCAGTATACCTCAAAACTTTATTTTCCTTGAAATGTCGATATTGAATTTTTAGATCCAATACAATACTTCCACTTCTAAATAGAGGTAAGTGATAGAGGAAGTTATAAATAAATGATTGATTCAGGAAATTGCTGAAACTTACCGGCTTATTATGTCTGCAAATACAAAATGAAACACTTTTTGAGAAGCTCAAGAAAGTGTGGTTATGGAGAGTGACAGCAATAAACTGTATACACAAATTGAACTAACGTATAACTTCTGGCAATTGCACTGAGCTTTTCCCTGCATTTATGAAGCCCACGCTCTCTTTAGAGTAAAGCACATGGAAGAAGTCCCGTATTTTTGTGAGCCAAGCTGAAATCTCGGACCCTTTTGTTCGGCGATGGTATCCCAAACGTGGACGGATCAAGTTTCGACCTGCTGCAAACATCCCTTTCTTGCTGCTCGGGGGATTCCTTCCGCATCGCAGACTGTCCTGAAAGACGTCACAGCTAAGCAAGAGAAAACGGAAAGACATAGCAAGGAAAATATTTTCGTAGGATTTGAGAATGACGTGATCCGGGTCGGCAATGCGAAGTGCGAAAAGCAGCAACGTCTGCCGCTCCTTGGGCACGCTGCACAAACAACACATTCAATGACCTCCGGCTGAGGACAAACCTCCTTTACCGTGACAAATAAAATGCATTGGTGGAACGTGCTTTTTCCTTAAACATTGCAGTGACCATCTTCGTTGAAGCGTGTGACTCATTTTTACTTTCTCTATACGTACTATGTACATTTTTGCACTTCGCCAAAAAAATCGATACCGAGATTTCACCGGAAATATATGTTTTAGGGTCCCCTGTATATAAAAAAAAGTATTTTTAGAAAAAGGTCCGTGTGTGTCCGTGTGTCAGTGTGTCCGTGTGTCCATGTGTCCGTGTGTCCGTGTGTCTGTGAGCACGATAGCTCAAAAACGAAAAGTCGGTAAAATACCAAACTTGGTATTTAAGTGTAGTATGTTCCAGGGATGCGACACGAAGATTTTGGGAAAAATCCTCCCACATCGAACTACCCTCTATATGGAAATTTTTTTGAAAATTTTTATTTTCTAAAAAACGACTTTAACGATTTTGATTAAAACATCGTATATTAAAGATATTTACCTGACAAATAAAATGTATATTTTGAATTTTCTGGAAATACCTCTGAAGACTACTTTATTGTGGGTGAATTTTACGGAATTTTGCATAACTATTAAGCCGTAAGAAATGGACAAAAACTTACCAAACAAAAATGTAGAGCACATTAAAACACACAATTTATGTTATACACATTTTTTTCGTGGAGTTGATCGTTTTTGAGATATTCCTTGTTTTTGGTTTCAGCTTTGAAAAACTTAACTGAGGCCAGTTATGGAATATGGAGTAGCATGCTGGGACCCATACAGAGTAATCAAACCAATTCGCTGGAAAAGATACAGAGACGGGATGTTAAATTCATAAAGAAAGGTAAAGATTTTGGACTTACGAAAGGCAAAGAGACTAAATGGGAACCGCTAAATGTTAGACGTAAAACACATAGGTGAGTCACACTTCTTAAAGCTTATACTGGTTTAAACGCATAGGTAATGTTAGAAAGAGGTTATAAAACCCAGCATACTACGGACATTTGTATAAAATTAAGGGTAGAGTAAGAAAATGTTCTTTTGTTAATAGGACCATTGAAGAATGGAATGAGTTACCTGTAGCAGCCTTTCAGGGCTGCCCTCTGACCTTAAAGAAGTCTAGGAATAATTTAAAGAGAATAAATGTTAGTTTATTTGAGTAAATATTGTGAAGTAATTAAGGATCTCAAAAACTGTATTAATGTATATTATTATTATTATTATTATTATTATTATTATTATTATTATTAACGTATATATTAGTACTGTATTAATGTTGAAGCTTCATAATAAATGTTTATAAACTAGCTGGTAATTGACGTAAGAATTACTATACTTAATAATAAGAAATTAGGCATTTAAAAAAACATGTATATATATATATATATATATATATATATATATATATATGTTAGTTGTATAACTATTCTTGGTTTAACTTGCAGAGAATAAATACATACATATACCCAAGGTCGCGGGTTCAAACCCGGCGGAGGACAATGCATTTTTTTCGGGCGTAAAAATCTTTAGTATGGCTTCCTTCGGAAGGGAAGTAAAGTCGTTGGTCCCGTAGATTTAGGGCACTAAAAGAACCTCAAGCCTGATAAAGAGAACTCTGAGCATAATTAAGCGGTCTTTCACGCCCAATATAGAATGGGACGTTGACAATCTCAGTGGTTAAAGAACGTCCATAAATAAAAAGTTCATTTCATTTCATTGTCTGTTCGGGAAAGTCAGTTAAGGCGATTTTGTACATTTAAAACATTTCATCATCCCTAAGATCCTTATTATTACTTTCTCTACACGTACTACGTAAACAGTAGGTAGAGAAGATATTGTATTCCACCCAAAATCTGTATAGATTTCACCCAAAATATATGTTTTGAGGTCCCATTTGTTTAAAAAATCTGCTGTGTTTCATTCACATGACTTTCTCTACCTCTCTGCAACAAATTGTTGTTAAAAAGCTTATACCTCTATTTACTTCTTGCTAATCGAGAAAAAAGTAGCAGAAATAGGTCTTATTACTTGCTTCCTTGTAAATAGAAGGGAATTAAAGGTGTACCAAAGGCTAAAGTGATAGTCAAAAGCTGGTTGCTAAGTGAATGAAGTTCATACATTCCCGTATGAGAAAAACATAAGCATTTTAAAGCTGAAACTAAAAACAAGGAATATCTCAAAAACGATCAACTCCACGAAAAAATGTTTATAACATAAATTGTGTGTTTTAACGAACTCTGTCTGCATTTTTGGTTTTATATGTTTTGGTCTATCGCTTACGGTTTACTGATTATTCAAAATTTCGTAAAATTCATTCAGAATAAACATGTCTTCAGAGGCTATTCTCAGAAAAGTGAACATATACATTTTATTTGTCACATAAATGTCTTAAATATAAGAGATTTGAATCGAATCCTTAGAGCCATTTTTAGGAAAATAAAATTTTTCAAAAAAAGTTCAATATAAAGCGACTGGGGTAGGGGATTTTCTTTGAAATTTTCATGTCGCATCCTTGGAAGATACCAACTTAAATGCCGATGCTGTCCATATACACAGACAGACAATCACATACATGGAACTTTTTCTAAAAATGCTTTTTTGGATTCAGAGGTTCTCAAAACTTATATTTTGGTAAAATCTCGGTATCGAATTTTTGGGTGCAATGCAAAACGTAAGCTATATACTATGTACATAGTACGTAGAGAGAAATTAAAAAGACATCTTAGAAAAGGTCCATATACATGTATATGTTTGCGTGTGCCTGTGAAAAGCATAACTCAAAAACGAAAAATATGCTAAATTTGAAATTTAAGTTGAGTATCTTCCAAGAAGGAAACATACATATTTTCAAGAAAATTCCCCCATCCGAAAACTATTCTTTACATGGATTCTTTTTCGAAAATTTTGATTTTCTCAAAAAATGGCTTTAAGCATTTGATTACAATTTCTTATATTTAAGATATTTTTATGACAAACGAATTGTATAGCTTGGATTCTCTGGGAATAGCATCTGAAGACCTCTTCTTTCTGGATGTCTTTTGCACAACTAGCAAACCGTAAGAGACAGATAAAAAATTTGAACACACTCACACACAGTTTATGTTATATACGGTTTTAGTTACTCTATACGTACTATGTACATAGTGTATAGCGAAGATTTTTTTTTTGTTTCTTTAACGTCCTTTAATCTGTTTGGTTAAATCGGACGATGAATGAAATTGATGAAATGATGCTCAAATGGTCTCGGGGTCCATGGAGCTGAAAATTACTCGACATTCGTTTTCTCAGGATAAGGGAAAACCCTGAAAAAAAAAAAACCTTATCCAGGTAACTCACCCTAAGCGAGATTCGAACTCACGACTTTTTGAATGTGAAGCAGACACGCTACCACCACACTTCCAGGTGGGCAGAGGAGTTACTGTATTGCACCCAAAAATTCGATACCGAGATTTCACCGGAAATATATGTTTTGTATACTCCCAGGGGGGGAGGGAAAAAAAAGCATTTTTAGAGAAATGTCTGTGTGTATCTGTCTGTATGTGTTTGTGTGTGTATGTGTGTGTCTGTGGGCAGCAGAGCTCAAAAATGAAAATACGTTAAAAAGCAAACTTGGTATTTAAGTTTGGTATCTTCCAAGGATGCGACACGAAGATTTTAAAGAGAATCCCCCCAACCCAAACTACCCTTTACATGGAAAAAAATTCGAAAATTTTGATTTTCTTAAAACTGGCTCTAACGATTTTGATTAAAATCTCGTATATTTAAGATACTTACTTGACAAATAAAATATACATCTTGAATTTTCTGGGAATATCCTCTGAACACTACTTGATTCTAGATGAATTTTACGGATTTTTGCATCACAGATAAACCGTAAGAGATGGACAAAAACTTACCACACAGAAAATGAGTAGCACATTAAAGCACACAATTTATGTTATATACATTATTTTTCGTGGAGTTGATCGTTTTTTAGATATTCCTTGTGTTTAGTTTTAGCTTTGAAAAACTTATACTTTTCTCATACAGGAATTTGTCAACTGCTTTCCATACAAATAAAGAAATTTCAGTCACATAGCAACCAGCTTTTGACTAAGACTTTAACCTATGGTATTCCCTTATTTTGCTTCTACCTACAAGGAAGCAAGTAATAAAACTATTTCTGCTAATGTTTTCTCAATTAGCATGGAGTAACATTTTAACAATAATGTGTTGCAGATGTATAGAAAGTCATGTGAATGGAACACATCATATTTTGCTTATAGAGTTGACATTGTTTCTTATCATTTGTTTCAGATTTAAAATACTTATACTTTTCTCATACGGGAACTTGTCAACTCCTGACCACTAAAGAAACACATTTAAATCCCATAGCAGTTACATTTAAAACATTTGACTGTCGGTTTAGTCTAGTGTATTCGCTTATTTTTCTTCTATTTATAAGGAACTAAGTAATAAGACCGTTTCTGCGAATGCTTATCTTGATTAGCATGAAATAGAAGAATAAACTTAGTAACAATAATTTGTTACAGATATGTAGAAAAAGTCATGTAAATGGCACACATCAAATTTTTATAAAGAGGTCCGTGTTTGTGTGTGTGTGTGTGTGTGTGGAAATCATAGCTCCAAAACTAAAAGACTGTAAAACACCAACATTGGTATTTAAATTTAGTATCTATAGGATGCGACACGAAGATTTTCAAGAAAATTCTCCTACCCCAAACTACACTTTACATGGAAAAGTTTTCTAAAATTTTGATTTTCACAGAAATGGCTTTAACGATTTTGATTAAAATACCCGTATATTAATGGTATTTACATGGCATATAAAATGTATATCTTGAATTTTTTTGGAATAGTTTCTTAAGACTTGTTCATTCTGGATGAATTTTGCTTAAATTGGCGTAAGTGGTAAACAAAAGGGTAGACAAAAACTTACAAACACAAAAATGCAGATCTCATTAAAACACATAATTTATGTCATATGCATTTTAGCTGTAGAGCTGACTGCTTTGAATTGAATTTCAATTGTTTCACATAGCGACCGGCTTTAAAAGGAATTGACCATTGTTTTAGCCATAGTGTATTACCTTATTTCCATTCTGCTACAAAGAATCAAATGCTTATTTCGATTAGCCTGATGTACATAAAATAATAATCTTTTGTAAGACAGGTTTGTTCAGTTAGAGAAAGTCATGTGAGGAACACATCTTCTTTTTTTTTCATTTTGAAGCGATGACCACTCTCCTTAAGTCATGGAATTTCAAGGCCAGTATATAGCGATCCGCTTTTAAACATTCAACTATCGCTTCCTTATATCTGCTTGTATCTTCAATATATGTCTTGAAACTAGATATCTCTGCAATTTCTTTTAGATTAATATGAAGCAAGTTTTGTAAGAATAGCTTTTAGATGCTATTACTTAAAAAAAAAAAAAATCTGACCAATTCCATTCACATAGCAGTCTCTTCATCTCTATAACAAATTATTGTTAAAAAGCTTATTGTTCTATCTTCTTCATGGTAATCGAAATAAACATTAGCAGAAATGTCCGTATTGTTTGCTTCCTTGTAAGTAGAAGGGAAATAAAGGAATACACTAGGCTAAAGCAATAGTAAGATTTTTTAAAAGCTAGTTGCCATGTGGTTGAAATCCGTTTATTTGCATTGCCAGGAGTTGGCAAATTCCCGTATGAGAAAATTTTTTAGTATTTTAAAACAGATCTATAGCATAGAATATCTCAAAGATGATCAACTACAACGAAAAAAAAAAAAAAAACGTATATGACATAAATTGTGTGTTTTAATGAGATCTACATTTTTTATGTGGTAAGTTTTTGTCTATCTCTTACAGTTTACCGATTGTGCAAAATTCAGCAAAATTCATCCAGAATAAAGAGTCTTCAGATGCTATTCACAGAAAATTCAAGATATGAATCTTGTTTTTCATGAAAATATCTTTAATATACGGTATTTTAATCAAAATCGTTAGAGGAATTTTTGAGAAATTCAAAATTTGCGAATTCTTTTCATGTAAAGAGTAGTTTGGGGCGGAGTATTTTGCTCAAAATCTTCGTTCTGAATTCTTTACAGAATTTTCGTTTTTGGGTTATTGTGTACACAGACACACACATACACCCGGACTTTTTTCTAAACATGCTAAGAAGGGACCTTAAAACGTGTATTTCCGGTGAAATCTCAGCATCACTTTTGGGTGGATTGCAAGCCTTCTCTACCTACGTACCATATACCTTGTAGAGAAAGTAATATATCAGAGAAAGCTATGTGAATGTAACATGACAGAGCTTTATTATTAGCTTACTGTTTATAAATTTGGCACATCTACTTGGCCAATTAATGGACGAGGTTTGAAAACTATGTTGAACATCTGCTCAATTTATGTCTTGAAATATTGAAAACAGCGGTCATGTGCGTTCTTTATATGGAGAGCCATGACTAGACTTCACATTTCGTCCTCTCTGAAGACTTTTATTATCCAACTGCGGTATTCTTATATTTAAGGCTTCAGCTATAAACCGAATACCAGCGGTTGTAATGTCCAACGGTTGAGATTTTTTACCCAACAGCAAAGCTCTGGAGATCGCTTTAAAGTGTACTCGTATAATTTTATTTCATCCAGCAGCTTCTATAATTTCATACCGTACGATGCCCAAAACCTTTCTTTGATCCTCGTAAAGTATGCTACTTTAGTCTAGAAACGAAGTAGTGCATTGTTGGTAAACAGTTTCATGGGTTACACCGCTGTTTACAATGCTGCTAGAATTCGCCCACAGCTCCGGTGGCATTTAGGGACAGATTATAGGGCAGTAAAGTTAAAGAAACATCTCTCCTAAAGAATGAGTTTGCAATAAAACGATCCCCATAGTAGTTATATCAGCAACGGGGAATTTATTGCCGAGGTACGATGGTCTCTGCAGATGGCAGCAGGGAAGCTATTGCTTCAGCTGTCATCCGTCCACTTTTTGTTATACTTGTTATTATGGCCTTTCTTAGAAAACTACAGTGTTTTATGGGCCAACTGATATTTCAAGTATATTTAATATAACCATTGTCACCACTGGCCATAGACCTGCAATGATCTGTTTTACTACTACCGAAGTTCCAAGAACACGAGACTTGAATTTTTTATTGGTTATCCAGGTGGCTGTGAGTCCGTTTCTTTGACTCATGACTTTTTCTGCTTTATTTCCTTCTGTATTTTTGTGTTTGAAACTAGGGTTACAAAAATATTGCCTGTCAATAAATGTCTTTTGAAACTTCTAATGGTTCATTTTATTGCTTTCCAGACTCTGCTGATAGCCCAAGAGATGTAAGGTTAGTAAGTTGCATAGTTTTGTTTGGTGTAACATCTTTTGAGCCAGCGGGATGAATTAAGGTGGCAATGTATTTGACTCGCTTTCGGTAGATCGAGGCTTCAAATCCGTGTACTGGTCAGTCTGACGGATTTTTTTCGTGTTTTTCCTCATTTGCACCCACCCACAGAATAAAAGCAATAGAAATAAAATAAATGGTGTAAGAAGAAACCAAATCACTCCAAGTTAAGCATACAGTCGTGTAGATCGGCCATTACACAACTAATATCAACTTCCTAGCTTCACAGTGACTAAACCTTGTTTATTATAAGACCGTAACATTCTATTAAGAATGCCGTTTTAAATGTTTTTGAATTCTTCTTTTTGAATATCTTCAATTTGAAAGTGAATCTGTACAAATTATACCTTTGTGATTAAAAGGCCATAATTTAGTTATCGTTTTCTGCATGTTTACTTTCTCTACACTTACTATGTGCATAGTGTATAGGGAGGTACTCCATTCTATCCAAAAACGATATCGAGATTTCACTGGAAATGTTTTAGGGTCCCTATATCCAAAAAAAAAAAAAAAAAAACATTTTTAGAAAATGTCCGTGTATGTCTGTTGTGTCCGGTAAAATACCAAACTTGGTATTTCAGTTTAGTATCTTCCAGGGATACTACATGAAGATTTTGAGAAAATCCCCCCATCCCAAACTACCCTTTACATGGAAAAAAATTCTAAAATTTTGATTTTCTCAAAAATGGCTCCAAGGATTTTGATTAAAATACCGTATATTTTAGATATTTATATGGCAAATTAAATATACATCTTGAATTTTCAGGAAATAGCCTTTAAAGACCTCTTTATTCTGAATGAATTTTGCTTAATTTTTGCGTAACTGATAAACCGTAAGAGATAGACAACTACTACACAAAAAATGTAGATCACCTTAAAACACAAAATTTATGTCATACATGTTTTTTTTTTTTTGTTTTTTTTTTTTTTTCGTGAAATTGATCATATCTGAGATATTCCTTGTTATTATTTTCAGATTTAGAATACTTAAACCTTTCTCACATGGAAAGTTGTAAACTCCTGGCCCTGCATAGAAATGGATTTCAACCCCGTCGCAACCAGCTTTTAAGAGATTTGGCATTCGTTTTATTCTAGTGTAATCTCTTATTTTCTTTCTACTTACAAGGAAGCAAGTAATTAAGACAATGTCTGCTAATGTTTATCTAGATTATCATAAAGTAGATAGAAAAATATACTTTTTAACAATAATTTGTTACAGCGATGTAGAGAAAGTCATGTGAATGTAGCACATCAGATTTTTAATTACAAGAGCCATTCAGAAAGAGACAAACTAAATAATAACGAAAGATATCAAAATGAAACTTTATTTACAAAGTTACAGTACCTTACTATGTTTGTCAACGCAATCTCTATTTTGTCAAGATATTTATCGTCAATGGTACCAGTTTTTCAAAGCCGATGTTATACTTTTCTACTGTCAAAGTGCGGTACTGAATGCACAACATGTTCAGCCAATCGAAGTTTACAGACAAATAACGCAACTGTATGGTAATAATGCAACGTAGAGTCTTCAGTGAGGAAATGGCGCATCATTTACGAGTAATCAAGGAAGAACTTGTGTGCCCAACAAAGACCAGAATGGAAGTTTATCAACGTTATGAAAGAATTGAAAGCAAATGTTGATGAAAGAATTCAGAAAACCCGTTATTTCACTTTGGTCACCATACACAATTTCTGAGGTGGAAAATATTTGGCAACCATCTTGGCTCAGATCTTTAGCGGTGGCAGAGTATAACATAGGTATTAAAACACCGGCACCATTACGTCAAACGCATAAAGCTGGTTTTAGATCCAAGAATTTTCTCATTTATCGTTAAAAAGAAAAGCTCTTGCCTATGATTATAGGCAATCATCGATTGTGGCGAAGAAGGAAGGGGATGGCCAAACTCTGCAATGATTTAGTTTCAATTTTAAAATAATATTTATTATATTAATAGTAACAATAATAATACAAAATATATGATATAACAATACCAATAATAGTGCCTCAGTTGTAAATGTAGGTGATTTCTCTGTTATTTATCTTAGTGATCATCTCAGTGACAACCCTGACTTACGGTATTAGCCATCCTTTGTTTTTAGTAGTCTCTCGTAGACTGCGTCCCCTATATGAAACGTGTAATGTTAAAGCAAAATTAATTTGTATTTTCAAGAAGCAGATAGAGGAATAAGTATTTGTAAGAATAACTTGTAGTTAGTGAAACACATAGATAATTGTTGCACTACTTTTTAATTGTGCTTCTCCCACAGTTGCATGTGAAATAGGTTACTTCTTGTTGGTTTACTGTCACCATCTTCTATCATCTTCAGAATTTAATTCCCAGAAAGTCAACCACATAACTTGATTTTGTGTCACAGCAAATATGTTTGCTCCTTGTATGCAGTGGATAAGCACGTGACATCAAGAACTGTCTCTTCTCCTTGTATAATGCATCGTGTGTCAGGTACAAGAATCATCTTATTTTAGAAAGTGGCGGAATAAGTTTTTAGTTGCAGCTAAGTCCTGAACTCAGTAAAATTCAATTTGCAGCATCATTACGCAACCCACACAAGTGAGTACGACAATTACCAGCGAGCCAGGTGGCTTAGGCGTTTCGTCAGGGACTAGCATTCGCGGCCGACTTCTAGGACCCATAGGTTTTTCGGGGGTCATTAGGTGAATGCTGGAAATGATTCTGCATCCCCCGAACTTAATGTCCCTTCATTTCATCTTTTATTCATCCAAGCCGTCTCTTTCAGGGCTGTTTCGACTAGGACTACATCAAAGGTACAATTTCGTAGGAGTGACTGCGTTCTAGAAATCCAGCTCTTGGCGGCGGGATGGCGCTTGTTTGCGGACTCAGATGGTTTATTCAGACCTGAGTGCCCCTTGCGTTGAGATAAAGAACTGCTTCTGAACTGTTAGGGACCCCCCCCCACGACGTCCCTCGTCGTAGATTTACGACACGTAAAAGTACCTCAAGCCTGATAAAGAGGCCTCTGAGCAAAATTAAGCGATAGTTCATGTCCAGTACAGAATAGAACGCTGGGAACTATAGTAGTTAAACAGCGTTCATAAATAAAACTCCATTTCCATTTTCTCTGTCCGGATGTCGACCGCCCTCTGAAATTACACTCATTACATCCTTCCTCCAGGGGTTTGACGTACAATAAGTCCACGGCTGCAGTGTGAAATACCCCTCCGTAACGTACGTGGCCGAGTGGTTAGACCATCGCCTCTCATCTAGAACCAGGGCAGGATTCACTCCCAACCGACCGTATGTGAGATTTGTGGTGGACAAAATAGCGTAGGGGAGGGTTTTCTCCGGGTTCTGCGGTTTCCCTTGCCATTGCATTCCACCGGTGCTCCATCTTCATTCCATGTATCATCATTGTCATCTCCTGCGGTGCCACAAGTAGTAAAAGCGGGCGTTAAACATTATAAAAACACACACGATAGTAACCAAACTGGAAAATCGAAGCTGGAAAAGCTGGAGGATTTATGGATTAAGTGTACAGCCCTTCAAGGAGACTATGTCTTCTTTTTAGCAAACTTATCGAACCGTCCTCGTATTGGAGATTTTGTTGGAATACAATTCTTCTTCTACCATAAATAAGCGGTACAGAAAGTGAAATGAGCTTCCGAAAAGAAGATACACATAAAATGTCCATAAAACATAATTTTACCGTCCACGTGTCCCCTTGGGTTGAGTGGTTTCCCAGAAGAGCATCAAGTGTCGTGACTATATCGTTAATGTTTCCTGTGCCACCTGCACAGAGACTGGTGTTAATGCGATAACCTCGCATGGACAAACAACTTTAAACATAGTCCCACGCCGTGATAACAGGTGGGCTACATTCTCATACCAGTGTCACACCGCAGTGTGTTTACTTTACTAATCTTCATCATTACTTATTGCAAATCCATGCGGATCACAGTAACGCCATGCTGCAATCTCTATTGTTAACTTTGTCTCAGTCCTATGTTAGCAAAGATTTACTCTTTTAGCTCCTAATGACAAATATGACATGTGAAGATTAAGGAAATGTAAATTAAAGATTTGAAGCTTTCTCGGTGTTCATTATTACAGATGACTTCACGGGATAGCAACCGAGCTATCAAAGAAATCCAAACTTTTGACCATCTTGACCATCAGGGAAGACGAAGACCACAGAGTAAGATGGTAGAAAGCTTGGATTTCTTTGATTCCAATCTAACTCGGTTGCTATCTCGTGAAGTCATCTGTAATAAATTCCACATTCTGTATCGCCAAATTCTCTAGTGTATTTGTCACAATTATCTCGATATTGCACCCATTATTTTTCCATAATCTGTACGTTAAGTTTTACAGTGTTTCTTTATACATTCTTTTGAGTTGCTGTGTTTGTATCTCTGGATTCATCATACATTTTAACGCTATGGTTATTTATGTATAGCGGACTTGTCTTAGTGCATGTTCTTTTTACTTTCTCTAGCACACATGTAGAACGTAATAATAGATAGAGAAGTATTGTATTCCACCCAAAATTGATATCGAGATTTCACCGAAGACACATATCTTGAGACCCACTGAATAAAAATAAACGAATAAACAAAATGAAATAAAAAAATAAAAGCATTTGAGAAAGCTGTCTGTGTGTGTGTAAAAAAATGGCGTGTTATTTATGGACGCTCTTTAACTGCTGTGGTTCTCAGCGTCCCATTCTAAATTGGGCTTTGCTCAGAGGCCTCTCTATCAGGATTGAGCTTCTTTTACGTGCCGTAAATCTACGACACGGGACCCACGTCTTTACTTCCCTTCCGAAGGAAGCCATGCTAAGGATTTTTACACCCGAAAAAATCTATCGTCCTCCGCCGGGTTTAAACCCGCGACCTTGGGTATAAGAAGTCAGCATGGTAACCATTACACCACGGATGGCGACTTGTGTGTGTGTGTGTGTGTGTGTGTGTGTGTGCGTGCATCATAGCTTAAAACGAAAAGTCGATAAATACTAAACTTGGTATTTTAAGTTCAGTATCTTTCAAGAATGGGACTCAACGATTTTAAAGAAATGCTCTTCTTTACAAGGAATATTTATCGAAAAGTTTGACTATCTCAAAATGGCTCTAATGATTTTTTATTAAAATGACATATGTTTTAAGAACGGCATAGGGAACTAGCGATCTCATCGCTCAGTGGAAAACCACTGCAATCAGCTACCCAGGCACTGACGTCAGGGAGGAAATGCCCGGACTCCACCTCAATAATAGAGGAGAGAAACAAAACTCAAGGAAAACCAAATCAAGTTGGGATAATCACTCACTTGGGGGTTATATATGATTCAGAGAAATAATACTAACCTCGGACCAGACAGGCTTAACCGGCTGGTCTTTTCCCGGATTTCTTCACATTGTACTACAGTAGTAGGGTACTTTTTGGTTAAATTAACTTTCAAGTTACAATATTGCATTAAACTCTTACTCAGGACTATTCTTATCTGATAAATTATAGTCAGGGAGTGCCAGCATAATACATCATTGAATCTTTTAATACAAACTGGAGCTTATGTGGGCTAATTTGGTGCAACTTTTGAAAATACGAGTATATTGTTTTATAAATATATATCTACATATTATTTTATTTTATACTATATATGAGAATATTGGAATTATTGCTGCATTTTATAATAATGGAACTCGAAATATGGAAAAATCTATTAATTTTTGGTTTATGACATTTCAATACTATGAACACCATGCTCTTTAAGTATACAAGATTTCCCCTATTATAAGACAGTAATACTTTATTATATTGCATTTTGAATGCAGTATAAACTGAGCAGGATATTTTACAAGTATACCTTTTGTTATATTTTGCATCCAATATAAAATATAAAAAGCTATTACTCTAACATAATAGGGAGGCTCAAAACTGGGGAAATCTCGTTTAAGATTAGTTTGTCGTGGTGCACATGGTGTTAACTGTCATAATATTAAAATTACTAGATTGCCTAAATGTTCAGTTCCCTTTTGTAATGTGATAGCACTAAGTCCAATTTTCATATAGATATTATATAAAATAAGATATAAGCTGGGCCAAATTAGCTCCAGTTTGTGGTAAAAAGTTTAATAGTGTATTATTCTAACACTTCCTGACTATAATTTATCAGATAAGAATATACCTGAATAAGAGTTTAATGCAACGTTATAATTTGAAATTTAATTTAACCAAAAAAGTGTCCAGAATTAATTATATACAATGTAAATCATTATCTGTCCCCGACACAAAGAACAACTTATCTAGTACATTTGTTATCAGTCTCCTCTTTACAACATAATATTACTTAACTCGGTTAAAGATGTTAAATCCGCGTTTTGGTAAAATAGCTGTTTCACCAACCAAAGTAATAATTGCAGAGGCCTGCAAACCCAGTTAAAGCCTTATCGGCCATTTTTTCGCCGTTTACGAATCCAAATTGTAGTTAGCAAAGGCGTTAATGTATACAGGTAGTAATGATAAATAGTGATGGTAAGAGAGAAATAGAGGGCAATTGGTAAAGTTCAGATAATGAAGCAATGCACACCATTATCGTAATGCTTCCGCAGCCAAATGGCTAGCAATCTGAGTTTTCGCCTACAAGTTTCGTATACTGGGTGCGGCAGTTATTTTTTTTTAATTAATGTTTTTCTCTCCTTCTACAGAGCCCCCCAAGCATGCATGAGGAAGCATTTTAAGCTGGATGATAAATGATTAAAAGCCATTAATAAGGTTTTTTTTTTTTTTTTTTTAACAGCTTAACGTCCTTTAAGCTGGCTGGTCATGTCGGACGATGGATGAAATTGATGCTCAAATGATTTCGGGGTCCATGGAGCTTAAAGTTATTCGACATTCGTCTTCTCAGGATAAGGGGAAAGCCGAAAAAAACCTTATCCTACCCGGAGCGAGATTCGAATTCACGACCTTTTGAATGTGAGGCAGATACGCTACCACCACACTACCCAGGTACCTGATTTGATTAAAAGTTATGAAGTGCTGTATTCTATTTTATAACAAGAAGCAAGATTCCAAAATACAACCGATTAAATTTAGAATTTGCATTATTAATTAATGATTTGTGCAAAGCGAGTTCTCTTATTTCTTTTGCGTCAGTACCAATTATATAGGCTGCAGTGAATCTTTTGTAAGCTAATTTTGTATTAGAGGCAAGAAAAAGTACTTATTATACCATTCCCCATTTTTTTTCCTAAATGGACACGACGTCTTTTTTTTTTCCCTCCACCACGTGAAAATGCTGTTTTACCAATTCTAAAACAGTACGCTTTTCCGTACCAGCCATGTTTGGATTTATCGCTGACAAGTTAAGCAACACAACTGTTTTATCTTCAAAAGGAGCCGAAAGAAGAAAAAATCGGAAATGGCTTGTTTTGTATGAGAAATTGCTGCTTCGTATGGTAGCTGCACATCAAGTCGACGATTATATTAATAGGGTTTACAACCTCATGGTGAAACTGCGTCTTTAAGTTCCCCCAATATAAGCAACTATATAAAGTAAGACAGCAGGAAAAGTTATCGTTGTTGGTAAAACCAGCCCTTAACCAAGTCCATCTCCACCATTCTCTCCCATATGTACTTCTCTCTGCCCCAAGCTATCCTCATTTGTCGGTATGGTATTAAACCTTTCATATTTCTAAGATTTTGGAAATAAGTATTGTTTTTCTATATCCTTCACTCTGTTATTACTTCTTTTCAGTAACCTTGTGCATCCCTGCCTTCCCATATATTACCCATTCCAGTTTACGTAAAGTTCATCTCAAATCCGAAGCCATTCACCCCAGCATCGGTTTCCCCCTGTGTTGTTAAATATGTTCTAAGGTAGTTAAATCTTCTAATGATCTTATTATATGCCAAAAATTCACATAATTTGGTGATGTAATGGGTAAATCCAATATCTGTTTGCAGAACGATCTATACATTATATCCAATCTTTCGTCACTTTCCCAAATCTTTCTTCTTTAGACCAATTTTGCTTCCACAACCGTTGATACATCCTTTCTAACCAATTACCTTATATTTCCAGCAATTTCTGCAGATATGATCTTATGGCATTAATTTTCCCTTGCTAAACGCTAATCCTAGGTCATCCTCTCTCGTTACTGTGTCGCCCTCCGTGGTGTAATGGTTACCATGCTAACTTCGTACATACAAGGTCCGTGGAGGACGGTGGATTTTTTTCCGTATTTCACGCCCAGTAAAGAATGGGAAGCTGAGAACCACAGCAGTTAAACAGCGTCTATAAATAAAACTCCATTTTCCCATTACTACTCAATCTAACTTCTAAATAATCAAATATTCTCACTATTTTAATTCTTCCTCTTCCTCTTCCACCTTCAACTTTTTCTCCTTTCTCATTTTATGCTCCCTTATAAGGACCCTTATTGTTGACTTTTTAAAATGTATTCTCCGACCTCACTTCTTGCAAAATAAGAGAAAAAGAACGTTTACTTAGTATCACTGGTTAAAAAGGAAGCAGGTTTTTGTTTCTTTGAAGACACGAGATTGTGCACGGTAGTTTATTATCTTGGGTTAGTAATTTGCGAGAAGCAGTGGGCTTGGTGACTTTGTCGCTAGTTCAAATGATTTTTGGCCCCATGTTAGCGACAAACAATTTAGAGTCTATGGACAACAACTTCCACATTTTGTGGCTAACCTAACAGAATCGTTATTCTTTGTCGGTAAATTTATAATGCATTTGGACCATAGATTTCACTATCTCAAAATTCATTTATAACTATATAAATCATATATAATTATAATTGAATAGAATATGCTACACAAGTTACAGATGGAATTAAAATTCCAAACCACTTTATTTACGATATAATGAATTAAGCCTTCTGAGGCCGTGATGTAATTTCAGCATCTCGTTGGAACTCAGTCATTAAGTAGGAGATAAATATAAATTGTAGCCGTGAGATACAAAACAGCACAAATCCAATAATATAGTTTTGAGATACACGATTTTTTGGATAGCTTTAATTCTGTTCATTCTGTAAAGCTGATTATTTATCTTTGTATAAGGATATTACGATGATTTTCAAGAAGCAAAAGTTTTATTGATGTGTATAAAATTATATTTAAAAATTAATTTCTGAAAATCGTGATTTTGCATCTCCGTGTTATTACATAGATTTCTTAGACTATTTCTGATAAGTAATTTATATTATTAATATATTAAACAATATTTAGGAATATGATAATTGTTCATATTATGTGTAATGTAATACATATTCTAGCGAACAACGGATTCGTGGTATATGATGTAAAAGTAAATTAGAAAGTATTCTCAATTTGTAAAATACTACACATTATTGCTTTCTCCACGTAGTGCATAGTACAAAGGTAAGTAAGGCATAGTAAAAAAAAAAAAAATCGATACCGAGATTTCTCTGGAAATGCACGTCTTCGGGTGCCCTGAAAAACAGGAATAATCATGGTTAGAAAAAGAGCCACGTGTGTATGTGTGTGTGTGTGTGTGATTGTGTAGGTACAGGGGACTCTAGGGGACAAAAGGGTTCATGATATTTGACATAAAAGTAAATTAGGTTGAGAGGTTGAGAAAATATTGACTCTAGCCGAAAATTTCAAAACCAAGATTTCACTGGAAATGCACCTCTTTGGGTCCTCTGAAAAACAGGAAAAATCACGAATTTAGAAAAAGATCCATATCTGTGTGCGTGTGTGTGTCCATGAACAACATAGGTAACTCAAAAACGAAAAAAAAAATGCAAAGCTTTATATTTAAATTCAACATCTTCCAAGGATGCGACACGATTTTCCATAAAATCTTCCCACTCCAAATTATGCTTTACATGGGAAAATTACAAACATTTTTATTTTCTCAAAAATTGCTTTAACGGTTTTGATTAAAAAGCGGTTTATAAAAGTTATCTGCATGATAAATAAAATGTATAGCATGAATTTCCTTGGAATGCATCTAAGGTCTGTGTTCATTCTGAACACTTTTGCATAATTGATATTCCGTAAGAGATAGACAAAATCTGATTTTACAAGACATGTAGATTTGGTCAAATCACATAATCTATGTCACATACATTTGTTTTATGGAGTTAACCATTTTTCAATATATTTTTGTCATTTATTTAAATGTTCTTATATTATAATTTTTTTTCAAATGAGAAGTCGGCATTCGTTTTTCTTATGTTTTACTCCTGGCCCATGCCAGGAGAACTTGATTTAAATGCCATCACATAACGATCATCACTTAGCCTAGGGTATTCCTTATTTCCGTTCTACTTAGGAGAAACTGAGTAATAGGACCATTTCTGCTAATTTACACCTTTATTAGCACACAGTAGTTAAAATAATAAGCTTTTTCTAAGTGTAGTTTGTGACAATGGATAAAGTATTATGAAAGGAACATATCTGAATTTTAATAACCAGGGCCTCTGAGGCTTTTAACGACATCTCATGGGAATATGCTTCCTGAAGTAATCTGATGTCAACAGGTAATTTAACTTTAAATTCAAATTTCTCAGGTAAGCTAGGATTAAAATGAACTTTACTTAACGTGGAGGGAATAACGGTGAAGTTGAGAAATGCTATTAAAAGTAAAGACCTATTAGGATGTACTTTAACAAAACGTTACTGGAATTACTCTTGATTGGTAGTTTTTATTACTTCATTCTACTGCTTCACACTGGTTGGTTCTAATTATCATATGACATCACTTAAAGAAATGGGAAGGACAATCTTGACACTACTAATCTTATATTATATGGTGTTTAGCTACGTTTAGTCAACCCTAATTAGAACCCCATTAATACAATGTTACGTCGCGGCACGTTACGCTATGCTCGTCGCAAACCCGGGTTTACTTATCCGCCTGTTGTAATGTGTATTGCTAGGATGTGTCGATATTCTAGAATTTGTATTTTTACTTTCTCTAGCCCGCATGTGCAATGTATATAATGCATAGAGCAGGTATTTTAATGCACCCAAAAATCGATACCGATTTCATCGGAAATATATGCTTTGGGGTCCCCTGATTCCGAAAAAAAAAAAAAAAAATTACTTTCTCTACACGTACCATGTACATAACGAATACAGAAGGTATTGCACTCCACCCAAAAATTCGATACAGATTTCACCGGAAATATGTTTTAAGGTCCCCTGTATCAAAAAAATGTCAAAAAAGGTTCATGTGTGTGTCCGAGTGTCCGTGTGTCTGTGAGCACGATAACTCAAAAACGAAAAGTGGGTAAAATACCAAACTTGGTATTTAAGTTCAGTATCTTCCAGGTATACGCCAAGAAGATTTTGAGAAAAATATCCCCACCCCAAACTACCCTTAACATGGAACTTTTGTTCGAAAATTTTGATTTTCTTAAAAATGGCTCTAACGATTTTGATTAAAATATCGTATATTAAAGACATTTACCTGAATAATAAAATGTATATCTTGAATTTTCTGGGAATAGTCTCTAAAAACTACTTTATTCTGGATGAATTTTACAGAATTTTAAGTAACTTTAACAAAAACTTACCACACAAAAATGTAGAGCATGTTAAAACACACAATTTCTGTTATATACATTGTTTTTTGTGGAGTTGATCTTTTTTGAGATATTCCTTGATTTTGGTTTCAGCTTTAAAAAACTTACTTTTCTCATACAGGAATTTGTCAACTCCTGTCCATACATACACACAAAGGAATTTCAGTCACATAGCAACCAGCTTTTGACTATCACTTTGACCTATATTACTCCCTTATTTCGCTTCTACTTACAAGTAAGCAAGTAATAATACTATTTCTTGATTAGCATGAAGTAAATAGAAGCATAAGCTTTTTAACAATAATTTGTTCTAGAGATGAAAGAGAAAGTCATGTGAATGGAACCCATAAGATTTTTTAGAAAAAGGTCGAAAAAATTTTAAACATGAAAAATTTTTAAGAAATATTTACATCCCAAATAAAATGTATATCTTGAAATTTCTGGAAATAGCTTCTAAAAACCTAATCATTCTGGATGAATTTTGCCGAATTTTGCTTAACTGCTAAACTGTAAGAGATAGAAAAAAAAAACTTACTGCAAAAAATGTAGACCTCGTCAAAACAAACAATTTATGTCCTATTCATTTTTGTTGTGGAGGTTACCGTTCCAGAGGTATTCCTTGTTATTGGTTTCAATTGCAAAGTAGGTACTTATACTTTTCTCAGACAGGAAGTGTCCGTTTTTCTTTTGTTCTTCTCCTGGCCAGCAAAGAAGCGATTTGAAATGACAATCGCATAACGACAGATTTTAAAACATTTGATTATCACTTTAGCCTAGTGCACTTTTTTTTTCTTCTTTTTTTTTTTTGTAGCTTAACATCCTTTAACCTGGTTTGGTCATATCGGACGATGAATGCAATTGATGATATGATGCTCAAATGATCTCGGGGTCCATGGAGCTTAAAGTTACTCGACATTCGTCTTCTCAGGATAAGGGAAAACCCCGAAGAAAACCTTACCCGGGTAACTCACCCTAAGTGAGATTCGAGCTCACGATCTTTTGAACGTGAGGCAGACATGCTACCACCACGCTACCCAGGCGGGCGCCTAGTGCATTCTCTTACTACTTATAAGGAAATAACTAATAAGAACATTCTGCTAATGTTTATCTCTATTAGTATGGTGTAGAAAGAAGAATAATCTTTTGTAAGAAGTTTGTTTGTAGAGCAGCTAGAGAAAGTCATATAGGTGTAACACATCAGACTTTTTATCTTCCGCTTACGCTGCTTTTTTACTTTCTCTAGCCCCGTATGTACAATGTACATAGGGATAGAGAAGTATTGTATTCCACCCAAATTTCGATACGGAGATTTCACCGGAAATACATGTTTTACGACCCCCTGTATCCAAAAAAAAGCATTTTCAGAAAAAGGTCCGCGTGTCTGTGAACACGATAACTCAAAAACGAAAATTAGCTAAAATACCAAACTTGGTATTTAAGTTTAGTATCTTCCAGGGGTGCGACACGAAGATTTTGAGAAAATCCCCCACCCCAAACTACCCTCTACATGGAACTTTTTTTCGAAAAGTTTGATTTTCTTGAAAATGGCTCTAACGATTTTGATTAAAATACCATATATTAAAGGTATTTAGCTGACAAATAAAATGTATATCTTGAATTTTCTGGGAATAGCTTTTGGTGACCTGTTTATTCTGGATGAATTTTGCTTAATTTGGCATAACTAGTAAAGAGTAAGAGATAGACAAAAACTTACTGTACAACAAATGTAGGTCTTGTTAAAATACACAAGTTATGTCACATACAATTTTTCACGTGGAGCTTACCGTTTTTGAGGTATTCGTTGTTATTAGTTTCAGTTGTGAAGTATTTATACTTTTCTCAGACGGGAGTGTCCGTTTTTCTTTTGTTCTACTCCTGGCCAAAGAAGCGATTTGTAATGACCATTGCATATCGATAGCTTTTAAAACATTTGACTCTTGGTTTAGTCTAATGTAATTTTCTTCCTACTTATACGGAACTAAATAATAAGAACATTGTGCTAATGAGTATCTCGATTAGCAAGGTGCAGAAAGAATTATCTTATGTAAAAAAGTTGTAGAACAGCTAGAGAAAGTCATGTGAGTGTAACATATCAGAGTTTTTATATAGGTAGTAGAGTTTTAACATTGGCAAATAAGTCTTATAATCCTTAACTCTTGATTGTTCGCTTTTGTGGTGTTAATTTTGGGCGAGGCCTATTTGGTGTCGGGATTATGTACTGTGTCCTATTTTCTCTTTCTTACTTCAGAAAGAAAAATTCCGTAAATTTGCGAGTAAAATTCCATAACATTATAATTAGGAATGAAATTTCCTTGTAAAAACATGCCACATATATCCAAATTGTTCACTTATGATCATGTGTAGAGAAGCTATTGCACTCCCCCCAAAAATTCGATACATAGATTTCACTGGAAATACAAGTTTTAAGGTCCTCTGCGTAACAAAATCTGGAGAAAGGTCCGTGTATCTGTGCGGGCGAGACTGTATGTATCCCTATGTCCTTGAATCTGTGAACACATGACTCAAAACGAAAAGCCCGTAAAATACCAAACTTGGTATTTAAATTTAGTATCTTCCAAGGATGAGACACGATTTTGAGGAAAATTCTTCCACTCCATATGCTTTTTACATGCAAAAAATTTAGAATATTTTTATTGTATCAAAAATTGATCTAACGATTTTGATTAAAATATCCTAAGTATATTAAGGTTATTTATTTACATGACAAATAAAATGTATATACCTATTGCATTTTCAGGGTATAGCATCTGAAAACCTCTTCATTTTGGTTAACTTTTGCATAGCTGGCAAACCAAAGAAGATATACAAAAATTTACAAAAACGTGGATCTTGTAAAAACACACAATTTATGCTATATACATTTTTTGTGGAGTTGACCTTGCTATTGATTTCAGTTTTAAAGCAATTCAACATTTTTCATACGGGAGTTTGTCTACTCCTAGCCATGCAAAGAAACGAATTTCGATCACAAATCAACCAGCTTTTAAAGGATTTGACTATCGCTTTAGCCTAATTATTTATTTATTTCCCTTCTACTTACAAAGAAGCAACTAACTGTTTATTAGCATGAAGTAGTTAGAATAATACGCTTTTTGACAATAATTTGCTATAGAGAAACAGATAATATCATGTGAATGGAATACTTAGATATTTGTGGAGTAAGATTTTAATTATCTCTTCCGGATTACCGAATTTTTAAAACTAATTAAAGAATGAAGAGCTGTTGCCAGGAAATAGTTCAACCAATAGTTCCCGCAAATATCTCCAACATGTATTATTTAATAAAATTCGTTAAAACCATTTATTTGGAGGGGAAATTCAGACACAACGATATTTTTTCTAGATAAAGGACAGCTTTAAATGAGAGGGTGGTTTTGAAAGTATTTGTATTCATATGTTTTGAGTTGTGCTGTTCACAGATATTCGGAGACTGAGATTTATTCACACCACACACACACACACACACACACACACACACACACACACACACACACACACACACACACACACACACAGAGGCGCGCGTGTAGAAGATATTTATAAATGCGTTTTATCAGATTCGAAATCTAGATATATTTCCGTTTATACCAATGGTATTAATTTTTGGATGGACTTCGTCTAATTGCTATAGATAAGCAGAAGTGAAAATAAGAGAACATATAGCAATTTGATATACTTGAGTCCAGCGGTTTGATAAAGAGAGAGAGAGAGCGAGAGAGAGAGAATGTGTGTGTGTGTGTGTGTGTGTGTGTGTGTGTGTGTGGAATCCGGTCAACCACTAGCTGTCCTCTTTACGTTGAACCATCCTATGAAGTAGAAGCAATCATCGCTAGATGGCAGGACACAGCAGAAGTTTTATAGCGCTCTCTCGCAATGATTCGTTGAACTATTTGAAGCGATATCTCGCCTTAAAAGTTACGGCACCCTGGGTGTTTTGTGAATATCTAGAATTCTATAGGAAATACAATTGTATAACAGGTTTAAAATAATATTTTAATTAGCTTGTGGTTACTTTTACTATCCTTGAATTGGACGAAGAAATGTTCCACGGGATTTAAATCCTTTTCGCGATGTTCTGCAGTTACAGATATTCCACGCATCAAAAAGTTATTAAACTATGGACATGTATTACTTTTTCTACCACATACAAATAGGAGGAAGAGGAAGTGTTTGCTATATTCTATTTAAATTTCGAAGTTGAGATCTTTCTAGAGGACCACACTTGATGAGTAATTTCGGTATATTCCAAAATACAACATCAAGATTTTAAAGAAAATCCTCCAACACAAACTATCCTTTGAATGCAAAACAATTTCGGAAATACTGATTTAAAAATGACTCAATAACTTTAATTAAGCTAGCACATGTTTAAGATATCTTCATAGAAAATAGTTTTCAGGAAGTAGCAATGAAGTATTTCTAATTGTGATGACTTTAGATAAATGGTAAACCGTAAGTAATAAACAAACTTTTACTCAACAAAAAATGTAGATCTGCTTAAAACACACAATTTATATCAAATACATTTTTTGCGAAGTTAACTTATTCCTAAGTATTGCTTTTTCAACCTTGTCACGCAAAGAGAATGAATTTTCAGTGGCATTACTTAGTAAACATCTCATAAAATATGACTTCCTTAAGGTAGGTTATTCATTTACTCCCCCCTTGCGCCCACAAAAAAAATCTGCAATAAAACCCTTTTTGCTTAACCTTAGCATGAAATGCGTGGAGCAATAACATTTTCTCAGAAAGTTTTTTTTATATAGGAATAAAATTCTTCTCCTAAGCAGAAAAAGTCAACAGTCACGTTACCCAAATTGCAAATATGATTTGATATATAAACAGTTTTGGGAAATAAAGGTCACTATGTTGTGAGACTTAAGTGGCCACTGAAGTTCTAAACTGATTTCAAAAGTATTTGCTAAGTCTTTGCACAGGAGTCACTGCATTGTTCAGTGAGTAAAGTGACGTTTTAAAACACGTAAGCGGAGCGTAACAATTGCAAGTTATAACTTTATGCACTATCTGAAAAAAAAAAAAAATCAATATGTAACATACAGTGTTAACACTGACATTATTTACTACAATCATTTGCTATCATAGCAGATTTTAGGTTTCTTCGATTCTTCAAAGTAATGTGTAAGAAGAACTTGTTATTTATAAATATTTTTCTTTAAACACCGCTTTTTAAAATTACCACTTACGATGTGTAAATATCTTTAGACATTTTAGGTAGCAAATCTCCAATAGCAAGTTCTGCTAGATAATCATTTCCGCTGCACTGTAACTGTATGTCGGGAAATCTTGTAAATAAGCCACGCTTTTTACTTTCTCTACACGTACTATGTACATAGTGTATGGAAAAGGTAGATATTGTATTGCACCCAAAAATTCCACACCGAGATTTCATCGGAAGTACATGTTTTGGGACCCCCTGAGTCCAAAAGAAAATAATTTTTAGAAAAATGTTCGCGCGCGCGCGTGTGTGTATGTATATGTGTGTGTGTGTGTGTGTGTGTGTGTGTGTGTGTGTGTGTGTAAGTGTGCGCCTGTGGACACCAAAGCTCAAAAACGAAACATCCGTTAAATACCAAACTGGATATTAATGTTCAGTATCTTCCAAGGATGTGACACGAAGATTTTCAAGAAAACTCCCCCACCCCCAACTATCCTTTGCATGGAAAAAATTCAAAAATATTGATTTTCTCAAAAATGGCTCCAACGATTTTAATTAAAATATAGTATATTAAAGATATTTACCCAACAAATAAAATGTATCTTGAATTTTCTGGAAATAGCCTACTTTATTCTGGATGTATTTTACGAAATTTTGCATAACTGTTACCCTAAGAGATGGAAAAAAACTTACTATACAAAAAATGTAGAGCACGTTAAAACACACTATTTATGTTTTATACATTTTTTTCGTTATATACATTTATATATTCCTTGTTTTTGGCTTCAGCTGTAAAAAACTTACTTTTCTCATGCAGAAATTTGTCCATACAAACAAAGGAACTTCATCACATAGCAACCAGCTTTTGACTATCACTTTCTCATATTTCCCTTCTACTTACAAGGAAGCAAGTAATAAGACTATTCGTACTAATTTTTCCTCGATTTGCATGAAATAAATAGAAGCATAAGCTTTTTAACAATAATTTGTTGCAGAGATGTTGAGAAAGTAATGTTAATGGAACACATCAGCTTTTTTAGTTATTCATTGTTTATTGAAGCAAGTAACAAAAGCAATTGCTTTTAGGCTGTAGAATTGTGGCCATGACAGTTCATAGCAACCTTTATTCAATTATTTCCAAAGTTTATTTAAACATACAATCGCTGAAATGAAACCGAGCTTTATTTATGGACCCTCTTTAAGTGCTGAGCTTCTCAGCTTCCCATTCAGTATTGGGCGTGAAATACCGCTTAATTTTTATCTGAAGCTTCGGTTAGGTGCCGTAAATCTTCGACACTGGACTTTACTTCCGTTCCAAAGAAAGCCATGCTAAGGATTTTATACACAAAAACAAGGGGGAAATAAATAAATAAATCACTCTCCACCGTTTTGAACCCTCGGCCTTGGGAACCAGAGGCTGGCATATAAATAAATGCTATTGTATAGGGGCGTGAAAATGGTAACTCCTTTCTAATACGTATTTTATTTTAATTTCTAGTACTGTGCAAAACACAATGTATGATACACATGTGCAGCTTTTTTTTTCTTCTTCTTCCAATTTTAGTGTTATTGTAAAACGAGGTATAGCCGGGTCTATACTCATCTATAAAGCTACGACCCAACACTTATATCATAAATAACTTTGTGATGCAGGCATTACTAGCATATAAACTAGTATACAAAAGTTGATTTCAGTATCTAATGCATTCTTCTTGATATTCACTAATTTATACAGACTTCATTATCTCTAATAAAAATCAGATGTATTCCATTCTCATAACTTGCTCCAGATGTTTCACAAACAAACTTTCCTTACTTAAGAAAAGTTTAAGTATACGTACTTTAAAATCGAAACCAATAGTAAGGAATATTTTGGAAACGGTTAACTCTACAAAAAATGTATACGACATAAATTGGTATTATAATGAGATCTAGATTTTTTGTGTATACAAATTCAAGATATACGTTTCATTTGTCGTAAAATGTCTTACATTTTGGCATTATAATCAAAAACTTTAGAGCCATTTTTGTGAAAATCAAAATTTTCGAAAAATGTTCGTAAAAAGGCTAGTTTGGGGTGGGAGGAATTTCTTGAAAATCTTTATGTCGCATCCTTGGAAGATTTTGAACTTACATACCAAGTTTGGTGTATAAAAGACTTCTCTTTTTTGAGCTATGCTGCCCACACACACACACACACACACACACACACACACACATACACACAGACAAGCACACAGACAAACAAACACGGACACTTTTCCAAAAATACTTTTATGGGATTCCGGTGTAGTTCTGATAAAATCTCGGTATCTAATGTTTGGGTGGAATACAATCCCTACTCTACCTACTACGTATGTTGCACATACGTGCTAGAGAACGTAAAAATGAATATCCCCAAAATATTTTAAACTAGAGTTATCAGTTTTGTAGCTACATTCCTTAATACCTTTGAAATAAATTATCTGGTGGAAAATTTCATTAATTGCATATATTTTGTTTTAAAAATTATTTTATGACGCAAAATGTGAAAAAGTCCTAAAAGAGTTCATGATAATGATAACTATTTTTTTTAAAAAAAACAAGCTATGACTGATATCAAAACTCCAGCCATACATCTTATTACCCATATTAAATGCATTGTGAAACACTTTCAGACCTCTAAGTATCCGTTTGTGCAAAATTTTTATACAAATAAACAAAAAACTTAACTTGAGTAGATTATGCATCATATGCACATCTGGATAGAGTGCAATGAAATGAAGCAGTGAGTTAAAAATTAATCAAAACATGTGTGGTATCAACCCTATGACATTAACATTTCGCAGATATGTGGATTTTACAACAAAATTAAAAAAAAAAAAAAAGTTTATTTTTACCAAAACGATGAAGTTAATGGGAATTGAGAGTAAACAATTGAATAGCGTACCCAGCATTACTTAAACAGGGAATTCCGGTTAAGACACTAATAGTGAAGAATCTTGAAACCAATGAAACTGTTTAATTCTACGACTTTTTTTTTTTATTCTGAATGTAAATATATATGTTTGGAATCCATGAAGAAGGTCGTGTTTGTTATAGCATTTAAAGGATACACCGTTTATTAGACAACATTTTTACCTTCTTTCCTAGGTATAGTAAAAAATTCGATGCCAAGATTTAACCGGAAATACACGTTCTGGGATCCCTGAATGAAAGAAAAATCCGATATGTTCCTGTCACACGAGTTTCTCTACATCTCTGCAACAAATTACTGTTAAAAAGCTTATGCTTCTATTTACTTCATACTAATCAAGAAAACATTAGCAGAAATAGTCTTATTACTTGCTTCCATGTGAGTAGGAGAGAAATAAGGGCGTACCATAGGATAAAGTGAAAATCAAAAGCTGATTGCTAAGTGACAGAAGTTCCTTTGTACGCACAGGAGTTGACAAATTCCCGTATGAAAAAAATGTATTTTAAAGCTGAAACCAATAACAAGGAATATCTCAAAAACAACCAACTCCTTGAAAAAACTGTATATAACATAAATTGTGTGTTTTAAAGAGCTCTATATTTTCTGTTAGGTTAGCTTTTGTCTATCTCTTATAGTTTAACAGTTATGCATAATTCCGTAAAATTCATTCAGAATAAAATAGCCTTCAGAGGCTAGTCCCAAAAAACTCAAGATATAAATTGTATTTATTAGAATATCTTTAATATACAATATTTTAATCAAAATCGTTAGAGCCATTTTTGAAAAAACCAAACTTTTAGAATATTTTTCCATGTAAAGTGTAGTTTGAGGAGAAGTTTTTTCAAAATCTTGGTTCTCATCCTTGGAAAATATTGAACTTAATTATTAAATTTGATATTAAACCGACTTTTCGTTTTTGAGTTATGCTGTCCACTCACACACACGACACTCATACATGTCTCCCTCTGTGGTGAAATGGTTATCATGCTAACTTCATATATCCAAGGCCGGGGGTTCAAATCCGGCGGAGGACGATGGAGTTTTTTCAGGCGTAAACATCCTTATCATGGCTTCCTTCGGAAGGGAACTAAAGCCGTTGTCTCATGTCGTAGATTTACGGCACGTAAAAGAACCTCAAGCCTGAAAAAGAGGCCTCTGAGCAAAATTAAGCGGTCTTTCACGCCCAGCATAGAATGGAACGCTGAGAACTACAGTGTTAAAGAGCGTCCATAAATAAAGCTCTTTTTCGTGTTCGACACTCACATATAGACAGACACACATATTGACATTTTTCTAACTTTTTATTCAGGTGCTCTCAAAACATGTATTTCTGGCGAATTATACAGTGTCGATAATTTGAGTACTAATTACATTGTACATACGTGATAGAGAAAGTAAATAATAGCCTTACCAGTAACCAGGACATTACCAGAAAGCTTTTTCTGGTATTAACTATTTCCGCATTATTCATTACTATTGTCCTGAATTTTTAAATACATTTGTCAGGTTTTTTATTTTGGGGTTGCATCCTTGGAAGGTATTGAACTTTTTGGATTCTTTCGGTGTTATTCCGTGGGTGGCATGATTCCCTACGCCACCTCAGTACGGGGATCAGAAATTGGTGCACAATTTTACATCTCAAATAAAGAGGATAGCCTCGCCTGTGCGGAAGGAATTCAATATTACGCCATCAGGAGGGAAGTTCATGGTCACTGTTTTCTTCGACTGTGAAGGCGTTGTGTTCTCAGAGTTTATTGCAAAAGGCACAATGATTAATGCCGAGTCTTAAACTGTTCACGCTGACGTCGGTGCCAAACGTCATAAAGAACAAGAGGATAGAAATTATCCAATGGTATTTTTTCCCTGCACTCGTTACAACACCCCGTACGGCGTGCATAACAATCCTGCTACAACGGGATGTATCCGGCATACAGTCCAAGTTTTACACCATGCGATTTCCATCTATTCGACAAGCTGAAAACATCTGGGAGGAAAGATATTTTGCCAACGTGTGATACTCAAGCTTCTATGACCATTGTCAAGGAACCTTCAGATCATTGTTTAGAGAAACTAGATGAATATGTCGAAGAAAATAGGGGCATGTACCAGTCCACTAAGAAATGGGTGCCTTTGGTGGAAAGAGGAATTAATTACAGAGCAAGTGGGCAGAGTACCAAAAATAAAGTCAGATTTTTTATCTTACAATTAGTTATTCGTGCTGCCTTCTTTCCCCTCGATTCCCAAAAGTTGACGTCAATAACCCGTCGAGTAGTATCTGCGTCAGTTTGTAGTGTAGCATTCAATAAGTTACTTGACCTGCCATACTTATGTGAAACTAATTTTTAAGTCTCGCCTAGTAAAAGTTGTTCAGCTATAGGTGTTTGTTTTGAGTTAGATCCATTTTGACTGAGCGATTTGTTCCCGATAGAATTCGGGAAGTTCTGGGTTGATTGCCGTCTACCATCTTAGATTTTGAGTTAATTTTTGCGTCATAGGTGAATACTGCAGTGGTTTTTATCCACCCAATTTCTCTTCCCGGTTTTCCGTTTCCTTCTCATGTTTCAGGTGTGTTTCTAGGTTTCGTGGCTTATGGCGGTATCGGAAAGATGATGCGGATGCTTGGTTTAAGGAAACAGCACTTCCCAAGGACATTACAGGGCAGTCTATTTCCAAAGATTCTTCACTGTTCTCTCTGGGCAGCTGAAGCAGTGGAACGGATCTATAAAAAAATTAAAAGAAATTGAGTGGACAAATTTATGGACTCTCTTTAACTGCTGAATTCTCAGCGTCCCATTGTATATTGGGCGTGAAAGACAGCTTGATTTTGCTCAGATGACTCTTTATCAGGTTTGAGGTATTTTATATGCCCTAAATCTCCAACACGGACCAAGCAATTTCAACTTTAATTCGCACATTTTCCCATTGCAATGACTGAACGATGGACCGGAGCATTATCAGAATGAAACAAGATCCTTTTTTTTTTTTTTGACCAAATGACGTCTTTTTCTTTTCACCTCATCACTCAAACGTTGCAGTAAGCACCAGTGATATTTTTACCCTTTTCCAAGTAATCAATAAAAATAATTCCCTGTGCATCCCAGAAAACACTCGCCATAACCTTGTTAGCTGACAAAACTGACTGCTTTTTTTGGAGTTGGTTCACCTGGCGTAATCCACTGTTTTGACTGTGATTTACTTTCTGGAGTGTAGTGAGTGTCCAAGTTTCATCCATAGTAATAAGTCGTCTCCAAAATTCACTGGCATTTTTACGGTAGAGCTCCATCAGAAGCATGTTTCTTTGCAACTTTTGATCAGGTGTCAACAAACGCGGCACCAATCTTACACAAACCTTGTGAAAGCCCGAAACATTACTTAAAGTATTACCTGCACGTTCTATTGATATGTTCACAGCCTCTGCTATTTCAAACAACTTTAATCTACGATCTTCCAGTACTAAACGATGAGCTTCTTTTAATGATCTCTGTAGTTGTCTCTTCTCAGAGTGTCCAGAGCGAGGCTCATCACTAATGCTCTTACGACCCCTTTTAATCATCCATCTTTTAATCATCGGATATGAAGGGGCAGAGTCTTCCAATGTACTGTTCATTTCTTTCTTGATTTCTTTAGGCGTTAAGCCTTTCAAATGGAAGTATTTAATCACTGCTCGTTTTTCCAAATCCTCAAATTTCGTGAAAACTCTTTAAAATGCTGTCATTCGAAAACTAAACAAGCTGTTGACCTATAACTATTGGTACAAGCTAGAGTTAAACTATTCGATGCTACCGTCTAACTGGCCTGGTGGTATCATATCTGTGTGAGGCCCGGGACTTATTAGCCGACCCTAGTATATGTTCATATCCAATGTGTGAGACATGATAGAGCAATTGTTCTATATCCATGAGTCTACAGGTGTAATAACTTATAAAAAATGGACTATGCATTTCAAACGCAAATTCTTGCATACTGCCACAGCAATGAAGGAATTGCCTGTTCTTGCTTTCCGTATGGTTGGTCACGTAGTGGACAGTAGACGATTTGCAGGACAATTGAGCAATTTTGCTCTCTCTTTCCCTCCCCCCCCCCTCTCTCTCTCTCTGCTTTGGTCGAAAAGAAAACAATTGGTGAGGCCGGTTCTACCCTGATGCTAGTAGTCCACAAGCCTTAAAAGTCACAAAAAGTACTCACTAGCTCATTTACACTAGCATTTAGCATTCGTAAGCTAGGACATTCCACATACCTTAAACTAGTAAAATATCAATTATTATAGACGCTTTACTTATATATATTCAAGGACGAAGACTAATTAAATTTAAATTGCTTAACAAATAACTATAAAGTTGGAAAGTAATTCTTTTTTCTCACAAGCCATGTGTAAAATAAGATTTGGAAATATAGATTCAAATTGAAGAATTCATAACTTTCGGGCTATAGCTATAGTTAGTCTAACTCTACCATTCCAAATTATAAAGTTGTCATTTTAATATCACATCATAACATTCATAGCGGAACTATTGAAAAAAATACACAGTGTGGAAAGGGAAAATAAAATGACTGGAATATAGTATGCGAAGATGCTGCTTGCTTAGAGACTCACTGGAAGGAATGTTGAAGAGGATAGAATTAAGAAGTTGTACCCTTGGGTACAAATTTGAATTTATTAAATGAAAATTGATTAATTTGCTGGCAGATTGGTTGACATCTCACAAAAAATTCACAGTTGACACAATCTTAGAAATTGAGACACTTTCTCTGTTCATTAAATCTGCGTTTACAAACCATAAACGAATTTCTCAGGTCATCTCTTTATAGTGTTTGTTTACAAATGTTCAAATTTGGTAGATTAAGGTTATTGGAGTGAGGAAAATTACTTTCCTCTCTCTCTAAATAAAAAAAGTTATGATGATTGTGAAATGATTTTCTCACTGTAGCTCAGTGATTATTTTCTGTCTTATTCCTCGTCTTCGTCATCATCTTCATCATAGCCGTACTTCTTCCTGAAAGTCTTCTCAGGGTCATACTTATCGAGGATGGCATTCCAAATGTCTGGATGTTTCAGCTGAACGAAGGCCATCACCTTTCCTGCTTGCTTCTTTTGAATCTCACTGCATTTTGTGCACTCAGTTTGCAGCGCGTCCGGAATCAGCTCTGCAACACAAAATAATAAAATGTAAATATGATAATGAATAATAGTAATTACATGCAGAGGTTCCGGGATCGATTCCCGGCTGGGGCAGGGCATTTTTCTTTAACCAGAATAATTCCTTATCCCCCACAGATCTGGAAGTAAGAATGTGAGAGTGAATGAATGTGTGTTTAATAGTAAAAAACGGAAAAACCAACGTTAAGTAACCTACAGTTCAGGAGATAAACACTAGCAGTTGTTTCTCAAGACAAAAGTCAAATTTCCATCCACACAATATCTTGTGACCAATGATAACCACAAAAAAAGAATATGATGTGGGCATAGCACCCTCTCCCGCATAAAAAAAGAAAATTAAGCATAAGTTTAACTTCACTGTTGGTATTTCTACTTTTTATCAAATTACATTTTTTAATGTTTCTTGCCCATATAAAGAGGTAAATTTAAAGAGAGTTTCGCTGGGATGGTTTTGAAATGCAATGCATGCTCTTTGCATCATAAAAATTTAAATGATTATTTTTTTTTTACTCACATCAGGGCAATCGAAATAAATATTACCAAAATTGTCTTATTACTTAGTTTCTTATAAGTAGAAGGGAAATAAGGGAATATGCTAGGCTAGAGCGATAGCTAAATATTTTTAAAGCTAGTAGCTATGTGATGCAATTGAAATTCGATCTCCTTACAGTTCAAGGTAAAACAAAAGACATATGAGGTGAAAAACAACTTTTCGTTAGAGAAACATTTCAATAGTTTAAAACTGAAACTGAGGAATATCTCAGAAACTAGTGAATCTACAAGAAAAATGTGCTTGACATAAAGTGTGTGTAATAACGAGATCTACATTCCTTTGTGCAGCAGACTTTTGCCTTCTCTTATGGTTCACCCATTATACAAAAGTCATCCAGGTTTTAGAGTATACTCCCAAAAAATTGAATGCATAACATATAGCTTGTTCTAAAATATCTTAAATATATATTATTTTAATCAAAATCGTTAGTCACTTTTAGAAAATCGAAATTTTTATTCAGGATGCCTCAAAACATATACTTCCTGTAATATCTCGACATCGAATTTATGGGTGCAATACAACACTTTATCTACTACTATGTACATAGTATGAGTAGGGAAGTCAACACAATAATAACTTCTTATTTGAAAAACGATACAAACAACATTATTTTACTTACTTAAAAAAAGATAAGTTTTGAAAATTCAAACCAAAAACAAGGAATATCTCGAAAAAATCTAACTCCACCACAAAAGGCTTATTTAACACACATTGTGTTATTTAACAAATTCCAGTGTTTTAATCAAAATTTTGGTGAAAACAAAATTTCCAAAATTTTTCCATGTAAAGTATAGTTTAAGGTGGGGGAATTTTCTTGAAAATCTTGTCACAATCTTGGAAGATAATAAACTTAAATACCAAGTTTGGTAATTAATGGTCCTTTACTTTTTGAACTATGCTGTCCACTCTTTTTCTCTCGTTTACTTTACAATAGAACACTTGTTTGCTCAAAAATGTAATGATCTTTATTAAAATACTATAGGTTTTATATGTTGGAAAAGTGAATTACATTTTTGTACCTATCTTTCTATAAACCATTTATGAAGTTCCCTTCAATATAAATTATTCAGTATAATATATTAATAAATTGTATATATGGCATTTCCAAAATCAATAAATAATGCAAAATACTGTATTCTGTGGGAATTATAATCTGTGAATGTTGTAGATTGAAGTTTTGTACATGTTAAATGCTTGACATTTTTGCTGAATTCTTTCATAGAGTATGGCAGAGAAAGGTATAACGTTGCTTTTGTTGTTTCAACTGGCCCCTTATGGTACACGACTTTCGAGGAATCCATTTATTAGCCGGAGGTACCGAGCGAGTAGGGTCCGTTATCTCTTCCGATGGTAAGGTGATAATGAGAAAGGCAATGGAATAAGAGGACCTACAGCTTTTAACATATACCCTGAAACACTTTGCGAAAGCTTCACATAAGCTAGTCAGAATCTTGGTACGGCAGTCTTAAAATTGTCACCCCAAGCCAGGAATCCAACAGACTCAGAAAAAAAGAATGAAACCTTTTAGAGTTCGTGATGTCCGATGTGTGATTTGTGTATGTTCTATCAACCCATACGGCATATTTGGGAAACCTATTGGTGTTTTCCTGATCAGGCGAAATTTCTAATTTGTGACATTACCACATGGTGACGAAGGACCAGTTCCTGGTGTCATAGAATTAAATCACGACTTTCGGCCGTACAAATGGTGGAATTTCGCCCAGAGCCTCTTTCGTAGAGGCTTTTTTTTTTTACGTGCAAATACACTTTACATGGGATGCACGGCTTACTTCTCTTCTGAAGGAGATCATGTCAAGGATTTTAGTCCGAATACCAGAGACTAATGTGATAGCATGTCCAACTTATAATAAATCTAAGTATATTTGCACAGTAAAATTTATATTACGTTTATCACCGAGATGAAACTATTTTGTGCATATATCTGTCGTTAATAATAGCAAGTAATATGAAGAAATGTGAATTATTATACCAAGAGCATATTAGGAAATAGGACAACGGATACAGAAACGCTGATCAGTGATCACTCAAGAGAATAGGGGGACGATGTTTTCGTAAAATCGATACCGTTTTCGACTGAATGGCAATTAATGTTATTCATGCTGATAATGGCGATGACAATGAAAACATTTTGTATATTTTGCATTGATTTTGTCTACTGCTAATTCTATAATAAGGAAACAAGAGTATGGTGTTCATATTCAGTTTTATAATGAGAGATGAGCATTTAAATTTAATATTGATAATAATAATAATAATAATAATAATAATAATAATAATAATAATAATAATAATAATAATATTATTATTATTATTATTAACAACAACATTATCATCTTCACTGAATCTACCATGTGTAGAGTTTTATTCAGAATAACCCAAGATGTTTTCTACAAAATCCTGCTTAATACGAAATGTTCTCGTTATAGGAAATGTCCTAGTTTCATAATCACATAATCTGTACATTTGAACATGTTCTCTGAAGGTAAAATGCATATATAACAACTTTGACTCTGTAACGTGGTAAACAACAGCCCTGAGCTGTATTTCTCATCTAAAAAAAATCTGATGTGTTTCATTCACATGACTTTCTCTACATCTCTGTAACAAATTATTGTTAATAAGCTTATTCTTCTATTTACTTTAAGTTAATCGAGATAAATGTTAGCAGAAGTGGTCTTATAGGGAACACACTAGGCTAAACCGACAGTCACATGTTTTAACATTAGGTTGCTATGGCATTGAAATCCGTTTATTTGCGTGGCAAGGGGTTGACAAGTTCCTGCATGAGAAAATTTAAGTATTTTAAAACCGAAATCAATAACAAGGAATATCTCGAAAACGGTCAACTCCAAGGAAAAAATTTTTATATGATAAAAATTGTATGTTTTAAGGAGCTCTATATTTTTTGTGCAATAGCCTTTTGTACATCTCTTACGGTTTACTAGCTACGCAAAATTAAAAAAAAACAAAACAAAAAGAAAGCATCCAGAATAAAGAGGTCTGTAGATGCTATTCCCAGAAAATTCAAGATATACATTTTATTTTTCATGTGAATATATTAAATATAAGAGATTTTAATCAAAATTGTTAGAGCTATTTTTGAGGAAATAAAAATTTACGAAACTTTTACATGTAAAGGGTAGTTGTGTGTGGGGAGATTTTCTTGAAAATCTTCGTGTCGCATTCTTGGGAGGGTCCCAAAACATGTATTTCCGGTGAGATGTGGGTATTACATTTTTGGCTGGAATACAATACCCTCTCTATACACTATGTACATAGTACGTGCACAGAAAGTAAAAAGGGGGGGAAAAGAGTTGAGTGAAGCTTGATTGTCATAAATATATCTCCACATCCAAAATAGAAATGAAATGAATCCAGTGGATTTAGAACTCTTGTACCTCAAATTTCTATTCGGAATCGTATGTACGATGGGAGATTTGACCCTTCGGCACAAAATGGCTCGCCTCGGTATACGTACGAGCAAAGTACAGAATGTATAGAAAATATATGCTGTTTTATTTTTGAAGTCTATGTTTGAGCTTAGATTTAAGGCATTTTAGTTCTTTTATAGCTTTAAACAATTAACTTTTCTTCAAATAAGCGCTGACTCATGGGAATTTTGAAACTGTGCAACATTTTAATAACAATTTAGGGCCGTGACGTGGCCGAGTGGTTAGACCACTCAACTCTCACTTAGGGTTCGGTGGGATTTGTGGTGGACAAAACGGCACAGGGGCGGGTTTTCTCCGGGTTCTCTGGTTTCCCCGCCATCGCATTCCACCGCTGCTCCATCTTCATTCCATGTTTCATCAGGATCATCGCCTGCGGCGCCATGTGTTGTAAAAGTGGGCGTTAAACACTCTAAAAAAAAACAAAAAATAATTCGCACTGTTGATTTACAATGTAACTCAAAATGCCTGATTTTTCTAACATTTTAAATTCGTTATTCTTGTATGAAATACAAATTTATCTTCAGGGTTTTGGGATTTGGATACTAAAAAATATACCAAATAGTTACTAATGAGTTACTACAGCTCTATACTAAGCACCAAACATAAAACCTGCAAGTAAAATACATAAGTAAACACTTGCTTTTTAGTCGCCCTCCGTGGTGTAATGGTTACCATGCTGACTTCATATACCCAAGGTCGCGGGTTCAAACCCGGCGGAGGACGATGGATTTTTTCGGGTGGCTTCCTTCGGAATGTAAGTAAAGCCGTTGGTCCCGTGTCGTAGATTTACGGCACGTAAAAGAACCTGAAGCCTGATAGAGAGGCCCTGAGCAAAATTAAGCGATCTTTCACGCCCAATATAGAATGGGACGATGAGAACCACTGCAGTTAAAGAGCGTCCATAAATAACACCCTATTTGTTTACTGACTTTTTAGCCATTACACTTTAGAAGCCGGATTGCGAATTATAAATTAACATAATCAACCCAATTAAATAAAGTTCATAATATCAAAATAATTAATTCCTATATATCAATTAATTATTGCAAATCTACACATAGGGTCTTCTTGCCTTTTAACAACATTTAATTGTTTTTAATTAAAATTTCAATTAAATTAGAATTAACATCAAACAAAATTCTGATTAAGTTTAACAATACTAAACACATATTTGCCCATTTAGTCTAAAATACAAAGTTTTATACTTACATATTCTCAAACCAAAAAAGATAGAATTAACTCACTAAATGGTTAGTATTTGTATACAATTAATGTGAGGGAGACAGCTCTTCAGCATGGCAATGAGTCAAACAGTTGGGTTTTCCTTGTTTTTTCTTTCTTTTCCTTTCTACAGTCCAATACTGAGAAACTTAGTATGTTATTTAGGTAGGTTTACTCGCGAAAAATCCACTTACCAGCCTGACAAGGAAAAAAATATTAAAAAAACCAACAACAAAAACATAACTAGTAGAAATGTAGCGAGTCAAATTACAAGAAGTGTTATTTGAAAGTGTTTGCGTGAAATTTATAGGCGTGTATAGTAAGCTGAACTGTTTAAAATGGCGGTGGAGGTAATAGGCGAAGGACAGATTCCGGAATGTCATGTGACAAATAATGATACGTTGTTATCTAATTGGGATGGCGTAAGTGTTAAAGGGTGTGATTAGGGTTTTTACTTTCTCTACAGTACCATGTACATAGTGTATAGAGAAGGTATTGCACTCCACTAAAAATTCGATACCGAGATTTTTTGTATTTAAGTTTAGTATCTTCCAGGGATGAGACACGAAGATTTTGAGAAAAATCTCCCCACTCCAAACTACCCTTTACATGGAAAAACTTTCGAAAAAAATTGATTTTCTCAAAAATGTCTGTAACGATTTTGATTAAAATGTCGTGTATTAAATTTATTTACTGACAAATATATTGTATATCTTGAATTTTCTGGGAATAGCTTCTGAAGACTTTATTCTGGATAAATTTTACGGAATATTGCATAACTGCTAAACCGTAGGAGATGGACAAAAACTCACGACACAAAAGTGTAGAGCAATTTAAAACACACAATTTATGTAATATACATTTTTGTTGTGGAGTTGATCGCTTTTTAGATATTCCTGTTTTGGATTTCAGCTTTAAAAAACTTACTTTTCTCATACAGTAATTAATCAACTCGTCCATACAAACAAAGGAACTTCAGTCACATAGCAATCAGCTTTTGACTACCACTGTAACCTATGGTACTCCCTTATTTCTGTTCTACTTACAAGGAAGCAAGTAATAAGACTATTTGCTAATTTTTTCTCGATTAGCATTCGGTAAATAGAAGCATAAGCGTTTTAACAATAATTTGTTGCAGAGATGTAGAGAAAGTCTTGTGAATGGAACACATCAGATGTTTTCTGCTAAAACTCTGGTTACACCGCAAGTTAAAAGGCTTATTGTGATAAACCCTATTGTTAGTTTAACTAAAGCTATCTAGCCCTATGGCCCTTAACAGGGTGCACATGCTCAATTGTGAGATGGAGTGACAGATCTCTGGTTCCATCGAGAGTTTCCCAAAGATTTTGTATCTCCTTGATAGCGTTACTCGAGAGCTGTATATAATAGGCTGTTTCGATTTCACACAATTTGCATACAGCCTGTGTTGCCCTGAAACCTTCCTATTAAGAGTAGGTGCTTTATCATTGGTACATGCCTACCGACAAGCGATTATAGTTTTTAACCTAGATTAGCTGTATTTGAGCAGCTTATCAGTACTTAGTTCTTTAATAAACAATTTCCCATGTATTCCTGGAAGCTTATTCCAGATCAAAATTATTTGTTTTTTCACCAGTTATTTATTGCATCTCTAACCGAACACCTTGGAGTTCACAGACGTGGCTCTGGTGTTGGTTACAACCAGTCCATCCTTGCTTTGCAAGTTCATCCCTTTGTCCAGATTGCCTTCAATTCTTTTATGACCTGCAACACACGACAAAGATACTTTGTTGCGCTCTGGCAGGTTTCATAAGGTAATGAAGACACTATACCAGGTGACACAACTGCCCTGTATCCGATGTGTGCAGATCTCTCTTTGAGCGTCAAAAGAGTTGTAGAACTCAATGGGGGTATTTCAAGTTAAAACTCACCCCATCAGTGGAGTGGGCGAGGGCGACCTTCGGTTTACTCCCACAAGAGCGGACCTGCTTATATCCGCTGATAGCAAAACTTGTAAAGCAAAAATAAAAATGTAAATGGAGTTTTATTTATTGGCGCTCTTTAACTGCTATGGTTCTCAGAATTTTAAGCACGAATGTGGGTGTTTTATCAATATTTTTTTCTAAACATCAATCTTTTTTCCTTTTTGGAGTGGTAACAATGGTGGAGTCCAAACGGAACAGAAAGTTGAGAAGTGCTCGGAAGATAAGAAAATGATTGATACGAAGCAAGTCTGACATTTCCGGCATAAATGGGCATATTTTCTGAATTTTCTTGCGAAATGATATAATAGGTATAAACAGTCAAACTTCCGTCAAAGCAGGGTATTTCAGCTAACAGTTTTCCATCCAAAGGGTAGTTTGAGGGAGGGTATTTTCTTGAAAATTTTCGTGTCGCATTCTTGAAGGATGGAGAATTTTAATACTAAGTTTGGAATGTAACAGCATTTTGTTTTGAGTTATGCTGTTCACAGAGACATACACGGATCTTTTTCTAAACAATCTTTACTTTTTATTCAGGGCACTTAAAACATATGTACAGTGAAATCTCGACATAGAATTTTTGAGTAAAAAATAATATTAGTCCTACTTAATATACGTAGTATGAAAGTAAAAATTCATGTCATTGTTGCTCTTAATCTTAAATTTGTAATTGTTGGTCTTAATCTTTGATTATCTTTCAACCTTAACCCAATAGCCTTGCACTTATTGGAGTCATTTGAGAATTATTACAGAAGCCATTTAAAAAAATTAAAACTCTCAGAACACTACAAAATAAAAATACTGATAAACCACTATGCAAAAGAAATGTCCATAAACACCGCAGCTTATAAAGGTTTCTCCTAAATTTAGCGCATCCACGACGTCACATTCAGGCCGTCTTGTCGCTATTTTAAAGCAAATAGTTTAGAAACGTCACTATAACCTAAATTATTAGAGAAATCAACAAACATAGAACACAAGAAAGATAAATCAAAAGTAAAGCAAAAATAACACAGAATAAATAATCACATGAAGTTGAAAACTTCAAAAATGATGTGGTTTTTTTGTGTCTTCAGACAAGCTCATTTATGAGTTCGAGTAATAAATAAATAGGTAAATAATGAAGCTGGTAATAATCGGTTAGACTCTGCTATTGTTATCAATCACAGTCTAACATACTATAATTTGACATTGTTAATTTGCCATCCAAGTAATTGTCTTTTTTTATCTATTCCATGATCAATGGCAGAGAGGATGTAGCGAACAAAACATTAAATCCTGTTTCTTTTGTTATTTTGCATGTCCTTATTATTCCAATGTTAGTAACATTGGGTATATTATTTGAGAAATATAGAGATGGTCTTGTTAGCTTATAGTACGTATCACATAAAACTAAATAATTAATCCTATAAAATGGGCAGGAATTTCGAATTTTAAGCTAGATAACGCTTTTCGCGTTCTGTCAAAAGGAATGAATATAAGTTAAGTTTGGTCGAAATAAGCGTAACGGTGCTGAAACTTATAACAAAAACGCACCTACCTACCTACCTACCCATACATACATACATACATACATACATACATACATACATACATACATACATACATACATACATACATACATACATACATACATACATACATACATACATACATACATACATACATACATACATACATACATACATACATACATACATACATACATACATACATACATACATACATACATACATACATACATACATACATACATACATACATACATACATACATACATACATACATACATACATACATACATACATACATACATACATACATACATACATACATACATACATACATACATACATACATACATACATACATACATACATACATACATACATACATACATACATACATACATACATACATACATACATACATACATACATACATACATACATACATACATACATACATACATACATACATACATACATACATACATACATACATACATACATACATACATACATACATACATACATACATACATACATACATACATACATACATACATACATACATACATACATACATACATACATACATACATACATACATACATACATACATACATACATACATACATACATACATACATACATACATACATACATACATACATACATACATACATACATACATACATACATACATACATACATACATACATACATACATACATACATACATACATACATACATACATACATACATACATACATACATACATACATACATACATACATACATACATACATACATACATACATACATACATACATACATACATACATACATACATACATACATACATACATACATACATACATACATACATACATACATACATACATACATACATACATACATACATACATACATACATACATACATACATACATACATACATACATACATACATACATACATACATACATACATACATACATACATACATACATACATACATACATACATACATACATACATACATACATACATACATACATACATACATACATACATACATACATACATACATACATACATACATACATACATACATACATACATACATACATACATACATACATACATACATACATACATACATACATACATACATACATACATACATACATACATACATACAATATATATATATATGTACATATTGACTTTTATATAATAAGAAAAAACTGTGAATGACTCAGCATAATTAGCCTTGGAAAAGGCAAATAGGTATATTGGTGGCTGCTGACCTCAAATTATGTGTGGTCTGTCTCCTTGAAATTTGGCGGCAAACAACTAAGATTCACCTTGTTATTTGCCAGGTTCCAAATATTTTACTAATTGGATACATTTTTGTGATTCAGAAGCAAATGGGAAATGTGTTTCAAGGTAGCTTTAGATGCATTCGAAAACAAACTTAATGAAATTTTATTTTATGAAGTGATATTTTATCTAAAATCAATACCAAGGTCGGTTTTGTTGTGCTTTGAAACGTGACAAGCTTTAAACACTGACAGTAATTTAAATAATCTCAGGACTAGTTTCCATAGCCAGCCCTTTATTTCCATCAAAGTATTAAACTTAAGATTTCTTTATATAAATGCTCAAGTGTATTACTTTTATTATGCTCGTAATGTTTTCACACTAAAAGGAACATCTACGTATAAGAACGTTTAGTTCATTATACTTTTACGACTAGGCATGCAAAATGGGTTAGCATTTTTATTTTAAAGATTTAGTTAAGTAAGTAAAGGTATTAAGGGAATACTAAAACACGAAAATTCGATTAAGGAACGAATTTGGAATTTCATTTAAATATCTTCCAAATGATGCGACACGAAGATATGCAGGAAAATTCCCCTACTCCAAACTGCCCTTTACACGAAAGATTTATTGAAATTGTCAACTTTCTTAAAAATGGCACTAATAATGTTGTTTAAATTTCTGTATATTAAAGATATTTACACGGCAAATAAAATGTATATCTTGAACATACACTTGAACTCTTAACCCATGTTTATTCTGGAAGACCTTTACATAATTGTAAAGAGATAGACAAAATCTTACTGCACAGAAATTTCAAATCGTTGAAACACATATTTTATGCAACATCTCTTTTTTTGTGGAGTTAATTATTTCTAAGATATTTTTTGTTTGTTTTAATTTTAAAAGACTGCTTTTCTCAAACGGGAAGTGGTCATTTGTTTTACATGCACACACACACACACACACACACACACACACACACACACACACATATATATATATATATATTTTTTTTTTTTTTTGCTGTTTTGTTTTCCTGGTCATGAAAGAGAACGGATTTTAATGGCATTGCATAGAGACAGTTTTTAAAACAAAATTACTATCGCTCTAGCCTAGTGTATTCCCTTATTTCCCGTCTGCTTACAATTCTTCTGCTAATATTTGTCTCGATTAGCAGAAGCAGATAGAAGAATACTCTTTTGAAGTGCAGTCTGTTTGCAGAAACGGTAGAGAAACTTATATGAATGGAACACATGACTTTTTTCTATTATCTATCACTTATCTCTAGTATATGCAGAAGTATTTTTTCACACAATACTATTTGTCTAATTCATACCATAAATACACTATTTGAGATCTCTTTAATCTCATTAAAAGGGCTTTTAGAAAACAAATTCAAGAGCGTTGTGTGTCTATATAAATGAGCGTACTCGCACATATGCGTTTGAGGAGCACAACTCAAATAGGCACCGTCGAATGAAAATTAATCTTTGCAATAAATCATTTTTAAAGAGCTTATTCTTCTATTTACTTAATGATAATCGAGGAAAAATTATCAGAATGGGTCTTATTAATTGCTTCCTTGTAAGTAGACGGAAATAAGGGAAATAGGCTAAAGCGATAAGTAAATCTTTTAAAATCTGGTTGTTATGTGACTGAAGTTCCTTTGTTTATATAAACAGGAGTTAACAAATTCCAGTATGAGAAAAGTATGTCTTTTAAAGCTGAAAACGAAAGCAAATGTATATAACATAATTGTGTGTTTTAATGTGAAGTAAGCTTTTATCTATCTCTTTCGGTTTTCCAGTTATGCAAAATGCCCCAAAATTCATCCACATTAAATGTCTTCAGAAGCTATTCTCAGAAAATTTAAGACATACATTTTATTTGTCACGTAAACATCTTTAATATGCTATATTTTAATCAAAATCGTTAGAGCCGTTGTTGAGAAAATCAAAATTTTCAAAAATGTTTCCACGTAAAGAGTAGTGGAGAATTTTCTTGAAGTCTTCCGTGTCACATCCTTGGAAGATACTGAACTTAAATACGAAAATTGGCTTTTAACGAACTTTTCGTTTTTGAGCTATGCTGCCCACAGACACACATACACACACATACACACAGACACACGCAGACATTTTTCTAAAAATGCTTTTTTTGGGATTCAGGGGGTCCGAAAACATGTATTTCCGGTGAAATCTTGGTATCGAATTTTTGCGTGCATTACAATACCTTCTCTATACATACTATACATAGTATGTATAGAGAAAGTAAAAAGGTACAAATTGGAGACTCGTGGTTCATCAGATCTGATTAAATGTTATTAAATTAATTAAGAAGAAACGCGCTGAATATGGTGAACCATGAAAAGCTGCATTGTTCCTTGATGGCGGTTTTCATATAAAGCTATTCAAGTTACTTTTCAGCATAAGAAAAGTGAAATGTAGAACTACGGAAGTTTGGTGTATCCTTGAAGATCCAATTAACATCAGCCTTCCTATGTTGTCATTGCCCTCGCTTGGAAATGTATATAAAGCCTGTTTTGAAGGAGACACATCAAAAATAAGTTTGACTGACATCTTTGAAGGCTACCGCTACCAGTGATAAAATGCTCTTGTGTGTCTAATGAGTTTCATGGAGAGCTTGTTTATTACTTTCTCTACTCGTACCATGTACTTAGTGAAGAGAGGAAATAATGTATTCCACCCAAAATATCGATACCGAGATTTCACCAGAAATATATATTTTGATAGCCACTGCGTTCAGAAAAGGCATTTTTAGGAAAAGGTACTTGTGTATATGTGAATGTGCGTGTGTGACAACACAGCTCAGAAACGAAAAGACCTTTAAATAGCAAACTTAGTATTCAGGTTTAGTATATTCTAAGGATGCGACACGAAGATTTTCAAGAACATTTCCCCCTCTAAACTACCCTTTAGAAACTACCCTTGGAAATTTCGAAAACTTTGCTTTTCTCAAAAATGACTGTAACAGTTTTGATTAAAGTACCGTGTGTTAAATATATTTACAGCACAAATAAAATGTCTACCTTATATTTGTGGGAATAGCTCTTCGTTCTGAATAAATTTTGCATAAGTCACAACCAAAATCATTCACAAAAAATGTAAACATTGTTAAAACACGCAATTTATGTTATGTACACTTTCTTTGTAGGGTTAATCGTTTCTGAGACATTCTTTATAATGTTTGGATTTTAAACTATCTTTCTTAAATGGGAAGATAGCTTTCGTTTCAGCTCTCTTTTTTTCAAACTGAAAGAATTTCAGTTGTTTCACATTTTGAAACTTTAAAAGATTTGACTATTGCTTTAGCTATTGTATTCCCTTATTCACCTTACTTATAAGGATTTAACTAGTAAGACTATTTCCTCTAACGTTTATCATGATTAGCTAGAAGAACATAAAAGAAGACGCTTTGGTAAGAATAGTTTGTTACAGAATAGGTAGAGAAAGTCATGCTATTAAACACATCTGACGTGTTCAATTCACATGGCTTTCTCTAGCTGTTCCGCAAACAAAGGTTTCTTACGAACAATTATTCTTTGATCTGCATCATTCTAATTGAGATAAACATTAGCAGAATCGGTCTTATTGCTTATTTCTTTGTAAGTAGAAGGTAAATAAAGGAATGTACTAGACTAAAGTGTTAGTCAAATCTTTCAAAAGCTGGTCGCTATGTGGAACAATTAAAATTCCGTTCTCTATGATTGCTTAGAGCCAAAAAAAAAAATAGAGACGAAAACAAGATGTCTTCCCGTTTGAGAAATATTCAAGTAAATTAAATTTGAAACCTATAACACCGAATATCTAAAAATGGTTAATTCTACAAACAAATTTTTATGACACAAAGTGTGTGTTTTACACTTTTTGTGTAATAGGTTTTGTCTATCTCTTATAGTTTACTAGTTATACAGAAGTTATACAAAAGTCGTCCAGAATGAAGAGGTCTTCAGAGACTTTTCCCAGAAAATTCAGGATTTATATATTATATATATATATATTGGTCATACAAATACCTGTAATATACGCTATTTAAATCAAAAATCGTTAGAACCGTTTTTGAGAAAATGTTTTAATGTAAAGGGAGATATTAAACTTAAACACTCAGTTTGGTATTTAACGGACTTATGGTTTTGAGGTCTGTTGTCCACATACACACACAAACATACAGATAGAGAGACACACGCACACACACTGACCTTTTTCTAAAAAAGTATTTTTTCCCAGGGAGTCTCAAAACATATTTCCGGTGAAATCTGGTCTCGACTTTTTGGGTGGAATAAAATACCTTTTCTTTAAAATGCTTACGTTGTACATATGTGCTAGAGATAGTAAAATGTTAAGTTAAATCTGTGGCACTGAGCAAAATGGTGGCATGGTAACGTGTGCGATTCCCATTCAAGAGAACGTGAGTTCGGTTCCCTGGCCGGTCTTCCTGACCTATGTGTTTTATCGGGGATTTTTTCTGCGTCACCAGGCGAATTTCTTGTCCACCATTTCCTTATCATCTTGTCCTGTGTTAATTTAAAACAGCATTTGCAGAATAGATTTTACTGAGTGGTTAGATACTAATACATCTCACTGTAAGATTGGCAGTACATCGGTTTATGTAACATCGGCCATATTGCATTCTTCTTCATTATATTGTTTCATTTTGTACTGCTTGTTTAATGCTTCTATGATTATACAGCACAGGTTTCGAAAGGATTTGTCGGATATCCTTAAGTTTTTCAGAAGCGAAAGACATTTACATCTGTAGTTCTATGAGCAAACAGGTACGCTGTAGAATTATGCAAATATTATTACTTTCTCTACACTACTATGTATATAGTGTACAGAGAAGGTATTTTGGGTCCCCTGTATCTATGTGTGTATCAGTGTGTCCATATGTCTGTGAGTACAATAACTCAAAAACGAAAAGCAGGTAAAATACCAAACTTGGTATATAAGTTTAGTATCTTCCAAGGATGCTAAACAAAGCTTTTGAGAAAAATCCCCCCACCCCAAAATACCCTTTACATGAAAAAAAAGTCGACAATTTTTATTTTCTCAAAAATGGCTCTAACGATCTGATTAAAATACCATATATTAAAGATATTTACATGATAAATAAAATGTTTATCTTGAACTTTCTGAGATTAGCCTCTAGAAACCTATTTATTCTGGACGAATTTTGCTGAATTTTATATAATTGGTAAACCATAACAGATAGGAAAAAACTTACTATATAAATAATATAAATATCGTTTAAACACACAATTTATGTCCTATACCTTTTTTCTCTCTCTTGGAATTGACAATTTCTGAGATATTTCAAGTTATTTGTTTCAGATTTAAAATAATTTTCTCCTGGCCACGCTTAGAAACGGATTTCAGCCACATGGCAATCAGCTTTTAAAATATTTGACTATCGCTTTAGCCTTGTGCATTCCCTTATTTCCTTCTACTTACAAGGAAGCAATTAAGATAATTTCTGCTATTGTTAATCTCAATTATCATATAGTATATAGAAGAATATGCTTTTTAACAAAAATATGTTACAGTGATGTAGAGAAAGTCATGTGAATGGAACACATCAGATTTTTACTTTCTCTATACGCACTATGTGCATAGTGTATAGAGAATGTATTGCACTCCACCAAAAAATTCGATACCGAGATTTCACCGGAAATATATGTTTTAGGGTCCCCTGTTTCCAAAAAAAGTATTTGCAGAAAAAGGTCCGTGTGTGTCCGTGTGTCCGTGTGTCAGTGTGTCAGTGTGTTCGTGTGTCTGTGAACACGATAACTCAAAAACGAAAAGTCGGTAAAATACCAAACTTAGTATTTAAGTTTAGTATCTTTCGGGGATGCGACACGAAGATTTTGAGGAAAATCCCCTCACTCCAAACTATCCTTTACATGGAACTTTTTTGAAAATTTTGATTTTCAAAAAATGGCTGTAACGATTTTGACTAAAATATCGTATATTCAAGATATTTACCTGACAAATGAAATGTAAATTTTGAATTTTCTGGGAATAACCTCTGAAGACTACTTTATTCTAAGTGAATTTTACGGAATTTTGCATAAATGCTAAACATAAGAGAAACAAAAGCTTACCACAAAAAAAATGTAGAGCACCTTAAAACACACACTTTATGCTGTATACATTTTTTTCTTGGAGTTGATTGTTTTTGAGATATTCCTTGTTTTTGGTTTAAGCTCTAAAAACTTATATTTTTCTCATACAGGACTTTGTGAACTCGCGTCCATACAAACAAAGGACCTTCAGTCACATAGCAACCAGCTTTTGACTATTACTTTAACCTATGGTACTCCCATATTTCGCTTGTACTTACAAGGAAGCAAGAAATAAGACTAATTTTGCTAATTTTTTCTCGATTAGCAGGAATGAAATAGAAGCATAATCTTTTTAAAATAATTTATTGCAGAGATATAGAGAAAGTCATGTGAATAGAACACATCAGATTTTTTTCCATAAATTCGTTAAAATTTTGCTTATGTACCCCAAGATTTAATTATTTTAGTAGATAATTGTGTAACACTTATCTCAAGGAAAACCTACATCACTCACTCCTCAGAAAAGGAATCCGACAGTAATTGCCTCGAAACCAGCGTTCGAACCTGGAGCTGGTTTGCCTTACTGCATCCAATTTTTTAGTTTACAACTGAAGGTCGCCGTGAACCTGTTTCTCTCTCTCTAATGATATAAGCTGGTTTGTGCAAATGGCTCAAAACAGACAGACACACACTGGACATTATGAATAACTTTTTACTTTCTATACACATACTATGAACATAGTGTATAGAGAAGGTATTGCATTGCACCCAAAAATTCGATATCGACATTTCACCGGAAATACAACACCCCTGAATCCCCCAAAAAAATTTAGAAAAAGATCCGTGTTGGTATTGTCTGTTTGTGTACAGCATAGCTCAAAAACGAAAAGACCATTAAATCTTCCAAGGATGCGACACGAATATTTTCAAGAAAATTTCCCCCACCCCAAACTACCGTTTACATGGAGCGTTTTTCGAAAATTTTGATTTTTCAAAGATGGCTTCAACGATTTTGCTTAAAATATCGTATAGTAAAGATATTTACCTGACAAATAAAATTTATATCTTGGATTTTCTGGAAAGAGTCTCTGAAGACTACTTTATTCTGGATGAATTTTAGGGGATTTTGCATAACTGCTAAACCGTAAGCCATAGGCAAAAATTTACAACACAAAACTTGTAGAGCACGTTAAAACACAGAATTTATGTTACATAGTTTTTTTCGTGGGGTTTATCGTTTTTGGGATATTTCTTGTTTTGGGTTTAGCTTTAAAAAATATATACTTTTCTCATACAGGAATTTGTCAACTCCTGTCTATAGAAACAAAGGAACTTCAGTCACATAGCAACCAGCTTTTGACTGTCACTTTAATTTATGGTACTCCCTTATTTCGCTTCTACTTAGAAGGAAGCAAGTAATAAGTCTATTTCTGCTAATTTTTTCTCGATTGGCATGAAATAAATATAAGCATAAGCTTTTTAACAATAATTTGTTGCATATATTTAGGGAAAGTCATGTGGATGGAACTCATCAGATTTTTTTCCGGATTCAGGAAGCCTAATAATAATGGTGGAATTTAAATAACGTATATTTTGTTTGAGTGCAATATTTCCTCTACCTTAGATAAAGAAGCGGAGAAGGTAAATGGGAGATAAGGACTCTGTGCCTAAAGGCTATAGAGTTGCTAATTTCCTATTGGTGTTGGCAGCACTGTAATTAATAGTTGATGTAAAACCTTGAGGAATAGAGGATGCCCTCGGTTAAATAGGTTGAGTGTGTAATCTGATAACTGCGCTGAAAACCTTGAAAATTTTTGTTTTCTTTGTTGGTATTTCTTCTAGAGACACACACTACGTTGAAGTATGCTGACGTCAGAGTGTTGGCTGTTCACGATTGAGGCAATGAATGTTTGTCTCACCAATAGCATAAGAATACGTTCATGAAAGTTTACTTAATCTTGCAATTTTATCAATAAAAGCATACACGCTAGGAGGCACATCATGGTTTCCTTTAGTTAGTACATAAATTCAAGATTAAATAGTTCAATAGTATCTGTAACATACTAGACACACACACATAAGACTGTCTCCGTGGTCGAGTGGTCAGCGAGCTATACTATGAATCCTGGGACTTAAAGTACTTACAACATTGTAAGTTGCCATTGAGGTTGTCATCTCAAAATAATTTGAGATCATCTTGTGGTTTACCGGGAAACATACGAGTCAGTTGAGAAATTTAATGGTATGCCGGTATGTTACCATGGTAGCTCAGTGGTAGAGCAACCAGCCAGAGTCCGAGAGATCCGTGGTTCAAATCCCGGCTATGGCATTGAATTTTTCAGTGTGACTCTACACATCCAACTCCTTTCCTACACAGCTTAAGTATTAGCCATGCTAAGAACGTTTACACCCGATAAAAATCCATTGCCCTCCGCCGGGCTTGAACAATGTCATTGGGAACTAGAGGTTAGCACCCCTAGACTAGAGACTAGCTGTTACCCCTAGACCACGGAGGTTGACACATGTTATGGATATGCATTGTTAATAACAGTTAGAAATGTCAGAGTAAACAGAAACCTCTGATTGTCCGTACAAAAACATTCCAATCAGGTCGATTCGACCAAGATATCACCGTAAGTACACGTTTTAGGACTTCCTGAAATCTCACCCCTCCAAAAGAGTTTTTTTAAAAAAACTCTCGTATGTATGTGTGCGCGCGGACATGTCTGTAAACACATAGATCAAAAACGAAAAGTCGGTTAAATACCAAACTTAGAATTTAAATTCAGTATCTTCTAAGTACGGGGAGGGAAAGCCAACTACGTAACGTAAAGATATTCCAAGAACGTGACGCGAAGATTTTCAAGATAATCCCCCACCCTGAACCACCCTTTATCTGGGAGATTTTTGGAAATTTCGAAATTCTCAAAAGTGGTTCTAAGGATGCTAATCGGAATGGGATGAGATGGATGGGAATGTTTAAGATATTTATATGACAATTAAAATGTATGTGCTGAACTTTCTGGGAATAGATTTTGAAAATCTATTCATTCTGGTAAACCATAAGTTATACACAAAATCTTACCACACAAAAATGTAGACTTATATGAAACAAAAATTTATGTCAAATATTTTTTTTTAAAGTTCTGAGGTGTCATTTCTTGCTATTCGTTTGCATTTTAAAACACTTATACTTTTCTCAAGAGGAAAGTTGTTCGCTTGTTTTCCCCTTGGCCATGCAAAAAGTACGGCATTCCAAATCTATTATAGCTCTCTTAAAAGATTTGACTATCGCTTAACAACTATTTTTTTCTCCCAATCCCCCTGTTTCTACAAGGAAATACTCAATAATACATTTTCAAAACTCTACATTAAATGGAGTAGATAGAGGAATCAGTTAACACATGCCGCTACAGCCCTTGGGAAGCTGAGGGCTACCGACCCAACTATACGGGGAGGGGATGTGAATAGAATTACGCTTCCACCCAGCCTGAATATTTGCTAGCACAGCGATCGCTGCTGCCTATTGGAGCTCCTCAATTTTCTTACAATACTGGGTGGTCAGCAGTCCATAGGTACCTAGGACTTTACATCCCTATCCTCATCGATGGGATCGAACACGTGTGCATTTCGTGACCGGGAACCAGACCACCACGCTCTAGTCTTTTGAGCCACGGAGCAGGATAGAGAGAGCGACAGAGAGAGCAATAAACGTTTCTAAAACTAGTTTCACAAGAGTAAGTAGAGGAAGTCATGTGAGTGCAACACATCAGATTTGTTCCAATTTTATCACTATCCACGTCTATTACATATTATTATTATTATTATTATTATTAACTTAGGACAAAATTACTTTGGACTGAAGCATAGCGAATAGAAGTATACTTCTAAACACTATGATTGATGGAAACTACTGTAGTGTAGAAAAATGGCTACATAAAAAGTATTATAACGTTGTTTACCCGGTTATAAAACGTAAAACTATGAATATGGGATAAGGGTGAATAATGCTCAAACAAATCTGCGATCCAAAAGCATAGGGTTACGCAACAAGCACGCGTCTTCAGCGAAAGATCCGCAAAAGCAAATAGCCAGATAATTACCCTAACCGAAATTCGAACTCCGGACCTTCCACCACTGATATGGGCATTGAATTCTTCTTAATTGTTTTTCTAAATATATATTCCTGCGCTGACTTAGATTTGTAAAATGTTGCAAAGATGATATTTTTTTTTTTTTTTTTTTTGATAGACGGGATCACATTATAACTATACAGTTATGTGATGCAAAATAAATTAGTAGCTTAATTAATTATCAAAACACCGATTATATTCTATAATTTATTATTTAATTCCGTTTAAAAGTGTAAATAAATAAATATTAGACACTAGTTACAAATTATTATCCTTTACTTATTTAATTTTTTTTTTAAATTAATAACTTGTCTTTGATGTAAGTAAGCATCATAAATATTTTTATTCTGTTTTAAATTTCGTGAAATTTGAGGCTTTACAGAATCACTTAATTGTTTCTCACTGTGGTCTGCAAATTAATTTAATTCGACATTCACCTGTAGGTTATTAAAACCAAATTTCATATCTCCTCTATGACAGTACGTCAAAACGTTAAACTATTTGCCAAGTTTGTTACAGGCTTCGCCTGAATTTTAATCACTGTTCAAACTTTAAAAAATGTTTTGTGTTTTGTAATGCAGCATTATTTATTTATTTATTTTATTTTTTTTTGAAATGACTTCTTTAGCCTAGCACATTATTTTGAGGGTTTAAAGTGCGAATTTTCAAATTTTAATTATTTTGAACCTACATGCTTAGATTTCTTCCTTTGTTGTTGTTGTTGTTGTAAATGTTGTATATTTAAAATTATTAAAAGAGAAGAAAATAAATTTTATGTTTTTCACACTTAAGTTTTCTAACTGTTTCAACGTTTTATGTCTATTTCAAAATCAATAATAAGTAACATCAGTACACAATAATTATATTCTACGTGGGCCTGGAGGTAATCCAGATTAACGAATATCCGTAAATTGCCAAAAAAAAAGCTATTAAACTAATAGAAACTTTGATGTATGATAGCTCAACAGTCACTGTAGCACTGCTAAAGCAGAAGAGAATTTCTACGATCACTGCCGAATCTGACAAGTGGATTAAACATACTCACAATACTTGGTTTTAATAATGGGAATTTTATCAATAGGATTTGTTGATTTAGCTTTTTTACTTTCTCTACATGAACAATGCACATGGTAGATAGAGAAGGGATTGTATTGCACCAAAAAATTTATGTCGACATTTCACTGGAAGTATGTTTTGACCTCCCCCGAACCAAAAAACATCACTATTAGAAAAAGGTACGTAATGTGTGTCTGTGCAGAGCATAGCTTAAAAATGAAAATAACATAAATTACCAAACTTGGATTTAAGTTTGGTATCTTCCAAGGATGCGACTTGAAGATTTTCAAGAAAACCTATGAAACTACGCTTAACATTGGCAAATGTTTGTAAATAATGTTTTTCCCAAAAAATGGTCATAACGATTTCGATTAAACTACCGTATATTAAAGATATTTATAGTACAAATGAAATGCAAATCTTGAACTTTCTGGGAATAGCCTCTGAAGACTTCATCATTATGGATGAATTTTGCATAACTGGTAAACCGAAAAACAGACAAAAGCTTACTCCACAAAAAATATACATTTTGTTAACACAATTTATGCTATATACATTTTCTGTAGATTTAACAGTTTCCAAGACATTCCTTGTTATTGGTTTCAATTTTAAACTGCTTAAACTTTTCTCAAAGGGGAAGTCGCCTTTCGTTTAATCTCGCTTTTGTTTTATTCCTCGCCATACAAAGCGAACAGAACTTCAATTCTTCACATGACGACTAGATTTTAAGCGATTTGACTTGTGCTTTAGTCTTGTGTCTTCTCTTATTTCCCTCATGTTTACAAAGAAGCAACTAATAAAACAGTTTATTGGTTATGTTCCTCTTGATTAGCACCAAGTAGATAATAGAATAATATTTTGTAAGAACAGTCTGTTTACAGAACAGGTAGAGAAAGTCATGTGAATGGAATACATCAAATGTATTTATCAACTCACACTCTATTTAAAGCGTTATTATTTACATGTGTGGAGAGTGAAATATCTCCTGATTGTATAAAAATCACCAAAGAAGAAATTCATATAACTAAACTCAAAAATAATTTTGTTATTAATCACTTTAGTTTGTGCTCGACACTGTCCGGGACAACGGGCATAACTCAACTTGAAATGTGCGACCGATGGCGACATTTACGTTAGCTGCGGTGCCAACATATGTATTTATCAAAACAGTATATATTTTTGTGGTGAAATAATAAAAACGCAGCCCAAACAATAAATCCGGATTAATGAGGGCCGGATAAGCGAGATTCTTGTGAACTTAATGTGTCCTACTATATATTGCAGGAGAATTTCAAGTTATAGAGTTTGATTTGTGGTTCTTTGAGAACTAAATGACTTTAAAATTATGTTGAGCAGAAAATAGATACATAAGTATCACATAATCAGGCATCTTTGTTAACACTGCTTCTTACTTGAACTGTGTGTACTAGTAGGTACTAGGTGGCCGAACTATCCGTATTTGATATGTGCAGATTTCCCTTGATGCGTTAAAGGAGCTGCAGAACCCAATGGGGATATTTCAAGTTAAAACCTGTCATTGGAGTGCTGGCGAGTATGACCTTTGCTATCAGCGGAGACTGTGAGCACTCGCGATTATTGCGTGGAATAAAATGAAGCTGCCTCTCGCCCAGTTCTCCAGTGGAGGGTTTCAACTTGAAATAGCCCCGTTGAGTTCTGTAAGTCTTTTAACGCATTAAAGGATATCGGCACACGCCAAATACGGGACAATAGGGCCACCTGATATACTGAGATATCTACTTGTGTGCATATTTTATGTACAACAAATGCAAATGTTGGTGATAAAACTTCAATGAATACACCTTTAAACTTATATAAGAAGTGTGATGTATTGCATTCACATGACTTTCTTTACTCTCTATGCTTTATTAGTGAGCATACATTCCATTCTCGTGCAAGTTTATATTTATATTTCATTTTAATTCAAGTAGTTCATTACACAAATAGTTACGTTACGTATCTGGATTTAGATAAAAAAAAAAAAGAGAGAATCAAATGACTAGTTATATAAGATTATAAAAAATTATTTTCTAAAGAAGACATACATAGTTTAATTCTCATGTAAATACAATTAAAATGTAAATTCTTGTAGTGACATGCATTTGTCATATAGAGGAATGTAAGTAGTAGTATATGTATTTAATATATGGAATTTTAATCAAAATCGTTAGAACAGTTTTAATAGATTGGCAATTTCAAAAGATCTTTCATGAAAAAGGTGGTTTGAGGAGAATAAATTTTGTTGAAGCACACAGACGCGTACACGGCCGTTTTTCTAAAATACATAGACACCCTCACACACACACACACATATATATATTGTGAAATCTCGGTATCTTGGGTAGAATACAAAATTTCCTCTGGTCACTATACGTAGTTAATAAAATAAAATGGTATTATGGTTGCAATTTTCAAATATGTTGCCTAGACTTATCTATATTCTACTTACTCCTGAGTTCTTGGCCTTCTCTTGTACATGGCCCCTTATCAAGAACACAGTTTGCATAATTCCTGAGCAATCTGTCGCTCTTGAGGATGCCATCGACATCTATGCTATCGAATCGTGTAGTGTACTTGTCTGCTGATGCGGGTGCCGGGTTCGAGTCCCGCACACTAACAGCCAATATTACCAGCACGAGAAGAGCTGCAACCACAGATCTTGTCATCATGATGCTGCGAAACACACTGGAGAACAGAACAAGTCGCGAGACTTTCGTTATTATTGTAGTTAACCTTGAGGCCGTTTTTCTCTTCTTAAAAAACCTGTGGTTCAGGAAGGTGGTTGTTTTAACTCCTTTAACCTCAGTGCTTGTAAGGCCTATACTTCCTTTCAGAACAATACGTAGCTGGTTCTTAGGATGTGCGTGCTCAAGGTAGTATTGCTAAGAATCGTATGCATAAATATGGTTTATTACGCAACACGAAGTTTCCTTCAAGCTCTTTAAAAGGAAAGATGTAATATAATGTTTCCGAGAAAAGTAAATAAAATGTCATCAAATAAAACATTGCAGCCACTGACATCATACATCTTTTGCCAGCATCATCTTACTTACTTTTTTAATGCAGCTTCTTAAGAATTCATAAACAAAGTTAACGTAATACAATCTGACTGCAAACTGTATTCGAAAAATAGTTGATACCACATTGGCTCGTATTTCTCTATCTATTCCACAAGTTGCTCATACAAAAGCCTATTTTTCTATTTTCTTTATCCTGATAGAAATAAACATTAACAGAAATGATCTTATTACTTATTTTCTTGTAGAAAAAAATGGAATGCACTAGAGCAAAGTAAGAGTCACATCTTATAAATGATGGTCGTTATGTGAATAAGATTGAAGTTCCGTTATCTTTGCACAGCCAGGAGTAAAAGCAAAAGAAAGAAATACAACTTCGCAGTTGAGAAAAGTGTAAGTATTGCAAAGTTCAAATCAATAATAGGGAACATATCGGAAATGGTTAATTCTATAAACATGTATTTGGCGTAAATTACATATTTTGTTGAGATCTGCATTTTTTGCAAAGTAAGATTTAATCTATCTCTTATGGTTTACCAGCTGTGCAAAAAAAAAAAAAAAAAATGCTGCCCATAATGAATAGGACTTCAAGATATACATTACTAGGGATAGCATATTGGGGACCCATAGCGGGACACAAGCAAATACCAGTTGCATACCTACCGTGTAGAGACCGGCCTACATTGGCGAATGCACTCCCCACATGTAAATAATCTGTTGTAACGCATTGGGGAACGTGGCTCGACTATGCTGTATATTACAATATAGTTTTAACGTAATTAATGCCTTTGATAATAGTGCATTCTCTTCGATCAAGATTGTAAAATATCTTGCTTTAAATGGATCGCATGAAGATTTGAAGTTCGTACAGAAGAACTTTGCAGATATTTCTATGGCAATAGCAAATCTTTGGAAACATCGAACACTGAAATGCCTCGACCTGTCAATGAACTTGTGCAAACAATCAGGGACCCGTTATACCTGGTTTAGACCGGCTGAAAAAGAAAGTGAAGACAGTGTTTGGAAACAAATGTCGAATTTCCAATAATGCGTGAAATACGAAATGTACTACGAGATGTTGTTACACAAAATAATTGCTGATGGGAGTATCTTACCAAATAGTCGATGATGTGTCCTATTTCCGTTTTGCTCCAATTATATCTTGTGATGTGGAGCGAAGTTTTTCACAATATAAAGCTGTTTAGGTGCCAATCGGAGACGATTCAATTTGAGACGTTACGAATGTATGTTGTTGTACATTGTTATCTATGTATCTTGAGAGAAAATGAAACGGATAATGATGCTGATGATTTGTTACAAAACAGCAATTAAATGTATTAAATATTAAAACTATTAGTTCCCGTAAATCAGTGGCATTTATGTTTACTACCCATCCAACCTTAATCGCCTTCTACTGCTAGTGAAAACATCACAGTTTACCATGCAACCACTGCCTCATTTTCTTTCTATTAGTACCACTACGTTCACCTGCATTGTCAACAGATCACTTCTATATAGTCTGCTTTGTCAACTTCAATTCTGTCCCGCTATCGGTCCCCAAAATACTATAACTATGCATTACATTTATCATAAAATATTTTAAACTTACAGAGGTTTAATCAATCGTTAGAATCATTTTTGAGAAAATATTTTTTTAAGAAAATATTCATCTAACAAGTAGTTTTGCGTGGAGAGGTATTCTTGAAACTCTTCGTGTCGCACCCTCAGAAGATACTGAACTTAAATACCAAGTTTGGTATATAACGGACATTTCGTTTTCAGTTATGCTGTTCACACACACTCCTCACACACAAACACAACCTTTTACTAAACCTCTTTTTTTGGATTCAGGGAATCTCAAAATGTGTATCTCGGTGTCAAATTGTTGAGTGGAATTCAATACCTTCTCTGACTACTATGTACGGGTTAGAGAAAGTAAAAAAATATATCTGGAAACTTTCAGGAATCTTCATTTTGAGCTCTTAAATTGTGTTTACAAAGAATTCCCACATATTGCCAAGCTGGTAGTTGTTGTTGTTCAGGGAACAACATATCAATGCCACACGTTTTGAATAAGATCAAGCCCTTCATAACATTTATCTTCATCACGTACACTTCAGCTTTAACGATAGTGTGATTCTTGGGAAGACTTTCCACTTCCCCATAACATTTTGCTTTTGAATGCTGCATTAAATACTTGTCTAGAGTAGATAATGCCAAATACTCGCTCCTAGTATAAACCAGTTGCTGAGCAGAGAAAACAATTTGATGGTTAAAATCGCACTTTAGTAAGCGTTGTTTGTTCGTGTTGGTTGGCTTAGGAAAGAAAACTTCAAGTTTATAAGGTTGGTGTTGTTCATTGGCGCACTGTGGAAGGAACCAATTCTCTGGTTTTGTGTAAAGAATGTTTTTAAGCATGTATAAGCACTGCGCTAGTTAATGTCTACATAATTGAAATGTATTTTTGAGAACTTTATGAAATTGGAAAGATTAAATCCTATACCATTAAAATGTAAAATGAAATGACGTGTTATTTATGGACGCTCTTTAACTACTGTGGTGCTTGCATTGCAAAGGAATATTGCTGCTTTACAAGCATTGATTGCTATTATGTTCTGCTCATCAAGGATTACTTAAAGAAGAAATCGGAGATAGTTAAGCAGCATATTGTGGCGTACCTAATATGGCCATTTTGGGTATATCTATATATAATTAAGTAAGAGTTAATGCTGCACCAGTTTCAGTATCCGATATTGGTGGCAAGATATCGAAATGCTGACATAGCTCTGCCCTCCTAAAGCAATGCTGGCATACGATTGGTTTTATTATAAACATTTCAGTACCTATGTTAGAAGAACCTTGTTCATCTGAGATGCTGATGTTGTGAGACATGCTGACCGAGATATAGTTTTATTTTAAAGTGTAAACTGCAAGTTCTACGATGTACAGGTGAATTGCGTACCCCTGATTTCCTCATCTCCTAACCATACATTATCTTTTTAATGCAAAAGCCCTTTGCCTCCTCGCACCCTTGCGTATTTATTTATGGTTCCTGATCTTTCTAACCAGAAATACACCCTCCTGCACCTTAAACTCTGTGGCCACACTCTTCCCTCTAGCAAGTTCTTCAATAATACATTGAAAATGTATTAATGCATCAAAATGCTACATTTCTGGTTTCAAAATGCTAAAAATCACCACCCCTAGTTATTGGTTATGCCCTAATAGTAGTTTTTATTAATTTAAGTGTACTGGTTTGTAAAATATAGTTTGGGGTGAAGAGGTTTTTCTGAAAATCTTCGTGTAGCATCCTTAGAAGATACTAAACATAACTACCAAGTTTGGTATTTAATGTTATTTTCGCTTTTGAGGCATGGCATCCATAGATATACACACTGGGCATTTCTAAACATTTTTTTTTTAATTTAGGAGTCTCAAGACTTATAATTCCGGTGAAATTTCGATATCAAATTTTTAGTGGAATACAATACCTTATATACTATGTACGTTTTACATATGCACTAGAAAGTAAAAATAGTAATAAAACCATTTTTACAAATGTTTATCATCTCGATTAACATTATTTAAATGAAGATTAACTTGGAATAGTTTTTTTGAATAATGGGTAAAGTGTTATATGGGTGTGACATATGATTTTTTAATGAATCTAATGCAGGAAGCATATTATATATTGTAGTTCTACTAAAGTAGTAAAATCTAATAAGACGGTCCTTAGAACTTCCTTTCTTAATGTACTTTAAGGGAACAGGTACTCTGAAATGGTAAAAATAATTTTTGTTTTGCTATAGACACTAATAAAACTCTATTATTTCTAGTTTCAGAAAATGCATACTTTTGGGGGTTAAGAGGATTTTAATCAATGTAAATATAGTTTAAATGCTAATCTGCATTTCTTTAAAGCTATTATGCAATGCTCCGTTTGGCAGGTTTCCATCTTTAAATTCAGTTTTCTCAGAACAGAATTTTTGGATACTTATGTACCTTTTTTCTCAGAAACTATGAGAGATGGAAAGCAGAAATGTTCAGCACATATATACAACACAGTTGAACTATCTGAACCACAATCGTGATGTTATAGTGTATATGGATCATATTAAGAAAGCAACAACATTGCAAATTTTCTACATGTTTAATTTTTTGAATTTGCAAAAATATATATTTATTTTCTAATTTCTACTCAAATTGTATCATAGCTAAATAATTCAGGTTCAGAAGATAGCTGATTATACTAAGAAGAATCATCGCAAAACTGTGATTATGTATTGCAAGTAGGATCGGAGAAAAAGGTATATGAATTCACATGTTTTGAGATTAGCTTTTATTACTTTTCTACTGAATGAAATACTTTTTATAGACTCAACCTAATAAGCTATTAATGGAAAAAAACAAACACTTGAAATAACTGTCATGATTTATAGAATAATTAATACAAATTACTGGAAAAACAATTAAATATTTTAAGAGCAGTGGTAATTCAATTCACTTAAGGTGTAATTTCCGTATGTTCATTGTTCCTCTAAGGAAGTTGAGAGTGTTTTGTTTTGGACACAAGTTTCTTCAGAATGAAAGCAGAGCGTGCTCATAATGATGCGGAATCTGCTTCAAACATTCGTCCTTCAAGGCAAGTCATAAATGGTATATCTCTATTCTTTCATTTCGTTTTCTTAAGTATTGTGTTGTTAAGGGGCCCCAGCTATAATTTACGACTCGAGGTTACTATTAAAGTAGCGTGGAAATTCCCTACAGCATTATAAATGCTTAGACTACGCAGGTTCTTTCTCCACTAAGCGAGGAAATGGCTATTCCACCTAAAATTTACTTCTTTGTTATTTCTGTGCTCAAACGTAATGAAAATAGTTTTGACGAAGTAATTTTCAAACCAGCCAAGAACTTGTCTATATCAGGGACGACAGATTTACAAGAGAGTACGGGCAATTTACTCAGAAGAAAACTGCGGAAGGTACTTTGATGATGATGACGATAATAATAATAATAATAATAATAATAATAATAAATATAATAATAATATTAATAACAATAATAAGGCAATAATCTTTAAAATAGGTACCGCGTAAATTGAGGCAGATCTGTTATTAAATATATATTTTCTAACATTGAAAAAAAAATAATAAAACAAAAAATACCTCATGATTTCAACAAATCTGATACTTCAGTAAGGAGGTAGATGGGATATCTCCGTCTCTAACGCACACATTTTTACTTTCTCTACACGCACTATGTACATAGTGTATAGAGAAGGTATTATAATGCACCCAAAAATTCGATACCGAGATTTCACCGGAAATACAAGTTTTGGGTCCCCTGAATCCAAAAAAATCATCTTTGGAAAAGGTCCGTGTGTATGTGTGTGTGTGTGTGTGTGTGTGTGTGTGTGTGTGTGTGTCTGTCTGTCTGCCTGAGGACAGCATACCTCAAAAACGAAAAGACCGTTGAATACCAAACTTGGTATTTAAGTTTGATTTCTTCCAAGGATGCGACACCAAGATTTTCAAGAAAATCCCCCACCCCCAACTACCCTTTACATGGAACTTTTTTCGAAAATTTTGATTTTCTCAAAAATGGCTCTAATGAGTTTGATTAAAATATCGTACGTTAAAGATATTTACCTGACAAATAATATGTATATCTTAAATTTTCTGAGGACTACTTTATTCTGGATGAATTTTACGAAATTTTGCATAACTGCTAAACCTTATGAGATACACAAAAACTTACCACACAAAAAATGAAGATCGCTTTAAAAACACAATTTACGTTATATAGGTAACTTTTTTTTCGTGGAGTTGATCGTTTTTGAGATATTACTTGTTTTTGGTTTCAACTTTAAAAAGCATATACTTTTCTCATACAGGAATTTGTCAACTCGTGTCCATACAAACAAAGGAACTTCAGTCACATAGCAACCAGCTGTTTCTATTACTTGAACCTATGATACTCCCTTATTTCGCTTCTACTTACAAGAAAACAAGTAATAAGCCTACTTCTGCTAATTTGTTCTCGATTAGCATGAAGTAAATATAAGCATAAGCCTTTTAACAATATTTGTTGCAGAGATGTAGAGAAAGTTATATGAATGGAACACATTAGATTTTTTCATTAGCTTCGCCTTTTTATGCTGACGCTAAGTTACTAATAGCTTGGTGTAAGCATTCACTTCAAATCTTCCTGTGTAGACATTTTTAACTACCAGATTATATAATTTTTAGGGCCGTTGTGGATTTTTGTAGGCCTAAATTTCTAAAGAGAACGGGTTTTTAAGTAAAACTCCGCTAAACTCTGTTTCTACACTTATCAATAGAGCTCGATCCGGGGTCACAAAATTGCGGGGTTGAGGTTCGGAGCACACAGAGTATAACTATGGCGTAATGGAGTAGGCGTAGTCTCTACCGTCCGTTTATAAACGTGTTGTACTACCTAACATTGCTCACTGCCTAGCCTCGTTCAGTTCCTGCCAGTAGTTAAATCAGTGAGCACTGAAAGAAAGAGCAGATTGAAAAATGTTGAAAATGCGAAAGATTAGGTGTTCGAAACTGAATAAACTTGTGGGTGATTCAAACATATTTTAGGCGCTAGGAGGAGAGCCTTTTCTTTCGATACAGGAAAGATGTATCTTGTTATTCACTGCAATGAATTCTGAGTGAGCGTGGTTGATTTATACTCATATCTTTCCAAAGCTCAGCATATTATTATCCTGCTTTTTTTTTTTTTTTTTTTTGTGTAACAATCTTTATACTTTTAGTTGTAAAAGTACAAGGCGTTTTTATTTACTAATCATATTATTAAATAGATGTTTTATTGTGTTACTTTATGAATTAGATCGATACATATATTGCTAATACATGTAATGTAAGTTAGACTAAGTCTTATCAGCTCAAGAATGCATATTGGGAATACTAGGCCCGCGAGTTTTCTAAAACATTCGGGATTTAATAAGTAACTTACAGTTCATTGTTGGTCAATTACTTTTCAAGTACTTGAAAAAACTGAAAAAAGATAGTAAATCAAGATTGCTTTTCAATATTTTATTGAACATTAAAAAAATGAATTCTCGGTGTGAACAAATGATAGGCTACATCTAAATTATATGGACAAAGCCTTCTTATACACTCTTTTATTAATGAATTTTGCAATAGATGCATTACATGAAGTAGCACATGTCTTAAGTGTTACGTCATTTCCTAATTGACCTCTCAAATTCTTACTGTAAGTACACAGCGCTTGTTGGCATGGACATTAATAATTGAATTGTGAATTTAGCGTACATTACCAAATTTGTGTTTAGAATGATTGACTTACATATGAAGTATTTCAAAAAATATGTTTTGTTAAGTTGAGAAATTGTATTGCCGATATATAATTAGTTTGAATTCTCTATATTTAATAGAATGAGCATTATGATTTTTACTTTCTCTAGCTCTATATATAATGTACATAGTAGATAAAGAAGGTATGGTATTACACCTAAGAATTCGATGTCGAGATTTCACGGAAAATACATATTTTAAGGTCCTCTGAGTCCGAAAAAAACATTTTTAGAAAAAGCTCCGTGTGTGCGTGGACAGCATAGCCCAAAAAACGAAAAGACCGTTAAAAAGCAAACTTGGTGTTTAAGTTTGGTATCTTACAAAGATGCGCCACGAAGATTTTCAGGAAAATTCCCCCACCACAAACCACCCTTTTGAGAATTTTATTTTTCTCAAAACTGCAACGATTTTAATTGAAATACCGCTAATTTAAGATTTTTACATCACAAATAAACTGTATATTTTGAAATTTCTTTATTTTGTATGAGTTTTGCAGAATTTTGCATAACGGTTAAACCATAAGAGATAGAAAAGAACTTACTACACAAAAGTAGATCTCGTTAAAACATACAATTTATGTAATATCCTTTTTATGTAGTGCTACGGTTTCTAAGATATTCCTTGTTATTGGTTTCAATTTTAAACTACTTAACTTTTCTGAAACGGGAAGTAACGTTTCGTTTCATCACTCTTGTTTTACTGCAGGCCATACAAATCGAGCCGATTGTTTTACATAGAACCAGCTTTTGAAAGATTTGACTATGGATTTACCTGGTATATTCCGTCCCTTCAAGTGACCGCATGTGGGATTTGTAATGGACAAAGCGGTGCAGGGGCGGGTTTTCTCCGGATTCTCCGGTTTCTCCCGCCATCGCATTCCACCGGTGATCCATCTTCATTCAATGTATCACCAGTGGCATCAGTAGTAAAAGCGGGCGTTAAACACTATAAGAAAACGTCCCTTCAACTTACACTGAAGCAAGTAATTTCTGCTAATGTTTACCTTGATTAGTATGTTGTAGATAAAAGAATAATCTTTCTTAAGGAAAGCTTTTGTGTATCAGCTAGAAAAGGTCATGTGAATGGAACACATAAGATTTTTTTAAATCAAGCATTTTCGAAAAATATTATACCTATGCAGTAGAAAAGTTGGGCAGTGAGAAACGATTTTGTTATTGGGTTTAGAACGGGAATCCCCCAAAAGAACATGTTGACAAGATTGAAAAAAAAATTATAAAGAAGTCAGAATCCGTTAACTTCTACCAGGCATTCTTTCGTCTATGACGTACAAAGTCATCCATCTTTTCAGCTCTCAGGCGCGAAGCAGAAGACAGATGGTGTAAAGTTCGTAAGGAAGTGTTTATAGGATATGGAACACTCTGAAGTGCTGTGTTATGTATTTATTTTGTATTTTATGTATTATTTATAATTATGGGAAGCTACACAATGAAGAGAAGAAGTGTTCTTTAACTAAGAAGAAACGGAAAATAATACTGAATGCGTTAGATTATTCAAATAAAAGAGCATTAGTAAGGCAATTAAAGAAACAGCTAAGGCTAGGGGGGTTTGGAAACCGTAGTGGGTGTGTTAAAAAAGAATGAATGAAAGGACCTTTACGGACGTCTTAAAATAGAAAGCAAAAAGGGCGAGGGGCCGCCTCCGTGGTCGAGTAGTCAGTGAGCTGGCTTTTCACCCGGAGGTCCCGGATTCGATTCCCGGCTGGGGCGGGGAAGTTTTCTTTAGCCAAAATTATTCCCTATCTCCCACAAAGAAAAAATGATTTAAAACAAACGTTAAAGAACCCAGACAACGAGCTGTTTCAAGTGCAAAGACCCCGATATGACCTTAGATGTTAAAAGGGGCTATATAAATGAAATAAAAAAAAAAAGGACGAGGGATACAAAATCCTTTTAGGTTAACGAAATACAATAGAATAGCGCAAAATAGAATCCGCCACATCGTTCATTCTTTTCTGTTTCAAAATCATTCTTACAATGTGAATGTAACATTGTCAAGAGTAACCAATGATGATACCCTTTCAAATTAAAGCTATAATCATTATAAACGATGTTGTAATACGTTTTATAATGAATTAATTTTAAAGGATAGGCAGTTCTTCATGTAAAAAATTAAAATTATTTATTGCTTTGCCCTTTGAAAAACTTATACTTTTCTGATACAGGACTTTGAGAACTCGTGTCCATACAAACAAAGGAACTTAAGTCACATAGCAACCAGCTTTTGACTATCACTTTAACCTATGGTACCCCCTTATTTCGCTTCTACTAACAAGGAAGCAAGTAATAAGACTATGTCTACTAATTTTTTCTCGATTAGATGAAGTAAATAGAATAAATTATTGCAGAGATGTAGAGAAAGTCATGTGAATGGAACACATACGATTTTCTTTAAATATTATAATCTTTTTTTAAAAATATCTATCATAAGTTTAACCTAAACACACAAGAAGTTAAAAAAAAAATGCTGCAAATAACTTATGACTACCCTTTAAATTAATTGGGGTTCGGCGCGAAAAGAGTTTATTTACACACACACTAACTTAGACCAAAATATTGCATGCCAGTGGCTTTGATGAAATATGTTGACAGTTCTGCAGTTGTATTTCGCATAGCACATCAAAACTGCCAAAGCAAACGAAGTAATTAGCAGATAAGAATGAGAGCTAATTTAAACGAATTGCAGGAAGAATGTAAAGCTCATTAAAATAATGAAAATTGCATTACTGAGGTTTGTACATTTCCCAAATTTCTGCTAATTTTTTCTCGATTAGGATGAAGTAAATAGAAGAATACGCTTATTAACAATAATTTGTTACACAGAAGTAGAGAAAGTCATATGAATGGTACACATCAGATTTTTATCAAATGGGAAGCCGCTATTTCTTTTCTCTCTTCCAGACCATACAAAGGGGACTGAATTTCAAAGTCATCACATAGTGGCCTACTATGACAGTGACCTGCAATGCTATGCAATCGATTACTTTTCCTAATTCCGTTGTACTTACATAGAAATATACAATAAGAGAATTTCTGCAAATGCTTTTCTCGTTTAACGTGAAGTGGATAGCAGAGTAAGAATGGGTTATACAACAACGAGTAGAGAAATTTATATGAGTACAACACAGCAGATTATTTATGTTGTAAACCCATCTCTCCATCACCAGATTTGAAATGCATTTAGACTCAGCCACAAATACTTTTTTTTCTAAATTTCCGGAAAGAACATTTTGAAAACAATAACAAAACAATGTTTTCTTACAATTTTATTAAGTCACAGGTTAAACCAGCTTTAAAACCGGACATATTTTAGCACCATTATTTTAACGGCTATATACATGTATATAATAATTAGAAAAATGGCTTTAGAAGACTGTTAAAACAGAAAGAATTATTTTATCTCATACAAGAAACGTTTTTTTCTTTTTGTTTTCAATTGCAGGTTCGTTAGCCAAAATAATATTAGTATAAAATAATACCAGTATCCTTTATCATGTGATATTAATATTATTAAATCTGAATCTTTATTAATACTAATTGCCTTTTATCACAACTCAAAAACAAAAGTTTTTATAAAACACTTCATATAAAACTTCGAGGTCCTCTAAAGCAATGGTGTGCATTCTTGGAAGGGAAGTCCTCTGAAATTCGCTGATAATATTAACGGGTGATATTTATTTTTCTAAAGAACGTGTTTGTTTTTTGTAGATAATAGAAAATATAAAGTGCTGGTAGCTTAACTTGTATACTTGTAGCACAAGATTATGATTAATAAAGGGAAAGAACGTCAGAACTAACCCTCTATTAGTAATTACAATTGAAGCTCGGATTTTGTTAAACATTTATGCAGAGGAATTCATAAAATAATAATTTATTATTTTTTTTCTTTTTTTTTTTTTTTGGAGAACCTCTTTGGTATTTTAATAAGAATTTTGAGGTAGTTTGCGGCTATCCCTTACCTTAGACACCTAAGTATCTGAGAAGGTAACATTTACATATAAAATGGATTTAAAAATAGTCATGCTCAAAGTAGAGCTCTTATGAGAAAGTTGTGCAGAACCTTGAATAGAAAATCGAGACTGCCTCACATTAAATACGATTAAATAGTAAATATTTTAGAGGATTAGAATATTATGTTACATAGTTAATGTAAAGTATGAGTGTGTTTAGGTTTCAATAAATAAAAATGATCTACTTAGACGTTTATTTTGGTATTTGCCTTTTTATGAGCATAATTACTGTGCTTCATAACTTCAAAAGAAGGATTATATGCTATTAAACGTATCGATTTAGGTGCATAAAATAATAAACACCCTCAGATTATTTTACGTCAGTTTTTAATACAAATAATATATATACAAAAGATTTAAAGTTAATTTACACTAATAAATAATTATTCGTTTCAGAAGCAATTAGCTAAAGAAAGCCAAAAGGACATTGCTTCATTTAAATGCATAAAACAAAAATATAAGTTATTACTTCCAAGAATTTGTTAGTGTAAACTGAATGTGTAAAAGAGTGTTAACTGAACAGTGTGTGTACAAATATTTACAACATGATATTGAGTTCTTAATTGGTTACACTCTTAGCATAATGGACGTTATGTTGGCAGAAGGTTTCTTCTTTCTGATGTGCAGAGAAAATCTAACATCCACATGAGCTGCTGACTGTCTCACTGCTAGCTTCTTCTTGTTGTTAAATCAGAAGGACGGAACGGTTGTAGTTTGGGCTGTAACAAAATAATAATAATAAAATAATAATAATGTCATTGTTTTTTTTCTTCTCACACAAGCCGTGTGTAGGACAGTAGTTAGATAGGTAGGGTCAAACTGAAAAATGCAATGCCATAGCTGTGATTTGAACCACGGATCTCGAGGTCTATAGCCGGTTGCTCTTCCACTGAGCTACCATGGCAACATACTGACATAGCATTGAATTTCTCAACTGACTCGCATGTTTCCCTATAAACCACTAGATGATCTCAAATTATTTTGAGATGACAACCCCAATGGTGACTTAGAATGCTGTAAGTACTCTAAGTCCCAGAATTCATAGTAAAACCAACTATTATGGTTAATTGGCATTGAAGCCAACTATTATGGTCAATGGCGACTTACAACGTTACAAATACTTTAAGTCCCTGGATTTATAGTATAGCCAACTATTATGGTCAATTGGTATTGAAGCCAACTATTATGGCCAATACTAATTGACCATTAAAGTACTTACAATGTTGTCCCTGTAGTCATAGTCATAGAATAGCCAACTATTATGGTTACCATAATTGGTATTGGCCATAATGGTTGGCTTCAATACCAATTGACCATAATAGTTGGCTATACTATGAATCCAGGGACCTAAAGTGCTTATAACATTGTAAGTCGCCACTGGGGTTCTCAATCCAAAATAATTTGAGATCACCTTGTGGTTTACCGGGAAATATGCGAGTCAGTTAAGAAATTCAATACTATATACGCATGTTGACATGTTAGCTCAGTGCAAGAGAAATCAAATCTCGACTATGGTATTGAATTTTTCAGTCTGACTCTACCATTCTTATAATAATAATAATAATATTAATTATAATAATCAGATAGAAATTATTTCTTTTGTTCGGGTGTATTTTGATAAACCAATATCTTGAAATTTGGTCTACCTTTACCTATAACCTTAGGAGTTTGATACCAGAGAACGAACTATATAGTAAATATATTACATTTCCAAAGAATAAGTACTAATGGAATATGAAATATAAAAAATTCCTTTCGTATTCGGCTTACCTTTCCCGTATGTAGGACTGACATCCCCTGGGACTTACAGGCAGATGCCAGGAGTCAAAAGCATGTGGGAAACCACGGAAAGGTGATGATGGAACAATTGGTGGAATGAGTGGTGAGGGAAACTCGCTATCACAAATCCCACATGTGGGTGCTTAGGATCGAACCCGGGCCACCTAGGTGGAAGGTAAGCAGTTAACCACTCTGCCGCGGCGCAGCATTTAACTATTTAGGATGCAATTTCTTACCGATGAAGATTTAAATAATAAAATGAGTAAATATAAAAATGTATGGGAGCATAGTGATAAAATAAAGAAAAGATTCTATGATGAAGATTTATACATTTATAGTGATACCCACACTGATGAAATGATCAGAAATGGGTAGTGAAGAGGTCAGATGGAAGAAAAATATATACGACGAACAGTTGCTGGATATACCCGATATCGCATCAGAAACGAAACTATTAGACAATATTTCACTTAAACCAAAGGATAACTTTAAATAAAAGAGCATAGAGTATATACATTCTGAGCATTAATCCGACAATAACACACAAAAACTTCAATATCCTCCAAAAAGAATTTGGGACGATGGATAACCCCGGCATAGTAGGCAAGTAATTGACCTCTGAGACGGAACGCCCGACCTGTGTTTAATTATTATTATTATTATTATTATTATTATTTTATTATAAACATAAAATAATCAACTATGTAGAGAAATGTAAGTTATTTTGAAAATAAGCGCCATTAAAATCATTAAACCTCTGCGTTTAATGATTTTAAGATTGAACTGACAATTTTCAAGTATTTTATCAGTTTATAAATTTCTATTGGTAAACGTACCTGTGTTAAAGATGTCGTTTCACATTCATGTACGATAATTATTTTTGTGAGCAATGTGTAATGCCAGTTTACACGAGAAAATGTTCTAAAATATCAAATATAGCTGAGAATTAGCAGCCTTTAATAGACTTATTTAATAAAGGAGGTAAATTTCACAAAGCACTTTTCGGTAATTTCTGAGAAAAACTGTTGCAAAACGGACATTTTAACGTTGTTCGGAGAGGGATTACCTTTCACTTGGACTTTTTTAGTACCTTAGAATATGTCTTTCTTTCTTCTTTTTCTTTGTTTGTTTTGTTTTTGTAACTTAATCTCTTTTAACCTGGTTGGTCATATCGGGCGATAAATAACATTGGTGAAATGAAGCTCAGATGATTTAGTCCTCTCATGATAAGGGAAAACACCGCGAGAAAAAAAAAATATGGGTAACTCACCCGAAATGAGATTGGATCTCGCGACCTCTTGAATGTGAGACAGATATGCTATCCCCTGACAGATTTTGTTTTAACTTATTCTGAATTTCCTTAATCGTTTCTCCTTGTGTCGTTTATTTCATTATTCGTTTACAGAGCATAAGAATTTACCAGCTCTATGCAGCATTTAAAATGCTTCAAATGCTCTCCCCGGTGTTTTAGGTGAAAACTGCGGTGTAATATAATTTGGCAAACGCCTGAATACAAAGTCATGTAACTCAGCCCTGTTTCAGAAGTCACTACAGTCCTGAGGGGGGGGGGTTTAGAAGGTAGCGTCAGCGATCCCATTTGGTGTGGAACAAAGGCGTTTCTCTAGTACCTATCATGAAAGAAGACATTTACACTTCAACTCAAGTGGAGTTGATATCAGCAGCATGCCGCGTCCTTAGATGATAACTGTCGGCCGTATCTATTGCCTCACACTTTCCCTGCATCATGCAGGGTCCTTAGGTGATAACTGTCGGCCGTATCTATTGCCTCACACTTTCCCTGCAGCATGCAGCGTCCTTAGGTGATTACTGCCGGCCGTATCTATTGCCTCACACTTTCCCTGCAGCATGCAGCGTCCTTATGTGATTACTGCCGGCCGTATATTTTGCCTCACACTTTCCCTGCAGCATGCAGCGTCCTTAGGTGACAACTGTCAGCCGTATCTATTGCCTCACACTTTCCCTGCAGCATGCAGCGTCCTTAGGTGATTACTGCCGGCCGTATCTATTGCCTCACACTTTCCCTGCAGCATGCAGCGTCCTTAGGTGATTACTGCCGGCCGTATATTTTGCCTCACACTTTCCCTGCAGCATGCAGCGTCCTTAGGTGATTACTGCCGGTCGTATATATTGCCTCACACTTTCCCTGCAGCATGCAGCCTCCTTATGTGATTACTGCCGGTCGTATATATTGCCTCACACTTTCCCTGCAGCATGCAGCGTCCTTAGGTGATTACTGCCGGCCGTATATATTGCCTCACACTTTCCCTGCAGCATGCCGCGTCCTTGTGTGATTACTGCCGGCCGTATCTATTGCCTCACACTTTCCCTGCAGCATGCAGTGTCCTTAGGTGATTACTGCCGGTCGTATCTATTGCCTCACACTTTCCGTGCAGCATGCCGTGTCCTTAGGTGATTACTGCCGGCCGTATCTATTGCCTCACACTTTCCCTGCAGCATGCAGTGTCCTTAGGTGATTACTGCTGGTCGTATCTATTGCCTCACACTTTCCCTGCAGCATGCAGTGTCCTTAGGTGATTACTGCCGGTCGTTTCTATTGCCTCACACTTTCCCTGCAGCATGCAGCGTCCTTATGTGATTACTGCCGCCCGTATCTATTGCCTCACACTTTCCCTGCAGCATGCAGCGTCCTTATGTGATTACTGCCGGCCGTATCTATTGTCTCACACTTTCCCTGCAGCATGCAGCGTTCTTATGTGATTACTGCCGGCCGTATATATTGCCTCACACTTTCCCTGCAGCATGCAGCGTCCTTAGGTGATTACTGCCGGCCGTATCTATTGCCTCACACTTTTCCTGCAGCATGCAGCGTCCTTTGGTGATTACTGCCGGTCGTATATATTGCCTCACACTTTCCCTGCAGCATGCAGCGTCCTTAGGTGATTACTGCCGGTCGTATATATTGCCTCACACTTTCCCTGCAGCATGCAGCGTCCTTAGGTGATTACTGCCGGTCGTATATATTGCCTCCCTGCAGCATGCCGCGTCCTTAGGTGATAACTGTGCCGTATATATTACCTCCCTACAGCATGCCGCGTCCTTAGGTGATAACTGTCAGCCGTATTTATTGCCTCACACTTTCCCTGCAGCATGCCGCGTCCTTAGGTGATAACTGTCAGCCGTATATATTGCCTCCCTGCAGCATGCCGCGTCCTTAGGTGATAACTGTCAGCCGTATCTATTGCCTCCCTGCAGCATGCCGCGTCCTTAGGTGATAACTGTCAGCCGTATCTATTGCCTCACACTTTCCCTGCAGCATGCAGCGTCCTTAGGTGATTACTGCCGGTCGTATATATTGCCTCACACTTTCCCTGCATCATGCCGCGTCCTTAGGTGATAACTGTCAGCCGTATATATTGCCTCACACTTTCCCTGCAGCATGCCGCGTCCTTAGGTGATTACTGCCGGCCGTATATATTGCCTCACACTTTCCCTGCAGCATGCTGTGTCCTTATGTTATAATTGCCGGCCGTATCTATTGCCTCACACTTTCCCTGCAGCATGCTGTGTCCTTATGTTATAATTGCCGGCCGTATCTATCGCCTTACACTTTCCCTGCAGAATGCTGTGTCCTTAGGTAATTACTGCCGGCCGTATCTATTGCCTCACATTTTCCCTGCAGCATGCTGTGTCCTTATGTTATAATTGCCGGCCGTATCTATCGCCTTACACTTTCCCTGCAGAATGTTGTGTCCTTAGGTGATTACTGCCTGCCGTATCTATAGCCCCATATTTTCCTTGTAGCATTTCACGTCCATAGGGGATAACTGCCGGCCGTATCAATTGCGTGTTTGTTACTTGCACTTCACTGCAGTATGCCTCCAGTACTTTCACAGATGTCCACGCCCTGGAGCAGGTGGCATCTATGTATATATTCTCATTAATGAGCAGTATTAAATAACAATGCACGTTGTATTTGACTAATTATATATGCTATGCAAACTCAAAAGAAAAGCAAAAAGAAGAAAGAAGAGCTATTTTTCGTGAAATCGAGGTGGATTTTTGGCTCCTTAAACATTCAGTGTCATCAACAGTGAACTGAAAACTAATATTATGTGATTCTTAACTACAAGTAACTAGTGCAACTGATTCGTTTCGCAAACGTATAACGCACACTAATTTTTGGAAGAATAAAATGTCAGACTTCGAAAGCCCAAATACGCCTCTTATGAGATGCAAGCGGTTCAATATCATCCAGATTTGTGAAGTCTCTAAATTGCAGAGTTAGATATGTTTTATTATTTATAATTTTTACATACCTGAACTGCGCGCCCAAGGACAATTGTTTAGACATGACTTGACTTTACACTTGAAGCCTGCAGCTACAAATGTGCAATCGGAACAACAGCGAGGTTGATTTGTGATGACCCAGTTGGCTTCATATGGTTCTTCTGCTGTAGTTTCTATCGCCAAGTTCTCATTTTGTGTAACGACATCCATATCTGTAATGAGAAACGTAACACTTATGGTATCTGTCACCATTTATTCACACTTATCAACATTAATACTCTCAACGCAGTTTAAAAAGTTTATTTTCAAAGCTTATTTCATCTTTTTTACTTTCTCTATACGATCTATGTACATAGTGTATAGAGAGGGTATTGTATTGCGCCAAAAATTCGATACCGAAATTAAACCGGAAATATATTTTTGACACCCCCTGAATCAAAAAAAGAAAAATGTTTAGAAAAATGCCCGTGTGTATGTATGTATGTATGTATGTATGTATGTATGTATGTATGTATGTATGTATGTATGTATGTATGTATGTATGTATGTATGTATGTATGTATGTCTGTATGTCTGTCTGTCTGTCTGTCTGTATGTATGTATGTATGTATGTATGTATGTATGTATGTATGTATGTATGTATGTATGTATGTATGTATGTATGTATGTATGTATGTATGTATGTATGTATGTATGTATGTATGTATGTATGTATGTATGTATGTATGTATGTATGTATGTGTGTATGTGTGTATGTGTGTATGTGTGTATGTGTGTATGTATGTATGTATGTATGTATGAATGTATGTATGTATGTATGTATGTATGTATGTATGTATGTATGTATGTATGTATGTATGTATGTATGTATGTATGTATGCATGTATGTATGTATGTATGTATGTATGTATGTATGTATGTATGTATGTATGTATGTATGTATGTATGTATGTATGTATGTATGTCTGTGTATTGTGTCTCTGTGGGCAGCATAGCTCAAAAACGAAAAGACCGTTAAAAACTAAACTTGGTATTTAAATTTGGTATCCTACAAAAATGCGACACGAAGATTTTCAAGAACATTCTCCCACCCCAAACTACCCTTTACATGGAAAAGGTTTCTAAAATATTGATTTTCTTATAGATGGCTCTAATGATTTTGATTAAAATCTATTATAGGCATTTAAGATATTTACTTACGCAATAAAATGTATATCTTGCATTTTCGGGGAATAGCCTCAAAAGACCTCTTTATTCTGGATGATTTTTATTGAATTTTGCATAACTGATAAACTGTAAGAGATAGACAAAAACTTACTACAAAAAAAAAATGTAGATCGCGATAAAACACAATTTATGTCATATACATTTTTTTCATGGAGTTGATCGGTTTTGAGATATTACTTCTTATTGGTTTCAGCTTTAAAAACTTATACTTTATTCATACAGGAATTTATGAACTCCTGTCCATACAAACAAAATAACTTCAGTCACATTGCAACTAGCTTTTGAGTATCACTTTAACCTATGGTACTCCCTTATTTCGCTTCTACTTATAAGGAAGCAAGCAATAACACTATTTCGCTAATTTTTCTCAATTAGCATGAAGTAAAGAGAAGCATAAGCTTTTTAGCAATAATTTGTTGCAGATATGTAGAGAAAGTCATGTGAATGGAACACATAAGATTTTTTTCATTTATTTCATCACGAAGGTAATGGTTTCGTCGTGTTCTTAGGAGATATTAACTTTACAATAGGAATTAAGTACAAACGTATTTATTATGCCTTCATACTAGGATAACTGAAACATGAGCTTGTATTTTTACTTTCTATAGCACTTACGTACCTAGTGTGTACCTACGTAGTAGGTTAGAGAATGTATTGTATTCCACCCAAGGATTCGGTACTGCAATCTCACCGGAAATACAGGTTTTAGAATAAAACAGCACATTTTTAGAAAAAGGTCAGTGAGTGCATGTATATGTGTGTGTATCCGTGTGTCTGTGAACGCGATAACTCAAAAAGGAAAAGCCGGTTGAATACCAAATGTGGTATTCTTCGAAGGATACGACACTAAGATTTTTAGGAAAATCACCCTAACCCAAAATACCCGTTACATGGAAAATTCTTCGACAATTTTATTTTCTTCAAAATTGACAGTGTCGTTTTTGATTAAAATGCCATATATTAAAGATATTTACGCGGCAAATAAAATATAGGGAATAGTCTCTGAAGATATTTTCTTAGTGATGAGTTTTAAATAACTGCTAAACCGTAAGAGATAGTCGAAATTTTATTTAAAAAAAGTAAAAAAACAAAAACAAAAAAACAAAAAAAAAAACAACATTAAAACACCCAATTTATATCAATTAGTCTTACTGCAGAGCTTGCCATTTCAGAGATATTCCCTGTTGCAGATTTTAATTTTAAAATGCTTAAACTTTTCTCAAACGGGAGATCCTTTCTGTTTCATATCTCTTTTGTTTTATTCCTTTCAATGAAAAGAGAACTGAATTTCAATAACAAATGCATTGTGACAGATTTTTAAAGATTTGACTGTCGCTTTAGCCTAGTATATTTCCGTAGTTTCTTTTTACTTATAAGGAACTAAGTGATAAGATCATTTTTGGCATTAGCATGCTGAAAATAAAAGAATAATATTTAGTAAAAATAGTTTGTTTGCAGAATAGATACAAAAAATCATGTGAATGGAACACAGCAGATTTTTGAAGTCTTGATCCAACTTTTCAACTTAGTATATACAAACAGCTAATTGAATGAATGGCTATGAAATATGATATTTAACAAAATCGCTAATGCCATTTAAAAAGCATATTAAGACAATGTTATTCTTTCCATAAGAACGATAGTTTGATATGGAAAGTTTGATATACATGTTGGAATTAACACCAAGTTTAATGTATGTTTGGATTTTTATTTTTGCGTTCTACTGTTCACATATAAATGGACGGGAAACAGTTTTCTATAAATATCATAGCTTCAGTGAACCTCTACATTGCATTTCCGGTGAAATACAAATTTAAGTAGGTCAAAATATTTTCTCTCTCCCATGGCAAGTGGTAAAGGTAGTAAAAAAGAAAGGCCCAAGAGACGCTGTAAATAGAATTTGAAAGCATTGTATAGAACGATGAATTATAATGACGATGTTGGCAAGAGCATAATAATAAATATCTAGCTTCTACACTCACATAACTTTCTCTACATAAGCAGCCGAAACCATTCTTACAAAAGCTTATTCTTCTACCTACTTCATGTTTATGAAGATAAATATTGGCAGAAATGGTGTGATTATGATATTATCTCCTTGTACAAGGGGAATAAGGCAATACAATAAGCTAAAGCGAGTTAAATCTTTTAAAATCCTGTTGCTGTGTGATGATATAAAATTTCATTCTCTCTGCTTGACCAGGCGACTTCTCATTTAGAAAAAATATAAATAATAGGAAACTGAAAGCTATGACAAGCAAAATCTCGGATTAATATATTTGACATACTTTGTGTATTTTGACAAAATCTATAATAGTTCAATAATATATTTTATTTGCCATGTTTACTGTATGGCATTTTAATCAAAATCATTACAGTCATTTTTGAGAAAATAAATATTTTGAAATTTTTTCCGTGTAAAGGATGGAGTGGGAGAGTTTTCTTGAAAACTTCCGTGTCGTATCCTTGGAAGATGCTTGTCTTTAATATTAAATTTGCTATCTAACCGACTTTTCTTTTTTGAGTTATGTTGTTCACATACTCACATATGCACACAGTCCTTTTTCTAAAAAGTTTTTTTTCTCTTTATCTCTCAGAAACGCATTTTTGGGTACTGTTTAAGAAGTGGAGAAAATAAAAATTTAGTGACTCTTTAAGGGGAGACGGTGGCAGATTTGGCACTGATATCTTTGTAAATTCACATCTCCTACATTTCTTGTTTAAGCTCACTGAAATTTTATAAACTTCTCCAAAGGAAACCAACATGCTCTAAATAAAGCGTTCAGAATGTTTAATAAATTATTAATGCTGGGAGAAAAATTTTAATTTTTTATTATATTGTTAACTTCTGGTACATTGTTTCACTATTTCCAAGCAAAATTTTCTAATTTTTACTTTCTCTACACATACTATGTACCTACATAGTGTATAGAGAAGGTATTGTACTCCACTCAAAAATTCGATACAGATATTTCACCGGAAGAACATGTTTTTGGAAAAAGGTCCGTGTGTGCGTGTGTGTCTGTGAACAGCATCGGTCAAAAACGAAAGGACCGTTAAATACCAAACTTGGTATTTAAGTTTAGTATCTTCCAAGAATGCGACACGAAGATTTTCAAGAAAATTCCCCCACTCCCAACTACCCTTTATATGGAACTTTTTTCGAAAATTTTGATTTTCTCAAAAATGGCTATAACGATTTTTATTAAAATCTCTTATATTTAAGATATTTATATGTCAAAAAACTTATATCTTGAATTTTCTGGGAATAACCTCTGAAGACTACTTTATTCTGGATGAATTTTATGAAATTTTGCATAACTGCTAAACCGTAAGAGATGGACAAAAACTTACCACACAAAAATGTAGAGCATGTTAAAACTCACAATTTATGTTACATACCTTTTTTCGTGGAGTTGATCGTTTTTGAGATATTTCTTGTTTTTGGTTTCAGCTTTGAATAACTTATACGAAATTTGTCAACTCCTGCTCATACAAACAAAGGAACTTCAGTCACATACAACCAGCTCTTGACTATCACTTTAACCTCCTTTATTTCGCTTCTACTTACAAGGAAGCAAGTAATAAGACTATTCCTGGTAGTGTTTTCTCGATTAGCATGAAGTGAATAGAAGCATAAGCTTTTTAATAATAATTTGTTGCAGAGATGTAGAGAAAATTATGTGAATGGAATACAGGGTTACTACAAAAGAAATAGACAACTTCAACTGCCTGTAAAACAAAAACTATTAGAGATAGCAACCTAATTATTTTGGAGGTATGTTGAGAAACTCTCAGAGTTTCGTTTGTTACTATTGGTAACGCTGTAGTGTTTTGTTTATTGTTGCAGAAGCTGAAATGGCGGAAAATCCTGTGGAAAAGGCATATTGCGTGTTGGAATTTGCTAGAACGCAATCAGCAACTATTGTCCAACGACATTTTAGAACACCTTACCACAAGACGCCACCGACTAGACAGTCAATCTACGACTGGTATAGAAAATTCGAGACAACGGGATGTTTGTGCAAACGGAAGACCTCGGGAAGACCAAGAGTTTCGGAAGAAAACGTTGAACGTGTTCGTTCTGCCTACATAAGAAGCCCACAGAAATCGACATCTAGGGCAAGCATGCAATTACAAATTCCACAGCAAACTGTATGGAAAATCTTGCGGAAGCGACTGCACATGATGCCTTACAGATTACAGGTGTTGCAGTTTCTGAGTGAAGAAGATAAGGTCATACGGCGTGACTTTTGCATCGACATGTTGCGACATGATGAAGACGATGCTGGTTTTTGTGAGCGCATCATTTCATTTTTGTGGTAACGTGTTCTAAAATGTCGTTGGACAACAGTTGCTAATTGCGTTCTAGGAAATTCCAACACGCAATATGCCTTTTCCACAGGATTTTCCGCCATTTCAGCTTCTGCAACAACAAACAAAACACTACAGCGTTACCAATAGTAACAAACGAAACTTTGAGAGTTTCTCAACATACCTCCAAAATAATTAGGTTGCTATCTCTAATAGTTTTTGTTTTACAGGCAGTTAAAGTTGTCTATTTCTTTTGTAGTAACCCTGTACACACGATTTTTTGTATAGCAAAGTAAACTACACTAATAAGTATATGTTTAGTAAATTATTGGGATTATTTTCTGTGATTTTTTTTATTTGAATATTTTTAAGAAACATTTTCCATGTGTTTTTCATCCCAAAAGTGTTAATACTCTGTATACTAAAATTTGGTTTCAGTTAAATATGTCTTAGGTTAAATGCAAATGTACTGCAAGCGTATTTTGTGCAGATTGCTACTACGAAACCTTAATTTAAGTATACATATTTAAAGAGAGAAAGTGTCATAAGACATGTGCCCGCATTGCACATGTACTCATTTCTGCGGCTGGCTCTGCGCCAGCAGAGAAGGATTTGTGTTGGCTGACGAGTGTTAAGGTCCGCAAGCAATTTGCTACCAGTACGTGACTCTGACACCCAAAGAGGGTCAGTGTCAGCTGAGAATGTTCGCCTGAAGTGTGCGTGTCAAACACTATTACTGATCACGTGACACGCGTACTCTAACATTTAAATTTCCGTTTCATGTATAAATGGGCTTCAGCGTAACAGAATGTATTAGCAGCAGAGGCATGATGGACAACTATTTTAAAAATCTTATGTGTTCCATTCATATGACTTTCTCTACATGTCTGCAACAATTATTGTTAAAAAGCTTATACTAATATTTACTTCATCCAACCGAGAAAAAATTAACATAAATAGTCTTTTATTACTTGCTTCCTTGCAAGTAGAAGCGAAATAAGGGAGTACCAAGGTTAAAGTGATAGTCACATGCTGGTTGCTATGTGACTGAAGTTCCTTTGTTTGTATGGACAGGAGTTGACATATTCCCGTATGAGAAAAGCAGAAGTTTTTCAAGGCTGAAGCCAAAAACAATGAATATCTCAAAAACGATCAACTGCACGAAAAAAAATGTATATAACATAAATGTTGTGTTTTAATGCGCTTTACATGTTTTGTGTGGTAAGTTTTTGTCTATCTCTTACGGCTTAGCAGTTATGCAAAATTCCTCAAAATTCAGAGGCTATTCCCAGGAAATTCAAGATATACATTTTATTTATTAGGTAAATATCTTTAATATACGATATTTTAATCAAAATTGTTAGAGCCATTTTTAAAAAAATCAACATTTTTGAAAAATGTTCCATGTAAAGGGTAGTTGGGGGTGGGGAATTTTATTTAATATCTTCGTGTCGCATCCTTGGAAGATACCAAACTTAAATACTAAGTTTATATTCAACTGTCTTTTCGTTTTTGAGATACGCTGTCCACAGACACACACACACACACACACACATACACACACACACACACGGACCTGTTTCTAAAAATGCCTTTTTTGGATTCAGGGGCACCCAAAATACGTATTTCCGGTGAAATCTCAGTTTCGAATTTTTGGGTGCATTACAATACCTTTTCTATACACTATGTACATAGTACGTATTGACAAAAAAATTCGCATTAATAATTTTAATTAGTGCTGTTTTATGTTGAATATTTTATCATAAATACCCTTTATTTTCATGGGAGGAATTAATAATAGGTGACAAGTCTGAAATTAAAATTAACCGATTATTAAAGTAACATGTATGTTAAAAACCCTTATTTCTAAATTCAAATCTAAATTTGATGATGTCACATCAGACATCATCAAATTCTAACATAAAATAAGCAGTGACTTGGATAGGTAGAGTCATACGGAACAATTCAGTGCCATAGCCGGGATTTGAACCATGTATCTCCCAGTCTCTACCCGGTCTCTCTACCACTGAGTTACCATGACAACATACTGGCATAGCATTGAATTTCTCAACTGACCCGCAAGTTTCCCGGTAAGCCACAAGGTGGCCTCAAGTTGTTTTGAGATGACAACCCCAATGACGACTTACAATGTTGTAAGTACTTTAAGTGCCAGGATTTATAGTATAGCCAATATTATAGTCAAATTCAGTGCTATGCCGGCATATTGCCATGGTAGCTTAGTGGTAGAGCAATCGGCGAGAGACCGGGATATCCGTGGTTCAAATCCCGGCTATGGCACTGAATTTTTCAATCTAACTCTACCCGTCCAATTCCTGTCCTACACACGGTTTCTGTGAGAAAACAATTAAATTATCACAACATCTCAATCTGATATCGAGATCGAAACAGATTAAACTTGTTTCGCAAGCATCAAAGGGCATCTCCTTTACTTCTTTTGAATGATATGTTTCATTACCAAATTTCAAGACTAGTTTTGCTGTTTTATTTTAATTAGAATTGTACTTAAATTTTTGTTAGTGTCTTATTTAACCCATTATGCAGGCTGTTTCGAAACAATAATCTTATACCTTATACTTAAATTAGTACGAAGTTCAGTGTCGCAACTTTGAAACTCTTTTATGTATGTTTTTATGCAACATTGCAAATTACATCATTTTGAGATTAGGCAGCGCACGAAGGACCAGAGTTTGATGTCCACATACACCTCAGATGATGTTATTTGCAAGCATGTATCATGAAAACAAACGGGTGTCTCCTTGTTCGTTATAAGCAAACTTGTCCTTGCTTTCAGGTAAAAGGGCAAGGAACAGTTACCTGCTTAAAATACTACTTAGGACTGGTACATAGCAGTTTCGAGGTTGCTTTTGAATTCAAAACATATATTCCCCTAGCCATGAGTATCTTGTACTAATTATCCTAATATTAAACTTTCAATAACTTGATATAAATATCAACAGGAACTTTCTGTTAAATATACAAATGCTTTATCTTTATTACTACGAGTAAAACACAGTAAAATAAACATCTTGTCTCAGTGCAAAAATATTTATGTTTGTTTAATGTAATCTACAATCCTCTAATAGTAGTCTTGCCTCTAATATATTTTTCAGTTCCTTGCCTCCATTCTCAAGATCATTAATGATAAACTACCTTTGAAATATAGTATTGCGTGTATATATATTCATTTCGTTCATTCTGTCTGCTATAATAAAATTATATGTTGGAAGAACCCATAGTTAACTTAAGGTATAGTTTCTTTAGCGGGGTTTCCTAAGACAAGGAATCCCTTAATGTTAGTTGCAGCATGTCGGTATATATACGAAAACGATTCTCAAGCACGCGACTGGATTCTTCCCTGTATTATCTCCGATACCGTGGGCCAGATACGCTGGTTTGTTCCTAGGTAATTGACTGATCTACGCTGACCATGAATTCTTTTGTTGAGGTAACTGTATTGGCATTGTATATTATATTTCCGTATGAGCAACAACGTCCACATCTTGGTGTTGTTTGAAACACCCTATATATTTTAAACTGTTTTGTCTGCGTCTATATTCGTTTATCGAGATATAAAGACATTAAATGTGCATTGGAATGCTCAACACCTCGTATATTTAATAGTTTATAACTTTATGTTTGGTAGTTCAATTTGATTGTATGTTTACAAAAGTCTATTAATGATTGTAGTTTCCGTCAGTACCGAGTAGAGCTACTTTAAAGTGAACGTTGCGTGCTCTAACGTCATTACTATGGACTGGTTGAAGATTATTATGTCAGGGCCAACAATTTTGTCAACATTATTGGAATATTCTTTGGAATTCTTCAAAAACAACATAAATTCAATATAAAGCTTGCAAATTACAAGGTTATAAACAGAGATCAACTGTCTTCTCAACTAACGGCATATCATCGATCGAAAATCTCCAATTTTAGTGAAAGTTCTGCTTAATGCAGGGGTGGCCAACGTCGATTGCAGTAAAGGATTTGCAACCTGCACAGAAAATAGAGAATGCTTTCGGTGGGTACAGTGAGTACTGTGATGGGTGAACAAGCGAAACAGAATGTTCGAGAAGAGGTGAATTTAAGTTCAAGCATGAAGATATACTAAGGGTAGAACTGAAAGAAATGTTATCAACTTAATGCCTCGTCCATGAAATGGCAACGATGACGACAACGATTACGATGATCATCATCATGGTGATCGTTTTAAAGCACTGAATCTGCGGAATAAAAAAAAAACAAAAAAAAAACATATATTTTTCTTTTCATTAAATTGAAAACATAACATTTTGAAGTATTACATTTAACCTATAAAAATAGTATTAATTGTGATTATAATTAATCCCTTTCGATAAGCTAATACAAAATGCCCCTAACACCAAACCAGCTGTTCTAAAATTTTACTTTGAACCTAAAATTAAGTAAAACAATTCTGCTTTGTGTAATTATTGCATTTACAGGGCTGCCAATTATTATTATTATTATTATTATTATTATACAACATATATATATATATATTAATTGCAAATGAACTACAATACACTTTATTTTAAGAGCAGAAGAAGTTTTATTCATATTATAGCATCTGGAAAAATTTCTTGCGTGAAATTAAAAACGCCATCACGTAGACCACTTTGAATACTGCAAAATAAGCATATATGAGACGAATCGACTTGAACCTTATAATGTACTTTATTTAAATTTAAATGGATGATCGGGGCTTAACATTAGCTATATTAAGAAAATAAAAATGTGATATAAAATTATATCAAAATTGAAAACAAAAAGTCTAATTTTTTTTTTTATTTTTAATTTAATTGCACCAGTGCAATTTACAAAAGACCCACAATAAAGGTAGCCCACTGTGTTGAAGACAAAATAAGAAAATATTGAAGAAAGACGAACGAAAAGAGACAAGGAAGATTAAGTGTAATGTAATAAAAGCTGATTCATTTGCCAGTTATCATACATATTAACATTGATTATTTGGTCATGCCTCAAAATTCTGGCTTGATGGCTATTTAAATTATAATTTTTACTGTCTAATTCATTGTTCTAATAAAAGAGAACACGTGATGTATTTTTATAAAATATCTGCATAAATATCCAGTTTTACAGCAATAAGTTTACAAATGTTTGTATGAAATTTAATATTTTATTTTAACCCTAATTAGGTATAAAAAGTATTACCTTTCTACTCCCCAAAACTATTGTTTTTCAAAAATTTATTTAACAACTTGGAACATTATTTCAATAAAGTATGTAACCATTTTCTTCCATTCTGTAATGGAAGATATTATAAACATTTTGAATACATCAGTGAAAAATTGTGTTACGGGAAGCATTTTTATTATGAAAATGTGTTAGGAAAAGTTTTGCGAGAAAATAAGATTTAAAATTGAGGGCCTGTCAATAAGCATGCGCCTACCAATTAATAGTTTATTTCGTTAGTGAAGAAACCTATATATTTTCTTAAACTTTACAGTTCTTATATTTTATTATGAATGTTTATTTTCTCTACATGTACTATGTACATAGTGTATAGAGAAGGCATTGTAATGCACCCAAAAATTCGACACCGAGATTTCACCGGAAATACATGTTTTGGGACCCTCTGAATAAAAACAAACATTTTTACAAAAAGGTCCATGTGTGTGCGTATGACTGGACATCATAGAAAACAAAAAGATATTTAAATACCAAACTTAGTATTTAAGTTTGGTATCTTCCAAAGATGCGATACGAAGATTTTCTAGGAAATCCCCCACCCCCAACTACCTTTCATATAGAACTTTTTTCGAAAATTTTGATTTTCTCAAAATGACTAACGATTTTGATTAAAATATCGTATACTACACATATTTACCTGATAAATAAAATGTATATATTGACTTTTCTGGGAATAGCCTATGAAGACTGCTTTATTCTGGATGAATTTACGGAAGTTTGTACAACAGAAACTTAACACATAAAAATGCTGAGCACGTTAAAACACACAATTTATGTTATATACATATTCCTCGTGAATTTGATCGTTTTTGAGTTATTCCTCGTTTTTTTAATTTTACACAATTTTTGATAACATTTTACAGATGCATCAACTTAAATTAGAGATTCAGAACTATCATAATTCTGTTCCAATTTATAAATCAATGCCTACCGGAAACTATTATTTCCCTTAATCAAAACATTACCAGCCCGCCTGGGTAGTGTGGTGGTAGCGTGTCTTCTGCTTCTTATTCAAAAGGTTGTGGGTTCGAATCTAGCTTAGGGGAGTTTCCCGGATGTGGTTTTTTTTCGAGGTTTTCCTTTATCCTAGGAAGACGAATGTCGAGTAACTTTAATCTCGATGGACCCTGAGATCATTTGAGCATCATTTCACCAATCTCATTCATCGTACGATATGACCAACTAGGTTAAAGGACATTAAGCTACAAAAAAAAAAAAAAAAAAAAAAACAAGAAATGAAAGTGAGGTGCAACTCTACAGAAGTTACTTACCTTCTTCGGCCAGAAGAAATGAGATCTGTGTAGCAATGAAGAAAAACAATCCTATCGACGTTCTGGCAAAGAAAGGCATCTTCCTCATACTCGCCGACTGCTCCTGGTCACACTACATTAGCTGAACGTTAACTACCCGCTTTTGTTGGCAGAAGACAACGATCGTCTTTTCAGACGAGTAGGAGCACGTGCCATGCTGCACTGCGCGATGTTGCAAGCTATAATGACTCATTTGGTGCAGTGGCGGCTCTCCTCTTCAAGCACGCCTCCTGTCAATAAAAATACAACACGCTTTAGATACCTCCTCACATAGGGTAGAGATTATCAATGTATAAAACACTTGGTGTTCTCCATCAGGATCACAAATCAAACAAAGGTTTGGATAAATGTCATTTTAACTTTCCCCGCCATTTGCCTGTAGCATTGCGTGGTACCAAAAAATTCGATATGCAAATTTAATTGGAAATACAGGTTTTTACACTCCCTGAAAAATTATGCGTTCCATTCACATGACTTTCTCTAGCTGTTCCACAAACAAACAAACTTTCTTATAAAATAGTATTAGGGTCGGCTGATAAGTCCCGGGCATCACAATGAAAACAGCATTTAATTTTTTTGCTCTATTTATCAATATAATATCCAGAAAGGATAATACATTTGTCATATTGGTGTTCTAATTTAATTAAACCATCTCTGTAATGTGTTTATCAAGGTCCTCAAAATAGCTGTTTACCACATCAATAACCTCCTCGTTGCTGTGACATCTTCGTCCTCCAAGACATTTTTGAGGTTTGGAAACAGGTGGTTGTCACTGGGTGCTAGATCTGACGATTAGGGTGGATGTTCAGGCAATTCCAACTTTAATTCGCACATTTTTCAGGTACCTTACGAGGCTGAGTGCACCCAGGGTCAGGTCTGGGGATCGAACCCAGGTCTCCCGCGCTAAGGAGACGACCCGTTGAGTCTGTTACTGCTGTAAGCGTATTTTAATGCTGAGTAGGGATACTGTACCAACACGAAGATGAATATATCCCAATACTTTCAGTTCCAATACAGTAAAGAATGCTACCCAAAGGATTGCTATGCATATGAACTTGATTGACAAACCGTTCCAATTATTGAAGGGTTGACAAAGAAAGAGCAAGCACACTTCGTCAAACTAACTATACCTGTCAATCTGTAATAGAAATGTATTAGCAGTCAGACCAAGTTCAATTCTCTACATTATAAACGTAACCCTAAGTGGGACAGTTTTACCTTTATTTTGCATGGAAAAATGAAAGTAAGTTCAAAATGTAACACATTCAGAAGTGCGTAAAATGTACATGTGAACAACATATAAAAGCGGGATTTTGCTATAGTTCTATGTAAAATTTTAATATTCTTCAGATCAGCTTGAATTTCAGAGAACCTCGAAATACCAAGGCTCGAATTACCGGGGTTCAACTGTATTTCGAATCTGCAAACAATAAAGGACCATCTAAAGACTATGCATGAGATAAAATCAGGAAATAAAACGACGGATTATCTGTAAAGTATAGTCACATTGGTTCAGAGTTACGGTTTAGAAGAGGAGGAGGATTTCAGCACGTTTCAAGGTTAGACGTTTTGCGTCTAATAAAACTTTGGAAGAGAGTGATAAAGCACAAAAGGCGACCAGATCCCCGAACACCTCGTCTATGCTATTACTCTAACCACCCGGAGGGTTAGATCACAAGATGAAATATTTCTCTCCAATGATACGCCGCATACGGTCGTGCAAGGCGACAAACCCCTGCAACCCTGAAAGATATACGAACATGAAATGAGAGGAAATTTGAGACACTAAAAGTCATGGTAAAATGCAGGACATCCCAACATTCGCCTACCGATCATGAAATCTCCGTGAAAACACTAGGACATGATGGCCGGTCCAACAAAAATTGTATACGCACTTCGTTCCTTTTTCCCGCTGTATACCCTTTTTCCATTTTCCTAACATCTACTTTATTTTCTGTTTGATTACCGTTTTACTGTTTTCTTCCAATCCGCACACACACAGATACACATTTTACAAACATATAAACACCCATGCACAAGGCGGGGTTCGAACCCACGATCCCCTGCGCCAATAAGCACCAAAAGTTGAGGCATTTCAGCGAGCGCGGCCAATAGGCCTATTCGTAACCTCTACCCGTACCTGCAGTAACTTAATTAAAATGCAAACTACAAAATCGATTATAATGATTTCTCGGCCAATTAGCCGTTCTTCGCCGTTGCAGCTATGTTCTTGACAGCGTAAAGGCAAATAAATGGAATTAAAGTGGCAGCTGAAATGTTGATTTTTACTTGTTCTTTACCAAAAATATGTTTTGAGACCGACTGACTAAAGAAGGGAGGAAAATCGTGTGGGGATAAGTGTGAATGTATTAATAGCAGAAATCGAAAACGAAATTATGTTAAATACCTAGCTTTGCATTTAAGTTCAGCATATTCTCAAGATACGAAACGTGATTTTATGGAACATTTTTTGAACATTTTAATTTTCTTAATGAATCTATAACAATTTTATTAAAATACCAATATCTTGTATTTTTCTAGAAATAACCTCTGAACTTGGTTCTAAATAATTAAATAATTTGTAAACGCAAGAGTGACAATATTTTATTACACAAAAATGTATTTCTTATTCAAGCCCACAACTTTTAATACATTTATTTATTTGTGGGGTTCTAAATTATTTCGAGGTATTCCTTATTAATTGTTTAAAATGTTCAATAATCGTACCATTCTAAAATAGGAAGTCGTTATTTATTTTTATCTATCAGTGCACATTATACAGAGAAGTTATTGTAATCTATCCAAAAATTCGATACCGAAATTTCACGGAAAAACATGTGAGTTCTCTGAAACAAAACAAAATCTGATGTATTACACTTGCATGACTTTCTCTAACTATTCTATAAAAAACTTCTTACAAAAGGTTATTCTTCTTTCTGCACTATCCTATTCGAGTTAAGCAGAGTAGAATGTACTTATCACTTAGTTCCTTAAAATACAAGGCAACTAAAGGTATGCGCTATGCTAAAGCGATGCAAGTGACATAAAGTGTGTGTCTTAACGAGATATACATTTTTGTGTAGTAAGTTTTTGTCTGTCTCTTACAGTTTAACCGTTATGCAAAATCCTGCAAAAAAAAAAAAAAAATAGTCAGATTAAAGTGCTCTTCAGAGGCTATTCCCAGAAATTTCAAAATATACATTTTATTATTTTTTTGTAAATAGCTTTAATATACGATACTTTAATCAAAATCGTTAGAGTTATTTTTGAGAATAACCAAAATTTTCAAAAAAATTTCCATGTAAAGGGTAATTTGTGGTGGGGGGGGATTTTCTTGACAATCTTCATGTCGCATCCAAGTTTGGGTTTTATTGGTCTTATAGTTTGTGAGCTATTCCGTCCACAGACACACACACACACTCACACCTAGACACACAAACACACACACTCACACCTACACACATAGACACACACGGACTATTTTCTAAAAAAATGTTATTTTTGGATTCAGGGGGTCTCAAAACATATATTTCCGGTGGAATCTCGGTATGGAATTTTTGGGTGCAATAGAATACCTTCTCTATAGACTTAGTATATAGCACGTGTAGAGAAAGTAAACATGCATTTTTAGAATAAATTCCGTGTACTGTGTTCGTGTGTGTAGGGGGGGGGGGAGTTCTGGGTGTGAACAGCATAACTCAAAAAGTCCATCACATACTAAACTTCATATTTTAGTCCAGTACTTACCAATGATATGACACAGGGATTTTCAAGAAAATTTCCCATCTTAAACTATATTTTACTTGGAACGTGTATCGAAAATATTTATTTTCTCAAGAATGACTCTAACGATTTTGATTAAAATATCATAGGCCTAAGATATTTTCATGACAAATGAAATTTATATTTTGTTTTTCCTGGGAGTATAGTATTAGAAGTCCTCTTCGCTGTGGATGACTTTTGCATAGCGGTAAACCGTAACAGGTAGCCAAAATCGTACTACACAAGAACGTAGGTCTCGTTTAAAGTACAAAATTTCTGTAAGATACATTTTTGTAGAGTTAACGATTTCCCAGATATACCTAATTATTGGTGAAAATGTTCCAGTATTTAAACTTTTCTCAAACGGGAAGCCGTCATTCATTTTTATTTTATTTTACTCCAGGTTAAGTTCTTTCGACGAGGTTTTAGAATGTTTGACTATCGCTTTAGATAGTGTATTCCCGCCCTTCTACTTACAAGGAAGTAAGTAATGCGGCTGTCTCTGCTAATATTTATCTCAATTAGACGAAGTGGATTCCAGAATAACCTCTTACAAGAGTAGTTTAGTCAGAAGCTGGTTGCTATGTGACTGAAGTTCCCTTGTTTGTACGGACAGGAGTTGGCAAATTCCGGCATGAGAAAAGTATGTTTTTTAAAATTGAAACCAATAACAAGTAATACATCAAAAACGATCCACTCCACGAAAAAAATGAATTGCGTGTTTTAACGAGCTCTAAATTTTCTGTTTAGTAAGGTTTTGTCTATCTCTTATGGTTTGTCAGTTATGCAAAATTCCATAAAATTCATACAGAATAAAGATGTCTTCAGAGGCTATTCCCAGAAAATTCAAGATACCTTTTATATGCCAGATAAATATCTTTAATATACGACATTTTAATACATTTTTTTAATTTGTTTATTTAAGGTCACTTTATAACAACAGAGGTCATCAGCGACCACAATATTCTTACAAGATCAATGTATATACAAAATTTAATACAAATATATGGTCATGAACTTAACTTTAATCAAAATTGTTAGAGTAATTTTTGAGAAAATGTAACATTTTGGAAAAAGTTCCATGTAAAGGGTAGTTGGGGGTGGGGGTTCTTGAAAATATTCGTGTCGCATCCTTGGAAGATACTGAACTTAAATACCAACTTTTGTATTTAACGGATTTTTCGTCTTTGAGCTATGCTGTCCACAGAAACACACACGCACACACACTCGCGCGCGCACGCGAAAGTTTTTCCTTTGGGATTCAGGGGGACCCGAAACATATATCTCCGGTGAAATCTCGGTATTTTTCGGTGCATTACAATACCTTTTCTATACACTATGTGCATAGTAGGTAAGTGTAAAGAAAGTACAAATTTCCCTTAAGGGGACTGTATTCCCCTGTTCCCTTTGATAAGGAAAGACTATAAGACCATTTCTAAAAATAATTATCTCAACATGAAGCAGCTAGAAAAAAAAGCATTTGTAAGAAAAGTGAGGCAAGATAGAGAAAGACTTGTGAATGTAACACATGAAGTCTTTTAAAGCGATTTGATTGTTATTTTTATGCATTCTATTGGATTTACTGTCACTGTTATCCACAAACATAAAGCTAACTATCAAAATGAAATCATCTATTGCATGTATACTTTTTTGGAATGTTCTCAACATTATATTTAATATAAAAGCTTTGCTTTAAATAAAATTCTTTCTTCTAAGTTTGACATGATACTTTGTTAAGCTTTGGTTATTAGCTTCAAGACTTAAGGCGAGAATTCCGTGCCGTCCAAAACTCTTCCTAATATATCGATATTGTTATCGATGGAATTGAACTAACCCGCTCACCCTATCGTGGAGGAGGTGAAGGGTTGGGCACGTGTCGTGAAAGGGTTATAAAGGGGGAAAGATCCTGTTGCTGCAAATATGTTATTGTTGCGGTAGCTTTATAAAAAAACCCTAATGCTATTTTGGCATGGGAGGAGAAACAAATAAAACAGCTTTATTTACGGAAAGAAAGAGCAAGGTGATTAAGAAACATGTGAAGAGCGACGTATCGAATTACCTAAAGAACAGGCTAACTTTTCTAAGACATATCTAGCCACAGAGTAAATTAGAGATGGTACTGTCGATATTATACATTTGCGAGTATATGAGGGACGCTATTTGTATTTTGAGCCTAATGATGATGAAAATGATAATAATAATTATAATAATAATAAAACCAGTAATTTGTCATTTAAAATAGCTTTTTGTTTCTCCAAATATTCTCCTTGATGAGCAATACACTTTTTCAAGTGTTCTAACCATTTGTCATAGCAATTTTATTTTCTCTACAAGTACTATGTACATAATGTATAGAGAAAGTATTGTATTGTACCCAAAAATTCGATACCGAGATTTCAACGGAGATAATGACCACTGAATCAAAAAAAAATAAGGCATAATTTTTACTTTCTCTACACGTACCGAGATTTCACCGGAAATAGACGTTTTAGGATCCCCTGAAACCAAAGAAAAGTGTTTCTAGAAAAAGGTCCGTGTGTCTGTGAACACGATAACTCAAAAACGAGAAATCGGTAAAAAAAAAACAACTCGGTATATAAATTTAGTATCTTTCAAGGATGTGACACGAAGATTTTGAAGAAAATACCCCCATCTCAAACTACCCTTTAAATGAAAAAAGTTTCGAAAATGTTTATTCTATCAAAAATGACTCAAACTGTATATTAAAGACACAACACGACAAATAAATGAATTTTCTGGGAATAACCTCTAAAGATATCTGTATTTTGGATGAATTTTGCTGAATTTTGAATAACTAGCAAACCGTAAGCGATAGACAAAAACTAACTGCACAAAAAGTGTAGATCTCGTTGAAAACAATTTATGTCATACACATTAGGTCATATACTGGAGTTGACCAGTTTTGACATATTCATTGTTATTGGTTTCAGCTTTAAAATACTTTTCACATACGAGAATTTGTCTGCAAAGAAACGGAATTCAACCACATGGCACAGCTTTTAAAATGTTTGAGTATTGTTTTAGCCTAGAGTGTTCCCTTATTTCCTTTCTGCTTACAAAAACATTTTTGCTTATATTTATCTCGATTAACATGAAGTAGAAGCACAATTTATTAACAATAATTTTTTACAGAAATGTCATGTGAATGGAACACGTCAAATTTTTAGAAAAAGGCCCTGTGTATGTGTGTGTATGTCTATAGACAGCATAGCTCAAATCTAAAAGACCGTTAAATACCAAACTTGGTATTTTTCACAACACAAATCAAATGTATACTTTGAATTTTCTGGGAATAAGCCCTGACAAGCACTTTATTCTGGGTGATTTTTGCAGAATTTTGAATAATGGTTAAGATATAGACAAAAACTTACTACACTTGCTACACAAAAACTGTAGTTCTCGTTAAAACACACACTTTATGTCATATACATTTTTGTTGTAGAGTTGACCGTTTCCAAGTTATTCCTTGTTATTGGTTTCAATTTTAAAATATGTATACTTTTTTCAGACAGGAAGTATCTGTTTTTCTTCTGTCCTACTCCTGGCCAATTTCAATGAAAATCGCATAACGACAGCTTTTAAAACATTTGACTATCACTTTAGCACAGCGCATTCCTTTAGTTCACTTCTACTTATAAGGAACTAAGTAATAAAAGCATTCTGCTTATCTCGATTAGCATGGTGCAGAAAGAAGAATAATCTTTTGTAAGAAATCTGTTTATACAATAGTTAGAGAAAGTCATGTGAGTGTACATCAGATTTTTTAAATCTGTTTGAGACACCAAAACATGGTTTTTAACGCATCAACGGCTTCTTCTGCTGGCGAAAATCATCGTCTACGCATTTTATTCTTGATATTCGGGAACAAAAAGAAGTCATTGGGTAAAAAATGAGGAGTATACAGTGAAAATGAGTCATCAATTCGGTCTTCTGAGTGCTCAAATAATCGGAGATGAGATGTGTGAGCGTTCTCATCTTGATAAATAACGGTCCTACGGCACCTGTTTGTTTTCCTTACTTCACCGAAGACTTCCGGTATATAAATGACTGTATTATTCAGAATTGATCTTTTTACTTTCTCTAGTCCCTTATACACATTGTACATAGTGATAGAGAAGTATTGTATTTCACCCAAAAGTTCGATGTCGAGTTTTCACCGGAAATACATATTTTAGGATCCCCTGAATAAAAAGTATTTTCAGAAACAGGTCCGCGCGCGCGCGCGCGCGTGTGTGTGAGTGTGTGTGTGTCTGTTTACAGCATTGCTCAAAAAGGAAAAAAACGGTTAAATACTAAACTTGGTATTTAAGTTTGGTATCTTCCAAGGATGCGACACGAAGATTTTCAAGAAAATCCCCCCACTCTTAACTACTCTTTACATGGAAAATTTTTCGAAAATGTCTGGATTAAAATATACATATTAAAGCCATTTCTACCACAAATAAAATGTATATCTTGAATTTTCTGGGAATAGCTTCTGAAGGCTTCTTTATTCTGGATGATTATTGCTTAATTTGGTATAACTAGCAAACCATGAGAGATAGACAAAAACTAAAACACAAAAAATGTAGATCTTGTTAAAATACACAAGTTATGTGATATACATTTTTTGTGTGGAGTTTACCGTTTTCGAGGTGTTCTTTGTTATTAGTTTCAATTCTAAAACACTTATAATTTTCTGAGACAGAAATTGTCCGTTTTCTTTTGTTCTACTCCTGGCCAAGTAAACCAGTGATTTGCAATGACAATCGCATAATGTCAGCTTTTAAAACATTTGACTATCACTTTAGCTTAGTGCATTCCCTTAGTTCCATTCTAGTTATAAGGAACTAAATAATAAAATTCTGATGTTTATCTCGATTAGCATGGTGTTGAAAGAAGAATTATCTTTTGTAAGAAGTGTGTAGAGTAGCTAGAGAAAGTCATGTGAGTGTAACACATCAGGTTTTTACGTCCCTGTTGCCATATGACCAGCTTCTCTGGAAAAACAGGCGATCTTATTTCGAACAATTTGAAACACCCATACAGTCGACTGCTGTTTACGTTCCAACTCATAAGCATAGATCCATGATTAGTCACCTGTTACGTTCTTATAAACGAATTTTGAAGCATTACCATTGTAGAACCATAGTCTTATTACTAGCTTCCATGCAAGTAGAAGGGAAATAAGGGAGTAGCATAGGCTAAAGTGTTAGTCAAAAACTGGTTGCTATGTGACTGAAGTTCCTTTGGACAGTAGTTGACAAATTCCCGTACGAGAATACTATACGTTTTTTTAAAGCTTAAACGAATAACATGACTATCTCAAAAACGATCCACACCACGATAAAAATGTATATAACATAAATTGTGTATTTAAATTTTTTAAAATTTTAAAAAGTCATTACATACAGTGAAGCTATCATCCTGTTCAAATCTGGACATCTGTTGCCGACACTTGGACATGGTGTAGATGATGTTACACTGGACGCATTTCGACAACCTTCGTTGTCATCCTCTTTCGCAGGTTAGCAGACGTCTGAGGTAGTTGGGCAGTTGGTAGTTGACTATATCAGCAGTAGCCAATCATTTCTAGAATACTAACCACGAAATGGGGCAGGAAATCAAATTATTGAAAGCCACTAATACTCCTTCAGAGTTGGAAATCTGGGGAAAATATTCATGCATAGTAATAGCAGTAATGTGGTTAACTTTGAAATACCACCAGCAGATGTCATTTTAAAACTTGTACAAAAAACGGAAAGTCAAGCTAAAGACTGAAAACTAGCAAACAGTTCCGAGATGTTCCACCAGAGGTCACCAAGGACTCGCAAGAAGAAGGCAAATGTCAATGAAGTCCGGTTTCTACCACCTGATACCACTACTATCGGTCAGACAACTATATTAAATGTCGAAGCTGCCCAACTACCTCAGGGAGTACTTACCCACTGAACGCCGAAAGAGGCAGTTTCGGGTGCCCCGCATGGCTTGCGGGCACCCCCGGTAACAACGTCTTCAAACCAGCCAATAGCGAAATAGCTGAACTAAGTAATCCCACCCCTCCCTCCCAACGGGAGTGGTCTATCAAAAATTAACCAACATAAATAATTTTCAAAATTAAACACCAGCGGAGCAGAGGAAAGGATACTGCTCCTGAAAAATTGCAACCGCTCGAGGAGCCTATCTAGCGCTACCTCCTTAACACCAACATTCGAAACCTCAAATAATATAACTCAACCTTCACCTCATTCCTGTGGCTACACCCTTACCAGGGTAGGTATACAGCAACTACACCTAGGCTCACCAGATCTCGCACGCACGCACGCACGCACGCAACTACCTCAGACGTCTGCTAACCTGCAAAAGAGGATGACAACGAAGGTTGTCGAAACACGTCCAGTGTAACATCATCTACACCATGTCTAAGTGGAGCACGTTTTGGCAATAGATGTCCAGATTTGAACAAAATTAATTGTGTGTTTTAACGAGTTATACATTTTACATGAAGTAAGCTTTTCTCTATCTCTTACGGTTTAGCAGTTAAACAAAATTCGGCAAAATTCATCCAGAATAAAAAGGTCTTCAGAGGCTATTCCCAGAAAATTCAAGATATACATTTTATTTGGGACGCAAATGGTTTTAATATGCGGGATTTGAATCAAAATCGTTAGAGCCATTTTTAAAAAAATAAAATTTTTCGAAAAATTTTCCATGTGAAGGGTAGTTTGTGGTGGGGAGATTTTCTTAAACATCTTCATGTTGCATCCTTGGAAGATACTAAACTTAAATACGAAGTTTGGTATTTAACGGACTTTTCGTTTTTGAGCTATGCTGTCCACAGACGCACACACGCACACACGGATCTTTTTCCAAAAATGTTTTTTTTTTTTGGATTCAGGGGGATCCAAAACACGTATTTCCGGTGAAATCTCGGTATCGAATTGTTGAGTGCATTACAATATATAGTACGTGTAGAGAAAGTAAAAATACAATAAACCCGAGTCATACATTATTTTCTTCGTAACTTGTTACTTACGTTTGAACTCACTATGTTCCGCTGTTGAGTTATCCTATGTGTAGGCGGTAAAGAACTGAAGGGTATACTGTATATTAGCTTAGGCAGAGTAATGGATTTGGTGGAAAGGGAGATTTCGCAACAATGCGACCACAAACAAACCACATTCTAACCTTGAATATTGGGTCAAGGTGAGACTGTAGAAGCCGCGCCATTTATTTCATAAAATATTGTTGCAGCGAACTAGATCAAGTTCAGCGGCAGGTTAACTCTAAGCGTCCTACAGATTACACTTAGAATTGTTTAGAAACAGCTACATTTCTGGGTGGGAACAGGAAAATCGTAAGAGTAATTTTGTTATTTGTAATGCTTAGCTATATGCTGGTAAGCCAATCCGTTATGAAACAGTCAGAACTTGATGGTTAACAATTCTTAGTCACCTCCCACAGACGTGATAAAGGAAGCCACCATTTATGAAAACTCTCCGAAAACTTTTATATCGTCATAAATAGGGCTAGGAATGTGAACACATAGTGCCTAAAATAACTTTAAATAGTCCCAATCATATCGAAAAAATGACCTAAAACTGGAAAAAAACATAAAAGAGGGGATTAATAAAAAACTAATTGAAGTTTCAATTATATATTTTATGAATATATTTAAGGAATATAACATATATCAATAGAAATACCTGTGCCCTAAATTCAGATACAGATTGCCGCAAAAAAGATGGTTTACTAGTTGGACAGGTAGAGTCAGACTGAAAAATTCAATGCCACAGCCGGAATTTGAACCTCTAATCTCTTGGTCTCTAGTCGGTTCTCTACCACTGAGCTACCGTGGCAATATGCCGGCATGCTATAGAATTTCTTAACTGACTCGCATGTTTCCCGGTAAACCACAAGGTGATCTCAAATTATTTTCAGATGACAACCCCAATGGCGACTTATAATGTTGTAAGTACTTTAAGTCCCCGGATTCTTAGTATATGGTCATTTGATATTGATTTAATTGTTTTTTCACACAAACCATGTATAGGTCAGGAGTTGGACAGGTAGAGTCAGATTGAAAAAATGAATGCACTTAGATCCGTGGTTCAAATCCCGGCTATGGCATTGAATTTTTCAGTTTGACTCTACTTGTCCAACTCCTGTCCTATACGGTTTGTGTGAAAAAACAATTAAATCAATGTTTTATTAGGCTTAGTTTTAGGCATGTTTACGTTCGGTTTCTTCTCAAAACTGTAAACATTGTAAGCAAACATATAATGAGTGCAACCTTTCCACTCTTACCGTTTGGTCAAGGAGATTTTAACGATACTGGTAAAAAATAAGGGGGACATGTAAAGAAGTTTATCAATTTCTTGCGGAACGGATATAGACTCAAGGATATCACCACTCTGCTGGTGCTAATGAGCTAAGGATTCTCTCAAGTGATATCTGTTATAGCCAGTCTTAGCAGTGCGTATTAAATAAAATAAATTGGAATTGAGACTAGGGTTTGCTGTACAGGACAAAGCCTAAAGTAAATAAAGTCCCAAAAAAAGGCCATCAAATGAAACACAAATGGCTAAAGAAGTAACTTTTAACAAATCTGGTTTTTAATTACCCATAATGAACATTGAATCTCGTCTTCAGATACTTTTGACCTCTCATACGAGGCCATAATGATCCAATATCAATAGCAGGAGCAAGACTTCTTATGATAAAATGTTCAGAAGAATAATATACAGAACAATACTTCTGAAACAATAAAGAAGATTATTCCTAATTGCAACCCCGTTAATAAGAGATTAAATAGAATTGCTGAAGCTTTGAATATGTACCTCTTTCAAACGTCATTCGTGTTAAATGTTTTTATTTTGGTTTTCAAGCTGGCTTACCCGATATTGCACGCATACTTTTTACTTTCTCTGCACGAACTATGCACACAGTGTATAGAGAAGGTATTGCTCTCCACCCAAAAATTCCATACCGAGATTTCACCGGAAATATATGTTTTAGGGTCCCCGTATCTAAAAAAAGTATTTTCAGAAAAAGGTCCGTATGTGTGTGTGTCCGTGTGTCTGTGAACACGATAACTCAAAAACGAAAAGTCGGTAAACTACCAAACTTGGTATTTAAGTTTAGTATCTTCCAGGGATGCGACAGATTTTGAGAAAAAAAACCCACCCCAAACTACCCTTTACATGGAACTTTTTTCGAAATTTTGATTTTTAAAAAATGGCTCTAACGATTTTGGTTAAAATATCGTATATTGAAGATATTTATCCGACAAATAAAATTTATATTTTGAATTTTCTGGGAATAGCCTCTGAAGACTACTTTATTTTGAGTGAATTTTACGGAATATTGCATAATTGCTAAACCGTAAGAAATGTACAAAATCTTAACACACAAAAAATATAGAGCACATTAAACCCCCCACTATTTATGTTATATACATTTTTTCGTGGGGTCGATCGTTTTTGAGATATTCCTTGTTTTTGGTTTCAGCTTCGAAGAACTTAACTTTTCTCATACAGGAATTTATCAACTCCTGTTCATACAAATAAATGAACTTCAGTCACTTAGTGACCAGCTTTTGATTATCACTTTACCCTATGGTACTCCCTTATTTCACTTCTGCTTACAAAGAAGCAACTAATAAGACTGTTTCTGTTAATTTTTCTCAATTAGCATGAAGTAAGTAGAAGCATAAGGTCTTTAACAATAATTTGTTTTAGAGATGTAGAGAAAATCATGTGAATGGAACACATAAGATTTTTTAAACCTTGAATGACTATTTCATTTACCTGCTCCCTTCCTTATGAAGTTACTGTACAATTATTAGACGATTTTTGTTGCTTTGCCCTGTGCAGTTGTAATTTCTGACACGCTGTCAATGACGGTTGAAAATTCTGTTGATAACTTTTAACGTATACAACGAAATTAAGGTGAAGGTCGTGTTTATGAACATATACATTCCCAGGCCAACCTCTTTGAAAAAGTCTGCTACATATAGAAATATAATCTTCTCAGTTATTAATATAAAATATCGTTTTTCTAATTTGTAATTTTAGCAACTTCCTCTCTTTATGCAATTATTTAGACTGTTCTTCCAACGAACTTGATCACAACATAAGTACAAGGAAAGAAAGAAGAAATGTTCTACACGATGGCTATTAGAACATTTTGATATACAGAAGCTTTAGTGCATACATCTATAAACTGATAATACATCTAAGATATAGGCAATAGGTTTGTAACAGTTTCAAATAAATGGGGAAAGGTCAAAATATTCCAAACTCTTGGATTGTAAGTTCCAATAATGGTGGTTTTACCAATATTAAGTTTGATTTGCGCTACTAAGATATTATTATCAACAGTTTCAAGAGGTGATACATTTAGAATATATTATATACATTGAAACACATTTTATGAGGAATGCAATGATTCCTCTACTTACTTTGAGCATTAGAGAAATTAAAAAGTGAATAAAAGTTACCATTTGAGATAATTATTGGAGAGTTTATTATAGCACAAGGAATATCTCCGAAATTGTTAAATGTATAAAAAAGATATATTTGATATAAGCTGTATACTTCAACTGATACATATTTTTATGTGGGAGACTTTGCATTACTGGTAAACGATAAAAATAAACAAATCTCATCCAGAATGAAGAGGATTTCAACAGCTACTTTCAGAAATTTTAAGATATACCTACATTTTATGTATGAACATATCTTTAATGTGCAATTTGAATGAAAATCGTTTGACCTATTTTTGAGAAAATAAAAAATAAAAAAATGAAAAATTCATGCAAAGCGAAGTTTTGAATATTGGCTTTTCGTCAACATTTTTGAGTCGCATTTTTAGAAGTTTGGTAACTATCTGACTTTTCGTGTTATGGTGTTCACAGACACACACACACACACACATACACACACAGACACACACATACACACAGACACAGACACACACACACACAATACAACACAAACTGTAGACAGACCTTTTTTGGATTTGTTTGTCTTCAAAACAGGTCTTTCAAGTGAAGTGTTGGATGGAATACAATCCTTCTACTTAATCCCACCTGGATAATGTGTCTGCCTCACATTCAATAGGTCGTTAGTTCGAATCTCGTACATGTTGGGTTACCCGGATAAGGTTTTTTTTTGGGGTGGGGTTCACTTATCCTGACAAGACAAATTTTAATGACTTTAAGCTCCATGGATCCCGAGATCATTTGGGCATCATTTCACCAATTTCATTCATCGTCCGATATGACCAACCAGGTTAAAAGATGTTAAGCCACAAAAAAAAAAAAACCAAACTGCTATTTATTATCAGAATGTAAAGTCTTATAATGATGGAATATTAACTGCTTTATCTAATCGGGTAGGGGATGTTGCTTTATTAATGGCTATTGCATGAATAATAAATTTTGGAAGATGAAATTATGTTTTTTATTTGGATTGTTTATTTAATAAGAATGAGATGTATTTAATTTCATTTTTAGTTGTTTTTAGTACAGAAAGTAAAAAGAATCGTTTCTATTTCTGTTTTAATATTAATTCCGCAGAAAATATAGTTTTGCTAATTTTGCATGAAATATGTTGTCCAGAGAGAGATAGAGAGAGAACGAGGGCGGGAGGGAGAGATTATATTATGACTGGTAATGGAGAAGGAAAGACCTGAAGAAGGAAGGAGAATTCAATGTTTCTTGTAAATGCAGTTGTATCTCGGTATTCTGATCACAATGCTGAGGACCTTGAAATGTCAAACAAAATACCACGTTGCTAAGATGCGGAACATTGGGCGAGGCAAGGAACATCAAATGAGGATGCACGTGCGTCTTTTTGAATGGGCTATTAATCAGAAATTCAGGTCAGGTCCGACTCTAGAATAAGACGCCTCCTCACACATATGCAGAGGACATCTCTAAATGGTATAACGACGTAAAGAGAGAACATAGGTCATGTGAGGAGAATTGTTTGTACGATGCTCGTCACAAAAATCTCATGTGCACGTTCACATAACTTCCTCTAACTACGCTGAAGCAAATTGCTCTTACTAAGCTCTACTGCACGCTTATCAAGATAACGTTAGCAGAAATGGTTTAACTACATACTATTTCGCGCACAAGTGGAATAAGAGAATATAATAAGCTAACGCGATAGTGAAATCCTTTAAAGAGGGTCGCTATGTATTGGTTTGAAAATACCTTTCTCTTTGCTTGACCAAGAGAATCAAAATCTCATATTTTCCAGTCACAAGACTTTCCCCATTTCTGCAAATAAACTGTTCTTATTCTTTTATCAACATTATGCTAATCGACATAAACATTAGCAGAGCTAGTAGTTTTACTTGCTTTCTTATAAGTAGGAGGGAATACACTATGCTAAAGCGATAGTCAAATGTTTTAAAAGTATGGCCAAGAGTAAAACAAAACAAATATGAAACGAATGACCATTTTCCGTTTGAGTTAAGCATAGGCTACGTATAGCCTAGGTACAGGATTGGTATACTCTAGGAATAGACTAGTTATAGGCTAGGTATAGCTAAGATGTAGGTTAAGTATGGACTAGCTATAGTTCTGTTATAGGCTATGAGCTATATGCTAGGTACAGGGTAGTTGTAGGCTAGGTATAGGTTAGTTATAGGCTAGATATAGCCAAGATGAAGGGTAAGTATGGACTAGCTATATCCCTGTTATAGGCTATGAGCTATATGCTAGGTACAGGGTAGTTATAGGCTAGGTATAGATTTGTAGTAGGCTAAGAATAGGCTAGTTATTGGCTGTTATAATCTTGTTATAGGCTAGGTATAGGCTAAGAATAGAGTAGTTACCAACTGGTTATAGCCTAGTTTACTGCTAGTTAAAGGCAAGGCAATAGCCTAATTTTAGTTTAGTCATAGGTTAAGCATAGACTATATATAAACCAGTTATAGACTAGTTATAGGCTAATTGTAGCCTATTTATAGGTTACTTATAGGTTTGCTATAGGCTACATAAAGGCTAGGTATAGACAAGTTATAAGTTAGGTGTAAGCTACTTATTGGTTTGGTAAAGCCTAGTTACAGGCTAACTATATGCTAAGTATGACTAGTTATAGGCTTGTTATAGGCTAGATATAGGCTAGCTATAGGCCAGATATAGGCTAATTATAGACTACGTATAGACTAGGATAGGCAAGTTATAGGCTGGGCATTGGGTAGTTAGTAATTGGCTAGGTATAGACTAACAATTGACTAGGTATAGATTAGGTACAACATGGGCTAGTTATTGGCTAGGAGGCTAGGCATAGGCTACTTTTAGGGAGTTATAGAGAACATTTTTTACTTAAGTCTACCAAAATAAAAAATTAATATATAAAATCTGATGTGTTCCATTCACATGGCTTTCTTTAAATCTCTGTAACAAATTATTGTTAAAAAAAACTTATGCTTCTATTTACTTCATGCTAATCTAAAAAAAACATTAGCCGAAATAGTCTTATTACTTGCTTCCTTGTAAGTAGAAGCGAAATAAGGGAGTAGAATAGGTTAAAGTGATAGTCAAAAGCTGGTTGCTCTGTGACTGAAGTTCCTTTGTTTGTATGGACAGGAGTTGACAAATTCCTGTATGAGAAAAGTATAAGTTTTTCAAAGCTGAAACGAAAAAAAAGGAATATCTAAAATGCTATTAACTCCACGAAAAAATATATATTATATAAATTATGTGCTTTAACGGGCTCTATATTTTTTGTGTGGTAAGTTTTTGTCAATCTCTTACGGTTTAGCAGTTATGCAAAATTCCGTAAAATTCATCCAGGATAAAGTAGTCTTCAGAAGCTATTCCCAGAAAATTCAAGATATACATTTTATTTGTAAGGTATATATGATATTTTAATCAAAATCGTTAGAGCCATTTTTAAGAAAATCAAAATTTTCGAAAAATGTTCTATGTAAAGGGTAATGGGGGGAATTTTCTTGTAAATATTCGTGTCGCATCCTTGGAATATACCAAATTTAAATACCAAGTTTGGTATTCAACGGTCTTTTCGTTTTTGGGCTATGCTGTCCAAAGACACACACACGCACACACCTTTTTCTGAAAATGCTTTTTGTGTTATTCAGGGGGACCCAAAACATGTATTTCCGGTGAAATTTCGGTGTGCATTACAACATATTCTCTATACACTATGTACATAGTACGTGTAGAGAAAGTAAAAATTATGATCTATAGGCCACTTTTAGGGAGGTTATAGGCTATGTATAGGCTAGGCTAGGTTTGGTAGTGTTTAACGCCCGCTTTAACTACTTATGGCACCGCAGGCGGTGACACTGATGATACGTGAATGAAGATGGAGCACCGGTGGAATGCGATGTCGAGGGAAACCGGCGAACCTGGAGAAAACCCGCCCCAGCGCCGCTTTTCCACCACAAATCTCACATGCGGTCACTTGGGATCGAACCCGGGCCATCTAGGTGAGAGTCGAGTGTTCTAACCCGGCCACTGGCTATAGGCTAAATATAGGCTAGGTATAGACTACGTATAGGCTAAGTATAGACATATTAAAGGTTGTTTTAAGCTAGTTATTGATTGCGTATATTCTTAGTAATAGGCTAAGTATAGGCTAGTATGATGCTGCGTATAGGCCAAGTATAGGCTACTTATTAGCTAAGTATAGGTTGTTAGAGGCTAGTTTTAGGTTTGGTATAGGCTAGTTTTATGGTAGATATAGTCTAAGTATAGAATTGTTGTAACACAAAAATATAGATCTCGTTAAAACCACCTATTTTTGCGTCATACACCATTGTTTTTACTGTCACTTTAGCGTCTATTTGTAAAATACTGAGTAATAATATCATTTTGATAACATTTATCTTAATTAGCATGATGTAGATAAAAGGCTAATGTCGTTAAAACATACACATATGTCATATACCATTGTTTTTGCCGTCGCTTTATCTTCTATTTATAAAATACTAAGTAATAATACCATTTTGGTAATATGAATCTTGATTAACATGATATAGATAAAAGACTAACATTTTTAAGAATAGTTTGTTTGCAGAACAGATAGAGAAAATCATATGAATGGTTTAGATTTTCTACTTTGTTTAAATACAATTCAACCGCAAAAATTGGGAGGATTGTAGAGGAATTCTAGATAGGCATTTTGAGATAGGAAACCTATTGTCTCTTTAGACAAATATCAAAGTTATGGCATGTTTTCAGGCACATCATTGGTCGTATTTCAAAAGAACGTTAACGTGTGTGCCCCATTTTCATTCATAATTTGTGATGGTTGAATCATAACAAACGCTAGAGCCGTCCGCTGTAACATACGGGTGGTGCATCGGTATAGGTTGATCATCGAATCCCACGATAGGTGAGACTTACCGCTCCCTGAAGCTTTCATTGTTTAGTTTTTAATTTTGTTGTTTTTCTCAAAGAGGTACACGATTTTACTTGCACTAATACCCTTAGTTTACATTTTTGAAGTCAAGATGATAAACATTCCAGAATAAATTACTTTCAAAAGGTTGAACGAAACCTACGTAGCTTTCAATATTCAGTGCAGAAAATTTTTGTCAAGGAACTTGCGGAGATAAATTTAATAAAACAATTATGTTTGTTGAAAACATTTTTGTTATGTGTATTTTTAACTAAACTAAACTATGTTTTTAGCGGTGGAGCAAAAAACCCCTGCTTTTGCTAGGCTTTCAAGGGCCGTTCTTTGGTTTAGTGTATGTGTGTCATTTTAATTACTTCAGCTAATGGGTTTAGGGTATTGTGCTTCGTAAGTGTATTATCTACAGGGATATTGCAAGTACTCGTATAAATCAGTTCCTCTGTTAGTATATTGTACCTCGGATATCGTATTATTTCTAAAAGTCTGTTTTTATTTGCCTTTCATGCAGAGGTGAAACATTTTCCTTTCTAGTAGTACATAGTTGTTAACTAGTTTTAGGTTTGGTACTTGTTTCGCTATGGAGATGGTTGTTTACTTTGTATTTCATTTGAAATTCATTGACACAATGATAATATTGATTTGTAAATTGTGAACTGTGCCTACGACTACAATGCGTACGAGCATACACGTCCATGTATGATACAGTGATTTTAGAAACTCCTTCTAAAGATATGGAGAAATACTCAGGTGCTTAATGCAACTGCTACAGCAACGTTGTCCGTTGCACCTGTATGCTAATTGTACATTTATTTTGTTTGTCAGTACGAATAAACAATGACTAAGGCAGCAGATATGACGGTTCATTATAAAATTCAAACAAAGGTGACAACATAAAAATAAAACCTCCATCTCTCTCAAAATCTTATAATCCAATTACCATCCGCTAACTATATCACTAAATAATGCCCCCAAGCGACCGCATGTGAGATTTGTGGTGGACAAAACGGCGCAGGGGCGGGTTTTCTCTGGGTTCTCCTGTTTCCCCCGCCATCGCATCCCACCGGTGCTCCATCTTCGTTCATGTATCATCAGTGTCATGCGTACAGTGCCAAAAGTAGTTAAAGCGGGCTTAAACACTATCCAAAAGAAAAATAATAATGCCACTATATCCACGTCTACGTTCTTCGAAATTGTTTAGGTCACGGCCCATCGCCTAATACATTTTATTATACATTGTATTCTGTAGCAAACAATTTAGAATGCATAGCCCATAGGTTCTTTATCTCAAACTATTTAACTTGCACCCCTCTACAATCCTTCCAAATTGTGTAGTTGAATTATGGGAGATTCTGTATATTTTAATTTCTCTATATCCAGGTCATATTCTTGTTTCAGCAGTCTTAATATCGTATTTTTGTTTCAGCTGTTTTTATGAGAAATGTGTTTTAGTAACAGAAAATAATAAAATGTGCGTGTTTTTAATGTCGCGATTAAATTTGCATGCATAATAAGCGGACATCCGTCTTCGGTTTGTCCAATTTGGGATGGCCACGTAAATAATTATTTCAGTGATTCAGGGGTATCATAATGCAACATGTCGTGTGCAATCAGCAGCTATTGCGTCCATATGTATTTAGAATTCAGGATGCACTCATAAAATCTAATGTGAAGTATAAAAAGAACATGAAAGATTGAAATCTGCACATCAAAAAGTTGCCTCTTTTCTAAGAGCTGTACCTATGACCATACAACTAACATTGAGATGTAGTAAATTGCGGCAAGACATATACATCACATGCCTTAAGTACACAATAAATGTTTGTTTTGAAAAGTAATTAATGAATTACTTTAAATTTTAACACTTTATTTTATGTATATGGTAACACCCCTTAATTGTTTCGTTCCATACATTTGTTGAATTCCTTAGTTTCTCCGATCGATTTTAAATGAGAAATTGTGATGTTAATACACATCTGCCCTTAAATTTAAATACTTTGAAAAATGACATATTAACGTTTGTAGATATGGTAAGCATAATTGCCACTGCCTTATAAATATTTGTTAATGTAATCAAATCTTCACTGACTGATTGACAATACAATTGTTTACATCACTCGAAATTCTTCTGAAAAATATTCCAATATTTTAGAGATTTTATATCATAAATGTTTTAAACCTAGATGAAACGTTTAATTGAAAGGTTAAAGGATGAGATGAAAAAGAAAATGTCTGATACAGTGCATAATATTAATCATCGTAGTCCAGCTATTGCTTTCTTCGTGTGTAAGATATATGCCTTTCTGGTAAAACATTACCTTTGAGACTGGTATCGTTTCTCAGAAATGGTTGCAAACTCTGACACTTTACATACATTTTATGTTTTTTATGTTTAAGTTAAGAGCTGATGAATGAAGTCATCAGTGTAATTTTGTATTTAAAAACAAGATAGCTATAAACGCATTATTTGGAATACAATTATTTTAATAACACCTTTCAAACTTGTCAAACCTTGATCATATTCTGAGAGAGGCATGGCAATAACAGTTAATGTGTCAACATTTGTATACATGTTCGATATAATTCAAAATCTTCTCGGGCTTCTAACCAGGTAAAAACTTGGGTTGACACCAACGTTTCGAAGAAGTGAAACTTCCTCGTCTTCAGGAAGATGCACTTCTTCGAAACGTTGGTGTCAAGCCAAGTTTTTACCTGGTTAGAAGCCCGAGAAGATTTTGAATTAATACGTCGCCAGGAAAGCTTCAATTCTTATTTTATGTTCGATATAATTTTTAAAAACCTTTATCTAAAATATATAATATGTTACATTTACATGACTATCTCTGTCCATTCTTCAATAACCCTTCTTAGAAAGGCTTATTCTTCAATGAATGAGATAACATTTTGTAGATATATATAGAATGGGAATAGGCGAATGAAGTAGGCTTAAACGAGAAACATATCTGATCGTTGTGTAAGGGATTTTAAATTCAGTTTTCTTTGCATAACCGGAAAAAAATGCTTTTCCAATTGAGAACAGAAAAAGTATTTGAAAATTCAAACCAGTAGGTAATAAGGTAAACCTCGAAAATTATTAACTCCATAAAAATGGGTTTAACAGTACGCTTTAACGGTATCTACATTTTTTGCTCACTGTCACTCTTTTACAGTTTACCAGTTATGCGAAATTCATTCAAAACGAAGAAAGCACGAGATGCCATTCGCAGAATATTGAAGATATGCATTTCATTTATCATGAAAATATCTTAAGTGTAAGGTATTTTAACCAATATTCTTTAGAGTTCTTTTTGAGAAAATAAAAATGTTCCACGTAAGGTGGAGGATATCTTAAAACTCTTCGTGTCGCATCCATGGTAGATGCTGAACTTAAATGTCAAGTTTGGTTTCAACCGACCTTTCGTTTTAGAATTAAGATGTTCACCCACACCCACCTCCACACATTCCCATATACGGGCACACACACGCTATGTTGGGTTTTGAACTCAAGGTGGCGGGTTCAAACCGATGGATTTTCAGTAGGGTAATAATAAATCCATGGCACGACAGCTCACGGGAACCTTGGCCTACCGCCCGGCCGGTTAATGCGGTCCTCATGACCTGGAGCCGCTACTTCTCCAACAAGTAGCTCTTCAATGGGCCCCTCCCAGTGACCTTACGAGGCTGAGTGCATCCCGGGCCAGGTCTCCCAGCGGGGAAAAAAGCCCCACGCCGGTCCTGGGGATCGAACCCAGGTCTCCCACTTGGTAAGTAGCTGCGCTACCACCGGTACTGGGGATCGAACCCAGGTCTCCCGCTTGGTAAGTAGCTGTGCTACCACCGCGCTAAGGAGACTACCTTCAGTAGGATAAAGTCTCATAAATTGTACCGGCATGTAAATTGTACCGCCCTTATAACTGAAAGACTAGTAGAGGGAATGCGTATTACAACAACGCTTGAGGCATCTGTGAATGTTAACGTAGGCGCCAAACAAGTCGCGTTACAGTTCATTGTTTGATTTCCAGCTGTACGAAGTAATTCTTCTGAGGAACTGCTAAGTTTCTGCTGACTCACAGGTATGTATGAATTGGTTTATATTTTATTCGATTCTTGTTTAATTAATGTCGGGTAAATAATATTTAAATAGTTTCTGCTTTGGGAGAGGGTAACGTTAAATATATTAAATGGCTAAGTCACATAAATTGCACCGGTACAAAGTATAAGAAATGATTTACAACTTCTACAGATCTTAATATATTAATGTAATTTTTATGTGGAATAGTAATTATATCTTTCAATTAAATTATACCTTATTGTGAAGCTAAAACAATTTACCTATATACCAGGAGAGTACATACAATATGGTTAATTACTTTGTTACTCATTCTGACAACAATCTATAAATTTGCAGTAATATTTAAAATGAATTGTTTTTAACGCGGAGAACTGGTATGCACATTTTAATCATAAAACAAACAAAAAATATGTGATACCTTATATTTTGTTTATAATAATATGCTTTTAGATGGCAGAAAGAAACAAAGGGGTCAGGAAGACATGGAAAGTGCATTGTATGCCTTCAGAAATGGTGATGTAGGCCTTAATAAAATATGCATAACATATGGCGAGCTAACATTGAAAATATGATTGGAGAATAAAAATTTGAAAGCTTGTGAGGGACTGAAGAATATTGCACATGCTACAGATCTTGCTAAAGAGCTAAATTATGAACTTGTTAATCATTTTATGCTACTAAAATCTTAAGTTTGGATGTTTATAGCGTGACCTTCGGAAGTTAGCTGACTTAGCCGAAGCTAATGGAATCCAACATAGATTAAAACTGGAAAGACTGGAAAACAGTGATACTACAACTTCAGTTGTGTAATCCACCACTCTTTGTATTTAAAAGGAAAATATTATCCGAGGGTCTAAATCCCGGTGCACTACCTGGAACACAATTATGTTATAGTTTCTGACAAGTGAACTGTTGGTACATTGGTTGCAACACTTTATTCAGACGGAAATATCTGATAGCATAATGACCATTCAACGCATAGTAAAAATCTTCAAGATATAAACCTAGTCAGAGGAAAAGGAGTGTTTATGCTCTATCACCACATAGCACTCACAAACTCCAAACATCAGATGTAGCATTTTTCAAATATTCTATGCCATATTACAACCAAGCAAGTGATAATGTCTCTTAGTTAATCTAGGGAGTAACATTAACCAAAGACGAATAGCAAGGTAGTTAGGGGGTGAGGGAACTTATGGTAGAGCTGCCACTGTCCAAAATGCAATTAGTTAATTCTATAAAACAGGAATATGGCCTTTGGATCCATATATTTTCCCAGATTGTGATTTTGTACCCATATCATCTCTAATAAGACAGAAAGACCATCAGGCGATACTTAAATGAGACCTAAACAGTGACTGTTAACAGTGATTCCACAGCAATTGTCACCTGTTCCTGTTTTGGAAAAAAGAAAAAGAATTAGAGCAACTACTTCCTCTGCTGAAATCATCACCAGTAGTCATTATAACAAGTAATAATAAAGAGGATAGCAATAAGAAAACTGTTAATTAAGTATCATCTAGCTGGTACTGCAACATCCGCGAAGAAGTCAGAGCAGAGGATAGGATCAAGTGTTTGAAATGTGATTTCTGGTTTCATACAAAGTGTGCTAAAGTTAGTGCGTTTTTTACTGTGTTGATTGTAGACCTACATGCAAGTGTTTAAAAAGAATTAGCTCAAAGAGAAAAGTTACTTTGATGTTGAGGACCAAAATGCACGCGAGTCTGCTTAAAGGAGACCTAAGTAGCTATTCAAACCAAAACATTAAATATTTCCAAATTTAACATCAAAACAACAAAAACTAAGTAGAACAAGTTCATGTGAAATAAATATTATTTATTTAGGTTGACACGTGCTTTGTTTATATCCTTCATTCTGCTATGGTTCAATTTAAAACACCAGTGGTGCAATTTATTGAAGCTGATTATAAATTGTACAACTTAGCATCTTTGTAGACTCTTATATACTAACTTATAAATTATTACAGTCTGTGTCTCCCCAGCTGGAATGCAGAAGCTTAAAGGGTGACACTTCAATTAACAATAATCACATTCTGGAAATAGTTCATAAATTTCGCGTTATTCTAAAAATTAATCAAATTAATACAAAGTTTAAGACTTTATCCTATGCTTAAAAAGACAGCCCCATGTCAGTAGATTTACTGTCATATTAAAGAACTCCTTAGGAAAGAAATGCCGACACACCGGCGGCGCTGATATCATCCTGTCAAGTGACAGAGTCAACAAACAAAATAAAAAAATAACACACACACAACCACGCATGATATTTTTCTAAACCTGATTTTATTTACGGGATATCAAAACGTGTATTTCCATAAAATGTTAAGATGGAGTGGTTCAGTTCCTCTACTTATTATGGGCAAGTAGTAGAAAAACTACTTAAAACTAGGATTATGTGTGAAACTTTGAAACGGAAGTTAGTGTTTATTTATTTCTTTCTCATTGTAGCTTAACGTCCTTTAACCTGGTTGGTCATATCGGACGATGAATGAAATTGGTGAAATGATGCTCAAATGATCTCAGGGTTCATGGAGCTTAAAGTTACTCGACATTCGTCTTTTCAGGATCAAAGAAAACCCTGAAAAAAACCTTATCCGGGCAACTTACCCTAAGCGAGATTCGAGCTCACGACCTTTTGAATGTGAAGCAGATACGCTCCCACCACACTACCCAGGCGGGCAGTTTGCGTTTAATCAGAAGTATTTATTTTTCAATGGTGATGTTGAATATGAAAATAACAACTACAAAATAATCGTAAATTGTTTCTGATTGTAAGTTTTTTGAAATGAACTTGAACCTTCTAGGAACTTAACCTCAAAGAGGACGTTGGGTTTGTATTAATATCTATGTTAAAACAAATAAATAAAGCTGGTAGGTACACTTCAAAGGTTTAGCTTTTAAACAATGCTGAATACCTAGAACTATCTGGAAAATGCGACAGAAGCCTTTACAATGCCATGACGTATCCATAAATAATTTCTGGTAAAAATTGTCCTAAAATAAAAGAAAGAAAGAAAGAAAAACTTTATTTCTCAAGAATAGAGGGAAAAAAATAAACAAACAAGATTGCGACAATAGAGGTTAGAATCAATCATATTACGTAATGGTCGCAATGCAGTTGAGATGTATTAATAACAGAGTTAATGTTCCTTTATCTACACGTGTATTACAATTCAATCTGTCAACAAAGGATGTAGTTTTTACGCTTCAGGTACTCCTACAATACAGATAAAAAGTAATGGATTTAGGAAAAAGCTCATATGAGGTAATGCAATGTCAACAAACATTTTTATGAATATGTCTGAATCAGCATATCAAGCCAGACCTTATAGTTTCCTGTTTTTTATTCGGGGGTTTTGTGGCGAAAATGTATTGAAAATGCTCTGAATATAAACCAGACGTCTCTAGCCTGCAGTTCCCACGGTTGGCTTTTGTTTTGTGTCTGCAGTCTTAACAAGTTCATAAAACCGTAACGAGCTACATGTCTGCTGCACCCATGTGGAAGTTATAACCGTGGCATTGTTAAGTAACACAAGCTTGCACATTACAGTAATAGACAAATGACGTAAGAAGAATACTATAAAAATCTGATGTGCTCCATTCACATACTTTCTATACATCGCTGCAACAAATGATTGTTAAAAAGCATATTCTTCTATCTACTTTATGAAAATCAAGACAAACATTAATAGAAAATGTCTTAATTACCCGCTTCCTTGTAAATAGAAGGAAAATAAGGGAATACATTAAGCTACAACGACAGTCAAATCTTTTAAAAGCTGATTGCTATGTGGTTGAAATTCGTTGCATGACCGGAAGTTTGCAACTTTCCATTTGAGAAAAGTTTAAGGACATCATAAAATCTGAAGCAAATAACAAGCAATATCTCAGAAATGGTCAATTCCACGAAAAACCCGTATATGACCTAAACTGTGTATTTTAATGTGATCTACATCTTTATGCAATAAGATTTTGTCTAACTCTTACGGTTTATCAATGGCGCAAAATTCAGCAAATTTATTCATAATAAAGAGGTCTTTGGAGGCTATTCCCAGAAAATTCAAGATAGGTATACATTTTATTTACCATGTAAATATCTTTAATATGGGTATTTTAATCAAAATCGTCACAGCCATTTTTGAGAAAATCAAACTTTTCGAAATTTTTTCAATGCAAAGGGAGTTTGGGGTGACGGGATTTTTCTCAAAATCTTCGTGTCGCATCCCTGGAAAATAGCAAACTTAAATACCAAATTTGGTATTTTACCGACTTTTTGTTTTTGAGTGTTCACAGACATGCACACACACGGACCTTTTTCTGAAAATACCTATTTTGGATACAGGGGACCCTAAAACGTATATTTCCGGTGATATCTCGGTATCGAATTTTTGGGTGGAGTGCAATACCATCTCAGTAGAGAAAGTATAAAAATGTTTGCATTCAAATGATTTTCTCCACTTATTCTGCATCCATTTCTGATCTTATTCATCTGTCTACTTCATGATAATCAGTATAAATATTAGAAGAATTGGTTTCATTATATATGTTCTGATAGGTTCATTGAGAATAAGGGAATTATCAATGCTAAAGCATAAATCAAATCTTTTAAAGATTGGCGATATGTGATATCCTTGAATTTCCGCTCCATTTGCTTCACCAGGACAAAAAAATCTGATGAGTTCCATTCACATGACTTTCTCTACATTTCTGTAACAAATTATTTTTAAAAAGCTTATGCTTCTTTTTATTTCATGCAAATCGAGAAAAAAACAGCAGAAATAGTCTTATAGTGTACTTATGCAAGTAAAAGGGAAATAAGTAGTACCATAGGTTAAAGTGATAGTCAAAAGCTGGATGCTATGTGGCTGAAGTTCCTTTGTTTGCGTGGACACGAGTTGACAAATTCCTATATGAGAAAATTATGTTTTTCAAAGCTGAACCCCTCCCCCCAAAAGGAATATCTAAAAAAGCAATCAATTCCACGAAAAAATGTATATAACATAAATTGTGTGTTTTAATGTGCTCTACATTTTTGTGTGGTAAGTTTTTGTCTATCTCTTACGGTTTAGCAGTTATACAAAATTCCATAAAATTCATTCAGAATAAACTCAGAGAATATTCCCAGAAAAGTCAAGATACGCATATTATTTGTCAGGTAAATATCTTTATTACACAATATTTTAATCAAAATCGTTAGAGCCATTTTTGAGTAAATCAAAATTTTCGAAAAAAAGTTCCATGTAAAGGGTATTTGGGGAAGGGGGCATGTTCTTAAAAATCGTCGTGTCGCATCCTTGGAAGATACCAAACTAAAATACCAAGTTTGATTTTTAACGGCCTTTTCGTTTTTGAGTGCCCAAAGACACACACACACACACACATACACACACACATACACGGACATTTTGCTAAAAATTATGTTTTTTTCTTGGATTCAGGGAGACCAAAAACATGTATTTCCGGTGAAAACTCGGTATCGAATTTTGGATGCATTACAATACCTTCTCTATACACTATGTACACAGTACGTATAGAGAAAGTAATTTGACATAAACTGTGTACTTTAATGAGATCTTAATTTTTTAGTAGTAAGAGTTTGTCTATTTCTTACAGCTTATCGGTTATGCAAAAGCAATCCAGAAAATGGACAATTTCAAAAACTCTTCCATGTAAAGTGTTATTTGGGATGGGAGATTTTTCTGAAAGTGCTCGTATCGGATCCTTGGAAGTTACTACTTAAATACCAAGTTTGGTACTTAACTGAGTTTTCGATTTTGCTTTCTCTACACGTACTACATATATAGTGTATAGAGGAGGTGCACCCAAAAATTCGATACCGAGATTTCACCGTAAATACATGTTTTGGGCCCTCCTGAATCCAAGAGAAGCATTTTTGGCAAAAGGTCCGTACGTGTCTGTGGACAGCATAGTTCAAAAACGAAAAGACCATTAAATACCTAACTTGGTATTTAAGCTTGGTATCTTCCAAGAATGTCACACCAAGATTTTCAAGAAAATTTCCCCACCCCAACTACGCTTTACAAGGAACATTTTTTGAAAATTTTGATTTTCTCAAAAATGGCTCTAACGTTTTGATTAAAATACCGTATTTTAAAGATATTTTTATGACAAACTAAATGTATATCTTGGATTTTCTGGAAATAATCCCTGAAGACCTCTTCATAATGGATGATTTTTATTGAATTTTGCATTACCGGTAAACCGTAACAGATAGACAAAAACTTACTTAGCAAAAAATGTAGATCTCGATAAAACACAAAAGTTATGTCATATACATGACTTTTGCATAACTGGTAAACCGTAAGAGATAAACCAAAACTTATTCTACAAAAATGTAGATCTCAATAAAACACACAATTTAGGTCATAGAGATTTTTTTCGTGGAGTTGGTCACTTTCAAGATATTTCTTGTTAATGATTTCAGTTTTAAAAACAAAATTTTCTCATACGGGAACTTGTAATCGCTTGGCCACGCAAAGAAACGGATTTCAATCCCAAGCAACCACATATTGAAACATGTGTCTGTCGGTTTAGCCTAGTGTATTCCCTTATTTCCTTTCTAGCCATAACGAACAAAGTAAAACAACCGATTCTGCTAATGTTTTAGCATGAAATAGACAGAAGAATAAGCTTACTAACAATAATTTGTTACAGAGATATAGAGAAAGTCATGTGAATGGAGCACATCAGATTTTTTGAATTACGGTGTTCACAGGCACACAGACACACACACTTCAAAACGTACTTTTCCACTTGTTTTTATTCTATTTTATTTTAAATGACTTTAAAAACTTGATCATATCGCGACGGATTTGTCCGTTATGTGGTGGTGACTGGTCTTCATGGTCTCATACTACTTTCGTTTCGCACCAAGCAGATGTGTCGGAAGGAAGCTACATTACATTAGAGTTTTCAAAACATCAAAAAACTTATGTACCTTTTTCTTAGTATCCCTTTGGTGAAGTTGCTTGAAAACAAGTGTACATAAAGTATTAGAATTATGCTATATTTTGGTGCACAAGTTTTTTTCTCTATCTTACTTCAATGAGTTTTAAAGTATTTTTCAAGGTATGTGAGTTTTTAATTTCAAATTATTATGTATTTCATAGCACGATACATATAGAATCTAAACCAAATAAAACGCGCCAAAATACTCATTGTGGACTGAAATATGTGTTTACAAAATTTCATTCCAATATCTCAAATAGTTTCCAAGAAAAAGATACATAAGTGTGAAAAGTTATAAACCTGAGAAAACGAGAAAAGAAATTTTGTATGATTGTTTTATTTACGGAGTGATCCACATACTTTAGATATTGCCTAAAATCCACCATAACTATATCAGTTTCTTCTTCCAGGTCAGAAACTAAAACATACCTTCTAAATATTTATAACTATGTTTGCCTGAAGAAATGTAAAGAAACAAGGGATCAAAGCTGATAATCAAGCAAGCAGAAAATTGGGCGTGGCATGACAAGTCCTAAGTTTTTAATTTATTTGGACCACAAAGAAATTGAATTAGGTTATGCAACTTTGGGAACATAAAACTGAATGTATTAACAATTAATAAGTAAAATAAAAAATCTGATGTGTTCCATTCACATGACTTTCTCTATATCACTGCAACAAATTATTCTATTTACTTCATCTAATGGAGCAAAATTAGCAAAATTAGCTTCCTTGTTGGTAGAAGCGAAATAAGGGGGTACCATAGGTTAAAGTGATAGTCAAAAACTGGTTGCTCTGCGATTGAAGTTCCTTTGTTTGTATGGACACGAATACACAAATTCCTGTATGAGAAAATTATGTCTTTATAGCTGAAAAAAAACAAGGAATATCTCAAAAACAACCAACTCCACGAAAAAAAGTATATAACTTAAATTGTGTGTTTTAAGGTGCTCTACATTTATTGTCGGGTAAGTTTTTGTCCATCTTTTACGGTTTAGCAGTTATGCAAAATTCCGTAAAATTGACCCAGAATAAAGTAGTCTTCAGAGGTTATTTCCAGAAAATTCAAAGAATAAATTTTATTTGTCAGGTAACTATCTTTAATATACGATATTTTAATTAAAATCATTAGAGCCATTTTTTAGAAAATAAAAATTTTCGAAAAAAGTTCCATGTAAAGGGTAGTTTGGGGTGGGGGGGATTTTTCTCAAAATCTTCGTGTCACATCCCTGGAAGATACTAAACTTAAATACCAAGTTTGGTATTTTACCGACTTTTCGTTTTTGAGTAATCGTGTTCACAGTCACACGGACACATGGACACACACACGCGGACCTTTTTCTGAAAATACTTTTTTTGGATACAGGGGACCCTAAAACATATTTCCGGTGAAATCTCGGTATCGAATTTTTTGGTGGATTGCAATACCTTCTCTATACACTATATACTTAGCACTATAGAGAAAGTAAAAAAATTGGTCATTAAAACAATTCGCTTTAGCCTAGTGCATTACCTTATTTCCCAACTACTAAAAAGGAATTAATACAACAATTTTGCTAATGTTTATCTGGATTACTACGATGTAGATAAAGGCAAAATCTTTTGTAATAGTTTGTAGAGACATTCACGAGAAAGGAACAGATCAGATTTTTCTTTCTCTATAGGCACTATGTACATAGTGTGTAGAGAATGTATTGCACTCCACCAAAAAATTCGATACTGAGATTTCACCGGAAATATATGTTTTAGGGTCCCCTTTATCTAAAAAAACCATTTTCGGAAAAAGGTCCGTATGTGTGTGTGTGTGTGTGTGTGTGTGTGTGAGTGTGTCCGTGTGTCCGTGTGTCTGTGGACACGATAACTCAAAAACGAAAAGTAGGTAAAATACCAAACTTGGTATTTAAGTTTAGTATCTTCCAGGGATGCGACACGAAGATTTTGAGAAAAATCCCCCCACCCCCAACTACCCTTTACATGGAACTTTTTTCGAAAATTTTGATTTTCTCAAAAAATGGCTCTAGCAATTTTGATTAAAATTGACAAATAAATTGTATATCTTGAATTTTCTGGGAATAGCCGCTGAAGAGTAGTTTATTCTGGATGAAGTTTACTAAATTTTGAATAACTGCTCAACCGTAAGAGATGGACAAAAACTTACTACACAAAAAATGTAGAGCACGTTAAAACACACAATTTATGTTATGTACATTTTTTTCGTGGAGTTCGTCGTTTTTGTGACATTCCTTACTTTTGGTTTCTGCTGTGAAAAACTTATACATTTCTCATACAGGAATTTGTCAACTGCTGTCCATACAAACAAAGGAACTTCAGTGACATAGCAACCAGCTTTTGATTATCACTTTAACCTATGGTACTCCCTTATTTCACCTCTACTTACAAGGATGCAAGTAATAGGGCTATTTCTGCTAATTTTTTACTCATTAGCATGAATTTAATAGAAATATAAGCTTTTTAAGAATAATTTGTTGCTGGGATATAGAGAAAGTCGTGTGAATAGTACACATGAGATTTTTTATTCTATCTTCCCTTGCCACGCCATTACTGACCTCAGAAGTCTCATTTCGGTTGATTATATTCTGCTTACATCTCTTTTCTTTAAAGTCCAGATTTTGATGCTATGTAAACATATAAATGTAACCATTGCTTTATAAAATTTAATACTACCTGTATTTCTTTGTTTTGTTTCTTTAACTGTTCTTTTTATTGTACCGCGTATATGATTAAATATTTTTTGTAATGTGTCTCCGTTATTAGATACAATCGCTAGCTCTTCTGTGTGTAGGAGAGTTATGATGAAGTTCTTTTATACCAACTGTCGTTAATATTTAAAGTAATGTAAGTAACAAAAAGTAATTTATATAAAGTCTGTACTTTATTAAAATCGAATCTTTTGTGTACCTAGTAATGTGTTTGTCTCTTGCAGTTTGTCAATAAAATAAAAATAATCAATATAACGAAGACCAGAGGCTATTCTCAAAAAAATTCAAAATATGGGTTTTATTTGTCATCTTAAACATGTTGCATGAATCAATATGGAGAATATTTTTAGAAAATATAGAAAATAACAAATAGTTTGGGGTGGAGATATCTTCTTCGTTTCACATCGTTATGAATCAATATGGAAATTTTTTTTAGAAAATAAAGCAAACAACGATTAGTTTGGGGTGGAGATATTTTCTTGTAAATCTTCATTTCACATAAAATCTTTGTGTCATTTACACACATTATTTTTGCTGCACAGGCAAAATGTTATCCAAATAGCTCTGGGACCTAATACGATCCGAACTTTCGAACGGAAAGAATGATTAGTAATTGCTTCTTAACAATGTAAATAATAGTTTTAATACAAAACAAAAATTGATGTTTTGTCTATTTTCGGCTAAAGATGTAGTCCTAATGCTCTCGATATTGTGTTCATATAAAATCTGTGAAAACACACAATTTTATGTACAATATAAACATTAAAGAATGATAATTCAATACATACCTAGTATTTTTTTCTTGGTAAAGTTAATACAAAAAGGAAAATATTATTAATCACAGAGAATACTTGCAACGATTATGTTAAGGTTACTTAGAGACCGAAAATTGCCCAAAGTTTACTTTTCAAATCAATTGGACCAATATCACATACAGCAAGCAGAATCACACAATGGAGCCTACCATTAATGGCACCACTGTAGCAGTCTCGGACTGCAGATCCTTTTTTGCCATTCCTGAAAAGCGATATATTTTCTATGGATTGATGGCATTGATGTGCAGATATCCTTTCGAGCATTAAAAGAGTTGCAGAACTCAAGAGACATGCCAACTTATAACCGGTCGATGCGGATCGGGCTAAGCAACCTTGTTTTACTCCTCTTTGCTCATCAGCGGACACGATTAGCGGATCGTGCTCACTGAGATAAGTAAAACGTAGGTCACTCACCCTGTTCACCACTGACTGGTTTTAGCTGGAAATAGTTGGTTCATCAACTCTTTAAATGCATGAAATGTACACGTCAAATACGGGACAGTGGGTCCACCTGGTATATCATAACTGTACCTTTACATTTGAGAGTCTTAATTTCTTCAAAGTATTATTGACATAAATTCTAGAAAGCGGTGGAGATGAGTGTACGAGCGTGATACTGAATATTTTTAGAATGTCATGTTTATAGAAATAATTGAAATTTAGAAAGGTAAAGTCACACTGACCTTATGTCATCTCAAATTATTTTGAGATGACATACCCCAATGGTGACTTACAATATCCCAAGTACTTTAAGTCCGGGGTTTACAAACAATCAGGTCGATTAGTGTTAATTGTTTCTTCCACCCGTCGTGTGTAGGACAGCAGTCGAATATGTAAGTTTGAATCGTCATTAACACCTAAACAACATGAAGATCGTCTTAGAAATACATTTGGCAAAAAGCCTCACTTAAGATCATTTATAATTGCTACAGCGAATTTAAAAGAGATCCATTTTTCTTAGCAATGAATTTCGTAAAGGACGCCCAAGTTACTGATGAAAATATTGCCACCTGTCGATCAGTGCTATAAGAAGATCGATAGATATACTAGGTACTTATTCGGTATGAGTCAAATCGAAAATATTTTACGTCATCGTTCTACATGAAAACTTTGTCGCCAATGGATTCCAAATAAATTCACTCCCAGTCAAAAACAACGCACAGAAAAACTCTGGTAAAATTCCAAGGTGGCGCTCAAAATTGGTTTGGATGAATCTTGGCCTTTGCTATGATCCTGAAAAGAAAAGTCAATTGGCTCAATAGGTTTCTCGAACAGAACCACCCAGGCATGCAAAAATTTGACGAATTTGCAGAGCTGGTAAGACGGTTGCTAGTTGTTTTTTGTTTTTCTAAAACAGGCCATATTACTACTACAGGTTTAGAAAATATACCGTTACTGCCAATTATAAATGTCTGTTTATCGAAATTTGTTGAAAAAAAAATCCGTGAAAAACGACCGAAAGAAAAAATAATTTTAGATCATGACAACACATATCCGGAGGCCCTAAAAGTTGTTTCCAAAACTTAAAGATGAAATGCGTGGAACAACTTTATCGTCATCACGTGAAACAGTAGAATATTATATAAACCTGTTATCTAAAGTGTCTCACAAAGAATTGCATCATTGCTTGAAGGATTCGTTTCGTCGAATGCAAAACTATATTGATATTTAAGGGTAATATTTTTAAAAACAATAAATGTGTGCAGTTTTTTAAATATAATTCTTGTTTGATTTTTTAAAAATGTTCACGGTCACCCAACATATCTATGATCATAACCTATGGTGGATTTTGCGAGGCTATGGAGCATTGAATGAGGATGCACGTGGTGACTCTCAGAATTGACTAAGACATTAAAATTCAGATCACATCCGCCTCCAGGATAAACCGCCTTTGCACACGCAGGATGGCGTTCAATTGAAATTAAACTTCAAGTTGAATCAACTGATAATTGTTATACGAAACAATAGATTCTACTTGCCAGGATTTGTTTCTAAATGATTTAAAACTCTACAGGGTGTTTCTAAATTAGACCGACAAACTTTGGGAGCAGATAGATATCCTTCTTTTAAGCATGTTTGGTTAAGGGGACTGCGGCGTTCCGTTTCAGTACAAGAAGGATATTAATGGAAGGAGTGGACGTAAGTAGGCGTGTGCAAATAATAAGCCATTCAGTTTTACATACATTTGTGTGTTTATTGTGCAGGCAAGAAGAAACTAAACATAACGAAAAAATGAAAGTTGAAACACTCACCCAACTGTAAATAAATAAATAAAAAAAACAATTGGTCCAATTGGTTGTCTTATCACATCAACAAGTGCTGGAACACACGTCCATTGACTTCCAGGCAAGAAGTGCATCGCCGTGCTATCTTACCCTTCCAAAGATGCCAGGGGTTTCCCTGAGTTCAGCTGCTGCGCTGGCAATTCGCGCTACAAGGATTTCCTCAGTGTCAACAGCAGTTTCATAAACCTTTGCCTTCATGTGGCCCCACAAAAAGAAATCCGTTGGCGTCAAATCAGGAGAGAGTGGTGGCCACCTCGACTTATCTAAGGATTGCCGAATGTAGCTGTCAGATGGTTTCGTAAGTGATTCCAAAAATGAGCTGGTGCCCCTTCATGCTGAAACCACATGTTCATTCTGATGTTGAGAGGAAGCGGATGCAGTAACTCATGCAGAACATGTTGAAGAAATACTAAATAATTATCGGCGTTCAGTTGTTTGGGCAAACTGTATGGTTCCACAAGGAAGTCATCTACAATCCCTGCCCAGACAGTGACACTAAATCACTGTTGATGTGATTGCACAATCGTGGCATGGGGTTTTTCGAAGCACCGTACTTGAGAATTGCGGGAATTGAATATCCTCTCACATGTGAAGCATACTTCATCCGTGAACAATACACGGCTTGCAAACTCTGGTTGGAGTATGCATTTATTTAAATACCAATTGCAGAGGTTCACTCGGAGTGGATTGTACCTGGTGTAAGAGCATGGACTCTTTCAAGATGATATGGGTGCAATAGCATTTCCTGCAAAATTCTCCAGATCGTGACATGGCCAGTATGAAAGTGTCGTGCGATCTCTCGAGCACCCAGTGAAGGACTATTCGCTGCCCACTGCAGCACGGCTTCCTCGAATTCAGGTGTTCGCACAACACGCCTCCGTCCTTGCCCATCTGCTCGTCTATGTAATGACCCCTATTCGCTTAGTCTCTGATAAATACTGGCAAATGTCATATGGTGAAGACACTGGCGGTTTGGAAATCTTTCCCGGTAAAGCCTCTGCGCCAAACGAACACATGTATACCAAATGCGTGTCCACAAATTAATGCCATGTCTGCCGTACTTCCCAAACGTCAATGTTCTGTTCACAATGAAAGACGCATTACAACTGAAGCAGTAAGTAGAGTAACAGTTAGAAGGGGCAGACTGGAAAGTAAATCAACATGCTGTAAACAATACCGAATGCTAGTGAGCTCTGGAAGTAAACAAATCTAGTGATAGTAGTAATAACAAACGCCTCTTGAACTGGCACGAGTGTACTCTGTTTTCTCCAATTCCTTCCTATTAATATTCATCTTGCCCTGAAACGAAGCATCGCAGCCAATAGGTTACTTGACAAAATGTGATTCACATAAGGCTATCTATCTACTGCCAAGTTTTGTCGGTCTAATTTAGAAACATCCTATAAAACCTAGATGATTACTACTAAATGAATATGAGTAATCTGAATGCAAAAATACGAAGACATTGAAGTCAGGCCATGCTTTATTGAAATTGCTTTGATCTTTCCGTTATTCTTATCGTTTTCATAACAGAGAAGTCGCGTTAAAAAAAATTAAGTCCCTCTCCGTGTGAGGTGGTCACCATTATAGCTTCTTGTAGTGGAGGGCGGTGGATTTTTCCGGGTGTAAAAATCTTTAGCATGACTTCCTTCGGACGGGAAGTAAAGCGGTTGATGCTGTGTCGTAGATTTACGATACGTAAGACAATTTCGTAAGAGGCTTCTGAGTAAAATTAACTGATCTTTCACAGCCAACATAGAATGATACGCTGAGAATTGCAGTAGTCCACAAAGCGTAGAGCGTCCACAAATAAAGCTCTACTTCATTGGAATAAAAATAGAGCAGCAAATTCATAGTAGAAGGGGAACCACTCTTACTTACTGATCCGAGGGAACCACGAAGTCTGATTAGCCGATCTGACGAAATCAAAACTGAGACTTCCAAATACGAACCTCTCACAAAAGTGTTCAGTCATCAGATCGGTTGTGAAGTAATTGTCTCTTTCACACTAGCCAACGTGTAGGATATATATACAGGAGTTGGAAAGGTAAAATCATGCTGAAAAGAGTGATGCCTTAGCCGGGATTTGAACCACGCCGAAATCTATACTATAAAATACTAAAAACAGAGAAAATGTATGTGTGTTAATTTGAAAAACTTTTCAAACGATTTTGATAATTCTACCACCATTGTAAAATCCAAATGTATGTGACAGAAATGATCATAAACGCCTTATGTTCATAATCCATAATTACCGAAATACTAACAAGGGTTCGCAAAACCTGTGAATAGACACACTGAATTGAAGCTGTAACACAACGACTTCAAAGCACACACTACCCCTTTAAATGACGCTGACTCCGTTTATTAGGCCCTCCAAGAGCTTTAATAATTTCTCAGATCTATTTTTGATCTTTAAAGTTAAACAAATCCCGCGATTTGTTTCCTTTGACGTGCAAAACTATCCTTTTCTTGCACTTTAATAAAATACATACCTTAATAAAATACACAAAATACATTACGTAGCGCGTAACGCTTCCAATCATTGTCTCATACAGAAAAATCTTATGTGTTCCATTCACATGACTTTCTCTACATCTCTGTAACAAATTATATTAAAAAAATCTTATTTGTTCCATTCACATGACTTTCTCTACATCTCTGTAACAAATTATATTAAAAAATCTTATGTGTTCCATTCATATTATTTTCTCTACGTTTCTGTAACAAATTATATTAAAAATCTTATGTGTTCCATTCACATGACTTTCTCCACATTTCTGTAACAAATTATTTTTAAAAATCTTATGCGTCTTTTTATTTCATGCAAATCGAGAAAAAAATAGCAGAAATAGTCTTATAGTGTGCTTAGGCAGGTAGAAGGGAAATAAGTAGTACCATAGGTTAAAGTGATAGTCAAAAGCTGGTTGCTATGTGACTGAAGTTCCTTTGTTTGAGTGGACACGAGTTGACAAATTCCTGTACGAGAAAAGTATGAGTTTTTCAAAGCTGAAACAAAAAAAAAAAAAACAAAAAAAGAAGGAATATCTAAAAAACAAACAATTCCACGAAAAAATCTATATAACATAAATTGTGTGTTTTAATGTGCTCTACATTTTTGTGTGGAAAGTTTTTGTCTATCTCTTACGGTTTAGCAGTTATACAAAATTCCGTAAAATTCACCCAGAATAAACTAGTCTTCAGAGGCTATTCCCAGAAAATTCAAGATACGCACATTATTTATCAGGTAAATATCTTTATTACACAATATTTTAATCAAAATCATTAGAGGCATTTTTGAGAAAATAAAAATTTTCGAAAAAATTTCCATATAAAGGGTAGCTGGGAGTAGGGGAGTTTTCTTGAACATTTTCGTGTCGCATCCTTGCAAGATACCAAACTTAAATACCAAGTTTGCTATTTAACGGTCTTTTTGTTTTTCAGCTATGCTATCTACCGACACACACACACACACACACACACACACACACACACACACACACACAGACACACAGCGCACACACACATGGACCTTTTCCAGAAATGCTTTTTTTGTAATAGGGGGACCCAAAACATGTAATTCCGGTGAAATCTCGGTATCGAATTTTTGGGTGCATTACAATACCTTCTCTATACGCTATGTACATAGTACGTATAGAGTAATTAAAAAGTTTGTTCTTCTATCTAATTCATGTAAATCGAGATAAATATTAGCATAAACGGTCTTATTAGTTTGTTCGTTATAAGTAGAACGGAAATAGGGAAATACACTAGGTTAAAGCGATAGTCAAATATACTTTAAAAGCTTATTGTTATGCGATGAAATTCATTGTCTTTGAAGACCAGGATATGAAAAGTTCCCACATGAGAAAAGTTGTTAGTGTTTTAAAACTGAAACCAGCTTTTTTTACCAGTTATGTAAAAAGCATTCAGAATGAAGAGACTTCAGAAAAATTATATTCAAAAAATAAAATTCAAGACATGTACTTTATTTGACATATACTTATCTTTAATGTTTGGCATTTTAATAAAAATTGTTAGTTATTTTTAAGAAAATCAAAATGTTCGACATTTTTCTATTAAAAGTGTAATTTGGGGTGAGGTGATTTTCTTGAAAATTTCGCGTCGCTTCCTTGGAAAGTTTGGTATATTGAACCGACTTTTGTTTTTGAGTTATCGTGATCACAGACACAAGGACACACACACAGACCATTATCTAAAAATGCTTTTTTTGGACACAGGATACTCTAATAGTGTGTTTCCAGTGAGATCTCGGTATCTAATTTTAGTGGAACGCAATACCTTACTACCTATGTACTATATACTAAGTAAAAAAAGTAAAAATGGCCGAGCATACTTGTGAAGATTGAACGGGGGAGTCAGATGTTCCACTTGCGTGAATATCAGGATTTTTATTCGATATCAGAAATAAGAGTGTTGTTCGAAAATGTAATTACGAGGGCATAGTCCTGATGATTTACAATTATTGTGTAAAGAAGAGCAGGAGATATATTAAATTAATTAAAACAACATTTGATTTTAAATGGTCATCCGTGAAACGTTGAGCTAACCACAGATTTTAATATGTAGAAGCAAGCTTATAAATGTTCTTCATTCAATGTTTAGAAATAATTTTGTCTCTCTCTTATAGCCCTAGGTGTTTTCCTGTATGCAGAGACATCATTATTTCCTCGTTGTCGTCGTCGTCCTTCAACAAATACAATTCTGTAATGAGCACTATTGCTAGTGATAAGAATTGTATTAGGCGTAAATGGAAAATTTGTTATTTGTTAGTTAATAGACGTAGCCGAAAACGTATTGCCAAACATATCTGTCGAGTAGTGCTATCCAGATTTTGTGAAATGACGATCGCCTAGAAATTAGGTATATAACTTTATCGGAAAATTATCGTCAGATTGCAGCACCAACCCTTCGTGGATCTTAATTACCTCATCTAAACGACAACGAAATAGTCATGAAATTGAAAATCTCACTTATTACTTTCTCTACATAACACATAGATAAGAAGGCATTGCATTCCAACAAAAATTCGATATTAAACAAAGTTTCATTGGAAATACACGTTCAAGGATCCATTGCATAAAAAGAAAGAAAAAAAAAGAAATTTAGAAAAAACGTGTGTGTATGTGTGCCCTTGTGTCTGTGAACACGTTAACGCAAAGAGAAAAGTCGGTTAAATACCAAACTTTGTATTTAAGTTTAACATCTTCTAAGGATGCAACATCAAGATTTTCAAATCTCCCCACCCCAAAGTACCCTTTACATGGAAACAATGTGGACATTTTTATTTTTCAAAAATGGCTCATATTGAATTATCTGGGAATAAGTCCTCACCTTCTGCATGAATTTTGCATAGCTGATAAAGTAAGAGATACTGCAAAATGTACAGCTGGTTTAAACCCACAATTTATATCACACACACACACACATACACACACACATATATTGGAATTAACCATTTCCGAGATATTCCTTCTTTTTGGCTTCAGATTTAAAATACTTGAAACTTTTCTCAATCGGGAATTTGTGGACTTCTGACAGTGCAAAGAGAACGAATTACAAATATATAGCAACGGGCTTTTGAAATATTTGACTGTTGCTTTAGCTAAGTGCGCTTCCTTATTTTCCTCCTACTACAAGGAAGCAAGTGTAATAAGACCATTTCTTCTGACGTTTCTCTCGAGTACAATGAAGTAGATAGCAGAATAAGCTTTTTAGTATTAATTTTCTGCATAATGTAGAGAAAGTCACGTGAATGGAACACATCAGATTGTTTTTGAGTTGTGAAAAGTGTGAGATAACAAACTTGGTTTTTCTTTCGCGAATCTTAATCGATTCCAGGCAAATTAATAGGTTATTTAAAAATAAAACTTAGCATAAAATGAGTACCTACTACGGTAGGTAGTGTGGGAGCATATAATTAAATAAGAGTTAGCTTATCGCATATGCAGAGTCATAGTTGTGGTAAATCAAAACTTTTATTACGACACAAAAGGCATTCGTGATGTGAATAGAAAGAGTGCACGAGTGCGTATCGAATGGGAAGGTAGAACTCCACCTTCTATTCTTGTATGTGAATGCGCGGTTTGCTGGAAGAGATCGCAGCAGATAACAATTTTAAGCGTGTGCTTCATTTTTCGTTGTTTTGCAGTTTTATGTAAAAGCAATAATACACTGAATAGAAGCAGGAGTACACGGAAGCTCGGTACTATAGAAGGCGGTGCGACTGTTAATGTATTCCAAACTCACTGTGTTCAACATGCGCATTTGGATTTCATGTACAGTAGTTCTGCTGGTACTGAACACCGCGTCTGCTATTAATCCAGCTAGAAAGGTACGTAGGTATTTACGTAATCAATTATCAAGTTCCTCATCAGACAGAAGAAGTTTGAATTTCTGTTCTAGATTAACTTCAAGTACTTTTAAACAAAATTAAATCTACAGTTTGACTGGCGCTGTGGTCAGTTTTCTCATTTCTCAACTCACAGGTCCCGGGCTCGATTCCCGGCTTGGGCAAGAGAATTTTTCGTTAACTAGACTGATACCCTTCCTTCCACATCATGTATAAACGTTAATACTTTACACAAAATGAATAAAATCAATGTATAACCTTACAATTCAACGAGTAATAACATCTGTTGTTTCTGTAATCAAAACCACAATATACTATAGAAGGCATAGGGGCCTATACAATAAATGAAACAATTAATTTGAAATTCCTTAACACAGTTTACTATTTATGGTATCAGTTTGAATTCTTCAGTGGCAATTTTTGTAGCATTAAACATTTCTGGGATATCCTTTACTTTGGTTTGAATTTTCATGCACACTAGTTTTTGTTTTGCTTTTTGGAATGCAAATATCTATTCGTTATTTACTTTCTCTACACGTACTATGTACATAGTGTATAGAGAAGGTATTGTATTCCACCCAAAAATTCGATACCGGTGTTTTGGGTCCCCCTGAATCCAAAAAAATGCATTTTTGGAAAAAGGTCCGTGTGTGCGTGTGTGTGTGTGTGTCTGTGTCTGTGGACAGCATAGTTCAAAAACGAAAAGACCGTTAAGTACCAAACTTGGTATTTAAGTTTGGTATCTTCCAAGGATGCGACACGAAGATTTTCAAGAAAATCCCCCCACTCCCAACTACCTTTTAATGGAACTTTTTTCGAAAATTTTGATTTTCTCAAAAATGGCTCCAACGATTTTGATTAAAATATCGTATATTAAAGATGTTTACCTCACAAATAAAATGTATATCTTGAATTTTCTGGGAATAGCCTCTAAAGACTACTTTTATTCTGTATGAATTTTACGGAATTTTGTATAACTGCTAAACCCTAAGAGATGGACAAAACCTTACCACACAAAAAATGCTGAGCACATTAAATCACATAATTTATATCATACACATATTTTTCGTGGAGTTGGTCTTTTTGAGATATCCCTTGTTTTTGTTTTCAGCTTTGAAAAACATATTTTTCTCGTACGGGAATTTGTCAACTCCTGTCCATACAGAGGCACTTCAGTCACATAACAACCAGCTTTTGACTATCACTTTAACCTATGGTGTTCCCTTATTTCGCTTCTACTTACAAGAAAGCAAATAATAAGACTATTTCTGCTATTTTTTTCTTGATTAGCATTAAGTAAATAAAAGCATTAGTTTTTTAACAATACTTTGTTGCAGAAATGTAGAGAAAGTCATGTGAATGGAACACATCAGATTTTTTTCTTTTCTTTCTTGCTTTTTCGCGTTCATGCAAAGAGAAGGGAATTTTAAACCTCTTCTGTATGAATTATTTTCTACATATATTACTTTTCTTTTAATTCTTGGACCTCTATAATAGGCAGTTGACGCAAGAGGTTCAAATAGCCATGATCGCTAAATGTTACGCTTTGGACGGCTGTACCATTCATAGCCGAATATCTTGAGTGTAAATCCAGCGACTGCAGTTAAACGTGCCTGTGAAAAAGGATGGGAAGGGCCCACGTAAAATAGCCGGTGTGATGACACGCGTGAATGGTGATGGTATTATATTTTATTGCACTTGCATGGATTTTACTTTTTGCTCTAAACCACTCTAATAGTATTGAAATAAATTAATATATATGATATAAGACAGCTATTAATATCTATTTCTATTTTATTATTAAGTTAGGTGTAATATGAAAGTTACAAAAACTATCTAAATATATTAAAACTTTGATTAATCATCTTTGTTACCAAGTGTCAACACCATCCATTAGGATTAGATTGTTAAAGTCATCACATAGCAAACGGCTTTGAAAGGACTTGATTCTTTTTTAGGTTACTGTATTGTTATATGTTCCTCCAACAAAATGTGTAACGAAGAGTTTACTGAATTAGCGAGAATTAAACAGAATAATAAGGTTTTGTAAGAATAGTTTGTAAAAGAACATGTAGAGGAAGTCATGTGAATGCACAATTCAGATTTTTCCCCATTTTTTTCGGATGCTAACAGGATGCTGTATTAGGTGACTTTTTGTGAACAGCCCTGTCATTTGTTTATATTTTTATTGGTAATGATGTTATATGTATTTATTTTACTATGGGTATACTTTATTACTGTTAGAACCAGCTGATGAACTGCCTTTAAGTATTCACAGGAAAGTATGAAGTAAAATGCTAACAAATTCCTTAAAAATTGCCTCACATCCGGATCATAAAGCGCATAGCTACGTCTTTCCATTACGAAAACCTTATCGGGCGCTAACAGAACGACACAACAGTGTATTTTACATTAGAATCCTACATATCTAATGGATATCAATTTTAAAAACCCGTTTGATCCATCCTCGCTATACTGGTTGCACCACACTCCAGTGAAATATCAAATATACACTAATGCATATCAACTTTCAGCTCATTCGACTTCAGACGCCTTCCTGTGTCCTTGAGCAAATGTCCAATTCTTTACTGGACAAATATAAGTCCACTACGAAAATGTTCAGTGATGGATCAGCATCCAATGAAGCAAGAGGGTGTGCCATAGCAAATTCAGATCAGGCAATGCTCTACAGCGTGCCTTGTTTATTTACAGTGTTCTGTGAAGCATTCGCCATTATAAATAAGGCATTACACCATATTTACAGTCCTCCAGTGTACTGCTTGTCACCTACAGCTCCGAAATGAAGCAGGTACTGATCCTCGAAATCAACTTATTAAACTATAATATAAATAAGGCCGATAAAAAGGTTTCCTTTCTTTAGTCTCTCTCTCTAACACACACATTGACATAAAAAGTAACGAAATAGCAGATGAAGCTATAAAAGAAGCAACTACACATCGCGTCAATGATTCGCCAATTGCCTCTCCACTCCAAGACGTTATCAGTTTCATCAAACGATATCACCATAGATGTTAAAAGGGACTATGTACTGAAACGAGAGAATGAAATCAGTCAACAGCAAACTGCAAGAAACTCGCTCTGGATGCACCAAATCGTTTCAGACAAAAGAATAGATCAAGTAATTATTACTCGGTTCAGGATTGGGTACTCCTAAACTGACGCGCTATTGTCTTTTCACTATGGCCAACCTCCAAACTGTACGAGCTGTCACAGGCTTCTAACCATTCCGCACATCCCTATAGACTGTCGAAAGCACAGTAGAAGTAGACAGTCAGGCATTTCCAGTCTTCCTAATGCTTTTAACACACCCAACAAGCTGAAGAAGACGCTGCAATTTCTAATGGATATAAAACTTTCTGATTTATTTAAACTGTTAGCCTAACTATATGACTGTATATTTGGAAATGGATATGCATAATGTATTTAAATGATAAGATCATATAGAGATAAACATTAAATACATATTTAAAAAATCTGATGTGTTCCATTCACATGACTTTCTCTATATGGTCGCCCTCCGTGGTGTAGTGGTACCATGCTAACTTCATATACCCAAGGTTGCGCGTTCACACCCGGCGGAGGACGATGGATTTTTTTCGGGTTTAAAATCCTTAGCATGGCCTCCTTCGGAAGGGAAGTAAAGCCGTTGGTCCCGTGTCGTAGATTTGCGGCATTAAGCGGTCTTTCACGCCCAATATAGAATGGAACGTTGAGAACCACAGTAGTTAAAAAAGAGTGTCCATAAATAACGTGTCATTTCCATTTTCTCTACATCTCTGCTACAAATTATTGTTAAAAAACTTATCTTTTATTTACTTCAAGCTAATCGAGAAAAAAAATGTAGAAATTGTCTTATTACTTGTTTCCATTCAAGTAGAAGAAAAATAAGGGAGTGCCACAGGCTAAAGCGATAACCAAAAACTGGTTGCTATGTGATTGAAGTTCCTTCGTTTGTACGGAGAGGAGGTGACAAATTCTCGTGTGAGAAAAGTGTATGTATTTTAAAGCTGAAACCAATACCAAAGAATATCTAAAAAGTGATCAACCCTACGAAAAAAAGTGTATAACATAAATGGCGTGTTTCAACGAGGTCTGCATTTTCTATTAAGTAAGTTTTTATCTACCTCTTAAGATTTACCAGTTATGCAAAATTCCGCAAAAAATATTTAGAATAAAGATGTATTCAGAGACTATTCCGAGAAAATTCAAAATGCGCCTTTAATATACGATATTTTAATCAAAATCGTTACAATCATTTTTGAGAAAATCAAATTTTTATAAAAATGTTCCATGTAAAGGGTAGTTGGGGGTATGGGGATTTTCTTGTAAATCTTCGTGTCGCATCCTTGGAAGATACTAAACCTAAATACCAAGTTTGGTATTTAACGGTCTTTTCGTTTTGGGACTATGCTGTCCACAGACACACGCACGGACCTTTTTTTAAAAATGTTTTTTTTCGGACTCAGGGGACCCCAAAACATATATTTCCGGTGAAATATCGGTATCGAACTTTTGGGTGCATTACAATACCTTCTCTATTCCTATGTACATTGTACATATTGGGCTAGAGAAAGTAAAAATGCATATAACATAAATTGTGTGTTTTAACATGCTCTACATTTTTTGTGTGGCAAGTTTATGTTAATCTCTTACGGTTTAGCAGTTATGCAAAATTCCGTAAAATTCATCCAGAACAAAGCAGTCTTCAGAGGCTATTCCCAGAAAATTCAAGATATACATTTTATTTGTCAAGTAAATATCTTTAATATACGATATTTTTAGCCAGTTGGTTAGAGCCATTTTTGAGAAAATCAAAATTTTCGAAAATTTGTCCATGTGAAGGGTAGTTGGAGATGGGGGGGATTTTCTTGAAAATCTTCGGGTCGCATCCTTGGAAGATATTGAACTTAAATACCAAGTTTACTATTAAACGGTCTTTTCTTTTTTGAGCTATGCTGCCCACAGACACACACACATACACACTGACAGACAGACAGACAGACGCACACGGACATTTTTCTAAAAATGTGTCTCAAAACATATATTTCAGGTGAAATCTCGGTATCGAATTTTTGGGTGCAATGCAATACCTTCTCTATACACTATGCACATAGTATGTATAGAGAAAGTAATAACAAACCTAAATTAAAAGTATATAACCCTCTGGAAATAGATGTCCAGATTTTAATAAAATATATAACCCTCTACATATTTTGTGCAGGAAACTTTTGTTTATCTCTTATGGTTTACCAGTTATGCAGATGTCAACCTGAATGAAGAGATCTGGAGAGGCTATTTGCAGAAAATTCAAGATATACATTTTATTTGTCGTTTAAATATTTTTTAAAATACGGTATTTTAATCAAAGTCCTTAGAGGAATTTTTGAGAAAATACACATTTTGGATGTTTTCAATGTAAAGGGTCGTTTGGAGTGGGGGATTTTAACAACTTTCGCGTCACATCCTTGGAAGATGTTGAACTTAAATATCATATTTGGTGTTTAACCATTGGTATTTAAATATGACGTGGGCTAACATGGTGTATACTTTCTTGGCTTCATTTAGTTTAGCAGCTTCTTCATCTTTGATTTTGGCCTCATAGAGTTTGTCCGCTTTCTTATTGAGTTACTTCAATTCTAACAGTTGCATTTTCATTTTTCTCTGCCTTGGCTTTCATTTTAAGGTCATCGCATTTGCTGCAAGTATCAAGTCGTGACTTTTTAAATATCAGAACTAATTCTTTGAAAATTCTAGAGCATATTTACAAATTGCTTGGAATTTCTACTTCATTAGAATTTATACATCAGTTGAAAATTTAGTTCAGAAGATAAATACTTCTTGTTTGTATGTTTTGGCGTATACTTGATTCCTACGCAGGAAATAGCATTATGGGTTCTTATTTAAACAATTTCTTTCTTGGGAGATCTTATTAGGGGATTATTTTCTTCCTCTTTGGCCGATATGAGTAATTCCAGAAGTGGACTGCAAGTTATTCTTCATTGTCATTCTAATAAAGCCCTCACTTTCACGATAAACCCTTAAAACATTTTTTTGGGTAAATTACATGTCTCTCACTAGTATGTCTAAACATGTGAAAATTAACGCATATTTCTCACAGCTTTTGCTTGGAAGGACTACACTCTTTGGTCTTAATGCATCCCTTTGGTCAGTTGTTATCAAATTTTCATGTACTGCACCCGGAGATCATGACAAATTACTTTCCAATAGTCGTTGAAAATTTTAATTATACGTTCACCTCGTATTTTGTCTTTACATTTCATGCGGCAGGCCTCAAGAGTTTTACCTTTTCTTTCTGGAACAATTTTCCCACAGGATGTTGTGTAGCTTTTACAATAATTTCTACATTCCTACTTTTCTTTTCTAAGTTTTCTTGAATGAGGTTTTAATGCCTATTGGACACCTGTCTCTTCTTCACTCTGTTCGTTTTCTGCAGTTTCATTTGCAGGAGCAGTCATTGATTGCATACTAATTGAAGTTATGTATTTGAAGGTAATATAGGGGTTTTCTTATGCTTCTTTAAAGCAGGATATACAGTATTTTCTGAATCAGATGCTCCTGATATCCAATGGGATCAATAAGACTGTCACCATCCAAAACTGAAAGTGAATTTCCATTTTCATTTGCATCGCCATAAAAATGTAAATAATATTATTATATCACAATTCTAATAGTTCACCTTCTCTGACTGTATCCTGTGATGCTGACACTTGAGGAAGTAATGCACCTCTCGATGAAGACAAAAATGCTGGTTTATGGAAACAATGTCATCTGAAAAGCAAATAAAATTATTATTTTAATGTTTTGTGACAAAGATATTAAAAACTCCATAAAAATAAGCCCTCATTATAATTTTCTGTATACTTACCCATAGGTGGCAGATAACACAAATCCACCATCATCTGAACTCTTGAACCCATGTCTTAGACGTATACAAAGATTGGCATATATGTATGTACTAGGATTTCACACAATGATATAATAGAAACTGAGACATGATGCTGCCTTATGAACAGCTGCTGTTAAAACACTGACAATACTGCCACAACAAAATAAAAAATGAGAATGGTACTCACAATGATACTCATAAAATAGGATCTCAAGTTTTCCTGGCGACGAACATATTCTAGACGTTCTCGGGCTTCAAGCCAGGTGTAGTGATGAAGAATCATCGACGTTTCGGGAGCGTGTATCTCCCCCATCATCAGGATGATGAATGGCTCAATTGGGTAAAATTGGTATTTTTTTTTTCGAGTGGAGGGGAAAAATCCACCTTGAGGACTAGCCCGGGCTGGGAGCGAGCGGTCCCGCAAGATGCAACTACTCTGAAATCTCGCGAAGCACCAGCGCCGAAGCACAACTCCAAACATAACCTTTAAGCCTAAACTTAATGCATGAAGAATAACACTATACTTATAGACAATGCATGACAAGCAGGCACACGCTGTAGAAGTAGAACATAGTAATGCACGAATAAAACACTTATAAAATTAATGCATGATTATCCACTAGCATTGTTCAGGTTTCATGGACAATCCCAGTAAGTAACATTAACGCGCTCGCATGCAATGCATGCCAACTAAGTAGCTTTCACTTACTAACCGGGGTGCTATGCGGGACCCGACTAATGCATGTATGCACGAAATTACTGTTTATAACCCCTGGAGGGGTTTTTAGTGGATATACCGCACTTCGCGGGGAGCTCCACATATCCCCCTAGCCATTGCACTAAGGCTTGGGGTCGAATGCAGGAATACATTTTTCCCATCCATGGTGAAAAAAAAAAAAAACCCTGATGATGGGAGAGATGCACACTCCCGAAACGTCAATGATTCTTCATCACTACACCTGGCTTGAAGCCCGAGAAAGTCTAGAAAAATGATACTCATGTTACAATCAACCAATTGTCTTAGTTTTAAATATCTTTTGCACTGCAATTGACTGCTTTGTACTTTATGAATATAAACACGGGAATTCAAAATAAAGTATTAATATATTTATGATAATGGATTAAATTTGTAGAATTTTACATTTCAACTTGTGATACATTATGATGTAAAACATTGTATTAATGCATTTAAATAGGCGGGAAAAGTAGAATTTGTGAACATATGTACCTACCTTTTCCCAAAGGAATACAATTTGCGTTAGGGAAGAAGTGTATATGCAAACTTGATAATACAAACGATTTGCCTGAAGAATTTCGGCTCCGGGTAAAAATACTTAAGTTTACTACTCACTCGCTATTACCCAATCAGAGCGATGTGGATAACGAGTGCGCCAATGACATAATGAGGCATATATGTTTCTTTACTAAGTCATAATATTGAGTTTTGCCTGCTTATGAAGTTCATCCAGTATCTCCCACAGATAACTTTAGGAGTTATGTAATTTGCTTAGTTGAACTTTGCACTTTTACCCTGTGATTACAGAAACGGGCTTAACATTACATAAATTATATAACAACAATAACAACTTTTTTTTTTCATTTATATAGCCCCCTTTAACATCCAAGGTCATATCAGGGGCTTTGACTTAAACTACTCGTTGACTCAAGGTATTTGAACGCTGTTTTTGTTTTAAATCCTTTTCTTTTCTTCAGACACACGCACATGCACTCTTATATACATACTTTTAGACACTGTGATAGGGAATGATTCTGATTAAAGAAACGTTTCTTGCACCAGCCGAGAATTGAACCCAGGACCTCCGGGAGGAAAGTCAGCTCGCTGACCACTCGAGCACGGGAACAGTTTAATAATAGCCTTGAAGACAAGTATAGGGAAGTTTTAAGTATTAAAAAGGGATATGTCACTGAATTAACATCGCAACACTACATCAGATACGCACAACCGATTGCACTGACCGTTGTAGAGTTGCAATGTTACCCTTCGGCAGTTCTGCCAATCCAGTAACTAGCAATATGCTTGGAAAACAGGTGCTCACGCTGGTAAGGATTAGTCTAAACCCAGTTCAGCCTTAAGTTGATCCGCGTCAAAATAACTCCAGGCACCATTGCGCCATTCGCCCCAGAAATAGTCATCTTTCTCGACCACGTGGCGTGCACACGCGGCTTATTGTAATGTAAAACGAACAGAGCCCGTATTCCGACAATTTAAACGGTAACTAAATCATTCTGTTAAGTATAATGGTGATAAAATTGATAGTCGTATCAAAATAAATGCGTGCACATGTAATAATTACATCTAATAAAACACGTGCGAAAAAATAAGTAACATGCATGCAATAACTTACATTTATTCGCTCTCTAGAAGCGGCTCTATTCCCTCCAGATCGGAATCGTCGTCTGAGCTGTTTGTGCTGCTGCTTTCCAATCCCAGGTTCTCAACAACAGTGTCACTTGTACTATCCATCTCCCAAAACAATGTTTCTTCTTTCGTTACATGTTCGAACTGCAAGCAACCGTGACTGTGTAAACAATTTGCGGAAATCACGTGACTCATACGAATAGCATGCTGGGTCTTATAGCTCTGTTTAACGGTATAAATCGGCGTTTGTTAAACTCGTAGGCATTTGTATAGAATATTATACCATTTAAGAATAAATTTATTCTGTCATTTAGATTATTAGCATGGTATTACATTACTGCGCGCATTGCTGTTGTCTTGTACCGCGGCCCACTGACCACGTGAATCGGTTTTGGTGGGGATCAACCTAAGAGTGAATTGAAAATAGGTTTTGTCACTGTCCACATACAAGACCCAAATGCCCGTATTTGACGTGTGCAGATATCCCTTCGTGCGTTAAAACACTTGCAGAACATCTTCTTCCTTCACTGTTTATGCTACACTCACAGTGAAATGCAAGCGCAGACGTAATGTAGCATAAGCGCAAGCGCGAGGGAAGACCATTCACAATGCAATCGTAAGCGCAACGCAAGAAGTTGTCACGGGTTTCTAGATCCGCAAGTTACGTGCAAATATCTTCCAAGCGCTCCGCAAGTTACAAACTGAATAACATAACAAACAATACCACATAAGAAAATTCACTCAATCTTTTACAAAATACATTACATACTAACAACTGACGCACGCGACAGTGACGTCACAATATTTGCTCATTCAAAATTATTGAAAATAGGGTAATTCTGCACAACGGCTCCATTAGTTCTACCGTCTGATAAACGGAGATACGTCCGGGTATCTATAGGAGGAAATAAAAGTGAAATGTGTAGATTAAGGTGAAAACACAGAAAGTAATTTAAAATCGGTTAATAAATAGAAAGTCTTCAATTCAGATCCAGCAAAGATCGTGAATTCAATACAGTATATAGAAAGTCTGCAAATAAGATCCAGCAAAGACCGTGAATTTAATACCTGCCAAATTAATCGCAAATAAAGGTAATTCTGCACCTTCTATTTACTAACCGACTTTAATTAACTTGTGTTTTCACCACAATCCGCACATATCACTTTTATTTCCTACTATAGATACCAACATGGTAGTTCCCGTTTTGCAGACACAGAATTAACACATCTCTTGTGCAGAATTACCGAAAATATACAAGCATAGAGACTGTAGTAAGTGATTAAGCTAATGGACTAAGAATTATCTCTCTGTGTCTTCGATGATAGTTACATCCATTAAATCAAAGAAGAATTCACAAGGAGACTGCCAGAACCTCTTGAGGGAGATTAGAGAAAAGCCAAGTAGAAAAGCATGCATGTACAGCAGGCCCTCTAAAATCTTGTAGTGCGATCGTCTGTAGTTGATTTCATAGGTAATACATAGAGAAAAGAAGCAGACTTCGTCCACTTTGCACGCGACGCAAGGATAAAGTTTGGAGTTTGCAAGCTCTTGCGTTGCATTCGTTGTGAATGCAGCATTAGGCTTTTGCCTGTTCCGGTCTCATATTAGTTTTGGGGTCGTCATATTGATCTTCGTCCTATAAGTTTGAAGCTAAAGGCTTGTTTAGGTATCCTATCTCGTGACATGCAGTGGAAATATTCTGTCCATTTTCTTCTATAGTTTTCATTTCTATTAGTAATGGCTTTACTTTCAGCTCTTCTCAAATTGTCACAGTTCAAATATGCTCCTCTCTCGTACAGCCCTTAACTGATTGTAAAGATCTCATTTAAGCTGTTAGTATCTTACTTTCATCTTTGTTCTTCACAGTCCATGCTTCACTCCCGTAGTATATCACTGGCTCTGACATAGCTTTGTAGAATTCTATTTTTGTTTCTTTCCTTAACTTATTCCTAAAGGTTCATTTGAATTCATGGAATTTTTAATGTTTACTTTCTCTTCACGTACTATGTACTTAGTGTATAGAGAAGTTATTGTAATGTACCCAAAAATTCGATACCGAGATTTCACCGGAAATATGTTTTGGGTTCCTATGAATCCAAAAACAGGCATTTTCAGAGAAAGGTCCGTGTATGTGTGTGTGTGTGTGCGCGCGCGCGTGCTTGCGTGTGGGTCTGTGGACAGCATAACTCAAAAACGAAAGGACCATTAAGTACCAAACTTGGTATTTAATTTTGGTATCTTCCAAGGATGCGACACGAAGATTTTCAAGAAAATCCCCTCATCTCCAACTATACTTTACATGCAAAAAATTTCGAAAATGTTGATTTTCTCAAAAATGGCTCTAACGATTTTCATTACAATCTCTTATATCTAAGATATTTATATGCCAAATAAAATGTATATCTTGAACTTTCTGGGGATAGCCTCTGAAGACTTCTTTATTCTGGATGATTTTTACTGAATTTTCCATAAGTGGTAAACCGTAGGTGAGAGACAAAAAGTATTATACAAATATATGCATTTTCTTTTTTTGGGTGCAGTTGACCGTTTTCGAGATATTCCTTGTTATTGATTTCAGCTTTAAAATACTTAAACTTTTGTCATACGGGGACTTGTCAACTTCTGACCACGCATAGAAACGATTTCAATCCTATAACAATCACATTTTAAAACATTTGATTTTCGGTTTGCTCCCTTCTACTTATAAAGGAAATAAATAATAAGACCGTTACTGCTAGTGCTTTAGGGTTAAATATATAGAGAATAAGCTTAATAACAATAATATGTTACAGAGATGTAGAGAAACTCATGTGAATGGAGCACATCAGAATTCATTGTATTTATATCTTGGTCTTGGTCATAAGTTACATCGCAGCCGAGGTGTTGGAAATGAGATACTTGTTCCACTATATTGTCCTCTAATACTATTTTATTTCTTATTGGATGTTTTCCCCGGAATGCCATTAGCTTTGTTTTTGTTTTAGATATAGTTATATTGTAATTTTTACAGATTTGATTCAAGTGCTCATTGCTTTTTATATGCTATCTTCCTTGTCAAAAATTAAAACTACATCGCCCGCAAACAGAAGGGTCAATAATGCTCTGTCACACACACACACACACACACACACACACACACACACACACACACAAGAATTGGAGATAAGCTCCACCCTAGTTTCAAGCCTCGATTTGTTTTATTTCCTTTGACATCTTCCAATCCAAATCAATTACTAGTTTTGTATAAACTTTGTATAATTTTGATTAAATGTGCTGGGTATCCTTTTTAACTAGTATATACCATAATTGTAAGCAATTAAATTTGTCAAGCGCTTTTTCCAAGTCAATAAATGCCAAATGGGTTTCTAGGTTGAATTCTCTTCTTTTTCTATTATTTGTTTTATTGTTAAAACGTTGTCTATACATGCTCTGCCTATTCTAAATCCATTTTGTTTTTCGGAGATGTATGCTTCAGTTAATATTTTCACTCTAGAGGTAATAATTCGAGAGTATATTTTATACGTTACATTTAAAAGATGTATGCCTCTATAGTTTTTACATGCATTTCATTGTTCCTTTTTAAATATGGATATAACTTTTATTCTTGTGGAGTTTTCTTTATTCTCCAACATTTGAGTTGCAGAACTCAACTGCGTTATTTCAAGTTAAAACTGGTTAGAGTAACTCGGTAACTGGCTGAGGAACCTTCGCTTTACATCTCTTACTTATCAGCGGTGACGGCAAGGGATTCTCGCTCATTGAGAGGGTAAACCGAAAGTCACACTTTTTAATTCCTCATCGGCCGGTTTTAACTAATAATAGTCCCTAAGAGATATCCGAATGCGGGCCAGTTGGATCACCTGGTAGATAAACAGTTTCGTTCTATTATGGCCGCATTTTATCCACTCTAATATAGAAGAAAGAATCACAAATAACTTTCCAAACGGTTCATGTAACTGCAATGCTTGTACATCACGAAGAATGCAAATTCGAAATCCAATGTTTGTAAACAAAGTTCTGTCATTGAATTATTACTCTATTGCCAACCCAAATCACAGGAGTGCTTCAGAAATTCACAAGTTTGTAAGGGGTTAATACGGATAAAGAAAAAACACCTTTATATTAATAGATCAATTAGGCTATTTTTGTTTCTCTTCTTAATATAGCAAGTAGGGAGTATTGTATTGCACCCAAAAGTTTGAGCTCAGTCCTATTGCATACAGCAGTGAGGAAGGGTATATTCTAGGCTCTCAAAAGGTGGGTCGTCCAATTGAGTTTACAGTATCTTTCGATTGCTCGAAGGATATAGCTCGGTTGCGTACAGCGGTTAGAAAAATTTACTAGGTTCTAAAATCTTGTGATAATATATGTATTTGCGTAAATATTTTGTGTTAGTATAAGTGTTCGCATGTGCTCAAACTTCAACCAATTAATTTAGAGTTATCTAGGGTGCATAATTCATCTTTTAAGCCTTTACTGCATGCCTTTTTTGAATATAAATTTTTGTGTTAAATTTAATGAATCGGATATGGATGACATATGATTCTGTATTGTCTAAAATTTATATTTTTTTTTTATTTCCTCAACAGGGTTACAATGTAAATCACATCTTCCTGGATAAGATGTTTATACGCTTATCTTCTTTCTCCATTCTTCTCTTGCTTCTCAATGTCACTTTTTCTTCATATCACTCCTTATGTCGTCCATCCAGGTCTTTCTTGGTCTACCCTTCTTTTCTCTCCCAAGCGGAATCCATTCTAAAATCGTCTAGATAATCTCGTTTCTAGCATTTTATGCAACTTAAATTTGGTTTAATATAGTATTTATTGAACCATTTTTGCTTGTTGCCATACAGTAATATCATGTAAGAGAACAAATTACCGAACAATTTAGATTTGTTGCCATATAGCAATATCATGAATAGAAACCGTGCCCAATTTGTCATACTGCACAAAAATAGTTTAAAAGGCTCTCAGTAATACTAATGATAGAGTAATTATGCAATGAAATATACATAATATACTCCTATGCATTCAAGATATATTATGTTATGAAATGTCTGTAATGATACATTGAGACCGAAGTGAAATATTGAAACACTATTCCGCTTACATTTCATACATGCAGGATATAATTATTTACAGATATATTTAACCCCAATCTGGTAAATCCCTTACTCCTCTCAGGCGCATTTACTTTTCAGGCAGCTTTGCTACAGGGCATCTCTTTCATTTTCCTTTACAGTAGATCTAAATAGACCTCGATCTATGTCTGCTATGTTTCCTCATTTCACTTTTTCTAGTGAAAAGAAAATTCCTTATTGCCATGTTGATATTTTCAAGAGCAAACGCGTTTTCCAAGGACATTCCGTTTGAAAGTGAGTCTCTGGATATCAAACCAGACATTTATAACCATAAGGTCAAATATATGAAAAATATCTTCTTCGGACCTCAGTTGAATTCTGTGCAATCCAATTATAATTTTACTCCTCCTATGAATTGTTGTACGCCACTATTGCTTTGAGAAGGCAAAGGAACTTTTGTTGTTTTCTTCAATTTCTTATCATATTATTCAAATTCACTCATTGTTATCTCACCTTCAAAATTAATCAATAATATATCCAATGAGTTATCATACCACTTCACAGCAGAATACTCCACATCCTCTCTTATATTATACACTGTCTTCATATATAATTTCTCTTCCAGATTTCTTGTTTTTTTTTTTTTTTTAACATTTTCAAGCGTGTAACCCTTCGTAGATTTAATCAAATTGTGCCTAAACTATAAATTTCCCTGTTTGTAAGCTTTCTTTGTAGATCTAAGCTATGGATCCAACAGTCAAAATATAGTTTTACAGTTTTAATTCTGTGGTATAACATTAGCAAGCCTAGGCAAAATAGTTCCACCAGATCTTGTAGGTCAAAACGATATACTAAGCCTTTCAAAATCAGCCAAAACACATATTTTGTAAACCCGTTTCTTTGGTATTTATTATTATTTTTATTTTTATTATTATTATTATTATTATTATTATTATTATTATTATATTCTTTACACGAATACCGCCCTTTAAATTAGATTATTTGTTCATCTAAGCTGAAATATTCTCATTTCAGAAGTGCCTGGAAGCTTGAAAACACATGCTTCATTACGCTTCTAATTTGATATATTTGATCAAATTTTTAATCCGCTCTAGGTGTCATTTTCGAATTGTCAGTATTAGATTTTATTTGCTCGAAACGACTGATACTCATTCAATCAGCTGTTAAGGATATAATAGTAGCAGAATTCTTATAAAATCTGGCACTTGTCAGTCTACTGATTGACATAACTAAAATAATCAAACTTCCAGGTCCTCTCTATCAATATAATAATAACGTACACCATAACATAATACAGTAAACTTTACTACAGTCACTGAGTAAAAATACATCAATAAATTTTGTTCGATTAATGATTAATGTGAAACTTGTGATTGATGCTTAGAGCACAGATATGTGATGTCGGGTCTTACAGTGGACAGTGAAACACGCAAATCATCCTCAAGGTTATTCAGTCTATTTCTTGCTTTGCATTTTATTGTCACCATAGCAGAGAAGGCTTGCTCGCGTAGATAGGATGTTGAAAAGGGCAAAAGTGCGTTAATTGCTTTCTTCATTAGGTTAGGGTACTCCTCTCTCCGTTGAAGCCAAAAACTAGCCACCGACGCCTCACTCTTGGTGAACTTACCTTTGAGTGTGGATTCAGTCCAAAGATCAATAAATGCATCTCGTTCGCAAGCAGTGAAATCTATTTCCACTGCACTATCTACGAAATCAAATGGTGAGACAACCCAATCGAGATTCGTAGTGGAAATAGTTGGAAGGTACGCATCTATTCCATCTTGCAATCTTGATAAGTGATCACAAATGCGTTCTTTCAGCTTACCCAGATCTTTATCTCCTGCCACATTAAGAAGAGATGGAAAGTTCAACAAATCTCCTTTTTGAACTGCAGACTTCCAAAAACTAAGTTTTCTTTTAAAACATTTCATTTTATTGGTTGAGGAGATTATTGTTTCATGTCGACCCTGCAACGAAACATTCAGTTCATTCAGCTTTTGAAAAATATCTGCCAGATACGACAGTTCAAAACACCAAGAATCACTTAGTAAGAGCTCATGAAATGTGTCTTGATTTTCATCCTTAAAAAAAGTTTTTAGCTGTTCTTTAAGTTCGAGAAACCGGTTCAATACACGACCCCGCAACAACCACCTTACTTCTGTGTGAAGTAACAAAGAGGTATGAGGTGCATCCGTTGCGCGACATAACTGTTCAAAAATTCTGCACTTTAAAGGTCGAGACTTCATATAGTTCACCATTTTCACAACTTGGTTAAACACTTCAGCAAAATCTTCATTACACGCTTTCACGACTAATGCCTCTCTATGCAGAAAACAGTGAGTTATAATAATGAATGGATTTTCATTGAGAGCTCTGGCAGTAAAACCTTTAATTTTCCCAGACATAGATGGTGCACCATCTGTACATATACCACAACAGTCTTTCCATGAAAGATCATGGTAATTGAGATAGGAATTAATAGAAACGAAAATATCATGGCCTGTGGTTGTAGTCTCCAGCGGTCTACAGAACAGAAACTGTTCACTAATATCTTTTTCATCAATATATCTGATAAAACTAAGGAGTTGCGGTTTGTCACCAATATCGAGACTCTCATCTACTTGCAAATGTTCTATAAGTTTTTATTTTCTCCGTGACTTGTTCGTTGATATTGCATGACATTTCAGATATATATTCGGCTGATTGTGTTGTTGGACAGAGGAACTTTCGAAATTTGATTAGCTGCTCCTTCGCCAAGTATTGTTGAAACTATAACTTGACATGCAGGGCCAATGATTTCCTCTCCAAGAGTATGAGGTTTTTTTTTTAGCTATCAGTTCTGCTACTTAAAATGAGGCTTCAAGAGCAGTATCACCTATGGTCATTCTCTTTACCATTCGCACAGCTGTTTTCTTCTCCCCTTCTAATATATGTGAAAAATACATTACACTTTTCTGTGACACACTAGGATGCTTTGTTGTAAGATGTCGCTTCAGTTTGCTAGGTACTGGCCTCGTTGCTAAGTGTTTCGCCACAAACTAAACACACAGGGATAGAGTTTTCCTCGTTTTTATTCCACTTAAATCCATACGCTAAGTAACTGTCCTGGTATGTTCTTTTCTTTCGTTTGTCTTCTTTATGTGGTGAATTCGACGGTCCGGGAGAAACTGTAAGATTTGGCTTCTTAAAGCAAGCACTAGGAGCCGACTGTTCACTTTCACTGTCCTGGCGTTTACGTTTAACAATGAACTTATCCATAGCTAAACACTGTGAATCAACGCGAGGAAGACAACTGAAAGTGCGTGCGTGTTTGCGTGTCTGGTAGGCTCGTGGTGAGCCTGAGTGTTGTTGCTGTGTACCTACCCTAGTAAGGGTTTAACCACAGGAATGAGGTGATGGTTAAGGTTTTGTTTGAGGTTTCGAGTGTTGGTGTTAAGGAGGTAGCGCTGGTAGGCTCCTCGAGCGGTTGCATTTTCAGGAGCAGCATCCTTTCCTCTGCTCCGCTGGTGTTTATTTATTTATTTAAATATGGTAGTGCCAAGCGGCGTACACTTTTATATATTCATGTCGAAGTCTCGGGAATATTCGTGAGGAAGCGAGTAGTCTCGGGAATGTTCGGCAGGGTATACCTGTAATGCCATCTGTGGGATACTAGTATAACTGAATTATTGAAATGAATCGACCACTATCACCATCTGCCGTGCATGAGAGTAATTGATTTGACTTATTTTATTTCAAGACCATACAAGACTTAAGGCTTCAGTAGAAGGTATTTTTTTTGTTTATCTCAATATCTCGCGGCACCCCTTAGCCAATCTCACGGCACCCTAGCGTGCCGGGGCACACCGGTTGGGAACCGTTGCCCTAGAACATTCTAAAACATTCACTAGGAATAAAAACATGTTGGAGCGAGGTGTGCCTCTTTAGGAAAAGTTTTTTTCGTTGGAATAAATTAAGATTGTTGTGTATTAATTATTAAATTAAGTAGATTTAAGTAAAAAATGTACTCAAAAAACACGACACTTTTTAGAGCACTTCGATCAAAACAACATTTGTAATCACGAATAATAGCATTTCTTACGTTTCTGGCTCTGGATTTCTGGTAATTCAGAAAGGGACATGTTTTAGGCTTCACTATGATAATATTACAAAAAATATTACGGAGATGTTATAAATGTTGCATATATATTATCTTGCACAATCGGTAAATCAACTTTGCCAACCCTGTAAATTTTAACTTTTATGTAGAACAGAAAAAGAATCGAGTAAATAAGTTTTGCTAACTTATAAATTAGAATTTTCCTATAGAAAAGAAATTGAACAAATCAGCTTTATCAACTTCGTAAATTATAACCTTCATGTAAAACAGAGAATAAAGCGGGTAAATAACTTTACCAACACATCAATTATAACTTTAATATCAGTTGTGTGTGGTGGCATTTCTTTAGAGAAATTTAAAAATCACAAATAAGAATTTTAGAATAAAAAACGAAAATAATTGTATGTACGCTCTAATAACAGAATACTTGTCTTACATGCAACTGAGCTATGAAAAAGGACAGATAATGTGCGACCTCTGCACGCAAATAGGCGACTCCAGAGAATTCGATGTCGAAATTCGCGGAATTATATGCTGTGAGCAAATATATTTATAAAAACAAGTACGTGAGCGTGTCCGTGTACAGCATACCTCCAAAAGGAATCTAGGCTTTTCACGAAACATTATTAAAAATTTTAAATGTATCAGAAATGGCTAAATTTTTATTATTAAAATAAATATAATTAACATATATATTTACTTAATCAAAATACAATTTATATCATGACTTTTCTATATACGAGGGTCTTTTTTCAACCTCCGATAGGCTATAAATAAAAGACAAGTTCATGGAAAAACAATTATTTTGCTACTAAAAGTTTTGTACACTTATAGTTAGTTACCTTTTCAACATAATCACCGAAAAGATTGAGACATTTGTCGTGCTTGTGCACAAGCTTTGCAATACTCGCTTCAAAAAATGTTGTCGCCAGTGATTTCAAATGAGCATTGACGTTGTTTTGAAGATTTTCGTACTTTACGATGTTTGCGGAGAGCCATTCAAAACAAACGAAGAGGAATGCTGACTTCAGGAATTGTGTTGAACCATGAAAACGCTCGTTCACACACTGCTGGCACAACCCATCGACTCCTTGAACAATTTCAATGGGACATTTTCGATCAACCGCTGTACAGTCCTGACCTAACACCCAGCGACTTTCACCTTTCCCTGAACTGAAGACGTGGCTATGAGGGCAGCACTTTCAAACTTTCTTTTATTTATAGCCTATCGGAAGTTGAAAAGAAAACGGCCCTCGTATATTCTGAGGTCCTTCTAATTCTGAATGACTTTTGAATAACTGGTATATCGTAATAGAAGTAGACCAAAAGTTATTACGTAAACTGGTTAAACCACACAGTTTTAATGAAACAGCTTTTATGGAGTTAACAATTTCAAACACATTCCTTGTTATTGGTTTAAATTTTCAAGCATTTTAGATTTTTCAAATGAGAGATCCTTATTCGATACTTGTTATCTTGAGCATCCAAAGAGAACGAACTTCAGCACCATCACACAGCGAGCTGCTCTTAAAATATTTTACTATCCCAAGTCTTCTATATTCTCTTAAACCCCTTTTACCTATATGGCAATAATAATACAATAACACTTATACATGAAGTGGATAGAAAAATAAGATTTCTAAGAAAAATATGTACAAGAGTGAATAGAAAAACTCATGTGACTGCAACACATCAGTTTTTTATGTTACTTTAATTTGTATGTATTTTTACCATAATAAATCAATAATCCGTGGTTTATACCATCATAATGTCCTGTATATAAAATTAAAAATGTTCCATAAAGAAATGTTAAATTACTATCTCAAATACGAAATTTGAAGAAATATAATGTGAAAGTTGTATGAAAATGTTCCAAAATATTACATGTTTTTAACCGATTTGCAATCAATTTGATGCTTATCTCATGATACTAATGGAATGGTTTAATCTTTAAATATGAAACTATATTATTTCTCTGTGTTCAGCAATATTTTCATAATTTGACTTTTGGTTGTATCTAAATTGTCATTTTATCACCATCTTTGTTCCCTTATAATAATTCCATGGCACGACAGCTAATAAGGAACCTTGGCCTACCACTCGGCTGCTGCGTCCCCCATCTCGATCCATGACAGACGTCATGGATGGGGTGCAGTATTGGAGGGTGAGACGTGGTCAGCGCCTCGAGCCTGATGACCTTGAGCCGCTACTTCTCCATCAAGTAGCTCCTCAATTGGCCCCCCAGGGACCTCACGAGGCTGAGTGCACCCCGGACCAGGTCACCCAGCGTGGGAAAAATTCCCACGAAGGTACTGGGAATCGAACCAGGTCTCCCGCTTGGTAAACAGCTGCGCTACCACTACCGCTAAGGAAACTACCTTCTTTGTTTTCTTACTAGCTGAAAATCCATTATTTCTATCAGTGTTCAGCAATAATTACACCATTCACTTTTTGTTGTATCTAAGCAACCATTTTGACAACATTTTTGTTTCGACACTAGACTTATACAACTGTCCTGAGTTAAATTCTTGAAACAATTCAGAATTTCTAAGATTGCTGTTATAAGGGACGAAATTTTGAAATAAAAATAGTATCAATGACATTCTATTGCCTTATTACTCTGGTGTGTTTGGGAAATTAAGACGCTTATTTATCCTTTCTGTTTTAAGGGCTGTAATTACAAGCGCCTTGATATGTTGGATGCCGAGATTACGAACGTGGGATCTTTTATGGATAAAAGGAAGACTTACCTGGAGGTAGTAGAGAAGAAAGGAAAGAGAGTTCTTTCTGGAATATTGGCATTTACTAGGGATATGCCCTTAAACGCTGATGTAAGTAACTTATACTAATGACTATGCAAATATGTTCATAAATGCAACATTAGCTTAGTTTCGATATATTATTTGCCACAACTGGCTTCTTTTCTAAAGTCATTATTTTATGTGTGTGTAAATGTAAATGTAGTTTCATTTATGGATGCTCTTTAATTGCTCAGCGTCCCATTCTATACTGGGAGTGAAAGATCGCTTAATTGTGTTCAGATGTCTCTTTTATCAGGCTATATATATTATGGGATCCACCAGAATTTTAAATGACACCATGGTAAGTTTTTGTATATTCTGGTTCCCCTCAATAAACTAAGTAACCTTCATTAAAACACTTTTCTTTTCTAAAATGAATTGTTGAGCTGTTATAGCAAGTTTTCTTTGAAGTACATATAAATTAGAAGAAAACAGTACTAAACAAATAAGTCAAATATGTCATGTGATTATTTTAAATTACTTTATTAAATGCTCAAAGTTACCTCTATTAATATCTAAACATTTGGAAAATGTTTGTCAAATTGTTAAAAAGCTACAGGGGCTAATAATGCGATAAATTTCACGTATTGGAAATGTCATTTTCTCTTTGGTTGGCTCCATGCTTATATTTGAATAAACGCTTGTAACTGAACCTGCAGGAGCGCGGAAAACGCTAAAAAATGAATCAACAATACTTTTAATTCTATTGTTGAGAGAAATGTCCATTCATGGTCTCTTGCATATTATTAATATGAATGAATTTGAATCAGAATTTGAACATAATTCTTTCTGAGCAGTACCCACAAAATGTAATGAAAATAGTTAAAATAAAGGGATTGGTGCACACTAATTATCTAGATTTATCTATAAGGTACCTAAAAGCAATAAAAACGATGGACAGCCCCGCAGATGTAGTTTAAGTGTATCGACTTAATGACTTGTGACAAATGATCAATTTTTACACACTTTCTTGATTTTAATATTAGAGTGAGCAAGATCTTTATTTTAAAATCTTATAACTGCAGCCATGAACAAGGAATCGACCATGGGAGGCAAAACAAACTCCAAGAAACATTCCTTTAAATCACTGCGTGGTGAAAATATATCGTATACAGATTTGTAGAGAAGCATCTCTAAGCTTATTTGCTGTTGGTGAGAAAAAGGCAAGAAGAAGATAATTGCTTCTGCAGGGCAAATCCCTAAAGATGCTCAGGGCACGTCAAAGATCAGCAATTCAATCCAAACGATTGTCATTACAAATATCATTATTTCCAACAAAAGAATGCATTAAGCGCATTTACCTAAGTACTGACTTGAATAGAAAGATATCGGTGAGCCGTTTTCAAACAAATGTATTGCTTTTCGGCTGCCAATTCTATGAACAGAGACAAAAAATGTTGTAATAGAAATCTGATGTGTTCCACTCACATGACTTTCTCTATATCTCTGTAAAATATTATTGTTAATAAGCTTATCTTTTATTTATTTCATACTAATCGAGAAAAATTAGCAGAAATAGTCTTATTTCTTGCTTTATTGTAAGTAGAAGCGAAATAAGGGAGTACCATAGGTTAAAGTGAAAGCCAAAAGCTGGTTGCTATGTTACTGATGTTCCTTTGTTTGTGAGAGAAGCATAAGTTTTTCAAAGCTGAAACCAAGAAAAAGGAATATCTCAAAAACGATCAACTCCACGAAAAAAATGTATATAACATAAATTGTGTGTTTTAACGTGCTCTACATTTTTCTGGGTTAAGTTTTTGTCCATCTCTTACGGTTTAGTAGTTACGAAAAATTCATCCAGAATAAAGAAATCTTCAGAGGCTATTCTTAGAAAATTCAAAATATACATTTTATTTGTCAGGTAAATAACTTTAATATACGATCTTTTAATCAAAATCGTTAGAGCCATTTTGTAGAAAATCAAAATTTTCGAAAAAAGTTCCATGTAAAGGGTAGTTTGAGGTGGGAGTATTTTTCTCAAAATCTTCGTGTCGCATCCCTGGAACTTAAATACCAAGTTAGGTATTTCACCGACTTTTCGTTTTTGAGTTATCGTGTTCACAGACACACGGATACGGACACACGGACACACACACGGACCTTTTTCTGAAAATACTTTTTTTGGATACAGGAGATCCTAAAACATATATTTCCGGTGAAATCTCGGTATCGAATTTTTTGGTGGAATGCAATACATTCTCTATACACTATGTACATAGTGCGTATAGAGAAAATAAAAATCTGTGTTACACGCACATGACTTTCTCTAGCTGTTCTACAAACTTCTTACATAAGATTATTCTTCTTTCTGTACTTTGCTAATCGAGATAATCATTGGCAGAATGTTTTTATTCATAGTTCCTTATCAATAGGATGAAAATAAGGGATACACTAGGCTAATCTGATGGTCAAATGTTTAAAAAGCTGTCGTTATGCGATTGTCATTACAAATCGCTTCAGGGGGTCCTAATACGTGTACTTCCGGTGAAATTTTGGTATCGAATTTTTGGGTGGAATACAGTACTTCCTCTATACACTATGTACGTAGTACGTGTGAGAAAATAAAAATCCATCCAAGCTTTTGTGGATGATAGAAACTTTCAGAAAATAGAGTTACTCTTTCCTGTTATGTATCACTCTTACAAGCTTTCTGATAGGTAATTTGCCACAATTAAGAGATGTCTGTAGAGGATTCACAGAGCGCACATTATAATGTATCATGTTAAGCTGGTCTATCATCTGTGTAAAATGATTTCGCTGTAAAGACAATTCTCAACACACGAAATCTTTAACTTCAAGTCATAGAGGTTAAGACCGTACAAGAGAGACTCACTCATTAAAATATGCTACCTCACCAAGACACTTGAAAGCAGCATTTAGTGTTTCAACATTCTATCGTTTTGTATTTAGTGATAGACATTTGGGGCTGTAAGAATATCCATAAAGACCAATGGTTTGAATATCCAAGGATTCAGATTTGTTTGAATCGTAAATTCTCGGTGAGATGTCAACTTCTCAGCTATTCGAGGCTATGAAGATGATTGCATCCCAATCAACGAAGATAAGTTGGCGGACATAAAGAAGTCATCTGCTTACATAGTGCAAGAAGTACCTGTTAAAGAGCCTGGAATGCTGTTTGCAGGGGCCAACTTTCATGGAGGCTCATTGTGCTGAAGAAGCGTAAAAATCATTTATTGCAAATGTGCTTTCATAAACAGACTTATTTGTGCCATAAACGTAAACAGTTACTTTAACTTATATGGAAATTAAATATATTTTTGTCTGACCAACCTTTTTTAAAAATTTAGTTTTCACTTATTGCAGTAAGTCCCTGTGTTAGTACAGATGTTTAGCTCTGACAACAAAATAAATGCAACTTGTGGGAACAGAATGTTAGTGCCAATGTTACAGATAGTAATCTAAATGAAATAAAGCATTTAAACACTTTTCTCAAAATTGGATCACATGTTCACAGGGCACTTCTGAATTAAGAGATTCAATTGAAATGCTGCGTTAAATCCATTAATAGTTTGTAATAACTAGTGATTTATTGAAATTATTCCAAGATAGTTTCTCTAAGTCACAGAATAAGTCAATATTCCAGTGCAATTTATACAATTAGTTTCACCATTTTAAAATCTTGAATGAACTATTTCCTATGTTAAATAAACCATTTATTGACTTAGATTGGTTTTGAGTGGGGGTACTGCTTGCTACACTAGGTTTGCCGCTTAACCTATTTCTTCTTCTGCAATAAAATTAGCAATTTTCATCAAAAGCACGTGTAGATTAATATTAGCAACAGTAAACTAGCGAATACGAAGTGCGGTATCCATTCATAAATGATAGAGGCCAGAGAAAGTCGTGTAAATACAATACATGAGATTTTTATAGGTTATATATTTCTTTTCTACGCCTGAATTCAACGAAGTACTGCATTAACGGTTTTCCGTTGTTTGTAAGTAATTGGTAGCAATAAACAGGTTATCCTAGAATTCGACAGCATAAATTGGCAGGATTGTAGAGGAGTTCGAAACAAACAGTTTGAGATAAGGAACCTATGAATTATGGTTCTAAATGTTTTGCTACAGTGTAAAATGTATTAAGAGTTAGCATGCTGCTGATTTTTTTTTTTATTAAAACATACAGTTCCGGAGGCTTGTCAGGACTCCGGCTCTATATTCCTTTTTTCTCTCCATTTTTCCAGTTTCCTATATTTCCTTAGTAGACCTTATTATTCTTAACGTTTTCCTTTTACATATACATACACAAACATAGACACATTTACAAACACAGAAACACCCATGCCCAAGGCGGGACTCAAACCCACGATCCTGTGCACCACGAAGCGCCAAAGCGAGACACTTTAGCGAGCGCGGCCACCGGGATCGGCTTGATCAAACCACATTGTACGTGACGTGAGCACCTGGATTTCGGAGAGCGTAGATAGAGTGGCATTGTTTAACGCTATGGATGGCGTGTGTGCATCGGGTTAATGTGTCGAGCGAGTTGGGAATTCGAGTCTCCACAGATACATTCATTGCTGTTTCCTTTTTTGCATTTTATATTAAATTGCGTTTTGCTGATTTACTCAATATGATTCATTTGTACTGACAAATAAAATAAATGTAATGTACGATTAGCGTATAGCTACGCTGCTCCGAGGTGCAACGCAGAACGTTTCAATAACAATTGCATTTAACACCTGAAGGGGCACACTTCTCCGTACGCCTCGGAATTACTAAAATACCGTGTATCATACATTGACGTGCTATGTACATTATAATTGTAGGTTCAGTTTACATTAACGAAACAATGTTATCATTGTGTCAAATGAACTTCAAATGAAACAAAACTGAACAAAGTACCGACATAAAACGAATTAAGAACTATATACCAGTCAGGAAAGTGAATTCTGCCTATTCATCTCTGCATGAATTGCAAATAGAAAGAGACTTCGAGAAATAATACAATATCCGAAGCACAAAATACAAGAGGTCACCAGAGGAACTTTTCGATGTGACAATCTGCAACATCTGTCCTACAAAAACAAACTTCGCACCCTGTCAAAAATTCCAGGATTGTAGTGAACCTCGCCACAAGAAGTTAAAGTTCGTGTCCGTAATTATTTATCCGTTTCAACGAAAATCTGGTAAGAGAAGCTCTTAAATATGCGCAATGGTACCACATGGCACCAAAAAGCACATGAACTGTGAAGTTCGCAGCTTAGATTATCTTAGGATGTTAATCTGTGTTCTCTCCATTTCGTACTCGTTGAAACAATTTATTTTCTTACTCATAACACGTATACTTTTACAATATGAACAAAATGTTCAGCAATTCATGGTTCTCACAGTGGTCATGAGGCATTAGACAAGATTTTCAGAAGCACACCCTGCAAGGCTACCGTAGCTCAAGTGGTTAAATCGACTTAATACGAATTAATTCAAAGAACCGCTGTTCAAATCCTGATAATAGCCCACATTTTTTATTATTCTACCGCTAAAATCATAGTTCGGTTCCTACGTTTCAAAACACGCATTAATAAATGTTTTCACTAAACCTAATTGTTTTATTACACTAATCTGCATTGAATATTTAACGCTACACAGGTATCAGTCACAGTTTTTTGAAAGTAATTTATATTGGAGAGTTTATCGTTTTGGCTTCATAAATGTAAACTAAGTGTATTAGTACTATTATAATAGAAAAAAAAACAAGAAAATTAAAAAACTGCAAAAAAGTGAAAACTTCAGAAAGTGATGTGATCTTTGTATCGTGGGATTCGATGACCAGCTACACCGACTCACCCGCCAGCATGTTTTGGCGGATAACTCTAGCTAATTTCATAAGATCTGAAATCAACCGAGCTGTTATCAGAGATCTACACACCCTCAAAGTTACAAGTCCAATAGTTTTAAACCTTGTATTGATTGCACACCTTCGACTACTGACTTACAAATGGGACATTCTGAATGAAAATAGGGCTCACATGTCCACATTCTTTTAATTTTCGGCTATTGATGCGTGATCCAGAAAACATGCCATAATTTGACATTTGGCAAAAGGGACAATAGGTTTCTTATATCAAACTGTTTATCTAGGACCCCTCTGCCATTCTGCCAATTTGTGCAATCGAATTCTTGATTGCCATGTATATCATCCTTGTGTGAAGTAAACAAGGCTGTATTATCGTCGTACTTGGAAACATTGATAGAAGCATAGGGGAATGTCTGAAGGGAAAATGTTAAAGATCGTTTGCTCCAGCAAAAATCGTTGAGGAGCTAAGCAGAAACTGATCTGACTGAGGATTGCTCTACACCTACAACGGTTCGGTCCAATAGGAAATTGTAAACAATATTATCCAATTCTATGCAGTTTGTACAGCAGAACAAGATGCAATACTTTATAAAATGCTCATGTGAAGTTCAGAAATGCAGCTAGGGTATGTTGCTTTTTCTCAAAAGATTGTGTTATAAGCTCTGTAACTCTTAGCAGTTGATGGACGGTACAACGGCTATGCCTGAAGTCAAACTGGTAAGGTGATAGAACAGCTATGTATTTGCAGATTCACTCATTTATAGTTTTTTGTGAGATTTTATAAAAGCAAGTTAGAAGACTTGTTGAATGATATGCACATGGTAGATGAATAGGTTTTACAGGCTTGTGTATTTGCATCTTTCTAGGCAGATGACCGAGGCGGAGCAATGCGTTGAAAAGAGAGATCAGAAAGCTTTACCTGAGACATTTTTCGGCGCTATATTTTGTATGCAGTCACGCGCAGGAGCCTTTTTGGACACCAAAGCTGATAAGAGACTGCAAACCTCACTAGGAGAAGTGAACTTAATACGTTCAGGCACAGATGGATAAAAAGGGCACCGATTTTCTATGGCAACATTATGGTTTAGATCAGATGCTAGTTTTGGCGTGAAGAACGCTTCGAAGTAGTCTGCGAAAATCTGCATTTATCAGCATCGCTCGTGTAGTGGTGGTTGTTGTGATGTAATGGTGGAATAGTGATCGGTTCCCATAGAATAGGCTGCCGTCTAGCAGATATGTAAGACAAATTGCTTTGGTAAGAGTAACACCTGTATTCATCGAGAGCGCGTTTGGCCTTCCTGTTAATCAATTGAGACGGAGACGTTGGGAGGGTGGACGATGAAGCTGCCACTGTCTTCGTGCTGGATTTTTTTTTTTTTTTGCCTAGAACATGAATGATATTCTTGTAGATAGTTTCATAGAAGGGCTTGTGAAGATGATAATGCCGAGGAGGGTAGTTGCCAGTTGAAGACATGTGGTGATTATTGCGATAAAATGGTATAAAGTAGAACCGAGTTGAGGTTCATCGTAAGAGGGAAAATTAGTCCTTAGCTTCATTTCATTGTGATAGCAAAACTGGTCCCAACCCATGTGACCTTGAATTAAAGGAGCATACGATATAAAGATCAAATACTGCACCTCTGTACAGCGTTTGGAGTCAATCACACTTAATATCTGCTTGGATAGGTGCCTCTCGCATGGTATTCCCACTGTTTAAGTCTCCTAGTAGAATAACAGGACCAGTTTAAGAAAACAAAATACTGTAGCTCCTGCGTTAAGTAAACGCTTTACAATAGATAGGCTTTGAGTGTTAGCAAGGATAAGCGGGCATCTTACATGTGACTAAGTAATGGTAGAAGTATGCAGAGAGTTAAATAACGCTTAATGATGAATGCCATTTATATTTTCATTATTATTATTATTATTATTATTACTATTATGATTATTATTATGATCATCATCATCTTCTGCTTCTTTTTCTTAAGGGAATAAGCTTCGAAAGGCTTCTTGCGGTCTCTTGAATTAAATATTGACATGTACAAATATTTATTATTATTATTATTATTATTATTATTATTATTATTATTATTGTTGTTACTTTTTCTATACAACAGTAACGCTCCTCTTATTGAAGTTAAATGTGAATCGCACTTGAATCAATAATGTACTTCGTGCCTAAAACATATTGAATGTCCTCAAGATTTCGAGTATAATAATGTACACTGAAATAGCTCTACCTATATAGTATTTGGTTAGGGCTCCATACCTTTTAAATAATTGTTTCAGAATTCATCTGAAAGGTTCAAGATAATCTAAAAATTGGTAAAGTGAAAAATATTTGGCTACTGCTATAGATTAATAACACATTTTACTTTTAGTCCCGTCTGAAGGATTAGTGATTTCAAATCAAGGGTTTAGGGAGCATTTTAGATTTCATTTTTAGGAAAGTTGTCTTCCGATCAGCACGAGCCAAGACACTTGTCGCTTAAGCCGCGTGATATATCAAACTCTGAATGGCATTTTAACAGCGAAAAATATTCGGAACACAATCTCAACAAGTTTGATATCAAACCGAAAATTCCCTTTTTCCCTTGAAGCAGTCGGTGGGATGGAGTTGATTACTTTGCCCCTAAGCTGAACTCCATATTTGAAGCAGTGGATTGGGTCCATATAAGTTTAAAATGTTTGTCAGGTATGAAACGTGTGGATGGGTTTTGGATGGGTTTCTATTTGTTAGATTATTATGTATGAAGCTGTCGGAACAGTTATCGGTTATCTGTTAATTATGGAGCAGTTGAATAGCCTCACAGCTGACGGATTGTAATAAATGGGTTCTAATAGCAATATATTTTTCCCGAACTGCTTCTTTATGAGCTAGTAAATCAGTAGAGTTTATGAATAAACTTTGAAATAATTTCCTTTTCAATTAAAATGCAAATTTTATTTAATTCAAATTGAGTATGTGAATATACAAATCTTTTGTATTTTAAGACAACTATTCTCATTTCGTTTGAAGTAAAAGAAAAACTTCAGTAGAGATTTTCCAATGAGAAAGACATAAAAACAAAAAAAGAAATCATAGAGTAACAAACAAACACATATCAAAGTTATCCGTTGCGCAGAATGGCTACAAATTTTAAGAGATGCAAATTATATGTGTACAAAATCAGTTGTAAATAATATAGCGTAAAAATTATGTAACCAAACGTCTAGTATTAAAGTTAAGCCTGTAAAGGTATCAAATAGTTTGCTTTTCTAAAAATCGGGAAAGTGTCGGCGCGAAAGTAAGCGCAGAAGGGGCACTGCTAGTGATAGATTAACTTATAATTTTGATGTAGTGTGATAAATTGTTTTGTAATTTCGCTTCTTACAAGAAGCTACTGTCACAGGTTCAGTAATTATGCATACAAATATTTGTACTTTGGCTTTCTTTGACATGGGACCTAACTTTTAAGTTGTAAGGGCAGACCTTAGATCTGTCTTCCGCTCAACGATCAGCTGCCTGGTAGTATAATGATAAGCTTAACCTGAACCTCGCCTACAAATATTTGTGCGCAAGAACTAAAGATAACACCACCAAGATTTCATCTAGTGAAGAAAAAATCGGTGGCAGTTACGTTCCATTTGTTCCCCATTGATGAATGTCTCTAAGAAAAAACGAAAGAGAGGAAACTGCTCATTTTTTTAAAGTTCTCTTTTAAGGCTTTTAAACAGCAATATATTCACGGAAGAAGATACATAGAGAGTCATTCTAATTTGTAAGGGTTTGTCAAACTTGGGCCTATGGGACAGAAAGCCGAAGCATAAAACCAGCTTGATTTGTAACATTCCCTGATAATGGTCTCTTGTAAATCACACACCCATTGTATTTGATTCCAACAGCTTCAAGTAGCTACTTGTTTATAAAACACTTAAAATACTCGCATTTCATCTTTGCAGAAATACTAACTTTTAATAATATTTTTATACTTTTTTATTTTTTATCTGGTAGCACTTACCTTTCTTAAGATTTATCCTAAAATTTGGCTTTTCTAGATCAAGTGGGATGTGTTTGCAATAGATGAAAACAACCAGGCTACGAGGAAAGCGGAAGCAAAGAAAACGAATTTCTGCAGCTATTTAGTACAACAGAAACCTCTGGCTGACATGCTGATTAACCACAGTAACCTCTCTTCTACTTGTCCATATAAGAAGGTAAGGGTGTGTTCCTTCTTTGGATTTTCTCTCTCTCTCGTTTATTTTGTTCAAAATGATTGTAAATGAATGGTTACATGCCTTCTGGACAAAAATTGAAGAAAAACATGCTCAAAGCTATTGGGTCTTTCAAAAGTCAGTTTAAATTGCTATAAGTATTATATTTAAGATATCAGGGAAAAAATTACAGTTTTGGGCAAATAATTGGCTTAAAAGCTTTGGAAATATGCCCAAAAACATAGTGTTGAGCAAACAATGGTCTTTACAAAATATTGGGAAGATCCCCGGTTCTCTCATTCAATGTATAGCATTCTGTCTTTGACACCATGCACAGCATTTTGCAGATAATGTCTTGGAATATTGAACATTTTTTTCGAGATGGTACCTTTCAATTGCTGTGGAGTTGTTAGATGTGTCAGGAAAACTCTTTCTTTAAAGTAATCCCACCGCCAAATTCGTTCGGAATGAGTTCTGGAGACCACATTATTGTGAAACGCCTACTGATCACACGATTGCCAAACATCTGTGTAATTAATGTTTTGCAGAGGTGTGGAAGAGTAAAGCGCCATTTTGTATGAAGATTACGTTTTCCATATCGTCATTCATCAGTCGAATTAACGTGCAGACTTAGGTCAGAAAAGGTCTTCATTACTTAAAAGCTACGATATTTTGAGGTTTCACTTCACAATTCATCATTGGTCCACATTTCTTCGAAGAAGACTATAATGGAATAAGATAGAGTTTAGAGTAAATGGGGAGCGTTGTTACAGCATGCTACAGAGATTTGTCAACCCTAGACTGATATACTCAGGTACTTCCTAAAAATGTGGCCTCCGATCTCCAGATCTCAATACGGCCGACTTTTGGTTGTGGGGTTTCCTAAAAGAACGAATTTTCCTGACACACCCAAAAACTCCACTGCAACTGAAAGATCCCATCTCTCAAGAAACTGCTAATATTCCTAGAATTATCTGCAAAATGCTGTGCATGGAGTCACAGACAGAATGTTATGCTTGAACAAGAGAATGGGGTGACATTTTCCCAATGTTTTGTAAACCCCGTTGTTTGTTAACACTTAGATTTTTTTCTATGAAATATAATATTTATAGCAGTATCTATAATATTTGAGCTTACTGTTGAAAACCGCACACATTCGGGGAATTAGTCTATTTAAAATTTTGCGAAAACAGTATTCCAAGAAAAAATTAATCCGCAAATTGTCACTAGATGCTACGTTTCAGAGCTAGACTGCATGATAATCAATAGTGCGATTTTCATAACATCAGACCTAATTTTGTTGCCTTTTCAGTGTTGATTTTATATTAATATGCAGGGTGGTAGTCGAATGCTGATTGGTTTCTCATCTTCTATTATTTCCCTTTCATTCCGTTTATTTTTCACGTCTCAGGTGTGCTTCTAGGTTTCGTGCTGTAGGATGACACTGGTAAGATGGAACACCAGTGGAATGCGATGGCAGGGGAAATCGGAGAACCCGGAGAAAACCTGCCCCTGCGCCGCTTTGTCCACCACAAACCTCACATGCGGTCGCTTGGGATCGAACTTGAGCCGTTTAGGTGAGAGGCAAGTGGTCTAACCACTCACCCACTGCCCTGTAGGACGGTGCTAGGTGGATGGGACAGATGCTTGCTCAAACGGAAGAGCATTGCTTGCATATACTAGTGGGCGACTTGTTGAACTGGTAGTTAATCGACCTTTCTGGGCAGCTCTAGTTGTGAGTCGGATCCTCAAGCAGGAACTGTTAGGGACTTCCGCCCTATGTAGCTTGCCTGCCTACAACCTGACGTCCTTTGGATTCCTTCATTTCGTTCCGTCCTCCTGGGGGTGGCAGTTGCAATAGATTTCCGATCTAGGCCGCAGTCGGGATGTATCACCCTTCGTTTTGTAGCCTTAATATTTACAGCAATATAATATGTATATTGTATACGTAGCTTTTAAATGTTGATCCAGACTTAAACTAATTCATTTTCCATAACATTTCTGGTTCTTCTTTTTGCAGGGAACGTACAAGATTTTTGATGCAGAGCCAGACACAAGGCTTCTTCCTTGTAAAGCTCCAGGAAACGCCAACAACTGGGACTGTACTATTAAAGTAACCGAAGGTCTTAGTGGAAAAGTAATTTTTGAGATGTTGCACAAATATCAGTTGATCAGGTAAAATGTATTTTTGGAACGCATGTATGCGAAATAAATATGTAAATATTGAAATCAAAACTCGACATTGTTTCTTATTTGTAATAATAAAATAATTTGATGACGAAAAATCTTTGCTGTATTACAATCATCAAAGAGCGAAATGACACTCAGGTAAGTCAATTTAAAATAAAGAGGAATAATGCGTATATCTATGACGTAGTTATGAGGCGGTTCAATAAGTAAGCACCCGTTTTTCAAAATGGATGGGTTGCTAAGGCAGATTGGTATTACCATCGTCTACTGTCATCTGTTACACGTTTCCAAAACAAATTTAGTACTGATTCACGGGTTAACTTGAACTTGACAGCCATATCCCTTATTCATTCAAAGTGTTTTCGCTAAAAAGGAAAAACTGCACTATCATTCAGTGATTTGGTTTCCAATTTTGGATGGGAAAACTTCGAGGAGATAAAACGAAACTGTTTATGGCTTTTATGGGAACCTTTCGATATTAGTTGAATGACTTTAAACGTGATGTACATCCCATCCGGCGAGTGGTTATCAAGGAAAGCATTGATAATGTCATGATATGATTCTCGCCGATCGTAGAAGGAAAGCTTGAGTAGAGGCCATAGGTGTGTCGATGGAAAGGACAAATCATATTTTACACACGTTGGAGATGAAAAAGCTGTCGGCCCGATAGGTGCTGAGATTGTTCATAGTAGGCAACAGGCGGATATAGTTTCCAACTCTGAAGTTATGTTTGGAGCTATTTAAGCAAAATTCAATTGTCACGTCGATAAGACCTGAATTCATCATTATACTCCGGAAGGAAAATAAGGGAATACATTAGTCTAAACCGAAGGTAATATATTTTTAAAAGCTAGACGCTATGTGAAACAATTTAGTTTCGGTTCACTTTACATGGTCTCGTTTGAGAAAAGTTATGTAGTTTAAAATTGAAACCAATAACAAGCAATAGCTCGAAAACGGCCAACTCTACAAGAAAAATGCACATGACATAAACCATGTATTTAAGAGATCTACATTTTTGTGTGCTAAGTTTTTGTCTATCTTTTCAAAGTTTAACTGTTATGCAAAATTCTGTAAGACTCATCTGAAATAAAGAAGTTTTCAGAGACTATTCCCGGAAAATTCAAAATATATTTTGTGATGTAAATATAATATACAATTGTTAGAGCCATTTTTGAGAAAAGCAAACTTTTCAAAAAATTTTCCGAAGGTATAAAGGGTAGTTTGTGATGGGAGGGGGTGGGGCTTTTCTTGAAAGTCTCGTATCGAATCCTTTGAAGATATTACTCATAAACACCAAGTTGATATTTAACGGTATTTTCGTTTTTGGCTATGATGTCCACAAACACACACACACATACACACACACATTTTTTTCTGACTCAGGTAACATCAAAACATATATTCCCGGTGAAACCCCGACATCGATTGTTTCGGTGGGATACAATACCTTTTCCAACTACTATGTACTGTGTAAATACGTGCTAGAGAAAGTAAAAAGGAACAAAGATTACTGGATAATACTGTAGGAGTCATTGGCCCAATTTGACAAGAAGCTGAAGAAGACGCAACCGTTTCGTGAAGAAAGAACTGCAGTTTTACCAGCACATTCATCCGGAGTTGTAACCGCCAAACTAATATATTTTCATTATGATTTGCTACCGATTCCTCATATTTTCTCTTCTTCCTTGTGATTTATTTTTGTTCCAAAACATGCAGAAATTTCTCACAGGAACAAAATTTAGATCAAATGAGGTTATCGTCAAGACAGAGGTGTATTTTGGAGAGCTTGACAATTCCAATTTTTGGAACGGTAATAAATGGCAGTAACTTTGGGAGAAATGTATATCCCTAAAAAGGGACAAGTTGAAAAATAAATAATGTATGATTAAAAAAAAAGGATTCTTCATTTCTAACATGGGTACTTATTTAATCAACCTGCATGTGAATTAAGTGGCGTTAGTTAATAGAAATTCGACCTGAAATAATCACAGCCTAACTTTCTATGAGTAGTTTTTCAAACAGTATATAGTAAAATAGTACTAAATTGGTCTCTAAAATTCAGTATTATTTCCTTTATATTCAGGTAAAAGTATTTCAAAGAACATTATTCTGTAATACAACGATTGCTGGTAGCTTTTTGATAGTTTAATTGAGGTTAACAGCTGATAGATATCATGATAATTATATGGAGATGAAAGGTAGGAATACAATTATCTAACGACTACAAGAGTACGTTTGAAAAAGTATTTCAAACGCATGAACAATTTTAAACAAAATAGGGCATTCTGTGATAAAATTACAAGGTGAGAACGATACCATTGTTTGCACTTTTTGTACAATTAATCAAAAGGCTTTTCTCCTTCTACTCGTATTATGTGGCGTTAGATCTTGTTTCGTGGTTTGAATTCGAGATCACCATATCTCACAATTTTTTACAGTTTGTGCTAACCGTTAATAGTGATCAGAAAAATCTGATGTGTTCCATTCACATAACGTTCTCTACATCTCTGCAACAAATTATTTTTAAAAAACTTATGCTTCCATTTACTTCCTAAAATCGAGAAAAAATTAGCAGAAATAGTCTTTTACTTTCTTCCTTGTCAGTAGAAGTGAAATAATGGAGTACCATAGGTTAAAGTGATAGTCAAAAGCTGGTTGCTATGTGACTGAAGTTCCTTTGTTTGTATGGACACAAGTTCACAAAGTCCTGTATGAGAGAAGTATAAGTTTTTATAGCTGAAACCAAAAACAATCAACTCCACGAAAAAAATGTACATAGCATAAATTGTGTGTTTTAAAGTGTTCTTCATTTGTTGTGTTATAAGTTTTTACGCATCTCTTGCGATTTAGCAGTTGTACAAAATTCCGTAAAATTGACCCAGAATAAAGTAGTCTTCAGAGGCTATTCCCAGAAAATTCAAAATATGCATTTTATTTGTCAGGTAAATATCTTTAATATACGATATTTTAATCAAAATCGTTAGAGACATTTTTAGAAAATCAAAATTCGTTCCATGTACAGGGTAGTTTGGGGTGGGGAGATTTTTCTCAAAATCTTCTTGTCGCATCCCTGGAAGATAGTAAACTTAAATATCAAGTTTGGTATTTTACCGACTTTTCGTTTTTGAGTTATCGTGTTCACAGACACACGGACACACGGACACACACACGGACCTTTTTCTGAAAATACTTTTTTTGGATACAGGTGACCCTTAAACATATATTTCCGGTGAAATCTCGTATCGAATTTTTTGGTGGAGTGCAATACCGTCTCTATACACTATGTACATAGTACGTATAGAGAAAGTAGAAATGCATGAGCATGAGTTTCCTAAACGCCTAATCAAGTCAAATCAGAGTTTATAGGAATTAAAAAAATAAAAATGTAGTAAACAAACCAACAGTTATTAGTTTTTGAGCACGCCGCTTTAAAACTATCGATTAATTTCGATTCTGATTGGGAATACGACTTCAGTGAGATCTACATTGGCTGAAAGATACTCTGGTATAATTTATCAACAATAGTTACACGAATTCAACAATTTAATTGAGGTTAGCCAATGCTTCTTTTCATGAGACAATAAACGTAATTTAATTCATCACCCGCATAAAAATATAGCTTTATTAATTGATATCATATAGACTAGTTGTATACTTTTCTTCAGTGAGTAAGACATCGTTGTTCATAACATCCTAAATATAAATTTGAGATGGGTATAAAAATACAATTTACCAATCTCCTAAGACGTTACTTATTTGCTTACTATGTCAGTTGCTTGCTTATTATCCAAGCGGGATGGCTCCACGGTAATATTTGAGGGTCACTTTCTGGAGGTCTCAGGTTCGAATCTTCCTGCCCTCTCTAATGGGTTTTTTGCTGGGTAGCGAACTGCTGACGTTTCTCGTCTACCACGATTTTAATTCTTTCATTTTGTCTTCATTCGTATTTCAGGTGTGCTACTAGGTTTCGTGGCGCGAGGCGATGCCGATGCTTGGTCCTAGGAAAGAGTATTCTTCGTAGACTCTGGAATGTTTGTTTGAACGGGTGATTTATCACCCTCTCTGGGCAGCTGCAATATCTCCCGTATTTCTCATGCTAGAGCTATCCCCTCCATTATATACTCTACAACTTATAGTTATATAATTATTTATTGTGTTGGAAGAAACATAACCTGAAAACAATTAATAATTTCAGTAGTCTAAGTTGGTTATGGTAAGTAGTAAATTCATTTTCCTTTAACCTGATTGGCCGGATCTGGCAATGAATGAAATCGGTGAAATAATGCTAAAATGATCCTGGGGTCAATGGAACTTAAAGTTACTCTACGTTCGTCTTCTCAGTATAAGAGAAAACTCAATAAAATAACCTTATCCAGGTAACTCATCCTGAGCGAGATTCGAATTCGCGACCTCTTGAATATGAGGATGTTCACTTTAATATTATATTTAGGATTATTATTAATGTATCAACACTTTGAAGCTCACGTAATAAAATGAAGAGGTCATTAGAGCTGGAATAACATGAGTTTTAAGTCCACCGACAAACTTCAGGAAGTAATTCCTGACTGAAATGAAGCACAAATGTTCGTGTCACCTTGGGTCCGGAAATACAGTTTCCACGGTATATGGGAATGATGATATTCTCTCACAGCTTGCAGTGCGCGTTTTATGTGCTCAGATAGATATGTGAAACCACAATGGTCCGGCATTCATTCCAGGAACAATTCGAGATGGCCACGCAGGAGGAAATGACAGCACGGATGAACATAGCTACATACTCAGAGCACAAATAGTAATAGACATGGAATTTCTGATTGTCTGTAGGGGATTTATAGGGCGTGTCTTCTGATATTCCATAGCCCCTCCGTCACTCTAATTGAGGGAGCAACTTGCCGTTGTAGTAACATGTAATTCCATACTTTTTCTATTGTGCTTGGTTACTGTTAGCAATGCCTTACACAAGCGAGGTGACCCGGGGCCGTATTGTGGCCATATAGAAAGCAGGGCGCACGGTAAAAAAAGATTGCCAACGCTGTGAAAATGAGAATATCTGTCGTGCAGTATTGGATTAAACGTTTCCAGGAGCGCGGTGAAGATGGATTAAAGACGCGTACAAAACCGGGAAAGCCAAGAAAAACAACGGCGGAAGTCGAAACTAAGATTATACATGCAAGCAAAGATGAACCAGCTAAACCATCTACAAGTTTGCGCCGCGATCTTTAGCTATCTTGTTTCCTTACTACGGTGAGAAACCACATCCATGATAGCATCCATCAAGGAAAGGCAGCAAAGAAAATAGACTTGACTGAATAGCACCGCAACAGTCGAATGGGGTTTGCGCTTGTATACTTCGTCAAACCAGACAAATTTTAACAGCGAGCAATTTTCTCAAATGAAAAGGTGTTTTGCTCCGATGAGGTTGGGCGAATGTATTTGTGGCGACCAGACAATACTCACTATGTTCCAGAACACGAGTTGCCAAGAAAAGAAATGACCACATAAGTGAGAGATTTTGGGTTTGGAGGTTCACGGACAATACTGATTACTGCCTACTTTAACAGTTCTATTCTCCATCAGATCAAACCCCATCCTCGTCGTAACTTTAGGCACTATACCAAAAGCAAAATGTTCTACCAGACGCACATAAAACAATTCTGCAAACTCAAAACATCTCCCGATTAACCATTAGAAAGTTCGCCATAAATCGGCCTCCACCATTTTGAAACGAGACTCGTTACCTAATCTCGCTTCTTGAGGGAATGGCTATACCTATTAGCGAATGAGTTGACAAAATAGGCATGCTGTATTGGTACCATATAGAACACTCATCTGCAAACTTCAGTATCAGCCAATAAAATAAAAACATGACGTAATAAGGTACTCTAAAAACGGTAAGGAATATGGTGTACGGAACAAGACAGTGCAGGTTTCTTTTTGTGCCTTCTGTACATAGTGTATAGAGAAGGTATTGTAATGCACCCACAAATTCGATACCGAGATTTCAGCGGGAATGGGTCCCCCTGAATCAAAAAAAAAAAGCATTTCTGGAAAAAGGTCCGTGTGTGCGTGTGTACATGTCTGTCTGCGTGTGTGTGTCGGTGGGCAGCATAGCTCAAAAAAGAAAAGATCGTTAAATACCAAACTTGTTATTTAAGTTTGGTATCTTGCAAGGATGCGACACTACTACTCTTTACATGGACCTTTTTCGAAAATGTGATTCTCTCAAAAATAGCTATAACAATTTTGATTAAAATATCGTATATTAAAGATATTTACCTGACAAATAATATGTATATTTTGAATTTTCTGGGAATAGCCTCTGGAGACTACTTTATTCTGGATGAATTCTACGGAATTTTGTATAACTGCTAAACCGTAGGAGATAGACAAAAACTTATCACACAAAACATGTAGAGCACATTAAAACACACAATTTATATTATGTAATTTTTTTTTCGTGGAGTTGATCGTTTTTAAGATATCCCTTGTTTTTGGTTTCAGCTTTAAAAAACATACTTTTCTCATACATGAATTTGACAACTCCTGTCTGTACAAACAAAGGAACTTCAGTCACATAGTAACCAGCTTTTGACAATCACATTAACCTATGCTACTCCCTTATTTCGCTTCTACTTACAAAGAAGCAAGTAATAAGACTATTTTTGCTAATTGTTTCTCGATTAGCATTAAGTAAATAGAAGCATAAGCTTTTTAACAATAATTTGTTGCAGAGATGCAGAGAAAGTAATGTGAATGGAACACATAAGATTTTTACGTTTGCAACTGATCCTGTACTTTGTCATCAAATCCTTAATACTGCTCTTTCCTGGCATGGAATCGCAGGAAACTCCTTTGCCTAAATGCTTTCTAAATTGATGCGGCAGACAAGAACGCCTTCACTACAGCGATTCTTTCTTGAAGAGGATATATCTAGCGAGATATTTACTTTACACTTCTTAACCAAGTCGCAACGTCTTTCGTACTGGTACAAATATAAAACATAGTCGCAACATAGATGACAATTGGGGGATGACAATGTATAGTCTAGTACTCGGATGCGGTTTTTTGTGCGCCTGCTGTACTTCTCGGTAAGCTAGTTATTCTATTGTAAAAGTAGGCCGCTATACAATATACTTTAAGTACAGAATGTGTTTCGTTTAAATACGCAAGTGCCCTTTAACTTTTGATACACCCTGTAGTTGCAAGACGTTGTTGCCCTCCGTGGTGTAATGGTTACCATGCTAATTTCACATACCCAAGTTCGCGGGTTTAAACCTGGCGGAGGACGATGAATTTTTTCGGGTGTAAAAATCGTTAGCATGGCTTCCTTCGGATGGGAAGTAAAGCCGTTGTGTCGAAGATTTACGGCACGCAAAAGAACCTCTGAGCAAAATTAAATGGTCTTTCACGCCCAATTTAGAATGGGAAGCTGAGAACCACAGCAGTTAAAGAGCGTCCATAAATAACACGCCATTGCCATTTCATTGCAGGATGTGGACTCTAACCACGCTCACCAGCAAATGTAAACGAGGTAGTAATGTATTGCAGTAATGGATTCTTACGAACTTTTAACCTAACAGTAAAAATCGAGGGGACTTTCAAAATGCTTATCATTGCATAACATTTCTGATAAAATCGTCTTTGCGAAACAACTTGTGATTTGTTTATATATAAGTGCGCTAAACCGAAGAACGAGAGGCAGAAATTAGCACAACATATGAATTACTTGGTGGAAATGAATGAAAATGGGCTAGTATGTTGCCAGAAGTCTCTTATACATAGACATGGAGGAAGTATAGCGACATTATATGGGTTTGGTCCCGCAACACAGGGCAAGGTAGTGTGTGGCAATCAGCGAGCTGTTGCGCTGCACTTTAGTGTTGTATTCTTTACAATATAACGATGGTGAAGAATCATCAGGAAACTGGAAGATGAATGTAGTGTGATGAGTGTCACCCAGGAGTTTCGTATTGCTCACAGCATTGATTCACGCCCACGGGGAACCTTCCAAATCACAACGAGAGGAGGTGGTCGACCACGTTCAGTTACAGCAACAGACGACCGCTACATTGCGCAACAGGTAAGAAGGTATCCATGTCAAGCAGCGAGTGCAATTGCAACCACACATATCGGGTCTGATAGACACACAATCTCATGCTACACAGTGGCACGGCGATGCATAAAGGTGGTCTCTTTGTCCGACGATCAGTATGTTATATTCCATTGACAACCGCACATCGGCGGCTCCGTATGCGATGGTCCACCTTCAAGAGCACTGTTTAACTTCCAATCTGAATTATTTTGCTTCCCGGAGGCACTTTTAAAAGAATTGGCAATTTCACCAACATGAGAGGCTCAACAGTGCAGTTAAATTATTAAACATCTAAGTGTTAAACTTAGGGATAGCAATTAATTTTATACAGGGTGTTATGGGTATGAATAACCAGATTTCGCATGCTTGGAGATCCAAAAATAACAAATAATAAAGATCAATAGCAATTTCATCTATCTTAAAAAGTAACAAAGATAATTGAACATTATTGAAATCATTAGCTGCATAGTTTGGCAACATAGTAGGACTTAAGAGTCGAATATTTTGTTTTGTGCTTGAAATCCAGTTCGCCATGTGCCTGCCAGTAATGAGGGGTGGGGTAGTTTTCTTTCAAGTTATTCAATCATATTCACAGACCCGAAATAAAATTGCATAAAAGGCTATGCAATAAGATTTAGTCTGATGATCAAGAATATAGCTAATTCAAACGTGAATTATGAAAATACCTGATTCAGGTGTATCATGGAATAATTAAATCAAAGCCACAGCTTTGCTAAACAGAAAATGTATTAATAGTGAATAGCTGCAACATCAACAATATGATGTGTTCATTTACAATAGTTGCTCAAAATGTGCTTCATAAGAATCTATGCAGGCATCAAATTTTCTTAGCCAATTTTTTCCAACCCTTGTTACAGCTTCTGTGTTCTGCCCAATCTCTGAATTTGGCCAACGAGGAATGGGGTCGCGTGCTCTTCTCGCATTACATTAGATTCAGTCTGAGTAGAGTTTCTCGACATACCCTCATATGGCGAGAGATGGGAACGCGTAATGCACCTAGGAACATCCTGAATATTATCGTTTTGGTGGTCCGGGTGTTATGTTGTGGAGAAGCATAATGTTACATAGGTGTACTGACCTCCAAATCTTTGAACATAGTATGCTCACTGTACTCCTTCCCCATGTGCGTTTAAGGGTAGCAGTCGGCATTGACTTCACTTTTTGGATGACAATGTACGACTGCATTGCCATCCTCTCTTGGAACGAGAGGATTTTCGGCGAATGGGCTAGCCAGCTAGTTCCCCGGATTTCAATCCCATTGAACACCTCTAGGACACTTTATGGAGACGCATTGCAGCACGTCCACGTGCACCAACGACCATTCAACAGTTATCAATGGCGCTTGTGGAGAAATGGAACACTCAAACACAAGAACTATTTACAAACCTTGTGGTCAGCATGTGAGCATGTTATACAGCATGCGTTGCTGACCGTAGTGATCATACAATATTTTAAACGCTATGTCTCTATTTTTGTAAATCTAAATAACCATCATATGGTGTAGAGACTTTAGAACAGCTTATTTTTATGAACAAAAGAGTAATTTCTGTACGTTTCTTTGCATATTTTATTTAGTTGCCCACTGTAGCAGTTCTAAGTATGATTCAATTCATCGAGCTATGTCACTATATTATGTGAAAGTGCTAGATTCATACCGCTTTCTTTACATATTCTGATAGAATAAATTATTCTTATAAAAACCTATTCTTTCATTTACTTAATGTTAATCAAGAAAAAAGTGTACAGAAATGGCATCACTACTTATTTCCTTGAATAGGTATATAAGGAAAATAAGAGACACAAACTAAAAGGATTATCTGGTCGCTATGACATTGAGATTTTGTTGTCTTAATATCTTAATATATGCCAACGAGTTAAAAAAAAAACAGATAAAAAACGCAACCTTTCAGAACCTGTTACCAGAAAATTCAATATATACATTTTATTTGCGATGTAAACATATTATACGCAGTATTTTAATCAAAATTGATAATGCCATTTTTTAAAAAATCGAAAAATCTTTGTTTTGAGTGGTGGATTTGTTGAAAGAAGTCGTGTTATATCTTTTGAAAGTAGGGTATTTATCTGACTTAGAGATATATGGGCATTTTTATTAAAATTACTTTTTATTCAAGGGACTTAAAACATACATTTCCGGTGAAATCTCGATATTAAATTTGTGGTGGAACTCAATATTACCTCTATCTACTATGTACTTGGCACGTGGTAGAGAAGACAGAAAGAATTCTAAAATAGCTGTGGATATTCCTCAAAACGGTTAGTTTACCCGGGCTAATCGAGTCCACTCTAATTGAAAGTTTAACCTCATTAATAAGGTGTATATAGAATATATATATATATACACAAGTACAAGGTGGTTCACCTGTTCCTTATTATTTTTGGAGATAGACAACACTTCATACTCTGCATAATAAGGTCGAAATTACTGTGCTTGTCGGTCATTTGGTAACCATGGAAATTTAGCCTGCTCTTCATCGGAAAGTAAACCTTAGCAGCAGCAATTACTGGTTCATTCCAAAAGCATGCGTTTATTAACTCCTGTTACAGTACATGGTATATCAATAGGATAGCTGTCATACGTTCTACAGCGTGAATTATAATAATGAAGGCTAAATGAACGACTTAAACTACAAAAAGGGGTACACAACAGTTATAAAGAGATCAGAAGCGGAGAGGGAGACATGTGTGACACTATACCTACAAGTTTTAAGACAGTTTACGGGCGCAATGATTGTAGCTCAACTGGTTTATTTCAAGTTCCCTGGTCCCCTCCAACATAGCAGTGATTCAGTCCCACAGTCTGCGCGCATTCTTTTTCTTCTCTATGTATTATCCATCGAGATGTAAAGTTCGTTCAGTGTTTGTCAGTTTTATAATTTTAGATGTAAATAAAAAGGTATACGAATGAAGAACAGAGGAAAGTTCATCAATACGTGTTCTTCAGCCTTCGATCCTTAATTTTCTTTCTAATTATTTTGAAAAAGAAACTTCACTAAGCCTTTAAACAATAAAGGAAATTTTCAAAATGTACAAAATTAATAAAAATAATTTCAAAATACTAGAACTCCTAACATGTAATCGATTGTTATTCGTAGTTAAAGAATGTTTCATCATTAAGTTTCATGTCGGAAACAGTTTATTTAGTGATTGTTGAGAAGTTTGTTAAATTATGGAGATTAAACCTAATTTTCTTTTCAACTGAAAGCATGGTGAATACCTATGTATTTGGCACAGTTTGTGATTGTAGCCTAGGTATTTTGTGTATTTTTCGTTTTAGAGATACCCTGAACTATCTGAAATACCAATGTTAGTTTTAAAACATTGTAATACTCCTTTCATATTTAGAAGAAACTGGATGAATATGCCTCAGAATGTTCATTTTCATTTGTGTTTCCTGTAACTGGACTAATTAAGTTAGAATAAACATAAATAAAGAGAACAACAATAAAAGAAAAAAATAAGCAAACTAAAAGATGTCCCGATATACTCTCTAGCTTTGTGCCAAATTAGGAAGAAAGAAAGCGGGGAAAAATTGTCAACGTTTTGGTAAGATTCGAATCTGAATCGAGCATCTTGTAGCTCATTCTAACACCGCGCGTTCACCATATACACTACTGTTCAGCTATAATCTTTGGCGTCAAAGTCGATAAAGTTAGTATGCAGAAGATGGGTCTCAGGAACGATGTTTTAAGGTTAGACCCATAATATATGAGGATGAAATCTATATCCATAGCACTCATACGAGGTCTAACAAGACCTCAGGTTTCCATGTGCCTACTGCGAAAGCGCCAAGAACAACCATCCTGCATGCAGGAACTAAAACTGGAATTATACTGGGGCATTTTTAATGTATAAGTCAAAAACAAAACACAACACAAAGAAACTGAAATGAATGGGGTAAGTTATAAAAAATGGTTAATGGAAAAATTACTTCCTAATTTGCCTCAGAAATCTATTTTGGTGAATGATAACGCACCGTACAATAATAATGTGCAGTTGGAAAAGGCCCCAACAACGTCATCTACAAAAGGCGAGATGCACAACTTTATGGCAGCAAATATTGTACTATTTCATGAAAAGATGCTAAAGTTGGATCTTTACAACCTAATTAGAGCCCATCAACTGTTCACAAAAAATGCGTTATTTGCAGTTTATTGCCTATGCATGGTCACAGTTTCCTCAGATTACCGCCATATTCACCAGATCTTAACCCAATAAAGCTTAACTGGGCTTATATCAAACAATGGGTAGCTAGTCATAACGCAGCTTTTAAATTAGACAATGTAATGAACTCTTCCAACAGCGTGTTAATAGCATTAGCGTGAAAAAGCGGAAAAATGCGTTTCAGCGCGTTATAAATTTAGAAGAAAAATATATTGATGAAGAGGGACTGTTTGAAAATGTTATAGAAACCTTTATTATCCAAGATGGACGTTATAATGACATTGAAGGAGAAGAAGATAATGAAAACGAAGAAGAGAAATATCTCAGTAAAAAGAAAGGGAAAAGAATATACAAGAAAACGATGATTGTGATATTTCTGGTCGTTATGAGTAGGGATAGCATCTTGGAGACCATAGAGGGACAGAATCGAAGTTAGTTCATCGTGGTATATAGTTGTGATGTGTTGACAATGCAGTGTGTATGTAGTGGTACTAATAGGAGGAAAATGAGGCAGTGGCTGCGTGGTATACTATGATGTTTTCACTTTCAGTGGAATGCGATTGATGCTGTGTGATGGTAAACATAAATACCACTGATTTATGCGAACTAACAATTTTAATATTTACATATAAAACAAGAAATAGCATATATTTGTAACGTCTCAAATGCGATTCGTCTCCGATTGGCACGTAAACAGGCTTTATATTGTGAAAAACTTCGCTCCATATCACAAGAACTGATTGGAAACATTATCGACTATTGTCACGTGTCATCGGCGAGAGTTTAACTTATATTGTGTTAGTAATATTTTATTAATTATGAATTCAGTAATCTGAATTCATTGAGATTTCATTCTTACATATTCTTGGGGAAATACAAATGTGTTATAAGCAACAGGATGGAAGTAACTAGCCTCTTCCGATGGCACTCCTAGTGGACTTTTCGACGACATCAACTTCCGTTGGGCTACGTGCACATTAGCACTTTGCGACACACCGGATATCCTAGAACATTTACACATTCGATGCTGATTGGCTAAGACTACCCACTACTCCATATTAGGAGTACGGCCACCATGCTGGAATTCTCTTTCGGGACGCCGCTAAATCTATTTAAGGGACTGTAGACCCGACCACCGGGTCTTGACCGTTGGGGAACCTCTGCTGGGCTTGTGCGTCTTGGGGCGTCGCTCCGGACTCAACCGGCAACCACTTCGACCACTTCATCTCTCACTGCTTCCAAACACACCATGACTTATTTCTTAAGGTAAGGCTTTATGTTAGTAACCCCGTAATCAGAATGATATTGGTCAGGATTAATGGAATAGATAGCAATTCCCCACCTTTGTACATCAAACATTCGCAACCAACAAATTATTTAATATTTCTCAATATTTTAGCTTAATTTAAGTCCCGTTGTTATTATTGCTCTACCATCTGTATTCCTTTCACCACCCACGTCGCTGAACCTTGTTCGCGCCACTATTGCATAAGATACTCCATCAACAATTACTTCCGTAGCAACACCTCGTAGCACATTTCGTATTTCACGCATTATTGAAAATATGACATTTTTTCCCAAATACTATCATCCCTTTCCTTTTCACATGGTCTAAAACAGGTGTCACGGGTCTCTGACTAATTGCTTGCACAAGATCATCGGCAGCTTTCAGGGGTCGAGGCATTTCAATATTCGATGTTTTCAAGTATGTGTTACTGTCTTAAACATATCCGCAAAGTTCTTCTGTGTGAATTGCAAATCTTCATGAAATCCATTTGAAGCAAGAGATTTTACAATCTTGATTGAAGCGCATCCACTAACATCAAAATCATTAATTACCTGTAAAACAGATTGTAATATACATCACAGTATACTGCTGCGTTGAGCCACGTTCTCCAACATATTAGTATAGGATGTTTACATACGGCGCGTACTGTCGCCAATGCAGGTAGGTCTCTACTCGGGTATGCAACTTGTATTCGCATGTGTCCCGCTATCGGTTACCAATATGCTATCTCTAGTTATCAGATTAAAAAGCCCCTGATATTCTTAAGATGAGGTATTCGTTTGACGAGGTTTGTGCATATGTGTGTAACGAATAATTCAGCAAGCTGAACGCAGTGACCATGAAACAGTCATCCAGTGGCGTAGCGTCAGCGAATGTCACGTCTTCCAGCATCCCAGCAGAAAAGGCGACATTAGATATAGACTCTCTTCAGTGCACTAGGAATGTAGGTCAGAGGCACAGAACAGCTGTCCCTACTGTAATAGTGAAGGAAGAAGAAGTAGTAGTAATAGCAGCATTGTTGAAAATTCGTACATCACAATGGGGGCCGATTGCAACACTATTAAAGTCCTTCCTCCTTCAGAAAGAAATGAACAATACCTGTTACGGATGCCTTGAGGAATATTGAAGATTAAGAGCTGTTTTGTTGTTAATTCTGTTGTGTAAAACACGCAAATGAAAAATTTTATTTGACAAATCATGTTTTAATGACAAAATCCTGCAATACAGTTTTGTTCAGTTCATGCTTTTCTAGTAGAACAAAATTCAATTAAAAGGGACTTGACACAGTACTCAGCATCATACAAGATGTACAGCAAATCTTGTTACAGAGCCTGCCTTGATAGTATGGAAAAGCCTATCTTAAAATCAGGAGGTCGGAAGCTGGAATTTCGCTTAGAGTGAAGGATTTTTCGGAGGTTTTCCCTTATCCTGAGAAGACGAATTCAAATAATTTTAAACTCAATGGACCCCGAAATCATTTAGACATCATTTCACCAATTTCATTCTAAAGAATCTACGCTAAAAAAAATATCAATGCAGGTTATGTTTCTATGGATGTTAAAATATATTTTAACTTAAACCAAATCCTTAAATATTTTTTGTGAAAGTAACAGATAAAATGTTAACTATCAAAAGCGTGTTTATTCTAAAAAAATCCCCTCCCACACACACACACATACACAAACACAAACAATATTTTTCTAAAACTACTCTTCATGTATATTACAATTTTAGCTGGAGTACTTCATCTATTTAACATGAGTAAGTACTAGAGAAAGTAAATTTTTCTTATAATAGATTTAAATACCATTAGTATATATATATATATATAGTTTAAATTAAAGATAGCTGATATAAAAGAATGTAAAAAAGTACACAAACTTCAGACTTTATTATTATTATTATTATCATCATCATCATTATTATCATCATAATTATTATTGTTATTATTATTATTATTATTATCAGTGGCAGTACTAGTAATAGTAGTAGTAGTAGTAGTAGTAGTAGTAGTAGTAGTAGTAGTGGTGGTAGTAGTGGTGGTGGTAGTAGTGGTGGTAGTAGTAGTGGTAGTAGTAGTAGTAGTAGTGGTGGTAGTAGTGGTGGTAGTAGTAGTGGTAGTAGTAGTGGTAGTAGTAGTGGTAGTAGTAGTGGTAGTAGTGGTAGTAGTAGTGGTAGTAGTAGTAGTGGTAGTAGTAGTAGTGGTAGTAGTAGTGGTAGTAGTAGTGGTAGTAATGGTAGTAGTAGTGGTAGTAGTAGTGGTGGTAGTAGTGGTAGTAGTAGTGGTAGTAGTAGTGGTAGTAGTAGTGGTAGTAATGGTAGTAGTAGTGGTAGTAGTAGTGGTAGTAGTAGTGGTAGTAGTAGTGGTAGTAGTAGTGGTAGTAGTAGTGGTAGTAGTAGTGGTAGTAATGGTAGTAGTAGTGGTAGTAGTAGTGGTGGTAGTAGTGGTGGTAGTAGTGGTGGTAGTAGTAGTGGTAGTAGTAGTAGTAGTAGTAGTAGTAGTAGTAGTAGTAGTAGTAGTAGTAGTAGTAGTAGTAGTAGTAGTAGTAGTAGTAGTGGTGGTAGTAGTGGTGGTAGTAGTAGTGGTAGTAGTAGTAGTAGTAGTGGTGGTAGTAGTGGTGGTAGTAGTAGTGGTAGTAGTAGTAGTGGTGGTAGTAGTAGTAGCAGTAGTGGTGGTAGTAGTGGTGGTGGTAGTAGTAGTAGTAGTAGTAGTAGTAGTAGTAGTAGTAGTAGTGGTGGTAGTAGTGGTGGTGGTAGTAGTGGTGGTAGTAGTAGTGGTAGTAGTAGTAGTAGTAGTGGTGGTAGTAGTGGTGGTAGTAGTAGTGGTAGTAGTAGTGGTAGTAGTAGTGGTAGTAGTAGTGGTAGTAGTGGTAGTAGTAGTGGTAGTAGTAGTAGTGGTAGTAGTAGTGGTAGTAGTAGTGGTAGTAATGGTAGTAGTAGTGGTAGTAGTAGTGGTGGTAGTAGTGGTGGTAGTAGTGGTGGTAGTAGTAGTGGTAGTAGTAGTAGTAGTAGTAGTAGTAGTAGTAGTAGTAGTAGTAGTAGTAGTAGTAGTGGTGGTAGTAGTGGTGGTAGTAGTAGTAGTAGTAGTAGTAGTAGTAGTAGTAGTAGTAGTAGTGGTGGTAGTAGTGGTGGTAGTAGTAGTAGTAGTAGTAGTAGTAGTAGTAGTAGTAGTAGTAGTAGTAGTGGTGGTAGTAGTGGTGGTAGTGGTAATGGTAATGGTGGTGGTAGTAGTGGTAGTAGTAGTAGCAGTAGTAATATTAGTAGTAGTAGAAGAAGAAGAAGAAGAAGAAGCAGTAAATTCCTTTAGATAAGACTTTAAATATTCTCAATGAGTTTTATGATTCCAGAATATATGTTCATCACCTATCACATGTTTTGCACATGCCATTTAAATTACTGATAAACCCTTACTTAAATTACTTATAAACTTAAACCTAATGTTACACCTACGTACGCATTTGATAATATATGTAGCCAAAACGAATAACGTCCAATGTAAGAATATGTAGGAAGGAAGTGTAGATAAATATGTCAACACTTATTTAAAACTATAATTATTGTTTTTTTGTTTAATTTCATGGGAGGAAACATGCATTTCTTGTGCAAAAATATCTTATATAAGACTAAACCTATGTTATACGAGTCGTTTAATTATTTTTCTTTTTAGCAGAATAAAAATGGACGCTACATGTCAAAATGTCCCGGCTGACAAACGAGATAAGCATCTGGAATTCAAAAAGAACTTCCTCTCTTTTATCATCCTTTTTTTATACAGTATTATGTAAACTAGTTACATTTTATCCAAGTTGGCGTATACTAATGGCTTTCTCTTAAATGATCATTCAATGCATTTTCGTCAATTCTGCCGTCAACATGCATCACCTTGCTTCCTGTAGTGTATTTTTATTTATTTCGTTTACCTCCATGGTTCATGTTACGGCACTTCCACAGGTACGTTTCTCATCATTTCGTGTAGCTTGGAAATTTGTTTCATATGTGTATAAAGTGTTTGCATGCATATCAAAATCTTGTGAATTCGGATATCTGCAGAGTTTTAAAAATACTTTCCTTTTATAGAAGAGGTGGTCGTTAGCTTAGGGAGCAATAATAACAGGATTTCACGCTTACGACGTAGGTTCAATGCAGGAAAGCAAATTACATCACATACTGTTTGGCAATAAGATAATCTGTAATCAAACTGGACTCAAAGCCTGCATGTATCTGTGTGTTTAATAGTTCCATATATGCAGCATGCCTCCAACATACATATTTACACATTGTTGAATTGTAGAAGACTTGGGACTGAATATTTTATTGCAAATGGTGACAGGATTTACTTCAAGTTATACAAAGTAAGAGGTAAGGTCTTTATCCTGTGGCAATCTTGGATTATGCTTAATTTAAATATGACGTTTGGCATCTTTTCGGTTTTTAGTTATACTGTTTACAGTCAGACACACACGCGCGCGCGCACCGACATGTGCATACATACACGCTCACATGTACGAACCTTTTTATAAAAACGCGCTTTTGCATTAAGGTGACCTCAAAACATGTATTAGCAGTAACATCTTTGTATCACACACCATGTGCAGTGTATGTGATACAGAGAGTAAAAATATGAGATAGTGCTAGAACGGTAATAGAGAATATTGGGTCAAGACCGACTTATCTCAAAAGTTATAAAGAACCTCTACGGTAAATAACCGAGCGACATGGTGCCATCGTGTGGTCTGCGACTCACATTCCCGTCGAACGCTCGCTTCGGTATTTCGTGATATCAGTCTTGTCACTGAGGCGAATGCCGGGTGCTTATTCTTCGTGACTTCCTTTCCGTCATTACCTTTCATGCCATTCCTCATATTTCAGATGTGTGCGGCAGCGCTAGCTGATGGCGCGAATGCATGCGCGAATGCTATTCTTAATGTTGAGGCAGCGTTGTGGTCTCTATCCTCAGAGGGGCGGAGACGTTTGACGAGACCAAAAGATGTTGGTGTTGGCAGCTGCATGGCGAATCCTGGTATTGGTTTAAAGAAATATCAGATAAACTGTTAGGGACTTCCGCGCGTCTCTATAGCTTTCTGCCTGTGGCCTACTGTGGCTTCTCCGATTCATCCCTTTCCCTTGAGGGTACACAATTAACTAGTCTTTACCTTTACCTAACTCCCTATCCTCTCTGGGAGTGACAAGTTTCTGCTAATGTGCTGCAGCCGCTGAATTGATAAATAGGCTAAACTCGCTCCAAAGTAACACTGGCTATGACATACAAATGTTAGATCAAAATAACCAAATACGGCAAAGGAGATCTAACTGATTCTCGTATTCCGTGGAAATGGGTTTGGGAGCTGCTAGAAATGTTACATCTTATCAATTCAACTAACGGGCATTTTACTTATGAGAAAAGACGCAGGCTGAATAAATGTCTGTAAATAGGTATTGCGTACAGTTGCGTATTGTAAATATTTGCGGTAATACTGCAGTCATTCCGCTCATAAAACCACGTTACTGACGGTATCGGGTCTTACAGAAATCTGCGTCACGGAAACACAGCAGAGAGCCAACAGAAAAATTGAAATGTTGTTTTAATATTAATTATTGTTGACCAATAATTATGATAGTGTGATTATATTATGAGATTCAAATAGCCTTTCATGTATCTAGAAGAAAGCATAAGATATTACCAATACCTTCTAAAATTAATAGTTTGAATGCCTTTAAATCGTTAAAAATGTCTGTGATTCCGCAAAATGAAATATATACTAGCTATAAAACGTTAAAAATAAAGAATATTGCTTAGAAATTGTTGTTTTTATATCGGAAGGTGACTTGATGTTTGGTAAAAAGGCAAGAAAAATGTTTCTTTCGTAAATAACTCACTTTACTTCTCCATATAGTCTCCTATAACATATACAGGGTTACTACAAAAGAAATAGACAACTTCAACTGCTGTAAAAAAAAAAAAAAACTATTAGATATAGCAACCTAATTATTTTGGAGGTATGTTGAGAAGCTCTCAAAGTTTCGTTTGTTACTATTGGTAACGCTGTAGTGTTTTGTTTGTTGTTGCAGAAGCTGAAATGGCGGAAAATTCTGTGGAAAAGGCATATTGCGTGTTGGAATTTCCTAGAACGCAATTAGCAACTGTTGTCCAACGACATTTTAGAACACATTACCACAAAAATGAAATGATGTGCTCACAAAAACCAGCATCGTCTTCATCATGTCGCAACATGTCGATGCAAAAGTCACGCCGTATGACCTTATCTTCTTCACTCAGAAACTGCAACACCTGTAATCTGTAAGGCATCATGTGCAGTCGCTTCCGCAAGATTTTCCATACAGTTTGGTGTGGAATTTGTAATTACATGCTTGCCCTAGATGTCGATTTCTGTGGGCTTCTTATGTAGGCAGAACGAACACGTTCAACGTTTTCTTCCGAAACTCTTGGTCTTCCCGAGCTCTTCCGTTTGCACAAACTTCCCGTTGTCTCGAATTTTCTATACCAGTCGTAGATTGACTGTCTAGTCGGTGGCGTTTTATGGTAACGTGTTCTAAAATGTCGTTGGACAACAGTTGCTGATTGCGTTCTAGCAAATTCCAACACGCAATATGCCTTTTCCACAAGATTTTCCGCATTTTAACTTCTGCAACAACAAACAAACAAAACACTACAGCGTTACCAATAGTAACAAACGAAACTCTGAGAGTTTCTCAACATACCTTCAAAATAATTAGGTTGCTATCTCTAACAGTTTTTGTTTTACAGGCAGTTGAAGCTGTCTATTTCTTTTGTAGTAACCCTGTACACTTGGTGCAGCGATCCTTCTGCATTTTCATCCCGTCGGAAAAAAATAAGTTTTGTTAAACTCTGCAAAATACTCGTTGACTGCGACTATCACTTCCTCATTCTTCCCACTAATACAAGGTTTCAAGTTAGGGACAGAAAAAAAGTAATCTGGGCTGTCATCTCTTTTTGGTAGTGTTTAACGCCCGCTTTAACTACTTATGGACTGATGATACATGAATGATAATGGAACACCGGTGGAATGCGATGGCGAGGGAAACCGGAGTACCCGGAGAAAACCCGCCCCAGCGCCGCTTTGTCCACCACAAATCTCACATGCGGTCACTTGGGATCGAACCCCGGCCGTCTAGGTGAGAGGCCACGGCGCGGCCTTCTGGGTTGTCTGATGAATAGAGTAATGTGGGACCAATTCAAAGGCTAATCCATGCACTATTTTCATTTTTATCGCTGATGTGCCGAACGGTGTATTATCCAGGTCAAAGAGCAATTGTTTTGTGTCCCAACTTCGTTTTATTTCAATCAACGCAAATTTAATACGATCCAAGATGAAGCATGATAGATTCCATTTATGGTTTTGTCTTTTCCCAAGTAATCTATGAAAATTATTCCTTGGTAAACCCAAAAATACAGTGGCCATCACCTTACAAGCTGGCAAAACAGTTTTGCCTTCTTCGGTGCACTTTCGCTTGCATTTGTCCATTTTTACTGTCATTTTGACTTTGGCGTGTAATGGTAGAGCCAGATTTCAACAGTTACAAACCGGAGGAAAAAGACTTGCGGATGCGATTAAAGATCGCCATACATTGTGTGATGCACTTTTGGTGATTGTGAGTAATCGCGGGACCCATCTTGCACATGTATTCCCCATTGCCAATTATCCGTGCAGGATATGCACTCGCTCAGTTGAGATGCCTACAGTCTCAGCGATCTCACAAATTTTTATCGGCGGCCTTACATTACCATAACATGGATTTTGTTAATGCTCTCCGGTGTGGTGCTTTCAATTGGATGGCCGCGCGCTTCGTCTTTGGTGCTTGTCCGACCCTCTTTAAACACATTAATCCAAAGGTAGTCTTCAATGATGATGTTCGTGTGAACTTCATCCAATTCTATTTTTATTACTTTTTCTACACATACTCTCAGTGTTCAGAGAAGATATTGTATTGCACCCAAAAATTCCCTACCGAGATTTCACCGGAAATATATGTTTTAAGACCTCCTGAATAAAAAAAAAAGCATGCATTTTTAGAAAAATATCCGTCTGTGTGTCTGTCTGACTCTGTGTGTGTGTGTCTGTGTGTTTCTGTAGGCAGTATAGTTTAAAAAAGAAAAATCCATTAAATACCAAACTTGGTATTTAAGTTCAATATCTTCCAAGGATATGGCACGAAGATTTTCAAGAAAATCTCCCCACCCCAATGGAAATGGAAAATGTTCTATTAACATGGAAAATGTTAAATGGAAAAATGTACGAACATTTTGATTTTCTCAAAAATGGCTCTAACGATTTTGATTAAAATGCCGTATATTAAAGATATTTCCATGGCAAATAAAATGTATATCTTGAATTTCCTGGGAATAGCCTCTGAAGACATTTTTATTCAGGATGAATTTTGCGGAATGTTGCATAACTGGTAAACCGTAAGATATTGACAAAAACTTAATACACAAAAAAGTAGATCTTGTCAAAACACACAATGCATGCCCATTACATTTTTGTTGTGGAGGTAACCGTTTCCGAGATATTCCTTGTTATTGGTTTCAGTTGTGAAACACTTACGCTTTTCTCAGACAGGTAGTGTCCGTTTTTCTTTTGTTCTACTACTGGCTAAGCAAACAAGCGATTTGCAATGACAATCGCATAGCTACAGTTTTTAAAACATTTGACTATCACTTTAGCATAGCACATTCCTTTAGTTCCTTTCTACTTATAAGGAAATAAGTAATAAGAACATTCTGCTAATGATTATCTCGATTAGCATGATATAGGAAGAAGAATACTCTTTTGTAAGAAGTTTGTAGAACAGCTAGAGAAAGTCATGTGAGGTTAACTAGATAAATGTATACATCTGTTTAGATTAGCTTGGGATTAGCATCAGATTTTTATTTGTACGGCAGTCCGACCCTTCAAAGAAAATGTTTAGTAATAGCATGAAACTCGGTTTTCTCCATTTTCAGTTGACCAATTGAGACGGCTGGTCCACAAAGAACTGTATGCTGTACATTATATAAAGTTTATAATTATAATCATTTTAATAATCAAGCTTACCAACCATAAAGCCGCAACGAAAATATTGCATTCTTTCATGGAAATTTACCAAACTTATCAAACCACCCTCGTATTTATGCCTTATGTTAGAATCCAGTGTCTTAATTTTTACATCATATACTGTTGCTCTTAGTATTATAAATACGTTATTTTAGAGTATGTATGGAGGTAAAGGCATAAAAACGTTACAGGGCTTTGAAAGTGACAAAAAAAAAAACAAAAAACAAAAAAACATTTCAAATATATATAGATACAAAGTTATTACTAATTTAACTGGTTATTTATGTGAAGATGAAATGGGCTTGGAAAAGGGAAAACTATATAACAAAACTAATAAGGAAGAAAAAGAGAGTATAGCATCGACAAGAGCCAATATTTGTAACTTAAAAGATGAAAAACAGGGCTTTACTCGAACGGAATGCCCATTATGTGGAGGGAAAGAAGACTTGGGACATGTAGTTTTTGATTGTAAGGAAACTGAAAACTGGCGAAATAAACTCATTAAGTTTAAGTTTAAAAGGGATAAAAATAACATCGTTGAACAGAATATTCACACTATCGCGAACAAGATTTTGGGATGTGGGGGATAGGCATTTGCTGGTGCAAGGAAGGCAGATGGTAGAGGAATGATAACTTCTGGATTTAAACTAAGCTAATATATTGAGTAAGATTAAATAATTTGTTGGTAACGAATGTTTACAAAGGTGGGGGAGTGCAATCTATTTCATTAATCCTGGCCAATATCATTGTGGTTATGGGGGTTACTAATACAAAGCCTTACCTTAAGAAATATGTCTGCTGCGTCTAGGCGAGGTGAGAGATGAAGTGGTCGAGGTGGTTGAGCGGTTGAACCCGGAGCGCGCCCCAAGACGCATGAACGAAGCAGAGGTACCCCGACGGTCGGGCGTGCAGTCCCTTAAATAAATTTAGCAGCACACCGAAAGGGCATTTCAACATTGTGGCCGTACTCCTAATATGAAGAACCAAGGGTAGTCTTAGCCAATCAGCATCGAATGTTTAAATGTTCTAGAATATCCGGTGTGACGTCAAAGTGCGAATGTCCACGTAGCCCAACGGAAATTGGTGTCATCGAAAAGTCAACTAGGAGTGCCATCGGAAGAGGCTAGTCACTTCCATCCTATTACTTAATCAGTTTATAACAAAGCTTGCATTTTTCCAAGAATATGTAAGAACCAAGTCCCAATTAATTCCGATTAATCAATTCTTAATTCATAAAATATTACTAAAACAATATAAGTTAAACTATCGCTAATGACACTCGTGACAATACTGGGGATGATGAGTGGGTCAGTATTTATTTAAAGTAAAAAAGGAAATTGACAGTGAAGAGCAAAGGAGAAAATGTATACAAATAATAATTTACTAAATATTATATGTGGGGTGGATGTCTACTGAATGAGCGGCCAGGGCCAATTTCAGTGGCCAAACCCTTTATCTGTAAGCTAGATCATACCATATCATAAATAAGTTGAAGAATTTATTTGTGGAATTGTTAAAATAAAGTAATATTCACATATGTTCTTTTTCTTCTTTTTTTTTTTAAAGAAACGCAATTACAAGGATATCGTTCTGGAGGAAATAGACATTGTCAAAATGGGTGACGAAGTTGATAAAGCTTCAGCTTTTGATATAAAAGACATGAAAGGAGGAAAAACAAAAGGTGTGGGAGTGTTAAAAGTGACAAAAGATTGGCCCCCAACAACCACAGTGAGTATGTTTACTAATTTTTTACGATTTTTAATTATAAAAATTAAACACATGCGTTATACTTTTTTTGTTCCATTTCTTAATTGGGTGTATAACAGAGGATGAGCGGGAGAAGTTTATCTGTATTTTGGTTCAAAGATGAATAAAATATTTTTGTAAATATCATTTACATAATCCTCAGAGAGATGCAGGAGAATACTGTTGCTGTGTAGATCTTACAAGGACAAACCAAAAACTGCTATGGTGCTTTATGAAGGAGTTTTATATGCAGATTACATTGACACTGAAAGATGAACATATAATTTCCGTTTCATGGTTAAACATATCAAAATAATATTCTCACGATTTCGTGAATATTACTGATTACAATTGTACTACAAATAAACATCACCAAATGTCAAGTGTGGTATTTAATTAATATGTTCTATATGAGCTGCATGATCTGCAATTTTGTAACAGTTCAATAAAAGAAGTTCACCTGAAACTGCAGTCCTTCAATTGGAACTCTATGTTGTCGTCAGGGCGTTGTCATAATTTGCGGTCGTCACAAAACTAAGTTTGGTTTCTTCCTCCTTCATTTGATCATTTAACTCTGTTCACTAAATATTGCCAAGTTAACAACACAGCTTTTTTTTTTCAATTGCAGGTTTTATTTTTTATGCAGACAGGTTTAAATTTTTCTAATTATATAATAAATTTCCTATGTTTATATGTATCTTATACAGACGTTATTTTAGTCGTTTAACATTATCGGAAGTATCTTGACTAGGACACAAACTTTGAAAGTATGCTTCTATAGCACTGAGGGACAGGGCAGACTAAAGAGAAGACATCCCACGCCTCTCGCAGCCAGTAAATAGATGCACAGCTGGCAGAGAGCGGTTGAGTGTACGGGAGTCTCGATACTCGCAAGACTCATAAGTCTTGTTAATAGCAAGGCTGAGGTGTAATGCGCTGAAACTCGCATAATCAGAACTGCAAGCTGTATTATTTCATCGTTTAAATAATTTAAGATTTAAATAGCCTACCAGAATAAAGATGGCATTTAAATAGCCACTCTAGGGAAAGGGTTACAAACGAAATGTGGTATCACAGAATCTGCAGATATGTGTACGTGATCTCCACTTTTATTAAAATAAGTGTGTATATATTTTAATACTCCTAAGACGTTCATATTCCAAGGAGTATTTCTATTTTCGGCTGTAATCTGAGCATGTTTATGCATAGTAACAAAAGTATAGGTATGTTATTAACGATTTCTATCGCTGTTTCAAACCGTTTACTGTGAACGCATTTGGGATATATGTGTTGTGTTATTACTAGGGCTCGGATTTTTAACTTTTTATAATTGCAGTTTTAGCCTTTTATTAACTTTTGTAGGTTTTTAAACAATTTTCCCATCTTTCTAACAATGTTTTTAATTTTTTTTTATTTTAGGTTTTAAACAAGTTTTCTAACTATTTAAGGAAGTTGACGACAAACGCCTTTTATAACATAATATAGATAAGAATATGAAAAGTATTACACTTCACGGAAGCATGCTGTTGATATGTTCTGTAATTTAAAGTAATGTATTAAACAGTATACTCACGTTCGAACATTTTAACCACAAATTTAGCATATATTTTTAATACATAGCACCCATTTAAGATCCATGGCGTATATTTCATACACGGAATTTCTATACCAAGATAAAAAAATGATACATTTTCTACCGAGGATAAAAAATAAATAAATAAAACTTAAATTTAGCGAGCTTTAACTCTTAATGTGCTATTTAGCTTTTTTTTTTTTTTTTTTTTTTTTTTTTTTTCCAAACGGCTTGAAACATAAAATTACTTTGAAACGTTCTAACTTACTTATAAGGGAAAAAATAGGTTAAAACAAAAGTGTCGGGCCCTAGTTATTACGTAACCGGTTTATACTGCGGATCATACATGAACCTACTTCGTCTGTAGTTACGAGAATGCTCGAGTCGCCTCGCTCGTGAGCACTAGTTCTCGGCACTCGAGATTTTCGTTGCCATACTCTCGAGAGCAGCATGGCTTACGAGTAACGAGCGAGGGGTGGCACGGGTTTTGACCGCCTCTAGACAGCTGCCTTTCTTATTAACAATGATGATATGTGCGTAAAAACGGTCTAACCTTCAAAACTAAATGGCTGCTGTCATCTCTGTTTGGGACAAATACCAATAATTTATGGACAGTCTAACACCAAATACTGTAAGTGAATATAAGGATTGTTATTCCTTGGGATCATATGTGCCTACCAATAAATATGAAAAACCAAGGCCCATAGCTCCGCTAAAACTCAAAGATGTACTTGAACTGCCTTCAATTATATTTCTCAAACTTTTCATGAATATTACAGAAGTATTATCTGCGTCTGATGGATGTAGTAAAGTTCAGAAGAAGAGTTACTGTTTGAATTACCTGATTTTTACTGTCTAAAATGGGCCCATAAGTTCACAAGGGCAGTTTTATAATTACTTTCTAATAAGCGCTAGTGTCATAAATATACATTTAATGTGTATGTTGTTTTTCGTTAACAATAATTATAAGATATGCAGCCTAAGTTATGCTTCATACAGAACAAGAACATTAATGTTCATATTGCTATGTTTTCTTTCATAAATACAATAAAAATAAAGTAAAATACTTTGGGCTCTGTATGAAAAAAAATTTCAGGTGAGTGTTTAACCCTCACCGTAATAAAATATACCATAGGCCCACTTTTACCACTTTGACACCGCTAAAAATGACACTGATGGTACACGGAATGAAAATGGAGCTCCGGTGGAATGCGATGGCAGTACCACATGCAGTCGTCTGAGATCGAACTCGGGCCACCTGGGTGAGAGGCAAGTGGGCTAAGCACTTGACCACGGCGTGTGCAGCACACTTGTTTTTTTTAATCTAAAAATAAAGGTCTTCAATTCGAAAATGACATGAAAATAGTAACATTTTCGAAAGCATTGTGTTTTCCAGTGTTCTTTTTTGACCAAGAGTACTCGTACTCGTACATTTAGCTTGAGTTACTTGTTTCTTTCGCACCAGCCCTGTGTAGGAAGAAGTTGGAGAGGTAGAGTAGGGCTAAAAATGCAATGCACAGCCGGGATTTGAAACATGAATCTCCTGATTCAAAATCTTCTTCGAAACGTTGGTGCCAAGCCAAGTTTTTACCTGGCTAGAAGCCCGAGAAGATTTTGAATTAACACGTCGCCAGGAAAGCTTCAGTTCTTATTATGAATCTCCTGGTTTACGTCAGTTTCTCTTACTAATGAGCTAATATGGCAACATGCCGGCATGACAATAAATTCCCGAACTAACTCGCGTTTTTTCCTGGTAAACCCCAGGGAGATGTCAAATTATTTTGAGACGTCATGCCTAAAATGGTGACTTACAAACTCCGTAAATACTTAAGCCCTGGTCATTAAATAACCTAATAGCTGGTTAACTATAAAGCCCGGAACGGAAGTGCTTACAGAGTAAATTTCGTCGAAACACACAAGTTATATCATACGCATACCTACATTTTGTTTTTAGAGTTAACCATTTACGAATATTCCTTGTTATTTATTAGTTTCAATTTTGCAATACTTATACTTATCTCAAACGGAAATTTATTTTCGTTTCACATAGGTATATTCTGACTTATCTCTGACCATGCAAAAGAGAACCCAAATTCAGTTGTTTCACATATCGACTAGCTTTAAAAATATTTGACTATCGCTTTAGCCTAGCGTGTTCCCTTATTTCCCTTCTCTTACTAGGAAGCAGTACGACCATTTCTATTAATGTTTATCTCGATTAGCACGATGTAAATACTAGCATATAATAATCCTTCGTAAAAACAGGGCTTACAGAACAGATTAAAGAAGTCATGTGAATGAAACACATTTTGTTTAATTTCTCTGCACGTTCTATGTACATATAGAAGATGAATTGTATTCCCAAAAATTAGATAGCGATATTTCACCGGAAATGTATGTTTTGAGATTCCCTTAATAAAAAAAGCGTTTTTACTGTCTCTACAAGTACTATGTACACAGTGTATAGAGAAGGTATTGCATTCCACCCAAAAATTCTATACCAAGATTTCACCGAAAATACACGTTTTGAGGTCTCCTGTAACCAAAATAGCATTTTTAGAAAAATGTCCGTGTGTGTCAGTGCGTCTGTAAACAAGATAACTCATAAGTGAAAAGACGCAAAATACCAAACTTGGTATATACGTTTAGTATCATTTTTGTAGCGTTTGACTGCCACTTTTACTACTTGTGGCACCGCAGATGACGCTGGTGATACCTGGAAGGAAGATGGTGCATCGGTGGAATGCGATGGCGGAGGAAACTGAAGAACCCGGTGAAAACCCGCCCCTCCGCTGCTTTGTCCACCACAAATCTCACATGCGGTCGCTTGGGATTGAACCCGGGCCGTCTAGGTGAGAGGCGAGTGGTCTAACTCGCGGTCGTTTAGTATCCTCCAAGGATGCGAATTTTTAGGAAAATTCCCCCACCCCAAAACTACCCTTTACATGGAAAAAAATTCGAACTAGGAACCTGTCGTTTACCTGTCCCGAAGCCATATTGCCTCAGTAACCAATAGGAAAGGCTCAGTCTAAAACTGAACTAGGATTTGCAATCTCACGTCCCGAGAGCCACTGCTGTCTGAGAATAACTCGAGCTCAGCCTGAGAGAGGCACTGTTACACCATAGTTACACACGGCGCTGGTATAACAGTGACAACGCGTAAAATAAATCACGTTCAAGCTATCAGAGGCGCTGATATATCCAGGCAGATTTCTCCTGTCCTCCCCTGCCACTTTGCGCACTTTTCCACATGTCTTTAGAGGTATTTGACTGCGATAAAGAATCGCTCTATATCTGCGACATCATCAATTCCAATTTCGCCACGTTAAACGCCGAATAAAATTGAACCCTTAGTATATACATGTGTTCTGTATTTAGAAATAGTGCCTCTGGAAAGTACAGGCAATGTAATAAATAAAATAATAAAGCCATGGCATGACAGCTCACAAGGAACCTTGGCCTACCACTCGACCGCTCGTTTCCCATCTCGGTCCATGACAGACGTATTGGAGGGTGAGACGTGGTTAGCGCCTCGAACCCCCCGGGCTGGTTAATGCAGTCCTCATGACCTGAAGTCGCTACTTCCCCATCAAGTAGTTCCTCAATTGGTCCCCGAGGGACCTCATAAGGCTGAGTGCACCCCGGACCAGGTCTCCCAGCGAGGGAAAAATCCCCATGGCGGTATCGGAAATCGAACTCAGGTCTTCCGCTTCGTAGGCAGCCACGCTACCACCGCGCTAAGGAGATGACATAATAAATAAAAACTGAGAATAAAAGTTAATCGGGATGAGAGAGCAAGTTTTCTTATATATCATATAATATATATAGAGAGAGAGTGAGAGAGAGAGAGAGAGAGAGAGAGAGAAATCGGTCCCTCGGAACAGTATAATCGAAACCAGAGCACAAAAGTTAGACAGCATATTTCTCTGTTACTATAAGGCGTTTCAAAGCAACAGGTAAAACAACGAGCAACCAAATCCAATGCAATATCTAATTTTTTTTTTCTCAATAATATAACAGTTTCTTTCATCTTGTGACTCCTTGTTCTAGGTACAATGGAAAGTGTATTTTACGAAAGACGACAATCAACTTGTGAAACAGGCAGAAGGGAAGCGTGCGACTATATGCGACTTCATCGTAAAGGAGAAAGCGATGGCCGACATGATGTTAACCGAGAGTAACGTGACGACGTGCGTAATCAAGGAGGTGAGATTCTGCTTTACATTTTAAAACAGTTCAATTTGTTTTCCTCACCTATTGGCCCAAATAGTTGCAGTATTTAGATATCCTGAACTAAGTATTTACTTGTTAGATTGAGTTTGGTGGAGTCGTACATTTGGAAGTTTCTGATGTATTGATTCCTTTGATTTTTTTTTTCATCCTGGTACTAAATTATCAGAATATGTCTTAAACATTAGAGAGAGATATAAAACATTAAGAAGCTAAGCTAGAGTTTAGTAACTAATGGTCTAAACACTTGAACGTACACTGAAAGGCTGAAACGTGCTTTTTAAATTTTCATTACGAACTTAAGAACTAGTGATTTTATAATGTAGGATCACGTGAAAAACAAAATATTAACATTACAAATGTTAATTTAATTAAACTCCTGCGCAAAGTTTACAAGGGGCCAAGGCCTACTGCCCGGCCACTCGTCCCCCATCTCGGCTCACGACAGGCTTCATGTATTGGAGGATGAGACGGGGTCAGCCTCTCGAAACCCTCCTGGCTGGTTAATGCGGTCCTCTCTATCTGGAGCCGCTACTTCATCAAATAGCTCAATTGACTCCCCAGGGACCTCACGAGGCTGAGTGCACCCCGGACCAGGTCTCCCAGAGGGGGAAAAATCCCACGCCTATACCGGAAATCGAACCCAGGTCTCCCGCTCGGTAAGCAGCCGCGCTACCACCGTGGCAAGGAGACGACGAAAATGTTAACATTACAGTAGAAAACATCCATATAACTTCACTTAAAGAAAAATCAGTAAATACCTCAGTATTTATTATAAGCATAAGCAAAACATTTGACACAAATGGAGGGAACAAACAATATCTATGTTTCATTTTAAGCGACATATTGCTACCATTTATTATAAAGTTCACTATGTATTTCCTGCTTACCCTGTTGTCTAAATCTTCAATACTTCTTTTTGTTTTTCTAACAAACAATTTTGTTTTTCTCAAATTTGTCTAATTTCTTAACTACTTCTACTATAACTTCTTTTATAATATTTTATGACCTTGCTTTATATCATTTACTATATTACTTACATTTCGCTCTATTTTCTGAGTTAATTAAATTTTAAAATGTCCATGTATTTTTGCATTATTTTCTACCTAGCTCTATATTCTATGTTAAACTTACTGCATTTCTCATAGGCTATGATATAAAATTCTTGCATTTTACCCTATTTTCTAGTTAAATCTAAAGCTGAATTTGCTAGCTCTAGAATAATTGCCTCTAGCATTAAATGCCTAATTTCTGCTCAGAATCACTTTGTGTGTGTAACTCTTCTCTTATTTCATAAGTTATAATTTGACTTATATTTTTCTCATTTTCTGCCGACCTTCACTTATTACTTTCCCTACACGTACTATGTACATAGTGTATAGATAAGGTATTGTATTCCACCCAAAACTTCAATACCGAGATTTCTCATGGGTCCTCCTAAATCTAAAAAATGCATTTTTGGAAAAAAGGTCCGTGTGTGTGTATGTGTGTTATTGTGTGAGTGTCTGTGGACAGTATAGATCAAAAACGAAAAGACGTTAAATACCAAACTTGGCATTTGTTTAGTATCTTCCAGGGATGCGACATGAAGATTTCAGAAAAATCCTCTCACCCCAAACTATCGTTTACATTGAGCTTTTTTTCAAAAATGTTGTTTTTCACCAAAATGGCTCTAACAATTTTGATTAAAATATCGTATATTAAAGATATTTACCTGACAAATAAAATGTATATCTTGAATTTTCTGGGAATAACCTCTAAAGACTATTTTATTCTGGATGAATTTTACAGAATTTTGCATAACTGCTAAACCATAAGAGATTGACAAAAGCTTCAACATAAAACATGTAGAACACTTAAAACACGCAATTTATGTTATATACATTTTTTTTTCGTGGAGTTGATCGTTTTTGAGATATTTCTTGTTTTCGGTTTCACCTTTAAAAAGCTTATAATTTTCTCATACAGGAATTTGTCAACTCCTGCCCATACAAACAAAGGAACCTCAGTCACATAGGAACCAGCTTTTGACTATCACTTTAACTTATGGTACTCCCTTATTTCCCTTCTACTTACAAGGAAGCAAGTGTCTGCTAATTTTTTCTCGATTAGCAAGAAGCTCTAGAATAAGCTTTTTAACAACAATTTCTTGCAGAGATGCAGAGAAAGTCATGTGAACACATCAATTTTTTTTTTGTTCATTAACACCATGAATGTTAGTAAAAACAATTAAAACGTTTTTGCTTGTTTTCACATTGTTAACCATGCTGTTTATATTTTTTCTCCTCTCTTCTCTGCTTGCATCTGTTTTCCGTGCACCACGTAGGGAACAACTTGGGATATTTATTTTGTTTTTGGTGTTGGTGAGTTCTTGTCGTGTCTAGCTGCAGCTGGAAGCTAATGACATATCTTTTATCTGTTTTTATCTCACGAAGATTTATTTTTGGTTATAGTTATAAATAATTTAAGTCGTTTAACTTATGCATCGTCTTTATTACTAATCAATAAAAAGTCTCGCACAGCTTACATTCCAGTCCTATATATCTATGTATATACACGAGACTTTTTATTGATAAATAAATAAATAACTCTTGCTCGTAGTAGAGTTATTTATTTATTTATCCTGGTTGAAGTTAAGGCCATAATGCCTTCTCTTCCAATCTAACAGGCAATACATTAATTCAATGCAATGAATAAAGAACAAAAATACAATTCTACACAACTTAATAAAAACAGATATAAAATGTACAATAAGTATACTGAAATGAAAAGAAAAAAAACTGTAAACAAAATTATTTTAAGTGAAATATTCATGTAGGTTGAAACCCAATTTACAATATTTACATTTGAAACGCATATTACTTGACAGCACATAAAATATTAATAAAAATAAATGAAAGTAGTGATGTATTTATCATATTAATACAGCAGCAGATTAGGTTTGATTATAAATGTATGTCCCAATTTTCTGCTTAAACAGTATAACGTTCCTGCAGTCCCTTACGTCTTCAGGTAGGGAATTCCAAAGACGAGCTAAATCTATTGCAAATGATGATGAATAAAGGTTGAGCAGGTATAGCAAGAAGGAAAGAGTGTCGTGAGTGAGTTTCTCGATTATGACAGTCAGAAAGATATTTGAAGCGAACATTTAGATAGTTTGGAATGCGAGAATGAAGGCGTTGATAGACAAATGATAAAGAATGCAATGTCCTTCTATCCCTAAGCCATTTAAGTGTTTTGAGCGATGGTGTAACATGATCAAATCGACGGAGATTGCTTACAAAGCCCGTTGAAGTCAATTTTTCAGTTAGGTTAGTAAAAAGCGAGTCACAATAGTCAAAATGGGGCATCACAAGCGTTTGTATTAATATTTTCTTAATTGAAGTCGTTAGAAAATCATTTATACGTTTTAAAGGAAAGACTATTGAGAATACTTTTTTGCATACATGTGTAATTTGCGTCTTCTAATTTAAATTTTGATCCATATAAACTCCAAGATTCTTTACTGTATTACGAAATGGTATATCAGAATTATTTAATGTAATGTGTTGTATGTTATCCAAATTAAGAGTTCCCAACAACCGCTCGTGTCCCATAATGATTGCCTGTGACTTTCCTGGATTCAGCTGTAGTCCATGTTTTAATGACCAAGTCGATAGTGAATTTAAATCTTCATTTATGTCTTAATTGAGTTATCTAAATCACTAGGTTACTGGTTATTCATGCCTAAGAATTATTACCACACATAACATAATACATTAATTTTAAATAATTCATCTTGGCTTTTAATCACTTTCAGAAAAAAAAATTGCATCTCCAGTTTATTTAATATAGTTAGCAATTGTAATTGATCTGATTCATAACTATTTTTCAATAATTTCTTTCCATTAATTTTATACAACTCCTGTCTCACACTCTGTTCCAAGATAATGGTAATTTGGGCTTCTCTAGAGAATAATGCAAATACCTACTTCCAATGATAGTATTTTCTTTGAGATCTTTGCACTTCTAGGGATATGAAAAGACGTTGATATCATGGTGACATGAATCCGAAGAACTCGTTGCGGTCAATAACATTTTGGAATTTTTATCTGTCTAAAATGTATTTCAACTATGTGACAATCTTAATGTGTCAGCAGTTATGGAGACCACTTTGAAGATCACTTACTTTTGAGATGCAACACTTGAGGGAAATATATACAATTACGGTGCAGTAATTCAAACGATTCGACAGTTATCTATCGTCTTTTGTACTCGTAACAAAATTAAGTTGACATCACAACAACAGAATTGCCAACTATATCAGGCCTGCAGTTTACGATGTTAACACTCACTTTCATAAAACAGATGGTAGGTATCATGAATTACAGGCGTGATACAGATGATAGTTCTGATGTGACGTCAGAACCACGGGGCAGTATTTCAAGTAGAGTTGAGTTAAAGGAATACAACATCCACATCTGGGAAGCAACGGGAGGAATCCTATCTGACAAAATTTCCCTATTACCCCACAGAGAATCGAATCCTGGGACTCCTTCCCAGAGATAGGCTTGCTAGCACTGTGTTAGGGCGTGACGGTCCCTTGCTACTTCCAGGATGGACCCAAAAATACTGTATTCTGGCGTCTACTGTGTAGTTTTATTCAAAAAGGAAGTTTCAAAGTTTGGATAAGACTGTATGTAGAGAGTCCTGACTTCAGGTGCACGAATTTGGGATGAATTGCTCAGGCAATTGAGGCATCGGAGATGAAAATTCTGTCGTCAACTACATAAGGAAGGCAAAGCTTTCCGATGGACCTCTTGAACTAACTAATGAGAGGGTTGAGACAGTAACTGTCGTGTCACGGGATTCAAAGTTACCTAAAAAAGATATATAAATTATTGCAAATATAATATAAATTATACTAGGAAGGGACAAATGTATATTCGAAATGGCAGGAAAGAAATATTGTAAAACACATCTAAGAAGTCGAGGATAAACAGTTGTCACGAGCTGACAAGCGAGCCAAGTAGAATAGTACCGTCAAGGGAAGGATATTGAACTAAAGGGGGTGATGTCACACTGCCCGAAGGTGGACATCACAAAGCAAGAGAAACAATTCTCTTGCTGGTCGAACGACATTTCTGCACTAGGCATGGATCATTCGTGGAGGTAAGATGTGATATTTGGGCCCGCGGTGGAACCCAAAGGGCTCCTTTGGTTGTGGTGGAAATAGTGTTAATTTAATACGCCAGAATATGGACAGCACTTCACCAAAACACGGTCAAAAGTAATAAGTAATGATAAGTGCGGTCGAGTAAAGCTTAACTTAAGAGTAGAAATTTTAGGACGAATTCGTGTGTCGTCGACAGCAGAATAAGTCGAACAAAATGAATAAATGAGTTCATAATAATCTGTAACTCGAAGAATAGTACTTGTGGTTTACCACACCTGAAAGGGATTCCATGCTAACAACATCATGAGCTATGGCACCCATATATCCACACCATTCCCTAATAGCCAAAACCTGTACGCGGGATACGAACCTGGTACCCGCAGGGTGGTTGCTAGCAGAATATAAGGGGGAAATATCTTGAGGAATGAACTTGAATGATGCTCAGTTACGCTTTAATATAGGAATATAGAATAATAACCAGATAACTGTTCACGTTCAGAAGTTGAGAACTAAAGGAGAACCTAGCCTGAAAATACCTGATTTGTTTCATTCACACAACTTTCTCTACCTCTCTGTAAAAATATTCTTAAGTTTATTAATCAACACAAACGTCAACAAAAATATCTTATTACTTAATTTTTATTAGAAGCACAGGAACACTAGTAAAAAGCGATAGCCAAATCTTTTAAAAACTGGTAGCTATGTAGTTGGAGTTCGGTTCTTTTGTATGGCCAGGAGCTGACAAATTCCCACTTTAGAAAAGTTTAAGTACTCTGAAATTAAAATCAATAACAAGGAGTATCCCAGAAATGGAAAACTCCACAAAAAGGTGCATGGCACATATTGTGTGTTTTAACGAGATTACAGTTTTTGTGTAGAACTTTTATTGTATATCTCTTACGGTTTACCAGATATGCAAAAGTCATTCCGAATGAAGAGGACTCCAGAGACTGTTCCCATAAAATTCAAAATATAAATTTTATTAACATATGTATCTGAAATATATGTCCAGTAAATTAATCAAAATCGTTAGAACCATTTTTGATAAAATTCAACATTTTCGAAATTTTTCCGCGTAAATGGAAATTGGAGATTTTCTCAAAAACCTTCGCATCGTATCGTTGGGATATGGTTAGTTTAAATATCAAGTTTGATATAACCAATTTTTCGTTTTTTAGCTATCGTCTTCAGAGATATACAAACACACTCACAGGACCTTTTTGAAGAAAAACAATTTGTTTTTGCTTTTGTTTTTTTCAGGGTATCACAAAGGATATATCGGTAACGAATTTGTGGGTGGAATGCAATCATATTTCTACTATGAACCGTGATTTAAGTAGAGAAAGTAAAAACCCGTTAAAATAGGTAAAACTTGTAAAACAAATAATATCGCACACATAAATGCATTAGTGTATTGTATTAGTGTATTGTATTAGTGTATTGTAATATACGTAGCTGATAATCCACAGCCTCAACAAGTATACAAAGTTTCGTTAGAAATATCTTTGAGATCTTTATCTAAGGATAACTTAGAGAAGGTTAACATATGAATTTATATTTATTAACACTTTGATGAATATATCACGTTTGATTTTAATTATTCATTCATTGTTTCTAGTTCCTTGTTGCTGAAAAGAGAGGAGATGGGATTGGGGAGGTCTTTCATTGTCTTCTTCTTCACTTCCTGGTTTAGGCATTAATTGCCTGTTCACAAATAGATCTACGACCATCTCTTCCGAGGAGTCCGACATCTCTTCTTCCTTTCGGAAAATGTGTAAGATTTTGGATAGGTAGAGTCAGACTGAAAATTCAATGCCATAGCCGGGATTTGAACCACGGATCTCCCAATCTCTAGCCGGTTGCTCTGCCACTGAGCTACCATGGCAACCCAGGATTCATAATATGGCCAACTATTATGGTCAATTTGGTCTAAAGTATTTACATAATTGTAAGTCGCCTTTGGGGTTGTCATCTCAAAATAATTTGAGAACACCTTGTGGTTTACCGGGAAACATGCGAATCAGTTGAAAAATTCAATGTGTTGCCATGGTAGCTCAGTGGCAGAGCAACCGGCTAGAGTTCGGGAAATCCGTGGTTCAAATCCCGGCTAAGGCATTGAATTTTTCAGTCTGACTCTACCTATCCAACTCCTGTCCTTCACATGGCTATGTGTAACAAAACAGTTATTCCATACAGCGTAAGATTGGTAATATATCCTTTTCCATTCTTTCTACATGTTCTTTTCACTGTTTCTTGTTGTTAGATAACTTTCCTTTCATGGAGTAGGTCTGCAGTTCTTCACGTCATAATCGTTTCTTATCTGGTCCATTCTAGTACACTCTTTAACTGTTCTTATAAAGTTCATCTCAGCTGCTTGGATTTTACTTTTTTGTTTGGTAGTAATAATCCAAGATTCGCTTCCATCTAGAAGAATAGAGACTGCTATTGATTTATAAAATTTAATTTTGTTTGTTTATGGGCTTTGTTATTCAATGCCCTATTTATATAGCTTAGAACTGGTAAGTTTTATGTTCAATATTTTTATCGTATTCATAGCTGACATCACACCCTAAATATTTAAAGTAGGATACTTGTTCAATCATTTTGTTTCTAATGATTATCTTTGCGCGCAGATTTTTGTTTCATTATCATGAATTTAATTTTAATCCACTCATGAACCTGAATCGCTGAAATGTATAGTTGTTCATATCAACGAAGTTATTTACTGTTACATCATGTAATAAAAACTTTGCTGAAAGATTTGGTAAAGCTCAGAGATTATAGGCCTGCTTTAAGGTCGCTGTTTGGCAGTACCGTTACTAAAAGATGCAATTACTGAATCTGGCTTTCATTTGAAAATATGTGTATTAAATGTTTTGATGTTTTGCTTATAATTTTATAGGATGACCAAAGAAACGGCAAATATTGAAATGAAACTTCAGATATTATATTAACCGTTATCATATACAAATATAGAGCATAGTATGTCATTTGCATGTGGTCATAAGTCCTTCAAAATACCCTCCGCCACTATACACACGTCCTTGTAATCGTTTTTGAAGTTTCTCATCACTCCTTGCAACATTTTCAATGTGATGTTTCCAACTTCTTCACAAATTGCTGTCTTCACTTATTGAATGTTTTACAGTTTTTAGCGTATCAGGTACCTCCATAAAAAGAATCATACACTATTAAGTTGAAGATGCGAGGGTCAATGCCAAGAATGTCAGCATTTCTCCATTTGACATGATTTCCAAACAAATTTCGCAAATCATTTTTGGAGATGCATGCAGTATGTGCTGTTGCGCCGTCTTGTTGAAACCAAGTCGTTCTGTTGATAAGAAAATGTCTTCTTCTCTAATAGTCGCATGAGAAACTTTGAACCATTGTGACATAACGAGAAGCATTCAGTTTGCGCGACCATTGGCATTCTCAAAGAAATATGGCCCAAGAAGAGAGAGTAGCGTTCCAATTATCTTTCCTGAATCTAGGAGTCGGCCATGAAGTTGCCAGGGATCTGCCTGTTATCTTGAGATCCAGAGCAACACGACAAACAGCAAACACAGATACCATGTTGCAGATACAACGTAAACATAATATGTATTCCATCACCTATGGGACAATCCCATAATGGTTACGGAGTGGTTTGTTTAACATTTGTTTTGTATTTACATTATAGTATTTATCAAGGCCTGCAATATGGAGTAGTTGGTAGTTAGTTATGCAGGATGTTACAGATACTAATATTGCCACACAAGTGTTGCTTTCTATGCTACGTACACTAAACGGAATAAGGTATTTTATTTCTCTAAGAATCTTGATTTCGATATTTCAGGAATATATGCTTTGAGGCCCTTAAATCTACCCACCCCCCAAATATGATGAACATTCAATTGACTTTCTTTACCAATTCTGCAAAAATTGGTCTTCCAAATGTTATTCTTCTCTCAACTTCGTGTTAATGAGATAAATGCTGACAGAAATTGTTGTATTAGTTGCTGCTAAATAGAGGGGAAATAAGGGAATACACTAGGATACAGCCATATAATTTTTTTGAAACTGGTCGCAAGGTGATTTAATTGAAATTCTCCTCTCTTTGTATGATAAGGGTGAAAACATGAATGACGACTTTCCATTTGAAAAAAAAATCTTAAGTATTGGAAATGTTTAAACCAATAACAAGGAATATCTTGGAAATGCTAAGCTCTACAAAAATGTATATGACAGAAATTGTGTGCTTTAACAAGATCTACATTTTTGCGTAGTAAGATTACGTCTATCTCTTATAGTTAACCAGTTATTCAGAAGCCATTCAGTATGAAAAGGACTTCAAAGGCTACTCCTAAGAAATTCAAGATATGCATTTTACATATTACTTGAAAGCCATGGGTACTATACGGCATTTTAATAAAAATCTTTAGAGTCAGTTTTGGGACGATCAAAATTTCGAAAATTCTTCCACATGAAGGGTAGCTTGGGGTGGGGAGATTTTCCTAAAAATCATGGCGCACCCATGGAAGATACTAAACTTAAATGTTACAGAATTTTCGTTTTTGAGTTATGCTGTCTACACACACACTAATTCTTTTCCTAAAACATTATTTTCTTTTTGATTCAGGGTTACTTAAACCATGTTTTTGCGTTGAAGCTCGTTATCGAATTTTTGGGTTGGAGTACAGTACCTTCTTCACCTTCTGTCTTGTACACTGTATATACGTGCTAGAGAAAGGTCTGAGTGTGTGTTTGTGTGCTGCCCATAAAAATAACTGTGAACAGCATAACTATAAAACGAAAAGTATGGTAAACATCAAACTTGGTTTCTAATTTGAGCCGAGTCTGTTTAATAGTGTGAAGCTTCTCTAACATTTGAAAAATTAAAAATCATGATTTCTCCGCCAGTTCGTGGTTTCCTCAGATCCTTTGTTCTTGGTAGTGAAGTTCAGCAGCTTTCAAGGATTTGAAACAAAGATTTTTAGTAAATCCTCCTACCTATTTATCGTTTACAGTAAACTGTTTTCTAAAAATTCGATTTTCTCAAAAACGATTCAAACAATTTTGATTAAAATGTCATATCTTTTAAGATATTTTCATGACAAATGAAATCCATATCTTGAATTTTCTGCGAATAGCATCTGAAGTGCTCTTCATTCAATATGATTTTTACATAACTGGGAATTGTAACAGATAAACAAAATATTACTTCACAAAAATGTAGATCTATTTAAAACACACAATTATTATCATAAAAATAATTTCTTCAAATGTTTATATTGATTAATAGAGTAAATATAAGAACAAACACTTCTAGGAATAGTTTGTTGAAGAATGGACATTGAAAGTCATGTATGTGAATCACATAAAGTTTTCTTTAAAAACCTTGAACTCCCAATATCTTATTTGTGAATTTTCTGTATTGTTCATAACTATTGTAATGATATGGAAAATGTATTGGGGTAATTTGGAGAACAAACCCTGTTTGAACATTATGTGTCACTTAAAAATTGAAACTATTGTATCACTGTGGAAAAAAATTGTTTACAATTTATTTCACTGTTACTGATTTGGTGCAACAGGTTTTCAGGGATTAACATATATGTTACACCAGAGAGACGGTATGTTAGTTACTTCTTAAAAAAAATGCAAGCTACTTTTAAAAAAAAAAACTAGAATTGTTACACTGGCTATCTGCGGTTAAGCTTCTATATTCTTTAATCTGATTGTGCGTTTTTATTTTTACAGGGTGTTTACAACTTTAAGAAATGTGCTGCGAATATGGACGTTTTCCCGCCAAAAATACCAGAAAACCGGGATTCGTGGCTACTTGATATAGTATTTGCAGAAAACCAAAGAGTTATTCTTTCTTTGAGAGCTACTGCTAAAATAGTACGAGATTAATGTGAATCTTCCATTAACAATACTTTCCAACATATATGACTGATAGATAAAATGTAAGATTAAGAATTATAAATGAAATACACTGCAAGGTATTAAATATGTATTCATTTTTTTAGCATGTATTAGTGTAAGAGCTAGACTAAAGTTATATAATCTTTGGTATTGGCTCTAGCCAATCCCTAGACAATACTCAGATATACGAGCACCGTTTTTTTCAACTTCCGATAGGCTATAAATAAAAGGCAATTTCATGCAAAACACTTATTTATTACTAAAAGTTTTGTACACTTATGAAAAGATTGAGACATTTATCGTACCTGTGCACAAGCTTTGCAATACTCACTTCAAAAAATGTTGCCGCCAATGATGCAGCCCGGAACCACTATCAATGCAGCTGTTTATTGTGAAACTTTACGATGTTTGCGGAGAGCCATTCAAAACAAACGAAGAGGATTGCTGACTTCAGGAATTGTGTTGATCCATGACAACGCTCGTCCACATACTGCTGGCACAACCCATCGACCCCTTGAACAATTTCGAAGGTATATTTTCAAGCATTCGCCGTACAGTCCTGACCTGGCAACCAGCGACTTTCACCTTTTCTCTGAACTGAAGACGTGGCTAGGAGGGCAGCATTTTCAAACCAATGAAGATCATCAATGCTCATTTGAAATCATTGGCGGCAACATTTTTTGAAGCGAGTATTGCAAAGCTTGTACTCGGGTACGATAAATGTCTCAATCTTTTCGGTGATTATGTTTCATAACCATAAGTATACAAAACTTTTAGTAATAAAATAATTGTTTTCTATGAACCTGTCTTTTATTTATAGCCTATCGGAGCTTGAAAGAAAAACGGCTCTCGTATAATGTTTAAACAATTACGGCATTTAGTTTAGATACAAAGCCCTTATTCTTCAGCTGTCCTATTTACTGTCACTTCCATTTGTTTCTTACATTCCATAGATGATTTTCCAACACTTCTTGTTTCCAACTGATCTTTAAAATTTGCTTTTAATGTCAACTCTTTATCTCTGCCAGTCGGCTCAATTGATGCGTATTTAATGTGAACAGATATCCCTTCGTGCGTTTAAAGAGTTACACAAGATAAAACCAGTCAGTTGGGAAATGGCATGAGTGACTTTCTTTTTCGCCCTCTTGCTTAATAGCGGAGAGAGTGGGCGATTCACGCTCTTTTATAGGCGTTAAACAAAGGTACTCGACTGACGTGTTTTAATTGGAAATATCCTCGTTGAGTTCTGCAGGTCTTTCTACACACGAGATATACATGTACATGTTAAATACGGGTCAGTTGGGCTGCCTGGTTTTTAGTTTTTAGTTGTTTTCTCTAGTAGCATGTACCTAAACATTTAATAATAAATATTTCATCTTCCTTCCCAATACTATTGGACATATTTCCTTCAAGAAATTCTTCCAGTTACTCCCCATTTTCCATATTCCCAGCGAAATCAAGCAATCCCTTCTCTTTCATTCTTTTCAAAAAGCTGAAAACATAACTCTCTTCCTAAATAAATTAAGATTTCTTTTAGTTGTAAAACCCAAGTGACCCTTTGTCTCTTATTTCTGTATATTACGTTTGCTTATCCATATTGTATTCTAGCCTTTCTCTTATTATTTTCCAAACACTCTTCATTAATTTGTATCCCCTAACCCATTTATAATTAATACGAGGGCGGTCGAAAAGTAACAGACAGTAATTTTTTTTTAAAAAAAAGTTTAATTTTAATAGTTAAAAAATAAAAATAAAAAAATCACAAATGAACTTACACCTTTTATCTATTTTTCAACATAGTCATCAACTTTCTGTATACATTTGTTCCATCGTGATACCAATTTCAATAAGCCTGTTCGTAGAAGTCCGTTTCCACGGAGTATAACCATCTGCGGACTGCTGGTTTCATTTCCGCGTCTATCGCTAAGCGTTCGCCAGCTTGGGATTTCTTCATGCGTCGAAACAGATGAAAGTCCGACGGTGCAAGATCCAGACGTATGGTAAATGCCGGAGCACCTCCCAACCAAAGTTTGTGATTTTCTAACGAACAGCAGCAACATGGGGGTGAGCATTGTTGTGAAGAAGTTTGACAGCATTAATGTTGTGGCGTTTGTCACGAAGGGCACGACGCAACTTCACCGACGTTTTAATGTTGGCTGCATCATTCACAGTGGTCCCGTGTTCAGTAAAATCGACCAATAAAACACCATGCATATTCCAGAATATTGTCGCAAGCCTGACCTATCAAATTGAGTCACTTTGGATTCTTTCTTTACTGGGGAACCATCATGTTTCTACTCCGGGCGTGTAAATGACACATCACCAGTGACAACTCCTTTCAGAATATCACGTCTTTCTGCTTTGTACAGCATTAAGTGATCCAAGCCCATTATCATTCACTGACCCTTGTGGTTGTCTGTCATATTATTAGGCACCCAGCAAGCACTAACTTTACGAAATTTCAACGTGTCATGAACAATATCGTACACTGCACCAGAGGACATTTTCAACTGTTGCGATAAGGTTCGCAGCTGCACATGCCGGCCATTCAAAATTGCCACTTCAATGCCTCTGACATTTTGCGGGGTTGCAGCTATTACCGGCCTCCTCGAACGTGGCGAATCACTAGGGTGCACATGGCCCTCTTGGAAGAAAGCATACTATTTGGAGACATTGCTACGGTCCATACAATGATCTCCATTCACGCCACGCATGGCTCTGTGTATTTCACTCGGTTTATGCCTTTGGCCCACAAATATTGAACCACACCTCTTTGTTCTTCACACGTGGACGACGTTTTTGTTCGTAGTCCATGCCTCTCTCGCTAGAACTGCACATGAAAAAATACCCTCTAAGTGAAAACTTCAAACTATATTTGTGTGAAATTGCAACAATCCAGCTGCAATGCCAAGGCAGAAAAAATTATTGTGCGATATTTTTTACCCACTCTCGTACCTATTTGATTTTCTAAACTATGTTTTGGTATATTTCTCGATTTTAGAAATTCAAAAAAACCTTTAATAGCTTACTGTCTAATAACTGCTGGATTCTCTTGAAATATTTTAATATTGTTTTCATTACTAGCGCCCTTACGCTCAATTTCTCAAGCTCCAATTTATGTCCATATTTTTAGTTTTCTGGGGAACCCCTATGTATTTACAAATTATTATATGTTCTCCACTCATCCATCCTTACTAAAGATGAAGCTAAAGGGTCGTCAACGTTGGGGACACATCACATACTACTACCTATAGAGATGTGGCAAAGTTAACAACCTAAACTGTATCATGTTTTGTGTCGTTAACATTTGTAACTAATATTGATAGTTTGTTGTTGAAGAAACTTAAGTTATGTATCTGATTATGATTATTTATCATATGGGTTAGTAATATTAAGATTTAAAAGTAGTGACAACTTGTTGCTGCCGCTACACGACTGCATCGCGGATGGTGTACACAAGACGCTGTGTCGTGAGAGGGGCAGACGAATTTGGCGTTCCAGACATAACTTATTGCACTCAAAAATCCCGTACGAAGTTTCACCAGAAGTGTGTATATGTTTGATACCCCTGAATACATACAAAGTAAGGGAAAACCCTTTAGAAAAACATCCGTGAGTGTGTATGTGTGTCTGTCGATAAATAGCATAACTAAAAACTGAAAAGTCTATTAAATACCAAAGTTTTTAGTTGAGTTCAGCATCTTCCAAGGAAGCGATACGAAGATTTGCAAGAAAATCCCCCCACCCGCAACTAACCTTTACATCGAACTTCTTTCGAAAATTTATATTTCCTCAAAAGTGGCTCTAAACTTTTTTATTAAATACCATATGTTTAAGATATTTTATCACAAATGAAGTTTACATCTTGAATTTTCCGGAAATGTAAACCTCTTCATTCTGAATGACGTTTCGTGACTGGTAAACTCTTAGACAAAACTTAGTACACAATATATAAATCTAATTAAAATTTATGCCATATCTATGGCATACTTTTGTACATTTCCTTGTTATTGGTTTGATCTTTCCAATAATAAAAATGTTTTCATCTGGGAAGCTGTTATTCGGTGTTGTTCTTCTTCTTTTATAATTTCTTTAGCTCATATGTACAATATACATAATAAGTAGAGAACGTATTTAATTGTACCCAAAATTTAGATACCGAGATTTCACCGGAAGTACACATTTTAGGGTCCCCTGTATCAAAAAGAAAAAAGAAGAAGAATTAAAAAAAAAAAACTGTGTGTATGTGTGTCCGTGTGTATTCGAAAAACGAAAAGTCGGTAAAACGACACGAATATTTTGAGGATAACCCCCCCCCCATCCCAAACTACTCTTATATGAAAAAAATTGTATTGTACTTATAAGAAAGTAATTAATAAAAAACTACTGCTATCTTATGTTTATCTTGATTAGCACAGAGTAGAGAGAAGAATCAGTTTTTTTAAGAATAATATGTTGCAGCATAGCTAGAGAAATTGATGTGAATGGAGCATGCCAGATTTTTACTTCTAGCGATGTAAAGAGAACATAATTTCAATAAATGACCAGCTTTTAAATGATTTGACTATTGCTTTAGCCTAGTGTATTTTCTTATTCCTTTTGTACTTACCACGTGGTCCAACTGCCCCAATTTCATGTATGTAGATATCCCTTGGTGCGTTAAAATAATTGCAGAACTCTGCAGGGGCTATTTCAAGTTAAAACCTGCATTGGAGTACTGGCGGGAGAGACCTTCGCTTTACATATCTTGCTATTAGCGGAGGCGGTGACCAGGTAGGGCTCATTGCAAGGAGTAAAACGAAGGTCGACTTTCCCAGCTCTCCACTGGCGGTTTTTAACTTAAAATAGTTCCGTTGAGTTCCGCAACTCTTTAATGCACCAAAGGATATCTGCACTCGCCAATTCGTGACTGTAGGGCCACCTGATAAATGGAAATATATTATATAATCATATTTATCAATGTTTTTTCTCGATATGCTTGAAATAGATGATAGAAGAAGCTTTTGTAAGAATAGCTAGTTGTAAAATAGGTGGAGAAAACTATGTAAATGTAACATATCAGATTTTATACTCATGTTTCTGCAAACTATTCTTACAAAAGCTTATTATTTTAGCTACTTCTTGCTATCTGACTGAAAGTTTATCGGATTTTGCTTTATAAGGAATACCTTTTTAGCAGATTTTTTTCTAAGGATATAATTTTAGATGTTGTTTCTTTAGGAAATTTAAATATGTTTATGTATTTTTTATATTTCTTTTCTACAGAATTAACAGATAAAACTTCAATTTGTATTTACATGCTTCATTGAACGATATAGCAGGTAAAGCGATATTCACATGTTTAAAGAAGGCGATTTTATGTGATGCTTTTAAAATTCCCTGTACTTGCATTTCTACGAGAAAAAAAATGAAAAGAAAGAAAAGCAAAAGAAATTCACGTATTCCATGCACACCTGCAACAAATCATTCTTCTATTTCATGCTCATCAAGAAACAAATAGGTATAAAATGAATATTTTCTTAGGAAAATAAGCAACTATACTTGTGCTGAGCAAAAGAGATAGCCAATATTCTTTAATGGTTGGTCGCTATGTTATGGCTTAAAATACCGTTCTGTTTAAATGCTCAGGATAAAAAAAAAAAAAAAAAAAAATGACAACTTTGAAAAAGTACGATATATATAAATAGGTATAAGGAAATATAAACCAATAACAAGAACATCTCGCAAAATGCTAACTCCCCAAAAAAGTAGCTGACTTAAAAGTATGTTTTGAAGAAATCTACATTTTTGGTGTAGTACTTTTTTTGTCTATCTCTTAAGGATTATCAGTTATGTAAAAGTCATTGAAAGCGAAGGGTTTTGCCATAAAATTCAAAATCGATAAATTTGTCATAAAATATATTAGATATGTGGTGTTTTAATCAAAATCTTTTGAGAAAATCAACATGTTCGAACATCTCTCCGTATAAAGGATTATTTGGGGTGGAGCCATGTGCTTTTAAATCTTCATGTCTCACCTTCGGAGCATGCTGAACTTATGTCAATGTTCATTTTTGAGTTATGCTGTTCACAGACACGTGGACACACGCCCTGTATTTAAAAATCTTATTTGTGCCATTCACATGACTTTCTCCACCTATTCTGCAACAAACAATTCTAATAAAAGCTTAAGAGTCTCTCTTCTTTGTGGTAATCAGATAAGCATTAGCATAAAGTGTTTTATTACTTAATAGCTTGTGAGTATAAAAGAAATAAGGGAATTCACTGGACTAAAAGGATAATCAAATCTTCTAAAAGCTGATCGCTGTGTCATATAATCGAAATTCCCTTCTTTTTGCATGACCAGGATGAAAAATGTGAATAACGGCTTCCCATTTGAGAAACGTAAATACTGGAAATTTTAAAACCAATAACAAGGTTATCTCGGAAATGGCTAACTCTGCAAAAAATCTATGTTTTAACGGTATACTCATTTTTTGTGTGGTAAGATTTTATCTATATCTTTCTCTTTACCAATTATGTTAAACTCCTCCAAAATGAAGAGAACTTCCGAGACTATTCCCAGAAAATTCAATACATGCATTTAATTTTCCATTTAAATATCTTTAATATATACCATTTTAATCAAAATTGTTAGAGCCATTTTGTACAAAATTGAAAATTTCCAAAAATCTTCCATGTAAAGAGTAATTTGGGATGGGGAAATTCCCTGAAAATCTTCGTATCGCATGCTCATCTGACCTCAAAACATGTTTTGTCGGATAAAATCTCAATATCGAAATTTTGGGGGAAATTAAATAGGTTCCCTACCTACTATGTCCATTGTGCATACGTGGTAGGGAAAGAAAAAGAATTACGTCCTCCCATTTAAGTAACATATAAAATAACAAGGAATATGTCAGATATCGTAAAAGCCACAAACATTAATCGGCATAATTGTGTGCATTCACAAAATTTGTATTTTTAGTGTATCATTTACCGTTTATTAATTATGTAAAACTAAGGGTATGGAAAGGACTCCAGAGATTCTTCCCAAAAATTCAAAATAGAAATTCCATTTGTAATGCATCTGTGCTAAACATTCGGTATTTTAATCAAAATCATTACAGTCACTTTGGAAAACTGCAAAACTTTCGAAAATTGTTCCACGTAAACGGTAGTTTCAAATGGAGGACTTTCTTGAAAAAAATGTGTGTGTGTTTGTAGGATGATAGGTAACTGAGTGCAGAATATTTGATATATAATAGTGAACAATGCATATAGTACATTTGTGTCTCATTTTGTGTCTCAAACAGAATTTTCATAATGTAATCCGTTTTGAATAATATATCTGCTCTGCATTTTGTCTCTCTTGTTTTTACATATACCTATCACGCAACGGCCAGTGTTTAGTACAACTCTCACACCGCAGACCTTCATCCACGTGACTCACGGTGAGTAAAGAGGGAATGATTCAGTCGCAAAATTGTCTTTACAAAATGAATGGCTTTGCATATGAATTAGCTGAATTAGCAGGTATTTATATATTTTACACCGCAACTGGGAAATCTGCTAATGCTGCGAGGGACCGTATCATCAGCGATTTCTATGTCGTCATCTTCCCAAAAGACGAACGTTCACTGCAGTGTATCAAACAATCTGTGATACAAGTTCTCTTATTTCCCAATCTGAGGGCTTTTTAAACGTGGAGGTTTAGTTTTAATTTCTCACCTTTATAGGAGCAATGTGAGTGATTTTATAGTTTAAAGATCGGAAGTACAAATACTTACACGTTGGTTTGAATTACGTGTTTCTGCAGTAAAACTGATTTAATAATGTATAATAACCCCACTGTGTTCCCAATTTTAAGATGAACTCTAAATATATTATGAATCCTTATCAGATAATGTATGGAAACAAAAACGCATGCTTAAGTAGGTTGAAATTTCAATGGGGTCGACATTCTTCCCTCACATCACACCACCTATATTCGGGCAGGGCAAAGGGCAGAGGAGGGTCAACCTATGTTATGTTACTTAAACAATCGCGAACGTCTGAGATGCGGAAAAATAGCCATCCTAAAACATTGTGAAATTTTCCTCATGAACATAATTTTAGAAAATAGCGAAAAAACTGCAAATACTAAATCACATCGTCCTCAAACGCTGGTACAAATATTTGCACTTATTCAACTCCCACCCCGTATTGAAGGCATACAACCAGAAGTATATCGATGACGAGAGTTATCGGAAATACTTGTTTTGAGGCTAACTGAAGAAAGGAAGAAACAAAGAAAGACAGAAAGAATAAGGAAAGAAACAATCGCTTTAGGAAAACGTTCATAGGAGTAAGACCAACATTACTTAAAACGAAAAATCGGATAAATGACAAATATACTGTACCGTTTCATTCCCGGTACCCCTCTTGCGCGAAAATCTTCTGGGAATGCTTTTCACTCAAAACTACCCTTTACATGGAACATTTTTCAAACATTTGGATTTTCACATATATCTTGTTTGTGTTAATGACTTAAAACTATAGTATTTAAATGAAAATGAGTAGAGACATTTTTGTGAAAAAACCAACATTCGAAAAATGTTTAGTAAAAAGTTGTTTGGGTGAAGGTTTTTCCTGAAGATGTCAATGTTGTATATTTTATATATAAACACACACACGACTTTTCGGTTTTGAGTGATGCTGGTCATATATACCTGTGGATTTTCCTTTCTTTCTTCTCCTCAGTTGACCTAAAAATAAGCATATCCGACAAATCTCGATGTTGAATGAATTTGTAGAATACAGTACCTTCTTTAACTGATATGTAAGTGGTAGGGAAATTAGTGGTTGCTCTTGAACACAAATCATTCGCATCTTAACCTATGTATTCACGAGTAACTTGTACTTAACATCCTAAAAATGAAATGAAATTGAGTTTTATTTAATGACACTCTTTAATTACTATGGTTCTCAGTGTCCCGTCCATGTCGGGCGTAAAAGTACTGTTAATTTTTCTCAGAGACCTCTTTATCAGACTCGAGGTTCTTTTATGTGCCGTAAATCTACAACACGTAACCAACTTTACTTCCCTTCCGAAGGAAGCCATTCTATGCCCGAAAAATCCATCGCCCTCCACCAGGTTTGAACCCATGACCTTGAGTACAAGAAGCTATCGTGGAAACCACTACAGCACGGCGAGCGGCTTATCATTCTAATCATTTGTAACTAACTTAAAATTTAGTAATAAACTCTCAACAACTTACTGTAAATATCACCTGGAACTTGTTAAATGTACATATGTTTCATTAGAATTGCGAATTAATGGAAGTAAAATAAACTTCACGCCTTACTGCGAAAGGAGTTTATGTTGTTAAGCTTTATATGCAATCCTTTGGCAGTATGCTTATAGTATTCTTGCTTCTGTTGTATTTATTAGCTCCTTGCCTTCATCCTCAAGAATACTAGCATTAAATTGCCTCTAAAAGATAGCATTACCTAACTTTTCCATGTCTGTTATGATAAACGTGTATGTTGAAAGAATAAACAAATAACTAAAGGTACTGGTTACTTAGCCAGGTTTCGTAAGACAAGCAATCCATTAACGTTAGCTAACCACTATACAGAATTTCGGTAAGTTTACGTACAGTACTTGGTGCCTCCTAATCTATGTGCGTTTCTCGAATAGTGTAAGGCAGCCACGAGGGTTTGTTCCTGGGTATCTGCCTCTTCCACGCTGGCCAGGCGTTTGGTTGATGTTCATTTATTGACACTGAAAACTATATTTTCCTATCACATAGGACCTGAGCCATAGTTCTATACCTTGGTTCGGTGTCGTTTTGCAACACTCTATAAATGGATGTACTTTTGGCTTAATGCTTCAAAATCACTTCAACACTGTAACCCATGAGCTTTTTTATGCAAGTAGGTATTCAAAGTTGAAGTGAGTAAGTAGCCTTAGTTGCGTAATCGCCTTGCTGACTATCCGTTATCCTGCTACTAGATAGTGAAACACAACCTTCTACTATCTAGTTTGTTGATTAATTGGAAGATGGAGGTTTGTGATCGTATGTTTGCTGTTTCGTTTGGTCATAGTTAGTGCAACACCAAACAGATGACCTTAATTGGGTAGCCACCTTCCGATGCAGTGTGCACAGGAACTTGTTGATAGATGCTGAGGTGCCTGGTTAACTTTATTCAACAACTGTATATTATATATTTGCTTTCTTCAATGTAACTTTGGATCATGACACCGAATATCCGATCCGGTAGCATGAAAATCAAACAGATTTGTCTAAGATTTGAACCCGCAAATATCCGAATGTTATTATAGACTCTACTAAGACAATACACTCAATATGCTGTGTTATTAAAACTTACATATCTTTACTTTCTCTACACGTACTATGTACACATACACACGCACTCACACACAAACGTAGGCGTTTTATTCACAAACTTTTTTTTTTTTTTTTTTTTTTGGAATCAGGTTATCTCAAAACATATTTCCGGTGAAATCTCAGTATCGAATTTTTTGATGGAATACAATAATTTCTTTAGCTACTATGTGCATTGTACATACATGCTAGAGAAAGGGAAAAAATATCGTAAGAAATAGCAGAAGACGCGGACACCAAAATACAAAACACGACTAAATCAACTTAATAATAACTTTAAAAAATGTGTCATTATTATAAAAAATGTTACACCAAAAATATCTTCCTATTAACAGATTCCTTCGCCTTACACTTAAGCACCATATCTCAAGGATTCTATAAATAAACCATTCTTTCTTGGAGAATAAAAACAAACTAGCCGACATATTTGATTCTATCACAATAGAGTGTTACAATGGGATTTGTAAAGCAAATTTTATGAGGAAGTGTTTCAAAAAAAAAGTCTGATGTGTACCATTCACATGACTTTCTCTACATCTCTGCAAAAAATTATTATTAAAAAGCTTATACTTTTATTTACTTCATTCTAATCAGAAAAAAATAGCAGAAATAGTCTTATTACTTTCTTCCTTGTAAGTAGAAGTGAAATAAAGGAGTACCATAAGTTAAAGTGAAAGTCAAAAGCTGGTTGCTATGTCACTGAAGTTCCTTTGTTTGTATGGACAGCAGTTGACAAATTCCTGTTTGAGAAAAGTATAAGTTTTTCATAGCAGAAACCAAAAACAAGGAATGTCCCAAAAACGATGAACTCCACGAAAAAAATGTATATAACATAAATTGTGTGTTTTAACGTGCCCTACATTTTTTGTGCAGTAAGTTTTTGTCCATCTCTTATGGTTTAGCAATTATTCAAAATTCCGTAAAATTCATCCAGAATCAACTACTCACAAGAGGCTATTCCCAGAAAATTCAAGATATACATTTTATTTGTCAGGAAAATGTCTTTAATATATGATATTTTAATCAAAATCGTTAGAGCCGTTTTTGAAAAAATCTACATTTTTTAAAAAAGTTCCATGTAAAGGGTAGTTTGGGGTGGGGGGATTTTTCTCAAAATCTTCGTGTCACATCCCTGGAAGATACTAAACTTAAATACGAAGTTTGGTATTTTGCTGACTTTTCGTTTTTGAGTTATCGTGTTCACAGACACACGGACACACGGATACACTGACACACGAACACACGGACACACACACGGACATTTTTCTGAAAATACTTTTTTTGGATACAGGAGACCCTAAAACATATATTTCCGGTGAAATCTCGGTATCGAATTTCTTGGTGGAGTGCAATACCTTCTCTATACACTATGTACATAGTACATGTAGAGAAAGTAATTAGCGAAATGATAACTTGATTTCTCAGATTCTGAGAGGCACTTCACAAGTGTGATTGGATAACATTGCTTCACTGTTAAAATATTCCTAAATATACGAGTAATATGTTTAAATATCGAACTAACCTATTTGAAATGGAACAGCTGAATAACAAAACGATTCCGCTGGGAACATAAATTAATAGGAGGGCCGTTTTTTTTTTTCAACCTCCGACAGGTTATAAATAAAAGACAAGTTCATAGAAAACAATTATTTTATTACTAAAAGTTTTGTACACTTATGAAAAGATTGAGACATTTATCGTACCTGTGCACAAGCTTTGCAATACCCGCTTCAAGAAATGTTGCCGCCAATGATGCAGTCCGGAACCACTATCAATGCAGCTGTTTATTGCGAAACTTTACGTCGTTTGCGGAGAGCCATTCAAAACAAACGAAGAGGATTGCTGACTTCAGGAATTGTGTTGATCCATGACAACGCTCGTCCACACACTGCTGGCACGACCCATCGGCTCCTTGAACAACTTAATGGGACATCTTCGATCATCCGCGGTACAGTCCTGACCTCGCACCCAACGACTTTCGCCTTTTCCTTGAACTGAAGATGTGGCTAGGAGGGCAGCACTTTCAAACCAACGAAGATCTTCAAAACAATGTCAATGCTCATTTGTAATCATTGGTGGCAACATTTTTGAAGCGAGTGTTGCAAAGCTTGTACACAAGTGCGATAAATGTCTCAATCTTTTCGGTGATTATGTTGAAAATAACCATAAGTGTTCAAAACGTTTAGTAATAAAATAATTGTTTTCTATGAACGTGTCTTTTATTTATAGCCTATCGGAGGTTGAAAAAAAAAGTCCTCGTACCATGATTGATGTAAATGAGGGAAACCATTCCGAAGATCCTGGCAGCCTACACAGAATACAACGATTTTACTTACAACTCGGGTAGAATGTTACAGCAATTTAGTATGGTTATATTGTATATAATGTGTTTATGTCGCCCTCCGTGGTGTAGAGGTTACAATGCTAGCATCATATACTCAAGATCGCGGGTTCAAATCCGGCGGAAGATGATGGATTTTTCGTGTAAAAAGATTTAACATGGCTTATTTCGTAGAGGAAGTAGAGCCGTTACGGCACATAAAAGAATCTAAAGCTAATAAAGAGGCATCTTAGCAAAATTAAGCTGTCTTTCACGTCCAATACAGGATGGAACGCTGAGAACCACAGTAGTTAAAGAGCGTCTATAAATAAACTGTATCTTCTGTAAGATAAGAATAAGCACGGTCATTCAAAAACCTTTGTTTTACTCTATATTAACCAAATGTGACGACCAGGAGTAACAGACTAATTCTCTTACTCGAGAATTAGCTGGAGAGTTTGTAAGTCCAAGTTTCATTCATTGTGATAGAGCACTAAATAAAGTAGTAAAAATAAATATTTATTTCTTAAAATTCGTTTTATTTGCGAACATATTTTTAAACTTTCTGCTACTCAGGATTACAGAAACACATTCTAAATGGCAATATTATTAAATGATTTACCATTAGCGTAGTAGCTTAGCCAATATAATTAAATGTGCAACAATTTGGCCCAACTTTTCAGCAATCACCTCAACCTTCCATTTGTCCCTTCCATCTGGAATCCGTTGTGGAAAGGCTTTTGGATTTGGACCAGAACCTGGGAACCAGTAATCTCCCTGCAACATTAGAGTAGGTACAGCAAATAATTTCAAATATAACACCAACTTGAACACTTATGCCTAACAGTATCAATAATAATAATAACAATAATAATAATAATAATATAAACCACAAGGAATTTGTGTGAGTGTATGTGTGTGTGCGTGTGTGTGGCCCGGCGGAGGACTTAATCTGGAAACTAGAAACCACTCAAGTGATATTGATAATTAATTTACTCTGAGGAGCACTGAACTTTTCGTCTGACAAACATATATAGAATATTTTAAAATACTTTAAATTCAAGAACTTGGAGTAGTTTTTATTATGTTACCCTATTTCGGTCTCATTTCCTGAATACGAATTTCAGTGGATTTTTGTTGTTGATTTTGTGCTGCATTGTAAATATGGCAAGTGTTTAAAGACTTCTAGGACAATGGGAAGCTTAAAATAGTTTAAAATTAGGATATTACAGAGCGATGTTACATAACTTGTATATATACCAAATTTTCCTCTGTTTTTAACACTATTATTTAGAAGTGTTTTTGCTATTATTTTCACAAAAGTTGGTAAACTTTGGTTTTATAATCTGACGTAAATAAGCTATCATTATTTTCAATCCACATTTTAACCACAAATGCAGAACTCTTTGGAATACATATCCAGAAAACATTTACGCATGTACTATATGATCCAACGAACTTATAAAAAAACTCTCAAAAGTATCTCATGAGTAAAAATACCCACAGTCTAACATATTTTGTCAAAATATTTTGCAATTGTTCTGTAAGACTTAGAAATAAATCACTCTATTTCAGAACTTCCAAAACCTTTATATTCAATCATACAGTATTTCGAAAGCTTTAAATATTACACCTCATCCTTTATTTTCAGCCCTCATGAACAAAAGCGCATCAATGATACCTCAAGTTTATGTACTGAAACTGTAAAAATTCATGAGCTATGTAGGACAACCTGTAATTTCAAAAATAACTATCCTTTCTCATTTTCTTATAATTGCAAAATAACTGAGTTTGTATTTTCTGTACATTAGTGCAACAAAATAATACACTATGAAAATAAAAACAACTAATATAATACTAGTACTAAGCAAGTAGTCTGGTCTGTGCTCGAAACTACTGCATGCCAGAGAAGCGAAAGCTGATGTTTATTTATTCAATTAGTTATTTTTCTATTTCCTACCAATTGTAACAAGTAATAAGTGAGTAATAAAATTTTGTTCTAACACCGCCCTGAATGAGAACCAACTCATTCCAATTCCAAGGAGATTACAATTAATCAACTGTATAAAACAACGGACTAACGTACTAAAATAAAATAAAATACTACGATAATTTATCACCAAGAAACAAAATAGTAATTATAATGACAGTAACAGTTTGGAATAAAATGTATTTTAAATTATATAAATATATACACATAACACATACATATTTAATATAAATTATTTGCTTTAGAAAAAGTATAAAACATACAAGTTTAGAAAACGGGCATCACTAATTAGAACCATTAATGGAATATGCAAAAATTAATTTTCGCTACACAAAATATTTTCTGATTATATTTTTATGTTTTTTTTATTTATTTAAAGCTGCTACAGTGTTGGACATTCGAATAGTTTTTATCAAACTGTTGTATAGCCTTGGCCAAAAATTGTTACTGTGACTGATAAATACTTGGGCTCGAACAATCACATCAGGATATTTTTAACGTAAGAGCAGCAATTCATTCAGAACAAGGGTCCTCACGATATGAATACATCAACCAGTGGCGTGCGGTCATATTTTGACAAAGGGAAGCCTTCATATAAGGTCTTTTAAACACATTAAAAATATCAAACTTCCTAAAATCTTCAATTTGCACCTGTTTAACGTGCAGTAAAATAATTAATATTATGTCCAATATCACTTGCCATTAACCTGATTTCAAATCCAAATTCGAAAATCACTGGACACCACAAAAACTGCATTCGTGTAACGGCATTTAGTTTCCTGTAGTCCTCGCAGAAGCGTAACTCGTTCTTCTTCTCCTCTAAGACAGGGAGCACTAAGGACTGTCAGAATGATTGCCATAGGTCGGGTAGTACTCGACCAAAGCGACCGTAATCGCCGTTTTCTTGACTGTCACAGACAAATATCGTCTAAGTAGCTGCTGGACCCTCTCCAGTTTAGACAGCCATAAGGCCAATCGCCCTCTTCAGTAAGTATTTCAGCCGGGGCCCAGATCCTGAGATGGTGCTGGTTCTTTGGATACGTCATACGGCGATACACTAATGTAATGCGCCCGTCGACCACACATGTGCTCACTCATGCAAGCGCAAAAATGAATTCATCGTGGAAAGGAAGTCACCGGCAACAATTAGCTATAACCGCTGGATAACATACCGTTTACACAGTGCGACAATTCAGGGCGGCAAGTTAGAGGCGCGTGCAATGGGCGCGCAGTCACAATATATTTTATGGTAGAAAAGAGAAAGAAACGCGCATATCTTTAAGCAATGAGAGTTTTAATTGAACATTAATTCAAATCTCCTTTCTTCCTTGTTTAATTCGTCAATGGTAGAACTCGTTTTCAGCACGTTTCAGCTTGAGAAGCATTTTCTCTATGGGAAGAATTGACAAGTTTGGAAGTTTATTCTGTCCCTGAGTATTCCTCCAGTAAGTGTGAATCCTTTGGAGCTCAGAGAAAGAGCGTTTAACACTGGCACTGGACCTGGTATTGTTAAAACTAGGGTACACAGCTTATAGAGTTCAGTAAAGGCAGAAGCAGACAAACATGAGCTTTTCAAGTAGGAGATTAATTTAGGAACGTCCATTGAAAGATATTCATCTGTCGAATATGCCACAGTGAATTCGCTTCTGAGTCGAGCAAAATCAAAATGCTGCCTACAGCCTTTAGGAAATGGAAAGCTTCTTCAGGAAAATTTCTTGTTTCTATCTTTGGAAAATAACTCAAATAATTTCAGTTTTTCTAGGCTATTGAAACGATTTCCAATTTGTAGTATAATAAACCATAAACCCATTATATCAAGCTGATTATTACAGCGACGTCTTTTCTTAGTAGGTACTTTTCTCATAGTAGGCCCACACTGCATCAAACTCATCTCTTTTTCGTCGAATGAATAATTTATTTCCTTTACTCTGGTCATACATATGTTGACATTGAACATTTTTGTTTGTAAAATATAAAAAGGGTCTCAGTCAAACTAAACATTTCACTAAAAGAACTAATTTAAAGTCCTCAAGTGCGTTTCTGAAACCTCGAATATCATGGTAAGTCTGAGTGTCCCATTGCTCAGGAATATCTAAAATTGATTCAAAGAGCTGAGAAAGATCCTCTTTATATTCTCTCACTGTTTCGACAAGTCTTCCATTGTAGCACCAACATTCGCGAATAGTTATTGACAACTTTGTCCAAGGCATCAGTTCACTTAGCGGAACTGGGGGAGAAAAAGCTAAGCTGCTTAATGTGATGAAAAACACTTAATATAGCGTTGTGTATGACATTGAGAAAGCACAAGATCGAGACTATGAGCAAGGCAGTGTATAAATATTGCATCTAGAGGCTTATCTTCCACTTTCCTTTGGAGAGCATTTAGTTCTCCTGCCATTACTGCAGCACCAGCGTAAAATTGTGCACTATTTGGACTCACAATGATACTATTCTAATGTACAAAGGTGTGATTTGCAAGAGTAATTGTGCTGCAATCACCACTTACATCGATAAAACCAAAAATCATTCTTCGACTTCCCCATTGATAGAAACATATCTTATTGCAGAAGGACGTTGTGAGTACAGAAATGTCCCAAGTTTCGTCCAAAATAATAGCAACGAATTGAGAATCATAAACGTTACTTTTAATTTCATATAAAACAACTGTTGCGGCACGATCTATTAAATCATTTTGAATATGGTTGGACCCGAAAACTGTAGCCGTTTGTAGATGTTGTCTCAGTAAATCGTCATATTTATTTAACAATGAAACTAATTCTACGTAATTTCCCCGATTTGCAGAATGCTTATATCTTCTGCATGACCTCGTTATGTCATATACACTTTTCTAGAGTTAACTGTTTCCGAGATATTCCGTATTGTTGATTTCAGTTTTAAAAAACTTTTATTTTTCTCAAACAGGAAGTCGTCTATGTTTCTGTGTGCTTTTGTTTCGTTGAGGATGTCAATGAAAATCGCATAGCGACAGTTTTCAAAGCATTTGAATATTGCTTTAGTCTAATGTACATAGTAGATAGAGAAGGTAGGTAGGTATTGTATTCCACATAAAAAGTCGATAGCGAGATTTCACCGGAAATATATATACAGGTCCCCTGAGTCCGAAAAAAGCATTTAGAAAAAGTTTCGTCTGTCTGAGGACAGCACAGCTCAAAAACGAAAAGACCGTTAAATACTAAACTTGGTATTTAGGTTTAGTATCTTCCAAGGATGCGGCACGAGATCTTTGAGGAAATTCCCCCACCAGAAACTACCCATTACATGAAAAAAGTTTATAAAATTTTTGTTTTCTCAAAAATGGCTCTAACTTTATTTATTCATATAGCGTATATTAAAGAGATTTACATCCCAAATAAAATGTATATTTTTAATTTTCTGGGAATAGCTTCTGAAAACTTCATTCTGGATGAAATTTTCCGAATTTTGCTTAACTGATAAACCGTAAAAGATAGACAAAAATTCACTGCACAAAAATGTAGATCTCATCAAAGCACACAATTTATGTCCTTTACATTTTTGTTGTGGAGGTAACCGTTTTCGAGATATTCCTTGTTATTTGTTTCAACTGTAAAATACTTCTGTAAGAATAGTTTGTTTGTGCAACAGTTAGAGAAAGTCATGTGAATGGAACACATTAACTTTTTACTTTCTTTACATGTACTATATGCAAAGTGTATAGAGTAAGTATTATATTTCACCCAAAAATTCGATACCCAGATACCGAGATTCCACGGAAATGTATGTTCTGAGATCTCCTGTGTCCGAAAAAAAACATTTTTAGAAAAAGGTCTGTGTGTATCAGAACCTAAAATACCGTTAAGTATCAAACTTTGTATTTAAGTATGATATCCTCCAAGGATAAGACACGAAGATTTTCCAGAAAATCCCCCTGCCCAAATTACCCTATACATGGAAAACATTTTGAAAAGTTTGTATTTCTCAAAAGCGGTATAACGACTTTGATTAAAATACCTTATATTATAGCTATTTTCGTTACAAATAAAATGTATATCTTGAATTTTCTGGAAATAGTTTCACTCTGAATGAATATTGCTGATTTTTTTTTTTTTTTTTTTTATCTTAACGTCCTTTAACCTGGTTGGTCATATCGGACGATGGATGAAATTGTTGAAATGATGCTCAAATGATCTCGGGGTCCATGGAGCTTAAAAGTTACTCGACATTCGTCTTCTCAGGATAAGGGAAAACCCCGAAAAAAACCTTATCCGGGCAACTCAACCCTAAGCGAGATTCGACTCACGACCTGCTGAATTTTGCATAACTGATAAACTGTAAGATACTACACAAAAACACACAATTTATTTCACAGTTTTGTTGCAGAGTTGACCGTTTGTGAGATATTCCTTATTATTGTAATCACTCGAATCTGGTACTTGAAATATCACATTATGTTTCGTCACATCTGCTTTGATTTGTGGCCACATTTGCTCGATTGTGCCCACATGTAATTCAGCAATGGAATCTGTTTCATACCGTTTGAACTTATCTTTGTTTCTCTTAAGGGGAGTCAAAATGGGATTTTCGTAATTTTTTTTCCCATTTTCAAGTTTTAATTGCATATGCATATTTTGAGTCTCCGGCTAATTTTGGTATAACTATCATAGAGGTACGCTAATTTTAAATAATTTAAAAACATTCTAGAAAATAATCCTGCGTAGTAGGTTTTTAGAACATTCTGTTACATTTACTTGGTAAAACATCAACAACTTTGTAAATATTAGTGTTATAGAAGTGATCCTTTTATATTTTGATCAGAATGTTTTACTTGCATATTCGCAGCATTGGAATCCCAATTCATATTCCCTTCATGTGAGAGTTTCGAAGTACTGCAAAGTTGTGTTTGGAAAGTTAGGTTACATTTTGTTATATTTATTTTTGTTATTGCTATGTTTGAAAGCAATTTCTGAAGAAGAAAAGTTGTCTATACAAATGTCCCATTATCTCAGAACCTAATTTACACTAAGGGCTGAAATTTTTGCCACACATTTGCGCCTGCATAGGCTTTATTTCAACAGAAAGGTTTTTATATATATGGAGTAGTAGTATTTTTTTAATTTAAAAATCATTATTCAATAAAAGTTTTAGAGCATAGTTAAAATAGGCATATCTTTCCTTCTAATGAACAGAAGTATACTATTTTTCATCTATCAACAGCAAAGATAATGCTGAATATATCTTGAAAAATTTAGCCCAATATGTTAAATAGTTGCTGAGATAATGGGTCCAAGTTTAACATTGGCAAGATAGGACATTTCGGCTCCCCTTAATTATGGCGTACAACAGTGGTTTTGTTGCTCGTTGGCCATAATCGATTCCCCGATTTTTCAGGCATTCTTGCATTTTTTTTTTTTTTTAGTGAATTCGGAAATGGAGCTTTATTTATTTCAACGGAATGATACAGGGCATTATCTATTATAATAATACTATGTGAGCATCAGATTGAAGGTTTGCTTCTTCTTGTAACACAGCTTGGAATAATACGATAGCCAACACAATAAGCAGGACTAAACACGTCACAAGCATTTCCATATTTCACTGTTAATATAAAGTTTCGTTTCGTAATCGGTTTACCCTCCCCGTATTTGTGGGACTGACACTCCCCTAGGGCCTAAGGGTCAGAAGCCTGTTGGGGAGCCAAAAGCACGAAACCACAGAATGGAGAACCAGTTACGAGGGGTCAGCCCGTAGCCAGGCATGAGCATGAGAAAGTGGATTATATATCAACTGTAGGCGAAATTGATGACAAGAAAGGTGATTATGGAGCGGGAGAAACCGGAGGACCCGGAGAAAATCCGCCCACATGCGCATGCGGGCGCTCGGAATCGAACCCGGGCCATCTAGATAGGAAGCGAGCGGTCTAGCCACTCAACCTTAATATAAAGTACTATGTGTAAATAAGCAAGTCTTGCACTGCTCGAACAACTGTCGCTGAATTACGGAGACTAGGCAGTCGCGGATGGCAGTGGCGATGTTGTTTACGACGGGGTAGCACTAAGTAGGTCATATTTCAAGTTATACCAGGCATACTGTAAACCTGGAACGGTTCCTTCCAAAATTCCTTTCCCAAATATCATCTCATTGCATGTACGATTATCATCAGTGTCCACCATCTGTGTTGCCGTAAGCTGTAAAACGGGCGTTAAACACTACTAATTCCACCAAACCAAGTGACTCAGGTGATTCGTCCACTTCTGGCATTCGGGAGACCATAGGTTCGATTCCCGTGGCCGACCTCTCTGACCTACAGGTTTTTGAAAATACTCCCAGGCCACTAGGCAATTGCCGGGAAGGTTCTTCATTTCCTAGAACTTTTTGTTCCTTTGCTTTACCTTCATTTCATTCCAACAGGTAGGTATCTTTCAGGGTTGTAAGTGTTAGCGAAGACTACGGTGGTGGAGCCCTTCCGTGGTGATGAATGCGCTTTGGAAATACAGTTCTCGGCGGCAGGGTGACGTTGGAATCGTGAGTGAACCAAAGGTGTTTGGTCAACCTAGGGGCGTGGGATTCTAGCGTTCCCCACGTCGAGATGAAGAGCTGTTTGGGCAATATTAGGGACCCTCCACGGTGGTTCTTTTCCTGTGGTTCGGTTTTGGCTGCCTGTCGATAATACTCTCATATCATCCCATTCTCCTGGTGTCTGCTGCACATTAAGCCCTAAGTGACTGCAGTGTGTAACCCTCTCCGGAATGTACCAACCAACTACTACCCCGAAGTGAACTTGAAATAGCCCCGTTGAGTTGTGCAAGCCGTGTTACGCACGAAGAGAGACTGCACAACTCAAATACGCCATGGCCGAGTGGTTAGACCGCTCGCCTCCCATCTAGGTGGCCCGGGTTCGATCCCAAGCTCCCACATGTGGGATTTTTGGTAGACGAAACAGCGTCTGGGTGAGTTTTCTCGAGTCCTCCGGGTTCCTCCACCACTCATTCCACCAATTACTCAATCATCACCTTTCCTATCGTCCATTTTGTTTGCATTTTATACCATCCACTTCCTCACGCTCATACCTGGCTACGGGCCGACCACTCGTTCCAAATTCTCCATTCTACGGTTAGATGTCGCCGGCTCCCCGATAGGCTTCTGGCCCCTTGTAGGGCCTGTCAGTCTTACATAAGGGGAGGGTAAGCCGATTATAAAAAAAAGTGAAGAGGCACAAACAATGTAACCTTTTCTGAATGCATAACCTCTAAAAGGTACTAAAGAATAAGGAGCGAATGTTCTACGACTAAAGAGGTCAATGTTTCGAAACACAGATAAGCTATACCATATTGTAGTACATATATATTCACCTTCTTAAACGGACATAAAGTCATGTTGCTGTTTTCGAAGAACATTTGAGCTACCATACTCTGGAACACCATAAAATCACAGAGGCCCGTTGGTTTGCTTTCTGCCTGTTGCTTATACTGATTATCATCAGGGTTGTAGTAGAGCGCTCTCCACTGCACCTGCAGAAAGTAAATAGGTGATCATTAACATTCAGTGCAATGATTATTGTAAATTAAATACTAATTCAACTGAAAATAAACTAAGTTGAAAGTTTCTTAGACATGAAACAGCTGCCCACATTGTGGTCCTGCTCCCAGCATTTCAGATACAATGAGGGCACTAACTCATAATAATTTATCTTGCGCAAAGTGAGGAACCTTTGTATGACTGAAGTAATACCACGAGTACTGATAGTCTTCTAGTTTTAATTGAGGTTAACGATAGCTAGTAGCATTTGAGACGAAGAGAATGAATATTAACTAATGTCAGAAGCAATTATGTTAACCACAATTAAATTATTTGTTAAAGAGTATAAGAAGGGGGCATTCAGTAACATAATTACAGTGCGAGAATGTTTTTAGTATCTTTAGGCCTGGTTTCACAGTTCAAGCATAAGATTCGAATCAGGCTTAAGAAGAAGCTTAAGTTACATTAGAATTTTACAGTTCAAGGATAAGCCGAGCTTATTAATTATGGTTGGACTTAAACCCTATTGAACTGCGGATTATATTTTTACTTTTTTGAATTTGCAAATAATTTTTCTTTTAAATTTCTACTAAAATTGCATCATAGCTAAATAATTGAGGTTCAGAAGATAGCTGATTATCCTAAGAACAATCTTGCAAAAGTGTGATTATGTATTGCAAGTAGTATCAGAGAAAAAGGTACATTAATTCACATGTTTTAAAATTAAGTTTTATTATTTTTCTGCTGAGTGAAATACTTTTTATAGACTGAATCACATAATCTATTAATGCAAACAAATACTTGAAATAATTGTCATGATTTATAGAATAATTCATACAAATTTCTGGAAAAACAGTTGAGTACTTTAAGAGCAGTGGTAATTCAACTTACTTAAGGTGTAATTTCCGTATGTTCAGACTGCCTTGTCCCCTTAAATCAGAACGTGAGCCTGGCATAAGAGGCATCAGAACCTTCCTAAATCTTCGGCTTAATTTAAACTATGAAACGGGCCTATAATATACGTTGGTTACACAAGTTAATCTACCACTGAAACTATCTAGGTATTACTTCTTCACTTTTGCTCACCGTAATACCCTATTGCAAAGCTTTAGGAATGTTTCAACTCTATTTTTTGTTTTTAAATGTCAATAAAGTAGTGATTTATATGAAATAAATCAAAAGTACTTCCTTTGCTTTGGTTTCGTACAACATTTTCCATTGATTCACTAGCTATCATATAGTTAGTGTTCAAATCATGCATATCATTGATACACTTTGCAAAATTCAGAACTATCAATATTTGATCACTAGGCATTAAAGGATTGTAGAATTAGAGCGAAGCGCCGTGTTAGGTTTGTGTTAGTGCGTGTAAATAATCTGATTTTTCTGTACTGAGGTGTTAATAATTTCCACTAGTTTTGCCAAAATTTACAAGCAAAGTGAGCATGCGCTATGTTAGGTCTAGGTTATGTATGCGTAAATAAACTAATTTGCCTGTACTTTGGTTTTAATCATTTCCACTATACCACCAAAGCATGCGAGCAAAGCGAGGGTGGCTTTAAGAGTACTCACATAACACTTTTTCCGCATAAATGTTATTTAATTTAGTTATATTGTGTTACACAATAGCAGAAGCAAAAATAGCAGATTTAATATAACAAGTTTGTAGAGAGGTGTATACAAAGTATTACAAATGCGTACGCTTGTATACATCGGAGCTAAGAGTAACACATTATGCGTGCAGGAGTACGCATTAGCAGTTATCACAACGCATGCGCCGTATACACTGAACTCTTTTCGCGCCATCACTCCTTACACTTGTCACTTTGCACCCAGTTGTCATCAAACGTTTCTCCAAAGCCTGTACAGTATGTTTTATCTTCTTTCATCTGGTGTGTTCGGTGCTGAAGGTTCACAAAAACTTGGAAATCTAGCAACGACTTGCTTCATCTTACTTTGTCTTCCGTTCTGCTTCCCACCCACATTTAATTTCAACTTAGGTTTTGCTCTCCTGGTTTGCTGTTCTTCTAACGTCTTCTTGGAAGGAGATCTCGAAAGAATTTCTTTAAAATCCTCTTTTCCACTTTATAGTGCATATAGGAATGCCACGCATTTCTGCCAAATGAGAGGTAGCGTCCTCACTATTTGAGTTTCCTGTTGAACTTGTGATTTTCTTAAATCAGCTGTAAGCTCATGCTATTTTCTTCACTCGCTGCTGCAGCATTGGATGAAGTCCTGAAAAAACATTTGGGTTGTATGGAAATATTCCAGTTTTTAATGGAGCTTTATTTATTTGAGTATAACAATTTTGTTGTAGTAATTGTAAAACTCTGGAATTATAATCACCACTGTTTAAATTACTATCTGGTCGCCTTTATAAACTTTTAAAGACACTACAGAATTCATTAATTTATTTATTTAGCTTTAATTCTTGATTCTTCATGCAGTTGTGCTATAAATATTTGAGGATTTCTGAGCATTGCATTTGTAATGCACTGAAAGTAGTTTCTATAAGCCCCCAAACAGCTATACTTATGTCCGCTACATAGTCACGAATATCTTCCGAGAAAGACAAAATGGTTTTAAAGCCTTTGTTCAATAGTTGTAATTCTTGAGCATTAAATGTTTGCTTGGATAAGTTTATTATAAGATTGCAAGTTTTATTTTGGCGATTTCTATGGTTGATAATTTGGCAATTGTTCATATTTGAAATCATTGAATTTCATTTTTAAAGGCTCGTTTTTCTTCACCATCGTAAACTGTAAGTGTGAGAAATAATGTTCTTCAAAATTTTACCATACTAGGAAATCTACCATATTTGTTACCTTTAAATACAGTTGGTAAAGCTCAACCTCGCTCATAAGTAATAATTTATATAGTTCTTTCTTTCAAATTAATTACACACTTTTTCCGCCATTTTTGATGACGGTTAAAGTCATTAAACTTAATGTAACTTTTAACAAAGTGTGGCGTCACTTTGTAGCTAAGACGTAGATTTAAAATGTTTATATTAGGCCGAAAATGCATTTATTTTTACTTGGAATGTATCAAATCTTTTGAAATTAGATCTTTGATTTGAGCAAGTGACATTAAAATCATGTAAAGTTCCTTCCTGGTCAGCTATTTTAAAAGCTTTTCCACATACCTTATAATTCCACAGGCTTTTGGAGCATGTTTGCTCTCTCTTTCGCTCTCTCTCTCTCTCTCTCTCTCTCTCTATATATATATATATATATATATATATATATATATATACATTATATCACGATATTAGTATCACGATAAAAAATTATTATACTATATAGTAAAACTAACATGTTGTACAAGCTTGGTCGTCCATTCCTGATACTTGCTCCACTACACTACTTTACAGGATCATCTTTCCTACTACCCCTTTGGGCCTTGGATGAATATGCTATCAACTTATTACCAATGGCCTCGTAGCCTAAGGGGATTAAATTTGTCTTCGCAAAGAAGCAAAGAACATCAACTATAATACTATTATTACTACTACTACCACTACTACTACTACTATTACTACTACCACTACTGCTACTGCTGCTTCTACTACTACTACTACTACTACTACTACTACTACTACTACTGCTACTGCTGCTTCTACTACTACTACTACTACTACTACTACTACTACTACTACTACTACTACTACTACTACTATAACTACCACTACTGCTACTGCTGCTTCTACTACTACTACTACTACTATAACTACTACTACTGCTGCTGCTACTGCTTCTACTACTAGTAGTAGTAGTAATAATAATAATAATAATAATAATAATAATAATAATAATAATAATACGAGAGTCGACTGATATGTCCCGGGCCTCACACAGATATGGCGCCACTAGGCCGGTTAGACGGTAGCATGGTATAGTTTAACTGTAGTCTAGCTTGTATCCATAGTTACAGGTCAATAGCTTGTTGAGTTTTCGAATGACAGCATTTTAAACAAGACAACTTCAGAGTTTTCAGGAAAATGGAGGATTTGGAAAAAGAGATGTGATTAAATAATTCCATTTGAAATGCTTATCGTCTAAAGAAATCAAGGAGGAAATAGACAGCGCATTGAAAGACTCTGCCCCTTCATATTCAATGATTAAAAGGTGGGTTGCACGGTTAAAAATGGGACGTGCGAGCTACTAGTGATGAGCCTCGCTCTAGACACTCTGTAGAAGTGACAATTCCAGAGATCGTTGAAAAAAGTCATCGTTTAGTACTGGAAGACCACAGATTAAAGTTGTTTGAGGTAGCACAGGCTGTAAACATATCAAAAAATGTGCAGGGAATATTCTAAGTAATGTTTTAGGCTTTCGCAACATCTGTTCAAGATGGGTGACACGTTTGTTGACACTTGATCAACATTTGCAAAGAAAAACTGTTTCTGTTAAGAATGTGGAGCTCTATCGTAAAAATCCCAGTGAACTTTTGAGACGGCTTATTACCATGGATGAAACTTGGATACATAACTACACTCCAGAAAGTAAATCACAGTCAATGCACAATTGCACCAACTCCAAAAAAGCAAAGTCAATTTTGTCAGCTAACAAGGTTATGGCGAGTGTTTTCTGGGATGCACAGGGAATTATTGTTATTGATTACTTGGAAAAGGGTAACAGTATCACTGGTGACTACTATGCAAGCTTACTGCAACGTTTGAGTAGATAAGGTGAAAAGAAAAAGACCTCATTTGGCAAAGAAAAGTTCGAATTGCTTGAACATTCACTCTATTCTCAGTGACTACCATCTGTTTCCAAACCTCAAAACATTTCTTGGAGGACGAAGATTTCACAGCAACGAGGAGGTCATTGATGCGGTAAACAGCTATTTTGAGGACCTTGATAAATCGCACTACAGAGATGCTTTAATTAAATTAGAACACCGATACGACAAATGTATTACCCTTTCTGGAGATTATATTGAGAAATAAAGCAAAAAAAAAAAAAGAAAATGAAATAGGTACTGTTTTCATTGACAGACCCGGGACTTATCAGCCGATTCTAGTAATAATGATAATATAACAATAATGTATACTTGGATCTAATAAGCGTTTTTTCTTAAAAAAAGAATAGGTAAACATTGTTAGTATCTTTTCATTCCGTAATCAGCATTGTATTTAACATCTTATCATCGCTTCAACAAAACTCATCACAAACTCAAATAAAACTTATATATTTCTGAAACTTATTAAAATAACGGGTAAGACTATACATTGTTTTCCCTGCAGCTCAAGTAAACATCATAGAGTTAGAATAATGCACATATAGATTATGAATGTTCCGAAAAAAACATTACCCAATCTAAGAAACATTTTGTATGAATATTCTTTAAGATGATGCAGAATAAGACTATTCTACTTACTGCCACATACTACTTACCGTGGTTTTAGGGTCAATATTTTCTAATAGCTTTATAGCCCCGATTGCCTTATTCTCGCCGTCCACTTCGTTTACCTCAAATGATGAAGCTTTACCATCAACTTCGGGACCAGTTTTCACAATGTCCACATCTTGTAAAACTACCTTAGACCAGTTCGGCCCCTTAAAGAAAAAAAAATATTATTGTAGCAACATATTACCTATAATGAGACTATTAAAGCAGATTATATTTTCTCAATCAGATAATAACATTCTAAGGAAAGCCAAAGTGACACATTATTATGTGTTCCCTGGCTTGATTCCCACACAAAACAACATGAGCTACAGGAAGTAAAGGAAAAATCTGACGTATTCCATTCTCATGATTTTCTCAATCTGTTCTACAAAAGATTATTATTTTATATACTTCATCCTAATCAAGATAAACATTAGGTAGCAGAAATCGTCCTATTACTTACTTCCGTTTAAATAGAAGGGAAGTAAGGAAATATATAATGCTAAAGCGAAAGTCAAATATTTTAAAAGCTGTTGCTATGCGATGGACACTGAAATTTGATTCTCTATGCATGGCCAGAAGTAAAACAAAAGCAAAACGGATGACGACTTCTTTTTTGAGAAAAGTACAGGTATTTAAAATTGAAACAAATAACAAGGAACATCTCGGAAATCATTAAATGTACGAAAAATGTATACGATATAGATTGGTGTTGTAATGACATCTGAATTTGTTGTGTAGTAGGGTTTTGACTATCTCTCACGGTTTACCAGTTATACGAAATTCATTTGAATGAAGATGATTTCGGAGAATATTCACAACTTGTCATGCAAATGCCTTTATTATATTATATGGTATTTTAATCAAAATCGTTAGAGCCTGTTTTTCGTGTCACTCCTTTGAAGAGTCTCATCTGAAATATCTAGTTTGGTATTTAACTGACTTTCGTTTTTGAATTATCAGATAAACAGATACGCGGACATACACATACATGGAGATTTTTTCAAAAGTACCTTTTCTTTTATACAGGGAACCCTAAACGTGTTTTTCCACGAAATACTCCACCCAAAAATTCAATACTGTAATTTCACCAAAAAAAAAAAAAAAAAAAAAAAAAACGTTTTAGGCTTCCCTGTAACAAAAAAAAACATTTTTAGAAAAAGTTCCGTGTGAATGTCTGTGTGTGTGTGTCTGTGAGCCGATAAATCAAAAACGAAAAATGAGTAAAAATCCAAACTTGATATTCAAGTCTAGTGTATTCTAAGGATGGGCCACGAAGACTTTGAGAAAAATTCCCCCACCCCTAACTACCCTTTACATGGAACAAATTTCGAAAGTATTGATTTTCTCAAAAAGTGTTCATTATAGATGAATTTTGCCGAATTTTGCATAACTGGTACACAGTAAGAGATAGACAAAACCTACTACACAAAAGTGAAGATCTCGTTAAAATACGCAATTTATGATATATACATTTTTTTCAAGGAATTGACGATTTCCGGGATATTCCTTGTTACTGGTTTAAAACTTAAAATACTTCAAACTTTTCTCATGCGGGAATTTGTCGACTCCTGGCAATGCAAAGAAACGGTTTCAATCACATTGCAACCGACTTTTAGACGATTTGATTATCACTTTAACCCTTATTTCCCTCATACTTACAAGGCAACATGTAATAGGACCATTTCTGCTAATGTTCATCTGATTAGCATGAAGTAGATAGAGGAATGTGCTTTTTAACAATTTCTTATAGTGATGTAGAGAAAATCATGTGAATGGAACTCATCAGATTTTTTTTCTTTTTGTTACAAAACTTTCAAATTTGAATATTGCATTCAATTCTCATTTAAGGTCATTTTTATTGATAAATTATAGACAGGAAGTGTTGCCATAATACAATATAGGAGCTGATTTGACCCTTACTTTGATCCAACTAGGCAAAATAGATTATTTTATAAACATGCAAATATGTTACACACAATTTCTAGGATTATGACACTTCAATATCACGAGAAACACCATAATCATAAAAATATCGCATTTCTCCAATTTTGAGCCCCCTTGCTATATAATAGTAACAGTTTATTAGATTTCATAATGGATGCCCAATAAATGGAAAGTATACTTGGTAATTTTACTTTTTATTTTATATTGAATTTGATATAAAATGTATTGAATTATTACTCTCATATAATAGAGGGGTCTAAATTTGGGTAAATATGGTATTTTATATATTATGGTGATCATGGTGCTGAATTATCATAATTCCAAAAGTAATGGCTTTCTTCAAATGTTGAGCCCATCTGTGCAATATGAGAGCTATAAATACAATTTTCACATTCGATATAATATAAAATAAAAAAAAATTGATGTGCTCCATTCACAAGCCCTTCTCTACATCTCTATAAAACTATTTTTAATAAGCTCATGATTCTATTTCATGCTAATCGAAATAAACATTAGCAGAAACGATTTTATTATAGTTCCTGGTAGGTAGAAGGGAAATAAGGGATACACTAGGCTAAACCGACAAACAAATGCTTTAAAATATGGTTGTTATGATATAGAAAAACGATTCTCAAATTCCCGTATCAGAAAAGTGTATAAGTATTTTAAATCTGAAATCAGTAATAAGGAATATCTTCAACCTCAGGAAAACATGAATATAACTTAAATTGTTTGTTTTAACGAGTTCTGCATGTTTTGTTTAGTACGCTTTTGTCTATTACTTACAGTTTACCAGTTATGCGATTCTTCGTGTCGCTTCCTTGGAAGATTCTGAACTTAAATACCACGTTTCTCGTTTTTGAGCTCTGCTGTCCACAGACACACACGCGTACCAACATTTTTCTTGAAATGCTTTTTTTGGGATTCAGGGGGTCCGGTATTTCCGGTAAAATCTCGGTATATAATTTTTGAGTGGATTACTATATCTTCTCTATACACCATGTATATTGTATATATAGAGTAAAAAGCATTTTTGAAAAATCTTATGTGTTCCATTCACATGACTTTCTCTACATCTCTACAACAAATTATTGTTAAAAAGCTTATGCTTCTATTTACTTCATGCTAATCAAGAAAAAATTATCAGAATTCGTATTATTACTTGCTTCCGTGTAAATAGAAGGAAAATAAGGGAGCACCATAGGCTAAAGTGATATTCAAAAACTGGTTGCTATGTGATTGAAGGTCCTTTGTATGGACAGGAATTGACAAATTCTCGTATGAGAAAAGTGTAAGTAGTTTAAAGCTGAAACTAATTACAAGGAATATCTCAAACATGGTCAATTCCACAAAAACATGTATGTAACATAAATTGTGTGTTTTTAACGAGCTCTACATTTTTTGTGTCCTAAGATTTTGTCCCTTCTTACGGTTTACCAGTTATGCAAAAGTCATCTAGAATAAAGATGTATTCAGAGGCTGCTCCCGGAAAATTCAAGATATACACTTTATTTGGGATGTAAATACCTTTAGTATACGATATTTTAGTCAAAAGTCTTAGAGCCATTTTTGAGAAAATCAAAATGTTCGAAAAAGGTTCCATGTAAAGGGTAGTTTATGGTGGGGAGATTTTCTTGAAAATCTTCGTGTCGTATCCTTGGAAGATATTAAATCTAAGTACCAAGTTTGGTATTTAATGGTATTTTTGTTTTTGAGCCATGCTGTCCACAGACACACACACGGATCTTTTTCTAAAAAGGCTTCTTTTTAATTCAGGGGGACCCAAAATATGTATTTCCGATGAATCTCGGTATCAAATTTTTGGGGGCATTACAATACCTTCTCATAAACTATGTACATAGTACGTGTAGAGAAACTAAAAATCTGATGTGTTCCAATTACGTGAGTTTCTCTACATTTACTTAACAAATGATTGTTAAAAAGCATATACTTTTATCTACTTTATGATAATCGACATAACCATTAGCAGAAATTGTCTTAATTACTTGCTTCCTTGTAAGTAGATGAGAAATAAGGGAATACACTAGGCTAATACGATAGTAAAATTTTTTAAAAGCTGGATGCCATGAGGTTTTTTTTTTTTTTTTTGGACAATGTTTAACGCCCGCTTTTACTACTTGTGGCACCGCAGGCAATGCCACTGATGATATATGGAATGAAGATGGAGCGCCGCTGGAATGATATGGCGGAGGAAACCGGAGAACCTGGAGAAATCCCGTCCCTGCGCCGCTTTGTCCACCACAAATCATCTCACATGCGGTCGCTTGGTGAGAGGCGGGTGGTTTAACCATTTGGCCCGGCGCGGCCTGCCATGAGGTTGAAATCCTATTCTGTGCAGGGCCAGGAGTCTACGCCTTACCGCGTGAAAAAAGTTTAAACATTTTAAATCTGAAACAAATAACAAGGAATATCTCAGAAATGGTAAACTCCACAAAAAAAAAAAAAAAAAAAAAAAAAAAAAAAAAAACGTATATAATATAAATTGTGTGTTTTAATGTGATCTACGGTTTCTGTGTAGTAAGTTTCTGTCTATCTCTTACAGTTTACCAGTTACGCAAAATTCAGCAAAATTCATTCACAAGAAAGAGGCCTTTAGAGACTACGCCCAGAAAATCCAAGATATCCATTTTATTTGCATTATAAATAGCTTTTATATGCAGATTTTTAATCAAAATCGTTAGAGCTACTTTTGAGAACTAAATTTTCGAACTTTTTTACAAGAAAAGGGTAGTTTAGGGTGGGGGGATTTTTCTCTAAATCTTGTGTCGCATCCCTGGAAGATATTAAGTTCAAACACCATGTTTGGTATTTTACCAACTTTTCGTTTTGTGTTATCGTGTTCACAGACACACGGACACACACGGACCTTTTTACAGAAATGCTTTTTTTGGTCACACGGGACCCTAAAACATGTATTTCCGGTGAAATATCGGGATCGCATTTTTGGGTGGAATGCAATACCTTCTCTATATACATAGTACGTCTAGAGAAAGTAAAAATCTGCTGTGTTCAACCCTTTTAAAAGCTGGTCGCTATGTTAAACAATTGAGGTTCGGTTAGCTTGCGTGGTCCCGTTTGAGAAAAGTTAGGTGGTACAAAACTAAAACCAACAACAAGGAATATCTCAAAAATGGTGAACTGTACAGGAAAAATGTGTATGACATAAATTATGTGTATTAACGAGATCTACATTTTTTAGCTTTAAGCTCTTACGGTTTAACCGTTATGCAAAATTCTGCAAAAATCATCCAGAATAAAGAGTTCTTCAGAGGCTGTTCCAGAAAATTCTAAATGCTATTTGTGATGTAAATATTATTACTATACTGCATCGTTAGAGCAATTTTTGCAAAAAATAAAATTTTCAAAAAGTTTTCCATGTAAAGTGCAGTCTGTGGTGGGGGGGGGGGGGGCTTTTGTGTCGCATCCTTAGAATATACTAAACACAAATACCAAGTTTTGTTTTAACTGTCTTTTCGTTTTTGAGCTATGTTATCCACAAACACACACATACATAAACTCGCACCTTTTTTTCTAAAAATGCTTTTCCGGTCTCAAGGGAGCTCAAAACAGTTTTCCGGTAAAATCTCGACACCGAATTTTTGGGTGGAATACGATACCTTCTCTAGCTACTATGCACATTGTATGTGCATATGTATTAGAGAAAGCAAAAATGCATTTATGTCTTTATAAAATAATATGCTTTCCATAGTTGAGCCAAGTAACACATTGGTCCAAATTAGTTCCATTTTATGTTAAAATGCTCAAAACTATAATATTAGGATAAGACTTCGTGGAAATAATTAATCGAATATAAATGATCATGAATGAGAATTGAATGTGATATTCAAATTTGAAAGTTATTTTAAATTAAAAAGTGTCCAGAATTAATGCCACCACTGTACATATGAAAATGGCAAAGCATATATATATATATATATATATATATATATATATATATATATATACTAAATTCAGAAAGTTTCTCGTACGTATTTTTTTTCACCGAAACAAAATATAATGAGGCTTATGCCATTTCAGGTGTTAGCAGCATTCTTTAGATCACTTCTATAAACGTCGTAACCTAATGAAAGAGACTAGCGAAAAAATGAAATGGCGTGTTATTTATGGACGCTCTATAACGGCTGTGGTTCTCAGCGTCCCAATCTAAATTGAGCGTGAAAGACCGCTTAATTTTGCTCTATAAGGCTTGAGGTTCTTTTACGTGCCGTAAATCTACAACACGGGGCCAACGGCTTTACTTCCCTTCTGAAGGAAGCCATGCTAAGGATTTTTACACCCAAAAAAATCCACCGTCCTCCGCCGGGCTTGAACCATCGACTAGCGAAATAGTGTCACGTAATAATGATAGTCTTAAACATATCAACATGATTTAACCGTATCTCTTCTACGAATTTAACAAACAATTACTTTTTGTGTAGAATATATATAAATAGAATAGGCATGGCTAGACTACAAGAATCGCGTGATTTCAGTTCGCACCGCAACCTATTTCATTTACTACGTGTGAAAGTTTCATGACTGTATATAATAAATACAATGCTTTGGTCATAAAACTTCAGAATGTGAGATACAAAACAACGCACAAATATCAAAGTGTTTTGTTACACAAATCTCCTCCCGAGGCACTATGAAGGCTTTGAGATGCTTGTGAATATTTTAAAAACTTGTCTATGCCTAGCATAAATGATTTTCAGCGAATGCTGAAAAACTGTGTTGAGAAGATTTCAGAAAATGGTTTCCAGGGATTTCTAGACGCTTTACACATATAAGTGTGTCATAACGGAAGGAAATTATTTTGAAACGAAAAGTATGTAAATTATTTCGGTATTATTTAAAAATTCCGGAAGCTCTTTGAGTCTAGAAGTATAATAAGTATAATAACATTCCTACTTAGAGATGAGGTGAGGGGGGAGATCAGCTAAAGCAGATTGAAGAGGCCTTCGGAGACCATTTACAGAGAATTCAAAATATAAATAAGGTATATTCCAAATAAAAATGTCTTAAGGATATATTTTAATCAAAATGATTATATCTATTTTTGAGAGAATCAAAATATTATAAAATATTTTACCTAAAAGGCATTTTGGGCTAGAGGGATTTTCCTTTAAAATATTCATGCCACATCCACAACTTTTCGATTTCAAATTATGCTTTTCACGCACACAAACACACACACACACATATATATATATATATATATATATATATATATATATATATATATATATATATATATATATATTAGGCCAGGAAGCCACTGAACATAGAACTTGTAGAACAAAGAACATATATATATACAGAAAGAGAGAGAGAGAGGAGAGATAGGCAGGGAGACACAGAAAGACGCGCGAATTTTAAAATGCTTTTTACTTTCTCTACACGTACTATGTACATAGTGTATAGAGATGGAATTGCATTCCATCCGAAAATTCATACAGAGATTTCACCGGAAATACGCGTTTTAGGGTTCTCTGTATCCAAAAAAACATTTTTATAAAAAGATCCCAAACACGAAAAGTCGGTAACATACCAAACTTGGTATTTAAGTTAAGTATATTTCAAGGATGCGACACGAAAATTTTTAGAAAAATCCCCCTATTCCAAATTAACCTTTACATTGAAAAAATTTCGAAACTTTTGATTTTCTCAAAAATGGCTGTAACGATTTTGATTAAAATACCGAGTATTAAAGATATTTGCATGACAAATAAAATGTAATCTTGAATTTTCTGGGACTAGCCTCTGAATACCTCTTTTTTCTGTATGAAAATAACCGAATTTGGCATAACTGCAAGAGATAGACAAAAACATACTACACAAAGAAAGTAGATATCGTTAAAACACACACCTTATGTCATATAATTTTTTTGTGGATTTAACCCTTTTTGAGATATTCTTTGTTATTAGTTTCAGTTACAAAATAATTCTCATACGGGAATTTATCAACTCCTGGCAATGCCAAGAAACAGATTTTATCACTTTAGCCTAATGTATTCCTTTATTTCCCTTCTACTTACAAGAAAGCAAGGACTAAGACCATTATTCTGATAATGTTTATCTCGATTAGTATGAAGTAGATGGACGGATAAGCTTTTTAACAATAATTTGTTACCGAGATATGGAGAAAGTCATATGAATGAAACACATCAGATTTTTTAGGTTTCAGTGAGGCTCAAAACATATGTTTTCGGTGAAATTATAGCATCAATTTATGTGTGGAATATAATACCTATTTCCCCTACTTACTTCACATAATTTAATAACATGGACATTAGAGATCAATTATGTATAACTAAATATTAGCGAGGTCTTTGTTTATTTCAGTTTCTTGTAAGATACAAAATTGCTTTCAATTTATATCTACTTCTACAAATTCCAGTGTCCAAATTTTTTTTCTATGAGTATTTATAGCGAAATAAAAAATTATGTTATTGCTATTTTCTTTTCCCTGCATTGGTTTCAAAATCACTAAATTTGAATTCAATTAAGCAATAAAACTTAAGATCAACAAAATGGATATCAGTTGCTTTTAAAGATATTGGTTAGATTAATGTGGTACCTACCGTACCATTTGCCGGGATCAGTATCACAGAGTTGATGAATGTCAGAATAAATATTCTGTTAAACCTTAGACGGAACATGATGACAGCAGTAGTGTTGCAAATATAAACACCATTTTATTTAGGAGCACCTAGTATTATATTCCAAATCTGCCTATTTACAAAGCTATTACGTCATGCTATACAATTTATAAAAGACAGGATGCCTCAGTGATAGCCATCGCCCACCCTCCCACCAACGGCTGCTAAAATGCCTATATAGGGACCTGATGGGAGTTAAACCAACCGCAGAATACATTTTTTTTTTTAAACCGTGTTTCCTTCTTTTTTGCAAACTAGGCGTTTTCATTGGCATCGAGTGGTACTTTTCCTGAACAAATAAATCAAAACATAATATTAGGCAAAGCAGGACATTCTTAAAAACTATCAATTCAAACCAGTAATTAATTCCTGAGTTCGTGTTACAAATACTTCCAATATACGTATATGTTGTTTCAGATTGCAAACTTTTATTTTTTTAAAAAATATATGTTGCCTTGTGTACTCATTCTGCAACAAAATATCCTTACAAAAACTTAATCTTTTATCGAATTCATATTAAGAGAGATAAACATTTGAGAATAGTTATTTATGATATAAGTATTAAAAATCTGATGTGTTCCATTCACATGACCTTCTCTACATCTCTGCAACAAATTATTCTATTTGCTTCATCTAATTGAGAAAACATTAGCAGAAATAGTCTTATTACTTGCTTCCTTATAAGCAGAAGCGAAATAAGGGAATATAAGAGGATAAAGTGATAATCAAAAGCTGGTTGCTATGTGGCTGAAGTTCCTTTGTTTGTATGGACACGAGTTAACAAATTCCTGTATGAGAAAAGTATGTTTTTCAAAGCTGAAACTAAAAACAAGGAATATCTCAAAAACGATCAACTCCAAGAAAAAATATTATATAACACAAATTATGTGTTTTAACGTGCTATACATTTTTTGTGTTTTAAGTTTTCGTCCATCTCTTACGGTTTAGCAGTTATGCAAAATTCCATAAAATTCATCCAGAATAAAGTAGTCTTCAGAAGCTATTCCTAGAAAATTCAAGATATACATTTTTATTTTTGAGGTAAATATCTTTAATACACGATATTTTAATCAAAATCGTTAGAGCCATTTTTAAGAAAATAAAAAATTTCGAAATTTTTTCCATGTAAAGCGTAGTTTGGGGTGGGGGACTTTTTTAAAATCTTCTTGTCGCATCCTTGGACGACACCAAATTTAAATACCAAGTTTGGTATTTAATGGTCTTTTCACAGACACACACATACTCACACACACACACACCACACACACACACACACACACACACACACACACACACACAGACACACACCGGACAGTTTTCCAAAGATGCTTTTTTTGGATTCAAGGGGTCTCAAAACATATATTTCCGGTGAAATCTCGGTATCGAATTTTTGGGTGCAATACAATACCTTCTCTATACACTATGTATATAATATGTATAGAGAAAGTAAAAATCGTGTTTTATATATTGTGAATAGGAAGCTTGCTAAACGAGGCCGTAGGCATTTTAGTACTGTATCTTAGCATCAGTAATGAGCAAAGCTGACCGCTGGTGGATATCAATTACTTTTTTTTTATTTATTTATTTATTTTATTTATTTTTTTATTTTTTTATTATGCAGTTCCGGAGTCCGCTAAAGTGTGCGACTCGCATTCGGAAGACAAACTCCCGGGGCCGCCCAACCTGACCGCAGATATTCGCGTAGTTTCGCTAAGCGAATGGATCATTTTATCCTCGAATTTTCATACCATTCCCTTCATCACTACATTTCATTTCCTTTTTCTTTACCTCCATTCCAGGCATTGGACTAATCACCCATCCTGAATATGTATGCTATGATCCAAAGTTGGCTTGTTCCTCGACGGCTTATTGACCCAAGGCATTGATTTGTAAGTCCTAGGGTCTTACAAAGTGGGGCTAATCCGCTGAAGAAGAAAACAAGAAGAATTGTATAACACAGAGACAATGCTAGTTCAGCATAATAATATGAGGAGCTATGACTGGTAGGGATTTATGAGTCACGAAAACCAACATTCCACACTTTTCTGTGTCGGTTGGATTGTTACTCATCTCCGACCTCTGAGTGCATGTGAGCCGGTAGTCAAACCTTGACCCTTCAGAGGTTTTTTATTATTATTGTTATCAACAATTATTATTATTGTTGTTGTTGTTGTCATCGTTGTTGTTGCCGTCATCGTTGTGGTCGTAATTGTTGTTGTCTTCAGTGTTGTCGTCATTGTTGTCGTCGTTATTGTTGTTATTGTTGTTGTGTTTGTGGTTGTGGTTGTCGTTATTATCATTATCCTTATTTTTCTTATTCTTATTAGTATTATTATCGTTATTATGACCACTACTGTTATTATTAGTATTTATATCATTGTTGTTATTATTGTTAGTATTGTTATTATTATTACTATTAATACTAATTTTATTGTTACATTTCAATTTATCTGTTCCATTCACATGACCCATTCTATCTGTTCTGTCACATATTATTCTTCAAAAAGCTAATTTTTCTATGTGCTTCAAGCTGATCGAGATGAACATTACTACTTCCAATTAGATACAACGAAAATAAGAGAATTCACTTAACTAAAGCGACAGCCAAATCTTTTAAATGCTGTCGTTATACGATTATCACTAATATTTGGTTCTCTTTCAATGGGCAGGAGTAAAACTAAAGGAATATGAAACGGATGAAGACTTTCCGTTTGAGAAAACTCTGCGTATTTTAAGATTGAAACAAAGAACAAGAATATCTCGGACACTGTTAACTTTACAAAAAATGCACATGACTAAATTATGTTTTAAAGATCTGCTATTTTATGTAGTGTGCTTTTGTTATCTCTTACGGGTTCCAGTTATGCAAAAATCATTGAGAATGAAGATGACTTCAGGGGCTATTCCCAAGAAATTTAGGATATACCTACATATTATTTGTCATATAAACACATTTAATATACGGAATTTTAATCAAAATCGTTAGAGCCATTGTTTAAATAATAAAAAATTCCAAAAAAATGTTCGTTGTAAAGGGTAGTTTGGGATGTGGGGATTTTCCAGAAAATCCTCGCATCTCATCCTTGGAAGACACTAAGATTAAATACCAAGTTTGGCGTTAAACCTACTTTTCGTTTTTGAGTTATGCTGTTTACTCACACACACACACACCTTTTTCTAAAATATTTAGTTTGTTTTCAGGGTCCTCAAAACTCGGCATAAAATTTTTGTGTTGAATACAATACTTTCTCTATATACTATGTAGGTTGTGTATATGTGCTGGAGAAAGTAAAAGTAAAAATGTATTTCATTTATAGTATATGAGGTTCTCTGAGATGATTTTTTAAGTGGTTGGTAATATCGGCCGATGAATGAACTTGGTGACATGATCACGGGGTCCATAGCGCTTAAAGCTGCTCGACATTCATTTTCTTGAAACAAGGGAAAGCTCCGAAAAAAAAAAAAAAAAAACGTATTCAATTTACTCACCCTAAGAGAAATTCGAACTCGCGACTCTTTGAATATGAGGCAAACACGCTATCCCTACACTACCGAGGCGAAATTTGGCATTTCTAATTTGATATGTTTTCTATACAATTTGTTTTTAACATTGTAAATTATTTTAAAATGTTAATTGTGTGGTTATACTTTGTCTAACGTGTTACATTCACATCACTTTCTATATTTATTAAAATGCTTATTCTTCCATCTACTTCACGCTTATGAAGATAAATATTGGTAGAAGTGGTCCTATTACTTAGTTTCATAAAGCTAGTTGCTATGTGAAACAATTGTAATTCGGTTCTCTTTGCATGGCTAGACGTAAAACAAAAGAGATATGAAACGCATGGCGACTTCTCGTTTGAGAAAAGTATAAGTGTTTTTAAAACTGAAACTGATAACAAGGAATAACACAGAAATGCTTAAGTCCACAAAAATGTATAAATTGAGCGTTTTAACGAGACCTAGTTATTATTTAGTAAATTGTAGTCGATCTTTTATGTTTTACCTGTTATGCAAAATCATCCGGAATGAAGAGGTTTTCAGAGGCTATTCCCAAGAAATTCAAGATATACATTTTATTTGTCATTAAAATATCTTTAAAGTACGGGTTTTAATCAAAATTGTTACTGCCATTTTTGAGAAAGAAAAACATTGAAAAATGTTCCATGTAATGGGTATTTTGGGGAATTTTCTTGAAAATCTTCGTATCGCATCCTAGGTTTGGTATTTAACGGACTTTTCATTTTTGAGCTGCGTTGCCCATTACACACACACACACACACACACACACACACACACACACACACACACACAAGGAGAAGGCATGTCGGAATTATGGTGGACAAAGCGGCGCAGGGGCGGGCTTTCTCCGGGTTCTCCGATTTCCCCCACCATCACATTCCACCGGTGCTCCATCTTCTTTCTATGTATTATCAGGGCCATCGCCTGTGATTCCATAGTAGTGAAAACGGGCGTTAAATACTATCGAAAAAAAAAGAAACACACACGAACGTTTTTTTTAAAAAAGCTGATGGTTTCATTCACATGGCTTGCTCTACATCTCTGTAACAAATAATTGTTCATGCTAATCGAAGTAAACATTATCAGAAATTGTTTTATTACTTACTTTCTTGTGAGTAGAAAGGAAATAAGAGAACACACTAGGATAAAGCGATAATCAATCTTTTAAAAGCTGGTTGTCATGTGGTTGAAATTCTTTTTGCATGGCCAGCAGCTCGCACATTCCCATATGAGAGAAGTATACGTTTTTTAAAGCTGAAACCAATATCAAGGAATATCTCGAAAATTGTCAACTCCACGAAAAAAAAAAGAAAAAAACTTGTGAGTTTTAAGGAAATCTATATTTTTTGTGAGTAAGTGTTTGTGTATATCTTATGGTTTACTAGTTATGCAAAATTCAGCAAAGTTCAGTCATTATAAAGAGGTCTTCAGAGGTTATTCCCAGAAAATTCAAAACATATATTTGATTTTTATATAATATCTTTCATATACGGTATTGTAATAAAAATACTTCAGGCTTCTGACCCCTAGGCATTCGTCCTACATCAGGGATGAGTAGGCCGACTACGAAACGAGACGAATTTTAATCAAATAGAGACATCAACATTTTCGAAACATTTTCCAAGTACAGGATAGTTTGAGGGGGGGGAGGGGAGGGAGATTTTTCTCCAAATCTTCTTGTAAGATACTAAACTTAATTACCAATTTTGGTATTCCGACTTTTTGTTTTTGAGTTATCGTGTTGACAGACACAGGAACACACACACACTCATGGACCTTTTTCTAAAAACCTTTTCTTTGGTTACAGCGGACCCTAAAGCGAGTATTCCGGTGAAATTTGGTAACGAATGTTTGCGTGGACTGCAAAACCTGCTCTACTCACGTATCATGTGCTATGTAGACAAAGTAAAATGCCCTATGCATTAGGGAATCCTCAAAACATATCTATACCTATTCGATATCGAATTTTTGAGTGGAATACAATGTCTTCTCTAGCTACTATATACTGCATAGTAAATAGTAGTCTTTTTTTTTTTTTTAAACAAAATACAGTTCTGGAGTCCGGTTGAGACCGCTGTATACCCCTCTTCTATTTACCTGTTTTTTTACTTTATCTATACGTACTATATACGAGTACATAGTGTATAGGGAAGGTATTGTATTGCACCCAAAAATTCGATACCGAGATTTCACCGGAAATATATGTTATGAGACCCCCTGAATACAAAAAAACATTTTAGTAAAATGTCCGTGAGTGTGTCTGTCTGTCTGCGTATATATATATATGTGTGTGTGTGTGTGTGTGTGTGTGAGTGAGTGTGTGTGTGTGTGTGTGTGTGTGTGTGGCCGTGGACAGCATAGCTCAAAAACGAAAAGACCGTTAAATACCAAACTTTGTATTTAAGTTTGGTATCGTCCAAGGATGCGACACGAAAATTTTCAAAAAAACTCCCCCATCTCAAACTACCCTTTACGTGGAAAAATTTTCGAAAATTTTGATTTTCTTAAAAATGACTAACGATTTTGATTAAAATATCGTACCTATATTACAGATATTTACCTGACAAATAAAATGTATATCTTAAATTTTCTGGGAAAGCCTTTGAAAATTACTTTATTCTGGATGAATTTTACGGAATTTTGCATAACTGCTAAAGCGTAAGAGTCGGACATAAACTTCTGCTTATAAGAAACCAAGTAATAAGACTATTTCTGCTAATTTTTTCTCGATTAGATGAAGCAAATAGAATACTTTGTTGCAGAGATGTAGAGAAAGTCATGTGAATGGAACACATCAGAATTTTTTTTACTTTATTTGCTGTATGATTACTGTATTGCTGTTTTCTTTTGTTACACACACATATACGCAAATATATAACATCCATGCCCAAGAATGATGAAAGTAAACAAAGCTACTCTAGAGCTTAGTAGCAGTATACGCCTCTGGTTGCCCCTATATATATACCGAAAATCCACACATTTTGTGTGTGTGTGTGTGTTTTCGAACCCAGGCCCATCTGATGTCTCGCAGGTACATCGCGCTTCAAACTGCTTCTAACAATTGAAAGCGACCTTCACAGAAGCATACAAAACTGTTGACAGTAACAGGCGGTGAACTGCAGGGGCGACATTTTAATTTTTTGTGACGCATGAGGGAAGCGGGTTTCATTGACGTCATGTAAAACAGGTTTTTCACTGGATGGTTTTAACACAAACCAGGAACACGATAGCAGATATGTGAATATTTCTGATGCCAGTTGATAATGAACAAAAACATGGATTTACTAGGAATAAATTTCCGGTAAGCTGTAACCTTCGACAACACGTAACATAGGAAGGGGGAAATCGCCAAAGGGCAGATTTACAGGTAACCACGTGATTGTTAGGCTTGTGCAGAAATGCAAATAACACAGACTCAAAGAGAGAGAGAGAGAGAGAGAGAGAGAGAGAGAGAGAGAGAGGAGAACGTTGAAGGAGAGAAATAACATAGGAATGGCGTGAAAATACCCGAATTTAGTGATGAATTCTACTTTCTCTTGTGCTTACCTATAGTAATCTAAAAGAAATATTGCATTTCATCCAAATATTTTATACCCAGGTTTCATCGGAAATACAGGTTTTAAGATTCGCTAAATCCCTTTCTTCTTTCCCTGATTTTACCCTTCTCGTATGTAGGACTTACTCTCTCAGGAGTTACAAACTAGCGCCTGGGATCAGTGACTCTGAATCAAGAGAAGCCAGAAAGAGTGATCAGTCTGATGCCTTGTATGAAAGTGGATGATATGAAATGACATGAAATGGATGGCGAGAGAAACCGCAGAAAACCCACCTAGACGTCGCTTCGTCCACCACAAATCCCATATGCGGTCCCCTGGGATCGAACCACTGGGCCACGGAGCCACCCCATTCCCTGAACCCAAAAAATTAAAATAAAAACATTTTTTTTAAAACGGTGTGTGTGTATGAGTGTGTGTGTGTGTGTGTGTGTGTGTGTGTGTGTGTGTGTGTCTGTCTGTCTGTGAACAGCATAATTCAAAACGAAATCTTGGTAAATATCGAGTTTGGTATTTAAGTTTAGCATCTTCTAAAGATATGACTTGAAGACTTTCAAGAAAAATCCTCCATCGTGTATTTAACGAAATATTAGAAACCAGAGGAAGAACAAACTGAAAGGCGCAATATCACTTCCACAAAATGGAATGACTCAGCGAGTAACGTCTGTGAGACCGTGGTATTTTATTTATCTTTATATATATATATATATATATATATATATATATATATATATATATAAATACAGTTCCGGACTCTTGTCAGAACTCCATCACTGTATCCCTTCCCCCCCCCCTTTTTCCTTCGTTTTCATTTTCCCAACATTTTCTTCGTTTTTCTATTTGTTTACTGTTTGCTTTTTTTTTCCGCTTTCTTCTAATACACATATACAGATACACATTTACAAACACCCATCCACAATCCCCGGCACCACGAAGCACCAAAGCTATTGTCTGTTCACTCTTAGGTTGATCCGCGCCAAAACAAATCCACATGGTCATTGCACCGCGGTACAACACAGTATCGGTGCACGCAGGAATGTAATCCCATGCTAACTATGTAAATTACAGAATGAATTTATTGTTAAATGGTATATAATATTCTACACAAACACCTAAGACATCTGAAACGCGAAAAGTGGTTACACCCGAGGGAAAAAAAGAAAGCATGTGAAATGCAATTCGCGTAGTAGTGCACAACTTCTTTATTTAAAAATAAGCCGTCAACAGCTGATAAAATGCTAAATGCAACGAAAGAAGAAAGGTTGCTTTGGGAGAAGGATAGTTTAAGTGACACCAGACAGCTATTCTGATCTGAGGGGAATAAAGTCGTTTCCAGAGAGCGAATACATTTGTAAGTTAACGCATATGTGTTATTTTTTTCGCCCGTGTTTTTAAGAGCTAATTATTACATGTGCACCCATTTATTTTATGACTATCAATGATATCACTATTATACGTGACAGAATATTTTATACACCGTTTAAGTTGTCGGAATAAGGGTCCTGTTTGTTTTACATTACAATATGCCACATGTACGAACCACATGGTCGTGAAAGTATGACAGCATTTCTGGCGCGAATGGCGGAAGGTTACATTATAACGGTGCACTGGTCGTCTGGGTTTTGTTTTGACGAGGATCAACTTAAGGCTGAATAGATAATAGGTACTTGAGCGAGCGAGCGCGGCCATGGGGACCAGCATGTGTTCGGGAGGTTCGATCCTGGCGACTGCTCTCTCTGACCCATGAGCTTCTCGTGATTTCCTCGGGTCCGCAGAGGACATTGCATTTTTTTTTTTTTCGGGCGTAAAAATCCTTAGCATGGCTTCCTTCGGAAGAGAAGTAAATCCGTTGGTCTCGTGTTGAAGATTTACGGCTTGCAAAAGAACCTCAGGTCTGAAAAAGACCTCTGAGCAAAATCAAATGGTCTTTCACGTCCATTATAGAGGGACGCTGAGAACAGTTAAAGTGCGTCCATAAAAAAAAAAAAAAAAAAAACTCAATTTAATTTAACTTTTAAGCCACAATATTCCTGTCCAATATTTCCTATACATACCAATCCCTTATCATCTGTTTCAGGGCTAAAAGACCATGTGACATTGTTCGGCGAGTTGGGTTGGGAGGTGGTTGTGGTTGTATAAGGGTTCTTCCTGTCGTCGTGGGGATCCTTCTGGTGGGACGCCCCATCAAAGTGCCACCGGGGTTCAGAGATTTGCGAAAGCGTTCTATATGGAAACGTTAGGGACCCCATCCTTGCTTGCGCCCATCGTCATCCGGATGTGATCGCCCTTAGATTTTGTTCCCTCATCCTTCCCTCCCAGTGGACACTTTAGTCACAAAGAATAACAGTGGTCTACATCCGATACTGCGCCCCACTGACCGAGGCCCCGTCCGCGAAAATCCTAATCCTAATATCGCTTCCGATTAAGCAAGTAATTAATAATTCATCACGTGTCTCAAAGGTTGTTTTCCTAGAAAAAGGGTCAAGGGGACAACCTGAACATCAGGAACACAACATTGTCCTTTCCCGGTAGGTTCCTCTTCCTTGTCTGGACCTTCGGGATCCTTTATATCAGGCATGGGCATTACATTTTACTGATTCACTAACCAGAAATGGTTATGGTTATTGACCTTCCCGCATAATACAACAAATATCGTTGCGTAAGTTCGGTGTATGTACAATCCGGTGCACGGAAATGTGCCGATGCTGTTAGTGTCTTTTGGTGTGTTTCTTTATTACATGTTGGCGGGCCCTTTTCAACATTTATGTTCCACACCATCCTGGATGTGTGCAAAACTTCTATTGGTTTGTATTCAAGTCCTACATACAAGTAATGTCCGATTAACAAAGTGCGTGGCCAAGGTGAGTAGTAGTAGGGGAAGGTTAGGAGACAATTTAACCCGAGTGGAACGATTGCCAACATCGCTGTCTGGATGTATCCGATTGATTTAAGGACACAACTCTGGGATTCGGAGACCAAAGAAGGATAAGGGTGGGTAGCACAAACGGCAACACATCTTTGTTATACTATAGATACTATTTGAGGTGAGCAAAACAACTGCGCTTATTGAGCAAGGACATTGCGCTGCAAGGGCTGCAGAACTTTATGAAATATCTCCACGATCAGTTCAAACTGGTGGAAGATATATCAAGAACGGGAATAGATACTTTACACACAAACCAGGAAGGGCCATTTACTATAAACATAAAATGCATTCAATTTACACTGAATGCCTACAACAATAAATTCAACAAAAAGTATAATAGTGCCCTAGAGGCATCGGGTATCCACACTAAAGCAGGGCGAGACGTTAATTAGCGCTGCAAGACAATCGCTTATTAATACGAGTACTTCAAGAAGAATTCAGCAGATGCACATTTCCCTGGATCCCTGCCCCCTAATGCACGAAGTTTAGCTGTATTGCTTTTTGTCACGAGTATGTTGGTCATTCCTTGTAGAATACAATATTTTCAGACGAAAAGGTATTTTCAATATCGTTTATCGGTCAAAATAAGCATCTAGATTTGACCCTCAATACTTGCACAAAGACAAAGATGTGGACGCGTTGGTGGATTTCCGGTAGATGAGGGGGCGTACAAATTTAAATAACCAGCAACAGAAAACATGTTACCAAGTTTGAGCATTTTGTTTGAAACTAGTTCTATTCAGTTTAAATAGAACTATTTGCAATCATGAACATGACGTTTAGCTTGCTCCCTGGGTGCCTAAGAGCCCGGATTTAATTCCATAGAAAATGTGTGGGCAGAGATGCAGAAAGAGATGAACAGAGTTGTTGATCGCAACAGACCTGACAAAGTGATCAGCAATGGGAAATGGGTGAAACTGCCTGGGACGAACGTATAATTCACAGAAATACTTGTAGAGCCTAATTAGTTCAGTATTACGCAGAATGAATGATGTTATAAGGAACGGAGGTCGTAGATTAATTACTAGAAAATTAATTTCACTTAAGTTCCAAGATCGCCTTTTTGTTTTCTTCCTTATATTTGTCTACTTAATGATAACATGCTTTAGGAATTCTTTTGTATGTTCGGCATATTTCGTGTATTTTGAGCTTTAGTTCACAGCGGCTTATTTCGTAATGAAATGAAGTGATTCTAAGTAATTATGTGTAATGTGGAGTTTAATAGGTAAAACATGAATTTACTTCATACCTCATCCCCTTCTCTAGAAAAATATGTTTCATTACCTATTCGAAAAGGATTGGCAATCTGACTTTTGCTCCTTTCCTGAACAACCGCTGATACTATAATCAAATAAAGATGTGGCGCATTACGAATTATATGTTTCACTGCATCTAAAACTGTCTGGGTCTCTGTTTTGCCTCCGCCATTGCGAAACAGAGCGCAAGCGCATGAATTGGGGGCGTGGCATTTTTATGTTCTCTAACACGTATGTACACAATTACACAATTATTATCATATATATATATATATATACTTTTTTTGAGTTCACCTTCCTTGCTATTTGTTTCAATTATAGACTACTTAAACTTTTTTCAAACGGTAAGTAATCTTTTGTTTCATTTATCTTTTTTTTTTTTTTTTTTAATCCTAGCCGTGCAATGATTAACAAATTTAAATTGTTTCATACAGCGACCGTCTTCTAAAAGATTTGACTATTGCTTTAGCCCAGTGTGTTCCCTTATTTCCTCCTACTTACAAGGACTGGTAATGTTTATCTTGATTGGCATTACGCAGATAAAAGAATAATCTTCTGTAAGAATAGTTAGTAGAACAGGTAGAAAAAGTCACGTGAATGGAACACATTCATTTTTTCTTGTATTTTGCAACTTTCTATAAAAGTTAATACTTTTTTACACAAACTAAAAGACAAATAATTACGAAAATTTAAAGAAAATTATATGTGATGACAACAGAGTAATTTTTATTTTCCCTACTTCGTACATAATGCATAAATAGAGAAAGTGTTGATTTTCATACAAAAATTCAAGATTTCACTGGAAATATAGTTTTAGAGTCCCTTGTAAAAAAAGAAAGAAAAAAGAAAATGATCTGTGTGCTGTGAACACATAACTCAAAAACGAGAAGTCTGTTAAATACCAAATTTGGTATTTAGTTCAGCATCTTCCAAGGATGCGATACGAAGATGTTTAAGAAAATGTCCACACTCCAAATTACCCTTTACATGGAAACATTTTGGAATGTTAGTCATGTTCAAATCCTTTTTCTTGTGCCCTTCTATTACTCCAATGTGTTGGTACTGCAGTAAAAAGATTTGTAAATCCGTTTTAGTGTTTAACTATTTATGAGTTGAAAAAAGTAGCAGATTTAAAACTCATACCTCGGCAGGAACAGGGGTTTTCAATGGTGAAATAATTATCAAAATTATTTGGGTGGTTTCTGAGGTTATTATATAAACCGTTTATCAAGCATAGATTAATACAAATTTAACGATAAAATGCATTTAACATTTGCCACATTAACACTTATAGAAATAAACATCTGATTTTAAAACTAAACAATTAGTTAATTTAAGGACGTTAAATCAAATTGAATTTTAGTCATTAACGCTCTGTAACTACTATAGTTCTCAGCGTTCCATTCAATTGGACGTGAAAAACAGCTTAATTTTGCTCAGAAGCTTCTTTATCAGGCTTGAAATTATTTTACGCACCTTAATTCTACGACACGGGACCACCGGTTTTACTTCTCTTCTAAAGGAATCCATGCTAAGAATTCTTACATCCGAAAACAAAAAAGATTAACGCCCTCCTCTGGATTTGAACCCGCGGCCTTGGGAACCCTTAGACCACGGAGGACGTTAAGGATGGTGGATAAGCTTTCTGAGGCACAGGAATAAAATAGTTGATAAAAACAATTGTGGGTTACTAAAATCATAGACTTAACAAATCTTTAAAATCCTCTTTATTTCATTTCCTAATTCTACTTTTCTTGCAGTCGAGCCACGAAAAATATGTTCCCAGTTAAATGTCAGCATATTGTTTCTAATATATTTACATAGTGTCGAGGTCATATTATAAGCGAAAATGGCGATGATGTGACATTTAACCTATTATAGCTATAATGAGCCTCACTACCAGGATATGAGCGTTAGTTCTAAAAAACAACAAATGCATTCATTAAAGATTTATTTGAGACAGTGACATGGTGCATACATATTACGTAGGACTTGTCGCAAAAAGAGGGAATTGAAGTAAAAAAAGAAAAGTAATGCGCAGTGAAACATTAACCAAGGTCTCTTCATTTCCTGTGAATTGTTCCAAAGTGCGTGTCTGACATGTTTTGATATATTCTTGATTTTGGATTCAGATTACTTTTATAGCTCTGCAGTAGTTCCCACGGTTCGTTTTAATTCACCCTTTTGTTATACGTTTTTAACGTTTTCACTCTGGCTTAGTTATAAAACCGTAACGTAAAATGTTGGCATCTAATACGGAAATGTACGTAAAATAAAATGCTAATTCAATCAGCGCTTCTTTTCTGAGAGTAATACTGAGAATCATAGCCTTTTGGAATCATATAGAAGGAAAGCGGAAAACATAAACCCTTTTAAAGACACGTTTTAAACATCAGACTCTTGCTTTTATTTTTTACTTTCTCTACTGCTTAAGCAGAGGAGTCATGTATTCCGCCAACAATCGATATCGATATTTCACTGAAATACAGTTTCGAAACTCCTTGAATCTAAATAAAGGTACTGTGTCTCTGCACACATTACTCGATCCCTTACCCTCCCGCTCAAGCTACGCTTTACACAAGGTTTGTTATCTTTCATTTTCTTAAAAAAGTTTCTGATGGTTTTTATTAAAGTATGATTAGTTTAAGTTATCTACACAATGAGAAATGAAGTAGTAGCTCGAATTTTCTGGTATTAGCCTGAAGTCTTCTTCATTCTGAATCAAAGTCTGCACACCGTAAGAGACAGACAAAAACTGTGGATCGAATGAAAGCTGCTAACTTATTAGTGGTTTGAACCATTTACATCTTATATTTAATTTATGTAGTTAAATAACACATTACTTTTTCGTTGTAAAAAGCCCATTTTAATTTTTATAAATATATTCAAAGATAATACATTAACTTAATAACAATACTCAGCAAACACTGTTAAATCAATGTTTGTGAAATAAAAATGGTTTGCAGCGTTAACCATTTCCAAGACATTTTTATTGCTGGTTTAAATTGTCAATACTTTACTTTTAACAGCAAAACTACCGATCTTTTTCTTTCGTGAATATGCATAGAACATAATGTCAAGGGGTTTTAGTTTGTGCTTTAATCCTAATAATTCATTGACTTTAACTTAAACTAATAAGTTTCAAAGTCATAAATAAAGGAATTAATCTTTAAGTCTTAGTATTTATATACGGCATCAAAATTGCATTCTACTCTCATACAATAACAACACTTGTCCACCTGTTATTAACAGGTTTTAATATCGGCTAAGCCTATCGTATTCCCTTTGCACCTACAGCTCAGACCTCATAAAGCTTCACCTGGTCAGTTACGTCAAGTAGACTATATTGGGCAATTTACAACATTATCACTGCTGCACGCTCACGTATTTTTGAAATACCAGTTCCGTCAGTTCGTGTCACTCGTGACATTGCCTAAGCGCAAATCACCTGTGAAGAATTGAGGCATATCCGCACCTAGAAGACTACTACGTTTACTTTTCAAATCTTGATGCTTGAAGATGATCTAGAACTCTTGTGTCGCTCTTCAAAATATTACGTCATTTCATACCACTTCTTCACAGAAGACCTCTCTTCGACTCATTACATAACCTGTCTCATCCGGGAATCGCAGGTTCTATAAAACTGATCCAGGAAGATTTTGCTGACCTTCACCCAAGCGTGATGCTACTTTATGGGCAAAAACTTGGATTCCCTGTCAACGCTGCAAGATATGCTGCCATATATCCAGAGTTATGATGGTCATTAAATAGAACATTTATGTGGAATAGCATCTACCTTGAAGGGTATCAACATCTCTTAACAATTGGGTAATTACTGATCCTTTTTACAGATGGACAGAGTGACCCCAATCAGTTGTGTCTACCTATAAGGGCAGATATATTGTTTCTTTTCTCCTTCATCTTGCTTTGTTATACTTAGTTATGCCATCACTTATTTGAACGTTTCTCTCATCTGAATCCAATGTTTATATTAGGATCATCTCATACCATCCAGTGCTAATGGTGCTGTTAAAAGATGGCACCGCTCTTTTAAATCCACCCTTATAACACAACTTACCTCGAACGCAGCAATCGCACCAACACTGGTAGCATAACTGGTGCATCGGGGTGCAAGATGTTGACCCGCTTTATGTTATTAATATCTGTTAAAGTACAATAAGCCATTGAGAAAAATTTGAGAACAATAGTTTTACTTTTGATTGTGTGAATTTCAATACTGATGTACCAAGCATCATCTGACAGGATGTATTAACTTTATAAACTGTCCTTGTAAACTAGTTGCCTATGTGAGCCACACATATCTTTGACACAATGGACAAGCATGAAAAGTCTTAGAATCTTTCTTAGTTGGGATAAAGTTCACACCTTCGCTTAGCATGCCGGCAAGCGTCTCCTGACAGTGCAGCAGCACGATTTTATTGTCTTCTCCTAAACCACGTAGTATGGCACCTCTTAGATATCTTTACAAATTCTTCCGCTGCATTCTACTTGATAGATAATCCATAATTGTGGATATCTCGTATGTTCTGTATCCGAGTTTCTGCTTCTGCCAACAGCTCTCACTCCTACACTTGACACATTATTTTCTGTTTCACTACAACTCCGCCAAACTTTTCCTCTTCATTCCAAACACTATAAACCCATACTGTTGCCAGTGCCTAATGTGAAGTTTTGTAACATGCAAGCGTAAAAATAGCAAATTGTACTTTACTCACTAGAGCGAAAAAATACATAATGTAAATACAGTGTTTATTTTAAACATTTTTAGGTAACAACTCTCATTTAGCAAGTTCCACTACATCATCTATTTTTGCTGAACTGTAACTTCATGTTGCAATATCTTCTAATTGAGCCATGTTTTTATTTTTTCAATTATTCAACGTGTTTCAAACAAGTAACTAAGCAAAGCATTCGTTCTCAGGCCGTAGAATTGTCATAGTCATCGTTATTCAATTATTTTAAATGCTTATTTAAACACAAATGATTAATCACTGTTGTGTGATAATTGTAACTCCTTTCTAATTTTTATTTAATTTTAATTTCGTTCTGCCGTGGCAGATAAAAAAATGTATGATACACATATGCAAATTCTCGCGTGGCTATGAAATCATTTCACAAAATCAACATTCGATTAAAAAACGACTTTATACACCTGCATCATGAACATATATATATATATATATATATATATATATATATATATATTTTTTTTTTTTTTTTTATTGTTATTCACTCTAGTAAGAGACATGTAGATCAATCTGGTCACCGGGTTAGCCTGCCGACAAATGAATTAACCAGCATGAAATCTCTGAGAGAACTAATTGTTGTGCAACAGTAGAGATGAATCTAAGTTAGAAAGCTGCTAGAGGATGGAGCTTGGTTGGGCAAAAGAGTGGGGTACAGGAAAACAAGCAAATTTACCTCGGGTCAAGTTGACCCGTGCAACCTCTCATTTTATTAGGTCTTCATTCAATAATAATTCCTGAGCATAACGCTATGCCAGCACAAACAATTGTAATTGGAACGAAAGTACGTGGTGGCTATGTATATTAAAGAGAAACTTTATATGACCAAATTTATGATGGTACTATTGTCACGTAGAGTATAGGGATCCATATAGGGAAAGTATGGCAGCCTATGCAAATCTGCTGTGGCTTGCACCCCCAGGAAGATGGGTTAGGAGGCTTCTCCGCAGGCAGAGGGACGCGCGAAGTCCGTAAGATTTCCAAGTCAGATGACCCGTCCGGCCGGGCTGCCACCTTCGTTCTACCTATTCTATAGCCTAATTTTGTTATTAATCTCCTCGTATAAATCATTGATTTTGATTGTTCATAAAAGTTATATGTGTGCATAACATGATATTAATTTGCATTGCTGTTGCTTAATAAAACAGTTAACATACGGAATTGTTTGATATACTGTATAGGGGCATAAAATTTATTCTAGTTTCACACTTTTAGCTTGCAAGTAGAGTAAACTCTAGCAGCTGTTTCATGTCACTGCTGCCGAGTTTAATCTCTACTCCTATTGTGTTACACTACCCATTCCTAGGGACCAGGAAAGCTTCCCCTCAATTGTGAATGTTCTCATTAAACTACATGAATAGAAATTAAATTGAGTCTTATTTATGGACGCTCTTTAAGTGTTGCAGTTCTTATATATTGGGCATGAAAGATAGCTTAATTACGCTCAGAGGACCCTTTATCAGGCTTGAGGTTCTTTTACATGCTGTAAATTTACAACATGGAACTTCCCTTCTGAAGAAAGCCTTGCTAAGGATTTGTATGCCTGAAAAAAAATCCATCGCCCTCTGCCGTATCTGAACCCACGATCTTGGGAACTAATTAAACCTCATGTATTTCAACTTTGCTATCTTCATTTTGGTTATCTTCTCTGCTGTTGTAAAGCAGCCTTTAATATGCAAAATTTAAAAGTGTGAAATATTCTAATTTTCAAGTTGTTTTTCTATATGAATTAATATTTTACAATTGTTTTATTAGAAAGTTACATACTAATTATTAGAGCATTCATTTATGGTTCCCTCATACTTTGTTGTGAGTACATGGAATTTATTCACATCCTCATGGGCGCATATTGCTGTGTCCATGCTGTGCCATCCAACCATGACATGTGTTGTGACAAAGTAAATGTATTTCATCCATATCCTATATACTTAAATGAACTTCTGCTTTCTCCCTTATTATGGTCTTAAAAATGAATGCTTTACTTATTAAAGTTTTGTACAACAAATTTGAAATATGTAGAAATTCACAAATTTAACTTGATCACCTTTAACTTTATGATTGTTGCAGCGCCAGAAACTAGCTTCTCAGTCAGTCAGAGAGCTTAATCTAGAGCAATGGTTTCAAATGAAGGGTTCCATATGCTTTTTCTACATGTGGAAATTCTGTGTCTGTTCCAAGAAAATAAATAAAAATAATGGAAGAATATAAAACAAAAGAAGAAAATTGGAAATTACATTCTGAATTTATCATGTTGGTCTTTATGCTTCCTCTAGCAGGCAACCTAATTATTCCACTGCCACTAGTGTCTTGCCAGCCTCTTCTTGACATTTCATATTTGGATAAGTTTTCCTCATTGTCAACTTTTCGACATTCTACATGGAATCTGCAGTTTCTTTTTCAAATAAATAGGAGTAAATGAGTTATTTAGTGCATATTTCTTCTGTGAGTCTTCGAGCCAACAAGGGTGACCGAGGTCGTAAAGGCATGAACTGATGAAAGGAGGTTTGTGATTCAAATCCCATCAGGAGATTTATCCCAGTAATTCCTAACTCCATATAAATGGTAAATGTCTGTGAGATACCCTAACTTATGTTTGGAAAGTTTACTTCTGTGAATTTGGTCTTTTTGTGGCTGTTAGTTGTGTTAAAAGTTATATAAATGTTTCAATTAAGAGTATCTCACTCAAACCTCACTAGCTGAAATAAGTAACTCACTTCGGACATGTTTCAGTGGCTATTGCAATCATCTTCAGCGGAGATTTACTGATGAATTTGTTGCAGCGACCGGTACAGGTTTCTTCTTTTCTGGGTAGATGAATTTTGAGATGAGATTTGTGGTATATAAAAATGTATGACATTGCTTTTTAGAATTAATAGATTTTTCCCAACTGTTAAACCAATTGGATTCTGTACTGGTTTTAATAACTTGGGTTTACTGTTAAAATTATGGCTTTGAATCCAAAAATGGTGTGCTACAACTGACTTATCTGTCTGTTTATGCTTTATATTCCTCATGTATTCTTTAAAACAATGTCTGATGTTTCTTTTTGTTTTTCCTGTATACCCTTTTCACATTCCTTGCATTTGATTTCATATATCCCTGATTGTTTCAATACAGGGATTTTATCTTTGGTGTTTGTATGGAGAAGGTTTTTTAAACTGTGCTTATTAACTGGAGTTAAGTTGATTTGCCATTTTTTTAAAATCTTTTTAAATTTTTGGTGTGCCAAAGGGTGGTAAGTAAATTTGAAGCTGGTTTCTGATTTTATTCTTTTTAGAGTGCTAATTGCATTTACTTTCTTCTGTTTCATAAATGTATTAATCTTTTTCTTTACCCAATATTCTGAGTAGCCATTTTTTTCTGCAATTTTTGTGGTCCGATTAAGTTCTAGTTTGTATTCCTCCTAACTTAATAGTGGTTTCCCAGTCTGAATGCAAGGCTGCTGATCATGTGTTTGCATGAAATTGGGTTGTAGCTGTTGTTTATTATGTAGTTGTCTAAAAATAATCAGAAACCATAATAAACTAGAATTTGAATCTATAGGAATGAAACATGGATGGACAACTACATAATAAACAACTATAACAATTGCATCAAATACAAACAATGATGTAAAGTTTAGTGAAAAGGAGATCATTCATGTAATAGAAATTCAAGATGACAAGAAAGCACTTGGCATTGATACTATTTCTGCTAACATTGTTAAACATGTGCACTATACAGTTCCATTACTTTTTGTTAGATTATATAATAAATGTTTGGAATTGGCAGAATTCCCTTACTTATGGAAAACTGGTATAGTTAAAATTGTACCAAAATCAAACTCTAAAAACAAACAACATAAAGCAAATAATTGCAGGCCAATAACACTAATACCTGTGATGGGAAAAATTCTTGAAAAAATGTTAATAGATAGAATTATGTATCATCTAACTTAATAATGCTTTGTCATCCAAACAATATTGATTTATGCCTGAAAAATCCACAGAAAATGCTGTTTATAATGTAGTACAGTGGATGTAAAGTTTTATTAAGCAGAAGAAATATGGACTTTTAATCTCTTTGGATGTAAATAATGTTTTTAATAATGCCTAGTGGCCAATGTTTCTAAAAAAATTGAAGAAGAAGAAGAAGAAGAAGAAGAAGAAGAAGAAGAAGAAGAAGGTGTCCTGGAAATCTGTATCACCGAGTACAAAATTATTTCACAAGTAGAAGTGCACAATTGAAATTATGTGGAGTCACAAGTAGCCCTGGCTTCTGAATCATTTTGTACGATGACTTATTGCAACTTAGCCTACCAGAAGGATGTAACATCATTGCTTACACTGATGATGTTCTTTTGCTAGTAGAATCTACTTCTCTTATCATTTTAAATACAAACGCTAATGAAGCATTACATCTATTTTATACATGGGGCTGTACGAATAAGCTGAAATTTAACCCTATAAAGACTACTGCAATGCTTGTCGCAAACAGACGGAAGTTTGATGTCTGTCAAATACACATGAACAATGTATTCATAGATTTTGTTGATGATTTCAAATACCTTGGAGTAATTCTGGACATTTCGATCACATTTTTAATGTCTGGAAACTAAATCTTATACACTTATTACATGACTTTCAAGAGTGAGCCCCCTTGGGTACTTAATTCAGAGATATTAAAAACTATTCATCGTGCTGCAGTAGAACCATTAATTTTATATGTGTCACAGCTTTCAGAGATGTTTTAGAATTGAAATGGGCTTGCAGACAACTGTCTCAAATTCAGCACTTTTTTCCTTTGTATCATCAAAGCATTTCGTACTATACCTACTGATGTAGATTGAATAATAGCTGACATTGGACCTCTAATATTTAACTGCATTCTCGACAGCAAAAGTCATTAACATTAAGAAAGATATGCAGAAATTCCAAGATCGGAAATAGAGCATTCAGACCTGCATACATCTATCAGACATTCTACTAGTGTATTCTACTTATAATTCTAGTGTATTCCCCACCATCGTTACTCATTGTAAGAGTAATCACATTCATGACATTTATACACATGGTTCATTTTTCTACAACAAAATTACTGCAAAAGCTCAAGTTGTTGGATGTGCATTTGGCGTTTACTATAATAATTTTGAAAATATCTCAGTAAAATTTAGTTTAGCACCACAATGTACTTATTCCAGGCAGAACTTCTAGCTCTTAAGAGGGCAATGCAATGGAGTATAAATAATAGAATTAATGTATGTATTTTCAGTGATTCACAAGCGGCACTTAAAGTAGTTACTAATAAATATTACCTTAATGCATGGCTGTGAGTAATAGAAAATTAATTATGGAAAGTAATTTACACATTTGTATTGGATGGGTACGAGGATATAATGGTGCAATTGGAAACGAAAAGGCTGATTAACTTGCAAAGGAGGCTGCTATCGTAAACTCAGAAGGTACAGAACAAGTATAGTAAATTTTCCATCTGCCATATTAAATGATTATGTAGCATTAAAATGGTGGAAAAAATGGAATGAAGAGTGGATTACCAGTAGTACTGGTGCATTGATTAGGCGGCTGTTCTTTAATACTGTTCAATATAGAGAGTTTATAACCAATCATATTGTCACACAGTTCCTTTCCGGATACGGAAAATTAAGAGATTATGTTGAGCGATTTAAAAAAAAAAAGGTACAATTGGCTTTATCTGTGTGTCAAGAGTGTGTTTCATCTGTGGAGCACATTTTGTTTGATAGTCCTGTTTTTCACAGAAGTAGATTTCATTTAAATGCACATTTAAACATTTGTAGTAAGGATTATAAGCCTCCATTAAAACTTATTTTAAAATCTAAGTGTTATTTAAAAGAGTTTGAAGAGTTTATTAAGGTTATTTTTTCTAAACTTAAAAAATTATATTAGGCTCCCTTACAGTATGTTATATTGTTGAATCAAATATTATAGTTCTCCTTTTTAGTATATTAACTTACTGTATATTATGTATTGTCTATTATGTTATTTATTACATGTATGTTATTGTACACCTTTCTAAAATAGGGCTAAATAAATGGAGATTCAATAATGGTACTGTTAATAATAAATTAAATACTGTGAAATCTTCTAGATTGTACAAACCACCTTGTTACACAATGCAATCATTAAAACCTCTGCTCAGATGGATATGCTTGCAAAATGTAAAATATACACAGTATATTGGTTCATAGAGACCTTTTATCATTGAGTTGGACTGACAGAGGGCCCATGTTCAAATCTCAGCTGGTTGCCTTCTTGGCTGCATGCATGTTAGTGTTTGTGTGATATATTTGTCTGAATATATTAATAGCATATAATTTATTAACATTTAATAATTAGTTTTTGTATTATTATTTTTATTATTATTTAGAATTCTCTGGATAACACAAATTAAGAAGATGATAATGATTTTATGGTGGCACTACTGAAACCATTTTATACAAAGTATGCACCACATACATCATGGACTTTATTTACCACAAATTCTAAATATCACAGTAATGCCCTAAAAATATTGGTATTGAATGTGGTTGAGTGTCACCAGTTTCATTTTCATCATTGCATAAAGATTTTGCAATTTATTCTTTATAATTACGCTTATTAATACAGCTTTTAATTTAAAATAAAAACACCACCCTTTGCAATAGTTATAATGCTCACTATGTAGATAATTAAACCATTTGAATAGGTGAGTCCAGTATTTAAACATAGGTAAATCAATTCATGGAGTATTTAGATGCTCATCAAGGCTGTGTGAATTATTTTTACTGATTATCTAGTTGCTGAAAAAATCAAAGATAATATTTGCTCATGTTGTTACCCAAAATTATATTTCTGAGAACATGTTTATGAGTATTTTGTTTTAAACATAAATATTTATAAAAAGTTTTATTAAGATTAAATTTATTGTTTTGATTTTATTTATTATTTTATATTATTATGAAAACACAAACATAATTTCTTAAAATTACTAATCCATATGATAGGTAATCATAATCAAATAAATAACATAATTTTCACCAAAAAAAATAGATTTGGCATCTAATAATTCATAAGGTACATTTATTAAAATGAAAATGTAAATATATAACTGAGTATACTGCTGCAGAAATTGACACTATTGTTTTGTATCAAGACAAATTTATTTTCTTGGTGCAAACCTCCCACAGTATTTTAATATATTCAAAGATTGTTATTTAAGGAAAGTGGTAAGCAATCTTGCTTTTGATCCAAAGTTTGTTGAATATCCAACTAGTAATTTCTTTAAAATAATAAAAGTAGAACAAGTTATAATTATCTGAAATAAAAAAAAAATTACTGACAAGACATTTCCCTTCGAAACCATATAAAACACTTTATTTCACATCAGATAAAATCATGAACACAATGAGAATGCATGAATATTATTTAAGATGCACAATGTACTTGAATTTTAAAATATTTAATTCAATTACACTGAAGTTAATGTACAAGTGTGTAATAATTACTAAAAAGCTCTTCACCAACATTTATTTCTCTTATGGATACTAATGCCACTAAACGTACAAAATTCTGTTTTGGATGGTTCATATACCAGATGTTAGGCAGAAAAAGTTGTAATTCTGGTGGAATCAGTGAAAGGGGAACATCAAGCTCCTGATAGGCAACATTGGCTGGATAACCTGTCACACACAAATACATTACAATAATTCATCAATAAATTACAGTCAAACATTTACACTTTATATAGCAATTTTTAAAAGTTTTGTAGAACTTATTAGTTAAAAAAATGTATACATTAATGTCTTAATACTCTGCAAACAGTATTTGTAGCATCTTGATATATGTAACATGATTTTTCTTCAGCAACTCATTATAAACTGAAACTTCCTGAACATATTTTAATTCTGTATTTTCTGAGAAATGCGTATTATGTTTCTAAGTTCTTTTTGTTTTAACCATCCATATTCATCCCCAATATTTATCTGCTTTCACGGTAACTAACATGTTCTAAATAAAATCACATTTACATATTATAGGTTTAGTGTCCAAGAGCATGGATTTTAAAACATTTTCCATTATGGAAGAAACCATTCCATGAGCTCATGCTGCCTACCTCATACTATGTTGGCCTTCTGAACTCTAGGTCATGGGTTCAAACCCGGCCCAGACCGCTGGTTTTTAAGTGTGCTTAAAAGTGACAGCCCCATGCCAGTAGATTTATAGCATGTTAAAGAACTCCTGCAAGATAGAATTCCAGCACACTTTCAGCATTGATATGATCCTGGCAATTGATAGCATTGTTAACAAACAAAATCATTTTTAATTAGTACCTCAGGTTATTGGAGGTATGATGCCACCAAGCTCAGTAGACTATTGGAAGCATAAAAATGTCTTCTAATCTTGCTTTCAATACAATTTATATACCTAATGTAATTAAGTCAAAGTAATAATGTCAACCATAATTTACATGACTTTCTTGCTTAATATTTAATGTAGTGTTACTGTTTTTTTACAAAGCAAACATTTCCCTTGGCACTTATACTATCCACATACAGTGATATATGGACTGTCAAGGCAAACTCTTTTTGCTTGCTTACATTGGCTCTAAATGAATAAATAAGAATATTACAGTCCATAATGTATTCTATACTATAGCATCAAATGTGGCTAATATAGAAATTGCTTGGATTTCAGCAATCTCTGGTAAATTTAAGGAAGAGTATAGCATATACAGAAATATACTTTATTACTTTCTTTGTCTCTGACAGTAGCTGGAAACATTCCTACTATTTAATTATGTATTTAATAATAGTAATAATTATATTTTATAGAAGTGTGTTCAGTTTCAAATCAAGGACAAACAAGGCACTCTCTGAGGTCACTACTTTGTTGCAAAACAAAAGAAATTGAGCTTTCATTTACAGCACGAGGAACAGTAACTAAATGCCTTCTTTATTCTTGTTTGCATATTATGTTAAATCCTAATTTCTCCACACAAAGCCAGCCGTGTTTCTATTTAGCTTCTAAAAGTACTTTGTGTAAAAGTTTATTTTCTCTGTCTATGAAGGTAATTTTGAAAAGTTCTCAAAATGAAGTGCAAAATTATGATAAAAATATTTTAAAATTGTCCTTATTTCTCAAGATAGTCTCCCTTGACATTAATGATCTTGGTTCAGTAATGCTCCATTGACATGGAGGTCATGCAAGTCAGATTCATCCACCCTTGCAATGTATGCCTAAACTGATGATTAGTTCTTCACTGGATGAACATTTGTTTCTATCAAGGAAATTTGTTCGTTTAGGGGACAGATAAAAGGTCTACAGAGGTAACTCGGGGGAATAAGGTGGATTTGAAAACAAATAATATTCCTACTTCATTAATTTTCACTATTGCAAACATTGTCCAATGTGAGGGCAAGCAATATCTTGATGAAAGATCTTCTTAGCCTATGCTTGTTTTCAATTAATCAGGTTAGTATAACACACTTCAATGATAGATATTTCAAGGGGAAGATAATCAGTTATTGGCATACCCTTGGAATTCCAGAAAACCAATGCCGCAATCCTACCAGCAGGAACTTAGGGTTCAAAATGCCACATCTTCCCAGCCAATTTAACACAGTTTGGCTTCTTTGGTAGAGGAAAGTCTTGATGCTTCTATGCTTATAATCTGTCTTATTTCAGGTGTTTAGTAGTCCTCTCATGTTTCATTATTTGTTATAAATTGATGCATATGGCATTTATGGTATTTCTCTGAAAACAAGCCAAACTTTGCTCAGAGATATGCATTCTGTTTCACTTTTGATCTGCAGTCTTCAGTAATAGCATTCATCTTGCAGGTAATTTTATTATATTCAACTCTTCTCTTAAAATGTGAAACACACTTGTTCTTGAAATGCCCAGGGCTTCAACAGTTTTGAACACTTTCATTCATCAATCCTGCAGAGCCATGTCTAATGCTTTAATTATTATTTCTGATATCATAGCAAATTTTAATTCATCTGCAAGATGTTTATTTTTAAAGCTTTAACAGTCATATTTAACACTAGAACTGTGCTAGTCACTCATGACCCATTACTTAATTTTTACTTTCTCTACAGGTACTAGGTACATAGTGTACAGAGAAAGTATTGTAATGCACCCAAAAATTCAAATACACTGGAAATACATTTTTTGGGTCCCCCTGAATTCATAAAAAGCATTTTTAAAAAAAATAAGAGAGAGACAGTGTGCATGCATGCGTGCATGTGTGTGTGTGTGTGTGTGTGTGTGTGTGTGTGTGTGTGTGTGTGTGGGTAGGGGGGACAGCATAGCTAAAAACAAAAAGACTGTCAAATACCAAACTTTTTTTTTTATATTATTTATTTATGCTAAGCTTTATACAGGTGAATATGACCGGTGTTCAGCCCAGGATCTTTACTGGTCATACTCATATTTTACAATAGTTTATTACACCATTTTGTCTATTTACTGACCATACCCATTTATTTTTCACTTTGTATAAGAATTGTCCAATCTTCTTACTATCTTTTTGAAACATTCCAGCTACTGCTACATTTCTATCTATTCTAAACCATTTCTTATTAATATATTAATAACTTTCAGTCCCTTTACATTTAAATAAAATGTGTTCCATATCTTCATTTCCGCCACATATAGGACATTGGTTTTGTGGAATACCTTTCCTTAAACCTTTTAATCTCCATACTCCTGCTTTCAGCCATGCAATACCTTCTTGCTCCTCTTTATTTGTCACATCTATGTACTTTTCCCTTCCCCATGAGACTTTCATTGGTATATAGAAAACTAAAGATCTCTTTTCAGTTATTTAACTAAATATTTTTTGTATTTCTATATCCTCAAATCTTTTCCTTGCCAACTTCCAGAAGCTATTCACATTATTTTCTCTTCTTCTCCACATTTCCTCTAACCCACTAACAAATTCCTTTCTTCCAATTTCAATATTCTATGCCAAAATTTCAATGCCCTTTCCATAATCTTTCCCTTACTTGCCACTCTACCCAGCTCTATATGTGCTACCTGCCTAACAGTTGCATTTGGTAACCCAAGTATTTCTTTGCAAAATTTCCTATGCACCTATCTATGACTTCCCATCCTCCTTCTAATCCCCATATTTCTATTCCATATAGCATTTTTGCCTCAACCACCATATTGTACACTTTTTCTAACCATCTAATATTTATATTAGGTGCTTTGTATTTGCAACTTCTAATAGCTGATAAAGCTCCTTTTCCTTTAACTTGGTATTTAAGTTTGGTGTCTTCCAAGGAAATCCCCCCATCCCAAATTACCCTTTACATGGAACATTTTTAGAAATTTTTTATTTTCTCAAAAATGATTCTAATGATAGTGATTAAAATACCTATGTTTAAATTATATATATGACAACAAAATGTAAATTTTCAATTTTCTGGGAAATAGCCTCTGAAGACCTATTCATTCTGGATTACTTTTATATAACTAACAAAGTGTAAAAGATATACAAAAATGTACAACACAAAAAATGTAGATCTCATTAAAACACACATTTATGTCATATAGGTACATTTTATTTTTTGTAGAGTTAACCATTTTTGAGATATTTCATATTGGTTTCAATTTTAGGCACTTAAACTTTTCTCAAACGGGAAGACATGTTTCTTCTTGCAAGAAACATGTCTCCCTGGCAAGCAAAGAGATTGGTATGTCAATTGTTCCACATAGTGCTGGCTTTTGTAGGCTGAGACTATTGCATTAGCCCATGTATTTTCTTATTTTCCTTCTACTTACATGGAACCTAATTCGGCTTATATTTATCTTAATTAGCATGATGTAGATAACAGATTAATATTTTGAATAAAAGGTTTGCTGAACAGAGAGAGAGGACATCATGTGAATGGAAAACACTGACTTTTTCTCTTCTCTTACAAAGCACCAAGAAATAAGGACAATTTCTGCTAATGTTTATCTTGATTATCATGAAATATATGGAAGAATAGGATTTTAACAATAATTTGTTACAGAGATGTAGAGAAAGTTGGTGAATGGAACACTCAACCAGATTTTTTCATTTGTCACTGTTTTGGATTTGTACCTAGATTGCTAATTTTCTGTGACTTTTTATCAAATAATTACAATTAATCACACTTAAACAATCACTTACATACATTTTATGGGGTAATCTTAAAAAAGAAAAATCCAGATTTACCTAGAACCATGGACAAGTCAGTTTTGTCCCCACCTCTGCAGTCTGCTGAGTAATGCTATATATTGCATAGCTTCAATTCTTAGATTACGTTTGATCAACAATGCCATTACCCAATGACGTTGCACTTCTCCAGCAGTGGAGGGGTAACATGCCTGAACGTGTGCATAAACATTCTGCCACTAGTGCTTTGTTTAAGAAATTCAGAGTCAGTAGTGCATTCTAATATGGTCAATTAGTGTTGATTAAATTGTTTTATCACACAAGCCGTGTGTAGGACAGGAGTTATATAAGTACAGTCAGACTGAAAAATTCAATGCTATGGCTGGGATTTGAGCCACAGCCAGAAAGAAATTTAGTGCTTTGCCAGCATGTGGTAGAGCGAATAGGCTAGAGACCGGGAGATCTGTGGTTATAATCCCAGCCATAGCATTGATTTTTCAGTCTGACTCTACTTATATAACTCCAGTCCTACACACGGCTTGTGTGATAAAACAATTAAATCAACACTAATTGATCATAATAGTTGGTTGTACTATGAATCCTGGGATTAAAGTACTTACAACATTGTAAGTCGTCATTGGGGTGTGTCAACTCAAAATAATTTGAGATCACATGTGTTTTACTGGAAAACATGCAAGTCAGTTGAGAAATTTAATGCCGTGCTGTAATGTTGCCATGGTAGCTCAGTGGTAGAGCAACCAGCCAGGGACTGGGAGATCAGTGGTTCAAATCCCAGTTATGGCATTGGTCTTTTTAGTCTGACTCTACCTCTATAAGTACATTGTAACTTTACAAATAGTGACTACAACATATATATTTATTGTGACAAAATGTCTATGAACTGAAGAGGACATTATAAATGTGTAAATGAGATTTTGGTTCATGCATCTGAGGGAAAACTGCAACAACTAATAGTTTCATATTCTTCATCTGCAGAAGATGCTATTCCAGTTGATTCACTAAATAATGATGGAGATGGTATGCATGTTTACATTTTTCTTTTATATCATTGTTTATGTATATATGCTGCATAGACACACGCTTCAATTTAACAGTTACATTTAAATGTTGCCTAACATTATATTTGTAAATGTGTATTATTCGTTCTAATACTGCAATATATTAAATAACAATATGTATTCTAAAAATATTATTGGTATTTAACTTTTAATTTTTATAAGAACCACTCCCTTATAGGCTAGGGTAACTCATATAAATTCCTTTCTTCCCCTCCAAAAGTGCTCAAGGTCTATTGCACAACTGCTGCATTCTTTTCCTCAATTCATATAGACATCTTGAGCAAGAGAAACTTGAGGAGGCAGCACATGGCTACTAAGAAAACTCCTAGGTCCTTATATATTCTTCTTGAGAGCTTATCTCATTTAAAACTTGTGTTAAGTATTCATCTCTTATCAGTTACAGATGGAATCATTTTACAAAAAGAAAACAGAAAGAGAAACAAACCATGACTCTGATTGTTGACATACTGCCCAACACTTAGGGGCAATACAGGAAACTCTGTAAGCCATGTAATATCAGCTGCATGAATCGGCCACATGGAATCTCGACTAACACATGATCTATAAAATAGATATCAACATTAAGTTTTAGAAAAAATAAAAATAGATGCATAGTTATCCATAAAATGCAAGCTGAAAACTAGCAATCTATGTTAAAATCTTAATAATTATAATATTAACTATAAACCATGTTTTTTAATAAATGTTATTTTTCCTTATATACAATATAGTTTAAAAAAACAAACAAACAGAAAAGCATGAAAATTGTTGAAATTTTGTAAGTTTAAGGAACATACTGACTCAAAACACTTTGGTTCCATCTTTGGGCAACATAAGCTTAAAGATGGAACTTATTCCTATGACTAAGTTATTGCTTGATGATGCCAAATCTTGTTTCGATAGTATACAAATTAATAATAATTTTAAAAATATAATCATCACTCTCAGACAAAAAGATGATAATTTCTAACTCAGCAAGAACTGTTTCAATTAGCAAACTGAAGTCATGACCTGGATAAGTTATTTCCTTTCGTAGTTGTAGTTGTACAAATGAACTACAAGTTAATTTAGCTTTTTGGGTCCATTTATATCATTATTTTTCATTCCCATTTGTTTGGAAAATAATAACAGTTAATAGAAAAAGTGGAACGGAAGTGTTTAAATTTCTTCTATTTCAATCTTATTTATTTATGTTCTTCAAATAAAAATGAAGTTGCACTTAAAAAAAAGCTACCAAAACAGGATTAACCAAAAAGGTGCTTATAATACACGAAGAATGTAAAATGGTCTTCTTTACTGTAAAAATGGGTAAATACAAAAGCTTAACATAAAAGATAAAGGCTTATTTAAATCTGTTAAATCTGAAAAGGGTTATAAAAGAAAGAAGGGGAAGCTTTCAATCTGTCCATCCGTCCTAATCAATTCCACTTCAGTATTTTCTTGTAAGGTTGTTCACTTAAAACTGTAACAAACTATCCAGCATTTCCATTTCTATTCAATCTTCTTTCCTTCCAGGGATTCTTTTTCATTTAGATTCCTTGTATTTCATTGTGTTGTCTTTGTCCCTCTGCTCTGGTTTCTGCCTTGCTGGTCCTCGCTGTCTGTGTTTTCTTCATTCAGCATGGGTAATGAGTTTGTTGGTTCAAGGTAGATACAGCACTATTACTATTGTCCTTCTGATCTGGTCAGATTGGTTTACTTTAGGTGAGGGTAGTCAAGTAAATAAATGGCATGTTATTTATGGACGCTCTTTAACTATCGTGGTTCTCAGCATCCCATTCTAAGAGTACTTAATTTTGCGCAGAGGGCTTTCTATTAGGCTTGAGATTCTTTTACGTGCTGTAAATTTACAATATGGGACCAACAGCTTTACTTCCCTTCTGAAAAAAATCCATCTTCTTCCGCCAGGTTTGAACCTGCGACCTTGGGTATATGAAGTTAGCATGGTAACCATTACACCATAGAGGGTGACTGCTAGGGTAGTCATGGTTTACACAGAGTTACATTCATATACCTTACAACCAGCAGAGATGTATTGTGTATAATATTTTATTTTTATTTATTCAATATTATTTGTGTATTTAATAGTGTTTTGTAATGTTTTACTACAATCCACAAATCAAAATAGCAACTACACTGTTGGGGCTAATGCTGTAAATACTGTCTTAGAATAATCAGATTGTGCACAGTGTATGCATATTAGAATCTAATGTGGAAGAAAAATGTTAATATGTGGAATACAGTTTGGTGGATCACTAGTGTGCATTGTTTCTTGCACATATCATTGGAACAGAAATGTTATAGCATATTTAAGGAAAGTTGCCATACAACTTTAGATTTTTCAGATGACATGTTATGATTGAGGATTAAATGGTTATGAAAGTGATTAGAAGTATGAGAGTTCTAGTAGTTTTATGCCATCTCCAGTGAAGAAATGTAGTTTTTCTGTATTTTGAATTTGTATGATGAGGAGACATTTGAGAACATATGAGTGTAGAGCATTTGGAAAAACCACACTAAACCCTATGAACAAATTTTGAAAGAAAAAAAAAATTGAAAAAGGCCTTCACTAATAAATAATCGTAAAATGAAAATTAAGTTATGGGATATGTCAAACACAAGTAGTCAAGCCAGTCATCTTCTTGCTAGGATGGAAAAAGCTGTTCTAAGTTGAAAACTATGTTGGAAAAATTTCAAGAATCTAGAGATTGAGAAGCAATAATTCATTGCCAGCTTTTTCAAAAGTCTATTCTTTCTATAGCTTAAGCTCTGAAAAACTATAAAATGTTCAAAACTTTTATTTCTAAATTTAGAAAGCAAAATAATATTTCTTTTGCAAAAATACAAAATCTGTTTCGTTTCGTAGTCAGCCTATCCTCTCCAGACCCACACAAGCATTTTTAGAACCAAAGTACATTTGTTTTTGAGTAGTATGACTAAAACGAATTGCTATTTCAATTTAACATCTTCCAAAGATGCCACACAAAGTTTTTAAGAAGCTCCCCCCAGCATCATAGACACTTTAAGTGGAAGATTTTTCAAATTTTTTGATTTTTTAAAACTGGACTAACAATTTTCATTAAAATACCACATATTTAATATATTTATTCTAATATAAATGTTGAACTTTCTGGGTATGATTGCAAAGACCTGCTCACTTCAATTGAATTTTATATAATTTTATGTACATAATGAACTTAACAGGTAGAATAAAAACATACTCTACAAAAAATGTGGCTCTCTTTATAACAAACCATTTATTTATTTCAAATAATTTTTGTGATACCACCCATCTACTATATATCTGCTGTGTTTGATTTGAATTTTTTAATACATTTATCAGTTTTTTAAAGTGTTCATTATTCAGTTGTATTCACAAAAAGATTATGTAATTTCTAGGCTAGCATTGCAATCTAGTTTTTAAACATTTGACTATCAACTTTTTTTTGTAACTGCCATGAAAAGTGTAATGAATCTATTTCTGCAAATTGTATCTTTATTTTAACACAACAGTAGGAAAATAAGCTCTTTTAAAAATAGTTTGCATAAGTTGTATTAAAATAAGTAATAATGGGCAGAGAAAGTTGCCTCAGAGTTTATTAAACCTTGCATCCTAATATTTCTTTTATATTCAAGTTCCATGATGCCATGTTGGCATGAATTGGGCCACCATTAGTGATTTGCTGAATAATAAATATAATAACATAAAAAATATATATATATATATATATAAATATTTATATATACAATAATACGGAATTTATACTCACTTGTATATTATTTTAGAAAGTCGCTTATCATTACCATCAATGTGAATGCCATCTATGCACCTCAATATAAATGAATTGCCTATGGAAGGTAAAAATATTGGTTCAAATGGTTTATATATGGTTCCTGGAAATAAATATAAATATTAACATTAAAATTATTAAAAATTAATTAAAATTATTGTATTGTGTCATAATTGTTTCTAGCAGAAGGCAGGGCGATAGGGAAACATAAAGAAAGAGGGTAGAAGAAAACTATAAAATAATTCTTGCACTTAACTATAAAATTGAATAAACAAATACAGATGAAATGAATATTTTTGCTTTCTGAAAGTTGATTTCATTATTTCAATTGTTTATATTCTCCCTTCACATTGCAATCTGAAAGAATAATGAGATAATATGTTTTAATTATATGATTTTTTGTTCAATCACTTATGTGTTTGAAATTATACAGGGTAAATAAAAATGTGTAATATTTCTTAGAATTTTCAAATTTAAATGTTTCTTAAAATGTTCCATGCTATGTGACATTCAATATCTTGCATATATCTGCAGTATAATCACCAAGTGCATAAGAGGTGTCAAAAAGCACACAACAGGCTAGACTTTCTTTAGCACACCTGAACTGATGTTTATCCAACTCTGCAGTCCATTTATTTGTCATTACCTATTCTGTTTAATTTTCTCTAGTCTTCTTCACATAAGATAAATTAATCTTGTAAATTGTCAACTTTTCTTTTTTACTTTCTCAACAACATACACAGTAGATGGAGAAGGTATTGTAACCCCCAAGGTACTGACATTTTAATATCCGCTGAATCTGCCCAATTTTTGTGTGTGCGTACGTGCGCGCATGTGCATACGTGCGCGCATGTGCGTCTCTCTCTCTCTCTCTCTCTCTCTCTCTCTCCCTCGCTCCCTCTCTCGCTCCCTCCCTCCCCCCTCTCTCTCTCTCGCTCCCTCCCTCCCTCTCTCTCTCTCTCTCTCTCTCTCTCTCTCATGGCACCACCAAATAATAAATAATAAACAACAAAATTAAACATAAGTGAGTGAGTCAGTGAATAGCATAACTCAAAAACAAAATCTCTGATAATATCAAACTTAATAATATTTAAGATAGGTATTTCGAAGGATATTATGAAGCTTTTTAATGCAATCTCACCCCAAACTATCCCTTACATGGAACCTTTTTCAAACATTTTAGTTTTCTCAAAAATGGCTCTAACAATTTTGATTAAAGTATGATATGTTTAAAATATTTTTATGACAAATGAAATGCATATCTTCAATTTTATGGAAAAAGACTGAAGTCCTGTTAATTCTGAATGGCTTTTGTATAATTGGTTAGCTTTAATTTTGCAATACTTATACTTTTTTTCAAATGGGAAGTCTTTATTAGTAGTTTTTGTCTCTTGATTAAGCAAAGAGAATGGAATTCGTAATGATCACATTGTGACCAGGTCTTAAAAGATTTGACCTTAGCTTAAGCCTATTGTTCTGTACCTTTACCCATTGGGCCTGCAGGAAAATATGTAATACAACCATTTCTCAAATGTTTATCTCAATTAATGTGAAGCAAATAGAATAATAAGCTTTTGTAAGAAGTGCTTGCTGAAGAAAGGAAAGAGAAATGATCTGACTGTATCACATCAGAACTTTTCTTTTTCCTTGCTTTCTATCTAAAGTAAATTGCTTTAAAAAGAAATGAGCTACACAGATATAAAGTAGGATATGAGTTATCATTAAGTAATATAAAACATAGCATGCTCTTGTGTATCTAAAAAAGTAATGTTTCTGATTTAATTTTATAAAGTATTAACTGATGTATCTCTGACATTTAACATTTTTAAAAAATTATTCAGGTGTTAAGTTATAAATAAACAACATTTTCAGCTGACATCTATCCTACATATAAATATTAAGTGTTGTAATCAAGATTATTTTAAAATAAGAAAGAATTCTGTAAAGTATATACCTGGATACAATGCGACCAGAGTGCCTTTTTCAACACTTCCTGAGGTAACATATACTCCTCTACCAGCACCAGGTACTTGGCTCTCAAATCGTTTAATGCTGAATCCCATAACTGTTTCCAGAATCTATTTCAAAAATAAGTATTAGGCATTCTTGATGATCCAGTATGACATTTATATTGGCTTTAAAATAAACTGCACTTATGTATCCAAATTTCATCTGTGAAAGTTTAGGCTGCCGTTTATCTGTTGCCTGGTTTCCAAATGTTTTTCATTATATTTGTTTTATGCTGATAAAAAAGTTGTGCTTCTCAACTCTGATAACTAAAAAAATACTTCTATAAGAAAAGATGTCCATCTATGTCTAAGGAAAACTGCAAATGTAAAAAAGCAAATACATTACTTAATTAAACCTTTAAAAGAAAAATTTTAAATAATAAAATAAATAAAATAACAAATAATATGTAGTCGGCTTATGCTACCCGTATGTAGGACTGACACCTCCCTAGGGCTTACAAGCAGGTGTCTAGGAGTCAGAAGCCTGTTGGGGAGTCAATAGCATGTAACCACAGAATGAAAAACCTGGAACAAGTGATCAGCCTGTAGCCAGGCGTGAGTATGAGGAAGTGGATGGCATGAAATGAAAGCAAAAATAGTTGATAAGAAATTAAATGATAGGAGCAATTAATGGAATGCGTGGCAGGGGAAACCAGAGCACCTGGAGAAAACCCACCCAGATGCCACCACAAATTCTACATGCAGGCTCTTGGGATCGAACCCAGGCTACGTTGGTGGGAGGCAAGCGTCTAACCACTCTGCCATGGCACCACCAAATAACAATTAATGAATAACAAAATTAAAGATAAAGGTAAAAATCTCATTGTGCCAAGTACATTAACTTGTCATATTGATATCTCTTTTTGAATATAAATGATTTTAACTACCAACTGCAATGAAAAAGAATAAGTAAATAAGAATGTGTTTAATATATGCCATGAAATCTCTGTTTAAAAAAATGTAATGTGAAGAAACACCTGCAATTTTTCTTCTTTCAGTTACCCTAGTTACTAATTTTCTTATTACCTTTCTCTTGAATATGAGTGGCAGATTATTTTTTTGCAAATATGGTATTCAAATGAGTAAATTAACAATGTAATTACTATATAAACAGATTGGACCCTGGATCTTGATTTTACAGCTTCAATTGAATACATATAATGTATTCTTCAAAAAGTAAAGGAGAAAGAAAGGATCTCCAGCAATATTGTAATGTCAATGTATTTTACACTCCGAAAAGTTGAACGATAATAACACTACATAATTTTTTTTCTATTTTTTTTTTTGTTACCTTTTTTTGACAAGTGTTGAATGAATGATTTGTCTGTTTTTTCTTTTAGTGTAAACTGTACTGAAAATAATATTTCATCCTTTGTAGGTAAGTAATATATCAAATTAAATGCACAAATTGTGAAAACTTCTACATAGGACAAACCAAAAGAAGTTTAAAAATCAGATCCAAAGAGCACTTTAGAAACCTAAATTTGAAACAAGAACATAAATCGGCAGTAGCATTTCACTTTTGGAAAGAAAACCACAATCTAGATCCAAATCCAAAATTGCTTAAAACCATATCAGGCCACAATGAACTCACAACCTGGGAAAACATCCTCATATGGAAAAATAAAGATCGGCTAATAAACTTTGAAATCCCGCCAGTAGACAGCTTAGTTAAGAAGTTCATCATTTCGCCACCAGAGAAGAGTGTACAAGCAAATGCAGCCAGCAATGGCAGTTGGACCCATGAGGTTGAAAATGAAAGCATAGGCTTTCGAAACTAGTCCCTCATAATAACAATGTAAGTGATGTAGTGTTAAAAAACCAACTCAACAAATTAATAAAACATATAATTTGACCGTCACTGTCACTAAATTCCTCCACACATCAATCGACCTAAGGGTGGCTTGAATAGTAGTTTGAAATTCTAAAATTATTGCTTTTTTCCCTCTTGTTTTATAAAAGAAAATAAGAAAAAGATATTTACCTTGTCACAAACTGTTAATGAGTGTTTGAGGGTAATCTCAAAAGTAAGGTCTTCAATTTTCTTTAAAATACAAAGAAATGTTTATTGACAACAAATGGTACATTTTTCTATTTTTCCAATAATCACCATTTTGATTGATGCATTTTTGTAGATGCTGTGGCAGTTTATGTATGCCCATGTCATACCAGCTTGCTGCCATGTTTTTGAAGAAGTGATAGACCCCAGTTTTCACTTCATTGTCGTCACCTTCCAGCCAAGGGTTTTTTCAACTTGGGAAACAAGTGGTAGTCACTGGGTGCTAAGTCCAGATTATAGGGTGGATGGGTGACGATATCCCATCCCAACTCTTGTAATAGATTCATGGTTTGACGGGCAGTGTGGGGGCGAGCATTGTCATGGAGAAGGCTTGCCCTTGCTCAACATTCCTCTTCTTCGGTTCTGAATTGTGCGTCTGAGTTTATTTAATGTTTGACAATACCCGTCAGCATTTATTGTTGTCCCAGGATCCATAAAGTCGACCAACAGATCCCCTTTCATTCCCAAAACACAATTGCCATGACTTGCCGGCAGACTGTGTTCTCTTGAATTTTCGCACCTTCGGTGAATTGGAATACTGCCACTCACGTGATTGTTGTTTGGTCTCAGGTTTGAAGTGGAAAGTCCAGGTTTCATCACCTGTGACTAATGAATCCTAAAGGTTGTCCTTTTCATCTGCATAGCATTGAAGAAATTGGCGCGAAGTTTCAGCGTGTTGCCTGTTGTGATCTTCTGTCAGCATTCTTGGGACCCATCTTGCGCACACCTTCCAAAATTTCAACTCTTCATTCAAAGTCCGATGAATGGTGCTTGAGAAATCTCAGGAACAACAATGTAGAGCTCATCAAGAGTGATCTGCCGATCTTGAAGCACGATTTGTTCAACTTTTGTAATTGTTTCCTCAGAAATGGACGGTCTCCCGCTTCTTTCCTTGACATGAATTTCTGTACAACCATCTGCAAATTCTCTACACCACTTGCAGACATTTTTGACATCCATGCAAGACTCTCCAATCACTTCCATCAACTATTAATGAATTTTGATTGGTTTAACCCTTTTTGCAGTAAAAAAGCAAATAACTGCACGAACTTTGCACCTGGCAGTATAACTAATGCTCCATTATAATTGGCTGCCAAGCCAATACTGAGGGCGCTAGCGCATGTATGGTGGTTTCTGTAGAGAGTGGAGGGAAGAAGGAAAAAAGCAGTAAGGCCAACATCTACACAAACAGTTTCCCTGCGACCCCAGCGCTTTGGAGACCTTGCTTTTGGGATTACCCTCATACCTATGGGTTGCTGATGTGAGCATATACTAGCCGTTTACCCGGCCATCTGGATTGGGACTTTCTGCTCACCTTTCAGAACTATGGCCAGCACACTAAACCTTTTATATGCTGCAAATCCACAGTTTAGGAGTTTCTGTCCCAGTTGATTCCTCTTGGGAGGTTCAAGTAAGTTCCTCTTTGCTTTGTATGCAGGGACTATATAAGAGATGCTAACACTTACTTTGGAAAGTTAAGAAGTTGAAGAGTTGGGACAGTTCAAAGTGCAGTTCAGTTGTGAGTGTGACTCAGCAATTTATTTATGAGTTGCGATTTGACAGTTCAGTTGTGCTCTGTTCTGAGGGTGTGTTATCAGAGACTCAAGCATGCACTGAGTGTCTAAGTGATATAGTGCGTTTTGCAGCAACGGTGTTCTCATTTGTTACGGTAGGCACACTATCTAAAAATGGGATTTTTCCAGATTAGACATGTGGGTCTCCTAAATTTATATTTGTAAAATTTGGAAATTATATACTTACTTGAATGTTTCTAAGAAATGTATCTTTTGAAGGTGAGTTTCCATGTCCATTTGTATGCAAATATGGTAGAAGATGCAATAGACTGGTCAAGATAGTTTCATCCCTGGTGATTTTATCATCTTTATCAGCTTGGACTATTCTTTTTTGCCTGCAACGGACAAGCCATCTATTGTAAAACAAATAATAATTGCAATTGATGCTTCTTTTCTATAGGTCAATAACAGAATATCATTAAGAATAATGAGTTAGCATTAGAAATATTAACATCACTAAAAGCTTTTAATTTGTATATGTTTCAGAGATGGTTTGTGTCATCAGCATGTTTACTCTGCCAACCATTGGTGTTGTAGGTTGGTTTTATATGGTGACATTCTGTGGCTGAAGAATGAACTTCCAAAGTGAAACTTCATGGCAAATCAAAATCCAATGTGTGCATCCTGTTTTTTATGGTCAGTATTTTATCCCATGTATTGAGTTTGGTTGCATATCTGACTGGATTTAACAGTTTAATATTTTATATAATTTTATGATTAGTGGAATTCCAGCTTTAAACACTGTAATAATAACCTCAATCAAAAATTAAAAATAATGTAGGAATTAAATAATCCATAGAAATAATCCTTTTTCTTCAAGCTATCTTTATATGTTTAATTAGAGGATTTATATCTTAAGGATTTTTATTTTCTAGTGCAGTGTAGTGCATTTTATACCTCTAATACAAATCAGACTAAAAGAACACATGAACTGTAGAAATTCATGACAGTAGTTGAAAAAGACAATTTACCTTCCATTTCTAGATATGAAAATAATCAGAGAAAGTAACAAACTAACCTATGATATGTATCACAAACCCACGCACTCTTGACAACTATATAAAGAATTATGGTCACAATCCTGTAGCACACAAACATGCAGTATTAAATAGCCTCACCCATAGACTAGTCTACGCCCCATTAAAAGATGAAGAATACAACACAGAATACAAATACATCATCTACAGCAAAAAACAATGGCTTTAACCAAAAAATTAATGGATAAAAAATAAAAAAATTCAAACAGTGGAAATTAATCACAGAAACCACAAAACTGAGCCCACTAATAGATAAATATTGCTTCAAAAAGTTTACTTATCACCCAAAACTACACCCCAAGTTTCAAAAAATATTCAGAAAACATAAAATCACACTTGCCTACAAAAAATACTCTGCAACAACCTAAAAGACCAAATCCCAGAACACAAAAAATCAGAATAAATTGCACAGATGGTAACAAAGTTTACATTGGTAAAACAAAAAGACACCTTGAAACAAGACTTAAAGAACACATGAGAGCAGTAAAATAGAAACAAACTGACAAATCAGCCATTGCACACCACTTTTGGTCTACTAACCATGAAATGGTACCTAACATACCCCTTATAAAACCCGTCAGATATGCAGAAGAGCTTGACGTCTGGGAGAAAATCCATATTGTCAAAAACCAATGTCACATATTCAACTTTGAATTGCCACCACAACATATATTGTGGAGGTTCATCAATCAGCCACCAGGGATCGTCACACCTCAACATGAAACACCCTGTGGAAATTCAGTTGGAAACCATCAACAATAAAGCTTTGAAACCGGTCTGAAAAACTATACATAAGTGATACTTAAGTGTTACAAACACAACTCAGAAATATTCTATTCATACGTATCACTGTTCCAAGACACTCTTTCATTAAAATTGTCGTTAAATAGATAAATACCATGAAGCAATTAAAAATGCTAAGACTCAGATATTTAAAAACGGGGGAAAACTAAATAAATACAAAAAATGGAAGAAAGAGGTTCTAGAATGCAATGTAGTATGAGAGTTCATATACTTAGGAGTCAAAACTGACGGATGAGGTTTATAGGAGAAAAAAAGAAATAGCATTAGAGAAAGGGAAAGAAGCAACTGCACATAGAGTTCAAATCCTGACTGTGGCATTACATTTTTCAACTGGTTCTAATAATAAAAATTATTATCCAGCGTAATTTGAAATATATAAATATTACCAATATAGTAGAATAGTCTTGATAGTTGGCAAAAACATTTATGTTACTCAGATACTAAGTACTTATGAAGGTAAGTCACCATGAGGTAATTCTGAAGGGAGACATACCAGTTGGTTGAACCAGGTAAAAACCACAATCGGTTGGAGGATTGAATGTCATACCGGTATGTTGTCAGAGTAGTTCAATGATTAGAGCAAATGCATGGAGAGCAGGAGAACCATGTTCAAATCTTGGCTGTGGCATTTTTTCAACCGGTTCTAATAAAAACGTTAAACCTCACCCTCTATGTATTCTCTTATTTGGTACTATGCTATTCCTCTGAAAGTATTTTCACCTATATAAGGAATTTTTAGCTCTCTAAATTTTGGGGATTTCTGTCAAATACTTCAATTGCTTATGCTGCTGCCTTTTTTCAAGAACTCTTAGCTTGTGTGCTGGATGTTTAATCATGTTTTTGCTTCATAATCTTCATGTGTATGTTGGATAGCTGTGAAATTGTAATTTTGGTGCATGCAAGCAAATTATATATGTAAAGAGAAGGTACTATCATAACCTAATGGAAAATGAGACTGTTAATCCAGGATGCCAGGTAAATCACATGAACAAACTCTAAATATGTTTCTGTAGCACGTAACTTTGCTAATTTATATGCAAACATTGACTACAACAATATATCATGTTTTTCTTATAGTAACAGAAATTTAAAAATGTTTAAGCATATAGTCAAACTTACTGTTTTTTTAAATTCAGTGCAATCCAGGGAACAAATCGATGTCTATATGCCTTCCAATTTTTCCAAAATAGTTTAAGCATTTATGGACTTAACGAACAACTATTTTAGCATTTTTGTGGCCTACTTTGACCTTTGGTAAGTTTTGCAAGAACACAGGATCTGTAAACAAGAAAAAAATTAAAGACTTTAATAATACTAATTTTATTAAAAGCTTATTGGTTTTAAGGCTTTTTACCCTATTTTGTTTAAGGGCTTTAATGAAAATTTATAGCATGCTAAAATAATTAAATCTGTTGCTTAATATCACCACACTTTTCATTATGGATATGAAATTCAGCTATGGGTCTGATAGTTCTCCCACAGGGTGCTTCCCAGTGATGAATGGGGAATTTGGCCAGATATAAATATTCAGGATGGATCAGTTACAGCATTCAATAGGTACAGAGAGCTCATAGCGTTTGGCATTCTCTCTATGGGAAAGAAATAAAGCTATGGTAGTATTTCAAAGCTAGAACCCTATAGGGTAACAGGTTCATTTTGCATGAGTTGGTTACTCAACTGTTGACAACATAATTCATAGTTCTGTCAGAAAATTGTTTGATTGATCTCAAACAATAGGTACTCACTTTGGTAAACAATTAGGATAAATGGTAAGGTACTACAGAAATTTAAAGTAGATTCATGGAATATGACTGTAAATGCTTTCCAAATGAGTAACAGCATCTGCATATTGCTTTCATGATTCCACAAGATTTTCATTGCAATCAGAAGTAATCAACGACACTGGCAATGATACCAAATCAAAGTTTAATTATGTATTAGGCCATGCAGGTAATCACATTAACCAATCAGAAACTATGTGCTAAAGAAATGCATGACATTCAATATTTTGTTAGATTATATTTTGCAGGTCACTATATAGAAAATTCAATTGAGCTTAAAACAGCCATTTTTAACAACATTTATGATATTATGAATGAAACAAAGGAAAACCATAGTAGCCATTTTTAAGAGCACATAAAAGCCACTTTCACTAAGAGCCAACCATTGGAAAATGTAAATATTTTATATGCCCTTTAGAAAAGACATTTAAAATACCTATATCAATTCAGTTTAAAAAAAAAAAAAAGGAAATTTAGTGGATTTCCCATTCTACAGTTAAAAAAGCATATAAACCAGTCAAAATGTGACTAAAATACTCTTGTTAATTAATTGTTTTTTCCAGACAAGACATGCGTAGGACAGGAGTTAGCTAGGTAGAGACAGGCTGAAAAATTTAATGCCATAACTGGGATTGAACCACTGATCTCCAGGTCTCTAGCTGGTTGCTCTAACCACTGAGCTATCATATCAACATGATATTAAATCCCTCAACTGTTGTCCAAAACAAAGATATTGGCCAAGAGAAAATTCACTGTCCAGCAACATGTGGGTTGTGATAAGCGTATAAGGGCAGTGCAACTCGCAAGTCCACAGAAATCCACAAAACTTTTATTTAAACAAAGTGTATCTATGAAGGAGAATAAATTGTCAGATTTTTACAGCTACTTTTGTGAAGCTTTACTTTCTGCAAACATCCCATTTTGGACATTGAACAATGCTAAATTGAAGTGTTCTTGAACTGCATTTCAGATGTGCTATCCCAGATAAATCAACTCTGTGAAAGAATTACCTGTCACAAAGTTACAACATATTAGCATGATATGGGGAAATGTTCATAGGAAGAAGATTTTTGTATCTATTACGGAAACGAGTGATGCACACAAAAGTTACGTGGCTAAGGTAATCTTTGGCATATTGGAGTTCGACGAACTAGGAGAAGTGTTTCTGCTTACAAGTGAGGTATCAGAAACTTAATATTCTACAACTCTTCGAAAAATCTTTGTTATGTTATGGCCTAAGGGTATAAACAATGATGATGTCTTGCTTTTTTTGTAACTGATGCAGCACCATACATGGTAAAAGCTGAAAAGCCAATACAATCTTTTTATCTGAAACTGGTGCACATTACTTGCTTGGCACACATTATTCATAGGATGTTAAAGAAAATTTTTCTCAAGTGGATTGCCTAATCTCAAAGAGGAAGAAAATCTTTGTCAAGACTCCCTCTAATAAACTACTCTTCAAGTCCATGGCTCCCAGTATTCTACTCCCACCAGAACCTGTCATCACCTGATGGGGCACCTGGATTAATTCAGCAGTTTATTTCTGCGATTATTTCCAGGGAGTGAAACATGTTATCAATACAATGACTAAAAGACTATTTTTAAGCAATGAAATTGAAGGACAACTAGCCTTCATAAAGACAAATTTCAGTTGCTTAGCACAAGGTATCACACATGTACAGGAGTAAGATGTAAAGAACAAAATTGAATCTGATTTGAAAAGTGTAGGAAGAGATGTTGGAAAAAGGATATATAAGAAAGTGGAAACAGTTCTTGATAAAAACTCTGGATACAAAACTTTGTGTCGCATTTCTCAGGTGTTAACCAGTGAAACATTTGATACTTCCTGCATTGGGGAAGATCTTAGTGCCAGTGATTTTGCGTATTTCAAGTATGCTCCAGTTGTATCACCTGATGTGGAAAGGAGTTTCAAGTATGCTCCAGTTGTATCACCTGATGTGGAAAGGAGTTTCTCACAGCACAAAAATGTGCTTTCCGACAACAAGCATAATCTAATTTTAAGAACCTGCACATGCTGCTGGTTATCTACTGCAATAATTCTGAATTAACTAAGATTTTGTTATACATTTTCCTAAACATAGAAACTTGCGAGTTAAATTAACTTTAATTTTTAATTTCGGTTCTAACATTACAAAAGTTAGAATTGTGCTGCACTTGTACTCTGAAATGAAGACAATTTTTTAAAGTCACTTATTTAGATCATTTTATACATTTTGAGGTAATTTTATTGATCATTTTTTAGGTATTTTAGGTCATCAAAATCAATTACAAAGCTATCAGATGTACTGAGCCTGAAGGTTCACTGCTAGTGTTTGTTTATATTTTCTCTATCAGCAGTGAAGTGGCTATGTAAGAATAGAAGTCATTACTATTTTTGATATAAAGTAGAGATTCAGAACTAGTGTTTGTTTATATTTTCAATATCAGTAATGCAGCACATATACATCACTATTTTTTGGCAAATAGTAATGTAATTATTTCAACATGTTCTGAATTTCCAGTTTTATAGTGAAGGCAAGCAGGAATTTAGATCAATGGTAGCATTTACCTCCTTTCTTGGCTCACAAAGCATAGCACCATAGCTAACCCGATAAGCTATTTGAAATAATTTATGACTAAAAGAAGGTGGAATGGAAAATTAAATTTCATATGGGCATTATTTGTATACTAGCAATAAAAATAAATCTAAAGTTATGCAGTTTTTTATTGACGGTTGACATTGAGGAAATAAATCTGTTTAATGATTGAACTATTAATCTGTTGCATTATTCTTCTTGCTATCAACATTTTCGCCATCGAACATTGTCATAATTAAATTTATTTTGAAACAATATATTTCTAGAAAAATTAATAACAACTACTTTTAAATGTATTGTGCTATGTACTGTACTTAATTATACAATTTTCATATACAATTTACACCCCTCCAAGACAGGATCCCATAGAGATAATGCTATGTTTAACACTAAATTTGAGATTCTGTTAAGAATTTTAAGTAGATGAATTTACTTTTATGATAAATTGCTTAATAATCTAATGTAAAGTGATTTAGAAACGCAAAAATGTTTATATGCATTGAATTTCTGGCGGCCAAGCTAAAGGACTTGGGAAAAAAAAAAAGTTTTATGCATTTATTTTTTTCTGCAATGTTTCAATACATACTATAAAAGGTATTAAAGTACCTGGAGTTCCTTGGGGAACTGGCACACTGTTTTATAATTTTGTCTTTAATATTGTCATTACTGATGTAAACATGAATTATATTCTAGGATACATAAAAGGATTAAATTTAAGTTATTCTGCTCTATGAATTCATTCTGGCCAAAAATAGTGTGCAAAGTTTTTATTTAGCACAATACTGCTAGACACGAAAAAAATGCTTATTTTTTTAAATTCCCTAGATAGATAAATCTGAAAATACGAAAACAAAAAGCAAATATGTTATGGTTAGTGCGCAAATTTTATCTTTCATGAGGACTAAGTGAAAATATTTGTTTCATCAATGGAACACTAATCTCACCATAACTGTTGGAACATAAGCACGAAATAAAATCAAAATAATCATTTGTTTTGTTTTGATAATTTCTTCAGCTTCCAATTTGGTTTCGTTTTGTAGTTATTTATGGTTTCCATACATTATTATTATTATTTTTTTTTTCAGAAGGTTGGTTAACTTAACGCTTCAATTTGGTAATTTTTATGTTTCAAAATCTCCCGTTGGCGTTTATATAAAATTATGTTAGCTTTTAGTTTATTCCATATTATGCATTATAGTCACATTGAGATTATGAAATACAAATTCTGAATTTTGATCTCAATCCCTTCATTGCTCCATAGTGAATTTTTAATTCATTAACCGTGGTTATCATGTATACAAGGGAATGAAAAAGAAAGAAGGGGGTTGGGGGGAAACAACACTTTTCCCTAGCACCAGAAAGATTGTTCCTCTTAGCCCGCCAACTAAAGGTAGAAGCGACATTCTATGCTTCAATGTTGGTTATCTACTTGCATTAAAACGAAATAATTGAACATTTAAATAGAATCAAAATAAAAACAACAAATGATTTGAAATGTGATGTACAGCGTGTTTATGTTTATAGAGAACACAAAATAATTACGTATCAATGAGATACGATTAATAGATATTAGTTTGGTTAGACTATGGCTATATGCCATTTGCATTTACTTATTAAGTGGTACATAGAAACTGGGATATGGATGAAATACACGTGTGACAATATATGATTTTATATCAGACTTAGATATGAAATTCAACACAGAACAGAAACAGAATTTCTTGAAGGATACAGTAATCTTACTATGTGGGGAGTGCTAAATGCTGTAACATTAACTAATTGTATAAATATTTGAGGTTAGGTGCATAACAAGTGTTTTTTTGTTGTAAATATTCGAGGAACAATGTATGCTGAAGTAAAGCGTAATCTCATTTTCATAGATTTCGTAATGAAAACTCGCCATGTTCAATAAAAATCAAGATAAGAAGAAATTTAGACATTCTGAATTTCAGAATAGTTTTTTGCATGATAATAAAAATGATGAAAACCAGTACAAAAGACCCAGATTAGATTTTCAGTTTAATACAAGACGCTATGGAGAACCAATTATCGAGCATAGTAATAGAGACACGTTAATACAACCTATTAATACAAATACACAAAAGGGACAAAAATTCTATCCGGAATCCAGATCAAATAGATTGTTAACAACGAAATCCCTGTCAGCAAATGCAATAGACTTGAATAAAGGAGTAGCACATACATCTTCCATTGGCAGCAGAACTGGAAACATACATTCTTATAATAAAGACACTGCTAGTAGAACTGAATCAACACATTTGATAGATTTTTGTAGTGAAAGAAGTAACATACCAAGAAGCACAACAGTTAATGCTGGCAAAACAAATTATATGCAAAGTGCAGCAGTAACAGTTTCTCCAAGAGAAGTTACAGGCAAAAACTTAGGAAATGCCATGCAAAGTGATGATATTTGGGGTGAAGATTTAGATGAAGTAACTGTTGAAGAATGTATGTTATTGGCCACTCAAGCATCACAGGTTAGTTTGCAAACCAAAATATTTTGATAGCAAAATAGTAATGGTAATTTTATACTTTTTGTACATAGCATTAATCATTTGTATTGCTTCTGTTAAAAGAACTGTATATACTATATGAAATCAATTAAATAATATTACATACTACCTAGATGAAGGGGCTACTCTTACATGCTCTTAACTTCATTATTAACATAATTTTATTAGTGTGGAAGTATGCCCCTTTTTTATGTCATTGCTAGCAGAAGGAAAACTGATCCATTGGATCTTGTTACTGCAAAATACATTTTATGTGGCTAGTTTGCAATAAAAACAGTTGTCTTCGCATTGTTTATATTTTTTATGATAGTATGTATGTTTTCACAATTAAATAAGAACTTTGGGACAGTTATGGAGATGTTGGAGGTCAATTAAAAAATCTGATGCGTTACATTCACATAAGTTTCTCTATTTATTCTGCAACAAACTATTCTTCTATCTACTACTTCTTACTAATCAAGATAAATATTAGTAGAAATAGTTTTATTAAATATTTCTTGTATGGGTACAAGGGGAATAAAAGAATACACTAGGCCAAGGCAATAGTCAAATCTTTTAAGAGCTTGGCTCTATAGGTTTGGTAATGAAATTCCATTTTCCTTGCATGATTAAGAAATAAGTAATATGAATGGAGATTTTTCATTTGAGACAAATGTAAATGTTGGGAAATTTAAACAAAAAACAAGGTATGTCTCAAAAATGCTTGACTTAAAAACAAATTACCTATGTTGTGTGTTTTAATGAGATCAGTAGTAGTGTAGAAAGATTTTGTCTTATCTCTTCAGAATTATTCGTACCCACCTCATTTTATCACATTAAAATGCTGTACTCTTTTGTTTTGCTTATGTCTAGATCATATCAGCTCCATAATTTAAAAACCCAAAAGAGAGTGTCATAAATACAAAAACAGGTTTTATTAATGAAAATTTGTATCATATTACAGTTACTTATTCTCATATTTGAAGGTGTTGTACAGATTTTAAATAGTGCAACTTTGTTGCTTTATAGACCTGCATACCAGTTCCATCAACAACTACTAAAGCAACAGAAGCAAGAACACTGCATGACAGTAATGCAGCAACGGCATTGACGACTGTTGAAGGAAGATCAGGGTTTTTTCAGCAGTCAACAAAAGTTAGGAAGATAGATACCAATGAAACTATTAGGGTTACAAAAGAATTGGAAATAAATAACTACCACCATAAGGAAACAGTGAATCATGAAACAGGTATTTATTGATCTTCTGAGTAAATTTTATACAGCATAAGAATTGAATTTTATGAGAGTATAGGCTGGTTTTATAATTGTAACTATTTTGAGTTGCTAATTTTATCATAATTAACAAACTTACAGTACAATAACTGTTAAGATTGTGAAGTTATTTTCACAATGGTTTAATTTTAAAGTGTGCAACGTTATTATTTGAAGGTTTTCACGTAGTATGCCAATTTGTAGCTATTTCTCCATTGCAGTTCTAATTTTGAAATATATACATTTTTAAACTTATTATTTTTGGTTTGTCCCATGTTTAGATAGGCATAGAGACACTGTAGACTCTTTAAACCTTGTTGCCTGCAGCAATATCTTTAATCTCAGTTGATTAGTCTCTGAGAGGATACTAAGGTGTGATTGTGTAATACAAATGAACTCTTTTCCAAAATAAACAATATTTTCTTTTATGACTCATATAATGTTCATACAGATGGGGTGTTTTACATATATCAATCACTTAAACCATTATTCTAATGATTATATATTGCCATGTGAAAAGGAAGTCTGTGTGATATACATACATAAACACGGATGTGACAACATTATATAATACACACAAGAAGAGGCCCATCCGATGCTGGTTTCTCTCGCATTATCTAGCATTCCTTACTTCTAAACAATCTGAGCATCTTTTCCATTTAAATTGATTGACACAACAGTATTCACAAAAATATACAATCTATCCTCATTATAAATTTTCAGAAGTATTTTTTTTTTTTTTTCTAATTAGTTGCTATTGAAACTATGTTGCGCTTTTTGCAGTGGTGTCACCCCCCCCTAGTCTTGTGCTTCCTTCCTGCTACATACACAAATCACACATTGTTGGCATGACAAAATTAAATATTTTACTACCTTGTAAAACTAAACTTTGCTTTTATCTTAATTAATATTGCCTCAAATATAATTGAGATGATGTACACACTTAAAATTTCTCTTAAAATGTTTTTGGAAACATTCGTTCTCAATCCTCAGCAGAGAAAGAGAAAGAAGAGATAATAACCTTTAGTTGCCTCATGCTAAGATGTGGATAAATTTGCCAAAATGTTTGAGATTTTACAACTTTCCATAAGTGAAGTTTTAAGTGTGTACCTACTTCAATTCAATCATATTTTAAGTTCAACTAAACTTCCAAGAGCAAAGCAACTCAGAGAGGCATTACCTAAGAAATACTAAGCTAAAGGTTTAGCATTTTTCTTTGCATCATTACAGTTCCTTAGAATGTTAACAGGCAACTGTCAGCATATTTTCCCATTTCTAAGTTCAATATTAATCCCCAGTCATTTTGTACAAAATTTTGCCTGCTCAGCATAATTTGCTTCTAGGGCATAAAATATTTGTTAAATTTAGTGAAAATTCTTACAGACACTATAAAATGGATAGCTTATAGAGCAATATCTCAAGTAATTTTAAACTTAACTCTTAGAAATGTGTTTCTAAGGTACAAATTTGCAATGCTTTGAAAAGTTTAAAACATAACAAATCAACTCTTTTATATGTCCAAAATAAATAGCTAATTATGAGTGACTCCATTCAGTTTTCTTTCTCCTTAGATAAGAATGCCAATTGCAAAAATATAAATTTAAAAACCCATGTTTATATCTAAAAACATAAATTTTGTAAAATGCTAGTATATGACATAATAAATTAGTAGTTAATATGTGGAAATAATAATTGTATAAAAATAGACTTTTCAAAATTCATATTCATTAAATTAACTACCAATGATAGTAGCATTGAACCAAATTATCTAATACACTCACAAGCAAAAAATCTTATGAATAATCAAGTAACATGAAGAAATATACTATAAAAACTGGCATATCCAGACAACTATCTCTAAGTGAAATTCAAGCCATGGTATTATGGTTGACTAACATGCTTAGTGGTGGATTTATTAAAAGAAATGTTGGCAAATTCTTTCATTAGTTTGTATAGCAAGAAAACCCAATGTATTTTAGGTAAATCAGTACATGAATTCTGTCATCATTTCATTCTTTTTCTATTCTTTAGTGAACCTTAATGTGCAACTGATATATGTTTATCCTTGTGCATGTGGACAACATATATGAATAAATAAAGAGTTTGGAGAATTCTCAAATTGCATAGTTAAATTGGGCATCTTTCAAGGATGCGAGGAAGGATTTTCATGGGACCGCAAGTAAACCATTATATAGAAATACTTTTTATCAATTTTTTCACATATGGCTCTAATTATTTTATTAAAAGATCAAAGTTGAGATGTTAGCATGACAAATAAAACCTATACTAAACTGAATTTTCTGTTAATAATCAATAAAACTCTGTTCATTCAATAATATAATATAAATAAGCAACCATAAAAAACAAACAATTCCCCCAAAAATTGATTTGAAACATGCTTCTTATATTCTCTGTGCACCATCATATTTGTATCTCTTTTCTACTTACTATTATTATAAAAGCTTATTTTTCTTTCTATTTCATGTTAATCAAGGGAGATGTGTGCAAGAATGGTCTCACTAAAAACTATATTGTTGGAGCTAGGCTAAAGCATAATCATACCTTTAAAAAGCAGTTTATGTGCTGGCCTTGAAATTCCTCTTTACTTATTTTGAGAAACAAATGATTGATGATTTAGTTCTTTAAGAAATGTGTTATAAAATTATTGGAAAATTTAAACAAATGTAGTCAGATATTTTGGAGCTTGTTAATGTCATGAAACATTTTTACCTAAACTGTGTGCTTTAATGACATCTACATATTTTGTGATAAGTGTTTGTCTATTTCTTATGGTTCAAAGGTATGCCAAATTCCTTCAGAATGAAGAGGACTTCAAGGTATACTTATTATTAGTGGTGCCCAAGTCTTATATACATCCAAAATCATTAAGATCAAATTTTAGAAAGTTCAAAAGGGTAACAAAAATATTCCATATAAAGGGTAATTTGGGATGGAAGGAATTTTCTTGAACATCTTGTGTTACATTCTTTTTTTCAAGATAAGGAAAAGCCCCAAAAGAAAAATTTACATAGGTAACTCACTCTAAGTGAAATTTGAACTCGCAACCTCTTAATGTGAGGCAGACACACTACCCCCACACTACCAAGGTTGGCTTTGCATTTTACATCTTAGAAGATTTTGATCTTAAATACCAAGTTTGATATTTATCAACTTTCATTTTTGTATTGTCTTTCTCTCTCCTTCCGTCTCTCTCGCACATACAGACCACTTATGCATGCACTTATCCACCCGTGCATGCATGTGCACACACATACACAATCACTAGATAAGTATTGAGACAGCAAATAATGAATACTCATAGAAACCTTTTGTACATACCAGTTTCTCAAAGTATTCTCCCTGGTACTGTATGCAGAGTTCTGTCCTCTGGTACCACTTCTAGAGGCATCCTCACCACTCAGTTTCCAGCACTGTAGATAACTCCTCTGCATATGCTGCAACAGCTTCTTTTGGGCTAGAGAAATGGTGGCCTTGAAGCTGGTACTTCACTGTAGGTAACAGGAAGAAATCATATGGTGCCAGATTGAGACTATAGGGTGGATGAGTCAATAGTTTTGCCTCAGTGTCTTGCAGAACTCCATTGTTAGTTAGTGATGTGAGCTGATGCATTGCCATGATACAAAAAAATGCCCTGTAGTCCTATCTTTGGTAAGGCAAACAAACTTCTGTATACCATTTTTCAGTAACAGTTTTCTGATTTTTGAGCACTACTGTTGTCATATGACCACTTGTGAAAATGAAAGAAGCAAACATTTTCTTTCCAGCACTCCTTGCTCTCTTGACCTTGATGTGTGGTTGGTTATCTGGAACACCCAAATGGAGGACTGATTTTCTGTTTCTCATCAAACTGATATATCCATGTTTTGTCACCCATAACAATATTTGAAAGAAGGTGAGACTTTACACAGTTAAATCCTTAAAGTTTTTCTTGGCACCATTCCATCCAATGGAGCTTCAGATAAATTATGGGGTAGCCATTTTCAAGAAATTTTTTTTTGCATGAAGATGTTCATGAAGGATGGCTGAAACACTCAGCAAACTAACTGCTAAGGCTGTGCCATGGCCGAGTGGTAAGACCACTCCCTTCTCACTAAGGATTTGATCCCAAGTGACTGCATGTGGGATTTGTGGTGGACAAAGCAGTGCAGGGACAGATTTTATCCAGGTTCTCCGGTCTCCCCCGTCATCAAATTCCATCAGTGTTCCATCTTCTTCCATGTATCATCAGTGTCATCGCCTGTGGTGCCATAGTAATAAAAGCGGGCATTAAACAGTATTAAAAAAACTCACTGTTAATGTCACCTCTATGTCCTTGTAGTTTATTTATTTATTCATCCATTTATCACATACATTTACAGTACTCAGCGATGCTCGTAAACACATGATGCATCAAAGATCTTAAAACTAAAGTACAAACTAAAATCACTGTTTCTATAGTAGTGAAGTTTTTCTTAGTCACTACTGTTGTTGGTCTGCCACTCTTCCCTTCATCTTTAAGAGATTGCTGCCCCCTCTTGAATTCTCCAACCCAGCAGAACATAGTGGCACATGACAAAGAATAGTCCCTCAAATGCTCAAGTTACTGCATTTCATTTAAGCAACATTTGAAGTCGTGCAAGATGATTGCAGAGATTGTTCTTCCTGAATCTCCATTGCACTTGCAAGAACTTTCACCTTTCCAGACTTCAAACTTAAAATGAAGGAAAATGAATGATGCATCAAAGTTCTGACTGCTATTATTGCATTACCAATGGGTCAACTATTTTGACACAGCAACAGTGCTTTCCCCAAGAGTGGGAAAGTGTCTCAATACTTGTCTGGGGGCCCTTTGAATTAACCCAGGCTCCTGAATTTTACAGATGTTTATTTGCTTGTATTGTATTATTGAAATCACTTGTGGAATGATATATCTATTAGCAGAAAGAGAATAGAAAACTAACATTAAATGTAAATTGTTTGTAGAACTGCTAAGATTATGTCATGACTGCCATACATCAATTTTTTAAATTTTGCCTCTTAATATCTATGTAGTTTATGTTGGCTCCTTGAAGTGAAAAATATTCAAAAGATAAACTAATAATAGAACTGCTAAATTTTGGTTCATGATTAGTTTATCTGTAACATTTTACTTCATTAATTAACATTAAAGAAGAGATATACTTCACTGTCTTTATGTTTTGCTGGTGGCACTCATTTTTCAGGTTGCCAGAACAGAAAAAAATGCTGTGGTTTGAAGGATGCTACCTTTGCTTTTTTTCTTCTATCCTTTTCTGTTTTCTTTTTCTTTCTTTTATTAACTTTTCTATCACTTCATAGAGTTCAGGACTATTAGACATAAAAGATATTTGCTTTCAATTAGCTTCTAATTTTTCTGAAAAGAATTTTGCAGTTCCCATATCATATAAAATCAGCACTATTGTTGGAAATGTATTTGTTCCAAGAGGTAATGAAATGAATTTTGACTAAAATATTTAACTATGTTAGGACAAAATAATTCTACTCCATCAGTATTTGGCTGATTATATTTCTTTAGATGTTTATAATTATTTAGTGAAAAATTTGTGATTAAAGACCGTAAATATAACAGCTTTATTAACCATTACTGTTGATCCTGTAAGAATTAATACACACTTTTGTTTTCTCTGAAGTTAAGCAGGGTATTGTCCAGATACAAGAATTGCAGAAACTAAGCACAGAAAACAATAAACTGAAAGAAAACATTCTCACAAAGGAAGGAGAGGTGAGTTAAATTTCTTCCTTTTAGAAGGTTTCAGGGTAATTAAAGAATGGAATATCTATTCTTGTTTCTGATTCACCTTGTTGGAACCATATTTCATCACCAGCAATGAGATAGTTTATGAGTACATTATTAATTATCAGTAGATTATTCATAGCTTTAAATAATAACTTTACTAACACATTAGAAATTACATATACATATTAATAAATCCAATGAAGTGATGAACTAATAGGAGTTGCAGTAGTGCGCTTCACTTACCTTATACATTTTATGAGAGCATTTGCTTGCATCCTCAGCAGTAGACAGACTGTGATAAAATCAGATACCCTGAAAGTTAACTCTGTGTAGACCTTGGTTCTAGTTATTCAGAAGTACCAGAACTGTCAATTTGGGAGAAAATATATATTTTAGAGAACTAGGACCATAATAAATTTTGAGGTGCCTCCACAGCAAATTCATCATCCTGCTGTTTCTTCAAGATACAATCTTTTTCCATTCTAAATAATGTCTCCATGTCTACAGAGCAATTGTCAGGAACTCATGATGAGTCTTTTGTCAGTAGTCAGCAGCCAAAGATGGGCATAGTTGCTCATAAAACATGTACAAACTGAGTTACAAGAAGGTCAAATGCAGTGTAACAACTCCAATTAGTTCTTTGTTTTATATGAATGACTTACAAATTAAAATTTTAATGAAATCACACTCTAAATGAGATGTAAATTAATATGTAAAAATGCAAAGTCAATTTTCATACTGGCTTTGCTTCACTTACTAGTGTATTATATAGATTATGTCATTATGCAGCTGATTCCTCAAGCATATACACATGAAATATGTTCTGTACAGTGACTGAAAAGTGAAAGGAAAAAGTTTATTCTGCAGTGTTACATGATATTCAACAACTGTAATATTTTATTATTGCAGGTATCCATTTTACGGACACAGCTTAATGAGGCAAAATCAGAGATTGAAGCTCACAAGCAAGAGAAATTGAAGGCAATGGAGAATCTAACTAAAGAATTCAATGATAAGCTGAAAGCACTCGAAAAAGAACTTCAGCAGACGAAAACTCAGCTAGAATTCAAAGTATGTGTTCTTAAAAATGTTGCAAAATAAATTACATATTCTTACTTTGTGAAATACTTAACAATCATGATGAAAATATTAGATGTAATCCATTTAGGAGGTAATTTTATGTACAAAGATAAATGCAAATTTATAATAATTGAGATTAATTAGTGAGTCAAGTTTTGTAACACTACATCATTTGAAATTAATTAGTTGAGTTGATTTTGTAACACTACATCACTTACTTTTATTATAATTTCAATTGTTAAAACACATCACTGCCACAAAGTCCACCACATATCAGTAATAGCTACATCACTTACCATTATTTAAATGGAAAATTTGTTTCTGAAGCTATGTGTTTTACTGTCAGTTCCATTCAACTACCATTGTGATCCATCATGGTGGTTGGACTTGGCCGTGGTGGCACTTGGCCTGGCAATATTTCAAAGTTGAAAAACCTGTTCTTGTTCTTCCAGATGTAGATATTCTCCAAGTTCTATTTTACTTCCATAATTATAACGCCACTCTAGTCTGTAAACACTTACTTCACTAAATATTCAGAGGGGAAAAAATAGCTTTTTGTTCTATTTACGGCATAATTAAAAAATGGAACAATTAAACAAACTCATACTGAAAATGGAATGACTAATCTACATCTTTTCACAACTTCAGTTGCTTCCTTAAGCATCACCATAATTTATCATTACGAATATGTACAAGTTATAAATTACAGTGTATGTATAAGTTACAGTGTTACAACAGTAGTCTTGAGTAACTGACAACATGTGCCTCACACTGAAATGATATCTCTCACTTATTGTATATTCAAATCTTCAATGTGAACATTGTTGCCAATGCTATGCATGGCTATGTTGATTGTTTAAGTAAAACTAGCCAATTTCCTTTATTAATATTGCTCTCATTGCAGGCTTTGATTAACACTTGAAGATTTCTATTTTAATAGCTATAAAATACTGTATTTATTTTTCCACACTACCATCTTTTTTTTCTTAATAATCATTTTCTACCCTCTTCACATGTTCACAAAGCCCTCTCAGTTACTTCAGTAACAATTAATACCACTCAAGCATTGTATTGGACAACTTCTGTCATGCCATTTGTTACTTTTCTTTCCCTAATCATTAGTTTTACCTTGGAGATTAACAAAACTTCTTAAAACAAAATTGAAAGAGAATTTTTCACATTGAAGATTTAATTGTATTAATTAATTAAAAAAGCTTCTTTCTATATGAATTGCTTTTTTTCAAAGGAAGACTGGTCAAAACTAAACATTACCGTGCATAATACTGTCCTGCTATGCTCTTCTAGGGGGTGATGCAGAGTTAATTGCTTATAGAACTTCCTGAGATAATATTTTTATTTCGGAATCTCTCTGGCAGTTGCCAATGTGTCTAACTAATATGCAAGTCTCAAGAATCTAAGTAAATAAACAGCCATGATTTTCCCACAATATAGATGTTTACTTTTATACACTTCATCGGAGATTGCTGTAGATGGATGTTCTTGGTTGATGTTGAAAGGAGTCCCTTCCTCTCTCATATTTCCTATCTCCATGATGTAATGCACAGCTTGTGCACTTATAATCCAAAGGACATAAATCCTTTGAGATTTTCACCAATCCTTAAAAGACAGATGTTGAGTAACTCCCAGCTCTTTGAACATCAGGCTTGCTTAAAAACAACAAAAAAACTACAAATTGATAATTTGATATAGCTACTTGCTATTATGCTTCACTTTCAAATTTAGGATATCTGTTGTGGACCATTACCACACAACTTTAGCTGTATGTGGTTGGTATTGGCATATGAAAGATGAATAAATTGGCAATTGAGGTGAAACAGCTAATCTTCAGGTTCTTATCAATTTAGAACATTTTTTGAACATTAATTGTTCTGTTTTCAGAGAAATCCTTGGCAGTGTGGAAAATAGTTTTTAATAAAAATCTTTCTTTTTCACTTTTAATAAATGTGACTAAAAGTGTCTCATTTTACTTTCAGAATGCAAGTTATAGCATTTTACTTACCTTTGTAATTTTTTTGTTTTTGCAGAATATTGAAGCTGAGAGTATAGAGGGACAGAAATTGTTAAAATGCAAGAAAAAAGTAAAATTGGTAGCTCCAGAGCCAGCCGTATCAAACACCACTGTCAGTGGTAGCTTTAATGATAGGTAAGAAGAACATTTTACATTCAGATTTTAAACATAGAAAATAATATTTTTGTTAAATTAGGACTGCTATTAAATTTGATCAAAACTTCAATGCAACGATACGATGACATTTATTTTTATTTTATGTATAACAAGCAGAAGTAATCTAAGAACATTCGTTATCCCTCCTAGGATATTTTTAGAAAAAAATTACAGCGTTTGTTAACATTTTAATGTTGGTTTTCTTGAAACTTAATAAACCTAGATTATATAAGGATCTGTGTAAACCAAGAAGAACAGTAATGAAATTATTAACCACCTCCTATTTCCACAGATTTTTAATGGATTGTATGGCTATTTTGAATCCTCAAGAAGAAATCCATTCTAAAAATGTCATTACATTGTGCTATTCATAAAAAAGATACCATTTTAAATTAATCTGATAAAATGTTTGCTTAGAAGTAGTTTTAAATTAAGCAATATGCACTAGGTTTGCATGATGGATGAAAAAATATAACACAACAGTTTATACAAGAAATCAATGGCCAGTCTATATTACTAATGCACTTGTGCATTAGAAGAAAAAAATGATCATTCTCAAACTTCTTCCATTAGATGAAGAAAACAATGTAAATTTATAATAATACAGCAATGAATATTTTTAAAATATATATTTTTTTCTAAAGTAAGTTTTCTGTACATCTTATGATTTACAAATTGTATTAATTTCAAATATGTGCAAGAAATTCAAGTATTTATTTTTCGTCAAGTCTATGTCTCTAATATATGATATTTTAATCAAATTTGTTTTTGCCATTCACAAGAAAGAATAGTGGATTTCCTGAAAAACTTTGTTACATATCATCAAAAGTTGCCAGTCTTAAGTGCAAAATATGAACTTCTCCTCTCCCCTCCCCTCCTCAACCTTCTCCTAACTCCTCTTCCCTGCTATTCTCTTCCCTCCTGTTCTCTTCTCCCTTCCCTTCTGTCCTCTTCTCTTCCATTATATTTGCAGTACTTAGCTGTCTGAGAAGAGAGCAAGTAAAAATAGTTGCCTTCAAAAAGTATATACTCTAGAAACCACCATTCTTCTTCTTCTTTTTCTTCTTCTTCTTCTTCTTCTTCTTCTTCATCTTCTTCTTCATCTTCTTCCCCAATAGGAAATTGTAAAATTGTAGCTTCCTATTAAGCTTGAGAAAAGTTTAATAGCACTAAAGTATGTTCTTTATTGGCTAATGCAAAATTAATTAAGAATATTTTTATTTTGTTTTCTTAGGTCTACATTTGCAGAGAGTCCTAAAAGAGTGAAGAAACAGGTTAGAAAAAAAGGAGAAGAGTTGAAAAAGATATCGCAAGGTAATTGTTGATTTCTGTCAGTTCTTTCCATGCATATAACTAATAAATAAAGCTATGCAAACCTATTATTATTATTATTATTATTATTATTATTATTTATAAAACAAACATTCTGCAAGAACACATAATCAGATCCTTATTTGGCATGATGCAGCAATATAACACAAAGCCATTGAACCATTCATCAGTATCTTCATGAATCGTATCCATCATGATATTTATGCTCCCCATACAACCTAATGAAATGCACTGTATCTTCTATAATTTTTAAGTTAAAAATTACACATATACACCTATCTTATGCATTAAATGTAAATTTTCTTTCAAATGCACTGTATCTTCTGTATCTTCTATAATTTTTAAGTTAGAAATTACACATATACACCTATCTTATGCATTAACATGTAAATTTTCTTTCAAATGGATATCATGTACATTTCTCTAGACAAAATTGTCTGCTCACACAAAGAACTTGTTCAAGATACAGATGCTTCATTGATGCCTAAAGGTTTCAAGATAGTAATAGATTCTTGAGTTGACTTTCAACATCAAAATAATAATAGTACAGCAATGTAATCTTTCAATGTTGCCTGATTCAGTTATATCAAATGCTATTTTTTTCAAACACAAATTATTTATTTCTCATAAACTCATAAACCCTCACAAACTTTTCTTTCAAAGTTGCTGCCATTTTTAACCCCAACCCCTCAGTAAGCATGACACTCTTTACACCCCAAAACATCATTGCTATCAGTTTTCCAGCCGATGGTACCATCTGTGCTTTCTTTTGAGCCAAAGCAACTCATTGTTTTGATTGTTTCTTGTTTCTGGAGTTATGATAAATCTTGGTTTCATTGACAGTGACAATTCAATGCAAAAAGTCCTTTCGATTTCACTTAAATAACTCCAAACACAGCTTTGAAGTTGAAAGTCGCACCCATGGGCTGACAACTTTTCATCTCCAGCTTAGCATGCTAAATATGAACTCCCACTCCTGCTGGCACACCTGTGGCCTCTGCCACTTCACAAGCTTTCATTCAAAAATTCGCAAGAATCATGCCAGGCATGTTTCAATGATTTCCTCTGTACCACAGATGTTTGGCCATGTTTAAAATTATTAAACCAATATTTGTTATCATAGATGGTGAAATGTCCCCATAAACACCATCCAATATTGCTTTAATCTCCTCTCAAGTTTTCCCATCCAAAAGTAAAAAATGAATCACTGAATGATACTTTTCCCATTTTATCAAAAACACATTGAATAACTAACTGAAAAACCTGTCAAATCCAAATTAACCAATGACTCAGTACCAAATTTATTTTGGTAACTTGTAACAAATGACAGTACATTACGGTAAATTCAACTTGCCTAAGCAACACCATCTATTTTGAAATACGGTGAGTATTCATTGAACCATCCTCATATATACAATAATAAATTAATATTCTGGACATAAACTTATTGTTTTCTATGTATTGTTTATTATCTATCAGCTTTATTACGCTGATCTTTTGTACTATAACATTTTTTTCCCCTTTTTCATTTGCTTTACTTTATTTATTTATAAATTTAGATTTTATTCTTTTTATGAATGTATGCTAACTTGTCTTTATTAAAGATATTTATGATTCAAAGGTGTTTATTACTTCATATATAATATTTTCACTTTAGGAAACTTTGTCTTAACCTTTGTTAATTATATCACATTTTAGTATAACAAATTAAATTTATTTTAATAGCTCTTACTAATATAAAATTAATACATATTTTTGGATCCTGAAATTTCTCACTTTTTCCATTGCAATCACTCTTCTAGTATTAGAAAATTTCTTTTTTCAGCTTTTACCACACCTTCAGTTTTCATTTTGCAGACTTAGATCAAATCGTCTTCCTTACAAAAATATCATTTTATTAATTTTGAGTTAGATAATTATATGTTTTATCTTCTTTTTCTTCTTTCTTCTCATTTTATTATGGTTTAGGATAATTGGTAGTATTTCCATGTAGCATCATATCTGTCTTTATTGCAAACTATATACTGTATTTATCCGAATACAAGACTTTTTTTTTAAAAAATATTTATGTTGAGATCAAGAGTGGAGAATATTCGACATACATTCAGTATTGCCACATTTCTTCCCTCATAATTCCCATAGCACAATGTATCTGAGTTAGCTGGTGCGACAAAGATGATTAAAGAATCAATTTTTCACATTATTTGTAGGTGTTAATTTAATTTTCTTCCCACATATATCATATTTATTGATCAATTAGCCAAATTCCTTAATACTATGCATTTGAATTTCAGCAATAATTTATGCAGTGTATGAACAAAAATAGGTGGTCATATTGTGCTCATAAATTTCAGGATCACGGTTTGGGTACCAGGTATCATCATCCTTGTTTGAAAAAGTACCAAAGAAAGTTCAGAGTGTTACAAATGTGTGCTCTGTAAACACGACTCCAGATTTCTGTAAGTAGTATTTCTTACTTTATCTTTGGTGTGTAATAGCAGTTAACAAGAGGTAGTAAGCAAAAATTATTCTTAAACTTTTTGCCATTATGGATGTCAATTGAAATGCAGGAAAAGCAATATGTACATCTATAGGCATAATATGATGCATGCTTTTAATGCTTTTTAACCCTAATAATTTTAATTTTTTTGTTTTAAGATAAATTCTATAAGAGATTAAGTTTAGCCTTTAAAGTTTCTTCTTGAATGGTATACCTGAAACATGGATCACACACAAGGGTACATTTCCACATTCACATCAAATCATGTTAGTTTCCTAGTAAAAACTCACTGTCAATTTCCAAATCACTATAATACAATAAAAAGTCCACCACATTTTCTGAAGTAATTTCAGAAGCATGGATATTTAGGTGCTATTTAGGTTTACAAGCTAAAACTTATTTGCTGCATTATTCAATGAAAGTTAGGTGGTTAGTATGAAATATAAACAGTTTAAATGTGGTTTTGAATTAGCCAAAATAAATCTCTCTGAACCCCAAGACAGTTAAATAAATACCTAACTCCACAGAATAAAATCAGCTTTGCAAATAATTCATAAGACAGAATAAACTATAGCTGACATGGAAACTTTGCTTGAAAAAAATATTTGCCATGCACACACAAATGCTGTCAAAGAGGTTTGGTTAATTACTGCATAATATAGCATACAAGTATATTATTGTATGGTAGCAATAATCATAAGACCTTGAACTGAAGAAATGCTTTGCTGAGGCTCTATTTTTGGAATGCATAGTAAATTGCTGATTCACAGATGTACATTTGTTGAACTAAATGATTTAGCTTGCTACAGGGAAACAAAGTAGAGAATTTTCAACTATTTTTAAATAGATTCTTAATTTTGTTGATCCATGTGTGTACACTGTCTGTGCTAAGCTTTGAACCAGTTTTTGTTTCATTAAAATAACTTAAATATAGAAGATACAAATGTGCATTTATGGAGCAGCATTAGTCCATTTAAAATTTAAATGGCTTGCGTTGTTTATTAGGATGCATTTGCGGCCAAGTCAAAGTAATGAACTCTTGCAAAGTAAAATACATGGAAAAAACAAACTTTCAAATGTGCTCCATCAGATGATGAGCTACTTACTCTTGAGAAAATATATATATAGTTGAATACTTAGAAATGGCTAATCCTATGAAAAGTCATTTTACACAAATTGTATATTTTACTGAGCTGTACATGAATTTTTCTACTTCTTATGGTTGCCCAGATATACAAAATTATATCACAGCAAAAAGAAGTTCACAGATTATTTATAGGAAATTCAAGCACATGGATTGTTCTGATATCAATATAACAAGTGTATGATATCAGAATAATCAGAATTACATATAATATTTGGATAAGCTAGTAACAGTGATGTGAAACTCAAATTTAAGAAAAGATTTAAGTTGGATTAGAAACATTTGCAATCACATTTTTTGTTCTCTGACCAGTTTAAAAAATTATTTACTTTCTTCATAGACTGAAAATTTAATCAAACTAGTTTAAGAAAATAAAAATGTATAAAAACGGTTCCCCGTGCATGCCAGACACGCGCATGCAGAGAAGAGAGGAGATAAAGTATCTTGGACTAAAATTTGACTGGAGATTTCGCTTTGACCACCACTTAGACTGTGTAACAGTACATACCTTATCAGGCTAGTAAAAATAAATTGGAATTTAATATCAGTTGTAATTAAAATAATATTCAAAGGAGCTGTACTGCCCATTTTCTCAATGCAATTTAAACCTGGATTGAAACATTAGAAAGATACCACAATGCCATTAAAATACAGAGTAGAATTGCTCCTTTCACCATCATTTCATATCATCCACTTTCTCACTTTCATACCAGGTATTGGGCTGATCAGCCATCCAGGCTTCTGCCTGATCCAGAGGCTCTGCTCTTTTACAGGTGTCTGAACCCAGGTGGTAGCTTTTAAGTTCTGGGTGTTGTAAGTCCTCTGGCGGTTCAAACAGAGAAAGAAGAAGATTTAAAAATCCCTTTAAGCAAAAACAAAAAGATTTATCCAAGCTCCTGCTACAGCACTGTGATGTATCCAATGAGTGCTTGAAGCCTTAATATTGTATGGTGTATTGAGAAAAGTGTCAGCACTGCTTATATTGTGTATAATTGTAGTAATTTTTTATTAAATATCTTTTTTAAGTACTCAAACTGTGTGATTTATATTTATGACCAGCTACTTCAATTTCTCTTTAGTAACTCACATAATTGTTCTATCATACAAATAAAGGGGGGAACATTGTGTGAGTAAATACAGCAAAAATTTAAATAAAATTATGCCATCATGTTAGCACCATACCAAAAGTTTAATATACAGCAATTCTAATAATAATAATAATAATAATAATAACAACAACATACATACAGGGTTTTATTTATTACAAACTTCATTAACTTCAGCCTTCTTGATTTTATTAAATATAATTGCAAGAAAATGTGATTTCTTTAGTTTTCCTGCAGCTATATTTTTCCATAGTTCTTTATCTGTAAAGGTAGAAAACTAGAAGAATCATTATTGGTTTAACATTTTGTGCATTTTGGCTAAGCCCTAGGCTGGTTCACAATAACCAAGATCAGTCCAGAACGAGGATAACAAAGTTAAAATACAATGTCATGTCAGTATTCACAATTAAGAGGAAGCTTTTCCAGGTTCTGAAAACTAAAGAAAGCTTGCCAAGTTTTAACTTGGTTCTCATTCCTGGTCATGCCGTATTATCTCCATTTTGTGCATATTGGACTCATTATTATAGAAATTATTCAAGGTGGCCATAACAAGAAGCAACTCTTTCCAGTCACAAACTGGAAAAATGAAACTGAAAGAAATTCTAGCATATCTAACCTCAGATCCTAACACCTGATTATGCATTGAGCATTGGTTGTTACTATGAAAGGGCCATTTGTAGTTGGTTTATATGCAACTATAACTGACTATTGCATCAAAAACAATAGCAAAAACTTCCAGAACAGCAAAAATCATTAGAAATTTCCAAAGAAGAACAATTTTAATGTATGCTATAAGGAATGAAATTTGATGTGACTAGAAAAGTGGGAAATAGCTATGAATCTTCATTTAGAAAATGTTAATTCTATTGAATTTTGACTAACCCACATTGTGTTATTTGAAAGACTAGCATTGGTCAGTTAGAAACAAAAGAATTTCCAGTGTAGAAAATATGCCTTCCATTTTTACTGATATGGTCATTTATGTACATTCTTTCCTGTTACCAAATTATGGGAACCAAAATTTGGGTGCTATTTTATTTTCCATTTTTGTTTGCATTCTCAGGATATTGTGAACTAGTCTTCTTCTTCTTCTTCTTCTTCTTCTTCTTCTTCTTCTTCTTCTTCTTCTTCTTCTTCTTCTTCGTATTTAAGGGTTGCATTTGAACCTCAAAATAAAGAAATCAGAAATAGCAGTTTGTTCATGTTTATATAGCTTATACCAATCAAGGAACTGCCATTGCAGTTTGACTTGACTCTAGAGAGGAATAAGGAATGAAGTTGATTTAGCTTCACTGGTATTCTTTGCTTAACAAGAATATCTTTTGTTTCATTTGAATTTGCCAGGGAAGTTACAAAAACACATTAAGAAACATTTACTGTATATCTGAATTACAGATATCTGACTATTTCTGCATCATGAGCAATCTAAAAAGACAATCTCAACAAAAAACTGAAGTTTTACAGAAGTTTTTACAGAACTAAACTATTTGAAAATCTGTGCATCAGTGCCCTAGGCATGTCTAATTTGTGGTATTTAATATCACAGGGGAAAAAGTTCATTTAATATGCTAACAAATAAGAAATTTCATAATTTTTCTACATTTTATTCAAACATTAAAGGTTGTATTTGTATTCCAGCTGATGATAAATTGGCATATTTGACACCACAGGCAGTAACTATTAATGCGGCTTATACTGGTATCAACCAGCTTTTTTTGCTGGATTCTTTTGAAGATGAAAAAGGCCAACCTCTCATCAAATGGGTAAGCAAAGCATTCTTGTAATTATGTATAGCAGATACTTAAAGCTAAACCTCTCTTTTACATGTTTCCTGAGGTCCATCAAAAACTTTTTTTTTATGATAGTGTATTTACTTTCTCTAAATGTCATCTCACACCAAACAAACATTTTTCAAAAGGAAAAAACAATTTGGTGGGATTGATTTTATTAAATAGAACATACAGTAATTAAACAATATGCGTAAATTATTTACCAAACAGTTATTTAATTTGTTTCATATCAATTATACAGTCACAAATATATTAATTTTCTTAATTAGTTTTAATTGCAATAATACCAATTAGCAATCAGGGTAATGGTATTCTCACAAAAGATTGTATAGACTGACTCCGTGGTTAAGTGGTCAGCGAGTTGACTTCTCACCTGAAGGTCCCAGGTTTGATTCCCGGCTGGAGCGGGGCAGAATTACTCCCTATCCCCCATAGAGTGTGGAAGTATGAATGTGAGTAAATGTGCTTGTATTTAGTAATATAAAGTTTATTAACCTTATGTTCTGGACCTACAGTTTCACAAGTCAAAGCCCCCGATTTGACCATTGATGTTAAAGGGGGCTATAAAAAAAAAAAAAAAGATTGTATACCTCAAAAAATATTTTTAGAGAGTAAAAAACAGATGAGTTGGTATTGCTAATTAAAGGAAGTACAAATTAATGTAAAAAAAGTTCTGATATGTTAGATTCACCTAACTTACTCTGCCTGTTCTGCACAAACAATTCCTTCAAAAGATGAGGCTTTCATGGCCGGTGTCTTGAATATCAAACTTATTTCTCAGGCTTGTCGGCCGAGGTCTAGTGGGTGTCAAAATTCCCGATGATTTGCTAAGGACTAGGCATGGCACCTTCAAAAGTGATCCAAGGTGGTCAGATCTTGAATGAGTTTTATGGCAGAGAGTGGTTTCCATCCATATCTTCTTTAAGTGTACAGAAAGGACACAGAGGAGATCTCAGTATACTAATCTTGAATAATTGTTTATTGAGACAGTCATGGCCTGTTAGGAGTCTAAAACTTGCTACAGAGGATTTTCTTGGTAGTGTAGTGATTCTGGTCTTGTTATTACATAAATTTTCCCATGGTTTTCCTTTTGTTTGTAATATATTGTGTTTAATTTTTTTATTTTATGTTGATGTAATTATTCTTTGGATGGAATGATAACTTGGGTGTGTGGGTGGGTATGTGCGTTTTTTTTTTCCCTTCTTTTTTTTCCCTTATTTCCCTTCTACTTACAAGGGAGTAATCTGTTTATGTTTATCTTGATTAGCATGGTGTAAATAAAAGCATAATCTTTTAAAAGTTTGTTTGCCAAACAGCTAGAGAACATCATGAGAATGGAATATATTAGATTTGTTCCCTTCTACTTGCAAGAATGCAAGTAATAATAATGCCATTTTTGTTAATGTTTATCTTGATTTGCATGTAGTAGATAAAAGAATAAGCTTTTGGCAATGAAATGCTACAGAGATGTAGAAAAAGTCATGTGAATGGAACACATCAGATATTTTAAAATGTTTCAAAATAGTGCTGCACAAAAATACATCCCTGGATACTATTTTTAAGACATTACCTGATTTTCAATATGTTAATAAACTATAAGAAATATATTTCTGTTCAACTCAATTTTAAGAGCAGTAAGTGGTCCCTTCTTGACCTCTTTTTAAATTTGTCATATTATTTTAAACCTAATACAAATACTGAATTGCTCACTCATACATGTAAAACTAAATAAGGAAAGCTAATGGTAAAAGCTCTGAAATGTTTTCGATAGTGCATCCAACATTACTTACTGTCTGAAACAAATTTGTTACCAAACATGAAGCACACAAAAAGTTATTTATATAGTATGCTACTTTTCAACATTAAATTACTTTGTTAAGGGCCAGAGTCACCAATCGCTCAGCCTTTTCTAGCTTAAGGTTTGTTCTTAAGTTTGTCACAATGTTCCCATATGCAGAGAAGAGCCTTCCAGAATGCCAACAGAAAAATTGGCTTGTGATCTTGTCACAATTGAAACCAACCCAAATAATTCATTTTTTCACTGTCATGCTTGTTGCCAAGCCAAACAGTTCCAGATATTACCAATTTTAGCGTGCTTAAAGCCACTGCCACTGTCACCATTATGTACGTGCATAACATGGTCTGTGGCTACTTCATCCTGCACTGTGAGTATGGTCTGTGGTATGACAGAGAAGGTGGAGAGGGACGTCAGCTGAAGTACTGAAATGGCAGAATCGTAAAGATTTTCAGAAGTTTTCCCAGAAATCATAGATTAATATTTAACTGTCAGTGTTTTTGATAAGAGGAATGAGTTTCATACAGTTTCAGAAAATTATGTTCTATATTAAATTCTAAGCTTATACAGTAAACAAAACAGGGAGACAATAGTTATTGCTGAATGTCAGCTATATAATGAATCCTGTAAACTTTTGAGGAAAAGTTTTAATCAGGTAGCTCTGTACATTCTTTGTTGTATAACTTATTTTACAATACAAATTATGTGGTTGTTACTTTCAGGTGGTGTGGGAATGCTTTAAAGTAATAACTTGCCAGTTAGCATTACTAGAAGCGCATGGAACTGTACAAAGCTTAAAGCATCGTACTTTACTAAACAAAAAGGTGTTGTCTAGTGCAGGAAAACTTGTGGGCAACAGTCCTTCTCTAATTTCACCCAAGTAAGTATTTTTAAGAAAGATAACTTGTATTCTTAGCTGTAATTTTAAAATGCTGGTAATTTTGTGCTGTTAAATCTGTTATCTTAATATATACAAGTTAGTTTTTGTGTTTGTTTGGAAGTCTATAAGAAATATACATATATACACACATAATCTAGCTTGTAGTAGATAGATAATTTATTTCATCTTTTCAGTTACAAGCTTCATACATACATAGTTACTTACCTGGAGTAGCTGAATTTGTTATTATATATAGTTAACATCCTGGTTATTTATGTATATGTACCTTTCCCTTTAATTGTACATTTTTATATCCTGCCAACTAAATCTATTTATCTCTTTTATAACTTACAATCTCATCAGTTTTATTATTAAGATCCTCTCTTTCTTTAATAATTTGGCAATTTTCCTCTCCCATTTCACTCTTACTTTCCCTGTTGTTTCAGAAATTCTTCAAATCTGCTATGGTATTGAAATCGAATATAATTTAAAAGGTATAAGTCCAACTCGTGTCCTACACATGGCTAGTGTGGATGAAACAATTACTTTACAATACCAGAACACTAAAAGCAACCCTTTCCCATCCACTCACACAACTGCAATCAGTCTTTCTATTGATGCATACTGTGAGTGTGAAAATTTATAAAATGAGGTATCGTAAAATGAAATCTATGGTCTATTAAATTAAGTACTTTTGAGTTTGCAAATACAAATGATTCAATGGTGGCACCTCATAAATTTAATGGTTTAATATTGGCACAATCAGAGGATCAGCTGATGCTATTTAAGAGAAACTGTAAATCTTTTTGTGTAATCTGGAAAGGAAAGTATGAGGAAAGCAATAAAAAACTTTAGATTGGGTTGTTGAGTTACATAAGAAACTAGTAAAATTAACATGCACAAATGTACACATACCTAACATTGCTCCAGAATCATAATATTTATTTTCATTTTTTTATTTACTAAGAAAATTTATATTCTCCAAAATTCAGCACCATGTATTTAAACTTTTGTGTTTTCATAAACTCAAAATTTTATTAATTTTCATTATTTCTATTTATTCATGTATTTTTACTTCATTTAAAAAACTGTTTCACTTTTTAATTTCCCTTTTAAAAAAATCTGATGTGTTCTTTTCACATGATTTTCTCTACAAACTATTGTTACAAAAGATTATTCCTTTATCTACATTGCAATAATTGAGATAAACATTAGCAGAAATGGTTGTATTAATTCCTTCTAAGTTGAAGGGAATAAGGTTATACACTAGGTGTTTTGGGCTATAAATTGAATTGCAATTCATTTTGGGAAAAATCCTAGAAATGTATGTTAAAATTTAGTTCCTGTCAAATATTTTAAAAAGCTGGTCGTTATATGAAACAATTGAAATTTGGTTTATTTTACATGGACAGAAGTGAAACAAGAGAGAGATGTAACAAGAAAAGTTCTCTTTTGAGAAAAGTTTAAGTAGCTTAAAATTGAAACCAATAACAAGAAATACCTCAGAAACAAAAAAAAAACGTATATAACATAAATTGTGTATTTTAACAAGATCTACATTTTTTGCGCAGTGAATTTTTGTCTAACCCTTACAATTTACCAGTTATGCAAAACTAATTCAGAATGAAGAGGTCTTCAGAGGCTATTCCCAGAAAATTCAAGATATACATTTTATTTGTCATGTAAATAATCTTTAATATACAGTATTTTAGTCAAAATTGTTAAGAGCCTATTTTTGAGAAAAAAAACATTTTCCCTTGTAAAGGGTAGTTTGGGGTGGGAGGATTTTGTTGAAAATTTTTGTAGATGATTTGGTATTAACAGCCTTCTTGTTTTTGAGTTATGCTATCCACATACATACACACAAATGTTTATTATTTTTTTTTTTGACTTGGGCATCTCAAAATGTACATTTCTGATGAAATCTCAATATCAAAGTTTAGGCTGAAATACAATACCTTCTTTACTTACTATGCATTGAATGTTTAGAGAAAGTAAAAATGTTAACTCACATCACTTCATATCTAAGAGTAAAAAAGGCAGTAGGAAAGAAAAGAGGAGGAAAAATGTGTGAATTTTACTTCACTTTCTGAATTATAAATTGTTTCAAACTACTTCCACAATTTAGTTAATAATTACATGCCAAAAATTAGTAGCAAAACTTACAAAAATGGGATAAGAAAAAAATTACATCTGGAAACCAAAAAAAGTAATCAGTATATTTAATCAATAAACAATATCACTTTTAGATGTATGTGCTGGTCTCTGACAAATATTATTTCTATTACTATGTGACTTAATTTGCTGTTTCATCAATAAAAATCTGACTTTAAATTCAAATTTATGAAATTTGCAACTATTGGATAACATTTTAATGTATGAGCAGTCAGACTGTATGATATTAATATATGCTGAATATCTCACTTGAAAAATAAAAAACTAATAATTAAAATAATTAATTACACCAATCATGCATGTACCAGAATCTTTAAGGGAATAAAATTTAACATATTTTGTTTTTGATGGCCACAACTCATGTTTACCAGCTCGTCTCTGCTATTGTTCTTATGCTATTGTTCCTGAGTATGTCAACTAAGCACTAATGTTGTTTATGTTATAATTATATACCTAGATACTTAGTCATAGCTTATATCTATCAGGTTTGCTTATAACTTCTAATAATAATAATAATAATAATAATAATATTTATTTCGTCCAGTTTATCAATACATTGATTTTAGACACGTCATTTCATATATACATTTGTACAAAATCATAATTTATAGCTCATCCAAATCATATAAACATCTATTTAACTTCTTACAAGAAGCTGAAAGCAATTTGTTTTTAACTTCCCCTCAGCCAAGTTAGTATAAGAGCTGATGTTTATGTGAAGTTTCTGAAAATATAATTAAGAGAATTTGTTTTTAATTGTTGAAAACTGAGTTCTAACTATGCCAGGGAAACTTTGAAGGAAAACCCACATGCACTGCAGCGAATACTGTTAAGTTTGATAAGTGTGTGATACAAAATATTATATGTGACTTTTACATTGTTGAAAAGCATATTCTTACTCTCAAGAAATTGTCACCTCACAAGAAATTTTTTGATATATCAATTTTCCATTGGTATTAATTTCACTTTGGAAAGTAATTTAAGAGTGGGTTATATATGCAAGAAATTCCAGAACAAAAGAATGGTACTTATAGAATGTCCTTACAGAGGGGCTTGGCTACAAGATTATCTGATTCAAATAAAGGATTTATGAGAAAGCATAAAGCATTTTCTATATTTACAAAAGCAGGATAGACAGAAACATTTAATTCCACAAGTGATGGCAAAGTGAGGAGGAATTTGACATTTATATCAACACCAATATCTTTTTTAGAAAATTCTCTTCTAGTTTTTAAAGTCCAAGACAACTAAAAGTGATACCATAACAAATGAACTTTGAAAAGTAAAATGAAATCAAGACATACTAGCTCCTAATTTCTCCTCTTCTGTTATAGTCTTAAATAACACTCCACATTATAATGTAGAGGTAGTCAGATTCCCTTCTAGGTATTCCATGAAGTCTACTGTGATATCATGAGTGCAAAGTAAAGAGGTTAATGCATAAGAGTAAATTAGAATTGTATAAGCTGAACAAAATAAACAAACCTAAAGAAAATGCATTTAAAGTGGAATGCATTTTTGCTTTCTTGGGGTTACACATTCTCCTCTCTGCCACCTATGTTCTTTATCTAATGGAACTACCCTAGGCCAAAGTGAAATTTTAACAAATTATTGTTAAAAAGCTTATTCTTTATGCTAATCAAGGTACACAGCAGAAATGGTCAAATTTCTTGCACCCTTGTAAGTAGAAGGGAAATTAGGGAAGACTCTTGCCTAAAGCGATAGTTAAATCTTTTGATGAAATCTGTTTCTTTGCATTGCCAGGAGTTGACAAACTCCTGTATGTGAAAAATTTAAGTATTTTAAAACTGAAACCAATAACAAGGAATATCTCAAAAATGGTCAACTCCATGAAAAAAACATATGACATAAATTGTGTGTTTTAATGAGAAATACTTTTTTATACAATAAGTTTTTATCTATCTCTTACGATTTATCAGTTATGCAAAATTCATCAAAGTACATCAGAAAATTCAAGGTATACATTTTATTTGTCATGTAAATATCTTTAATATACAGTATTTTAATTAAAATCATATACCTACAGTATTTTAATTGAAATCGTTAGAGCCATTTTTGAAAAAATCAACATTTTCGAAATTTTTCCACGTAAAGGGTTGTTTGGGATAGGGGGATTTTTCTCAAAATCTTTATGTCATATCCTTGAAAGATACTAAATTTAAATACCAGTATCATGCTCACAGATTTTTTTTTTAGATAAAGAGGACCATAAAACGTGTATTTCAGATGAAATCTTGGTATCAAATTTTTGGGTGGAAACAATACCTTCTCTTTATGCTATATACATAGTTTATGTAGAGAAAGTAAAAAATATGATACGTTCGAGTCATATGACTTTCTCTACATCTCTGTGATGGATTATTGTTTAAAAGCTTATTGTTCTATCTACATCATGCTAATCAAGATAAACATTAGCAGAAATTGTCCTCATTACTTGCTTCCTTGTAATTCCAAGGGAAAGAAACTAATGTATTCCATTCATGATGTCTTCTGGCTCTTTTATTCAAACCATTAACTGTTATCTACATTGTGCTAATCAAGATAAACATAAGCAGAATTATCTTCTTCTTCTTATTATTATTATTATTATTATTATTATTATTATTATTATTATTATTATTAGCCTCCTTGTAAGTAGAAGGGAAATAAGAAAATGGACAGGCTAAAGTGATAATCTCATCCTTTAAAAGCAGGTCGTTATGTGAAACAATTGAAATTCCAATATCTCTGCTTTCCAGAAGTAGAGAAACGAGAAGAAAGATGTCTTCCCATTTGAGAAAAGTTTAAATAACTAAAATTGAAATCAATAATCTGGAATATCTCGAAAAGGGTTAACTCTGCAAAAAAATGTATATGACATAAATTGTATGTTTTAATGGGATCTACATTTTTTGTTTAGTGACTTTTTGTATGCCTCTTGCGGTTTGCCATTTATACAAAAGTTATCCAGAATGAAGAGATCTTCAGAGGCTATTCCTAGAAAATTCAAGATATACATTTGTAGTACATAAAAATATATTAAAAGCATACAATATTTTAATCAAAAGCCATTTTTGAGAGAATCAAATTTGTTGTTAAATGTTCTAAAGAGTAGTTGGGGGTGGGGAGATTTTCATGAAAATCTTTGTGTCGCATCCTTGGAAGATACTAAACTTAGATATCAAGTGTGGTATTTAACAGACTTTTCGTTTTTGAACTATGCTGTCATCCCCCACACGCACGCATGCATCCCCCCACACACACACTTTTTCTAATTTTTTTTATTCAGGGAGTATCAAAACATGAAATCTCAGTATCAAATTTTTGGTTGCAATACAATATCTTCTCTATACACTATGTGCATAGTACATGTAGAGAAAGTAAAAGTAGATGGAGAAAGACATGTATCAAGTGACCACTTGCTGAAGGACTTGTGTGATATATGTAACACTAAAGGCTTGTGACCAAAACATTATGGCATGCTACAAACATGTAGAGAAAGTAGAAAATGATTAACTAAGAAAAGAGTGGTGAAAATGTTAATGAATAGAGCACGGAGAAAGAAATGTGACAGATGATTTATTGCTGAATAAATTTTGTGATATAACACTTTTATGGTAATGGCTTGTGACCAAAACATATTTGCAGGGTTTCTGTAAATATGTAGACAAAGAAAATGAAAGCTGGGATAAAAATGATGGAAAATGAGTCCAGTCCTTAGAACTGGCCACAACATTGTTTTGAAACAAGTGTATAAAACTGAATAACTTAATAGCTTTAAGTTTTTCAAATTATGTAGAAGTTCTATGGTACAATCCAATGGCAATAAAATATTAGCACTAATGTTGCAAGCATACCTAGAAGAATGAACTCAATGTTTCTTTGCATTTAATTTTTCCTGAAATGCTGACTGATAGTATTCCTGCCACAGACCACAACTAAATGAAAAAATATGTCTTTATTTTCTTAACATTTTTTAGTAAAAATAAAAACAGTTACTTTTTCTCTGTAGAAAAATCTTTGTTTCAAAACCTCTGCTTGCTGATGTCACTCATTTGCAAATATGTTACTTCTTAGTATAAATTTTAAATGTTAATATTTCTGCCCATTTTCATATAAGTATGATCAGAGCCAGCAGGGGGTGAGAGTACCAGCTCAATTGTTCCTGATTAAAAGAAGTATTGGATCAGTAATGCTGCATCTCCAATCGAAAACCACTGGATGTTGATTTTTATCTGTGATTTCCTGCATGCTGACACGTAAGGATAATGCTATAGTTGGATGGTGAGCCTACACTGAAGCTATAGTACTCTCTACTAATGAGTGGTGATCTTTTGCAGAAAAGAAAGTAATCACAGGAAATCTACCTAGAAAGAATGGATATGGTTTGCAGAAGAAAAAGCAAACCACATTGCTCTGGATAATCTTATAACTAAACTTCCCACACCCCCTCCAGTCGCAGCAAGGAATAATATTTAAAAGTTATCTGGCTGTTATTAGGAGGGGTAGTGGAAATGAAATATGAACACATGTTGTTTCTGTAGCTGAACGTTATCATTCTTTTGCCAAAAAAATGAGTAGTATATCCAATTGCAATAAGGAACAATACTTAACTGCTGCTCTGTTTTGTTTGTTTGTTTTTTAGTTTTTTTTTTGGAGGGGGGAAGTTAAATATGAGTACAATACACCTTGTTTTAGTGATTGAATGTTATCATTCTGTTGTCAAAAAATGAGTGATATAAATAGGTTTATATTGCTGCATAGATATGGTACCTACTCCAAACTATCAAGTTTGGATATCTGCCTCTAGAGAGACAGTATTCAAGATGCTACTTCATGAGATGGTTTTATATTAAATGTGATGTGCCACTCAAGGGACAGTATTAAAATCATCTTATCAGACTTTGCATTATATTTAAGTAAGATCTCCTGTTGCTAGAGGTACAGTTCATAAACTCGCGTAATCTGAAATGAAATCCATAACAACATCTCTTGTGCAGGAATATCACGAAATTCCTTTATAGAGCAATGTTCTTGTAACAACAAAATAAAACTAGCAACTTCTGCAACTGATAGTTCAATCAGTTTTCAGTGCATTATCTAAATGTATCATTGTATTTTGCACTATTGTTTTCCTTTACATATAGGCCTTGGCATGATATGGAACAAGGGGTTGAGACTAGGCGTGCTCTGGGAGTGTTGAGTGCCATTGCTTCCATATCTGAAAATGCAGCAGGATACATGATAGGTGAGTCTTGCTTTATTTTTCGGTTTGTCTTTCCTTATTTTATGTTTTACCATAAGACATAAAGGTTGCTATTCATTTGGTAGTAACAGATAAGCGTTTAGCTCCTTTTAATAACAAGATGCAGAACAAAATGAGCAACAGAAAAAAATAAGTGATGTAGTATTAAAAAACCAACTCAACAAATTAATAAAACATATAACAGAAATAACCTTTGTCTACAGACTTATCCATAATCTAGGTTTAGAAGCAAGCAGCCCAGAACAATGAAACCAAGTTAATAAAACCATGCTTTTTAGTTTAAATATTAGTTCTATTATATTCATAAAATCTGTCTACATCATACATTTCAGATCTAAAATGTCATAACTCCAACCAGGAATAAGTTTTTCCATATAATAAACCACCTCATTCCATATCATTACTTTAAGTCACTATATATGTTCTGGTTACCCACACCCATTTATTATATTAAAATTACAGTATAACTTAATTGCAAATCCAGTTATTAAAATTTTGTTTAATTGATGTATGGTAAAATAAATGAATTTAACATATACTTATGTATTTTACTATGTCTACAACAATAAATTTTGCACACTTAATAGATTAGCTATCTGTTGTGTTTTTTCTATATCGTTGTTCCACTCTTTGAAATTGCAAATTCACACTTAAACCATTTGTAAATGAAATAGTTCATTCTCCATATTTCAAGCACCCCTCCTTTTTTTAACCCTGTTTTGTGTGTCATTCTTCCTTCTTTTAAAATATTTTCTTTATATCTTAGATTATTATTCACTTGCATCCTGCCATATTAGAAAATTTAAGCAATTTTACATGCAGAAATTCCTTTCTCACTTTCAAGACTCATCTTTTCTTTTCTTTTAACGCTAATAGAACCGTTACTTATCATCACACATTATGATCTTCTTTACACATTCGCTGGTATATGACTGAGATTGCAAAGACCCGGGTTCGATCCCAAACGACGGCGTGTGGGATTTGTGGTGGACAAAGCGGCGCTGGGTTGGGTTTTCTCCGGTTTCCCCCGCCATCGCTCCATTTTCATTAATGTATCATCAGTGTCACTGCCTGCAGTGCCATAAGTAGTTAAAGCGGGCATTAACCACTACCAAAAAAAAAATGTTAATTACAAAACTGTATGTAATTTGAGGAGAATGGGGAGTAAATACTAATCTGAAAATGATGACTGAAAAATTAAAAAGTAAAGAATTTGATACTTCGTACAAAATAGCATTGGTATAAAACTTCTAGCAATTTTTGTAAGATTGTTAAGGTTTGTGATTCAAGATAGTTTTATTTAAATGTAGATTAAATTATTGATGCACTGCAATTGTAAACACACTAGACATTAAGGGTGAACACAATTACATAATCAAGCTAACTTGTGTGATTAGTGAATATCAACAATATTTGTAGTAATAAGAAAAATTCACAAAGCATGTTAAAGTATAACCTAAATTATTATCAGTATGCCAGAAAAGTATCATGTATATCATCCATGGAAGAATATAATAAAAATAATGAAAAATTGTCATATGAAGGGCACTATGATAGGCACTATGGTCTTTAAAATCTTTCTTTGAAAACACTGAACTTAAATACCAATTGAATTTATCACCTCTCTCTCTCTCTCTCTCTCTCTCTCTCTCTCTCTCTCTCTCTCTCTCTCTCTCTCTCTCTCTCTCTCTCTCTCTCTCTCTCTCTCTCTCTGTCCCTCTCCCTTCCCTCTCCCCCACTCCCTTCCCCCTCTCTGTCTGAAACCAATATACATTGAGTTCAAGGAGATCTGCATTTTTTGTGTAATAAGTCTTTTGTCCATCTCTTATGGTTTACCATTATGAAAATTTCAGAAAAATTCTGTCAGAATAAAGAGGTCTTCAGAACCTATTCCCAGAAAATTCAAGATATACATTTTATTTATCATTCAAAATTTTTATAGCCAATTTGGAGAGAATCTAAGTATATAAAATTTTTTTCATGTAATGGGTAGTTGGGGATGAGGGGATTTTCTTGAAAATCTTTATGTCATATCCTTGGAAGATACCTACTGAACTTAAATATCGAGTTTGGTATTTAACAGACTTTTCGTTTTTGACCTATGCTGTTCATAGACACACACACATACACGTGTAGACATTTTTCTAAAAATGCTTTTTTCAAATTCAAGAGATTCCGAAACATGTATTTCTGGTGAAACCTTGGTAGACATTGGGCTTAAATACCTGTTTGATATTTATTGGACTTCCCCTTTTTTGAGTTATGCTTCTCTCTCTCACCCTCTACACACACACACATGCACGCACGCACACACACACACACCCCACACACCCCCACCCACACAATTTTCCTAGACTTTTACTTTCTCTACACCCACTATGCACATGGTGTATAGAGAAGGTATTGTAACTCCATGGCACGACAGCTCACGGGGAACCTTGGCCTACCGCCCGGCCGCTGCGTCCCCCATCTCGGTGCACTACAGACGTCATGGATGGGGTGCAGAAGGTATTGTATTGCATCCAAAAATTTGCTACCAAGATTTCACTAGAAATACATGTTTTGGGACCCCCAAATCCAAAAAAAAAAGCATTTTTAGAAAGTGTGTGGGTGTGGTTGTGCGTGTATTTTTTTTTTTATTCTTGATGAACTTTGCTGAATTTTACATAACTGGTAAACTGTAAGAGATAGATAAAAACTTACTGAACAAAAAATGTAGATCTTATTAAAACACACATTTTATGTCATATATGTTTTTTCCGTGGAGTTCACCATTTTTGAGATATTCCTTGTTATTGGTTTCAGTTTTAAAATCCTTAAACTTTTCACATACAGGAATTTGTCAACTCCTGGCAGTGAAAAGAAACGGATTTCATCCGTATGACAATCAGCTTTTAAAAGATTTGACTATCACTTTAACCAAGTGTCTTCCCATATTTCCCTTCTACTTACAAGGATACAAGTAATAAGACCATTTCTGCTAATGTTTATCTTGATTAGCATGAAGCAGATGGAAAAATAAAGCCTTTTATCAATGATTTTTACAGAGATGTAAAGAAAATCATGTGAATGGAACATTTCAGATTTTTTTCATTTATATAGCCCCCTTTAATTTCTTTTGTCAGATCAGGGCCTTTGCTTTAGAAACAACTGCTGGTGTTTTCTTGCTGAACAGTAGTTCAACGTGGATTATCGATTATGTAACAGATTCCTCTAAATAGACTATAATACCGTCAAATTCTTTAAGTTTAAAGATCATACCTACTAATGCTCTAGTATTAAAATTGTAGGGTATCCTAATGTTGATTTTTTCAGTTTCATACTATTAAACATAAATACACATTCGCTCTCACGTGCATACTTACAGACCAGGTAGGAATAGAGAACATTTTGGAAAGTTGGTCAGCTGTAACTGCATAAGGGTATTAGCATTGTATTGCTCAAATTTATGGCAAATGCTTCTCCATTTCAAATAATTCAAGTGGTGCAATACTGTCCGTGATGCAATTGGAGCATAGGATCATTCCCATATCTTAATCAAAAACCGAAATCTCATGTAGATCAAAACATTACTAGAAAAGGCCTTGTTTACAAGTGTTGATACAAAACGACCTGGTTCCTATTCATGAACAAAATTTGGGTGTGCAGGAATATTTGTTAATAATAATAATGATAATAATAATATGAATGCATTATTTCTTAGGAATGAGGGTTATGGTCAGGATATATACTTTGTACATTTTTACTTAGGTTTCTCACCAAGGAACATGTTATAGGTTATAATACAAAAATATTTTGGCCAGCAAAGAAGGGTTTTTCAATACTTCAATCAAAAGTAAGATTAGCTAAAGAGTACTTTCATGTATTGTATGTTGTATGGTGCTGCATAATAAACATTACCAAAAAATGATTATGAAATTTCTATATCCCAAGCATATGAAGAGGAGTAAGAGCTGGAAGAGCAGCCTATAATGATGATCATGAACATGAGGATGATGATGGACAGGAAGCAGGTATATTAGAGAAAGGTGACAAAAAAAGGACATCAAATACCAAGCATAATAAAACATTTACAACACTGCTTACAAAGTACACTTTTATAACAAAATCAAAATTACAATAATATATTTAACATGAACTATAGATACTAAAAAGTACAAACCTTTGAATTATTTCATTTAAGTGACTATAAGGGCTATTAAATTATTTTCATTGATACAGTTACAAATTAATATACATAAGTAAACTGCTTACTGTCATCATCTTTGTTTTTTATGGCTCATGAGATATGAAACTTCTCATAATGTTTTGCAAATAAATAGGTTGAAACATTTGTAAACTCAGTGGAACTTTTATTGAAGCATTTCTATGTAAAAGTAACTGAATAAATAGATAACCCACTTTTATAATTTCACGGTTTTCAGAGAATTTGTTTCTCCTATTAAGTCCAAGGATTTTCTTTTGCATTTTTTAGGCCTGTCCTTTCTAAGCTTACTTCCCCCCCTCCCCAAAAAGTTTATTTTCAACATAATCCAAGTCAAGAACTTTTCTTAAATCTTGTTTAAATACAGCCTTTGTAATAGAATTCCTTTTCTAGTTTCCTGATAGTTCCAATTTCATTAAATAGTTTTTTAAAACATCCGCGAAACACAATTAAAAATGTAATGCTTCCTGATGACTCATACTGCAATTAGCTTTCCCACACTGCAACAGTACATTGTTGAGATATTTATGCATAGATAGCAGTGGCATGTTTATGAGACTTGGAAAGCATATCTCACCTCAGAGAAGGAAATTTTATTCATAGGAAATTAATGAGAAGTAGCTTAACACTACCCACGACTTACATTTTCTGCTATCAGTGTCTCACTTTATTCATATCACCCAAGAGTTCAATCTACAGAACTCAGAATGTTACAAATAAAATTTTAAATGATAAAATAAATAGTATGTAATAAGAATTGTTTATTATAACAGTTTATCAATAAACCCAACATTAACAAAATAAATAAAAATATAAAATGTTGATATAGCATTTTTACAGAGGAAACTGTAAGCCTTTATAAGTGATCACAGACATTTCCAGTATTTAATTTTTTTTTTTTTTTAGGGGGGGGGGGGGGGTTTATGAAATAATTCTTGGTAATGAGGGGTACCCACCTACAATTGATTACACTTCTAAGGCCTTGGCAACATCTGGTGCGACTATTCACAAATTATACATTTCTGTACATTTTTCTTGTTTCTGTGAAATTAAGTAAAGTGGAACTATTGAGTTTGCCTCCAGGTCCCTTATATCTAAGATAGCTATTTGAATTTTTCAGCACTCATTTGCTTAAAGTGCTGTCACTATTCACTTGTTCCTCTCAAAGTCATAGAGTATTGAATTTTGAGACAAAGATATTCTATAGACTAGCTTTTAAACGTCTAGCATCGATTAAGTTTTCTTGATTCCCCATGCACCTACAATAAAGTGTGTAAGGAAACTATGTTTACAAAGGTTTATTTCAATTAACATGAAATGGAAGTAGAAAGAGAGGGGGAGAGGTAGGGAGGGATCAAAGAAAGATATTGTATTTGTACTGATTTTTTGGTACAAAATAGAGTATTTCCAGATTCATATAAAAAGGTCATTCCTTATAGTGAATACATGTAACATAGTCACAAATTTGTCCTTTATCGCATGTAACTGTGATTTATTCACTAAAATAATTCAGGTATTCATATGTAGTAAAACTTTTTCTTCCTTCTCATTAGGTACTGTTGAACCAATGGAATCATATGATTTAAAAAAATGGAAGCTGCAAAGTCCAGTAAAAGATGAAAGTCCAAATTCTAGTATCCCCAGAACTCTTTCATTGGAAGGGAAAGCAATGTCCTTCCAACAAATGTTACTGTACAGACCAGGATCTGCAACTGAGGATGAATTGTTCAGGTATCATCAGATAGCTCTAAGCAGCTCTAGTGTGGGACAGCAACAAGTTCCACAGCACTTCTGTACAGGGATGACTGAATTAGTGAGAGATGCAAGCAAATCAAAATTACCCCAGGAAACTGGAGCAGGCTCAAGTTCAAACACTAAAAGTGATATCAAGCCTCGTTTACCAAATCAAGAAGGAACTGAAATGAAGAGTGTAGAGAAAGTTGCAGTGACAATCAATAATACACAGACTAGGAATTTAATGCAAGAGCAGTCTTTTAGTAGTAATCGATTAAAAACATTGCTTACTAAGTATAGCTGGTTCAAATATTTGCCAGTGAAGAATAAAGCATTCATGAAACAACTTGAGATGATGAAAGAGCCATCATTAAAAGAACACAGCAAAAAAGATGTTGCAGAGGAACATGAGAATAGTACTGTAAAGAATAAAACAAATGAAACAGAGCTAAAGCCAAAGCAACATACAAGTGAAACCAATACAAACAGTACCAATAAAGGTGAAGAAGACCTCTTGCAGGTTTTATATTCTCTAACTCGCTGTATTTGTGAACAGGTGAGTAAAAATAATAGATAATTACAATAAAACAAGTTGCATATTTGTTATTGCTGTAGACTAACCATATGTTGACTAGATGTCTCACCCAGCATTGCATAACTGCACTTTTAAATTTGAAGTGCATATGCCTGGAATTTTATGTAAGGAAGTGCACATATTAGTAGATGGTAGCCTGCAAAATTGTAAAATAGCCCATAATTAATTTTTGGTACCTAAAGCATAAATGTGCAATTCTTTGTCTAGATAACTCAAACATTGTAGAGGTAATTACAAGAGGTTGAAATGGATGAGTGCTCTTGTTTAAAAATTGTACAAACCCTGTAAATTTTGCTGTGCTGAATTACAAGTGCACAAATCTTTATTATTATCAGTTAAACAGTTATAAATGGATATTGTTGTTCTTCTTCTTACTACTATTATTATTTATTAATTATTATTATTCTAAACCTAGATCTCTATTTTCTAGAGATCTGTATATGTCATGTTGGGTAGGGCCTCTGTTGAAAATTTAGAGTTAAGTAATCCACATATATTATTACCTGAAACTATGTTTTGAGCATTAAAGGAGTGTACTCCATACAGCTAAATATTTTCAGCCAACATGTTTTCTGTGTCAAAATATATTGATAAAAACAAGAGCCAAAATTTTAAAAAACAAAGGAAAACAAAATGTTCAAGTGATATAGTTTCCTACCATTATATCAAGATGAACAAATAAATGTTATTATATTGGTAATGCTCCTTACACTGGTTAATTTTTTATCATTAGAACCAGCTGAAAAATTCAATATCACAGCCGGGATTTGAACACAGTTCTCTCGCTCTCCATGCTGTTGCTCTAAACATTGAGCTACTGTAACAATATCCTGGTATGACATTCAACTGATTTATGTGTTTTTACCCGGTCAACCAACCGGTATGTCTCTTCTTTCAGAGAGCAGCTTAATGGCATAAATTGAATGACAAAGACATATTAATTCTGATGTTAAAGACATTTTTTAAATTAAATGTTCAAGTCAGTTTCTTATCCAAAGTTTTATGGACAGGTTTAGAAAACTATGAGGGTTGGGGCAAAAGTCATGCAAACTATTTATTTTCTTGAAGATACCAGTCCTGTTGGAAAATGTGATATACAGACGAAAGGATAAGGTGTTAACTACATGTGTGGACAATGAATAGCACTGAATATCATAACACACTAATTTATTATGGTAGTATATAGGGCAATATGGCCTTTACGGTGCAAAAGAATGACAACACAGTACACATACAGTTGACATGACAAACCTGGGCCTAAAGACCCTCAAAGTAGTCCCCTGCTATTGTCAACACACGCTGCCAATGATGTGGGAGGCACTGAATACCATTAGCAAAGTCCTCTTGTGTTGCAAACTGCCTACCACATAGTGCTTCCTTAATCTTTTGAATGAGAAAGCCACAGGGCAAAATGATGGGAGAGTTTGGTGGGTGTTCCATTTCTTCCCACCCCCAATGTCACAGTAGCTGCTCTACACACTCTGATTTATGTGGTTTTGCATTGTCGTGCAGGATTATTGCACTGTCCACAAGATCCGGACTTTTCTCCTGAATGTCATGTCATGCCTATTGCACCGGAAAGCCTCTGTAGCATTGTGCAGTCATGTTCTGTCTGTGGAACAAAGTGGCAAACATTATACATGATGATCATCATCAATTTAACTGTGGAAAGATGCTGACAGAACTTCTGCCTCCTTGGTGATTCAGCATGTCGCCATCTGCAGACTGGTGTTTCAGTTCTGGTTCATATGCCCTGGCCCAAAATTCATTGATGGTGATTATTCGTGACAAGAATTAATCGCCATCCTGTTGCCAGCGTGCAATGAGGTCGAAGCATATTGCATTGGGCAACCACCTTTTAACTTCCGTCAGTGCATGCAGTACCCACCGCGATGCAATTTTGCATAGTTGCAGCTCATTATGCAATATCCTGTAGATGGTGCATTTCTTGATGCCACTTGCCCTCTCTAACTCCAGTAGCATCCATCGTCTATCTTCATCCAGGACCTGCTCAATGACGGCACGTGCCACGTCAGTTCACACATTGATAGCTCGTCCTGAACATTGCTTGTCACTGGTTGACACATATCCTTGCTGATACTTACCGACCCACCCTGCTACTGTACGATATGGTAGGGCATTATTCCCAAGCTTCCACTAATTCACTGTGACATTCAATAGAATTTCTCCCTCAGAGTACAGCTTTTTTAATGTAAGCATGCTGTTCAACACCAGTTACTTCCATCTCGCACGACACTCACCAATTGACTGATTTCACAGCCCTCGCTATGCTACTACCAGCTATCTCAGAGCCATCTGTTGCTCTGCTTGCACACTATGCCTGCAGAACTTCCACACGACACATATACGTTTGTGATCCGTTCACATATATACAAGAAAAAAACTAGTTGCCCTGACTTTGCCCCAACCCTTGTATACAACAGTACTACAATGTTACCACAAAATGTGTTAAGTATCCTAAAATAAGCTAGTTATTGGGCATACCAAAATTTATGGAACATTGTATTGTTTATTAATATTACATAAATAGCTTGTTTCTCAGTAAATTTTCTAATTGTAACAGAATAATATAGCAATTTTTTTTAATTAGTTTTTTCTTAAAGCCCCAAAGTTGTAATGTATTTGCTTTGGTGTTGATGAATGATAATTCTAAATTTGGAGCACATGTTTTTTGTATTAATTCCCAATAATTTTCTTTCAGAGATTGTCCCTGTACTTCTGTGGTGTGTTATGTGCAATAGTAGTTCTGTTAAAAGGAATAGCATCCAAGACACATATAGGGCAGGAACGGTAGGTGCAAAAGGATCTCCCATAGTTAGTAGATTTTCTGTATTAGGTAGACACATTCTCTGTAGATCATTTAAACACTGACTCATAACCTAAAATATTTGTTTTGATTATTTAAATATTTATATATCTTTTGATTATTTAAATGTTGCCAGGATTATTATATGTGCTAAAATTGAGACAGCTATAGAATAGCCTTCATACACAAATACAGGGTGTATATAAATGAATATCGGGGTTTTAACTCTTTATAATATTTATTACATTCAACTTACAGTTATGAATGATATGTCAAATGAAAAAGCAACTCAAACAGTTTTACCAAGAAGCTTATAAATGTTCAATGTGACTACCCTTTGTCACATGCTACACATCAAGTCTATAACCGAGTTCTTCCCAAACGTTGATACGTGTGTATTCAGTAATTGAAGCAACAGCTGCTTCAATCCGGTTTCTTCATTCAGGGAGGTCAACTGGTAGCGGAGGCACGTACACACGATCCTTGATGAAGCTCCAAACGTAAAAATCGCATGGCGTTAGGTCAGGAGAATGTGGAGGCCATGCATAGCAAGCCCTGTCATTGGGGTCCTTGTGGCCTATCCAGCGCTCGGGTATAGTGACGTTCAACCAATCGTGTACTTCGTTTTGCCAGTGAGGTGGCGCACCATCCTGCTGGAAAATGAAGTTCTCTGGCTCATTTTCTTCCAACTGAGAGAATATCCATTGCTCTAGTGTATCAAGGTAAGAAGTGCCAGTTACAGTAGGTTCACCAAAAACGAAAGGCCCATAAACTTTTCGCCGGGATACGGCACAAAAAACATTCACTTTAGGGGAATCTCATTGCATTTGTACCATCTCATGAGGATTTTCTGAGCCCCAGATGCACAAATTATGAGTGTTAACTTATCCACAAAGGTGAAAGGTTGATTCATCACTGAAGACAACACGATCCACAAAATCGTCATGAAGCAACATGTCGTTTGCGAATTTGGCACATAATCCGTGGTCTGTCGGCTTTAGAGCCTGTAATAACTGTAAATGGTAAGGACATAGCTGTAAGGGTTTTCTTACAACTTTCCAAACAGTCGGCACAGGAACTTGTAACTCACGACTAGCCTTCTGGACTGATTTCTTTGGGCTACAAGTGAACGACTCTCTCACTCGCTCAACAGTCTCTTCACTTTCTCCTAGTCGTCCCGTGCTCTTCCCTTTACAAAGGCAGCCGGTATCTTCAGACTGATTATACCATCTACGAATGTTTTTATCACTAGGAGGATCACAACAGAACTTACTACGGAACGCACGTTGCACAGTAACTACAGATTCGGTCTTTGCAAACTGCAAAACACAAAACGCTTTCTGTTTACTAGTCGCCATCTTTGCTACTACCGCTGTCTAGCGGATTGCGGCAGAAACATTGCAAGCATATGCGCACTTGTGCCAACAAACAAAACTGTTTGAGTTGCTTTTTCATTTGACATATCATTTATAACTGTAACTTGAATGTAATAAATACTATAAAGAGTTAAAACACCGATATTCATTTATATACACCCTGTATATTGTCAGATTAAAGGTTCCCTACAACATATTTTGTGGTTTCTTAATCTCTGAATCCAATTTACCAATTCTATGGCATTCAGTTGTTAAAATAGGTATACAAAAGTAAAATGTTGAGTTTAAGCAAAGCAACTTTCATGATTTTTAAATTAAAATGTTGCAATGCAAACATTGTTTATTAAGATAGTGTAGAAAAATATCCTGTCAAAGATTAACTGCTGTGAATGGAATATCAAACTGAATTTACAATTCAGTTTTTACCATGCATTAAATTTGCTTTCAGTTGTATTAAAATGATATAGGATGTCCACAATTTATCTTTACAACTTCAAAAATTAAAAAAAGAAAAAAAAATATAATAATAATGGAATGGTGTATCACAATTCTTTTATTCAACAGATAATCCCTAAAAGTTTTGTTTGGTGCCACTTAGTAGTGAATATTTATAAGTGTTCCCTCCCCACAGGTTATCAAGGCAATCTTCAATTTCTTGCTATGTCTGTTTTGTTATGGTACCTCTTCATATCAGCTGCAATGGTCACAATAGTCTGTTGTAAGAGGAACTTTCATTCAGTACACAAAATCTTAACGTTAACCATATAGAAAGAAATCCAAAGGAGTTGTTAGATGATCACATTGACCAACTAATTGGACCATTCCTCCCAATCCAACAAATGAGGAAAATGTTCATCTAATGAAATAGAGTGAATGGAGCACATTGCATATCTGTTTGGTGAGCTTTAAGACAGTGTCAATGTTGTGAAGTTTGAGTAATTACCCGATGCAGTCTGTGACTGATCTGATGCACAGGAGAAAAGCCTTGCCCTTCCTGTTTCTGGAAGGTGCGACTTCTCTTATGCTCTAATGATTTCACGCTTTATGTAGCCATTTGCTTGGAATGCCATTTCTAAATGCAGAAATTCTTGGTGTAAGTATTGTGGTTCATAGCTGCATATAGCTTGGTCTGCCAGAGTTTTGATCATAGAACACTTTTGTCTCGGATGGTGATTGGAATTCTTGTAAAGGTAGCAGTCAGTGTGAATCAGTTTTTTCTACACTTTGTGGCCCAGAATGCCATCCTCTTTCCTGTTCACCATGACATCCAAAAAATGGCAATATTCCACTCTGTTCTTTTTCCATGGTAAACTGAATTTGATGATTGATGCTGTTGAGGTGGTTAAAGAATTCTGTCAGAGCTGATTCTGAACATGTCATCCACTAGCACCACCAGTACCGAAGTTTAAGTGGTGCTGAATCCAAGGTGGTAGCTTCAAAGAATCCCATATAAAAATTTGCAATAACCGGACTGAGTGAACTTCTCATGATGACGCCATCTGTCTGTTCGTAGAATTCATGGTTCCACTGGAAATACGTGGTGGTAAGAACATGGTGGAAGAGTGCCAGAAAAATCTGTTTAAGCTGTGTTTTAGTGTCACTGACCAGCACCATAGTAAATTAAGTTGTCAAAACTGATGAGTATGTCATTTTAATGTAGGCTGGTGGTCTTAAATTCTTTAATGAAATGGGAGGAGTTTGTAACGTATTTGTCTGTGTTGCCAATGTGAAGTTGCAGCATATTTGCAAGATATTTCGAAACATGTACGTTGGTGTGCCAACAGCGGAGAGTAGGGGCCTTTTAAGAGAGAGTCACCATGTAATATTGAAATAGGTTCGCCACACATGGCCAGGAGTAAAACAAAAGCAAAAGAAAAACAAAGAATGACTTGTATGTTTTTGTCTACCTCATACAGTTTACCATTTTTCAAAAGCTATTCCCAGGAACGCACACAGACCTTTTTCTAAGTGGATTCGGGGAGTCTCCCAACATTTCCAGTAAAATCTTGGCAACAACTTTTTGGGTGGCATACAATACCTTCTCTACTGTTCTATGTATATGTTAAAGAAAGTAGTAAATAATAATATGAGATTAAGTATGTGACCTCATGCTGTTATTCTGCCATTCCCCAAATGCTTCATTATGCTATCTTTCCCTTCCCCTCCAATTATGTTGCATTATAAAAAGCACCATAAAGCTAGACAGTATGTTTATTGATTATAATATAAGTAATTTAATTTTTTTCAGGCATGCTTTAATAGGAATGCTTCTGAAAGAACTTGTGTTTTGTCTTCCTTGTGCTAATGTTTTGGTTGAAATGACAGCTCTATTGTGTTGGCTTGGGAGGTATGACTTTATAATGAAATCCTTCTGTAATTGGAAAGGTATGTTTGTTATTCTTTATAATATAATATAGACCATTTCAAATTTTATGTGACCATATTAATTGGTCTTGCTTATTATTTCAGGTCAGGCAAATGAAACTCGCAGGATGTATGATATTAAAACTTATCCGAAAAGTAAGTTTTTAAATTATATATTAAAGATGTTAATCTAGCAACATTTACTGGTTATTTGAACAAGAGATATGAATGGTGCATATAATTTAAGAACAATAATCTTGAACAATGGGTAGCCATAATTTAGCATTGTTTAATTCTTCTTAATTATTTTTAAAAAAATTAACAGTTTCTCACATTTGGACTGTTACAGTGGACAAAATATAATAATAAATGAAATGAATTTCTAAAAAGAAAGAAACTGGGAACTATTGTGACCATATTAAATCATTTGAGAAGAAAATGTTGCACAAAGAAACTGGGAGCTATTGTGAGCACATTAAATCTTGTGCATAACATTGATTTGAGTTAATGTGTGGGAGTAAATGTTTAACATTACTTTAAGTTAAAGCATTTCCATTGTGATTTCTTAAAAGTTATCAATGATTGTTTCACACATACATAGAAATCGAGAGAGAGAGAGAGAGAGAGAGAGAGAGAGAGAGAGTGAGAGAGAGAGAGACACACACACACACATTCACCCACCCACCCACACATGTATGCATGCACAAAAAATTCTTCCTTGGGCTGTTTAGAAAAAAAATTCAAGACACACATTCAATATATACCAATATCTGAATTATACACAGTTTTAATCAATATTTATTGCCATTTTTTAGAATTCTCAGATTTGCTTCAGATAGAATTTCTTGGAAATTTTGAAAAGAAACAGTCTAGTTTATATTCACTTTTAGGATGATAATGCAGAATACATACTTTATTTTTGAAATGTATGCTAGCATTTTAATTAAATATTAGTGAACATTATATAGTAAATGAGAAAATTAAAGAGTATTATAAAATATATTTTAAAATACTCTGTATGTCCCAAAAGACTTTTGGTATATATTTTCCGTTAAGAAAAAATAAATTAAATTAAGAAGTCTGCTTGAATGTTAAAAGATATACAGTTAAAAACAATTGATTAATGGAATTATACCAACATTATGTCTAAATTGTGATAACTTGTTCACCTCTTAAAATAAGCAGCAACTTAAGAGCATGCTTAGAGTCTTAAATCTGTGATAAATTTTAGTGGAAGGAAAGCTGTTCCTTGTCATTTGCTACATAGTGGAATGTAACATTAGATAGTTGAATGAAAATTCATTTGCATGAAGAAGATACATAACCCATTAATGGTCATTGTCCTTGTATGAGGACAGCTTAGCAAAAATTAATTATGCACAATATATAGCATTTTTTCATTAAAATACAATAGTATCATTTTTATTGTACTTCTATAATTATATATAATTTTTCTATACTTGACAGCAAAAAAAATCTGTATTCGTACTCAGATGTAGCAGTGCAATAATAATAAAATAATCAGTTTCATGGTTGTCAAATTTAAATTACACCCAGATGATTTTGTTAACAAAAGTTAAAAAAAGGGAATAAACCTTATATTCAAGAATTTGTTCATGATTTTATATGCAAAAATGATGATAGAAAATGTCATCCTCATCCTCAAATGATGACACTGGTCTGAGTGTATATAATTTTCACAATTTTTATCTCTTAAATTTACTGTTTATGTCAACAATATTTTATTATTCTGTCATTGTTATGTGTATCAGTATTACTGTTATTGTTGAGAGTTCAGTTCCAGTTGTCGACAGTCTAAGTGAGACTTGAGGATGTTGGAATAAAGTTGATCCAAAAAGCTATGCCTAGAACTCGCTTCAGAACAATAAAATGAATCCTCCATTTATGTGATAATACAGACTTGAAGGTTTCGGAGAATGAGGATGACAAATGCTTCAAAATCAGCGCAGAAATGGAAATGGTAAACAAAAATTTTCAACATTTTTTATACTTTGAGCAGGATTTGTCTGTGGATGAGATGATTGTATAATATGGAGACTGTGGACTAACACAATTCATCAAAAGAAAATCAATAAGGTTCGGGTTCAAACCATGGGCTTTGTGTTGAGTTTCAGGGTACTGTTATAATTTTTATGTATATAGTGGTAAAGCACAATAGGATTCTTCTGAGGACAAAGTAAGTTTAGGAGCAAGTATAGTTGGAAACTTCCTTTCCAGTCACTGATCCATTGAGCCATGTTGTGTATTTTCATAATTGTTTTAGAAGTTATCCCCTCTTAATTAAGTTGAAGAATATAGGATTTCATGCCACGGCACAATCAGAGAAAACCGTACATGAAGGTGCCCTCTGCTCAGTAGCAAAGAAATGAAGGAAGAGAGAGGAACATACGTTTTGACAAGGAAAATTAAATTAAAATAAAATTAAATTTTGGTTTTGAAATGAAACAATAACAGCACTGTAACTGTGACTAGCAATTATGACTATGTTGTTCCCATAAGTAATGTAATTGTTACAGTAGTAAAGAAGGTAAGAGAATTCTAGTTCCACAACCACATGTAATAAAGAACTATAACACTAACATGGGGGGGGGGGGGAGTTAAAAAGTATGAATGGTTAGTGTCCAAATATGTTTCTATACTAGGAAAAAAATGGTATGGGTCATTATTTACAAGAATGCTCAACATGAGCATTGTGAATGCCTAGATAATTTATAAGATGGCAAATTCTCAAGATAGAACACCAGTGCCACTCCTGGGTTTTAGGAGACAAATCTGCATTTATTATCTCAAAGGAGGATATCCAAGACTAGTGCAGTGTGTTGCAAAGAGTACAGTAGAATATAGATAATCTTTGGCATATTAAATAACGAGTGATCGAGAAGTTGCTCCACACCTCCCATGTAACCAAGATTCCCCTAGAGTCGGAAATTCTGGTGGCAGCTCTGACTGGCGCGAGCGTATGGTGAAAACGCTTCGCTGGTTAAGAAAACTGCTAGGTTCACTATATTCATGCAACAAAGGTAATGTAAAAAAATAATATGCAACTAACCTGTTTAAAGAAGATATTGAAAATGTTTACCATTTTCTTGAAGACACAAATTCACTCATTTTAATTTATTTTCGAACACTGTAATTAATGCCTCCTTTGTTAGATGTTATGTAATCTTCTATTGCCGTTTTCAGCTCATCGATTGTTTTTGGATTGTCCTTATAGACCGAAGCTTTAGCAGCTCCCCAAAGAAAATAATCTGGTAGGGTAAGATCAGAAGACCGCGGAGGCCACAGACCTTTAGAAATTAGTCTTTCCCAAAAAATTCCATTAACAGTCCCATGGATTTATGTGATGTATGAGCAGTGGTGTTATCTTGTTGAAAAAATGCACTGTTCACTTCATCTCCATTTAGCATGAAATAAATGACAAAAGAATATCCGAGCAATAAACATCTGAATTAATTGAGTTATGGAAAAAAATTGGCCCAATAATTCAAGAGCAAGAGATTGCACACCATACACCAATTTTCTCTGAATGTAAAGGAGTTTCCTGAATTGCATTAGGATTTTCAGTAGACTATACTCGCGTATTTAGTGAATTTACACATCCTGATAAGTGAAACCAAGCTTCTTCAGTAAAAGATGTACTATCTAACACGTCAATTTCATGGTGCAAAATAAACCTCTGAAACCATTCACAATACTGAACTCTTTTCCTGTGATATGTGGATTTTAATTTTTGGACGACTGATACCTTATATGGATACTAACCTAGTTCTTTTTTTGACTGCTTTGTATGCGGAACCATAAGAAATATCACATTGTTGGGCCAATTTGTTTATTGATTTCTGTGGACTTTTAAGCATTCTATCTGATATATCCGATAGTTTTTCTTCTGTTAGCACACTGGGTCTTCCACTTCTAACAGCATCATACACGGAACCTGACTCCCGAAATTTATTAATTAAATCATGCACAGTATCTCGGTGTGGTAGTTTTGAGATAGGGAATCTGAAAAGGAAATTTTGTTTCACTTTCTCAGTATAATTTCCACTTTCATTAAAAACGTTTTCCACTAGAAACATACATTTCTCTGTAGAATACATTGATTTCACTTTAGGCATATGTCAAAACTCACAGCATAGTAGACCATACTAACCAGTACAATAAACAACTCATACACTCGCAGCCTCTGATAACGCTGATAATCATAACATCCCATCGGAATTGAATACGATAAACCTAGGGATATCAACCTTTTATCTAGCGGTGGCCAGCAGCAAGGTGCGAAGGAAGTTCTTGATGACCCGATATAATTTTAATACAGAGGTGTTTCCTTGCAAAAGATTCCATTCTGATCCTATTTTCTAAGAGAATCGGATCCAAGATTCAATACAATTTGAATCCTTCAGTACAGAATGTATACTCAAATTGATTTAAATTTCCCATGGAAACATGCTAACCCTCAGTATTAGCAGTCATAATTTTTCTTTCATTTCTCTAGTCTGGCAGAAAGGGTAATTCCATCTATAGAACTTTCATGTCATTCACAAGGTTAAAGGTAACCTATGATCATCCTTGAACAGAATGACTCTTTTTAATGAATAGAACAACAAATTGTAGTGCAGTTTTATTGTTTTTAAGGTTGTTTTTGAGATAAAAACAAAAAATTGATTAATATTAACTCTATTTCAAATTAAGATTTTTATGAAACTTAACATTTTTTCAAGTATTTCTGATAGAAGATTGAAAGATAAATATTTTCTTCATATTAAACACATTTGAATTAAAACATTTTGTAGTCCTACTATTATTATAGGCTTTTGAAGTTTGTCTCAGTTAAATTTACATTGTCAACCACAAGGATTACACAACTTGACAATACCGTCTGATAGAAAGAAATGCTGATTGTTTAATAACTGATGCAAATATTGGCTAAATTTGTTTATCCACAATAACCACTTCATTTTTCAGGAATAGGTTTTCTTTGATACACTGCTATCCCGAGTGAACATTCAGTGAATTAATTCTAAAATTTCCTAGTATAATCATAATAGTAATTGCTTGTAATTCAGTAGAACAAAATATTGAAGTATTCCAAATCCGAGCCTTGCTAATTGATGAACACAACGAAGAAAATGTATTAAACATGAATAGTAATTATTTTCTAGAGCTCAGATTTGAATGACTTTAAAATCACAATTCCCTACAAGCCATGTTATTTATATGAAAATGATATTGTTACTTGCATTGTGCTAATATCTTTTTTACAGCAAAATGCACTTTACAGTTGCTCTCATTATTGCTACGACTGAGAAAAGCAGACATCAAGCAATATGTTGAACTTGCAGACAACTTAACGAGATGGTTAATTTGCATCGGAAATGATGCAACTGCAGCAGAACCTTCATGGATTAGCATTCCTGCAGCTAAACCACATGAAACTCCTCCAAAAATATGTCCATGTAGGACGCATATTATGGACGCTACTATTATGCTGCTTTATACTTGTTATGAATATCTCCAGAAAACTGGTTTTGATAAAAGTAAGTATCTATAAGCAATATGAAGGTTTTAGGTTTTAAATTTTAAATTCTTTTAGGTTTTAAAAGTATTTAAAACTCTGCTTACCTCACTTTCTGTGTTAGTTCTCAGTTTTCATAAAGCTGTGCCTCAGTTTGGCAAATTTATTGGGTTTTAAAATTGTTTAAAACTCTGCTTACCTCAGTTTCTGTGTTCTCAGTTTTCATAAAGCTGTGCCTCAGTTTGGCAAATTTATTAGGTTTTAAAATTTTTTAAATCTCTGCTTACCTCAGTTTCTGTGTTCTCAGTTTTCATAAAGCTGTGCCTCAGTTTGGCAAATTTATGAATCAAATATCATATAAGTATACCACATTGAAAAGAAAGTTGGAGGCTATTAGCTTATAAGCTGCTTTCCCCTCTATTGCTGGAATCATTCTCTCCTTGTCCCTCCAACATCTACATTTTTGTGGTAGAGATAACCAGAGCAATAAAATATTAGCAGTGATCAAAGAGATTCTTTTGAAACAGATGAAATGTACCTTGTAAATTGTCATATTGAAAATAAGATAAAACATATCTTGATTGCAGACATAAATTGTCACAGCAGTGAACTCAGATGTAGATTATCTCCTATTAGATAATTAAAATCTCTTAATTTAAAAATTATATGCTTTTTCTATTAGTTATATTGTAATAAGTCCTTAATTTTTAGACCCTTAAAACCAATAATAGGTTATAAAATTATCAAAATATGCACTAAATCTACAGCTACAGTTTTAGGTACTTAAAACGCAATTTCCAAAAATTGCTCCATGTATGTGATTTGCGTGCATGCGTGTGCGCGTGCGTGATTTGCACATAATGTGATTTTATGGTCACATTTTCTTCTCTAACATAAAGTATATTTTATTATCCCATAGAGTAGATTTATTTATGAGACTTAATATTGCAGCATATAATTTTGTTTGCAGATAACAATTTATACCATGTGGCAAATAAGTTACCTGGGAGGGGTATGGTGCTACTCTATCGATTGCTTGGTAAAGTACGAGACTTTGAGGTTTTCATTAACAAATCGGAAGGTGAATATGAGTTGTTGTTAAAGGGCATTGAGCAAAATGCAAAGCATCTTCTACTAAATGAAGAAGAAGGTGAGTTCACTCTTTTGATTATTATTTCTTACTGGTTGTAAGTTTTGAGTCACTTGACAGTGCATGAAGACATTCCATGTTATTTTGCGTTTTATTTTACTCTAAAAGAAAATAAGTAACCAAGAGAGATGATGCTGCTGCAATAATGTGTGTGACTCATATTCTGGAGGTCCAGAGTTCAAACCCCTGAAGCCAACTAACCTAGATGAAGAGCTTTTCACAGTTTTTTCAGTTGCTAGGCAAATGCTGGGTTTAGTAATTTATGGAGCAAATTTTCCCCTCATCTCTTTCATTGCTACTATTTATTTCATTCTTCTTTACCATCATACCAGGCATTGGGCTGAACAGTGATCACCCACCCTGGGTATGCTATAATCCAAAGTTTACTTGCTCCTCAACAGGCTACTGACCCAGGCATTGGCTTGTAAATCCAAACAGGAGGGTAATCCATTATAGAAGAAGAAGAAGACCAGGGTAGAGTAGCTGAGTACGCACTGAAATTCTGATTAGACAAACTCTCTCTCAGTGAAGTAAAACAGCCAGAAGTTATGATGCTGCATGTTAGTACCAATAATATTCGTAGCTCCATTAATCCAAGTAAAATAATGGGCAATGTTTTGATGTCATCAATGAGGCAAAGGAGTTTGCTAAAGCGTATGTTGCGGTGAACTCAGTGATAAAATGTAGCATGGTTCTGAAAAACATGTACATCAATAGTTTATCAGCAGTTTGTGCTGGCATTATTAGAGGTTGAGCTTAAATTATTGTAACATAAATAAGTCAAATATTATTTTTATATTAATATTTGGTTATTACTTCATTGTTACTAGCTTCTTTTTACATTTATAACATAAATAAGTATTTACACCACAAATATGTTGGAGGAGTTGTCTGAATCTCAAAGGTTCTTATTTGCTTAGCCAAGTTGAAGTCAAGGTAAATTATTGAAATGTGTAAATATCAGCAGGGAAACTAAATGGCAGCTTAGGTGATTTGGCTACATCAATGAGCAATACTTTTGAGGTGGTAAATAGCAGACGTATTTCTTAAACTGTAGACTATAAAAACTATGAAGTCAGATCTAAGATATTTAAAAATACAATCATAAGTTTTCATTGAAACTTAATTAAGTCTTAAAAAAGTTAGAAATGATCTTTTGAAGCCTTGCTTGATTGATGAAGTTCATCCTGAAATGATTTGTTTTTCTGAACTAGGCTGAATAGTAATGAAATCTTATGTCTAAATATTCATAATAGTAAAGCATCACACACTGTAAATCTAACACAAAATATGTTAGCTCAACATTTTATCTAAAGCATTTAGAATTCAGATGAATTAAAAAATAAGGGCTGAAGGCATTAATTCACACTTTGAGGCTAGAGTAATAGTAACTGTTTATTCACTAGAAAAGAAAACACAATATAGGATTTTTCTCAGATCTCTCTACAATATTTGATTTTGTCAATCATAAAATGCTAAAAGCTTTAGATCGTTATGATCTAACAAGCAAACATCCTCATGAGGCAGAAAAGGATATCTTTTTTTGCTATATTGTAACATTCTGGTGTGTGATCCAAATATATCTATAGAATTTTACATTTGAACTCCATTAGGAAAGGAGAAAACTTAATATGACATTTGTACAGCATGCACCTCTTAGGTTAAGAACAAGTATAGTAGGCAGTTGCGATAAGAACAATCATGCAATTAGAGGAGGGCTCCTCAGGAGTAGAATGCTCTAGTAATTGCAACTGTCTGTTCTTCAGTTGAATTAAAGATGTGCAACTCTGTAGTGTGAATGTTTTAAATGTTGCAAAAGAAGTTGTAAAGATTTTAGAAGATGAAATTATTATCAGCTATTTGTAGAAATGGAATGTGAAATAGCTAAAGAAATGTGTGAGATGCTGAAAAACTTTTGTGTCACAAAATGTTGATAGAGATCTGACACTGGATGTTGAGAGTACTGAACAACAAGAAGAATAAGATGATGGAATCAGGTTCACAGTATGCACCATCACCCAAAAAAAAAAAAAAAAAAAAAACCCAACAACAACTTAAAAGACTTTAATTTCTTTTTGACTGCTTCCAGGAATACTGAAGCATCATAAACAAATGTTTAATCACAGATCATTGGCAGCAATGAAACATAGATTTACATGGTTAACAAGTGGAATACTTATAAAATGAAAGAATTTTCTGAATGTGAAAATGCCTTCAAGAAAAGAATGAAGAAATTGCAGAATGATATATTTCAAGTATTCCTACAGAGGTGTTCAATGCAAGCAATAGTGAAAGACCATGATTTGCAAAATATTGCAACAAGAAAAGCGACCGAACTGCAAGTTGGTGAAAACTCGTTTAAAACCAACCCATCATGGCCGCATTGTTTCAAGAACCATTATAAAATAGTGAGTCGTAAAATGATGTCTTCCTGACAAATCGGGCATGGTAAAGAGAAACTTGAGCTTGTTCAAAAGATTGAAATGTTTAGAAACCATTACAAATTACACGCAACATATTCAATGAAGATCAAATATATAATGCAGATGAATCAAGCTTTAATAAGAAAATGCCGATGGGGAGAACATTAGAGAAAAGGGGCCCTATGGTAGTACAGGATGCTGTGCAATCAAAGGGCCCAACCACAATATTCCTGCACTGTAATGCTTATAGTGTCTCTAATGCCAAAGTTATTTGTAATTCTTCAAACCATCTGATATTAGGAAGAAGGTATAAGATAATATGTTCAAATCGAATGATTTAAAATATAAAATGGAATTCCTCAGGGAAAATGACAAAACTGTGTTCTGTGTATTTTTTAAAGAAGTATTCCTTCCATATTCAAGTGCACAAAACCTCTTACTTCTGTATTCATATGGTGTTCATAGTAATAGAGAACACATTCAGCGACTCTTGGAAGAAAACCTTGAAAAGCTGATGGTAAACATTATACAAGCCAACAAAACATACGAACTGCTACCTCTCCTTCGATATTCCTTTCGGATGCACAAATATATGATGCGTGAACTAGCTAATGGCATTGAATTTTATCACCAGGATGTTAGGTTGCAGCAGCGGGACAATATCTTCAAACTACAGTCCTTTGCACATGAACATTTCCTCTCTCCAAGATTCCAGCATGCACATCAATAGAGACAGTTACTGGCGGGATGGGGTGGGTTTTCTCCAGGTTCTCCGGTTTCGGCCGCCATCGCATTCCACCGGTGCTCCATCATCATTCATGTATCATCAGTGTCACCACCTGCAGTGCCATAAGTAGTTAAAGCGGGCGGTAAACACTACCCAAAAAATCCAGGCTCAGGATCAAACAAAATTTTAGAATCAATAAAAATGCAGGTGGTGAAACTAAAGGGCATTATAATACACATAAAAAACAATGAACAACATTGGGGAGCAAACAGTTCAATTGTTATCCCTATAAAAATAAATGGTGCTGAAGGCCTGAACAGGACATTTTAGAACAGGCACAAATATCACAAATGTGCATAATACAAACAGGCATGCTAAGTGCTAGTCTAACCAGTGGAACAACATTCCTGACAGTAAAGGATAAATGTCAAAATAGAAAATTGACATACCAGAGAAAAAAAAATAATTACTCAAAAAATAGGGAAAAAAACCGGAATGGCATTCCACAAATCTATAACCTAAAGCAACTGGCATCTAGCAAGATACAACAAAATCTGATATGATGATAGGCCATTGTAGAACATCATACTTATTAGAAAATCTTTACTAAGCAAACAGTAATCATTGTTTGACTAGAAAAAATGTCTCTCACAACATCAAATTAAAATCTTTATAGCTCATGACACAGTGCAACAATATAGTTGCATATAATCCATTATAGTCTCTACAACTTTAAACTCAGGTATATAAAAAAATACAAGCTTACTTCTCTGAAGCCCAAAATGAATGCAACACAATTATTCTTGCACTTAAGGACCCTGTGGCATACCTTAAAACAGAATGCTATTCAACAATACCCAGCAAAGTGTGCTGTTAACTGCCCTTACAATCTCATATGAAAAATTTTAAGGTCTGTGATAGGTCACATCTTAATCCTATAAAAAAACATATATACACAATAGAAAGAGGAAAAAAAAGATGGTGGCCTAACCTAAAATTGCATAATTCATTATGGTAACAAAAGTGAATGTTGTGCATACATAACAACAATGCCTTAGTAGCCTTATATATTTGATTGGCATCTAGAGCAAACGAGGACTCAGAATAGCATGCTTAAACAAAACAATATATCAAGTGAGTAAGGCTGTCAAAAATATTCTAAAATTTAAAGGATACATAACTAAAAGCACTGAAAAAATTATGAGAACAAAGAGAGAGAAAAAACACACATGTGAAAGCATGCAACTCCCTTAAGGGGTATCCAAAGTAGTGCCAGTGATGGCAGGAATAGGAGATGAAGCTGGCACAACACCCAGGCACAGTTTATCAAAAAGCTGTAGTCAGCACAGTAGGCTATTGCCCCGGTGGCATTGTCATGGCAGCAGGATCCAGAGAATCAGCACAGCTGAGTTTACATCTTGATACAATTGGTGTCACAAACTTATGCTCTCACTTTGTATCATAGAATTGCAATGATGAAGTTGTGTTTAGACTCTTAACAAGCAGTGATCCAAGACATACTAATTCATTAATTAAATACAGGGGTCAAATGTAATAGCGCATGCACATGTAAACTATAACTCATCCTAATAATTGCATAAAAAAAAGTTGAGCATATTTGGAACATTGAAGTGGAACCAGTGTTTGTAACATGAGGTATAATGTTCTACTGATAGTGCCACAATACTGTTTAATACATAAACATAGAGATAATGTTTTGATCAAAAGTTTCTTATATATCATTACATGTGAATCTTAGGTAAGCACATCTATTAACCTAGCAGCAGTACCGAGTGAGTCAAAATCTCCGAAATGAGGTAACAGTATGTATCCACTGGGCATGTGGACACATGATTCTGCACTGCTGCTGAAAACAAGGTCATGCTTCTGATGTAATTATGCTCTGCTCTGGAAGTGCAGTATTGAGTTGACGTGATAAAGCATAGTTCAGTTATTATGAGTGATTTATTATTTTGTCCTGCACTTAGTCACAGAGTGTCATGGTTCAGCATATGTTTTTACTGTACAGCATATATTTATTTATAATTTGTATGTGTTAATTGATTCAGCTTGCCAAGTGAAAGTATGATTTGTAGGTGTAAAAGCTCTATACCAAACAAAAATCCATGAACTTTGCAGTAAATTTCAAGCCACAGGACGTATTCAGACTAAGAAATCTAGAAGAGAGTGTATGGTTCTTACCAAAGAAACATTAGATGACATCGGTTTATCATTTGGAGAATTCCCCCCAAAAATTGCTGAAGTTAAAAACATATAAAATAACTCTAGCACATGCTCTTCAACCAGATGGTCCTGTAATCTGGTGCACATTTTTTTGAGTGGACTCTCAATGTGTATACAATAATGAAATAGATTCACATTTAATATTTTTCATAGATGAGGCTTGGTTCCACCTTCGTAAATATGTGTACACACAAACTAATCATTTTCTGGAACTATAAGAAACCTAATATTGTTCATGAAGTACCCCTTCATGATGTGGTGTATGGTGTACTTTTAGTGGAGAAAGAGTTATAGGGTCAGTTTTTTTTTGAGTCAACAGTTGATGCCCATATATACATGAATACAATTTTGTCCCCCCCCCCTTTTTTTTATCGCCCTCCATGGTGCAATGGTTGCCATGCTGACTTCATATACCCAAGGTTGCAGGTTGAAATCCGTCGGAGGACGATGAATTTTTTCGGGTGTAAAAATCCTTAGCATGGCTTCCTTCGGAAGGTAAGTAAAGCCGTTGGTCATGTGTCGTAGATTTACAGCACGTAAAAGAACCTCAAGTCTGATAGAGAGGCCTCTGAGCAAAATTAAGCGGTCTTTCACACCCAGTTTAGAATGGGACGCTGAGAACCACAGCAGTTAAAGAGCGTCCTTAAATAAAATGCCATTTACATTTTGTCCCCCTTTTCTTTTTAGAGAATTAACATACAGGGAGCATGATTTTGCCATTTTTCAATAAGACTCTGTAACAGCTCATAGGCCAATCTTTTGGTGAGAATAGTTGAAACTGTGTTTAATGACAGAATTATTAGTAGAGATTTGTGGTCCCCTCGGTCCCCCAACCTAACTTCCTGCTATTTCTATCTCTGAGATGAATTAAAATATAAAGTGTACAAGACAAATCCACACCCTGGAAGAATTAAAGCAAAATAGCTGGCAGGAAATTGCCAGTATTTCTCAAAGTGGCTATAGCAAGTGATGGATAGTTTCTTAAAGAGGTGCCAAAAATATATTGACAATGAGATGATCAGTTTCAGCATCACCTTTCTTAAAGTTGGTAAATAAAGCATTTAAAAGTAGTTTTAAAAATGTTTTATGTTTCATCTGTGCCTTTCTATGATGGTGGTAGACAGCAACAAGCGTCAAGGACACAGACAGGCAAAACACCATGCAGCCAGTTCATACTTTTTTGACTCACTCATTATATCCATCAAATTACTGAATGATGCAGTTTGAAGTAGCAAGCCTTCAGTAGTTAATATATCCAGTCTTTAAGAGGAAAAATGTTTTATCAAATCAATAATTTTAGAGATCAATCCTGGTATATATAGGTTAATTTCTCAGAGTGCAAAATATGACTTGGTTAGATTAATGTCAGTGCAAATTCCAACTCCTCAAATTATAGCATTACCACTGTCTCTCTTTCCTTATGTTTGTTGTACTAGCTCCACCTGTGAATTGTCCTGAGCTAAGCAAGTCGAACTAACACATGGTACACAGAACCTCTGCACCTAAGTTTGCAATTTTAGGTATTTGAGAGAACCTGCTATAAATACATCCATAGGACTATGTTTAGCAACAAATAAATGCATCCTTGCAACCTGTCCTTAATGTATTGTATTATTGTTTAATAAATCAAGGATATTTCAATGTATGAGTGGTTCTTTTATGTTTTGTTCCAGAAGAAGCATTCAGATGGCTGCTAGAAGTGGAAGCAGATCATTGGTCACAGATACCTTCTGTGCCACTGGCCGATAAAGATGGTGCAGTATCTAATTCTGCATGCAGCTTCCTTATGTCTCAGATGTCTTAGATTATGATTCAGTGAAGTAAAGGCTGATAAATACTTGTAATTAGTGAGACGTGCAGTTGTTGATTTAAACAAAATGCAATGTAAAATATAAGATTACCATGCAGTTGAAAGACCGATAACAACTGCTATATGTACAAAAGTTGTATAAAGTACATTTATTTCAAAGTTTAGGAATATTTGTATTGTCTCCTGTTATTTCATTGTAAATAGTATGATGCAGTGCCTTAGCTTTCTTTTTGTAAATTTATTTAATATTATACTAAAAACTTATGTCGAGGAAAATGTAAACTGAATGTGGCTTAAATAACAATAAATTTATTCTTACAGAAATATTAAAAGTTTCTGTCCAGATTTAATCTTATAAGGAAAGTATAAAACTCTGCATACTATGCCTTGAAATTATTAATAGACAAGGAATCTGGATAAAAAGATGCTTCAAAAAGTTAGCTGCAGGGTTAAAATACCAAGTATCAAATTCAGATTTTTACAATAGCAGTGCATTTTTGTTTTAAGTGTGTAAATACTTTGAGGCTGGTCCTGTAGCTCACCCGGTAGAGCTCCTGCCTACTGTGCTAAGGGTCCCAGGCTGGGGTTGGGCAATTTTTCCCTATCCTCCCTAGAGTCTCGAAGTATGAATGTGAGTGTGAATGTGTGAGATCTAATGAAGAAAATTAAAATAAATAGGAATCAACAACAATAGACAGTACATGTGTCAGCACCATTGCCAAGGCAATATATGTTCTTATTGAATAAGTGATTCATTGTTTCCCATCATGATCCTGTTATTATAACAGTTGTGCTTGGATAACATTACAGAAACAGTTGTATGTTTGATATAATTGCCACTTCAGGCCAACTTAAAAAGAATGCCGTTCATACTTTGAGTTACTATCATAACCAACAAGGATCAAACTTAAGGTTTGGATATGAGGTGTTCCTGAGTACAAGGGCAACCTCGACAATGAGTAATTTGTTTTTATTTAAGCATTTGCCTCAATGTATGACAGTAAATATTTGTGTAGATGAATGTAGTTGAAAGCACTGTAATATTCTATGCAAAATGGCCAGATATAAATTGGAGGGGTTCAGTTTGAGCAATAGCAGCATGAACCATAAGGGCGAACTTGAAAGAGACCTTGGTTCCCCCACCCTAAATCTGCTTCCCTTACTCCATTCAATGACTTCTCTTGTAACCCTACCTGCCAGATTGCATTGTGACTAGTGTATACTCAGTATTCATTCCACCAGTGGTGTTTGTTTCACTTGGTAGAGTTTTGTTTTCATTATTGATTATTTATTGCAAATCTGCTGCACATATCATAATGGCAAATGTTGCTGTAGGAGGAGAAGAGGTTGATGGTTACTCCCGTATACAACAATTGAATGAGGATACTTGGTAGAAAACTGACAAAGTGACACCATAATGAAGGTCAAAAGTATGTCTCCCGTTCCTCAGGTTGTGTTGTGGCTGCCCAACGGATTGGTGATCCTTGATCTTGTGGCTGCTTTGAAAAGGTTGGTATGAATAATGTAGCGTCTGTTTACAATGCATTTTGGGCCATTGGAAACTATGGTTTATAAAACGTCTACCTCTCTAAACTCCTAGAGAGTGTGGATGTTAAGAGAACTAGCATAAAGGTTAGACCTAGCCAAACTTTGAAGAGGATCCTGTGCAAGGTTAATATACGTTCCAATGTGTTTCAAGTCTACTGCACTGCATTTTATGGAATGCACAGAATTTTGGAGAAACATGTCTGTAACACATTGGATAACATTACAGCAACTGGCAGAGTTGAGACTGGTGAAAGAGGAAAGCACTCCCCTATCAGGAAAATAGCCCCTGGCCGAAAACTAAGAACATATGGTCTCTACCAACAGTCACAAGCAGGGCCAAGAATCCTCACAGAACATAGTATCTTCCCATTGGTCTCAACATCAATGTGTTTCTTTTCGTCATTAGAGTGGCCTCTTTACCTTCTCTATGACTTACTGTAGGTAGAGAAGTACCAAATTGCACACAAAACTTTAGTACAGGGATTCACAATAAATGCGGGTTTTAAGTTTCTTTGAATCCAAAACAGAGCATTAAAAAAAGAAGAGGAAGAGCACGCTCATGTGTGTCCAGGAACAGCTCAAAAACAAAATGAAGGATAAATACCAAAATTCATTTTTAAGTCCAGCATCTTTCAAGGATGCAAAATAAGATCCCCCCTCCTTCAAATTTTAATTTACCTGGAACATTTTCAAGTATTTTCTCAAAAACAGCTCAAGGAATTTTGATTAAAATATTAAATATTTGAGGGTCATTTACAAGACAGGAAATTAAATAACAGCATCAGCAAAATGTTCAACAGATACAAGTACAAAAGTTATGCTGTACATTCAATGTCTCAGGATTGAGATAAGTTCTTACTGCAACTTGTCTTAACCTCTTCGATGGAAACTGTTAGGCAAAGTTTTACATTAAAACACTAGTGGTCGCTGTGATGGTTATGAGTGCTCATAAAAGAAAGAAAATGATTAATTACAAGGAGCCAGGGGCTTATTTACGGGGATGGGGGAGACAAATGGGACCAGAACCCCCCCCCCAAAAAAAAAACTATGTACTTTCTTTTTAAATTCGAAAATGGCACATTCGTTGAAATTCTGTGTCATAAACAGCTATCTCCTCTACCAAAATGAAGTAGATCCTTATAATATTCAACTACTTGAAGTAGATAATCGAACATTACCAATAAAGGTATTAACACGAATTCTAATTTCATCTGAAGATGTGATCCATTCATGAACAATTCCTAGTCTAGGAGTAAAAGCTGATGCTACTCCAGGACGATTAAATGAGAAGGAAACAAAGGAATATATTAACTTAATATAAACAAGATCATAAAAAAGATTGTGGTCTTTCTGGGGGTTAGTCGCTCACCTATTGGAATCTCTAACCAGGGACTGCCAGCACGGCAACCATTCCTGCAACCTCTTTGCCATTGGTTCAACGCTTAATTATGTATAGCATTAGTGTAGTATGTATCATGGTATATGATAGAGAATGGTTACCTGTACGTTTTTCCTCTGGTTTTTCGATCTGTTGCACTAATAAATTTACATACTTTGTTCATTATTCAATTTAATTGACATAGAAAAAAAGCATAAAGCTGACGATACTGGTATAAGCCTTCCATTCATCCAGTAAAACTGGGACAATTCCCCTCTTTTACGTGAATGTCCCATGTCCTGAAAATTTTTGTTGGGACGTGAATAATTCCCATATTTTCTTGACACTGTCTTCCTAAATTAAAAACCTAAGTACAATAGTTGCCATTTCTTGTTGTGAGAAATTCTGAGTCGGCGCTTATCTCATTTATTGTTGTCATTGTTTAACATGTTCTGTGAACAGTGAAGACAGATGAAGTTTGTCTAGTGTTAGTGTTGGCAGTTGATGTGCTGTGTTGTTATTTGGAAGATCTTAAGCTATTATGCCTAAATAGAAATGCACCTTCTCTCCCAATTATAGGAAAAATATCCTTTCCTCAAAGATACAAAGCTTAATTATGGAGTTCACTGTAAAATTTGTAATTGACATTTTTGATGCACATGGCAGTAACTGGAATATTGTAAACTGTATTTATTCAGTATCGTGTTTCCTTCATTCTAATGGTATGTTAATGCCATGTTCAGAAAGTATTGACAACCTTTTTAAGCCTTCCATAATTTAATGCAAAAAATGGTTAGCTTACACTGGTACCAGCACTATTTATCCTATTTTTTAAAAGGAAAATAACTTGATCAACTTCAGAAAGTGCCAAAGATGTTAAAACTGATCAATCCAGTACCAAACAGTGCACTGCTGTGTTTTCGAGTAGTAAAGCTTCGGTGTCTTAAGTTCATTCCCAGCCAAAACACTCATCATCAATCCTAACATAAACAGGTAAGGGTAAAGAACATTACTTCATCAGTTACTTTAAGATTTGTATAGCTGCTTTGTATTATTAAATTAATTAAAAAAAGCATTAAATTGTTTTTCCGCATGGGTGGCGCATGAAAAACTAGCCCCAAGTACAGACTGCTCGCCTGCCAACTATGCGTGAATTGTTGCTGCAATGAGCAGATACAACAAATAGATAAACATGTAATAATTAGATAATAAAAAATAACAAATAAGCTAATGCAAAGGTCTATATTTGCAAACGTAGTCACAACAATAGATAACAATTGACGGGCAACAGTCTAGTACTTGTAGCCAGTTTTTGTGCACCATTCTGTGGAACCTATTTACCTGTTTATTCAATTTTTTTAAATATTGACTATTTTTTTCGTTAAAATTGCATACAGTGCACAACACTGTACATTAATCATAATATAGAATAAGTCTACAAACTTGATAAACCAAATCGCATTTTTATTTGAGCTACAGACACTGGGAGATTTAAGTAAGAAGAATAAAAATGAAGCATTATTGTATCAAACATTAATAAAACCATTAAGATAAACCGTGTTTAAGTTAAAAGGCATGGCAAACTAATTACATATAAACTAATAACGAAACTAAATTTAAATCTAATGAGTCACCTTTTTACACTTTTTGTTCCAACTTTGCCTTCGTTTGGGAAGACCGGTTTCAGGGTACTTTAACCCTATCTTCAGTTCCGGGGATGACTGACGCTACATGCAACAGGTGGTTGTGTGCAGCCTGGTGTTGTGTTGCCCTTTCCCCTTGTCAACAGGATGACATCATCAGCGGTGGGGACCTCAGAATTCATTAGAGAGTCTTCTTCTTTGGTGATAAAGATATTTTCCCAAATCTGTAGTTCCAAAGGTTTCTTTACACATTTAATTAACTCTATTTCTTCCTTTATGTTATGATTTTCAGACCAAAAATGATGTGCTACTGCAGATTTGTCTACATGCTTGTACCTAATGCTTCTGAAGTGTTCTTTCATCCTAGTTTCCAAATTTTGTTTTGTTTTTCCAATATAAATCTTATTGCAGTCTCGGCAGCTCATTTTATATATTCCTGATTTTTTAGTGTTTGGTGTGGTAGCTTTCAAAGGGTGATTCAATAAGTTCCGGATATTGTATCTATTTTGAGGGGCCAGTTTTATATTAAAGTCTTTAAAAATCCTTTCGAATTTCCAGAACAATTTTGGGCGAAAAATATATTTGCAAAATTTCACTGATAGATGATGTGTTTGTCATCGTTCCTAAAAAACTTGTGGACAATGCAATAAAGTTGTTAAATTTACAAGAAAAATCTATAGTATTCACCATGGAAGAGGAATAAGATGGATTGTTGCCCTTCTTAGATCTAAAAGTCATGAGAACTGAAACAAGCTTAGAATTTGGCATGTACACATGTTGACAGTTACATAAAACAGAACCAGTTCAACCCAGTACAACACCAACTTGCCATTTTTCCTAGTCTGGTTCATAGGCTTATCAATGTCCCTCTGAATAAAACAGAATACCAAAAAGAATACACACACATTCATCAGGTTGCCAAACTGAAAAATTACAATACTAACATCATAGACAGATTGATCCACAGACACAAAAGAAATAAAAGACTACATGAAATCACCACTCTGGAAAAACTGGATAAAGCATCCGTGAAATTTTGCAAATTTACTTTTCACCCAAAAATGTTCTGGAAATTCAAAAAGATTTTTAAAGACTTCAATATAAAACTGGCTCCTCAAAATAGATACAATATCAGGAACTTATTGAATCACCCTTTGAAAGCTACCATACCGAACACTAAAAAATCAGGAATTTATAAAATGAGCTGCCGAGACTGCAATAAGATTTATATTGGAAAAACACCACGAAATTTGGAAACTAGGATGAAAGAACACTTCAGAAGCATTAGGTACAAGCATGTAGACAAATCTGCAGTAGCACATCATTTTTGGTCTGAAAATCATAACATAAAGGAAGAAATAGAGTTAATTAAATGTGTAAAGAAACCTTTGAAACTACAGATTTGGGAAAATATCTTTATCACCAAAGAAGAAGACTCTCTTATGAATGTTGAGGTCCCCACCATTGATGATGTCATCCTGTTGACAAGAGGAAAGAGCAACACAACACCAAGCTGCAAACAACCACCTGTTGCATGTAGCATCAGTCATCCCTGGAACTGAAGATATGGTTAAAGTACCCTGAAATCAGTCTTCCCAAACGAAGGCAAAATTGGAACAAAAAGAGTAAAAAGGTGACTCATTACATTTAAATTTAATTATGGTGCTCCATAATTAAATACTTTTTTATTTGATAATAAAGAAACGTTAGGCTTTGCGGTATATCTGAAATAGTTGGTACACGTCCAGTTTCTCAAAACAATTCTTAGAAGCCTATTCCCAGAAAATTCAAGATTGCTTTATTTGCCTCTAAATTTCTTTAATAAATGGCATTTAATCCAAATCTTTTAGAGCCATTTTTGAGAAAATAAATTTCAAAACTATTCCATATAAGCAGTAGTTTGGGATGGATGGAGAATTTTCCTAAAAAACTTTCTGTCACATGTTTGAAAGATGCAAAACTCAAATTTTGGGATTTATGTGTCTTCAAAACATGTATTTTTGATAAAATATTGCCATTGAATTTCTCAATGGAATGCAATACCTTCTCCACTGGTATGTACATTGTCATTATAAACTAAAAATACAAGCTAAACATAAAAAGTGGAGGTTTAATAAATTTTAAACAAAAATATTAAGTGGTATAATACAGGAATATATTTGACTAGATCACGAATGAGTTAACTATTGAAACTTGCATTCTTTTAATTTGCTCTGGGTGATCTGCAACATCGTCTAAAATTAAATAAAAAATCCAACAATAAAAATAAGTTTGCATTGATTATTCAAAAAAGAAAGCAAGTTTTATTTATGGAGTTCTTTAATGCTACAGTTCTGTGTTCCATTTAGGCATGAAATTTAGCTCAGAGGCTTCTTTATCAGTTTTGAGGTTCCTTTACATGCTGTAAATTTATGACACAGGACCAATGTCTTTACTTCCCTAAAGGAAGCTATGCTAAGGATTTTTATGCCTGAAAAAATCCATCACCTCTGCCAGATTTGAACCTGTAATTTTGGTAATTAAGAGGCTAGCATGTTACCCTTAAATCACGTAAGATTATTGATATTACAGTTTTCTTTTAAATGTTGGCGTTATGAGGAGAAAGGATTCTTCCAAACTCCTGGAAACTCCCAACTATAAAAAACATTCTTGAGCCCCCCCCCCCCCCCCCCCCCCCGAGCCAAATTCTAGATATGGCACTGCAAGGAGCATTCTAGAAGTCCTACCTGCAAAAGCTTATCTCAGATGTCATGAAGATGCAAAATTACGATAGCTGATAAGTTATCCTTTTAAATTGCATACTATAACATTTCAGACACTAAGTATAGTTACTTGTTTATGATCATGTCAATATTGTGTACAAAATAGATAAAACTGATACATTAGCTGTGATAAATTTCTTAACCCAAATAATTGAGATAATTGGCATTTATGGACACCCTTTAACTGCTATTGTTCTTAGTATCCCATTCTATATTGGCCATGAAAGACTGCTTAATTTTGTTCTGAGGCCTCTTTATCAGGCTTGAGATTCTTTTATGTGCTGTAAATCTACAACGTAGGACAATGGCTTTACTCCCCTTCCAAAAGAAGCCATGCTAAGGATTTTTATGCCCAAAAAAAAAGTCATCGCCCTCTGCCAGGTTTGAACCAAACCACCTTTGGGACCAGAAGCTACATTATTTTCAGTTCTATGTAATTTTTATTTGCTTCATGAAATAATTGTATTTACAACATCCCAGTACTGAATAAAGAAGCAAGTTTATTCCTTTAATTCTTGATGGGCCAAAACTGCAGCGCTTGCATTAAAACTTGAAATGAACGACCATGCACTGTATTATGTTTGGTTTCAGAGTGAGGTATGTATGGTACTGCTTGAATCATTCAGAAAGATTCTCTATCACCAGTATATACAGAGTAAATAAGCAGTCCACCATTATCTATGAGGAAACGTTTTGTTATTCCTAAGATACAGAGAAGCCTTATCCATAATTTGCAGTTCAAAAGCTTGTTTGGAAAGCAGCTCAAGATAGTAGAGCACTTCTGTCCCTCAATATTGAGTTAATATGCAAGTAATTGCATAAGCAAGAGTAACTAGTTAAACTACCTTAAATTATGCTACAGTAGAATGTGCATTTGTTTAATATCTCCACATTATGTATTCTAATTCTCAAACATATATACACTGATGATCTGCCTCTATGTAATATTCCTTAATATTTTTTTTTCTAAACAATAAGTATGTTCCATATCTGTGTGCCAATTTATTGAAATAATTTCTGAAGTTGGTAAGGGTGAAATGTAAATTAATAAATAAAATATTTTGCACCTCACACCTTTATTTAACAAAAATATATATAAATGTAATAGCAACATATTATAAAGCTTATAAAATAGACCTTTTTTTATTTCAACATTCTGAAACCACATTTTCTTAACATTAACACAGAATATACATTATCTATGTGTATTAAATAGAGAGTAGTCAAAAGTGGATATGAGTAGAACAAAGAAATTGTTGACAACTTGCAAAAGTACTACTTGCCAGGAGAACTGAGCACTGTATTTATCAACTTATCACATAGGTTATCATTGTAAATAGTAACCAATCATATGTGCATGAAATTAACTTACTCTTAAGTAACGAAAAGCAACAAATTTCAAGCATTCGGTCCTGTTCTCTTTGGACTATCAATCTTTATCTTTCTTAACAGCTAACAGATTGCTAAAGTTACTCCGAAAATAATTATGAAAATGAATTATACTTATGGAAAATTAATGTCTCTCTCTTTTTTTCTTTAACAGTCCTAACCTGGTAGATCATATCAGACAATAAATAAAATGATGTTCAAATAAGTCTGGGAACCATGGAAAAAAACTTGATTCCTGAGATTCAAACTTAGGACCTCTTGAATGTGGGGGTAAACTTCAATAAATCTTACTGACAAACCCTGCACTTAATATTATCTGCCAGCAAATTTGTTAGCAATCTAAACCTACATTTTTTGTTATGACTACATGCCAAATACATTATATTAACTGTTACAGCATTCTTTAATTATTACATAATAAGCATTGCTAATGTCTACACAAATCTTTATTATGGCTTCCAGATTATGAAAATGCAGATCTATTATGACATTTTAAGCCATTTTCTATGCAAGGCACTTTTAAAATTTTAATTTATATTGGTCATTTTTCCTTTTCTTGTTCTTTGCATTGCTGTTTAGTAAATATTTGCATTTACATTAGGCATATAATGAGTTTTATATTACAGACATTTTACATAACTTTTCAAAGATCACAAATCAGATCAACTGAACACCTATACAGCCCAGGTTTGATCTCAAGCGCCTGCATGTGAGATTTGTGGTGGACAAAAGCAGTGCAGAGGTTGGTTTTCTCCAGTTTCCTCTACCATTGCATCCGACTGGTGCTTCATCTTCATTCCATGCATTATCAGTGTCATCGCCTGCAGTGCCACAAGTAGTAAAAGCAGGTGTTAAACACTATCAACAACAACAACAAAAAATTCGACTGAATATTAAAGAATATATTTATGCATCCTTTACTCACATTCTTTGGGGGGGTAATCAAATCGTACTTGTTAGTCTGGTTTGCTTGCAGGTGAAGCTGTGGCTATTGTCAAGGAAACAATTATAATTACAGTTAGATTTCATACCCCAAACTAGCGATGAGACATGTCAGCTTTCCCTTTATCACATTAATAACAATATATTGAGGTTATGAATTCCTCTTCATTCACAATGAATTTTGTAAAATCTGAGAACCAAAAAGAGTTATAGTGTGTAAGACCTGCTCCAAAAATAACTAATTCAATTTTCTTTTCAGATTGTTAAAATAAGCACTTGGAACAAATATATTTTTTTAATTAGCTATTATTCTTATATCTACTTCTGCCTTCTATCTTACATGTATGATTCAATTTGTAACTTTTTTACACTAATTTTATTAAATAAATCTCAATGATAGGTCATTTTTTGTTATTACTGTCATTTTAACAAATTTACAATGATTTTATAAGTAATTTTTTAATATCCAACAAGAAAAATTTTCCAGCACCAATAATAAATGTCATGAATGACACTGGTTTCATCATATTTTATTATTTAACTGTATAAATAAATTAGAAAAATAGTTTATCAAATGTGAGCTTTTTTATGCCTTTATAAAAGGTGGAAATATGCCAGAGTGTGGTAAATTACAGCCTGTAATTTAGTGTATGCATGGTAAACAATGGTAACTTTGCAATATAGGGTATCAGCAATTCCATTTCTTTATTTTCTGTCAATATACTTGAGCAATGGTCAAAAGTAAAAGTGATTCTGAAGCTCCCATCATATATAGAATCAGAAACATAGCATGACTGAAAATATTATGATCACTTCAAAAATTCAATTTCTTTATTTGCAGTACAATATTCTATAAAGCTGAAGCTAGGCATTTGGATAAATGTACTACAAGTCATAAATTGTAAACATTGCTAAATTTAAAGGGGGAAAAAATAGCAAGAAAATAAATTGTGCAATAGAAAGTGCTTCATTTACTTCATACAGTGAGTATATTACTTAAAATTTCTTAAATTTCAGTTTCAGTTTTTTTACAAAACTTTAGGTTAGATCTAACAGTATGATACTAATGCTCAAAAAAAATGTGTCATTCAGGTATACAGACAATATTATTTATTTGTGTTAAGCTAATACATACTTTAGTGTGACGGGCATTAAACCCAGGTTCATAGCTCATAGCCATTCATACAATTACATCTATATACATTTTAGCTCTCTAAAACTATCAAAACATCAATAGCTAACAGAAAATTATATTAACTCTTTATTTTGTTTTGCACAGACTAGTTCCACTTTTTCTTACTGACTATATAGACAATGACAGTAAAATTAATTTGCTTTCATTAAGCTCCCTATTTTACTATTTCCATGTTCCAAATTTCAATAGAAATTTTACAATTGTATATGCAGAAATGCTACCCGTTCAATTGCTTCTCTGCCATAAAATTATTACATTTATTTCATGGGCTTCCATACCACAGACACATCTAGAGTAGGCCATGATGTTAAACAAAACACTAACAATACTTTGAATTGATTCAATTAAATATTTTGTTTCTTAACAACACTGTCAATTTCCAGGATCATATCAATGCAGTCGGTGTGCCAGAATTATGTCCAACAGGAGTTCTTTAACATGCTAGGAAATCTATTGATGTGGGGCTCTTTGAACTGTCTCTCCTCAGAAAGAATAGAAGTTCTAATCACGGAGACAGGAGGAGTTAGCAAGAAGTGACAGTATATTGAATAGAAACATACAATCATTCAAAAATAGTGAAAAAGTTCAATAAAAATGGATGCATAAAAGACAAACCAAAATTTGGAATACCAAAGAACATTAGAGAAAATGCCTTCGATATGTTATTCACTGAAGATTAGAGAAGGATTATTTCAAATTTTGAAAATATTGTGCTATGTAACAAGTTTAATAATTCAGTAACAAAGAAACTGCTGAACGGCAGCATTTTTTATTACTGTATGTTATGTGAAAAATTTTAAACATTAAACACATCAAAGCACTTCTCACACATCTCTGCAACAAAATATAAATCATTAATTGCATCATAAATTTTAAAAGTATATAGTCCAGGTAAAACGCATACAAAATGTTGTCCTCTTTCTCAAACTTATTTTGCAACACATTGTTTCATTTAAAAAAATCCACAAAAATGTGAATTTCACTTTCTTTTGAAATTATATTTTAAGTACTGATTCTCAGGTTAACAACTATACATTCTGCCAAGAGATGATGTGATAGTACAAATATATAAATCATGGGCTTTTTCTTAATGAATTTATTTAAGAGCTTCTACACAAAAAATGTAGTAAAAATTTTAACACAGGGTGTACATAAATGAATATCGGGGTTTTAATTCTTTATAATATTTATTACATTCAACTTACAGTTATAAATGATATGTCAAATGAAAAAGCAACTCAAACAGTTTTGTTTGTTGGCACAAGTGTACATGTGCGTGCAATGTTTCTGCCGCAATCCGCTAGACAGCGGTAGTAGCAAAGATGGCGACTAGTAAACAGAAAGCGCTTTGAGTTTTGCAGTTTGCAAAGACCGAATCTGTAGTCTGCGTTCCGTAGTAAGTTCGGTTGTGATCCTCCTAGTGATAAAAACATTTATAGATGGTATAATCAGTTTGAAGATACCGGCTGCCTTTGTAAAGGGAAGAGCAAGGGACGACCAGGAGTAAGTGATGAGACTGTTGAGCGAGTGAGAGAGTCGTTCACTTGTAGCCCAAAGAAATCAGTCCGGAAGGCTAGCCGTGAATTACAAGTTCCTGTGTCGACTGTTTGGAAAGTTATAAGAAAATGCTTACAGCTACGTCCTTACCGTTTTCAGTTATTACAGGCTCTAAAGCCGACAGACCATGGATTACATGCCAAATTCGCAAAGGACATGTTGTTTCATGACGATTTTGTGGATCGTGTTGTCTTCAGTGATGAATCGACCTTTCACCTTAGTGGACATGTTAACATTCATAATGTGCGCATCTGGGGCTCAGAAAATCCTCATGAGATGGTAAAAATGCAACGAGATTCCCCTAAAGTGAATGTTTTTTGTGCCGTATCCCGGCGAAAAATTTATGGGCCTTTCGTTTTTGGTGAACCTACTGTAACTGGCACTTCTTACCTTGATACACTAGAGCAATGGCTCTTCCCTCAGTTAGAAGAAAATGAGCCAGAGAACTTCATTTTCCAGCAGGATGGTGCGCCACCTCACTGGCATAACGAAGTACCGATTGGTTGAACGTCACTATACCCGAGCGCTGAATAGGCCACAAGGGCCCCAATGACAGGGCTTGCTATGCATGGCCTTCTCCTGACCTAACGCCATGCAATTTTTACCTTTGGGGCTTCATCAAGGATCTTGTGTACGTGCCTCCACTACCAGCTGACCTCCCTGAATTAAGAAATTGGATTGAAGCAGCTGTTGTTACAATTACTGAATACACACTTATCAACGTTTGGGAAGAACTCGGCTATAGACTTGATGTGTGCCGTGTGACAAAGGGTAGTCACATTGAACATTTATAAGCTTCTTGGTAAAACTGTTTGAGTTGCTTTTTCATTTGACATATCATTCATAACTGTAAGTTGAATGTAATAAATATTATAAAGAGTTAAAACCCTGATATTCATTTATATACAACCTGTATATATAAGAAGCTATGCAACAAATATAAAAGCTGCATATGTAATCTGCTCCCATTATATTAAACTCTGGAAAGGGTAGAAATTATATTTTCTTTCACAGTTTTTTAATGATTGAAATAAAATGAACTTTGTTTTATATCTTTAAAATGTGCAGTGCTAGTAATATTATTTGTTTTTACAGTTGCTTATTACTTATCAAATTATAGGTTACAAATTCAGAGAAACTTATGATTGATTAGTTAGTTTAGAAGTTTCAAATTTCACAAATGGCTGCTCTTAACTACAGCATAAAAGGAATAAAGACTTAAATTATTGCCTCACCATACATTGGTATTTTCAGTTTCTTCATTACCACTTTACATACTTCATTTGTTTCATACTTTCTCCTTCTTCTTCTTTTTTTTTTTTTTTATTTTTTTTATTTATTTATTTATTTTTTTTCCCCATTCCTAATGCCATATATCCTTCAGGAAGCCCCTGACCATTTCCCACTTTGCCTACCTGTTGCTGAGCCAATAGTAAAGCTTTGCTTATCATAATTAAAGCTTTATCTCTCATTAACAAAGCACATTATGCTGAATCTACGGCTTTAGTCATTTGCATAACTGAATACCATGAAATTCTTTCAACATACTTTGAGAAATATGCTGTTTAGGTTATTTTTCTTGAGCTATTTATTGTTCACCAATTGCTCAAAAAGTGTTTTCTAAGTAAACTTGAAACTTAAACTAAATCTATTAATTATCTATTGTTCTCCTATGGTAAAATCAGCTGACATAGATAAATTACTTTTAAGTTCAAAAAATTTCTTCCAGTATTAATTATAATTCTGAATAGTAAAAGTATTTATCAAATAAATATAACCTCATCTTATTACAGAAAATGTGCTAGAGTTTAATAGCTTACAAATAGCATGTTCACGATTAAATAAACTGTGACATATGGAGTTTTACCAAAGTGTATCCATTATTTATTACAGTGTTGCTGCCAAGATATACTTGCTGTTAGAACTATAAGAGCAGACATTTTTATTGGTAATTAAGAACAGTATAATGAACATTACATGGATATTTCTTTCATTTGCAGACATACAATTATACTTATTTAGAATAATATTTGATATCAGTTAATACCTCTTAAGTAGGCATGGGACATACGAGGCATACATGTTATTTTCCCTGAGACCACAGGTCAGAAGGCATAATTTTGAATGGGCATAATAAATGTATCAGAACTGAGTTTGAATGCTTCTGCAAGGCCAAAGCACCACATTACCTAGGCCAGCAGGTCATGTATTAAGGTATAAAAATGTGGAAGTAAAACAGGTAGTTTGTAACTGACAGGTGAGATTTATTTTACCCTGCAGTTAAAATCAATGCGAAACACATCAAGTAGTAAACTATGTGATTGATTTGTGGGAAAACTGTTATACAGAGATAAAAAACAATACAGAAGTGGATACACATTTATCAAAATATCTGTATCTATACTCCAACACCTTATATATATGAAGGGTTGAGAACCATAATGGGCCAAGCACCATTTTTTAAAAATGAAGAAATAGAAGGTCAATGTTTTTTCAAAATCATAATTTATTGAGCCAAGTACACATAATAACTAAATGCCACAGCAATCTAGAATATATTTTCTACCTTATATTAGTACAACATTTATGTGGCTTCATACAAAATTAGGTTTTACAGTTATTTATTGGGAGCTATTTTCCTTTGCTGGGATTTGGCCCAGCCTAAAGAAATGTAACTGGGCCATTTCCATACATCTAATCAATGTCTTGCTGGTCATCATTATTGACTTGCAAACACAAACTCTTGTAAAAATCATGATTCACTGGAGGAATAAATGGTAGCATGGACATAAAATCGTCATATGCAGTAACGTGATTTGCTGCATGGATTTGGACCACTCTGACTCTAACAGAATTTGTAGTTTCATTTAGACCAATATTTTGATGCTCTGCTGTTTGTAAACGGGAAATGCTGGACATGGTCCACTGCAGTATAAGATGTATAACCATAAACTATACCGACAAATGGCAACAGCTCAATTTTGACCTCACATGGAGATGGCCCACTATGGTTCTCAGCCCTTCATATGTCTTTGTACTTATTTTAACAAAACCTACAGCTGTAACAAATTCATACACATATCTGTAAACATGACTTAAGCATGCCCAGTCTGCAGCTTTCCCATGACATCATGTAACATTTGATTACAAAGTGCAGCATATGGGTTCATTTCTATAAGCTGCATCTTGGCAAACTGGCTTCCAAGTTTAGCTGCTGCTTCAAAATCCTTTCTTGCTAGGTCATCTCTTTTCTCCTTCCTGTGCAGAATGCCACGTTGACAGAGTGCCTGACAAGCAGATCTTCCCTGCCCTCCACTGAGCATAATTGCTTGCTGTAAATCAACAGCAGCCTCTAGAAATCAACAGTGTGTCAAGTTAATGAGTACTATCTTTTCATATCATATCCAGTATTACATCAAAATGCATAAAATAGCGTCTTTATTTTAAATTAACCACCAAATTTGTTCCTTTCTGTAGCCTCCAAGTTAAATGTAAATTCTCAATAATGACCTGTCACCATTCCAGATACATGTATCACTTGAGATTCTGGTTAAGTTTCCAATTTTATGAATGGTAGTGTAGACAAAGCTGTTACACTCATCTTACTATGCCTAAATGGTGTATTGAAATCAATCTGTGCCCAGCATGCTCTGCATTTACACACAAAATTCAATACAAATGACAGAAACTTAGACTCATAGTCAAGAGGTCTCAAGTTCAAATCTCGGTTAGGGTGAGTTATCAAGAAAAAGATTTTTCCAGAGTTTTTCCTTATCCTGAGAAGACAATGTTGAGTAACTTTAAGCTCCATGTATCCTGGATTTATTTGAGCATCATATCACCTATTTCATTCACCATCCTCTATGGCCTAAAAGGTTAAAGGTCATTAAACTTTAAAAAACAAATTTAGATCACACACTCTTTCATCACAATTTTGCATATAAAATTTTTAAGTAATGAAATGTATCCTAAAGATGGAGGAAGATTCCAAATAAAATCTTCAGAAAAACTTGCTTTTCAAATTAGGATTTGAATCCAAACCAACAATGTTATAGTTATCAATTAAACACACAGCAATCTCTCATCCCTTTTATAGTGGTTATTTTCTGTATTTTCAGGTATATTCTTCACATGAAAAATAAAAGATTATACGCATAATCATGAATGCATAATATGTCATCTTTATAAGTGGGAGGTCAGGTGTCAAATTTCATCACAAAATAGCATTTTAGATGCAACAAATCTTCACTTATCTTTTGGAATCCTTGCTTTGGACTAGTTTCGCAATAATTTTTTTTGCATTATCAACATAATATCCTTTTGGTCTGGTTTTTGATGTTGTTTATTTACACTGTTATGGTTACTGCTACTAGGTGGATTGTGTACTAATGCATTGCTAACTACTGGAATCAAAACAAATTTGGTAAGAGAGTCAATTGGAGGTATATCAAAATTCATTGCATGATTTCTATACTTTAATATAAATATTTTCTCCCAAACCATTAAATCTATGGGCCCATTTAAATGTTTTAATAATTTAACATCTGGATTTATTTCAAGATTAAATTTCCAAGAATGTTCTGCTACAGCTGATTTATCAATTTGTTTGTATTTAATATTCCTAAAGCGTTCTTTTACTCTGGTTTCCAAATGACATTTAGTCTTACCAATATAAACAAGGTCACAATTTAAACAATTTAATTGATAAATGCCAGATTTTTTTATTTTTTGAAATTTCATCCTTTTTAGAAAAGCCTAATACATTTTTTATACTGTATTTATTTTGGGGAACCAATATTATGCCATGCTGTTTGAAAATATTTGTGAATGTTTTATTTGCCCAAGGGTGATAAGTAAATTTTTTAAAAATGTAATTATCTTTTATTTTCTTAAGCGTAGAAATATCTTTAATAGCTTTTTTAAATTTAAACTTCTCAATTTTTTTATTTATAAAATCAGTAGGTATTAAAACCATTAATTAAAGCAGTGTTAATAATGTGTTTACATTCTTTATAGAATTCATCTTTATTAAGGAGTAAATTAATTAACCTATAAAATAAACTATTAAAATCAGCAAATTTCTGTGAAAAAGGGTTAAAGCCATTATTTTTTATATAATTATCGGTATGGATTTGCTTTCTGTATATTCCAAATTCAACGTATAATTTCAATTCAACGTTATTTAAGTTTTTAAAATGCAAACTTCTTTCAACTTCAATTACTTTCTTCTCTGCTGTTTTTTGATGAATACTATTATTGTCAAATTTAACAGTTTTTCTAACAAAAATAGGAGTTACTTTACGTTTTAAACAAAGGTTTAAGAAGCGTATATCTGCAAGTATATGTCTTCTTTTTTTCTTGTAATTTCAAATATAGCTTAATTTTATGGTTAGTATTATTAAAATTCAGATTAAACCTATAATTATTATATTCCATCACATCCATCATAAGCAATAACCTAAAATGTACTGAAACTAAGGAATGCTTCAAAACAAATAAACTTATAAATGTAAAAAGAAGCTAGTAATAGTGAAGAATAACACAAATATTAATATAAAAATAATAGTTGCAACAAATCTTCACTTATCTTTTGGAATCCTTGCTTTGAACTAGTTTTGCAATAATTTTATTGCATTATCAACATAAATTCATTCTGATATATGGTGGACTTTGAGACAGTGATGTGTTTTAACAATTAAAATTTAGTTGAGTCGATTTTGTAACACTACATCACTTACTTTTTTATTTCGGAAAACATGGCTTCTGAAACATGTTTTCCGAAATAAAAAAGTAAGTGATGTAGTGTTACAAAATTGACTCAACTAAAAAATAAATTCATTCATTTTAGATTCCTACCTGTAGCATTTCCTTTGAGCCTATAGGCTTGTGCTCGATTATTGTATGCAGATGCACGTTGAGGTGTAATATTTATGGCCTGTGTGAACACCTCAATGGCCTTATCAAGATTTCCAGATTCTGCGGACTTCACACCTTCAGCCTCTAAATTCTTTGCTTCTCTAACTAAAGCTGTATCTGTTTCATTATCTGTATCAGAAAATTAAAGACAAAGTTAATGCATTCATTACAAAAATTAGACAAAACTAATGAATTATAATACATTTATAGAGTTTTTACTTTCTCTACAATCTTGTATAGAATGTAAAGGCAGTATTGGGTGGTATGTATAAAAGTGAGATGCATCTTATGAGACACCACTAGCAGAAAATATAAGATGCAGCTAGTCTAGAGACGTGTCTCGTTAATTTTGTGTGAATGAAACTTTCCCCTCCAAAGTGAGGTGCAATACCTGCGTCTCATACATGTGCCATTGCTATATGTGTGTAAACAGATCAACAATGTATTGTTGCATGTATGGAAAGGCTTATTTTAGCATTTGATTCAATTTATATAATTTATACTGTCAGAATGGGTAAGGAAACACTAGAGTTTTAATCATATTTGTGGATGTTTTAAAAAAATATTTAATAAAATTTAAAATTTAATTGTCAGGAAATTAGAAATTTGTAATGGCAGGAATTAAACAAGATTTTGGAAAAGTTCTTGATAGGGATTACAATAAAATTTAATTGGTTAGGAAAATCAGTAATTAAAAGGCAGAATAAAACAAACCATATGATGTGTTCCACTCATATGACTTTCTCTAGCACTTCCACATACAAACTGTTCTTACAAAACATTACCTATTATTTTATCTAGATCATGCTAATCGAGATAAGTATTAGCAGAATTGGTCTTTATGTTTACTTCATTGTGAGTGAAAGGAAAGAAGTGAATATAGTTACTAGGCTAAAGCAAAAGTAAAATCTTCTGAAAACTGGTTGCTACGTGAAATAATAGAAATTCAGTTCACTTTGCATGACCAGCAGTAATACTAAAGAGATGAAATGAAAGCAGGCTTCCTGTTTGATAAAGAGTTAATATCATCCCCGTCCAACTCCATTGACCGAATTGGACTAGTATACGTTTCTGCTGGCTGACGTGTGAGAACAGTTGGAGGCGCTAGTGTGCCTAAGAGAACGTCCCATAATTACCTGCGCGCATTCTCATCATTCTTCATCATTGTTTTCTGTTATTCTATGGATGCTGCGCCATATTTGAAATTATATGTGATATACAATTTCATTGTTGAACTGCTTCGTTTTATGTTTGACATTTCTAATTCTTTTTTATTAGATTTCAATTTTCTTTATATAATTGTAGTAGTTTTAAGTTCCCCAAAGCTCAGAAACTACAAGATCGATCCCAAAAATGGCAATAAATAACGAGAATGCAACATCTATCACAAAATGGCGAGAAAGATCTCGTAAGCACCAAAGAAATATGGATTTATTATCAAGATTAACCCTAAGGTAAGTGACTACCAAAATAATCTTACATTAATTGCACATTAATACGTATGTGAAAGCAAAAGTGACGGTGCAAGTACATATTGTAAGGCAAATGTACACGTGCATATATCCACACAAATCACGATTACTGTCAATCTCTTAACATGTTAAAGCTCACGTGAAACCGTATTTATATTAAAAGTATAAGCCGCAATGTATTCATTCAGTATAGATTGATGCTGACACTACCTGCTTTGTTCACCATTATATATTAGCTACATCAAAATTGAGTATCTTTGCTGCTGTTATAATAATGTAAATAAAGTCAGACAATTTAAGTGTTTATAGGCTGAATTATCTTTTGAATATACAGTTCAATAATCAATACCTATTTATCGTTACATATTTAAAAAGTTGCACACATTAATTAATGGCAAAATATGCTGAAAGTGGTATATCAAATGAACAAACATAACCTACTTCACTGCCTTCCTTTATATTACAAACTGATTAAAATAAGGACATACTCTTAAAATAATGGGCAAAAAATTAAGACTGAAATCAAGAGCCTGGATAAAGAGAAGTTGTTAATATAACATTTTTCATGCTAACCGAATTTAAGTGCCTACCACACAGCATCTGGTAAATTAAATATTTTTCTCAAGCACTGATGGCTGAGAAAAAACATTGTATATCCTTATACTACAAATATAAAACTTTTAATATAATAATTCCTATATTTAAAACACGCTTCTGAATTCCTAATGTATGATGATGAAGAGGATGATGATGGGATGGCATTGCCTACAATCCCTTCTGCTATGCACATTATGCATTGCTTTTACTCTATTTCCATTTCACAAGCTTGCCTCTTCTTTGTGGAGATAAGAATTATCCCGGAAGCCACGGATGACTACATCCTAATTATTAATATTTTAAAAAATTTATTCTTGTTTTCACATTCTAAAATTTAATTCCTCACAAATTTCCTAAAGTATTTCTGTCAGTCTTTCTAGCAGTCTGATTGGCAGCGTTTACACCTGAAAATAACAGCAACAACAGCTATTATTGTTGTTGTTATTATTACTATTATTATTATTTATGTACTAATCAATGTATTATACTTGTTTCAGATATAGAACTGGCTATGAGGTTATAGAAAATACCACATAGTGAACTGCTATGTTAGAAGACAGAAGATACACATAAGTTACTTTTTGTGAAAATTAGTATGGTCTTAGGAGTGCCTAGAGGTTGTTAACATAAAAATCTTTGTTATCAGGATAACTTTAGTAGAGCATGGTACAAGTGAAATGCTTAAGTAGTACTATACTATCTTGTAAAACAGTAGTGAAAATTTAAATTAATTTAGCCTTACATGAGAAGTACTTCACTGTGCACATTTTCAAATATTATTGTAGTAAAATAAACATAATAAAACTCAGGACAAAATATCAAACCTTAAGCCTTATAAAAGGCACATTTCCATATTAAGTAAGAAATTTCAGAAGCTGCGTCATGTGGTTTGGAGACTAAGACAATGTTCTCATTCATAGGTTTCAAAGTTGCTATAATATTACAAGTATATTTACACCACTATTAGATACAGATCCTTCTGGGGATCTTGCAATCATAGTACCAACAATGATTTTAAAATTAATTGTATATGCAGCTATCATAATATCAGATAAATGACTTTTAAACAATTTGAGATTTTGCCATTATAATTATACAAATAAGTAATTCATTAAAAAAAAAAAAATTAATTAAAAATTTAGATTTTTTACAGAAAGAACTGAACTTTACTTAATAAACCAATAAGAACATACAATAATTTATATTTAAATACTTACATATTACACACTGTCTAAAATAGCGTAAGGTTTTTAGAATTTTAAATTATATGGCTTACAGAGTACAAAATATTATGCACAAAAACCCCAAATGCAATTCCTCAGTTTCTGTATATGAATTAATTTTCTGTCATTACAATAATAATTAATGGAACAATCTACCTGTGTATGGTATAGTGAAACTGATGTGAGTTTTGTGTAGGGATTAATTTTTCTAAACTGTATATAGTCAAATGATAAATTTGAGCTAATCATGAAAGTAGCAAATAAACACGAAATATGTTTTAAAATCTATTTTATATTCACAAATTCTGTTGCAATAATTGGAATTACAATAAGGAAATTGCCATTATTTTAGTTATTATTATTTATTACTTTTTTATTTGAAAGGGTGCTTTCAATCCTAAACCCTTCCCTAGTTCCTACCATGTGTGTATGAGAGAAAAAACAGTGCAATATAGTGCACTATTTGATAAAGGTAATTATTATGTAAAGGTTATAGAATAAAGAGATATATACCTAAATATTACATTGAATAGATGTATCTATTTTTATTAAATTATTGTTTGTAATATTACCAACATGATAACTGTTTCATGTTCGTATAGCTTTAAAATTCAGATGTGTTTATTCTGTTAGGAAGAAACCGAATGCCACCTAATTAAAACCCTTTACATGTTGCATAGAAAATATTGAATTATTATCCTTATTATATATTTACAGATTATATGATTAATTTTTCAGGCTCTGTGTAATGTATGCCATTAATCTGATAAATAATATTCATTATGAAAAATGAATGCTAAGCTTAGCACATAATTATTTCTCTGCAATGGTTCTTTGGAGCCTTATCACAGTGCAGTGTGATTTCAAGTATCTCAATTTGCGTTTAATCAAAATAGAGCTGATAGCTTGAAGCTTTATGTACTTTAATTTTTTTTCCATACATTTGCAATTTTGGTTTCAGAACCAAAGATTTTCAGGAAATATTGACATTAGCACTTAATGTTTAATAAAATCAAGAAAAATTATTGACTAATGTTTGATTTTTCTCTGCAGAAAAATGAAATAGTTCAGAATAACTAGTACTTCATAATAAGTAGCATTTTCATAAATGTTATGTGCTACCTTCATTCATTTCCTTCTCACATTACTCCATGTTCTTGTATTTTTTCTGTAGTTATTTAGTTGTTACTTGTATGAGGTGTGGTACTTCATACTCTTTTTAACTTTGGTTGTGAGCACCTCTTTGTTATTTTAACACACTTATCACCTCAGCCTAAAATATTTTTTTGTGGCTCCTTAGCTTGTTATATGTTTAGTTCAGCCCGTTCAGTGACCCAATTATTTGCCTTACAAGTTTATACCCTTCTGAGGAATGCTTAGACATTTCAAAGATGAGGTATCTTTTTTCTCAAGCTTCACACCTCAACAGAAGATGCTTTAACACTGAAAATAATTGCTACGGATGCAACAGAAGAAGTAATAAAATATGCCCTGAATATTAACATTTCAGTTCACAGTTCATGTATTTGCACGAAACTGCCTATTAATGTGCTAAGAGTGTTAATAAATTTATTTTTAATTGTAGCTATATTATTGCAAAAATTCTAGTAAAATAAACACCAATTTATGGTTTATAAATTTATAGTGGTTTTACTTTTATTTAGCAAAAGTTGCTAATGATTGATTAAAATTTCAAACCATAACCATTTCAACAGTTAATGTTATAATTTTATATTGAAGCTAGGAATTGACAGGCACCCTACATAAGCAAAGCTTTTCCGACAGACACTTTAAATTCCCCAATCCAAACGATAAAATGATAGTGTATGGTTCATAATAGTCATTATTTAAATGTATTTTATTAATATAAATATATCTGCAGATGTAAACCACAAGTGGTTGTATTGCTTTTATTTTGCCTTTAAACTGTTCGTTTGATGTTATTTGTGCTGTGAGCAGCTAATTTATATTCCTTTCTTGTTATATTTTATATGATATCTGTATTCCTAAAATGTTTTTCTTTATGTAGCCCCATTTAACGCCTATGGTGATGTCGGGGGCTTTAACTTATGAAACAACTCTTTGATTGGTGGTTCATTAACGTTGGATTTTTTAAACATTTTATTTTCTTCAAAAACACACACATTCTTTCAGAATCTGTGGGATAGGGAATGATTCCGGTTAAAGAAAAATTGCCAACCTCAGCCGGGAATCGAACCTGGGACCTTTGGGTGAGGAGTCAGCTCGCTGACCACTCGACCTTTGAGACAGCCAAATCCTAAAGTTGTATAATTTCCCCTTGGTTTTTGTCATGTATAGCTTTAAAGTAATATTATATAGTACTGTCAAATTAGAAATTCAGTTGATGAAATCATTAGTAGAAGTAGATTCAATTACAATAGGTATACATCTTTGGGTAGCATTACAGATTTCTGAGCATTGTCCATAAAATACCCCAGGATGATTAAATCAAGCTCATTAACTTTCTAAAGTATTGTTTTTCATTACAGTACAGTGTAATTTATTTTTGTAAATTTTTCTTCCATATAGTCTCCATTTTAAAGATAAATAAGTAAAGAAAAAGAACAACAAATTCATAGGAATGTATATTTGTTAAATAGGCTCTCGTCACCACTAATGGCCATTGTATATATATTTTGCACATAATAAAAGGCAACCGACAAACAAACCAAGAATTCTCAAGTAAGCACTGAAATAATAACGGTATATAAAGTTTTTCTTGAGGTAGCAGTCAGATCAGAAGCTTCAGAGCGGTACATAGATTTCTTGAGAAAAAGCTAGAACCGCTCGAAAGATCTCTGTTCTAGCTGTAAACTCGAGAAAACTGGCCGAAATCCTGGAGTGGATGGTTTGGTGAGTGGGCGGGGCAGGACGCTACTTTGGAGATTGAGCTACCATAGTCGGTCAAGTTTCTGCGCCCTGCCATGTGAGAACACTTGGAGTCGCATCTATCGCCGGAAGTGGAATGCAAGTCCAATTTTTTAACATTGAGTTAACCATCTATTTGTTTAGTTATCTATGGTTAATATAGATAGGTTAAAGTTGAAACCAATAACAAGGAATGCCTCAAAACGGTCAGCTTTACAAGAAAAATGCATATTACATATGTTATGTGTTTTAATGAGATCTACATTTTTGTGCAGTAAGTTTTTGTCTGTCTCTTTCGGTTCATCAGTTATGCAAAATTCATACAGAATAAAGATTTCTTCAGAGAGTATTCCCAGAAAATATAAGATATACATTTTATTTGTGATGTAAATATCTTCTAATATACAGTATTTTAATCAAAATCTTTATAGCAATTTTTGAGAAAAACAAAATTTTCAAACATCTTTCCAAGTAGAACTGGGGGGATTTTCTTGAAAATCTTCATGTCACATCCATGGAAGATACTAAATATAAATACCAAGTTTGGTATTTAACAATTTTTAACTAGAACGTATATGCATGCACACAGACCTTTTCCTAAAAATAACTTTTTTGGGGCTCAAGAGACCTCAAAACATAAATTTCTGGTGAAATCCTGACATTGAATTTTTGGGTGTACAATGCCTTCTCTAGCCACTATACAATGTATGTACAAGTAAAGAAAGTAAAAAGCAAATGTAAAGGACAACAAGCATTTCCACACAAAATAATAAAAATGAAAGTCTTTCGACTGATAGAAATAAATACTCTTATAACAATGAAAGTTAAGAACAAAACATTAAAAATGATTATTTTACATATCTATTATTTATTTACTTTTAAAAGAATGCTTCTATAAAAGTTCCATTGTGTTCAGGAGTGTAACACCCTACTTTTAAGAAGTGTAATATTTCATGTGCCGACAAAGAAGATGATGTAAGTGAGCAGTTCACTTGTAAGTATTAATTTTTAAAATAATAATTTAATAGACCTTGCAATAAATTAATTGAAATAATTCAAAGGCTTGTACTTATTAAAATACCTGTAGTGCCTGTTAAAGATATTATTGTAATATTGCTTTGATTATAAAAGCATACTCGTGTAATCACTTATTATTCTTGCTATTTGATCCCTTTTTTCACGACCCCTTTCCCTATACCTGCTTTCTGTCCATCACAATCTCCATCTTCATCATAACCAACATTTTGAGTTGGTCCTCCTGCTCTTATTCTTCTCTGCAGTCTTGGATCATAGAAATTCATAAATCATGTTCCTGGAAACGTTTGTTATGGAGAACCATAGATATATAAACGAAGGTTCTCTGTAGCTATGTTACTTTTTATTGAATTATCTGAAAACTCTAATTTTCCTGGCCAAAATATCTGTATTATAACATGTTCCTTGGGGAGATACCTACATAGGTTCTATAGACTGTCCATAACCCTCATCCTTAAGAAATAACACAATGATATTATTATTATTATTATTTTTATTGTTGTTACTACTAATATTTCTACAGTCATTGGAATTTTGTTCCTGAATAGAACCATGGCATTTTGAAGCAACACTTGTACACAACACATTTCCTGATAATGATTTTGTCTACTTGGAATTTTGTATTCTTGATTATGATATGGATATAATCCTCCAACTGCATTAAGGAATGAAACGTACTGTTGCCATACTGCTTTAGTAATTTGAAATGCAGCATTTGCCAGAAAATTGATCCTATCAAATGCTCATACCCTTGTGCAGTTACAGCAGACCAACTTTCCAAAGAGTTTTGTATCCTGATTCTGAGAGGTCTCTGAAATCCAAGGTTTACTATATGCAGTTGAATGGTCTGGCTTTTCACACAAAGGTCCCAGGTGCAATTTTTGGCTGGGAAAGGAATTGTTTTTTAAACTAGAATCATCTTCTATCCCCAAAAAGTTTGTAATGTATGTGTGTGGGTAGGGGGGGGGGTGCGTGCATGTGTTTTTTTTTTTTTTTTTAATAGTACAAAACTGAAAAAACAATGTTAAGAAACCTTACATCTTAGCGAGAAATCACCACAGATGTTTCTTAAGTAAAGCCCCCAATATGATCACATAAGTTAAAGTGGGCTATATAAATGAAAAAATAATGACAATTATATTCTAATCTTTGCTCCTTTGCTTAAAGCTTCGCCTCTTGTTCCTGTTGCTTCGGGAAGAAAGTGTTTTACAAGTCACTGCTTATTTTGTTTTAATCTTTAAGTTTGTTATAATTTAATTCTTCAGAATTCCTCCTGGTTCAATAAAGCTTCCTTCTGATCTCAAAAAACACTAAAACTGGTACCAAATCTGCCTATAATTCTTTGCAAGAAGCTGCAGGTTGAGACACCTTCTGAGGTGACTTCACAAATCATGAGACGCATCTCATGAAAGCGCCTTTTTATTCATTCCAATACCTGAGATACGCCATGTGAGACGCTGGTCACAATCAAAGTTTACTCCATCTTGAGTCATCAAGTTTTATTCATACCACCCATTGTATCCCATCCCAAAATAAACCTGACATAAAGATTTTGCCACAAATATATTGAGGCCCCCTTAAATTTAGGGGAAGAGAGAGAATAACCCAAAAACTAAAAGTTGAATAAATTCCAAACTTTGAATTTAAGTTGAGCATCTTCCAGGAATACAACATGAAGACTTTCAAAAAAATGCCCTTCATAAACACCCTTTACATGAAACAACAGTTTGTTATTTTTTTACTTTCTTAAAAATGGCTAACAATTATGACAGACATATATAAAGAAATTTACATTACAAAAAATTCATAGCTTGAATTTTCTGCAAATATCTTGTGATGTCTTCATTTTGTATAAGTAGTTGGACAAAAACATACTGTACAAATAAATATAATGATTACTTCAAAACATTCCTTTTTCCAGATATTAATCTTTAATTGTTTGAATGTTCAATATTCTGTAATTTTTAAGTTCACTTAATGTTCAGTTGTTTCTTGAGGTCATAGAAAGAGCCTGAATTTTTTATCAGCTTACATATTCCCACTTTTAAATATTTTATTATAAATTGGCCTCCTACTTGCTCATAAATTGTCCCATTGTACACAGAATCAAAATACAACAAGAAGCATATCTTGCTCTCTCTTTCTCTCTCTCCCCTCCACTGAAATGAAATGATTTCCATACAGTATTTATCAGTATTGGCACAAGATAAGCTGAAAAGTTATGCTCTAAATGATCATTTGCAGAATTTCTTTGGAATAAAGGTTTATTGAAATGGACACAGAAAGTAATCTAATTGTTATACATAATTTTTTCTCTTTGAAAGTGCTGTAACATTTTAAATGTGCCCCTATGCATAACTCATTTACCTATGTAAGTCACTAAATAATGCAGTAAAAATACCTACTGAATGATCTATAATATTTTAATGTGTGCTAGATAGTCGGAATGACTGATATGGTCCTTTTAGCATTAAACATTTCTGAAAAAAGCTTTGCAATAGCAGTGTTAAAAGTAATTTGTAAAATATTCTCCTGCTACATAGACTTTTGAAGGCATCAAAAACTTCACATAAAACTTATAATTTTGTTATAAGAAACATTTATAAACATTTTGGAAATTTGGAGTAATGCTCATATTTTCAGAACAAGTTCTGGATGGAAATGGAAATTGTATTAGACTTCTATTTAATGACACTCCAGAATGTGTTTATTCCTGGCACATGCATACTGTGCAGGGATGCAGATAGTGAGAGAAACCCATTAGGGAAAGGCAGAATGCAGTCCAGCTAATTCACATAAGTTTTAGTGCTGACTGTATGTATTAACCACCTACCTTATTCTGAAAGAAAATAATCAACTACAATATACACTGATTCTTTGTGTGGATTATTCATGCATTACACAGACACACACACACAAAAAAAGTAAATTTTATTCTCTAGAAAACAGTCATAACAACCTGCCATGTGACAATAAGTTCTATTTCCATTGTTTAAATGACTGCCACATGACAATAGTACAATTTCACTGTTATTGGTCAGCAACTTCATAATTAAGTTTTGTTTCTTCGAGGAAAGGATATTTTTCCTGTAAATTGGAAGAGAAGGTGCATTTCCCTTTAGGCATGATAGCTTAAGTTCACACCAATAACAGCACGGAACATAAATTGCCAACACTAAACAAGCAAACTTTGTCTGTGTCCACTGTTCACAGAACATGCTAAATGGCAATAATTGAGCTAAGTGCAGACTCAGCATATCTCATAAAAAGAAATGATAACAATATGTAGTTAGGTTTTTAATTTAGGAAGATGTTGTCAAGAAAATAGGCACCTATTTGTATCCTAACTCAGAATGCAGGACACACAAATAAAAAAAAAAAAAAAAAGACGAAATTTGTGAATGTTATGGGGATTCTCAAATATTTATAATTGACCTTATTATGCTGCCTTCAGATAATATTTACGGCTAAATTACTGTTCTTGATAACTGTTTAGATAATTCCTTGCTACTTCCATTGATTCCACTTTTGGTTTTTCTTCAGAAGTAATTTAAAGAACATTATCTTAATGATGATTTATTAAACATATGTTGAGCACAAAGACATGTGAGAAATTCTTTGTGAAACATAATTTTATTTGGGTTTTGGGTGTTTGAAACCCTCCCTTGCTAAAACCAGTGTAAGTAATAGAAATTTAATTCAAATTTTTGCACTTAATCTCTAAATTTAAATCCTTTTTTTTTAATATATCAACTTAGGACTTATTCATATTTATTTGATTTTTCACAAATTATTTAATGGATTTCAATAATACTAATGTTAAACACTTCTTTGGATATGCTTCTAGTTTTATTTACCCATTTGTTGTCTTAAATTTATATTTTGGCACTCCTTTACAGTAAATGTCACATGTGAAAAGCATTCAAATGTTTACCAAAGTGGTTTGTTATTATATGTGAATTTATGTAACTATGGCCGGGGTGGTATGGGTTCGGTGATCTGCAGGAAGTAGGAATTATGCATCTGCTGTTTCTATAGAATTAAGTTATTTCAGCATGACACATTCCCAACATTAAAGAGTTTGGTAGAGTTGAGTATTGTTAGTTTTTTTATGATTGCCCAATTGAAATTTATACAGCAGTTCAATGAATTTTAAGTTTTAATACTTGTATTGCAAAATTTTGGTTTGTGCTGCAGCAGTAAAACTGATATAGTTTCTCTGAGGCAATCATGTTTTACTTGCTGGAAAAGTAAATATTCATAATGGAAAAAAGTAAAGTCAAATTGTCAGTATAATACTAAATTTATCAACATGCGGAACATTCTTCCCTCGATCATCATATTTGTTACAATCACAATAACTGCTAAGCTTGATTTCGCTTCAACTGTTTTTTACCAGTTAGATCCTCAGGCAACTCTTCATTATCAATATATTCACCAACAGGATACAGTGGGTTAAAAATAGAATTTAAAACAGCTTTATCGTGCTCGTTGGACATTTTTGAAACGTTACCAAAACCACCTGTTACATAACCGTTTTGTTGTATTTTTCTTCGGGTGGTGTTTACGAAAGCCTTCGGAAACTCGAGTTCAATGCAGCATGTAAATTATATTTAAATTGTGTGCAGCATCCGGAGTATCATTGTGTCTATTTTGCTTTCGTAAATGTCGATTAATTAGTAAACATTTCAAACATCATTCGTTTACCGCAAAGTTTAGTGGATAATACCTATAGAGAATTAAGATCGGTGTTGCCAACACATTATTTTTTCCATCAAACCAATACAACAATCCGCCAAAATTAGAAATCTCCAGTTTTTTTTTGTTTTTTTTTCAGAAATAAAAATTAGATATCAAGGTCAGCATGTTGGAAACTTTTCTTGGCTAGCTCTAAAAGATGAGCACGATATCAATTCTACAATGATTAACAACGTATGAGCAGCTTCTATAGTGTGTGCTTGATAGGCTGAAATAGGAATTTTAACTGTGAAGTTAAAAAGAGTTCAGCTGCTTTTAATTGTTTTTTTTTCTTTTTTTTAATGAAAACGTAAATCTGACAAGTGCATATTCAGATCCTATTGCAATATATGCACAGCGAACTACTAGATTCCCCGGGCACATCTAGCAATCAGTCCTTTAATTGTTTATTATATAAACAATTTTTTTCTTTTAATATATACATGCTCAGCCTAATGATCAATCAGGCAATTAAGAAAAGAAGAAGACTCCCATAAAGTAACTATTAAATATTCAATGAGACCCTACAATGGGACACCGAATTAGATCTGCGATCACTATGCTGAATTCAGAATTCACACTAATTCATTTGAGCGGTCATATGCCACAGTCTTATTGTTTGCGCAGTTGTTCAATCTTCTGAGATGTTTGTTACTGTTAGCTCTAATTAAAAGATAGTTGTGCTTAACAGGACACTGTCTTGTAGTTAAACAAAAAGTTATAAAAGTTAAACAAAAGTTTTCCTAAATAACACCAAATTAACATTAATTAATAATTGCTAACAATGTCCGTCAAAATAAAACCATCGTCCCATGGATCAAAAATTTTCTTGTCATACAAATTGAAAATCCGTAAATTTTGACTGAAATTCATCAAGTTGGAAATCCTGATTTAGATAATTAGACTCGAAAACAAGATTGCAGATTCTAATTCAGTTTTATACTAATGCTCTTTCTTGAACCTTTCTTATTGGTTACCGAGACATATGACTACGTAACAGGTGAACGACAAGTTAGGAATTTCGTCGAGGTTAGGCTACGTTAGGTTAGGTTAGGTTAGGTTTGTATATAAATGAACTAAATCGGAACTACGGATAAAAATGGATTTTTTGAATGCGAAATCCACAGTCTTCCGTTCGTTTTGTTGCTTGTGCATGGGCAGCCATGTTAGTCAATCGTCCAATGGCAGATTCAAATCTAAAACAGAACTAGTATCTGCAATGGGGCGATTACTAAAACGTGGCTTGTCAGTACAAGTCACTGAGGGCAAATGCCACCGGCATGCCATGGTGTTACCCGAAAAAAAAACATTCCACGACTGTCGTCCTTCACTGTTAGGAATATGGTGGGCAAAGTAAAGAGGGTCGAAAGAGGGTGGAATGACAGTGGAGAGGAGTGTTGAACCATTAATACGATTTTTTTTTACATATTTTTTAAGAAATTTTATATACATATATATCTTTTTGTGTATATATATTTTTATTTTTATATATATACTTTATTGGTTTGTTTTCATATATATATATATTAGTTTCTTTTTATATGTTTTTTTTTTCTCTTTTTCTTTTTTTTTAACATACATTTTGTACCTGTTTGTACAATAACATCTTGTTATGAACAGACATAGATGACTTTCGTGATTACAATGGATATAATATTGCCATTTGATGCCTAATTCTTTTGGACAGTTCTTCAATATAAAGTTTTCAGGTCAGTCCAGTATCACGCCGAGGTACTTGGCTTGAGACTCCCAGGTAACACCATCATCGGCTAGTCGCAGGTACGGAAGATCATCTGGAAGTTTTCGGCGAGTGTAGGTCACCGCTTGTGACTTACCGGGGTTGATCTTTAAGCGCCATGTGTTGAACCACATGGAAAATACGTGGTGTAAGACATGGCCTTAGTTTTAACCCCTTGTTCAGTTGTTAAAACGAGATTTCCCGCCAAATCACAAGGAGAGCCTGTATGCGTGTCCTAAAAGTGAATCAAGCCAAGTAATGCGGCGTGATACAGGACTATAAACTGACCTGGAAACCAAATATTGAAGAACTGTCCAAAAAAATTGGTCGTTAAATGGCAATGTTATATCCATTGTATTCACGAAAGTCATCTATGTCTGTTCATAACAAGATGGTATTGTAAAAAGAGGTTCTCCAACCTGCGTTCACCTATGGATGTCAAGTCTGGGGTATTGCCGCTAAATCCCATCTTTCCCGTCTTCAAATGCTCCAAAACAAATTCCTTCGTATTGCAGTAAATGCCGACAGGTACATCCCCAACCAAGACATACATCGCGATCTCTCCTTCCCCTTATTAACAGATTATATCCTCACTCTTTCCCAGAAATTTTACAGGACCTTTCCAAACAGCTTCAACGCCCTCATTCGTGACCTCAGAGAGTATGACCTCGACCCCGGAGTAAGCTGCAAGCGCCCCAGACTTGTCCTTGGTCAATAAAAGACCATCGCTTAGAAAAATGGGGAAAAAATATATGTTTAAAAAACTAAAAGAAGAGAGAAAATTTAAAAAAAAAAATAAAAAAATTTAAAAGAAACAAAAAATTAAAAATGGAAATAAACAAAAATACATATCGATCTATAAATGTATTTATTATGAGTGATAGAATTATATAACCTACTGAAATTACAATTATGGTAATAATAAATATTGAATGATCATGAAAGTATATAAGTTGTTCTATTAAAGGTGAGGCACTATCTTGTAAGCCTAAATTTGCTTGTGTAGACATGTAAAAATTAAAATATATACACAAAAAAATAATAAATTAAAAATATATCTAAGAATTAAAATATATATATAAAATCGTATTACTGATTCAACACTCCTCTCCACTGTCGACTCTTTACTTTCCCACCCACATCCTACCAGTGAAGAACGACAGTCCTGGAATAGTTTTTGTCGGAGGACACCATCGGCAAAGGTAAGTCAGAGGCTTGGCCTCCACAGATCCGTTTTACATAAAATAATCTAATATTCGCAGATGCTTTAACTCGTTTAGTTTTACTTCGTCTATTTCACAGACATTTTAAATATCTGAAATTCCATTAGACTGAGCTCTCCTCGTTAGCTTTACTTATCATGAGAATAATTTATTATTTTTGTCAGATGATCAAGAACAACAATGTGGTATATTATTTTACGCACGTTTTAGACTTCACGTTTAAGCAGAAAGCTAACCTCATTTTCATAATAATGTACTATTTATGCAATCAACTGTAATAAAGATATTTATATACGTTGGTTACGCCACTTGGCATTATTTCAATACGAGATCAGAATTTGGTAGGTACTTTTGTTTATTTGTCATTAGAGCCACTTTGTGGCTATTTACGTTATAAACGTTTAGGGCTCTAAGCCTCAAAGCGTAACTGAGGATGTTTTTTACCAGCAGAGGAGTGCAGCTGCAACTACGGACGGACGAGAGGCGTAACTGAGGGATGTTTGAAGCTAAAACTCCAATGATCCCAAGAAGAGTCAAAACCTCGGTTATCTGGGCCATTCACATCTGAATGAGATATTTTGGACACTTTCAAATAAGGATCGCCTGTGGAAGTTTTACCTGTTACTTAAATTATTTCTTAAGGATGCTGCGTGTATGTGTATCCACCCACCCTACAGTTTTACCCAATTAAATATCAATCTTATGGCATAGGTACCTGTTAATGTTATGATCAATTGTATTATACCTAATAAAATGTTTGCACTAAGGGAACTGAGACTGATAATTATAGCCTAAGGGAAACATTTGGCAAATTGTTGTGGGTTTATTAATTAATAACTCTTGAATTGGATACAATAATGCATCTGTTATTAAGAAGGGAAAGAAATATTCAAATATAACGCTTATTTGTTGAATGTTTACAAACATTGTATAAGTCATATACATTGATGTCTAAGAAAAATATGTTTACCAAGAAAACTCACTAATAAATGACAACGTTAATCTTTTGTAATTCCATGTAATCATTACAAACTTTAAGTCCAAGAATATGTGGTATGTCATTGCAAAGGATATAGCTACTTAACTATAATATTAAGCTAAACATAAATGTATTTTATGGTAGATTTGATCTAGGTAAGTAAGTGGCTCCATATCAATAAACGCCACTGTTTGTAAAGCTATTTGAATCAACATTTGTTGCAGAATTAGTTATTGCAACAGCTTTCCATGAATCAAGCAGGCCTTCGAATGTGTGAATGGTACAATATTGAACCACACACTAAAAGAACAAAATCAGTAAACAAATATTATGCAAGAGTATCACAACATATCTGCATGTGTTAGAAACCTATTAAAGGAACGTCTTGACTAGGCATGAACCAAATGTGTAGAACAGAAAGCTTACACAATTCACAACACAGTGTTTAGTTTCCAGAACTTCAATTAGGAATTTAAACTGTATTGCATATTACATCTCTAATAGTACATAACAATGCTTGCAACTAGAGAAAATTTCATGTGAGGTTCACGAATGAGAACACAATTGTTTTGAATCCTCAGCATTCATTTTAATGTGAAATTGTGACCTCTTTAGATGTATGCAGTCAGTTACAATAATAGTTCTCATTTCTAATGATCTGTTTAATGTTATTAGTCATGATAAACCATACATTCTAGCTTCCATGTGCATTTACATTACATTCTGGAAGAAAAATATGATCAGCTATTACCCTTCTATGTCCTGGAATGTAAATAAGATTTAAAGTAACGTAAATGGGAACTCTCATGCCACAGAACTTCAAAATGAAATAAAATTACTAGAGAGAATATTATGAATTAGTAATTCTAATTAGAGTTTTCATCTTCAGTATTACATTAGACAATTTTAATCATATTGCAATTCAAGCATAATTACTGTACTTATAAAACTCAGTGCTAGAACAAGCAGATTCACAATTAAATTACCATTCTGTATGATATTCACATAACTAAAGGGTCATATAACTAAATGCATTGGGTCTTTGCTTAATTTTACCCAATGCACCCCTCACCAACCAAACCGATTAGCAAGAACAGCACGGGTTGACATAAATAGCTAGGTATGTTTGTGAAATAATCCACACTTTACCTGTTCGAAATACAGTTTAACTAGGAAAATGGAGATAATAAAATAATTAAGGAGCAGCTGTTAAAAATAACTGGGCAAGGAACTTACTGAAGACGTTGTTTGGAATCTGGACAAGAAGGGTTGATGTCAACTACATTGTAGACATTTTCTTACATAGAAACCTTAAACAACTCTTAAATTCAATATATTTGGCTTTTTGATTTTGTTTTAAAACACAATCTTTTGCTATACATATATTGAACTGAAAGGCTAAAAAACTTATCTTATATTAAAAATGTTCATTTTGATTGATATTCTTCACTGTAATCCAGAATGGTCCTGCTACACATTTTTCTCCTGAAACAAATAATAATAATTGATAATAACTAATAAGAATAGAAGTTAGGTACTTAAGATTTATTTTGTATATACAAAAAAAACTATCATGCTCTAAGATAATATATTATTGTCTTTGGAAAGCATCTAAAAGAACAGACAAAATACCAAATGCTTAAACAATAATTGTTTTTAACGTGCAGTTTTCTCTGTGTACCATTTCTATATAATAATTGCATAGCTTTAAAAAGTTAGTCCATGATTAACTAGTTGCCATTAATGAATCAACAATAGCTGCATAATACATAACTTATTAGAACTGTAGTAAGCAATATGTATGTGAAATCATTTTCTGGATACTGTATATTGAAACTAACATGAATACAATGTACATGTAACATTCATGCTGACAATATTCAACATTATCAAGTATAAAGTAAACAACATCAGGAAATATTATGAGTACTTAAAATATTGGTAATGCTGTTTCTGCCAATTATTATGTAACCTTACCTTAAAACTATACTGATGTCCCTTACTAAATCCTCAGTCATGTAAACATTGTGGTATTCTCTAGACTAATTTTAGCCAATGATTGTACAACTACAATTTGTTCACAAACCTATTTCCCGTTTGAACAATTCATCTGTAAAATGAAGATAGAACCTTAATGTAAGTAAGGCTATTTAATATCTGATGTACTTATCAAATCATTAGGTTTGATCAATGCAAATGTAGGAAGCTCAAACATTTCGCTTTGTTTAACCTAAACTGTGGTAATGAAGCTCCATGCATTCGTGAATTAGTGCACGAACTTGACTCTCCTATAGCAGTGTGTTTAAAATATGCTCGAACACCCAACAAGACTTAAGCAAAGGCTATTCATTCTGTAGATAGAGCAATTTTATAGTATTAGCTCAATCCATTGCACCACTAAAATTACACCTAAATCTGCAAACAATTTATTTCTAGAATTGTGTCATAATGTGGTACTACAAAGCTTTAAGAACTGTTTTTGGTCTTTAAGGTTCAATAAAAGAATATATTTACACCGAAACACGTCACAAACACTGAATTTTTACATGCCTTATATTATCTGATGGACAGGTTTTAAAATGCATCTCCTTTGGTTTGCCGTAATATTCTAATATTTTTATTTGATTTCCTCATTAACACAGGTTAGGTATGGTTTTACATCGTTATTTATCACTTAGACAGTAATGCGAAAAATTTTCAGCGCATAATATTGAAATATTTACGTTCCATTTTACATAAGCACAACCTATTAATCCTCGCTGCATTTTGAAACGCCATCTTTTTTTCGTCTGCTCAACCGGTGTTTCCAAACGCAAAATCATAGACACGGCCTGTTGGCTGGACCATGTCCCGTCTACGTTTTAACAACTCAACACAGTTTGAATCTTCGATCATGTCGTAAAATCCATGATCCCAAGCCACGTTTTAGCAATCGGCTCATAGAGTCCATGCAGTCTATTGTGCACTATTTTAAGGAAATATGGAGATCGCGCTGGCAGAAAAAAAAAAATACATTAAGCGAGGTTACGGAGTTTACCCGCACCATGGTAAGAACAGAGCGTATCGACCGAAGTAAACTTCCTACTACGAAGATTCATGAGTGTCACAAGACGGTACAGGGGCCGAAGTTGGTAAAATCATTAATTAAAACCGAAACAATCTCACAAGTTCAGCCGGTGCACCTTCCTCTCAGCGATGCTACAACCACGTCAGGACTATTAGAGACAGAAAGAGAGAAGCTCCATGCACTAAAGTCCTAGGGCGCAGACGCAGACCACATGAAGAACTCCAGACCAACATTCGGAAACAACACCAAGAAGACCAACAAACATCCAAAGAGGTACAGCGGTAACCAGTACTCTGAAAGCAGCAGAAAAGAAAACATGACAGTATGTGGGACGGCTTAGCAGTGATACAACGGCGGTAGATATTACTCAATACATATTTGGAAGATAACGCCTTTGACAAAGTCACTGAATATGAAGTGCTGATTGCCAAAGGATCGAACAATGCTTTCAAAGTTGCAGGCCCCTTTAAGTACCGTGAGAGAATTTCCAGTTCCGACTTGTAGCCAGAGGACGTAACTTTCCGCTTCTTTCACATTCAAGCTTAAATGTCTTGTGAAACGTCGAAGGACTTAAGACCCTTATGCGAGCATTCGAGATATTCATACTAGAACGAGATATTAACATTCTTACTGAGGCGTCTCTCCTAGTGCCGGCTAACATCAAGGGCTACTCCTTGGTTCACAATTTAGCAGAAGCAAATCAGCAGGAGTCTCGTGCTTATACAAGCCGTCGATGGGACAGGCAGTTAAAAACTGAGGCAATATTTATATTCTAACCACAAAATCTGCCGACATGTGAATTTCATGTCATTTTTGTAGTATTTGATGTTCAAATGTTTTGGTTTTGTTGTTTTCCGAAGTTGAAATCGCTGGCTGCAATTTTTACTTTCTCCATACGCACTATGTACATAGTGTATAGAGAAAGTATTGCACTACACCCAAAAATTCGATACCGAGATTTCACCGGAAATATATGTTTTAGGGTCCCCAATATCCAAAAAAAGCCTTTTCACTAAAAGGTGTGTGAGTGAAAGTGTGTGTGAGAGTGTGTGTGTGAGTGTGAGAGTCTGTGTGTGTGTGTGTGTGTGTGTGTGTTGTGTGTGTGTTGTGCGTGTGTGTGTGTGTGTGTGTGTGTGTGTGTGTGTGTGAACACGATGACTCAAAAACGAAAATTCGGTAAAATACCAAACTTGGTATTTAAGTTTAGTATCTTCCAGGCATGCGACACGAAGATTTTGGGAAAAATCCCCCCACCCCCAACTACCCTTTACATGGAACTTTTTTCGAAAATTTTGATTTTCTCAAAAATGGCTCTAACGATTTTGATTAAAATTTCGTATATTAAACATATTTACCTGACAAATAAAATGTATATCTTGAATTTTCTGGGAATAGCCTCTGAAGAGTAGTTTATTCTGGATGAATTTTACTAAATTTTGAATAACTGCTAAACTGTAAGAGATGGACAAAAGCTTACTACGCAAAACATGTAGAGCATATTAAAACACACAATTTATGTTATGTACATTTTTTTCGTGGAGTTCGTCGTTTTTGTGACATTCCTTATTTTTGGTTTCTGCTATGAAAAACGTATACTTTTCTCATACAGGAACTTTTCAACTCCTATCCATATAAACAAAGAAACTTCACTGACATAGCAATCAGCTTTTGACCATCACTTTAACCTACAGTTGTCCCTTATTTCGCTTCTACTTACAAGGAAGCGAGTAATTAGACTATTTCTGCTATTTTTTTTCTGATTAGCATAAAGTAAATAAACGTATAAGCTTTTTAAGAATTATTTGTTGCAGGGATATGGAGAAAGTCATGTGAATGGTACACATCAGATTTTTTTCCCTTGTGCTTTCGTCGTGTATAAGTGTTTGATTTTCTCGGTGGAATTTTGTTTACCAATAATAAGTATCATAGATACGTGTTGATTTTCTTGCTTGTGAAGCCAGTTATCAAAAAGAAAGAGGCTTTTCACAAGTATGGAAAAGGCCACTTGGAGATTACGCGTATATTAATGTATTCGCGTAGAATTATATGCATAATATATTTGCAGCATTCAACAAAGCACATAAATTACATCGAGCGATTGCAGTTTCACTTTAGAATTGTACAAAATGATTACAAAATAAACCACAATTCTGCAAAGAATATCCTAGTGATTTATTATTTAAGAAGTCGCCAGATAGTCTGGATCTGTGAAGCCCAACAATCCCGTTAAAACGCACTGAGAAGGGTCGATTGCTACTCCAAACCAAGCATAAGCGCGAGTGGACTTTTAGTTCAAATTTAGTACGAATGCAAAGAGGACATCATGCTTCAATAGACAGAGATAACTCAGTGATCGTCACATTTAGTCGTCTCGTGGTCATCGTATATATAATACCCATCTTGTCAACCGAATTTACAACAGAAACAATCTTGCAGGCGCTACAGAAAGTATTCACGAACACCCCAGTACTACTAGCTGATGACTTCAACTGCCGTGTGGACAAACCCGACAGAAAAGCCATAGGCTCTCGAAGAAGGCGTCTCTCTAGACAATAATGAAGAAATTCCAAAATACATTGCTTATAATGGTTCTAGCACCATCGATTTAGTTTAAAACAGGGGAAAAGAAATAAACACAAAACGACGAAACACACTTGGACACTGATAAGAAGGTACATACAAATCCAGACCAGGATCACGATAGAGAATCTGGAACACAATTATATTAAACAACGCTGGACACCAACACACATCGACACAGAATTGCTGAACGAGCTACTAGATAAGGTCGAAATAAAGTCACATGTACATACAGGGAACTTAGACAGGACCCTAGCCTTACTGGAAATGGCCCTGTTGAACTCAGCGAAATTATGTCGCCGAAAAGAAGCACCAAGTCCTGATATGACAAGGATTGCTACACCCTAAGGAAAATAACGCTGGAGAAACTGAACAGATAGAGAACACACAGAACAGAGACAACGCTAGCAGAATATTCTGAAAAAAGAAAAAAATTACAAAGAACTGCTCAGAAAGAAGAGAGTCCAGTTCATAGGAAAGGAAGGGCTTGACATGTTTATAGCCGCAGAAGCAGACCCTCATAGGATACTCGAGTCTAAAAGAACTAACGCGAACTCCCAAATAGCCATGGACAAATCAGAAGCCCACCTTTCTAAAATATATCAAAGGATATAAATAACCGGTGTTCAGACTACAATCACTACTTAAAACTTAGTCATGTCTCTCACAGCGGAAGAAGCACGAACCGCTTTCCAGGAATATAAACAAGGCAAAGCCCCAGGGCCAGATAATCTCTCCAACGAGCTTCTGAAGGAATCACAACCAATAACTATTGATATCTGGACTGCAATATCAAATGAATGCAACAAGCGTAAAACGATTTCCAGAAGAAAATATAAAGTAAAAGAACCAAAGGTAATCCCTGACGCTTACCGCGGAATAGCCCTTGAATGCGGGGCTACTCAACAAAATCATATTGAACTGCAATCAACCGCAAGCAATGCCACACATTCCAGAGGAATAATATGGCTTCATACCCGGTAGATCCGCAATCCAGTCTATCGAGAAGGTACTCGCTATCGTATAGGATGCAGTGACCATAAATGGCCTCGTATATGCCACGTCGTGGACTACGTTAAAGCATTCTATGGTGCCAACAGAACAAGTCTGATGAGAAAACTTCTTAACATTCTAGGGCAAGGGAACCCACTGCTGCAACTACTAGTAAACATTGCTTTTCAACCGTTTAACTGTTAGCGGTGGAGTGTTTAACTCCTGCTTTTACCACCAAGGCACCGCAGGCAATGACATTGGTGATATATGGAATGAAGATGGAGTAGCGGTGGAATGCGATGGCGGGGGAAACCGGAGAATCCGCCCTTGCGCCGCTTTGTCCACCACAAATCTCATATGCGGTCCCTTGGGATCGAACCCGGGCCGTCTAGATGAGAGGTGAGTAGTCTAACCACTCGGCCACGGCGCGGCCGTCGGTCGCTCTGGGTTCATAACTCAAACGAATGACGTTCCCCAAGTCGACCCACTCAGTTCAACTCAGTTCAACCTTCTGACCCTGGCGTAATTCAAGGGTTGGCCTCTGGTGTTATAACGTTTCTGTATGCAAACGATATGGTACTACTGTCAAGATGCCGATCAGCCTTACAACAAGGACTAAACAGGTTGCATAAATGGTTTCTAGAGAATGGATTTGAAATAAACACTAGCAAAACAAAGGTTATGCAATTCATGCGATAGGGAAACATGTGTGAAACAGATGTTTTCACTTGTTGGACAAGATGGAGCTGGTAAGCTCGTATAAGTATCTTGGGTTAATCTTGGAAGTAACGAGGAAAACGTTCACCAAGCATAGACAGGAAAGCTGCACAGCATCAATCAAGTCCATGTTTGAAATAAAAAAACTGGAGAAATTGTCGTTAATGGTCGTCCTCATTCTCTTCCACATCAAAATTGCCCCAGCGCGCATGCTACGCAGTCAGCAACATATAGACTCACCTTACTACGACCAACCTGAAGAGACTGGAAGGAGTGATGGCTGCGTACATAAAAAGAGCACTACGGATACCGCGATCAACACAGACAAGATTAGTGTACATCCTGGCAGGAACAGGCTTCTTCATCAGGGAGCTAATTACAGCAGAAGACTAAGAAACACTGCAGCATATGAAGCCCACATCAGAGAGAGGGAGCAAAGGGCTGTAACTATAGACCAAGATTTCCACAAAGCGCCCGCCATGACCACAGAGGAATGGAAACACCCTCACTTCAGCCTCCGACATGACGTTACGAGGACTGCGACCCACATCTTTCACCCAGAATATGTGATAAAAAAGGATTCTACCAGGTATAGATCCGGTTTTTCTGTACGCTGTGCGACCTGAAGACATTGCAGGAACGCACAATGTGTAGAAACACTGGATCGATGCCTGGTGGTGTCCCTTTGTGTCATGTACTCTGTGGAGGAAATTGTACGGACAGCCCTCGTAAACTTTTAGGCAAATGACAAGAACTTTGTATGTGTTACAATTATGAATTTAAACCATGTACTCATTGTGTTTAATAAATCTATTGCATGCACTAACTTTGGTTTAAAATGTGTTCGCTACTGTGTAGCAACTAATAATATCACTCTGTCCATGGTCGGTTCGTAATGATCAAGCAACACAAGATTCGCTAACATTTTTATAGGAGTTTAGAGTAGATTCATCAATGGAGTTTAAAGTTTGGATAAATTTGGGATAATTAACTATGTTCAACAGCTAGGTCTTTATATTTAGTGTTTTTACATAAAGTTGAAACTTTATTTAGAGTTAAGCAAAGTTTCTATACATTTCAGATATGGTTAAAATCGATAAAAAATTAAGGGTTTTGCAAATTATTCTTTTCCCAAATTTATATGCACCATTTTTTTTAGGATAAGTTCAAAACTATTAGCAGCACGCGTTGCAGAGGCATCCAAAATGTAACGCAATACATTCATTTACTAAGGCATTCCTGCTAGTTTGCCTTCAATACTAAAGTTAGATAAACAATTTAAGATTTTAAAAGATTGAGGCATGTTTAACAAAATACACATCAAGAAAACTATGCAATAATACCTTTAGCTTTAAACAAATTGCTTCATTTCACAAACATAATGTCGTTCTATTAGGTCACCCTCTGTAATGGTTACCATGCTAACTACATATACCCAAAGTCGCGGGTTCAACCCCGGCGGAAGACGATGAATTTTTTCGGGTGTAAAATTTCTTAGCATGGCTTCCTTCGGAAGGAAAGTAAAGCCGTTGGTCCCGTGTCGTAGATTTGCTGCAGGTAAAAGAACCTCAAGCCTGATAGAGAGGCCTCTGAGCAAAATTAAGCGGTCTTTCACGCCCAATTTAGAATGGGACTCTGAGATCCACAGCAGTTAAAGAGCGTCCATAAATAACACGCCATTTACATTTTTCGTAATAGTTATTTTATAAATTCGCATTTGTTTACATTTAATAATTTATGAATTCATCAGAATCATTACTTTCTATAGCCCGTATGCACAATGTACTTAGTGGATAGAGAAAGTATTGTGTTCTATCCAAAATTTATTTACAGCAACATTTACAAATGTAGAATTGGTGCCTGCTCTACTGTTAACTCTCAAATCATTAAAGATCGGTATTATAAATATAGTTAAACCTAAGCTTCCAGTTGGTTTTTCACATTTTTGCGTGATATAAGCGCTAACTGCAGGTTAAAACTCAGTTTAATTTTACTGGCATCTTCTACCGTTTAAACTACAGTTTTATCAAAATGTTAGTTGTAGTTAAACACAAAATATATCGGATATATTTGAATACATTTTAAGCGGTTGTAAATAAATGCTATCAAAATTTCAGGAAGAACTCGCAATTTGAGAGAGAGTATTGAAACGTTGAAATACGGAATGCAGTTGAGTTTGTGAAATTGATTATAGTTACATACATAATAACTAAGATTATGCTAACAAATCTTATATAAAAAAAAAAATCTGAGTTCATGTCGCGGGTTCAATGCCAGCCAAAGCCGATGGTTTATAAGGGTGCTTAAAAATTACGATTTCGTGTAAATAGATTTACTGCCATCTAAACTAGCTCCTTCATAAAATTCCGGCACCCGGCGGCATTGGTTGACTTAGTCATTAACAAACGTGCATTTAAAATAGGACACAAGATAGTGCAAGAGAATTATTTGTTGCCTCATCTAAGGCTAAGGAAAACCAATTTAGCCTTTTTATTATATCTGTTAACCGCTGCTCTTTATCGAAACACATTTTTGCAATTCTTTCTGTTACTGGTGACGCGGTAAACATGTTTTAAATAATCAAACAAACTAGATGAAGTATATTTAGAAGCTAAAGTTAAACATTCCTTTGTAAATTCTCCCTCTATAAGAAAATCATCTAAGTGTTTTTGCAATGCTCTTCGAAATTCGGCAACTTTCTCGCACTATATTTTGAATCAGTAGAAGTTCTGGGTCAGATTCTGTTCGAAGATCAATCAACACATTTTTTGTTCTCATCCTGTAGAACAATATTAAATACGTCTGTGCATTGAAGGATCCTTTTTAGAGGTGCATGTGTAATATTGATTATAACAATTACGAAAGAATTCTCATTGTTTGCACTTTCCTGTAAGCATATCTGTGCCAGAATCTGTTTTTTTTTTTTTTTTTTTTGTTTTTTTTTTTGTACGTTCGAAATGCCTAATATATTCAATATCAATATAGCAGATTAGATAATGTGCGTTGTCATTTTGCAAACCAACAAATTATTAACCTTGACGATTACAACGTAATCTCTTATGTTGCAACATGTTGATTTTGTACACGTCCGATGCAATAAGCCCCGAGTTCAGCTTTGTGCTGCCACTTCACACGGCTTAACAGCAATCGTGAGGGAGTGAAACGGTGATAAAGTCAACAGAACTCGTCCCCATGTCTAGTGCAAAGGAAAGTTTGCGATTTAAGTGGTCCCTCGTTTTCTAATGGTGGGTCACATGAATGCAGGTAGGCGGTGTGCGAGTTGTACAGAAGTTAACCGTTCCTTATCTGGGTACTCATCCTAACCGAAATACGAACTCAGGACCTTTTGAATGTGAGACAGGCTACCTTTAAGTAAATAGGTAATTACAGTTATTATTATTATTATTATTATTATTATTATTATTATTATTATTATCATCATCATCATCATCATCATTATTGTTATTATTATTGTTATTATTTTTTTTTTTTTCTATTTTAATTTTTGTATTTATTTTACAGTGACGGTGGTAGTTATTAGGAAGGCGATGAAAAAAATGACTGTAACAGCAGCTGGCAAGAGTACAAAACGAAATTAAGAAGGCAGCGTTTGTGCCAAATATGGCTGCCTTTGATGAGGATGTGATTGAAAGTTGGGAAGATATTGAAGAATCTGGGGTTAGTATGTTGCTGTTAAGAGGAATGAAATATGATTATCACAGGTGAAGTGTCGCAATGAATGTGATGTAATTACGCAGTCCTTAAATAAATACTACTATATATTTCGCTCCTACTTACGCTCGAAAGCATTTGTGGCAGACATTTTCTGAAATTAATTTGGGTAAGAGCAGGTGTCCTATTTCAGTGCAGTTAATCAACTCTTTACAGAAGACAAATATTTGTGTAAAATTCATATGTAATGAATATGAAGCTATCCGACAACATGGGCGTTAAAAGCATGCATAATCCTCCAGCTTCTTTTTACTCTGTTGGAAGTTGCAAAAACAACTCCTATAACATACATTTTTAACTTGTCTTACAGGTTCTGGATAGAAAACTCATACCACCAGAAACGCCGTCTCCTGAAGAAACGGAAGTGATGAGCAGGTAATAGAATTGACTGGGTTTTGTGCCAGAAAGATTTTAACAATGGAACAAATGATGGCTAAACTTTGCAACATTGACGTTTCCAGACTCCCGGCTATGTTAAACTGGATGCTTGAAAATATTCAGTTTATGGTAATTCTGCACGATGACTATAAATGTTGGCAAGCCCTGAATGAAGTATTAATTTCAGAAATGTATATGCTGCTACCAACATCACTAGTTGTTAAATAAGAATGTGTTCTCTTTAAGAGGGAATAAAAGTGAAATATGCATGGACATGATTATGTATTTAACGTGCAAATATGTGCGAGAACACAAATTGAAGCAATAGTACTAGAAAGCAAAAACAAACATTAGTAAGATTTAAAGTGAAGCCTATTAATCTGCTCAAGGAATATCAATGAAATGATTGGGAAAGTATTAAGTACACATACAATTTGGCAACATGTACTGAAAAATGTTTATTATCTTTTCACTTTTATTAATAACCATTTTTACCTTCATGCCATCTACACAATTTGTTCTTTAGTACCAACGATTTTAATGCATATTAGAACTAGTTTCCAAGGAACATTTTCTATAGCTTATGAAAAAATGATAATCATGGAATAAAACAAAATCTGATTTTAATTCATATATCTTTCTAGAGCAAACTATTTCTACAAAACCTTATTTTACTATGGTCATCATGTTCATCAAAATAAATGTTTGCAAAAATAGCTTTATTATGAATTTTGTCGTGGGCAGCACATGGCTAAAATGGTTTCCCAATCACTATGGATATTCATTGTACAGTTTATGTATGCTTCACTTCAAAAATTATTTATGTTTGATCTACATATTTCACATTCCAGTGTTGTTTTACATTTCTGTGCTTTTGATCACAATTTGCGCCTATTTACGTGTTACATAGTCATGTTTAAGTACATTCCATTTCTCCTTAGGAAACGTGCCTTTGTTTAACGTCTAGCAATGTCAATCATTACATTTATAGCTGTTGGCATTGAGCAAACACATTTCTGTAGTCTGTACTTCATTTAGTGCTTGCAAGAATTAATAGAGCCATCATACATAATTACTTTCTTAACAACATAACCAAGGTTTTAAGCAACATTGTAATACTTTTTCGAAGCTGCTTACTTTTATGATGATTATGCATGCAAACTATGTCTCCTTTCACAATATTTCTGCAACATTTGGAATGGTGTTATATCTAAATATTAGCTTATTTTAAAGACATGTTATTTCTATTTTACAAGAGTAACAGCACTAAAACTACCTTTAAAATATATCTGTGTATAAGGACTAACATTACTGTAATAAACTATTGCAAAAACTTCAAACATTTTTAAATCTATTTTTGGTATTTAAGGTTCCTTCAATAAAACATGCAATTGAAATACCTATATCACAAGCAGCTCATAGAGCTGACTGCTTCATTCTTTGGTGCTGTGCTGCACTCTACTTTCCTATTGGTGAGTCGAATGTTATCCATTTTAGGGATTTGGAATTTAAAATGCTATCTTCATTCTACACACAAAAATATTTTCCCAGATGATAATTTCTGCTCATAAATTTGTTCAGAGAGAATGTTTTGTTTATGGAAATATGTTTGCTCTATTATTTTTCATAGATTTTAAAGTAAGAGCCATGTGCCGCTAATAACTTTTTTTGCAATTGCTCATGGTACCTGTTGTAACAATTTTGATTTTTAGATGACAGTATTTGTTGTCTTGTTAATTCTTCCTATAACAGCAAACTAAATTAAAAGTTTTAATTTTGACTACCATCCTATTTGAAGTTCCCTTGGGTTTCTATATACGATTTGTAGCAGTTCTGTTCTTCAAAAGGTTAGAAATTAAGTTATTGAAGCTTATCAAGTACCTTATTCAATCCACATTGGAGCTCTGTGCTATCAAATTGATACACTGTAACTTTGGCTTCAACTTGGACAAAAATGGTTAGAAGAGATTGAATCTAAGGAATGCAGTATGTACCAGTGACCACCAGTATGGTTGCAGAATTGATGCATTGTTAAAGATCTGCAAGTTAGCACGTTATTGTGGACTGTTCATTAAATTGTTCTCATCTAAGCGTTCTGCCAAACCTGCCTTGCATGTTTCAAAATGGTAAAAAGCATGCAGTTTGAACTGTATGTACAAATTCATGGTGCACAATACCCAATCTTTAAACTTTGTTTCACTCCGTTCTTCGTCTAGGGGTAAAATGTAATCTTCTGCTTCCCAAGGTTGTGATATCAAACCTGGTGGAGGACAACTGATTATTTTTATCCTTAGCATGGTCTTCTTTGAAAGGGAAGTAGAGCTGCTGGTCCCAGGTTGTAGATTTAAGGCGTGTAAAAGAACGTCAAAAGGCTGACAAAGATGTCTCTGAGTGAAATAAAGCAGTGTTTCAGATAGAATGGGACACTTAGAATAGGTCAACCATAAATAAAACTCAATTTAAAGGAGTGTTGCATAGAATGGTCAGTATAGTTTCTTGTTATCTTCTGGGGTTTTATGCCTTCTTGACCTACAAATTCCTCTTGGAACATTTTTTCCAATTCACTTCTTTGTAGCTGTAGCCATACATACTTGTTTTCATGCAGAGTTTAATGTTGACTTTCTGCAGCATTCAAAGCTTGAGAGATGACAAATAACTACAGAACTTTGTATAAGATCGTTTTCAGTGAAGATAGTACTATGAAATTTAAATATCACATTTCACAGAGGTGTTAATAGTTGCTGCACTAGTCACACATGATCCATTCCTTCCCAGCAGGTCAGTCTCAAAATCTAATGATTACACATAAATTAATAATCATACGAATATCTAAAAACAAAATGCAATAATTTAAGTGCAATATTAAGTTCAATTCTATTTTAATATTTTCTAGTATTAGTTAAACAGGATTTTTTACACCAATAACCAGGGTGTTGATGTATATAAGGTTCAAAGCAACAAGCAACTCTCAAGGATGGTAAGTTGAATACATTTAAGGAAAAAAGAAAGGTGTTGTATTGTATGAAACATAACAAATGTTTGTATTGTGATTTATCAAAGTAAATCCATTCTTTCATTTTAACAGTTTAGAAATACTTTTCTTCAAAAATACATTATTTTTGGGTATGCAATTGATGATTAAAATGCAGTTGAGCCTCGTGCATTATTCACTTCTATGCTTTTCGTTAAATTCTTTCAAGCTTTGAAATTTGTCCATTAAAATCCTCAATTATATGTTTTTCTGTTATATGTTTGCTCATTTATATTCCATATGTTTCTGGTCCCCATGTACAAAATGTAACTCACCTATTCGTTTATACTTTGTATATATGCACAGTTTCTATGTACTGTATCCTTGCTATAGCAGCACAAAACAATAGGCATATTGAGCAAAGCATCAGTGTTTTTGAATTGCATTGTTTCTGTGCATGTATTAACAATACATTTAGTGAAGGTCATTCTTTCCTAGATTGTGTCTGGTGATGGTCGTGAAGAACTAAACTTAAATGACTGTTCACAGTGTGCATGAAGCAAGCTCTAGAAATTACACAGTGATTTCCATTGCAAAGCCTAAATGATAACCAAATTTCTGTAATTAGTGCATATAATGGACTAGTGTAAGACTGTGCAAAAAGCAAAGACAAATTTACAACTTTTTAAACCACTATAAAGCTGTGTACCCTATTTTTTAAGGATTATTTTCTTTCCTTTTTTGCAGTCCTTTAATCTGGTTGGTCATAATGAAATCAGTGAAATGATGCTCAAATGATCTCAGTGTCCATAAAGCTTAAAATTACTAGACATTCATCTTCTCAGGATAAGGGAAAGCTAGGATTACCACCATTTTATTTTTACATTCCTGGACACTTTTTTTTTTATTGTTGAGGTTGGACAGAGTGTGTATGGAAGAAATATTTTTTGTACACTACTTAAGCAATCAGATATGAACTTAATATTATAATAATGAGTAAAGTTTTAAAATAATGGACATATACAAAGTACAGTTCTTTTAAATTACTAAATAGAGTACAACTCTCACATTTACAAATTGCGTCTCTTATACTGCACATTATTAAATACAATCCACTGTCTCTTTGATTATTGAAACTTAAATACATACTGGTGTTTGATTTTGCAGCCTTAACTAGCAGGGTTTAGATAGTAGGTAGTTACAAAAATCACAAGATTTCATAGATTCAAAGTTTACTACATTAAATTTTGCTGTAACCACATCCAGCCTATTATGATTTTCAATCCAAACATTTCATATTATCGAAAACACTAGTTCTGTAAATGCATTACTCATAGGAATAGAAAGTAGATACTGAACAATTACAAACAAATTTGCAAAAGAATTAGTTCCAGTTTTTGCAAGTAAGAAGATCCACTTTGAATTGCATGAATTATGTTCTGAAATAAATTCAGGAAGAACTTCCTTTACAAGAGAGTATTCTGAATGGAGAGCTTTCATGTCCACAAGATTACACAAGCCAAGTTGAGCTATGACATTTCAAGGTCGTTTCATTTATATCTCCTGTAAGCTTTGAAATTCAGGAATGGGTTATTCTCACTAAAATTGAACAATCTTTTTAAATAAGCAAAAGCATGTTCATAAAATTTGTTCAATTGTATTTTCCTGAGCAGGAAGGTTTTTAAGACACAAAGAAACTTTATAGCCATAGAAGCCATCGTGCTGCCTCTGCTTGACTTCATTTAATAAACTCTCCATTATTTCAAACACTTGTGTTGGAAGTGCATTCATTTGCCTCCAGTTGCAAAATTTTTTGTGAAATATACCAAATACTTTGTGGTACAAATAGAAATATGCTGCTTCAGGTGTAGGAACATCATTTGCAGAATCACTGTCTGAGCCACTTAAAACAAATTTCCAAATAATTAGGTCACAGTCATCTCCTATACTCAAAAAGTATGATTTTATAGCAGGCCATTTTTTCATAATTTGCAACACAACAGGATACTAAGAAAGCCACCTAGTAGGCACATGATGTAAAATGTTTTACCATTCCAAATTGACGAAATTATAAAACTCCTTAAGAAGTTCATAATTTTTCACAGTGATTGAAAATTCATTGAAAACGTTAATTACCAAAGTTTCTGTCCATTTCACCTATTGTTTTCCCAATATATTTTGCTATATTGTGAATAATGTGGCAGTTACAACTAGGAGGAGCTAAATTGGGAATGTCTTATAAGTTCTGAAAGACAGATTTATTTTTCTTGTAATTTATGGCTGAATTATATGCTGTGACTTTTTTATATCTAAGCCATTTTTATTTAAAATCTCCATAATATGCTCAGTGATAGCCTCTAAAATTTTGTTGCTGTCTCATAAAAGTTCAGAATGTTTGAATACCTTCCTGTGTATATTGTATGCAAAGTAAAAATACTTTCCCATTTTCTGTTTGAAGCATCACTGGAAATTGAGAAAAATGAGTCTCCAAACTTTTCATGAAGTATTTCAAGAGAGTGAGGTTCTAGCACATTACACACAAGAGATTCACATTTAGTGCATCCACAGGACAATTTAGTAGTAGTATTTGAATCAGGAGGACACTTTCATTTAACTACAGTCCACAGTCCATAAAAAGATATGAATGTTGATGCTGAATATGATGGAAGACACTGGAGACAACAACAATTTTATTTTTGTAGGTGATATTTTTCCTTGCATAAAATTAAACCAATATTTTACTTATAGATGCATTTTGGTTAATTAACTGATGTTTTCTTGAGCATTTACAGCTTTAGTCCTTCCCACTTTGCCACAAAACTATTTAAACACAATTTGCAATTAGCATACTCCCTACTAACCCCATTGTTAACCACTTATGTGATTTCTTCCACTTTTGATTGTTTGAACAGTCTTTTCTTTTTGGGTTCATCTGTTGCACATTTTCTCTTTAATTTCAAAAACATTTTGTCTGAATGTGAGAAACAGGGAAATTGAACCAAAATCGCCCATGCCAACTTCATATACCCGAGGTCGCAGGTTCAAACCCAGAGAAGAACAATGGATTTTTTGTGTGTAAAAATCCTTCGGAAGTGAAGTAAAGCCGTTGGTCCTGTGTCGTTGATTTACGGCACGTAAAAGAACCTCAAGGCTGATAGAGAGGCCTCTGAGCAAAATTAAGCGATCTTTCATGCCCAACTTGGAATAATGGGATGCTGAGAACCACAGTAGTTAAAGAGCATCCATAAATAACACGCCATTTACATTTTTAATGAACAAAAACTGCAAAAAGATGCTTGGAAGCAACAAGCTAGTGGCCTTAACTGAACTGATGCTGATTACTGATGGGCTGCGTTTGGGATAAGCTGAAAAGATATTGGTGGGGACGAGATAACAAATTATTATGTGCTGTTGCCAAAGCAACTGTACACTAAGTAGTTATTGTTGCCCTCTATTATGTAATGTCTCACTACAATATTTTCAAACATATAAATAGAAAATTAATGCGAAGTTAAAAATATCATGATGTAAAAATAAATCATATTCGCTGACATATTAAGCCTAGTCCGGACTCGGGACAAATTTCTGCACACCTGGACTGTCTGGAGTAATCCCGAACAGGTGGTAACCCTAGGGAAAGCCCAAAATAAAACCTATCCGGGTTACTCACCCTAAGCGAGATTTGAACTCACAACCTCTTTAATTTTGAGGCAGGCTCCAACTACCAAGCTTTTTTCTCATTTATGCATTTATTTTAGCCATCTAAATTGTAAACCCATAACTGAGGTTATATTGCATTTGCATATCTTCAAAGAGAAATAATTAAATTTTAATTTTGTAGCACTTAAACTAAGATATTAGTGTAACTCTTTTGAGCATTTAGTTTTTTAAGTAATATGTTTCTTAACTTATACATTTGTTACTATTTCACAACAATGCTGTAAACTATAACCTAAGTCTGGCAAATACAAAAAAAGTACATTCCTTTAAACTTCCATATTTCATAACTTGGTGCTTTCACTTTGGTGATGGGCCGTGCCTTGGCCGAGTGGTTAGACCACTTGCCTCTCACCTATATGGCCCGGGTTCGATCCCAAGCGACTGCATGTGAGATTTGTGATGGATGAGGCGGGTTTTCTCCGGATTCTCCAGTTTCCCCCGCCATCGCATTCTGCCGGTGCTCCATCTTCATGTATCACCAGTGTTACCGCCTGTGGTCCCATAAATAGTTAAAGCGGGCATTAAACACTACAAAAAAAACAAAAAAAACTTTGGTGATGGCTCTTATTTTGCTTTAAAATTATTGATAGCATGTAGTGTCTACAACAGAAATTTATCACTAGAGTAGTAAAACACATTATAAATGTATATATTTAAATTTTAAATAATGCTTTGGTACTTGTTAACTTTATTATTTCAATGTTTTGGGAGTTCATTTTAAAAATATTAAGTTTACAGTATGATTTTCATGTCATCTACCTTTACTTTTGTACCAATTTCAACCAAATTTGAACAACATAATCTGATAAGAATTTCAGCAAATACAGATAGCAATTTGCATTAAAATTCTAATCTATACAAAGTTTTCCATGTAATTATTAATTTTCACTGATTTCATGGTTTTGTTCATGCATACTAATGGATGAAATGACATCAAAAGTTACTCAGCAGTAGCAAACTTGCCCAAAACCTGTCTTGTCATTGTCATATGTTTACCATTAACCATGTAAAAGTCAGCTCATGAAAAAGTGAATGTTAATAATTCAGTTAAAGGAAATTTTGCAGAAAAAGTGTTGACTTTATTATTTTTATTTTTCAGTAGAGGAATAATAAATGGGCCAATTATATTACAAGGTGAAGATAGTCTCAGGACCCAGTATGTTCCACCAGAACCCACTGTGAAAATTTTAAAACGACCAACCAGAAATACTCCTAATGGTGGCGGAGATGGTCCATTGTTGAATGGAGATTCAAAACCACGGCAGCCAATCAAAACACTGCAGCAGGTAGTTTATCCTTTATTTGAACTCTTCTTTCTTTTCTAGTAGACCAATTTTCCTTGTATAAATGAAGACTTATGTGACTTAAAATGAGATAATGCACATAAATTGTGTTATGCTAAATAAAAATTTTTTACTAGCATGATTGCCTTGTCATGTAAATGTAAGAAATGAGCCATAGCATTACTTAATCATAGAGTATGGCCTAATTTTAGGATTTTCTTGTAGCGGAAAGCTGTAAAATGTGTTCTTAGTCATCTCACTAGGAATTGTATGGCAAACTTTTAGGATTTCCTTGTAGCTGAAATATATATATAATTTCTTCTTAATGTCATGCTAGAAATTGCACAGCAAAATTCTTTATTTTCTTTAGGCTATAGAAAGGAATATAGGATGTTGTGCCTTGGGACTGCAGTTAGATATAGTTAGTAACTTTTCCAGCAACATTTTAATCATTATAAAGTTGGAAATGGTTTTAAGAAATGTTAAGTCAAAATTTTAAACATGTTAAAACTCTCCACTTAGGTACATGTTACATCTTTTTTAAGACCTTTCTATCTTCAGCTAATTTGTCTCTGCTGCTCCCATGTTGTGACTGGTTCCACTAAGAGTTGTGCTGCCATCTATCATCCCTGCCAATCTGTGGCTGGAATCTCAAAATCCATGAGATTTCTTTTGTTAATAAGGGTGTTTTACATATATTCAGTTCCAATTAAATATTTGATCAATTTTATTTCTGGTTGTATATTGTGGTTCTCTGTTAAAAAATTATGAGCTATGGTTGACCTGTTTGTGTATTTGAATCTATAATTTCTTGTGTGTTCTTTTTCTAATTTTTAGATTTCTTCTGGTTTGTCCAACATATCATACTGCAATTCATTAGGCAGATGCTGGATAATTTGGTTTTTGATATGTTATCATTCAAAGGGTGGTTAAGTAGATTTCTGATGTATTTATTTTGTGATACTAAGTTAATGTCATAATCTGTAAATATTTTCCTAAATTTCCAGAAGTATCTTGGATGGATAGCTAATATTTGTGTGTGGATTTTTTTTAGCCTTTCTAAAGTAGTATCATTCAGCATTTTATATTTATGAATTATCTTATCAATGAAATTCAACCTGAAATTATTCATTTTTCCTACTTCACATATGTATGAGTATTCTTGTTGTATTCAGTTTCTTTCAATGGAGTGTTGACTAGTCTATGACTCAAACTGTGTAAAATGGTATATTGATTTGGTTTTGGATTGAATTAATTGCATTTGATGTTGTTATCCATGTGTGTTGGTTTTCTTTAGATTCTGAATTCTAATCTTGATTTATTTCTCATAATTTTTAAGTCTAGAAACAGCAAACAATTATTTGTTTCTATTTCAACTGTGAACTTTATTTATCTCTCCTGTGAATTTAACAGTTTTGCTGCATCTTTACTTTCTCTGGTACAACAGCAAAGATGTCATCCACATATCTATGCCACCATCGAAAATAATGTGGAAATACTTTTGTTACATGTACTTCAAGATTACTCATTAAGAGGTCTGCAAAATTGGTGACAGGTTCCTCATAGTCAAGCCTGCAATTTGTTGGCAACTAATATTTTTGGTTGAACATGAAGCTATTTTGTTCCATGCATAAGGTTAATAATTTCATGTGTTCATCAATTTGTTCTATAGTGTTGTAATTTCTAAGACTTATCAATTTTGGTAGTATTTTCTACTGAAATACTAGTATACAAGGATTTGACTTCCAAAGATCCCATTACTTCTCCTGTTTTTACAACTGTATTTTTAATTTTTTTGACATCATAAAGATGTTTATTATGTTTGATGTGCTGCTACACTGTTAATCTCCTCTCTGCTGCCACTTCAGTTTATGCATGCTAACAATATTATCATCTTCTCAAAATTTGAAAATTATATTTGATTATTATCTGATGAAAGATTTGAAGCTTTTATGGTGATGATCAGAGTCCGGATAGGCATTATAAGTCATTAAAATTAGCAGACAAAAAGGCTTTGTAAATAGCTAAAATATGCAGGAAAAAAGAAATTTTAAATAGCTAAAATAGGCAGAAAAAAGGCATTATAAATGGCTAAAATAGGCAATTAGAAAAACCTTGCATTAAAACCATTTATTAAATAGATTTCATTCTTCAATAACTTGATCGTCCTATTTTAAAGAACTTAAATGTTTTAAACGAAATATTAGTTTTGTGCTTGATACAAAAATGAAAATGTTTGTAAAAGGTTATGTATTGCAATACCTTATTTGTTGCACATGATACCCAAATGCATTTTAGGTTTTTTGGGGTTATGTTGAGTCTTCTCTCAGTTAACACATTTTCCATATGAGAAAATGACCTCTCAACATCGATAGAAGTCATTGGAGCAAATCCAAAACATAGTATGATTGCACGATCTATTTCAACTACTAAAGAATTGTTACTTGTAGAATTTTTTAAATGTTTCTAAGTTTATCAAGATAACAATTTTTTTACACTGTTTCCTAATGAACACTGTTTCCCTAGTACACTGCCAGTCATCACTGCATCATCCATAATTTTCATTGACTTCGTCTTTCTTATCGCTGGGGACAGGAAAATGTTATTTTATTTTTTAGAACATTTTGTGTTATTTTTTTGATTTTCGTTATTTTTCCGTGGTTTTTAGTGGAATAAAGTTGATTTAGAGACACTTTTGCCTTGCATCATTAAAAGTTTGGTTATAAGTTAAAATTACTTAATATATAAGTTATTTTAAATACAACACTTTATGTATCAAGTCATGAAAGCAAGCACGTAATTTTACTAAAATATACAAACTATCAAAAATTATGAAGTGGTTTTACTTGCATATTAATTGCACTTCTAACAGGCTCCATGAAATGCATTCTTCATAACATATTTACCAAGTGGATCACTGAGTCACACTTCAAATGATAGGAAGGTCAGGAGTTCCAAATTTTCTTCCCTTAGATTTTGTTTTTGATCAGTCATCTCACTGTTCTGTGAAAATAGTTGTTCACTGTCACGTTGGAACATGGAATCCATACTGCTGGCAACTGTAAATTTAGGGTTTTCTAATTTTATTTGCCGAAAGGCATTTCTCAATGTGAAGCTTCTGAATTGAAAGTTGTAACTTGACTGCATGTTGCAGATTTCTGTGCGCTTTCAGAATTATGACATGCATTCTAGAAGCAGCAATTGACAGTTTTCACAAGACCTTAAATTACCACAATGTTCTTAGGATTAAAAGATTTGTTCAGCATAGCAGACTCAAGCTTTGAAGGATCAGACCTCAAAATTTCTGTGAGTTCATTTTGAAGATGTAAGCCTGCTGGCATAAGAGAATGCTTAACTGGTGTATGTATGGTGGGAGGAGTGAACTGCAAAGCTGAACCTCTCTCCTTGTTTTTGATCGTTAGCTTCCAATCAACATTTTGTGCAACCACTGATGTTAAAGAAGGACCTTTATTATAATTTTAGTCTCGTAGAGAAATGTTTGGTCGTCTCCTTAGCGCGGTGGTAGCGCAGCTGCCTACCAAGCGGGAGACCTGGGTTCGATCCCCAGTACCGGCGTGGGGATTTTTCCCCCGCTGGGAGACCTGGACCGGGGTGCACTCAACCTCGTGAGGTCCCTGGGGGGCCAACTGAGGAGCTACTTGATGGAGAAGTAGCAGCTCCAGGTCGTGAGGACCGCATTAACCGGCCGGGAGGGGCTCGAGGCGCTGACCACGTCTCACCCTCCAATACTGTGGATTGATTCTAAATAAATCTCATTCTACTTTGACTTGTGGGTGCAGCTTAAACATTTTTTATGTGAGAACTTTTTCTGTTTGTAACATCGCTATATACAATCTTGGAAATCAAATTGTGAACTGTTTAACTTGAATTGAGACAGAAGTATAAAAATATTCAATTGTATCTATAAATATGTGATGACTAAGACTGGAGTACAGCATGTTGGGATGATGTCTGATAACTGTCCTGGACAACAGAAAAATATTACTTTTGCCTACAGGTGTCTTACTATAATCAGTAATGATCTAACTATTGATCATGCATACTTTGAGTCTGGTCATAGTCATATGAAATGCAATTTCATCCATTCCAAAATTGAACAGATATGAAAATCTATCCAATATACTCTCCAGATGGGTGGACTCAAGTAAGAGAATGTTGCTTGCCCAAAACCATAAGTCATTTGAAGTAACAACCCTTCTTCATGATTTTAAAGACTTCAAAAATACAAAAGTATATTTTCAGTGCCAAAACTCCTCAATCAAAAGAAAAAAAGTAAATCTCCACGACAGTTTGGATGAGTAACACACTCCATATACATAAAACTGATTATGCAGCTGGGGATTTTGAAGAACTGTTATTTGTGATAAGTAGAGGCCATCCATTATTATCAAAATCTGTACATTCATACACCAGTATATTATCATGCCAGAAAAGAGATGTGTTCAAATTATGTACACATATTGTTCCACCAAACCATCATGCTAATTGTCCATCTTGTGATTGTAATGCATTACCAGTTCCTACATATGTTGGTATACTATTTGTACAAATGGGCTGGCAGCTCCTTGTGCTGTAAAAAAGGGCAAGCTAGGAGTGGCGGGAGTAAAATGAAGCACCATGCTTCTAGGAAAGAGGGTAATACAAAGCATTTTTACTTTCTCTAGCCCCATATGTACAATGTACATAGGGATAGAGAAGTATTGTATTCCACCCAAAATTTGACACCAAGATTTCACCAGAAATACATGTTTTAGGACCCCCTGTATCCAAAAAAAAGCATTTTCAGAAAAAGGTCCGTGTGTCCATGTGTCTGTGAACATGATAACTCAAAAACGAAAACTAGCTAAAATACCAAACTTGGCATTTAAGTTTAGTATCTTCCAGGGATGCAACACAAAGATTTTGAGAAAAATCCCCCCATCCCAAACTACCCTTTACATGGAACTTTTTTTCGAAAATTTTGATTTCCTTAAAAATGGCTAACGATTTTGATTAAAATATCATATATTAAAGATATTTACCTAACAAATAAAATGTATATCTTGAATTTTCTGGGAATAGCCTCTGAAGACCTGTTTATTCTGGATGAATTTTGCTTAATTTGGCATTCTGGATGAATTTTGCTTAATTTGGCATAACTAGTAAACTGATAGACAAAAACTTACTATACAAAAAATTTAGGTCTTGTTAAAATACACAAGTTATGTCATATACATTTTTCTCATGGAGCTTACCATTTTCGAGGTATTCATTGATATTACTTTCAATTGTGAAGTACTTATACTTTTCCTAGACGGGACTGTCCGCTTTTCTTTTGTTCTACTCCTGGTCAAGAAAAGAAGTGATTTGTAATGACAATCGCATAAAGACAGCTTTTCAAACATTTGACTATTGGTTTAGCATAGTGTATTCCCTTATTTTCTTCCTACTTATACTAAATAATAAGAACATTGTGCTAATGAGTACCATGATTAGCAAGGTGCAGAAAGAAGAAGAATCTTATGTATGAAGTTTGTAGAACAGCTAGAGAAAGTCATGTGAGTGTAATACACTCAGATTTTTTATCTTGAGGTTGGTTTCAGGCAACAGACATAACAAGCAGAAGACCTACTCTAAATCATTTCTTTAGTCATTTTTGTTTTCTCCTCCTTTGCTAGAAGATTCTGTGAGATTGTTGTTATCACTGTCATCTTCCAAATTAATTACTATCCTGTCCTCTATCCAGTAAGCCTTCATTACGCATGAATTCCTCCTCAACACTGATGACATGTCTAGACCTCTTCTGCCAATCCTTTCCAGATATTAGCAATTTTCTCATCTGTTATTAAGTCATCCATTTTTACTCTCTCTAGCACATATGTATAAGTGTGTATGCTGGGTAGTGTATTCCACCCAAAAATTTAGTACCGAGATTTTTCAATGGAGATGCATGTTTTGACACCACCTGAATCCAAAAAAAAGCATTTTCAGAAACATGTCTGCATGCGTGTGTGTGCATGTGCATGCAGCAAATCTCAAAAACGAAAAGTCAGTTAAATGCCAAACTTGGTATTTAAGTTCAGATCTTCCCAAGAATGTGACACAAAGGTTTTCAAGAAAATCCCCCCACCCCCAACTACCCTTTACATGGAACATTTTTCAAAACTTTTGATGTTCTCAAAATGGCTAACAATTTTTGTTAAAATTTCCTTTCTGCATGTAAAAAGAAGCAAATAATAAGACCAATTCTGGTAATGTTTGTGTTGATTATCGTGATAAAAGAATAATCTTTTGTAAGAAAAGTTTGTGGAACAGCTAGAGAAAGTCATGTGAATAGAACAGAAGGTTGCATTTCTTTCTGCAATCCAGTCTTCACAATTGCCTGTATGAGTGTACTTGGGCTTGGTTCAGAATGCAAGGCAAAAGGCGTAACACAGAATTATGCACCTGAAGAATTTTGTCTATTTTATAAATGGGAGTTTTTGGTTTGTAGATAATTAGGATTCTAAACGGAACAGAAGTTAGTCTACTTTGTGTAGATAAGAGTGCTGCAGCTATTGCCATGGGACTTTCGAGTGCAATTGCAAATTTGGACCCGGCTTCATCTTATACATTATATACATATATACAGTATTGAAATAACATTGATATTTGTATAGGAAGGTTTTGTTTTAGCCAGGAAAAACCCTTACTAGCCGGTATGAATGATAGCTACTCATTGAACTTCAGAAACTGGTGCTAGAATCTGCGGATGCCGTCCAAGCATGTGGAGTAGTGTATAACAAATGGATGTCTCATCCATAATATAATAGGATGTCCTTTCACTAATGTATTGTTTTATTATCCTGCAATAATACAGTTGCTTTTCTGTGGTGCAATGATAACCATTAAAACTTTCCTGTTCTTTTTACTTTCTCTATATGCACTATGCACATAATGTATAGAGAAGGTATTGCACTCCACCCAAAAATTTGATACCGAGATTTCACCGGAAATATGTTTTAGGGTCCCCTGTATCCAAAAAAAAAAAAAAAAATTATTTTCAGAAAAAGGTCTGTGTGTGTGTGTCTGTGAACATGATAACTCAAAAACGAAAAGTCGGTAAAATACCAAACTTGGTATTTAAGTTAAGCATCTTCCAGGGATGCGACATGAAGATTTTGAGAAAAATCCCCCCACCCCCCAACTACCCTTTACATGGGAACTTTTTTTGAAAATTTTTATTTTTTCATAAATGGCTCTAATGATTTTGATTAAAATATTGTATATTAAAGATATTTACCTGACAAATAAAATGTATATCTTTAATTTTCTGGGAATAGCCTCTGGATGAATTTTACGGAATTTTGCATAACTTCTAAACCGTAAGAGATAGAAAAAAACTTACCACACAAAAATGTAGAGCATGTTAAAACACACAATTTATGTTATATACATTTTTCTCGTGGAGTTGGTCATTTTTTGAGTATTCCTTGTTTTTGATTTCACCTTTAAAAAACTTATACTTTTCTCACGCAGGAATTTGTCAACTCCTGTCCATACAAACATAGGAGCTTCAGTCACATAGCAACCAGCTTTTGACTATCACTTTAACCTATGGTACTCCCTTATTTCCCTTCTACTTACAAGGAAACAAGTAATAAGACTATTTCTGCTAATATTTTCTTGATTAGCATGAAGTAAATAGAAGCATAAGCTTTTTAACAATATTTTGTTGTAAATCTATAAAGAAAGTCATGTGAATGGAACACATCAGATTTTTTGTCTTCTTCCAGGTGAAGCTTAACCTCTGGAGTATCTCTTCTTAGTGCAGAAATACTGTCTTCAAATTGATCCTTTAATTTTACATTTACTTTCCCTGGTGTTGGTCTTTGTGAACAATATATAACTCATGAATTGTTTAGTGCTCTATAATCTCCTTGAAGTTTCCAAATCAGCCCAAAAGGACCTTCAAGCCTTTTTTTATGGGTGTGGAAAATCAATTTTTTTTTGTTTCCTTATTATTATTCTTATACTTCTTTTAGAAATGCCCATTACCTCAGCAACACTTTCCTATGTTTCTTACACTAATACTCATGATACTAGCATCTATCTGTATGTCACTTCTGTGTTTGTATTCATTACTAACCACTTCTGTGGTAAGAGATTGCAGAACCTTACCTTTAATTTTACTGTCCATGTTTAAGATCTATTTAAGCACAAAGGTTTGAAGAAACCAAGTAGCATACAATGCCCATAATACATACATGTATAGACAACATATGTATACACCAAAGTAGGCAGGTTAAAATAGTACCAGAATGGTTAGCTTTAGTTTCTATTTAACTATTACTCACACGAACCAAGCCTAAGCTTATTGAATACATGTGCTGACTTCACTTGTTAACTGACCCTATCACCGCAATAGACAGCTTTGTATTCTGTGCTCTGTCCTTCAGCTGCCAGCTCATTTTAAACAAACTGTACTGATAGTGATGGCTATGTATAAATTGTTGCATTGATAAAGTTAAGATATTCATGTTCTCATTATGATAACTGTTTTGAGTATTAGTGGACCTTATTGAGCCTCTTGCTTTAAGTGAACCAGCTGGGTTGCTGTCTTTTGTCCTTATAATATTCTACATAACATATATTAATAAAGTACATTACACTGTTTCTTAAAAAAGAAAATGTAATGACTTATAAGGAAAACATCTAATGAAGATAGAAAATGTGCAGATTTGTGAATTGCAACACAATATAACATATGCATTTACATATTTTTGTAAATTGAGAACCTGCATTTTGAAGTGAGACATTTCTTCTTTTTTTTATTATAAAGTTTACCATTCTAGTTGTTTCTGATGATAGATTTCAATGTATAAGTTTCAAATAAGTAGCATTAAAACATATTTTTAAAACTCGTTGCAAGTAGTTTTTTGTTCATACTGTAAAGTTATATATTTTCACTTCCACAACTTTACCATTGGAATCATGATATGGAGATGCCTTCTCAGAGTGTTGTGGCTAGTAAGATAGAACAAGACCTCTGTTCCTAGTTCTGGTTAGGTTCATAAAAACTTCACTAAATTAACGGCCATGAAGTATTAAGGCATTGTATGTGTAATAGGAATAAGATATCGGAAAAAGAAATTTGGCAAAGGGATTAGTAAATGTTTCTAGACAAAATGTGTACTTCAGCTTTATTTTCTATTAAACTAATGCTCTATAACAATTTTTAGTAGCATCATAGTCTCTTTCTGAATTTATGGTCTTTATGTAACTCCATACACTTGCTGATACTGCTTCTTGTGTCTTCAACATCTGCCAGAAATATAATAGCAAATCATTTTGTTCCTGTGGTACTCAGTTTGAATGTTTTACATTACATATCAATGTATGTTTAGAATTAAAAGACTCCAACTTTCTTTACAAATACATAATTTATTTTTCTATTAATCTAAATAAATTATTATGAGAGTGAAATTCCTTACAACCTAATAATCTTATGTTCATATTATCATATAATATTATTATTATTATTATTATTATAATATAATAATAACTCCATGGCACGACAGCTCACAAAGAACATTGACCTACCGCCCGGCCACTGCGTCCTCCATCTCGTTCCATTACAGACGTCATGGATGGGGGGGCAGTATTGGACGGTGATACGTGGTCAGTGCCTCGAACCCCCTTGGCCGGTTAATGCAGTCCTCATGACCTGGAGCTGCTACTTCTCCATCAAGTAGCTCCTCCCAGTGGGGGAAAAAATCCCCATGCCAGTCCTGGGAATCGAAACCAGGTCTTCCTCTTGGTAAGCAGCCGCGCTACCACTGTGCTAAGGAGACGACCCATCATACATGAATAGCTATCTTTTATAATACCTCCAAAAGCTATATTAAACACAAAATATAATTTTAAGTGTCTCGAAACACACTTCACTTATTCTAAACTCACTTATGCAAACTAATCTAACAGCATAACTTTTATACATCTATCTAAATGTTGATGGGTATCTAATGTTAGATGCTTGATGAAATCATTCGTTTTCTTGCACTCCAATATGTAGCTGGGAGGTTGTAATCTTCTGTAAATGTTGGTCGATGTAAAAGATGATCACAATCCATTTCTTCATTTAAGTTACAGAAAATACATATAGAAGTCTCTGCTGTGCCAAATCTATATAAGTATTTTTATAAGCAGCCATGTCCCGTTAGTAGTCTGAAGGTTGCTATGACAGATTTTCTTGGTAATGTAGAAATATCGTAATCTTGTAAAATTTTCCATTATTTTCCAGACGTTTTGTGTGTGTATTCTTCATAGATTTTGTTTTTGTACTTATTTGATTTTATTCTTTTAATAGAGGAAAAAGAGATTAAATAAGGTGTTGATTTGGTGATTTTACTTCCCTTTTTGGCCAAAAAATCAGCCATTTCATTGCGTATTATTTTACAACATTCTAGAATATTAATGCTTTTGCTCTTGTGTTATAGCAATAATGACTGCTTTTGAATCAGATAGGATATTTTTATGTGATAAAAAATTTTGTAGACTTAGAGAATTGCTATGACTTGGCCATCAAAATTTGTTGAATACATATCTAATTTTTGATAAAATGAGAAGAGTGGGCATGTTGCTTGGGCATGTTGCTTCAGCACTGGTGTCTCCATCATTTGGTAGACTGGAACCAACTGTAAAAATATGTAACCATTCAGGCGAAGGATATTGTAAATTTATTATTCCAGTGACATTTGTTTTGAGATGTCTGGAGATGTTTTTGATTTCTTGACATTTTCTGTTAGATGTAGGTTATATTGAATTTCAAAGAGTTCTAGAGGATTGTTTCTTATTTCTAAATTTTCTTTTAAATTTGGGTTTGTAATTTCTGTTTGATTTTATGTACTATGCTTAAGAAGCTTTGTTGGGTTTTAAAATGGATTTCTGCTGAATCCAATTATTATGAGATAACCTTATACATTTTTGTGTTGTATGATTGCTCTTTTCTCAATTTCAGTTTCTATGCTTGGGTTGTTCGTCAAAATTTACATGACAGTGATTGGTGTGTTTTAATAGCTCCTTCTATTAAACAAATTGTAACTTTAGTGGGCACCATGTATTTGGTGGTTACATCACCCAAGTATTAGGAAGAATTTATAGGAAAGAAGTTGAAATGATCCCCTAGGCCTCGAATTCTGTAATACCATTGGGGTCAAAGGAAACTAAGACTTCAGTCAAGAGAGACTGGATAGAAAAGTTTAAAGAGGGAATTGGTATAAGAAGAAGAAATAAACAATTCGGTCAGTAACTCACCAAGCTGACCAGTGCTTATTGGTGAGCAGCCCTTTCCTTTAGTTCATCACATAGTTTAGTTCAGATCAGTTCCTTTAGGGATTAAAGGGTCTTCTTTTTGTTAATAACAAAATTATCATGTAACTACTAACAGGTGCACCATGTGAAGGTGAGGGATGGCTTTTGACCTGGTAGGTTCCTTTAAGCCTTCAATCATTCATTAAATAATAATAATATTCAATTAATCATTAAAAGGAATCAAAGGGTCTAAATGTTCAGAAATGTATTCTACCTAACCTATAATATATCATAATATTAACATAAAGTACATTTTTATTACATTCCTGAATGCCTCCTGCTTATTACTAAGCTGTTCAAAATTATCTATATTAATCACAAAAGCTCACCACATTAATAAAACTTTAGGTTTTATTATGCACATAAATAAGATGGGAGGCTCAAAAAAATTGTGCTAATAAGTTTATTTTGTAGATCTAATGCTGCAACTTTCTGCCTAAGTCAGGCATTATCAGCTGACCATGGCACCGGTTAGGTGCACGTAAGCTTTTCATTTTCTGCAGTTCACAGTGGCGGAACACATATCTGAAGAAAGGTCATCTGTTAGACCATTAATATCAGTTAATTTACTGTATTAATCGGAATACAAGACTATGTTTTTTTTCCAAAATGTTAATGTTCAGAACACACACACACACACACACGCACGCGCGCGCGCGCACGCACTGCAACATTAAATAATAATAATGATATTATTATTATAATTTATTCACAATTAGGTACTTAAAATAATTATAATAGGTAAATTAACAAATTGATTACATTTCTGTACATTATAATCCAAATATTAAATATAATTGACACGATACAGTCTTGGTCATGATGGCAGTTGCAAGCTTCCTCTTGAGCTAAAGTGCATCCCTCAGATGAATAGGACTTGTGAAACAAACAACTTCACAAGGGCAGTATCTTCAAAAAGGAACTATGGTTCAGTGTTATAAAGTCGAATTAAGGTGATTTTTCATGCATTAATTAATAGATAAGCAGATGGATGAGTTATTCAAATTCAAACTAAACAAGTAGTATAGTTAAGTAATATTAGTACAACTAATCAAAATGAATTATGAATCATGTTCATGAATTAGTCAACAAGATAAAATATGTTCTTCAGGAGATGTTTACCTTCTTAAATGTGCTTTACATAACATGTTTGCTTATCTCTAAAAATTCTTCTGTACTATAAAAGTGGAATTTTTATTAACCACTTATATATCTTAACTTTAAATATTTAAATATTTGTATTGCATATTTTAGATGGAAGTGAATTAAATATTTTTATGATACATATATAACACATTTTTGGCTTAATTATGCACAATATATACATTATCATCAGCTTAAATGCATATTAAGTAGACACCTCAGTTTTTTTATCTTTTATCCTTGCTTCAGGAATCAAGATTGAAGAGAGAAAAAGGGGAGGGGATAACAAATAGAAAGTGTAGATTGTTACAATAGAATTTTTTTTACCAACAGCCATCTTTAGACCTTATGTCACTAACAGACTTATTTATTCACAATAACCACCAGCTAGTCTTTGATTTCATGACGGAAATTTGCTCTTCTAAGTCAAATACCGCAGATGACAAGATTCCACAAGAACTCTTGTGGAATTTGAGAATTTGAATAAACTCTTTTAGCAGTTTTGATTGTTCTAAAACTGAAATCATTTGCCCAAATGTTTTCACAGAGCATGTGCATATGAGTTTTTTGCCAAAATTTTCTGTGGCCATTGTTCTTTGTAAAACATTACTAAATTTATTTAAAATAATTAAATAAGGTTGTCAGTATTAATATAACAATAATTGTAACAATTATTAATTGTTATATTAATATTTGTGTTGATTTACTGTTACTAGATTCCTTTTTACATTTATAAGAATGCTAGTTTTTTAAAAAATCATATCCAATAACTGGAAGATCTTTTATAATTTAAATTGAACAGCATATCACATCCACATATAGCAATAATGTGAAAACAAAATCTGCAACACATCAAATCCAGGCATTTATTACTGCTCCCGCACCAGAGGCACTCCAAAATAATTTTTAGATGGATTTATCCAATGCTTGAAAAACTCGGAAACCCAACGCTAACGGATTTTGGGAGAGTTGTACATCAAAAGATCCCTTGACATTGAGGAAATATTGTGTTTCAAAATCTTATAATCAGGTAGGCCTACATAATATATTTGCCAAAATAAGTTTAATTTTATGTAAAAATAAATGAAAACTATTTTCACACATGTAAAAATACTTGTTTTGCTAACCAGGTATTGGATAACATTTGCAAGGACTTGTGAACTTCAAACATATGGTCTTCTGTAGATGAAACAACGATTCTATGGGGTGCTACGTTGCTAACCTAACTGTAGCAAAATTAACTGAGGATGGGCCTGGTCAAGCCCATTTAGTGTGCTGTAAAGTTCTGCACAAACAAATAACTCCACAATTGCTAGTTTCTTTGATGATGGATTGAGTAAGTTTCAAAGATTATAATATTGTAACTGAACATTTTAAATAATTATTTTATTCTTATTTAAGCCTCTATTTTTATAAATCATATGCTGAGAAAATGCTAAATAAAAACAGAGTTCTTTTACTGATTTGGGGTTTGACAGATGAAATTTCAGCCATTTTTTGTAAAATATTCTTTTTGGGGTTTTTGTGTAGAAAAGACTACACACATTAAAGTATATGTATGCAAAGTTTCAAAGCCCTATGATGTCTGCAAATTGCCTTAATTATGTCATATTTAAAGGCCTGCATTAGTAAATGTCTTCATGATGGGCATGGCAGGTATTTTAACAAATGTCTTTATTGACTCAATTAGCTACAAAGAAAGTCTTTAAGTTACTGCTTTAAATAATTCAGTTGACGTTAGTTTATGGTGGCTTGCCATCCATGGCTCGTGCCCCTACTGCGTACTAACACTCCAGTCACAACTCAGTTCAATTCACTTGCTATAGTAAGCAATTATCCACTCCTGGCCATCCCGAATTTGTGATAGAACGCCACAAATTATGATGTTGCTGGCATCGGTGTCTATAATAAATTTGCCACCAGGTTGTGGAAATCCTAAAATAGGAACACTGCCTGGCCTTTTCTGACCACATGCAAGACGGGTGAGAGGATTCGTGATTTTGGGGAAACCTCTGATGAACTGGTGGTAGCAGCTGCATAGGCTCAGGAAACTTAACAGCTCTTATTTGTTTTTCGGGCGGGGCCAATCTCTCACCACTCCAGATGATGAGACTATGTGGCCCAGTAGATCATTTCTTTGTAGTTGGCACTTCTTTACGTTCAAGATCAAGAGCTGCCTGCAGTCTTTGTAGAATCTTTGTCAGATTCGAGATGTTCTTCGAAGCTACTACCCACAATGGTGTCATTCAAATAGAGTAGGCAGGCACACCACTGCACATCACTGATTCCACGAGGCATGGAAGGTGGCTGGCATATTGCAGAAGCCAAAGGGTAAAATTGTAAACTGCCAAAGCCCTTGGCCAGTCAAAATGTGGTCTTCTCCTTGTCTCTTAAGATTTAAGGCCACTTGCCGGTATCCCTATTTCAAATCCTAAGTCGAGATTCACTGGGTGCCGGCAAGTGTGTCCAGGATGTCATCAATCTGCGGTAAGGGGGAACAGTCCTTTTTATGACGACATTCAGCTTTTTGTAGTCCATGCAGAAGCGTAGCTCACCGTTCTTCATCAAGACTATAGGGGAGCACCAAGGGATATCAGACTCTTTAATTCATTCCCCTAGACTTTATGTCCTCCAACTGTCTCTTACTTCTGGTTGCTTTGCCAGCGGAACACTGTCTTCTTGGTTGTTGCCGGATAAGTCGTGCATCTTTGCTATCGATGTTGTGGAGTTGTCGGTCAGTGCAACCATATAGCCGCTCCCTTCGCTGAAGACAGACTGATATCACCTTAGTAGATGCCGGACCCTCTCCAGTGTGAAGCGGTCAATGGTTCTGTGGCCCTCTTGAGCAACTTATTCGGTCAGGCCCTAGGCCCTTCGACGGTGCTGGCTGTTCGAATTCATCACACAGCGTTACACTGACAGCTGGCTAGCACTTCCCTAACTCTGTCCTGGTTGGTGTCCATCGAGCTCAGCAGCTATATGTGCTTCCTATTGGCTAGGCAACAATGTGTAGTGATATCTGCCTGGTCCATTACCATGTTCCTTGACCTTTGGCGCTCCAGGTGTTCCTTTATGACCATTTTGCTTGCAGGCACAACTACATCGTCCTTCAGGATCACCCTGCAGACCCAAGGAAGGTCTTATGGGCTTCGTAGCAACATCTCACCTTGGCTGAGCCACAAAATCCTCTGGACTACGTCGACCATCACCTTGTGTTTTCTGAGGGCATCTAATCACAGTATTACACCCTCATGATGAACACCCACAACCTCACAGTGCTCCGTCCCAGTGTCAATTCCAGCCATGCCTCCTTCTCCACAGTTAAGATGTAACCCGCCACCATCACTTGTTGATAAGACTGAGTGGGTGTTCATGTTTGCAAGCCCTTCGCCATCTCAGGTCGGATTATAGTCACGGCAGCAATGAGTCTACTAGTATTTGGCAGAGCCTCCCTTGTACCCATCCGTATGTGATTAGGCTATCATCCAATCTTCCGCCCAACGTGCTCCTCGTCACATCGGTTGTCACTCGTTTTCTGGTTGCTCGTCTCACTAGGTGACTTGGCTGGCCACATCCCAAGCACAGCCTTCCTGAGGACATTGTCGTCTTTGGTCATAGTATCTCTTTCCCAGCCATAGCAAATACTCCTGGTCCTCAAGATGGGCCCAGCTGTTATCTTGGCTGCCTCCATTCTAATTGCTGATTAACACCTCTTGGATCGTCTTATAGTCACCGAGCATCAGGCACTGTAATATCTTGGTGTCACACACTCCATCAACGAAGGAGTAAGCAGCTCCCTGCGACATGTAGATAGGTAGCAGATTCACCAAAGCTTTGTTTGCAAGTAGTTCGATGGCTAGGACAAACTCCTGGCTGTTGCAGTCTCACCTTAAATTGACTATGGTAGACTGCACCCAAGAAACTCGTCAGGATTGCGGCAAAAAAGTGCCAAACTAGTTTCCGAATGGATCACATGATTGGGTTTATTCTCCATTGACAGCAAACGTGGTACCCATCTTGCCGAGGCCTTTGTCAGACCTAATTTTTGGTGCAACATTGAGAACACTGTACCTTGTGATATGCCTGTGGCCTCTATTATTGCGCAAACTTTGATTCATCGATCAGTCAAAACCATATCCTGGATTTTAGGAGAAAGTCACTTTTACTGGACGTCTGGAACGATGTTCATTATTTGTGGATGTATGGCCACTTTTAAATTCATTTGTCCAATTGTAAATTGTTGCAAACGCAGGATCAGATATGCCATGAACTTCATTCCACTCAACTTTTATCTCTGGTGTTGTCTTTTAAATAGAAGTGTTTAATCACCGCATTAAACTTGTTTATTTCCATCTTTCTAAAGAAGCACAGCATTGTTGATTCAATCGCCTATGGCAACGAAACCAGCATATAGCTGAAACTTTAACTGCCGTCTAGTAAGTGACCATGGCTACTAAATACAAACTTTTTTTTTTAATGCTCCGAGTATAATTTTTTGAATTTTCTAAGGACGTATTGAATACCCAAAGTATTTTGACAAGCCCTTCTGGCCAACCTCAGTATTACCATCTGGCTTTCTTAATAATCCTGTTTTTCAACCCGAATTGTAAAGCATTCTTAGTGCTCACTCAATCAATAATAATAAAAAGGTATTTGGTACATCTTAAGCCAGCTTTTGTTCTGATGGTCGATCCACTCTCTTTGGCTTTCAAATGATTACGTCTAGAGTAGTGACATCATTTAAAACCAGTGCTGTATTTTGGTATAATACCAAGGCGGGGTATTATACAATACAATATGTAATATCGTTGGTAAAATTGATAATGATTTTAAGAAATATGAACAGTACACCAAGTGATGGTTTCCGAAGCAGTTCTTGAGTGTCTCCTAGATCTCTCTGGACTTCACGAACATCTGGATTACATTCGGTACTTTGATTAGAGGTGTATTAATTTCATTATGTGCTAATTCATGAATAGGTTTGGAAATTGCTGCCCATCCCTGCAGATTTGCTATCAGTGTGTGGCTTCTTCTGTTGACCATTGGCTGTGGGTAGTGATGGCTCCAAACTGTCGGAGAATGACTTAAAAAAGTTGACATCCTCACGCTTGATATGTAGAGATGTTGTTTCACATCGTGGCAGCTCAATCTTCAACTCTTAAGCCTCCTGCTGAGTATTTTTTCCATCATGGCATTTAGTTCCTTGGTGCTGCTATCGACTGCATTAAAGCATTCCCTGAGATCTTCCAGGGCATTGACATGTTTTTCAAAGTGCTCCAGGGCATTATGTTGGTCAAGGTCTTTCATTTTTCTGTCAAGCTCTTCCCTGTTTTTCTCCACACTGGCCAGTTGTTCCTCGATTTATGTCATTAATTCTGTCTTCATGTTCTCCATTGTCGACTCCATTTTATCTTCCATCTTCTTCATGCTGAGTTGCATTTTTTCTATTTTTCATTCCGTTTCCCTATGCTGGATTCCATCTTCTCCACTGTGGTTTTCATTCCGGTTTTTATTTCCATCTGCACATTCCCTAATGAGGTATTCACTGTCGTTATTTCACCTCCCATGCTATCCATCTTCTCCAACAATTATTGAAGCATCTCTTCCATTGTGGCTTCTTCATCCCATTCCTGATACCAATGTAACAAATGTCTTTACTGTCTCAATTAGTTACAAAGAAAGTCTTTAAGTCAGTGCTTCAAACAATTCACTCAACATTAGGGTTTGTATACTACATATAATGACAAATCAGTAAATGGCAGCATAAGAAGTAATAATATCTGTTTGTCTTTTTCCATAATGCAACAAAGAAAATATTCTATTAAGTTTGAATGCTATTTGCTCTCTCTGTTCAAAAGCACGTGGTTATTTTACCATCACAGTTTGCAGTTAAATCCTGGAAGCTGCCAGAGGAAGTGAAGGACTCACATGTAAAGCTGGACATACCTAAAAAGGCTGCAAGTCGGATTTTCTGTACAAATTGCATACAAATGTTGTCATTTTTCTAGACTTTAATTTTTAGATTTCTGTATGTTCAAAACTTAATGCAAACCACAAAATATATGCTAGCAAGCTGAACATTTTGTTGCATCTTCTCTAAACTATTTTAACAGAGTTATATATGGGCTTTTTTATTATAGCATTACTTTTTTAAATAAAAAGTAAAACTTGTACAACTTTTGCTTTTACAATGAATATAAATGTTTTTTCTCTTTTTAATGAAGATATCAAAAATGTGATACTTGAAGCTTTATACATGCATCTATGGTATTGCCAAAAAAAGAACTTATTAATTTTATTGAAAAATTACACTACACAAGATAGATTTTGAAAAAAGTATATATTTTAAATAAAACATTTTAACAACTCAAAAACTATTGGAGCTAGAAAAATAAAACTTAGCAATATCATATCCTTTTATACTCCTGTTGCGTGTTTTAAAAGTAAATTTCATCCATCACTCCCTTTAAATGATGCTGCTCCCTACATCCTGAAAACCAGGAAAGCAATTAAAATATTCTCCCCGAATGTAAAACGCATAATATATCTATTGTATTACATAAGCAATTCACTCTAATTATGACAATATAAATAATTTGATGCCCTCAACTAAAAAGTTATATGTCAGTACTAATGGTCCCAAAACTGTAAAAATGAATAAGTAATTTTAAAACAATACTTTGTTTTATTTCATTGTTTTCATATTTAGTTGTTTACTAAGAAAGTCTACATGAGTTATGACTCCCTTAGTCCATTTTTACTAGATGGGGTACTTAGAAGCTGTAATGTTTTACTCTTGACTGTTTTGAAGCCATTAAATTGGTATGAAATAAAATGATACATAGTTAATTCCAATAAAACTAATATTTCATATTTAATTCTAAAATAAATACTTCTTTCATTTTAGGTAGTAAACAGTTTCTCCAGATGATGCAGTATGTATCAGAAATGCACAAGCAGCATTTGAATGCCAAAATGTAAAGCAAATTTGATTTACATAAAGACAAACTTCTGTAAATTGCCCTCTACAATAAAATTAGAAGCCATGTGTCTATCACTGGTAGACTTAATGTCAATTGTTGAGGAATTTCATAGATCCCTCAGGCATACCCAGGGAAAATGGTAGATGCAAAGAACAAACTGGAAAATGTCATAAACAGGAACCCAGACAGTGGATTCTTTTGATCAGTGAGAAGGCTTTTTGTGATGAAAACATGAATGAAGAACTTGACATGACACTGTCACAAATATGTCCATTCAAATTAGTGCCTCTCTTCTTGTGATGTTGTCAGGCCATTTTTGCCTTCAAAAATATTTTGGCTGATAAGTGCAGAAATCCCTCAGAAGAAAATTTAGACATGTTAGTTGATAACTGTGCAAAAAAGTGAAGTGAAATGATAACTTGGGAACAAAAGTGTATAGTTTAATATATTTTTCACTTGATCATGTATATATTGTAATTTGATAGTGAATGAATGCATGCATATTTTGGGATTTTATAGTGCATGAATTCTTGTCTTTAATCATTAAAAATGTAAATGCTAATGACATATACACCATTCTTAATTTTACTACTGGGATGAAAGTAATTAGGTGAAAAAGTGAAAAGGTTCTGATAAAAGCAGGTGAGAGAGAGACTATAAGAAAAATTGATATGTGTTACATTCATATGACTTTCACTAGCCTCTATAGTGATTAACTATTTTTATTTTTCTATCTGCTTTGTTTTAATCAAGACCTTTGCAGAAATGGCTACATTATACATTTCGTTACATATACAAAGAAGCTTACAAAGTCCTAGACAAATGTTTTGGAACTGAACCCTATAGGCTGCTCTTAAAATTTTAAACTCTTTCTATACAGTTGTGAGAAACAACTGAAAATGAAAAGTACTTAAAAAAAACTAAACAATTCAATACATAATAATGATTGTCTTGGAAATAGCTTATACAGCTGTGTTATTGGGAATAAGTTGTGTTTTAAACAGATCAGCAATGTTTGTGCAATAGTTTTTGCCTATCGGTTAACGTGTACACTTCCAGGTAAAGTGTAGTTGGGATGGGGATTATTATGAAAAGCTTTGTGTTGCATCTTTGGAAGATACTTAGATCCCCTATGGGGAACTTACATGTGAATGCCTATGGTCAAAACCCGTCAAGGAGCCAATGACATTTAATCAGAGAGTGAAGAAAGAACCCAGATAATGCATCAACCTATAGCCAGGCATGAGGGTGAGGAAGTAGATGATATGAAATGAAGGCAAAATGAGTGAATAGGAAAGGTATTTATGGAGTAAATGTGGAAAGAATGGCAGGGAAACTGGATAACCTGGAAAAATCCTTCCAGACGGCCGCTTTGTCCACCGCAAATCCCACATGCAGTCCCACCTTGGTGAGAGTCAAAAGTCTACTGCTTGGCCACTGCACCATCCTTGAAATTCACATTTGGTGTTTATCCAAATTTTTGTTTTTAAGTTATCCAATTTTTTGTTTTTGAGTTATGCTGCACGCACACACGCACACACACACACACACACACACACACACACACACACACACACGCTCACTCGCTCGCTCTCTCTCTCACACACACACACACACACACACACACGGACCTTTTATTGGAAATGCTATTTTTGGAGTAAATGTCTGAAAACACATTTTAACAAAATCTATTTATTCAAATTTCTTTTGATTACAACAAATTATTTTAATTCAGTGGTATTACACAATTTTATCCCTTGTTGCTATGATGCAGTTAGCAACTTGCTGATTATGTAGCAAGAAATTTGCTGGAGTAGAGATCATTATTGCAAGTATACATTACATGTAGGTGTTACAAAGTTACATGCAGGTGTGACATTGTTGGGCCTTGGTGTCATGTACCTGCTTGCTCACATTTTACATGTACTGGGGCCCTCCATTTTTTAAACTCAACAGCTAGATGAGACCAGAGTGGTCAGTCAAGTGGAATGGCTGACCATTTAGGTACTTGTGGAAGTGTTCCAGCTCCTTTACTACTGCCATGAGCTCTCGCTGGGTAATGCAGTAGTTCTTTACTGTCTTGGGGAGTATCTTGTGTAGTAGCCTATTATCTGCTCCTGGCCATCTAAGACCTGGGATAGAAGGACTCCAATAATGATGTTGCGTCCACAATAAGCCAGGTTGAAATCCGAAGACAGTCACACTGCAGAATGCTGACTTAGCACCTGATCATGTGTAAGGCTAGTGCATGTCTGTAGATGAGTGAGGGGTTTCGCGATGTTGGAGAAACCTCTTGAACCAGCAGCAGTAGCTGCCTAGGCCCAGGAAACTTCGTAGCTTATATTTATCATGTGGGCAGGACTAATCTCTCACTGAAATCTTACTTTCGCTGCATCCTTGGCCACCCCTAATGGTGAGACCCAGATGTGGCCCAGACAGTTCAGCTCCAGGTTTGCTGCCTACAGCCTTTGCAGTACCTTAGTCAACTCTCTAGATGGCTTTCAAAGTTGCTGCCCCTAACAATGTCATCCAAGTATAGCTGGTAGGCATCTGATCACTGATGCCAAAAAGCCTGAAAGGTGGATGGAGCATTACAGAAGTCAAAGAGCATAACCATAAGTTAGATATATCATAAGTTGCCAAAAAGCTTTGGCCTGTCAAGAATGCAGTTCCCTCCTTGTCTCTGGGATCGAGGGCCACTAGCTTGTATTCATGATTTCAAGTCATCAAAGATGATAGATAACCTCTAGACAACAGCAAGTGTGTCTAAGGTATCATCAATCCTGGGTAAGGGGAAACACTCCGTTTTAGTGATGACATTCAGCTTTTTGTAGTCCAGAAAGAAGGCAGCTCACCATTCTTTCCTTTCTTTGCCAAGAATACAGGGGAGCACCAAGGACTGTCAGACTCTTCAATGATTCCCCTAGATCTCATGTCCTCCAGCATGACGTATACCTCTGCTTGTTTCGCCAGATAATAAGGACTTCTCTGGTGTCAATTCATGGAGTATTAGATCAGTGGCCATAATTACCATTCCCTTTGCTAAAAACAGACTGATATCATATTAAGTTTATACCAGACTCTCTTCAGTTGTGAGATATTTTGTCAGTTGCCCTCTTTAGTAATTCTTTCAATCGGGGTTCCAGATACTTCACCTCTGCGGCTCTTCAGACACATGGTGGTACACTCACAACTCGCTTGGATTCCCCAATAATGTTCCAGGCTATCCTCTCAAAGTAATGAATTGAGGAGCCTCACCAGCACTTCCTCCCAGCAAAGCAATAATGTTTGATCGTTGCAGATTCCATTCAATGGTGTTTTCCAGTCTGAAAGCAGGTTGCTTGACTGTTGGATGTCCAGATGCCTTTACCACCACTACCTCTCCTTGCAGTCACAACTTTTCATCTGTCAGGATCACCCTGCAGATCCCCTGATATTCATGGGGGCTCTGGGGCCTAACTTCATCTTGGCTGAGTTACAGTACTATCTTGTCAATATTAACTTAGCCTTGTGCACCTGAGAACATCCAGTCCCAGTATCACATCCTCAGCACCCTTGCGATGAACACCTACAGGCTCATAGTGCCCCATCCCAGTGCCAACTCCAGCAGGGCCTCCTCCTCATAGGTAAGTAGTCGACTGATACAGTCACTAGCTGTTGGGGCCAACTGCATTTTTTTGTGTTGGCAAGACTTGACATGTCAGGTCTGATTATAGTTGCAGCTGCACTTGTGTTGACTAGTATCAGGCAGAGCTTTCCTTGAAATGTGCTCTCTGTGAAGAGGATGTCATCCACTTTTCTTCCCAAGTCATGTAGTATTGTCAAGGGGTTTGCAAGTATGGCCCTGATGTGCCCTTTAATTATTTTCTTACTGCTGGTGAACAGTTTCTTACTAGATGACCTACTGTTATCTTGTCTGCCTCCATCCTTAGTGCAGCTGTTAACATCTCATGGATAGTCTTAAGGCCTTATTACACTAGATTGGCAGGTGGCACAGCCATCTGTGACATTGGTGATGCTGCTCGTCGTTGGGCATTGAGTATCATGGAGCCTATTAAATTAGGGTAGTTGCTGAATGGCTGCTGCGCCCCGTGGCCAGTTTGGTAGCCACAGGAGAGTCTTGGCAGGGCATTGTATCATACAGAGCCTATTTCACATGGCTGCCAAGCAATGCAGCCAGTTCTACCACCACTTGGTTTGACCAGCGCATAGTCAGTCTACTAAGCACCAGCAATAAGAGAATGTGCTCCTCCTTGTACTTCTAATGAAAAGGAGAAGGTGAAGGGAGAGAAGGATGCGTGTACGCCCTATGCTATCATTATAGGAATCTAAAGGGTTGTACTATACTCTCTTTGAAATGGAAATGGTGTGTTATTTATGGATGCTCTTTAACTGCTGCGGTTCTCAGCGCCCCATTTTTAATTGGGCAAGAAAGACTGCTTAATTTTTGCTCAGAGGCCTCTCTATCAAGCTTGAGATTCTTTTACGTGCCATAAATCTACGACACGGGACCAACGGTTTTACTCCCCTTCCGAAGGAAGCCATGCTAAGGATTTTTATGTCCGAAAAAATCCATCATCCTCTGCCAGGTTTGAACCCGCGACCTTGGGTATACGAAGTTAGCATGGTAACCATTACACTATGGAGGGCGATACTCTCTTTGGCAGACTGTGTTCAGATGATATGAATTAATTTCATTCCAAGTATTCAGTTTTACTTATTATAAGCTTCAGAACTGGTATCCCAAATTGTGGGTTATTGTTCAACTGCACAAATAATATCTTAGGTATTCATCTTTGTGTCCAATTACTTCTGGCACTCTTTTAGAGCTTCTTCCTACTTCTTGCTTTTCTCTTTTGTCTCGTCTACAATTTCATTTCCGCCCCTTTCCACAGTGACAGTCTGTAGTTCACTAGATGTATTTTTTTTGTTTTGTTTTTTGTTTCATTTATATAGCCCCCTTTAATATCTAAGGTCATATCGGGGGCTTTGCATTAGAAACAACTTGTCTGTAGGTTCTTTTATGTTGGATTTAAATAATTTTATTTTCCTCAAAAACACACAATCACTCTCACATACATACTTCCAGACTCTATGGAGGATAGGGAACAATTCTGGTTAAAGAAAAGTTCCCCGCCCCAGCCGGGAATTGAACCCATGACCTCCGGGAGAAGTCAGCTTGCTGACCACTTGGTCATGGGGGCAGCCCACTAGATGTATTGACGTACCCAATTTACATAAATAAAACAGTGCACAGAAAAGAGTGTGAGGAAAACACCATACACTGCTTGGCACGCGAGAACTACTGAATTACCATAACACCAAACAAGTGATTGGCTGCACCACCTGTTACCCTGCACATGTTGCCAACTGAGTCACCCGTGTCACGGCTGGCTGCACCTGGTGACCTAGTGTAGTAAAGGTCTTAGACATCGAGTATCGGACACTGTCTTGATGGAGTAGGGTGCTTCATGAGAAGTATAACTAGGTGGGAGGTTCACAAGGGCTTTGTTCACTAGCTGATTAATTGCCAGGGCACAAATTCTGCATCATCTCTCATGGCTGTTGCAACCTCAATTTGAGTTGACTGCCCTAGGTTGTGCCAAGTGGTGGTTCCCAAGCCAGTTCTTGAGAGCCTTCAGATGTTGCTTAACTGCTATCATCAGAATTATATTTAGATCTGCCAATGGTTGGTTGTGAATGGTGATAGCAGTGAACTGTCAACAGAAGACTTCGAAGGTTGACATCCCATCATTCTTTCTTGGGTGCCTTGATGCCTGTAGATGATGTGTCATATCTTGGGGTCTCGACCTTCAGTCCTTAAGCCTTTCATCGAGCATTTTTTCTATCATGGTGTTCAGTTCCTTGATGCTGTCAACTCTGTTCTCTAGTCTAGAGCATTGAATCATTCCCTGATATCATCCAGGGCAAAAAGTTGTCACTCATGATGTTTCATTGTTCCACCAAACTCTTGTCATTTTTTCACCAAATTCTTCTAGTCCTTCATGCCTGCCAGTTTTTGGTCATTTTTTTCAGCATCCCCATCTTCAACTTCTCCATTCTGTAACCATTTTCTTCTCCATCTTTTCCATTCTGAATTTTATTTCTTCTATTCAAGATTTCACTTTTTCTCCCATGTTCTCCACTACAGATTCTATTCCAGATTTCATGGCCTCATTTCATTCAGTGAGGTTTTCATCATCACCATTGTGACTTTCAATCCTGCACCTAATATCAGTGTAACAAAATCTCTTTATTCAAGTTTGTGTTGGTTGCAATAATATCCTTAATTCAATGTCACTTTGATGCTCATACACAGTTGATGACTACCCTCTTTTATTCAACTGCTTTAGTTCTTTGTCCAAATTAACTTTGCAGACCAAGTAGCTCCCTTTATATATCTGCTGCTATAATTTTAGCTAATTCAGATATTGATATTATCGTCCATGATACCTATTATGTTGTAGCTCACTTTTATTATTCACTTTCCATAGGAACTGTATTTGCTGTTATAGCTGGATTTGTACATTGATATCCATAAAATTCCTTTTCATGCTTGTTTTACATTTAAAGAAATTTTAGCATTTATAATTCTATTTATTATTGTATGTAGCAAGAAATTTTCATAAATAGAGGTTATTATTGCACATACATTACATGCAGACTACATGCAGGAGTGACATTGCTGGGCTGTGATGTCAGGCATCCCTGTCTCAATTTTACATTATGCATATTTGCGACAATGAGTCATCATTGTAAAGGAGGCCAACTGCACTCTTGTAACGATCTTGATGGCAGGGTATAGGCACCTGGGTGCATAGTCTCAATATACTTTTGGTGAAAACTGGTATCAAATGTTTGGGTGTAAGTGCAATACCTTTTCTATCTACTGTAAATGTGTTGGAGAAATCAAAATGAAAATGAATTATTGTTTTTTACAGCAACTGTGGCTTTTGGAAAGAATGTTGTTGACTTACTTAAATGTTCTAAACATGTTTGAAAAACAGTATTATTAGGAGGGAGGGGGTATTTTCAATAATTTTCCTTCATATTATGCTTTATATAAAAAACATCCATTAAATTCATTGATGGCATTTCCATTCTGTTATATTAGTTTAACACTAAAATATTAAACACTCCCAGGAGTAAGCATAGGGAAAAGATCAAAGTAGTTGTCCACCCCTTGGAAGCTGCCAAAATGCACTTTTAAAATTGCTCTTAAACAAAGACATCACCAAAAATATGTGAGCTTTCAGCACTCTTTTTCTACACAAGAACATATGAGACATTCACATGACTTTCTCTACCCTGTCAAAAGGATTGAAATTATTCTTACAAGAACTTTCAACACCTCTTTTCTAACCAAACATATGAGGCACTCACATAACTTTGTCTATCCCCTTTAATACTTATTAAAAATATTCTTACAAAAGTTTATTTTTCTATCTTCTTCACTCTAATCGAGATAAACCTTTGCAAGGAGCTATATTACACATGTTGCTATAAATCCAAAAGTGATATGTCGGATGTTATAGAACTGGTATCAAAACCTCAAAATTTCATACTCTTTCCATGCAGTATCAAGAAACAACTGAATATCAATAGGACTTCAAAAGAATGACAAAAAATGACAAATCAACCTTTAATAAGGCATATCTTGAAAATTCAGTATGCCACAGAAAAAAAGATATTTGAAAGTGTGATTTATTTGAAGAACATGTTTGTGAATTGCTTAACGTTTACCAGTTATAGACAAATGTGTCAGTCTATAATATACCCAGTAAATTCAAGATTACATTTTAACCGTTACTTAAATATCTTTAATATGAGTGATGATTTAGTCAAAATCATTTGAGAAAATTTTCACCAAAAATTTGGAAAAATATTCCATTAAAGTGAAATTGGTGATTGAAAAATTTTCTTGAAAATAGTGTTGATTCTTAAGAAGATAACTTAAACACTAAGTTGGGTATTTATCCAACTTTTAAATGTTTATTTTGTTATTTACACAGACATTTGCTTAAAAATGCTTTTTTAAAATTTATTCAGGAATCTCAAAACGTGCATTCTGGTGAAATCTTGGTACCAAATGCTTGGAAGGAATGCAACACCTTTCTTCCTATCATGTACATGGTGGAGAAAGTAATATCCAATAGTTGAAAATTGTCTGAACATATTCTGGTGTTCTTGTTTAGCATTCCACTCTTTTGAGTTTTAAAGCCCACGTCTAATCTTTTACATGTATTTGTCCATATGAAACATCTGACAGCAAAAGCCACAAGCAAGACATATATTCAGTGATAATTCTTTTCAGTAAGAACAACAGAGATTATTTTCACTAACACATTTTTGCAAGTTCAAATCCAGTAAACTTTCTAGGATTCTAAAATAAAAATATCATTTTCAGAGATTTCATTGCATCTCTTTTCACAGAGAGAACAAGAATATGCAGAAGCTAGGCTAAGAATTCTAGGTGAAGCAAGGAGTCCAGAAGAACAAACACAGTTAGGCACCAATGATAGGTGAGTACTAATTTAGAGTTGAATATTTTGGAAACAATTAAATATTTTAAAACAAACTGTAGAGAGGTGGTTACATTTCTGTTTACCTCCTATGGCTGTCTTCAGTAGTTTAAGTAGTAAAGATTAATGAAACCCTTGAAAACTGTACTTGCTGTGTTTGGTGAATGTTTTTTTTTTTATATAAAAGTGAACAAGAAAGAGGAGATAAAATATATAAAATTGTAGAAGAAGAAAATTATATATTTCCAATATTAAGGAGCAAATGAATAAAATTAAGGACTCGAGGCTTTGGCAAACACGCATTTATTGTTTTAAATGGCATCACCAAATCTTAACATTGCAACAGCTCCAGTGAGGTGCTATAATGAATTAATCACCAGTTTAGTCTTAGAGGTCTTGTATGTTGAAACATTCAGCTCTTTAGACATTAAAGAAGTCCATTATTAAAATAATGCAAGGAGAAATATCCTTCCAGTCAAGTAAACGTAAAAGTATTTCAGCAAATGTTCCGTGAAAAGTATCCTGAAGGTAACTACCATTTCTTTGGGGAGTATTTTCATGAAAAGTTCAATATAGGTTTTAGAAGACCACAAGAAGGTGTTTAATCATTGCAAAGAATTGCCAGCTAAATTGTAGGATCCGAATTGTCATGATATTGTGAAACATAATGTTGTAGCTGCACAGAAGAGTTGCTGAAAAATTATGCTAACATTGGTGAGGTAATGAAACTGTGTACTCATGAAGATGAACTGGCATCCTAATTTACATCTAAAATCTGGCCCTTCCAAACATTTTTGTACAGGAAATTTTTTATTCCATCATTATGGCTAAATAATTTTTGCATGATGTGAAATTGAATAGATCTGTTTTTTATTACCATCATGAAGGAATAGGCAATAAGGACTGAATGAAGTTTGTTTTTTGTTAGATTGGTAAAGAGTTTGAAAGAACATATCAAGATACTTTACATCTTTTCTGATGGCTGCCATAGGCAAAATCCAGTCACACAGAAATGAGATTTCTAAAGTCTCGTATCATTTTGATTATATTCACCACTTTTTCTCCACAATGTGGGTATTTGTTTAACCTTAGTAATCATTATTTTGGGTTGTGAAGAGAAAAGTTCAAAGGGAAGACCGTATATGCATTTCGAGTGCTAAGCCAGCAGAGATAGAGGAAGGTTGTGTTTTGAGAGGTGCTCCTGTGATGAAGGAAGAAGGATCTAAGTCACGATGGGAGTGGACATTACAGTGTATAGAGCAAGAATTGGACAGTTTAGAAAAGTAAAATTGGTGAATAGTAAAAACAGTTTTGGAGATGGTTTTAGCAAGTGTTATAACTTTGTTGTTAGTGATTGGAGGAATTGAGGTAAACCCCGGCCCTGCAGATATAACAACAATGCTGGAAAACGTGACTGAAAAAATGAACAAAATAGAAGGCATGGAACAACGAATAGGTAAACAATTGGAAAAGATGGCAACAGATATCAAAGAAGATGTTAGAGTTGAGGTGCAGGAAGCAAGAAGAGAGGTTGAAATGGTTAAGGAAAGAATGGAAAGATTGGAAGAAAGGGAAAGAAGATTTAATTTAGTGTTCATAGGAGTTAAGGAAAGAAGGTATAAATGGCCAGCAGAAGAAATATTAGAAATAACGAAGGAAAAGCTGGATTTGGAATTGTATAGATGGGAAATTATTGAAGCTTATCGAGTTGGAAGACAACTTGGCAAGAGAGCAATTATAGTGAAATTTGCAACAGCCCAATTAGTACATGAAGTACTTAAAATAGCCAAGAAATTAAAAGGAACAGACATTTTTATTAATAAAGATTTATCACCTAAGAAGAGAAATTTGGTACAAAAAATGAAAGAAGCAAGAGCCCAGGGAAGAAGAGCTTATATTAGAAATTTCCAATTGTGGTTTGACAGAGAAAAAACATCGCATCTGGACAAGAAGGAGCTAAGAGAACCCCAATCAGGCACAGAGGAAATTACTCAGCAGATGTCAACGCCAACTTTAGGAAGTACAACAGGAAGATCAAAGTCCAAGCAAAAAGGAATGGATGTGGGTGAAGACAGGGAAAGTGTGTGTTTGAACCGAAATCCGCCTGTCAGCATGGATATGAGAACGGCATATGCAGATAGGACATCATCCAACATCCTTACGAGAGAAGTAACAGCTGACAAAGTAATGATGTCAACAGAGGAAGCAACAAGAGGAGGAGCCACTGGAGTGACGTCACCCAAGAAAATAGTGTCACTGAGAAGAGGGGAAGTAATAGCAGCACGTAATTTGGCTTCGAAGGGAAAGAAGGCGTGGCAACAGAGTAGCGGGGAGAATACAGAAGGGGAAGAAGACAGCATTATATCATCCGAACATGGCAGCATTCTAGTTTTAGACAGAAATAAAGCGATTCCTTCCGGAGAAGGGATACAATTAAGGAGTAAAAGAACACTAGAAACATTTAGATTTAGATCAGGCTCACAATAGGGAAGGGAGAATATAAGGAGGCTTGAATTCTGGAATTGTGAGGGAGTTAAAAAACAAAATATATGCGGGGAGTTTAAATCAATTATTGACGAAACTTGATTATCTCGCGGTAGCTGAAACATGGTTAAAAGAGGACCAGGTTTACGTAAAGGATTTTGATTTTGTAGGGATAAAAGGAGTTAAGGTAGCAAGAAAGGGGAGGGCATCTGTAGGCATAGGCTTTTTTGTAAAGAAGACGTTAAGTAAAGGAGTTAAAAAACTTGGTCAAGGAGAAAAGAAATACTATGGATTGTATTAGAGGAGAAACAAATAGTTGAAAATGTTATATGTGTATGTGTAGTATACAATCCTCCTCTTCCTTCGCGCTTTCATAATCCGGACCTCCTTAAACACCTAGAGATAGAAATAGAAAATTTAAAGGAGAGATATGGTAATTCTGAGATTATATTAATGGGAGATTTTAACATTAGGATTGGCGAAAATGATGTTGGAGGGAATAGCTGGATGAGTAATGATACATTAGAGAAACCTGAGAAGATATGATACAGCAAAGATAAGATAGCTGATAAAGGGTATATGAAATTTATAGAATTCTGTGAATTGAATGCCTTTGATATTTTGAATGGGAAATATGGAGAAGATGTGAATGGAGAATATACGTATGTTAGTAATAATGGTCAAAGTGTGATTGATTATGTATTATGGCCAATTAATATGGGGTATATTTTAAGTAATTTTAAGGTACTAAATTTAAGTTACAACAGTGGACATTTTCCATTGATAGTAGACATAAAAACACACACAGAGCAAATAGTCTATAATTTAAGGGAGGAAAAGTGTAACATAGAAGAATACAGTAGATACAAATGGAAGGAAGAGTATTGCAATAAATTTAGGCAGACACTAAACTCTAATTATGGCCAGATATGTCAGTGTGGAATAAGTTTTATGATAAAGGAACAAGAAATTGAAAGTGCTATGGATATCTTAAATATCATTATGCTAAGGGCTGGGAAGGAAATGAAAATGAGAAAGAAGGTTTACAAAAGAGATGAGGGCTGGTTTGATGAAGAATGTAGAGTAACTAAAAGACAAATCAAACAGCTGCTCATAAAGTGGAGGGAATTAGGATACATAGAATTAAAGAAAGAGTATATGCAAGGGAAGGATTTATATAATTCATTACTGAAACAAAAGAAAACAAGATGGATGAAAAAATATGAAAGTAATTTGATACGAATCCTAAATGCAAATAATGCAAATGAGATATGGAAGGTTATGAAATCAATGTATAATAAATATATAACAAAACCAAGTATAAAACCAGGAGAATAGATGGAATATTTTAAAAATTTGTATGGGGAGAAAAAGAGTAAAAATGAGATAGGAAATTGGGAAATAGGTAATAACTATGTAGATATACTCGATGATATAATAAGAAGTGAAGAAATAGTTCAACAGGTGAAAATAATGAAGAGAAATAAAGCAACGGGAATAGATGGAATCCCGACAGAGTTCCTTAAGGAATGGTGCACTGAAGTAAACAGAGTTAAGGTTTTAGTAGACTTATTTAACACAATTAAAGTGAAGGGTTTATATACCAGATAAGTGGAGGAAAGCAATCATACATCCAATATACAAAGGCAAGGGCAGTGTTGACAAACCAAACAACTATAGAGGCATTGCATTATTATCAAATGTAGGAAAAAATTTTACTGGTATTATGGCAAGCAGGATACAAACATGGGTTGAATATAATATCCTCTCGGAACTTCAGATGGGCTTTAGAAAAGGGAGGTGGACAGTTGATAATTTATTTATTATAGAAACACTGGTAGATAAATACTTGAAAGACAAAAGAGGAAAGTTATATATGGCTTTTGTGGATTTAGAGAAAGGTTACGATAGGATAGAGCTTCAATTGCTGTGGCATAAGTTGTTGACTAAAGGAGTGAGTAAACAAATGGTGGACACCCTTAGAGCATTATATAAGAAAAATACTTTTTGTATAAGATTGGAGGAAGGGGTTGTAACAAGAGAAATCCAACAAGAGAAAGGCCTTAGACAGGGATGTAAGTTAAGTCCAGTCCTATTCAATTTATATATAGATGTATTAACAGAAATTAGGAGAAATAATAACTCAATGCCAGTAATTAATAATATTCAGATTCCAGGATTACTGTTTGCAGATTATCTAGTTATAGGTGCAATTACAGTGCATGGCTTGAAACAATCCTTGCAAGCATTAAATAATTACTGTAAAGAGTGGAGTTTAAAAGTGAACCAGGACAAGATGCAGATTGTAGTGTTCAAAAAGGGGGAGAAATTGAGCAAGTATGAAAAATGGAAGAATGAGAATGAAAAGGGGTACAGGGTAGTGAGAGAATGTATTTATCTAGGAGTTAAAATTGATAGTGGTGGCAATTGGGAAAAACAAAAGAAATTTGCATTGGCAAAAGGAAAAGGAGCTTTATCAGCTATTAGAAGTTGCAAATACAAAGCACCTAATTATTAGATGGTTAGAAAAAGTGTACAATATGGTGGTTCAGGCAAAAATGCTATATGGGATAGAAGTATGAGGATTAGAAGTCATAGATGAGGTGCATAGGAAATTTTGCAAAGAAATACTTGGGTTACCAAATGCAACTGTTAGGCAGGTAGCACAAATAGAGCTGAGTAGAGTGGCAAGTAAGGGAAAGATTATGGAAAGGGCATTGACATTTTGGCATAGAATATTGAAATTGGAAGAAAGGAATTTGTTAAAGCAGTGTTTAGTATATCAAGAGAAAAGTTTAAAGAACAAGGGATGGGTAGACTGTCTCAGAAATAACCTGGAAAGTAGTGGATTAGGGGAAATTTGGAGAAGAAGAGAAAATAATGTGAATAACTTCCGGAAGTTGGCAAGGAAAAGATTTGAGGATATAGAAATACAAAAAATATTTAGTGAAATAACTGAAAAGAGATCTTTAGTTTTCTATATACCAATGAAAGTCTCATGGGGAAGGGAAAAGTACATTGATGCGACAAATAAAGAGGAGCGAGAAGGTATTGCATGGCTGAAAGCAGGAGTATGAAGATTTAAAGGTTTAAGGAAGAGTATTCCACAAAATCAATGTCCTATATATGGCGGAAATGAAGATATGGAACACATTTTATTTAAATGTAAAGGGACTGAAATTTGGAGAAAAGGGTATGTTAATAAGAAATGGTTTAAAATAGATAGAAATGTAGCAGTAGTTGAAATGTTTCAAAAAGATAGTAAGAAGATTGGACAATTCTTATGCAAAGTGAAAAATAAATGGATATGGACAGTAAATAGACAAAAATGGTGTAATAAACTAGAATTAATAAACTATTGTAAAATATGAGTATGACCGGTAAAGAGCCAGGGCTGAACACCGGTCATATTCACCTGTATAAAGCTTAGCATAAATGAATAAATAAATAAATATGCATTTCTCAACAATACGTCTCAACTAAGTAGCAGAAACTTACTGTAGAATGGTGATTTCAAAATGACATTTGTTTTCAAAAGCTGGTGGCTTGAGTATTATAACTTATAAGAAAACTGTGTTATCAAAATCTCCTGCAAGAAAAAAAGAAATGAGAAGCAGAAATTTCAGCTGTCATATTATAGCAGTTTTACTTATAAAAGATTGATATTGAGTTGCTCCATTTCATTAATGGTTTACGCACTTAATATTTACATAAGGCATGAAACAGGCTCCACTGCCAGTAAAGGAAGCATATTCTGGAAAAGTTGCAGACATCAAAAAGTGGTAAAATACAACCCAAATGAGTTTATCTTTCTACAAAGACATTGTATATTGCCCAATACAGATTGTCATGATCCAGAAATGGTTTTCTGAATCTACAGACTTAGTTTGCTACCTCTCCTTTGATAGTGGAACATTAGGACTTGCATAGAGTAACTGGCAACAATCTATGTGAGGTAAGGTATCAGGCAGAAGAATACAGTAGGTACAAAGGGAAGGAAGCGTATAGCAAAACATTTAGACAGTCTCTAGATCCTAATTATGGGCAGATATGGTAGTGTGAAAAGGTTTATGTCAAAAGAACATGAAATTGAAAGTTATTCTCAATAATATTTTGAAAAGAGCTGTGGAAGAAAGGAGATTGAAAAAGAGGGTTTATAAAAGGAAGAGGGATAGTTGGATGAATGTAGAATAACAAAAAGATAGGTAAAATAGTAACTGGTTAATTGGAGGGAATTAAGAAATGCAGAATCAAAGGAAGAGTATATGCAATGGAGGGAGTCATATAACTCATTACTAGAACAAAAGAAAATAAACTGGAGAAAAAAACATGAAATTAATTTGATAAGGTTTTAAGTGTAAATAATGCAAATAAGGTATGAAAGACTATAAAATTGTATAATAAATATGTAATCAAACCCAGTATACAGCCAGGAAAATGGATGGAATATTTCAAAGAATTATATGGGGAGAATAAAGTGTAGAAGAGAAGAGATGGGAAGTTAAGAGTAATTATGTAGATATATTGGATGGTGAAATAAGGTGTGATGAAATAATAAAACATTAAATTAATGAAGAAGAATAAAGCCAATGGAATAGATGGTATATCAACAGGTTTCTTAAAGAGTGGCGAACTGAAATAGTGTTAAGTTCTCATAGATTTATTTAATGCAATCAAAGTGAAGGGTTATATATGGGATAAGTGGAGGAAAGAAATTATACATCCAATTTACAAAGGCTAGAGGGATGTTGACAAACCAATAATTATAGAGGCATTGCATTATTGTCAAATTATTGCAAACTTTTTACAGGTGTTATGGCAGTTAGGTTCCAAACATGCGTTGAAGGATTTTAGATGGGTTTTCGAACAGGGAGAACAGTTGACTACATATTTATTATAAAAATACTGGTGGACAAGTACTTGAAGGACAGGAGAGGAAAGCTGTACATGGCCTTTGTTGATTTAGAGAAAGCATATGACTGGATAGAGCTGCAATTGTTGTGGCACAAATTATTGGATAAAGGAGTGAGTAAACAAATGGTAGACACCCTCAGAGCATTGTAAAATGAGAATACTTTTTGCATAAAGGTGGTAGAAGAAATCCAGCAAGAAAAAGGCCTTAGACAAGGATGTAAATTAAGTTCGGTCCTATTCAATATATACAAGGTGGTTCACCTGTCCCTTATTCTCTGATTTTATGCAAATTGCAAATTACAGTCTAACCTGAAAACATCATTCCCTAGACCCATCTTCTGCTTGCAAACATTATAGACTTTGGGACTGCATGTTATAGCTAAATAGCAGCATTTTTGGTTAAGGCGCGGTTTTAGTATGAGTTCCAAAATGCTCAATTCAGGTTCAGATATTACCAAAACATTTACAATTTTCCCTCATGCTTTCTTTCTTCCTGATTTGGCACAAAGCTAGATGGGATGTGGGAACATTTTTAACTTGGTTATTTTTTTGTTTTATTGTTCTCTTTATTTATGTTTATACTAACTTTAGCAGACCAGTTATAGGAAGTGCAAATGAAAATGAGGCACATTCATTCAGTTTCTTCTAAATATGCACTTATTATTACAATGTTTTAATACTAACATAGGTCTTAAAGATAATAAAGACCCAAATTATCAAGGTCCCTCTAAAACAAAAAATATACAGAATACCTAGATTGACATTACAATCTGTGCCAAATACATAGGTATTCAGTGATACTTTCAATTGAAAATAAAACTAGGTTTAATCCCTAAAACTTAACAGACTTCTCAATATTCACTAGATAAAGCGTTTCCGACATGAAACTTAGTGATGAAACTTCTTCATTTAGCACAGCAGCTGTTCGAAATGATACCTTCTTCATTGAAACAGAGCTGTGCGCGATGTTGCAATGACAACCTGACACATAGTAACATCTGGGGTGTGACAGACCTGTAGGCTTCCCTATTAGTTACTGAAGATGATTAAGATTATGCAGCTGTTGGCTGTACATTGTTTGTTTGTTAGGAAGTAATCAAGTGGCATAAGATCAGGAGATCTGGCAGGCCATGAGACAGGTCCTCACCTACCTATCCATCTTTGAGGATGTGTGCCGTAAAGATAATTTACAATGATCCCGGACTGGTGCAGTGGAGCGAAACCACATCCATAATCTTTCACTTAATGGCACATGCTCCCACAATGGAGGGGGATCGTTTTGGAGGAAGAGAAGGTAGTGTGCTCCCATAAGGTGACCTTCGAAAAATTGTGGTCTGATTAGGTGATCACCCACCATATCATACATAAATTCCCCTCTAGTCCTGAAAACGTGCCTGTCTTACCAAATGAGGGTTATTAACACTCCAGTTGTGGTGATTCACAGTGCCATTGTTTTGAAACCACGATTCATCTGAAAACAGGACTTTGCATAAAAAGACTGTGTCACAGTTCAAACGCGTAATACCCACTGGCAGAAATTTACTCGAGTTTCAAAGTCACGACCATGGATTTCCTGAGTGCAAGTGGTAAGTGTGAAATGTATTATATAGTATTTGCATAACTGATGACCTACTGATGTTGGTGTCTTGTGCAGTGCTAATGTAGGGATTATTTAAGACAGCTTCTAAAAACATCTCTTCATTGTGCCCAAGGTAACTGGTGCCTCTCTAACAGGACCTGTCCTTTCAAATGCTCCTGTTATACGTAAATGTCATTCAGCATTCCGAAAAGTATTGTGTGTAAGTAGTCATCTTTCTGGAAAACGATTTCCATAGATGTGTTTAGCCTGTGATGCATTCTGTAGAGCTTCTCTGTAAATAAGTAGCATGTCAATGTACTCATCACTGCAATGCATTGTGAGTTTACGACTGACTGAGTCTACCTATCTAATGGTCTGTGAGGTTCATAGGAGATAACCTTAGCTGTAGGTATAGCACATACCTCAAGTTTATTTAGTCGCCCTCCATGGTGTAATGGTTATCATGCTAACTTCTTATACCCAAGGTCGCAGGTTCAAACCTGGCAGAGGACACTGGATTTTTTCGGGCATAAAAGTCCTTAGCATGGCTTCCTTCAGAAGGGAAGTAAAGTCGTTGGTACCGTGTCGTAGATTTACAGCACATAAAAGAACCTCAAGCCTGATAGAGAGGTCTCTGAGCAAAATTAAGCGGTCTTTCACGCCCAGTATAGAATGGGATGCTGAGAACCACAGCAGTTAAAGAACGTCCATAAATAAAACGCCATTTATTTACAAGTTTACTTTGTGTATTTGTATCTAATTGGGCATGTATAGACCTAAATTATCTTTCGGTAGTATTTACTAACCCACTGAGGGTTCCAGCTGCCAAAATTTTGTAGAGAACATTCACTAACTATGAAGAACAATCAATAACATGTTAGGTGTTCTGGTATTTTACAATTGTTTTTATTAACATTATATGTTTTGGAAATATCTCTATTATTTAAAGTCTTAGTGAAGATTTTTTTCAAAATAGAGTGAAAATTAATGATCAAAAACTGAAAAACATGTAAAATGAAGTGTCGTTTTTCTTCATTCGTATACCTTTTTGTTTACACCTAAAATTATTAAAGTGACGAACATTGAACTAACTTTGCACCTTGATGGATAATACATAAAGAAGAAAAATGTGCATGCAGACTATGCGACCCGAACCGCCAACATGCTCTGAGGTGATGAGGGAACATGAAATTAACCAGTTGAGCTACAATCACTGCACCCAGTTTTTCCATTAAAACTGGTAGGTATTGCACACATGTCTACCTCTCTGCTTCTGATCTCTCTATAACTGTTGTGTGACTCCTTTTTGTAGCTTAAGCTGTTCATTTAATGTTCATTCATTATGATTTACGTTGCAGTACGTATCTCAGCAATCCTATTGATATAACATTTACTCTAACAGGAGTTATTAAGCGCATGGTTTTGGAATGGATGCAACTATTACTGCTAAAGTCTGTTTTCCTATGAAGAGCAGGCTAGATTTACATGGTTGCCAAATGGTTGACAAGCATGGTAATTATCACCTTGTTGCTTTCAGAGTATGAAGTGCTGCCTATCTCCAAAAATAATAAAGCACAGGTTAACCACCTGGTGTATATCTATGTGTTTTTGTGTGTGTGTGTAAATAGGAAGGAATAACAATTTAATGGCAATAATTAATATCTGGATTACTTTTGTGTAATCTAGTGGTAGGTGCAATTCCAGTTCAATACCTTAGAGGTAAAAGGTCAGTTGTCACATTTTCACCATTTAACAATAGAAAGGAAAACATAATCTTTTCTTTGAAAATATCTCATAATTCATGTATAAATATGTTTATTTTTATTATAGTTGAAATATAATTTCGAAATTGGTTAAAGATATTATATTTTTAATACATAGGGATATAGATTTTGATGGACTTCTGTCCTTATAGCACTAGCCTAAATGGCTAAAAATCAATTATATGTCTAGGTTATAAGGACTTCCAATCTTATACTGCTAACCAAAACATAACAAAACTGTGTATAAACATATCACAACTCAAACCTTGAAGCAGGTACAAAGAATAATCATGCAATAAGGTGTTAATGATATAAGATAATACTCAATATAACAAACTATTTATGGAAGTGACAATTCTCTTAATTCAAAAAATAAAACATAAAAATGATATATTAGCTTATGTAATTTTTCCTTGATATTTATATCACTTATATTTGTTTGAATGAGTACTTTTCATACATTTCCACCTTCTTCACCTTCACGTCCCATATGAGGAATGTTGTCAAAGAAGGCATGGCAAATAGAGTTAACCACTGCTTTAATGCAATCAAATCTTTGTATTTGAGCAGAGAAATAATTTTCATACTAGATCTTAATTACGAAGCATCAGGAGGAAATATACATTCTTTTCTGAGGTGCCTTCTGAAATCTACAGTTTTGAATTTCCCATCTTGAAATGCAGTTTCCCAGGATCAGTTTTCCTTATTTGAAGTCAAACACAAGAAGACTTCACCATTACTTGATTTCTTTCTGGTAATAAGGAGACCATGTCTTCCTTCTGCCAAATTTCCAAAAATTTTTAAATCACTCATCTCCATATTGTAAACTTCAAATGGATTTTTCTGCTTACATGTGTAAATGAACTGAATCCAGTCATGTGGACTGCAAATCTGAAACTGAAGGAGGTTTTTCTTTTTATTTTCAATACTGATGGAATGAGCTACATCCACTTTTATGTGTGTGTTCTCTTAATAGATATTTATGGTTCATTGTTTCAATAGAAGAAGCAGAAACCAACCACATATAAAAGTTGGATCATGTTGATAGTTCTATTTTGACCAGGACAATTTTTAGACCAAACAGTCAATTTACTCACAGTTTATGCATTATCAAAAGCCCATTTATTGAGGCAGGAAGCATGTTCATTATCACCTCTTCCTCCATTTGTTTCATCCCACAAACAGCAGCTAGTTTTATTTTCTGTGACATCAGAAATTATATATTTGAATGTCCATAGTTTGTGCAAGCAGAAACTTTGTGAATCTGTAAGCAATGGTGTGCATGCCCATTTTGTAGATCCACTATTTTGGCTTCATAACCCTCCTTAAATAAGTTATACATAATTGTGAGATTTAAATAACTTCCCAGGTATTTTCTGCTTGTCCGCTCATGGCTGTAATGCCTTGTTCAACTGAATATTCAGGATTTGTTCTTTTATTTGATTGATAACTTCTTTGATTTTCTTTGGTGGAGCTATTTTACTTCTTTGCTCAAGTAAAGTAGATCTGCCACCAGCAAGTTTTCTGTTTTGTTTTACAGCTGTCACAATTTTTTTCTCCTACTGCTAAAGAATCCGGAAAAAATATGTTACAAACTCTCACTTCTGAACTATTAATGTTAAATGTATATATCTTATTATCTTTATGTTGGCCTTTTGCTCAGTTTTGCTTGGTCTCATTCTTGCCACATTAGTTGTCTTCACCAAAGAGGGAACATACTCAGTTTTCTGTGCCCAAGCTTTTCACCAGACCAGAATGAATTGTAGGTCATCTTCTGAAACCTTTATGCAGCAGTTCAAATGACACTTACAATGGGGTTTCATTTTTCTTGCCTGAACAACCTTACCTTTCTTACATATGTAACTTTCCCCCATTTCTATTCTCATTTTCTGCACTGTCAATTCCCACAGGCACTTAAAAATAATGCATTTTCTACCTTTCTGATGCCCACTCAAATGTTCAAATTCATGTTCCTATCCTTCCCTGTAGCTCTCTAAAGAGGCCCCAGATTGTGGTTTGCAGTTGAAACTAGAGATCCCTCACAACTAGAAACTAATCTTCTTTTGCAAAATTTGAGTACTTCACAACAGCTTGTTTTGGGAATAGTAGCTGAACTGGTTGCACTATCTGAAATATCTAACAATATTATTGGATATATAAATACTTGATTTTAGCATTTTTTAAAAGTGGTAACTTAATCATTTCATAAACCTGTTTTATATTGTACAAGTATTTTTTTTAATGTTTTGAGAGATTTCCTGAATAATCCACTCATTCAATTCATCTTGACATAGTTGTGATTCGGAAAAGGAAGCAGCAGTTTCTTCTGTATTAAAAGAATAAACAATTTACTTATACAACAGAGAATTGTGTAAGTTAAAAGTGAAGCTAATTCTAAAATACCTCTTACCAACTGCATTAATTTCATTAATTTACTTTACCTCCAAAGAAGCTGCACAAACAAGCCATCTTTTTTTTCTCCTGGAATACATCACAAGGTACTGTTTTCACTATGAAGTCTTAAAGCAACACACTACTCATTGTTGACTTATCTGAGAAAACGTTCTCAAATGTCAAAATCTCTGTGTCAAAATAACAGATTTATTGGACAACCGACTGTTTAGCTCTAAGATTGACTCAATAAAATGTACAAGGAATACTGGTAAAATGTCTTTAATGGACATCTGATTATTTACCATCGATTGATATGTGGACATGGGATCTTTTACTAATATCTAGAGACCTATGTAGTAATGGACTTGAGGCTATTTACCACTGAAAAGAGAGTAAAAATTTGCATATAGTTCATAAAATAATGATTTAAAAAAAAAAAAATGGACATCCAACCTTTTACCTCTGAGGTACAGAGTTAATGGCTTGAAACAATCATTGCAACAATATTATTGTAAAGAATGGAGACTAAAAGTGAATCAATTCAAAACACAGATAGATCATAGTGTTCAAAAAAGGGAGGAAATTAAGTAAATATGATAAATGGAAGAATGAGACTAAAGAGTATAAATTAGCAAGAGAATGTAATTATTTTGGAGTCAAAATAGATGCTGTTAGCAGATGGGGGGGGAGAGAAATTTGTACTAGAAGTCAGAAGCTGTGAATATAAAGCACCTGATGTGAATATTAAATGGTTAAATATGGCGATTGAGGCAAAAGTGCTGTATGGGATGTAAGTATGGGGATTAGAAGGGGGATGGAAATCATGGATGAGGTGCCCAGGGTGTTTTATTGAGAAATGCTTTGGTTACCAAATGCATGTGTTAGGCAGGTAGCACAAATAGAATTGGGCAGAGAGGCAGTAAGGGGAAGATTATGGAAAGGACTTTGAAATTTTGGCATAGAATCTTAAACTTAGAAGGACAAATTTGTTAAAACTGTGTCTAGAATATCAAGAGGAAAACATAAAATGCTGGATGGGCAAATAGCCTTAGGAATAGCTTGGAAATGAATAGGTTAGTTAAGACATGGAGATAAAGGGAAAATAATGAGAATAATTTCTGGAAGGTGGCAAAGAAGAAATTTGAAGATATAGAGATACAAAAATTATTAAATGAGATAGGCTAAAATATATTGCTAGTCTTTTATTTACCAATGAAAGGTTCATACGGAAGGGAAAAATATATAAACATGACAAACAAAGAGGAGCAGGAAGGCATTGCATGGGTGAGAACAGGAGTATGGAAGCTAAAAGGTCTAAAAAGTGTATTCGAGAAACTTGATGTCTTATATGTGGTGGAAATGAAGATGTGCAACATAAAATATGTATTTAAATGTAAAGGAACTGAAGTTTGGAGAAAAGAGTTTTATCAAAAGGAAATGGTTTAGATGGATAGTAATACTGCCATAGTTGAAATGTTTCATAAAGATAGCAAGAAGATAAGACAATTCTTAAAGAGAAGAAATAAATGGATATGCACAGCAAATATAGTTAAGAACAAAATACAAATGACACAACCAACTATAATTAAGGAACCATTGTAAAATATGAGTAATACTGGTAAAGAGCCAGGGCTGAACACTGATCACATACATCTGTACATAGTAAACTTAAACAAAAATTAATAAAACCTTAAAAACAAAAAAAACAAAAAATAAAATTAATAGTTTGCTACCACAGGTTGCAACCATGCTTCTAAAGGATTTCTAAACATATAGATTTAGTGTAGGTTTTTCATATTACTTTAACTGTTTATACTACTACAGTGACAGAAATGTCCACGTGGAATACCTTAATATTGTCTTCCATATCAAAAATATTAAATTCTACAATTGGGTACTGTATAAGTTGAACAGTATTGCTTTTATTTTGTAATTGAGGCATATGAGGGTTGGAACTTTAATGGTGGCAATTATTTATTTACAATTTATGTAAAAGAGATACACATTAACCAAGTTTTACTGTCCTTCAGAGTAATCAGTAGCATTGTGTACAACATATTACTAGCTATGTGGAGGTTGTAGGATACCTTTAGCAGCGCCTGTTGTGTAAATAGTTTGTATGGAGCAGTCTATGTCTGATGAATCTTTGGAACATTTTTATACGGATGCCCGGAGTGATCATGTCATCTTAACAATCAAGTCAAAGTCACAAAGGTTTGCCACTTCATTGTTGCAACTTTTTTCTCAAAGCTGGTCACCGGTTATATTCCAAAACTGAGCCGTAACACTGCACATTGCCGTCTGCTGTGGAGGATAACACCATCGTAGTTGTACATGGAAAACATCATAACTTTCACATTGCTGGGTTTCTGACCAACTTTCGATCTATCAATTTTCGACTTTTGAGCTTTCTGATCTTCAGTGACACATTCTTTGGAAACCACCTATCATTTTGCACAACAATACTCGGCTGCATACTGCACAAATGAGTTGTTCATTGATGAAGCTGGAAAATGCTGCACCATGCATCATACACCCCAGAATTCAGCCCTTGTGACTTAGACTTGATTTTGAAGATGAAGAACGACTTTGTAACATTTGCTTCAGAACTATGAGATATTTGTCAGGCATAGGCCACTGCATTTGAATTGTCAACTCAACCAGTGCTGCTTAAGGTATGCTATGACTTCCACAATGAGTTGTAATGCTGTTAACTACTTTGAATAACTGTAAAACTTGGTAACATGTATTGCTTTTGTATGAGTTGTAAATAAATAGTTGCCACTATCTAAGTTCCAACCCTAGTATAAAATACATTTTGAAATCAAGAATTATTTATAGTTCTATTCTTTTAAATATAATGTGATTTATGTTTTAAGATTTTATACAAGAACAAGTCATTTCCAAATTCTATTTATTTATATAACAAAATGTTAATTAAAAATTAATTGTGGAATCTTTTGTAGGCAGCCTAATCTAATTTTATAAACATAAAATGCTTTGTATTCCACATGAATATTAAAACATTTAGATTTTTGTCTCTCCTGCAAAATTAGTAAAAAATAATGGAGATTTGTCATTACTTCAGTTATGCATACAACCAGCAAATATTACTGTAGAGTTATGAAATTGTTAATAGCAGTTTTTACAATTTCACATTCATTATTTAAGTCAATGTTACATTAGTTTTAAGGCACAATGTATGATTTTTGTTGATTATTTCAGTTTGAAATATTTATATTAATAATTAAAGAGGAAAATTTGTGTTTGCATGTCCACACCAACTAACTGATTTTTATACTTCTTTACCATTGAAAAACACAATTCCATCTGATGGAGATGGTCTATAAAACACCTAATTCAGTTCATTCATTACTAAAAGATTAAAAAAATTTACAAAGCCCTTGTACTTGAATATAAACATATGGGATTATATGAGCATAAAGGCTTTGACTGATTTTAGTCCAGAATGCTATGGAGTAGAAAATATTTATTGCTCAGAATATGGATTTAAAATAATATAAATGTAAAATTTCCGTCTAACACTCACACATGCACACGCACATGCACACCCGCGCGCACAAGCTGACAATTCTTGGTTAGGATGATTCTTTCTAATGAATAGAAAAAAACTCTTAGTGCTGTTTTGTTGTTTATAAAGCAGTTTTTGAGGAAAAGTGAAAATTGCTTAATATTAGTTCTATTAGAAATGAGAATTTTACAAAACTTAATCATTTTTCACATATTTCTTAGAGTGGGTAATGGAATAAGAAGACACCTGTAAAGATTAGCCTATCCCAGGGTGTGGATGCCCCTGCCCTTTTGAGAGTCCCAGGTCCCACTGGCTTGGTGGGTAATACCTGATAACAGCCCATCCCAGGATAACAAGCTGGATAGAAAAGGTTTAATAGCCATGGAGGAGGCAACTTCTCTAGGGGACAAACATTGCAAAATTGCAGTTCCCTGTCCCCCAGGCAGAGGGGTTTAGCTAGAGGCTGGTAGCTTCTGCTAATAATAAAGTCTTAATCATAAACCTCAGCATATCAAAACATGGAGATTAGTCTGTTAAGAAATATGGCAAGACAAAAGCTAAGAGTTTAGGAATATAAGGTCATTTTAAAATAGAAACTAGACTGTTATAGCCCTGACAGTGAAAGGAGAAGAATTAAACACATGAAAGAAAAGAAAGTGAATATACTAGCTGCTTCCGAAACAAAAAAGTAATTAAAATAAGAGCTGAAGCTTTCCTGACAACGTGTTAACTCTAAATTTTCTTGGGCTTCTAGCCAGGTAAGTACATGGATTGACTCCCAAGTTTCAAGATGTGCATTAATATCTACATCAATAGAATGGTAAAAATAATGGAAGACACTAACAAATGATGGAATAAATCTAGGTAACAATAAATATATTAAAACAATGCTATATGTGGATAACCAAGCTATATTATCAAATATAGAAGATGAATTCTAAAAGAGCAAATTTGATTTTTAAAAATTATGCAAAATATTTAATTTAGAAATATCTACAATTAAGACAGAGGTCATAGCATTCTGAGGAAAAGAACATATTAGATAAAAAAAAAATCTGATGTGATCCATTCACATAACTTTCTCTACATCTCTGTAACAAATTATTGTTAAAAAGCTTATGCTTCTATTTACTTCATGCTAATGAGAAAAAATCTGATGTGTTCCATTCACATGATTTTCTCTACATCTCTGCAACAAATTATTGTTAGAAAGATTGTGCATCTATTTACTTCATGCTAATTGAGAAAAAGTTAGCAGAAATAGTCTTATTACTTGCTTCCTTGTAAGTAGAAGCGCAATAAGGGAATACCATAGGTTAAAGTGGTAGTCAAAAGTTGGTTGCTATGTGACTGAACTTCCTTTGTTTGTATGGGCAGGAGTTGACAAATTCCTGTATGAGAAAAGTATGTTTTTCAAAGCTGAGGTATATCTAAAAAATGATCAACTCCTCGAAAAAAAAAGCATATAATAAAAAGTGTGTTTTAATGTGCTCTATATTTTTTGTGTGGTAAGTTTTTGTCGAACTCTTATGGTTTAGCAGTTATGCAAAATTTCGTAAAATTCATCCAGAATAAAGTAGTCTTCAGAGGCTATTACCAGAAAATTCAAGATATACATTTTATTTATCAGGTAAATATCTTTAATATACAATATTTTAATCAAAATCGTTAGAGCCATTTTTAAGAAAATAAACATTTTCAAAAAAAGTTCCATGTAAAAGGTAGTTGGGGGTGGGGGGATTTTCTTGAAAATCTTTGTGTCGCATCCTCGGAAGATACCAAATTTAAATACCAAGTTTGGTTTTCAACAGTCTTCTCGTTTTTGAGCTATGCTACCCACACACATACACACAGATGGACACCCACATGGACATTTTTCTAAAAATGTTTTTTTTTTATTCAGGGAGTCTCAAAACATGTATTTCTGTTGAAATCTCGGTATCAAATTTTTGGGTGCATTACAATACCTACAAGGGATGACCAGCTCTTTCAGTGTGACAATGGTGTCCATGCATGCAACCTTTTCTCATGTTCGCTGAGGCACACAGTAGCGAGAGCTGGAATGTGAGTTATTGCAGTTGGAGACCATGTGCAAACATCATCAGGAAGTGCATCACAGCTGTAACCAGAGCCAAGGTATCATGTCATCAGAATTTCTTTTAACCTTGGTAATTCTCACTGATATTTAAGAGATCATGTTGCCTCTATCTTAATCATTACAAACCATTGAAATTGATATATTTTCTGCAGTATAGCTTATGAATATGACACAGCCATTCTGCAAAGGCAACATAACTTAGCATGGATGCATTCAAAAAACTTTTCAATACGTCTGAAGCCTTCCAAATGAAATTGGTACTGAAATCAGAGCCTGCAGAATTACTGGCCTTCAAACAAATACATTGAATATACTGACTCATTCTATTGAAGAGTCTTGCCAACTTACAATATATACTTCTTTTCTAGATTATTTGTTAAATTAAATATCCTGGTTCCCTAAAGTACAGCTGCAAAGAATCAGAGAATTGCAAAAGCTCCTGCCCCATAACTTCAGTGAGAAGATATTTAAAATGGTTTTTAAAGTATTGAGGTATATGAAGAGGACCTTCCTCATTTGATAGGAGAACAAACAATTTGTCAAGCAATGAGAAAACTGTATGCCAAAGTCTCCAGCAGAGGCCTACAAAACACCATTGACACTGCTAAATATTAGAACTCAGTGTCAACTGTTGAGTATGTTTCCTGTGCTTACTACCATTACCAAGCAATCCTTCTCCACCTTGCGCCGTTTAAAAACACATCTTCAGAGAAGAATGAGAAAATAATTTTTTTAATAAACTAGCTTTAATGCATATTCATTAAGATGTGTCAAAAGTAAACATTAATGGTGTACTGCATTAACTACAGCAGGAAACAAAATAAAACTATCACTATTATACATGTAATTTTTTTCTTGCTATTTTCATGTTAACCTGTAAATTAAAATTACAATTATATTTCTTACAGGTATTGATAATTTTAATTGTTTCTCACAGAAACCATGTGTAGGACAGAGTTGGATAGGTAGAGTCAGACTGAAAAATTCAATGCCATAGCAGGGATTTGAACCACAGAGCTCATGGTCTCTAGCCGGTTGCTCTACCACTGAGCTACCATGGCAACATGCCAGCCTAGCATTGAATTTTTCAACTGACTCGCATGTTTCCCAGTAAACCACAAGATGATCTCAAATTATTTTGAATGACAATCCCAATGGCGACATATAATGTTGCATGTACTTTAAATCCCAGGATTCATAGTATAGCCAACTATAATGGACAATTGTGATAATTTTAATTGTTTTCTCACAGAAACCATGTGTAGGACAGGAGTTGGATAGGCAGAGTCAGACTGAAAAATTCTATGCCATAGCCAGGATTTGAACAGTGAATTTCCTGGTCTCTAGCTATGGCATTGAATTTTTCAGTCGGGCCTCCCCATACCCCACTAATAACATATTTCCAGCCGTGAAATAGAGATTGTTTTGGCGGCAGAGTGCAGCTTGCCTTGGCCAAATGATTTGCAGTTTTTCTTTGCTTTATATATCATTCAAAATTTATGTAAACTGTCCGTGAGAGTTGACAGATATTCATGATTTAAAAATTGCTGCATGAGAATATGAAATTCTAAGACTTACAAACAAACGGTGTTAAATATAATGTTAAACCTTAAAACCTATTTTCTCGTGTTTTTATTTTTCAGCGTTTTCAAAACTTCAAATTGTTCCACATTATGCAGTTTATGTCCTATCTGCTTCAAATTTTCATCACAGACTCAGAGAATATTAATAAAAAGAGTTGGCATATGATTTTTTTTACAAATGAAAATTACCTGATACATTGCACAATCAATATAACAACAAACATAAATTATAGTAAAATAATAATATTTAAAGGTTTAAACATTTTTTCTGAAGCAACCAGAAGAGTAACAAAAATCTATATGCCAATTTTATTTACATGCATGAAACAAATGTACTAATATTTTTGGTTTTCCAAAAAGTAATTTATGCATCGTGCACAACTTCTAATGAATTGGCATAATAAAAACATTTAATTATTTTTTAAATCCAAAATGATTAAAGATATCTGCATGAAACCCAAATCCTATGGACAATTGTATCACAGCAGTATGTAAAAAAAAATTCAGATTGCTTGAAAAATGCAAGATTTGGAAATTTCAGTTTAGGTTACGCTTAAATGCTCATTTCAGCTTGGTGTAATAATATATTTATAAAAATCTGTCAAATTTACTTTAGGTCTTTTATTTCTGGTTCTCTAAACTATTTATCTTGCTTTTACAAAGCATTAAGGGTTAAACTCTTATTATATAGTTTCATATTTATTACTGTAATTACTCTTTTTAGATTCAATTTTTGCTGGACATTAAACATGTCAGGCTCACTGCCTCTGCTTACAGCTTACATTTATGGATCTGGTAGCATTGTCCTTTAAGCCTGATAGTTCTCTCAGTGGTTGCAAGTTCTCTAAGCAGAGTTTTCCTAGTATTCTCCTAGTATCTCTTGTGAATATTTGGAAGCTTTTCGATACCAATTTCTGAAAGATATCACTGCAGTTCCTGTGTTGTTGAAAAATCTGTGATGACTGGTTGTAATGGCATATTCTGCTGTAACAGATTTTTCAGATCAGTTTAGCCAGTATGTGTCTCCTTTCTGTTGAGTTAATGGCAGAAAGGTCATTTTATATCAGAGACCAAGTACTATTAAAATAATAAATAAATATAAATATACAGTCAAACATGCTTTATACATAACCCAGTTCTAAGTAATCCATACATTTTTGCAGGTCCTGGCAAAATGTAATCTAAAAATGTGTTAATAGAACGTTATTTAAATGTAATTCGCTGTTACACATATTAAATTTCAGTCAAATACAACTTGAGTTTGTCATAATTAGCGAGCAGCTCATTAAAGACATTTGCTGGTAGAGCCAGTAGCTTTTAGTACGACAATATCGTAGTAACAAATGAGAAGTAAAGATAAAAGGTTTTGGTATTTGGTGTTTACTGTTGAGCAGCATTTTGTCTTTCAGTTCTCAGTTGCTTTTAATCAGCCATAGAGAACAGAAAAACGATGTGTTATACACTAGGTCAGAAAGTAAAATTTATATGAGAGGTCGAGTTAATCCAATAAAACCAAAATTGCTTCAGACTTTGGAATTGCTTATGCCACACTATGTACGGTCATCATGAACAGAAATGTTATTTTGAAAGAGTTTATAAAATTAGGTGCAAAATCAACAAAATGCAGCTGTCTGTAGGAAGGGAGATATGCTGATTTGGAAATGGCACTTTTCAGATGGTTCCAGCCGAAATAGGCTGCAGCTCTACCAATCAGAGGTAGCATGCTGAAAGCAAAAGTGATAGATTTATGAGGGCTGTCCCAGAAGTACCTGAACTAACAAAGAAAGCACAAAAATTTTGGGGAAAAATATCTTTATTTCTCTACGTAGTCTTCTTTCAACTCAATACACTTTTCTCAGCAATGTTTGATACTCTGTTTATAGTGAGAACTATCAAGGTCTGCAAAATAGTCATCAGCTGCAGACTCCGCCTCTTCATTATTGACATTTTCTATCTTCAAGCTATTTTTTCAAGTTTGGAAACAGAAAATAATCAGAGGGGACTAAATCTGTTGAATAGAGTGCATGAGGAAGCAATTCAAAATTTAACTCATTGATTTTGGCCACGGTGAAAATGGATGTGTGAATTGGTGCATTGTCTTGATGAAACAAAACTTTCTTTTTCGTTAAATGCAGCCATTTATGCTCAATTTCATCACTCAAATACTGTAACAAGTTTGCATAATACTCACCATTAATTACGTTTCCTCTTTTGAGATAATTAAAATTATCTTGCATGCATCCCAGAAATCTGATGCCTTGACCATGTAATTGTCTTTGCCTTCTTTGGAGTTGATTCTCCCTTTCCAGTCCACTGTTTTGATTGTTCCTTCATCTCAGGTGTGAAGTGATGGATCCAGATTTCATCCATTGTTATGAATTGACACAAAAACTCAGCTTTATTGCAGTAAAACATTGCCAAACACTCGACTGAAACACCCTCATGATGCTGATTTTGTTCTATTGTGAGCAAATATGGCACCCACCTTGCTCACAATTTTCTGATATCCAAACTTTCAGTCAGCATGCGAGGTACAGAACTTTTTGAAATGCCTGCAATGTCTGCTAGCTCGCGCACTTTCAGTCAAAGGTCATTCAATACCATTTTGTAGATTTTCTTTACAATTTCTGGACTGGTATCCTCATTTGGCTGACCACTGCGATGTTTGTCTTATCAGCTCATACGGCCGCACTTAAACTCTGCCACCCAATATTGCACTGTTGTAAACAAAGGAACAGACTCCCCCAAAATAGAATCCAGCTCAGCTTTAATATTAGCTGGACTAAGATCTTTCAAATGAAAGTGTTGTATCACATAATGATGACCAGTTTTATCCACGTTTAAAAATTTGTTGAGGGCATTCACTAATGATAGCTCCAAACAAATGCTAAACAATGTAAAATCAAACTTAAGCTTTCTAAGATTGGTACCTTTTACCATTGTCGTTGTTTGAAACAACTGCTATCTATACGTCAGGTACTTTTGGGACAGCCTTCATAGCTAAAATAATCAACATCAAGTTGATTTTAAGGCTTTATCAGGATGGTTGCTAGGATTTAAAGATAATCATGGAATCACAGGAAAAACAATTTGTGGCAAGTCAAATGCTGTGAATGACATCATGGTGCAACATTTGAAGGAAGAGGTTCTACCAGGAACCATAAGCGATTATCAGCCTCAAAACATCTACAACTGTGACGAGACTGGATTATTCTAAAATCTCCTTCCCAGGAAGATATTAACTGAAAAGGGTGACTCATGAGTGTGAAAAAAAAATCTGCAGAATATGAATTCAATAGGAATTCTTGGATGACTATCATTTTAATGGAACAGGGGTTAAAGACTGGACATTAAAATGAAAAAGAAACAAACAGATCCTTCTTTTTATGGATCCATGTGCAACACATCCATCTCAAATAAGTTTGGAAAATGTGGAATTTTTCCCTCCTAACTGTACCAGACATCTACAGCCACTTGATTTGGGTATCATTGCAAACTTAAAAGTTCATTATAAAAATGTAATAACACTGACTGATGCAGAAAATGAAAATCTCGCCATTAACTTACTATAAGCCATGAAAAATGTTTCAGATGTCTGGAAGCAGGAGTTATCCTCCTTAATCAAACACTGTTTCTTTAAATCTGATATCTTACAGGAAGAGGCTGCCTGATGGTGATGGTACCAGTAGATGAAGTTTTGTCTATAAATAAGCTAGCTCTACCTGAGGGTGCAAATTCCAATACCTTTGTGCAATTTGATAACAATTTAGCTGTGTGTGGGGAACTAAATGATATTATTGCTGATGTGTGCCAAAAGCATGGTGCTGATCAAGAAAGCAGACCAGCTGCAAGTGACACTGATAATGCAGATGACAACTCAAATCTTGAAATACCTAAAGTGAAAGAAGTGTTAAGTGCAATAAATATGTGTAGGTGTTACATTAGTGCAAAAAGTTATAGTGAAAAAGCTCTGAAAAGTGAAACAAGCCAAATAAACTGATTTCTTTAAAGCAGGACCAAGTTCGAAATAATTTTTCTTCATACACATCTTTGTTGTTTGTAAAATTTTACATGTACGCCCACTGTATTGCTTTTCTTTTTAAAAAAAATAAAATTATGTATTTTAAAAATATCATTTGTAAGTAATTCTGAGTTAGAAGTAATCTTCCCATTTCCCCTTCATATAAATATAAATCAGGTACAACTGTGCTCACACACACACACACACATACATATAGGAGCATTACCAATATAAATTCATACAACTTATTTTTCTATCTACTTCATTTTAATTGAGTTAACTTTTGCAGAAATAACTAAACAGCAAATATTTAATTACTGGATGCTTATTATTAGACATAAGATTCCATACTTGATGCAAGCAGTTAGAGAAACTTGACAGTACTTAAAAAGAATGACAAAGCCTAGAACAATTCAGACAATTGTCGGTAGAGTACAAGCCTGCCATGTGAGGGGTCCCGTGTTCAATACCTGACTGTTTGGTGGTAATTCCATGCAAGGAGAGAAACTTGACAGTACTTAAAAAGAATGACAAAGCTTAGAACAATTCAGACAATTGTCGGTAGAGTACAAGCCTGCCATGTGAGGGGTCCCGTGTTCAATACCTGACTGTCTGGTGGTAATTCCATGCAAGGAATGCCATGTTCAGCACCTGACTTTTGGTAGTAATTTTTTCTCACCTAGATTGTCTATCCTTCACAGATTCTGGAAGTATGAATGAGAGTATTAACTTGGTGTAATCTAACATGGAAGAAAGAAAACAAAACAAACAAAAAAAAAGAAAAAAAAGAAAGAGAAACCCAACTGAAAATCTGCAGTACTTTAAAAGAATAACAAAGCATAGATTATTTCAGACTATTGTCAGTAGAGTACATACCTGTTGTGCAAGGGCTCCCTGGTTCGATTCCTGGCTGTGTGGTGAGAACTTTTTCTCTAGCCAAGATTATTCTCTATCCTTCCCACAGTCTGGAAGTATGAGTGAAATATGAACTTGTGACAGATATAGCATATAACAAGGAAGAAAGAAAAGAAAAAAAGAAGAAAAACATAAAGAAACCCAACTGAAAATATAACCATCCAGTTAAAGGCTGGATAAAAATGCAGGGAGGGGGGGGGGGGGGCAATAATCACAAATAAAAAGTTATTTCAATTAAGTTGCATGTTTTAAATAGACCTACCTTTTCTTTTAGTATATTTTTGCCTATATGAGAACTTTACAGGCTTTTGCCAGAAAATTTAAGATATTTTATTTGTCATGTAAATGTTGTTATGCTCGGCCCTAATGTGATGCATTACACTCACATGACTTTCTTTAGCTGTTTGGCAAACTTCACATGAGATTATTCTTCTTTCTACACCATGCTAATCGAGATAACCATTAGCAGAATGTTCTTATTACTTAGTTCCTTGCGAGTAGAAAGTAACTAAGGGAATACACTAGGCTAAACTGATAGTCAAATGTTTTAAAAGCTGTCGTTATGCGATTGTGATTGCAAATCTCTTCTTTGCTTGGCCAGGAGTAGAACAAAAGAAAAATGAACAAAGTACCTACTTAACAACTGACAGCAATAACAAGGAGTATCTTGTAAATGGTTACCTCCACAACAAAAATGTAAAGGGCATAAATTGTGTGTTTTGACAAGATCTATGTGCATTTTTTGTGCAGTTTAGCAGTTAAGCAAAACTCGGCAAAATTCTTCCAGAATAAAGAGGTCTTCAGAGGCTATTCCCAGAAAATTCAAGATATACATTTTATTTGGGCTGTAAATATCTTTAATGCACATCATTTTAATCAAAATCGTTAGCCATTTTAGAGAAAATAGAATATTTTGAAAATTTTTCCATGTGAAGATAGTTTGTGGTGGGGGGATTTTTTTGAAAATCTTCATGTTGCATCCTTGGAAGATACTAAACCTAAATACCAAGTTTGGTATTTAATGGCCTTTTTGTTTTTGAGCTATGCTGCCCCACCCTCACACGCACACACACACGCACACACACACACACTCACTCACGCACATAGACTTTTTTCTAAAAATGCTGTTTTTGGATTTAGGGAAGATCCCAAAAAATATATTTCCGGTGAAATCTTGATATCAAATTTTTGGGTGCAATACAATACCTTCTCTGTCCACTATGTACATTGTACATACAGGATTTGAGTAAGTAATAAAACACTGAAATAATTTAACTTGTGGAAGATACAAATAATTATAATGCACACAGGATGGATCAACACAGGGATAAAGGCACAAAGTAGATGAACTTTGTTAAAGTTAAAATCAACCAAATCCAACACGTTTACTTTGTAAATGGACACAATGTTCACAAATTAAAATACAATTTATAAATTGCACAACTTTTGAATAAATATGCTTGCACAAAATTACAAAAATGAATCTATAATGCTTTAGCTTTTTTTTGTCCAAATAAGCAAGGTTAATGCTTCTCTGGTTGCGAGTAATGTTGAAAATTTAGACAAGCCGAAATATGCTCATCATAGACTTATGGCCAACCCGAAGCTGTTATCCCCCCTCCTGGAAGAACTGAATTGAATACATGCTAGTCAGGTAGATCTTGCCTTCTGTCTGCCAAGTGTGTCTGGGCATGCGCAACTTGAAGCTGGCTCTGCCCAATTCCAAGGATAAGACTTTCTTGAAGCTTCTCCATGGGGATTGCAATACTGCTAGTGCTTTGGCTTGAATTATCCCATACTGATGCCAAAGTCAATGTAAATGATATGTAGTTGTAATGTCACGTTACAATGTCTTAGTGATATTTAAACTAAAATCGTTAGAGCTGTTTTTGAGAAAACAAAACAATTTTTAATGTTCTATGCAAAGGATAATTAGGACATGAAAACCAAGTATACATGCATAACTCTGCATTCACTCTTTGGTTGATAAAGCTTTGAACCACACAGAATTGTTCACAGCAGAAATGGTCTCATTTTCAGGGGCACATTTTTAATTATACAGGTACATAATGGAAGCAGAAAAAAACTTTCTTTTTGTATAGATAAACTATGAAGATAGTAATTATATTCTGTTATCATTTGTAAAGAGTGGCAATTATAATAGAACAAGTCATATACACAAAATCAAGTGTAAAATTAACAAATAATAAGCAAGTATATGAGATAATTTACTTTTGTTTGGGTTCTGGTAGAGGTTTCTGCTCTTGGAAAGATGATGAACCTAAATACCAAGTTTGGTATATATCAGACTTTATACCAAGTTTGGTATATATCAGACTTTTCATTTTTGAATTATGATGTACATAATTTAGAAGTCAATTCAAAAGGCAAGTGTTTGTATATGAACAAACACATAGACTTTTTTCTAAAAATATCTTTTTTGGATTCAAACTATGTGTACTCTTTATATCAAGCTTTGGTTGGGATGCAATACCTTTTCTACCTACCGTATATGTGGTAGAGAAAGTAGAGAAGGATTAAAAAGCAAGTTAACCATCCAAAGTAGAAGAAGATGCATCAAATTATTGTTTCAGAAGTTTTTTCCCCTGAGTATAATTACTTTCTCTACTTAGTATGTAGTACTAGATAAGGTATTGCACTCTACCCAAAAATTCAACACCAAGATTTCACTGGAAATATGCATTTTAGGGCCTCTTGTATAAAAAAAAAACAGTTTTAGAAAGAAGTCTGTGTATGCACATACATGAACATAACTGAAAAACAAAAGGTTTATAAAATGCCTAACTTGGTTTATAAGTTTTGCATCTTCCACGAATGCAAATAAAGATTTTTGAGGAAAATCGCCCCCCCCCCCATCCCAAACTTTAAATGGAAAAAAATTGGAAAATTTTGATTTTCTCAAAAATGGCTTTGATTAAATACTGTATATTAAAGATATTTACATTATAAACAAAACATATGTCATGAATTTTCTGAGAATAGCCTCTGATGACCTACATTGTGGAATACTTTTTCATAACTGGTAAACCATAAGAGATAGAGAAAAATACACTTCACAAAAAATGTCAATCAAGTTAAAACACACTTTTTTTGTGGAGCTGACCATTTCCAAGATTTTCCTTGTAATTGGTTTCACTTTCAAAATACTTAAAGTGTTCTTATATGGGAATTGGTCAACTGCTGGGCATGCAAAGAAATGAATTTCAATCACATGGCAACCAGTTTTAAAGGTTCAATCCAATTAGCTGCCAATATAAATGCAGGTCATCTGTTAATAATACTTTTACGATTAATGAAATGATTAATACGTTTAATACGTAAGGACCAACATTTGATTTGCACTCAAGTATTGAATTACCTTCACTATTGCTTCAGCCTAGTGTACTCCCTTATTGCCCTTCTGCATACAAAGGTGAAAGTAATAAGACCATTTTTGGTAATATGTATTTCCATTAGCATGATAGAAGATTAAGTTTTTCACTATGATTTGTTACAGAGATATAGAGAAACTCGTGTAAATGGAACACAGAGATTTTTTGTTTTTTCGTTTATTTTTTATGCTAAAGTAAGGGCAAATCAGGAATTGCTTTTAGTTTCTGAATGATATTTTTCCTGGTATCTGGGTTTGTTGTGTTAAATTGGGCAGCTTGGTTGAAGGACAGAGTAACTTACATTGTTATCCCAAGTATAACAAGTTGTGCTTTGCCAAAAATTGATACTAGTTTTAAATGAAATGTTAATTAAATGGAACTCAAGCTATGTGCAAATGTATAAAAAGGCCTAATTACATACATTTTTGAAAAGGCAATGTGACAAATGATGTCATCCATAAATTAAATTTTAACTGTTGTATTTTAAAAGTAAAACAATTTCATCATTTCAATATCAAGTATTGAATAAAATGTAAAAGATCAGCTCGTAAACACTTCATGAAATTTACAATAAACAGTAATCAATGTAAATGCATGCCTTAGTTTTGTTCCATCCACTTGTGAATGTAATGGATGTGCTTCTTCTTTTTTAGAACTAGCTTTTTCTGGAAGCTCAAAACTTGCAATGACACAAGCTACAGAACCTAAGCATCCACCATTATTTCTTGAAATATAGTGACAATTTTGTAAAACTGCTAATAAAACAAAAATAGTCTCCTGGTTAATGATGTAGGTTTCTTAGGATTCAATGAATTTGTTTGAAATGTACTTGGAACATTTTTCATTTTTCTTTAATTATCCTTACAAAAGGCCAGAAAGAAAAGAATGAAGTTTTATTGAAGGAAACTGTTCTTAAGGGAGCCATAAGAGGTGGTTGTACTTAATGAATAATTCAAACAGTAACTTTGAAGTAGGTAATGTAAATTTAAGGACATATTAGTATGTAGAATTGTTTTCTACTAGAAAGCAAAACAAGCAGCTTAAAAAACATATATCCAGTTCTGTTAACTATGTTTTAAGATTTTTGTAGAATGAAAATTTAAAATGACTTAACAATTTGAGATGCGCACATTAAGAGCAAACACACTAGGATATAAAATGTAAGTCACCAAATTTCCTCTTTGAGATGAGTAAGCTAGCCTAGTTTCACTGTTAGGTTAAGTTGCATATCCCGCAACAACCCTATGCCTCTTTAAGTCAGTATTCAAATGGAGATTAGAATACAAAAAAATACTTAAGGATTGAAAACCTCATTCACTCGAGTATCAACTTAGGTACTTGAGCAAGCACTCTTAACTACCTCTATGGATTAGTCAAAAAGCAGGTCCACTAAACCAGAAAGGGAACCGAATGAAAATCGAGCATTGTGACAATGCAAGTTCACCCTCATGATGGATTGCGGATCATTCATTATGTTACTGTAAATCACAAAATGAACAGAGGCCTAAAGTAATTAACAGGAGATTCTTTTCTTTTTCAGGATCAACAAAATTCAGACAAAAATGGAAGTTCTAAGAACATCAGACTTAAAGAATGTGATCCGTTTTCCAAAAGGACCAGATGGAACAAAAGGTTTTAATTTACGAAGGTAGTGGCAGTGGTTCAGCCTACTAGACCAAGTTTTGAATAAGTGGGACAAGAAGCGCAGATTTGATTAATGCCATTTTGGTCTAGTAGTGTTGTGAACAATGCAGTGCTGTAGCCTCTTGAGAGGTGAATCAATCGTCCATTTCAAAAAACGAGAGCTTTGTGTGTGGTGGGTGATATGGCAATTACTGATTAAGACAGATGTAGTGCCATATTGGTAATGTTACCGTGATACGAGTTTTCTTTTCCTTACTTTTTTTTTTTTTATTTTAACTTTAATGGTCTTTGCTTGGTATGTGTGACTATTGACCATATTCCTCAGTGTGGACGAAAATAATAAGAGTAATAATCATCTGCCTGATTGTAGTTAATGCAAAGGTGGACATTAACAAACTACGTCAAGATTATCCTTTATCATTTTTATAACTTCATTTGCTGTAGGTTCTTTTCTTCAAACCCTGCCAGTGTTTTTGCATGTACATATATTTTATACCTTTAAAACAATGGCATGGGGTGTTTTTTTAGATAAAAGTTTTGTAGGACTAACTCCAACCAAGTGAGTGAAATAAACGATTTGGTTTTAAATAATGATCACAAAACTGAAACATAATCTTGCCTCGGATGCATTTTGAATGCTCTGTGCTATTTTTATTTAATTGTAATGTAAACTGATGAATGGCATACAGCCTTCAGATTGGACAATTTTAAGAACAGGTGTGAATGTTTTTAAAATAACTGTTATTAAAGAGAGAACTGTGAAGGAAGAAATTTAACCGTCATGTTTTCAGACATTCTATAAATTATTTTTAAAGTAAAAAAAAAAAAAAAAGAAAAAAAAAAGGAGAAAAAGTAGACTTTCTCTGATCTGTGCTTTGTACATTGTTTTTATTGTAAACATTTTGGTTGCAGCTAAAATGTAAATATCTTCCTGATTTTTGAAGCTAAGGGCCATCCACAGTAAAAGTTATCAACATAGATAAGTTACAAGTAACTTAAGGTAAAATCAGTGTATGTTACATAGTTTATTATGAAAATGGAAACCCAAGCAATAACCAATTAGAGACTGAAACAGGAAGTAACCCACAATTAAACACAGTTACAGTAAAAGAAAGAATGCGGTTACAATAAACAAGAACTACTTGTAATAACAATACTTTTTTTGGAAATTCAAGTTCACACTTAATCTGTAACTTGCGGGGTATTGGCAATTGCCATATGCTGTTTGATTGGTTTGATATTAAAATAAACTAAAAGCCTGGGGTTTTCAAACCTATGTTTATGCACAAACTATGAAAGGTTGCCTTTATGTCTATGTGATGCATTGTGAGTGGGTTCATTGCATTACACAATACTAAACTTTTATATATGAGCTGCAATAATGCATAATTTTTATTGTGAATGTCCTTTATCCTTGGAACATCAGTGCAGTGGTATTTAACTTCAAATGTACTGCTATTTCAGACCATTATTACTACTAGCCCTATGGTATGTACGCACTAGCAGAAAGGATTGCAGTTAGTGTACTAATAATGCTTGTTATTTATGTTATATTATTACAATGATTTATTAAAACGTCTCTGAAATAATCACATTTTCAGATCAGGATCTCATAAATCATAGAATAACCAAAAGAGTGTTTACTAAATACATGGAGGCACATGGAGGGTATACAGTGAGGCAAACCTAGGAGGGAAAAGAAATGGCAAATGAAACAAAACATTGACAAAAACAAAAATATAATTAAGATGTACACAGATACTGACTTCAAAATTGTAATTGTTCTAACAAATAACATTTAAGTTTTGAATTCTGGCTGTCTTTAATATGTGAATATGCATGGGCCTTTAGAACTAATATTAAACTGTTTAACTAAGAAAATCAGCATACATGAAACTTGAATCAGTCTTCGTAAATGAATGCCATAAGAACTAATGCAGCCTTCTTGCTAGTGTGTATACATTACTGATTAGAACAAAAATATCATATAACCAGGTTTCTAAAATTCATATCAGTGTATAAGAGTAGATTAAGTTTTTGATGGCTGTAATCTGTGTGTGTTTTAGCCCAAAGAACACCAATAAAAGTCTGGTAAAAATTCAAATTATACAGAATTTACCAGGTGCCTCATTAAGGGAACAACTAACAGTCAACCGTGAATAGAGTAGAATATCTCCAACATAATTACAGCTGCTGCATACAGAAATTAATAATGTGGATGTTTATGTGAAGAGAAGAAATGTTAATAATAATTTTTCCTTAAATGTCTGATCTTAATTGGAAATTAAGAATTATAAAGGAAAAAATAAACTGCAGAAAATATTCTCTAGTCTTAAATTATAATTAATGTGTTTAATAAATGCAATCAACTTCTAACAGTGAACATAATACCTAATGCCCATATATTACAATTCTGCTGTGTGTTCACTGGAACATTTAAAAGCAAAATAGGATCATAATCTGTTCAGAACAAAGGGCTGGATCAGCTTTTTATAGGTGAAAAATTGAAGTACAGAAAAGGCATTAGTGAGCTTTGACTAGCAAGGATAGAGTTTCTCATAATGGTAGAGTATGAAAGCTGGGACAAAAGACTTCTCATTTAGTGATTGTAGAAAATTATTTATTCTACATTTTATGCCAATGTTTGTTGGCTCTGTAAATAGAATCCTCAGAATGCTTTGGAGGGTTAGAGGGTTAATAAAAATTAATTGCAAATACAAGAGTAACCCAATAATAGTAGTAGTAATGCGATTAAATTGATTGAGACATTCTTGCTGGTTTATCTACATTGTGCCTTCTCTTTTAAGCTTTGCTTTTATATTAGTAATTTATGATTAAGAAGAATTATCTAATCAAACTATAATGGGATCAGATTCAATGCTGCTTGAAGTAAGCATCTTACAATAATACAGCTATGCAGTATAAATTATTTATAAGCATTGTTTTAGGCTTACATGTGGGAAGTAATTTTAAGCTTCTGTGTTAATATTGATGGAATATTGTGGTATCATAGTTTTTATATTTGTCAATAGACCAAAGAGAAACTATTGCTAATTGCTGTGCTGTTATTTTTAAACTGGTGAATTGTCACTTTTGAGCTTGAATTATAATTTGTGCCTGTCTGATACTGTTACAAGATGTGGTATATGCAGGATGGTTTTGAGATAACTTGCATGAGCCCTTTCAGTTTTTACTTAATACTCTTGACATGCATAAATTGTTAGGGGAGGTGGGATAATCCTGTTTTCTGTATATGTGTTTAACATTCTGTAAAAAATAATATTATTTATTGTGTTATTTCCTCTAAGCAGTTTTCATTTATTAAGAAAGCTATATCATTAAGACTGCCAAAACATAACTCTTCAGATCATGTGATAAATTTTTCCTCTGGTTTCTGCAGCTTTTTATGATTGGTGCATCAGTTTCATTTAACTATACCACTTGAAATTTACAGGAACAATTTTGCATATATCTCTGTATAGTTTAACCTTTCTAAATAATGCCTCACATTTTTCACTATGTAGTATAAACAATACATGAACAGCTCCTCCTTATTTCATCAGTGAAAGAGAAATGTAGTTTGTCAATCAACAAGCTCATTGGGACAACCAGAGCTGTCTATAGTTACAAGCCAGAACATGTACTTGGTATCACTGTTCAGAAATGTCAACTGGAGGCCTATAGTATCTAATAGCGTAATAGGAAAAAGAATCTAAAAGCTGTTTTATTGTGATTTTAAAAAAGAAATACTGCATGAAAAAACAAGTTATAAGGGCTGGGGAGATTGTGGAAGTGACCTAATAGCAAAGTTGAAAAATCTACGAAGCTAAATCCCAATGATGCTGTATTTCCTTATGAACTTTCTCCCAATCTACTCAGTTTATTTAGCAGTTTTCTGCAAAATGATATATATATATTTTTTTTTTTGCACCAGTGGGAACTTTTCCTTTATTGTTTTGCTATTGGTGTGCACATAAAGCAGCACAACACTTAAATATTTTGCTTAATATCTGAAAATGTATTTATTAAATCTGCATGCTTGAGAGCCTCCTCATGTAAAATCTTTCTTCGTATTTCTTTGTTTACAATTTCTGCCAACCTTTGTTTTCTTTTAATACTTTTATGTTATGTGAAATATATGGGTAGCCCTAAATTACAGTTTGATAGGTATCTGGCAGCAGTCCGTTTTGTTTTGGTGGTAGTGTAATCAAATTACAGCAACTATCAGTAAATGTTTCCCTTGTTGCAAAGCTCTCTGTGAAGAAATGCTTAATGCACACTACCGAGTTTTTGTTTGGCTTCCATTGATCCCTGAGGATGCTTCGTAACCACTTCTCTTTATTCTCAAAGTTAGAAATCAAAAAGAGTTATATACCTAACCCTCTTCTTTAGAGGTATCATAATTGCTCCTACACATAGAAACAAAACACAATCTTCCTGGCCATCTGCAGGCAGAAAAAAAATGGAATTATTTCTGCTGTAACTTTTTTACAATGGCCACATGAAAATATAAAATTATAAATTGAATGTTACTTGTACTTAGCTTGCTGTATGGTGAAACACGTAGTAAATCCAGACTTATGACGACAAAAAAATGCCTTTAACTGCAATGTTATTCATTACATGTATAATGATAGATGCTATAAAGTAAACAACTTTCAAATTGTTTGCAGTTTATCATAAGTAATATAACGAGAGCTCCAACTTTTATTGATTTTTCTGGAGAAAAGTTGTAGCTCAAGTTGTATTTAATAAGACTATTTCGTGAATAAAATAACAATGACTAGCATTAACATGCCTATTTCAACGATAGTCATTTCCCCAAAACATTTTGCAACTTCTGTCATTATGTACAGGAATATCACTGAAACTGATATTATTATTATGAGATCAACATTAGTTCAGAGAGAAAACAAATGCATGTGGGTGCGATAAACTTAGAAAAATAATTGCACATTGGTGTGATAAAAAAAAGATTAAAATGCAGCGATAATGAGTTCCAATTGATTGGAATTTTATGCGCCAATGTACTGGATTGGCCATTTCTACGATCATGTGTCATGAACAAAATAGTCACCATAAATAGCCAATATTAGTTTTACTTCTAGCAAAAAGCTTACTGCTACCAAAACAGCCTGTGCTATATGTTGCCTAACTTACCCGGTTCTGATTGTAAATCATACACGACTATGGGTTTGTGCTATTTAGTTCGCTCTTACATTTTCCCCTATTCCATCCATTATTCTCTGAAATTGGATATCATTTTTTACATTAAAGTAAATACACATATTTTGAATGGAAAAGTAGTTGATTGTTGCTCATCATTCGCTTATCAGTGTTTTAAATTATTTCTAAAACAGCCTGCCATCCAACATAAACAAAGACACATTATCCTGTTGTCTGTTGATTAATTTGCAGACTATTTGTAATGTTCTGTAACAACTACCCCAAATGTATATTGCATGATGAATCACGAGTCATTCTGGGTGACACAGTTGGTTAGTCCCTCCTCTTATCTCATGATTGCTGGTTCAAATCTGGCCCAGATGATGGTTTTTAAGTGTGCTTAAAAGCGACAGCCCCATGTGAATAGATTTACTGGCACATAAAAGGATTGTGTGATAAACTTATGGCACGCAAATGGTGCTGACATGATCCGTGCAGTTGATAGCATCATTAACATTTTTTTATGATGTGTCATATATTCATATGATTAGACAATGAGCCATTTAATTGAGCTGAGCTAATTGCAAATTTGGTTACGGAATATAAAAACTAGGTACAACGATAAATGTAATGCCCATGGCTGTTAGAAGAATCTTGTTATAAACATCACAAGCATGAAAGCCAAGTATACATACTTAACGGTGCATTCACCCTTTGGTTGATAAAGCTGTGAACCGCATGTGTGTCCTATTGTTCACAACAGAAATGGTCTCATTTTCAGGGGCACATTTTTAATTACACAGGTACATAATGGAAGCAGAAAAAACTTTTCTTCTTGCATTGATAAACTGTGAAGATAGTAATTATATTGTTATTGGTTGTAAAGAGTGGCAGTTGTGATAGAATAACAATCATATACACATAATCAAGTGTAAAATTAACAAAAATTAAAAATAAATAAGTATATGAGATAATTTACTTTTGTTTGGGCTCTGGTAGAGGTTACTGCTCTCCAAATTTAAACCAGCTGTGGTGCTGAATATTTAAATCATTTATTTATTGCAATGCTCTATTAATTGTTGCTAATTTTTATTTTCTCTGCCATCTAACTGTAGTAGGAAGTGGAAATACATATTCCACCCAAAAGTTAATACTGAGATTTCACTGGAAATACTTGTTTCGGGACCCTCTGAACCCAGCAAAAGCTTTACAAAAACTTCCATCTTGCTTTAAACTATTCTTTACATGGAAATTTCATTATTTTTAATATTCTCTAAAGAAAGAAGGAGTGCTCTTAACAATTTTCATTAAACTAAAATATATTTCAAGATATAAAATTCATATTTTAAATTTTAGCCAATTAGCCTATGAAGTCCTCTTTCTGAGTCAATTTTATAATTTTGCACTTGTAATTATATGTGTGAAATTATATAATAACACATTTAAACCATAGAAAAAGATTACTACATAAAAATGTAGATCTCAATAACACAAAATCTATATCAAGATTTTTGCTGAGATTTTGTCGCTATTGCTCTGAGTTTTCCAAAGCTTTCACACGCTTTAAAGTGCCAAGGCACCAAATGTTTCTTTCTTGTAATGTCATGAAAAAGTTTGTAATGTTGAAGTTCTCTCTTTTAAGATTTGACTATAACTTCTGCCTCCTCTATAACACTTGAAACTATTTCTACAGAAGTTTACCTTTAAAACAAAATAAATGATAGAATATTTTGTTTGTACAACATTTCTTTACATAGTAATTAAAATGTCTATTTTTTCACTGATTACTCTGAGCCATGATCAAACTTGTTGCTGATCTCATTTGATTTACATCTGTCTTTATGACTGCTCTCTGGCCCTAACTTCCTTCCTCCCCTTCTGTGTAGCCTTCAGTATTTCTTGGTTCTTAACTATACGAATGCATTTTTTTTTCACTATACTCAGAAGTCCTCCAGTGTTCCTCTTCCTCTTTTCGTGACTATATTTTTTTATTCATATCATCTCTACTTTTTCCCATAATATTTTCCTGTTAATTTTGTACATTCTGTTAAATAATTTATTGTACGCTCTTTCCACTCACAGAATTCACACACTTCCCACTCTCTGCTTCTTAACTCTTTTAGGTAAATTACTCCCACTCTCTCATATGAGCTGCATTGGTTACTAACTTATCCTATTTCTTTGCTTTGCACTTTGTATATTTTGCCAAAATCTGCCTTGAATTGAAATGGAAGCAGCTGTAATAAAGAAAAACATCTTGGCTACTCATTCAAATTCCACCTTGAATATTGAATTGCAGCTATAAATAAGCTTAAAAACTCCACATTTAATTAAGTGAGCAATAATTAAGATAGTCACAATTACTGTTTAAGGATGAATTATTTTTATTTAAGATAATTATTTTATTAACAAAAAAACATTTTTTTTTTAAACAGTACCAGAGTCTGGTCAGGACTCTGGCGCTGTATCCCCTATTTACATCCCCCCCCTGTATGATTACTGGTTTTACTGTTCCTTTACATAAACATATACTCATTGCACAAACATATAACACCCATGCCCAAGGCGGGACTCGAACCCACAATCCCCTGCCCACGAAGCACCAAAGTGAGACACCTTAGCGAGCGTGGCCAGGGGGACCGGCAGTTTCAGATCATTGAAACTTTATGCACTAACATGAGGGTCATGATTGACCTGAGGAACTCAGTATAGTACATAAGAAGAGCCTGGATTCTCATTTAATTACAAATTTGTTTCCTTTATATGTGAACTCAAGGAAACAGAAAATGTCTACTAATTGAAGATGTTCATTAGTATATTGAAGTTTTATTTTACAAATTTTTACATATAAAAATAAATATTCAGCAGCTTCTTTGCTTAATTATTTATATTGTCTTTCTTTCTATATTTCCTATATTGTTCTTTCTTTAAAATTAGCAATAAATAGTTGAGGTCAGTGTGTCTTGAAAGTTCCAGAATATAATCTTTAGAAATCCTGATTACTCTAACTTTCCTGAATGGTAAAGAGTTGTTGCCTCCAGAGAGCATACTGCCAGGAAAAATGGTCTAGTTCAAGTACAGTTCTGTGACATCTTGAAATGTTAAAATGTCATTTTACTCATATGAGAAAATTGGACAAAAGTGTGCAATTTACACCAGAAAATGTACAGAAGTGGCTTATTATAAACTAATAGGAAATAAACAGTACATTTGTATACTACTCATTCTTAATTTCTTCTGTTATTTTTATAGAGACTGTTTTTTTTATTGGAAGGGGGGCTCCTGTATTTAACAACACTTTGAAGTGTTAACCGAATACTTTGAAAACTGTGAAACTGAAATTTGTGAACAGCAATTCAAAATAACAAATGTGGAGTAGTTTGGAGCAATAAATGTGGTGGTGCAAGAATTGATGGTGAGTGAAATAAATAAATTTAAAGTTCAGTCTTCTAATATAATTTCAAATGATGTGTTATATATTCATAATAATATTTATTTTATGTTCATATTTCATCACACATTTTGCTATATTTTACTACAATCATACTTATGTACATATTTCTCAGTTTGATGTTGCATTAAAATCCAGACTCTATACATAATTGGTATTGAATAATTTACTACTGTTGGTGGAGTATTATTTGTGCACATTAGATTATAATTTTAGCAAACAAAATTTTCTCCTTGTGTTTTCAGTTTGTGTTGCAAATGAAAAATGTTGAAATGGAATCACAAAAATATAAAGGAGGTAAGAATGAATAATAAAAAATATCTCAAGGCAAAGAGTAAGTTTGAAAGATCTTGACTTACAGGACTTGATAAATAAAGGCTTTAGGCTTTATATTTTATACACCCTTATTTGGAATCATATTGTTAACCTTTACTTGCTGACAATAGCTCTTAAAAGGTTCAGATTGCTGTAAAGCTATGCTTAAATGTACATGGATGGAGAAGGAAACATGTGTGATATATTCAGCTAAGACATTATATGCATGAACTAAATTATCAAAATTGTTTGGGGGAACTACTGACAACCATACTTCTAAGAATTACTGATACTCCACTGATACTCAGGGATAGTGTTTGTGGATGTGATGAGACAAAACGGAGAAAGCAAAATGGGACTACAGACTTAAATGTGGTCAGGCGATTGGGTGCCACAGCTGTAACAAAAGAAGGGAAAAGTTTTTACTTGTAAACCTTTAATAGTTAAAAGTTTCAATGTCAGATTGAAATGGAACATTATGGAACCTACAGTTAGCCAGACTAGTGTTTATTTTGAAGAATATTCTATTCATTATTAAGGAATGATGTTCAAAGAAACTGGCAGAGATTCAGATCACCATTACAGGGGAATTTCATAGTGCATCAGGATTTACTTTTGTATCATGACTTATTCTTTGCAAGCACCAAAAATGTTGATGAACTGCTGTCTGACATTCTGAATAATACTATGTGCTGCCTCAAATTGTATTTGGAATTCTCAAGAATGTTTTTGGGGTAATAAATGTATACTCAGGGGCATCTATTAGTCAATATGAAATTTATAATGACATTTAAAAGTGAAGATGTTAAATATGCATGTGTTATTCTCAAAGAAAGGAGTTGCCACAGCAAATGATTATAAAAATATTGCTCCACTACTTGCTGCCTGCACCTTAGAAGTTGAAGTACCAGCTCTAACCACAGCCTAGGGGTAGCTAGTATATAGATGTACAAGGTTTTAAACATGTTTTATTTGACTAAGTTATACTTGTAATATTGTAGGAGCAATAGATGAAAATCATTCATTCATACTTGCTGCCTTCTTACCAACCTAATTTTGGAAGTAAGTATAGCAACAAAGTGGAGCACCCACATATTATGTGATATTTAGGATAGGAAAGCAGTTTCAGGACAGCATTCGGATCTGAATCTAAAGAACGTATTAGATATTTTTGAATGCAGACATTGCACCAAATCTAGGATAACTAGATCAAAATTTACAAAAGCAGAAAAAAAATGCTTGACAACACATTAAATTCATTTTATTACCGAGAGCAATAAATACAATTTTGATATAAAGTAAGACATAGAAATATCAACTTTTAAAGCGAGTAATATGTTGAAGTGTTTAGCAGTGACAGTCCAAATTCATTGATCTTTTGAAGCCATAGTTAAGATGTCTCTGCACAATAGAAATATCAACTTTTAAGTAATATGTTGAGGTGTTTTACGGTGACAGTCCAAATTCATTGATCTTTTGAAGCCATAGGTAAGATGTCACTGCACAATAGAAATATCAACTTTTGAAGCAAGTAATTTGTTGAGGTGTTTTACGGTGACAGTCCAAATTCATTGATCTTTTGAAGCCATAGGTATGACAGTCATACACTGTTGGCGATTGGCTTCTCTCCTCTCAGTCCTTGACTAGTATGATGTATTTTCAGCTGACAAAATGATGCTGAGCTCATCATATTTGCATTTGTGAATTGCTGCAGCTTTTCCTGAGGCCAGTAGGTATGTCTTCATCTATTTATCTAACACAATCTGTTCAGTTGGCAATTTGGCAAACACCTCCCCTCCATACTGATGACATATAATCACAACTCCTCTCTTCTACTTCATCTCCATTTGGAATCCCTTTTTTATCTTCTTCAATTATACCCTTTTGTATCTCCAATTCTGATGCATGTTTCATATTTAGCTGAGGCACTGAAAATCCTAACCTCAAATAAAATATTTTATCCTTTGGTTCTTGTTTCTCCGTTTTCCATTGAAACAAACTTTTTAATTTCTCTTTTCATTCTTTTTAACTCTTTAATTTATCTTCATTAAAACAAATTTTAACTATTACAACACTTAGGTTCAGACTTTCGCTGCCAACTCTAAAGATGTTTCCCATTTGCCTAACTTATTTTTAAAAATATCAGTTTGTTCCTACTCTTTTTTCTTTCTATGGTTTCTTGTACTAACATTCATCTTTTTTTGCTTTTCATCAAATTTCCCCAAATAAGATATTCTGAGATTGCATTCTGCCAAATCTCTGTTCACATTTCCATTGAATTCTTCCAATATTTATTTAATTTTCTCCAATTTGTGAGTTATTTATTTCTCAGTTCTCTTTTCCAGTCTTTTTAAATTTGTCATGTCCTCAATATACCCAAAATTTGCTTCTTTTCTGAACTATGATTTGAGCACTATTCCAATTAATGACATAAACACTAACACTTGCCATGGAACCATGTCTACCTGCTTGTGTGATCATCTGCTGTTTAAAATTCATAAAGATCTATTAAAGAGGGTTTTTTCTGGCCTGTACACATGGATCTATTAAAGGTTGTACACTTGCAGCTGAATCCCCATTTTTACCTCTAACTTATCATGCACACAAGATATCCATGTTCTGACCACCAGCCATCAGCAACTCACAAAGCAGTTCACCTCAGCAATATGGGAAAGATAGACAGTTAATTCATCCACTTCATATATCGTTTTTGCCATTGTTGCCGTGTGAAGAATGGCATTGCTCTAATGTCTGAGCACCAAATAATGGTGTGCATGTTAGGCCAAAATTGAAATTTAAGGAAGATAAAGCATTTATTTAGTAACTTAATTTCCAATCAAAAGATGTAATAATTCAGAATAAATAATTAAAATTCTAGCCTTGACAAAATTATTTTTCTTAATTAAAAAGAAAAACTTTTCTTATAGCAAATATGTATAACTCTTTTCATGGTCTTACCTTACAAATTCATATTAGCTAAATACCATTTCTACCTGAAATTTTAATTGTGTCAGGTTTATTGCAAAAGGCTGTCATTTTTGGCTGGTTGTATATGTGTGTTTGATGTGTGAGTTTCCTGGTTGTGTATTTTAGTAATTAAATGAGATTAAGAAGGAAAGGATTACACATTGGCCAAATCACTTTGAGAAAGCCATTTGTTTCTGTAGCAAAATTGCATCCTTTGATATAAAGAGAGGTAACATTTCTTATCTAACAAAGCTATAATAGTTAACACAAAATATAAATCAAAAGATTGCAAAGGTTATTCTGGATAGCATTTTATCATGGGCTAAATACTTGCCAAACACTAATACTGATAAATAAACTAGTATTGATTTCAAATTAGTAGTTTCGAGATCTTAGGTAAAGAAATGGGCAAAATATATTTACCAATAATATTAAATATTAAAATAATGTTTGTCATTATTAATTGTAAATTGAGGTTTAAAAATTACATTATGACATTTATGTGCAGTCCATTTAATATCCAAAAGTGTAATATTCTACAAAGTTTATGTACTAATATCTTCCTAATTACTAAATATCTATAAAAGTTCCTGTTTCCTAATCACTGTCAAAGTTTTGTTGCATAATTTCACAATATAGCTTCTTTAAATTAATGATAATTTTTTCAGTTTTTCTTGATTTGTGAAAATTATGACCAGTAGGATCTTGTTCTCACTCTTTTCTTTTCAATTATTTGCATCAGTATCTTAATTATTTTAACAATTTCTACAGGATGTTTTATTTAACAATAGCTTTCATGATTATCTAATATATCATATGGGATATGATTTGTATTAAGAGTTCGTCAAATTCATCTTCTTTCCAGCCAACGAACTTTTGACAACTTTCAACAACAGGTAGCTATTTTATGCTCTATTGTTTTTACATTGCATACCTCTATTTTAATTACTGGCTTTGAGAATTATATGATTTCATTAAAAATAAATTAGAGATGAAATATGCCCTAGAAAGAGTTAAGGAATTTAAGGATATATTTCAATAGGAGAGGAAACAGCCTCAAATTTTTGCAGTAAAATTCCTTTCAAATTATTCTGATTTTTTCAAAACAGGACACTATTTTTAAAAATGATAGATATTAAGTAAAGTACATTTATTCCATTATAATCTGCAACATTGTAACATAACTTTTTTATTTAATTAGACAATGAATGAAATGAGCAAAATTACACTCAAAAGCCTTTTTGCCTTTTCAGCAGGGGGGAAGGGGGGGGGAACTTATCCAAGTAACTCATTCTCACCGAATTCCAACTTGGAACATCATGAAAGAGCCAGACACGCTACCCCCAGGGGTGGGTTTTCAAATATTTCCTGATATGCATAATATGCTTGACTTCATTTTCTACTTCTGCCTAAAACTGCCATGGTATTAACAGGTTCTAGCTTAAGTTAATATGTTCAGTAAATGTGAAGTTTTTATAACTCTATATAATCCGTGCTGTATCTTTAAATTAAAGTTCAGCTGTTGAATGTTGCAACTTTGATATCATTCAGCTACCATTTAATTGTACTTTACATGTATCATTTGGTTATAATATATAATTAAATAAGGAAAATGATTTCTTATAAACCTTTTGAGTTTGTACTGTCTCATAAAATAACTCAATAGGTGTCATATTTATTAAAAAGACTGCACTTTCAACTGAAAGTAAAGATTTCACTTATTTTAATTGTAAAGAATAAAGACGTGTTAATTATTATAATCAAAGAAACAAAACTTCTTTGGTAATATCTTTCAAAATGAAGAAGAATAATTGATTTGTGAGAATTTATTTAATAAAGGTTTGTCTTGTCTGTGTAGCCTTGATTCAGTTATAAGAGAACTTACCAAGCTGTTCATGTCAAAGCCTGCTTCCAAACCACAATTCCAAGCCCAGTTTGTCTTATGCTGTATAAGAAACTGCCACTTTTAACTGTAAGGTTCCAAAATGAATGTGTGAAAAATCATTTAAATGCTTAATTGATTAGGTGGCCCTGACTTCCTGCTTAATGTTAATATCGGCAGCAAGAGATGCGAGTGTATCCTACATTACACATATAGTACTCCACATTAAGCAATGTTATACACCTGTATTGCATTTAATGTTGCTGTTACAGGATTCCAGCTTGAATTTCAAGATCTTATAGTTGGAAATGGCAGATAGTATTTTGGTTGTGGCCTCTTTATATTTGGCTCCACACCAGAATTCATAACAATAGCTTACTAATATTGTATAGCAGTACACAAATACTGGCATTCTTACTTAGCTTGCTGGAGAATTTATATACCTAATAAATATATATATATATATATAAAATTAATATACATTAAATTAATAAATGAATCAGTACATGTTAAAAGGGCCTCAGTCCAAGCAACCGAGTTTTGAGAAAAATGAGAAAATCTAACTCCAAGTGACCCTAATTTTTTTTTTTTTTTGAACTAATTAACTTTACTAGAAGGTAGTACTTAGCACTATTTTAACATTCTTTTATGTTTAGTTACTGTTTGCAGTGGACTGAGGCCCTTTTCATATTGCAAGGTTTTCACAAAATAAAAACAGAACAGCTTTGCTTTTTTACAATGCGTTTACTAACAATCAAAGATTCTGAATAACATATTTATATACAGGTAACAAACACTCAGTGTATCAGTACAAAATGTCATTTATGTTAAACTCGGTCATCATTTTGATCATCTTTGCTATTATCAAAGTTAGACCAGTCTGGAATTTCAGTATAGAACTCCAGAAACTCATGTGGAATGTATGGCATTAATTTCTAAATATCTTACTTATACTTTGGCAGGTTTTATAGGGGCTTTGTTCAGTGGGTAAGCTGCAGCATCCTACCATCACATGATAACAAAAAGTGTTGCTAATTTCTCAGGCATCTCCTTTTTGAGGATGTCTTCGTTGTACTACAAAAACATCAATCAAATGTTGTAGATGTAAATCTTTGTAGGACAAATCATAAAATTTTGCCAAAATGCCAGCTTGTTCATCTTCAGTTATGATTTCAAAACAATTCATTCTCTTGCAACTGAAAGGTGCCTATGTTTTTCATTAAAAAGAATTTGATTTCAAGTTCCAGATTACAACTTTTTATGTGTAGGTTAGTTTTTATAACTAAATAGTTTCAAAGATTAGTTGCATTGTTATTACAGTGATATATGTTACCTGCAGGCATTTTCAATAGTTTTCTTAGGTACAATAACTTTCCTTCTGAGTTGGCAAATTCTTCATTGTTAACCCTAGCTCTTTTAATTATATTCCTCTTCCAAAGTCTTTGTTGCCTTTATGCTTCTTACCAACAGACTCTTCATTATTCTGTACTAAATCTTCCATTGATATTATTAAGTATAACAAACTTTAATGTTTCATAAAACTACAGTACAACAAACATTAATTCTTTTTATAACACAATATACGTAGTGCACTACCTAAGTAAGGTTAGGTTAGGAACAACACCACCGACAAGTAGGACAGCTGGTCAAGTGCGCGAAACAGTCAGGTAGTGTTGCCACTAGTGTGTGCTAGAAGGGCCTCAGTCACGAACTGAGAACCTTTTAGCATTAAGAATTTCCCTTGCTAATATTAGCTAATCTGTGACTTAATTCCTTTTAGCATACATAGTTGAAGCTATCCAATAACATGTGATTTTCATGCATAACTCAGTTTGCCATTTTTTGTGACTGAGGCCCTTTTAGCATGTGCCGGTTCAAATATAATTGTAATATTAAGATTAAAAGTATTCTTTGTTTTATTGATCTAGTTGAAGCCATGGTGATTGCCTTCTTCATCCTGTCTTCAATTGCCTTGTAGCATGTAAGGGAATTCCAGTAAAAAGAAAAGATACTGTGTTGTTTGGGAGGAGGTAATTACAGAACTAAGAACCAAAATTTATTTTGTATCTTCATATGTGTTGAAAATAATTCAGAAAAGTGTGGAAAAACATCTTGATAACCAATCACAAAATTTGAATCATATGTATATAAAATATGAAGTCCATTAATTTTTTGCTGTTTCCTAGCTTTCAATAGGATATTGGCACACTATATTGTTTCCTTGACACGTAAGTGACATTTTGCGTTTATATTGTGAAAAATTGTGTTAATTCCTGAAGTTTCTTGGTGAAGTCCATTAAAAAAATAAAAATGATAAAAGCATGCTCATTTCTATCTTTATATATAGAATTTTTGACTAAAATTATTTAATTCTTTTTCTGTAACAGCGTGTAAACAGGATGTCTCACTGGATTAAGCAAATTTGTGCAATTTGTCGTGCTATTATTATGCGTAGCAAAAAATGTGTTCTTTCCACTGAAATTTTGAGAGTGGGTAACAATAAGTTGTGATAACCCAATGCAGGTTTTCCTAGCTTTAAAAGGAAATTCAGACAGAATCATTGCAAATGTTTGTAAGTGCCATCAGCATTTCAGTGTTTGTATATGCAGGTGCTGCTATGCCATATGTTAGGATGTAACTTAAGCAAGAATGCTTTTATACTAATTTATCTGTGACATTAAAGTTTGATAAGGTGAGGGAGAATGCTTTGAAAGATTGTGCTGTCCATTGTAGTCCATTATCAATGATTTGGAGATAATAGAACAGAAAAAGATTCCTTCAAAAATGAAAACTAGGACAGTCAGCTACAATAACAATAGCTGAAAGCAGAGTGCATGTTGCACATGTCAGATTCAAGAAGCCATAAATCTTGGATTGGTAGCAGTGAGAACAATTTTCAAAGAAAAACTGCACATCAGGAAGCTCTGCAGTCATGTCCCCCACCATCTCACAAATGAGCTAAAAGGCATGTGTGGCATTGGTGCCAGGAAGTGACAAAAAAATGGGGCAAGATCCATAAACATGTAATATGTATACCAATTTTATTTGCACACTAGCTCCAATCATTGATTTGGGTCTTCAAAGGAGAGAAACCCACAAGAAAAGTGAGGCAATCCAGTAATGTTGACGAGAAGATCTGTTCATTCTTCTCAGCTAGTTGTCATTTTGTGACAATCCCACTTATGGGATAAATAACTCGCTGCCAGATGTAACATCTCAAATGTCTGCCACAAGCATTGAATGAACTGAGAAATTCTAAGTACTGGCCTATGTGGAAGCTTGTTGGACGACATCAATACATTTTATTGCATTCTCAAAAAATGTCATCCTCATAACTGTCAAATTAAAATGCATGCTAGAGACAAATGAGATAGCTATTCTGCTACAATTTGCAATGAAGATGTTAAATAATATGGCAGTTTCTTTAATTATGTGAAGCTGTAAGTGAAGAACCTAATCTTGTTTAAACTGTTTGTTGACTGTACAAACTTTAATGAATCCATGCATAATTGAAAATCAGCAGATTAACTTTGGAAATGCTAAGAGTAATGGCTTTCATACAAAAATGTTTCTCATGTTAACTAGTATATTTAACGTTTATATCTTTTATCAGGGATATTTAATATTTTAGAGGTAATTTTTGTATAGAAAAAATGAGATCTCTGCAGGGGCATGGCTTTGAAGTTTGATTTTTGTGAGATTTAATTATTTGCTCCTTTGTTGTTTCCATATAAATTGGTTAATCTTTTCCTATGCCATCCTTTTAAAAGCTATTGGAACTAAGTGAAATATTTAATATAAGGTATGAAATATTTAATATAAGCAAAGTATGAAAATTACTAAAATATTTTATGTGCATACAGACATATTGAACATTAGAAAATGTTAATTAATATTTTACCTCCTTTCACCTTCCATCTAAAATTATTTGATTATCTTGAAAGGTGCCAGAGAACTGATCTTTAAAGATGATAGCATGCAGGTGAGCAGGCTTTACATTTTACTCACAAAATTAAATCAATACAAATGAAAATTTAAAAATATGTAAATAACAAAGTATAAAGTAAGTATTTTAAGAAAGAGCAGAAATAGAGATTTATTGGCTTAAATATAAGGGAAGATCTAAAAGTAACATTGGACAAGGCATCAGTGCATCATGGTCATATCATAGATATATTTTTCTCTAGGGACACAATGAAATTTGATAATGACATAGTTTTTATTTTTATAGTTTAACTGAAAGAAACCTAGCAAGAATACACCAAGGATATCGATGCAATTATTCAGCAGGTTTTGTTAGGCCCTTCTTCATATTTGGACAATTCAAGCACATGCATCTTCTTTACATGTTAGAAAGGGCAATATCTGATTGACAATTGCTCTGATTCAGTTGTACTTCCACCTTTGAACAAAATAGTATGAGCGTGGTGTCTTACTTTTTAATCCTTTTAATTAAAGTATAACTATCTAAATATATAGAAATACTTTAATGATTAAAACTTTTATTGAAAGCTTGTGAAACTAATAAGTAGATTCAACTATTTATTTGTATATTGAGTTACATATATAAGATTTGAAAGTGTAAACTTGATTCATTCATGTTGTCTGAAGTCATTTAATTATGCACTACACCAAACATTTGACATAAAATGAAGGGTGAGAGGATGATGGTTGCCTTTGATTATACCATTGCACTTCATAATTAATTGCCTTAAAATTTCTGTATGTTTTCAAATGTGTCGCATAGAAAAGATTTTGAAAAAAAAATTGATTTTTTCTTGCTTTCTAGGAAAATATTTGTAATCATATGTGTTATTAAAATGTTATTATGTAAACTCCTAGATTTCCATGTATGTTATTTTACATAATCACAAAAAATATTGCCAAAGGTTATAGCATGAACTGAACTATGTAATCTGCACAATATCATTTAGTTATGGGAGCTATATTGTGCTGTATATCAATACAAAGCTACTACAAATCAGGAAAATACATGTTCTTAAACTTAAAAACAAAAATTAATAATGTATAATTATTCATAACCTTCCTGTAATGTGAGACAGTATGAATGATTTGTTTCCATCTTTTGTTACTGCAATACTTTTGAATAATACATTTTTAAAATCTAGTGCATCTACCTGCTAGCTTCCCCATACTTTATGGGATAGAGCTACTACTATGCACACACCCTTTCTTGGGCACTAGTTTTATGGAAAGGGAATGCCAAGGGAAGAAGAGCTTGCTCATCTGTCTTTACACAGTATTTTCAACCAAAGAAAGCTTCTTTCTTTGAGGCCTCAGTCATTATGATGAATAAGTTATCTAATTTACCATGAACTAGCTGGATTATTAAATGAAACACAGCGCATGTGCATGTGTGTGAACTCTGGGATCTATGGACAGAATAAAACCACTAGATATCATGGTTCAAAGCATACTTCATGTCTCAATTTTTCGCCTTGCTCTACTTCCGAAATTGCACAAAACCTACAGAATGAAGACGAGGGAGAAAAGGTGCTTGCATAGCACAGTGCCTAAAAATTTCCTGATCATTTTAATTGTTTTTGCCCTTGGACTTACCAACATTTTAATTGCTATTATTTCTTTTTTTAAATTATCCCATTCTTTGTTTCATACACCATCTCTCCATTTTTTAACCTTTTCACATCCTGTTAAACAATGTAAAATATCATATGATTGCTTGCACATAATTCATTTCTCCAACCAATTCTTCTATTCTTTTTAACAATAATACTCCTGTGCATATCCATGCGAGACCTACTCTTTTGGATTTCTCACATTTCTCCCTCCCCATATTTGTCTTACAATCTCAAGAACTTTATCTTCAAAACTTGGCCATATCTCTTGTTTTTCAAGTCTTCCACCCTCAAGCTTGCTTCTTTCCAAAATCCACATTTTTATTTTTGTGTAATAGCCAAATATTCTTATGCCAATTAATTCTATCATCCCCCATCCTCTCTTCCTATTTTATCTTTTTGGAACTTCAAGCACTCCTTTATTATATTATTATCTAAATTTACTAATTTATGTCAGTGCTTAAGAATTCTGATACTATTATCCTTTTCTCCCTACCTTTCATAGCTCTTCCAGTGCTTTGACCCTTGGTGAACTCTTGGGTAAACTTCCTTATAAAATATTCTATCTTAAGCCATCCCTTTGTCACTCCCTAGATAGTAAGAAAATAAGAAAAAGGCTCAATTACTTGAAGAAATCCTCATTAAAACCTAATTAGGATGTACCATTATTGTGTCAAAAGTGATATACTGGGTAACACTAATAGAAGATCATCATAGAATGCTTTAATATCATCCTTTAGATAAGAAGTAGGCAGCATCATGGTCAAGTGGTTAGATCACTCGCCTCTCATCTTGGTGGGCCAAATTCAATCCCAGTGGAGTGCATGTGGGATTTGTGGACAAGCAGCATCTGGGCATGTTCTCCAGTTTCCCCTTCATTCATTCTGCCAATAGCTCCATAATAATTTTTCCTTTCAACCATTTCACTGTCATTTCATATCATCAACTTCCTCCTCACATTCATACCTGGCATTGGCTAAACACTCATCCTGGCTGCTCTCTCATCCAGAGCCTCTGCTCCTCAACAGGCTTTTGACTCTAGCTGCTGACTTGTAAGTTCTGGGAGTGTAAGTCCTACACACAAGGAGGGTAGGAACAATAATCTTCATCTTCTATACATTGATGCTGTTGAAGGTCGACTTGAGTTATCTTGTCCTTAATTAGTCTGATACATTGAGCTTTGCAAGATATGAAGCTTATTGAACGTTATTTATGGAACGCTCTTTAAATGCTATTTCTCAGTGCCCCATTCTATTTTGGTCATGAAAGACTTGTTAATTTTGCTCAGAGGCCTCTTTATCAGGCTTGTGTTTTACGTGCCCTAAATCTACAGCATAGGACCAACTTTCCAAAGGATTTTTATCTTGATAACCAGAGACTAACATGTTACCCCTAGACCTTGGAGGAGGATATTAAAACCTATCAGTGGAAATGTAACACTAGTTTGCGATAGAGAAACTAACCTTTGTATTTTGTAGATGAAATCCATCCTTCGATCCTTTGCTTGAGTGAATGCTTTGATACTTTGACACATGTGTTTATCAAGTGTCAACATCAACTATATTATCAGCGAAGTAGTCCTGCTGCAAATTAAGCATAGCTGATCTTTTCCACTGATGAATTCAGTTTCAATACTAATCCGCATAACCTTAATAGCTTAGGTATGTTGGTTACAATGTCCAACTGTTTCATTTCACAAGCAAAGCTCCCATATCTCTCAATAAATTATGGAAACTATCCTTTAAGTATGTAAATCCTGATCACTAATAACTGTCTTAAACAGTTTTTTATAGCCAATTGTATACTTCCCAAACCATTATCTACCTTTCTTAACATTATTTAGGATTTTTCCTCATAAGGCGAGTTTTAACACTTGAACGCTAGTTATTGATACATATGCATATTATTCTGCAGTTAATTTCACCAAATTATTCATTAGCAAATTCTGATTATGGTTTATTAACACATGAAATAGGTACATTTAAGGGACATTTTTTCTTCACCACTTATCAGTTTCCTCTTGAGACAGGTTTTGTAACTCTCGGCACTCATTTTCTCATCACATCACTTCCCTCAAGTAAGACCTGTTTTATGGCTTGTTGACATCCATTATTTCAATAACTAATCAATTATTTTTGGCCTTTTCCTGTTTTCAGGTGAATCTTAAAATGTAGAAGTTGGAAGGAAATACTAAACTTAACTATTACTAACAGATTTTAAATAATAGAAACATTAAAAAGTTGGGAATCTATTTCATCTCAAGACTTGTGATAGTTACAAACACATTATTTTTATCACATAATCTTTTTGTAAATTTCATTCGGGAGGTTTATATATGAATTTTGTTTTCAAGTAAGACATTGAAACTTTGTTGCTCAAAGAATTCACAATTTGTTATGGATTGTTGCATTCTACCTGATAATATAATGGAGAAATTATTTCCTGAAAGTTTTGTAGAGAGGGCACATGCCCCTTAAGGTTGGCTGCCACTGGTATAGTTGGTTTATTGTTGAGAAAGGAAATACTTAACTAGTTATAACTGCACATACAATAATTTAGGCAAAATCTCAATCACAACTCAAGTGCAAGCATCCTAAAACAACTTTTTGTAGCTCTTTAGCTATAAGAAAGAAAATATATAAAATAGAAATGTGCTAAACAGAAGTAAAGACGGTAATATCTGATTTTGCTCCAAAATATTAATTTATATTTTGGCGTAAAGTTTGCTTTGTATTGACTTTAATGAAGCAGGTGATTTCATTATAACTTCTTACTTAATCCTTCATGCCATATTATTGTAATTTGAATGCAAAAATTGCAACAAGGTAGCTGTCTTGTATTTTTGGTTAGAGTCTTTTGAGACAGTGGAGGGAGGGAGAAAAGGATCTCTCTTAACCACATAGTAGCTAGATCAAGTCTTGACAAATGTAACCAACATGGCACAGGCAACTGATTTCTAATCTTGTGCCACTTAAAAGATATGAGGATATGAAATAAGATAAATAATTAATTTTTCTAAGAAAAGCTGTCCTAATAGAGCTTATGAAGGTAAACGCCTGCATCACAACTATTTGCAACCCATAAAACTGTTAAAAGTATTCATTAATCTGTCATGAGTGGGAAAGTTTGAGTTATTGAAGTTATATACATAATGTTAAAAACTTAAATGCACTCTGACTTACAAGAGCTAGAATGTGTGCTCTCCCTTCAAAATTCCTGTCATAATACCCTCACAGAACCCTCCTGACCTGCCTAGGTGATTCAGCAGATTTTTTGTTTATAAGCATATTCAAAAGAGTTTCATTTTGTTCTTGATGTTGCGTCCATTATGCACAAAGAACAAAGTTATTATGAGGCTGCAAATAGCATTATATTAGCTAAATAATGAAAACATTAGGAAAAGACAGAGGAAATCCTCTGCTACTTCCATTTTAGCTACTGAACACTTGGATTTAATATTCTGAAGTGTGCTTTTCAGCTTTCACAGAAGATATAGATAACAAGATCTTCATTTCATTGTAGTAATGGGTCATTGTCATCTTTATGTACATTTATTGCTTTATTATTAATTCTGTAGTTTTGTGCTGTAAGAAGACAAGTGACATAGATTTGACAGAAAAAGTGTGATGATACTGCTCAGAGTTTGCAAAATTTGTCATATCCTTAATATGACACATTATTATGGGAACCTTGTTAATACCAAAGTTTGCAGAATACCTGGATCACATAAATGATATTGCAGTATTAGCTTGTTTTGTAACAAACCAGCATGTGCAGGAGATTGGCATTTTATCTCCAAAAACCTTGCTATGAACTCTATTGTGCTGGGTGAGCTGCTTGACTGCTTTGCCATTTCTACTTTTTGTTTCCTTTTATTAGTTATGTGGAAAAGGAGGAGCTGTTAACCAGAATAACTAGCATCATTTATCTGACCACTAGTTTATGGCAGCATATGTGCATGTTCTTGTAAGAAATGGAATAGCTGTAGTTTAAATTGGATAGTCTCAGGGTAAAAGGGAATAAGTCATTTTACAGGATAGCAAACAAACTAAACTCAATATCCTAAAAGGTTACAAAGAAATACATGAATCATCTGAAACAGTTAATTTGCAAAATCTAATATACTGTTTTCAGTTATTTCATTTTACCCAGAGATGCACATTGCAAAATACTTCAATTTATCGAAAGGGGTAAACAATTGATAAAAATGACATTCCCTTTTACCCTAAGACCATCTGATTGCTTACACTCATTCTAGCATTAGAGTATTTTAAGAAATGTATAAAAAATGTATGAAATACTTTACAATCTGGAAATTGAGGCAAATGTTTCAATGAATTCCAAATTTTTTATATTATACTTTCAACTTTATCAGCAGCAAAGAAATGTTAGGAATATATTGTTAACTGTTCATGCACTTTCGATCAATAATTGGTGTCTTCAATTGTTGTAATGTTTCTTAGAGGCAAAATTTTAATACAAAAGTACTTGAGTAGTTTCCAAGAACAGTAAAACCTGTCTTCAGTGGAATTGAATGGGACTCTCAAGCGTTTTCGCTATGGACATGTTGCCGTTTCACGAAGATATAACAGAATTAAATCATGATCATACATAAAAAGGTACGTTACTTATTTAGTTGTATATGTATTTCTGCTATACATAATACACACCAAAACTTTTAATGAACGAAAAACAGCTGTACACCAAATTATTTATTTTTACCAATAGTCAATGTATCTGGTGTCTTTTGCGGAAACCCTCCAGCTATCCATTAGTTGCTTTGAAATCAGTCTTGCCCGGTTTTTCAGTTACCTGTTTAACATATTCCTGTAACATAGGCCCCAATATGCAATGATTTTTTGTCCTAACACTAATAAACCCCTCCCACACTATTTTATTGATGTCTTGATTTTCAGCTTCTTAAGCTTTCTCTTCATTTTTCTATTAGCACAGTTTTCCATCGCTTCAAAATTTCCGGTTTCTTTTGAATTTCGTAAACTTGAGTTGTCTACATTGAACACCTTCATAATCTGTTTCATACTCAGTTTATCACATTCAGTAGCATAAACCACTTTTACTCGTGTTAAAATCTAGCACAACCCTTGTTTTCAAAGTCATGTTGACTAATGCCAAACTAAATCGTCACCTATGTAAGTTTAGAGGTGAACTTTAAAGTGCTGTTTGACAGGCCATTATAGCACAAATTGTATAGGGCACAGACAACAACAAAAAGACAATTAGCTCTGCTTATCTTAACATCAGTGATTAACTAAACTATGCCGTGAAAGACGACTACAATAAGATTTCTCAGTATTCATTAGCGCATAGACCGGTCAGGTAGCAGCAAAATGGTCATGTTTCAACATAAATATTGCATCTGTAGAGCACAGGAAGCCTGAAAATGTTCTAATCGCTACATTCTGGAACTGGAAGCTTTCCATTAAAAGGGGTACTTTGATTTCCGTTGTCTGTGTTGGACAGTCTCTATTTAATAAAGGAAATTTAGCATGTTTTTCACCCATAAATTCATGATGCCATGAAATATTTCCATTTAAGGCATATTTCCCTTTAATAATGGGTCCGTTAAACTCAGGCTTTACTCTACTTGCATATCTTAGCTTTTTGTGCCACATTATGAATACCAGTAATTTTTAGAGCTAATCTGAGGCTTTAAGAGAAAACATTGAGGCGTCAACCAAGGTTGAGAAAGAACTTTAAATAATAGAGTACTTCCTGGTACATTCCAGACCTTGCTAATTTGTACATTATGTACCTACAGAGTTTTTAAGTGTTTGACTCGCAACAAAGTTTTGTCATTGGGTTTCATTTGCTGTAAATGCAGATATGCCTTGTTCTTCTGTACTTTCTGATAAATCCAATATCCACCAAATCTAGTGTGTCTGGTACCAACTTAGATTTCCAAATATTGATATGTGGAGCCACAGCTCAAGGGTTATTTATAAGTATAGAATTATCTTCTCTTTAAATTGTTGGGTACATAAGAATGTATCAGTGTTTAAAAGTATTCTTGAGTATTATTAAAGGTTCTTGTTTGACACATTGGGAAAGTATAGCCAATTAATTACACTACAGCTTAAATTCACCGCACCCCTCCACTGAGTAGCATGTTTAAATGGTATTTGTAGGTTTTTTTTTTTTTTTTTTTTTTTTTTTTTTTTTTTTTTTTTTTTTTTAATTATATGAAGTTACTGTGAAATTTCTATCATAGACAAGGTGGTTATCATTCTTAAGTGATTCTTATTGATGTTGAAGTGAACTGTGTTTCATTTTGTAATGATAATGCTTAACCTTAGAGAAACATTGAATGCAGTTTACTGAAGACAAGGCCCATCTTTGTAAGTCATTTAATAAGTTAAATTTTAAACACAATTTTTGATAGAGAAATGGTCTCTACTAATGGGAGAGCATTGGAGATATATCCATCTCCTTTGCAAAATCCTCAACCTTTGTTCATATACATATCATTTGCCTGCTCAAGACCTGTAAACCTGTTTTAATCTTTGTAACAGCACAGTTTACCAAGAGGTATTTAATATTGCCTTTCTGTCAGTATTCCGTAGCTCTATATACCATATTCTAGCAAGTGCAATTGTACATTTAATCACATTTCACTGTTTATCAGGAATTGTGGAGCTTTCAAGATATTTTCTATAATGTTGGACAGATAGTGGGGTTTATTAAGCATATAAACATGTGTCTTTTCACATAAATATATAAAAACAGTAACAAGTTCTCATAGTTTATCTTACTAATAGTTTCTTATCAAATAGGCAAATTTTAACTATTCTATATTACTTTTATATTTTGAATCCTTTAATCATCATAATTTGAGATAATATTCTACATTAAAAAGGCTATCTTCCAGCAACTTTTTACTTTCTCTATACCCACTATGTACATAGTGTATAGAGAATGTATTGCACTCCACCCAAAAATTCGATACCGAGATTTCACCGGAAATATATGTTTTAGGGTCCCCAATATCCAAAAAAAGCATTTTCACAAAAAGGTTGGTGTGTTGTGTCCGTCTGTCTGTGAACACAATAACTCAAAAATGAAAAGTCGGTAAAATACCAAACTTGGTATTTAAGTTTAGTATCTTCCAGGGATGCGAAACGAAGATTTTGAGAAAAATCCCCCCACCCCCAACTACCCTTTACATGAACTGTTTTCGAAAATTTTGATTTTCTCAAAAATGGCTCAAACGATTTTGATTAGAATTTCATATATCAAAGATATTTACCTGACAAATAAAATGTATATCTTGAATTTTTTGGGAATAGATTCTGAAGACTACTTTATTCTGAATGAATTTTGCATAACTACTAAACCATAAGAGATGGATAAAAACTTAACACACAAAAAATGTAGAGCACATTAAAACACACAATTTATGTTATATACATTTTTTTCGTGGAATTGATCGTTTTTGAGATATACCTTTTTCTTGGTTTCAGCTTTGAAAAGCTTATACTTTTCTCATACAGTAATTTGACAACTCCTGTTCATACAAAGGAACATCAGTCACATAGCAACCAGCTTTTGGCTTTCACTTTAACTTATGGTACTCCCTTATTTCGCTTCTACATACAATAAAGCAAGAAATAAGACTATTTCTGCTAATTTTATCGATTAGCATGAAATAAATAAAAGATAGGCTTATTAACAATAATTTTTTACAAAGATATAGAGAAAGTCATTTGAATGGAACACATCAGATTTTTAATGTAGTTATAGACAATGGTTTTGTAAATCTATTAGTAGGTAACATGTTTGTTTTCTTAATTTTGGGACAGTTAAAATAGAATTAATAAGTGTTATACAGTATAGAACAAAATTGTTAATATAAATAAGGTATTAAGATGAAAACAGACAGTTGAAATAATGAGAGATATCTTGATAAGATATACAATTTTGAGTTTTAGGTATGTTCATCACTGAAACATCTGCTAATATTAATTTGTTGATCCTTGTGTATAAAACAACTCTGAATATACAAAGTTAAATTTTATATGTAAGATATTGAAAATCGTAATCATATTTCAAATTTTACTGAAATTGGTACAAAATTAAGGGATTGAATAGCATTTCCTGCCATATTTCAAATTCTGACAAAATCAGCACAAAATTAAGAATAGTGTATGTGAAGAGAATCCAAACATAGATAATTGATGAGCAGCTGAACGTACAGATTGGACTTTTATATGTAATTTATTAATGACAGAAACTCTGTTAACTATGACATTTTCATTTTAATTTAGTTTTAATTTTAAAATACTAATGTTCATACATAAACTTCATTTACTTGCTTACACTCCTATATAACACCATGGTAAGAATGGAGATGAAAGTCTCCAAAAGGATTCCAAGATTTTATGACTTGATTAAGTGAGTTTAAGTATGAACTTAAAAAATAAAAGTTTATTAAAATTTATGTAAGATTTTAAAAAAGTGTTGAATTAATAATTTTTTTTGAAATTGCCATGTAATTAAAATTATGTTATAGAGAGAGCCAGATGAAATTTAAAGATTTTTAGAATTATTTCTTAAAATATCCGCAGTAACAAGTTTATCCAATGCTACCATATTAATTCCATCACAAACTGGATGGACATGTCAGATTTGAAAGCACCTTCTTGTTGAATTTTGAACCAAACTTATGTTACAAAAACTCATTTCAAATGTTTTACTAATTTTTATGTAGTGTTATTGTTTGAAAATAGTCGGTTTATGGTATTTTGCCAGTTTTGTAGCATATGTTTTTACTGAGTCAGAATAATTTTGCACAACAGAATTTTGTTGTGTTGACTGCATGAAAAATAACCTTATAGCTTTTGTCAAAGTATTAGGTTGTCTCATAAGTAATGTCGGTTTTTTGATTTTGGTGTTTTGAAAATTTATTGTTTTTTTTTTTTATTTGCCAATGCTATTTACAGGATGCCACGGCTAGTGTTGCGTACATTGTGAGCATGTATCAGTCTTCAGTTGTTAATAAACAATCACAAAATGGAGATAATAAAGTTTGAGCTTAGAGTCCTTATAAAGCAGTACTGGAAACAAGATTATAAAGCCGCTGCCGCAGCTCGAAGAATATGTAAAATGGAAGGTGTCCTTAGTGAGCGTGTGGCACAACAATGGTTCCAATGTTTCAACAATAGAGACGAAAGCACTAAAGATTTACCTCATTCTGGAAGACCTAAAGTATAGAATATTGAGGATACACGCCAAGTTTTGCGAGAAAATCTGCAAAAAAGTACCCTAGGCTTTCAGAAGAACTTGGTGCATCAAAAGATACCATACATTGCCACATTAAGACACTTGGAAAATCGTACAGAAGCTGTAGATGTGTGCCTCATGAACTGACACCTCAACAGGCTCAACATAGCTTATCCGTAGTCCCATGGATGATAGATTTGTCAGGAAAATTGTCACTTGTGATGAAAAATGGGTATATTACTGAAACCCTGATCCCCGCCAACCTGCCAAAGTCATCGTTAAAAGAAAACAGTTCAGTCCCAAAGTAATGTGTGTCTGGTGCAATTTTGAAGGTATGATTCACTGGGAGTTTGTTCCAAATGGGCAGGCGATTGTTGCGGATCTTTATTCTCGACAACTGGAACAAGTGCATAAAATTTTGAGACAGAGATACCCAGCATTACTTAACCGAAATAGAGTTCTATTGTAACAGGACAATACAAGACCCTATACTGCACAAACAACCATGGAAAAAATTCAGGAATTGGGAAGAATCGAACTGCTACCACACCCAGCAGATTATCATCTTTTTCGATCCATGGCCAATTTTCTACGTGGAAGAAATTTTGACAACATTGAAGCAGTGTAAATGGGTCTCCCGAATTCTTCGCATCAAAAACCAGAGACTGGTACCATCATGGGATAATAAACTCACTGAAAGATGGCTCAAGACCATAGAATGTAATGGTCTGTACTTTGAAGATTAGTTAATTGCTTGTCAAAACACATTCCAAATTATTGTTTTTCTTAGAAAACGACATTACTTATGAGACAGCATCTATATTTATTAACATTTACTATTGCCATATGTGAAACCATTAAGAAAAATACTGTCATTTTCATTTGGTTTTTAATTGAAAGGATTGAATCAACTGGCTGAAAGGAAAACGCTAATTATCAAAACTGTTGGCAATTATTTATTGCCTGCTTTAAATTGTTGAAGATTTTAACTTCTAATGGAAAAAAAAAACTGAAGTTGCTGATAGAGCTTTTAACTACAAATAGGCATTGTGTTAAGGTTAACAAGATAGTTCCACAAGTTAACAAGGTTGTTCTTTAAGAACTAGGGAACTGGTTGAAATTGCATTATTTAAACACCTATTTTATACTTTTTTTGAAGGTAAAAATATCCCCAAAAGCCAACATATATGTACCTTAAAGTTGCTTCTGCTTCTGCACTTCATGGTTCCCCAACCCTCAGATCTCTTTCCTTTAGGATTGTATTTCATAATTTGTTTTGTAATAATTCTAGTGTTGGATATTCTTTTAACCTGTTCCTTCCATTTTTTTTTTTTTTAAATCCATTAACTATCATCCGTGTGAAAGATTCTTAGTTCTTCTTTTCTACTTTCATTTCTAATGTGATACTTTTTATACATCCTTTTACACCCCTTAAAATTTAATTTCTGAAGCCTGTATATTGCTTTTCTGTTTTTAGTTGGTATCCAAGCTTTGCTTCCTATGTTAAGGTACAGCCAAAGCATAATACAATGTTTCTTTTGTCTCTTTACTTAATTTTTTTTTTTAAGTATGTGATTAATTGTTGCACCTTAATGCTATTATTCATTTTTAAAATCTTTCAAATTTTCTGGTTAATTTTCCCATCAGCATTTGTTATCTTGCTATTGAATTTGTAGAATTTATTCTGCATGCAAATGAAAATGAATCAGAATCTAGCATAATAGCTGTTTTACAAGAACATTTGAAACTGAAGATGCTTGGCATAATTTATGTAATTCAAGTATATTTGTACTTAAGTGTTGTGTCAAGCCTACAATTAAATAATTTACTTCTAAACATTGTATCATAATTTTTGAAATAGTAAAAACAGTTTGAGGAAATTACAGTGGGGAAAATTTATAATGTACGATTTCTATTCTTTTCTGCATAAAATCTGTATAGTATAAAGTAATTGCTCAATTGTAATTTAATTCTGTATAATTCAGTTTATATATGTAGTAAATGGAATCATCTGTAAATTAAGTGAGATACTTAAAATCATTTAATGTATTGAGATTATAAGCTTGGTGCATTACATTAACAAGATAGTTTCATTAATGTGGATATAAAACCAAGCTTGCTATTGATAACTTGAAGATAGAGAGTTAAGTCATAATGAATATAAGATTTTGCAAAACATTACTTAGCAGTATATGGATCTTTGCATTTGTTCTTTGGTATCAGATCAAAATTTTTTGTTATGAACATTACACATGTCTGTGTGTGCAATATAATATGAATGTCATAAAGTATTTGTTGCTTATCAGCTTGCATTCATATGATGAAGTTGTAAATTTAAGTTGAGCTCAGATTGAAATTTGTTTAACATTTGCTTAATATCAGGTTCAGAACCAGTGCCTCGTTGGGATTGCAAATAATAAGCTGCTTTTGGAAAAAAAGTGTTAAGTTTATTAATGACTACTGCTTATAAACATACTTAATTTATTATGAATGAAGCCATATATTTTCTAGCTCTGCATCTTTATCACTTGAATGTTATATAGAGGCGCTACTTGCATTCTAAGAGGTGATTTGTGTAAACAAAGACGTAGATTTTTATCTTTAAATTATGCAAGTTGAAGAATAGACTTATAATCAACTGAAGCTGTGATAAAAAATTATTAAAGTTGATTTTGAGTAAGCATTAAAGCTACTTTAGTCTATGTTTACAGGCTGAAGTACAAGATTAAAGGTAGTGTGCACATCACACTTAACCTAAAACTGAAGAACAAGGGTAATCATTTGTTTCAGGTATGAATTAGTGTTGCATACTTATATATTTAGCCACCTCCTCCATAAGCATGTGTTTTTATAGATTCTGCAGTTTAGTTCCCAAAGGATTACCATGAAGGAAAAAAGTAAGTTCTAATGCAGGAGTTCATGTTAATATAAATTTACTTATTTATCCTGTAGATTTTAAATTTTAAGACATTTCCAAGCCCAGACACTACATTAGCCTGAGAAAAAATGATTGCCCATTTAGAATTTTCTTTTAATATTACTTTTATTATTTCTTTCATTGAAAACTTTCATATAGAATAAAATTATGTAAACATATGTTATGAGCTTATTCAAAGTAAATATTATTAGGAATATTAAAAGTGCAGTATTTAAAAGCACTGCATTAGAGCCTATAAGTATTTGTATAATTTTACCATGAATTTAGCATTGAAATGCAAATTGTAGAAATACATGACAATAAATGTTTACAAAATAATCAAGGCTTATTAATTTTTTTTATCATTCATTACAATTTTTGTTACAGCACTTTTATACATTTTTGCCTACCAAAAACACACCTACCATCTTCCAAAACTATTAGAAGTCCAGAATAACCAGTCTACCAATGGCAAATTTTTGAATCCAAACAAAATCTTACTTTTCCGAAGCATATGTCCTCCCGAAACACATGGCTTTGTGGTTTATAGATCCAGGCTGCAAATATACCAGTTAGAATATTTGCAGTGAAGTATCAACACAGTTACTTTGAAAGGTTGAATCAGACTTGAAAAATTCAAAATCACTGTCAGGGCTAGACCATACCATGCCAGTGCTCTTATCTGAGCTACCTTAGTGAAACACCTGTATGGATATTAACTCTCCAGGGCAGTCTCAAATATCCAGCTATACAGCCCACATTCAGGTAACTTAAGCTGATCTTTGTGTAATTCATCTTTCCATCTTATGGCCTATACACGTACTGTGAGATAAGAGTTTATTTTGCTTATTGAAAACCTAGTAGACTCTGATGTGTGAAATTCCACCCACACAAACCAACAATACTTTACCAGTTCAATAAGTAAATTTAAGCTTTGCATATCAGTACTGTGTTCACAATTTGTTGGTAGTGGAAAACATCTTGGTCACGTGGGCATTTGTTTCTTTCATGAAAACCATAATAATGACAGCGATTGTCCTAAGTACTAATTGTTGAAAGAAGTCATTGGAGGAAACTGAACATTCCACAAATTGCAAGATAGAAGATGTCAACATTGATTGATTGTCTGCAATCTCTGAAGTTCAAGTGATAATGTCATTCATACCTGTCAGAGATAATACTTTTATCTGTAGTGATTTCCTGTTTAATCAGTATTAAAATGTATCAGCAGAATTACAGAAGACAAGAAGTCAAGTTGAAATGAATTTCTGGTATAATTCTTAAATCAATAAGCTGCAGAATTATAAGATTTCTAATTCTATCACAGTAGATTAGGGTAAAAGAAAGGTGACACAGTGAATGTATTCTGTGCTAAGAGAAGTTCATAAGTAGATAAAATGGAGAAGGAAGACAGATTGATGATTGAAAGGGATGCATTTGCATGGGCAGGAACAGATGTTATTTACAAGAATGAGAGGTATGATGGCAAGTTAGATGCTTGCTCTTTACCTGCTAACAAAATAATGAGGGACATTATACACAAAGTGTAAGGAACTAGACTTGGAGAGTAGATATGCAGAAAAAGATGTACAATAAATTTTACCAATAGAAATTGCAATAAAAATCTCATGTCTAACACAAACTAGTTCCTCCACCCATTACAAATTCAAATGTTTTTATGTAGAACACTACTAAGTTTTTGCATAGGGATTATTCTACACAGATTACAAGGGGAGTTCAATAAGTACCCATGTTTCAAAATAGATGGTGTTGCTAGGCAAGCTAGTGTTACCATCATGTACTGTTATTTGCTATGTGTTGTCAATACAAATTTGGTAGCTTTGATACTGATACTCATAGATTAGTTTGGATTGGCAGGCATTTCATTTAGTCGTTCATTTATTATCATTGCATGATAAGTTGAAGATTTAAAAGTTGTTGCTCAATGGGTGCCACAATTCACAGTGGACAATAAGCAGGCCCTGATTCAATTTCAAAGTTGTGTTGGAGCTATTTAAGCAAAATCCAAAGGACTTTTTGTGTCAAGTTGTCACTGCCAGTGAGTCATGAATTCATCATTATACTCCAGAAACAAAGCATTAATCAAAACAAAGATGGCTAGAAAAGTAATGGCAATGATTTTTTGAGATCCAAAAGGTGCCATACTCATTGACTTCTTAGAAAAAAGGAAAACAATTACTGGACAATACTACAGGAGTTTAAGAAGATACAGCCCCATTTGATTAAAAGAAAGTGGTATTTCTTCACAACAAGCACATTTAACTGCATAATTGCTTTCTGAATTGTTGCTGCACTTCCCATATTTGCTTGACCTCTTCCTGTGATTTCTTCTTGTTCCCAAACGTGAAGAAATGGCTCGCAATAACAAAATTTAATTCAAATGAGAAGGTTATTGTCAAGACTAGAGTAATTTTACAGAGCTTCATAATTCCAATTCTTTTGGAGGAGTAAAAAAAAAAAATGACAAACATTGAAAGAAGTGTATAAAGCAAATGCCAAATCTATATAAACTGCAAGAAATAATACTTCTATTAACCAGTTTTATATAACAACTCTGCTTACATTGTCTTGTGGCATATGAAGACAATCTATTCTATCTAGTTATTGAAACTCTGCATGCTACATTGCAGCACAACTGAAACAAGATGTCCATCTGGATCATATACTGAGTTGCCATTGAAGGATTCCTCCACCTTTGATTTTGGCACCTCATGGTTAAAACTGACAGCTAATATTTTGAATGTAGTCTCCTGGCATAAAATTACTGCTGTCACAGGGATTTGAGGGTGGATTTCAGCATGAGGGGCCTTTTAAGTTACTTATAACAGTCAAAACAACACTCAGTGTTTATTTTAGAGTTGAATTTGTTGATAGGCTCAGCAGAAAAAGAAAATTGCATATTTGCAAACATACAATGAACTGTTGAATTATATACATATGTTTAATTGGGACAGTTAAACATAAAATAGTGAATATTTTATATATCTATATATCACAATTACCCACACAGAACAATTGCATACCTAATTGAGTTTTACATATTTTCTGAGTGAGTTCTAGTCTATCTTTTATAGTTTCTGAGTTATAAATATGGAATGAGGATGAAGAAAAATTCAAGAAATGCATTTTGTCATACCATTCTGAAATAAAATAACTATCAGAAAATAAAAAATAACAAAATGTATATGTAAAGGTTTGGAATGGTATAAATTTGAAAATCTTTGAATTGTATGCATGAAACATGCTAAACTAAAAATTGAAGTTTGATGTTTATATCCATTGTTGTGGTGATTCCTCACACACACACATACACAAATAGGTTTAATGCCCACTGTTACTTTATATGGGACCACAGGTGGTGACACTGGTGATGCATGAAATTTAAATTGGTTAAGGACTAGGTTTACTCATCAAGATTATTAATGTATTTGAAGAAGAGTTGGAGAACATCTGTTGAAGAGACATTATTTAAGAGCAATGGAGATGGAATAACCCAGCAGATTATATGGGGAATTAGATTGTCTGCTCTAGGCATGATTTAAATGGATTTTTTGGCAGAAAAAGTCTAAAAATGGGCAGAAGATGGAAAGTATTTGGATCTCCAAGCAGGTTTCAGGTAAAATAAGAGAGATAATGGTAAATAAATACTTAGCAGAAAAGAGAGGAAGATTATACATATTATTTTTAGATATTGAAACAGCTTTCAGTACTATTAATTGGGAAGATTTATGGCTTAAATTGAGGAAGAAAGGAATGAGCACCAGCTTTACTAGAGTCCTACAAAGAATATACACCAGTAACGATTTCTGTATAAAAATTGTGATTAATGAGTAACTAATAATGGTGTTTTTAATATTATTATTATTATTACTACTACTCTACTACCATCACCACCACCACTTAGTTAAGGAAACTGGAAACTGAGAGGAAGAAAAAATGGGGAAAAGAACCTTAGGGAGGATGGTCCTGGTAGGATTTGAACTGCTGACCTTTTGTTCACCATGGCAGGTAGAGGAAGTATTCCACCCAAAAATATTTATGTTGGAAGTTTCACCAGAAATATGCTTTGAGTTCTGCTGAGCCTGTTCCCATACCTAAAAACTGTTTAACATTTACATGATTTCCTGTACATATTCTGCAATTTCCTTGTAGGTATGAGGAGAACAAAGGAATAAACTGTGCTAAAGCAATAGTCAAATCTTTTAAGAGCTGTTCACTATGTGATGATTATTTATGTAGTAAGATTTTATCTATCTCTTACAGTTTACCAGTTATGTAAAAGTCATTCAAAATAAAAAGGATTTCTAGGTGTTTGCAGAAAATTTAAGATTTATATTTCATTTATCATGAAAATATCTTGAACATTTTAATAAAAATTATTAGAGCCATTTTTATAAAATAAATATTTTCAAAAATGTTCCATGTTAAAGGTAGTTAGGGGTGGGGGATTTTCTTAAAAATCTTCATATCCTATCCTTGGAAGATACTAAACTTAAATGTGAAGTTTTTTGTTCTTGAATTATGCTGTTCATGGACACACATCTTTTTCAATTTTCCTTTTTTGGGAGCGGGAGATTTAGGGTGCCTCAAAAAAATATTATTGGTGAAATTTAACATGGAATTTTTGGGTGAAATATAATACAACTTGCTATACATAGTGGGGGGAGGGGGGCAGAAAAAGGTAAATATGTGTATGCACATGCCAAAGGAATGCTGGGACTTTAATGATCCTGGATGGAGTTAGGTAAACTATAACTGTGATTAGGTTATATCAGTGTATCATGATTTTTCTGTTTACCCTGTTGACTTATAGCTGTTCCTATTTTGTACAATTTATGAAAAGCTTTGTAACAAGTATGGGTGCTCCCATTGTGCTTCCCAAGGGGGCCAGAATTTCTATGGTTAGCCCTGTCCAAATCTGGTAAGCATAAAACTTTTGATTAAGTTCAGTATCTTCCAAGGATTCAAGGCAAAAATGTGCCTAACATTCTCCATACCCTAATAATGCTTTACATGGATTTTATCTTTTTATTTTTATGTAAGGGAAATTAAGATATGTTTTGTTTGAGTTTTCCATATGTTTTAAGCAACATCGGCTATTTTTGTCAACCTTTGTAGAGAGTATGCATATTCAAGTGCTTCATATTCAACCACCTTCTTCTGTGTGCCAGCTAACCAATAATCTTCTATATGAATAGATGTAAAACACCTATGTAAATTAATGATAACTGCTAGAGAAAGTTATATGATTGCTCCACAAGTTTTTTGAGGAATGGAGAGAAGGTTCAGAGGATTACGAATATTCAGTTTATCTAATGAAATTTATTACATACAGCTAATAATAATAATAGGTAGATGAATGTAACAATTGTAATTACTCATTAACTAGGTCTAAATTAAAAAATCTGATGTGTTCCTTTCACATGACTTTCTCTACATCTCTGTAACAAATTATAGTTAAAAAGCTTATGCTCCTATTTACTTCATGCTAACCAAGAAAAAATTAGCAGAAATAGTTTTATTACCTGTTACCTTGTAAGTAGAAGCAAAATAAGGGAGTGCCATAGGTTAAACTGATAGTCAAAAGCTGGTTGCTATGTGACTGAAGTTCCTTGTTTGTATGGATAGGAAATGACAAATTCCTGTATGACAAAAGTATAAGTTTTTCAAAGTTGAAACCAAAAACAACGAATACCTTAAAAATGATTTCTTTCATGAAAACATTTATGTAACATACCTTGTGTATTTTAATGTGCTCTACATTTTCTGTGTAGTAAGTTTTTATCCATCTCTTACGGTTTTGCAGTTATGCAAAATTCTGTAATATTGATCCAGAATAAAGAGTCTTCAGAGGCTATTCCTAGAAAATTCAAGATATACATTTTATTTGTCAGGTAAATATTTGTAATATACAAAATTTTAATCAAAATCGTTAGAGCCATTTTTTAGAAAATCAAAATTTTCGAAAAACGTTCCATGTAAAGGGTAGTTGGGGGTGGGGGGATTTTCTTGAAAATCTTCGTGTCACATCCTTGGAAGATGCCAAACCTAAATACCAAATTTGGTTCTTAATGGACTTTTCGTTTTTGAGCTATGCTGCCCACAGACACACAAACCTTTTTGTAAAAATGCATTTTTTGGATCCAGGGGGACCCAAAATATGTATTTCTGGTGAAATCTTGGTATCGAATTTTTGGGTGCATTACAATACCTTCTCTATACACTATGTACATAGTAAGTATAGAGAAAGTAAAAAGTTATGAAAAAATAACACCTCCATCTATTTTTGAAATAGATGATTTTGTCCAATAGGCAAATTAAGTTTCCCTATCTTCAATAATAAAAATCACTCTGACTATATTGCAACATATATCAGTTTGTGGTAGTGAGTTCCCAATTTTTATCTCCTGCCTCTAAAATGTTATACCACATTTGTCAGTTATGCTGCTTCCACCTAGAATATAGGCTACACTACATTGCGAACAGAATTGGATTTTATTGTAAGGAACTCATTTGGGCAAGAGGAATAGGCTAGCCTGCAAACAGCCTAGGAATAAATTCTTTTTTTATTTAAAATTTAATAGAAATTCTTCCTTCACAAATTTAGTGGGCTTCACAGCTAGCCTACAGAATATGCTCCTGGATGGAATATAATAAATACTTCCTATGCCTATCCTAAGCAAATGTACAAAAAGTAAAAATAATTGAATGCAAAAGAAGAGAGGAAAGTTTTGAAAAGGAAGCAGAAGAAATAATATTAAATTAAGTGAGAATAGGAAGAAATAGCATGAGATGACATACACACTAATACTTTAAAATGAAGCTTTGCCTGAACCCAGTTAAATATGACTGATGTCATAATGCACCTTTTCATCACTTCATAGGTGTTGAGTAGGTAAATTACTTAATGTGTCATTTAATTTCTGACATTTACAATAGATGTTACAGACAGTCTTTAATGCAGCAACAGCTTGAATGTTAAAGGTTTCAACTGATGAAAAATAGCTCACAAGCTAGTCATCTCACAAGAAAGTATTTGGGCTCAAACAAACACACACAACACAATTTTGTGAAGGATCATTAAAAGTTCCATATTGCACTGGTGATTTTGTTTTATCTACATACCTCTGCAATCATCTGAGTATGAGAGAATTTAAATGACAATTCGACCTATGTCTGCTGCTATGCCAATTGAGACCACTAGAGATGTGTAGGGTGAATATGAAGTTGAAATTTGTTAAGTTATTTGTGTAGTAAAATGTCAGATGGGTCGACAATTGGTAACAGTGGTGTATCTAGAATTTGGCTCTAGAAGGGGCCAAAAATATGTTTATAGTTGAAGTTTGAAGTTTCCAGGAGTTTGCAATAGCCCTCCCTCCTCATCAAGGCAGCATTTAAAAAAACTGCAATATCAATAGTCCTCATTGGTTTGGAGGTAATATGCTAGCCTCTAGTTCCCAAGATCACAGGTTCAAATCTGGTAGAGGTGATGGATTTTATTCTGGCGTAAAAATCCTTAGCATAGTTTCCTTTGGAAGGGAATAAAGAAGTTGGTCCCATGTTGTAGATTTATAGCACGTAAAACCTCAAAACTGATAAAGTTAAATTAAGTGATCTTTCATGCCTAAATGGGACGCTGAGAACTGTATCATTAAAGAGCTCCATAGATAAATCTTTCTTATTTTTTACATAATCAATATAAACTTATTTTTATTTTTGGACTTTTTATTTAATTTTAGATGATATTATGGATTACCAAGAACAAATTAAGGGAATGAAAGAGTTTCAGTAGTTGACTCATTTGTGATCTACTCGAGTGTATTCCTGTATTAGACCACTTAATGTTTTTGTTTAAAATTTAATTAATTATACAACCTTCATATTTTATGTTTAGCTTGTATTTTTAGTTTCTCTATACCATACAATGCACATAGGAAAGGTATTGTATTCCTTCCAAATATTCAATGGTGAAATTTTATCGAAAATACTGGTTTTGAGGGCACATGAAATCCAGAAAAAGTGTTTTTAGAGTAAGATCCAAATGTGTCTGAGAACAGCATGACTATAAACAAAAGTAGGTTAAGTACCAAACTTGGTATTTGAGTTTAGCATCTTTCAAACATGCGACACAAAGGTTTTTAGGAAAATTACCCATCCATCACAAACTACTGTTTTTATGGAATATTTTTGACTTATTTATTTCAAAAATAGCTCTAACAGTTTGGATTTAATACCACCATATATTAAAGAAATTTAGAGACAAATAAAATGTATATCTTGAGTTTTCTGGGAATAGCCTCAAGTCATCTTCATTCTGGAGGACTTTAGCAAAAGCGATAAACCATAAGCTATAGATAAAAACACATAGTGTACAAAATGTAGATCTAATTAAAAACAGAATTTATGCCAAGTACATTTTTTGTAGAGTTAACCATTTCGGAGTTATTGCTCGTTATTGGTATAAATTGTCCATTAATGCTTTTCTCAGATAGGAAGTTGTAATCTTTCTTTTTTTACTCCTGACCATCAAAGAGAACAGAATGTCAAAGTCATCACTTGGCAACCAGCTTTTAATAGATTTGACTATTGCATTAGCCTAATATATTCCCTTATTTCTCTTGTATCTACAAGGAAATAACAATGATTATTATTCATAAAAATTATGTAAAAATTGGCCAAAAAGTTATGATTGTAATGCACTGTAATAAATCAGCTTTCCTAGTTCCTCGGTGGATATAGCGCCAACCATGGAATGACTATCACTTACAAAAAAAAATCTGATGTGTTCCATTCACATGACTTTCTCTACATATCTGCAACAAATTATTGTTAAAAAGATTATGCCTCTATTTACTTCATGCTAATCGAGAAAAAATTAGCAGCAATAGTCTTATTACTCGCTTCTTTGTAAGTAGAAGAGAAATAAGGGAGTACCAAAGGTTAAAGTGATAGTCAAAAGCTGGTTGCTATGTAACTGAAGTGCTCTACATTTTTTGTATGGTAAGTTTTTGTCCATTTCTTACAGTTTAGCAGTTATACAAAATTCTGTAAAATTCACCCAGAATAAAGTAGTCTTCAGAGGCTATTTCCAGAAAAATCAAGATATACATGTTATTTGTCAGGTAAATATCTTTAATATATGATATTTTAGTCAAAATCGCTAGCCATTTTGTAGGAAATCAAAATTTTCGAAAAAAATTACACGTAAAGGGTAGTTTGGGGTGGGGGGCTTTTTCTCAATATCTGAGTGTGTGTGTGTCCGTGTGCCTGTGAACACGATAATTCAAAAAATAAAAGTCAGGAAAATACCAAACCTGGTATTTTAAGTTTAGTATCTTCCGGGGATGCGACACAAAGATTTTGAGAAAAATCCCCCCACTCCAAACTACTCTTTACATGGAACTTTTTTCGAAAATTTTGATTTTCTAAAAAATGGCTCCAACGATTTTAATTAAAATATTGTATATTAAAGATATTTACCTGACAAATAAAATGTATATTGTGAATTTTCTGGGATTAGCCTCTGAAGACTACTTTATTTGGAGTGAATTTTATGGAATTTTGTGTAAGTGCTAAACCGTAAGAGAGAGACCAAAACTTACCACACAAAAAATGTAGAGCACATTAAAACACACAATTTATGATGTATAATTTTTTTTCGTGGAGTTGATTGTTTTTGAGATATTCCTTATTTTTGGTTTAAGCTATAGAAACTTATATTTTCTTCATACAGGACATTGGGAACTCGTGTCCATACAAACAAAGAAACTTCAGTGACATAGCAACCAACTTTTGACTATCACTTTAACCTATGGTACTCCCTTATTTCTTTCTACTTACAAGGAAGCAAGTAATAAAAGAGTATTTCTGCTAATTATTTCTGATTAGCATGAAGTAAAGAGAAGTATAAGCTTTTTAAGAATAATTTGTTGCAGAGATGTAGAGATAGTCATGTGAATGGTACACATCACATTTTTATTTTCACTTTCTCGACACGTACTTTGTACATACTGTATAGAGAAAGTATAGCACTCCACCAAAAGATTCGATACCGAGATTTCACTGGACTTGAAAATCGGTCCAGCCGTTGTTAGAAAATCTAACACTTCTAAAAATTACGTACATTGTATTTGCCACATAAACATATTTAATGAAAGGAATAACCCCTACACGCGCATTAATAAAAATCGGTCCAGCCGTTGTTAGAAAATGTAACACTTCTAAAAATAACGTACATTTTATTTGCCACATAAACATATTTAATGCACGGGATTTTAATCAAAATCGGTCCAGCCGTTGTTAGAAAATGTAACACTTCTAAAAGTTGCGTACATTTTATTTGCCACATATGTAAAATTTCTAAAATTACGTACATATTTGACACAAACATATTTAATGCACGGGATTTTAATCAAAATCGACCCAGCCGTTGTTAGAAAATGCAACACTTCTAAAAATAACGTACATTTTATTTGCCACATAAACATATTTAATGCACGGGATTTTAATCAAAATCGGTCCAGTCGTTGTTAGAAAATGTAACACTTCTAAAAGTTACGTACATTTTATTTGCCACATAAACATATCTAATGCACGGGATTTTAGTCAAAATCGGTCCAGCCGTTTTTAGAAAATATAAAATTTCTAAAAAGTATCAATGGGAAGGGTAGTATGAGGTGAGGATATTTCTAAAAATCGTCGTGTATCTTTGGAAATAAAATTAAATTAAACTGAGCTTTATTAATGGACACTGTTTAATTGCTGTGGTTCTCAGCGTCCCGTTCTATAGGAACAATCAATGTGTTCTATTCATATGACTTTCTCTGTCTGTTGTGCAAACTCTTCCTACAACATATTATCATTTTATCCACATCGTGTTAAACTAGATTAGCATTAGCAGAAATGCTCTTATTACTTGCAATTAGAAGGGAAGCGCTATATGAAACAATTGGCATTGTGTTCTATTTACATGACAAGGAGCAAAACAAAAGAGATGAGGCCCGCATGGCTGGTGTGGTGGAAGCGTGTCTGCCTCACATCAACAGGTCGCGAGTTCGAATCTCGCTTAGGGTTAAGTTACCCGTATAAGGGTTTTTTTTTTCTGGGTCTTCCCTTATCCTGAGAAGAAGACGAATGTCGAGTAATTTTAAGCTCCATGAACCCCAAGATCATTTGAGATCATTGAGTTCATTCATCGTCCGGTATGACCAATCAGTTTAAAAGACGTGTTAATCCAATAAGAAAAAAAAAAAAAAGAAAAGGAGATGAAACGAAAGACCTAGTTTTCATTCCAGGAAAGTTTTAAGAAGTTTAAAACTGAAACCAAAAAGAAGGAATATTTCGGAACGGCTAACTATACTAAAAACTATATGACAAATTGTTTACTGCAAGTAGAACTACCAGACCCCATTCCTCTCTGTGAGACGACCATCTCTTCCTGAAGAAAATTTTGAGTCCTGGCGCATGCGTACTACCAGACCCAATACGTTTATTTGGGCACATAATAAGTACACCGTGTAATACCAACACGTACGTTTTTATTAAACGTTTATCTGTATTCTTAATAATGTTTGTGCTATGTGACAGTCAGAATTAGGATTGCATCATATGCTTTTCTGGACACTTTATTATAACACCGTGTAACATCCATGCGTACTTTTTAACCCTGCAGTGGTTGCGTGGCGCCTCAAGGCGTCCTTTATTTACACGTTGCTATTGAACAGATACTCTGGCTGACTTGTGGTGCCATCTACCTTCCTATTAACTAAATACAAACATATTTTGCTCATCAACTTCGCATTAGTTTCAATTCAGTGTTCGAAGGAAGAGATTGTATCCGGAGCCGCGTTGCTGTAGTCTACCAGACGCCACGCGACCTTCTACGGTACTGAAGGTGAATATTTTAATTTTTATTTTATACAGTATTTTGCGTATGAATACTAATAGTTGTTGCTAAATAAGTAATTTTGTTAATCTTTAGATCCAACATGACCTCAAAGAAGACCTACAACCTGGAAAATGCACGTGATCGAGAAATTGTACTCCGGGTTTTGCAGGAAGAAGATGAATCTGGTGACGAGTTTGATATTTATAGTGACTTGGAAGACGACGGATTGGAATCGAGAGAAGAAAATACGGACATATACATATTATGTGAAAATGTAGAGCAGTTTTTGGATTTTCCCTCTTAGCGTGCATAACTAAATCCAGGTAGGTAATTTTGGTCTCATCTGCTTAACATTACACCTCTCCCTTCCCCCCTCCGCTACCTCGAGGAGTTCTTTAACAGTGATATCTGACGATTTGCCATTAGCGGGAAAACTTATGTTTTCGGCGCATTTAGCATTGGGGATTGCACTGCAATTCATTCTGCCTACAACTTGCATTCAGGATGAACGCCCGCGAACTTATGCAAACCGGCAGGTTAACTTACAGATTGCTAAGTGCCCATTTTGGGTACTGCATTACAGATGAAGAGAAAAGGGAAGCAAACCGAAAAGGTTTGGAGTTTTTTCTGCTTTATGGAGTTGTTCCGGACAGGGATGCAGAAATGCAAAACCGTCGTGCCAACCGAGGTCGCAGGTGTCCTCGGTGTAATTTGCAAATGCACACAGTTGCATCGGCTAATCGTGGTCTCGGCTGGAGATTTAAATGCTCCAATGGCCACCGTTTAGAGGCGACAAATAACACCTTTTTTCAGCGTGTGCGTTTTAATGCCGAATTGCGCACCGACATAATTATTCAGTTCGCATTTTTATGGATGCAGCAGTGTACTTTGTCCTACATCCAGGAAGAATTGGGAGTGGCACAAGATACCGCCGTAGCATGGAGCAGATACTTCCGGGATGTGGCCACCAAAATCGCCTGGCGCGATTTCCAACAACTAGGTGGTCCCAACGACATCGTGGAAGTGGATGAAACTCATCTGTTCAAAAGAAAATACAATGTTGGACGACAGGTAATGTGGCCGCATTATTGGTTAGTCGGTGGGATAAGTCGCACAACGAAATTACGTTTTGCATCCCTTGTGCCAAACCGCTCAACGGATGCTCTGCTGCCCATTATGCAGAAGTACATTGCCTACGAAAGTTTTATAATCACAGACGAATGGAGGGCATACAGAGCCTGCAATGCTGTTTTCACAGGCCATGGCACCGTCAACCACAAACGCCAGTTTGTAAACCCACCTCGAAATATGGATCCTTTCTGGGTACCAGAAGAGGACTTTAATCCTGAATGTCTGGATAGGCAATGGGTAGGACCTGTGCCAGCCCCCAATATGAGACACTTGCGGTATCATACCCAAAACAAAGAAAGGTCATGGAGATCTCTAAAAGGTATCCTGGCAACATGCACGAGCATCGAGCATGCATCCAGTTACATTGGAGAGTTTATGTACAGAGAGAACAAACTTAATCGCCTACAAAACTATACCCAGCTGTTTGAGGCATTGCTCCAGGATATCGCCACCGCCTATCCAGGTGTGGGCAAAATTGCAATGTCACCAGACCTGGACAATTGTTTATGCCACATCTGTTTCCCGAATTAAAATACATATTCACAACTTCATTCCCATATAATTTCCTCTGCATCCCCATATAAACTCCCCACTATCATATCCCTCACCATCCCCATATGAACTCCACATTATACACATCCCTCACCATCCCCATATGAACTCCACACTATACACATCCCTCACCATCCCCATATGAACTCCACATTATACACATCCCTCACCATCCCCTTATGAACTCCACATTATACACATCCCTCAGCATCCCCATATGAACTCCACACTATACACATCCATCTTTATCCACATATAAATTACATTTTATCATTTAGTTCCTCTCCAACCCCATATCTATACATCTTTGTGCATCCCCCCAAGTTATTTTGTTAATCAAAATTATTACAGAGAAAAATAGAGCACGATAATACACAGTGTCAGGCATATATTATTGTGTGAAGTTAATAGTTTTCAAGACATTCTTGTTAGTTTCAGAAGATAGATCCTAACATTTTAACACGTGGCCATGCAAAGAGAAGCGAATTTCAAAGCAATCATATTGCGATCTTCGCTTAAAACTATCGCTTTGGTCTAGTGTATTCCGTCATTTCCTTTTCAACTAAGAGGAAATTTGAAATAACATTTGAGCTGATGATAATAATAATAATAATAATAATAATATGTCCAGAGGTTTGTCTCGATTAAAATGAAGCAGATAGAAAAATAAACCTTCAAACGATTTGTTGGTATCGCCACTAATAAACGATAATTTTACACAGAAAGCCAAATAAATGTACCATATCAACTTCTTTTTTGTGTTCCATTCACATGACTTTCTGTACATCTCTGCAACAAATCATTGTTAAAAAGCTTATGCTTCAATTTACTTCACCCTAATCGAGAACAAATTAGCAGAAATAGTCTTATTACTTGCTTCCTTGTAAGTAGAGGCGAAATAAGGGAGTACCATAGGTTAAAGTGGTAGTCAAAAGCTGGTTGTTATGTGACTGAAGTTCCTTTGTTTATATGGACAGGAGTTGACAAATTCCTGTATGAGAAAAGTATAAGTTTTTCAAAGCTGAAACCAAAAACAATGAATATCTCAAAAGCGACTAACTGTACGAAAAAAATGTATATGACATAAATTATGTGTTTTATCCTGATCTGCATTTTTACTTTCTCTATAGGCACTATGTACATAGTGTATAGAGAATGTATTGCACTCCACCAAAAAATTCGATACCGAGATTTCACCGGAAATATATGTTTTAGGGTCCCCTGTATCCAAAAAAAAAAAGTATTTTCAAAAAAAGGTCCATGTGTGTGTGTCCGTGTGTCTGTGAACACGATAACTCAAACGAAAAGTCGGTAAAATACCAAACTTGGTATTTAAGTTTAGTATCTTCCAGGGATGCGAAACGAAGATTTTGAGAAAAATCTCCCCACCCCAAACTACCCTTTACATGGAACTTTTTTCGAAAATTTTAATTTTCTCAAAAATGGCTCTAACGATTTTGATTAAAATATCGTATATTAAAGTTACTTACCTGACAAATAAAATGTATATTCTGAATTTTCTGGGAATAGCCTCTGAAGACTACTTTATTCTGGATGAATTTTTCATAACTATTAAACCGTAAGAGATGGACAAAAAGTTAACACATAAAAAATGTAGAACACGTTAAAAAACACAATTTATATTATACACAATTTTTTCGTGGAGTTGATCGTTTTTGAGATATTCTTGGTTTCAGCTTTGAAAAACTTATACTTTTCTCATACAGGAATTTGTCAACTCCTGTCAATACAAACAAAGGAACATTAGTCACATAGCAACCAACTTGGCTTTCACTTTAAAAGGAACATCAGTCACATAGCAACCAGCTTGGCTTTCACTTTAACCTATGATACTCCCTTATTTCGCTTCTACTTACAATAAAGCAAGAAATAAGATTATTTATGCTAATTTTTCTCGATTAGCATGAAATAAATAAAAGATAAGCTTATTAACAATAATAATTAACAGAGATATAGAGAAAGTCATGTGAATGGAACACATAAGATTTTTTGTGTAGTAAGTTTCTGTCGATCTCTTACGGTTTGCCAGTTATGCAAAATTCAGTAAAATACATCCAGAATAAAGTAGTCTTCAGAGGCTGTTCTCAGAAAATTCAAGATATATATTTCATTTGTCAGGTAAATATCTTTAATATACGATAATTTAATCAAAATCGTTAGAGCCATTTGGGAGAAAATAAAAATTTGCCAAAAAACTCCATGTAAAGGGTAGTTGGGGGGTGGGGGACTTTCTTGAAAATCTTCGTGTTGCATCCTTGCAATATACTGAACTTAAATACGAAGTTTGGTATTTACCGGACTTTTCGTTCCTGAGCTAAGCAGTCCACAGACACACATACACACACGCACACGGACCTTTTTCCAAAAATGCTTTTTTTGGATTCAGGTCGACCCAAAACATGTATTTCCGGTGAAATCTCGACATGGAATTTTTGGGTGGAATACAACACAATATTTCTCTACATTGTACATAACGTAAAAAATGAGCCGGGTTTGAGCCCGCGTCCTACGAGATCAGAAGGCCAGTGCCTAACCAAATGAGTTACCCAGAGCGAGAGACTTGTGGCTGAAATTACTATTTCGTGGTTAATTAATTATTATGCGCAAGGATAAGCATATTAAAAAGTACGCATGGATGTTACACGGTGTTATAATTAAGTGTCCAGAAAAGCATATGATACAATCCTAATTCTGACTGTCACATAGCACAAACATTATTAAGAATGCAGATAAACGTTTAATAAAAACGTACGTGTTGGTATTACACGGTGTACTTATTATGTGACCAAATAAACATATTGGGTCTGGTAGTACGCATGCGCCAGGACTTCAAAATTTTCTTGCAGGAAGAGATGGTCGTCTCACAGAGAGGAATGGGGTCTGGTAGTTCTACTTGCAGCAAACAATTTGTCATATAGTTTTTAGTACAGTTAGCCGTTCCGAAATATTCCTTCTTTTTGGTTTCAGTTTTAAACTTCTTAAAACTTTCCTGGAATGAAAACTAGGTCTTTCGTTTCATCTCCTTTTCTTTTTTTTTTTTTCTTATTGGATTAACACGTCTTTTAAACTGATTGGTCATACCGGACGATGAATGAACTCAATGATCTCAATGAACTCAAATGATCTTGGGGTTCATGGAGCTTAAAATTACTCGACGTTCGTCTTCTTCTCAGGATAAGGGAAGACCCAGAAAAAAAAAACCCTTATACGGGTAACTTAACCCTAAGCGAGATTCGAACTCGTGACCTATTGATGTGAGACAGACACGCTTCCACCACACCAGCCACGCGGGCCTCATCTCTTTTGTTTTGCTCCTTGTCATGTAAATAGAACACAATGCCAATTGTTTCATATAGCGCTTCCCTTCTAATTGCAAGTAATAAGAGCATTTCTGCTAATGCTAATCTTGTTTAACACGATGTGGATAAAATAATAATATGCTGTAGGAATAGTTTGCACAACAGACAGAGAAAGTCATGTGAATAGAACACATTGGTCGTTCCTATAGAATGGGACGCTGAGAATCAACAGCAATTAAACAGTGTCCATTAATAAAGCTCAGTTTAATTTAATTTTATTTCCAAAGATACACGACGATTTTTAGAAATATCCTCACCTCATACTACCCTTCCCATTGATACTTTTCAGAAATGTTATATTTTCTAAAAACGGCTGGACCGATTTTGAATAAAATCCTGTGCATTAAATATGTTTATGTGGCAAATAAAATGTACGTAACTTTTATAAATTTTACATATGTGGCAAATAAAATGTACGTAACTTTTAGAAATGTTACATTTTCTAACAACGGCTGGGCCGATTTTGATTAAAATTCCGTGCATTAAATATGTTTATGTGGCAAATAAAATGTACGTTATTGTTAGAAGTGTTGCATTTTCTAACAACGGGTGGACCGATTTTGATTAAAATTCCGTGCATTAAATATGTTTATGTGGCAAATATGTACGTAACTTTTAGAAATTTTACATTTTCTAACAACGGCTGGACCGATTTTGATTAAAATCCCGTGCATTAAATATATTTATGTGGCAAATAAAATGTACGTAATTTTTAGAAGTGTTACATTTTCTAACAACGGGCGGACCGATTTTGATTAATGCGCGTGTAAACCTCAGTTTAATTTAATCTTATTTCCAAAGATACACGACGATTTTTAGAAATATCCTCACCTCATACTACCCTTCCCATTGATACTTTTAGAAATTTTACATTTTCTAACAACGGCTGGACCGATTTTGATTAAAATCCCGTGCATTAAATATATTTATGTGGCAAATAAAATGTACGTAATTTTTAGAAGTGTTACATTTTCTAACAACGGGCGGACCGATTTTGATTAATGCGCGTGTAAACCTCAGTTTAATTTAATCTTATTTCCAAAGATACACGACGATTTTTAGAAATATCCTCACCTCATACTACCCTTCCCATTGATACTTTTTAGAAATGTTACATATGTGGCAAATAAAATGTACGTAACTTTTAGAAATGTTACATATGTGGCAAATAAAATGTACGTAACTTTTAGAAATGCTACATTTTCTAACAACGGCTGGACCGATTTTTAATAAAATCCCGTGCATTAAATGTGTTTATGTGGCAAGTAAAATGTACGTAATTTTTAGAAGTGTTAGATTTTCTAACAACGGCTGGACCGATTTTTATTAATGCGCGTGTAGGGGTTATTCCTTTTCCCCCACTCCTCAAACCATACATAGACGGCTGGCTCGGCCGTGCGCATGTAAAAGAACTTAGAAATCGTGCGGGACCCAGTAGTCCAAGTACTATTTCTAAGTTCTTTTGCATGCGCACGGCCGAGCAAGCCGTTTATGTGTGGTTTGAGGAGTGGGGAGGAGGTAGAAATGGGGGAAAAGGAATAACCCCTACACGCACATTAATAAAAGTCGGTCCAGCCGGTGTTAGAAAATCTAACACTTCTAAAAATTACGTACATTTTATTTGCCACATAAACATATTTAATGAAAAGAATAACCCCTACACGCGCATTAATGCACGTCCAAGTCCTACCAATATATGTTTTAGGGTCTCCTGTATCCAAATAAAAACATTTTCACAAAAGGGTCCGTGTGTCTGTGAACACGATAACTCAAAAACGGAAAGTCAGTAAAATACCAAACCTGGTATTTAAGTTTAGTATCTTTCAGGGATGTGACACGAAGATTTTGAGAAACATCCCCACACCTCAAAGTACCCTTTACATAGAACTTTTTTCGAAAATGTTGATTTTCTAAAAACTGGCTAACGATTTTGATTAAAATATGGTATATTAAAGATATATGCCTGACAAATAAAATGTATTTCCTGAATTTTTCGGGAATAGCCTCTGAAGACAACTTTATTCTGGGTGAATTTTACGGAATTTTGCATAACTTCTAAACCGTAAGAAATGGACAAAAACTTACCACACAAAAAATGTAGACCACATTAAAACACACAATTCATGTTGTATACATTTTTTTCGTGGAGTTGATCGTTTATGAGATATTCCTTTGTTTTTGGTTTCAGCTTTGAAAAGCTCAACTTTTGTCATACAGGAATTTGTCAACTCCTATCCATACAAATAAAGGAACTTCAGTTACAAAGTAATCAGCTTTTGACTATCACTTTAACCTATGATACTCCCTTATTTCTCTTCTAGTTACAAGGAAGCAAGCAATAAGACTATTGCTGCTAATTTTTTGTCGATTAGCATGTAATAAATAGAAGCATAAGCTTTTTAACAATAATTTGTTGCAACGATGTAGAGAAAGTCATGTGAATGGAACACATCAGATTTTTCTTACTTAAATCTCCCAGTGTCTGTAGCTCAAATAACAATGCGATTTGGTTTATCAGCTTTGTAGACTTATTGTGTATTATGATTAATGTACGTGCTTGGGTTTGAATTGCCTAAATAAGTTGCTCTGTACGTAATGTTGATGAAAACATTTTCAATTGATTTAAAAACTCAAATAAACAGAGTAAATAAGGTTTTACACAATTGCGTACTAATAACCGGCCACAAGTACTAGACTGCTCATTGTCGCCAGTCGATTGTTATCTATTGTTGCGAAGCTGTTTCAACCACGTTTTGTAAATATAGACCTTTGCATTAGCTCATTTTTTATTTCTTTATTATCTAATTACATGTTTACCTATTTGTTGTTGCAACTGCCCGCGGAGGGCAACATACAAGTCACTGCGTAATTGGCTGGCGAGCAATTTCTATGAGGGCCCCGTTTTCACACGTGCGGAAAAACAATCAAATTCTTTTTAAATAAAAAAAATTAAGAATAAAAAGCAGCTCTGCAAATCTTAAGGTAACTAATGAAGTGCCATTCATTACCCTACCTATACTGCCTACAGCCCAATGTCGATTGTCATTAGAATTAATGAAATGAGGTGTGTATTTTGGCTGGGAATAAACTTAAGACAGTTAAGATTTACAACTCAACAGTGCATTATTTTCTGGTATTGGATTGGTCCGTTTTAACTTAAACTTCTGAAGTTGATCCAATTGTTTTCCTTTTAAAAAAGGAATAAATAGTGCTGATACCATTGTAAGCATACCATTCCCCCCCCCCCCCTTTAAAATACGGGACGCCTGAAAAGGCTGTGATTAACTGATAAATACATTCTAAATATGACATTAACATTAGAATAAGGTAACATCTATGGTAACATGATAGTGAATAAATACATTTTACAATATCAGGGTACCCACCATGTGCAACCGAAAATGTCGATTGAAATGTTACAGTGAACTGTATAATTAAGCTTTGTCTCTTTGAGGAAAGGGTATCTATCCTGTAAATTGGATAGGAAGGTGCATTTCCGTTTAGGCATGATAGTTAATTTCTCGCAAATATCACAGACATAAAATGCTAACGCTACACTGGGAAGGAAATACGGGATCTATTCGCGTCCCACCAAAATTTCTCGGGATGAGGGACATACAAGTAAAAAGGGGGAATGGTAGGCTTATACCGATGTCGTCAGCTTTACGTTTCTTTCATGTCAATTAAACAGAATAATGAACAAACGAAAGGTAAATGAACTATCGTAACCGATCATCGAAGTAGAGGAAAAGAGTCCTGGTAACCATTCACTATCGTTTACCATGATACACATTATACTATTTTTACTTTCTCTATACGTGCTATGTACATAGTGTATAGAGAAGGTATTGCACTCCACCAAAAAATTCGATACCGAGATTTCACCGGAAATATATGTTTTAGGGTCCCCTGTTACCAAAAAAGTATTTTCAGAAAAAGGTGTGTGTGTCCGTGTGTCTGTGAACACGATAACTTAAAAACGAAAAGTCAGTAAAATACCAAACTTGGTATTTAAGTATCTTCCAGGGATGCGACACGAAGATTTTGAGAACCCCCCCCCCACCCCAACTACCCTTTACATGGAACTTTTTTCGAAAATTTTGATTTTCTAAAAAATGGCTCTGACGATTTTGATTCAAATATAGTATATTTAAGTTATTTACCCGACAAATAAAATGCATATTTTGAATTTTCTGGGAATAGCCTCTGAAGACTACTTTATTCTGGGTCAATTTTACGGAATTTTGCATAACTGCTAAACCGTAAGAGATGGAAAAAAACTTACCACACAACAAATGTAGAACACCTTAAAACATACAATTTATGTCATATACATTTTTTTCGTGGAGTTGATTGTTTTTGAGATATTCCTTGTTTTTGGTTTCAGCTATAAAAACTTATACTTTTCTCATACACGACTTAGTGAACTCGTGTCCATACAAACAAAGGAACTTCAGTCGCAGAGCAACCAGCTTTCGACTATCACTTTAACCTATGGTACCCCCTTATTTCACTTCTACTAACAAGGAAGCAAGTAATAAGACTATTTCTGCTAATTTTTTCTCCATTAGATGAAGTAAATAGAATAATTTGTTGCAGTGATATAGAGAAAGTCATGTGAATGGAACACATCAGATTTTTTTAACACTATACACTGAACCAACAGGCAGAGAGGATGAGGTATTAGTTTTTGGAATGGACGCTATGCCGGCAGTCACTCGGAAAGTGAGTAACCCGCACCAAGGCCACAAATAATCTTTTATAATCTTGTTTACATTAAGTTAAATATATTCCTTTACTTCAGAAAACTGTTTATGACGGAGAATTTCAATGAATGTGCCACTTTTAAGTTAAAAAAATAGAAGAACTTATACCTAGGGTTTTTTTTTTTTTTTTTGGGAGAGGGATTTATTACTAATTTGAAAAAGGAGTTTAGCATAACATTATGCTTTATAACCATAATCCATGCACGAAAAGATAAGGTCGACAAAGAACAGATGATTCAAAGAGCTCAAACATTTGTTACTGAAGTCAATGCACATATCACAACAGAAGACATCCAAATGGGCTCTGTATGGAACTGTGATCAACCATGAGCTTTCTTCTGAAAGAACATTATCCATGAAAGGGAAAGAAACGCTGTCTCAACGTTGCAACACACAGCCACACTATCGATATTGCCATATCATTAGATGGGCGATTGGCAGATAAACTCTATATATACTTCCAAGAATCAAATGGAAAGTTTGGACTCCAAATGCATTCATAGATGGAAGAGTGAGCAGAAAGTTGATGAAAAAGCATGCAAAGATGTTTCTGTCAGTTTTGAATCCACATTTACAGACAGTCACTAAGACTTTGTCATTCCTGTTCTGGACATAAGTATGAACAAATACTACTGGAAGCTTCTGGAGGAATAGATATAGATTTAAAAATCATTCCACCTAAAACTACAAAATCTGCACATGTTTCTTCAGAAAGTTAAAATATATGTCAAAAGAATAACAGACACTCTTAAACTATGTTCCAATAACATGCAGCCAAATTGCATGATAGATTCTTTATCATGAAATTGCACACTGCTATTTGCAGTCAGTTATCTGCATAGACAATGCTTCAGAACACTGGCAGTGATATTGGTGAACCTGTGGAAACTTCAAAAGTTTCATTGACATGATGCTCAGCACGAATATTATAGTATGTGCAGTTATGTCATGTGATCAACTTGCTTTTCTGTAGCCATTAACATTGCTGTGAATATTGTATTGAAAGTCCTTATTTGCACTTATAGTTAAGATATCTACATTGTGTTTGGCTTCTACAATGACATCTAGAGTATGTTTACAGAAACTTGAACATAAATGAGAGGAATTATAAGATCATAAGTAGTTTTTTTCATGTGTTCAGTTTTTAGCAAAACCAGTGGTCAACAACAATCTGCCTTACTGATTAGGTTAATTTCCACTTGTACAGCTGATAGTGCTCTGACAGCAATTTGAAGGCAGCATGGATTCTTGGAATGGATGCACACTTAATCTTAGATTATTTGGGACATGGCCATTAGGTGTAATCATTATATACATGACTTTGATTCATTCACCAATACCCGAATACTGCTTGGGTAGCTACAAATAATTTTCTTCCTATAAAGTTTTCCTTAGTCTTGTGTTGCTTACAGATTTTTCTGATTAGTATATTGCTAGGAGTATAACAGGAAAAATACTGCTGTTTTTTGCCTTCTGTTGGCTAGAGCTAAAGGGACCTATATCTTCTCAAGTCAGGTGGAATATCTATCTGTGTTGTATAGTGCACTGTGGTTTCATTCTGCATGTTGGCTCGAATATTTCCATCTCTGTTACACACTATCCTTCTTTCAGATCTTCATCTTTCTCTTTCTTCAGCCTACATTTTTGGAAACAGCACAAAAAAAAAACAAACAAAAAAACCATGATTCATCATGTGTTTACAATAACATTTGCAAGGGGAAGGATGGCCACTAGCCAATAAATTTGTAGGAGCAACTGCCTTCTTCTAGTATTTATGAGTTGTAAATTTGCTTTCTAATTGTACAAACTTCTGTTGGCTCATAAAAACTGATACTGTGCTTTGTGTTTCTAAAAGTCTAATGTATGTTTTTAATAATGGTGGCAAAGTGTCAGTGTCCTCCAGAAAAACTTTATGTCTTCTGTTATGGTAGAGCAAGACTTTGTGAAGGCCACTTCATTTTTTAATTGATCTTGTAAGGGTAAATCATTTTATGGAATATTCAAGCTCCATATTTTTTAAGGAAACAATTGTTGAAATCTGTGTTGTACTGTAAAAAACAGATTATTCATTAGATCTAATTGAGTTTTATTTATGGATGCTCTTTAACTGCTGTGGTTTTTGCTGTCCCATTCTATATTGGGCATGAAACACTGCTTAATTTTGCTCACAGGCCTCTTTTTCAGGCTTGAGGTTCTTTTATGGGCCATAAATCTACAACATGAGACTAACAGCTTTACTTCATTCACTAATGATGGTTACACAATGTGTGGATTTCAACAACAGAGATCACATCTTTCCTACAGAAAAGGAGAGAAAGATGAATTTCTTGTATAAACATTCGGCAGCAACACCATTCAGTTCTGTATTTTTGGTTTAGGCAAGTATTCACTTTATTTTTATTTAATTTATTGTTATTCACTTCTGAAATGCATTACTATCCATGGATGTGTAGAAAATGGCTATTTGTAGATGTAAATGTTGGAAATTAAAAATGTGAACCCTCCTTTATCAGCTTTATGAGCCACTGTGGTTTATAGCTAACATATAATTAAGTCTCCATCTGGATTCAGAATATACCACTGCAATATAGTTTTAAGCTTATTAATACTTTAAGTACTTAACGTCACTGAAAGCTGACTGAATCAGTAAGGTAATAGGTGATAGGCATGAGGTTGATGTAGTAATATTACCATAACGAACACATTTATAATAGCAATAAGTATTTATTTTGTAAATTGTTGTAACCCTCTAACTGTGCAGTAATAAGACTGTGAATGAGTAGCAATCTGAATTACTTATACTGCATTCGGCAAAATCTGAATGGTAACTCAGTTACATTGAGCTTATTCAAACTTGATATGGATGTTATGGACCTGGGTTCAGATGTAGTGTTAATTACTATAGGTGTAGCTAAGGGGATTTTGTAGTTTGGAATCCCCCTCGCTAAAATATGTAAAAAGTAACAGCAAAATCTTAATTTTAATTCCAATTGTTGCACTTTATTCTGTTAATAAAATCGATTTTTACGTAATATCTCAACTCAGGATAAATTCATATATATAGATATGATTTGAAGTCATTGAAATTGTTTAAAAAATGGATACTTAAACATAATATTTTTCTAGCAACGCCACTGATTATTTCCGCAGGCATGACCGCACGGCGGATAAAGAAAGAGCGTAAATCATAAGTTGAGACTAGTGTTATATAAAATGCATTTGTTCTTCAACTTAGAAAACGTAAAATTTTCAATTCTGCCCTTGCATCACATTGTGAATGTGGCTTAAGATAGTTGCAGTGTCTGTGGAAACTGGCAAGAGGGCTCTTATTTGTTTGTTTTTTATAGCAGTGATCTGTGGCGCTGCCTCATAAAAACTACCGGCGGCTATAACGGTGCTAATAGTGAGTAGTCAAATAATTTGTGGGCCACGACCTATGCTTTTTCTTTTCCTCCTTTTTGTCAGTCCTAGTTTTCCTAAGACAGTTTACCGTATTATGCGATGGGAAATGCTTGTTATTTATTACAGTAGTATACTTAAAAGTAAACATAAGGTACAAACCAGGTAGCTTGTTTGACTTCCTTTACATCCTTATCATAGTCATAAAGCGGACCTTTAAATTAATTGTGTAATATAGTGATCAAAAGTGGATTTCTCCGTCATTATTTGTCTCCTTCAGTGGACATACCAGTCTCCACTTGATTTTTTAAACGCATAGCGAAGAAAGAAGATAACTGATAGATGAATGTAATCTCTCCATATACTTGACATGTAAGAAGATAAAGTCATCATTAGAATGTGCGTTCACCGTAGTACCTACCTGTCATTGTTCACACGTGTTCGATGTTGACGTGTGGTATGCACCAACATAACCTCAGTTCTTCGTTCGAGAGACTACTATTAACATTGAAGTGAGCCTAATGTCAGGATATTCACAAGTGTAATTTTTGAGATTTTTTTATTTTTTTCGTTTTTTTAATTTAAGAATGACATATCCATTATGCATTCGCATCGTATTTTGTTAAAGACCACACCTGTCAAAATTCTAAAATGTGTTCTTTTAATTTTGCTGGGCATATTCGCAATAATTATTTTATCATCACGATATTTACATTCTGAATTCTCAGATTACGAATTAGAACACATTAAAGTAAAACAAAGAGTACTAGAACTTAAGAAGGATACTCGTACTGAACACAATCTACAGGAACACAAAACGGGATTAGATATTTTACGTTTGCAGGCTAGATATAACATCCGTCTTTCAAGCCTCGACTTAACTGATGAAGATTTTGAACTAATGATCCGAGAAGATGATTTAATGAAAGTGCCAGGTCTGGGAGAAAATGGAATACCTTCGGAATTACAGGGAGTGGAGGCAGTAATTGCAGAGCAGCTGATGAAGAAGGAAGCATTTAATTTAATTCTCAGTGACAAGATTTCCTATTTCAGAAAAATACCGGATGCTCGAAATCCAGAGTAAGCATTAAATTGGATTTGACTTAGTAGAAAGCTTGAGGAGCATTTTTTCGAAAAGTTATTCCACTTGCTAATGTGATCCTGATCTGATACTTCTGTTATTCTGCCATTAGAGCTGTTTTACAGTTTCTGGTCTGTTATAAACTTTATTGGACCAATGGTGCAAAAGATATCCCAGCCAATGATCCTAAGAAAATATTAAAACCTCAGTAATCTAGCAGATTGAACATTTTAATATTTTCAACAATTTCAAATCTAGGTACCTTGCATATTATATTTTGAATGCAACTGCATTATCAGACTTAGAAACAATGCTCCTCATTAAATACAGCAAATAACCACTGTTTATCTCTTGCCTTGTGTTTCATATGTCATTCTGAGTTACAAGGTTGTTGTCTTATGCAGAAACTGGTAGTGCAGCTATTTTACAATCAGCCCAATGTTAGAAGCATACATGAGAGAATAAGGTATGTAAATGAGACTGCGAATATTTAACTTTTACTTCAAGCACATGGGTGGATGAAGCATTATATTCCACACACAATTTTACAAATTTCACTGTAACTATATGATTTAACATCCCTTGAGTACAGGAAAAAAAAAAGTGTGTGTGTGTGAGAGAGAGAGAGCTGCATTTAATAAAAATATCAAAGTCTGATAAATGTCAAACTTAATATTTAAATTCATCTTCCAAGGATGCCCAATACATTTTCAATATATATCAAATTTTCTGGAATTAGCCTATTAAATTGTTCTGATTAGGAAGGAATTTTGTATAATTTTGAACCATAAGAAATAGAAAAAAAACTTGCTACACAAAAAATGTACATCTCTTGACAACACAATTTATTTCAAATAGCCTTTTTTGCATCAGCCTTTTGAGCTTTCCATTGTGATTTGTTTGATTGTTTCAATACTTTTGCCATTTTGATGTGCTATTATCATTAAATTATTTCTTGCCATGTTATGAAAAGATTATGAAATTAGAAAACTAACATATAGTGAACTATTTTTACTTTCTCTACTTAGTACATAGGTAAAGAAGGTATTGCGCTCCACTAAAAATGTGATACCTACTTAGATTTCACTAGATATACACATTTTAGGATTCCCTGTGTAAGAAAAAAGTATTTTTAGAAAAAAGGTGTTCGTGCGGGTGAAAGAGAGAGAGAGAAATTTAAGTTCAGCATCTTTCAAGGTTACGACGTTAAGATTTCCAAGAAATTTCCCACACTTCAAACTATCCTTTACATGGAAAAATTTCGAAAATTTTGATTTTTCTGAAAAATGGCCCTAATGATTTTGATTACAATACTGTAAATTAAAGATACTTATGTGACAAAATGTAGGCATATCTTGAATTTTCTGGGAATGTTCTCTTCATTGTGAATGACTTTTGCATAGCCGGTAAACTATAAGAGATAAACAAAAGGTTACTACACAAAAAATGTAAAGCTTGTTAAAACACATAATTTATGTCATATACATTTTTTGTGGAGTTAACTATTTACAAGATATTCCTTCTTATTGGTTTCAGCTTTAAAAAAACTTAAACTTTTCTCATACATATTCAAATTTGTCGACTCCTGGCCATGCAGAGAGAATGAATTTGTCACAAAACAACAAGCTTTAAAAGATTTGACTCGCTTTAGCCTAGTGTATTCTCTTCCTTTCCTTCTCCTTAAAAGAAACTAAGTAATAAGACCATTTCTGTTAGTGTTTATCTGGATTAGCATGATGTAAATAGAAGAATAAGCTTTTTAACAATAATTTGTTACAGATATAAATACATCAGATTTTTTTAAAGATGATTTACAAGAGGGCCTCTTGTTTCTACAGCAAAATGTGTGGAAAAGGATCTATATCAATTAGGATGGAATGGATAGTAAAATAAGCATTTGCTACAATAATTCAAGGTCATGGGTTCAAACCCGGCAGAGGACGATACATTTTTTGGGGTGTAAAAATCATTAGCATGACTTCCTTCAGAAGGGAAGTAAAGTCGTTGGTCCCGTGTCATAGATTTATGGCACTTAAAAGAACCTCAAGTCTGAAAGAGAGGTCTCTGAGCAAAATTAAGCAGTCTTTTATGCCCAGTATAGAATGGGATGCTGAGAACCACAGCAGTTAAAGAGCGTCCATAAATAAAACTCCATTTCATTTATTTATAGAATTATGTAAAACTAAATGATGAGTAGCTAACAAGTTATGTGAATTTAACATGTAGATTTATTTCTCATTTCACGTATTGCATAATTAAGCTTTAATATGAGTAAGTTTCAAATCATCCACTTCCCCATGTTCATGCCTGGTTACGGGCTGACCCCTCGTAACAGGTTCTCCATTCTGTCGTTTTGTGCTGTTGGCTCCCCTACAGGCTTCTGACCCCTAGGCATTGGCTTGTAAGTCCTAGGGGGTTATCATCCTACAAATATGGGGAGGATGAGCATGTTATGAAATGAAACAAAGTATGAGGCAAACATTTTGTTTTGTGAAGTGCATGGCAGGTTTTGATTGCACGTAGTTTCTTCATTGTGTGAAGTTAAGTCATAATTAATGTAAAATGAGTTAAATGTACAATGCTAACCAAATTCATTATTTTTCAGAGTTATTATATCTCCCCTCCTCCATACAAATTTGCACAAAGGAAACTAAATCAGTTTTGTTAACTGAATTAGTTTCAGATGAATTAATACTTTAAAGTGATATTTTCTTTATTATTAGATTAGTTTCAGGTTTAAAAACTTGTAAAAACTTTATTATGCTACCTAAATAAGTTTAAAAAAAATCTGATGTGTTCCATTCACATGATTTTCTCTACCTCTCTGCAACAAATTTTTGTTAAAAAGCTTATGATTCTATTTACTTCATGCCAATCAGGAAAAAATTAGCACAAATAGTCTTATTACTTGCTTCCTTGTAAGTAGAAGTGAAATAAGGGAGTAGCATACGTTAAAGTAATAGGCAAAAGCTGGTTGCTATGTGACTAAGTTCCTTTGTTTGTGTGGACAGGACCTGATCAATTCCTGTATCAGAAAAGTATAAGTTTTTCAAAGCTGAAACCAAAAACAACAAATATCTCAAAAACTATCAACTCCATAAAAAAAAAAAAAAAAAAAATGTATATAACAAACTATGTGTTTTAAAGTGCTCAATAATTTTTGTGTGGTAAGTTTTTCTCCATCTCTTACACTTTACCAGTTACGCAAAATTCCGTAAAATTCATCCAGAATAAAGAATTCTTCAGAGACTATTCCCAAAAAATTCAAGATATACATTTTATTTTATATATCTTTAATATACAATATTTTAATAAAAATCGTTAGAGCCATTTTCTAGAAAATCAAAATTTTCGAAAAAAGTTCCTTGTAAAGGGTAGTTTGGAGTGGGGGAATTTTCTTGAAAATCTTTTGTGTCGCATCCTTGGAAGATACCAATGGAATGAATTTTACAAAATTTTGCATAACTGCTAAACCATAAGAGATGGGCAAAAACTTACCACACAAAAAATGTAGAGCACATTAAAATATACAATTTATGTTGTATACATTTTTTTCGTGGAGTTGATCGTTTTTTTAGATCTTCCTTGTTTTTGGTTTCAGCTTTGAAAAAGTTATGCTTTTCTCATACAGGAACATGTCAACTCCTGTCCATACAAACAAAGGACATTTAGTCACATAGTAACCAGCTTTTGACTATCACTTTAAACTATGGTACTCCTTTATTTCGCTTCTACTTACAAGGAAGCAAGTAATAAGACTATTTCTGCTAATTTTTTCTCGATTAGCATGAAGTAAATAGAAGCTTAAGCTTTTTAACAATTATTTGTTGCAGAGATGTAGAGAAAGTCATGTGAGTGGAACACATCAGATTTTTTTATCGTTGGCTTCATGTAAATTTATTTTAAAGTCAAGCATCACTGAACCTTTTTAAGATTTTACATAAAATATAAAATACAACGTAAATTAATTTTGTTATCTCCATTTGACATGTTTAAGTATGTACTCAGTGGTAACTCCTGACGTGTTGGTTAGGGAATGTAACTGATTTAAAAAGTAGTTAAAACAGTCAACAGACACCAGATGATTAACCCCAAAATTCCTTAAGCCAAGTTATAAGGCTCATCAATGCATAAAAATGTTATACATTTATGAATTAAATATTTCAATGAGAAACTTTCCACTGAGTAAAAGTTTTATCCTTGTCCCCTTGTTTTATTTTTTCACTTTAAATGTGATTAACCAAGTCTTTGTGTCATTTACTGAATCTATAAATCAATCCATGGTACCATTGTCATTCATAAGTTTTTTTTAGTTGTGAGAAACCAGTAGACACGACTAGCAATAAAGTTTACTTATTTAATATCTCACATTCCACAATCCAAGGTCACTTTCATAAATATATCTCTTGAAATGACGAACACTTAACTTAAATAGTATGGTTACATTCAATATCTGCCTAATAATTTTACATTTTTGCATGAAAGAAAGTTTACTATTAGGTGCCTTAACCAGCAGTCAGTTACATAATTACTAGACTTTATATTGAAATTGGTGGCTGAAATGCATGCTTCTATAATATCCATGTTAGAGCTACATATCTCATTTTAAAATTGCATCAGTTGCACATTTTAATTTGGTCATATTTACTCCTCAAAAACACAAAACTCTACATTTGGCAATCACATTAAGCACTAATAATTTCCTTCTTTTACAATAATTTAGAAACTCATTCATAAGCACATATTTCAGTATTTCATTAAATATTTATTAAATACTAAACAGATATATTGTTAAATATTACATAAGCCATCTACTGCTACTTTAACAGGGCTGCAACAGACTGTTCTGCATTTCCTAACATTTGGAAATATTCAATAAATAATAGACAAGTTTCCTTAAGCAACAGAAGGCTGTGGTTGTAACTCCAAATGTGCCACTGGCATCTTCAGTATTGTTTGGAAATTATCAGGAATTAGCAGCTGGTAACTAGAACTCAATATAACACTTTGTACTTAGATGATTAAAGCTAATTCTGTTTAAATAAAAATAAAACTAGTAATGAAAAATGTACAATGAATAATTATTATAGGACATGTAGCACGTCATATCAATGGTAGAGTCACCACTGTATATATCATAATTATACAGTATTGTATTAGTTTGAGATATGAATATAGGATCCAAATTAATATTTCCTTGATTCTAAATATAAATTTGAGCTTGAATTAATATATATTTTCATTTCCAAGCTTTATCTCATAAAAAGTGTTGTAAAGCTCTGGTCCTAAAATCAGTACTCTCTTTTAGAGATACCAAAAATGACTCATTTGATGTACTTTACATAAAAAGATTGTTACATTATTTAAAATTAAATATGTCTATAGTGTTTCACAGCATTAATATAGCATGTATATTTATATTAAAGAACTATTTTTAATATTGCGACTGCCTACTAAATGCGCACATTTGCGCCTTGTTGGCCTGTAATCATTGTGCAGGTATGAAGAATTTCTTTCAGAATTGCGCTAACTACATATTAGCATTGTCACTCCTGCAAGAGTGAACACGTGTATGGTCGGTTGCCATTTCACATCAAAATAAAACATTGTAGCACCTGTGTGCGACTTTGTGGACACATGCCAATAATAACCTCTACTTCTGGAAGTTTCTTGAAATGCCATCTACATCTATATAAGTGGAGCAGCAAAACTCACAGTTTTCAGTTTGGACTGAGAGTTTGGAATGTGCAGTTACATTGGAGAGAACAGTCAACTGTCGATGAGTGATACAGTGACAAAAGAAAAATTGTGAAAAGCACTGAATAAATATATTTATTTGTAATCAAGTTTTAAAGTAAATAAAGACTTTTGTTACAATATTGTGTAACTCTGGAAATAGTGATCAGTTTATCATTAAATGATGATGAGTTGGTAACAGTACCAATAACATTACTAAACATTTCTAACTTGAACATGTTTCAGAGATGGTTCATTCCATCATCAGCAATTTCTGATTGGCTGGATCTGCTAATGGTGTTATAGACTGGTATAATTAAATTGTTTTTCTTTTTCATCATGGCCCATTGCCATTTATTTTATCACATCATATAAATATATTGACCAGTGCTGTGGCATTATCCTCTTAATTATTATGCTCAAGACTGATCTCCTTTGCCTTTCAAATCACTTATAATTAATAATTCTTTCCTTCAGCTTTCACTACCTTTACAATCAAACAATATGTGATTTTGGTCTTCCTCTTCTCCACATAATGGACAACCTTAAACCATTTTTCTGAGCTTTTAATGTCTACACTCCAGTTCTTGCCTATGGTATTCACTCTGTTTTATCCTTGATTACTTTATCAATATATTTTTCTCTACCACAGAGCATTTCAACATAACATACCAATGACCTCTTTTATTAAGCCTCTAAACAAGTTTTGGTTGTTTATACGTTCAAAGCTTTGTCTTGCCTCCTTTTAAAACTCTTCACTCTTTGTTTCTCTCCCCCCAAAACCATTGCATTCCAAAATACTACTTATCTGTTTATTGATCCTCTATCTTTTAGAGATGATGATTCTTGATAACTTAAACAATATAGGTATTTTAGTAAGTTAGTCTCATCTAAATTTACAATTCTATGCCAATATTTCAGAACCTTCTCCACAATTAAAGTTTTCTTTTTATTCATCTCATATCTATTTGAGCAACCTCTTTTACTGTTGAAATTGTTCAGCCAACACTTCTTTTGCATAATAATCTATGATTTTCCTAACATTATCCAATTTTCATAATTCAATATAATTTACATTTGTACTTTTACCATTGTATTGCATACACTTGCAAACTCAAATACTTTCATGCAGTCATCAGTTCAGGTAAACAAAGAAACAAATCTTATCTTCATAGCCTTAGATACTATTGCATTTAACAGACTTAAAATTCAGGGTAAAGTGAAAGCTGATACTTTTTGTTTCATTCAAAAAATTCCTGTCCCGAGAGATGACTCTTTAATTGCAATTTCTCATTTTGTGCTAGAGCTGTCAGACATGCATTTTACTTGTCCGTTTCACATGGTACAAAATAAGTTTCATTCATCTCTTCATCCCTTCAACCTGGTTCATATGCCTTCCTTTGGGAAATGGGAATTTACTTGTAGTATTCAAGAATTCACATCAAGGTGCTTGTTATTGTTCAGTGCATTAAGAAAATGAATGACAATTATTATTGTATTACTATTTCTGTTAACGTCTAAACTTATTTTACTACATCATGTTACACAATTTCCATTTCGTTATATTCTATTCTTGCATCTAAGCAAAACATATTAAAATAAGTTCCAAAATAAAAGTCATATACTAGGGTCAGCTGATAAGTCTCAGGCCTCTCAATGAAAACAGCATTTAAATTGTTTTTTTTTTTGTTTTGTTTCTCAATATAATCCCCAGAAAGGCTAATGCATTTGTCATATCAGTGTTATACTTTAATTAAACCATCTCTGTAGTGCAATTTATCAAGGTCCTCAAAATAGCTGTTTACCTCATCAATGACCTCCCCTTGTTGCTGTGAAATCTTCGTTCTCCAAGAAATTTGTTGAGGTTTGGGAACAGGTGGTAGTCACTGGGTGCTAGATCTGGTGAATAGGGTGGATGAAGCAATTTGAACTTTAATTTGAAACTTTCCCATTGCAATGACTGAACAATGAATTGTCGCGATGAAACAAGATTTTTTTTTTTGCCAAATGAGGTATTTTCTTTTCACCTCATCGCTCAAACATTGCATGCAGTAAGCTTATGTAGTAGTCACCAGCGATACTTTTGCCCTTTTCCAAGCAATCAATAAAAATAATTCCCTGTGCATCCCAGAAAACACTAGCCATAACCTTGTTAGCTGACAAAATTGACTTTGCCTGTTTTGGAATTGATTCTCATGGTGCAATCCACTGTTTTGACTGTAATTTACTTTCTGGAGTGTAGTGATGTATCCAAGTTCCATCTATGATAATAAGCCGTCTCAAAAGTTCACTGGGATTTTTATGATAGAGCTACACATTCTTGACTGAAACAATTTTCTTTGCAACTTTTGATCAGGTGTCAACAAATGCGGCAACCATTTAAACCTTGTGAAAGCCCAAAACATTACTTAAAATATTACCTGCATGTTCTTTTGATATGTATACAGCCTCTGCTTACTCAAAAAGCTTTAATCTGTGGTCTTCCAGTACTAAACGATGAATTTTTTCAATGAATCTCTGGAGTTGTCACTTCTACAGGGCATCCAGATCAAGGTTCGTCACTAGTGCTCATATGTCCCATTTTAAACTCTGCAGCTCATCTTTTAATCATTGAATTTGAAGGGGCAGAGTCTTTCGATGTACTGTCCATTTTCTCTTTGACTTCTTTAGGCGTTAAGCCTTTCAATGGGAAGTATTTAATCGCTGCTCGTTTTTCCAAATCCTCAATTTTCCTGAAAACTCTAAAGTTGTCATGCTGTTAAAATGCTGTCATTCGAAAACTAAACAAGCTATTGGCCTGTAACTATGAATATAAGCTAGTCTGGAATTAAACTATACGATGCTACCGTCTAACTGGCCTAGTGGTGCCATATCTGTGTGAGGCCCAGGACTTATCAGCCAACCCTCTTAAGTTGTGTCATACATGTGTATGGCATGAAGAAGTTTGTCATGCATATAAACTTTTAATCAAATACACATTACAAATGATACAAATTCACTATATTAAAATAAATGGTAATTAATGTTTAAACTCCGCAAATTGCACAACCATTGTTAAAGTAAATTATGCTACTGCCAACCTTTAACGCAAATTAAGATTAAATAGCTCAGATAGTTTTAATAAGTTATATTGAATTGAACTTATTTCTACTTAATAATACAATTAGTTATATAATACTATTTTACAATTGTCTGATCATACAAAAAAAAATATGCAATACTAAATACAAGTGACTCCTCCCGAGTATTGCTTATCTAAGTAGCCCGATTAGTTTCAACCTTGTGGTTATTCAACTATCTAATAAGCTATGTACAATGGCTGTACTTGAAATTGTTTTGTTTTGAGATATAAATTAACAGTTTTGATAACAAAAAAAAATCTCTTACAGAACTACAATACTTGAGAGCACCTTAATATTATAAACACAAGGAATGAAATGTCACGGAATATAAAAATAAGACCAAAGGGAGTTTACACAAAATTAAATTAAAAAAAAAACTTCTGATTAAGTTGTTGTTGTTATTATTATTTGTTTTATCAACAATAATGCTGAAGTGCATATGTTTTTGTGTTCTAACGATAAACTCCTTTAATTTACTTTCTCTACATGGTGTTATGGTTACCAGGCTAACTTCATACATCCAAGGTCATGGGTTCAAACCTGGTGGAGGACGATGTATTTTTTTGGGCATAAAAATCCTTAGCATGGCTTCCTTCAGAAGAAAAGTAAAGCCCCTGTTCCCGTGTCATAAATTTTAGGCACATAAAAGAACTTCAAGCCTTATAGAGAGGTCTTTGAGCAAACTTAAGCAGTCTTTCATGCCCAGGATAGAATGGAATGCTGAGAACCACAGCAGTTAAAGAGCATCCATAAATAAAACTCCATCTCATTTTAATTTAATAAAACATTTGCACCTGTGCACTACTTGACTCCATACCGGACTATCTCACAAACTCAGATTCAGCACTAATAGCACTGAAGGAAACAAACTAAAACTTATCTTTGAGCCTGGTCACACTGGATGTTCAAACACAAAATTATATTCATTTGGTAACCAAACAGAATGGACTGAGAGCTATTCAAGTTCTACTGAATCCAACTCGCCCATGAACATAAACATCAAAGGAATAAACAAAGCAAATTAATTAAGCAATAAAATGAAAAGTTTACAAGTCAATTATATATTTTTATATACACTACATTTCTCTAAATTTACGGGTCCCAAAAAATGTATTTCTGGTGAAATCTCCCCAAGGTTCATTCTTCAACCTGGGTTACAGCATGAGATTATTTATTAATTTGGTTTTGTAAGTTTTTCCTAGCTTATTAAAATTCTTGTTAGTAATTTTGTTTTAACAATATTTATAACATTTTTGGATGCAATATAATACCTTCTCTGTACACTATGTACAGCCATAGACAAAAAAAAATGACTCATCGCCAGTTTCTATGTTGAATAGCTTCGAGTATCTTCATAAAAGCTGTGTTCACAATGCACACAAAAGAACTATACAATGGGCTGTGACTGACAGCGCAATAGTTAACTTATGAGTATGGAAAACAGATCACGAAATGTTACAGTGGCTAAGAGGAAAAGAAGGCTTTGCTTCCACCCATAAGTTCCTAGGTTCAAATTCTTGTGTTGTTTGTCACTTTTTTACGATTTAATGTGAGGACTGGATATGTAGAACATAATATTGCATTAAAATACTTGTGTCTAATTTGAAGTTATGGGCCTATCTATGCACACAAAAACATAATTTTATTAACACTCGTATTAGATAACTAAAATTTTGTAAATAAATTATTATATACTAAAATACAAAAAATAAACATAATTAATATTAGTTGTATGAACCTTCAACCTATATAACTGTCCTCAGTCTTCGAGGCAGAGACAAAATTAAATGCCTGCAATAATGTGGATGAGAAAGCTACAAGACCTCAGGCTTAATTTGTGCCCAGAAGCCATCTTTTGTCCTTCACCCATCTACAGGTAAATTGGAGCTTAGCTTGCTTTTTACCTCACACCACACATTCTCAACAGGGTTCAAACCTGATGAATGGGGAGGCCAGTCTACTATTCTGATATTCTGCCTCTGAAAACCATTTTGAATCCTTTCGAGATGTGTGGACAGGGTGATTATCCTGTACCAACTCAACAATTCCATCTGGATATTTCATCCTTACTGAAGGAATCCAAATATTATTGAGTATTACCATGTACTACACACTATTCAGTGTTTTGTGATTGTGACTGTACACCTAGAATGTCCCTTGATATCCAGCCCCAACACAATACAGATACATGATCATGATGGAATTGTGAAGCCACATAGTTTTGCATCACTTTTCCCTTAATATGTTATGTTGTCTGATAATGTTAGGTATTCAAGTAGTGATTTGCATTTTCCTGTTGGAGCGGTTTGTGAAGGGTGTGTTGAAAAATAAATATTAACAGAGTATCTACCTCCCAAGAAAAGAAAATTTGCCCAAAATTTGATTCCTAAAAATGTTTCAAAACATTGGTTTTCTTAACAATACTTTTAGTATTTTTTCATACTATACAGATTCCATTTTTTTTTTTAGAAAAAAAACTGTATGTTCCTGATGTGTTTGTGCACCATTCTGTGCACCACATGCTTTTGTGTGCAGCAGTTTGCTCTTCAGTAGAAGAAACCCTTAAAGAAGCATCATAATAATTGTTATATTATTAACTGTATTGAATGTCATGTATGAAACAGTTATGTCTAAAATACATAGCCGCTGTGTGTAGATTTACCATCATTAGGAGAAAGAAAAAAAAATTGCTACATATGAGAAGCGAACCTGCGACTCTCACCAGAGGAGTAACCTATGTTTTGCCACAGTGCCACAGCGAACACATATGAAAGGTGGCAGGTTTAATAATGCTGTACAGTACAAACTGAATCTAGTTTTGTGTCGTTAATATGTTTAGTTAATATTGATAGTTTGTTGTTGAAGAAGCATAAGTTATGTATTTGATTACAATTATTGATCATATGGGTTAGTAATATTAAGATTTGGAGCTTTTGACAACTTGTTGCTGCTGCTACACAACTGTATCGTGGATGGTGTACACAAGGCGCTGTGCCAAGACGAATTTGGCATTCCAGACATGACTCATTTATTTTTGACCATGGGTGTACATACATAGTACATGTAGAGAAAGTAAAAATGTAAATTGAAGTCTGAACGATTTTCATGAAATTCAACATTGACAACCGAGGGTAATTACAGTCCAGGTTCTATAAATTTAGCAACAATATTTCAAAAAAATAACAATAAGCCATATTATAATTTACTACCTAGCGAAAGAGATGTTACCAACGTTAAGTCTTGGCTATTTAATACTAAATTCAGATCCTTGGAACATTATGGGTGTCCAAAACTTGTTGCATGATTTTTATGTGACTAAGAGACAAAAAACCAGCCTCCTGCTTTGCGGAAGTATTTTTCAAGGGAGTTTGTGTGACAGATCTCCAGTGGTGATGGACTTGGTTGTATCCTGATCTGCACATGTAATACTTCAGGGTCATCTGATGTTAGTCAACACTTAAATTGAATATTCCACATAACTCAATATAGGGAAACTAAATAAGACTGGATATTTGTTTTAGGATGTTATCCCATTTGTCATCTAAGATGATTTAGTTTCTTCAATTTTCTCCTTTGGAAAATATGACATTTGAACTAGACTTCCTGCATTTGCAAAGTTCTCAGTGGAGCATATCTACATTCGAATACCACATTCTTTGGATTGGACCTTATCAAGTAATTCAGCTATGCCATCTACTGCTTCCTTTCCATGAGAGCTGGGGAATAGTACATTTTACCTGCTCTTGTAGAGTCATTTTGTAGAGACTGAAGTTTTGTTTAAAATGCTGAGCAGTAGCACCTGAAAATATCTGATTACTTCTCCTGGGCAGGTTTCTCTTTAAATGTTTCCCAAACTTTGTTTAAATTTGCAGATGATGAAGCAGTAATTGTAGTTTCTTCCATTGGCTCACTTTTCTTTCTCTGTTGCCTTAATGTTCTCATGCATTCTTTCCTCTTTAACTGAATTTAGCATTTATCTTCTGACAGCTTCTTGCCACTTTTTTCTACATGTTTCTCCTCCTCCTCCTCCTCCTCCTCCCCCCTCCTCCTCCTCCTTCTCTTTTCACAGTAGTCATGGATACTGTATAAGACATACTGTAATAAGAACATCATAACATTAAGAATGGTTATTTAAAATGGGCATCTCTCTATTTAGATACTACTAATAAAGTTATAAGTATGCTGTGATGGTGCTGTAATAACTTGACATCATAGCAAAAGTTTAAATTAAAAAAAGCCTATTTCTAAGTACCTATATAACATAAGAAAAAAATAAAATTCTAATGTCATGGCACACATTTTATAACATCACTCCATATTTGATTCTTTTTCTACAAATAAGAATTTTGATATTCAGAAATGCAAAAGCTTGCTTTATAAGAAAAATTAAACTTTATATCTATAATTGTAGCCTGACAATTGCAAAATTTTTATTTTAGTCTGTCATGAACACACAAGCTTTTCTTAATGTTTCAAATCAAATTATTTCTTATATTAAAGAAAATTATGTAACCAAACTTTTGCTAACTAATGGTATATAATACCTAATTTAACTAGAAAGAATAATGTTTTTACTTGTTAACTAGGGTGTGTATTTTCTTCACAAATTAAGACCATAATCAGACTGATGCAATCAGAATCCCACTATCTTAGAAATAGGGCTGCCAATTGTTGTACGAGGGTCAGACAATAACTAATGCCTCCTAACTTTGATTATACAGCATGAAAGCCACAACATTGAGGATTAAATTGTCACTTTTCAATGTAATCCCCATCCTTTTCCACAGTTTTGGTCCACCTTTTAACAAGGGCATGTATTCCAGTGTGATAAAATGCACGGTCTTGCTTCCAAAGCCATTGACACACAGATGTTTTAACGGCCTCTGCATCTTCAAAGTGAATCCCACGATGAGCTTCCTTTAGTGGCCCAAACAGATGGTAGTCTCATGGTGCTAGGTCAGGGCTGTATGGGGGATGAGGCAAAACTTTCCATCCAATTTTCACAATCGCTTCAGTGGTGTGATGACTGGTGTGTGGTTTGCATTGTCATGCAAAAGAAGAGCATCTGCCAATGGTTTTTGTTGGGCGAACTTGCTGAAGACATGCTTTAAGTTTTTGAGGGTGCTGATATATTGCACAGAATTTATTGTGCATCCCTGCTCCAAAAATTCAACCAGAATTACACCCTGTGGATCCCAGAACACTGTCGTCATCACTTTCTCTGCCGACGGCACTGTTTTTAAGTTTTTCTTGTTCAGTGAGGTTGTGCGATGCCATTCCATTGACTGTCTTTTTGATTCAGGTTCAAAAAAATGAACCCACGTTTCTTCTCCAGTCACAATGTTTTCTGGAAACTCCTCTCCCTCGAAATTGAAGCACGCAAGAGTTTAGCAGCTATTGTTTTTCTTGTCTTCTTATTGTTGCTGGTTAACATTCTTGGTACCCACCATGAACAAACTTTTCAGTACCCCAGTTGTTGAATAATCATCATCACACTGCTTTTACTGAGGGACATAATGCAGCTCAATTCATATGTTGCTACGCGGCGGTTCAGTACGAATGATCTCATCCACTCGCTCAATGTTGTGTGGAGTTACTGCAGTCACTGGTCTACTGCTCCAATTTTCATCAGTGTTTGCCCTTCTGCTTCATTACAGCAACGGATCCATCTTCTAACAGTACTGACATCCATTGTTGTATCACCATACCATTTTTCATCCTTCACCTTCCGCATGCAAGAATTCAAATATGGAATGCTGTCTAATAGCACTTCGATGTCAGCCATTTTACAAAAGGCCACAGTGCTGCCACCTGTTGACTTGGAGGTTGCTACTGCAGTGGATTAGAGAAGAAGGTTTGAGAAACTGCACCAAATTCAAATTGTTCACATTGCTAACTTAGTTAAGGAGAAAAAATAGGAAGCATTAGTTATTGACTGACCCTCATAATTATCTTTCTAGAGAAAAAGTAATGTGAAATCAGGAGTACCAGTATGTCACAAACTCTGTTGGTATATTAAATTTAAAGATAAAAATCATAAAAATGTTCATCATCTGGTTGACCATTTCGTGGAATGACCTTACCATCCTGCAAACCAAGTGTTCAGTTTTGTTAACAAAGAGCAAACCTCAGACTACTTCTGGTTTCTGGTTTTAAAAGAAAAAAGTGCATGATGTTTACAACCAATTGAACCAGTGACTGTTTTTAATCATGCAATTGTGAATACCTCACAAATAGAAATGTGTGGATCCATGTCCCTGAATTTTTTGCTTTCAGTGTCATGTACTTTCAGCCATTTCGTTTGCACTCTCATTTTGATACCTTGCAAATGCTGAATGCAAATGCATCACAAGTGTAATTAAGATTTTGAAGAATGTAGGTAATCTTGCAACTTCTCAGAAACCTAAAAAAATTAAAGTTTCCAGTTAAAAAAATTCATATTAATACAAAACATGCATTTTTTTCTTTGTTGCAGATGCAAAAAGTTAACATACGATTCTGTTCTTCCAACTGCTAGCATTATAATAATCTTCACAAATGAAGCTTGGAGCACTCTGATACGAACAGTCCACAGTGTCCTCAATGGATCACCAAGTCATATACTGAAGGAGATAGTTCTTGTTGATGATTTTAGTGACCGAGGTAACTGCAGATCCTACTACAAAATTAACTTTGCACATAGTGCCATTAGGCATGTATTTATAACATCTATTGCCTTAGAGCAAAATTTCTCTAGATTGTCGTTGCATTCTTCAATTTTGGTTTATTTCTGGGATACAAGGTCTGTCTTGCTATAGTTTAAAATTCATATTTTTTTAATATTTTAAAGGAATCACAGATATCTAATTGTTGTTACAGGGCAGTAGAATTATTTGTCATTGCCCATCTCTTCAATTTTCAACAACAGTGCTGTTATCAGTATGCACATTACTTTATCTCCTCATACCGTTCTCATTTCTGTCACTTTTTATGGCAGTATCTGTTGGTCATTTCCATTTAGTTCTAAGTCAAAGGATACAAAAGCATAAGAGGATGCAATATATCTCCCACTACTTAAAGGATGTGCAACTGTAAGCAGTAAACGCAAGCAGCAATTGACTAAGTAAAGTTCATTGTAGGAAAATTATCTACAACTACCTTTCTATAGAATTATCATCCATGATACACAACTTAGTGCCATGAGAATAAATTAATGGCTTGCAATTGATCTTAGTAGGCTTTTGTTCCCTTATAAGATGTTATTGCTTAGAGTATAATGCTCATTTCTTAAAACGTATGCCAGTAGCATAAACACTAATGTGTGAATAAAGATAAAGCATTATAATTTGCAATACCTACCCATACGTTTATGTACAGGAATATTATCACTACATTCTTGCTTACTATCCTATGCACTCACTATTTTACTGGCTCATAATGCTGTGGTTACCATTCTGGAAACAAGAAACCATTATATTGCATTTTTGTTTTAAATGTAACAGCAATTATAGGTTACAGCACTTATATTATTAAAGCAGACATTCTTGAATGAAGCCTACCCGTATGGAGAACCACTTATTTCTTAAGCATCAGTGTACAGAATGTAAAGACTTTTGAAAATCTCAGTGTTATTGAACATTTTGATATTGTAAACATAACATTATTTTAACCAAGTGACATTCTGCTAGTTATCTATCAAGTTGGCATTATGTTTCATTTTGTTCTTGATAGTGCAGGAATAATGAATATATCATACAGCAAGTAACTTTCACCAACCCTATTAGTAAGCAAAGAGATAATGTAGGCATTTCTGACATTCTCCACCACAACATTTTCTCATGATTAAGGAACAATATTACACAGAATATCTTCATCCTAGTCTAAGGAGCACATAATGCAAAATTAATAAATGTAATACCTACTTTGTTTATATCATTAAGCATGAATTTGCATAAACTAATATGCCGAGAGTATAATGGGGCTTATACAAGACCTATTACCATACTGTATAAACTATAAGATGCACTTTTTTCTTTGAGAAATTGCCTCCATAATTTAGGTCATCTTATACTCAAAACTGATATTAAAATGTCCAGTGTTTGATTTAAAATTCCTGCTAGTTATAAAATAGCTGTATATTCAGTATTGCAGGAAACTTATCACTATCTGCCAATATTGGATTCAACTGGCAGCAGCAGTGTACAGATGCAATGAACAAATGTTGCAGGGATTTGCAACAATGTTATCTCTGTCTACAATCCATCAGTGCTAGACTGCAGACTACAGATGAAAAATATTAAAGCACCATTTGCTTGAAATTTTGTAAAATTCTACCATAATTTACATCTCTGCAAATATGTGACCTTGAAAATTATTGGTGTTTTCCGTATCAATACAATATCTTTGCTAGTAGCTAGTTTTGTAATGGGGGTGGGAAGAGAGAGAGAGATGGAGGGAGAAGGGGGAGAGAGTGAGAGAGAGAAAAAATTCATATGATGTGAGCTATAAACTGAAAATAAATACATATGAAGAAGAACATGGAAACAGAGCAGCTGAGCAGCATTTCAGCCCATTACTAGAAAAAAAAAATTGTGATTGGCAGACTAGTAAAGAAGAACTAAAAAAATTAAGAAAAGCAAATGTACAAATATAGAACTGAATGCAAAATGATCAAAACTAGAAGACGAGTACTGAAATGGATTTAAGAACATGGAAAAAATGGAATTGCAATTAATAAAAAAATTATTCAAATACATACTCATAATCTAGTGCTACAATATAAATTTAACAGACTTTAAGGGAAAGTAGGTTGGTCCCATAGGTTTATAAAGTGCTGGGCTTAGCAACCAAAATAAGAAGAAAGTTCTAATGATGATTTTACATGATTGTAAAGGTCAGTTTGGTTTTATAATCTAATAAAAATTTACTTTTTAGTCTAGCTTTGCAATTTAAGTAATGATAAATATTTAAACATTTTATTTTTCTGAAAATTTACTGTAAAATTGCAATTTTAAAGGTCAATTTGGTTTTGTAAACTAATAAAAATTAATTTTTTAATCTGGCTTTATAATCCAGATAATGATAAATGTTTAAAAATGTTATTTTTCAGTCTAGCTTTGCAAGGCATTTGCTATTTACAGATAGGTAATATTAGATATACAGAAATGTTATGTGAAGAATAGATATCAAGGATGTGGTCCATTTTATTCAGATCATTGAACTTAATTGAATCGCAGTCAATGAGCCATAAAGGGCCCCAAGAGCCTACATAAGAGTCTTGTATAAGGCCACTCAGTCACATCATCAAGAGTACAAAAATATAATCATCATCCACACGGACTATGTCTTTGGCTTGTTCTGGTTTCTAGTATTTGTTCTGCTTTACCAAACATAAAAGAAAATTTAGATAAAATAACATTAAAACTGTTAAAACCTAAGGTAATTAAAACTTAGATTATTAAAAATGTTATCTATTTGTTTATAGATATGTATTTATTTCACTTCAATCATTACTTGGTTTAATTCACCCTTACAATTCTGTAATATTTAAATGTTTATATGGTCATCCATGGTCTCTTCTGCCTCTGGGTTGGAATGCCAGCGCCACTTGCAGAGACGATCTTGATTCAATGTTATATATGTTCCAGCCATTGTTTATTGTTTTTTATATTTTATCATCCTGGTAAATGCATCTTCTATTTGTAATTCTTTTCTTATATCTTCACTTTGCCTGTGTTCTGTAAGCCAGCATCCCACTTCTGCTCATAGGAAGTGCATTCAGCAATGCCTAACCCATTCAGTACCCAACTTTCAGATCCATCCAGGGGGCTTGGTACTGCTGTTAAATTGTAGAACTTCATTAGCATCTTTCTTCTAATTCTTCCCAGTAGACTCATCCTTATTGTTCCACATATGAGGGTGGTCTGAAAAGTTTCAGACCTCAACATGAAAATGGCAGCACTTGTAAATAAAAGCTAGTGAATTTCGTTGTTCATCTGTTCATAGTTACTCACCAAAGTTTCAGCCGTTTTGGACACTGAGTTGTTATGTAACAGTCATTTGGGTGAGATGATGTGAGTGTTTTTATGAAAATGGACAAAATCGAGTATCGAGCTGTCATTAGATATTTGTTTTTGAAAAGCAATACGCCTACACAAATCAAAGTTGAGTTAGATTCTGTATATGGGGATTCTGCACCATCATTTACCACAGTGAAATTTTGGGCAGCTGAATTTCAATGTAACCATAAGAGCTTGGAAGACGATGAACGTTCAGGACGTCCAAAAATTGCAACTACCGACAGAAATATCGCTAAAGTTCACCAAATGGCGCTAGACAACCACCGAATTAAAGTGAGAGAGATAGCAGAGGCTATGAACATGTCAAAAGAACATGTTTGTTACATATTAAATCAACACTTAGACAAGCGTTGGGTGCTGCGTTTGGTCATGTTTGACCAAAAACATGTTCGAATGAAATTTCCAATGCTCTGTTGGCGCAGTTTAATCGCAATAAATCAGAGTTTTGGCGCCGATTAATTACTGTAGATGAAACTTGGATACACCATTATATACCCAAAACAAAAATACAAAAATACAGAGGAACCGGTTCAAAAAAGCAAAAACTGTTTTTTTCAGCTGGGAAAGCGATGGCGACTGTTTTTTGGGATAGTCATGGAGTTATTTTAATCAATTATCCTTAAAAAGGTAAAACCATTACAGGAGCATACTATGCATCATTACTTGACAAGCTCAAGGAAGAACTTGCAGAAAAATGGCCACATTTGCAGAAAAAGAAAATCCTGTTTTACCAAGACAACACACCGTATCACACTTCAATGGTTGCAATGGCAAAAATCCACAAATTACGATTTGAACTGCTTGACCATCTGCCTTACTCACCAGATCTAGCACCAAGCAACTTCTTTTTGTTCCCTATCTGAAAATTGTACTTGGAGGATAGAAATTTTCGTCAAATGAAGAGGCAATCACCTTTGTGAACAATTATTTTGCAGATAAAAACACTGAGTATTATTTGGACGGGTTACAGAGATGTGAGCATCGCTGGGAGAAGTGTGTAGAGTTACAAGGAGAGACTATGTTGAAAAATAAAAAAAAATTCTGAAAAAATGTCTTGTATCTTTATTAGGTCGGAAACTTTTCAGACCACCCACGTATATGTTGTAATCTTCACAGCTTTCCATATCATGTTCTTTATTACCTCCTATGCTGACTTCCGAATAATTGAAGATTATTACCTGTACTATTGTGTTCTCATTTATTACTATTTAAAAACTTACGGCATATATTCTTCTGAAGGCTATTACTTTAATTTTCTTCTCCAAAAAATTCATACTATATTCATCAGCTACAACATTCAATTTATATATTGCTCTTTGCAGTTTTTTTCTCTGCATCAGCTTTCAATATTTGATCATCCACATAAAGGAGAGTATTAATTTCTTCATTTTTAACACTGCAGTGTTAACTTCTCTACTTTCCTTACATATATATGTTAATGAAGGTAATAAGGAACACACTCATTTTACTCTTTGGTGGATATCAATTATAGTATAATTTTTTTTTCTTTCCTCTGTTTTGTTTTATTTATACTATTATTTTATTTTCATAATATAAGCTCTATATTGCTCTGACAAGATGCAAAGAAAAATTTATTTTCATTATATTTTCAAGTGTATCTCAATTCACTTTATCAAAAGTCTTTTCATAGTTAACAAGAACGATATCTGCACTTTCCTTTTTTCTACTGTGTAATGATAAATATACAGTCCATACAAGAACAGCCTTTCCTGAAAGTGTGTTGAACACTGGATATAATATGCTCCATAATAATTGCAATTAGTCTATCATCATTTTTATCTAGTATTTATAGCATGGATATAATAAGCTTATTCCTCAATGGTGTATACATTAATTTTTACTTGCTTTTTATACATTGGGATAATCACTGCTAAATCATGTTTGTTATGTCTAATAATTTTACAAGCAATTTGGATGGTGCCTATTTAAACTTCTATATAAATATCATCTGAACATGGCAATTTTTTGTTTTTAAACTGTTTCAGACATAGAGCAATTCATCTAAGCTGGTGAGGGCTTACATTTTCACCATTGGTAACCACTCAATTGGCCCTTGTTCTTTGGCTGTATAGAAGCTACTCTATTCATGAATAGATATCAGGTTCAATAATGTTATCTTTTATCTTTGTGTTTCAATATTTTAATGCTTTGAAAGCTTATCTTTATTTCCACATACATATAATTCAAATTGGCTCTAGATCTATTCCAGGGTTCTCCGTTTAGCTTCTTAGTTTCTGTCATAACTATCATAATCATTACTTTATAATCTATTCTATCAATATTTGAGCCAGTGCATATTTATTTTAAGTAGGCTTCTTTTTTATTTTTAATGGGTTGGATAATATCATTATTCCAAATTCTTAATTCTCTGTTATATCTCCTTTACATTTTGCAATTGAGACTGCTTTTATTATTACCTCTTCAGAGATTCCCATTCTGACTTTATATTTCTACTTATTGGATTTTGTTCTAGATATTGATTAATCCTGCTTTGATACAAGGGTTTGATATATCTTCTTGTACATAATTTATCCTAAACATTTCTTTAGATAGTTGTTCTGTCCATTTAGGTTTTATTCATCTTCATAGTCTTGAATAAAACCAAAAAATAATATCATCTTATATCTATTCATCTACATTCTCTTGTGTCTTCTCTGTTGTTAGAGTTTTAGAATTGACTAAAGCCTAATCAATTATTGTCTTAAATCCTGTTTCACTCCATGTATGTTTATGAAGATCCTTGTATTTTTAAAATGTATTACTTTTAATTAATTAAACATCGAGAAATTTATAATCTTCATAGAAGTATTTCTAACCGTTGCATTAAAGTCTCCTGTTACTACTATATAATCATTGACTCAATCTAATTTGTTTTGTAATAAGTTATAAAATGTAATAGTTTCTTCTTCTAGACATATATTCCGTAGTATGGTCCAAGAACCTCTTTAATTATTACTTGCAGGACTATTATTTTTCCATTAATGAATGTGCATCAGTGAATTTTATCTCCAAATTTTTTATGCATCAGAATTGCAACACTTTGCTGCACATTTATCTTTACTTCATTGTAAAACATAATGTATCTTTCAACTATTTTGATTCTTTACATTTGTTTTTTGTTTTAGTTTGCTGCATTTTCTACTTTTATTCTAAGTTCATTTTTGAGCTCATTTTCTATATTGCATATGCTTCTGATGTTCCATATCCTGATTTGGAGATATGCTGCTGTACCAGATCATTTAGCCTTGTGTTTAGGTATAAGTTGTTTTAGATAAGCATTCTGGTTTTTAAATACTAGAAGCAGCTAGTTCTTTGAATTTTCCCTAATGCACAGGACTGGTTCATAGCTATATTAGTGTTGGGATTGCCATCTTAGCTTTTAATCCAATCTCCCTTTATATTAACCCTGTAAGAGACAGTTGCTCCATCCACTCAAATTTTCATATTGTTGATATAAATTACATATGTTGTGGACGATTAGAGTCTTCACCTGGGAAACGAATCCTAAGCACATTATTTACCTTCTGGGTCAGAAGAAACCTGTTTGAGTAGGATGCTTTACACCCTGAAGCAGAACAATCCCCATAGGAGAGTTCCTGCCTGCTACCTCATACAAAAATATATAGAGAAATAATAAATACTTTCTAGTAAATAGACATATTACAAAGACATGACTTTGCTTTAAATTTTGTAAGAAATTCTATTGTGATTATCAAGAATTTTGTAGCAACATAGAAGTGATTTATGATTATTAATTAGAAGCTTTAAAAATTTATGAATGGTATTTGGATAACTTTTTATGTAAGTCAGTATATTTTTAACCAGCAATACTTTTAAAAAATATTTTGACTTTCAAAATAGATGCATAAAATTAGAAAATGCATAAAGGTATAATGAGGAGTAAAGAATTTTTGCATGAAGGTTTTGGTGAATATGTATTGTACAGCTAATTTTTTTCTGAAGAACTCCTACTGTACTGGTTTTGGTTTTGTTTCCAAGGTAGAAAATCAGTGCAATAGCAATCATAAACACACATGTCTGAACATAATTTTGAGCAGATGCACACAGCGACAACATGCTACACAGATAAAATCAGCTCATCAGAATATCAATGAGCAACAAACTTTGTATTTATTTTCAACAGTGTATGTATGGTTGATACATTGTTCATTGACAAGTATAAGGCAGAATTCAGAAATTATCATGTTTACTTTCTCTACACACATGTACAAGGTATATAGTAAGTAGAGAAGGTAAAAATTTGATACCAAAATTTCACATACCAAATGCATGTTTTGAGGATCTCTGAAAAAAAATCAGAAAAAGTCTATGTGTGAGTGTGTAACTCAAAAAACAAAAACTTGGTTAAATAGCAAATTCAACATTTAAGTTTAGTATCTTCCAAGGATGTGTGTCGCCCTCCGTGGTGTAATGGTTACCATTCTGACTTCATATATCCAAGGTCGCGGGTTCAAACCCAGTGGAGGACGATGGATTTTTTTGGGCGTAAAAATCCTTAGCATGGCTTCCTTCAGAAGGGAAGTAAAGCCGTTGGTCCCTGTCGTAGATTTACGACACGTAAAAGAACCTCAAGCCTGATTGAGAGGCGTCTGAGCAAAATTAAGCGGTCTTTCATGCCCGATTTAGAATGGGATGCTGAGAACCACAGCAGTTAAAGAGCGTCCATAAATAACACAACATTTTCATTTTCCAAGGATGTGACATGAAGATATTAAGATTTTTCAACATTTTTGATATTCTGTAGAATGATTCTAACAATTTGGATTAAAATGCCATACATTAAAGCTGTTTACATGGCAAAAAAACATGTATCCTGAATTTCTTGGTAATAGTTGCTTAAGTTCATCTCATTCTAAATGACTTTTGCATGACTGGTAAACCATAAGAAATAGACAAAAACTTACTACTTAATAATTAGATCTTGCTAAAACATAATTTATGCTCTTTTGTAAAATTAACAATTTCTAAGATATTCCTGTTATTGGTTTCAATTTTAAACTACTTAAAACTTTCCTCAAATGGGAAGTCATCTTTCATTTCATCTCTTCTTTGTTTTACTCCTGGCCATGCAAAGAGAACAGAATTTCAATTGTTTCACATAGAGACCAGCTTTAAAATGATATGACTTATCAAGTTAGCTTAGTGTATTCTTTTATTTCATTTCTACATATAAAGAAGCAAGTAATAGGATCATTTCTGCTAATGTTTATCTCGATTAGCATAAAGTAGTTAGAGGAATAATCTTTTGTAAGAATAGTTTGTGTCTGAAACAGGTAGAGAAGGTCATGTGAATGTAACACAACAGATTTTTTAGTTAGCTTCACTGTGGAATTTAGAAAGGTTCACTACATGCATTGCTTAAACTGACATAATCTGTTTTGAAATTTATAATGCATATATAAGGTAGTGTAGGAATCTACATTTATAAAGAATCTAAAAGTTTTGCTATTTGGTGTGTTATTGATTATTGGTGTGTCTTGGGTATTACTATTTTGGGGGGCAGTTCATCCATAACAGCTTTTATAGACAAATACATTTTTTGTAACTCTTAGAAGATTGTTTACACTTTGACTTATTTAGCTATTTTCTTAGATGACTTGGATTATATCCAGTTATAAGAATCCTCCTCTTTCCGGGCAACTGTGTAAACTCGGCAACTGAGTTGACTCTCGTTTGGAATTTCAGTGTGACAGGAATAGGTGGAAATAGAAACTGAGTTTTATTTATGGACGCTCTTTAACTACTGTGGCTACTGGGCACGAAAGATCACTTAATTTTGCTCAGAGGCCTCTTTTATCAGGCTTGAGGTTCTTTTATGTGAGGTAAATGTACGTTGCATGCACTTTCATTTAGGTTAAAGGGCAAAAGTAAGTCGAGTCATAACTGTAGAACAGGTACAGACTGAAATAGACTATGTGGCTAGAGAATCTTTGTAGATCGAACGGGAAAATCCAGCTCACCCCTCATCCCCAACCTTATATGAAATGCTATAGCATGGCTTCTTGACTTTCATAAAGCTAAATGGCAGATGTAAATATCATTGCAGAGTATAATCAATTTACGGTAGTCAACTCTGCTATAATATTATATAAGATGAATGTTGTGTATTTACTGAAGATGACTGCACTTATAAATTCATTTTAATGTAGCATGGTAAGCAAACTATTTTTTAGGTTAAGGACATTTCTAAAAAAGTTTCCATCAGTAATTAGTTGAGTTAAAATTACAGGAAATAAATGTTTACATGTACTGTTCTTTTATTATTACTTCTGAAATGGAACAAAATGTAACAATGCAATGTTTATGTTAAAAATAAAAACAATCACTACTACAACTACTACTCTACAATGTTAGTGTTTATGTTTTTATAAACTGTATTTTATGTATTTTAAGCATATTTCTTGAAGCAATGATAAAGTTTTACTTTTTCTACCTATATTATGTATGTAATACTAAATATACTAAGATACTATTTGAGGTGACTGTAAATTTTTGTGTTTATTTAATTGCTACTCTTAATAATTGTCATTTTAAAGCAGCATTTATTTATAATTCCACTTCAGCATTCCCAATTCATAAATTCATGAGCCGCCACTATTATTCTTTATTTAGCGTTACTTTTATAGATTTTAGGATCTTTCATTTCATGTTTGTGTCACTGTAATTTAAACTTTCATCTCCTTTAAAATATTTTCAATATGTTCTAGACCATACAGAAATTTACAATTCAGCAATGTGTTTTGCTTTTCTTTTTCTTGAATTAAAAATATCTAAACAGCGCTAATGCCCACACATTATGTTATAATGCCTTTTATGCAAAATGATGTGTGCGATTAGGTGTGGATACATTTTCATCATTTGTGCAATTGTAGGGAGGTTTCATAAACTGTTCACAAACACTCAGTAAATTTAGCTGAAAACATTTGTATTTTTGTTTTGGGCAGTTGCATTCAGATGCTATTAGGCTTTGCAGTCATAAGAATTTTCTCCCTCATTTATAAGCTTAATATATTTTAACTAGGCAAGTAACTTTAGACAATAGCTGATTTAAATTAACGTACAAACGTGCATGGAGCCTGCAACCTTAATGCATATGATATTAATCTAAGGAGTAAGGGAAAACAATAAAAACCTCAATTGTGGCCCAAATGGGATTTGAATCTGGATATGTAGAATGAGAAGCATGAGTGATGTGTTTCTGTGATATTTAAATGCTTGACAGGTATTTTTTGAGAGCAAATTTATTTTCATTGACATTTGTTATGTTTCAGACGAACTTAAAGGAAAACTGAAATATTACCTCAGGACTCATTTACCAGAAAAAGTAAGATTACTGAGGCTTCCAGAAAGATCTGGCCTGATTAGAGCTCGACTTGCAGGAGCAAAGGCAGCAAGTGGAGATGTTTTGGTATTCCTTGATGCACACTGTGAAGTAGGGGAACGCTGGTAAATGAAACATTCTGTTAACTTACATAGTATTTCCACCTCCCTTATTTATGGGCTGTCTAATTACATGCCAAAGTATTTCCATTTCTCACATAATATCTGGAGTTTTGTGATAGACTTTTGGGATCATTAGAATCAAGCTTTTAATTCTTTTAATTATTCTGAAACCATCAAAATCCATAATTGAAATTAAAGCTTTTGGATTAACTCCATGGCACGACAGCTCATGGGGAACCTTGGCCTACCGCCTGGCCGCTGCGTCCCCCATCTCGGTCCACTACAGACGTCATGGATGGGATGCAGTATTGGAGGGTGAGACGTGGTCAGCGCCTCAAGCCCCCTGGCCGGTTAATGCGGTCCTCATGACCTGGAGCTGCTACTTCTCCATCAAGTAGCTCCTCAATTGGTCCCCCAGGGACCTTACGAGGCTGAGTGCACCCCGGGCCAAGGAAAAACCAGTGGAGGAAAAATCCCCACGCCGGTACTGGGGATCGAACCCAGGTCTCCCGCTTGGTAAGCAGCTGCGCTACCACGCACTAAGCTTTTGGATTAGTTAATGTAAAATATTGATGCATGTCACTCTTTAAAGAGGAAGGTAACATGTTTTCCAAAATATTGTTAACTAAGGTACCATGTATTACAAAGTGATTTTGTTCAAAATCCTATTAAATTTTATCTGAATCTTATTAAATATTACCTGAACTCTGTCCATAATCTTACTAAAACTTTGTACTTGATGCTATGAGATTCTGATATACCTATTACCTTTTCTATCCTCATCCCCCTCCTTTTATCTATGTCCAATAGGATTTTAAATGCATATTTGGTTTTGTAGAGAAAAAAAGGACTTATATAAACCTTTCTTTCTCCTTCCTACAAATCATTTTTGTTCCCTGGAGTTGAAGGTTCTGGCCTAACAGTGGCATCATTTATTTTAAAGGTACTGTGTGAATATACACCTTGCTCAAGTGATTTTCAAACTGTGGCTAGCATCCATGAACAATTGCTGGAAAGCAATTACATCATAAAGAAATAATTATAGGTATTAGGAAGAACACTCATTCTATTTTATGAGACTGACCAATTTATCAGCAAGAATTGGCCAAGATCTTACTGTTTATTTTATAAATGTGTTTACTAAACAGAATACTTTATTGTTTTGCCATTAAAAACATTACACCTTTAGAAAATGCAAATATCCTCTAGAATATTATACCTCTTTCCTTCACTATAAAAATATTATATATTTTATATATATTTAGACTTAGCACATAACTAAACATTAGCTGAACACTGGAAATTTGTACATAGTTAAACATAGCTTAGCTAGACCAGGACCAGGAACTCACTATGAAGGGAAAACATGATGACAAATTCACTCCACTATCTTTCAAGTACAAAACAAATTATTCTAAATCTGTTACACTCGCTTCCACCAAAATGGTTAATTAGAATTTACTTATTCCAATAAAAATTATAAAAAAATGTCTGGTCCTCTGGTACTAAGATATTTAATAAAATTAAAGATAGAAACTAACCTGACTCATGCAGTGTATGTTAGTACAAACATAGAGTGAAAGCTAGCCGGATAGAATAAGCAAATGCTGGTAATGCAGGGAAAATTGTTCTTACACTCAATGAGTGCTAGTTCCTGGTATAGGAGCTAAACAATATCTATAGCTGTGGATGGGAAAAGGTTTTTTTTATTCCATTTATACTACCACTTTTAACTCCAATGGTCATTTCAGTGCCTTTTACCATTGGAACATATTGCCTATTGGCCAGTGTTTACTTGTATGCAGTAGGTTGTCATTGGATTTCTTTCAGCTTAAACATTAGATCACATACATATTCACACTCTCATTTATTCTTCAAGATTCTGGATGGGGAATAATCTATAAAAATCCCCATCCCCAACTGGGGAATGAACAGCTTCAAGTGTTCCACCAAATGAGGTGCAGAGACAGCATGAGAAAATGTTAAAATGAAAACACTGAAATCACAAAAACCATTTTGGGAATGTACTTTGGGCATCTGAAAACTGCAGAATACTTTCTTTTTAGCAGTTTTATAATGATAATGAAACTTGTTCTAAACAAATAATACAATTTTGACTTATTATTAGCTTACCAATGTGAATAATCTAAGTTTGGTACTGACACAGTTCCTGGCAGATTACTTAAGATATCTCATCTGTGAAATTTGAAAAGTCACCATTTTTGGTCCATGTTTACTTTCTCTGGCACGTATGTACATATGAGGAGCACACCAAAGGTAACACATAAAATGTTACTGATTATAGTACATATTGTTTAGCTGCAAAGCGGAAGGGGGGGGATGCAAAATCAGACCTCCTGCTAGCAGCAGGTAAGCCAGTCAGTCCGTTTCTGTGAGGGGATGAAGGTGTATTAAACATTTTTAGTGGTATTTTCTATATTGGTAATTATGGAGTTTTCTAGAGAGGATCAGTATGCAATCATAACATTTTTTTTGTGTAAAAGGTGAAATATTCATTGTGAACTTGTCTTGGTGTGTGGGGATAAAGCTATAAACTATAGCAGTGTGAAGAGGTGGATGGAAAATGTTTAAAAATGGAAGATCTGCCACAAGAAGGGAAGCCATCTTCTGTGCGCTCTGATCAGAACAGGGAATGTGTTGAAAAACTCATTATAGATGATCGCTGTGTGACTGTTGTCTTCAAAAAGGCTTAAGCAATGGAAAAGCGACCAGAGTTAGTGGGAAATTTCATTTTGCATCAAGACAATGACCCACCCCACAGAGCATGTGTGGGGTCACACGATTTCTCCTCAAACATGGTATTGCAACACTGAGACACCCTCATTATCCTTTAAGTTCTTAATGCAGTAAGCAAAAAGTATTGCATAAGATGAGATGCTATTGAAAGTGATATGGTATTTCTCCAGTCAATATTAAGCATACTTGTATATGAGAATATATCATCCCCCTCCTCTCCAAAAAATGCCTCACTTGTCAATTAACAGCACATGTTACAAGAAGATGTCTTTATCCTCAGCTGATTGACTGATCAATCAGCCTTTTTTAATGGTTGATGAAGCTTTTGACATTCAGTTATCATGCTCCATTGTTTTAAATGCTTTTTTTATTTTTAATTTTAAAAGGAGGATCATCTTTGCATTAAGCAAAAGGATAACAGCTACTGTTCTAATGTCAAAAAGAGCACATTGAAATTAACCCTTACCAGGTAAAAAGTGTTTTTTTTGGCAATTTTACCCTATATGATGTAATTTACATTAAATGGTTTTAAATTCTTATTCATTAAACATATTACCTGATAAATTGTGTTTGAATCAAATAAATATGGATTATTTGCATTCAAGGTTGGAGCCATTGTTGCAGAGGATCAAAGAGGAGCGCTCAGCAGTTTTGGTCCCTATTATTGATGTTATAGATGATAAGACATTTGAGTACAAATACAGCAGGACTAATCCTGATTTCTTTCAGGTGAGTGAAGTTATACGAGGGTCGGCTGATAAGTCCCGGGCCTCACATAGATATGGCATCACTAGTCCAGTCAGACGGTAGCATTGTATAGTTTAACTCTAGACTAGCTTGTATCCATAGTTAGATATCAATAGCTTGTTTAGCTTTCAAATGATATCATTTTAAACAAGACAACTTCAGAGTTTTCACGAAAATGGAGGATTTGGAAACACGAGCAGTGATTAAATACTTCCATTTGAAAGGCTTAACACCTAAAGAAATCAAGGAAAAAATGGACAGTACATTGAAAGGCTTGCCCCTTCATATTTAATGATTAAAAGGTGGGTTGCAGAGTTTAAAATGGGATGTACGAGCATTAGTGCCTGGATACCCTGTAGAAGTGACAACTCCAGAGATCATTGAAATAATTTATTGTTTAGTACTGGAAGACCACAGATTAAAGTTGTTTGAGATAACAGAGACTGTAAACAATCAAAAGAATGTGCAGGTAATATTTAAGTAATGTTTTGGGCTTTCATAAGTTCTGTGCAAGATGGGTGCCGAGTTTGTTGACACCTGATCAAAAGTTCCAAAGAAAAACTGTTTCTGTTAAGAATGTGGAGCTCTACCATAAAAATCCCAGTGAATTTTTGAAGCTCTTATTACCATGGATGAAACTTGGATACATCACTACAGTCCAGAAAGTAAATCACAGTCAAAACAGTGTATTACGCCAGGCGAACCAACTCCAAAAAAGGCAAAGTCAATTTTGTCAGCTAACAAGGTTATGGCAAGTGTTTTCTGGGATGCACAGGGAATTATTTTTATTGACTACTTGGAAAAGGGTAAAAGTATCACTGGTGGCTACTACGCAAGCTTACTGCAACGTTTGAGTAATGAGGTGAAAAGAAAAAGACTTCATCTGGCAAAAAAAAAAGTCTTGTTTTATCACAGCAATGCTCCAGCCTATAGTTCAATCATTCAATAGGAAAACCGTGCGAATTTAAGTTTGAATTGCTTGAACATCCATCCTATTCTTCAGATCTAGCAGTCAGTGACTACCACCTGTTCCAAAGCCTCAAAAAATTTCTTGGAGGACGAAGATTTCACAGCAACGAGGAGGTCATTGATGTGGTAAACAGCTATTTTGGGGACCTTAATAAATCGCACTACAGAGATGGTTTAATTAAATTAGAACACTGATATGACAAATGTATTAGCCTTTCTGGAGATTATGTTAAGAAATAAAGCAAAAATAAATTTTTTTAAATGCTGTTTTCAGTGAGAAGCCTGGTACTTATCAGCTGACCCTCATATATAGTTAAGTTTAATTTAGATGCTTTTTGTTTTTCCTAAACTTTGAGAGGTCAATTTCCGTCAGAGCAAAAATTATCCTGGTTCCAGCTTACTTTACTTGTTTAAGCAGGAGTTTAACTTATTAAGAATGGATGACATAAATTTGCATGATCTCTTTTCAAGTGCCGAAGATGGGTACACATTTAAGTACTTGCTTTACTGTCAAATATTCAGGTTCTTTTTGCATCATATAGTGTTTTTTTTCATCAGGTAATCTCAGATGTATGTGTTTATGTTTTATATAGATGAGCTTATTTATATTGCAATAAATACTCTTTCTATCCCTTATGTAAGATGCTTAAAGAAAATATTGCATTTTTGCTTAAATTTAGGTTACATTTCTATATTTTGTTGTATAGTGCACACAATTTTTTATATTTTAGCATTACAGTTTGATTCTATTAAATGTAGTTGTGAAATATTACCACCCAAAATTTTTATATCAAGACCACTGAAGCTCTCTGAATCCATTAAAAAAAAGTAAGACATGTATGCATATGTGAGATATTGACTTGATTGATTGATTTTGTAGCATGGGCTGTTACCAGAATATTAATTGTTGTTGAAGTTAATTTGAAGCTGAATTGCATTTAGACCTTTCCCAATTATCATCTGATGGCATGCTTTGAAGTTTATGGTTGTTACTTTTTTTTTTTTTTTTATTTGCTTCTGTTGCAGTAATATATCATTATGAATAATGATTTAATAACCATTTTAACATTTAGGTTGTGATTTAAGTATCTTGCCTGATTTGAAAGCATTCAGAAGTAAAACTATATTGTGAGTAACTGAACATAAATAGAAGAGTTATTTTTATATCAGTAATATATTTATTTGTTTTAAGCTAATACACACTTGAGTATGTTGGGCATTCAGCCCAGGCTCTTAGCTCATCATACCCATCCATATGATTACATTTACAATATTTTAGTTCCTTATAAGTATCAAAAACATTAATAGCTAACTGAAAATTATATTAACTCAAATGCCCATTGCACAGACCAGTTCCATTTTTTATTAACTTAAAAACTTACTAAGCTCCTGGCATCCTTTCTAAAAATTCAGCTTATCACTGTTCTCCTAACCATTTTGTCCCACTTCTTTTCCATAAAGCCTTATCATTCAAATGCTATATGCTCTAGAAACTTGCCTCCACAAATGGGACATTGATACTGTGGATTACCTTTTCTTATTCCTCTTAATCTCCAAGTGCCAGGACTTAACCATGTTATTCCCTCTCTTTGTTTAATCTTATTAATGTATGTGTACCTTTCCCATGTTTCCTTCATTGATACATAATATGTCAACGATCTTTTTTTTTTTTCTCTCTCTCTATTCCATTCAAAAAATTCAATAATATTCTGTGATATTCTTTTAGAATTCTGTGGATCTAAGTTTCTAAAGACATTGATGCAACTATGCTTTTCATGCAGTAACTAATAAACTAAAAGTCAGAATGCAAGAATACTGTTTTCTGAGCTAGAGTAAACTAGAATGTTAATATATGCCTAGTTTGAGTTCTCCATCTTAAATAAGGTGAGCAATTATAATTTTTTAAATCAAAGATTTATGGAAAATTCTCTGTCTATGCAGTAGAAAAGTCAGGCAATGAGAAGCTATTTTGTTGCTGGGTTTACATTGGGAACCAAGCAAGACAAAATGTTAATAGAACTGCAGAAAGTTTTTAAAACAAGCCTGAAATCCTGTAACTTGTAGCACTCATTTTCTTTAAGAAAAGTCATCTACACATTCAGCTCACAATCGCCAGGCAGCAAGCAGATAGCATGTGATAACTTTTGATAGCAAGATTTAACATACGTTTATAAGGAAGTGTTTATAGCATTTGGAACACTGTGAAGTATTAATGTAGGTTATTTATTTTGTATTTTACATAAAAGATTTTACTTTTTAAAGAGAAGCTTGGAAGAGATGAAATGTTTGTAAACTAATAAGAAACAAAAATAATAATAAATGTGTTAGGTTATTGAAGTACAATGAATATTGGTAAGGAAATAAACAAAACAGCTCAAGCTCCCAGGTGTCCAGGTACAGTAGTGTATAGGATAAAAAAAAATAAACAAATGAAAAGGCCTATATGGATGCCATTAAATAGAAAACAAAAAATCTGCTGTATTCCATTCACATGACTTTCTCTACATCTCTGCAACAAATTATCGTCAAACAGCTTATTCTTCTATCTATTACATGATAATTGAAATAAACATTAGCAGAAATTGTTTTTATTACTTGGTTTCTTGGAAGTAGAAGCGAAATAAGGGAGTACCATAGGTTAAAGTGATAGTCAAAAACTGGTTGCTATGTGACTGAAGTTCCTTTGTTTGTATGGATAGGAGTTGGGAAATTCCTGTAGGAGAAAAGTATGTTTTTCAAAGCTGAAACCAAAAACAGGGAATATCTAAAAAACGATCAACTCCACCAAAAAAATTATATAACATAAATTTATGCTCTACATTTTTGGTGTGGTAAATTTTTGTCCATCTCTTACGGTTTAGCAGTTACGCAAAATTTTGTAAAATTGATCCAGATTAAAGTAGTCTTTAGGGCCTATGCCCAGAAAATTCAAGATATACATTTTATTTGTCAAGTAAATAGATTTAATATACAATATTTTAATCAAAATCGTTAGAGCCATTTTTTAGAAAATCAAAATTTTTGAAAAAAGTTCCTTGTAAAGGGTAGGTAAGGGTAGGGGATTTTTCTCAAAATCTTCGTGTCGCAACCCTAAAAGATACTAAAGTTAAATACCAAGTTTGGTAGTTTACCGACTTTTCGTTTTTGAGTTATTGTGTTCACAGATGCACACACACACACACACACACACACACACATATAGATCTTTTTCCAAAAATGCTTTTTTTGGATTCAGGGGTACCCAAAACGTGTATTTCCAGTGAAATCTCGGTATCAGATTTTTGGGTGGAATGCAATACCTTCTCTATACACTATGTACAAAGTATGTAGAGAAAGTAAAAATGTGCTGTATTCCATTCACATGCCTTTCTCTACATCTCTGCAACAAATTCCTGTCAAAAAGCTTATTCTTCTGTCTATTACATGATAATTGAAATAGGCATTAGCAGGAATTACTTTTATTACTCGGTTCCTTGCAAGTAGAAGTGAAATAAGGGAGTACCATAGGTTAAAGTGATAGTCAAAAGCTGATTGCTATGTGACTGAAGTTCCTTTGTTTGTATGGACAGGAGTTGACAAATTCCTCTATGAGAAAAGTATGTTTTTCAAAGCTGAAACCAATAAAAAGGAATATCTCAAAAAACGATCATCTCCAGGAGAAAAATGTATATGACATAAATTGTGTATTTTATTGTGATCTATATTTTTAGTGTAGTAAGTTTTTGTCTATCTCTTACGGTTTACCAGTTATGCAAATCATCAAAATCATCAAAAATAAACAGATCTTTAGAGGCTATTCCCAGCAAGATATATGCTTTATTTGTTATGTAAATATACTAATATAAGCGATTTTAATCAAAATTGTTAGAGCCATTTTGGATAAAATCAAAATGTTCGAAATTTTTTCCATGTAAAGGGTAGTTAGGGGTGGGAGGATTTTCTTGAAAATATTTGTGTCGCATGCTTTGAAGATACCAAACTTAAATACCAAATTTGGTATTTAACAGTTTTTTCGTTTTTGAGCTATGCTGTCCATACGCACGCACAGACCTTTTTCCAAAAATGCTTTTTTTGGATTCATGGGGACCCAAAACTTGTATTTCTGGTGAAATCTCAGTATCAAATTTTTGGGTGGAATACAATAACTTCTCTGTATGCTATGTACATAGTATGTGTAGAGAAAGTAAAAAAAAGCGAGGAAAACAAAAGCTGCAAAATTAAAGAAAATACCTTATTACAATGGAATAATAAAAAGACAGTGCAGCACATTGGTCATTCTTTGCTGTTTTAAAACATTCTACCCATCTGCATAGCTTTGTCAAGAGTAAACAATGGTGATGCTATGAAAAATTAAAATCTTTATGATTAAATATATATTATGATTTGGTATGTTTTAGATTGGAGGCTTTACCTGGAGTGGACATTTCACATGGGTAAACATACCAGAGAGAGAAAAGCAAAGGCGTGGGTCATCAGTGGCACCAACAAGGTTATTAATATGATTATTACTTTCTCTTATTATTTTCAATTAGTGTATTATAATAAATATATGACAATGAACTGCAACATCAGAATTTGTGATTGAAAGTAACTGAAGAAATGGAGCATTATTTTGAAAATATATAGAAACCAAAATAGGCAATAAGTTGATAAAATAGCTAGTCTGCATTAATTAGACATTTATTAGTGTAATTTTAGTACGAATAGATGATTTAAAGTGTGAGCTGTTTTTTTATATATATGGCATGAGTTTTTTTTTTTGTTTTTAAATAGGCTCTCTTTAACTGCTGTGGTTCTTAGCATCCCGTCCTATATTGGGCATGAAAGACCACTTAATTTTGTTCAGAGATCTCTTTATCTCACCTGAAGTTCTTTTACATGTCATAAATCTACAACATGGGACCAAAGGCTTTACTTCCCTTCTGAAGGAAGCCATGTTAAGGATTTTTATGCTAAAAATAATCTATTGACCTCCACCAGGTTAGAACCTGTGACCTTGGGAACCAGAGGCTAGCATGCTACCCCTAGACTACGGAGTACAACTAGATAATTTAGAGAATTCCTGTATACTCTGTGCTTTTTTCCTCTGTACCTTTTTTCATAGAATTTAGTAATCAGAAATATAATAAAGTTATAATGTATTTGTGATTCTTTTATAATTGATTGATACAGGTCAGCAACAATGGCAGGTGGATTATTCGCCATAGATAGAAAGTATTTCTGGGAAATTGGATCATATGACCCATTAATGGATGTTTGGGGTGGTGAAAATCTGGAAATGTCATTTAGAGTGAGTGTTTCATTTTTATATTATTTTGAATAATTAGTATGTTTCAAATTGTAGTAAAATGCGAAATTATTTAGTTAATTGTTATTGTGTAGTTATTCATTACTGTAGCTCTTATGTTTTACAATACTGTTATATTACAGTATTGAAAATGAGCTGCTCATAATGGTGTAATCTGATTCATATGCCTCATTTTGTTTTTGCCTTAGTTATTATTTTACAACCTCCCCTGTTAGTAACAAAAGTCTTTCTGCAGCCAAAAGCTGGTTACTATGAAGGCCTATGAAGAGCAAGAAAAATGAAGTAACATAAACTCATTTTAGGAAAGTATAATATTTTAAAACTGAAACCAATGTCTCAGAAATGGTTAACTTTAGCTTAAAAAAAAAAAAGTTGTTGATTGAAATTTTCTGTTTTAATGAGATCTACTTTTTGTGCAGTAAGTTTTTGTCTATCTCTTATAGTTTCCCAGTTAGGCAAAATTCATCCAGACTGTAGAGGACTTCTGAGTCTATTCTCAGGAAATTCAAGATATACATTTTGTCATCTAAATGTTTTTAATATATGATATATTAATGAAAGCCACTTTTGAGAAATGAACATTTTAAAAAATATCCCATGAAAAGAAGAGTTTCGGATGGGGGATTTTCCTGAAAATATTCATGTTGCATTCTTGGAAGATACTTAACTTCTATACCAAGTTCAGTACTGAATTTTTGAGTTGTGTTGCTCACAGGCACTGACAAACACAAATTGACCTTTTTCTAGAAGTGCTTATTTTATTATTTAGGGGTACCCAAAACATGCATTTCTGGTGGAACCTTGGTATCAAATTTTTGATGGAGTGCAATACCCTATGTACTATGTACATTGTATGTAGTAGAGAGAAAAAAAAATCTGATGTATTTCATTCACATAGCTTTCTCTAGCTGTTCCATTTACAAACTATTCTTACTAAAGAATATCCTTTTATTTACACCATGCTAATTGAGATAAACATTAGCAGAATTGGTCTTATTTGTTGGCTTTCTGTAAGTAGAAGGAAAATAAGTGAATACATTAGGCTAAAGCAATAGTCAAGTCTTTTTAAAGCTGGTTGCTATGTGAAACAATTGAAACTCGGTTCGCTTTGCATGTGCTGTTTGAGAAAAATTACTTTAAAATTGAAACCAATAACAAGAAATGTCTCAAAAACAACCAACTCTACAAGAAAAATCTATAAGACATAAATTATGTGTTTTAACAAGATACACATTTTTTGTATAGTAAGTTTTGTCTATCTCTTACAGTTTAACTGTTATGCAAATATCCCATGAAAAGAAGAGTTTCGGATGGGGGATTTTCCTGAAAATATTCATGTTGCATTCTTGGAAGATACTTAACTTCTATACCAAGTTCAGTACTGAATTTTTGAGTTGTGTTGCTCACAGGCACTGACAAACACAAATTGACCTTTTTCTAGAAGTGCTTATTTTATTATTTAGGGGTACCCAAAACATGCATTTCTGGTGGAACCTTGGTATCAAATTTTTGATGGAGTGCAATACCCTATGTACTATGTACATTGTATGTAGTAGAGAGAAAAAAAAATCTGATGTATTTCATTCACATAGCTTTCTCTAGCTGTTCCATTTACAAACTATTCTTACTAAAGAATATCCTTTTATTTACACCATGCTAATTGAGATAAACATTAGCAGAATTGGTCTTATTTGTTGGCTTTCTGTAAGTAGAAGGAAAATAAGTGAATACATTAGGCTAAAGCAATAGTCAAGTCTTTTTAAAGCTGGTTGCTATGTGAAACAATTGAAACTCGGTTCGCTTTGCATGTGCTGTTTGAGAAAAATTACTTTAAAATTGAAACCAATAACAAGAAATGTCTCAAAAACAACCAACTCTACAAGAAAAATCTATAAGACATAAATTATGTGTTTTAACAAGATACACATTTTTTGTATAGTAAGTTTTGTCTATCTCTTACAGTTTAACTGTTATGCAAAAGTCTTCAGAACTCATCCAGAATAAAGAGGTTCCCAGAAAATTCAAAACATAAATTTTATTTGTCCTGTAAATATCTTTAATATATAGTATTTTAATCAAAATCATTAAACCATTTGTGATAAAAACATCTTCAAATTTTCCCATATAAAGGGTAGGTTGTGGTGGGAGGGATCTTCTTGAAAATCTATGTGTCGCATCCTTGGAAGATATTAAAGTTTTTTTTATATTTAACAGTCTTTTCATTTATGAGCTATGCAGTCCACAGATCCACAGACAGACTTTTTTTACTAAAAACGCTTTTTTTGGACTCGGAAGACCTCAAAAGTTATACCTCTGGTGAAATCTCAACCTCAAATTTTTGTGTGAAATACAATACCTTCTCTAGCTGCTATGTACATACATGTTAGTGAAAGTAAAAAAGTATTCTTGTGCAGCTTGTTGAAATTTTTGACTTCTCTGAGGTTAATAGTGATCATAGTGCTATTACAACTGAATTATGGGTGTATTCTCCCTCTGAAATGAATCAGGAGTGGAGTTAAAAGTGTAAAAAGATTACTCAATTTTATCAAGGCTCATAAATTGGGAATTGGAACCAGAATGAAAATAGAGAGCAAAAGACATACGTATAGAGGAGTTTTGATACCCACTGAACCAAGAGCAGGTACAATACACATACATATTGATAAAAATACTACTAACATAGGAAAATCAATAATTGCTTTGGTAATTCAGTTGTTATATCGATCAATGATATTTGTTTCATTTCCTTGCAGTTTAAACTTCTTCAAAATTCTATATAATAAGCATTCTTAAAATAAATATCACTATTGATTAAAGAATTGAAGTTGAGGCCGAAAATGCATGCCTTTATCAGTTGTTCCACTTTTATTTGTCCAAGCTTATGACTAGAGGGTGCTTTTATGGCTTTTATAGATCAAGCCTCCTTAAGTCCTATTGAGGACAGCTACATAAAAAGCTATGACACAACTAGGAACAAGAACAAGTTGAAGATTCAAGTTATCTGTAACTGTGCTACATTAAGCTTTATGTTGACTAAGCAATCCTATAACATACCTATTATAAAATTGCCATTCCCATTTTGATTCCTCTTCTCAGTTGTAACAAATTAATGTAAATTTGATTTTTTTACACTAATTTCGCTTATTGTTTGACAATTAGGACATATTTTGAGGGCTATTACCTTCATCATCAGCTGTAGACTGAACACAGTTCAATTCAATTCAATTCTTTATTAGCTATCAATACACTTTTACAAGCTTCTGACATTGTCAAAGAGAATACAATATATTATCATAGGCAATGCAGTATATAAAATTAAACATAAGTATATACACACACAACAACTAAGAGATATTTACAGATTATCAATTTTATATAAACATTAATCAGTTAAGAAGTATTTTAGCTTGTTTTGAAACTGTTTAGTACCATTTAGTGACTTAATTGATACTGGTAATATATTAAATAAAATTTGACCCATCACAAAACATCTTTATCACTTGACTTTTAAGAAGTACGTTCTCTGAAATAGTCATTATTGTTTCTGGTATTGTAGTCATGAACATCAGAAATCTTCAAATTTAGCTTATTTACGCAAAAAGAATAGCTTTATATACATTTAGCGAATACAGCAGGAACTGTTTTAGTTACTTCAGATTTCTATTTAGAGACATTTAATGATGTGATGAATCTGCTGAGGTCACTCAATTCAAGAAGTTTATGACACTTTTACAGTGTTTACACTTTCTTTTGGAAACAAGATGTCGCAATGAAAAAAGATTTACAAATTTTGACATTTTGGCATCGAGTGGCAACGGATTCATCAAACCATAGATGTCTCCAAGCAGAAACAGGAAGCAATTAAAAGTTCTGGCTAGTTGGTTTATAGCTGATGATGAGGGCAATAGTTCTAGAAACAATTAAGTGAAACTAGTCTCATAAAATCAAGTTCATATTACTTACCTGCTCCTTCGCCATTACTACCTTCTAAATTAATAAGTCAAGAGAGGGTATTGAGAAAATACATTGAAAATTTATTACTGTTCTGAAATAGTGAATAACCTGATGTAAATGTCTTCTAAAGTTTCATTGAACTTTATGTGAACTCAGGCGCTGTCTTATAGTGTATTACTTATCTGTTAATACAGATTTGGCAATGTGGAGGTTCATTGGAGACCATACCCTGCTCAAGGGTGGGTCATGTTTTCCGCAGCTTCCATCCATACTCATTTCCAGGGGGTAAGGACACTCATGGCATCAATACAGCTCGCTTAGTGGAAGTGTGGATGGATGAATATCAAAGATTATTTTATTTCTACCGTCCTGAACTAAAAGTAAGTAAGTAGGGTATAAACAGTTTTATCCTTGCAGTTACACATTACTTGGAATAAGTTTTGTGCATTGCACAAGATCTAATACATTTTGGAGATTAAATTTGAGGAATGAATACAGGTATGATAATAAACAAAAGACATTGTATATCTTCCAGACATATGTTAAATGCTATCAATACATGTCTTTGGAAAGGTATTTGGTTTTCAAGCAACTATTAGGTCAACCAATATTTGGTTGAAAACTACAAACATCGCAAGTTGCCATTGGGGTGTATTCAACTCAAAATAATTTGAAATCTCCTGTGGTTTACCAAATTCTTGAGTCTGTTGGGGGATTTAATTTTGAGACGGCATGTTGCCATGGTACCTCAGTGGTTAGAACAACTGGAGAAAGATTAGGATATCTGTGGTTTAAATTCCACAGCATGGCATTGGATTTTTCAGTCTAACTCTACCTTTCCACTCCTGTCCTACACATAGTCAATGTGGAAGGAATAATTATTTCACTTGGTTCCTTTATCCACAGAGAAAATGCAAGTGGCATCATGGCTGGTAATGCCAGGGCAGACCTTTTTTCAGAGATCGAAGAGTCATTGTGAAGAACATGATAGATGTAATACTTCTTTATCAAAACTTGTATATCAGGTTCTACCTCAGCATACATTATTTTCTTCATGTGTTCCTTAAAGTACAGTAAGTGATAAAACCCACGTACTCTTATTTTTCTTTCTCTTTTTTTAATTTAAATGAAAACATACCTGTTATGCCTCAATAGCACCAGTAAGTGTTTCATTATTATTTTAGATATAAATGCAGTATTTTGAGTATTTATAGGCATCACAAACACATGCTTGCCAACTTTTATGGTTTTCTGTAAAGTGTACAGGAGCAGAGGCCTTTTTATGACTTCACAGCAAATGAGACTATTAATGAGCAGTTTTAAAGTGTTGCAGATTTTCACAAAGCATTATGTTGCAACTTAATGTCATCGACTGAATATACTATGCTAATTGATATATAGTATTTATGTGTGTGTATTTCATGACAATCGTTGCCCTCTTTCAGTAGGCTGCAACTAAATAGAAATTTATTTTTATTTATTGATGCTCTTTAACTGCTGTGATGCTCAGTGTCCCATTCTATAACGGGCATGAAAGACTACTTAATTTTGCTCCGAGGCCTCTTTGTCAGATTTGAGGTTCTTTTACATGACTCAGGACCACTAACTTATCTTCCCTTCTGAAATGAGACGTTAGAATTTTTATGCCCAAAAAAATTCATTGCCCTCCACCAGGTTTGAACTTGCAACCTCAGGAACCAGAGGCTTGCATATTATCCATAGACCATGGAGGATGACATACTGGGTTGCAACAATATGCATCGGTGCAGAATTACGATTCAATAATTGCACTAATGGTCAACTCTGACATCACTACTTTTACTGAAATGATAACAATTATTTGTATTTTAGCAAACTAAAACTGCTGGTAATGTGTTCAAAATCAATTGGTGATGATTTATAAGTATTCATTGTAAGCATGAGAATCTTTTCATATTCTTTATTAGCTTACAATGCTGTTTGAAATTGTTATAGCTTTTAACAAAATCTCAAGAACATAAACATTTTTACTTTTGCAGTCCCGATTTCTAATTTGTTTTCAAGACATAATTCTATATAGTTTGCTATTTATGTTAAATAATTACTATAGCTCTGTTTTTAGTTGTTGGGGAGCTTATTTTTATCCTATACTTTGATAAAGATAGTGCCAGATACTTCTCCCATATTAACTTTTCTACAATGTATCTCTCATGGAGCTTTAATTACTATACTAAGCTTTCCCACAGAAGCAAAAACCTTTGCATTAATTCCTTCTCAAACCATTTCACATTAATTCTTCTGAATTGCCTTCAACAAAGATTCTCCTCTATGCAGGACTAATTATTTGCATCCGCCACATAGAAGTTCACTATGGTGTCTCTTCTCTGATCAATTTTAATTGAGTTTTTTATGTGTGCGTATGCATGCATATCCTTTCTATGGATGCCAAGAATTATTTTATTCTTCTTGTTCTTCTTTTATGTTGAGAAAGAGGAGCTTGTTATTGAATTTAGCTTACTTACCAAAGTATAGAGAGCATTTATTACAGGATTTGCATTTATCAGTTACCTGCTATTTCCATTCCATAATGACATGGCATTTTACTTTGGGGTAGTTCAGAAGGCTGGGAAACAAAATTTAAAAACCAGGAAATATAATATATTGCATCATATTCACAGATGGGACCAAAAGATTTATGGATATATTTTTTTAAAAACTCAAAAATATTAAGATTACCATTACAATGTTTATATGAATTAATTACATATAAGCAATTTTTAGCAAACTCTAAAATGTAAAAAAATCAACACTCCTATGGATAAAGAAAAAAAAAAAAAGAGCAGCTTAAATCCACCCATGCACATGTTAAAAATGCATGAAAAAATCCTCTATGCTGGAATTAAAACTTACAACAATCTACTAGACAAAAAGATCACAAGCTATCAAAAGAACGGTTAATAATTTGTTTATTGATAAGGCATACCTGTTGGTAGAAGAATACATGAACAACAATTTATTTAATTAAAACACAAATGTACTTAATATAATTCGGTTAGTCTCTTGTAAGATGTATTATCTTCCATTATTACTGCTTGATATTTTATTTCTTATCTATAATGTACCATTGGTATAATTTATATCCTAAATTACATACAATTTTCCTCCCAAGCATCTTCACCTTTTTGTATCAGCTTTTAGATTTTCTATTCATATAGAATTGTTAATTCTTATATTTTCAGAAAGCAGATATTGGTGATGTAACAGAAAGAAAAAAACTTAGAGAAGACTTACAGTGTAAAAGCTTCAAATGGTACCTACATAATATCATACCGGAGAAGTTTATTCCTGATGAGAATGTACTAGCTCATGGTCGGGTAAGTGTGCATTTGTTTCCTGAATAACACTATAATTTATGGATTCGGTACTAGAACTAGTTAACTGAAAATCTAATATTTAGATAGAGACTATGAAAGTTTTAACTTTGTACACTTTACTACACGTCATTTCCCTATGTACCAATGCTTCACAGAGTGCCTTTTAAGTAGCAGAGGTAATTAAGGAGATTTTGCATATATCTAAGAATAATTTTTATAAACATTTGTGAATTCATTTAATTATTAAAGAATTAAAATCTCAGATATCTAGTTTTAGCAATAACTTAAACAATAGCTAACTTAAAATTAGCTACATCATAAACACTGAAATATAAGTTAGCAAGTGTCTTTAACAATTGATTTAAATTCAATAAAACATATATATTTAGGTTGAAGAGAGTATTTTAATATACAAAACTTGTATTTTCTTTTGAAAAACATATTTGCACGAATATTAATTTTTAATTTTAACTCATACTCATTTTAGATATTCAAATTTTATGGAAATTTTACAAAAGATGACTACACAGTTTAGCACTATAAATGCTGAATCTTACAGGTGTTTACTATATACATTATCCACACTGTTTGACAAGTAAGCAAGATTAACATAAAAGTTCTAATAAACTTTTTTCATGGCTGCTGGTTTACTGATAAAGCAACGTCAAGTCATTGTACTTGACTTTCTGGATGAATTTATGATCATTGCACAAAGATTGTAATTAACTGGTAGGATGACCACCTGGTACTTGTACTACAAACAGTACTTTGAAATATTGGTTGTTTAAGTTTTCAATAAATTTGAAACAATCAAGGAAGCTTGCATCAGATTTAGCCCAAGAAATTATTTGCCAATTAAATGGCTGCTCCTTTATTTGTTTATTTTTTGCATTAAAGTTGGTTTGCACAAAATGTTCTCAGTCTCTAAAGAGATGCTGTCAACCTCTGTGTATGACTTGCCAACTCCCTCTTTGAACAGTTCATGCAATTGCTTTCCACAGGCTGTTCCAGCAGGAACAACTTACGAAACTCAGAGGTCTACCTGCACATTGAGGGCAGGCTATCGTCACAGCTGAATTAAGGTTGGAAATGTGATAGCAGGATACAAGTATTGTGTAATGACCTTTGTCCAGTGGCATATTGGCTACCATGCTCACCTTCCCTCTGCTCCGAGTTTTGTGATTGAATGCGTACATGTACTCTGGCTCAGTCAATTCAAATTGGAACATTATAACATTAACATTAGTCAAGCTATTATCATCTTCTTTACCAGATGTTCTGTGTAGCCATTCTTTTGTGCAATTTCTGTGATCTGGTTTCCAGTAAAGAAAGAAGAAGATTAATACATTTATGAAACAGAAGAAAATAAAAGAAATTGGCACCCTTTGGCACACCAAAAATGTCTCAAGATTTTCAAAAAAAGCACAGTTTAAAAAACCACCTCCTTACAAACACAAAATATAAAAATCCCCTCATTGAAACAAGCAGGGATATGTCCAATCAGATACAAGGGATGTGAAAAGATGAATATAGGGAAAACAAAAAGAAACATCAGACAACGTTTTAGAGACACATGAGGTGTTTAAAGCATAAACAGATAGATAAGTATGTAGCACACTATTTTTGGACTCAAAACCATAATTTTCACAGTGAACCCAAATTATTAAAATCAGTGCAGAATCCAGTTGGATTAACAATTTGAGAAAATCTATTAATTCTAAAAAAACAGAAACAGTCATAAATTTTGATATACCACAAACAAACAGTCTCATCATTCATCTATACAGAAGAGAGATCTCTACAGGCCGCTATCACAAGTTCATCAGTAAATCTCCACTGAAGATGGTGGCAATAGCCACTGAAACATATCCAAGTAAACTACTTATTTCAACTAGTGAAGTTTGAGTGTGATGCTGTTTTTACTCTTAATTGATGAGAATTGTACATTCTCATTAATGTTTTAAATGTTCCTACTAGTTTGAATTCAATTCCTATTGTTGAAAGAATACAATTGAATTCAATTCTGGAATGTCTAAATGTGAGAAATTTGAGTAATACACTTTACTTTCAGCATCATCACAGCATTCATGCGCTATCTGCCACAAATTGATTTAAATTCTCCTCACAGTAACAGTCATGGAAATGTTGGACTAAAAGTACAGGGACAAGTGTGAAGCAGTCTCCCTGCTTTACCTCTGTTTCAAATATAGCAGACTTCTTTGGAGACTATATTTTAAACTGTAAAATTATAATTGATTATCAAACTCATTTATAAAAGATTGATGTGTTCCATCCCTATGAATTTCTCTACCTATGCTGCAACTATTCATACAAAAGCTTATTCTTTATGTACTTAATACTAATTGAGATCAATAATAGCAGAAATGGTCCTATTACTTAGTTCCTTATACGTAGAGTGGAAATAAAGGATTGCACTAGGCTAAAGTGATGGCCAAATCTTTTAAAATGTGGTTGCTATGTGATTGAAATTTGATTCTCCTTGCAAGACTAGGGGTAAAACAAAAGAGATATAAAATGAACAATGATTTCCCTTTCGAGAAAAATATAAGTATTTTAACATTAAAAGCAATAGCAAGGAGTACCACGGAAATGGTTAACTTCACAAAAGAAAAGATATAGCATAAATTGTGTGTTTTAACAAGATCTACAATTTTTGTGTAGTAAGTTTTTGTCTCTCTTACAGTTAATCAGTTTTGCAAAAGTCATTCAAAATGAAGAGATCTTCAGAGCTATTCCCAGAAAATTTGCGATACGCATTTCATTTGTCACAAAAATATCTACATATGCTATCAATCAAAATCATTATAGCTATTTTTGAGAAAATCAGAAATTTCAAAAATTTTCCACATAAAGGGTAGTTGTGGGCAGGGAGATTTTCCTGAAAATCTTTGTCGCATCCTTAAAACATTTTGGATTTAAATACCAAGTTTAGTATTTAATACATTTTTAATTTTTGAGTTCTGCTGTTTGCAGAAACTCACATTTGGAAATTTTCTATTTTGAAATTAGTAGGTAAAATACTCAAAGTACAACATTTGTTATCCACTTATAACATTTGAAAGCTTACTACTTGGAAAACCTATAGATGTGGCAGATAGCTCAGAACCCAACAATTTGAATTGTGTAGTTGTAGTATTGGACTAACAAATTATGTGACAAGGTTCTTTTCTTATGGGGGTGTATAAAATGTATTCATCATAGCATTTAGCTCTTTGGACTTTATATAATTATTACAAACAGCTTTGATGTCAAAATTTGAATATGCCCAGAGGAACTTGAAAGTTTTTAAGGTTTATAATAGTAGTTTTAGTTTCCTTTCACCCTCAAGATTTATGTTGGCTTAATCAGTTTCCATTCCACAGAAAAAGCTTATAAAGTTCTGTATTAAAAAAAAATTAGTAAATTTTGACTCATAGTACATACATGCCAATTTTTATTGAGGTTTAAGAGTCAATCTATTTGTGATTGCTGAACATACCCATGCTGCCCAAAGCTCACCAGTCAATCTTGGTGCATCATTGGAGGATTCATTCCAATAACCTTTTTCCATTTTAAATCTTCCTTTGGGTCTAGTAGATTCAGGAAGTATTGGATTTCACCCAAAAATTTCAATTTTAAACTTCAACTGAAATATGCATGCTTTAAGATCCTCTTGATTCAAAAGAATTATTTTTAGGAAAATGTCCCTTAAATGATAACAGTAGTAACAATAATTATAGGTTCTGCTGCTTATCAATCATTGTTTCCTGCAATGAAAGGTTGACACAACCTCTACTATTTGATTATCATGTGAGCAGGAGAGCATTGCACTACTTTATAATAATACAACTAGTATAATAGTGTTATAAGCTTTTGTATTTGCTATAATACTACTAGCATCAGTTTATACTACTTGCATAGTAACCCACTTTTCAAAATTTGACTACTGCTTCACCATCCTGTATCCCCTTTTATCTACATTGAATTATGCAATAAAACCATTTCTGCAAATGTTTATCTCAACATGTAGTAGATAGAAAAATAAACTTTTGTAACAATATTGGCCAGAGAAAATAATGTGAGTGCAACACTTAAGTTTGCTTCCTTTTAACTCTGTATAGCAAGTTTTAATACTTTTTGAATTGAACTTGATGTAATATAACAGGTCAGTTTCTGATTTTAATCACAGTACATATTTCAAAACAATGGTTACATCATTACTAGGGACACTCAAATTTCGCGACTTGCGAAACTCGCGAAAATTTTTAAAATGCTTAAAATTAGGGAATAAATGTATACGAAGACATATTTGATTAATTTAAATACTTTTTGACACACCATCTACTCCGAAATTTTGAAATTCCCGCTCTATATACGAATTTTTAGGTTCACTCGTGAAATTTATCGCATATAGCAAAAAGATCACACATTCTTGTTATCAAATTTCGGTTAACATTTTTTGCTTCCAGCTTAAGCTTTGTTAAGTGCCGTGGGAGTCTGTTAGCACGGTATTGGCTATCTTGTCAGCGTTCGATCGATAACAACAGCAGTCTGCAGTATCGGCGGACCAGCGAAGCCGTTGAACCAGCGAGATAGGAGCGCTCATATCCGGTATGCGCTGCGCACGCACTCTGTTACTACCCTAAGTAACTTCTTCTACGCGTATCCCACTAGTTCCTGTTCAACCATGCGTTCAGTTCGTTTTAACTAGCAGTAGCGTAGTTCTGAAATATCGTACAGCATACCACCGAAAGTGAGCTTAGATGAGCGGGTAAAGCAATTCTCGCAGGACGGAATGAAGAGGTTGGGAGAAATAATGCTTTGCAGCTTTTGCAATAAAAGAATCCCATATGAAACTTTGGATGCTGTAAAAAAACATATTGCTAGCAAGAAACACGTGGATGCAACGAAAACGCGTAAGCGACAAAGAACAATGTTCGAGGCGGCTGAATGTTCAAAAGGAGCAAAGGTATGTAATTTCCACATTTTCTGCATTTATCTACTTCAATTCTGTGACAATTTTTATTTTGTTACTTAGAGTTTGAAACTTGTGTGTAAAGAGGTAAAGGTGTATTACCTATTTAAAATTAAATGCCAGTTTACTTCCTTTTAAAGCACATGTTTTTAGAAATCAGAACATTATTTGGCTAATAGTAAAATATCGTGTGTAGTTGCACTCTTCGCTTAATCGCATATACTTATTTTGCTCAGTTATATGTTTTACATGATTTTATATCATATTTCAAATTTATTTTGGTTTATAACTTGACATCGGGTGTATAACACAACGCTGCTTTAGGTTCGCGGTGATTTAGCCGGCTGTATGACGCACGTTGAGGGACATGCGAGCACGCTCTCACAGATATGAAGTGTAGCATACAAAATACGCGGGTAGGATATAATTTTTAGTTCTGTTAGGCCTGTTGCCGTTGAAAGTTAAAGCCTCCGATATCACCAAAGAAGTTAAAGGGGGCTATAAAAATGAAAAATAAGGCAACAAAAGACATGTTATAAAAAGGAACATAAACTGCAGCATTTTAATCTCAAAGAATCAATCTTAGAGATTCGCTTTCAAGATTTAACACATTTAAAAAGACATTTTGCAAAAGTTCTGGCCTATGCTTATATGTTTTCTTTTCTACTTTTACCAGGCTGCCAAACTGGATTTTGTCACTTCCACGGTTGAAATGATGATTTCAACCAATATTCCATTGGAGAAGGCAGATCACCCAGCCTTCAAGGAATGGGTGAAGAAGAACGTTATTGGCGGTGGAGACCTTCCAGGAAGCAATGTTCTCCGTAGAGAATATTTACCTCTCTTGGCAAACTCCAGGAAGGAAAAAGTTGTTGCAGCCCTACAGAACAAGAAGGTTGCTGTTATGGTTGACGAAACAACAGACAAGATGGGCAGGGCAATTTTCATTGTTCTGCTGTCTACAGTGGAGCCCTCCAGATCGCAGGAGCAATATGTGGCTGCTGTCACTTCACTGGAGGTAGTGAATGGACGGTCCTGTGCTCGAACAATTACCGAGGCACTACGGAACACAGGGGTAAACTTTGACCAAGTAGTGGCATTAGTAAGTGACTCAGCCAGTTATATGACCTCCTGTTATGCTGGGTTATCACTTCTCCTGCCAGATGAGTCCCTACATATTCAGTGCTGGGCACACAAAATAAATCTGATTGGTGTGGTGATGAAGGACTACTTGTCATCGCTAAATAAACTAGTCATTTCAGTCAAGCAGACTTTTCTGCATGCCCGGAAAAAAAGACATGCATTTCGGCAATTCATGCAGGAGAAAGGATCTGCAGCAGGAATGTTTCCAATTCCAGTGGCCACAAGATGGAATTCCTGGGTGGAAGCAGTTGAGTGGATGGCAGATAACTGGACCGTTCTTTTTGATTTTTTTCGCTCCATTGGTGGCAGAGAGTCATTTACTGCAGCATCTTCACACCTGCAGAATATTACTGATTCTGAGCTACAGATGCTTTGTGTGCAAGCTCTGTTTGTGAAATCTTTAGCTTCAGTGATGAAGCAATTGTTGCTCAGCCTGGAAACAAATTCCAAATTCTCTGGCTGCAGAAGTGTATCCCAAACTTCAGAATTTGAAGAAGCGCTTACAAATAGTTGCTGCCGGAACTTTCAGTGACAGAGTTCAGGAGGAGCTTGATGCCCTGAAAGGAAATCTCAGGGGAAGTTCGATGCAGGACATAAAAATTGCAGCAGGCCATATGCACTCCAAGCTGGACAATCTTATGTTGGGGGACCCTGCCCGTGCATTTTTGGAGCCTGTGGCTGCACTCTTCTACAGGCAGAATGTGCTGTCACAGCCTGCTGCAGGAGACTAGCTGAAAACCCTTTTCCACAAAGTACCATCAATGAAGGGTATTCCCATCGATGAAGGACTGCATGCTTACAGGGATCTTCAGGATATTCTGAAGAGCAATGTAAATATATCAGTAGAAGATGCTCTTCATGCAATGCGTGATGATCATCAACTTTTTGTTGATGGTACCTTAAGGGCGCTGTGGGTTCCTGTCTCAAACGTGAACTGTGAAAGGTTTTTTTCCAACTTTTCGTGTGTGTTGACGGACCTCAGAACAAATCTCACAATCACAAACTTGGAGATGCTATCAGCTTATAATTATGAAAGTAAACCATAAGAGTGTGTGTAAATTATGCTTGCTATTAGTGTTTTTATATTTTAGATTGTATAAATTAATTATGCATTTATTAATTATGCATTTATTTCTATTTTTGTAGGTGAGTAAGTTAATATCCAAGAATTACCGTATCCAAAAATTTTCCTTTCTAACTCAAGAATTTTACCTTCTCACTCAAGAATTTTCTCTCTTATTACTCAAGAATTTAGCAACATTTTATTCAAGAAATTTGAGTGTCCCTAATCATTACTTTTATATCATCTGCATTATTGTGTTATAATGTGTATAGTTAGTAAATGGCATGGTTAGTAAATCATATGAATGTGAAATTCTGAGTTTCATAATTCATAATTTGGTGTTCATTTTTAGTGATAAAATTTGTTTTGCTTTCATAGAATTTTAATGCACAAATCAAATGTTTTAAGTAATCCTTTAAAGTTTAGATAACATAAATGTATTGTTTTATTATACTGAGAATTCAAAATTTATCTTAAATTGCAGAATTATCTGCTGCATTTATTTTCATACTATTCATCACATAATGCAATAGAGCCAAAGGCTAAATTAATTTGTGTTTCTAAGGCCTAGTTGTATGAACTTGGAATAAACCTTAGACATTCTTATTGCATGGATATATGTAAGTGCTATAAGTTATACAGTTTTGTAAAGAGGGAAAAGCTGTTATCCAGATAAGAACTGACTAAAGCATATCTTTATTTTGTCAGTAATGAATAGAGCTTGGTTTTGCATTCCGAAGTGCACACAGTTACGGACACTCAGAGCAGTCACTGGTATAAGAGAGGGTAGTAGGGAGGGATTTAAGGAGTTGCAATTCTGAGGTTGCAGTATAATCTGTTACAAAAGCAGCTCATTGACATATCTAATTCATAAAGTAACATAATAAAGCAATTATTTCATAATATGATTGGTAAATAAAAACACCTTGTACTTTTAGAAATAAAATATAAAGCTTGATACAAAACAATCAGGATGATAATGTGCAGAGCTTTCAAAAGCCAGTGAACATAAATCAACTCACTCAGAATTCATTGCAGTGAATTTACTGTACTGAAAGAAAGGGCTCTCCTGTCACTCAAAATGTGTTTGAATCATCCACAAGTTTGTTCAGTGTAAAACGCCTATCCTTTCATATTTTTGACATTTTTCAATCCATGCTCTCTTTCAGTGTTCACTGGTTTATATACAGTTGCCGGTCTCCATGGCCGTGCTCGCTAAAGTTTCTAGTTTTGGTGGTTCATGGCTCAGGGGATCACAAGTTTGAGTCCTGTCTCAGGTGTGAGTTTTATAAATGTATATCTGTATGTAAAAAAAAAAGCGGAAACAAATAGGAAAACAACAAAAATGTAGGGATAAATATGAAAAAGAAGGAAAGCAGATAAAAAAAAACCTGGCTGTATAGGCCAGGCGGTGCACAGTGGTAGATAATGCAACACGTTTCAAAATGGGCTGTAGAGTCCACGTCTACTCTTATCCCGTCATAGTTTTGTCATGTGCACCGAACCTCAAGAAGCAATTTTGTGACCCCAGATCGAGCTCTAGTAATGAGCATAATAGCTTTTTTGAAACAATTTAAACCTCTTTATAGCCTGTTAGGATGAATTGAGTATTTTTGACATGTATAGCGTTTATAGGGTCATAATATCCTTATACCCTAGGAAGGAAACAGCAATGCATCAAGAACTTAGCAATTCTTCTTTATCCAGTTCAAATAGATTGTATTGTAAGAATGTCCATGGTCACGTAAATATAATCTTCAGTACTGTATATATAGTGCCATTCTTAAGACCTTCACATTTTCTTTTACAGGTTTCCAGCAATGGCCTGTGTTTAGACAACCTTCTGGGTGGCACACAAGACCAGCAGTATGATCTTGGCCTTTATGTGTGTCATGAAAAAGCCACACCAAGCCAGGTTAGTTACTGGGTAACCTCTTGCAGGCTATCCTTTCCATAACATCACAATGCTGTAAAACCTCTATCATTGTTACATGATCATCAGTTATATATTTTCATATTCATTTATTTGTAGTGAATTAATTTTGTCAAATAGCAGACATCACACACACACACACACACACACACACACACACACACACACACACACACACATGCACCCACACACGCATGATCTCCCTAACATGGTTCAAAATACTGGCATGAAAATTCCCCCTCTTTGCAGATCATTTAGTGTGTGGCACTCCCACAAAACACACAATATTAAACAATTAGAAATGACAGCTCTCAATCATCACTAGAAATTTTGAAAAAATGGTGCTCAGAAATCTCATGACAGTAAATACAGAGAAAACTAAGTATCAATTATTCTCACTAGCCAGAAAACAATTTCAATTAAACTTACAATATGATACTATTTTTGAAAGAACAGATCAAGAAAAATATTTTGGGGGAGTTTTTGATAAGCTAATCTGGAAAAATCATGTAGATTATGTATGTGAAAAAGCTACAAAAAGATTTAAACTACTGAAAAGATTGGCAAGCTCTAAATGGGGCAGTTCCTGGGATACAACAATTTATAATACTTACATCAAAGCAGTAATAAAATACTGTGGAGAGGTACTATCATCATCATCATCATCACATAATAAAGGAAAACTAGAATGCACACAAAATCAAGCACTTAGATTAATTACTGGCGCAATTAAAACAACCTCAATGGAAGTGCTGCAGACTGCTACTTCTAACAAATCACTGAATTTAGAACTTGAAGCTCAAGCTATTTTACAGTATAAAAAATGATAAGATCTCTAAATTTCAATAAATGGAATAATAATTCAAATGTTGCATATAATTTAAAAACACAATTTGAATTCATACAAGAAGTCGGTAAATTAGAAAAAAAAATTAGAAATACCGACTCAAAGAGAAAATCTCATCACTTGCATTAACCCTACTGTGACAGTTATAATAGAAAATTAGCTAAATCTAAAATATGAACTCAACAAAAAAAAACAAAAATGTTAGTCCTGTTATAGCTAAAGCTGTTACACTAGAAACCTTAAATTTAAATTATCCAACTCACGAATGGACACGCGTATACACAGATGGTTCTCTCTCTGATACCAATGATGGGGCTGTGAGCAGGTGGTATATGCCAATTCTTTTCCTTTTATAGAAATGTTGGGGAAAATACCACAAACTTTGATATACAAATAAAAGCTGCAAAATTTATTTCCCTGGCTGCATCAATGCAAAAATATAGTTAGTCTTTGAGACTCAACAGGTTGCTATACAAGCAATAGTAAAACTCCTTAAAATGGAAAAAATTAAAGAAATCCAAAAAATGATTCATCACATTAATAAACTGGGAAAAAAAGTTGTATTACAATGGAATCCATCTCATTGAGAAGTGGATGGTAATGAAAAAGATTTTTTGGCAAAGAAAGGAACCCAAATTATTCAAAAAAACTATTATAAAATTTCCTTATGAATCAATCAAATGCACTGTAAAAAGAAAAATAGATACAAATTATCTAAACAAAATAACAGAAGAAAATAAAAATTCAAAGTGGCTACAAATTGTACAAAATCCTAATTTAATTCCAAAAATACCAAGAAAAATCAACTGTTGCCAACTTTCACCTCATAACTGGACATGATTGTCTCAATAACCACCTCTATAGGAAGGATTTTCATGAATAAATTGTTTCATTATTTTATCAATAAAAAAAATTCTCAATTTTTTTAAGTTTTAATTTATATATTAAAATGTTAAGTTTAATTTTAGAATTTTGGGAAGGATGATTTAATTATTGGCCTTTCAACCTCACTAAACTGCCTACTATATACCAAAGAAGAAATTATGTATATGGAACATCTAAAATCATGCCAAGCCTTGAAGATTTGTCCTAACATTGTAGATCTCATTAAAACACACAATTTGTTACATACATTTTTCTTGTAAGGTTGACCGTTTTTGAGACGTTATTTGTTTAAATTTTAAACTACCCAGTTTTCCTCAAACAGGGACCATGCAAAGCAAAGCAAAGCAAACTCATTTGTTTCACTTAGTGATGAGCTTTTAAAAGATTTGACTATCACTTTAGTCTAATGTATTCCCTTCTACATGCAAGAAAACAAGTAATAACAATTTCTGCTAATGTTTATCTCAATTAGCATGATGGAGATAAAGAATATATTTTGTAAGAATAGTTTGTATATGGAACAGGTAGAGAAAGTTATGCGAATGGAGTGCATCAGATTTTTGTAATATATCATTATTTTATTGGTAACATTGTTTTTATCCACACAAACACAGAACAATGGTATGTTTTCATTTCTTTATTTTGAAAACAAACGAAAACATATATGAAAATGCAGTATGTTTATGAATTACTTACATGTTATATGCTGTCAATAATGAACAATTGCAATTACACAGGTATTACATTTGTAGAGCTCAGTCATTTTGTGTTCTTTAGCATACTGAGAGCAAAGAAAGCCAATGCCTTTCAAGTAGCCCTTAAGTATTATGCAGCTTCCATTGGCAAGTTTGTCCTTTGGCTGCCCTACCTTTACGAGTTAAAAAAGGTATCAGTATTAACACAGTTACAGTTTTTCAGTTATTAACATTTTCAGTATACTTTTTGTTGTTGTTTCAGTTTTTTACACTGACAGCAAAAGGAGAGCTAAGGAGAGAAGATATGTGTGCTGAAATTCAAGACACTTCTTCGACTCCAGTAACTGTGATCATGTATGCATGCCATGGACAAAAAGGGAATCAGTTCTGGAAGCTTTCCCAGGTATGTTATCTGATTTTCTTCAAATAATGTAGAGTTGTAGTAAAGCATTTAGTGTACATGAAAACAGTTATTTATATTATAACCTCCAAAAGGAACTAAAGAAGGAAAGAGAGAAAAAATTGCAGAAACATATGATATACTCTGAATTGGAACACACTTTTAGGGGTGATTTAAGTTAATTAAAAGCTGAAGTAATTAAATAATAGGCTGTATGCGAATACATTTTTCTTCACTATTTTTATGCATGGGGAGTGGAACAAAGCCTTTTTTGACGTGATCTACATCCTAGATTTTGGGTATAGAGTCTAATCTCATAACAGGATCAACAGATTGTAATGTTTTGTGTGTGTGCATGTACGTATGCGTGGTTTTTGTTTTTTTTTTTTTTTGTTGGACAAAACAAGACAAATAAAAATAGCTGTAACCTATAAAGCAATTGCTTCAAAATTAGAAGAAAAAACAAGTGTACATTTTTTTTTTTTTTTTTTTATAAGTAGAGCATCTTTCAAAACTGATTCTTGAGGTTTGAAAGGCTGATTTTGTATCATACTTATCAATAAAGCATAACTCAGAAAAAACAAGGAAAATGTTACAATATCATAATTCATAAGTAACCACCAGAATATGTGTTTTGTTCCTGTCTTGAAAAATAAACTGCTGCATTATCATATGCATTGTTGACAGAACAGCAACACATATCATTCTATGCATTTGGTTGCTGTTCATTCACTGTCTGTTTATCATGGCATCCATACCAAAGAATTCTTGTTACTGCTTTGTACGCCTCTGTGTTTCGCAGTGGTGTCTTGATCATTATATCTTCTAAGAATAATGTTTCTCCTGCTGTTACACATGCCAGTCTGTTTGCATTATATCTTCTAAGAATAATGTTTCTCCTGCTGTTACACATGCCAGTCTGTTTGCATTATATCTTCTAAGAATAATGTTTCTCCTGCTGTTACACATGCCAGTCTGTTTGGTGCATACTTACTTGCCCCAATTGCCCTCTTTACAAACCTTATTTTAACATTTTCAATTTTTCCATGTTACTAGTTTTCAGTTTTCAATTCCATAAGTAGCGATTGTCATTTCAAAAAATCTCATAGATGTTTCTAATTCAGTTATGTGATATTTTTGATGTTGCATAGTGCTCTAATAGCTGCTGAAGCTCTTTCTTATATTTAAGTGTTGAATGATGATGCAGTTGTCTGTAAAGTTATGCCTAAATACTTGAATTTGTTGACTATTTTCAGTGGTTCATCTTGAATCTTTAGGACGTCTGTCTTTGTTATTTTTCCTCCTCTGCTATACATCATTTGTGCTGTTTTGTCTTTGTTTATAAATAAATCATTTTCTGTAGCAAAATATTTATATCCTACGGTTCCTCTTTGTTTGATGATTCTAGGACCATGTTGTGTGCATACATTATGAGTGTGGCTCCTTTGAGTTTTCCCCTGATATCTGCTGTCATATTGAAGAGAAATAGGCTTATCGGGTCACCTTGCATAACTGTTTGTCTGGATTATGTTTTCTGCTGTTAATACTTCATTGATTATCTGCAATATATTGCACCTCATGAAATTTTGTATATACACAACCATAGGATTTGTGATACACGACTTCCACCATTTAATACGTACAAATAAAAAAATACCATCAAGCTCAAGAACAATTATGTGCACAAAAATGTGAGCTATACCACTTCAGCAGATGTAAAAAATGGACATGCACTGACTTTGAATTCATGTAATTCTTTTGGTGAATAAATATCTTATCTTAAATGAACTTATAAAAGCAAGTAAATAGTCAAAACTCTGTATTTGTATTCTGCATGCTCATTCGAGCACACTCTGATTGAAATAAAAATATCATTCTAGCCTTATTATTAGTGGTAAAGTGTTTGAAATTGAAGCATATTCTACTACTTCTGATGTGAAGAAAACCAAAAGTGAAAGCAGTTCTGCATGCGGGTTCAAACCTGGCAGAGGATGATGGATTTTTTCGGGTATAAATATCCTTAGCATGGCTTCCTTCGGAAGGGAAGTAAAGCCGTTGGTCCCATGTCGTAGATTTATGGCACGTAAAAGAACCTCAAGCCTGACAGAGAGGTCTCTGGGCAAAATTAAGCGGTCTTTCACACCCATTATAGAATGGGACGCTAAGAACCACAGCAGTTAAAGAGCGTCCACAAATAACACGCCATTTCCATTTTTCAGGTGCACTCTAATTGAAATAAAAATATCCTTCTATCATTATTAGTGGCAAAGTGTTTGAAATTGAAGCATGCTCTGCTACTTCTGATGTGCAGAAAACAGAAGTGAAAGCAGAAAAAGAATAAGATTGGTTCAGTTATAAAGAAGATAGAAGTCTCTTGCAGATGTTAAGTTATGATGTGTAAATCACTGTTTGTAAATTGCACATTTGATTGGAACACACAATAATATCTAAACTCACATTCCTCAGGCTTTGAACATACATAGGAATCTAAAGCCTGGTTCACCATTTCCCAGAAAGGGCAGTTATAATGGAAAAATAAAACAGTAGTTTTCAAATTCTAGCATGCACAATAAATAGGAAACTTTCCAAAGCCCAGTAGCACTAATGGAAAAGTTGGTCTAGCTTTATGTTTCCCATTCCATAAATAGCATACAGTATGCTTATTTTGTATCTATCTTTATTACAGAAAGTAGTCATGGAGGATCTGACCCCAAAAACCACTGGCAGCAGGTTTAGAAAAACAAATTACAATTACTCTGGATGCTGCACATACTGATACTCTGTTTTGTTTATTCTGATAGTTAACATTTAGTTTAAGAATTACATCTGGTAATAATGCTGCTTTCTAAAAGCGTGTATCATACTGAATTTTAATTTAACAATTTGCATTAAGATAAAAAAAAAATCTGACGTGTTCCATTTACATGACTTTCTCTAGATCTCTGTAACAAATTATTGTTAAAAAGTTTATTCTTCTACTTCATGCTAATCGAGATTAAATATTAGCTAAAAGGGTCTTATTACTTGTTTTCTTGTAAGTAGAAGGGAAATAAAGGAATACACTAGGTTAGAGCAATAGTCAAATCTTTTAAAATCTGGTTGCCATATGGCTGAAATCTGTTTCTTTGCATTGCCAGGAGTTGAAAAATTCCTGTATGAAAAAAGTTTTAAGTATTTTAAAGTTGAAACCAATAACAAGAAATATCTTAAAAATGGTCACCTCCATGAAAAAAAAAAAAAAAAAATGTAATATAAATAGTGTGTAGTAAATTTTTGTCTATCTCTTATGGTTTGCCAGTTATGCAAAATTCAGCAAAATTTATCCAGAATAAAGAGGTCTTCAGAGAAAATTCAAGATATACATTTTATTTGTCAAGTAAATATCTTTATATACAATATTTTAATAAAAATCGTTAGGGTCATTTTTGGGACAATCAAAATTTTTGAAATTTTTTTCACATAAAGGATAGTTTAGGCAGGGGGATTTAAAATACCAAGTTTGTTATTTTACTGACTTCATTTTTGAACTATTGTGTTCACAGATACTCACATACATGCATGCACACGCACATACACAGACCTTTTTCTAATTTTTTTTTGGGTGGGGTGCAATACCTTCTCTACTTATGTGACATGTACTAAGTAGAGAAAGTAAAAAATGGTCATTTGCGTCCAAACAAATTATACGTGCATATGTAGATCAGCCTTCCATGTTCTTTTTGGTATACTAATCTACATGCTATGCTGTTCAATCTTCAATTCATTGTGAATTGAAACTGTTTGCTGTATCTTCTTGTCTGGTTCCAATTCCTGATTTATTATGAGGTAACCATAGTAACTAATAAATAGTGGTTAGGATTGCTACACCCTGTTTTCAGTTAATTGTGTATGACATATTCACATACATCTTCAGGAACTCATTTTCATTACCGTTCTCAGACATTTCTATGCCAGACATAAGTTTAGAAAGGCCCACACAACATTTTGTATAACTTTTTTGTTGCAGAATGGTCAGATCATCAACAGCCGCACAGGGCTCTGCTTGGATTCAGACAATGTTGCTTCTGGGGGCAAAGTTGTAGCATCAACCTGCAACTTTTCATCTTCACAGATGTGGAAGTGGGAACATTACAATGTGACACATACAGATTATGATAAGGAAAGATAGCTATTTATTTATTTAACGAACAATAAATTTCAATGCTCTCATTTATATTTTGAGCATCTCAAAACTAATACAAGTTAATTAATTCCAGATACTTTGATATTTTGCTCAGTACCTTTAAGTGTGCATCATTAATTTAGGAGCTTATTTTTAGAGGTCTCTCATCTGTCCAAGCAAAATATTACAGAATCAAGAACTTGGATACTAAACTATTTTAGTACAATTTTTTATGTCGTAAATATTTAATGACTCATGTTTACTATTAAATAATATATTGAACAAGAGACACTGTAGAAGTAATGCCATTTTCAACACATTTTGTTTAGGGGGGAGAAGTTTTCAGTCACTTGAATGTACTGTATGCTAAATGATGCAAGTCTAATAAAGACGAAAGAAAGGAGATCAGAACTAGAATTATCTTTGAATAAAGATGTGAACAAAGGATATTTTGAAAATAATGTCACTTTCAACACATCTTTTTGAGGGTTTAATGACATGAAATGTACATTTAATGATATCTTATACAGATAAAAGAAAGAATTTCCAAAACCAAGAGTCACCTTTGAATAAAGATGTGAAGAAAGGACAGATTGCAAGTAATGCCACTATAAACACACTTTTTGGGTGTTTCAGTGTCAATGTAAAGTGATGTATGCTAAATGGTACATGTCTTACAAAGATAAAAGAAAGGCATACATTAGCATACATTTGATGTAAATATACAGTACCTGGCCATATTATCAGATGCTTACATTTTATGAAACTTTTAGTACTTAGTTGAGCCACCTTTGGCAGCTATCAATGCTTTAATTCTCCTTGGCATACTATTTATACATGCCTGAACTGTCTCTTATATATGTGGATGATGATTCCAGACCTCTATTAACTTTTCATAAGCCTAGTTTTCGTAATAATCACTTCCTTTGCCACTTATTTCTTCATACATTTTCAATTGATTTTATATCTGTTGAATTCCCCAGCCATGGCAACAAAGGTATGTTTTGCTCTCTCAGAAAAGCTATACTATTGATTTTGTAGTGCGACATTGTGCCCCATCTTGCATAAATATGAATGATTCTCTATTTGTGAACCAGTCTCATATTTGAGGCAGCTGCCTACTCCTCAACACTTGTTTGTACTGATCATGTCACATTGTCCCTTGAACAATATAAGAGATGTCCAGTGCCTTTGCAATTGATGACTGACCATATTATGACTTTGGTGGGATGTTTTATAATCTGTGCATCTGCCTTCGCACAAACTGAGCTTTCTTTGCGGGAATTTCAAAAGTGCTTTCATCACTAAAGCAAGCCTGAAACAAAAGAAGCCAATGTGAATTGTTTCAAATGTGGCCTTTAGTTCTGGATAATCCATTTCAAATGTAAAGTTTAACTAATTAAGAATTTTTACAACAAAGATTTTCATATTTACCAATTTCTAGGTCTTTATCCAGGAGCTCCTTTGCCCAGCTGAGTCATTTAGCAAACATAGCAGGAGTTCCTTTTTTTCTTAGGAGGTCTGCAGCCTTTTAATTTCATTTCTGAAAATTTACACTTAACTGTTCTTTCAGATAAAGAATTTCACTCTCTTTAAACTTGAATTTAATTTCTTTTGCACTAGCAATCTGGTTTCTTTCATGGATGCTTTTCAAGCAATGCACATTTCTTGGTGTGAGAAGCTGTTTTCACTCACATTTATTCTTCAAATTTCTTTTTAATTCTCCTCACAGATGATTTAGACACCCCCAATGTTTGAAAAATCTCTCATTTTGAAAATAAATCAGTTTTAATCAAGGTTTTTAGCTCTGAAACTTTTCGAGGTGTCATATCACATGATTTTCCAATTATGTTGTGAATGGCAAACACAATCTCATAAAATTCATCTATCAAATCATAAAAATCATCTTTCAAATCACAAATAAACTGACAAATTTAAGCATTAATAGCACAAGCTTCTAGTGCACCTTCTCCTTTTGTTAGCACTACTGGAACTAATGCTTGTGAAGCAGCAATTTCAACTCTTATAACACAGGAACAACATAAAACATTCTTTGCCTGCCTGGGTAGTATGGTGGTAGCGTGTCTGGCTCACATTCAACAGGTTGTGAGTTCAAATCTCGCTTAGGGTGAGTTACCCGGATAAGGTTTTTTTTCGGGGTTTTCCCTTATCCTGAGAAAGTCGAATAACTTTGAGCTCCATGGACCCTGAAATCATTTGAGCATCATTTCACCAATTTCATTCATCATGCGATATGACCAACCAGGTTAAAGGACATTAGGCTTAAATTATATACAACAATAGTCCCCTAACATTGTCAGTGAAACTCAAAGTGATAGATGAGCAATGTTGTTATTCTAGTCCTTAGAATTCAGTTAACTGTAAAATAGCTTAGGTGCATCCAATTTTAGCCAGGTACTGTAATTTCCTCTTCATTTTTGTTATCCATGTTTGCCTCTTGATGCTTCCTGAAATATGCTTTTGTAGGTTATGCAGCAACATACACTTAAAATGATAGGTGGGGAAAATTATGACATGTAGATGGATTAAAATGGTGTGAGACAATTTTGACAAGCTCTGTATACTGTAGATTTTGAGATACTGGAAAAATGTCAAGAAAAACATAGTTACTGAAATACAAATATAAAGAATTGTGTTATAGATGCGACAGTAGAACAAAGTATTACAAAGTTCAATAAGAGTAAGATGTAAAGATTTTAAATTGTGTTACTTAACAGTTGGTTTTATTATTGTATCAATAATTTGTTGTGCCATTATTGCAGACTGTTTACTTAATCAAAATCTCACATAGAATTCTATCATTTCTATATGATTGGGATGGATTGTACATCAATTCCATGTTGATTGCTAAAAATGTTGCAACTAAAAACTTTTCAAACAGACTGTACCTTTTATATGGAAACTACTAGGTTGTGCGTAATGGTTTGCCTGCAACTTCCCAGAAGTTGACAGACACTGTATTGCATTGTTTATTCTCATTATAAATACTCAATGCTTTATCACACTATGCCAATGAACGTATCACTTCAGCCAATGAAGGCAAAAACAAAAAAATAGTAATGGCAGATTCCTATTTAATTCACATTTAATAAATGTTGTGCGGTCATGCAGTGTTTGATGTGCCAATCTTTACAACACCATGAGAACAACATAATTCATATTTATTTGTTCACTTTATGTTACTCTCCCAACCATCAGGCAATAAATCAGCATTCACTAAATGTTTCCATGGATTTTAATGATGCTATAAATACTGTAAACAGTCAAACGTTTTCTGATGTGTCGTAACATTGCAACATGTGTGTATGATAAAGTTATTCATATGTGGAGGTTAAAACTGAAAGGAACAGCTCCCAAAACTAGTTCCTCATAAATTAATGCAAGTGAAGTGGTGTTAAAAAAAAGCGACTCCACAAATATACAAGTACAAGGCTCACGGACAGTAGGTTTAGGAACCTCTTTAGGAAATCACATCTTCTTGTCATACTCCTTATTTTACAATCCTTGTAATTTTCTGATGCAACAAGAGATGTTTTCGCTTTAAAGATTATTTGTGTTAGATCTACAAATTTTGTTTTATTGCTTTTCATTTCATGCTTTGACACACAATCTGCACCTATTTATGTGTGCTATAGCCATGATTATGCAGATTTCACTTTCATTTTCCCTTGCCAACTAGTGGTGGTTGACATTAGTGATTTTGTTACAAAGCGACTAGCATCCAACGAAGACATTGTTCTATTGTTGGTAGTTCATTTAGTGCTACACATGGTCACCATAATTCCGCAGTATATAGAATATGTTGGATTTCTTAAACATTGCATTATAGTATTTTTTCTGAGACAAGGTATTATAATTTTATTTCTTCTCCACCTACACCTTTTCCCTTACTTAGTATATATATGCATTTTTACTTTTTCTGTATAGTACATGGTACACAAGTAGAGAAGGTCTTGCACTCCACCCAATAATTTGGTACCAAGATTTCACTGGACATGCTCATTTTAAGCTCACCTGTATCCAAAAAAAAGCATTTTTAGGAAAAGGTTCATGTGTGGATGAGGGTGTGTGTGTGTGTGTGTATGTCAACTCAAAAATGAAAAGTTGGTGAAATACCAAAATGGTATTTAAATTTAGTATCTTCCAAGAATGCAACATAAAAATGTTTAGAGGAATCCCCCCTGTCCCAAGCTACCCTTACATGGAAATTTGTGAAAATTTTGATTTTCTAAAAATAGCTGCAATAATTTTGATTAAAATTCTTTATATTAATGATATTTACATGATAGTGAAAATGTTTATTTTGAATATTCTGGGAATAGCCTCTGTAGAGCTCTTCAGTCTGAATGAATTTTGCTGAATTTTACATAACTGTCAAACCGTAAGAGATAGACAAAAAATGTAGATCTTATTAATACACACTGCAGTGCCATAGTAGTAAAAGCGGGTGTTAACCACTACCCTTTAAAAACACACAATTTATATCATCTACATTTTTTTCATGGAGTTGACCATTTTTAAGATATTCTGTTTTATTGGTTGCAGCCTTAAAATACTTGAAACTTTTCTCATACAGGAGTCTTTCAACTCCTGGCAATGCAAAGAAATTGACTTCAACCAAATGGCAAGCTGTTTTTAAAAGATTTGACTATTGCTTTAGCCTAGTGTATTCACTTTCAAGGAGGCAATTAATAAGACCATTTCTGCCAATGTTTATCTCGATTAGCATGAAGTAGGTAGAAGAATAAGCACTTCAACAATAATTTTCTACAGAGATGTAGAGAAAGTAATGTGAATGAACCACATCAGATTTTTCACACTTATGTTCTTTTTCTTAAGGCCTCTGAAAAGCACATAAATTAAATTTGGTTTCCTCAAAAATGAAATCCAGCCTGTCTTCAAGCTTTTGAAATGCACTAAAAATTCCACTGCACTGTCAATATGGGGGCAAACACATCCTGAAGAGTAAGGCCATAATAAACTTTGATGTTCCTCCTCCACATCAACTAAGCAAACTCATAACCTTACCCTCTGGGATTATTTATGTATGTACCTAATATATAATTTCTGATAAGTATTAAAATCTTTAAATTGCCAATTGAATCACAATCAAAGAAAGGATGTCACTAATTAATTGTATGGCATGCAATTGCAGAAAATTGACTTGACATTTGAAATTAATTAGTTAAGTCGATTTTGGGAAGGAAAAAAAAAAACACATCACTGTCACAAAGTCCACCATATACCAGTAATGATTGACTTGACATATTATTTTCAATATATATATATTGAAATTCATTTGTTTTCCCATTCTTATTTTAATTAAAATCTTTTGCACTCTCACCATATGCTTACCATTATCATTCTACTTTCCCAGTTTTTAGACCTTTCTCAAGTTTTTCCAAACAAACATATTCTGTGTAAAAAATGTGATAATCCAGTTCTAAAATGCTTGGACACAAGATATTTCAAAAATAAGCTCCTCAATTTTGAAATCAATTTTAAGTGAACAAAGGTTGTGTACAGAAAGACTTCATTTCATTGCTCAAGTAATGAATAATCTCCGCCGAAGATAGAAATATTAACTCCTTATTAATAAATGTGTTTTTAAAACCAGAAGAACAAAGACATGTTCACACTAATAACAAGTTGTCAAATGAAATGTTTAAAGTTGCAGCTAAAATGTTTTAATCCTTGTTAAACTATAAAACAGTATTTTTTACATGGCAATGTTTTTTATTATTGTTTTAAAATTCAGTATAGTTTTGTAACATGAGTGCTTACTTACAGGTTGGAAAGATTGTAAATGTTGATTTTAAAATACAGTATAGTTTTGTAACATGAAAGTTTATCTATAAGCTGGAAAGGATTTGGGTATCCCCTTACATGGATGTATCTACTGTGTGTAGTAGACCAAAACTACCAATACTAATTTCAGTTTTCTTCAATAATTTTTTTTAGGAATTGGCTCTTCAGATTTGAATGTTCCTCCACAACTGTTTCAGTTGGTGCCTCTTATATCAAAGAAAATTCTTAATTGGGGATATCAAAATCCTTGCATGCTGTGTATTTTTCTTAAATCTTAATATTCAGTTTTGCATATTTTGTGATCTGTCTGTGTGATAAACTGAAAGAATGCTAAGCTATAATAATGTAATTGCTAATCAAAAATCAGAAGCAATAAAACTGCTCACATAGCATTGGTAAACTAACAAGGAAACAGTAAAAGATAATGAAAACTAAATATATGCCATGAATGTGGCATACAAAACTAAGGAGATAAGTCTTACTAGCTTTGCTAAAGTTTAAGTTGCAAGTGCAAAAAGCTGTTATAATGATATCATAAAAAACCTACAGAAAAAAAGTATAAAAAACATTCATAAATGAAAGAAATTTGGAGCTAAAACTTGCCAACTAAACATTTCATCTCCATTTTAGCCTGGCACAATAAATTTATGGCAGTTAATAAACAAAAAAAAAAGGGGGCCAAAACAGAACAATATCCACATTTATTTATTGATAGCTGCTTTTTAACATTATTTGTAGACATTTTTAAACTTTATACACCACCTGTAGTAGGTAGATAAAATATTGTATTTTAGTTAAAATTTTGAATAGAGATTTCACTGGAAATACAGATTTTAGATACACTGAACCCAAAATCAGAATTTTTACCTTCTTTACCACATTCAATTAAAAAAAAAAGAACAATTTTTAGAAAAAAGGTTGTATAGTTGGGTGCATGGGTTGGAGGTGAATAGATGGGTAGATGTGTGTTCATGTGAGAGAGAGAAAAAGTTATCAGCATAACTCAAAAACAAAAAGTCTGTTAAATGCAAATTTGATATTAAGTTCAGCTACTTCCAAGGATGTGACATGATTTTCAGAAAAATTCCCACCACAGACTTACATGGAATATTTTTTGGAAATGTTGATAACATGGCTCAAATGATTGTGATTAAAATACCTTATGTTTAAGATATTTTTGGAATAAATGAAATGTATATCTTGTATTTTCTGGGAGTAGCCTATAGCCCTCTTCATTGTAAATGACTTTTGCATAACTGGTAAACCATAAGAATGAACAAAATTTAGTATTTAAGAAATATATATCTCGTTAAATCTCACAATCAATGCCAGATATCTTTTTCTCTTTTGTTAAGGTAACCATTTTCAAAATATTCCTGGTTATTGGTCTAAATTTTTCAATAATTAATGTTTTCTCAAACAGGAAATCATAATTCTTTTTTCTTTTACTCCTGAACAGACAAAGAGAAATAATTTTACAAATCATCACTTAGCAACCAGCTTTTAAAAGATTTGACTATCGCATTAGTGTGGTCTGTTATTTCTGTTCTACTTACAAGTAACCTAGTTACAAGACCATTTCTGCTAAGGTGTATCTTGATTAGCAAGAAGGGAATAGAAGAATAAGTTTTTATGAGAATAGTTTCTGGCAGAATAGATAGAGAAAGTCATATGAATGTAACACAGACTTTTATAAAAAAAGGTGTCTGTATGACACCTGAAGCATTGTCTCATACTTGCTTAGATATTGTTTAAGCATGCCAAGCAAAGATTTTCAAGAAAATCCCCACACCCCAAACTATCCTTTACATGAAAAAATGTTTTGTCATCTTTGTATGAACTAAATTGCTACACATTTCTGATGGATTTACAATGAACCATTGATTTTCTTAATGATAAACCAGGATTCGTGATGTTGTGGAGATTGTATGCTTTGATCCGGGCCAACTTTTGGTCTGCCTTAGAGGGGGAGATTAAAGGCAAAATGGATGACTATGGAGTGATGGGTACAGTTGCTGTGTGTCAAATTTGCAAAATGAGATAGTGTACTTATCTGCCAAGATTAAATATAATTGGACTGTAACTTCAGATACAGATTTAGAAAGCAAAGATTAAAGGCTATAAAACTGTTTTGCCCTAACCACTATAACAGGGACTAGAACCAAGATTGAGGCTAGACTTGTCCTTACCCTTACTAATTCTAGATTTACGAGGAGAAGAGGATTGCAACTGACTGGAACTTATATATCAGGATTTCCTCAGGTGATTATAATAATATTATATATCATTAAATATCATCCAATAATTAGCATGACATGCATTTTAATAACCAGCAAATATTGCTTGCTGTTTAAATTTTCACTGTGCAGCTTAAAGTTAATATTCCAGTAAGTGAAATTCTTATCAAAATGATGAATAATGCCATGAAACTGTATAACTGGTGGGTAACAATGTTTTCATCAAGACAGAAGATGACAATAGCTTAGAATTATGTACAAGGTCATATACTGAGCTTTAGCTGTTAATTATCTACATTAAGTACCATTTGCATATATTTTGTATTACTTTGTTCCTCCTTGGACTGTTTAGTGTACCCATTTTTTGCAGTGCAGTAAGAAGTGATGGAAAAATAGTTGTGAAACGACTGTAGAGTTATAAAACTGGTAGTAGCAGTGGTAGTTTACTGCTGTATAGAAGGTGCACATGCACAGAGGAACTTATCTTTATTGTGTAACATTTTTCTCCTTGCTGGTCCATGGGTTTTCCTGTCTGGTGATTTTTATCACCTATGTATGTCAAAAACTTAGATGGCTTTTGAGTAGAGAGCTAGTCCAGACCAGTGTAAAATCTATGAATATGGCTCAACAAGTTTAAGATATTTACATAACTAATAAGATGTGCATATCTCTTGAACTTTGTCAATAATCTGTGAAGTTCTTTTCATTCTGAATGAATTTTGTATTACTGGTAAACCATAAGAACAAACTTGTTTTATAAAAAAATGTAAGACTATTGAAATATATGTTGCTACATCTTTTAATTTGCCCTAGGTTGAACTGTCACTCAGCATTTTTAAACTAAGCTATGCAGTTCTTTGTTTTAACTTTCTCTACTACATAGATTATGCAAGGAAAGTGTTGTATTCCATCCAAAATTTGAAGTCAAGATTTCATTGGAAAAATAAACTATCAGTTAAATACCAAACTTGATATTAAAGTTCAGCATCATCATGAGAGACAAAGATTTTCAAGAACCCCCGCTTCAAACTAAACTTTACAAGGAACATTTTTTGAAAATGTTTATTTTTTTCACAAATAGCTCTTAACAACTTTTATTAAAAAACTATATATTTTAGGCAAATAAAATGTATATCTTAATTTTTCTGGCAATAACCTCTACGGTCTTCGTTCTGGATGACTTTTGCAAACTGATAAATTGTAAGAGAAACAAGATCTTATTGCACAAAAAATGTAGATTTTGTTTTTGTAAAAGTTTTTACTTTCTCTAGCATGTATGTAGAATATAAGTAGTTGTTAGAGAAAGCATTGTATTCCACACAAAAATTTGATAGAAAGATTTCGCTGGAAATATATGTTTTGAGAACCCCAATATAAAAAAAAATTCAAAAAAGAAATAATTCCAAGAGGGAAAAGTTTAACAAATTTTTACAAAAAATGGATTATAGGAAGGATGACCAGAAAGCATATAGATTAATGTATAATAAACAAACTATTCCAAGGATGCGACCACAAGGTTTTCAAAAAAATCCCTCCCCCCCTCCCCAACTCGGCTATCATTTACATGGAACATTTTTAAAAAATTTGATTTTCTCAAAAATGGTTCTGACAATTTTGATTAAAATACCATATGTTTAGGTTACTTTCATGGTAAACAAAATGTATATATTTTTCTGGGAATAGTCTCTGAAATTCTCTTCTTTCTGGATTGTCCTCTTCACTCTGGATTGATTCTCTTTTGCATAACTGGTAAACCATAAAGGATAGACAAAACCTTACTACGTAAAAATATAGAGCTTGTTAAAACACACAATATGTCATGTAGATTTTTTTTGTGAAGTTAAAGGTGTTCAAGATATTCCTTGTTATGGATTTTAATTTTAAAATACCTAAAATTCTTCTTAAACAGAAAACCTTCATCCATTTCATCTCTCTTTTGTTTTAACAACTGGTTATGGAAAGTGAACAGATTTCAATGGTAATCACATAGTGACAGCTTTTAAAAGATTTGATAAATACATTAGCCTTGTATATTCTCTTATTCCTTTTTACTTAAAAGGAACTAATTATTAAGAATATTCCTGGTAATGTTTATCTTGGTTAGCATGATACAGATAACAATAATCTTTAGAAGAATAGTTTGTTCGCCGAACAAGAAGAAATCATGTGAATGGAACACATTGGATATATTAAGCTGTTAGCTGAAGAATGGGTAGAGAAAGTCATTTGAATGTACATAGATTCTTCATTACTCCCAATTTTGTTTTCCTAAGCACAATTCCAGTCTTGATGCAGTTTTTGTTAAAGACATTCCTGTATCTCCAGGTGACAAACAAGAGACAAGCCCACCTGTTGGGCCACCATTTTTTTGAATTGATATTCTGTGTGTGCATTATCATATGTAGAACAACAATGCAACCACTCCACCTATGCAGCAACAGGACTACAACCTATCACAAAATAATGTATTTGAAGTGATTTATTCATTGAAACTTTTTAAATTATTATGTAAGCAATTTGAGTCATATATGGACACTATAGTTTCACTTACAGTATTTTCCCAGATGCTTTTCAAAGATATTCATTTTCATCATCAGTGGGTGTTGACTGTCCCCAGAAACAGAAAAAGGTTGGCTATCATTTTTGGACCTAAAATTATCAGATGAAAAAACAAAATAGAATTCGGTATATGCAGAAAACCCATGCACGTAAATAACTACCTAAAGAAAAACAACTTCAAACCAGCCCGCCTGGGTAGTGTGGTGGTATCATATCTGCCTCACATTCAACAGGTCATGAGTTCGAATCTCGCTCAGGATGAGTTACCCGGAGAAGGTTTTTTTTCCGGAGTTTTCCCTTATCCTGAGAAGACAAATGTTGAGTAACTTTAAGCTCCATGGGCCCCTGAGATCATTTGAGCATCATTTCACCAATTTCATTCATTGTCCGATATGACCAACCAGGTTAAAGAACACTAAGGAAAAAAAAAAAAAAACTTTAAACCAAAATCACTTCAACACACAATTTTCCACAGCCTGACACACAAATTAATAAACACACCACTGTAAAAAAGGAGAATATGGACAACAATACCAATACATAAAAATGGGTTGCAACAGAAAATGGTTTTGAAACAGAATTAGTGGAAAAACTAATATGAAAACACAAGAAACAAAAAATATTAAAAATATCACCACACTAAATACAGGAGCCAACCCAAATCTAAAATATAGTAAATTCATGTTTCACCCACAGATGCACAACACATTCAAAAAACTGTTCCAAGATCACAGTATAGAACTGGCACCTCAAAATATATACATCAGGAACTTATTAATCCACCCTTAAAAGACACCATACCAAACAAATCAAAATCTGGCATTTACCAAATAAACTGTGAAGACTACTGCAAAATTTACATTGGACACACTGAGAGAAACCTTCAAACAAGATTAAATGAACACCTTAGGAATACAAAATTCAAGCAAACAAACAAACTGCAGTATCACATCACAACACATCAAAATTATTAAACACATGAAAAGTACAGTGGAATTAGCAATTTGGGAAAAATACATGCGTAGTTATGAATTTTGAAATACCGCTGGCAGATGACATCTTATGATTACCCCCAAGGAAAGATGGCAGCACACATGAAATTACAATGGGAACTTTCCCTTCTGGAGCCAGTCAAACACCTGCCAGTAATGAAGATGAACATATTTGAAATGCATCTGGGAAAAAACTAAGCAAAAGAAGCTATAGTCTCCATATTTGACTCAAATTACTTATGTAATAACTACTACAACTTGACTGCTAATCTCTTTTTCTCTCTTCTGGTGAATTAAATGTAGTGTTATATCCCTTTAGACAGGTGATAACTCCATGTTAATGAATATATTTGTTCCTTGATTTTTTCCATAAGATGTAAACAAACTACCTTTATCTTCACTGGACCAGTCACACCATCAATAACATTAAAGTTAAACTTGCTATCAATAAACAATTAACTGTTTGCTGTTGCTTAATGCACAATTTATACAAAATTCTTTTTTAATCTTTTCTGACATATTTATTGCCATTGGTTTGAAATTTATTGAGGTATTGATAAAACTTCATTTGTTTCTCACTGTGATATGCCAAGAATATCGAATTTGAAGGTGTCTAACAATCCAATTTTCAAAAACCGACTCAAATTCTTTTATTTTTCATTTAATCACATCATTGTCACAAGCTTCTATGCATATTTGCAAGTTTTGAATTTTATACTGCTTCAGCATCATGTAGCTGCAAAATATGTAATGAAATTGTCTCATGTTTATGTTGATCAACATAAAATAGAAAAATAAAGAGTTTTTAGCAATTTTAGAAGATATCAAAATAAATAATAGTTAAAAAAAGTGAAAGTAGCATATTCCATTTGTAATTGGAGATTCTCCTGATATCCTATGTAATATTTATATACTTTGAGACTATTTCTTTAAAATGTAATGCTTGAACTAAATTGATATTGGTTAGGTAGCTTACTTATTTGTGAAAGAGGAATGTAACAAATATTGAAATCTAGCTTATAATGGAGCAGCTTCTTTCTTTCTTTTTTTTTTTTTTTTTTTAAGCCTGTACATTGTATTGGATTGAGAAGGTATTACATTTCTCCCAAAAATGTGTATCAGAAATTTCACTGGAAATATCTGTTTAGAGGTTCCCTGAATGAATGAACGAATAAATAAATAAAAAGCATTTTTAGGAAAACATCTTGGCATCTGTGAATAAACAGCATAACTCAAAATAAAATCTCTATTATATACCCATTTTGATATTTAAGTATGCCAAGGAAGTGACATAAGGATTTTCAAGAAAATTCTCTTGCCCAAGCTACCCTTTATGTGGAATATGTTTAAAACAATTATGAATCTCTGAAAAATGGCTCTAACAATCTAATTAAAATACCACAAGTTTAAGGATATGTTTAAAACAATTATGAATCTCTGAAAAATGGCTCTAATAATCTAATTAAAATACCACAAGTTTAAACTTTTTTCTGTCCTTTAGATTAAACTGTGTGATTGTAACTAATTGAGATATGCTGAATTTATTTCTGAAATCCAAAATTTTCTAGCACAAACCATTTTTTTTAATACTGAAATCCAAAATGTTCTATTACCAACCAAATTTTTAATTACATTTTTTAATTGTTCTAGTTATAATGAGATACATAACAATAGCAAAAAATACCAAATTAAAATGTCTTGTTAATTGTTTGCACTTATGGTCAGCTTCTGAGCTATCTCTGATAATTGACCAGGAATATTCACCAAGCATATTTGCATTCCATCTTGCACTGAATCATTTTTCAAAGGTTGAGATCTCTTGGTGAAACCTTTTGCCATGTTCACCACTAAGAGCACAAAGGTTTTTTGAAAAGAAATCCATAAGATGACTAGAAAATGTACTTTCAATGACATATTGCATCCTATAACATGAAAGTAGTGTAATAATTTACTTCTAATAACTTCATAGTCAACTGATTTTTTATTCCCAAGGAAGTTTGTGTGTGGTGATATAAATGCCAGCCAAGCCATTTTTGCCGCTTCCAACAGTTTATTTTCAAAATCTTCATCTGGAAGACTACTCTTATTTGTGGAACAATAAACACTCCTTCCTTAATCATTGCATCACTTAGCTTTGGGAATTTATTTTTGAGATGCATGAAAGCATGTCCTTCTCTGTCTAGTGCCTTCACAAATACTCTCATCAGTCTAAGCTTGATGTGTAAAGGTGGTAGGAAGATATCTTGAGGTTTTGAATGGTTCATGGGAAACATTTTTGACTCCAGGAATGTAGGCTGTCTTACAAGTCATTCTTTAAAAATGTAATGGTTTGCTTTGTTGTGATTATCCCGCTCGCACAAAACAACAGTATTTAGTATACCCTTGTTGCATACCCATTAAAAGTCTAATAATTTTCAAGTCTTCACATATGTGCCATTTGTATGAAGTATATTCAATATACCTTAGTATTGTATTCATAACCTCAAATGTTTCCTTTGTATGAATGGCATATGCAATAGGAACGAATGGGAAAATATTCCTAATATGAATAAATACTACCTTTAGACCTAATTTGGAGGACTCAATAAATAAACAACAGTGTTCTGGATAATGTTAATGCACCAAAGCCTGAAATAAGCCATTCACATTTTTGCAAAAAATTATTCCTTTATGTTCAGAAAAATATTCAATAAAATGAAGTGTGCCATTTTCTAAATGAAGATATTTTAACATTGATAAAAGATTCTGTTCTTGCAGTCTAAAGCTCAACAATTTTCCGTGACTTTTGGAAAAGTTTAAGTCCCTCACAAGATCATTTTTTGAGAATACCTAGTGATAACAGATTAAAATTAGTGTAGATGGTTGAAACTGGATCTCGAGTAGGACTATTACAGCTTGAGATATTGGGTGTGTCTTCTTCTGAAATGATGTACTGCTGTGCAGACTTAGGTACAGGAAGATGTTCATTGTAAGGAACTGGTTGAATGGCTGAAGGGTACTGGGTCTGCCCTTTGGATTTCAGGTATATCCTTTTATATCTTCCAAATAGAAGTAACAATCTGTTACATAGTTCCAAATTCTTGCCAAATTATAGGTTCATTACATTACGTTTACCTTTTAGCCAATTTCTCAAATTTTTAGAGCATGAGGTGCAAATGACATATCTTGGTCTCCCACATGACATCCAAAATTCAGTTCATATGCCTTTCGAACTAGAGGTGTAATTTTACACTTTTGGCTCTTGAAGGTTAGTTCTCCATATACATAACAAAAGGAATTAAGATAAATTTTATATTGACGTGGCATTATAGTACATTTACTATTCTTCAAACTATTTGAAGCAGGATTATGAAACATTAGCTCACTCCGTGAACACCAACAGGGAAGCAACAATAAACTGACAATGAATTAAGTATCATTAGTTATAAAATGCTAAATACATGTGGCAGCACAGAATGGGATGCTAATATATTAGTTGTAATATTTATCATCAGATATCGACCCATATCCTAAAGAAAAAACACAAAATTGAAGAAGTATGTATAAAGTGGGAGATTCAACTATTATGATATATGTATGTTAAAATAATGTTTGTAAACATCTTACTTTTTTAGGTTTATGAAAAATTAGTAAGGGATAGACAAAATCTAATTAAGGCTTTGTTTTTACCACTAAACAGTGCACCTAATACACTTATTTTCATAAAAAGGACAAATTTTGTGTTGCACAGTGTGATTTCACCACAAATAAAATCTATATATTGAAATTTTTTGGAAACAGCCTGAAGTCCTCTTTGCATAATTGGTAAACCGTAATAGATAGACAAAATCTTAGTACACAACAAGTTTAGATGTTTTTAAAGGACACAATTAGTCTTATTTTATGAAGAGTTAACCATATCTAAGATATTACTTATTGATTTCAATCGTTCAATACATGTACTGTTTTGAAATGAGAATCACTCATCCCTTTTTCCCCTGTCGTTGCAAAGAGAATGAAATTTCAAAGGCATCAGGTATCAACCAGCTCTTAAAAATGTGGTTATCAGTCAGCCTATAGTATTCTTCTGTTCCCAAGATCTACAGGAAATATGTAATATACCATTTCTACAAATGTATATCTGTTATTCTGAAGGAGATAAAAGAGTAAACATTTTTTAAAGAATAGCTTGTTGAAGAATGGGTAGAGAAAGTCATTTTCTTTATTCCCAAACCCACATGTGCTACGTTGAAGAAACCTTTTGAAGGAAGCTATTTACAAACAAGGAAGATATCTTAGTTGGATGCTGAACCCTCAATAATCTGACACACAGCTCTTTTCCCATAGTTGATAAAATATATGGAAGCCCACAGTTACAGCTCCATTGGCAATATTCTCCCCATGTGCATACAGTGTATTTGTTCAAATAATGTTCCTTTCCCCCCCCCCCCCCAGAAAAAAGTTTTTGTTTTTCTGAGATGCTAAAAAACAAATTAAGGGAATTTAGCCTGAATGTTTGACCAAATGTTTACTTGGGATCAATATACATTTTGTGAATTATAAATTTTTGCATGCTATCTCATTCTTAAAGTATATTACAATTATGTGAAATGGATAGTAAGTCGCCAATATTTTTACTTTTTATTTGGTTATTAACACATTCATTTTTTGCCGATTATTACTTCTGTTAGGTTTCATAGCTTGAATTAATAATATTGCCAAAGTTGTTTGTTCTAATTAACATAACTAACAGATTTATGCAATTTATTATATATATTATATAATTTTTATTTTGTTCTTGTACAAGGTGTGTCCAGAAAGTAAGTACCAGTTTGGAAAATATTTGTTTTCACATTTATTTTTACTTGAAAGAGCAGTGCTTCACCTATTTTTCAACATAGTTTCCAGTCTTGACCACTCATTTGTTAGTGGGAAATCAACCTATGCCCTCTTCAAAGAAAGCTGCCACCACTGCTGAATGCCATGTTCTGTGGAAACACATGAGAAAACATCCTTATTGTGAGCTATCTGTTTTCACAAGTTGCCTCATTCACTTGTTCAATCAAACCAAGAGTGATAACAGAAGGCCACCCACTGCATGCTTTCTTATGAATATTGGATTGTCCGTCATTGAGTTGCTTTACTGACTTTCTTACCATTCATCTGTTATTACATTTTTACCATAAATCTCTACAAGTTGAGTAATTTCATCTGGCTTAATATTCCTTATGTTTAAAACCTGTATTACAGAACACACTTTACAGTTGAGCCTGTGGGATCAGAAATTGCCTTAAACATTTTGGACAATCACTAACATCTGTAAACAACACAATCTGGCTGTAGTGGCATTGGAGGACAGACAATAGACCTGAGAGACCAGTGTGCATGCTGGAACTGCTACACTATGTTGCAGTGGCGGTAGAATGAAATGGCACTTACTTTCTGGACACGCTTTGTATGTACATTATAGAGAGTTTTAAAATCAAAGTGCATATGTTATATTTTCTTTTACATTTTAATACTTGTATCAATAGGGTAACATGCAGTATATTATTTTGAACAAATTAGTATTTATGGTTACAGGGTAATATCAGATATTTCTGTCCTCATTTTTAACATGACAGCAACAACCATGACTTGAAAGATGATTCTGGTGTATATGCATAGAATAATCCATATATTAACATCTCACAAGTTTTATGAACCTTAGATTATACTGTGAAGTTAATTATCCCATGCTATCCATCTCTTCTCTTTCAAGTATAACATCTTTTTTCTTCTTATGAATACTTCTGGTTGAGGTGGTTTACCTCTGAGGCACTTCTTCCTGAAATAACAACATTAAAGTATCTGTTAAAAATGAAAACTTGAGCTGCTTTTATTTGCTACAAGAGTCAGTTTTGTTACCTTATTTTTTCAATAGATCTTTGAATTTTTTTATTATGGCTATAACTGAGAGACAAAACTAATTCTGTTTTCCATTTTAATCTGCCAGCTCTCAAGATAAATATAAACTTATTGGCTAAAAGTAACAATAAGACATGCATTTCAGAGAAACTTAAGTATAATGAAGCACAGTGTAATCTACACTCCCTAAGTACTTCATCAGTTAAAATTACCTCTTCTGTGCTAAAATTTCGATAAGTAGCACAATTATCGCAGTGAGGGATCCGCATCCTAGAATTAGGAATGCAGGGTAACTTTCCATGAGGCTTACATGGGTGAAACCCATGTCATGGCTGTTACATTTTGGTTTCTTTTGATAAAATCTGATTTGTTCACGGTTCTGCAGTCCTGTTTCATGCACCTTTAGGTACCTGAAATGTTACAGTCAAGTTGTTTAGTCAACAATGGGTTAAAATATCTCCTTCCACTCAAAAAGTCTATATATGGAACTATAGGTTAGAATGAACTAGGATTAGCACATTTTCATCCAGGATAAAATTCAAAGGTGGTAACATATATAGCCTACAATAGATGGTTAAAGGATGTGATGTTAGATTCTTCCTCCAGAGTCCATATAGTAGGCTATGGCATTAATGCCTTGGTCAAAAAAGAAAATGACAATTTACACAGAACACTCAATGTTTGGTCACTGGAATCTTGTTTAAAGTTGCAGTTTTGCATGCCTGGAATACCAGTTGATGGGAACAAGAGATAAAGAAGAATAATTCTCAATACAAAAAATGCTGGCTTCTTACTTAACACAGGCCTATGACACACAAATTGAACAGTTTATAGTAGAGACTAACATATGCAACATAGCTACCTCACCCACATTTTATACCCAAGGTCACGGGTTCAAACCCGGCAGAGGATGATGGATTTTTTCGGGTGTAAAAATCCTTAGCATGGCTTCCTTCAGAAGGGAAGTAGGTACAGCTGTCACAGATTTATGGCACGTAAAAGAACCTCAAGCCTGATAGAGAGGCCTCTGAGTAAAGTTGAGTGGTCTTTCATGCCCAATTTAGAACCATAGTAGTTAAAGAGCGGTCATAAATAACATGCCTTTTTTTTTTTCACCAATATTTGACCTTTGGAGTATAGGCTCACTAGGCAATCACTGAAACTTGAAGTTTGAAACTGAGACAAGGATAGGCTGACATGCAACCCAGTCTACCCACCAAAACTTGAAGTTTGGGATAGACTAAGATAGGTTGACATATGCATCCTACCCTATTCATATTGCCAGTATTTCACTTTTGGAGGCATAGATTCATATAAAAAGTGTTTCTTATATCACCATTACCTAGTTGATGTTTGAGTATATGTTTCTATGCACTTCAGAAACTGTGTATAGATTGATACACATTTGGCTGGATTTGATATAGGTTATCCTCTCTACTTTATGCAATGAAAGTAAAGCCTACCAAGCATCAACCTTGTAGCGTTATTGAGCCCCGCGTTTGAAAACCATATGCGATGTTAATAGGTGTTGACGTTAGATGTTATATGCAGGGTTGCCTCTTACACCACATTTAAGACGCCTTATGCAATGAGCGCAGATTGGAGTTGTTCACCAGAGTCACTCCCCTACCTGTGAGTAGATCCACTTACCTGGTATGATGAATCTACTACCGGTGAGTTTGCCTCAGTGTCGCTCAGGTTGACACGATAATTGACTCACCCGGGGTAGTAAAGCAAATAGGGGTAGGTCAGGAGTGGTCTTATAATAATTAAAAGTTGTATACTTTGCCTTGAGTTTATTCCTTCCTAGAAGAGACGAGACAAGCACATATGCCTTATAATAATGTTCACTTATACACTTGTTACGATTCTAATAACATGGCTGAATGCACTAATATATTAGTACTCATCACTGGCTTTGTGTCTAACTTTACATGAAGTACTTAAGTTCCGCCCAACAAACAACAGCATAACAGCTACAGACAACTTTCACACACAGGTCAGAACAGATGAATTAGAACAGATCTCCCAAGGTGCCTTCTTGGGCTCTTTATATACAAAAATTACTGTCATGGCAGCCTCTTTCTGATTGGACAGAAAGGGCGCACAATTGACATCAATATTACCCAAAAATCAATTTCCTTATTCCAGGATGCACTGTAAACCTCACGTGACAAGCCTAGTACAATGAAGAATTACCATCTTCCATATTTTTCAGTCCACTCCAGCATGCGTGACTTAACAATAGAGTCCTTTCTGACAAAAGAGCTTCTCATCCCCTTTGACTCTCTTGGCGTCAGCTTTCTTCTCTAGCTGAATTTTCAGTTAACTACATATATTTATACTCTTTTAATTTTACATTGCTAAATAATTAATAACTAATAATAATTGTATTAGGGGAGCTAATTGATGGTGTCAACCTACAATGTTGATGGTTGATGGTTGGAAGCCATAGTTGCGGTACAGAACACTAGATACCATATCTCACTCCCTCTTAGGATTTTTTGCTTACAGAGCTTCTTAAATAAAAATGAAGTACTCTCACTATAGCAGCCTGTTCTTGACCAAGTGGTAAAAGACACCATTGTTCATCAAAAGCATCAGTTTAAAATAACTCATTTCAATGATAGAACCTTTTTTCTCTGTTACATGTAGTAAGGAAAAGTATTGTAATCCACCCAAAAATTAAATGTTGAGATTTTACATGAAATATATGTTTTGAGAGCCCCCCCCCCCCGAGTATGAATAAATTTTAAAAAAAAATCTGTGTATCTTAGACAGCACCCAAAATTAAAAAGTCAGTTAAATCCCAAACTTGGTATATTATAAGTTTAGTAACTTCCAAGGATGCAACACAAAGATTTGAAGAAAATCTCCCACTGATAACTGCCCCTTGGAAACATTTTCAAAATTTGGATTTTCTCAAAAATAGCTCTAATAATTTTGATTAAAATGCCATATGTTTAAGATATTTTCATAACAAATGTCTTGAATTTTCTGGTAATAGCCATTGAAGTTCTCTTTAATCTATACAACTTTTGCAAAATCTTACTGCACAAACAATGTAATTCATGTAATTCTTCTTTTCTTTAATTTTTTTGCTTAAGATTTTTAAGATATTCCTTATTAATGCTTTGATTTTCAAATACTTCTGCTTTTCTCAAATCGGAAGTCATTATTCATTTTTTCTCTTTCTTTGTTTTCTGCAAATGGAATTTCATCACAAAGTGACCAGCCCTTTAGACTATCTATATCTGTGCTGAATTCCCTATTCTCAATGTAACACAAGGAAGTATGCAATTAAAACAATTTTTACAAATATTTATCTGGATTAACATGAAGGACAGAAGAACAAGTTTTTATAAGAACAGTTTGTTAGAGAATAGGTATAGAAGGACATATTAACATAACACATTGTAGTGATCTAACTTGTAGCAATTCAAGCCCCTGCCCATGTATTGTATAGAAAATTTTGATTCTGTTGGCATCATGTCAGCTGTCTTAATCCACTTTGGGGGGGGGGGGTAAAGAATTCAAGGATGTGATTGACAGGTAAGAGGTAAATGAAAGGAAAGGATGGTGGAGGATTGCATTAGCACGTCCATTAGTGTTAATGCAAACTAGATGGTATTTAATTGGGAGTGGTTGAATGGTTGTACCGGGATCATAGGTGAAGGTTGGGAGAGTTTCTGTATCAAATTTCTTTTGTTTTGTTCATGTGGGGCTCAGAGCCAATGATTCTCTCTGTTGTGTGATAGTTGTAGACATAGAAGCAAATGGACTTCCATGAATCCTTACCAGGAGATAACATATCATTTGGGGATTGCAAATTAACAGTGATGGGACTGATGATGTCAGAGACAGGAGGTGGTATCCTCACAGACCACTCACAATTGGTGAGCCTGCCCCTCCTGCCTACTTGTCTGCATTTTGTCTTCTCTATTCAAAAACCAGTTGCTGTGATGGAGACACCATGCCAACTGCAATGGCAGCTGTGGAGATGTTGAGGTGTGATGTCGACTGCTGCAGTAAGTAGTGCTTCTTTGATGATATAAGGAGTATGCATCTCCAATGGCAAGGCTGCATCTAAAGAAGCAGGACAATTCTCTTCCTTCCGACCTTTGCTGCACTACCTTCAACATAGCGGTACCAACACTTCACTTCAGTCTTCGTAGAGTGAATAACTAGGAGAAGAGCTTCAAAAGAAACAGTTCGCTGCAAAGAAGCAGACAACGTGGATATGGAGATCAAAGCCATGGTATCCATGCCAAACCCAATGGCTCTGCATGGCATTGTACTCTTACAGTATAGACTAGTAGGGGAAATAAGGTATTAACAAGCAGTCGAAATACAAGCTTGAGCACCTCTCCGACGTCCCACCTCTATCTCCCCTTTTACTTTTTCTTCTAATATACTATTTTCCTCTTTTCTATTTTATATCTAAGTTTCCTGTTAAGCTAGCATTAGGTGTTGTTACTGAAAGCTCCACCCATTCAAGAGAGCAGTAAGTCCAACAACACTGGACTCAATAGTAGCAAGTTAAGCTATCTCTAATTTCTTCCATCTATATGGACTGTCATGAAAGCAAAGTGCAGTAAGACTGCGCTGACTACCAAACCGACGCTTTCATCAAGCAAGACCATGAAAACTAGGAAAAAGACCTCCCAACCCAAAACCAATTCCCTGACTCCTTCCTGCCATAAAACTCCGCTGAGTAAACCTGACTCTTCCAATTCTTACACCCAATACCATATCGTATGCACCTTTTCCTGTTCCACCTTCCTCTTTCAAACCTGACACCTCAAAGGACACGGGGCATGGACCACAAATACATACACACCCTCCAATGAAACTCAAAAAAATAAGATCTTTCGCGAGTTTGTGTTAGTGGAAGCCAGGCGCGACAATTCGTCAATTAGTTAGATTGATAACATTTGTACCTTTAAGTATGGGTATTCAGTATCCACTGCCGCAACTCCTCCGACGTTTGCTTCAAGCTGCTCTGTCTGAGTGGCTATCTCATACCATTCTAAAGAAACTGCTCGTGACTAAAGGGTTGTACGCCTAGTTCACTAGGGACGAGAATAACTAAATAAGATAGATCTTACGTTCTGCGGTTCCGAGGCAGTAGGATCACTTAAACAAGGAGATGTAATAGGAATGATCATGTTTTTAATTGAACTGCAGAACAGCTAGGAAAGTAGAACAATTTTGGACATCCGATTTTTGGCATACTTCCGAATCTTTGTTGAAATATATAGGGCCGTCGCAAAGGTATAAAATGCTCACAATGCCAGCAATGCTCTCCCCAATTTGCGCTAAATGCACGGATCTCGTTTCTCAGAGACAAGTATCACCTTTGGAATGTCTACGCGTATGTGGCCCACAGGGCCATGGCGCGGTTGCACCGCATATTACGTAGCCTCTTCCGCAGTCTCTTAGGACCCCCCATGGTTAAAAAGAGCCAGAGATATTCAGAGATTGCGACAAGTACAACAGAGTGTTCTCTTGTTCTCTAGGGCTGTAAAGGCCGATCGTGTCCAGCCGCAGTAACTGAAGCATCTATGATTGCAAACCCTCGGCTGACCCAATGAGGGATGAGCGACGCCTCATCTGGACCTCACCCAACGGCAACAATGTCCCTCCACCCTTAGGAGTCAAAGAAACTCAAGAGGTGCTAGCATTATACTGGGCAAACTAGTAGAGACGCTAAAGAATAAAATCTCATTGAATTCAGTTAAGCAACAACTTGATTTTGGAGAACTAAGTATATAGGAACTCGAATCTGAGGGACAATGGTAGAAAACCGGTTGCCTAATGTTTGCCGGGACTTTATTCTAGCTACCGTACAGTCACGTGGCATCTTTATCTCCTTCCTTCCACTGTCTCAAAAGACTGACCAAATAATAGATTAAAATACCCAATGTCTAAGGTCATTATTTTAATTTAACGGTCTTCAGTTTCCCCTTTTAGTCTCTTTATAGATTATCCGATGAAAAAGCTCAATGACAGCCACGTCACTGCAGCTACGAGTATGATAGCCAATCTCCGTCAATAATATTTTAAGCACCCATTCGATACCTTCATATTTAACCTCCAGCATAGCATAACATTTCAACTGCTTATGGACTTATTATACTTTCGTCACGTGGTGTCGGACCTGCCTCAAGGGACAACCAGCTATTATAATTCGATTTGAAAAAATGTTACGTGAATTCACAGAATCGAATATGAAAACCTAAGATGGATTTGAATTCTACTTGTCTTCAGCTCACAACAGATATCTAGTACATCAGAGAAGAATTTAGTAGATCCGATTCATTTCGACCTCTTCTTGAAACTTAAAACTAAAATAGCCTCTGACTACAGCCACTAGCATTCTTCTCACAAGTGAGTTAATTTTGGATACCTTAAAGCACCTTCAAAAGGGTAAAATAATGCACAAAGACAAAGCTATTAAAAACTTTAATTTTGGAAAGAAAAAAAAATCCAACAAATGCAATTGGCCATCGCCTATTTCGGCACCCTTATAATTTCGAGTCCAAGGATCGCGAATATAGCTCTCTTACCCTATATTCTGATTTTATGACTGTTTCAAATCTTAAGAGAACCGACTTTTAATATGTACAAAAAAGATTAAGGTTTAAAAATAAATTTAATACAATTCCAAACCGCGGATGGCGTCGCGAACCTAAAACTGTAACTACACAAATTGATACACTCAGCTAAGTAAGAGCGCACATGCTACGATTTCCAGAGTATCTGGAAGGTTCTTAGTCCTACCATGATTAGGTTTCTGGAGCGAGAAATCTCGTTTATGGGCAAATTGACATTACCTATGAATCTTCTGGAATTGGAAATTCTATGGAAGTATCGAACTCGTTTGACATTGCACTACTACACGTTTAATTTTATAACTACCACACCAATTAAAATATCTGTCAAGAAAGAACACAAAATGTAATGGGACAGAAATAGAACATGGTATAAACTATTGTATTTACTATTTTGCCGAGTGTTGGACACATTTTATGTCATGAATTTTTCATATATTCGAAAAACTAGGCTGAGCTCGCCCTCGTACAAAATTTAAAAGCAGATTTCGTCATTCCTCTAAGGTTAAAAATGGTGTCAAAATATTCACAATGCTAGTTGTGCAAACACCATCAAAATGGTTTTACGAGGGCGTCTATACAATTTATAAATAACTTTTTCTGCTTGAGGTTAAGTATAATCCACTTTCATTTCTCAAAGTTCATTGTTATTTGTATAACCGACTTTAAAGAGCTAGGATTTCAACATACGTGAAATATATATGATATATGAAACTAATAAAATTAAAACATCCATAGACGAAATCCTGAACCTGAAACTCACAATATCGAAGTCCATTGTTGAGCACTCAGAAAGTAGGTAAGCAAATTGAGGGTTGGGTTGAGACCGTTTGCTGCATTATTGTTGCTATCATTTAAGGTCTTTAAAATGCCTTTGTCTTTAAAATAGCTAAATAAGTTTAATTTATTGGTACAATTTCTGCGGCAATGGTCAGGAAGTGGAGATATTTACTACTTTAATTTTGTTCAAAACCATCTCTCTCTGGCTGGATCGATCTACCGACCTCGATTTTATAAAGTATTAATTTTTAGTGTTAAACTTCAAGAAAACAAATGTGGCATTACTGGTTTTAGGATTTTATGTTTCAAGCTGGCAACCGTCAAATTAGACATAGTTTAATTCGTTTATAGTTATCTATGGTTTAAATACTAATGATGGAGGAAAAAATATAAATCACTTCATGACCTGTGCACATGAACCGTACCCAGAAAAAGTGTTTCCATAACTACATCTAAACTAAAAAGTGCCCTACAGTTTTAATGTGCAGTATTCATTTAGCAGTATACTGGCATTATATGGACAAGATAGTTACTTGAGGACATTATAGAATGAATATATTCCATTTTGCAGCATAAAACACCGTGATTGCTTCGAAAGCTCATCCAGCGCATCTCCAGGCTTTATTTTTATGTAAAGAATAGACACCAACGTGAGACCATTGAGTCGTTTTTCACCAGTGGGATTTTGAAGGTAATTGCTCAGTAATCTGAGCAATGAAAATATTCTCTTAATACTGATTTTGAAACTGATATATGGCCAAGATCTGAAGCAATTTTCTGATGTTGGGAAGCAATGAAGAATTGTACTGTACAAATCAATGCAGACTGAGGTTGTGGGATTTGCTTCTCCCATTTTGATTTCCACACTACAGATTCTGCTTGTACAATACTACGTTCAGGTAGAATGTTTCTGTAAATGACTACCATTCCTTCAGGTCCTCATTAGTACCTTTAATACATTTAATTGGAATTATATTTTGTAAAAAGCATATTACTGTCCTGTGGCGTTTAAATTTGACACTAAGTTGTGTTTGAACATAATTCAGAAATGGAACAAATGCATTCAATTTGTAATACGCATGGGCCAATGGGATATTGTCTCGATGTGATTGCCTGTCTACAATCCTTGAAAAATCCACATATCCGCCTCTTTCAGAAACCACGAATGTGGCGTGGAGATCTTTATAATAAAAATACAAAACTTCATTTCATGATTACTTCAAAATATTAGGAAGCTCCTGTAGCAAGCTCTATAATTTTAGCTTACTCTAGGTTAACAGTAGAGAAAGTGAAACGAGTAAGAAAGAAAAAAGAAAGAGAAAGCTGATTCACAGGAATTTCTTTATTCATTACCTATTCAAACTATTACTACAAAAGCTTATTCTTCTATCTACTTGAGTTAGTCGAGAGAAACATTTGCAGAAATTGTTTTGTTACACATTTCCTTGCAGGTAGGTACTACGGAAATAAGCCTACTGTATAAATAGGCTTAAGCAATACAAATCTTTTAAGATCTACTCGCTTTGTGATACTTTGAAATTTTGTCCACTTTGGATGACCAGGGGAAAACTAATAACGACTTCCCATTTGAGAAAAGTATAATCATTGTATAAAGTATAAACCATTTACAAGGGTTATCTCAAGACATTGGAGATGATTTACTCTATAAAACTTTAATTGACATAAATTGTGTACTTACGAGATCCATTTTTACTTTCTCTGCACATACTATGTACATAGTATATAGAGAAGGTATTGTAATGCACCCAAAAATTTGATACCGAAATTTCACCGGAAACATGTTTTGGGTCCTCCTAAATCAAAAAAATGCATTTCCGGAAAAGGTCCGCGAGCGCGCGCGCGCGTGTCTGTATTTGTGTTCGCGCGCGTGAGCTTGTGTGTGCGTGTCTGTGGACAGCATAGTTAAAAACGAAAATACCGTTAAATACCAAACTTGTTATTTAAGTTTGGTATCTTGTAAGGATGTAAGATGAAGATTTTCAAGTAAATCCCCCAGCCCCAACTACCCTTTACATGGAACTTTTTAAGAAAATTTTGATTTTCTAAAAAATGGCTAACAATTTTGATTAAAATATCATATAATAAAGATATTTACCTGACAAATAGTATGTATATCTTGAATTTTCTGGGAATAGCCTCGCAAGACTACTTTATTCTGGATGAATTTTACGGAATTTTGCATAATTGCTAAATCGTTAGAAATAGACAAAAACTGGCCGTGCCGTGGCCGAGTGGTCAGATCACTCGCCTCTCACCTAGGTTCGATCCCAAGCGACCGCATGTGAGATTTTTGGTGGACAAAGCGGCGCAGGGGCGGGTTTTCTTCGGGCTCTCCGATTTCTCCCGCCATCACATTTCACCGGGACTACATCTTCCTGTATTATCAGTGTCATCGCCTGCGGTGCCCGAGCAATAAAAGCGGGCGTTAAACACTACAAAAAAAAATAGACAAAAATTTACCATACAAAAGATTAAAACATACAATCTATGCTATATACATTTTTTTCGTGATTTTTTTTTTTTTTTTTTTTTTTTTTTTGTCAATTCCTGTCCATACAAACAAAGGAACTTCAATCACATAGCAACCAGCTTTTGACTATCACTTTAATCTATGGTACTTCCTTATTTCGCTTCCATTTCAAGGAAGCGAGTAATAAGACTATTTCTGCTAATTTTTTCTCGATTAGCGTAAAGTAAATAGAAGCATTAGCTTTTTAACAATAATTTGTTACATAGAAAGTCATGTGAATGGATCGCATCAGATTTTTTAAAGGTAGAATACAGCTTGTTCCCGCTCATATCAGTTATGTGTATCTGTACTTTACGTAGGCAGCAATGCAGCCACGTGACCACCTTTTCTTCATTTTCCACTGTCTCAAAATAATCTGATCATATGATACTACTCGTGCTAGAAAAATTATTTTTTTTTATTCAGGGGTCTTGAAATATATATGTCCAGCATCTGATATTGGATATTTGTTTGGGTGGAATGCAATATCTTCTCTATCTACTAAAAGCTGAATGATTGTATAAATTATAGCTCCAGTTGTTTGCTTTGTAATAAGAACATTTAGAAATCCAAATGGAACCAGTTTGCAATAAAGGCAGATTACCAATACATATGCATCACTCTTTAGATATAAAATTGAGAATCGGTTTACTTACGCTATGGTTAAAATTTCCTTATACGGCGTATGCTTGCTGATCGCCAGATAGGGATCTACAAATTCGACTAAAAAATTGATGGTATCTAGTCCACACTTCTCTTCTTCAAGGAAAGTATCTGAAATAACTTTGTAAGCGGAACCAATTTCAGTGTGAAATGCAAACCGACCTTTCCTGACACGGGCCAAGCCCTCTTCCATAGACATGAATTGCTCAGGACTTCCTGGTGAAGCAATCTTTTGAGTATAGATAGCACGTCGAACAGGATCATTAGCAATCTGTAAGAAGACAAATAGTAACATGAAGTTCACAATGATATTCTAACTCTCCCTAAAGTGCAAAATCTCATGAATGTATGTATACGAGGTACGTCCAGAAAGTAAGTTCCGTTTCAATTTATCTCCGCTGCAGCGCTGCGATCGTAGTTCCGCACATGCGCGGTAGACGCTCTGTATCAAGGAGAAGAAACGTGCGCCATTTTGAGATCGCTGTCAGCCACATACGCTTTGTTGTGCTTGTTTACAATGTCGATGTTGATTGAAAATCCCGCCGCATCTTACTCATTGATTTCTTACCGCGTAGTCAAACAATCAAAGCAGATGTTTATTGCGAGACACTTAGGAAATTGGGCCCCGCAATACAGAATAAGCGCCGAGGATTGCTGTCAAAAGGTGTTTTTCTTCACGACAACGCACGACCACACACTGCAAATGTGACGAAAAACTTCCTACGGGGATTTGGCTGGGACATGTTTGACCATCCTCCGTGCATCCCTGACCTCGCTCATAGCGACTTTCATCTGTTCTTACGTCTCAAGTCTTTCCTTGGCGGTCGACACTTAAACAATGACGAAGAGCTGAAAGAAAATATATTTTTGAAGACACAGGCGGCAAACTTCTATGAAGAAGGTATACAAAAACTTGTGCCACGCTATGACAAATGCCTGCAAAATTTCGGCAGCTATGTAGAAAAGTAGTTTAAAAATTGTAGATTTTTGTGCAATAAATAATTATTCTGTATCTGTACACAATTTAATTTTATTACCAAACGGAACTTACTTTCTGGACGTACCTCGTATATTACGCACATATGTATAATAATAATAATAACAATAATAATAATAATGTTTATAAGAAGGATTATTATACAGTGTTCCCAAATGAATACGGGTTTTAATGCTTTGTAATACAGTTTTTAACGTATAGTCATGACTGATATATCAAATGAAAGAGCAACTCAAACAGTTTGTGTTGTTTTTTTTATTTTTTTTATACTAATGTCCAATGTGAGTACCATTCACCACACGACACACATCGAGTCTGTAAACAAGTTCTTCCCAAACCTTGATTAGTGTGTCTTTAGTAATTGTTGCAACAACTCTTACAATCCTCTGCCTTAAGTTTTCGAAATCAGCTAGTAGCGGAGAGACGTGCACTTGATCCTTTAAGAATCCCCAAAGGTAGAAATTGCACGGCATAAGGTCTGGGGAACGTAGAGGCCATGCGAAACAAGTTCTGTCATTCGGTCTCTTTTGGCCAATTCAGGGGTCGGGTACAGTGTTGCTGAACCAATTGCGTACTTCTATATAATCGTGGGCCGGTGCGCCATCTTGCTGCCAAATAAAGTTCTCTGCTTCATCTTCTTCAAATTGTGGAAAGAGCCACAGCTGAAGCACATCCAGGTAAGAATGTTACAGTTGCCTCAACATAAAAAATGGCCCATAAACTTTTCGCTAGGATGTTGCCCAAAAAGCATTCAATTTAGGGGAGCCACGTAGCAACTGTATAAACTCCTTGGGTTTTTGTGACCCCCAGATCCGAACATTATGAGCCACATAGGTGGAAAATTGATTCATCACATGTTGAAGACGCTAAGATCTAAAGGTTCGTCATTTTGATGCAGCAGCATTACAGTTGCGAAGTTGGTATGTAAGGTGCAGTCTGTAGACTTTAGGGCTTGTAGTAACTGCAAACGATAAGGACGTAGTTGTGTTTCCTTAAAATGTTCCATAATGTGGGTGCAATTCCAAATTCACGACTAACCTCTCGAACAGATTTCTTGGGGCTACGCGTGAAAATTCTCTCACCCATTCAACACGTTCTGCAGTCAATCTTGGTCGTCCCGTACACACACTACCTGTGGTTTTAAACTGAGTTTACCATCTACGGATGTTATTATCATTTGGAGGATGGTAATGGAACTCCCTACGGAAAGCTCGTTGCACTGTAACAATAGACTTAGTCGTATTTTTTTTTTCTTTTTTTTCTTTTTTTAGCTTAACGTCCTTTAGCCTGGTTGGTCATATCGGACGATGAATGAAATTGGTGAACTGATGCTCAAATGATTGGGGTTCCATGGAGCTTAAAGTTACTCGACATTCGTCTTCTCAGGATAAGGGAAAACCTCGAAAAAAACTCATCCGGGTAACTCACCCTAAACGAGATTCCAACTCACAACCTTATGAATGTGAGGCAGACTCGCTACCACTACACTACACTACCTAGGCGGGCCACTAACATCATTAAGTCAAAACAAATGAAACCAACAAACGCATGCCAACAAATGAAACCAACTATTTGAGTTGCTCTTTCATTTGATATATCATGCATAACTGTACGTTACAAATTGAAGGTACTACAAAATATTAAAACCCCTATATTCATTTGGGAGCACCGTGTATATTATGGATAGCATCGCATTGTAATTGCCAACTGTTGGACTAAAATAATACTGGGATAGATTTCGTTTATAGCCTCAACGAATAACACTATATCACATCATCGTTGTGTATTATGAAGGAATAACAAAACAAAACACATTCAATAGCAAAGTGCATTTTGAACTTGGGTTGCCTACATGAGAGTTTAATATAATACTCAATACCACAATGGAATGTATTGCTGCCATCTATTTTGAATTTAAGCTGTGTTTAGAGAATGATTAAATTGGACATGACTACACATGTTTAGCATTAAAGCCAATGTTTAAGTACCCATATTAAATACCGCCGAGAACGCAAAACCTCGAAACACATACCTACAGCAACTTGAAGTTTGTGCCTATATCAGTGTGTCATGCTATCTATGTGGAGACGAATAAGAGAGAAACTGACGAAACGACCTTCGTTTTACCTCTCACAAAGAGCGCGACCCGTTGATAGTTTCCGCTGATAAGCAAGAGGGGTAAAACTGCAACGGGTAAGTATGCGAAATGGGCTATTGCAGCACGATACAAGAAACTGTCCATTATCCACGGCAGTGCAGCTTCTTCTGGCACTACGTTTCTTGACAACCTGTGCATTTATGAGGTAAATGCGCTAAGTATTGATAAATTCCAAGAGAGTATAATATATTATACAAATTGTTTTTACACTATTCTATTATATGTTATAATAATGAAGTTAATTCTGTTCTACTTATTTACCCTATTCTTTTGTTTTAGGGATAAAAAAATTGCCGGAACAATCTATGATTCACTGCATTCCTATCCTTTGTTCATTATATAAACCGAGGGGATGATCCTAATGATTCGCTATATTTTACTCTCCACTATCACTTTAAGGGCATAGGAACCCATGTGTTGAAAAAATAGAATTTTTAAAAAAATTATATATTTTAGTACTATATACTAAAATACTACTCTTTCAAATGTGCATACTCTTTCAAATGTGCATATAACTGTAAATGCATTTTTTTTAATATATATAAATGAATCGTATACACGCGTATCACTTCCGAACTACTGCATCAAATTGAACATTTTTTTTTTTTTTTTTTTTGGTTCGTTATTGCCACGAGAAGGTTTGTGGAAAATAAAATGATTAAAAATAGTACAGGAAAGTATTTAAAAGCTCATAAAACGAATAATAACCCTGCCGAGCGAACGCATTTCGGTTAATAGGCACCAGATAGCAGTGGTATCACGGTAATTTGTTGCTAAATGATCGTAAGTACTGCTATATTTTCCCCTCCTCCTTCAATATTAAGGTAACGCACCAGCTTATCGACACAATGACGCAATGCATCAGTGAAATTCAAATACATTTTCATATATTAACTGCCCTTTCCTTACTCTTGTTGTTTAAAATAAAGCAGCAAAGAAACTTTCCTGGCGACTAACAGCTAGAGTAAGTACTTATTTATTTGCCACTAGATGGACGTAGTGGTATTTTCCCTCCCCATCCAAAGTTAAGGTAACGAAACAGTTTATGGAGATGACTCAACGCAGCAGTGAAATTAAAATACATTTCTAAGTATTAACTGTCCTTTCCGTACTCCTAGCATTTAAAATAAATGAGCTTTCCTGGCGACGAACACGTTAAATACGTACTTATTATTTGCCACCAGATGGCCGTAGTACCTCCTGCTCTATTTTTCTTCCTCAATGCTAAGGGAATGCACCCTATTATGGAGACCTTTACACATAATAACTGTAAAAATCAAATGTATTTCTTATGTATTAACTATCGTTCCCTTGGTCATGTCGTATAAATAAAGAAATATGTATATTTTTGTTGTAATTCTTTAAAACGAACAAGTTATAAACAACGTACAGAACTGTTAACCCTTCTTGGAATCTGAAAATGGCGGAGAAATGACGGGATCCGTTTCAGTTTTAGCTTCTTATTGCAGATGTTGGCTATTTGACGTTATGTGGTATATGAGCTAGCTAAAGAACATGAAGATACCCGCGTCACCATCACACGACAATTGCGCTGCTCTTAACACATTTGAGTAAGTAATATTTTGGGTTAAATGGAGAAATTTAATACATAAAGCTATCATCAAATAAAAGCTTATCAATTGCCCAACCAGATTTATTTACTCTTCGACGAACACCTAAAATACGTACTTATTTATTTGCCACCAGATGGCCGTAATACCTATTGCTTTATTTTTCTTCCCCATTCAGTGCTAAGGGAATGCACCCGGTTATGGAGATAATTACGCAAGATAACTGTGAAAATCAAATATATTTCTTTCCTGGCGACGAACACCTAAAATAAGTCCCTACTTATTTATTTGCTATCAGATGACCGTAGTATTTACCGCTTTATTTTTCTTCTACAATGCTAAGGGAATGCACCCGGTTATGGAGACAATGACCCAAGATAACTGTGACAATCAAATATATTTCTTATGTATTAACTATGGTTCCCTTGGTCACATCGTTTAAATAAAGAAATAAGTATATTTTTGTTGTAATTCTTTAAAATGAACAGGCTATAAACTATGCACATAACCATTAACCCTTCTTGAAATCTGAAAATGGCGGAGAAATGACGGGGCCCGTTTTAGGGTTAACATCCTATTGCAGATGTTGGTTATTTGACGCTATGTGGTACATGAGCTAGCTAAAGAACATGAAGATACCCGCGTCACCATCATATTGCAATTGTGGTGCTCTTAATACATTTGATCAAGTAATATTTTGGGTTTAATGGAGAAATTACACAAATCTGTCTAATAAAAGCTTATCAATTGACCTACCAGATCTACTTGCTCTTTAGTTGTGTCATTGTTAGCCTTAAAAATGGGTATTCTGACATAGGTGAAAATAGAGAGAGAGGTAGAAAACATTGGGAGTAAAGGAAGGAAAGAGATTCGGAAGAAGCATGAATATTATTGTGACTGTCTCCTTAATGTAATTGATTACCTATGCCAGCGTTTACCCGCCACTCTATGAAAGGGCTGACATTACTGTTATGCCAATGACATCCATGCTTACCCACGCTGTTAACCGTATGTCATTCTTTCCACAATACCTTATGGGCGCGCTGAGTTCGTCCTTTTCGCAATACCAACTATATATGCTACATTGCGCAGATTATAGCGCTTCATTGCACTTTTCAGATGCTTTAAAGGCATTATTAGACATTTGCAATAGTAAATTTCTGTTGACACTTCTACTGGCCTCATTTCGTTTCCATCTTATTTTTGTCATTTCACAACGTCAAAGGAAGAATTAATATGAAAAGCGTTTCCAAATATTTGTGCAAATTACAAAAACTATGCTTGGTTGAGTGAACGAGCCATTTTAGCACCCACTAATAAGAATGCAGAGTATTTGAATATAAAAATTCAGGTTAAAACTGATGGACAAATGCATTCATTTAAGTCGATCGATTCCATTACCAATCAAATGAAGTCGTCAGTTATCTTACTGAACTCCTAAATTCATTGGATTTACCAGGAATACCGCCACGCAATTTACAGTTCAAAGTTGACTCGGTGCAATCAGCAATCTCAATCAGCCGAAATTATGAAGCGGAACAAAATTCACTGTTAAAAAATTATGAAAATTTTAATTTAAGCTCAAAGGCGAGGATATACTTATTCCAAGAATGCCACTTATGTCAACCGACTTTCCTTTTGAATTTAAGCCTTGCATTCGCCATGACAATAAATCCCGAGGTCAATCGTTAGAAATGTGTGGAATATACCTTCAATTGTCGTATTTTTCGCATGGATAGTTGTACTTTGCGTGCTCGAGAGTCGGCAAAACATAGCCGCTATTTGTTTTCTCTCCGGAAGTAAAGTTGTACATTACAAGGCATTACAATAAAGTATTGTCAAATTATGTAATTGTAATTTTACTCCATTGCAGATCCGTACTGTAAACGGAAGATTTTGACTGCGCTTTTTTAATTGGTTACACTACCCGTGCAAAGCCGGGACGTGCAGCTAGTATATATATTATATATAAATGAATCGCCGAAATGTGTATACGCGTATCACTTCCGTACGACTGTATCAAATTGAACAATTCTTTTTTTGTTGTGTTCGTTATTATCACGACAAGGTTTGTGGAAACGAAAATGTTTAAAAATGATACGGAAACGTTTTTAAAATCTCAATAGGAATAAAACAGTGCCAAGGGAACACATTTTGGTATATAGCCGCTAGATGGCAGTGGTACCACCACTTATTTGTTGCTAAATGGTCGTAGTACTACTATATATTTCCCTTCCTATTCAATGTTAAGGCAACGCACCAGTTTATCAAGACAATGACGCATCGCAGGAGTGAAATTCAAATACATTTTTATGTATTAACTGTCCTTTCTTTACTCCTATCGTTTAAAAAAAGAAGCAAACAAGCTTTCCTGACGGCGAACACCTAGAGTGAGTACTTATTTATTTGCCGCTAGATGACTATAGTAATATTTTTCCTCCCTAGCCAATGTTAAGGTAACGCAACAGTTTATCGAGATGAGAAAATACAGCAGTGAAATTCAAATACATTTTTATTTATTAACTGTCCTTTCCTTACTCCTATCGCTTAAAATAAAGAAGTGAAGAAGTTTTCCTGGCGACGACACCTAAAATACGCACTTATTTATTTTCCACCAGATGGCCGTAGTACCAACTGTTCTACTCTTCTTCTTCCCCTTTCAATGCTAAGGAAATGCACCCGGTCATGGAGACGATAACGCAAGATAACAGTGAAAATAAAATATATTTCTTATGTATTAACTATCGTTCCCTTGGTCACGTCGTTTAAAGAAATAAGTATATTTTTGCGGTAATTCTTTAAAATGAACAAGTTATAAACCTTTCTAAAAATGGCGGAGAAATGATGGGATCCGTTTTAGCTTAAGTTCCTATTGCAGATGCTGGTTATTTGATATATGGTACATGAGCTAGCTAAAGAAAATGAAGATACCCGCGTCACCATCACGCTGTAATTGCGGTGCTCTTAATACATTTGATCAAGTAATATTTTGGGTTAAATGGAGAAATTTAATACACAAAGCTATCATCAAATAAAGGCTTATCAATTGCCCAACCAGATCTACTTGCTCTTTAGTTATGTCATTGTTAGCCTTAAAAATGACAGTTTTGATATAGGAGAAAATAAAGAAAGGGGTGGAAAACATTAGGAGTAAAGGAAAGAAAGAGATTCGGAAGAAGCATGAATGTTACTTTGTGACCTTCTCCTTAATGTAATTCATTACCTATGTCAGAAGTCCACCTGGGTAATGTGATGGTAGCATGTCTGCTTCACATTCAACAGGTCGTGAGTGCGAATCTCGCTTAGGGTGAGTTACCCGGATAAGGGTGTTTTGTGGTTTTCCCATATTCTGAGAAGACGAATGTCGAGTAACTTTAAGCTCCATTGTCCCTGAGATCATTTGGGCATCATTTCACCAATTTCATTCATCGTCCGATATGACCAACCAGATTAAAGGACGTTAAACTACCACAAAAAAAAAAAAAAAAAAAAAAAAGCCTATGTCAGCGCCACACCATTGAAGCGCTGTCATTATTGTTATTGTGCTACATTGCGCAGATCATTGCGCTTTTCAAATGCAAAGGCATTATTAGACATTGGCAATGGGCAAATTCCTGTTGACACTTCTACTGGCCTCATTTCGTTTCCAGAAAATTTTTGTCACTTCATAACGTCAAAGGAAGAATTAATATCGAAGGTGTTCCTAAATATTAGTGCAAATTACAAAAACTATGCTTGGTTGAGCAAACGAGCCATTTTAGCAGCAACTAATAAGAGTGTAGCTGATTTGAATATAAAATTCAGATTAAAATTGATGGACAAAGGCATTCATTTAAGTCAATCGATTCCATTACTAACCCAAATGACGTCGTCAATTATCTAACTGAATTCCTAAATTCATTGGATTTGCCAGGATTACCGCCACACACTTTACAGCTCAAGGCTGACTCGGTGATAATTGTGCTACGCAATCTCAATCAACCGAAATTATGCAGCGGAGCAATGTTAGAAAATTATGAAAACTTTGATTTAAGCTACTATAACATAGGAAAGTTCAAAGGCAAGGATATACTTATTCCAACAATACTACTGTCAACCGACTTTTCTTTTGAATTTAAGCGTGTTCAGTTTCCCGTGCGCCTTGCGTTCGCAATGACAATAAATCCCAAGGTCAATAGTTAGAAGTGTGTGGAGTATACCTTGAACTGTCGTGTTTTTCACATGGGCAAGTTGTACTTTGCGTGCTTGAGAGTTGGCAAATCATCGGCGCTATTTGTTTTCTCTCCGGAAGGAAAATTGTGCATTACAAGGCATTACAATAAAGTATTGTCAAATTATTTAATTGTAATTTTATTTCATTGCAATGTCGTATTGTAAAAGGAAGATTTTGTCTGAGTTTTTTTCATTAGGTACACCATCAGTGCGAAGCTGGGGCGGGCAGCTAGGTCTCAATAAAATGCTATATGCATGTTTTGCTTTAAACGTCATGGTTCAACTGCTATGGAACAGGGACACTTGATTAAAAACCCAATTTTTAATAATATTGTTGGAGTTAATTTAACACTTTCTCTGCTTTCCTTCGAAGTTTTACAAGTAAGGCTTAATTGTGGTTTACAAGACCAAATTTTTTTAATTATTAAAACATTTAATGTTAATAATACATTATTTTATGTTTGGGGGGGGGGGATTTGTGAGTGCAGTAAGTTGTTTAGCTTCGAAGATCTATTCCCTAAATTTATTTTTTTCTATTTCTCAGGGTCTAATTAATATAGAAGCATGAAACTTTCAGAGTTGTTTGTGTTGTATTGGTGAAAATATTGATGTATGGTTTCTAACTTTATTAATATATTGACATAAAATATACATGATAGAAAAATTAAGTAAAAAAGAATTAATTGGAAGTATATTTAGAAATAATAAAACACCAAAAAGCAAATTATAGCAGCAGCATGAACATTCGTTGATACATTTATTTATTTATTTAATTTAATGCTCAGGCTATTGAACAATTGTCTTTAGCCTCCTGGGTTCCCAATATAGTTATCTATTTGATTTGTTCCAAAATTGCTGAAGAACAGAGCATTAACTAAGGTGTTCCCAGTTTTTGAATGACGTCTTCTTCACACAGCATGCAGTTCGGTGAATTAATAATTTTCATCCGGTATAGATAGTGTGCAAGGCAATCATGCTGTGTATTTTTTGGAATGTTGCAACAGTTTCAATTTCAATTTTTAGAGTTTTTATTTCTGAAGATACTGGCCCATTTCTTTTCACGTTTAGTCTGGTGATGAGTTCAGTTATTTAATTTCTGAAGGATGATTTAATTTTTAGTTTTGACGTATGAAAAGAAAAGATTGTTTTTATTTAATATTTTTGTTCTCTTTTTTTGCCAAACTCTCAGCTTCTTCATTTCCTTTTAATCCAATGTGATCAATTGCAGTTTAATTTCCTTTCTCCCTTTATCCAGTTTTTGAGTAGATCTTTAATCTCTATTATTCTTGATGAAGTAACTCATATACCCAAGGTCGCGGGTTCAAACCCGGCAGAGGACGATGGATTTTTTTCGGGCGTAAAGATCCTTAGCATGACTTCCTTCGGAAGGGAAGTTAAGCCGTTGGTCCCGTACATTTATATTATTTAACATGTATATCCATTCTTCATGTGGATATTCTGTATTAATTGTCTCTAAAGAATTTTGTACTAAAACTTCCTTATTTATTTCTGCTTTCTTTTTTTCCTTTGTTAGATTAAGATTAATTTTGTATTTATATGTTCTAGAGGGTTTACTGGGGACCATACTTTTCTATATATATTTCAGGAATATACCTGTTTTGAATCTCATCTATGTATTGTATGAATCCTTTTCTAGTTTTAAGATGTCTACGTTTTCTTTTATATTCTTTCCATTACAGATATGTTGGTGTGTCTGTTGGCTTATATAGAAATTCCATATTACTTGTTGAAAGATAGCCAACCATTTCTTTTCCAGCTTCATTTATATCTGTATAACCAACTTGACGAAAATGGGCACCAAGTAAAATAGGCTTTCCTAGTGTGCCAAGGATATCTGGGTGAGGCTTATTATTTGGAAGATAGTATATACCATATATCTTATGTTGTTTCCATACATTCAATCTAATTATTTCAGATTTGTCGTTTTGGTTCATACCTTTTAGTTTTGAGAATGTGTTCACTATGTTGCTTTTAACCTAACTAGTATACCACTTGCTATTTGGCAACAATTATATGTGATATCCTTTAAGTGAATAATATTTTAAGTTTATTTCTTTTATATTCACCCCCATTATTATAAATATATTTAGTTTTCCTTTGTTAGTATTCTTGCTAATCCAGACTTTTTAGTTTCGAACACTCCTCTAGCTCCTATTGAAGGATTCTCAATTTGGTCCCCTCCAGAATCCGATCAGGGGACCGCTTTACTTCTGGATAATTTTGTATAAGATTTCCTGCCATCTTGGAGCAGAAGAGTAGCCGCCTTTAAAGTTCACACCTATTTTTATGCTTTTATGGCTATACCATCCATCCACACACACACACACACACACACACACACACACACACACACACACACACACACACACACACACACACAACAGCTAGTATGAATGGGAGACAGCACCTTTCTTTGGTCAGCGGATCCATCGGACCTAGCCGGGATGTTATATGTAGTTCACCGACCTTCCCTATCGCCACCCAGAGGACGCTCTCTACACCGTGACAGGGCCGGCGCGAGGTCGTTGTCGATGAAAGATCAGTATAAATGAAGTATTTTCTAAGAAAAAGTGCCTTACGCTGCACCATGGGTCATGGTCAATTTTGGCCGTAATGGTTTGTTTTCAAAACAAAAGAAGAAAACAACTCTTAAAACAAACAAAATGTGACACTAGAGGAGAAAAAAAGTTTACAATTGGTGAAACTCGCCAATTATTATAATGTAGGTTGTTGCATACTTTTCACAACTAATGTTCGAATTTAAATAATGTCTAGCTAACACCGGTTAAACGTTCTCCAGTCAATGGAAATTTGTATCTAATTTAAACATTAGTTAGTTAGACACTGCCCATGGGTTTAAACAAATACGGACGGTGTTTTGATCAAAATAGTTTGGAGCTATTTCTAAGAAAATAAAAAACAACGAAAAAGTTTCCACGTAAAGGGTAGTTTTGAGGCGGTGAGGGTGGGGAATTTTCTTGAAAATGTTTGTGTCGTATCCTTGAAATGTGCTGAACCTAATTAAGTTTGATGTTTAACTGACTTATCATTTATGAGTTATCTGACATACACGAGCGTTTTCTAAAAAATATTTTTATCCAGGAAACCATAAAATTTGCTGTACACAGCTTGTACGGCAGTGTAGACAATTCTCGTTCCAGAAACGGGGGTTATTATGTGCAACTGTGTTATACTGTTTTACAATTATTAGTTTGCACTCTGCATTCTATAAAGTATACACCTTAGCGTGTTTCATGGTAATCCATCATCTGATAAGCCGATATTACTATCAGACTGCTACAAGTAAAGAGCAAAGCCATTACTTTCAGAAAAAAACTATTATACTTAACACTTTTATTATTTTCTTTCTGTTCCTATGCCTATACACTCATAATCCACACATGTTACTTCCTAAAACACTTTATACCTCACCTGCATTCAAAGTACTGAACAGTTCTTTTATTATACTGATCTATGTGAATCAACAATATGTACCTAAGGCGTCAGCTTACCGAGAAAAAGAAGCGATTGTAGACGATGTCGAAAACGCCCAATTCGAGATTGCTGTCCAGTAAATCCTCAAGAGTGCGAATGGAATTTGTAGTGGACTGGAGTAGTGCTACTATACTAGCTGAATAGGAAGTGTACATGTAGACTGTTGCCGCAAATAACAACAAAGTGACGACTCTGCCGGTAGTACTCCTGGCTACTTTCGTAGATCCTGTAGGGGAAAATATTAGCTGTATTATCATTAGAGTAAAATCTGGATATTATTGTTATTTTCCTGTTTAGTATATTCAGTTTGCTTGGGATCGCTAACTCTTTACATTATGTGTTGTATAAAACAGCTCTCCGCAAGAGGTCCCCTGAGCGATAGAGATCTGAACGGCTAAGGTTTGACCCGTGCCGGCCGATCTCAATTGAGCTCGAGACCATTTCATAAGATTTGTCTCAGTTGTGTTTCATTTCGGTGGATTGACAGAATCGATCCCTGATGATACATTGACTGCTTTTAAATTGCTTACAAGTGTTCTGGGCTTGTGATATACGAAATAAGGTGTTAAATATCAGAAGTGACCCTAAACGTAAACAATGACATCTGATTCAACATTCACCACGAGATCTCCTTTGTTCCTTTATGTTATAGGAATATAACTTACACAACTGTTACTTTAGTATTACAAATCTTGGCTGCGTATTATTGAATAATAACAATAAGTTAATACATAATCTATTTCGCTATGTTTGAAAATGCTCTTTCATGAACCTACAACACCTAAGTGAAATGAAATGAAATATTTTTATATCTTTCCGCCCGCGAAACCAACTCGCGCAGAATAGTGATTATAAAACTAATTAAAGGTTCGAATTTCTTAAAGATGACCATTGTAGGATACAAAATAAAATACCTATAAATTTTGCTCCGCTAATCAGCGGCCCAAGAGTGTTCCGAGGAGGTATATCTCTTTCTCCGATCCCATATGTTGACATTAGGAATATTCCTTTAAGAGACAGATTATACAATATATATATATCTTTAGTTTATAAAATGAAAAACATTTCTCCAACAACAGCGAAAGAAAACTTAGTGGAGCTATTCAATCTTTAGAAGAAGCTCGAAAACCTGTTACAAATGTCTGTATTCTATCTAATAATCTTACAGATAAATGTTTGATTCTTGAGATAGAATAACTCACTTTTTTTTTTTTTTTTTTTTTTTTCTTAGATTGAATTTGTTTCCTATACGTTTTAACACTAATACTCCTGTGCGTTTTGACGTAAGATTTATTCTTTTGATTTCTCACCTATATGTTTATACATATTTCTCCTTTTCCCAATTTGTCTTAACCGTCTCAGAAAACTTTTATCCTCAAAACTTGCCCATACCTCTTGTTTCTATAATGTCTTCCGCCACAACCTCATTTATTTCCAAAATCCACTCATGTTATTTTTATCTAATAGCCAAATATCCCGCACGCCTATTTCTTCCAATCACATTCCTGTCTCTCCATATCAATTCTCTCTTCCTATTACATACTACCGAAACTTCAAGTATTCTTTTGTCATATTACTCCCATCTAAACTTATACATCTCTACCAATACTTCACTATTATATCTTTTCTCCCTACCCTTCCTAACTGCGCCATTACTATTACCCTTCCTGAACTCTTGGAATGCATTTCATCAATCATTAATTAGATAGTGCGCTGGGAAAGTATTGATACCTTTGATATAAATATACTTTTATTATACATATTTTCCCAAAAGATTATAAAAGCGAAACAGATAGTTAACGCAAATAGTAATTTCTTTCCTTGTTTACCACGCAGTGCTCTAGTGCGTTCAGAGATTATTTGATTTGTTCTGATTTCCATTATTTCGTAAACTAGCTGTAATTATAAATACAGAATAGGTAAACAGTAAGAAATAAGAAACAGTCTGTTTACATTTTAAAACACCTACATTAGGGAAAACACGTGATCAGAGAATATTTGATTTGTTTTGGTTTCCGTTATCTCGCAAACTAGCTGTAATTATAAGCACAGAGTAGGTAAACAGTAAGAAATAAGAAACAGTCTGTTTACATCTTAAAAATCTACATTTGTTATCCTACAATGTAGTTCTTTTTTTCAGCTTTAATGTGCATAATAGAAGGTAAACGTTGGTGAAACATGATATAACTGGGAAAAGAAGCTTGGAAAGCCATCATTTCTGATCTAAGTTCAAAGTACCTCCGGCATTTGACAGTTATTGAGGACTGAGAAAAACCTGCATAATACCTCATCCCGGATTCACATTGAAAGTGATACTGGTGACGCGACACGTGGTACAATTTGACATTACTGAGCAGTGCCGGTGCATAGCACACTTGAAGCAATGGCTGCGGATTTAAAACAAGTTCTTGATCTCTATCTTTTAAAAAGAAGAAACGACAGAAACAATCGGCAAAGAAGACAGCAGAAGCTCGTCCTTGGTGGGTTCGACCTATATTCAAGGAGCGTAGCCAATTTGGGGATTTTCATACCCTAATCCCGAATATGATAATGGCGGATCTCGAAACATGTTACAATTACATGCGAATGACACTATCATAATTGATGATGTTTTGCACATCATTGGTCCTCATGTAGTGAAATATTCAATTCGAAAGACAATATGTTCAGCAGAGCGCCTTTGTTTAACTTTGAGGTTAGGGACATTTATTATACAGTCAATAGCATAGATATGGTTTTAATTAGGTGACACGATTATTCTGGAATGATGGTATAATTTGAGGCAATATTTATATATTATTCCAGAATCTGCCGACATTTTTTGAGTTTTATGTCATGTCTGTAATATTTAATGTTCAATTGTTTTTGTTCTTTTGCTTCCGAAGCTGAAATCGCTGGATGCAAAATTTTACTATTCCTTGTGCTTTTGTCGCATATAAGTGTTTTGATTTTCTCTATGCGATTTTGTTTTTCAACAATATCTATGTTATCTATAGTTGCGTGTTGATTTTCTGACTGGTGACGCCAAGTTATCAAGAAGAAGGAGGCTTCTTCACACGTATGGAAAAGGCCGCTTAGAGATAACGCGTATAAATGTATTCGCGTTGAATTGTATGCGTACAAGGATTCACAGTGTTCAACAAACTTTAAATTGCATCGAACGATTACAGTTTCTCTTTGGAATTGTATAAAATAAACTACGATTCTAAAAGATCCTAGCGATTTATTATTTAAGAAGCTGCCACGTAATCTGGGTCTGTAAAGCCCAACAAGCCCTATAAAACGCCCTGAGAAGAATCAATTGCTACTCAAAATCAAATATAAGCGCGAATAGACTTTTAATTCAATTTTTGACGAGCGCTTATAGAGGCCTTATTATGCTACGAATTTTGGTTTTCCAAGACAGTTTACATTTTCTTTAGCGATTGTATTACCATTATTATATAGTTTGAAAAGCATCACATTAAAAAAAATAAAAAAAAAAACAAAAAAACAAACAAAAAACAAACAAAAAACGAATGAACTTCCCTTGATGCTGGCACCATCTTTAACAGCTTTAAGAAGAATCACAGAATATCAAACAACAGGAAGTCTGTGTATGACGCCCGTGCCACGCAGTAAAATTTAAATCCAATTCAGCTTTCTTCGCACAATCAATTGTTACTCAAAATCAAATATAAGCGCGAGTAGACTTTTCATTCAATTTTTGACGAGCGCTTATAGAGGCCTTATTATGCTACGAATTTTGGTTTTCCAAGACAGTTTCCATTTTCTTTAGCGTTTGTATTACCATTATTATACAGTTTGAAAAGCATCACATAAAAAAAAAAAAAACAACAACAACAACGAATGAACTTCCCTTGATGCTGGCACCATCTTTAACAGCTTTAAGAAGAATCACAGAATATCAAATAACAGGAAGTCTGTGGATGACGCCCGTGCCACGCGGTAAAATTTAAACCCAATTCAGCTTTCTCCGCACGGGTTTCGTCGCGTCAGCTCTGAATTCCTATTGGTCAATCGCTTTGCCGCGTGGGCTGCGTCGTCACTATCGCTCCATTGTGAATCTGACATCAGTTTTTTTCAATTCAATTCAGTTCGTTTATTGCTCATGAAAATTTTACAAGCATGGAGCATTGTCAAAAATTTAACACACATACACTCCAAATTATTCAATTGTACACTATCATAGTTACAAATCTAAAATTGACATCTAATAATAAATAACTTGTTTTACAAAGTGTACATACAGTTTAAGAAAGATTTTCAATTCTATACCTTTACAAACATTGACTGATAATAAATACTTTAAAAAAACAATTTGGAGTGCATGTTAAAATAAAAGTCTATTTGTTATTTACACATTTTTACATAATATTATATTACATTTTTATTTAATTCCTTATCTCTCTTTTAAACAATCTCACCATAAAACAGCATAGGTTTTCTTGATCCTACTTATGTCAATTTTTATAATGTTTTATAATTTTAACCTATTTTAATGTAATGGGTCTTCTTCCAGTTTGTATGAACACTTCTCAATTAGGTGCTTTTTTTTTTAATTCTTTTGCAAAAGTATTTTTCTTGAGCACTCCTTAATTTTTTTTTGGCAGAGCATTATACAGCATCATTCCCATAATTATAGGATCCTTTTTTGTTAAGGCCCCGTTTAGGTGTACTCTGTAATAGTCAGGGCGAAGATCTTGTCGGGATTTGAACGCATGCTCCCGATCACGTATCCATAGCGATCTTGGCTACTCGTAATGATTAAAAATACAGTCGAAACCGAAATATCTAATACGTTTTTCCCAGTTATGCTGTTTTGAAACAAAAGCAAAATTTTATCGCAGAGCAGAAGATGTTGTGTAACTGCAAGTCTTGAAAATAAACTAACTGAGCATTTGTATGCTTTACAGAATATGATAATAATATGTTTGCTTTCTATAATTATGTCGACGTTGTAAGATCTAAACACAAACTTATTTCTAATATACACATCACGTTCTGACAACTTAAAATAGTGCACGATTCTCGTTCGGGAGCAATGAGAATACCGAAAGAAATTAAGAAATGGTAGAACAGTAGAACTGAACTGACAAATCATACTAACCTTGCTCACATACAGCACCAATGATGATAAGAGCAACTTCACTCCAAGAACTTTCTTTGGAACTCAAATGCTCCTTCCATTCCCATCGAAAGATAACGTACAAGAGGATCCCGATGAGCGTAAGCAGCCCAGTCGCAGCTAGCCATGCAGGTCTGCTGAAGGGTAAACTGAAGATGTTCTCTTCTGTGCTTAGCGGTGGCTTTCGGAAAATGAAAGCGCTCCTAATCGCAAGAGAAATAAGCTTCAAAATAGAATGATGAGTTTTCTCTAAAAGGTAAGCATAAGCGAAAACAAGAAGTAAAGCTTTTTTTTTTTTTTTTTTATTTTTTATTTATTTTTTTTAGATAATTTGCAGAATTTTAAGGCAAGCGAGAGCGTGAAAGAGAGAGAGAGAGTATATATAATATAAATATGAAACTATAAATTAACCAGAACTTATCGAATATAATTCCAATTCCGAATTACGAAGCAGTTACGTTACCCATACGGGACAAATATGCCTATCTGGATTAAAATGAATTAGGGAAATGGGACTAGAAAAATACTCTAGAGAAGCTCAAAAAATGTACAATATTTACAATAACTGGTACTTATTTTGTACTCTAAGAAAACCAAATTTCTACAAAGCCCAAAGCTGGGGTATCAGGAGTTCGAAGCTCCTGGAGCAGGCAACATAAAATATAATATACATCACAACAAAAGGAAAGCAGAGTTAATAGCGATACATATAGAGACTGTGATTTAGTCGATAGCCTATACAGGGTTATTGTTTATTGATGTCAAATATTTCGGGGACGCCCCCCCCCCCCAATATTAAAACAGCAAAAAGAAAAGAAAGGAAAAAAAAAAAGTACATAAGAGCATGGATCTGAAAATCATTTATTGCTGAGCTACAAGACAACATTTAAGGTTAAAGAAATTGTTCGATGCGACTTTCTCCTACTTCAATGCATACTCTAAGCCTACAATCGCGTATTCTGTTGCAAATTTAAAATTGTTGCAGGGTTTCGCATTTGGTCAAGTCTAATGTGGATACACTCCCTCAGTGTGTCAATTCCGATACAGGAGTCGCATAAACAAAATGACCCCAACGTTCTTCGTACTTTAGCCAATTCATCTATGCGGGAATTCACATCCGATAAACTACTTAATGACTGAAATTGAGCTGGTGCCCCGTCGAATAAAAACCAAATTCCATGACTTCGTCCATCATTATTTAAATGACGCAACACACTTCAGAGACACTGCAGACGCGGAGGGGAAAAAAATAGTTGTCGCATATGTGGATTTCCATGTCATTGTACAAATATGACGAGATATATGAGCGACTAAATGATATAAAATGGGTCCGGGATTCTTGTCACGGTAAGACAGCAACAATGCATCAGCACGAAAAACAAAGATAGTGGGGGCACTATAGTCACTGCAGACATGGTAACGCATGGTAAACATGGTATGCAATTAGAGAAAGTGTTGCAATCCATTCAAAATTCGATACAGAGATTTCAACGGAAATACACGTTTGAGAGTAACCTGCATATAAAAAACCTTTTTAGAAAAAGGTCAGTGTGTTTCTCCATGTGTCCATGTACACTATAACTCAAAAATGAATAGTCAGCTAAAATACCAAACTTGGATGAGACACGAAGATTTTGAGAATATCCCTCCACTCCAAACTACCCCTTTACATGGAAAAATTTTCGAAAATTTTGATTTTCTCAAAAATGCCTCCAACGATTTTGATTAAAATGCCATATATTAAAGATGCTTAGAAGACAAATAAAATATAAATCTTGAATTTTCTGGGAATAGTCTCTATAGAGCTCTTCATTCTGGATGACTTTTTATGAATTTTGTTAACTGGAAAACTGCAAGAAGTAGACGAAAACTTACAAAACAAAAACATGTATATCTGCTTAAGAAGCACAATTTATAACATATAATTTGTTTTCCTGGAGTTGACTATTTTCAGATATGCCTTATTATTTGTTTCAGTTTTAAAATACTTAAAACTTTTTTCATACGGGAATTTGTAAACTCCAGGCAGTGAATAGAAACGGATTTTAACCAAAGATTTAAGTATCGCTTTAGCCTAGTGTATTCCTTTATTTCCCTTCTACTTACTAAAAAGCAAGAATTAAAACCATTTCTGCCAATATTAATTTCGATTAACATCAAATAGATAAAAGAATAACATTTTTAGCAGTTAGTTGTTACAGAGATGTAGAAAGTCAAAGTCATACGAACGGAACACATAAGATTTCTCAGATCTGTTCCAGCTTTCCAGCATTAGAGTATATAAGGCCAATGTGAATACCAATATAAGTTCCAAGTACGGTTAATATACATGTACATGCACACACAATAGTGACATTAAAATATAGGTATAGTGCGGCATTTGAAGAAATGTGGTAATATAGAAAATTCATACGCTGTTGGTGATACGACAGGCATGTAGGATACTTGGCGTAATCGACCCTTTGTGATGTACATTGCTGTTGTCCCTATATCTGCTTCCTCTCTTTGCAAGTAGCCCGTCATTCCGTCCCAGGTATCATTGTTTGAGTAACCCCATGAGTTCACGACGGCCATGTCTACGCTGCAATATACACAAACGTTATCATTAATAATTTTATTTATGCTTACATATCAGAAAACATAATATTCACATTTAGAAATTAAAGCAGGCACGAGCCTTAAAATAAAGCCAATCATTGCTGCATATTTCAAAAAATGATTTATTGTAATATATTACAACAATTCTACATCAAGTTGAGCAAACCTGGAAATCTCCTTAGGGCGACCACAACGTGTTTACAAAACCAGCTACTACTTTCACTATATAAAGATCACGCAGATAAAGGATGTGCATATGGAGGACTGTCATGACTGTCTTATAGTGCATTTTAAAAAATTGGAAACATTTGGTTACTCAGTACACTCTCAAAAATTCAACTAAGCCTTAATTACTTTGTGGCGGAAAAGTGAACCAGCAAATAAAGAGTATAAATCAAACCTTTTTGCGAAATATTTTAATAATTTGTCTTTAAGTAAATCTATTTGGCTGTAGAGAAAATTTAATATGTTGTTTAATTTTAAATCAAACATTAATGAAATTATCTTCAGATAATTTTGTGGAGAACTCGTTTATATTAAATATAAAATTGAAATATTTAAAAATCAATGGATGAACAAGGCTACCTTGAAATGGTAATAATACACTTGTCTTAACTGGCGACTATACATTGCTAAAGAAGAAATTCTAACGCATAGTGGGACACAATTTACTCGCTAATAAATTAAAACAACAAACTTAAATGTGACTTCTCACTCAGAGGTCCCACTATCAATTCCCAGCTGGGGTAAGGAACTTTACTTTCAATAAATTCATCCCATATCACCCACAGAGTCTGAAAGTATGCATATGAGAGCGAATGTGTGCGTGTTTAATAGCATAGTACTGAACAACTAACGTTAATAAATCCTATAATTCAGCGAGAAAACAGCAGTTGTTTATAAAATAAGGCACCATATATGACCGTAAAAATTAAAGTGGCTATACAAGCTCATTCAAATATACCTTTACAAAGTCTGAAGACATTGCTTACATCAAACAAGAAAAAATGTTAGTATAAATACATGTCCCAAAACCCTTCGTTCAGGATTTACTGAGGTTCAAAATGTTAACTAAAACCTTTTAAAGGGACACTTTATTCTATTTTTGACATTTTCAGCTTGTTAGGAGGTTTCCACACAAACACTACTTATAGAAAATGATCCAAGTGTCCTCCTCTTCCGTCTGGACACGCATGTACTCGTCGAAACATGGAATGTCAAATACTCCCAATAGGTATCGTATGAATTCGTAGGCTTACATGACTAAAGATTTCTTCATCCAAAATGTCTGCTGCTTAAACCAATGGTTTAAAATGCCCCCGAAAGATAAAACTCCAAAAGATTGAGGTCGGGAAAGAGCAGGTCATGGAACTGGTTCCCGTCTACGTATCCATTTTTCATGCTAGATTCCAGCCAGTGCATCTCGATCAATGAGATTAAAATGTGCTATAGCATCATGTATAAATCACACATTTCTTATTTGCTGAGGTACATTTTATAATAATTCTGGGAGAGTGCTCTGAATGAAGTCCTTGTGCACAGTACTTGTAAGGCGTGCGTGTGTGTATGTGTGATTTTTTAAACAATTTTGAAAAAAGTTACAGAAATCGAAATACGCTGTTTTATATATCATATTTATTATAGTTTAATAGTCTTCATATATTATATATGAATTATAGAGGAGACAATCCGAGCAACTTTCACAGTAGAAACCCACGTCTATGCATCGTTTGATAGGCACAAGCATTAGTGTGTGTTGTTAGAATACTGTCTGCAATAGATTGGTATAGTTAAGCTTTGCAGTCTAAAGTGGTTAGGGGGGCTAATAAACCGCAATGTTCTTTAATGTAGACCAACTCATCAACACTTATGACAATTCTGAAACTATTTTCACTCAATCGACTTGTAAGAATATTAAATATAAAGAAAATAAATACCAATGAATAACTCAATGAATGGGCCTATATAAAATCAAAGGCATAGATAAAGTTAAATGGCAAAGCACAGAAAAGCTGTTGCCTGTGAATACACTAGAGAAACTTGTAATTCATAAAAATCAACAATCCTGTGTGAAACTTTATTTTAGTTAATTAGTACACACATGATTGGAGGATTCCGATGATAGTTTATACTAGGAGAATTCTTAAGATAGTCTTCTGAAAATGACTTATAATTAACTTTATAACAGATCTTCAGATTTATTCGTCCTTTACCGCCAATCTTCTTAATTAATGACATTATTAGTTCAGAGAACTCCATGTCTCAAAGGAGAGATGTGAAATTGAACCTAGGATTGCTTGCATTTCCGACTTGATGTGCTGCGGAGGGCGGACCTGTTGCACACTAGAGCATTATTGCACGGCAGATGGAAGTGACCACCGATCCCAGAGGACTTCTGATCTTGTAGCATACAGATGAAGTGATTCGATAATGGCCGTTGGGTGAATGATTCTCCCCGTTCTTGCTCAGAATTTCATTAAGTCCCGGGATAAAACAACATTATAAAAGGTATAATTTGAAGAGTTAGATAGGTACGCTGAGATAACTAATCTGACGCTGTTAGATTATTATGTAATACTTCAACTCTTTGGTAGTTTACTTTAAAAAAAGTGTCAAAGTTTTCTTTTAAAAGGTGCATCGTTCTTTTAAGTAATATTGGATTAGTTACCAGAAAAATAGGGGAAAGAGCGTTATAAATATAGCACTTTGGGGAGGATGAGAGAAGTTTTTACTGAGCGGCCACGAATATCACTAACTCAGTTTAGTAGAGAAACTTTAGTCTCCTTAGTGTCCTATCATATAACAGAAAGGAAATGAATCCAACTCCAATCCTACAGGATAAGATATCATGAATCAAAGGAACCTATTTGCAGCTCGTGTCAAGATTTGCACATTCTTTTTGCAGTATTTTGAGGCTGAAGAAGAACAGAAATGGGAGTCAGAGACACCTATGGATTATGTGGAAGTGACTCTCAGCCTCAAAAAGCTGAATTCTGAGATGGGCTGTCTTACCGGAGAATAAGGCCGATTTACTTAAATGGAAAATTAAACGCCTAATAGAAACATGAATATTCTGTATCTATCATTGAGCAACTGGATGGACATAAAATTGCTAATGGTTGGTTCCAGCAGGTTGGTACCACTGCTCATAAAGCTTATTCTCCTGTTGAATTTCATGAGAGATACTTCTAGGGAAGATGAGAGTGATTAGTTATAAACGTAAATTTAGCTTAAGAAAATCATAATTAATATTTTGTAATGTGCCCATTCTTCAATACAGTGATTTCTTTTCAGCCTAATTAACAATTATGTACAGTGATGAATTCAGGGAGTGGCCCGGGGGAGGGGTCGAATACCCCCGGGAATTAAAAAGTCCCCCCCCCCGAGAAATGCATAACTATTTGAATGTATATATCATTAGAAGTCAAAATGGTGTGTGCATTTAAGTTATCGTCTGGGCTGGTGTAATGTAATGGGTGAAGTGAATAAAAAGAAGTATCCGCTTGTACTAGCGTGAATAAAAAAGTAAGTATATGCTAAGCCTAGTAAAACCTAAGATTCTTCCGGGAGCTAGCATTTACTAGGCTATAAATCTGGTAGATAAACCTTGGGTAATACTAAATGGGGTAGTAAAATCTTAAGTTTTTGTCAAGTTTTCCATCAGGCTTTTGCTTAGTAACTGCTACGGCCATGTTCATGCAAGTTCACAACAAGAATATGTACCTTGAGCGTAGGCAAATTGATGGCTGTAAAAGCTTATTACGATTTGAAGAAGATAGTATAAATTTTTTAACGACCGAATTTTTGCCTGAGCACAACGACATTTCTCCAAAACGTCAGATGGAAGTTTTGTTGCATTACTTTGCTGACTCAGGTGAGCATTTACATAAGTCTACAGTTCGGTGAATGGTCAATGTACATTAAAATATGTAGCCGCTCTATTAAGATATAATTTTATGAAAAAATGTATGAACTATAAGAGTGAAATAATTTCATTGTAGATTTCCAGAATAGGATGGCCAATGATGTCGATATTCATCGCAGTACCGTAACAAAAATTGTACTTATGGCCATGGAGCATATTGTCGATAAATGTGCAACTGGATAAAGTTCCCTTCAACGCTGTGTGAAATGAATGAGGCTCAACTTCTGTGACAAATACGATTTTCAATGCCTAAAGTAATCGGAGTACTGGATTGTACACATATAGAAATTAAAAAACCCAACTTCCATGGAGATGAATATATAAATCGCAAGGGTTATCCTAGTACAAATGTACAAGCTAAAGAGAAATTTACAAGCATATGGCTGAATGGCCTAAAAGTGTTCATGACGCCAGGATTTGATGGAGCAACCCTATTAGAGGATAGGCGCCCGAATTTGATGGTGCCACTTGCATGTTAGGTGATTAGGGGTTTGGGATATCACCTTGGCTTATTACACTCTTTAAGCCAACAAGAAATGAAGATGAAAGGTATTTTAATTTATCGCATTCCAAGGAATGAATGATATTTGAAAGGGTATTTGGACAAATGAAACAAGGGCTTCCAATTCTCGGCAACTGTTAAGAGTGTCACTTGCAAATGTTCCCAAAGTGGTGATATCTTGCGCTGTCTTACATAATGTATCAAAGAGTTTAAATGATGTTTTTGATGATGACGAGGTTCAAGGGAAGAAAATAATGAGGTTTACAATGAGCAGTATGAGAACATGGTGACTAAGGAGAGATAACAAATTAAACGCAACCACATGTTACATTATATCATAGCTAACAGAATTGTCTAAAAGAAATTACATTTGTAAAATTCTAATACATGTCTTAAAAATAAAATTATTTTCCAAACTCCTCTCTCCCTCTTATCAAACTATTGATAATATTATAATCCCTTCCCACTATCGCAAAGTAGCCCTTCCCACTATGTATTAAAACAAAATAAAATATATTTTCAAAAAATTTATATAAAATAGAGAAAAAGTATAAAGCAACAAATATACAAGTAACCCATGCACGGTTGTACGAATGTACAAGAGTGAACGACGTGCCCCACACATTAAAAGTGCATTTGTATAAAGCATGTTATATTTTTTATTTTATTTTAATCTTTATTTTCTTAATTTTTGTTTTATCTAAGGATCAAGGAGCCGGTATGATTAATGTATTTATTGTATTTAACAATTTTACAAATTTGTAAAAACTAAAAATTTTCCCAAATTTACATCAGTGTGCGGCCATTTATCAGGTAATGTTTGCTTATTAACATCTTTTTCAATTTTCATTTTGTTTATTTTGAATTGTTGTAGACTCTTTGCAATTCCGAGACTGATAGCAGCATTATTTCTTCAGTTTCATGTGCTGCATCTTCCTTATTTTGAAGAGAGGTGTTGTCATTTTGACTACTCATCCCCTAAATTGAATCTTCTTCTACTGCTTTGCTGTCAAAGCTTCTTTTGATCCCGTTAAATAAAGCACCTGTTATTTTGTGGAAAACTGGATATTTTTCGGTCTTATCAAGAATTTCAAAATCTTCTTTTCCCATGACTTCAAATTAATTGCTTTGTTCCCGGTAGCCTGTATATCTGTTGTTTTTTTCTTCAGGGTCGATTTCATATTAAGAGTTTCTTAAGCTGGCCAACTCCACTTTCTTTCCAATTGCATTCGAATATTCGTCAGCATACAGCAGGTATCTGTGATTTAGATAGTATAACAGATATTCATCAGCCAATGTCATCAACAAAGCCGTATCCAGATGGTTTGCATCTCCAACTTCTGTATAAGCGCCTGTATCAACAGTCTCCTCATCAGATGATGCCATTGCTCCAACTAACACATGTGACTGGTTTGAGGTCCCTACTGTTGTCATGGCGGCGACATTTTAGGTTTAGTGTTAATATTAACAATAGGTGACATTGTTGCCTTAGTTTTATGGACTATAACGACAATAGTTTCTGCCTATTTTAATGCGGAGAAGGTGCAATTTAATTTCGAAACAAAAGTAAAACATGCTCTTTATTTTAAAACATACATGTTACTATACATTTATGAGCAATTTAAAGAGGGAAAGAGGAGGAACTTGCTGACTCAGCCTAATTTGGGAGGGAAATCAGTAAATGGTATGACATAGGAAATATTAGGGCTTAGCATTTACTAAGTCTTTTTTTTTTTTTTTTTTTCGGGTAGTCTAGCATTTACTGCCTGCTTTTAGTAAAAGATTATTCACCTTTTAGCAAGTTCTAAAACTACCTACTTCTTTTATTCACTTCACCCATTGAAAGAAGTGCTAGTAATGGTGAATTGCTTACTAAATTTTCGGTAAGTGTTCATCAATCTTCTAATGCAAAGTGTTCTGCTTCTGGCCCATCCTCAAGTTGTCATCCTAAACAAAGTGTAGAACGTGCGATTAAGTACCTAGCAACAAAAATGGAAAAAGTAGGTACAATTGGTTGTATTTTGACCGCGATCGGGATGGGACTTTTTGCAAATTATGTGAAATGCTTTTAAAATGATCTAAAGCTCTACCAAAAAAAAAAAAAAAAAAAAAAAAAACAGGAGTAGTGTGCACTTAACTAAATTTAGATAAAACTACTGCAAGTACGGGAAAACTAGAAAGGCACGTCAAGTCAGAAAAACATGCAAAACCCGTTGCACCAGAAAATTGTAAATTATAGGGTTTAAACGTTACAGATAGTCAACCAAATGAAAATGAAAAAACGTTAAATCGCCAACCAGTGTCTTATTATATTCTAAGTGTGTATCCTTTATAAGGAAGAAATCCCCCACACAGTAAAATATGAACCTCTAATCGTAAGATAGGACTAAAAAGTGACAACCTTGAAAAGTGATTAAATCTTAGACCGAACGACACACATGTGCTAGCAGCTAATATGCTGCTTCAGAATTATTGAATTACATTGGTGAGAATATAGACAATAATAGATACTATTCCTTACTGGCAGACGAATCTACAAATGTTTGTAACCTAGTGAACTTACTTTGATAGTTTGTTATGTTGCGCCGTCTCCGTCTTTTGAAATGAAGACTAGGTTTTTATGTCTAATTGAGTTTTATTAAAGAGTACTACAGTTGAATATATACAGCAATTGATAGTGAACTAAATAAACGAAAACTTTCTTTTGACAAATTAGCATCACGCTCTTTCGATGGTGCTGCTAATTTCAATAATTCTATCACTGGGGTCTACACTCAGTCATTAAAGAAAAAACGGGCACGAGTTCCATACATTCGCTGCAAAGATGTTTTGACGATTAATGGCATCAACTGTACAATTTCATTGTAGGTTTAGTGAATTTAGACCATACATTAAATGTCGTCTCAAATTTAAGTGAAGTTTTGCAAAAGCAATCACTCATATTTTATAACTCCCTATACTTGTTTCTGCAACTCTGAAACATTAATTAGGACACATCGAACACCTCTGCGATTGGATTAGTGATATCCATAGTGAAGCAAATGAAATACTAAATAAAATAAAAAAATTGCAAATGGACGCATAGAAGTTAAAACTGTGGAAGACAAGAAACAAACTATAAAAAATGTAACGAAATCTGTGAAAAGTATGATTAATGAAATTAAGGAAAGTTTGATTGACAAAGCAGTGAAAGTGATATATCTAAGTACATAATTTGAAAACTTTAAAACATGTCAAGAATTTAGTGATAATGATTGTAAAAGATTTGTTAGGACTTTAAAATGTTGACACTGTTAATGCAGACCTGCGTTCTTTTAAGGATGTAACGTAATAAATCAGAAGATTTCTGATGTTACTTCTTTTATCGAACCGGTCGGTATCGGTTATGAAGCACTAAAAGTATTCGCGATGTACTCAGGATACCCGTTTCCGTAGCCGGGGTAGAAAGGTCATTCAGCACAATGAATAGGGTAATGACAAAATTAAGAAATATGATGGATCAGGATACGTTTCAAGCTTGTATGAAGATTTCAGCAGAAGGGGTTTTAGGTCTTACATATAATTTTATTAAATGCCAGAAATAAGGGACCAATTCAAAATATTAGTACTGTTATGTTTTAAATACGGCATCACTAAAATTTGAAGCCTATAACATCCCCCCCCCCCCCAGCGTAAAGCTTAATATCACACCGGAGGAAAGTGCCTGTATTCATCCCTGATTATGTGTGGCCCCAAGATCCCCAGAGTTAACTCAAAGACATTTTTCCTTGGGGTTATTTGAAGGATTGGGTATTCGCTCTGAAAGCATGGAAAAATTAAAGGAATTCACTTTAAACAGAATCATTCCCCATTTCCACAGAGTTTGAAGTATGAGCGCGGATGTGAATGTGTGTGTGTGTGTTTAATAGTATATAACTGAAAAACTATCTTTAAGGAACCCTACAGTTCAGCGAGCAAACTCCATCAGTTGTTTCTCAAGTTAAAACCCCCAATATGACCATAGAAATTAAAGGGGATTTTACAAATGAAACAATTTAAAAAAAAAAATCTTATGTGTTCCATTCCACTCCTGGTGCAGTGGCGAACTTTCCTATACACCGCATACACCACCAGTGTACTAAACTTGAGAGGGTTCAAAACGACCCTCAATAAGCATGCAAAATAATCAGAATGTTTGTATGACACTTATCTAAATACGAAATAATCGCAAGTTTATGCGGTTAAATTGTGCGCGCACATCTATGTCATGCGCGAGTCAATGATAACCATGCTCCCAACATTCTCCACAAGCTAGGCAAGGCCAGCATTAGGTGTGCGCGCGCATTTGCTCCATCGCAAATTGAAGCGATGGACACGCACTCTCACTCTCCGCTAGAGAGGCGAGGGGAAAGAAGCTTAGTTGCCAGACGTTAGGTGTCGAAATGCACCGCTAAATTGTACGATTGACAATCGTATTTAGTCTGTATTAGTGTTGTTTTTCTTGTAGGTTTTTGTGATTGTGCAGAAGAATATGTGCTAAGGACTGGATTTCAGAATTTTGAATTTTAAGAAAAACTTTAAATAAAAAACAACGACAGGCTCACTCTGAACTACCAGATTTTATTGCAAAATGTCAAGACAGAAAACGAGAGTATAACAAACATTTCTCATTAGCAATTATTCTAGGGACAAATGATTAACTGGTTGCCCCAAATTAAACAAGGTCTATTGTTGGCCATGTCTTCTTTTTAGTAACGACAAAAGCAGTACCATGTGGTCTCAAGAAGGATTCGGCAATATAGTATTTCTAACTGGTTCATTAATTAAGCGTGAAGAAACAAAAAATCACATATTATGTGCATTCACTCTCTGTAATTTTGGCAATAGGCGAATAGACCGCAGCTAAATGCTCAGAAATCATTACAAATTTCAAAGCATAATGAAATAGTAAAAAAGAACAGAGAAATATTGAATAGACTCAATTATGTTGTTTGTCACTTAGGGAAGTAGGAGTTAGCTTTTAGAGGACACGACTAGTCAGAAAATTCCTTTATTACAGGTAATTACGTAGAAACGCAAAACGGATGATCAACTTTTAAATGATCATTTAAAAACCGCTGCAGTTTTCCGGGGTGCTTCGCCATCCATTCAGGTTTTTTTTGTGTTGAACGCCCGCTTTTACTACTTGTGGCACCGCAGGCGAATCCATTCAGAATGATTTAATCGAACCTGTTAGGGGTGTTTTGGTTAACTGTGTAACAAAAGAACTTGCATCTGCTAATTTTGTGGCTATTCTTCTAGACGAGTGCTCAGACATAGTGAACAAATTCCAACTGTCTACCATTTTACGCTGTGTGGACAAATCGGGGAAAGTTCAAGAAAGGTTCATGGGCTTTACAAGCGTCAGTGCCGACAGATATGCTGAGGCACTTTACAACCATGTAGGTACTTAGAAAAACAGTTACTCTGTACGCTTCGTAAGGATGTTCACGAAAATTTCACACAAGCTGTTATGGAACTATTTCTGAAGAAACCTCCTCGGTTGGAGCTAGCATTTCAGTAAACTGGCAAGTGCTGCTACTGAAATAAACAATAATTCACGCATACAGGTGTCCCTCGCATTATGCAAGTATTTGGTTCTCATGAATTATCACGCAACGCAACGCAACGCAAAAAAAAAAAAAAAAAAAAAAAAAAAAAAAAAAAAAAAAGTGTAAAGTGAATGTAATGATAGGGCTATTTTAAGGTACACATGAAAAAAAAAACTTTTAACCGATGCATTTATTTATTTCATTTGTAAAATTAAAATCAGATTATTTAAATCGCTTTAAGCGAAAACGCGTAAAATGAAATCGCGTATAACGAGGGATGACTATATTTTATAGAATAAGAAAAACGACGATAAAAGGAGCGGCGTGCATAAAAGTAAGCATTAAAGGATTCATTCTAAACGAAACGACTACCATAACTATTATCTGTCCATCCTTACTTCACCGATGATGTAAACAAACCAGAATGTATACTTTCGGGAACAACGTGTACACACCACGTGGTGCTAAACTGTGTCCGTCTGCTGCACAATTGTAGGTTAAATAGGAAAAGAAATGGATACCTACTTTCACTGTTCACAAATGCTGTTTATCTCTATGAAATGTATAATAAATAAAACAACAAAATAGGTATGCGAGTTGTTATTCAGTATGAAACGTAAAATTATTCCGTAAAATTACAAAATGCAGACTGTTGTTTTGAAAGTTTGCCTCTGTTGCATACGTGCATCACTCCAACAGTTTTTTGTTTTTTGTGTGCATATTTTAGCACTCATAAATGGACAACTATACACTCTTTAATACTCTTCACAATGCAGTGAATTATCCAGAAGAGCTAATCTGAGGATGGAAGTGGTTCCACTCCTTCAAGATACAAGTGACCTTAGTATTTGCACTTGAACTGTCGCACGGAGATTGATAAATAATTAGTCGGTTAATGATAATATCCACCATTCCGTTCAAATCTCACTTTCTTTGCTCTTCCCGAACAATGTGTGATACACATACACAGCATTTACGGCTGTCACTTGTTGAAAAGCTGCTTGCGTAAGATGTCACATCTCGGATAATTTAAAAGTTTTGCACGCAATACGTATGCTGTTTTGGAAGCACCAGTAAATTCTACCGTTACGCCAAGATTATTGTTTCATGCAAAAGAAGGTACTTTTCAAAAACGCGTTATAAACATCAGAACAATTGTTTTCTCGCCATTTTAAAGGTCTTACTTGCTCATGTTTCACTACACTGATATACACACCTCCGCCATTGCTTACATACACGTGGTAACTGAAAATCGTCCGTTGCAATGTATGAACGGCACAACACGTGTGCATTGTTGCCTAAGGGAATAATGGTTAAAATACAGCGAAATTCCGTTTATTAATAACTCTTACTATGTTATTTCGACAACATTGCATAGCCTTATAGTATTTGTGTACTTCTTTCAGCAAATTAATCGGAACTATTTTTATTGGGAAAAGTGGTAAAACGTTCAGCAACCAATAAGAACCGTTGCAACCTGTTACTTTTATTTACATTACCGTGAACTAAGGCTGAATACAAAATACAGACGGGTTGTCGGCCGTATTTTACAATGTAGTGGTGAAGCGCGTGAGGAAATGTTTGGAAGTGATTGGTGGACACATGAATCAATTTTTTGACAGATCAATGATCATTAATGGAGTACAATTCCCAGACATGAACATTATATACTTATTTGTCTCTTAAACTAATGTGTTATTTGATTTTTTGCCTGTGTTTTATTTTCTAAATTTATTCTATTTATTAAACACATTGTGTACAATTGAGTTTTTAAAATGTTCACAATTCTTTCATTAGCATGGTAAGTGATTGAAATCTGCTTTCACACGCCGTTAGATGCTACTGAGAGCATGATTTGTTGCATTTCTTGAGGAGACTGATCTCCTTGGGTTCATGGTAGGACTCATTTTGACAGATTCTCCCATGAAACCCGTTACAGGTGGCGAAGCTTCAAGCTCGAAGTTTGTAGGCCAGTTTTAATTTACTACCGTAAACAGTATGAACACGTTATTATTATTATTATTATTATTATTATTATTAATATTATTAATTAGGTATTTCATTTTGTTTTGTAAGTGTTATGGAAAAATTCTACGTTAAAGCCGAGATACTAAACTACTAAAGCCGTACAATTATTTGAGTTATCTATCAGCATACATACTGAGATTTACGAGACGTGAGTGAAAGCTTTTCCAAATGGAAATACTGAAAAATCACGATTTGAATCCCATTTCACAGAGACACAGTTGATAAAATCGCTTCAAAGTACTGATGTCATGCACAGACAACCACTTTCGGCAACGGCCGAATAAATCTGAAGATCGTGCATAATTGTCAAAATAAAATCAAAACTAATTATAACTGAAAATGTATCAAAATGCAAAATTAAGTAATACTCTGTAGTTGGACATGCAAATGGATTTTAAAATAGTAAAATACCTACATGCATAAGTACATACATTAATATTTGCATGGCTACATGTACTTTTATATGGACTGGAATTGTTCATTGATTCTCCCTCGCACACTTTTAGCCAACCTATCCCTATCTCAACATTTCGTGCTTTCTATCTCCACCCCGTGCTCATTTATCATGATTTTGTTATACCTATTTATATTATTATTATTTGTTAGCTTTCTTTTTTCTTTAACTTAACGTTCTTTAACCTGGTTGGTCATATTGGACGATGAATGAAATCGGTAAAATGAAGCGTAGAGTTACTCGGGATTTATCTACTCAGGATAAGGGAAAACCCCGTAAGTCGCCCTAAGCGAGATTCGAACTCGCGATCTCTTGAATGTTAAGCTTTGTATTCTTATCAGAACCTTTGGTTTCTTCTCGAAATCCGCAATGGCAAACACTCACATTGCTTTGAATGAATTAAGTTAAACCACCATTAGAATGTATACCATTGAACAAATTCTTTTTTCATCTACTTCTATAATTACACACATTAAGTTATAAAAACTACGTTAACATAAATATAAGTCATTTTACAGCCTCTTAGTAATAAAGACAATATACCACTGCCTCGCAATATTTTCACAATAAATTGTCTCTGTTATTTGTTTCATGCTCATGAGTTACAACTTAACCATGGCCTGGGCAACTTTAAAACTGTGGTTTTTCAGCTAATTGAACCTTCAGGCCCTTTCCAGTTTTAAACGTTTCTAGAACTTGTTTCGCCATAACTATTAATAACTTTTTTTCCATTTCCTCTTTACATTACCTGATATACCTCACATTCGATGCCATTCCCTGATTTCAAGTTCAGTAAGTTTTTCCATAATCTATAGCACCATTGCAGGTAAAAAATATGTAAAACGGAACTTCTTGGAGCGTTAATATTAAAAAAAAAAAAAAAAAAAAAAAACACAGATCTATACGTATTTCTGTGTGTGTGTTAACTATTTTGGTATATCAGTTTTCTGTAAACGCATAGATTTATAACAAATTGTTAAAGAATATATGATAGATATTAAGCACTTCACAATTTCAACGGCATACGAAAACACGGAGTACCATTGTATTCATTTACTATGCAAACCATGTGGAATACACCGTTGCTGTTATCGTTGGCCCTATTTTAACTCTTCTAATTTAAGAGGGACCTTCCATCACTTGATTGTAAGAGATTAATAAAATATACATGAAAATAAACAATTAAGAAGTCCTGCTTTAATTCCCGCAGTCTTAAGTTAGACAGTGGTTGTAAGAGTTATTTATAGTTTGCGTCTTTTAAAAAGTAATATGCTGTAAAGGATCTTACCTTTCATTGATACCTTCCATACCTTGCATTGAGGATTTCCACAACAATACTGAATACAGCATTACCCACTTTGGAAATAGCGTCCGTATATTGCGAAGTATCTTGAAGGTGCTTCAATGATTCATTTCGTGTTACCTACTAACAGATTTTAAAATGTAAGGTACTTCAGCCTTTAAAATCATAAACACCTTTTTATTCTTTTTATATGCAAAAGATGAGACCGATAAACATAAAGGAAATAAGCTTTAGAAAGGAAATCTAAAACAAAAACAGGAGTGTATTTATGCTTATCAAGAATTATTAAGTAATAATAAGTTCATAAGTTATCTGTGCTATGATATATAATGAATACAACTATTAAGTGACATGTTTGGAAGTTAAAATATATAAACTCTGCTTATGAATTGTATATAGAACATGAAAGTTACGCAAGAATTAGATTATATCGATGCAATTCATCAAACGTGTTCGAAATTTATGGAATTGGTGTCATATTGTGATCCCATATAACTGACATTTAGGTGATAAAGCTGTAAGTTAGTCAACAACTACTAATTTTGACACCATTTACAGCAGTAAAATCTACAGTACATTGAAAACTGTGCCTTATACTTACTGATGACTTAACATAAACATTAATTCGTCCCTTCATTGAGAGAGAGAGAGAGAGAGAGAGAGAGAGAGAGAGAGAGAGAGTTTTTTTTTATAATTTAATGATTGTTAATTTAATTGTGTTTTTTTTTGTTTTTTTTTTTTTTCACACAAGCCGTGTATAGGTCAGGAGTTGGATAAGTAGAGCCGGGTATCACTGCAACTGCCACATTTTAAATCTTTAAGGAACTTACTACTACAGTTCTTGTTAGACTATTTAAATTGTTTCCTTGGTAGGTGCGCACGTCGTGTACAAGTATTTACAACAACAACAACAATAATAATATATAATTTAACATATTATTATGTGTATATTATATATATTATTTTATTATTATAATTATTTTATACGCAGAGGAGATATAACAAGCAACACGACAAGGAGTACAAAGTCGGGAGGATATTTAGTAATAATGAAAATATAGAGACCCTTAACAGCCTATTAATGAGTAAACGGGGGGGGGGGGGAGGTAATATCTTTAAAATGATTAAAACATAGCCTGTGAGTGATTCTTAAAAATTATGCAACACTACTTAAATGTAGCACTGCCAAAACAATAATTAAAGTGAATAAAATTCAGAGAAATCATGGGTAACCGACCATTGGCATTAAAATTCGTTGAAAGGACTAAAGTTCCTCAACAGCCTGTAAAAGAAAAGCAACTGTAATAGCTTAATGGCTTACTTCATAAATATTGTATATATAAATAAATCAAATCGGAAATAAAATAAAAGCTATGTGGAGGGGAGCTAAAATGGAATTGGGACTTAACGTGGCGGAGAAGAAAAAATTCAACTCCAAAGGAAGCAGGTAAAACGTGCTCCAAACCTACTGAAGTGGCTCATAAATTTAATGAATATTTTTAGTATTGCTGTAAAAATGCAACCGTAAAGTCAGCAGATATTATCCTCCTATGGCATTCCTAACACAACAAATTCAATCTTTATTTACGTAATTGACAACAGTGAGCTGAAAATTGTTATAAAAACTTACGAGGTGGACAATATACCTAATATAATTTTGGAAATATGTTTTGAAAATATTATTTTTCCCTTATTCTGCGTTATAAATATAGAATTTTCTACAGGAATGTTCCCATACAGTTAAAATATTGCTAAAATAACTCTAATCCTTAAGTAAGGGAAGACAACGAAGCTAGAAAAGTATAGACTAATCTCATTATTATTTTCACTTTCAATTTCTTTTAAACGCTGGGCTTAACCAACTGGATTCATTTTACGCTAAATTTTAAACCCTAAGCAATGCATACAATTGAGTTATAAAGGGAAAATCCACAGAGTCAGCAATTTATGCCTTTATAGATAGAGTTTATAAATCATTTTATAAGGTTTAAATCGTTTTAAAATATTACATTGGCCTTGTAAACCAAAATTAAGTTTAATTTTAAAACTTCAAAGGAAAGACATTTATGTTAATTATCTTGGAATATAATATTGATATATTTCTGCACTTATCCAAGGCCTTTGACCTTATACACCATAAAATATTTGTAAAAATTGGAATGCTATGGGATAAGGAAAATTGCAAAAGAATGCCTATGCTCCTATCTCAGCAATCGAGCACAAATTGTCAAACAAGTGAGCCGAAATGAACATAGAAGTACCTATGGAACCTACAATTCCACTGTAAATTATCAACGTGGGTGTACCCTAGGTTTCATAACCGGGCCCCTTACTATTTTTACTTATAAAAATGATTTACCAACTCAACTTAAAAAATGTCAGAATGACACTGATATTTCTGTTGGCATTGAAAAAATTCAAATAGATACGCATGTAAGAGACTCAGAGCCAATTACAGCATTGGTTTCTTAAAAATAATCTGGTAATTAGTAAAAAAAAAAAAAAAACCCAATTATATATTTTAGACATCTAAGGAACATACATTCACATTTATCGCTTATATAAGTTAAAAATATACCCTTTACCTCTGTAAAAAGTACCATATTTTTAGGAATACGGATAGACAAAAGTCCACAATGATGTGCAATATTGAGAAGCTGATCTCGTGGCTCAGTCAAATATGCGTTTACTCAGACTAATAAGGGATAGGGCAAGTCAAACAATGCAAAGAAGCCCCTACTTTGCTTACTTTTATAGCATCATCAAACGTGGAATTATATTCTGGTGTAAAAAGTCAGATAATATCTTTAAGATCCAGAAAAGGGTAATTATAAGTAGAATAATTGTATGTATAGGGAATAAACAATCGTGTAAATTATTGTTTTAATCTCTAAAGATTCTGCTTGTTCCTATTTACATTACAGAAGTTCTAAAGTATACAAAAAGAATCTCAAAACATTTCAATTAAATAAGATAAAATAATCATGACACAAGAAATAATCAGCAACAATTATTCAGTACAAGTCAACACAACAATATGGGAACACAGTACATTATAAATTGTATTAAATTATATTATAGACTACCTCAAACATTGAACATATGTCAAAAAATGCTTTTATAGTGCAGATGCTTAACTACAAGAACTTCCTCTTATCTAAAATTACTTTATGACTTTGCATATCTCTAATCCTGGCCTCTTGTTATTCGCATTTAAAGCTTATCAGCTCCTATTGTACTCTTTTACTTAAATAAGTTTGTTTTTCTACACACCTTCTTGTAATTATTTATATAATTTTAGATATACAAAGATCTGAATGGAAAAATATATTGAATTGATACCTTTAAATACATTGCCTTTATGTATATTATTTTAAAATAGTATAGGACATTCTTATATTGTTTTTTTTGAGGATACTATTAATTATAACTTAGCGATATATGGATAAGAGACTTTTGTAAAATTGTTTTGTAATGCATTTAAATGATTAGCAATTATATGAAGTAATTTTATATATGTTTTAAACAATTCAAAATATTTTGGGAAATAGTTATTTGTAAATACCTATTTTGTAACTTATTAATATTGATTTTCTATTTTATATACATATCTGTAACACTGACGTATACTATGTCATGCTGTAAATGATCAACAGGACCAATAAATAAAATTGAATACATTGCAGCTTCAACAGTAAACTAATTTGTATATTATTTGCATCAAGTTATGAAAATAAGCATTTGAACAATGCAATATACTCTATCTTGGAAGCGAGTTAAGCTTAAGTCAAAACATTACATATATTTGCTGCCAAATCAGTATTTTGCAATATAATTGGGATGGCATAGCAAGGGGAAAGGGAAAGTTATGTACTGTGGGATGTACATCCGTATGTATATTTACGCTAAGTTGTTAACAATGGAAGTGTAAACAATTGTTTATTCTAGAATTCAAATCTGCAGTCAATAAAGATCCACCTAAAAGCTATATAGCACTATGAACATTAAGTATACAAACAATATTTGAAATAAGTCGCCAAGACTTCATTGCCACTATAGCCTCTATCGCGAAAATGGGCGTTACTGCTTATAATACACAATAAGCAATTATAAATGTTTACCTCCAGTGTCCCCGCTAGCCGGCACTGCTTTCCTTGACAGACCGCAAGCGGCTGGCCAAGGTAAGCAGCATCGGGCCTGGTCCCTCTCTGGGTGGGTGGCCGCTCAGATAGGTAAACCAGCCCGCGCCGGCTGCACAGAGGGAACACCCTGCCCAATTACTTTGACATTGACAAAAACGCTTGCATAAGACTACATCTATTATATCACACGGGTAAATCCGCAAGAAAAGCGGATAGGTACTGGTGATTTGCCCCCGCCCGAGTACACTCGGGCGACTAGTTCCTGCTCCTGGCTCCTGGCTCCACCTTCCCACCTCGGACTCTAATGATTGTATCGGCTTAAATACGAGTAACGGCTGAAATTTGGCAATATTGAACATAAAACAAGAAAACAGCTAGTTCAACAATACAGCCTTCGCCATTTTCTCATTCAGCGTTACTTTTTTTTTTTTTTTTTTAAATCACAATGGACAGACATGTTATAGAAGGAGTAAATTTTCAACAAAGAAGCTGTAAGTTATGAACTGACGCTCCTCAAATTTCCTGGTCGGACACTAAACACAGCCACCCCTCATTCCGGATAGTACAAAACTATATGTTATATTTTCTTTGCGTTACATATTGAACTTCCAATTTCAAGGAAATTCGCGCACGCGGTGGACTTAATCACTACAAACCCCTATACAAAGCAATTTTTTCTTATGGAGGATCGAGCGGGGTTGAATGATAAAGGAATGATTTTTACATTCCTTGTTCACACTCGCGTGGTATGATTGCCATCAGTAAAACTCGCCTTAAGAGCCGATAGTTCTAAAATATTTCCAGCTAAGCCACAGTGCCAGGTGTATTACAAAATTCTCTATCTGTAATTCTGCACATAGACGCACGTTAACGGTTAAGTAAGAATTCACTGGGTCTTTTAATAATGTGGAAGGGAACAATTGTCCGCCCTCGCTGGAGCAATGTTTGAGTGATTCTCCTTACTAACTTATCGAACCCTCATAGCTTACTTTGAATTAAAACTTTTTAAAAAAGGTGGGTAACACACTTTCTTAAAAATCGGATATGTTGTCTTCGCATAACCTTCTCCAAGCATTATTGATTACTTTTACATAGCTTTCGCAAATTATTCGTACGAAAGCTTGTAGATTTATATCCACTTTATGTTAATTGTTTGGAAAACTAGTTTCATTACTCATTTAACTGTAGGTAAAGAAACTGATACAGGAGGCTGAACTTTAATAAAGGGTAGGTATATATTGGCGTGGTGTAATGCTTACCATGCTGATTTCATATACCCAAGGTCGCGGGTTCAAATCCGGCGGAGGGCGATGGATTTTTTCGGGCGTAAAAATCCTTAGCATAGCTTCCTTCGGAAGGGAAGTAAAGCCGTTGGTCCCGTGTCGTAGATTTACGGCACGTAAAATAACCTCAAGCCTGGTAGAGAGGCCTCTGAGCAAAATTAGGTGGTCTTTCACGCCCAATATAGAATGGGACGCTGAGAACCACAACAGTTAAAGAGCGTCCATAAATAACACGCCATTTTTATTTTTATTTTTTGAAATTCCATATACCATGCCATAACAAGAAACCAGGGAATGGTGACAGCACTTCAAAGATTCGAACAAGAACAATAGATACCTCGGAAATGCATGTTATCACATACAAGTTATTTAGAATAAATATATTTGTATTTCTTTTCTACGCTGTAGGTTTCTGTCTCTCTGTCTCTCTCTCTCTCTCTCTCTCTCTGTCTCTCTCTCTCTCTCTCTCTCTCTCTCTCTCACACACACACACACAATTTCTCTCTCTCTCTTATAAATTACCAGCAGTTAGAAATTACTCAAAATTCATTCCCATTAAATTAAGAATTTCTCAGGTAATTTACATAAATTTGAGATATAGTTTTATTTATAATGTAATTATTTTAAACGTGTAATATTTTAATATATTAGTTATATCCATTTTTTATAAAATATATAGCCACAAGCATTTGTCTATGTAAAGAGGAGTTTGTGGTGGCGGACTTCCTAAGAAATCTTGGTGTCGCTTCCTTGAAAGACACTGAATTTAAAATACTAAGTTTGCTGTACATCCGAGTTAATGATTTTTGCTTCACACAACACACTTGTACAATCCCTACTACTTTTCTGTACATGTATTTATTTAATTAATTTTTGGAACCATGGAACTAAAAATACGTACTTCCGGTGAAGTCTCAATTAATAATACCTATTGGGTATGTGGCAGAGAAAGTATTTTTAAAGACTCCAGCGTAATTTTAACAGTTGTAAATAATACAAAAAACATATTGTACTCTACATACCGTCATAACTGCCTTGATAATGGATCTGTTCATGTTCATTCTTCTGACGGCGATAACAAGAGGTGCACTGACAGTTAACCCACAGCATTCAGTCCATGTACCAATTTTCTTTCTGACAATCTCCTTGCCACGTATGTACACTTCTTCCAGCAAAAATTGCTTCCTTGAATGTATGCTAATGATGATCACATCGCTGTCCAACAACATCCTATAACCATTTAGTTTTGGAAAAGTCTGATTCTTCAGAAGTAATATCCATCTTTTTCTTAAAGTGAACATCCGATTCCTGTTCGCCTGTAGAAGACATATTTTTCTTAATACCAGAATAAGCGAGCTTTTTAACATTAATATTGTGTGTTAGAATTCGTCTACCAGCCTACTTCTATTCATAAGGTTTTAAAACAACATTTTACCAATTTAATTAGACAGAAAATAAAATGGTACTGTATCGAGGTCTTTGTAACTAATGTAGCTTTATCTTATGCAATAGAGATTGTAATTTTGTTCTCCTACTTCATGCACATGAAATGGTACTGTTTCGAGGTCTTTGTAACTAATGTAACCTTAAATTGTGCAGTAGAGTTTGTAGTTTTTTTTTTTTTTCCCTCCTACTTCATGCATATGGAAGTGTAAAACATAAGAATGCTGATATTTCTTTTTATGGGGCACCTTGCACAAATCCTTTCCTCCTGTTGAGTTGTATCACAACTAGAGTGGTTCAAGTCAAAACATACTCAGGCTTCCTTTAGGTTATGCTGGAATCTGGGATAGTAAGCGTCTTTTGATTTGGTATTATTACTACCAATGTAGTAATAGATGATAACTTTGCACTGTAAATTTTTCATCGGCAAATATACACGCAAAACAAACCTAAATGTCGCACTCTATAAGGATATTGTAAATTAGTCATTGTTAAGCTAATCGAAAGTTGCCAAGATGTACGATTGCGTTATTCAAGATAGAGAAGTAACACCTATTATTAAAATGCGTTCTTTATGCTTAAATTGTATTCACAATTAAAATAAAAGCTGTCATTGTTATATACATTTCACAGCTTTTTTCACTAGAGCTAACCTTCTGTTGTGATTTAAGGCGCTTGATGAAACAACCAGTCCATTTATTCTATTGGTCGCTCATTCTTGGTGATACTCTCCACGAAACCTCATCTTTTCCATGTATAGAAGATGGTTCATTTCGTGTTATCTACCAACAATTTTAAATGTATGTAACTCCTGAAAGTTGTTAACCCTTTCGTTGTAACAGCTATATACCAAATAATAAACTGAAGTTTTACTAAGGCATTATTCAATAATTCTTAGTGCACACCCAACAGAAGAAATAAAATAATCAGATTGCTGGGTTTAGAATTAGCCGAGGGGTGAAACGGAATAAGGCTTTTAGTTATAAATTTACTAGATGAGACCGATATTAATTAATAAAAATAAATTGTAAGGCAGGAGTCGACAAATTGGTCATCACGATAACGGAACGACGGCGTCAGAGGACGCAACCTAGTATGCACCTGACGCAGGTTCGCAGGAGAGGGTATTTTAAGCCGCAATGGCGTTGTAGCAAAATTGCACTGTTCTAACACACGTTTGATTTTATTGATGCTTAATACGCTTTTGCATACTGAAAGGGGATTCACATTAATCTTTCACATTGTTCTTCACTTCAACTGAAGGATTATGGCTTCACATACATCTAACATTGTCACAAGTATTGATGAACAACAGATCACAACTTTCCATCTGCCAATCGCGATCTGTTTTTAGATTTTGCAGTTTTCAGTTATCTGTAACTTCACAACCTTAATTTGTAATTCTGTCCTAATCCAGGCGTCTGATTCTAGGCGCTGACTTGTAAGTCCAGGGTGGAGGGGTAAGTCTATGCACCAGGAGGGTAAACAGAGACAGAGAGAATAACGAGTTTTCTGTAACAGTCGTCATTCAACTTATGTAAAATTTGTCTTAATTTTTAAATTTTGAGAAATGTCCTTATATCACCGGGTTCCTCAAGGTCCTTCAAGTTGTTAGCAGTTCTCCTCTCAACTGTAACTATACACTTTCTAGATTTTCCGCCACTAGTTGAGTTTTATTATATAGAAAAGGAATACACGATATACTGAATTATCCTCTAGGCCCTTAATTACTACAAATAGGCTAATGTGCTGTTTTTGCACAACTTATTGAAACACTTATTCTATCTTTCAACAGCATTGTTGCTTCTATAGCATTTTTAATAACAGGTCCACAGATTGTCCGGTATTGAAGAAATTATTATTATCAAGTTACTTCCTAGCAATTTTTGTCCCAGTTCCACACATCTTTCGGTAGTGAAGAAATCATGAAGCCAATATTCCAGAAAGTATTGCTAGAACTGACTTAATTTCTAGCCTCCTGGAGAGTTTTCTTGTTTAAATAACCAACCATCGTCAAATAGCAGGCCATCTAATATAGAACGCATCCTTACGGAGGCTTAAATCGTCGTTTTGGATGCAGTCACTTGCTATTCCCAATTCTTGGATCTTTCTTTAAATATAGTAAATGAAATAATAGACGCAACCAGAGATTTGTACGTTTGGAAACACAAGCTTTAAGGCTTGAGTAGCTACATGTTCGAAATCTTCAATAATTTCATTAGGAGTCCAACTTGCAATCTTGAACATCCTGCTTTAAATCTCCTTTGGGTAGAAAACGCGTTGCATTCTATCAAAAAATTCGACATATGTATTTTACCGGAAACACTCTTTTGAAGCGTCTAAATGAATAAAGGCATTTTTATAAAATGTTCGCGCGCGCGCGTGTGGTTTATGAACAATAGACAAAAATGAACTCTCGGACGAATGAGTCTTTGGGCAGCATAGCTCAAAAAAGTAAAGTCGATTAAATACCAAACTTGTTATTTATGTTCAGTATCTTCCAAGGATGTGATACGAAGATATTGCAGAAAAATCCCCAAAACCCAAACTATCCTTTACATGGAACATTTTTGAAAATTTTGAATTTCTCAAAGATGGCTCCAACGATTTTGATTAAAATAATATGTGTTTAAGATATTTTCACGATAAACAAAAAGCATATCTTGAACTTTTGGAAATAGCCTCTGAAGACCTATTCATTGTGGATGACTTTTGTATAATACGTAAACCGTGAGAGATAGACAGAAACTTACTGCACAAGAAGTGTAGATCTCATTCAAACACACAATTTACATCATATGCATTGCTTTAGTTAACTGTTTCCAAGATATTTCTTGTTATTGCTTTCAGTTTTAAACAAAATAAACTTTTCTCAAGCGGGAAGCCATCTTTGTTCACTTCTTTTGGTTTAGTCTCAGGAATGTACAAGAGAACCTAATTTCAATTATTTCAAATAGTGATAGTTTTTAAAGGACTTGATTATAGCTTTAACCTAGTGTATCCCTTATTTTCCTTCTTCTTACATGGAAGCAAGTAATAAGACTGTTTCTGCTAATGTTTATCTCTATTAGCATGATGTAGATAAAAGAATAACCTTTTGTAAGGAAAGTGTGTCTATGGAACAGCTGGAGAAAGTCATGTGAATGGAACAGAGGTTTTTTCTCGTGGTCATGTGAAGAACATGGACTCTCAAAACCGAACTTTGAGACACATTCTTTAAAACCGATTATCGCATTGCCTATCATTCTGTATTCTACAACTAAATATGCAATTTAACTGAAAGTTAATGCAAATTAAAATCATTAGTAAATTAAAATCTGTCTCGACTAACAAGGGTAGATAGAATAATATGTAGCGTATTTGTAGAAGTGTGAGTATAGAAGGCGTTATGAATGTAATACATTAGAATTTTTTCTTATTTGGAGGAAAAGTATATACCACCAGAAGAACATTGGTTTTGTGATTTGCACTTCCAAGATTGGAGTGGATGGTGTATACCATTGGTGGTCCAATTAACAGCACTATGGTTTCTGGCTCTATGTGCACACTTTGTGATATTTTGGTAATTCGATGAAAGAGAAGTTTACACATATTTCGACAAGATATTCATCCGCTTCTCCAAATCAACCTATGGTTAAACAAAAGGTCAATTTTTCCGTGTAAATCGCTGATATCGGAGCAATTTCTTCTCTTGCTCTCATATGTTTTTCTGAACTTCATTACTAACAACGTGACCATATGGCACTTTCTTTAAAACACCATTATCATATCTTATTCTTCCTGTGCATTTACACCTGATATTAGCACAGCACCAATTTTTCTAGTTGACTTTCCCTATTCTATAGCAATATCGTTTGCAAAATGCATGGTTCTCTGCTTCTGTAAATTCAAGTCAAAAAAATCAAACATATCTTCGTACAAACTGAAACTGACCATTATCTCTCGACTACCTCTTAACTAAGGTGATAAAAATGGAAAAGCAGGAAGCACTTGCCTTTCTTGTCCTTGACGAAAGAAATGTCATATAAGAATGTGATGATTTGTTTCTAGTGGTTAATTCAGATTTTATCAACCGTAACATCTGTAAAACACAGTTGAACATTTTTGCCTAAGGTCAAAATTTTTCCCGCCAGTGCAACTCCAGTATTGTAAACTTCTGACCTTAGTTAATAGAGTGGAAATCACCGCGATGAATTGTGTAATATTCTCAAAATACGCCTATCCATCTTCAGTTTTTTGCTTGGTATTCCTATGGATATCTTCTAGCATCCTTATTTTTAAAAATTCCACATTGCTCTCAATCACAGCCGTTAGTGGACTCTCATTCCCTCTTTATTTTCTTTAGTTCTGTTGTTAACTGGCGAAGTGACTGCAAACTTTAGCATTGGCAAGAGCGAGTTTTCCTTAAATCACTATAACTGATTTAAGCGCATTAAAATAATAAAACTTCGTACCCTGAAAATACTCTGAAGTTGTACACATCTCCGAGAAGATAGACGAGTTGACGATGTACTGTTGAGGCTACAGCGAGCCATCCTACCACATCTTGAAGACGGATCACGCAGATAGGCAATCATTCAAATGGTCAACTTAGCCGACCTAGCAAATGCTTTTGATAGAAATATATTCTCAATTCGAAGGCTCATCAACGAGGAAGTGGCAGCCCTCCTGACACAGCTGGATAGGCAGCTACCACCAATACCAGATGACTCACTACCCGTGACTTGGCTTAGTGCTCAGGCATCCACATCGCCGGAGATTCCAGTGATGCACCTGAATTCCTTCCGTCCCATTACAGACAACTTTCTTCATTTTCACACTTGAATTCCCGAGATGTATTGCATGCGTCTTCCCCAATTTTCACCTGGTTTGGTCATTGTGGCTGACTAATATATCCTTTCCGTTGAAAGGGCTGCAGTAGCGGTACCGCTGCACATTCTCTTAGACATACTTCTTTTTACTTCTATCTTCCGATGGACGTTTTAGTCGGCACGGCCTGGAGGGAGAACCCGACACTCTGTAGTCTATAAGGTACATTTTTTTTCCTCTATCTCAAAAGCAAACAGAAAACAAAATAAAACAAAAACTCCTTATCCAGGAGAATTGTGTCATTTCAGCTGCCAGGCAATGTGTCTCCCTGGTGTGATCATAGTTTTATTGTCTTTTTATGTTTCCGAGTTAAATGAAGTGTTGTCATTTTTAGTGGATATTCATCTTGGAAATCTCTACTGATTTGGCACGGAAAATTTTACCTCCATATTATATAGAAATAAATGTAAGGAATTGATTTAATTGATTTAATTAATAATGCTTTTGAAAATGTGCATTACAAGAAGACCAAACGAGATTATCTAAGGACAAATAGTAAGTGAAAATGGATACTTCATCTGTTGAGGATTAATAAACAAATTAATTATATTCTTGTACTACAAGCTTTTCGTTCTACCACCATTGATTTAATTTTAAGTTTGCAAACTTTCTAAGCGAGCCTCATATTAGTAGAGGTTTGTAGCCCAAACAATGGGAGAAGCTTTAAAAAAAAAACAAAAAAACAACAACAACAAATCCACATGCGATTTACCTATTCCTTGTGCGAGTATATTAAATTCACTCTCCACCCTTTATCGTCGTGAATTAAGTCCTTATCGATTGAGACAAAGTACTTCTTTCAACATTAAATTGAGGTGATAGGTCTTTGTGTGTTGGAGAGCAGGAAACTATAATGTGTTTAAAATACAGATAAACATTACATTAGAACGTATGTAGCTACAAAACAGGCGAAGTGGAGCTTCTTTGGCTGGAGAGCTGCGCCTGCCTTCCATTGTGGAGAAAGAAAACTTATTGAATCACCAGCCATTCGCGACGAAGGTTTTTTAACACATGGCTAATTTCTGATTGTAGCATCATGGAATTATCTCTCAAGAATTGTAGATGATCTATGCTGCTACCAAAAAGAAGAGGTAAATGTCAAGTTTCATTTGTGACACTTGTTAGTGAGATTTTTCCAGGTTGACAAAATGTTCAGCATCTCTTATTTTTCCTGTTTCTTTGTGTACAATTTTTATATGCACATTTTATTCAAAAGTCACAATTTGAGGAACTGAGGAAGAATATCGACATTGCTATTTAGGAAACGAGTCTGCATTTTAATGTGATTCTGGAACATAAAATGGCGCAGCTACTCAGGAAGCTTCTAGAATGGGTTATAAGCTTAAACAGTAACACTGACACCAATGCTAAATTTGTTATTCCGAATAGGAGCTTGTTTTCTTTCTCTTTTTTCTTATTTTCTTTCTTTTCTTGTTCCTACTTTGCTTTCATCTTCCTTTCTATGACCTCTTACAAAGATGTGCCAGCAAGTGTCACACTAGATGATTACCGTAGTGTGCATAAGATGCGGTATACTTGATAGAGTTATCTTTACAAAGAGCAGATGTTGATTGCTTAAATACTATGTTTAAATGTGGATTGCTTAAATACTATGCAATGTCACAACTTTGTGTATTAATTAATCCTTTCTAGGAAAGCGGTCGATCGGCAGCCCAACGACTTTTTCTAATTCGATGTAACTCGATTCCATCCATACCAAAATCGAAGAATAAATTGACCGAACAGCTGCTATTCCTGATGTTTCAATTGTTATACTGTCTCTATCTTGTTCAGTATTGGCTGTCTGTAACCCACGGATAGTAGATTGCATGATACCACCTTTCAAAGGAAAAAATGTATTAGCCAACCACAAGGACCAAAGCAAGGTGAAAATTGGGGAAGATGCATACATTTTTCTTCTTCTTCTTTTTGTAGACTTTTGGAAATATCTGCGCATTGAGTCGTACCGTGAACTATCTCTACTTCTATCGCAAGGGCGGTCTTCATCACTTTAGGGCCACGCCCAACGTAGTTTAAGTCTTTGGATTTCGTAATCATATGAAAACATTCTTTTATCGATATGATTCCTTTTCTCATTTCCTTCAGGCAATAATATTTCCACAATATAACCTTAGCGTTGCCTGTGATTTTAATATAGTACACTAACACGGCAAAGTCTCTTTTCTCTACAACTATGTGATTCTTCGGTTACAAGATAAATGACAATTAGCTCATTATATGAGTTATTTATTTGTTTACTGTCAAATTATATCCTGGTCACGAAACTCCTAAATAGCACAAATTTCTACTTAACACACCCGTGTCAACGCACATTAAGCTACTATGAGTGAACTCATATCAGTTATAACCACCAATGAGTTAACAGAAATGACAGTAATCGTACATTCCCTTTAGAATACGGATGGGCCTTGAAGGGATTTCTTAACAGAACCATTACTCTTCGGAGTACCTGAATAAAATGAAAGTTATAGTAAACCAAACTAACTATTTTGTGGCTGCACAAAAAAAAAAAAAAAAAAAAAAAAAAATGTAGCTTACTTAAACATATTTGTAAAATGCAATAAAGTAAGGATATATTTACCTCTTGAAGCACCGTAGTTGCTCCTGAACAAGAGAGATCTATAACATATACCACGGGTGTTTTTATGGTGATGCTTTTTTTCATATCTATCAGAAAATTTTGACGGGAAGCTGGCGAAGACATCATTACGTTCCTTGTAGACATGTACTTCATCAAGTGCACAGCTTCATCTGTAAATAAAAGAACACAATTAGTTTTACATATAATTGTTTCCTTGATTACCAATTCGGACTTTAGCTGTAATGTCAAATGTAAGCCCACAAGAATGTGCCGCGACCATAACACGCACCATCGCAATCCGTCGACACAGCAGGCGACCGAATCCTGTGACTACGGATTCATAATTCGAATATCTATATCTGATTCATCATTTTCACCGTGGCTCTTTTTACTGTTAGAGTAAAGAAGCATTGTAAATAACGTGTGAGAATTTCTTTTGGTCTTATATATTGCAATCGTCACAATCTTCATTCACCACCTTAGTGGAGTGTTCCATCTCAAGAACTTCTGTTGTTCTTCGTTTTTTATTAGGTTTGTATGCTGCCCTTGCGTTCAGGGATGTTACGTCTAGTAGTTTTAATGATTTTTTATCTTTCTTTATGAATGACATCTGTTAATCTTTTTCACGTTCGTGGTCTTAAACATTCTATTTCATAAAAAAAACTTTGTTTAATTATACACTGAATTCAACATTTCATACATTCACTTAATGTTTTGTTGTGTTGCCACAATACCAGTGTTTCCAGTTTTTTTCCATATTGTTGAATGTATAATCATTTGTTTTGTTTATACAGAATTTTGAATAACATTATATACATTAATTCTTAGATTAATGGCTAAGGTTTACGTATGTGCATGTCTAAAAACTTACAGAAGGCTGAACTGTGACACCGATTCGAAAATATTGAAATCCTTTAGGATATACTGTATTTAATTTTTTTTCTTTCAAAATTACACTCCTTCATCACCTCAAATATTTAAAAGGCTTTTCAAGTTTTGGCAATCTATGTAGTATGTTCAAGTTCTTGAAATAGGAACTCCATATACATTGTTTAAATTACTGCTTAAATTAATTTCGATAATTTCCTATTCATATGCTGTCGAATAATAATTATGAGCTGTGTCGTTGTTATTGTTATTATTATTATTTGTAAGCCAAGAAGGGCACTTTCTTCATCCAGGATGGGCAAGACAAAAATGTAAACAGAAATAGAATTTCTCGTAATTAAGAAGGATCTTAATATCAACATAATCCAATTTATAATTATTCGTGGCATGTAGACAATGCATTAATTCAGACGCCAACAACCGGTTGATTATTGAGTAAAGCAGAGAGAGAGAGAGAGAGAGAGAGAGAGAGAGAGAGAGAGAGAGAGAGAGAGAGAGAGAGAGAGAGAGAAAGAGAGCAACTTTGTTCTACGCTCCTGCTAATCACCTACGTGCGTTGCATGACCAACTACGAGAAGAACTGGAACATACTAGCGCGCACTTTTTCTTGGGTGCTCGACTCCCTTGTCTTAATTTGGTAGATTTCGCGCAATTGCGAAAGCAGAACATAGTGACAACATTGAAATATGAAGTACCGATATCTGGTGATTTCATTGCTAATGTTTAGTTGTCTGTAGATCCCCGAGTTCACCCACATTCACGTGTTTCTTAAATTACTCAGCTAGTATGCGATAAATTAGATTCATCATAATGGCAAGGGTCTCAAGGAAAGAAACTTTCTTTGGTTGAAAACCCTGCGGAAAGACAGGCAGGCGAGCCCGTCTCCCTCTACCATCCGACCCTCGCTACCCGTAAAACTAGTGCCCAAGAAAAGGTGCGCGCATAGTTATTCCTTTAGTTCAGTGGCAATCTCCAACATTTTGCAGTTGAAATATGTAATACACCTTTCATAGGTTGACATGAGTTGACTATTGTAGTGATGGGGTCGGGTTGTAATTGTCCAGGGTCTTAAAACTGAAATCTTAGGGCTTGTTGATTTATCTGTAACTATAACTAATGGTTTGGTTAAAAAGTCCCCCAGGTATACAACAGACTAGAGTAAGTGACTTCCTCAAAAAGTCATTGATGTATGGATCCCAGGGATCTTGCGGGTCAGATGACAATAATTTGAGGAGGGAAAGAACGAAAGGAAGGATGGAAGATAGAAAGAAATAAGGGGAGAAAAAAAGGAGGGAGGGAAGGAAGGACGGAAGGAAGGAAGAATCCTAAGACGTTTACGCCTGAGTGGTCCCGTGAGAAGGGAAGGTAGCTAAGAGGTGAATGATCGAAAGCCTCCGCTATACAGGTTCTAACGAAAAGTATATACACCATCAGTATGCGATTTATTTCCACGCAACTGCATCTGAGATCAGCTACATAACAGAACATCAAATTGAATTGTTAGTTATATCTTATATAATATAGTTTTTAAAACAATGTCTATGCACAATGATTTTCCAGGAAGTTACAATGCTAGAAAAACTACTAATATTATTAGTGAATATTAAAATATTTATAACCAAAGTATGCTAATTTTTTCTGCAAATACAAGAACAAGGAGTGGGAAAAGCTCTAATTTTCTGCAAAATAAAACTTACAGAGAGTAGTTACACAGGAAAACATTATATTATTGGGTATGAAATTATTCATATTATTCAAGAAAATAAATTAAATCATTTATAATAAAACATATGCTAAACGTAAATCTTAATAAAAATATAAACATTAATTAAAATGTAATAAAACATATGAAAGTTTGTTTTCCTACCTACTTCTTAATCGAGGTAAACCTTTTCGTAAGTTGATGAATTACACATTTCGTTATACATTGTGGAAAGTGACCCATGATAAAGCTTGAACATGATGACCCTTTGTAATGAATAGAACACGAATTTCTTAGTGCGATATTGTTACTTTTAAAGTAGATTTTTGAGAAGAAGACGAAAATTACTTAAAATAAACTTAATCACGTTTTCAAGTGTTTTTAGAGGAGATTGAAGGATAAATATGTTTTGAATACAACAATTTGTATTCTTTCTATTGCTATTGTTATAAAGCTTTATTAATTTGGGCTAGTTGAAACTACATCATCAACCAAGAGATAACAAATAACAACACGTTAAAACCAGAAGAAATGGATTTCAGCTGTTTATATATTCAGCTCAACTGTTGTTTTGTTCTTATGGCTTATTTTTTAATCAGCGGATTATCAGTTATAAAATGGCTCACTTTATTATTGCAGACTATCTTGAAATGTTAGTCTTTGCAGCTAATGCAGCTATTGTAACATCTTCAACCAAGAGATCACAAAAACAACACGTTAAAACCAGAAGAAATGGATTTCAGCTGTTTATATATTCAGTTCAGCTGTTGTTTTGTTCTTATGGCTTATTTTTTAATCAGCGGATTATTACTTATAAAATGGCTGACTTTAGTATTGCTGACTATCTTGAAATGTTAGTCTTTACAGCTATACAGCAATTGCGGCAAGAATTGATCGAACAACATTTCCAAATAAACGAGCACCACATCATAAGGCCTTATTATGTTTTCATCTTAGCGCGTCCAATAAATAGATTATACGTCAAGGTTAGCATTTGCCAAATAGTTTTTTTTTTCTCTCTCTCTCTCTCACTAAGACTGCATATTATGTTTTGTTAGTACATACATTTAATCGATCTGTGTAATGTTCATGCTCAGGTCGGCTAAGTACATGAGACCTGTTGCATAATCTTTCTGATATCATTACAGGAAGATTACAAATTACAATCACTTACTTACCAGTCAGTAGTGCTAATCATTTCGTCACATTAAGCACACCACATTACCATTAGTTTTAATGCAATTCTGTTGCTGAAATGTATTAATTGTTAGTGGCTTAGCACCCCGGTCGACCATATCTGACCCTCTCAATATAGGTATAAGCTTTGCTTATTCGCAAACCATAACATATTGAACCAAAGAGGTAATGCGATCAAAATTACAATTTTTTATTTTAGAACCATAATTTTGACGCTGATGTGGCTCGTGTTAATTCTTTGGTCTTAACCTAGAGAAATATTTAAAGGAAGTAGATAATGCGCCAATTCACTAATGCTTTATAGCAAACCGTTTATTATACCTTCACTGTGCGCAACATAAAAGAAAAAAAAACGTAAATAAACGTTGAAGAACATTTTTTGGATGGTTCTACAGTGTTTATAGGAAACTAAGGAGCCGGAGGGTGATTATCGCTCTTGATGTCTATATACCCACAGACAGCATGTCTAATGATTATATGAAAGGCATATTTTAATTGCATGAACGATAAGCACAGGAAAATTACAACACGAAGCAGTATTGATCTATCGCTCCCTGACTGGTTAATAATATGTCGTGTATGTGATAATATCGCTGGTGATGGTCAACAGTGAGGCCAGAAGTCAGTATTGGTTTGGTTAATAGCACATAAACATGCATGTTTGTATTATTATTATTATTATTATTATTAAATATGCTAAGCGGATATTCAAGATTTGAAGCACAGTGTTGTATACCAATATTGCTTTGCAAAGGCTTGATCTGCTCAACAAACAACGAAATATATGCATTATAAATCATTACTTAACCTTGCTATTAAAACCCCGTACTTTTTTAATACCTAAAATTGGCTATTGAAATAATATGAACCAACTTCTAGTTGTGAAGTCTATAAATTAGTGGTAAGTGGGTCACACATTTGTTTGAAATGGCACTTAATTTCATAAACTCCACTTTTACTGAACTGGAAGTTCAAACACTTCCTCATTTTCATAAAATTCGTTTCAATTCAATGTTCATTTGAAATCCTTACTTTCCTCAGTTTTCACACTTCGCAGCTGCATTTCTCCCGCTTATCATACATATTTACGCGTTAGCGATATTCCGCGAACTGAAATATTGTATATGAAAATCCTTGTGATTTGTTAAAATATGTGATTAAGATTTTAGATAGTATGAAAGTGAAAAACTCTCATCTCGTAAAACATCGCTCACTTATTCAAAGCCAACAATTCACGACGGTAAAGAGACAGACGCATCAACAATAGATCTTGCTGATCGAATGTGCAAAACGATATATTGTGGAAATATTCTATTAGTGGATTTATTCTAAAGCATTTTAATGCATTGCCTATTCTAAGAAACTATCCCTTAAATTTCACAGCTAGGAAGTTTGCATATCTTGTACACTTATAGATAGGGAGTTTATGATGGCAAACTGTACGCTGCGCTTGATCGTATCTGCTACAAATGCAATGTGCTAAACACGTTTAAATTGTACAATTATTAAACCTTCTCAGTTATTCTTTAACCAATTTATCCAAATATCAAACAACATATCAGTAAATATAGTATTCTGTATAATTGCTGCTATATTATGCTGCTTATTTACTTGATTTGTGAAATTGAGTGAAATGGTTTCCATAGATGACTGAAGTTACAGATCACTAACATTTATTTAAATTAAGTGGGAAGTGAGTCCTTTTTATTTGTTCACCTACATGGAAGGAGGGTTTTATGAAGTACCACTAGAAAGAAGTCTCCCATCAATTGGCTATTTTGCTCTGGGAAGTTTTGTAGGAAATATGTTCAGCCGATACTGTCCTTGGGACTCGGTGCAAACCGCACATTCATGTGCGGGTTCAGATATTGATATGCACACTCTCCCGGTACTGTTCTCCACTCATTACGCCCTTTGTGGACAAAGGTAGAGAGCATTCCTCCGCTGAGCCTGACCTCTCCTATGACTACCATAATGTAACAAATTTTTAGTCATTTAATATTTTGCAAGTGAGAATTTATATTCACAAAATTTGCATGATGTAAATGCTGTTGTATGTCGTCTTCTATAGCAGCAATATTATCATATTGCTTAGTATTAAATATTATTAGACACGTAATAAGTGCAAATTAATATCCAATTTTTCATGGCAATGCTCCCATGGATGGACATTTAAATTATTTCACTGCTCCGGTTTTCTTCTTACGTTTTTAGTGCACACAAGTTCTCAAGATCTAAATTATAGATTTTAAAGAAAAATCGTATTACAATTAAAAGCGAACCTTGTGAAGCTGATCCTTCCTGGCAGAGAAGAGCTGCAGCGATTCCTGGTGGTGCTACTCTTGCTTGATATTCCACCACGTCTTTAATGAGAGGAAAGATGTTCACATCGCTGCTTTGCGCCATCATGAAAACGTTGCTCAGCATTAGTCCAATCAATGTGGCCATTTTATCCTGTGTGTAAGAGATCCTCTAAGTTATATAACAGGCATTATTGCCCCTTGCTCTAATAAAGCTACAATATACATGTTATTTGTTACAGTATCAGACATATAATTCGGTACAAAAAAACTTGCCTTTCTTACAGTGCCTCTGATGACTGTGCGACACTCTTTCTGGATATAGGTAATTATTTGGGCAGTACTAGTGCAATCACATAGCAAACGCCCGTTTAGTAATTTCGGGGTCCAATAGATTTCATATTTTAGCATCTAGAAAGATGAAACATAAAGATGTATGTTAAAAGAACTAATGTGTTCCCTTCACGTGACTTTCTCTACATGTCTATAACAAAGTATTGTTTAAAAGCTTATTCTACTAACTACTCCATGCTAATCAAGACAAACATTAGCAGAAATGGTATTATTACTTGCTTCCATTTAAGTGGAATGGAAATAAAGGAATACAAATGATAGTCAAATATTTTGAAATCTGGATGCTATGTGAATAAAATACATTTCTTTGCATGGCCAAATTTTACAAATTCCTGTATAGAAACAGTTTAAGTATTTAAAAACTGAAGACAATATTAAGGAAATCTCGGAAGTGGTGAACTCCACAAAACATGTATATGACATAAATTGTGTGTTTTAATGAAATCTTACATTTTTGTGTAGTAAGTTTTTGTATATCTCTTACGGTCTCCATCGCTTAACAGTTATCCAAAAATCACCCAGAAGGCACAGGTCTTCAGAGGCTATTCCTAGACAATTCCAGATACACATTTTATTTGCCATGTAAATATCTTTAATATACGGGATTTTAATCAAAATCGTTCGAGACTTTTTTGAGAAAATAAAAAAAATCGAATTTTTTTCCATGTAAAGGGTGTTTTGCGGCGCAGGATTTTCCTGAAAATCTTTGAGTCGCATCTATAAAGACACCAAACTTAAATACCAAGGTATTTTCGTTTTTAAGTTATCGTGTTCACAGACACACGGATCTTTTTCTAAAAATGTTTTTTTTTGTATATCGGTATAGAATGCAATACCTTCTGTACCTATGTACTATGTTTAAGTAGAGAGAATAAAAAAGTTAAATCATAAATTTGGCACGTAGCAATATTAGATGGGGTATAAATATTTATTCGGGCAAATTATACCTAGACATAGATTTGCGATCACGTAGTTAAGAGTTTGGTAATTAAATTAATCGTTCTTGCACGAGGAGGTTGAAGTAATTACCTATGTGAAAATTTAATTCACAAATATCTGATGCTATAGATATTCCGTTTATTTATACAAAGTTACATAAAGCACACAAATCGTTTTGAAAAAAATCTGATGTGCTCCTTTCATGTTACCTTTTCTACCTGTTCTGCAAACAAACTATTCTTATAAAAAATTATTCTGTCATCTACCTACATAATTCTCTTCAATATAACTATTACCAGAAATGTTCTTATTAATAAACTTAGTTGCTTGTAAGTAGAAGAGAAATAAGGGAATGCTAGGTTAAAGCGATAGTCAAATCTTTTAACAGTTAAGTTGGTTACTATGTAATTGAAATTTGATTTTTTTGAGTGGTCTAGAGTTGATAAATTACCATACGAGAAAGTTTAAGTGTTTTAAAATTAAGACCAATAACAAGCAATATCTCGGAATTGGTTAACTCAAAAATAAATAAATAAATAAATAAAAAACAGAAAAAAAATATATGATGTAAATTGTGTGTTTTAGTCAGATGTGCATTTTTCGGTAGTAAGTTTTTGTCTATCTCCTACGGTTACCAGTTATACAAAAGTCATTTGAATGAAGAGGACTTCAGAGGCTATTCCCAGAGAATTCAAGATATACATTTTATTTGTCATAAGTATCTTTTTTGATAAAATCCAAATTTTCGAAACATTTTCCATGTAAAAGTATAGTTGTGTTCGGGGCTCGTGATCCCTGCAAGATGAGGTGTGGGGAAAGGGGAAAGCGAAATCTGGTTACCTGGTGAGCTGTTATGCAGATATGTGTATTAGGGCCGGTTGTACGAACTCGGAATAAATCCTGGAATAGTTATTCTTGGAATACACTATTCATGGTATAAATATGGTGACGAGTTGTATGATGCAATTTTATTCCTTAGATATCTATTCGACTGTTTGTAGATTTAAAACTAATGTTGGCTATGCTGCGAGTCATTTGTGGCCAACTTGATACGTAATTACTGCTTTGTTTTGCTGAAAACTTAATTGTTTTCACAATCAGCTGTTCCTAAACTTTGTATTATTTCTTATTTTAACTACTTACGGTACTATGAAATCATTATGAATGTTCATAAGCGTGTTCGGATGTAGAATTGCTATACATTTTACAAAACATAAACACATATGTATACTGTGACTTCTTGCGATAGGTTAGGAGTATGGGAATATAACCTTACCGTATGAGCAAAGTTGTATCTTGTACTTATATATGACATCTTTCCGTTTCGGTGATCAAAACGTACTTAGCCTCATTTCTGTATTTTATTTATTAAAATACTTAGTAAGTGAATTTTGAAAATTACATTTTAGTGTTGCCAATGCCACTATCAACTTAAGATATGTATAACTGAATCGTTGCACCAAGATAAATAGAAAACAATTTGCTATATAAGTATTATTAACCAACAGAAATATTAGTAGTTATGTTGAATAGTACATTAAACCGTTCCCATTACAGTTCGCACTTTGCTGATGGCAATATTTAATACAACAGCTAGAAATTGTCAACCAAACCAATAAAACCGAGAACATTATATTTTAGGGAAAGTATTCTCTATTCAATCAAAATTGTCTCTAATGTGTTAAACCTACAGCATATAATACGAAAAATTATGAATTTATTGTAAAATAATATATTTAGATTTACGAGCCTCTGATGGCGTCTTTTAATCTCGGCATCTCCTCCCTACATCACAAAGCTTGTAGTGTTATAGTTTTTAAACTTGCACATAACTTCCAAAATCTGATTATAGTACAGAATGTCGCTAACATTAATACTTGTTTTTATTCAAATCTGGACATCTATTACCAACACGTGCTTCACCTGGTCATGGTATAGATGGAGTACAGCAGGGTACTCCATCTATACCATCCCCGTTCAACTCCATTGACCGAATTGGACTCGTATACGTTTCCGCTGGCTGCCGAGTGAGAATAGTTGGAGGCGCTAGTGTGCCTGAGAGAACGTCCCATAATTACCCGCGCGTATTCTCATCATTCTTCGTCATTGTTTCCTGTTATTCTATGGATGCTGCGCCATACTTGAAATTATATGTGATATACAATTTCATTGTTGAACTGCTTTATTATTAAAATAAGAACTAAAGCTTTCCTGGCGACGTGTTAATTCAAAATCTTCTCGGGCTTCAAAATCTAAAATGCTTTATTATTCTTGACATTTCTGTTAATTTCTAATTCTTTTTTATTAGATTTCAATTTTATTTATATAATTGTAGTGGTTTTAAGTTCTCCAAAGCTCAGAAACTACAAGAACGATCGCAAAAATGGTAATTAATGAAGAATGCAACTATCTATCACAAAATGGCGAGAAAGATCTTGTAAGCGCCAAAGAAATAAGTGAATATTATGAAGATTAGCCCTAAGCTAAGTGACTACACATATAATCTTACATTAATTGCACATTAATACATATTTGAAAACAAAAGTGACAGTGCAAGTACATATTGTAAAGTAAAGGTACATGTGCATATATCCACACAAATCACGATTACTGTCAATATCTAAACATGTCAAAGCTCACGGGAAACCGTATTTATATTAAAAGTATAAGCCGCCATGTGTTCATTCAGTATAGATTGGATTTTACACTACCTGCTTTGTTTACCATTATGTATAAGCTACATCAAAATTGAGTACCTTTGCTGCTGTTATAACAATGTAAATAAAGTCAGACAATTTAAGTATTTATAAGCTGAATTATCTTTTGAGTACAGTTCAACAATCAATATCATTACATATTTAAAATGTTGCACGCATTAATTAATGGCAAAAGATGCTGAAAGTGGTATATCAAATGAACAAACATAACCTATATCACTGCCTTCCTTTATACTGCAAACTGCTTAAAATAAGAACGTACTCTTAAAGTAATGGGCAAAAAATTAAGACTGAAATCAAGAGCCTGGGAAAAGAGAGTTTGTTAATATAATATTTTTCATGCAAACCGAATTTAAATGCCACAGCATCTGGTAAACTAAATATTTTCTCAAGCGCAGATGGTTGAGAAAAAAGAATTGTATATTTTTATAATACAACTATAAACCTTGTAATATAATAATGCCTATATTTAAAACACGCTTTTAAATTCCTAATTCATGATGATGATGCTGATGGGATGGCATTGCCTAAATCCTTTCTGCTATGTACATTACTCTATTTCCATTTGACAAGCTTGCATCTGCTTTGTGGAGGTAAGAATTACCCCGGAAGCCATGGATGCCTACATTCTAATTATTAATATTTGAAAAGTTTATTCTTGTTTTCACATTCTAAAATAGAATTTGTCACAAATTTTCTAAAGTATGTCTGCCAGTCATATTCTAGCAGTCTGGTTGTTAGTGTTTACACTGACAATAACAGCAACAACAGCTATTGTTGTTGTTATTATTATTATTATTATTATTATTATATGTACTAATCAATGTATTATACTTGTTTCAGATATAGAACTGGCTATGAGGTTCCAGAAAATACCACATGGTGAACTGCTAGAAGACAGAAGATACACATAAGTTACTTTTTTTGAAGATTAGTATGGTCTTAGAAGTGGCTAGAGGTTGTTAAAAACAATACTCTTTGTTATCAGGAGGACTTTATTAGAGCATGGTACAAGTGAAATGCTTAAGTAGTACCATACTACCTTGTAAAACAGTAATGAAAATTGAAATTAATTTAGTCGTTTTTATGCCTTACATGAAAATTAATAATTCTTAGTAAATTATTGACTGTAATAAAACCAACATGATAAATGTTTCATATTCGTATAGTTTTAATATCCAGGTGTGTTTATTCTGTTAGGAAGAAACCGAATACCACCTAATTAAAAACCTTTACATGTTGCATATAAAATATTGAATTATGATCCTTTTTATTTATTTATTTAAGGGGAGTTGGTCGTTATCAGTGTCAAAAAATGAAAAAAAATTTTATTTGTTTATATGAAAGAGCATACTTTCCTGAACATTTTGATATATGATATGTATGTGTTGCATTATTATTAAGCACTTTTAAATGCCTGGATTTAAATCGCTACGTGCGTTCCATGTTTGAATGCCACGCCCACTCCAGCTCAAGATATGTTTCCGTATGGGTAAGAGGCTTTTTATTTGTATGTTTTGTTGCTGGGAAGCTTATTCTTTTGCTGTTGGCAGCACTGAACTAATATCATACCATGTGTGTTTTGTTGCTGTGATCTTTTGCTGGTGGCAGCACTGAACTATGATCTCTTTTCTTGTATGTAAGCAAGGGAAATCTGTCTACTAGCTGGTGCAGAAAAGGAATTTTGTATAACAGTGTTAGTTTTGGAGGTCTTTGAGTATATTTTCAAATTTAAATATGGGAAGAAATACCTCATTCAATCGTAAACGTAAATTTAGAGGTAACCAACACAAGAAGCTGAACAACATTACAGTAAAAGGTGGCACATCTTCACCTAACCTCCAATCCCCTGCAAGTTCAAGTGCCTCAAGAAAGAAGCTGTCTGATTTATTCAATGTTAGTGATGATGTTAATGATATGCCAGCTTCAAGTGCTACAAATAGTGTAAATATAATTATTGACTTGTCCATATTATCTTTATTTATAAACAAAAGTGTTTCTTGTTCAAGTTGTAATGCTGTAAATAGTGTACAAATAACTGAGGAACAGCGAAGCAGAAGAGGTTTGTCAACTAAACTAAAGTTAGAATGTAAATATTGTAACCACAGCAATTATACAATGACATCACCAGTAAATACAAGAAAAGTCTCCTCTGTAAATCTTAGATTTGCTTATGCCATGAGGTGTATTGGAAAAGGTAAACTGGCAGCTCGTACCTTTTGTGCTCTTATGGACCTACCACCACCTGCCAGTAAATTTGATGTGTATAACAAAGCTATATATGACAGTGTAAAAGAGGTTGCTGAGGGTTCAATGTGGAATGCTGCTAAAGAAGTCAAGGAATTAGAAGGTAGTCCTGACACAACAATTGTCATAGATGGATCATGGCAGAAGAGAGGTTTCTCATCACTGCATGGTGTTGTGACTGGAACCTCGCTGCTCACAGGAAAAGTGCTAGATGTAGCAACATATAGCAAGTACTGTGCAGGATGCACTAGGAATAATGACCATGCCTGCCTCAAAAATTTTGATGGCTACAGTGGAGGGATGGAGGTTGCAGGTGCAGTTGAAATTTGCTCAAGATCTGAGCTTACCAGAGGCCTGCGCTATGTGCAATATTTGGGTGATGGTGATTCCAAGGGGTATCATGCAGTGTCTAAGGCAAAGCCCTATGGTAGTGAAGTGGAAGTTACCAAAATTGAATGTGTAGGCCATGTTCAAAAGAGAATGGGTCGATTTCTACTGGAATTATGCAAATCTTTGAAAGGGCAGAAATTAGATGATGGTAAGCCAATTGGTGGACGAGGTCGGCTTACCAAATCAGAAATTGATCAGTTACAAAACTACTATGGAATGGCAATTAGAAATAATTGCAATAATCTAAAAGAAATGCAGAAAGCTGTATGGGCTTCTTTTTTTCACAAATGCTCTACTGATGAGAACCCTTCCCATGGTCTCTGTCCACCAGGAGTTGAATCATGGTGTGGTTATCAGCGATCACTTATAACTGGAGCTGAATATGTACATAAACATTCCTTGCCAAATGCTGTGATTGAAAAAATCAAGCCCATTTACAGGAAGCTTTCAGATGAAGAACTACTAAGAAAATGTCTACATGGCAAGACTCAAAACCAGAACGAGTCTTTCAACAGCTGCATCTGGCAAAGGATACCAAAAAATGTATTTGTTGGAGCAAAAACAATTAAAATTGGTGTTTTCGACTCAGTAATATGTTTTAATGATGGGTGCTACAAGAGAATCCATGTAATGAAAGCAATGGACATTGAACCAGGAGAAAACATGAAGAAAGCACTGCGAGCATTAGACCTGGACCGTGTTGCTAAGGCTGATAAAGCTATGGAGGAGATGTCCAAAGAAGCCAGAGTGAAGAAGAGAGGGCTAAAAAGGAAGAGAGAAGATAAGGAAGCCCAGGAGGGAGACAGTTACAGTCCTGGAGCATTCTAAAATTAAAAAAGTAAGGTTAGAGAATGTATGCTATTTTCTTTTTGCTCTCCTGAAAAATCACATTTTTTACACTTCTTGTACCATTTCCTCTCAAACCATTCAAGCTAACAGCCTGAAACTTTCAGGATTACTGTATGAATGTATGATAAAACTCCCTTGCCAGTATTATAGAATTACTTAGGAATTTGAGGAAATTGCTGTATTTTTCATGGTAAAAATAAATTGGTTTTTTTTAGTAATAAAGTTTTTATGCAACTTTACCCAGTAATACTGAATATATTTCAATAATTGTGGTAGGGTAGGTTTAGGTATCCCTTTTTAGTAAATTCCCAAAGTTTCACAGAAATCTAAGCAATAAAACTGGAATAAAGGGTACATATATCAAGATAAACAATGACAAAACTAAAATATCTATTGCATCTTTAAAAGTCATTTTATAGCAAATAGTGAGTAATACAACAGCCCCTATAGGCTTATTTTAAACTCAAGAATTTACTAACACAGCACAAAAAATTTGAAAAAGATCTGACTGATAACATCTGATTTATGGCTTCTTGAACATATACAATTTTCCCTAACTTTTAGAATGCGATAACAACCAACTCCCCTTAAAGATTATATGATTACTTTTTCAAGCTCTGTGTGCTGTATGCCATTAATCTGATGCATAATTTTCATTATGAAAAATGAATGCTAAGTTTACCACATAAGTTTTTCTCTGCAATGGTTCTTTGGAGCCTTATCACAATGCAATGTTCATTTTGCGTTTAATCAAAATAGAACTGATAGCGTGAACCTTTATGTGGTTTAATTTTTTTTCCCATACATTTGCAATTTTGGTTGCAGCATCAAAGGTTTTCAGAAAATATTGACATTAGCACTTAATGTTTAATACAATCAAGAAAAATTATTGACTAATATTTAATTTTTTCTGCAGAAAAACGAATAGTTCAGAATAACTAGTACTTCATAATATGCATTTTCATAAATGTTTATTTTCTACCTTCATGCATTTCCTTCTCACACTACTCCATATTCTTGTATTTTTCCTGTAGTTATTTAGTTATTACTTGTATGAGGTGTGGTACTTCATACTCTTTTTAACTTTGGTTGTGAGTATCTCTTTGTTATTTTAACACACTAATCACCGCAGCATAAAATATATTTTTGTGCCTCCTTAGCTTGTTATAGGTTTAGTTCAGCCTATTCACTGACCCAATTATTTGCCTCACCAGTTCATACTCTTCTGAGGAATGCTTAGACATTTCAAAGATGAGATATATTTTTTCTAGAACTTCACACTTCAATACTGAAAATAATTACTACAGATGCAACAGAAGAAGTAATAAAATTTTCCCTGAATGTTAATATTTCAGTTCACAATTCATGTATTTGCACGTAACATGTCTATTAATGTGCTAAGAGTGTTAATAAATATATTTGTAATTGTAGCTACATTATTGCAAACATTCTAGTAAAATAAATACCGATTTATGGTTTACAAATTTACAGTGGTTTTACTTTGTATTTAGCAAAAATTGCTAATGATTGATTAAAATTTCAGACCATAATCATCTCAACGTTAATATGAAAATTTTATATTGAAGCTAAGAATTGACACCCTACATAAACAAAGTTTTTCCGAATTAAATTTAGAGACACTTTAAATTTCCCAATCCAAATGATAAATGCTAGTGTATGATTCATAACAGTCACTATTTAAATGTATTTATTAATATAAGAATATCTGCAGATGTAAACCACAAGTGGTTGTATTGATTTTATTTTGCATTTTGCTTTTAAACTACTGTTCGTTTGATGTTATTTGTGCTGTGAGCAGGTAATTTATATTCCTTTCTTGTTATATTTTGCATGATATCTGCAATTTCTAAAGTTTTTTTCTTTCTGTAGCCCCATTTAACGTCTATGGTGATATCGGGGGTTTAACTTATGAAACAACTCGTTGATTGTAAGTTCATTAACGTTGGATTTTTTAAACATCTTATTTTCTTCCAAAAAATAAAAAAACACACACATACCTTCTAAATCTGGGGATAGGGAATGATTTCGGTTAATGAAAAATTGCCCGCCTCAGCCGGGAATCGAACCTGGAACTTCTGCGTGAGGAGTCAGCTCGCTGACCACTCGACATTGGGGACAGACAATTCCTAAAGTTGTATAATTTTCCCTTGGTTTTTGTCATGCATAGCTTTAAAGTAATATTGTATAGTTCTGTCAAACTAGAAATTCACTTGATGAAATCATTAGCAGAAGTAGATTGAAGTAGTTAGCACCACAGATTTCTGAGCATTGTCCATAAAATACCCCAGGACGATTAAATCAAGCAAAAAGGCAACCGGAAAACAAACCAAGAATTCTCAAGTAACGGCATATAAAGTTTTTCTCGAGGTTGCAGTCAGAACAGAAGCTTTAGAGCGGTACATAGATTTCTTGAGAAAAAGCTAGAACCGCTCGAAAGATTTCTGATCTGGCTGTAAACTCGAGAAAACTGGCCGAAATCCTGGAGTGGATGGCTAGGTGAGTGGGCGGGGTAGGATGCTACTTTTGTGATTGAGCTACCGTAGTCGGTCAAGTTTCTATGTCCTGCCGTGTGGGAACAGTTGGAGTCGCGTCGATTGCCGGAAGTGGATAGCGAGTCCAAATTTTTAATATTGAGTTAACCATCTATTCGTTTTTAGTTATCTATTATCTACACCATGACCAAGTGAAGCACTTGTTGGAAATAGATGTCCAGATTTTAATAAAATTGACAGCTTCACTGTATGTAGTGGATTTTTTAACATTTTAAAATTAATACTTGTGGTTATCTTACGTTTTGAAGCATATTGCCGTAGAAGTAACCTATCCTTTGTATTTCGTCAATAAAGCGTAACCTCACTCTTTACAACGCTATGCATTGTGCTGGTGAATTGCTGCACTACACTATTTTATATTTATCTTGGGTTGGATTAAATTTAATTGTTTCCATAAAATAGAGGTATTTTGATGATAATATTGTAGGTAGATTTTTTTTTATAAATGAAACTTTATTTTAACTATCTTCTTGTCATATTTATCTTATAACCATCAAGTTGTCTGTGTGATATCATTTCTCAACTTTAATTTCATTATAGCCGTGTTCATTTATCAGACTATCTCTACAAAATATTGTATTTAGGTATAATATGTCCTTAAAACATATTATAAAGAAATGAATCGTTTATATCGGTCAAATATGGATCAAAATTGTGCCGAGTACCCAAGCGGCCATTTTCGTTTTTATACTCTATTCTCGGAATATCGGCTTATCCCCGCAAGGACTCACGGAATAAGTTATTCCATGTTTATTCCCTTTATAGTCTCTATTCCGTTGTCGTACAACACAATTTTGCACATAACCATGGAATAACGACTAACAGAGGCTTATTCCAAGTTCGTACAACTGGCCCTTAATCTAGCATATCCTACTTAGCATAGTAAGGTGCAGAAGTAGTTCAATGCTGTAAGATGTTCTAATCTTTTCACTATGTCTCAAGTTAAGAAATGTAAGGTAGTGCATTCAGAAGAGCGTGAAATTATAAGTAGCGTTATAGATAAATGTGATGAAGAAGCTCTGAATAAACAGTATTTATATCCAGTGCCACAAGCTCACAACCAGCTGCATATTATACTGGCGTTTCCGTGCCAACGATAAAGAACATTTGTAAGGAGAAGAAAGACCTGCGGTCAAGAGGAGAAAATAGTGTATTGAGCACTTCTGGAAAAAGAAGAAAAACAAGACCTGAACATACTGTTGCCCAAATCAATGACTTTAATGCCACTGTTTTACGAAGAATTCTACGGTTAACTCGTTTTATATTTATTTGTTTATATATTTAAATAAAGGTATATGTCATAAAGTGTGTATTTTAATGAAATGTACATGTTTTGTGCACTGAGTTTCTGTGTTTCTCTTACTTACAAAAGGTATCTAGAATGAAGAGGCTAATCCCAGAAAATTCAAAATATACATTACGTTTGCCAGAAAATCTTGAACATGTGGTATTTTAATAAAAACCGATATAGCTAGTTTTGATAAAATCAAAATTTTCGAAAAAATGTCACATGTACGTGGGGGGATTCTGTTGAAAATATTTTTGGGGAATTCGTGGAAGATTTTGAACTTAAATACCAAGTTCGGGACTTAATGAGCGTTCCTTTTTGAGCTTTGCCGCCCACAGATAGACAGACAAACATACAGACACACGTGTTATTCTTCAATACCGTTTTTATCTGCGTGTGTCACCTTTACTTATGTGTTGTGTACGCGTTCCGTTCACGGTTCACGAGTTGGGAACACAACTATAATTTGGGATGAGAAGATTTTCTTGAAAATATTCGTGTCGCAGCCTTGAAAGGAGTTGTCCAGTTTGGTTTTTAACCAACTTTTCGGTTTTGAGTTATCGTGCACACATATACGTACATTGTTGGATTCTAGAACGTGTACTTCCAGTAAAATCTGGGTATCAACTTTTTGGGTGGAATGCAATAGCTTCTCTACCTATGTAACTTGCACTAAGAAGAGAAAGTAAAAATCCCATGCGTTACATTCAATGACCTTCTCTTAACTATTCTGCAACAAACTATTCCTTCAAAAACTTATTTTTATGATTAAAATATAAGGTTATTTTAGAGATAATAAAGATAAATGATAAATAAAATTAAAAAGCTTTTATTCTAATCAAAACAAACATTAATAGAAATGGTTTTACTACATACTTTTTGTAGGTACAGAACTACGGCAATACAATACTAAACTGATCGTAAACTCTCTACGAGCTGATTGGTATGTGTTGAATCGAAATTCCGTTCCCTTTCTATAACCAGGACGATAAAAGAAGAAACATTGAAATTGAAATTAGGTTTTATTTAAAGAAGTTCTTTAATTGCTGTAATCTTCAGCGTCCCAATCTTATCTGAGTGTGAAAGACTGCAAAGTTTTGTTCAGAGGTCTACTATAAGTTTTCAGATTATTTTACGTTCCGTATTTCTACTGCACGGAACCACCGGCTTTACTTTCCTTCCGGAGATAGCCACGATAAAGATTTTTACGGCCAAAAATTCCATCGCCCCTGCCGGGTTTGAACCCACGACCTTGGAAAGTTAGCTAGTGTATTATCCCTAAACCACGGAAGATGTCTAAAGAAAAACGAATGAAGCCTTTTCATTTGAGAAAAGTATAAGTATTGGTAATTTTAAGCCAAAAAAAGAAAAAAAGAATATTTCGAAAATGGATAACTAAAAAATAAATATAAAAAAGTATTTAGCATTAATTGTGTGTTTAACAGGTCATATTTTTGTGTTTTAGAATTTTTTCTATCTCTTACATTTATTAGTTAGGCAAAAGTTATCCGGAATGAAGAGGACTTCAGAGAGATGCCCAGAAAATTCCAAATATGGATTTTATTTGTGAGGTAAACAGCTTTACTAAACGGTGCTTTAATAAAAATGTAAGCGCCATTTTGAGAAAATCGAAAATTCGTAAATTCTCCCATATAAAGGAATTTTGAGGGTGGAGGATTTTCCTGAAAATCTTCGTGTTGGTATTTAACTGACTTTCCGTTTTTGAGTTATACTGTTCTCAAACCAAAGACACATATTCACACACATGCACATATTTTTTTCTAAACATCTTATTTATTCCATTCACATGACTTTCTCAACCTGTTCTACTAACAAACTTCTTACAATAGATTATTCTTCTCTCTCTCCATGCTAATCGAGATTAAGATTAGCAGAATTGTTTTATTACTTATAAGAAGGGAACTAAGGAAAGACACTACACTAAATGTTTTAAAAGCTGTCGCTATGCGATTTTCATTAAAATTATTCACTTCTTTGCATAACCAGGAATAACACAAAAGACAACAAATCTTCAATCAGGTCCGCCTCGGAAGTGTGGGGGTAGCGTGTCTGCTTCACATTCAAAAGGTCGCGAGTTGGAATCTCGCCTACGGCGAGTTATCCAAATAAGTTTTTTTCGGGGTTTTCCTTTATCCTGAGAAGACGAATGTTGAGTAACTTTAAGCTCCATGTATCCGAGAACATTTGAGCGTTATTTCATCGATTTCATCCGTTGTCCGATGTGACCAACCAGATTAAAGGGCCTTAAACTAGATAAAAGAAAACAAACATAAAAAAAAAACTCAAAAATAAACTACACCATTTCCATATTATCTGAAATAGTCAACATTATCCTTTTGAGGAAAGCATGTGTTGTAAAATTGAAACCATAACAAGAAATATCTCGGAAACGATTAGTACCACAACAAAAATGTAATGCACATAAATTGTGTGTTTTGAAGATGTGCATTTTTTGTGCAGTAAGTTCTTTTTTTCTATTTATTATGGTTTACCAATTATGCAAAAGTCATTCAGAATGAAGTGGACTTCAGAGGCTATTCCAAAGAAATTCAAGATATATGTTTTATATGCCATATAAATTATTTGATAATTTAATCAAAATCTTTACGATTATTTTTGAGAAAATTAAACTTTTCGAAAATTGTTTCATGTAAAGATTAGTTTGGCGTGGGAGATTTACTTGAGAATCTTTGTGTCGTATCCTTAATTACTTGTACCAAGTTTAGTATTTAGCAGTCTTTTCGTTATACTGTCCAGACACACACACACACATACACTGACAGTTTCTGAAAATGCTATTTTTGGATCAGGAGGTCTATTTTCGATGAAACGTCGGCTTCGAAATTTTGGATGACAGTACCTTCGCTACCTCTATATACATTGTACATACGTGCTAGGGAAAATGAAAATCTGGCGTGTTACATTCACATGGCCTTCTTTACCCTTCTGCAACAAATTGTTCTTAATATTCTTCTTTCTACTGATTGCTAACCGAGGTAAATAATAGCGGAATCATTTTATTGTTGATTACCGTTCACTTGAACAACAATTTGTGGTATTTTTACGACTAAAGAAAGGAAAAAGAACAGTGCAGATTATGATAGCTATAAGTAAGGACAACTCGTCCAAAAGAACTTATCGCAATTATATAGGACAATTTGTTCCAGACAACAAATCGCGCTAGTAAAATGGCTAGTCTAAAATAGCACTTACCTCCATGTTACTTCTGAAGCACCTCAAGTCCAGAAACATTTGCTTTGCACTTCCGCAAACATTATTAATGCTGATGTTCGTACCGAAGGAACATTGGTCAGTCTTTAGTAGGTTGGTAGTAAGTGACGAACTATTATATTCCGACGTTCATCACTACTTTTATGCAAATTATATTTTCCTGGCTAATGAGCGGGTTGCGACATTAAACATTTATCTTAGCTGTTTGTTTAAACGTTTATTGCGTGCCCCATAACACTTCACTTTTATCCAGTCTTCTTATCGAAGGAATGAATCTACTATTACGTTAACGCTCGATATGCTTACTGTTAGCCAAATCTTATATTTATCTCGGGCAATTTATCATACAACATTCACATTCTGTTCCGTCCTTCTACGTGCAATGTTTTACTGGTTCTGATAGTTCGAGATATATAATGTTTCTTCCTCATCCACTTTTCTTAAGAGGACTGTTGATGATTGCTTATTTGAGCAAGCATCTTCCAATATAGACAAGGAAAAGAGTTCCCACGTGTTTCAATGGTATTTTTTTTATTATTATTATTATTATTATTATTATTATTATTATTCCTGGACTTTGGTTAGAGTCGTACTTTGTGATAATAAGATTATACTTAAACAATTTTATTAGCCTTCCTCCTACATAACATTTTGAAAATTAGCGTCTCCTCTACTTGCATATAAGTAAAGGATCTATCGTATTCCACCCAAAAATTCGATACAAAGATTTCACTGGAAATATGTATTTTGAGACAGACAAAAGATAACAAGCAATTATTTTAGAAAAAATATCATTTCTTTATTTGTGTGTGTGAGTGTGTGTGTGTGTGTGTGTGTGTGTGTGTGTGTGTGTGTGTGTGGGTCAGAAGCGAAAAGTTGGCTAAATGTCAAGCTTGATATTTAAGTGCAGCATCTTCCAAGAAAATCCCCACACCACAAACTATCGTTTACTTGGAAAAAGCTTCTGAAAATGTTGATTTTCTCAAAAATGACGCTAAGATGATTGTCCATATCATTTGCTAAAGATATTCTCAGGAAAAATGAAATGCATTAAATGCATTTTATGGGAATAGTCTCTGAAGTGCTCTTGCGTAAGAGGTAGATAACATCTTACTAATCTTACTACACAGAAAATATAGATCTTGTTAAAGCGTACAATTTGTGCCGAATAAATGCTTTCTGTGGAGTTCATTTCCGAGATATTCCTTATTATTGGTTTGAATTTTCCACTACTTGAACTTTTCTCAATTGGAAAGTTGTCATTTGCTTCTTTTTCCCCCTTCTGGACATGGCCACCAGTTTTAATATATTTACTAAGCCGTTTGTATTTCTGAATTCACGTCGCATCTACAAGGAAATATGTAACAAAACAATTGCTGCAAATGTTTATGTCGATCAATTAGCCAGAGGAATAAGCTAGTCCACCTCTGTAGTGTGGTAGTAGCTATCCTGCGTCACATTCTAGAAGTCCCGAGTTGATTCCGTGGTTTTCCCTTATCTAAGAAGACAAATATTGAACAACCATAAGCTCCGTGTCTCTGAACTTATTTGAGCATCATACCTTCGACCTCATTACCGTTTGTTATGGCCTGCATGATGTAGGTGATGATAATTATGATGATGATAATAATAATAATAATAATAATAATAAACTGTAAAAGAACTTTGTTGAAGAATGGGTCAGGTAAGCCATGTGAATATTACGCATCCATTTTCTATATTTGTAATGACTTAGAAAAGAAACGTAGGAGTGGCATATGGTTAAATTGTTCTAAAATAATATTTTTACTTTCTCTACACGCATTAAGCATATATAGTAGGTAGAGAAGGTATTGTATACCACCCAAAATTCGATGTCTAGATTCTATGTTTTGAGGCCCCCTGAATAAAAAGCATTTTTAGAAAAAGGTCCGTGCGCACGTGTCTGTGTCTGTCTACAGCATAGCTCAAAAACGAAAAGACCGTTAAAATGGGTATTTAAGTTTAGAATCTTCCAAGGATGCTACACGAAGATTTTCAAGAAAATCCTCAACCACAAATTATCCTTTGCATGGAAATTTTTTAAATTTTTTCCCTTCAAAAATGGCTATAGCGGTTTTTATTAAAATATCGTATATTAAAGATACATACATGGCAAATAAAATGCATATTGTGAGTTTTCTGGGAATAGCCTCTGAACACTTCTTCATTCTGAATGACTTTTGCACAACTGGTAAACCGTAGTAGACAAAAAACTTACTACACAAACAATGTAAATCATTAAAACTCAAAAGTATGTCATATACATCCGAGATATTCCTTGATATTGATTTCAGATTAAGCTACTTAAACTTTTCACAAACGAGAGGTCATCATTCGTATCATGCCTCTTATGTTTTACTCCTGGCCGAGCTTAGCGAACCGAATTCCAATCATTTCACATAACGACCGGTTTTTAAAAATATTTACAATCGCATTAGCGTGTATTATTTTATTTTCCTTCTACTTAGAACAAATACAATTTCTATTAATATTTATCTTGATTATCTCGATGAGATAAAGGAATAATCTTTTTTAGCAATAGTTTGTAGAGAAAATCATGTCAATGGAACACATCAGATGTTTTCAAGTAACCATGTATTTAGCATCTACCATAATAGAACCTTTGCTTTCTTTTTGTTTTGTTTGTTTCTATTTTCAAATACACATTGTTCAGTCACTTCTGCGTGATTATAAACATGAGCATGCCTCAGAAAGGAAAGATAGGAATCAAGCCAAGGTGAATCATTTATAAGAGAGCCGTGTTAATTACTGATCAATAACAAGCGTTAAAAGTGCTAGTGTCACCATTCCACTTTTATAAACACCTCTAGAATGTCCGTATCTGTTTCACAGCATTTTAGATGCTGCTGGAAGACTCAGAATGCATATAAAGAAAATCGCTTTCCAGATGTACCTCAATTATATTACTGCTGCTTTATTGTCCACTCTTGTGGGATATTATTCTCCTCGCAGAGGCCATGTTCTGAAACCAATCAGCAACAAGACATGTTGGAAGAATAAACCGAAAATTCTAGCGTCTTCCTTCGCTTTGCTACATGATGACAGTGGCAGCAAACACAAGACTCAAGAGTTATGTCTTTCTCCGTCTGGCTGTCAATTTGCACTGCATTTACTACAACTACTCTACAGGTGGTGATGCGTGTTTATGTTGTGAATCGACCAAGGAAGGCATTCTCATTAAATAAAGTGGCGTTTTATTTATGGACGCTATTTAACTGCTGTGGTTCTCAGCGTTCCATTCTATACTGGGCGTGAATGACCGCTTAATTTTGCTCAGAGGCCTATCAGGCTTGAGGTTCTTTTAAATCTACGACACGGGACCAACAGCTTTACTTCCCTTCCGAAGGAAGTCATGATAAGGAGTTTTTCGGATGTAAAAAATCGTATTAACTCTGCATTATGTCCTTTTACTTTCTCTACTAATTACCTAAAATAAGCAGCGGAAGTATTCCATCCCAAAAAAAAAAAAAAAAAAAAAAAAAAAACTATATGTAGATTTCACTTGGAAGATACGTTTTGAGGTCCGGTTAATAGAACCGCAGCTTCCAAGGAGGCGAATTGAAGATTTTTAAGAAAATTCTCCCACCCAAAACTTTTGTTTACATGGTACCTTTTCCGGAAACTTTTATTCTCATGAATGACTACAGCCTTAGATTAAAAAGAATCGTATTTAAAATATTTGCATGAAAAATAAAAAAGGTATAAGTTGAAGTTTTTGGGAATAGCTTATTAAATCTTCATTCGAAAAAAATTTGTACAATGCTTTATAACTGGTAAACCATAAGAAATAGATAGAGATTTACTATGCAGAACGTGTAGATCCCTTTAAACATACACTTTATTTCAATTACCTACTTTTTTTCACGACCGGGGCTAAATAGTGGTTTCTTGGTCAGCAAAACACGGAAGAGAAATATCACAGATATAATGTACTACTTTTCTCAGTAAAGTACAGAAACATTGACTAATAACGACAACTAAAACATATGAATTTCTCACTTATTACTGCGAAGATGAAATATGTAATAGTTGTTTTTTATATCTAACTAATTCCTCTTCAACAGTGCAATATGTTTTCTATATCTGCTATTATCAGTGTTATTATTTACCGCTTAACAACATTTTAACAAGATTACGGTAACCACATTATAGAAGATCTATATTATTTGTTCTTTTCGTGCAATACACCAACAAGACCTTTTCTGAATACATTTGTAGCTCTTCAGCAAACACCACTCTCAGTTTAAAAACAAGATTTTTTTTGCTGTTTTCATTTTCCAGCGTCATATCAACACAGCTGGAGTGCTGGAACTTCATCCCATAATTGTCCTTTGACATGCCAGTAATTCTACTGACGTGGGGTGTTGCTTTTAAGCACACTTGAAAACAAACTTCTAGGCCGGAATTAAACCTGCGAACTTGGGATCAGAGACCAGCGCCTAAGCATCTGAGCCATCAGACCAAATTTTCTTGAGAGAACGTTGCGCTCATTCTTTTTCTCTTTTTTCCTAATCTTACATTCAATTAAATACAGTTTTCTTGACTATTTTATCAAGTTCCTTTCTTTTTCCTATAATTTGGCAGTTACCTACTAGCAAACCATGTTTGTTTTTATCACACAAGCCGTGTATAGGACAGAAATTGGATCGGTAGAGTCAGACTGAAAAATTCAATGCCATAGTAGGGGTTTGCCCCTCGGATTTCTCGGTCAAAAGCAGTATTCGGAAAGCTGGAGAAGCTGTTGGCAGAATAGGAAAATCGTTTGCTCAACTACCCAGCGTATCCGTTTATTTAATTTTCTGGTAGTACTATAAACCAATGAGTTCATGCCACTCGTGAACCACATTCAACTTCTGAAACATTTCTCCAAAGCTGTGTTTCTGAAAGGACCTAGCGTTGCTGCAATAGTGAATTACTGAAGGGGTTGATGGAGGAATACCCTAATTTTTCAATGCTGCTATTGTTTTGAAATGTAAACAGTGAGAGGGAATCATTTACAGTGCATGCAAACTTTTTATCAGACAGGTGAATAAATGTACGCCAACAAAATATAAAACAATATTGTGTTCATAGTTGGGTCACATTTTCTTATACTTACCTTTCCTTTTTATGATCTCTTTCTATTAGTAGTATTTATTCTATTCCTTGTATATTTTATTTTTATGAGTATAGTTTCTTTTACCATAAGATAATTGTAACTAAGATATTTTCAATAGGAAACAATGCGTATTGAGCTTGAGTTGCCATATCGCACCACTCTGATTATTTTATTTTATGGCTTTCAGTATTTTATTCCACTGTTTTTGTTCATTTTATTTCCCCATTTATCATGGGGTCTATTAGTGTAAAATGTATATATGCTATGGCTCAATCAGTTGTCCTTGAGTAATTGAGAGACATGCCAATTGGAAAGGGGTGGATAAACGAAAGGTATCCGGCCCCCTGGGGAAAGCACGAATAAGTTAAACATATCTCCTACTGTGTAAAAGTGAAAATGTACTCTATTTGAATGTTAAATGTATGGTGTCGTTTCACGATCATTTTAATAGCATTCTCAATGCAACATGCAGCCCTGTAGCTATGCTCACATAAGTATGTTATTCTTAAATGGAGGTTATTGCGATTGTATGGAAATTCCTGATAATTATGATAATACATTCCGTCATTGTCCTCTGTTCATTGTGTACTTCAGTTTTTTATTGTTGTTTGGCGTATTTAGATGTAATACTGTTCCTTTACGCGAGTTTCCGTGTTAATTAGGCAAATAATGGGTTTTTATAAAAGATGTCCTCCGTTCTCTTGTTCAATGTACACCTTTCTTTCTGCGACTCCATGCAAGCATTTTGCAGATAATATCTCGGACTATTAGTAATTTCTTGAGAGGCAGTTGCTGTCGGGGCATTGGATCTGTCAGGAAAACTTGTTCGCTTAAAGAACCATAAGTCGGTCGGCATGAATCTGGAGATCGTGGCGGCCACTTTGTTGGAACTTTACTAATGAAACATCATTCTTCCCTTAAATTGTTATCTGTTGTAAATTCCCTCAGACCTTAAGAAAAACCATTCTTGCTTTCATAAAAGCTTTGAATCAGCTATATTGTATCATTTAGTGATAGAGCCATGATCTGAAGCTTACAAATTCTTGTACCAGCAGGAATAAAATTACTAATACTTTATTCAACAAAACTATACCCAAGGTAATGGAGAAGTTGAAAAAAAAATCTGATGAGTTCCATTCACATGACTTTCTTTACCTCTCTCCAACAAACTATTGTTAAAAAGCTTATGTTTCTATTTACTTCATGATAATCGAGAAAAAATTGGCACAATTGTCTTATTACTTGCTTCCTTATAAGTAGAAGCGAAATAAGGGAGTAGTAGATTAAAGTAATAGTTAAAAGCTGGTTGCTATGTGACTGAAGTTCTTTTGTTTGTGTGGACAGGAGTTGACCAATTTCCGTATGACAAAAGTGTTTTTCAAAGGTGAAACCAAAAAACAAGGAATACCGAAAAAATATCGACTCCACGAAAAAAATGTATATAACATAAATTGTGTGTTTTAATGTGCTCTACAGTTTTTGTGTGCTAAGTTTTTGTCTATCTCTTACGGAGTAATGCAAAATCCCGCAAAATTCATTCAGAATAAAGTAGTCTTTAGAGGTTATTCCCAGAAAATTCAAGATATACATTTTATTTGTCAGGTAAATATCTGTAATATACGATATTTTAATCAAAATCGTTAGAACCATTTTTAAAAAAATCAAACTTTTCGAAAACATTCCATATAAAGGGTAGTTGGGGGGCGGGGGTAGTTTTTTGAAAATCTTCGTGTCGCATCCTTGGAAGATAAGAAATTTAAATACCATGTTTGATATTTAACGGTCTTTTCATTTTTGAGCTATGCTGTCCACAGACACATACACACAGGCAGACACACACACACACACACACACACACACACACACACACAGAGACCTTTTTGTAAAAATGATTTTTACTTTCTCTACACGTACTATGTACATAGTGTTTAGAGAAGGTATTGTATGCCACCCAAAAATGTTATACCGAGATTTCACCGGAAATACACGTTTTGGGTCCCCCTGAATCTAAAAAAAAGCAAGGCTGATTAATCAGGTACAGGGCTAATAAATTCATTACAAATTCGTCTGTACCCTTTAACGTCACCGTTTGGGCAATATACATTACTGCTGCTAGCTTCTCTAGCCGAATTAATTCTATGTTCTGGTGTTGATTGGCTAAGGAAAATATGGCTACAAAGAGAAATTGGCAAATAAGTTCTTCATCCACCTGAACTTGCTAGGGAAACTAGCTCTGAACGGGTTAAGGTTGGAATCTCACGTAGGGCAGGGGGCAACACACCTGCTTTGCGGGTTTTGGCAGCTGTAAGATTTTGTGGGTTGGAAAGCAGGATGGAAAGGGCAATAATATGAACATACTTGAACTGTAGGAGGAACGCATACATTGGTTGAATTCAGCATATGAGGTTTATATGTTAAACCACATATGCTGAATTTCAATCAGTAGATGCGTAATTTAAAAAGATATCTGCCTAGAGGCCTAACCAGGGAGGATTTAGAGATAAGAAGCTAACAAAATCTAAAGTAGTAGTAGTAAAATCTAACTTTAGTTAATTAAAGTATGAAAAGGTTTATTATAAAACTAAAAATAACCCAACGAAATTTTACAGAGTACAATTGATAATATATTGGGTCTAATTATTTGCAGAATAACATCTCTGAAATTGATGAACATATTTAAGACCTACTGCAGTTTTATAGCTACATTGGTTCCAGAAATAGCCTAGTTAAGCTCTGAAATTGGAACCTAAGACTTGTGTATCTAAGTATACCGTGGCATTGAGGTATAAAGCTATATTTATTTTTATTATTATTGTTGTTGTTGCTATTATTATTTTAAGGCATGACTCTATAAACAAGGAATAAAGGGTTTGAAAGGTATAAATAAGCCGGGATATAAAATATCGTAAGTAGAAAAATATGTATTAAATTTTACTGAAGCAAGTTCAATTTGTAGATCTGATGAATAAGCTGGGAGGGCGATGATGGAGCACCACAATCCCTTTATATACCAGGAGTTGATACATAATCGTATTAGAATTGCAGGCGTCGAGCAACACACACCAGCTCTTTCATTAATATATTCAAAAGGTGGCCATGTTCATTTGGTGCCTTCTGATAGGTATTTTTTGAATGATCCCTCCAGCACTAAAAAAGTAATCAGCTTTGTCTTGAAGCGCGACCTCTCACTTCTAGCCTTGTTGAATTTCACCTATTTGACACTCCGGTGGCCACCACCAACAATCAAAACACCAGTCGATGATCTCTTGTCAAAAGTAGGCAAAATGTATGAATGTTTCGAGGGTATACCGCCATGAACCTAATTGGCTGTAGCATGACTTTCGCGTTATCTGAAATGTCACGGAAGTGCACACTCTTTTCCGATGAAGTACTATTTTCATACACCTGGTGCAGTGTATGGTTTGTCCTGACATTTTACCAAGTTTGAAGCCGTATGTTACTCAACAGCATCACTGCACTGCAATTTACTTTTACAACGTGCACAAACAAAAACTGCTCGTCTAAACAACCGCACAAGATTTCAGACTTTACTGACCTAACCCTCAAAAGTAAAATCAATTACACAGAACGGCAGCTTCTCTTCATGATGCTTATTGTGCACGGACTGCATTCCGGCAAATGTTTATCGCAATATCAAGTAATTACCGGTAGATCATTCGTCCCTCATCTAGGCGACCCGGTTCGATACCAGGGGACTGCATGTAGAAGTTTTGATTGGTAAAGCGGCTTCTGGACGTTTTTTTTTTTTTTTTTTCCCTGAGTTCTCAAGGTTTTCCCGCCATTCATTCTATCAAACGCTCCAACTTCACATTGCCTGTCACCCATTTTACCTCACTTCATACTATCCACTTCCTCACGCTCACGCTTGGCTTGGGGCTTGGACCCTCGTTCCGGGTTCTTTATTTTATGATTAAAATGTCGTTAGCTCCTCGTCAGGCTTCTGAACCTAGGCACCTATTTGTAAGTTCTAGGGGGTGTAAGTGCTCAACGGGGAGGGTAAACCGACTAAATTAGAAATATAAGCTTTTGTAAGAATATTTTGTAGATGCTCATACAAAGAAACGATAGTGGGCAGAAACGTTATTAGTATATCGTGCATAACGCACATTAGTCGCCCTCTGTGGTGTAATGGTTACCATGCTAACTTCATATACCCGGCGGAGGGCGATGGATTTTTTCGGGTGTAAAAATCCTTCTTAGCATGGGTTCCTTGGTCCCGTGTCGTGGATTTACGGCACGTGAAAGAACCTCAAGCCTGATAGAGAGGCCTCTAAGCAGAATTACGCGGTATTTCACGCCCAATTTAGGATGGGACGCTAGGAACCATAGCATTAAAGAGCGTCCATAAATAACACACCATTTACATTTTTATAGCGCAACGTTTTTTAAAAATCAGATTAACATTTTGGCCTGCTAAAATCTTAATGCCTGAAACGATATGCGAAAGTTTGTTTTGATTAATAAATAGGTGGAGGAATAAACTTTTGTTAGAATAATTTGTAGAGCAGTGAGTAGAGAAATTAATGTAACTGCAAACATCAGACCGATATTATTGTTCTCCCCTTCTACGCTTGGTAAGGTAATTGTTTACCTAAGAAAATAATTTGTGAATAATCTGCTAGTTATACTTACTTAATATCTTCAGATATAGAGATACATTTTATTTAGTTTCTTATTTACTTTTACTCGTGGAATCCATTACAACCAACACTTACTTTCATGTTTGTTTTACTGAGCACTTTCAGAATTAATTCGACCCTACACTTTTAATTGCTTCGTCGTACTCCTTTACACGCAACAATTAAAAGTGTTTGCATTGTCTGCATACCTCGTATTTCAGTCGTCTCTCCTCCACATGCGCAGATACTAGTGCATGATTATACCGCTTATCTCTGCTTGTTTTTGGTCTTATATTTTATTTAAAGGCCGTTGCTTGCAATCGGTGTTTGTTTTCTTTCTTTCATTCAGTTTCATCTGACAGTATTTTCCATGCGTCTCTATTAAATTAATCAGTAGTATTTATTTTAATCTTTTATTGTATCTTATTCAGCTTGCCATTTTCGTTTCTTTTTCCTGCATCATAGTTCTTGTATGTCCTTGTGCCAGTGACGTACCATACACTTAAATTTTGGTATCGAACTTGATACATTAAAATCAACATTTTTTTCTTTTAATGTACTAATCAACCTCCAGTGAATAATTGCTTACTATATAGGCATATTATAAGCTGGCGCATCTGCGGGAGAATTGAGAATAAAATAGGTTCCTGCGTAACGCCAACCTTCACATACAGGGGCGATTTATTATCTGCCCCATGCTGTTACAAATGTATTTATTTGCTTCACAATTAGTTACAAAAATGTCTTCTATTCAATCCAATGCAACAATTTATTCGACGCTTCGATGGTGGAGAGCTGACGACTATCTCACACCATTGTTCTCATGCTATTTCGCTAACACTCCAGCAGAAGACTGACACCTTACTTGGCTTGCAACTCTTTCTTATATAGCCATGAATGACGTTATAGAAGTTTCTGGAAGCTGGCGGAACAGCCGAAGATTCTGGCGTGTGCCGGATACGTCGATGTTTCGCATCCCAAGGCCTACAGCTTTGCCACCGCGATTGCAAAGGCGAATCTCAGGTCTGGTTGACCCGATGAGCACCATCGTAGCGGGCTAGAAGATCTAAGTGTTCTATGAGTTTCTTCGCTTCGGGTACGGTCGACTACATCGTTGACTCGTTGACCCTCTCCACTATACTCATCTTGCCATACCTGTAATCATTATTGGAACTTGGACCTACACCCCTTGTTCCGAGTACGGTGATACACCACACCTAAACTTCCTAACGGGAACCTTCCCTGTTGGCTTATCGATGGTAACAAATCTCCACCTTGTTGCCCGTATTCTGGGCGTGTTGACAAATCGCACTGTTCACGAAGTCCTTCAACAGTGGATTTACTAGACGCATCCATACGATGCGTCTAGTAAATCTTAGCATGACCTCTTTCAGGGTCATTCTGAGAACTTCAAAATATCCATTGGAACTTCTGAACACCAGCTCGTCTTCGCCGAGTTGTAGGACCCCCCTGCTGATGTCAACTATCGCATCGTGGCTCCTGAAAAAAAATAGAAATGGAGCTTTATTTTTGGACGCTCTTTAACTACTGTGATTCTCAGCGTCCCATTCTATATGTGCATCCAATCTCAATACATTTTCGGCCACCTTCGCGACCAACACCCACAGATTTGTGGCGCTCCATCCAGGATCGAATCCAGCTAGACCTCCTTCTCCACTGACAAGGTTTCGCCAGATTACGTTATTATCTCATAGGGACGATTCAGGTCTCTTGTCGCAAGCCCTACACCTCGTCTGGACGGATTACGGTCACATCTCACTGGTATCCTTTAATATTGGACACACTTTCCTCATATCCAGCCGTCCACGAATGAGGCTATCTTCCATCCTTCTGCTAAAGGTTACAGCCTCAAGCGAGGAGACAGCGATATGTTTCCGGTGTGTCCCTTACCATTTCGATCTAATTAGTGTCCCGCCAGCTTTTCATTAGGTACCCTGGTCGGCTACATCCCAAACACATACTATGTGATGCTCGGCTTCTTCGTTATGTACCTTTTTTCACCAAGTGCCCGAGTCGGGCACATCCCCGGTGCATACCCTATAAGGACGTTGTCGTTGTCCTTGTGCTGATCCCTTTTCTGCGTAGCACCGAGTACTCCTTAGGCCCATGCTTGCCTGTCTCTGCGCAGGCGCCCCCTGATCGTCGTCTTGGTGTAGATAGTCCCATGCTAGGTATCCCGGTTGACCACTTCCCCAACACAACTTATTGAAAATCTTCGCCACCGTCCCTGGGCTGAGTCTTAGTCTCTTCTGTAGTACCCAGTACTCCCAATCCTCAGGGTGGGGGCCTGCTTTAACATTGGCCGCCTCCATTCTCAATGCGCCCGTTAGCACCTTTGGACAGTCTTATAGTCGCCGAACACCAGGCGGTCATACCTCAGAGTCATGCAACCTGTCGATGAAGGAGTAGGCAGCTTCCTGGGGCACATAACTAGGTGGTGGTTTCACCAGGGTTTTGTTCACAAGCTCTTATCGTCAGCGAACTTCTGTATTGTATCTCCTGGCTGCTGCAGCCATACGATGGTTCCCGATGGTTCTCAAATTTTATGATAACACTGTTGGGAAAGTGACTGTTTAAAAGAAGGTACAAATATTAGTGCACTGCATTGAGATCAATGAAACATAATTTGCATTGGGCTTTTAAAAGGAGGAAAAAGGGAATTTGACAGTTTATTTATTCAAAGAAAATGCAATAACTTATATAATGTTAGTTCAGCTTTCGTCCTTTTGAATTACACATGGACATAGGTATATCATGCAAGATCAGCTGGAAAGCTCATCGAAAGAAATTAATATTTTGTGAACAAATATTGGGTGATGAACATAAACTCATGGAAGGAAAATACACAAGGTCTCTGTTTGATGACATAAAATATTTATAAAAATTAAAAAATGACATAGTAATTAAAAAAAGATGGTCTAAAAGAATGTATTCAATTTCTTAAAATAGTTTACAGAAAGTTATAAATGTATATGTGTAAGTTGGTGGGGAAAACAGGTATAGCAATAGTGATATAATATTTTTCTATGTTCCTTTTGACTTTCTCTAGCACATATGTACAATGTACATAGTACATATGGTTTTAGGGTCCCCTATATCCGAAGAAGAGGATTTTTAAAAAAAGGGTTGTGTGTGTGTGCACATGTGCGTGCGTGTGGGGGTGTGTTGTGCGTGCAGGCGTGCGTGCGCGTGCACGTGTATGTGTGTAAACACCATAACTCAAAAATGAAAAATCGGTCAAGTACCAAACTTGGTACTTAAGTTTAATATCTTTCAGGGGCCACAAGGAAGTTTTGTTGAAAATTCTTCCATCCCAAACTACCTTTTACATGGAAAAACCATTGATTTTCCCAAAAATGGCTCCATCGGTTTTGATTAAAATACCATAAATTAAAAATATTTACATGAAAATAAAATGTATATCTTGAATTTTCTGGGAATAGCCTTTGAAGAAATCATTCTGGATGACTTTTGCATAACTGCTAAACTGTAAGACATAGAAAAAAAACTTACTACACAAAAAATATAAATCTGGCTAAAACAGAATTTATGTCAAATAAATTTTTTTTTTCATGGCATTGAACATTTCCAAGATACTCCTTGTTATTGGTTTCAGTTTTAAAATACTTTAACTTTTCTCATATGGGAATTTTTTAACTCCTTGCCATGCAAAGAAATGAATTTCAATTTCATAGCAACAGCTTTTAAAAGATTTGATTATCACTTTGGCCTAGTGTATTCTCTTATCTATTTTCCTTCTACTTATAAGGAAGCTAGTTAATGCGACCATTTCTGCTATCTTTTGTTTATCTTGATTAGCACAAAGCAGAGAGAAGGATCAGCTTTTGTAAGAATAATCTGTTGCAGAATAGCTGGATAAAGTTTGTTGTTTATAAGCATATCTATGAAACTATAGCGTTAATCTTTAGAGTTTTCAAATTATAACCATTTTGTTGTGAATGAAGAGTACTTCAGAGTCTATTGCATACGTCATTTAAGAACAATGGCAACCTGACATGTGCATTCAAAAAAAAAAAAAAAAATACTCTCATTCTAATTACTTTCTCTATGCTTACTATGTGCATAATGTATCGAGAAGGTATTGTATTCTATATGTCAAGATTTCACTGGAAATGTATGGTTTCAGGTCTTCTGAGTCCAAAAAGCATTTTTAGAAAACATTTTGTGTGTGTGTGTGTGTGTGTGTGTTTATCGGAATCTGTGGATAGAATAGCTCAAAAACTAAAATACCATTAAATACCAAACTTAGTATTGAAGTATAGTATCTTCCAAGAATGTGACTCCAAGATTAAAAGAATATACCCCCAGCCCAAACTACCCTATAGACTTCATAGAAACAGTTTTTAAAATTTTGTTTTTCTCAAAAATGGCTTTTAATTAAATGTTTTTTATTAAAAGCTATTTACATCACAAATCTGAAGACCTATTTGTTCCTGGATGAATTTTGCTGAATTGTGCATAACTGTTAAACCGTAAGAGATGGAAAAAATCTTACTACTCAAAATATGCAGATTTCATTAAAACAAATTTATACCATACCTATATGTATTTTTGTTGTAGAGTTGACCATTTCCAAGATATTATTAGTTTCAATTTTAAACTACGGATCTTCTCAAACACATTTGTTGCCTCTCTGTTTTGTTTTTCTGGAAATGTAAAGCAAACCAAACCTCAAATGTTCACACATCAACCGCCTTTTGAAAGATTTGAGTTTCACTTTTGCCTAGTATATATTTTTATTTCCCTTCTGCTTAGTAGGAAGCAAGTAATAAGACACTTTCTGCTAATGTTTATCTTGATTAGATAATGCAGATACAGGAATAATCTTTTGTAGAAATACCATGTATATAGAACAGATAGAGAAAGTCCTGTGAATGGAAAATTTAGATTTTTTCCCCTGACAATAGTTACCATTCCACCTACAAGCAACCCTTTCCAGACTGAGCATTATAGAGAATCTAATTTTATCCCCAAGAATGTGAATAAAGTATGTACAAAGTTACTTTGTTTTCTATGTTGAATACTTACTAAAATTTGTTAAATTTGTGAAGTAAAAATTATCCCTCCTCACCTATGCAAAATATAAAAAATTATACAAATGTTTACATACTGAATATAAAAGCAAAATGATGACCAAATAAACAATACGACAAAATAATGAATGCAAAATAAAAAATCTGATGCATTCCATTCACATGATTTTCTCTACATCTCTTTAATAAATTATTGTTAATAAGCTATCTACTTCATGCTAATTGAGATAAACATCAGCAGAAATGCTTTTATTACCTAGTTCCTTATAAGAAGAAGGCAAATAAGGGAATACACCAGCCTAAATGATTTTAAAATGTGGTTGCTATGGGATTGAAATCCATTTCTCCGCATGGCCATGAGTTGACAAGTTCCTATACAAGAAAAGTATAAGTATTTTAAAGCTGAAACCAATAACAAGGAATATCTCCAAAATGGTCAACTCCATGAAAAAATGTATATAACATACACTATGTTAAGGAGATCTTCATTTTTAATGTAGTAAGTTTTTATCTATCTCTTACAGTTTATGAGTTTTGCAAAATTCAGAAAAAATTCATCAATATTAGAGGTCTTCAGAGGCTATTTCTGGAAAATTGAAGATTTACATGTTATTTGTCATGTAAATATCTCAAATATCTCATATAAGAGATTTTAATCAAAATCGTTGGAGCCATTTTTGAGAAAACCAAAATTTTTGAATTTTTTCCATGTAAGGAGTAGTTGGGGGTTGGTTGATTTTATTGAAAATCTTTGTGTCGAATCCTTGGAAGATTCTAAAATTAAATGTTTTCGTTTGTTCTTAAAAGTTTGAATTTTGGGCAAAATTCTTTTTTTTTGGGAGGAAGGGCCTTTGTTTAATTTTACTCAATTCACCCCTTACATACCCATCCAATTCATCCCTCACATACCAATCTAATTCACCCATTTTTGTTTCACACGCACACAAGCATGCTCACCCACGCACGCACACATACACTTTTTCTAATAAAATGGTTTTTTTTTGGATTCAGGAGGTCCCAAAAAATGTATTTCTGGTGAAATTTTGGTATCAAATTTGTATAAAAAATTTGTATTTGTATCTTCTCTATACACTATGTACATAGTAGGTGTAGAGAAAGTAAAAATAATGTGTCAAGAGACCTAATACCTATATATGCATTTTCATAATGTGGGACCCACGAAAAGGATTTATGCACACGTTAACAAGCCTATGATGCAAAAATTAAACAATGACATGTCATTCAAATTCCAGATGTGCATATAAGATCTTGGTCTTCTTTCTGCTCACAATTAACTTGTCAATTGACATTCTACAGAAAATGCAAATAATTAAGCTTGCACACAGAAGTACTTAAAGTACTTCGGGCCTAGGGCATTCTTCCCTGATAATAAGTTTCACCAAGTATATAATCCGAGAGTAAAGTGGATGGGAAAAGGTTCTTAAATGTTACCTCTAAGAGAAACAGCATTTCTTTTGAAATAATTATGCTGCTCAACATCCTAAAAGCCAATAGACATTTGTCTGAGCTTCTCTTCAGCAATGCTTTGCGGCTTAGGGACCAATAGGTTTATAACAGATCAGTAAGTAACTACAAAGTTAATTAAGATTCTCAAAGTTTATTAGAACAATATATTCAAATTAAAAAAAAATAGGCAACAAGTACTAAATAAATACCATAAAGGAAGAATAAGCAGTGGGCCGCAATATCTTTCAAAATACACACTAGTGGCATGTAAATTTTAATTGTTTAGGGTAAAAATATGTACCAGCATGTCTATGTCATATTCTTTGAGTAGCTGTAAATTATCCTTTATCACTCTTAAAAAATGCATGTCTTAAATCTCTTGTAGCACTTAAAGTTTACCTCCCATACTCCTAATCCAGTAGTTAGACATTACTAATATAATGCAGTTTTCGATCACTTTGATTTGCTGTATGTGTCCACAATGCACATGAAATAATATTGCTTTGAAAATGCTGACAAAATATGTTTTAATAGTTGATAATTAGTGAGGAATTAGTGTGTTTGCTGCAATGTGTTTGTATTCCGCACACTCGGCTTCATGCTCAGCTAAGCCACAGGCAGGCAGTCAATGGCAGCTTTTCAACTCGGAGTGGCTCACCTTTAGTTCTCTAGCCACATTGGTCACTACTGACTAGCTATCAGGCAAGGAATCTAGTGAAATAGCTCTGCAGTAACCTGTGAGGCTCACATTTGGGTGCTCCTGGGTTCAATTGGATAATGTTGCCTAGTTCATTCAGTGTATTTATGTCACCAATAACAAAGAAAATATGCTAATTTAGATTATGCCCCACTCATTAAATCGAAAGAATTATCTTAGTTGTTCTCAAGGTTCGATAAACAAGGTTGAGGGATGTGGGATTTCCCCCTTTCATTATAAATAATTTTCCTGTCTTGTTAAAAAAATTCCTTCCCTGCAGGAAAGTAATTCTTTTTTCTTTCTTTTTATTATAATCAGTTATACTCTCTTTAAAAATACAGGAAGACATAGAACGCTTTTGATGCTAATACCAGTAGCACTAGTGATTCACTAATACTAGTAAGCTAAACAATGAAAGTTTTTGGTTTGATTAGCTGGGTTGGTATTCAGATCCATAATTCCAGCAGCTTATGCCAGCAATGGTGATTATAGCTTGCAGAATTCAGTTCAGGTTTTTCTTTTCGTTTCTTTCTTTCCCAACAATGAGGTTAGCATGGATTATAGATTTGTAACAAGAAAGTTAAAGTTACAGAAAGAAATCTCAATGATGTATGTCAGTTCGAATCTCAGGCTCAACTTAAACTAATAATAATATTCAGTTAAAAACAGCAGCAATGGAAGTGCTCTGTTATTGAAAGTTATTGCATGACAGCACAAGGCCACACACTGCTAGAGTCACATTAGATACCATCAAAGACCTGAAGTTTGTTTGCTCCAACTCCCATATTCTCCAGATCTGGCACCTTCAGATTATCACATTTTTAACTCACTGAAAGAAGCTCTCAGTGGCTAAGGTTCGCAGATGAAGAAGTCTAGGCAGCAAATTCTGCTCACATGGAATTGAGAAGCTTATCCAACACTGGCATAAATGCATGGAACATTGGGGGGGGGGGGGATTTACATTGAAAAATAATAACTGTTGTATTCCATTCTCGTAATAATTTATTTTTAAATATTTCCAGTTATTTATTGAATGACCCCAGTACATTAGAGGGTCATTGAAAAATGATTTTTATTAATGAACATGAATCAATGTACATATGATCTTTCAATATACTCTATCGATATCAATGCACCACTACCACCTTCTTGCATTAGGAACTATTGTTTGAGGACACTATGCACCCTCTTGTGAAAGCTGGAACCTTTTCCCTCACAGTGCATCCTTAATGCTGTCAAATAGAGCATAATCAGATGGAACGAAATGCAGTGAATATGGCAGATGTGGCACAACAGTGAACCCCAACAATGTCAACTTTGCAGTTGTTGCATGCTGGTGTATGGCCATACCTTATCATGCTGGAAGAGCACACCTTCTGACCATTTTTCTTTTAGCGGTCACTGAATCCTGCATCTAAGTCATGTAAGGGTGTTACAGTACATCCTGCTGTTAACAGTTGTTCCTTGTGGAAGCTAGTGCATTAGCAGTATGCCATAAGTGTCCCAAAAGACAGAGATCTACTTACCTGCAGATGGAGCAGCACAAAATTTCTTGAGCTGGGGACTCCCAGGATGCTTCCATTGCATAGATTGATTTTCTTCTCAGGTATATGGAAGTGACACCATGATGACTTGTCACCAGTTTCTCAAAACAATCTGGATCATCATTGTTCATTTCCAATAATTAACAACAGACTTCAACTTTGTTCTCCTTCTGGGCTTGTATCAAGCCCCATGGAACCCAAAGTCTACACACCTTTTTTACATCCAAATCATCATGGATAATGGTGTGCAGGCTGTGCGGCTGAGCCCTGACTGTTATTCCAATTCATCAAAAGTTAAATGCCTATCTGCCATAATCAATTCAGACGCAATGTCAATGTTCCTCAGAGATTGTGATGTTGACAGATGATCTGTACTCACAGTCTTGCTTGCAGATTCCCTTCCACTGGTAAACCCAGCAATCCAGTTGTAAATTGTCTCTTGTGTAGGAGCTTCTTGGTTACAAACTGCAGTTAAACATGTATGAATATCTGCTGTTTTGGCTCCCTCCTTCCACCAAAACCATGCGGTCTACCATATCCATGGCTTTGTCTAGTGCTTCCTTTCATTATACATTGTGTTCACAATTATCATCCAGCATCTGCGTGGTGTGCTAATATCAGGCAGGTTATAGGCTTATGAGAGGATATCTTCATAGATTGAGTGGTACTTTAAAAAGAACGCAACCACAAATAATTTCCAAACTCTCCTCATATTTATCCTATCATAATAACATATTGAGATCTGGCATTTTACTCTTTGTAAACATTTCTTTTGTCATTATTTTTTAAGTAAAAGTAAGGGTGTCTTGTGTTCTCCCTCTTGTATCTTTCTTTTTTGAAAGAAAGAATAATAGCTACTTTGAAAATAGTGCTCTTTTATATTTTATATGTACATTAATTAATATATCTAAAAGAGTATTAGATTTAAATGAGTGCTAACATCATAATTGTGTTTGCAGAGAATAGCAAAGTCAATATTCAAACTAAACACAAATGTTGGAAGCTCACTGTTAAATTTGAATCTTTGATGTTCATTTTTACTTTCTCTATACATACTATGTACATAGTGTAGAGAAGGTGTAGAGAAGGTATTGCACTCCACCAAAAAATTTGATACCAAGCTTTCACCAGAAATATATGTTTTAGGGCCCCCTGTATCCAAAAAAAGTGTTTTCAGAAAAAGGTCCGTGTGAGTGTGTGTGTGTGTGTCCCCGTGTGTCTGTGTGTCCATGTGTCTGTGAACACAATAACTCAAAAACGAAAAGTCGGTAAAATACCAAACTTGGTATTTAAGTTTAGTATCTTCCAGGGATGCGACACGAAGATTTTGAGAAAAATCTCCCCACCACAAACTACCCTTTACATGGAATTTTTTTCGAAAATTTTGATTTTCCAAAAAATGGCTCTAACGATTTTGATTAAAATATCATATATTAAAGATATTTACCTGACAAATAAAATGTATATTTTGAATTTTCTGGGAATAGCCTCTGAAGACTACTTTATTCTGGATGAATTTTGCATAACTACTAAACCGTAAGAGATGGACAAAAACTTAACACACAAAAGATGTAGAGCACATTAAAACACACAATTTATGTTACATACATTTTTTTTCGTGGAGTTGATAATTTTTGAGATATTCCTTTTTCATGGTTTCAGCTTTGAAAAACTTATACTTTTCTCATACAGGAATTTGTCAACTCCTGTCCATGCAAACAAAGGAACATCAGTCACATAGCAACCAGCTTGACTTTCACTTTAAAAGGAACATCAGTCACATAGCAACCAGCTTGGCTTTCACTTTAACCTATGGTACTCCTTTATTTCGCTTCTACTTACAATAAAGCATGATATAAGACTATTTCTGCTAATTTTTCTCGATTACATGAAATAAATCAACAGTAAGCTTATTAACAATAATTGGTTACAGAGATATAGAGAAAGTCATGTGAATGGAACACATCAGATTTTTTTAGATTTATAATACTAGAAATCACTTTTTTTGAGTAGATCATAATATAGTGCCTATACTTAATGATTAATGTGAAATGAGAGAATGAAGCTAATATACCTAGGTTGACATTTAAAGAAATTTATTAACTCTTTCACTTCACACAATGAAAATGGCTTGGATTTGAGTAAATCTTACAGCAATAAAGTAAAATAAAAAAGGACCGTAACATTACAAAACAAATAGTTCACTCTTTTAAACTCACATAACTGGAATATACAGCAAACCATGTCTATAAAACAAATTTTTATATCTCTTTAGGAAATCAGGTAGCTCTTCAATTAATAAATTCTACTTTGACTTTTACAGTCTTGGGTCAGATCACACAGCAGGTTAAAATCAAGTCTTTGTATCCTCACAATCCTCATAATAAGACATCACATGAACATTCATATTAACAAAGATACAAAAAGGAATTTGTATATAATACAAACCAATAAATACCTATAACTATTGAAAACTGAACCCTTATTTCAATTCTGGAAGTCTTAATAACTCCTTATAATATTTTTCTATACCTGCTGAATAACTGTGTATCAATTCCAATTTTAATGCTGAATGACCTGCAACTAACCTTCTTGCTTATTTTCTGCTGTTTATTCTGATGTATCTAATCCAATCTTGAATTGCATATTATATTTTCTTATACATTCACTTGAATACACGCTCCATTTGTGGTCTACATTCCACCTTCAAGTTGAATCCAACATCATGGATTTTTGTTTTTCAGCACTGCTCTCCTGGGGCCCATTTCCAAGAAAACTTCTTCAGAACAGAAGAAGCTGCTATTTAATGAACATTTCTCCTTTGTTATCCATACATTTCCGGAACAGCCTGTTTAAAATAACATAGAAAATTATAATTGGTTTCCACAATTAGACAGAAAATGTTCACCAAATATTAAAGCAGAAATACTAGGGAACAATTAATCTTGACATGTATATTTCAGCACCTTTGTAAAACACAAGCAAATTTGAAAAAAGAAAAGAAAAAAAAAACAAAAAAAGGAAGAAAAACATATTTGACACAAAGTTTGAACACCCAACATCCAAATCAGGTATATGGATATTCTGCCTGGTAGAAAGAGGAATTGTGAAGAATAAAGCAGAAAGTAGTTTGAAATATTAGTTCACTTCAATTAATAATGGTTAGACAAAGCTCTTCGCTAAAGAAAAGGGTGACTTTAAAACTAGATTATATATAAAAATCCTTGTATAGCATTCTATGGCTCAATATAACTACAAAGATTATATTTATTGTGATGCACCTCATATAATTTATTATTATGTTTAAAGGATATTGTAAAAATACTGAAAACACCTCAATCTATACCTTTTAAATTAAAGTCATAAAAAAAAAATTGTTAATAGAAGTAACTTTATTAAGGCTTTTGAATGACAGAGCTTTCTGGGTACACATGACTTGCTAATCTGACTGCAGAATTTATCACCTCCCTCATGCTCCCCAAAAAATTATATGCAGTTACAACCATTTTTAACTATTTTCTTTTTGTTTGTTCCATTTTATAGTAATCTGTGCTGATAGTTTTTAATATTGAAATAAAGAAGCACAATTTTGTATTGTGATAGGAAAGTCAGCCAAATAAGATATTCTCCAAATTTAAATATGCAGAGACATTTTGAAAATCAAAAGATAGATTTCTACTAACTTAATTACACAGTACCAGGAAGTGTAAAGTTTAGAAACAGTGTATATCTGAAATTAACATTAATGATGTCACAAACTTATTGTTAAATATGTTACCGTATTTATACAGAGAATATGCTCCTTTAAATCTAAACAATTTATAATTTATCACCAAAATGTTTCTTTCTATTCTAGAGAAGAAAATAAAATGCTCTATGGTAATGGTTAGAGTGGTTGTATTATTAGCGAGTGTCTGATTTCTGCATATTTAACGCTTTAGATAGATGAAAAAGACACTGAAGAATTTTAAAAACTGAGAGAAACAAACTGATGCATAAACACCACAAGCTGCAAAACAGGTTAATTTAAAGCTAAATTTAATATTTTCCATTTAACCAATTAACAAAAATAATTCTTTACTTTTCTAAAGCTGGTGATCAACATAAATATGAGTCAATGTAGTTTGAAAAATACAATAAATTATATAACAATGGTTATAAAAATAATTTGCAGAAAACAAACTTTATACCAAATAATCTCTCTTAACCCCAGAATGTCCCTAATTTTGCTAATATTATCATTTTTTTCTTTCATACCTTTGCTTCTCACTAACCAAAGGATGATGATGATGATGATGATGATGATGATGATGATGATGATGATGATCAAATACATTAAAAAAAGTCTGATGTGTTCCATTCACATGATTTCTCTACTTCTGTGTAACAAATTATTGTTAATAAGCTTATTCTTCTATTTACTTCATGCTAATTGAGAAAAAAATAGCAGAAATAGTCTTGTTACTTGCTTCCTTGTAAGTAGAAGTGAAATATGGGAGTATCATAGGTTAAAGTGAAGTCAAAAGCTGGTTCTAGGTGACTGAAGTTCCTTTGTTTGTATGGACACGAGTTGACAAATTCCTGTATGAGAAAAGTACAAGTTTTTCAAAGCTGAAACCAAAAACAAGGAATATCTCAAAAACGATCAACTCCTCAAAAAAAGATTATATAACATAAATTGTGTGTTTTAATGTGCTCTACACTTTTTGTGTGGTAAGTTTTTGTCCATTTCTTACGGTTTAGTAGTTATGCAAAATTTTGTAAAATTCATCCAGAATAAAGTAGTGTTCAGAGGCTATTCCCAGAAAATTCAAGATATACATATTATTTGTCAGGTAAATATCTTTGGTATACAATATTTTAATCAAAATCGTTACAGAAAATCAAAATTTTTGAAAAAAGTTCCATGTAAAGGGTAGATGGGGGTGGGGGATTTTCTTAAAAATCTTTGTGTCGCATCCTTGAAAGATACCAAACTTAAATATCAAGGCACACACACTAACACACACACATGGACCTTTTTCCAAAATTGCTTTTTTTGGATTCAGGGGGACCCAAAACATGTATTTCTGGTGAAATCTTGGTATCAAAGTTTTGGGTGCAATATAATACCTTCTCTATACACTATGTACATAGTACGTGTAGAGAAAGTAAAAAAAAGAAAACAATTAACATTTTTGCCCTTTCAATGCAGATTTATGCTAAATCAAAATTATGTAAAATCTGGGTTTTACAGAGAGGTGTGTGTGTTTGTGTGAGTGTGTGCATGTGTGCATGGGAGCATGTGTGTGTGTGTGTGTTTGTGTGTGTGTGTGTGTGTGTGTGTGTGTGTGTGTGTGTCTAAAAAACTATATAGCACTCTGGCATCAGCAAGTTTTCCAAATTGGTTTCATTTAAGGACTACACCTATTTATTACAAACTTTAAATGCCTATTTCCATCATTTGGATACCAGAAGGTTGAAATTAGAGTGCATATTTCTTAAATCATGGGGAAAAAAATTACACATGTGTGGAATTTGTGATTAATTTCTACTTTTCAAAATAAAACAATTGCAGAGATAAGTAAAATTAATAGTGATGCATCATGGTTTCTAGTTGAAATCATTTCTTGAAGATGTTTGTCATGAATGATAAATTAATTAAGACAGAAAAATATGCTTCATATAGAAAAATGTCATAGTATTTGATAGCTTCTGAACTTTACATATGTGATTTACATAATTTTTCCTCTGTTTATTCAAGATAATACATTATAAATGTTCTTATAAACATAGCTTTGGTCCAGTCAGATTATTAAAAATCCATTAAACAAGTTCCATTTGCAAATATGCAAATTTTTCAATAAATGAATGCAATTACTAAAACTAATAAATATACTTGCAGAGATGTAAAATCAGTACTTGTAAATCCTTTGAGGATATTCAAAATGTTAGGTTTGTAACTGCAAATATAGAAAATAATAATTCCATCCACTGATATTTATTTTATTAACAGCTGAATGGTGTTCACATTATAATATGTGTATTAATACTAGAGATAATTATTTTACTGGTATGTATATCAAGATTAGCATACATGATAAATATAGTGCTTTATATAAACCATTTGAAGAATTGCTATAATAAGTTAATCTGAAATTCCTATGACTGTTTCAAATCAGCTTTTTACCTTCATCTTGCATTCAGTTAGGTGTTTTTGGCAGTTGCAGAGGACGCAATGTAGGTGGTATGTGCAAAGCCACATATATTGGTATTTCATGCACAATCTGTTGGAGAAATAAAACTGCAGAATTAGTTACTAATTGCTGTGTAAAGATGTGAAACTTATAGCTATTAACTTAAATACTTTCTATAGTTATAATTATTAGTGTCAAAAAGTTGTTTCCATCAAACTAAAGTGAATCAAATATAAGGTACTTTATTTAATGCCTAACAGGTGCATGGGATTTCGCCTGTGTGCGATTGGGTGTGCCATAGCAGGCTTAGCTCCTACATAAACTCTGTGCATAAAGCATGTATAACACTCTGCATTTACAGTCCGTTCATAAAATATTGGACTGATTATGCGTCTAGCACTAACAGGCATACCAAACTCTTACTTACTGATCATAATGAGAGATTTCATGAATGCAATGTGGATTTTCAGAGGCCCAGTACCATATTATGAGTGTTGATACGACCATTTAGGTGGAACCATGCCTCATCAGAAAAGAACAGAAACTGTGGATCATTTAAACCATCATTCACTAATGAAAGAAACCATTAACTCTATATGCAGAAGACTCTGAAATTCCCACATGTTGGGCTAATTTTGGAATGGACCTTGTTGGTGAGCGTTCAAGATTTGTGCCTGTGTTGCAAACTTTTCCTCTGTTAAAACTGTATGTTTATGCTTACATTCTTTGTTTGCCACAGAACCATTGGTTTTGAATTTCTTTACAACTTGTGAATTGTAAATCTTGAAGGAGGCACTTCATCAGGGAACTTTTGAATATATTCTGTGCGAACACTATTACACAGAATCAATCGCCTGTTCATGGTGGTGGCCAGTACAATACTGCCCAAAGTGCTAGAGTAAATTAATACAGCTGATGTTAGCCTGCGCGCACAAAAGCAGCAAGTAGTGGGGGAATGCAGCAAGGTCTCGGGAGAGGTGAAATGCCATATGCTCCGTTAGATTTTAAATGAAGAACCCTGTATATAGGACCTTTAGATTTATTCAGCCTCTGCCGCCAGTTGTTTGTCTGAGTATGACGTCAATACAGGTAGGGAATTTATCACACACTATCTCGTACAGAGGATTAGTGAACAATGGTTGGAAGGACTGGATGCCAATAGTTTCGAGGTCACCTTAGTAAAATAGGACTTGTAACATACCTTTCCAATATTTACATTTGGAATTTTGCTTATGTCTCATAAACTTGCAATCACAGTATTTATGCTGATAGGTAATATATTCTTCCAGTTCGGAAGCAGCACTCAACCATGCAAATTCTGTGATTGGTGGTTACCTCCATCTTATGTGAAAAGAATGCACAAAATGTCCTGGTGTTTTCACAGTGTTTTTACAGTTCTACACCAACCAGTACAGCAGCTTGTTTATGCAGTTGGCAATGAATATAGCCCAAGGTTCAATTCCACACCTTACTTTTGAGACATGGGACTTGCTGAACTAATAATGGCATCATTCATTTAAACACATTGTTGTTAAAGGCTGAATAAGTCTAAAGACCTACATAAAAATTTAGTTTGTTGGGAACTTATTAAGCTTTGAAAAATCAATATTCCAAGAAAAATGCATTTTAAGAAATGGAATAGTAAACATAATAAGAATAGCAGAAAATGAATAAAAATTAAAGAAATAAATGTATTAGATAACTATAATATAAATAGTTAATGATAAGTTTCTATTGAAGTTTTAAAAATTAAAAGTAAGTGAGAAGTATAATGAAAATGAAATAAGGATACCTATTTAGGATTTCTTCTTTTGGACATTCTGATTTTCATATGAATTATTCAAAGTTAATTTAATGTGTTCAATGTATAATACTTAAGTAGCAATTTATTCATTAACTTAATGATCCCGAAACATATGATAATGCAATAAATGTTTTTCTAGGATGCTGAAGTGAATGCTTCACTACTGGTGGTCGTACAGAAATGCTCCAGGAGCAAGTAATCATAATACATGAATGTTTCAGTGCATTCTTTAAATTTAGTTTGAACAATAGAAGAGTATGCAGTTGTTTAATTTTGCATTTACAAGATTTTGTTTCCCAGAAATTGTCAAAGCCTTACTAAGTAGTGAAGGATCAGACTTTGAATCACTGACAGAGTTCAATGAGCTTTAATTCATATGAAACTCAACTGAGCTCATTTTAAAATTGTCCAATATCACTCAGAGTTATCATCAATAATCACAGCATTCAAAATCTTCCATGATGGATCAGTTTGTGAGGGGATAATGAATTAGTGTATGATGGAGTTAGTTCAGCAAAATTAAATATAGGTCTATCCTCCCAATTTAATCAAATTTAGCATGTTGTGTTTGTTATATAATCATGAATCTCACATTACAATTATAATGAAATGTGTTATCAGTTTTAGCATCAAGTGATTATGACCACACTAACCTCATTTTCTTGAAGTGGCACTGTATAATCTTGTAATGGCTCAAACTGTGACCAAGAGGTTTCAGCATTTTCATCATCACATTCTTCTTCATACCTACACAAAACATATTTTATTTATAATTGTATGCTAGTACCTACTCATGACCTAAACATGAATTTACCTTTAAGAAATCTTATAAGCAAAAGTCCATAGTGTGGGGACAATGGTCATTTAAACATTGACTGAGAAGTAGCAGAACATGAAACTGGATAATGAATGTAAAAGTGGGATTCAAATATTTTATAAACTAATTTAAATGCTTCCTGTGTTGATTCCTATTAATTAATCTGGATATAATAAAGGTAGGTAACATTTGACTGTGGTTTAATCCTACTTATTCTTGCACTGATAACAATAAAATATGAATTACATTTTAACTCAGAAAAACTGAGAGAAATAAGAACATGAAATCATAAATAGATTGATAAAACCAGAGACTGACAATATGGTGGGATTCAAGAAATTGGTAAAAAGTAATCAGAAAAAGGAATCTGCAAACACATTCTATGGGAAACCAGATAACTAAAAGAGTGATGAAAATGTTACAAATGCCTACAAAAATGGGCATTAATCACGACCCCAAAAAAAACAAAGCACTGGGAACTCCTATTTTTTCATTTCACTATAAATCAATATGGGTAGCCAGGAGCAGTGCGGGCTACTTATAAAAGTACAAGAACATATGAACACCCTAACTTTTACACCTTTCAGATTTATTGGTTATTGTTTCTTTGAATACTGTTAAGTACAACATATATGTGCTATTTAAAATCCACAGCATTTGAATCTACATGTTGCTGCTCTAAATTTGGAAAGAACTGGCAACAGTATTATTAGTGCATCTTGACTTGTGCATGGTTTAAGGAGCTTCTGCACATGTGCAATTGGAATATAATTAACCTATAGAACCAAATATTATGCATTGTGCACACATCAAGAAGTGCACTAACAGACACAGCTTTTCTCACAAAAAAAAAAAAAAAAAAACTCGCTTTCGTTACACAAGTTAAGCTTCTTTGTTGTTGTTGTTGTTGTTGTTATTATTATTATTATTATTATTATTATTATTATTATTATTATTATTATTATTATTATTATTATTATTATTATTATTATTATTATTATTATTATTATTATTGTCATCATTGTTGTTGGAAGGCCCTACAGAGTTATCAACTTGATCATATCATAATTATTATGAAGTGATGCTATTTCATATTTTCAGGGCTCTCTGGCTAACATTTTGTAAATACCAAAACATATATTTAAGAGTCATTTAGCTTCATTAACTCATGAACAAGGAGCTCTGTATTTCAAATCCTGTCAGAGCTATCCTCCTTGATGAGGATTTTTCCAGGGTTTCCTCAATCCTCATAACTGGCAATTGCCAGCAAGGCACCTTAAACTTAAGTCTGGAACCGTTTCTTTCAAATTTCCTTTCTCAATTACCTTATTTTCACCTGTTGTACCATATACAGTAAGAATGGACATTAAACACTATTATAAAGTTTGATATGTTACATTCAAATGATTTTCTCTATATATTCAGGAACAAATTATTCTTACAAAAACTTTTTGCTCTATCTACCTAATGCTAATTGAGATAAACTTCCTTTTAGTACACATTACCTTGTAGGTACAACAGAAATTAGGGAATACCTTAAGCTAAAACAATAGTCAAATATTGTCAGAGCTGGTTGCTATCTGGTCACTTTGAAATTCAGATCTTCCTGCATGACCAGGATGGAAAAAAAGAAAAGAAAAAAAAAAAAAACAAGAAATATCTCAGACATGATTAATTCAACAAAAAAAAGTAGGGAAAGAAAAAAAGAGATGTATTTGACATATAGGTATTATGTGTTTTAATGAGGCCTACATTTTTTGTATAGTAAGGTTTTGTCTATGACTTAAATTCCCAGAAAATTCAAGATATACATTTTATTTATGATGCAAATGCATTTGATATGTGGTAGGTATTTTAATCAAAATCGTTACATGCATTTTTCAGAGAAGCAAAAATCCCCCAAAAAAATCTTCCATGTAAAGGGTAGTTTGGGGTGGTGGGCTTACATGAAAATTGTGCTGCACCCTTGAAAAATGCTAAACTTGAATACTAAGTTTGATATTTAATCAACTTTTTGTTTTTGTTATGCTGTTAACACATCACCGTCGCCGTCCTAACACACCATCCACACAAAAAAAATGTAAATGGCGTGTTATTTATGGACGCTCTTTAACTGCTTGGTTCTCAGCGTCCCATTCTATATTGGGCATTAAAGACCGCTTAATTTTGCTCAGAGGCCTCTCTATCAGACTTGAGGTTCTTTTACGTGCCGTAAATCTACAACACGGGACCCACGGCTTTACTTCCCTTCCGAAGGAAGCCATGCTAAGGATTTTTACACCCGAAAAAATCCATCATCCTCCACTGGGTTTGAACCCGCAACCTTGGGTATATGAAGTCAGCATAGTAACCATTACACCACAGAGGGCGACTATCCACACTCACACTGCATGCAAACACACACAATACATTTTACTAAAATGATTATTTTGGATTCAGGGGACCTCAAAACATGTATTTCTGTACAATACAATACCTTCTCTTCTTACTAAGTGCATCGAACTTAGCAGAGAAAATAAAAAGAAGGTATCATTATAACAAGATATGACAATTTGAATATTTCACTTGTTTTATACTGGCTATCTTTAGATATTATTTAGTTGTGTGATATTTTATACCACAAAACTTTTATTACATTTAATTTATTTGCAAGCTGGTTCATAATAAACAAAATAATTACACGTGTTATTAATTTGTTGAGTTGGTTTTTTAACATTACGTCACTTACATTTAACACATATAATTTGACTGTCACTGTTACTAAGTTCCTCCAAACATCAATCAACCATTCAGACCTACAAGTCTTGAGGAATAAACGGATACATACAACCTCATAATAAAAATGTAAGTGACAACAAATTAATAACACATATAATTTGACCGTCACTGTTACTAAATTCCTCCAAACATCAATCAAAATAATTACACCTTTTAATGTTCCAGGACATATACTTCCATATCAAACAAACATTAACCTTCTTTTGTCCATATTCTAAATAACATAAATAACTGAAAACCTTTACAAACAAAACATGTAATATATATGCTCAAAAGCATTTGAATTTCACTTTGGTACTGCTTTCTGTATCCATGAGTACTTAGTTGGAAGGCCCTTTTGATGCAAAACATCATTCAGATGGTTTGGCATATTAGATACTAACTTCTGTATATAGTCAGAATTAATGTTATTCTATTCTTCCTCCAGTGTTCTCTTAGTTCCACAGCTGAGATAATTGGAGAAGTTCTTATTCTGCGGTCTAGTTCGTCCACAAATGTGATTCGAATCCAGTTTGAATTACCTTGGGATAACTGTACAGGTGCCAGGAACGCACTTCATAGGCACTGTGTTTGGAATCATTATCCTAGTAAAACTTGAATGTTTCCAATATCCCTAATTTCTCAGATTTTTTCCTGAAAACTGTGTTTAAGAAAGTGCAAATATTTTATGCTTGTTCAGAGTAACATTAATAAACTGCAATTCTCCAGGTCCACTACTAGATATACACCCCTAAACCATTACACCTCCTCCACCATCCTTCACAGTTGATTGCAAGTTTATTTTTTGTAGCTCTTGATTAGGTCTTCGCCACACCATAGTCCTTCCAACTAACCCAAAAACTTTCTAGAAACTCTCATTAGCAAAAATAACATCATTCCACCAGTTTTTGTTCTTTTGAATGTATTCCTTATCAAATTTTATTCCCTTCCTATTTACTTCACTGATCTGTAATTTCTTCCTGGCTACTCTTCCATTAAAGACTTCTACTTTTAGTGTCGCAATTGTTTGTGAACTGACTTGCCTGTTCCAGTGCTATTCACCTTTGCGGCAATCTGTCAGGCAGTTAATTTTGGATTTATCCTTATTTTTCTAGTTATAGCATGTTCTTCTTTGTTAATGTTTTGGCTGACCAGTTGGTGGTACCAATTCCACTCTGTCTTTATTTTTGTACCTCTTAAGGATGTCACCAACAGTACTCTTGGGAATTTGTAACAGTTTTGCAATTTCTCTTACACCCTTGGTTTGATGAAAATATGCAAGGTTGCCTTATTTCAAATGTAGCGTTACATGCTCTTGGACCCATTTGACTTTTGAGTTATTATTCAACTCAAGCAATACACTGCTCTTCGGTTAAGCAACCTTTTAGAATACTGAATGATTCTTCACCTTTCACATAACTAAGGTAACATAAAATGGAAAGGGGTGAAACTGAATGATTATGAGTGGTGATATCTGTTACTCTGGATGTAAACAAATGTTTTCTTTCCTGTCATACAACACAGGTAAATTATTTTATACTGATAATAAACTAGAAATATGTGCCCATTTACAAAAAATAAATTACTAGAAAATAGTGTTTAGAAGTGAGAGAAAAGGAGCCCAAAGATAGTTAATTCGATAGAACCAAATCATTATGGGAGTCACTGCACCTACTGAAATGAGTTAAGAATCAGTACACAACTGATATACTTTTTTAAAACACAAGAAGTGTAGAATATAATACATTCCTCAGCCACATCAATGCAACAAAAAATCATTTAAAAATGCATTGTGCAAAGCTAACACAAACTACAATAAATCTTCAAAGACATTAAGAGCACAAGGGCCCATTTTTTAAAAATAAATTATTTTTATTATGTATAAAGAAATATAAACACATATTAGTTAACTTACAGTTTACATGCCTACATAGTTTTTATTCCCAAGTAAGACTATATATAGATTAATAAGTTAGTACATATTTAATTATCAATTTATAAGGATCTTCCCTTAAAAATTCCCTAAAGCCTCTAGTTGATTGGGACTTTCTACCACACATGTGCTTATAAACAAACCTTAAATTATATATTTCTTTATGGTAATAAAGAGTAGATTAATGATAGTGTCCAGACATTCCATGAGACGACAATTTTTAAGTTGTGTAGTACAATGACTCTTGTGTTTCTGACAGCATACACTGTAGTCATGAAATAGTTGAAAGACCAGAGTGGGTCACTCTGTGGAGCTCACAGGCTTCCATCATGGTTGCATAGTTAATTGGGTGCCTTTCTAAACATAGCTCAATCAAATATTTTCAGTGCTACTAAAGTAGTAACATGATTGGATGCCCAAAACCATATGCAAGCAGAATGACCTCCATTTTGACCTCCAAAAAGTTACCTAGTTGGTAGATACCTACTGAAGGGGATCTTTCAGAAAAATCAGAAAAGTCCAGCATCAAGAAATACTATTATATTCATAAGTATCTTCTCCTAACATTATATATGTTCATCCAAATTGTGGAAACGTTGTTTCCATGTACAAGAAGTTACCCATAACCTATCCATTATGTTGACAAATGCTAGGAGCCACATGGATCATGAAACAGTACTAAGACAAAGTTTACAGTGATAAATCACTGCAGTGTTCTGATGGAAGAGAATGGTTTGAATAATAATCAGTGAACAATATGCATTGCTGTAACATTTAAGATGGAAATGTAATAATGTGGGCATTTTTTTCACAGAGTTGTATAGCACTGTACAGGGTTTCAAAGCAGAGTTTAAGCTGTAAAAGAGAAATATGTCACAAAAATGCAACTGTAAAGTCAATAGCAAATTTTTCAAATGTTAATGTTTCTGAGACTTCCAGAAGTAAACTATGTATATTGAATTAAAAGAGATAATTCTGTATATTGAAATATTGTTTTTTACTGTTTATATTAAACTGATATGTTCAAGTAAATTCGTAAGTTTCCACGGTCGTTGTCAAATATATTGGTGGCTGCTTCAGGTATTGGCTACGTTGTCTTGTGGCTCATGTTTTTGGCAAGAAGAAGCTCAACATAAGTTGTGCAAAACATCGGCAAAAACATGAGCCATAAGACAACGCGGCCAATACTGGAAGCAGCTACCAATATATGTTATGTTTAAGGTTTTCAGAAGTGAAACTGAATTGAAAGAAACAATGTACCTTTTACTGTATTTTTCACTGTTTACATTAAGACAATAAGACATTACTTTAAACTGTTAGGTTCTCACTTTTATTGTGAATGATAATGTTACATTTTTACCTAATCATGGTGTCAAACAACTCTTGTCACATTCTCATACAAACTATATAAAATAGTGGATTCTCCTCAAATTAATGAACTTTGTACCACTTAAGTATAGAACACTTTCCACTTTTCTGCTAATTGTTTATTTGCTAGTCAGATTTTATGTATTTCATATTTGTGTTTTTCTCTCGTTAGGACTAGGCCTTTATTCCCTTTATTTTCTTATTCATCACTTCTAATATGGCACAATGCAACCAATGAGAACGACTATAACATTTTTCAGATCAAAAATGAGTACCACAGCTAGAAGGGAACATTTATTTTAAACTCTAACAATGATATGATTTTCTCTGTTCTTGGTAGCCTCTCAGTTATCGTTAACTTCATGTGGAATGTTAGTGTGGGTGTCTTGTTGGTTAGGTGCTAACCTTCTTATCCCAAGGTTGCAAATTTAAACCTGGCTCATAACCAATGTATGCCAAAGTGACAGACCCATTTCAGTAGATTTATTGGTATGTAAAAGAACTCCTGTAGGACAAAATTCCAGCATAATGGTGGCGCTGATATGATCCTGGAATTGATAACTTCGTTGACAAACATTTCCCCCCTATATGGAGTGAAATAATTTCTTTCCTTTGATTGTCTGAAGTGACGCACTCGTTAGTGCAATGCTAAATGTCAAAAGTACACAATATGTTGCTGAAGTTTCACAGTACCTTTTCAGCAAATGAATTTAAATATATGAGAGGATTTTGAAGAAACAAAAGTAAGTCATATGTTAACCTTCAGAGTAGCTCACAAGGGTACATCACAGACTGTGCATTGATTGCTTGTGCCCCCTCCTCACCAAGCAAAATGTTAATAAAAAGTTACAGTCTATAACAAAATAAATATAAAATAAAGGTTTAAAAAGAGGACACATCATTAGTAACATAAACATAAACATAAAAAACATTGATTTTTATGTGGTAAGCTCAAAATAGATATTGAAGTCTGTATCCCTAACCTTATATGTGTTTACGACTTATTTGAATCTGCTGAGTGGAGAGGGGTGGATAGGGAATGAGATGCTGTAGTGAGAACAACAGTTAAAACAATGTTATGATTCTGATGGTTTATATGGGTGCTCTGTTTTGATAAGACAAATCGTTTTTTAAAATGTAAGTTAATATACAAGGATTTTTGACTTAGGCATTGTTTAATTCACAACTATAGAAAATTTTCCATAATGATTTCTCTTGTTTAGTGGTTTAAAATGTAATAAATATTATTAGTAATAGTTATAGGATAATTATTATTTTCCCCTTTTATGATATGTTCCTCCAATGTGTTTTACTTCAAAGACTAAATTTCTAAGCTACAGTTTTAAAATATTTTGGGGAGATCCCCCAAACTATCAGACAAGCTTCTTTTTTACAGAAATCCTAGATCTACCCTTGGTAGCACAGTATTATTATTATTGTTATTGTTGTTATTGTTATTGTTGTTGTTGTTATTGTTATTATTATTATTGTTATTATGGCGATTATGATTATGGTTATTATTATTATTATTATTATTATTATTATTATTATTATTATTAAAATGACATGATATTTTATTTATGGATACTCTTTAACTACTGTGGTTCTCAGCATCCCATTCTATACCGGGCGTGAAAGACTGTTTCATTTTACTAAGAGGCTTTTCTATCAGGTTTGAGGTTGTTTTACGTGCCGTAAATCTACAACATGGGACCTATGGCTTCACTTCCCTTCTGAAGGACGCCATGTTAAGGATTTTTATGCCCGAAAAAATCCATCATCCTCCGCCAGGTTTGAACCTGTGACCTTGGGTATATGAAGTTAGCATGGTAACCATTATTAAGGAATCCAACCATTACTACATGTAGGTATCTATTTTTATGAATTTTAATGAAAGTCTAAGTTGTTAGGACATTTTTTGCAAGAAGATCATACATACTTTCTCTCAGTTGGCCTGTTTTAACAGTAAACTCACACTATAAATACCTACCTATAAATAACATTATTTTACGGTGAAAGATTGTTGTTACATTTTTGCATATTCTGTCCTAAAATTTTGCATTTCTCAAGTAGCAAAAAGTAACTAATTTTTAAACCACTTTTCAAAGATAATCAAACTGCTGAGTTTCATACACTCCTGTAGTAGTGTTTTTATGACTGTTCTTAGTGCATACAAAACCACGGAAGTGGTCCATAAGTTTAGGAATGTGTGCATCAACCTGACAGAGGATTCAGTCATACTGTACAATCTCATGTATACTGAAGTGAATAATAGACTAGACATCCCACAGCCCTGGGTAGTAGTTAAGGGATGCCAAACTGTAGCAGATATAACACATTTATATCAATGTCTGTGTAGCTGTACAAATAACCACCCTTCCTCAAGAAATCCATTTGCAGTTGATCATAAGTAGGTACCATATCTACAAAAGTGGGGCAAACTTTCAAAGTGAGTGTACACTTAACTTTAATTATATAAGTTATTTCTCAAGTACATACAGCTCTCAGATAGCAGACAAAGGAGCAAAATTTTATTTTACATTATCTCCTTCATTATAACCATGTAATAGTCAGTATAAATAAGTAAAATCTGAGAAGAACCTATCTAAGTGAAAATTATACAGGTTCATTTAATAAGCTTTGTTAGCTGCTGATAACTAACAGAAAAATACTGTTATTTGCTTACCATTTATGAGCGGGTATCTCCCTAACAGTTGCTTCTGCACAAAATGCAACATGATATGCATGGTGAAATGGTTCAGTTCTCTTCAGCATTAAACCAAAACAGGTCACAGTTGGAGGTTTCTCATCTTTCTTCAGGATACCATGTAAGAGCTTTGGTTGTTGCTTGTTCTTTAATAACCACATCCTTTCCAACCTACAAAAATTAAGTTATTAATTTACAAGTTTAAATCAGGCTATTTGCAAAAAATTCAGTATAGGTATACATTTTATTTATAAGAAATTAGAAATAATAGTCATTTTCCATATACAGGATATTTTGGAGTGTATGATTTTATTGAAAACCTTGGTAGAAGCATGCACATGTCTCTCTCTCTCTCTCTCTCTCTCTCTCTCTCTCTCTCTCTCTCTCTCTCTCTCTCTCTCTCTCTGAAGTGGTAAGTTACTGTTTGTTCTTTTCTTGTGATTATGCAAAGCGTTATAAAGCCATCACATAGCCACCCACTTTTTAAAAATCTGACTTGCTCTTCTATTGTATTTCCTTTGCAACTCAACAAAACGTATGGCAAATACGTTTCCTAAACATTTAAAATGAAATAAAATAGATAACTTTTAGTAAGAATACTTTGTAAAAGAGTAGTTAGAAAAAGCTGTGTGAATATAACATGTATACTCATGGTTTTTTTTCTCCTTTTTTTTACAATGGTGTTTAGCAGATATGTAAAATCTGACACCCATTAAATATTAATTGCCTATAGAAGTGTATCAGAAGTGTGCAAGTAGGGATTGTTGCCCTCCGTGGTGTAATGGTTACCATGCTAACTTCATATACTCAAGGTCGCGGGTTCAAACCCGGCGGAGGAGGATGGATTTTTTCGGGCGTAAAAATCCTTAGCATGGCTTCCTTCGTAAGGGAAGTAAAGCTGTGGGTCCCGTGTCGTAGATTTATGGCACGTAAAACAACCTCAAGCCTGATAAGAGAGGCCTCTGAGCAAAATTAAGCGATCTTTCACGCCCAATATAGAATGGGACGCTGAGAACCAAAGCAGTTAAAGAGCATCCATAAATAACAGGCCATTTCCATTTTTTGCAAGTAGGGAGAAAAGTGATTCTCCTCATTCAACTCAGATTGCAAAATAGCAGAATCTATCGACTCAACTGCGAGTCTATGACAGCCTACAGTCAAAATACATTTCAAAGAGAGATAGCATTATTATTATTATTATTATTATTATTATTTTTTTTTTTTAACTTTGGTGAGTTGACATATTAAGACTTCTTTGTGGATAACAATGGCTGCTGTATAGGTGGAACAGCATGTTGCTGGACAACAGCCCATCATCGTACAACAAAGAAGTCTTAATATGCAGACTTATCAAAGTTAAAAAAAAAAAAACTTATTTAAGCCTTTAATAGTGTTTCTTTTCATCATAAAAGTAGAACAGAATAACAGAATTATTCATAACCATTTTGATTTCATTTATCAAATAAGCACTTAAGATAAATAAAAAATCCAAGTTGTTACAATTATTAGATATAACAAATATTAAAACCGAATTTTGACAAGAATATTCCATTAGTTTGTGATTTGCATATGTGCAAAGTGTGTAGCCTATTCACTTTAGCTTGAACCAAATGAGATAGTTCTGCATTAACGTATGAGGCGCATTTAGGAAGTCCTGAATTTGATTCCTAGTGGCTGCTCATTCTGACCATGAATTTTTTTTATGATAATCTGTAATTGGTTAGGCAAATGCTGTGGAGGTGTTTTTACCACATATTTCCTCTGCCCCTCATTTTGTTTACTTTTCTCAGGTTGACTTTGGGACAGAGCAATGGTTGGTGTTGGACAGATGGTGCAGAGTTTTACGCATTGGCACTTCTCTGGCAGATGGTAGCCTAATGAGCCCCCATTGCTGGATCGAGTACCCCCAGTTCTGCAGGCTGGGATGGCTATGAGCAACCCACTAGTGACTTGGAGGGCCATCTCTGAGCAAACCTCCTTTGGCAGAGTGATCTAGCCTAGATTCTTTAGGGAACTCTGTGCGTTTCTGTCAGATCCTTAAACTAAAGCTACTTATGAATGCAACCACTAGGCATGCATCTTTTCTTGGGCGCTCGGTTCCCTATTCTTCATTCGGCAGGTAACACGCAATTTCGGAAGCAGAGCAGAGCAACAACATACTGTGGCAATGCCATCCGTGTATGCGACCTCTCATGTTCGCTCTGGTATGCGGCGGGAGCTGGAATGTGAGTCATCGCAGTTCAATGGTAAACAATTGAAAAAGGAGGAAGAATTGCAGTGAGTGTTGTGTTGTGAATTGTACTGAGTCGTGAGTGACTGGAGTGCTAGCGCAGTGGTGCGCGAACCATGGACGCGTGCAGCTGTAAATTGTCGACGCGTCGAGTGACTTATTTGAAGCACTGACTTATAGACGCTATTTGTAATTAATTGTTGAGTAAATAAAGGCATTTGTTACAATACAGACGTGTACACTATAGCTATGTAAGGTTTCATACTGTCTGTAGATCCCAGAGTTTATACCCGTGCATGTGTGCTGTTTTTCGTTTAATAATTCAGCTAGTTCACAGTAAATTAGATAACCTATTTACCATGATGGCTGAAGGCCTCAAAGAACTTACTTTGGTTGACAACGCTGCGGAAAGACGGCGGGCCAGGTCTATCTTCTCTCAGGCCTCGCTTTCCCGTAAAACTAGCGCCCAAGAAAAGATGCGCGCATAGTATGTGACAGTTATATCAGCAATATTTTTTAGATGCTGCATTGGATCATCTAAAGATTTCCGAGGATCAGCGAACAATATTCTATCTGTTCTAAAATATCTTACTTTTTCTTTTCTTTTATGAAAGGAATACTTACAGTATAACAAATTCACAGCAATTGGAAATCATTTAACCATCAGAGACAATGGTTTACCCTTCACGCTGCCTGGCGCCTGATTTTGCTATCAGTCTAGCCCTAAGAAGACTGTCACGCAACTTGAACACTTTATGCACAAAGCCGATTCGCACAGTTACTGATGAAATTGAAGACTACCCGAATTAATCCATTTGGTTAAAGGAAGTTAAATTAAAAACAGAAAAAGAAAAACTAAACCCTGGCGATATTAAACTGTTTCATCAGTTTACCATGAGTTCGTCAAAGTTGTTCTTCCCGTCGTCAAAGCTTCTCTCTTCTGATCGTTACGAAACTTGGTCACGAGTTTTGAGAGATAAAATAAAAAGCAACATCAGAGATTACTTCACTTCATACTCAAAGAACGGTCATTTGAAAACTACAAACATCTCGCCAACTTCTCCTCTTCTACCTCTTCGACCTATTGTAGCGCCTTTGTCTGGCGCTATTTAAAGAATATTATAACCGCAAGACGTACCCATTCTAGCTTGGGTTAGGTATGCAATCATTTCACGCTCCTTGGCCCTGCCATTCGATTGTGTTTTAGAACGGAGGAGCCAGCCGTCCACACAACTGCTTTGTTTGCACCTGTTGTCTCTCTCATTTGGCTCCGTTTATTTTTTATTTACCTCCCCCCCCCCCCCCGCCCCACACACACACAATATTGCGACTTGCTTTCTCATTTCTCTTCCTCTTATTGTATCCCAAGTTGTATTCTTCAATTGGGAAACTTGTTGCATTTCATAGTGTTACATTAATTATACACCAGCTGTTTACTTTTTCTATTACGTATAGTAAATGCGGGAAGTATTGCATTTCACCGAAAAATTCGATGTGGAGATTTTACAGGAAATATATGTTTAAGCACCCTGGAATAAAAAAAGTACTTTTAGAAAAAAGTGTACTTGCATATGTGGTGTGTTTGGGTGTGTATGAACAATGTAACTCAAAACCGAAAAGTCCGTTACAGATAAAACTTAAGTTTAGGATCTTCCAAGGATGCGGCATTAAAATTATAGAAAAATAAATAAATAAACAAGAAAAACAATTCCCCATCCTAAACTAACCTTTACATAGAATATTTTTCGAACATTTTGATTTTCTCAAGAATGTTTCTAAAGATTTTGATTTTTTTTTTTTTTTCTAGTTTAACTTCCTTTAACCTGGTTGGTCATATCGGACGATGAATGAAATTGGTGAAATGATGCTCAAATGATCTCGGGGTCCATAGAGCTTAAAGTTACTCGAAATTCGTCTTCTCAGGATAAGGGAAAACCCCGAAAAAAATTTTACCCGGGTAACTCACCCTAAGCGAGATTCGAACTCACGACCTCTTGAACGTGAGGCAGACACGCTATCACCACACTACCCTAGCGGGCTTTTTTTTTTTTATTATTCATTTGTTTAAGATATTTTCAATGCAAATCAAATGCATATCTTGAATTTCTGAGAATATTCTGAAGTTCTCTTCATTCTGGACACAGGCGCCGGTTTAAGTGGTCAAGGCACCCCCCCCCGACCCAACTTCAATAATTTTATTGAAGGGGCCTGGTTCCCTTAAAATCTAAAAATACTCATTAAACAAGCATTAACATAGTTTAAATAGATCGGGAGTTTCAAATGCAGAGTCCATTGTTACAGGAAAAAAATAATGAGCAACAAGGTTTTAGTTAATCTTATCAAGACGGGGCACATAAATACTATTCCATATTGCAGAACAACATTTTGTAGTTTTAATATCTGCGAATGAAGTGAGCTGTGATGCAAAATACAATTCTTTTGTATGCTTCGAGAAATGTACTTTCAGTAATTGCATTGCATAGATTTTTCGAGTTCATAACTATCCTCACACAGAAGTATTAAAATTACTTTTATCATTTGAGTGGCCTCTGATTAAATCTCCGTGTAGTCTATTGCTGCCATCATGAAGAAGGCCATCAAGGTATCTCCAATCAGTGGTAGAGGAATTTGTAAGTAGAAATGAACTTTTATTACTTTCTCTACAAGTACTATGTATATAGTGTATGGAGAAGGTATTGCATTTTACCTTAAAATTCGATACGAGATTTCACCGGAAATACATGTTTTGGGTCCCTTGAATAAAAAAAAAATTGGAAAAAGGTCTGTGTGTGTGTGTGTGTGTGTGTGTATGGACAGCATAGCTCAAAAACGAAAAGACCGTTGAATACCAAACTTGGTATTTAAGTTTGGTATCTTTCTAGGATGCAGCACGGAAGATTTTCAAGAAAATTCCCCACCCCCAACTACCCTTTACATGGAATTTTTTTCGAAAATTTTGATTTTCTCAAAAATGGCTCTAACGATTTTGATTAAAATTTCGTATATTAAAGATGTTTATCTGACAAATGAAATGTCAGAATCTTGAATTTTCTGGGAATAGCCTCTGAAGATTACTTTATTCTGGATTAATTTTTCATAACTACTAAACCGTGAGAGATGGACAAAAACTTAACCCAGAAAAAATGTAGAGCACGTTAAAACACACAATTTATGTTATATACATTTTTTTCGTGGAGTTGGTCGTTTTTGAGATATTCCTTTTTCTTGGTTTCAGCTTTGAAAAACGTGTACATTCTCATACAGGAATTTGTCAACTCCTGTCCATACAAACAAAGGAACATCAGTCGCATAGCAACCAGCTTTTGGCTTTCACTTTAACCTATGGTACTCCCTTATTTCGCTCCTACTTACAAGGAAGCAAGCTATTTCTGCTAATTTTTTCTCAATTAGTGTGAAGTAATTAGAAGCATAAGCTTTTTAATAATAATTTGTTGCAGATATGTAGAGAAAGTCATGTGAATGGGACACATCAGATTTTTTTTTAGTAGTATTTAACGCCGACTCTTATCGAATACAGCAAGTGGTGGTCACTGATACATGGAATTATATTTGGAGAAAGAAACATTCCAGGTCTAAGTTTGGGAAACCTTCCCTTTCTGTCATGTTACAGTTATGTGGACCGAGGAAAACTCAGACAGGGAGAATGGTCCTGGCTGGATTTTAACCGCAGACCTCCTCATGAGTCCATGTCTTCAACACCTCGGCCACTCGTAACGTACCACACACTTTCACCGAAAACAGTAAGATAGCCTCAACAGACTTCGCATTAAATTTTCTTCAAATTAATTGAAAAATTATTTCATTCTTCAGTCGGCAACTGAAAGTTTCCGATTACTTGTGAATGATTACTTTTAATTATTGCACACTCTTACTCCCTCAAAATTAGAACAAGTCGGCGCCTATGGTTTTGGATGATTTTTGTATTACCGGTAAACCGTAAGAGATAGATACAATCTTACTACACACAAAAAATGTTAAACCATCTATAACTTATTCCAAATACCTACATTTTCTTTTTGTCTGTCGTTCTGTATTTCCTTCCTTTTTTTTTTTTTTTTTTTTTTTTTTCTTTTCTTTTTAGTGGAGTTAACCATTTCAGAGATATTTCTAATTATTCTTTTAAATGTTGCAATACTTATACCTACTTTTATCAAATGGGAAGCTATCATTCTGTTTTACTTTCTCTAGCACGTATGTACATAGTGTACGTAGAGAAGGTATTCCACCCAAAAATTCGATGTCGAGATTTCACCGGAAATATATGCTTTGAGGTCCCCTGAGTCCGAAAAAAGTCCTTTTTAGTATTACTTTCTCTATACGCACTATGTACATAGTGTATAGAGAATGTATTGCACTCCACCCAAAAATTCGATACCGAGATTTCACCGGAAATATATGTTTTAGGGTCCCCAATATCCAAAAAAAGCATTTTCACAAAAAGGTCCGTGTGTGTGTCCGTGTGTCTGTGAACACGATAACTCAAAAACGAAAAGTCGGTAAAATACCAAACTTGGTATTTAAGTTTAGTATCTTCCAGGGATGCGACACGAAGATTTTGAGAAAAATCCCCCCACCCCCAACTACCCTTTACATGGAACTTTTTTCAAAAATGTTGATTTTCTCAAAAATGGCTCTAACGATTTTGATTAAAATTTCGTATATCAAAGATATTTACGTGACAAATAAAATGTATATCTTGAATTTTCTGGGAATAGCCTCTGAAGACTACTTTATTCATGAATTTTGCATAACTACTAAACCGTAAGAGATGGATAAAAACTTAACACACAAAAAATGTAGCGCACGTTAAAACACACAATTTATGTTATATACTCTTTTTCGTGGAGTTGATCGTTTTTGAGATATTCCTTTTTCTTGGTTTCAGCTTTGAAAAACTTACTTTTCTCATACATGAATTTGTCAACTCCTGTTAATACAAACAAAGGAACATCAGTCACATAGCAACCAGCTTTTGGCTTTCACTTTAACTTATGGTACTCCCTTATTTCGCTTCTACTTACAATAAAGCAAGAAATAAGACTATTTCTGCTAATTTTATCGATTAGCATGAAATAAATAAAAGATAAGCTTATTAACAATAATTTGTTACAGAGATATAGAGAAAGTCATGTGAATGGAACACATCAGATTTTTTTTGAATAGTACCTTCCAAGGATGTGACACGAAGATTTAAAAAATAAACAAACAAAAAACGACTACTAACTGCCCTTTACACAGAAAAATGTTTGAAAATGTTGTTTTTCTTAAAATGGCTCTAACAATTTTGATTAAAATAACGTATATTTAAGATAATTACATAACAAATAAAATTAATATTTTGAATTTTCTGTGAATAGCCTCTAAAGACGTCTTTATTATGAATGAGTTTTGCCGGATTTTGCATAATGGTTAAACCATAAGAGATAGAAACAAACAAACAAACAAAAAACCCTTAATATGCAACAAATGTAGATCTCTTAAAATACATAAATTACGTCATATTCGTTTTCTTGTAGAGTTGGCCGTTTTTGACATATTCATTGCTATTGTTTCAGCTTTAAAACTATCTAACTTTTCTCAAACGGGACTATGCAAAGTGACTGAACCTCATATTTCACAAGGCGACCAGCTTTTAAAAGATTTAACTGTCACATTATTATAATATATTCCATTATTTCCTTCTACTTACTATAAAGCAAGTGATAAGACCAATTTTGCTAATGTTTATCTCGATTAGCACGGCGTAGATAAAAGAACAATCTTTTGTAAGAATAGTAGTATTTGCAACAGCTAGAGAAAGTCATGTGAATGGAACACATCAGATTTTTTATTTATTTTTTGTTATTTTTGTTTTTGTTATCAAAGTCAATTGTGTAGCGACCAGCTTTTAAAAGAATTGAAATTTGCTTTAACCTAGTATTCCCTTATTTTGTTCCTATAAGGAGCTAAGTGATGAAACCATTTCTGTTAATGTTTATCTTGATTAGCATGAAGTAGATAGAAGAATAGGTTTTTGTAAGACTTATTTATTACAGAATAGGTAAAGAGAGTCACGTGAATGGAACACATCCTATTTTTACAATGTACATAGGGATAGAGAAGTATTGTATTCCACCCAAAAATTCGATACCGAGATTTCACCGGAAATACATGTTTTAGGACCCCCTGTATCCAAAGAAAGCGTTTTGAGAAAAAGGTCCGCATGTGTGTGTGTGTGTGTGTGTGTGTGTGTGTGTGTGTGTTTGTGTGTCCGTGTGCCTGTGAACACGATAACTCAAAAACGAAAAGTAGCTAAAATACCAAACCTGGTATTTAAGTTTAGTATCTTCCAGGGATGCGACGCGAAGATTTTGAGAAAAATCCCCCCACTCCAAACTACCCTTTACATGGAACTTTTTTCGAAAATTTTGATTTTCTTAAAAATGGCTCTAACGATTTTGAATAAAATATTATATATTAAAGATATTCACCTAATAAAGAAAATGTATATCTTGAATTTTCTGGGAATAGCTTCTGAAGACCTGTTTATTCTGGATGAATTTTGCTTAATTTGGCATAACTAGTAAACCGTAAGAGATAGACAAAAACTTACTATACAAAAAATTTAGGTCTTGTTAAAATACACAAGTTATGTCATATACATTTTTCTCGTGGAGCTTACCGTTTTCGAGCTATTCATTGTTATTGGTTTCAGTGAGGTACCTACTTATGCTTTTCTCAGACGGGAGTGTCAGTTTTTCTTTTGTTCTACTCCTGGCCAAGAAAAGAAGCGATTTGTAATGACAATCGCATAACGACAGCTTTTAAAACATTTGACAATTGCTTTAACCTAGTGTATTCTTCCTACTTATACGGAACTAAATAATAAGAACATTGTGCTAATGAGTACCATGATTAGCAAGATGCAGAAAGAAGAAGAATCTTATGTATGAAGTTTGTAGAACAGCTAGAGAAAGTCATGTGAGTGTAACATCAGATTTTACTTTCTCTATACGAACTATGTACATGGTGTGCAGAGAAGGTATTGTACTCCACCAAAAAATTCGATACCGAGATTTCACCGGAAATATATGTTTTAGGGTCCCCTTTATCTAAAAAAAGTATTTTCAGAAAAAGGTCCGTGTATGTGTGTCCGTATCTCCGTGTGCCTGTGAACACGATAACTCAAAAACGAAGAGTCGGTAAAATACCAAACTTGGTATTTAAGTTTAGAATCTTCCAGGGATGCGACACGAAGATTTTGAGAAAAATCCCCCCACCCCAAACTACCCTTTACATGGAACTTTTTCGAAAATTTGTATTTTCTAAAAAATGTCTCTAACAATTTTAATTAAAATATCGTATATTAAAGAAATTTACCCGACAAATAAAATGTATATTTTGAATGTTCTGGGAATAGCCTCTGAAGACTACTTTATTATGTTTGAATTTTCCGGAATTTTGTATAACTGCTAAACCGTAAGAGATAGACAAAAACTTACCACACAAAAATGTAGAGCACATTAAAACACACAATTTATGTTGTATACATTTTTTTCTTGGAGTTGATCGTTTTTGAGATATTCCTTGTTTTTGTTTTCAGGGTCGAAAATCTTAACTTTTCTCATACAGGAATTTGTCAACTCATGTCCATACAAACAAAGGAACTTCAGTCACATAGTAACCAGCTTTTGACTATCGCTTTAACCTATGCTACTCCCTTATTTCCTTTCTACTTACTATTTCTGCTAATTTTTCTAGATTAGCATGAAGTAAATAGAAGCATAAGCTTTTTAAGAATAAATTGTTGCAGGGATATAGAGAAAGTCATGTGAATAGTACACATCAGATTTTTCTTTTTACGAGTGCTAAATTACTAGCAGCTGTCTTCATTAGTATGCTCTTGCAGTTGCTGCTCAGCTTTCCAATAACAAAATGAAGAATTACTTTACGTTTGGGCCACATACTAAGAGTATTAACATGATAATTACTGTTTATTCTCCTCAGAACAAAGAAACATCAAATAAATCATGCATAGCTTTGGGAGAAGTGAGCTTAAAACTAATTATAGAACACCGCAGTTCAGCGAGTCAAGTGTTACATTTAAAACAAATTCTACATAAAATCAATTTGCGTTGCAACGATAAGATTCATCAGAGATAAAACTCTACAAAATAGTTAGGACAAACTATTCATCTTCAAACAAATAAGAGTAGCTTTTTACGTATTAAGAGAATATGAAATTCCTTAATTCTACACTTTTCAATCAAATATGTCCAACTTTTTATCCTAGACTACTTACTCTATCAGCACAATCCTCATTGACGCTTAAAATATTTCACGGTAACACTGTGGCTTTTTATACAATGCTCTAGTTCCTTTATATTACGTTTATTTTAGAGGCTTTCCAATTTCATAAAATTCAGTGCCAAATAATCGGCATTATATAAAAGTGTAGAAAGTGCCTATACGATGCGATAGTTTTTTTCTTCGTGTTTCTGTTGAAAAATATGAAGAAAACTGAATTAAGTTGGAAGATTTTGAAGTAATAAAACAATCAAATAATAGCCATTGTTTTAAAAGTATAGCTATACACAGCATTGTTAAAACCTTTAGAATTCAATGGGACAGATTTAAAAGTCCTTGACATATGATAGAGACATAATTAAACGCAGAAAAAATTCCACGAAATCTTGGAAAACTTGTGTCAAATTTTACCCATGCATTCCATTAAGAATATTTAGCTTAAAATAGTGCATAAACTTAAAAATTTGAATGCTTGGTATTTAATATTATAACGATGCCTACTCCTAGAATAAGAGGAAATGATAGTCCTCCTGGATAGTGTGAGGGTAGCGTGTCTGCGTCACACTTAACAGGTCGCGAATTCAAATCTCGCTTTGAATATGTTTTCTGTTGTTTTTTTCGGAGTTTTCCCTTATCCTGAGAAGACGAATGGACCCCGAGCTTCATTCATCGTCCAATATGACCAACCAGGTTCAAGGACGTTAAGCTATATAAAACATAAATAAAGCTTTCATAACAAAACCAACAATAGTTCCATATGACCTACCCGTTAGAGGACGTAAAGCATTGCATTCAACTCAAAAATTCGATACCGAGATTTTCCTGCAAATATGTGTTCTTTTTAGGTTTCTAAAACACACACACACACCCATACACACACTTTTAGAACAACAAAATGTTCGTGTGAGTGCGTCTGTGAACAGTAACACTAAAAAATCCAATGTGTTCCATTCACATTACTTTTTCTACTTGCACTTAAAGCAAAATATTCTTGCAAAACTATTCTTTTATCCACACCATGCTAATCGACCAAAACATTGGCAGAAATTATATTGCTCGCTTCCCTATAAGTAGAGAGAAACAAGGGCATACATGAGAATAAAGCGATAGTCAAATCTTTTAAAAGCTGGTCGCTTTGTGAGTAATAATAATATGCATGGCCAGGAGTAAAACAAAAAGAGATGTGAAACGTATGACAACTCTTGTTTGAGAAATTTTAAGTATTTTAAAATTAAATCAAATAACAAGGAAATGGTTAACTCTAAACAAAAAATTGTGTTTTAATTAGATCTACAATTTCTATGCAGTAGGTTTTTTGTGTATTTCTTACGATTTACCAGTTGCACAAAAGTCGTCCATGATGAGTTGGTCTTCATAAGCTATTCCCAGAATTCAAATATATTTAATATACGGTATTTTAATCAATGAGCCATTTGTGAGAAAATAAAAATGTTCGATTTTTTTTCCATGCAAAGAGTAGTTTAGGGTGGGGAGATTTTCTTGAAAATCGTGTGCCCTTCCTTGGAAGATGCTGAACTTAATTATCAAATGTGGTATTTTCCGATTTTCGTGTTTAAATTGTGCTGTTCATAAAGAGAGAGAGAGAGAGAGAGAGAGAGAGAGAGAGAGAAGTACTTTTGTCTAAAAATGCATTTTTACTATGGGGGCCCCAAAACATAATACCAGTGAAATATCACATAAAATTTTTGGGTGGAATACAATACCTTCTCTCCCTGCTAAGTATGTGGTAATAGGCGCAAAGAAAGTAAAAATGAAAAGTCGGATAAATATCTGCGATCGACTATCCTTACGTGCCACATAGCTGGTTTGTCACCATTTATCGGTGCACCTACATTAGCCAAACACGGGAATTTGGAAGGCAACGCAGCGAGGAAGTACACAGTACTGCAGAGCAAGCTTATAATAAATGTGGAATAAGATCAGAGCCTTATTAAGGAGCAGACGCACATAAATCACGGTGAAGAAGAATATGGAACGGCGGATCGGCCCGTAGCCAGGTATGGGGGGGGGGGGGCAGGAAGAAGAAAACGTGAAATGAAGGCGAAATGGATGAAAGGAAACGTGATGATGGAGCAAGGTGGAATGAGCGGTAAGAGAAAGTCCGCCCCGACGCCGTTTTGTCCACAACAAATTCCACGAGCGATCCCCTGGGATCAAACTGGGCCAACTGTGTGAAAGGCGAGTTGTGTAACAACTTGGCCCGGGGCCAACTTTCATTATAAACATAAAGCATAATTATCAGAGTACTCAACAATTACATTATATTACAGTGATATTAAGGACAAAGACTGCCTCCGTGGTCGAGTGGTCAGCGAGCTAACATCTCACATGGACGTCCCGATTCATGGCTGAGGTGGGGAGTTTTTCTTTAACCAGAATTATTCCCTACAGAGTCTGGATATGTGTATGTGAGTGAGTGAATGTGTCGAGTGTGTTTGGAAAAAAAAATCTGACGTGTTCCATTCACATGACTTTCTCTACATATCTGCAACAAATTATTTATGTAAAACTTATGCTTCTATTTACTTCCTGCTAATCGAGAAAAAATTAGCAGAAATAGTATTACCTTCTTCCTTGTAAGTAGAAGCGAAATAATGGAGTACCATAGGTTAAAATGATAGTCAAAAGCTGAATGCTATGTGACTGAAGTTCCTATGTTTGTATGGACACGAGTTCACAAAGTCCTGTATGAGAAAAGTATAAGTTTTTTATAGCTGAAACCAAAAACAAGGAATATCTCAAAAACAATCAACTCCATGAAAAAAAATGTGTGTAACATAAATTGTGTGTTTTAAAGTGCTCTATATTTGTTGTGTGGTAAGTTTTTGTGCATCTCTTGCGGTTTAGCAGTTAAGCAAAATTCCGTAAAATTCATCCAGAATAAAGTAGTCTTCAGAGGCTATTTCCAGAAAATTCAAAATATTCATGTTATTCGTCAGGTAAATATCTTTAATATACGATATTTTAATCAAAATGGTTAGGGCCATTTTTTAGAAAATCAAAATTTTCGAAAAAAGTTCCATGTAAAGAGTAGTTTGGGAGGGGGGGGGGAGATTTTTCTCAAAATCTTCGTGTCGCATCCCTGGAAGATACTAAACTTAAATACCAAGTTTGGTATTTTACCGACTTTTCATTTTTGAGTTATCGTGTTCACAGACACAGGACACACACACACGGACCTTTTTCTGAAAATACTTTCTTTTGGCATACAGGGGATCCTAAAACATATATTTCCGGTGAAATCTCGGTATTGAATTTTTTGGTGGAGTGCAATACCTTCTCTATACACTATGTACATATTACTATAGAGAAAGTAAAAATTGATATGTTACACTCACATGTCTTTCTCTACTGCTCTACAAGCAAACTTCTTGCCAAAGATTATTCTTCTTTCTATACCATGCTAATCAAGATAAACATTAGAAGAATGTTCTTATTACTTAATTCCTTATAAAAAGAAGGGACTAAAGGAATGCGCTATGCTGAAATGATAGTCAAATGTTTTAAAAGCTGCCCGTTATGCGATTGTCATTCTAAATAGCTTCTTTGGTTGGCCAGGAGTAGAACAAAAGAAAGAGACACTTCCTGTCTGAGAAAAGAATAAGTACTTTACAATTGAAAACAATAAAAAGGTACATCTCGGAAACGCTTAACTTTACAACAAAAATGTAAAGGACATAAAGTGTTTGTTTTGACGAGATCTACATTTTTTGTGTAGTAAGTTTTTGTCTATCTCTTACGGTTTAGTGGTTAAGCAAAATTCGGCTAAATTCATCCAGAATAAAGAGATCTTCAGAGACTATTCCTAGAAAATTCAAGATATGCATTTTATTTCGGATGCAAATATCTTTAATACCAATACGGGATTTTAATCAAAATCGTTAGCCATTTTTTACAAAATCAAAATAATCGAAATTTTTTCCATGTAAAGGGTAGTTTGTGGTGGGGGTATTTTCTTAAAAATCTTCGTGTCGCATCCTTGGAAGATACTAAACTTAAATACCAAGTTTTGTAGGTATTTAACGGTCTTTTCGTTTTTGAGCTGTGCTGTCCACACCCACACGCGCGCGCGCGGACCTTATTCTAAAAATGCTTTTCTTCGGATTCAGGGGACCCCAAAACATATATTTCCGGTGATATCTCGACATCGAATTTTTGGATGGAATACAATACCGTCTGTATCCACTATGTACATTGTAAATGTGGGCAAGAGAAAGTAAAATTGATAAAAACTCAACGTTAAGGATCTACAGTCAACAAGTTGTTTCTACAGCAAATCTCCCGATATGACCTTAGATGTTAAAGGGATATATGCCGGGTGGAAGGGAATGTATTACATCCCTTCTAATATATGCTGCATAGAAGCATTAGCAATAAAAAAAAAAGTCTAATGGCATTTTGCTCTTTGATCAGCCAATTTCAAAAAATTGTTTTTTTTCCCCCCCCCCAAACTGGATGCATAATTCCACACAATGTACGAAGATAATAGTTTGTTACTTGTAAAATGCGTAGAGTAATGCATTTCTGACAGTTTCGGTAATAATTATAGGACATCATACCTGGCTTCGAAAAAATTAATCACTTAAAGCATTAAAGGAATATTCCGAGCAGCTTTTTCAGACGTGAAGTAACTCGGCAACGTTGCGTTGAGGTTGGTCAGGGATCTGAACCGGCTTCTGGGTGTACACATGCCAGTCGCTTGCAAGTTGCTGTAATGTTTTAGGAGATAACGAGTGCAACTGGCATTCTGGTAGACCTACATTCGCACATAAACACGGAAGGAATACTTCAATGTCCTATTCAGCGCTTCGCGGTCGCGATTGCAAAGCTTCACTGCAAGTTTGATTCATTATTAGAATAAATACAAATAATCAACGTACTACGCAGAGAACCCGAGGTACATAAGTGGGGTGATACTAAGAATATAAATAATTACACTAACATCAGAATTAGCTAACATTTTTGAAAGGGTTATATTGCAGAGACTGATAGGCTTCCTGGAAAAAAATAACACTATCACGAATTCACATTACGGTTTTAGGAAACATAACTCAACAATCTCAGCGATTTTGGAATGAACAAACAATATAGCAAAGCACCTTGAAAACAAAGAAAAAACTGCAACATTATTCTTCGACCTTACAAAAGCATTCGACTGTGTTGATCACATTCTTCTAAGTAAGTTAGAAGCATATGGAATTAGGGGTTTAGCAAAAGATTTAATTAGTTCATACCTTATTGACAGGAAACAAGCAACACAAACTACTAACTACAAACAGGGAATCTAACACCAAAAACTACATCCAGCTTCAAAACAGTAAACTATGGGGTTCCGCAGGGTTCTGTGATGGGTCCTCTCTTATTTATACTATATGTAAATGATATACCCAACAATAGGAATAGTAAAGCAATCTCGTATGCAGATGATACAACAACTATATGCTGGGGTACTTCAATTGGAGACTTAAATAACACAATGACGCAAACTATTGAAACACTCTTTGAATACTTTAGGGAGAACAATTTAAAAAGTAACATGTCTAAAACAAAGTTAATAGAGTATAATTTAGGGAATTCAAGTAATGAATCAGACTCTACACAATTATCAGATTACAACATACACTATGAAAATGAACATAACATTCTGGGTATTATAATAGATCAAAAGCTTACATGGTCAGAATACATTCAGTTTATCGGTGGGAGAATCAGTAGATCCCTATACTTACTTAGGCACTTCTCCAATCTTCTTGAAGAGAAAGAATTGAAAATAATCTATTATGGTGTCATATATCCTTATTTTCTGTATGGGATTGAGATTTGGGGGTGTAGTGCAAAATAAAATATGGAGAGAGTATTATAATTGCAAAAGAAAGCAACCAGAATAATATATCATCTAAACTATAGGGATTTATATAGAAAAACTTTAGGGAAAAACAGTGTGTGTATATATATATATATATGCTAATAATTTATGTGATGGGGAAGGATAATTTAAGATATAGTGACATACATCATTATAATACACGACACAAGTGATTTTTTCAGACAAGGTTTTAGGATAAATAGTAGCATTAAGGATCCAAATGTAATGGGAATAATACTGTATAACAAGTTACCAGATTCTATTAAGCAAATTAAGTCAAAAAATGCTTTCAACAAGGAACTCAAAAATTATTTAATAAACAAGGCTTTGTATAACATTGATGAATTGTAATTTTAGTTAATAAGGTATTATTTTTTTTTCTTTTGTAGCTTAACGTCATTTAACTTTGTTGGTCATATCGGACGATGAATGAAATTGGTGAAATGATACTCAAATGATCTCGGGACCCATGAATCTTAAAGTTACTCGACATTCGTCTTCTCAGGATAAGGAAAACCCCGAAAAAATCTTATCCGGGTAACTCACCCTAAGCGAGATTTGAACTCACGACCTGTTGAACATGAGGCAGACACGCTACCACCACACTACCCAGGCGGGCCTTGTATGTCTGCAGTCTATTGACAATAAATGTAAAGTTTGCTAAAAAGCTTGTGAGTAAATATACTACACTAGGTAATAAAAGTTACACGAAATGCCACCTTTTCAAATCGAGAGTACCTTGATTATGATACTAATTAATGCGAAACCGCTCAGAATGCTGCAGCTGCCAGGAAAGCCTTCCCGCCCGAAGAATTCCAAACCCAAGAACGTTTATGCTGACCGCGCAGATGGTCCTGAACACAGGGAGCGTGCAGCTAGCACCCAAAGGAGGCCGATCGAGAACTATTACCGTCGCTACAGAGGAAGCAATTTTAAATCTTGTAGATGAACAACCCAGCAGCAGTAGTCGGGGAATAGCTCGCATCTAATCGTTGCATGTACCACCACAGTTGCCGAGATGTTGCATCTTCTAACCTCCTCCAAGACCAAGTACACGACACCACGCAGAGAACACCACACCAAAATTTCAGTGGGTTAAGGCCTTACACACTTCATAGGCGTAACCAACCATACACAATACCTGACAGACCCCGACAAAATCTCCAGCACAACTCCAACTTTCACAGGAACTATCACAACAATTTCCAGCAACACTGTGAAAATCCCTGCACGCACCGCATAAATCAAATACAACCGCAGTCCACGGCGAGGACGCCCACGTGTAGGTACACACCACGGTCAAAACCGACAACGTTATACCAGAAGATCACCTAGAAAGAGTCCTTTCAGGGAATATACACACCCTAACTATACCCGTACATCACACGGAGACTAACCATGGGAAAACACAGTGTGACGCACTGCGAACAGGCAACTACGCAACTGGGACCATCAACCAGACCCAGCACCAAACACCACCGGCGCCATGAGAAAACTTGATTCGCAAATAGCATGTCACAAAATCAACAAACCGAGGCGAAATGCGGTAGCGCATCCAGTCAATAGGCATCGTTAAACTAACAAGGGTTCGCCAGACATTCTCGTAGGAGCGCCCTCACCTAGTGAAAAAAAAATGTAAATGGCGTGTTATTTATGGACACTCTTTAACTACTGTGGTTCTCAGCGTCCCATTCTACATTGGGCGTGAAAGACCGTTTAATTTTGCTCAGAGACCTCTCTATCAGGTTTGAGGTTCTTTTACGTGCCGTAAATCTACGACACGGGACCAACGGCTTTACTTCCCTTCCGAAGGAAGCCATGCTAAGGATTTTTGCTTCACTCGGGTCAGCGACCGCAGGAAATCCTCCCGGGAATGCCCAAACAAATCACGACCGAAGTAAAAACAACGGAGAACCTGTTCAGACAGCCTTATGAACGAATGACGAAGAGAATCAAGCATCGCAAGAAACACCTACACACAGGGACACCAGAGACAGGGGCAGCATCAATCGTTAAAGCTGCAGAAGACAACCGGCAAGATATATCTAATATGGTACGGCCCTGTCAAGATCATCCGAATTCTCCGAATGAAGAGGACATCACAGTATGTTTCCAGAAAATTCTGTATATACATTTTATTTGTGATATAATGAGTGACAGATCCTTCGAGCTTTCAAATCCCCATACAAACATTTTAGGCAGGTACACTTTAGAATTAATCAGACCTACAAGCTACCTGCAAATGCCGCGAAGAATCCATAATTCACGCGCGCATCATGCTGCAAAATTATCTAACTTAAAAAAACAGCCACAATCGGCGAAAATGTTATTTCTGTTCCATACATTAGTCACATTAAATTGACACAATTCGGATCAAAATTTAACAGGCCACATTTTTGGAACCAGCTTTAGAAACGTCACAACAGGAAATGACAAGGCATAGCGTCTGTTTAGTCTTCGTTTAAGTTGTTATAAATACATGTATATGCATAAATTGTAAAGACGTATGATTAAACAAATTACGCCATAAATGCGTGCGAAATGTGTAAGGGAAATACATAACGCAAACAAACGCACCAAGCGTGAACTATTACCGAGATGTTACATCGTGAAATCACAGGTAAATAGGATATAAAATGCATTGTTAACCTGAACGGGCTACTAGGCGCTAATGACCGTAAAATTCTAGGAAGAAGGAACCGGATAAATGGAAAACGTAAATATCAAACACAAAGATATAAACAAAGGTAAGAACCGCGAGAATGTAGACATAGTAGTACTATTTAAAGGGATGCTAAAACAGACAGAAGCACGCGAGTAAAATTATATATATATATAAAAAAAAAAAAAAAAAAAAAAAAGCAAATATCAGATATAAAGTGTAAAATCTCAATGTACCTACGAAAAAGGGATTAAGCAAAATATTCTGTTGAAGGGCCAGAAAACAAGATATAAAACAAAACGAAAAAGTAAGTAAAGAACAAGAAACAAACGTAAGGGAATGAAATTTGCATTACACAAAAATCTCAAATAGGGTAGGTACCTCGTAAAATATTGTACAAAATATGGCACATGTTCGTATCTATTAAATAAGGTGTAGAATTAGCTAGCATTAAGTAATACAAGCACCATGAGTCACAATGTCAGAGGTAGAAAGTGAATATAATATGTAAAAATAGAATAAAAATGCGCATAGCTATGCTGACCAAAAAGCCAAACGCTCTAGATCCTGCGAAAAGTGCATCCCTAGGTAAAAGTGATTCAGTGCAGCGTAAGTGGAAATAACACGAAATCACATGGTGAAAACCGTGAAACTCCAAGAGAACACATGTCACAAGCATCGTCGAGCAACACAAACACTGAAAAACAAAGTCGATGAAAAACACCTTCTAAAGAAAAGTCTAAAGCCCAAACAAGCCTCCAAAGAGTGCTGAGCCAAAACATCAAACAAGCAAACAGCTACGTAAAATAAAATTAATGTATGGTGAGAACAGCTGAAACAATAAGAGTTCAGTGGGTATTCACGTAGTGATAAAACGCGACAGATAAATAAGAGTAACTTAATTAATAAAACATGAAAAGAAACGAAAGAAACTTAACAAATTAAATAACTAAAAAGGAAAGTAACTAAGGAAACAGAGGGAATTTAAGGAAATAAATAAAGTAATAAATAGAATGCAATCACGAAAAAAAAAAAAAAATAAATAAAATAAAACTACTTAAATAAATCAAGGGCAAGAAGCTTTGTTAAAAGGGAAGAAACGGCAGAAATAAAATTGCTTAAAAGTGCGACATGTCATGAGTCTAGTGCAGAGAGGCTAAGACAACCCATTAGCAGACATTCTGGTATTTCAGAGCCTAGAAGTTCAGATGCGTAGACAATGAGTGGGAAAGACAAATGTGAAATTCACGCTCCACCAAACACAGAATGTGTAACAGGCGTCTTAAAACGTTGATAGCCGTAAGAACGAAGCGTGGCGCCTAAACATGTAATAGCCAATGAAAACGCGATAAGATATAAAATCGCATCATATTCTCAGCCAGTAAAAATGTTAAAAATAACCGAAATAGCAAAAGTCTAGAACCATCCTAGAAAATAGGCGGCGAATAGACTCCTGTCTAGCCGCCGGAGCTCAAAGAAATACGGTACTCACGTCGTCACTTGGATATCAGATATCGTGTGGTGAACCCGCGTCGCGTTGTAGCTCGAGGGCTAACCACAATTTACAAGTCCGCTATATAAGGGGATTCGGTTAACCGGGGAGGGAACAAAGAAATAGTTCCGCTTGAAATGTAAGGGAGATGCAAAATTTGTTGGGGTAACGGAAAAGGAGAATTATTTAACTTTGTTTGTGACCGTTTTGGCGAGGTTCAACTCTGAAACCAATTCTCAAAAACTTGACAAGGGGGAAGATTTAATTATTGTGTGCGGTACAGATAAGGGCATTTGAGGCATTTGAGTTCATGCATAAAAACTTAAACCCTCTCCATTTCGTTTTCCAACTAAATATTAAAATAGCAAATATTCTATTCAAAAATGAAAAAAAAAAAAACAAAAAAACAATTAAAAACATAAATTAACTTAACATCATGAATGTAAACCCCTTACTTCCATTACTGCCCTCACTCTTTGGGGCATGGATGATATCAACTGCCTAATCAAATTTGCACTACAGGATTACTACCTCCCAAACATCCTGTATTTGATCTCAAAAAACCTCTTTTGTCTTGCAAGACAACTTTAATTCCAAAACTTTTTCCATCTCACCCATACATTTTCAATAGGATTCAAATCTAGTGATCAAGGAGGACAATCAATCACTGTGATATCTTGTCTTTGTGAAAACCAGTTTGAAACCTGCTGACTTGTATGGACAGGGTGGTTATCCTGCTGGAATTCAATCATTCCATTGGGATGTCTATTCCTTATAGAAGGAATCATGATGTTTTGAGGATGTCTTTATGCTGTTGGCTACTTAATGAGCCATAAGGCTGCCACAACCTATACAATTTTGTAACATCCATCCTAAACAAAACACAGAAAATCCATTTGTGGAATCTTGGCAACCCATATGTGATACATATTTTACATTGTGATTATGTTCCCCTAACACTGTACACAATTAATTTCTCCCAATTTGGATTAAAATATCACCTCATCTGGAATAAAACCCTATCCCAGTTATCATTGAAATTTTCTTCTGCAAATGAGGAATAAAATGTGAAATGTCTGCAAGATGCTGTTTCTTAGCTGCCAGTTGAACAGAGAGCTTTGCTGTAGTAAAATGATGCAAAGCTGTGCAGTTCAACTCAAGGAAATTGGAATTATTCCAATTGTAGACACATGTGGGGGAGGGATTGCTATCTGCCTCTTCTAGAAGTGCAGTGTCCTGCTAAAGAGTGGAAAAATGTTTTCAACCCAAACCAGAGTAATGAACAATCCCTTTCCTGGATAAGCACATCCACTTTGTAACCACAGTGTTCTTACACTTGAGACCCAAGAGTATCCAGCAATGTTCACTAACATACAGTGTGAGACCTTCTTGTAGCTTCTTGTTTATGTGTGCAATCAGACATAGTAAAAGGCAATATGATTGCAAATATACCATAAAGAATTCCAGAACTATGAGTTTCATGGCTATGATTGTACCAGCAACATTCATAACTGAAGAAAAAATGGAAATGGCTGTTATTTATGGACGCTCTTTAACTACTGTGGTCCTCAGCGTCCCATTCTAAATGGGTGTGAAAGACTGCTTAATTTTGCTCAGAGGCCTCTCTATCACGCTTGAGGTTCTTTTACGTGCCGTAAATCTACGACACGGGACCAACAGCTTTACTTCCCTTCCAAAGGAAGCCATGCTAAGGATTTTTACACCCGAAAAAATCCATCGTCCTCCATCGGGTTTGAACCTGCGACCTTGGGTATATGAAGTTAGCATGGTAACCATTACACCACAGAGGGCGACACATCCAATACTAAGCTAATAATTTATTTTTTAACGATTTATTTGTACATCTTATTTACAAGCCCATTACAAACTTATATATTATTTTAATCTGCCTTAAGTTCTTACACATTGTCTGGTTGTGTAAGTCTTTAGCCCTGAGTTGTCATCACTCTTTATTTACACCTAGATGTCCTTCCCTCCTTGTGTCTCTTATTTTTCAATCCATTTCTCTTTCACTTTCCTTAAAAATTCCCACAGGACCCTAATTTTCCTTTCTTCTTTTCCAGTCCTATAGTTATGATATTTCTGTCCATTTTTCTCACACTATTTGCCTCCATATCTCATGTTCTTCTCCTAAATATGTGGTCATTAGGCAAATTTAATTAATGCATATATCAAAAAGAGCAAAATATGTGTTATAGAGTATGACATTTGAAAATATTATATTTAATTTCTGGCTGTATTTTGCCTAAATTAATCTCTTGAGCTTTTTTCATGACTATTTAGAAATTATATCTTTTTTAATTCTTCGTTCCGATATTTCAAATAAAAACTGCCCCATGTTATGCCAGGTAGAACAAGCAGCATTTAAACATATCTTTTAAGTTTATATACATAAAAAGAAGTACTTGCAAATTGCTGAAAATAGGCCATTACTGACAACGAAAATTTTGCTTTTGCTCTTGCAGAGAACTTACAACATTTATTTCTAAAATACTATTTGTCTGCAGGAGTTGGATAATGATGCTTTTTTATTGGTTGAACTTACAATTATAATTAATGCCTCTGAACATTGTTCTTATTGTAATTTGAGTATTGTGAAAAACATGGATTTTTTCTTCTTTAAAATGTAAAGATTTTACAATGGCCTGGTTAATATTATATGTAGGAATCAATTACCACAGATTTTTGTTTCTGTATGGAACATTTCAGGGAAAATAATGAATAAGAAACATCAGTAATCCCAAATTTATTCTCTTTTTCACATTGAGCCTGCATTCTAAGCTTTCAGGTTAATGTCTAGTCAAACATTAGAAATTTGCCAATCAGTAAGCAACTTTAACTACTTTTCTGGTAAGATCACAAGCCAGGAACCACTAGGATATCCATAAATATTGTAATAAAACAATGTGATGGTAGATATTACTTTTTGCAAGTTTAATGCCCTTTAAACGAGCTATTATTTGTTTTGATACATATACTAACCTCTTTGCTCCAAAAGTAGTTATATTAGCTTACTATTTTATATTTTCCTGTGATTGGCTGTTTTGAATTGTCATTGTAAATGACAGCATATTATATTAAATGTATGCTTAAGACTTCCATTGTATATTTATATGCTTAATTTTCATTGTGAATTGATCAAGTCCATTTAAAAATCTAACTGGTAAAACTATCATTCAAATATTTTGGAATATATTGATGTTTTAATACTTTCACATGATGGTAAATGACAAAATTTAACATGAGAATAACTGTTAAAAATTCAATTATATGTAACTAAAAATCACATGAAGGGCCTATTAAATTGCTATATTTTTGGAATATAAGAACTTGAAACATCTTAAAAGCTTGAGTGCCATGAAAAAGTAATGCAGGGTCATCAGATTAAATGGCCACTCTTTTAATGGCACCCGAGTTGCAATCACACACACCTTCCTCCTGAACTTTCCCCCCACACTACCATCTTATGCATAGAAATGAATGGGCGAGGTTAATTAAAACCATTATTATTTAAAAAATGTCAATATTGAATGTTCTTAACATTGCTTACTTTTTTAAATAAATTGTTGGAAATGGTTTTCTTGTGCTGGAAGACAGGCTTTGCAGCACCTTAATAGATTATTAAAAACATTTTGTAGTTTTTCTTGGGATATGTTGGTTATCTCATCCCGTGTTATTGTGTAGTTCTTGTAGTTAGTTCTTAGATTTATTTACTTTGTCTTTCAAACTATCCCAAAACTAACCCATTGGTCACTTCCTGTTTGTTGTGTAAACTTCGACAGAGGCTTTCTAGGTGAGTTGTGCAAACCGCACACTAATATCATAATGTTTTTTTATTTTTTCCAGTCTAACACTGATCCTATCTAATACTGACTATTTTATGATCTGTACTTCTGTTAGGGGTATCAATATCAAGAAAGTGTTCCCAAAATGTTCTATGACACATAGATGGAGATGCAAGTTCTGAAAATTTGCAAAAAATGTAAACTCTTTGTTTTATAGTATATTGGATCATAACTCCACTAACATTATTGAAAACCATCAAAAAACATTCTCTACTGCGTCCCTTTATCATATATGTGGTCTGAGTTAGAAGGTCATATGTGACAATAGCGGAAACTGCAATCTCAACAGGCAAGTGGAGCACGCCCGACACCCAACTGCTATTAAGAGCATGGACGTTTAATCTGATGGCACCATATAATAGACAGATTTTTTTCTTGAAAGCTAAATATTTTACAATACTCTGGTTAAAATTAACATGTTCAAAAGGAATATCATGTATTTCGTTATCAGTGCTGCATATGACTGCTGAATGTACTATTGGACTACGAGCAGACAAGAGAGAGGCCTGAGTTATGAAAGACTATCTATTCAAATTGTCAATTGTTTACTACAGAATGTATGTATACGTGTGTGTGTGAATCACCATGCTGCCACATTTAACTGCTGTGATAGGTATAATTGTGCATTTCCAAGTTCTCGCTGCTAGCATGCGACTATCTGATGATTTTTGTGTTTATTGACGAGACTGTGGAAGTAGTTTATCGCAGAAAATGTTTATACAGCATATTCCTCCTACTTGCCTTCATCTCATGGCCAGACATGCACCGTGTGCATATTCCCCTGGTTATGTATACCTTTTGCTTTAGAGTGCAGAGAAATTTTATAGAGTTTTCATAGTTGTTCTTTCTTTGTTAATTTAATTGTTTTTTTTTTTTTTTTTTTTTTTTCACACAAGTCTTGTGTAGGACAGGAGTGGGAATCAATGCCATAGCCTGAATTTGAATCACAGATTTCCCGGTCTCTAGCCACTTATTTTAACCGCTAAGCTACCATGGCAACATGTCGGCATGACATTAAATTTCTCAACTGACTTGCATGATTCCCGGTAAACCATAAGGTGATTTCAAATTATTTTGAGATTTAGTTGGCTAAGCCATGAAGTCCGGCACTTCAAGCATTTAGGACATTGTAAGTCGCCATAGGGGTATGTCTTCTCAAAATTAAATTTTTCAGTCTGATTCTACCTATTCTTTCTTTATCAAATCACTTAATAAATGCTTTATATGATAGTTTGATTATTTAAGAACTGCTTAGTCCAGAATTTTATTTTGTCTGGTTACTGTAGTTTTCAGAGCTGTGATAGTTTGATTATGTAAGAACTGCTAGTCCAGTACTTTATTTTGCCTGGTTACTATAGTTTTCATAGCTGTGATAGTTTGATTACGTAAGAAGTGCTTAGTCCAGTATTTTATTTTGTCTGGTTACTGTAGTTTTCATAGCTGTGATAGTTTGATTACATAAGAAGTGCTTAGTCCAGTATTTTATTTTGTCTGGTTACTGTAGTTTTCATAGCTGTGATAGTTTGATTACATAAGAAGTGCTTAGTCCAGTATTTTATTTTGTCTGGTTACTGTAGTTTTCATAGCTGTGATAGTTTGATTACATAAGAACTGCTTAGTCCAGTATTTTATTTTGTCTGGTTACTGTAGTTTTCATAGCTGTGATAGTTTGATTACATAAGAAGTGCTTAGTCCAGTATTTTATTTTGTCTGGTTACTGTAGTTTTCATAGCTGTGATAGTTTGATTACATAAGAAGTGCTTAGTCCAGTATTTTATTTTGTCTGATTACTGTAGTTTTCATAGCTGTGATAGTTTGATTACATAAGAAGTGCTTAGTCCAGTATTTTATTTTGTCTGGTTACTGTAGTTTTCATAGCTGTGATAGTTTGATTACATAAGAAGTGCTTAGTCCAGTATTTTATTTTGTCTGGTTACTGTAGCTTTCATAGCTGTGATAGTTTGATTATCTAAGAACTGCTAGTCCAGTATTTTATTTTGTCTGGTTACTACAGTTTTCATAGCTGTGATAGTTTGATTACGTAAGAAGTGCTTAGTCCAGTATTTTATTTTGTCTGGTTACTGTAGTTTTCATAACTGTGATAGTTTGATTACGTAAGAACTGCTTAGTCCAGTATTTTATTTTGTCTGGTTACTGTAGTTTTCATAGCTGTGATAGTTTGATTACATAAGAAGTGCTTAGTCCAGTATTTTATTTTGTCTGGTTACTGTAGTTTTCATAGCTGTGATAGTTTGATTACATAAGAACTGCTTAGTCCAGTATTTTATTTTGTCTGGTTACTGTAGTTTTCATAGCTGTAATAGTTTGATTACATAAGAAGTGCTTAGTCCAGTATTTTATTTTGTCTGGTTACTGTAGTTTTCATAGCTGTGATAGTTTGATTACATAAGAAGTGCTTAGTCCAGTATTTTATTTTGTCTGGTTACTGTAGTTTTCATAGCTGTGATAGTTTGATTACATAAGAAGCGCTTAGTCCAGTATTTTATTTTGTCTGGTTACTGTAGTTTTCATAGCTGTGATAGTTTGATTACATAAGAAGTGCTTAGTCCAGTATTTTATTTTGTCTGGTTACTGTAGTTTTCATAGCTGTGATAGTTTGATTACATAAGAACTGCTTAGTCCAGTATTTTATTTTGTCTGGTTACTGTAGTTTTCATAGCTGTGATAGTTTGATTACATAAGAAGTGCTTAGTCCAGTATTTTATTTTGTCTGGTTACTGTAGCTTTCATAGCTGTGATAGTTTGATTACGTAAGAACTGCTTAGTCCAGTATTTTATTTTGTCTGGTTACTGTAGTTTTCATAGCTTCTATGGATTATACTTATCCTTTTATTTTCTGGGATGAATGCAAATGAAGACTGTTGGTCTCTAGGTCTCTAAAACACTTGCTTAACATGAGTAATTCATAATGACTGTTTACACTCTTTTATGTACTCTTTAGAGTGGAAGTTGTTGAGTCGCTGTTAGAAATTAAATCTTTATAAGTTTCAAATATACTTTCTGTTCACTCATATTCATATTTCCAGACTATGTGGAGAATAAGGAAAAATTCCAATTAAATGAATACTCCTACACCCCAGCAGAATGACCCCTTGAGTTAGAAATCAGTATAGCGAGCAATCAACATGTCAATGACTTTTTGCATAATCAAACACCATTTGGCTGGGGAAACAGAAGTAGCTTTGTCATTAATCTTTTTTATCATTTCTTTGTATCACTGTCATATCTTCTCAAAAGGGAGTATTACCTAACTGAGAGCAGGTGAGAGGAAAGATGAAATAAGGGACATTGCAGACAAAGATCCAATGAACATGGTAAGGAGAGAACCGAAAGAGTTAGAAGAAATAATGTAACAAGGTAGAAGAAAAGGGAAAATAATAAATGAGTAGAAAATTGGAAGAAATCAAGGGGGAAATACTAAACATCTGAAGAGTGGAAAATCTAGAAGATAGGAGCAGATAATACAACCTTGTAATACAATTATGGGGATAGAAGAAAAAATGGGAGGAGATGCAAGGACTTCTAAGAGGAAGACTAGGAATAGAGATAAACAGTTATGAAATTTGAGAAGCATTCAGAGTTGGAGAAAGAAGAGAAAAAGGGAATATACTTGTAAAGTGTATAAGCACACAATGTAACACTGCTGACCTGCATATTTGTCAGGTGTCAATAAGCTACATTATAACCCATGTCTCAGGTGCCATTGCTAGACTTGTGCCTGACTACTTACGAGGAGAGGAGAGGAGGATTACAATTGCCTGGACATTATATGATATATCAGTGTTTCCTCAATGTTGATAATGATGATGATAATAATAAACATTACATAACTAATAATTTGCTTAAGATGCACTGAAATTTGTATTTTAATAAACAGCTAATATTGCTTTTTATTTAAATTTAATTTCAACATGCACTTTTAAAGTTAAAAGTCAATATTCCAGGAAGCTAAATTCACATTAAAATAACAATGAAATAAAACAATAAATTGTGGATAGGAACATTTCCATCAAGGGAGAGGCTCTCAACAGCTTAGAATGGTCACATAATGAGCTTTAGCTGTTAATTATTTACCTTAAGTATTGTTTCCACATATATATTTTACATTACGGAAAATAGCCATTTTTTTTTTAAGACCAATCAAGTGCACACTTTTTAGTAGGCACAATTTTTTTGCTAAGCAGTAAGGACTAATAGTAAAACAACTATGAAACTGATATAGAGAGCTAACCTGGTAGTAACATTGGTTATTTTACTGCTCTAGGAAAATTGCTGCGCATGCACAGAAGGACGTTTCTTCATCATATAATATTTCTCCTTGCTGGTCCATGGCTTTCTTAGTCTGAGGCTTTTTAACATTCGTTAATGTAAAATACTTGGATAGCTTTATGTGCTGAGATAGTCCAGATCAAAGTTAAATCTATGAATACTATTCACATGTACCTCTAAGAGATTAACTGATGCACTTTTGTAAACTTGATCTATCTTCAGAAATGAAAATATCACCTAAAGCTGCAAGCCTATAATTAATAAAGTATTAGCCTGCCTGGGTAGTGTGGCACTAGCATGTCTGCCTCACATTTAGCAGGTCGTGAGTTCGAATCTTGCTTAAGATGAGTTATCCGGTTAAAGATGTTTTGTTAGAGGTTTATCCTTAACTTGAGAAGACAAATGCCAAGTAACTTTAGGCTCCATTGACCCTGAGATCATTTTAGCATCATTTCACCAATTCATTCATTGTCCAATATGATCAACCAGGTTAAAGGGTATTAAAATAAACAAAGAAAAATAAAATAAATAAATCTCATTAACACAAATTTCAACAACTTTTAAAAAGTTCATGTTGGCAACACTACCATTGGAAGCAGCTAATAATTGCTAAAAAATGAAGTTTTCTTGTTTGAAACTGAATGAGCTGTTATAAATTTCTGCATATGACTTTTCCATATTGTTTCAAACTACATTTTGTTGAATTCCAGCACCACAAAATCACATGTGGCAACTTTCTAATGCATAGAAAATATAGTGTATCGCTTCCAAGTCTATTATTAAAATTTTCAAATTTTGTTTGGGATTCTTGACTGCTATTTTGTATTATGGATCCTGAAATTGTAGAAGAGCTGCCAAGTATAGGATTTAAATTTAAATTTTTCCAAATGTAATAAAACATTTAATTACATTTGGAAAAATTTGCACAGTGGAGTAACTAATCAAATAGGAGTAAAAACACAGTTTACACTCAAACTTCACTCTTGAAATAAAGTAACTTACTTTGGACATGTTTCGGTGGCTTTTGCCACCATTTTCAATGGAGATTCACTGATGAATTCGTGGAAGCGGTCCGTGGAGGTCTCTCTTCCGGATAGATGAATTTTGAGATGAGTCCATTTGTTTGTGGTATGTCAAAATGTATGACCTTGTTTTTGTTTTTGAAAATTAATAGATTTTCCCAAACTGTTAATGCAATTGCATGTGTACTAATTTTAATAACTTGGGCTTACTGTGAAAATTATGGTTTTGAGTCCAAAAATGATGTGCTACAGCTGAATTATCTGTCTGTTTATATTTTAAATATCTCATGTGTTCTTTAAAACGTTGTCCAATGTTTCTTTTTGTTTTTCCTATGTATACCTTTTCACATTCCTTGCAGCTGATTTCATATATCCCTGATTGTTTCAATGGGAGGGATTTTATCTTTTGTGTTTGTATGGAGGAGGTTTTTTCAAACTGTGCTTATTAATTGGGGCTAAGTTGATGTTCCATTTTTTGAAGCTAGTTTCTGCTTTTATTCTTTTTAGTTCTTTTACTTTCTTTTGTTTCATGAATTTATTAATCTTCTTCTTTACCAAATGGTCTGTGTAGCCATTCTTTTGTGCAATTTCTGTGATCCTATTAAGTTCTAATTTGTATTCCATCTGGCTTAATGGTAGGTTTATCAGTCTGAATGCAAGGCTGTTGATTAGGGCATGTTTGTGTGAAATTGGGTTATAGCTTTTGTTAATTATGTATTGGAATCTATAGGCAAGAAACACAGACAGTCCGAAGTAAGTTACTTTATTTCAAGAGTGAAGTTTGAGTGTAATCTATGTTTTTACTCCTATTTAAATATTTTAAGTTTTACTTTTTTACTTGTTACTTTTAGGATTCTTCTGAAACAATATATTCTCATAAATCCAATTTATATTTTCGTTACTTCATCTTTAAATATTATAAAATGCAAACTTTCATTGTTATGGAAAAAAAATCAAGATGCAAACTGGAACTGTTCCAAAGCCAACAACATGAGATGTTCATTGAACATTGTACCAAAAGAAAAACAATTGCCACCTCCTCCAATTATTAATAGGCTCTTCTTGTCCTCCAGTACTTCAGTTGAATGATTATGTAGCATTATAGGTCGAGATGGCTCCTGCATCTGAAACAGGGACCACATTGAGGAGGAAAAATTAATTTCTTTAATTATCAAATACACTTTAAAACTAGTTTTTGTTTCCTTGGCAAAACATCAAGTTGCAATATTCCAATTATAACAACATTAGCATGAAATGCCATGTAGTAAAATTCACTACATTTTGTTGGACACATTTCTGATAATATTTTATGCAACAATATTGTTATGACAGTTGCTAAGTCATGCACACCAAACATTTTAGACACCTACATCTTAAACTGCATATATTTTGAAAAGTTGGGTTATTGAGTTTTTGGAACTATCAACTCTAAAATAATGAATGCAAAGCATAACATGTCATCACACCTAAAGAAATGAAAACTGTGCTCTATTCTTTTTTGTTTAAATGTCGTTTGAGTTTGTGGTTTTCTAATCATTGCTTATTTAGAAATGTCTAATGCATGTGGACATTGTAGTACTTAGTTCTACAGCTTTTAATATAGTGGAGGAAGTGCATCGCACATTATGGTAATTCTCACTAAATGAAAGCCTGTTCCGCAATGAACCTCATTTCAATACAGCTTCAACATTAAATGATAATGCTGCAATATAACAGGGAAAAAAGTCTACTTTGCTTTAAATTCACAATACCAAACATAAGGAAAGGTATTAAAAAGAAAGTTAACTTTAATGTTGATATAATGAAATTCATTTTGTGAACATACTGAATCTCAGAAATTGTAATTTAATAATGGGTACTTCATAAGAGATATGAACATTTAGAAATTCATCTGTGATCACTGAGATAGTATTGTAACAAAGGCCCTTTATAGTTTCAAAACTGATTACAAATAAGCATTTTATTGCAGCGGGGTTTCGCAGACACCGGAGCTGTGTAAATCTAATAAATACCTTAAGAATAATCCTTGAACAAATTAGTGAATGGCAAGTCACATTGTACTTGACATTTATAGATTTCAAAACAGCATTTGACTTGGTAAACAGAACGGTGATATGGGGGACTCTGATGAAATATGTTATACCTTGTAAGATTGTGAACCTCATGCGGGAAATATATAAAGATTATCGGTGTAAAGTAGTACATGAGGGAAAGCTAACAGATTATGCGGATGTCACAAGTGGAGTTCGACAAGGTTGCATCCTCTCACTGACGATTTTCTTTGTGGTGCTTGATTATGTGATGAGGAAAATGCTGGGTGGAAGAAAGAAGAACACAATGGGGAATGGGAGTGAGACTAGAAGACCTAGAGTTCACAGACAATATTTGTTTACTGGCTTTAAGATTTAGTGATATGAGGAGCAAGTTACAATGGCTAAAAGACGAGGCAGAGGTTGCAGGACTAAATATAAATGTTGCTAAGACCAAGGAAATGAGAATAATCTCCAAGATTGATCAAAAGCTAGTCGTGGCTGGAGAAGAGATAGAGGAGGTCGACACATTTATGTATTTGAAAAGTGTAGTGACAAGAAGAGGAAGAGCAGAAGAAGATGTGAAAACCAGAATTAAAAAAGCAAATGGGGCCTTAGTGCAGTTATATGCAGTATGGAGAAATAGGAACCTTTCTAGGAAGACAAAAATCAAAATCTTTAATACAAATGTGAAATCCATTCTCCTGTATGCATGTGAAACATGGAAAGTATCACTAATCCCTTGCAGACCTTCATAAATTGTTGCCTGTGTCGCATCTTAAACATCAGATGGCCTGAAATTATATCCAATAAGCTACAAATCAACTCCAGGTAGAAGTTGAAATCAAGAGATGGAAATGGAAATGGATAGGACACACATGGAGGAAGCCAGCAGGATCCACAGAATGAACAGCATTAGAATGGAACCCACAAGGGGCACGGAAAAGAGGTCGTCCTAGAAAGACATGGAAGAGGACCATAGAGGAGGAGGCACAAGAAGTGGGGAAAAGTTGGAAGGAAGTTAAGGCGCAGGCAAGTCGGAGATAACAATGGAGACGTTTCATGGATGCCCTATGTTCCGGAAGGCGCAAGAGAAATTAAGTCAAGTAAGTCAAGTCAATTTTGGAATTTAGCATATCATCTTCATTCATAAAAAGAAGACATAATAACTTAATTTTTGAATAAAATTCAATGGTTTGCCATATATTTTAAACCAGTAGACATTTAAATTGATTAAATCCCTTATTATTTTTCATTATTATTGTTTTACTTAATTTGGATTTGCTCAGAAAATCACTTTTTGAGCAGTTGAAGGAGAGAAGAAAAAACGGAAATGCATGTAATGGGTGTAATGGTACAACATGATGGTAGCAGCGTAACTGTAACGATGATGAAAAATATGTTTTGTATTTAGACAATTGAAGGAAGAACGGAAATGTATGGTAAGTGTGAGATGGTAAAACATGATGGAAGTGGCAGCATAGCCAGTGGCAGCATAGCTGTAATGACAATGATGCATATGATTATCTATTAGAAAACATTATAATACACATTGTACATTTTTTTACATAATTTAAATTTGCCTGTAAATTCACATTGTGGGCGGCGCAGAGAGGTAGAGATACTGGAAATATACCGTATAAGTGCAACTTGAGGAGGAAAAATGCACTTTCTGCTTGAACCAATGGCCTCCAATACAACATTATGTGCAGCCACTGTTGTGAATGGAAGTCCTCCAATTTTGTTTTAGTGTTGGAGAATATTTTTTTTTTCCAATGAGAATGCTCATAGGACCGTTAATTTATTTATTAGTCTGACTCATAAATGAGTTTGCCAAGTGACACAGAACAATATACATTTAGAGGTTTTTAACAAAAAATGTTATAAGAGAGTATTACAAAAAAATATTTTATCATACGTTATAATAGTTATATAAAATTAAGCTATGAGAACAAATTGTAGCAGATTATAAAAGATGTGCAACAATAAAAGCTATAACAATAAAAGAGAAAAAAAAACTACAAAAATAAAGTGATTTATAAACCATAATACATTTTACGTTCTATTCAAACCATATAAATGATTTCGAAAAATGGCTACGGAATGTTTTATGATGTTTTCTGTGATTGCTTATTGGTGCAAAATGAAATGCACAAAAGCTGCTGCAAATGTTGCAACCTTGGCGGTAATGTATACCATTTCCCCTAGGCTTCGCTACTGCCATACCCGCAAAATTTGAAACTTATTTTTCCTCTGCATGGCATTCAGAAAATATATATCACCCAGTTCTGAACATTAATATTTTGGAAAAAAAACACTATCTTAATTTTGGATAAATACAGTATTTACTTGATCAAGCAGTGTAAGATTAACAACTCTTCTTAAAAATTTCATGTCATTTGATTCAATTTTGTTTCTGTCAGATCTACTTAATGACCAATTTTCAGAACCATAAATCAATATTGGAACAATCATCACCTTAGAAAATTTGAGTTGTGTATCAATTTGAGTGTTATTTTTTCAAGTTCTTGTATTATACTGTACAATTTAATTAGTACCTTTGGTTTCATGATGGAGCAGGCTACAAATTTAATTAGTGCCTTTAACTTTATGAAGTTCCATAAAATTTAGATTAGTGTCACATTTTATGTCAATTTTGATCCACATTACCATTGTTTAATCATTAAATTTTAAATATCCCATCCTTACTTAGGCAACCATTTTTCAAACATGGTTGGAAACTTAAACTCCTTACACCCCACACATAAAGAACCCTAATATGATGGTAAGGAAAACATCCGCGCAATCTGAGTCAGTAACGAAAACTGAAATTATTGATGTGAAAAACCTAAAAAGCAAACATTCATTAGGTTCAGATTGTACACCAGACTCAGTAATTAAAACCTGTGCAGCATATATTGCTGGGCTGTTGCACATATATGTAATGCTTCATTAAGCTCTTGAGCTTTCCCCCAGATATTCAAAATAACTGAAGTAATCTTCAAAAAGGATAATCCTGAAAATTATAAACCTATCTCAATCTTGTCTATGTTCTCAAAGATACCAGAACAGTTAATGTTTAAAGGATGGTGTCCTTTCTTGGAAAATGTGATATGTTTACCCACTCTCAGTTTGGTTTCCGAAAGAGTAAGTCCATTATGAATGCTCTACACCTATTCGTAGATGATATCCTTTAAGCAACAGATCATAATTAGTGAGCAGTTGGTATATTTCTAGTTCTTTTAAAGACTTTTGATACAGTCAATCATAAAACATTGATAGTCAGCATAAGAGGTATGCGAATGATTGGTTTAAGTCCTATCTTAGCCAAAGGGTACAGTATATGGAAGTTAATGGTTGGCATTCTATTTCAGCACCTCTGAAAGACGGAATTCCACAAGGAGCAATTTTGAGACCTATTTTGTTCTTAATAAATATAAATGAATTGCCGTCAAATTTCAATGATGCACAAATTACTTTATTTGCAGATGACACTAATATTATATACAAAAACAATAACTTCTCTGTCCTGGAAAATTATATAAATCAAAAGAACATAATCTTACATAATTGACTGGCAGGAAATAAGCTCCTTATAAACTTCAGCCCAGGTAAAACTTATAAAGAACTACAGATTTGCATTAATAGTCACCCCAGAAACAAAGGCAATGAAACAAAACTCTTAGGAGTTTGGAAAGATTCAAAGCTAAAATAAAATGCACATATTGATTATCTAACCAGCAAATTATCCAAATTCCACTATGCATTCAGACTAGCAAGTAAAATGTGTCCCACAAGTGTATTAAGATCTATGTATCTTGGATATGTTCACTCCATTTTAACCTATGGTATGATGCATGTCCATAAATTTATAATATCTTAAAATCAAAGTGTTAAATAATAAAGCAAGTTCCTGTGAAAACACCGGGCAAAACAGAATATAAGGAAATATTAATATAAAAATAATAGTTGCAACAAATCTTCACTTATCTTTTGGAATCCTTGCTTGGACTAGTTTCGCAATGATTTCATTGCATTATCAACATATCCTTTTGGTCTCTTTTTTGATGTTGTTTATTTACACTGTTATGGTTACTGCTACTAGGTGGATTGTGTACTAATGCATTGCTAACTACTGGAATCAAAACAAATTTGGTAAGAGTGTCAATTGGAGGTATATCAAAATTCATTGCATGATTTCTATACTTTAATATAAATATTTTCTCCCAAACCATTAAATCTATGGGCCCATTTAAGTGTTTTAATAATTTAACATCTGGATTTATTTCATGATTAAATTTCCAAAAATGTTCTGCTACAGCTGATTTATCAATTTGTTTGTATTTAATATTCCTAAAGTGTTCTTTTACTCTGGTTTCCAAATGAAGTTTAGTCTTACCAATATAAACAAGGTCACAATTTAAACAGTTTAATTGATAAATGCCAGATTTTTTATTTTTTGAAATTTCATCCTTTTTAGAAAAGCCTAACAAATTTTTTATACTGTATTTATTTTGAGGAACCAATATTATGCCATGCTCTTTGAAAATATTTATGAATTTTTTATTTGCCCAAGGGTGATAAGTAAATTTTTTAAAAACGTAATTATCTTTTATTTTCTTAAGCGTAGAAATATCTTTAATAGCTTTTTGATATTTAAACTTCTCAATTTTTTTATTTATAAAATCAGTATTAAAACCATTAATTAAAGCAGTGTTAATAATGTGTTTATATTTTGTATAGAATTCATCTTTATTAAGGGGTAAATTAATTAACCTATAAATTAAACTATTAAAAACAGCAAATTTAGGATTCCAAAAGATAAGTGAAGATTTGTTGCAACTATTATTTTTATATTAATATTTGTGTTATTCTTCACTGTTACTAGCTTCTTTTTACATTTATAAGAATATAAGGAATTAAATATCTTACCTCTCCCTTATATACATATAGCATACTTGAAACATTATGCTTCATTCACAAAAACAGGAATTCTTTTAAAACAAATAATATATTCACCCGGAGGTCCCAGGCTTGATTCCCAGCTGGGGTGGGGAGTTTTTCTATAACCAGAATTATTCCCTATCGCCCACAGAGAGAGAGTGCGTGTGTGCGCGTGCACATTTTTTTTAGGAAAATAAAAAGCACCTATAGTAAAGCTGTTTCTAATGCAAAGCCCCTGATATGACCTTTATTGTTAAAGGGGGCTATACAAATGAAAAAAAAAAAAAAGAAAAAAAAAAAAAAAACCAAAACCAAAACATGTATCACCCATGCAATACTAAACCTTTGAACTATATACATAACACATTCTGCCATACAAATAAGAATCGCAGTAGCATTTTCCATCGTGGAAGCAATCTGTATACCATACTACCTGGATATTATAAAGAACTGGTCTACATCAAATTTAAAAGTTCAATAACTGCAGCTCTGTTAGAGCATATACCCTTCAACATTCAAGAATTTAAAAATATAAATTTATACATACTGGTTCTTGTACTTACTACTGTAAACATATATACTACTGATGAAGCCATAATTTATGCATAAATCGAAAGGTGAATAAAGTATTATTATTATTATTATTATTATTTAAATTCTCTAATGACCACTATACAGAGTTTGGCTGAAATAGTAACTAGCATCTACAGATTAGGTATAATTCAATCATAAACTTACTGGCAGACGATATTCCATGCAAGCATAAGTATCCAAACTAAGACAACATATTCCTGGTTGCTGTCCTGGTAATGTGTTGACACCGCCTACCAGTATCAGAACATGACTTTCCTGGCAGATAGCAGAAGTATGTGAAAACCGAGGTAGCATGCCAATTACAGGCACTTCAGTCCAAGCTTCAGAAATCATGTTAAAACTCCACACATCACTTAAGAGTATCAGTTTACTTCCCAGTCCACCACTCACATACATTGTGTGCTCACCAAAGGCCACTGCTGAATGAGAAAAACGAGCCTCTGGCCATAGAGCGGGAATGCTGCTGGCTTTTATTTCTCTACAGCTGATTTCAGTTGATACTTCTAGAATGAAGAGATCTCCCAGAACCTAAACAAAATAAAATTCTCATCTATATTCAATGAATATTTTGGATAATACAGTAATTAAGCTTACAGTTTAAGCACTGGGTAGATCACAGAACTTTATGCACTCAAATACCTCAAATTAAGCAACAAAATTGCAAAACTATGCACTACATATAATTACAATTTATTTATTGTAGTTTTCCCTACTTTAAATTAATATTTATTCATGCTTAAGGTACGTAAATGCACTTACATTACCATGAGAACCTACTCAGTTTGGTGCAGTTTCTTTAATTGAGAGTAAATTATTTTTCATTTGTCTGATAGATTGTGTAAGTTATTACTTTCATAATTTTCAAATTTCCAATAATGAAGCAAAGTTGATCATTTCACTAGCATTTCATTTATAAAAGAATCTGATATTTTATGTTCACTATTTTGAATTAACTCTGTCAAAGTCTTTCTCAAAATTTTCAAAAGCAAGATGCGAGAATAAAGAGAACACCACAGACTCTTGTCAAACAATTCAAGATCCATATACATTTTACTTCTCTGTAAATATTTTTCTATACATGGTATTTTAATTAAATGGAAAGTTTTTCTATACTTTTTATTTTCTCAAACTGACACAATAATGTTATTAAAAATGAACTTTTCAAAGAAAAATGAAATGCATATCTTGAATTTGCTGTCTAAGCCTCCGAAATCCTCTTCATGATGAATGAGTTTTGTGTAATTAGTAAACTGCATAAGATAGCCCAAAATTGAATATATATATAAAAATTCAAATCTCATTAAAGGACAACATTTATGTGAAATAAATCTTTTATGGATTAATTTATGTTTATTTTCTTTATTTCCTTTCTGTTGTGTAGTTAACCATATTAGAGATATCCCTTGTTATTGGCTTGAATTTTCAAATACTTACACTTTTCTCAACTGTGAAGCCACCATTTCTACATACCATACAAAGAGCATTGAATTTAAAAGCCATCACAAAGTGATATGCTCTTTATATACCCGACTACCTGATTAGCTACAATGCACTGTTTAAATGTGAATTGAAAGTTTATCTAGATTAACAAGAACTAGATAGAATAATAAGCTTTCATAAGATAATTTGTAGAAGAGTTAGTAAAGTCACATGAAGGCAATACAATAGATATTTTTCACTATAATACTGGGTCACTCTGGAAGCTTTTAATAGCAGCACATAAATCATTAAGGTGACAATAATATAACATCATTCATTTGAAACAGATAAAGCTATAATCACGTTTTACCAAGCAAAATGTAGCAGGCATTTTGCAAGAATGCAGTTGGAAACAATCATTGCTTAGACAACGTTGTACAGCAAACATAATGGAGCTACCATGACATGATTTTTCTGCCATGATTTATTATGATTTCAAAAAGGAGTAAATGGGACAGGAGTGTTACCAATCTTTTATAGATGTTTTAGGACTCTGCACCATCCAGAACACATGGTTTTTAGATTTACAAAGAGGTCAGAAATCCTGGAAGGCAGCCTTTGCTAAGGTTGCTTTCACAGAGCAGTAACACCAGAAACAAATATGGGTGCATGGAAGTTATTATAGGTGGATTACCACACCACCTATTTCGACATTCAGAATACCTTTAAAATTGGATCAATGGCAGTAGCTTACAAAAATATCTTCAAATCACTATGCATTGTTTTTGTTTGGTGCTGCGTTTGGTAACAAGAGGACCAGAAAGCAGCTTGCATGAAATGGTTCCGTTTCAAACTGGAAAAATTTAAAAATGAGAGAGATTCATCTCCTGTCGATTGTAGCATGGAACACCAAACATTCAGATCAAAGACTGCACACCTGCTGCTTCACCATGACAATGCAATTGCCTAGAACATGGCATTCTTTGTCAATCAAAACCTTGGAGTTCTCCTAATCCTTCCTTATTTGCTTTATTCTTCAGTTTTGGCTCCTTATGACTTTTTCTTTTCTCCAAAGTAAATGAAAAGCTCTGTGGTCGCCATTCCTCAATATGTAAAGAGGCCATTGGAATTCATATGAAGGCTGTGAAAAATCTTCTTTGTCAGTTGCATTTTCAAAGTTGTTTGAATGCATGCCGAAGGGTATTTATAATGATAAAGAATACTTAGAAATGTTGTAAAAGTTGCAACCCAGTTGAAAATTATTTTTTGCAGGTGAAAAAAACTTTCAGAATGACCCTCATAGTATGCATTGACTAAATGTATATATTAAGCAATGTTCCAAGGACAGAAAAAGCACATACAAGAATGAGGCTCATATAAGGTACTAAGTGACCAAATATTATCTAGTATTATTAATTCATCTAAAAAGTATAAATCTTTATCACAGAGGCAAAACAAGAGATAAAGTTGCTACTATATGATTTGCTCTAATAAAATATATGGGAATAGACCTATAACAATGTTATATAAAATAATTTAAAAAATAGAAATGAAAATGAACTTTAACATTTTTGTTTGTTTGTTAAACCACCACTAGTGCCACCACCACCACCACCACCACCACCACCACCACCACCAGTGGACATATTAGTACACAGAACAACTGTCATTTTTACTTTCTCTACACATACATGTGTATAAAGAAGGTATTTCATTCCACCCAAAAATTGAATACTGAGATTTCGCCAGAAGTACACGTTTTAGGGTCCTCTGCATCCAAAAAAAAGAATTTTTGGAAAAAGGCCCAGTGTGTGTGTGTGTGTGTGTGTGTGTGCGCGCGCGCGTGCGTGTGTGTGTGTATGTGCGCGTGTGTGTGTGTCCATAACAAAAGTCGGTAAAACACCAAACTAGGTATTTAAGTTTTGAGAAAAATCCTCCCCCCCCCCACCAAACTACCCTTTACATGGAAAAAATTCTGAAAATATTGATTTTCTCAAAAATGGCACTAACAATTTGGATTAAAATACCATATACTAAAGATATTTATATGTCAAATAAAGTGTATATCTTGAATTTTCTGGGAATAGCCCCAAGACCTCTTTATTCTGAGTTAACTTAGCTGAATTTTGAGTAACTGGTAAACTGTAAGAGTTAGGCACAAACTTACTAACAAAAAATCTAAATCACGTTAAAACACAAAATTTATATTATACACATTTTTTGTTGTTGTGGAATTTACCATTTTCAAGATATTCCTTGTTATTTATTTCAGATTGAAAATACCAATTCTTTTCTCACACAGAAAGTTGTAAACCCCTGGCCCTGCATAGAAACAGATTTCAACCACATGGCAACCAGCTTATAAGAAAATTGACATTCGTTTTAGCCTAGTGTATTCCTTTATTTTCCTTCTTAAAAGGAAACAATTAAGACAATTTTTGCTAATGTTTAACTCGATTATACAAAGTAGATAGAAGAAGATGATTTTTTAACAATAATTTGTTACGCGATGTAGAGAAAGTCATGTGAATGGAACTCATTAGATTTTTTTCTTAGCACTTTACTAAATAAAACCTGTTTACTTTATTGTATTCCGTTACCATCATTTTATTACTTTTAGTCTTTTCTTTTTATACCCAGATAATTTAACAAGCCTACATAAATAGAATACCTCAAAACGTACCAGATCATGGAAAAACGGAATGATAAATGCAAGTATATAAACAAATGACTGAACAAGGTTTGCATACTCAAGCACTTTTGGCATACTTTAATATGCTGAAAAAATTCCCCAAAATGGATAATGCACCATTAACACACACATTTAAAAGAAAAGAACATGCAGTATTAAAACATGGGGAGTTGGCTACATGAGCTCAAAGACAACTCATAAGGTGAACACTATCAAGTAAAGGAAGTTGGGTGTCATGCTCTAGGCATATATTGCAATGATAGGGTTGTTCAATAAACGAAAATTGAAGAGCCCACTGAAAAGAAGGAGTTTTCTGACACTAAGTTTTTTGTTGGTGATAGTGTTGCTGTAATAGTTATAATAAAAAAATTTATATTTTTGAGTCCTGAATTCTGATAACTACAGAGTTATATATATGACCATAATCTTAAACAACTCCTAATAGGAGGAAAATGTTTTTGTATGTTTATTGCTATAAGGTATATGAAGAAATAAATTCATTCATTCATATTTAAAATATGTTGAAAACAAAGGAAGCAGTTTAACTTTGAAAACTTAATGCATCTGACCTTTATGGTTTCAGGAAAACAACGTAACAATAAAGCAATTTCTTTCACTGCACAAGTCAGTTTGTTAATTTTTACATCATAAGCATATAGCTTCAGGCTGGAAGCTTTATCCCAATTAATAGAGACCAGAAAGGGCAAGAAGAAATTTAAACATATCAATGTTTAGCTTTCCTCTACACATGTATATCACTGATATATTTAATCATGCATTAGGTTAAACAGTAACAAAGCCATAGATTAATCATACATACCTGCGCTTGAGAATTTCTTCCTCCATATATCAAAATACGATCCTTGCCTTCTGGAATGTCTGGAAAGCTGATTGCAGTATGTCTCCACCTTGGTGGGGGAGCTATATCTCCTTGCACTGGTGGAACTGTCAGCTCTAGCATTCCATCCCTTGCAGATGTTAGAACAACAGGAGGCCATGTGATGTTTACTCTTGCAGGAGAACGACGACCTCCAAACACTAACACCTTGCTTGACATGGGTAATGATGTACATGTGTGGTGCATGAGGTCCAGTCCTATATCCTGGCTGGACTGGATTAGAGGAAAAGTGAAACTTTTGACTCTCACTCGTGGATTATTGTTTTCAACGGAACTGTAACAAAATTAATAGTATGTAACTTTCAACAAGCAAAGTGATTACTGATGGAGTGGAGTGAGACGAGAGGTCTTTTAACTGGACAAAGGCTGGTACATAGGTAATACTTCTTATTTTTACTTTCTCTAAATGTATTATGCACATAGTAGGTGGAGAAGGTATTGTATTCCATGCCAAAATTTGATGTTGAGATTTTACCAGAAATAGATATTTTGAGGTCCTGTGAGTCCAAAAAAGCATTTTTTGAAAAAGGTGTGTGTGTGTGTGTGTGTGTGTGTGCGCGCATGCATGTGTGTGTGTGTATGTGAACACGATAACGAAAACTCAGATTAATACCAAACTTAATATCTTCCAAGGATGGGCACCAAGATTTTCAGCAAAAATCTCCCCACCCCCCACATACCATAGTTTCAATTAAAATTCTGAGGTTGGGTCCTGTGGGACCCCATGAAAACATTTTCCATATCACTGTACCCCTGGAAGAGGTCTAGTAATATTGAAGGCCCCTTGCTGCTATAAGATTTGGAATTCTTGGCATTTGGTTTTCTTCTCTTCGTGTAAGAGATATTCGCGTGTATCCCTTTTATATGGGCCACCCTGTATGCTAACTTAAGCTGCATTAGCACAAGCAGCTTGTTCAGAGGGTGGTGAGCTTGTCTAATGCTGACAAAGTTGTAGAAATTTAGATTATTCTCTTACAGCTGATACATTTTAGCACCTCTGCTAGGAGGCAAATATCTGTTTTCACCATCAGTAACTGCTACACTATGGCAGTTACATCATGGAAACAGCTGCTATGTCTGATCTGCTCAGGCAGAAAAAGAAGATGGTTATGATAGCCAAAAGAAGAAGAAGAATGGGCCAAAATTGCAGGTGCCATCAGTTTTGACATCTACATGGCATCATATTGAAATTCAAAGTATACATGAGATGTGTGACAAGGTGAGAGAAGGAAGATGTTGTAATAGCCAAAGCATACCCATCTTTTACTAAAGCTTGGAGTGCATATGAAACCAGGGTCTTCTGTTATGTTTCCCAGATTATGCAGATAAAAGTGATGTCATGAACCAATACTCTGCAGCCTACAGTAATGAGAAAAGAGAATCTAATATATTAAAAGATGTATAATATTGTGAAGCTACTTAAAAGGGCTAATCAGATTTGTACTGTAGTACTCCTAGGCAAAACTAATGTACAAAACCCCAGAGAGAATCTTTAAATAAACAAGTTTCCTAAAGACTTAGGGAAAATGTTCTAAATAAACCGCATAAAGAGTAGCAGAGTCAGTATATTTATTAGAATAAGCTTTTTTTCATCAGTCATTAAAGATGTATCTGATTTTCACATTCATTCAACGAAACAGAATGTGAACAGAAATTAATACTAAAGTAAACACCTGATTATCCCGAGCAAGAAGTGGGTTTTCACAATTATATCTAAATTCTTACCAAAAATGTATAACCCCCACTTTTGCCTACCCTAGGCAGCTATACAGTGAGTTTCGCTATGCTTTCTGAAGATGTTTATGCCACGTTGAATTTTCTAGCTGACTGACAGACGTCACTTCCTTGATGGCTTGCTGGTGCAGTGGAGGAAAGATAGTTTTGCCATTTCCCACCAGATAGCAGCAATGTTGCAATTTATGCAATTACTGCTTTGGCAAGTAGTAGATGATCTTGTTGCCATAATTGTGTGATGTCAATAGGTATCAACAGATGCGGTTTGATTAAGTTATATGTTTAAACACAGACTGAAATTTGCAACAGTATCATTTCTTGTACCATTTCTAGTTAATATTACTTTATAAGTTGAATATTGCACAATTAGAAAACATCAAATTTTGAAATTAGACTCATTAGTACATGTAAAGCATATATTAAGTGAGTTGGGAATTGGTAACACTACATTGTTAAAAAAACACTTACTTGGACGCGTTTCAGGAGCAATTTTCGAGCCCAATTCCCAATTCACTTAATATATGGCTACAGATCACAGTTACTAGCTTCTATTTCCCCAAATTAGAGAATATGTAAAGCGTTTTTACATATTGATACATCATTGCACAGGATGTGCACCAAACAAATATTCTGCCTATTTCATTTTACTCATTATGTAACCAACCAAGGTAATCGTTTTATAACAATATTGTTCACAAGCATAAGTGTTGTGATGGGAAATATCTACAAGAAATACCTTTAGAGGGTAGAGACAACTTGAAAGCTTGGCTAGAGCAATTATGCTTTATTTCAGATGGCATTATTACTCAAATTTAACCAGCATTGGGTTTACATTGTCGAGACAAAAGAAACAGGAGGTTGACTTACAAAATTCCATAATACCCCAATGGGTATTACATGGGCACCAGCAGCTCAGTCCAAGATCCAAATCAAAAGTCCCCTGAGCTAGCCTTGGCGTTCGTTATATACAGATTAGTGTCCTACAGGATTTTTGCTATTGCAATGGCAGATATTCCATATGTGGAGGTGCCACCACCCTTTAGTTTAAGTGAGGGTTCATGATTCTCCTAGGGACACGTGACACATCATGCAACATTGTTCTATGAGTTTCTAAGAGGAAACTGGCATCACAGTAAAGACCAATGAGACATTCCTTGGAAGTGGTAAACCATCTATCATGTACTCAGCCTAAGAAGCTTCAGCAAGTTAAGAAAATGTGAAATATGATTTAATATGAATTTGGAATATTGTGACAGATTAATAGAATGGTATACCTGACAAAAATTATGCAGTACTCATCAGTCACATTGTACATATAATTAATCAATGAAATTATATTTTAAGAATGAATAGCTACACAGATAAGTATTGACATGTCAATCAAGCTACCATTAAAACATATGGCAAAATCTTGTTTTTGGTGAGTATTGTCATTCCTAATTTGTCAGAAAATTCAGCTATTCTTTACTTTAAATAGTTATGTTTATAATGTTAGATATTTTATTATGTATTAAAAAATGTAGTATGGTTCATCATTATATGTTTTCATAAGCTAGATAATAAATATTTGTTAAGTTAGTTTAATTACAAATTCTGTGAAAGAGCACATTTTTCATTGTTATTGTCAGCAGATCACATACTATGCTTATGAACTAAAGTTAATTTTCTATTGGATTCATTTCCTTTCCTATGTGATAAATGAGAGCTGAGTAAGCAACACTGAAGGAAGAAATCTTATATGAGAGCTCCTGATCTCCTGAAGAAGAAGGAACTAAGGCACAATAGGAGTGGATTTGGGAATATACAGGGCAAGAATTAGGACAAAGGAGACCTGAAGAGGAAACAAAGGAATTAAGAACATATTGTTGGTACTGTGGAGCAATGTTGTTAGTTATTGGTGGCACTTAGTTGAATCCTGGCCCAACTGTGACAGGCTGTGGTGGAGAAATTTGTTTCGAGAATGTATTAGGATATCTGGGCAATAAATTGAATATAATGTCCCAGGAAATTAAACAAAGGATTTGTGAAGAAATTTTGGGACTAAGAGAGAGGTGGAGGACCTTGAAGGGAGGGTTGAAGGGCTGGAGGATAAAAATCAGCAGTTTAATTTGGTCTTTATTGAGGTTGAAAAAATGAGAGGAGTTGAACCCTATTTGAGGTGGATATTCTGGAGCAAAATCTTTGATATGAGACTGGGAGAAATAGGAATAGCAGATGCTTTTTAGGTAGGGAGATAAATAGTCAAGAAAGTGATAATAGTGAAGTTTACAACTATGAATACTGTATTTGTGATCTTACAGAGAGCAAAGGGGCTTAAAGGGACAAATATCTTCATTATTAAGAATCTGTCAAGGAATGAGAGGGAAATTAGAAGGAAGCTTTTATGAGAAATGAAGGAAGCAGGAGTGAATGGAAAGAAGGGGTATATATGAAATATGCAGGTCTGGCTCAATGGAAAGATGGTTACTGCATGCAAAAAGGTGGAAGGCCCTGCCTATCGATCTTGTGAGAAAGGTATGAGTCAGCAAGCTGGTGTAATGTAAGGTGGGAGTTGGGGGTGGTTTGATCATGCATGAATCTAGTCCCTATGGAATCGTGCATTGTGTCAACACTGCAGGGAAGCATTTTAATGCTGGACATGTAATGCAGTGGCATGAGTTTATAAGGGGAAGAATTGAGTTCAGAAGTACGAAGATTGCAGTTTACACCAAGTATGGGGTCAGAATGATAGAAGGGGAACAGGAGATATGGAATTGAGATAGTGCAGTATGTCTGTTGAAACAGACGAGTGAACACTGAAAATGAAAGCAATATGAAATGGACAAAAAGTGGTTTAATTACCCAGTTCTTTAAACATGATAATGTTAATACACCATCAGTAGATTTGGTGACTTACAAGATTTGGTAAGTAAAAATGTGCAGGGAAACAAAAGTAAAAAGATCAGAAGTGACGATGCAATTGTGTAAGTGGAGTATTTACCTTTTAATGAAAATAGAAATAAAATTTTAAAACTTTTAAGCCATGACAAAAGCGAACCTTTGTCATCAAAGAGTGACAGTATGATAGAAAATAACTTACATCCTGGCAAAAGAATCGACCATGGTTAATATTTACTACTACTAATGAAAAAGATATGATGTTGTGCAGTGATTGCATTAAACATTCTCAGCAAGTGTGTAAAACAATTAGAACTTCATCTAGTGGTTTACCTTGGTCAAGAGACAGTATAACAGAGAAGAAGAAAAACGTTGATGCTATATATAAACATGAAAAAGGTGTTATTCATTTGAATTATGGGCAGCAGGAAAAAATTTGCAAAAAGCAGATTATAGAAACATGTTCAATAAATGTTCGTCAGCTACACTTAAAAAATCAAAGGAAAAATTAGATGCAACTATTAATGTGTTACAATCGTTTATGTGGTTGCAAAAAGAGAGTAGAAATTTCGTGACCATCCAGAACTTATACAGCTAAAAATTGCAAATGGCATGAGAACACATCTTCATACAGATAAGACCACAGCAACAATGACTAATTTTATTGCTGGACAATTACTTTTAAAATTGGTTAATTTTTTTAAATCAACTGACCTTTTTTCTAATTCTGTGAATGAATCAATCTATAGGTTTTCTGAAAAACACTTGATTTTATATGTTACATATATCAACGCATGCTGCTGTTTCTATAAACTGGTACCAGTGAAAAATGTTGATGCAAAGTCCCTTGAAGATAAAATTATCCAAGCTTTCTCAGAAGATGGCATAGGTTTTGGAAATGCTTAAAGAAAAGCTTGTAGGATTTGGTTCAGATGGAGTGGCAGTGTTTACTGGTAAAAAAGGTGTAGCAGCTAGAATTATGAGAGAAATATCTCCACACTTGGTTAGTGTACACTGTATGGCTCATAGGATGGGCCTTGTTTTTGAACAAGTTTTTAGTGACGTCAATGCTGTTCATAACTTTGAATGCTTGCTAGATGAACTTTACAAAACCACTATAGCTGCAAACTTAAAAATATTGCGGCAGCTATAGGCAACATAGATTATCTAAAAGTTAATAAGCTGTTTCATATTTGTTGGATTTATACGGAGAAAGATGCTTTGTTGGCAGTAAAAATGTAAATGGTGTGTTATTTATGGATGCTCTTTAACTACATTGGTTCTTAGTGTCCCATTCTATATTGGGCATGAAAGACCACTTAATTTTGCTCAGAGGCCTCTCTATCAGGCTTGAGGTTCTTTTATGTGCCATAAATCTACAACACGGGGCCAACGGCTTTACTTCCCTTCCAAAGGAAGGATTTTTTTGCTAAGGATTTTTCGGCAGTGTTCAACGACTTTCATTGTATCATGCAATTCCTAAGTTTAGAATCTGAAAGCTGTGAATTATTAACTAGAGATCATTGTAAATCAGGGCTGTATAAAAAAATTCACTGGGAAAAATATTCTATTGCTGGGTTTCTTATTGATATATTATGCGTTCTGTCTCTATTAGTACAAGAATGCAAAAAAGAATCTGTTTCTTACATGAAATAGAAGATAAGATTAATTCCACAACACAAACTCTAAAAGAAACGCATTTTAAGCATGATCTTTATTGAGTCTTTGTAAAGAATTTACTTAACACACCGTAAACTTCAACCTGAAGAGGAATGTGAAAACAGGGAGTTTGACAAAATAAGAAGACAAATAATTCAGGGTTTAATTAATGAACTTGAAAGGAGGTTTCCTTCAAGCGAAGTGATAAAGTGTTTCTCAGTTTTTGAAGAAAATAAAACTGTGGTAAAAGCAGTTTGTACAACACTTCTGATTATACAAAGCAGCTGATTTGCTTAGTGTCACATGGAGAGAGTATGAGCCAGGTTCTCTAACCTTAAATGCTTTGTCTATTCTGGAAAAGTTAATACTGACATTCAACAGGTTGCAAGTTCAAATTTTGCCTAAGGTGAGTTATGTGGATAAGATTTTTTTTCGGAGTTTTCCTTTATCCTGAGAAGTTGAATCGAGTAACTTTAAACTTCATGGGCCCCAAGATTATTTGAACATCATTTCACCAATTTCATTCATCGCCAGCTATAACCAACCAACTGCCACATGTGAACGAGGTTTCAGCATTGCTCATAGCACCAAAACTGCGAAAAGAAATCATTTGTTGGTGAAAACTTTAAAGTCAACCAACCACTTTTAATGATTTCACACCCTGCATGAACTTAAACCTTTCCTAATTTTTTTGCTATAAGGAATTCAATTATTATTCTCTGCTTTACACAGATAATTCACTTGCCATTTTGAAATGTTGCTGTGCAGGATCTACATTGTTGTTTAGTTAAGAGTAGCTACAGACATCTTATGGCCATTTAGTGTGTCTACCAGGTTTGGAAAGAAAGGAAAAGTAAAGGATAAATAAAAAAACAGGAAGTGTTGCTTCCGTGCTGTAGTAAAACTAATAGTAGCACTAATCAGTATTTACTACATGTCTGTCATCTGCTAATAAAGACACAACAGAAATCACAAATATTATCTTTAATTTGAAGTACCTGACATCAATAACAACAGTTTCTCCTCTACGACCATGTTTAGAGGATGCTGATGGACCAAATCCACCCACTATTAAAATGTGATTTTCCAATGTGGTAGACTTATGAGCATATCTAAGTATGTTGTATGGGTTTGGCACCACCTCTAAATCCAGTTGAGGTCGTTCTTCATTGGGACGAACTGGAGGATGCTCTAGGTACTCTAGATACCAGTCTACTAGATTTCCTTGGCTTGCCATAATTAACAAAAAATGGCTACCCTCCAGATACCACTCTTCAAATTCATCAAATGGTTCTAATGTGATAATACGATGCTGCTCATCACCATCTGCTACCTGCAGAAAAATCTCAAATGCTGTCCAAGCATAACATGAACTCCAGCCCTGTGGGAAAGTAAATAAAATAAATAAATTGAATTAAAAATAAAAATAAAGCGTTAACTTATTACATTACTTAACTTTTAACACACTCAGCAAGATATTGTTCAAAACTCTTTAAAATATCTTAAAGTTTTAAAGCTAAAAATGTATGTTATTTACAGTTATTCCTACACCTGATTGGAATAGTCAAAATTAACCAAAGTGTTACATTCACAAGACCTTCTTTGCCCATTCATTTATTTTTAAACCTCTTCAACAAATTATTCTTGTAAAAGCTTATCTCTAGCTACTTTATGTTAACAACCTCATACCTGATAAATGGGTCTCTGAGCAAAATTAAGCAGTGTTTAATGCCCAATATAGAATGGGACACTGAGCATCTCAGCAGCTCAAGAACGTCCATAAATAAAACTCAATTTCTATTTCATGTGCATTTGTTCCAATTGTCAAGTTAAGCACCCACCCACCCATTCACCCGCTTGCCTAACTGCGTGTGTATGTGTGTTTTTATTTTTTTCTCAGAGCTTGACAATGTAGGCATAGTTTTCTTGCTTTCCAATATTTGGAAATGAGGCTCTTAAATTGTTCATATGTTGATATGTATTCATTTTTGCCTCTTTAAAATATAGGACAGTTTGGTGATTCCTACACTCCAATCCTAAGCAAGTGTCTAAAAGTCATGGTATTTAACGAATCTGAATGTACCACACAGAGTTTGGGGTGAATTCTGGAATTGTATTAGGTTTTTCTATCATTTTCATAGTTGTTTTTGACTTAAAGTTGGTAGCTTTGGTTGCATTTTCTTTTAATCATTCATTTTACTGACTTGAGCGACAATTGTTTTAGTTTTATGTTTGTATCTTTGCTCCTTTATTTTTCTAACATATCTGCTGTTACATTTCTAATTAAGTACCCTGATGTGTGTTTGGCTCCACTGTAGTAGGTATATGATTTTTTAATTGAGATTTTAAATTTGTCAAATGAAGGTGTGTATGTTTTTTATCTTTTTCATTTTTGAGTTCAGACAATTTCAAACCCTGTACTTTCAGTGAAATCATTGATAAAAGATATGACACAAGAAGAAGAAAAGTTTTGATTACTGGATATTAAACAGTAATGAAAACAGATTTGCTACTACAACCCTTGTTTCATAACATACCCTAGAACGGTACCTGTGTTCTTGAGACTGTAAATCTGGAAACTTCCTCAAGGATAATAATGGGCTATTCATGCCTGCAAAATGATGGTCCATAACTGCTCCAAAACCATCATTAGGATAAACTTGCTCATAAGTAACAAAGGTTGCATCTGTAAATTTTAGGGCTGCCCATTCTATTAATCTTGATGAGCTGGAGAAAAAGAAAAATTTTTGTTGAATAGAGATGTGACAAGAAGAAACAGATCTAGAGGTTCTGTTAATTCTAGTTCAGAAGTTCCAAAACATTTTATACAACTATTTAAGGACCAGAAAATTTTTACTCAAATGCTGCATAATCTCAGAAATACAGAATGTCACCCAAGTAGAAGCCTACTATAAAATACTGCAAATATACAACATGATTCTCATGTACTTGAAATTTTAACTGTATGGATTTATATGTATCATCGAACACATACTGTTAGTCATCAGTAGATATGATTCTCATACACTTGCATGTACCTGAAATGAATCAGTAAGTTCCTGTAAATGAAACCTGGAAGCAGTAGAGACAGTTCTCATACACACTTATGTGGTTAATACTGAATCAGCATGGGTGTATAAACATCACCCAGAAGCAAATTGTTAGGGAACAGTAGACATAACTCATACACTCTCATGTACCTGAAATTGAAACATTATGAGTCTATAAACGTAACCCAGAAACAAACTGTGAATCATTAGGAGACCAACTTTCATATACTGAAATGTATGTACCTGATAATGAAACAGCACGGGCCTGTAAATGTAATCAAGAAACAAACTCATCAGTAAATAAACTTTACTTATTCTCATGTAACTGATATTGAAACAGCTGGGTCTATAAATATGACCCAGGAACTGTCATAAGTTTGTATTTTTAGATGACAACTTGCCAATGAAATGAGGGCAAAGGAGTGTGGGGAAGAAAGCGTGATAGCATACCTCTCCATGATGGTTATCGCCAAGCCCCAGATTTTTAGATTCTGACCTATTTTATTCCTGAATCTACTCTCCAAATTTCAGTTTACTTTAATATTTTAGGTACAACAAGTAATATGCTTCAATTTTATAGATCCTAAATTCACCTAATATTATGTTAGAACCTAATAAGACCTATTTTTCATAACATCTAAAAATACTTAATTTGGCTATTTAAGCAAATAAAATACATTTATTTAAATAAAATATTTTCATAATGAAAAAAGACCATTCAAATAATGAAAATTATAAATAATTACAATCTTATGAAATCTTGCATAATTTTCCATATAAGAAAGAAATTAGAAGTTGCTTTAGAGCACAGTCTGGATTTCAAGTTTGAAGGAACAATTGGTGGCATTCTCTGAGGAGAAAAAGTGTAACAATCATTTATTTGGAACCCTAAGAAAATAGCCTAAAGTAAGTATGCACCTCTTACCTCAAGTGAAATGGAACACAATTAAAATACAGCTGCTCTTATTTCTCTAAACAACTTTGGTGGCTGCTAGTGAAGAAATGAACTATATGCTCTCCTAGCAGGGTTTATAAACACATGTTCACAAACATTGTGAGTTCCAGCTGTTCATCACATGGAAGACAACATAGTGAGCACATCAAGGGGAACACAAGGTCAGTGCCATCTTATACGAGAGGTAACATTTTGAACATCTAAATTTTGGAGGAAAATTATTTATTTTGGCCATTCTAAATTATTTCTTCTACTTTCTTACCAACTCATTGACAGAGTTACAATTTTGGTTAAATGGAGCGAGGCACCACAAAAAACTTTATATGTGATTTCTAATTATTAATTGTATTTAACAAAAGAAATAATAGTCAGACATGTATGTAAGCTAAATTTTAATTGTGAAATAAACAACAGTGGAATGAAATCATTTAATCTTCTTTGTAATGGAAATTTAGAATTCCTGAGTTATTAACAACCACAAACGGTCCCACCTTTCCAGAACAGCAAAAAGGATAAAACCTAGAACAAAGTTAATTAAATAAGCAAATTAATAAAGGCTATTTTACATAATTTTAATAAAAGTAGATTGATCTCATCCCACCCACAACTTTATTTCCTAATTTATTAATTAAATTGTTAATTTCATCTTTTGTGACTGATTTGAAGAAAACAGAAGATGACATGGAAGCAACAGTCTTACCAACATACTTATTTGGATCTGATATTTGGCCAGCAACATTAGTAAAGAAGTTATTAAATGTTTTGCTTATTATTTTAGGGTTTTCTATCAATTCACATAGGATTTTTAGTTCAATATTTCTGTGCAACAGTTTATTTTTTCTTGTTATTTAATATACTTCAAGTAGATCTGGTAATATTGTTTGATTTATCCATTTTTTCTCTGTATGTTTCAGCTTTTAAATTATTTATAATTTTTAGATATTCAGATTTTACTTTCTTATACCTATTTTTGTAACATAAGGTAACTGGTAAACCTTAAGAGATAGACAAGAACTTACTACACAAAAGATATAGATCTCATTAAAACTCACAATTTATTTTAATTGCAATTTTTTGTGGAGTTAACCATCTCCAAGGTTCTTGTTTTTGTCTTCAGTTTTCCAATACTTATACTTTTCTCAAATGGAACTTTTCTTTCTGCTCACACAAAGAGAATGGAATATTAAAACTATCATATAGCGACCAGCTCTTAAAATATATGAATATTAAGCCTATGTATTTCCCAATTCCATGGTATCTACATGGAAATATGCAATAAAAGTATTTCTGAAAATGCTCATCTCTCCTAACATGAAGCATAGATAAGTCTTTTAAGAATAAATTGTTGAAGAACAGACAGAGAAAGTCATGAGAATGTAACATATCCAATTATTTTTTCTTTGTTTGTTCTTTGTCTTTCTTTTTGCGCTGAAACATATGTAACTGTATTTGTATAACTAGAACATTGTAATTAGAATATGCCTATTATGTTTACTAAATAAACAAATATTAAAGTTCACTTTATTACTTTTTGATTGAATAACTGATCATGTACAAAGTGAAAAGAAAAAAAGAATAAATTGTTATTTTTATTAATATACCTTTCTTCTTCCATGTAACAGATGGAGCATTCTGCTAGTAACAGAGTGGGTATTGAAAACTCTATTCCAAAAAGCTCCAATTTTTTTTCTAGATCTTCCAGTGAAGACAGATCAGCAGCAAAAAGACGATATTGTTTAGACAACAGTCCCACAAATCTTTCAGGGATCTCTAAAAGAAAGAAGAAAAACAAAAAACAAAAAAACATATCTACTCATGAAAGGCTTAGCAAAGGTAATAAAATAGGGCATTTATGTGAAAATTTACATATGCACTCAGTGGTTCCTGGAAGAAACATTGAAGGAATGATAATGTAAACAAAGGAATGCACAAATGTGCAGAATGCTTATACAAAACTGGATTATAACTAAAGAATTTCCTATAAAACTGATCCTTAACACTTTATTAAATATTTAAATTACTTATTGTGATATTTTATACAGATGCACAGGATACCTATCAATATAATGGTGCCAAAAGCAAGTACAAATAATCTGCCATGATTTGGTAAGTGAATGGTTCTCAAGACTGGGTGAATCACAATTTCATTTGTCAAATATTTTATTGCATTTATGTTATCTAACATCTGTAGCTCTATTAGATTTTAAATGAAAGTATGTTTAACATTAATAAGTATACAAGTATTTAAGTACAACAAATAATTAAATGTCCTTCTTATAGAAGAATAGGCGCAAATATTTATTCAGCTGACACTCTGTGGTGAAGATCACAAAGCAATAGCTTGATAAGTGATAGCAAAAGCTCAATGAAAAGGAGAAACTTTTTTATACCGAACCATGACATGATACTTGATTCACAAGTTGCTTGTCAGCTGTGGCTAAATCACTGTATAAAATTTATAATATTGAGTTAAATATGTTTAAAATTATATTTCAACCACTTTAAAGAACTGAAGTTTTTATTTATGAACAAAATAAGCAATAGTTTTATTTTTACTCAAGAGTAAATATTTCAAATTTTATATTACACAAGTTTTTTTTGGGGGGGGAGGGACAGAGGGGAGCTATTATGCCTAAAATTCTAAAATCCTTTTTTGTTATATAATTATTTTTATTTTTAAGATTTAATTTTTAATTTGATTACATCAGCAGCTCAATATTTTAAATTTAGTCAAAATCACTAACGGAACAAGTAACATACACGAATACGGGCCACACACATACTTCTTAAAGATTATTATTCTTGGTTTTATCAGAGACTTTAAGTCTGCAATATGGCAAGTCCTGCACAATCTAGCACCACCAATAACATTTTGAGTAGATCCTCCTTGACAGCACTTATAGAAATGAGGATTCTTCTGTACTTACTTTTTCTCCAGTGACACCTCTATACAGATCATATATCACTTTCAGCTATACATAGTATATGGATGGAACGCTACATAGGCTACTGCTAATAACCAATCCTGACTGTGACTGTAGGTAACACATTTGTGGAATTACAACAGTTAACAGTTTCAGGAAGTGTCTTTGCCCAATTGTAATTAGCATGAGAACATTCTTTTTGGTCTTTCCCTGACAAGACTTGATCGTAATAGCACTAGATTTGCATAAGTTGTGTCATGCAAAGATCCAGTGGTGTACTTTGCAGAAGGATTTATGACACATAAAAGAACCTCAAGCCTGATAAAGAGGCCTCTGAGCAAAATTAAACCATCTTTCACGCCCAATATAGAATAGGATGCCAAGGACCACAGCAGTTAAAGATTGTCCATAAATAAAACTTCAGTTCATTTTCAATGCTTTTTTCAGTATTATGACCATTATTGTGTTTTTGCTCTTCAGCTGATATGAAGGATTTTTTAATTAAAAAATTGCCACATGTAACATTTCTTGCTCTTTGAAGTGAAACATTGGTTGATTGGTATCTAATGAAGATAATGATCTTGCACTCCAATATTTTGATGAGAGCCTGATATGCTGATCGAAAACTGGGCAGTGGAGTAAGTATTTACTCTTCATAACTTCAAGTTCACAAAAAAGGCATATAGGAGATACAGCTAGGCTAATCCTGTACAAATATTTATTCAGTCAATCATGGTCTGTTACTAATCTAATCAATCATTGCTTAGGAGGGTTTTCTTTATAGTGTAATTCTAACTGTGTTTACCATTCTTTTCCTCTGCATTGTGATAAATATGTTTGTATTGTACGTCGATGTAATCATTCTTTTGCTACAGTGATAAGACAGTGGGCAGGTAACTTTGATTTAACTTGCTAGCTTTCTTGGCCAGAAAATTAGCCCTTTTGTTACCTTGGACTCTAGAGTGTGCCATTACCCATTTAAGTGCTTCTCTCTTTATTTAAACTGATTAATGCTCTATGATTTTGCAGGATTCTATAACAGATATGTTTGTTGGTGTTTTGTCTTGCTTATCCAAATAAAGAAACCTAATTAACATGTATTTTTTACCAGTCAGCAGCAATCCAAAATTTTAAGCCAAACTTCTCTGCTTTATTGCTTATACATTAGGTAAAGCAATAGTGGGCTTTCTGCCCACCTGCACCTTGTTTGTAGCTCTGTGTGCACATGCCTACAAAGGGATTCCAGATTGGTGCAGCTGCTGCAAAGCTGATCCTTAGTTTCTCAATTTGTGTGTGTTTTATCATATTATAGAAACCATATAATCTCTATAAACCTGTTCCTTGCCATAATGTAAGAGATAAACAGTGTCATTCAGGCACACAGAATGACTCCAGCAGCTTCAAGAATCCAAGAGCTGTTCTGAAAGTTTTCACAGCCTTTTATTTCTGTACATTGCTTATTTTCTTGGCAACATTATTATCATCTATCAACACTTGCTATGTGCTGGAGTAATAAACACTCCCTGTATCCTCACTGACCTTTGGGGTTACCTCATTCCACCAAATGATTAGGAGCTCACTTCTGAGGTAGAGGCACCCAGCAGGGAGAATCCATTGTTTCCGATGGTAGGGTGATGATGATGGCAAAAAAATGAGGACCTACAGCTTTTACCATTCACTCGGAACCTTGGGGATACTTCATACAGGTGTACTCTGCCTGAGCTGAAGGCTTGAATAAGGCCAACTAACAACCACCACCCCAGAGCTAGTAATTGAACCAGAGACACTCATCACAAGAGCTGAAAATGAAGTCACTGAGCTACTCCAGCACCCCACTGAAGTTTTTATTATTTATAGAATTTCTTACATGTTTTGTAGGATCCAACCTATTTGTAATCAAATTATGATGCCTACTTCTTCAAGGTGTTACCCATATTTTCTGGTTCAATTTTTTTCCAATTCTCATTGGATTCTGTAGACAGAAAATTAGAATCCTGCAAAGTATTATGTCTTTCTCATTGTATAAAACCTCATCATTGAATTAGCACCTTATGACCTGGAATTTTGGTGTTTCTTGATTCAATTCTGCAACTACCTGCTTATACATGCTATTTTCATTTTCCTCAGATTTAGATATGTTCAAACTTAGACTCACTTTTTGACTTGCTAATGAAAAAATCCCAACATTTCATCAAATTTAATACTATCCTGACATGGCATGGTTATAAGAAAATGCAATGATTACACAAAGTAATATATAAGTAAACACTATATGAGCACATCCACTTTCAAACTGAACTAAATATCATAATGTAACAAAAATTGTCTTTTTACTTTAACTAACAACTTTTTATTTCTTCCATAAACTGATTACAATCAGAATCTCCTCACAAATAACTTCTTTCTTCAATGCTTTCATAACAATTCTGTCATATAGTTTCCTTTTGATATTTGCTGCAACTACATACTACAAATTTCCTGTTGAAACTCACTCAACTGCTCGCTATGCACTCCCAATTAAAACTGAGCTCTGGACAGGGTTTTGTTGCACTTTCTTTTGATCAAGTCGAAGAAAATTTCTAGAAGCATTTTCACATACCAACCACCGCAGGTGTCACTAACTCACTCAATTGTACCAATGCCAGGCTTCAATGTCAAAGAAACTTCTGACAACACAGATGCCTATGCGCACAGATGTATCACAGCTGCGATGTCAAAAGAACTTGTCACATGACTCTACAATCAACTATGACTTACGAAGCAAGCTGTACACACAAGTTCGACAATAACAGGCACAGAGTGTAGTCACAATACAGTCTGAGAAACAATAAACACGAAATGCAGTTCCAACAACGAAATGAAAGAAAAAAAAATTGTTGATAAAGCTTAGTAAACACTACTTGAAATATCACACCAGTCAAAATTACTGACTGCTGACCTTTTAGGTAAAAATGGTTATTATTTTCTTAAGATTGATGAAAAAAATATGTATTTTTAAATAAAGAACATTCAATTTAATTTGTTAAAAGTGAAGAAAAATCAGCACAAAAATTAAGCAATTTATAAAACACCTTTGAGAATCCTCACTAGTCAAATAACATATAAAGTATTATTTAAAATACATTTGTATTGTTTAAAAGAATGTGAGTAAATCATATTTTTAACTTGTAAATTGCCCATTTATAAATTAAAATATCATGTAGTTCCCCCCCCCCATCTTTACTTCTGAGCCAGTGATTGCTTTGTGTTCTATTTCTATGACTAGTAATAAATAAATGATACTTTTAGTAAAACTATACTGTTCTTCCTACTGAAATAAGTGAATATAATATGGAACATTACTTGCTTGAAGAGATAATTGAAGCAGCAAATGTTGTCACTGGAAATTTTATAATCAGTTAAATTAAAGTATAATAGAAAGTATCAATGCTTTAAACTGCATAGTGAACAAAATGCTAAATGTGATAGAATACAGCTACATTAAGCTTCAGCATTAAATTCAATATTGTTAATGTGTCAAACAGTGAAATCTGTACGGAAACAGGGTCGTCCTCCTGGGGTAACATGCTAACCTTAGATACCCCAAGGTCATGGGTTCAAACCCAGCAGAAGGCAATGTACTTTTTCGGCATAAAAATCCTTCTTCATAAGGAAAGAATAGCCATTGGTTCTGTGTTATAGAGTGACAGCAGTAAAATATTCTGATAAAGCTGCTTCTGAGCAAAATTGAGCCATCTTTCATGCCCACTATTGAATGGCATGCTGAGAACAGCAGTAGTTAATGAGTATCCATAAATAAAACTCTCATATGAAAATGAGGTGTAAAGATAAATAGTTGGATATTTTTTGTATATGTAATGGTGAATTCAATCATTAATTTTAATTTTTATTTGTATATCCCGTGTAGGCTTACCATTTTTTTAAAGATCAAACTCAGGACAAATACTTGTTTTCTTTGCTCCAAAGTCAAGACATTTGCTCCAGGATGTTAATTTTTTCTGGTTACCACTTTTTGTCTTTCCCAGAAATAACTGAATAGCTGTTTTATAGTGTTTCAAGGTATTTTTTATTTTTACATAGAGAGAATTTAGAACATTATATTCTGTAGTTTTGAAGTAAATCGCAATATTAGATGATGAAGCAGCATGTAAGCCCTCTTATGTTTTTAGGTTATCTTCGATGTCTTCCCTACCTTTGTGAACAGCAATACACTGTGAACACTGCTCATGACCATTACAATCACCCCTTGATGATGTAACAAACAAAGAAGATCCAAAGGAGTATTATGAGTAACATAATCTTGTGTTTAATAAGACACAAGGACCTGGAACTATTTCACTACACCTGCTGAATGCTGATCTTGCTTTCACATAAGCAATACCACCTGGATACAATTGTATTCATATAATACAAAAATGGGATACAGTTGTCACTGGTATAAACTGTGCTGATACATTGAGCAATATGACAATTTACTTCTACATCATCTTTTTTACCAAAGACAAATACAATTTTTCAAATATGTTAGCATTGCAATAATTTGTTTTATTTTTGAAACTCTGGATTTTTTTCAAACTCAGACTTTACCCCAAACAGAATAAAAAAACCACAGCTGCCCAGTCAAATCCTGGACAAATGATAAGTTTAAGTCTATGCAATGTTATGAATTCTGTCGTTTGCTTTGATACTCATAAAGAACTGTTTCACTGAAAATAAAGTATTTATTTCTCTGTGGCAGGAAAAGGCCCTATTATCTATTGAGTAAAGAACTGATTTATCTAAGGTAGCATAAAAATATATAAGTAATTAATTAAGAAAACCATGTGACAATTAGCACAAATATTTTTTACTTATATATTGTAGCAGTTGTTTATTAATTATAAATGTTGCTGCTATCATTTTGTAGTTGGTTGTATGAGGGATGGGAGCTTTTTTATTTTCTTCTTCCCTCAGATCATGGTATGGGTAAAGGACTTTTAGTTTTTCAATTATTTCTTTCTCTTTAAAGAAATAGAAACCTATATTTTAAATAATGTTTTATTTAAATGTAATGTGTGTATTCACTACATTTTCTTGCATTTTCCACATTTGTTTCCTTTTTATAAGATGTATCATTTACCCAATACACAATTTTGCAACTGCGCAACTAAAAAGATGAACACTTTTCAGCAATATTATGTGCCATTGTCTCCATGGTGATTTATCAACAACCATTATTGTTTGTTACTTTACCAAGCTGCACACAAAAGACTTGTTCTTTCTTTATAAACTCTATATGAATATTACAGTTAACAATGTGCACCTTTTGTTTCTTTTAATCCTTGCCTACTTAATTTATTTCATCTCAACAACAAATAGAACATTACATAATACATTATAAATGATAAGCAATAAAATATGACAAATTAAAACTCATAATAAACATAGCTACTTAACATACGAGGTGCACCCACAGAGTAAATCCCAATGACCAATAAAGAGAACAAAAATGCTAACAAGGAAAGTACTTGGGCTCAAACAAAGATATCTGTATGAAAATTTGGTTACAGCACCATTATGTACCTTGCAATGTGCTGATGGGTTTCATTTTTCTGCAAAATTCTGCAATCATGCTCTAGATAATACAGTAGATGTCATTGTAGATGCCATACGCAGTGCAAATATCTTAGCTATAAATGTAAATGGGGACTTTCAATAAAATGCTCACAGCAATATGAATGACTGCAAAATGCACAGTGAAGAAAAGCAAGTTGATTGCATGTCATATTTGTACACTCTATAATATCAGTGTTGAATATCACATCAATTACACTTTTGAAGTTGTCCACTGGTTCACCAATATCGTAGCCAGCATTCTGCCACATGTAATGAAGCATTGGTCTATATACTCCCACAGATAAATGACTGTAAATGACAGAATGCAAATTCATGATAAAGAATCTGTCATGCAATTTTGGCTATATATTATAAGAATGTAGTTTAATAAAGTCTGTTATTCTCTGGCATATATTTTATTTTGCCTGAGGAAATACACATCCAGAGGTTGTGCATATTTTGTAGTTTTACGCAGAATTATTTTTAAATCTACATCTTTTCCACCAGATGCTTTCAGTAGTACTTGTTCATTCTTATGTTCAGACCAGGAGTCACAAAGTGCTGATGACTTTCTCAACAAATTTGGATTCAAAACTGACAGAAAAAAACTTCTTCAGATGTTGTTTCATCATCTTCCCACTCTCACTTGCATCGACGAAGACATTTGGAGGGGCACTGAGTTCCTATTTTCCTTGACACACGGGTTCCAAACTTTCCACTAGGTTCTTGAAAGCAAATATAGAGTTTGTCTGCCAATCGTCCTTCGATTGATATAGCAACATCGATCATGCAACTATGTGTTGCACTGTTAACTGATTGCAACATCGAGACAGTGTTTCTCTCCCCTTTCATGGATAGTGTTCTGTCAGAAGAAAGCTCATAGTTGAACTGACTCTGATCACAGTCCTATACAGAACTAATTTCGATTTTTTCTGTCGTGATATGCTTATTGACGTCAGCAACAAAAGTTTGAGCTCTTTGAATCAGCTCTTCTTCGCCATCCTTATCTTTTTGTGCTTGGAGCATAGTGATACGACGAGATGTTATCCTAAACTTCTTTTTCAAATTAGTAATAAATCCTAATGAAGCTAAAAAGTTTGACACCCGAGATTTCTGGCTATATCCAATGCCCAATGTTGTAAATGTCAATAATGAACGGCGGAACCACATGCTCATGCTTCATTGAATTTTGCCATTACACACTTCTTTATGGTCTTGAACTGCAGTGTACAATTTCCTTTGAAAACTGTATTTTTTTCTCATTTCTTTGCCATGTGGTCCGTATTTTTTTAATATTGCTTTTAGCCTTCATTTAGGTATCTTTTCAGAAGCTTGTCATATGTATAGAAATCTCTTACATGATAATCATCATATCTTTTCTCTAATGTGTTGTCATCAAATGTCATGATGATACTTGCAACTTTAGCCTTCTTATCAGGAGAGGGTTGGTATTCACTTACAGTGCTTCCATTGCCTCTTCCTGCACTTGCCATATCACTACCACTTTCAATTAGTTGTTCATCATTATCATCACTAGCATCATAATTATGTATTAGTGTTACAACAGTATCTGTTTCTAACTTATACTCATATTTCTGCACTATAATAGATACCAGAAAATATGCAAATGATTCATCCTCTACATCAATTCATCATGAAGAAGAGTTCATCTCAACCAATCGCAATACATTGGCAGGATAGATTACCAATCGCTGACCCATCTGACGCTTAACTACACAAATAATTTTACAAAACACAACTTCAAAGGCACACTGCACTGTTCCTATTGGTCTCAAACTGGCATACAGGCAGATCAATGTGCAATGAGGCATGGCACACACAGAGGCCTCTAACGGATGACAGCAGAGTTTTGGAAATGAGCGAGTATCATTGTTGCAATAAGGGACCTTTAAATTATTATCTCTCACACGATTTTGGTGTATATGTGTTTGTTCGAGTCCAAATACTTTTCTTGTAAGTAAGAAATATTTATTGGATTAATTATTTTCACTGGCTACTTTTCAACATAGCCACCACCACTGTTGAGGCATTTATCATAACAGTGCGCCATCAATTGAATGCCCAAGTCATAGGAGTCCGCCATCAATGTCCAGAACCACGAAGTCATTTCATTCTGAACCTCAGTGTCATTGTGGAAATGTATTCCAGCCAGAAAATGCTTAATGAGATGGAAGAGATGAAAATCAGTTGGGACAAGGTCGGGGCTGTAGGGTGGATGGTCGAAGATCTCCCATCTAAACTTATTCAACACATTTCGTATGGCATTGGCTGTATGGGATCTTGCATTATCATGCAATAGTGTAATAACTCTTGTCAACATCCTAAGTTTAAGCAATGTCTGACAATACAGATCAGCATTTATGGTCTCCCCTCGCAGTAAAAACTTGCACAAGTGCACACCACTTTGATCCCAGAAGACACATGAAACAATTGCAATGGATCTTTTCTGAGGATTGCTTTTGAGCATGCAAAAATCAGATGACTGCACGAACCTTGCAGTAGGCGGGAGACAATATCAGAGCAGCTACTTTTTCCTAGCACAGCACAGCAACCACTGGCATCACAGACTGAAACTTTACTCCATTATTCTCACATACTACTTCTTTACTCCTGCACATGCACATTCTTATCTGACTAGTGTTGCCATCTCTGGAGGCGATCAAAACTTACTTACACCTCGTATAATATTTCATAAGTACATAAAATCTTAAGAAATGTAGCTGCTTAAATATTATACATATAAATGAATGCCTTACGTAATCAAAACATAAAATTGCTATAAGGAGGGTAAATCATTACAATATTAGTATGCAGCTGGTAGAAAGCAGTAAATGCTAAAGGCCATAGTAATGCTATGATGCAAAAGTCTGTTACAATGCAATCAACTCAGATGGTTGGAGGATGCAGGTTTTACTCTTCATTCTTTTTCTCATGTTTAACATTTTTGTTCAGTATTCATAACTTACCTGTTAATTTTCCAACTAGATGCAAAAGTGTGTCTGAAGCTGAAATACTCTGAGATTTGCTTTTTACCACTTCTGCAAAATCTATTTCATAAAAAATGTGCATTGGTCCAAGAATCCCTGATGCAGCAAAGCGAAAATAGCTTGTGTCAAAACCTGCACCACAAGAGATTATCTGTGAAATAAACAGTGTTATTATTCACGGTTGCTGCCTTTATTTTATAAAACTGAGTTAAATATTTTAAGTGTGTCAAAAGTACTTTGTAAATGATTCCTAAGCTCTGGTGAAATATTCAAGAATTCTGGTAATAAAACACTTATCTTATGAATTGAACACAAAAGGTCAAATCAATAATTTTTTTCATGATTTATCATAAAATTACACAAGCAAATTCTTAGATCAAAGTAATGATAGAGAATCAAAACTATTGTATTAAAAGAAATGATGAAAGGAATATACATACATGCTCTACTGACTTGCACGGTAATGGGTCATTGCAATTATTCAGTATGTGTGCTTGATGGTTGCATTCCATGCTCTACATAATGAACATGGATGTGTTAACTTATTTAGGAATTTATGATGGTATGGCAGTTCTTGAGATAGCTACAGAAATGACCCCCATATTGCGATCAAATATACACATAAATACATAACTAAATGGTTCTTACTTTAAAACCAAACATTTTAAAAGAACGGAAAGGTGAGAGAACCCAATTTCCTATCATGATATGATTGTTTTAGGGCACAAGAATCAGCAAACTGTGAAAGAAGTTGGATATGTCAATTAAAGGAAATTGTAGAAGTTGGATTGGATGAGCTAGCCAATCAACAGACAATAGGGGTACAAAGACTATGGAATAAAGTGAAAGCTAGGATAGATGACAAATAGAAAGAAGAAACAATAGGTAGTTTAAGAGATAAGAGTACTTTAATATTATATAGGAGCATTAAGAAAGAATGGGGAAGAGAAAAATAGATTGATGTTTATGAAAAAATGGAAAGACAGGGACTGGCATGGGCAAGAATAGGAACAATGTTATTAAAAGGTATAAAAATTGATAAAGATCTATGTCCACTGTGTGGCAATGTCTGTAACAATTTACACTGTATAACTGAATACGAGGAAACCAAAATGTGGGGAGAGATAATATGGAACATAAACTAGGAAAAGTTACCGGCAGAGATATTGTACTTAAAACTTTTTGAAACAACTTGATGAATTATACAGGGAAAGTAAGAGAGAAATGGGGAGGAAAATTGCAAAGAAAGAGAGAATCTTAATAATAGAACTGATGAGGTTATAATTTACAGAAGAGGTAAATGATTAAGTTGGTAGGGTATAAAAATGTACAAATAGAGGGAAAGGTACATATAGATAAATAACCAGGGTGTTAAGTATATATGATACTAAATCCAGCAACCCCAGGAAAGTAACTATATATGTATGATTTTTGTAACTTGAAAAGATTAAATAAATTATCTCTCTATCATAATATATAGTCGTCCTCTGTGGTCTGGGATAACATGTTAGGCTCTGATTCTCAAGTTCGTGGGTTCAACCCCAATAGAGGGCAATGGGTTTTTTGGGCATTAAGTATGGCTTCTGTGTTGTTACACAGCTGTGTGGCTTCCATGTTACAGCATGAAAGAACCTCAAGTGTGATAAACAGGCCTCTGAGCAAAATTAAGTGGTCTTTCATGCGCAATATAGAATGGGTGACTAAGAAGCACAGCAATCAAAAACCATCTATAAATAAATTCAATTTAATTCCCATCATAATAACCTAAAAGGCTGGTTCAAAATAACTAAGAACTATACCTCTATGAGCAAGACAAAATTAAAATCTGTATTATAATATGAGTGTTTACAATTAATGGGGAAGATGACTTGGCCAAGTTTTACTCATTCACATACTTGTTCCCAGACATGGCATAATAAATCTATCAAGGTGGTTGTGACATGAAACAGCTTCTAGAGCTTTTTTTTTGTAACTTAACATCCTTTAACCTAGTTGGTCATGTCGAACAATGAATGCAATTGATGTATTGATACTCAAATGATCTCAGGGTCCACTGAGCTTAAAGTTACTTGGCATTCATCTTCTCAGAATAAGGGAAAACCCTGAAAAAAAATCCTTATCTGGGTAACTCACCCTAAGCAAGATTCGAACTCACAACCAGTTGAATGCAAGGCAGACACGCTACCATCACATTATTCAAGCGGGCTGCTAGAGCTCTTTGTAGTCATAAGTTGGAAAATGAAGCTAGAAGAAATTCTACCATATGTGCATCACAACTGTGGATGCTAACACCTGTAAATCCTCTGCAAAAGCATCATCTGTAGTTGTTTTGTATGCAATTCAAAACTATCTATTCCTTCAAACAACAAATAATAGCAAAAACTGGTAAAACTCAGTAGAAATCATCAAAGAGCAAGAAACAAGTTAATGTAAGGCATTAATAAAGAAATGACAACTTGGTTCAACTGGAGAAATCAGAAATAGTAATGGTTGTGCATTTAAAAAACTTTGTTTTACTGAACTTTAACATTGGTTAAAGTTATGTTGGCTGAAAAAAATATCATTGATCAGTTAGGAACAAATGAATTCTTAATGTGCAAAATTGACTTTCCACTAAAGTTATCAATATGCATTCCTGCTCTCATTATGGGCTATTGTGAACCCAAGTCTTATATGTTGTTTTGCTTTCCATTCTCTGGTTCAAAACAAGATAATGCTAATGACAATCAGAAAGAGAATGATAAACATGCATTTCAATGGGAGTGTTCATAATTGATAGGGAGCAAGTCTTGGCCAAGTTTTAAGTTCCTTGTTTTTGTCCGGGCACAGCATTATAGATGCATATTAGACTTTTTGTTTTTGTGTAGTAGAGAGTAGCCGTGAAATGATTCAGCCACTAGAGTTCACTTTATTCACAATTCTTTTGAATTACAATGTTGGCTAATGGCTTCAGCCATTATGTTGGCTGCATTGTATACACCTATAAATATCATTGGTCATGTAAAAGCAATTGAAGTCACACAAAATTGACCAAGAAAAGAAGAAGAAGAAGAAGAAGAAGAAGAAGAAGAAGAAATGCATTACACTTCCTGTTACTGGGCTTTTGTGAACCAAAATCTTGCATCATGTATGGTTCTCGCTTTCATTCTGATTACCGTTCTTGTATTATTTTGAACCAGCCTTGACATGTACACCAACATATGAGTAAATTAATTTTTTGTAAATTCATGTTTATATATATATATATATATATATATATATATATATATATATATATATATATATATATATGAATATACTAAACTAAAATTTGTAAAATAAAATTTCTAGTTTGAAAAACACTATTTGCTGGCCATTATTTCCTTATAATTATTAGGAGTGTGGAAACTTAAAAAATCTGATGTGTTCCATTCACAAGACTTTCTCTACATCACTGTAACAAATAATTGTTAAACAGCTTATTCTTCAATCTACTTTATAATAATCGACAACCATTAGCAGAAATTGGCTTAATTACTTACTTTCTACTTGTAAGAAAAAGATAAATAAGGGAATACACTAGGCTAAAATGATGGTTAAATCTCTGAAAACCTAATTGCCATGTGGTTGAAATCCGTTTTACAAATTTTCGTGTGAGAAAAGTTTAAATATTATAAATCTGAAACAAGTAACAGGGAATATCTCAGAAATGGCCAACTCCATAAAAAAAAAAAAAAAAAAAAAACATATATCACATAAATTGTGTGTTTTAACGAGATCTACATTTTTTGTGTAGTAAGTTTTTGTCTATCACTTACAAAAAATGTATACAGAATAAAGAGGTCTTTAGAGGTTATTCCCAGAAAATTCAATATATACATTCTATTTGTCATGTAACACTTTTGAGAAAATCAACATTTTTGAAATTTTTTCCATGTAAAGGGTAGTTTGGGGTGGGTGTTTTTTTTTTTGGTTTTTTTCAAAATCTTCATGTCGCATCCCTTGTAGATTCTAAACTTAAATACTAAATTTGGTATTTTACCAACTTTTCATTTTTGAGTTATCATATTCAGATACACGGACACACTGACACATACACAAATCTTTTTGTAAAAATGCTTTTTTTGAATACAGGGGACCCCAATACAATATTTTTGGGAAATCTCAATATCAAATTTTTGGAGGAATCCAATACCTTCTCTATATACTATGTACATAGTACTTGCAGAAAAAGTAAAAAAGAAGCTACCAGCTACAAAGCAAATTTTTAACACTTTGTGTCATGAGATTCACTAGGCCACCGTAACAGTGCTTTCTTGATCAGGCAATTTCTAATTTGCAAGTTTGCCACTACGTGCATAAGGTGATGAGGGATCAACTAGGAAATCACAACTTGTGGTTTTGAAAATGGCAAATTTAGCCTAGAGAACTTTTCTTTCTTGTGCATGCAAATAAGTATTACACAGGTCCAATGGCTTTACTTTCCTTCTGAAGGAAACTATACTAAGGATTTCTACATCCAAAAATACCCATCACCCTCTGCAGGGTTGGAACCGCAACCTTAGGTAGCCACAGAAGGTGAAACCACTTACATAACTTTATATAATTTTAGAAACTAATAACTGAGATGAGATGATGTTGAAAAAAATAAAACAGTTGAATGCAAGAGTTGTTTATGTGCTACATGAACTTAAAAAGCAATTTTTACTATCATTATTATTATTACTCTTATTATATTATTATTATTATTATTATTATTATTATTTATTTTTGTTTTAGTTACTACTTGACTATATACATCCAAAGATAATATTATGAAACACTAACATTAAAGGTAATTACAAATTAATTAATATAATTAGTATATTTATAGCCTTATTCAAAATTGATCCATTCAATAAAACGGTCTATTAATCAATTTATTAATTGAAACTTGAATATGGAAGTTTTTGAACAACTTCCAGATAAACTCTCTCACTCTGCTGGATAATTTATCAGTTATGTTATATTTTTGTTTTGTTTTAGTGTTTAATGCCCGCTTTTATTACATATGGCACCGTAGGCAATGACACTGATAATACATGGAATGAAGATGGAGCACTGGTGGAATGCAGTGGCAAGGGAAACCAGAGAACTCATAGAAAACCTGTCCCTGTGCTGCTTTGTCACCACAAACCCCCACAGGTGGTCGATTGGGGTCGAATCTGTGTATCAGTTAGTCAGACATTTTATGATATTATTTGTGATAATACAAGGGTGACTCAGAAGGTTCTTAGACACTGATCCACCAACACATTTAACTCAGAACTTACCATTACTTTTTCCCAAAGCACTCCTTCAGCCTCTATACATCTTTACATCCTTCTGAACCATAAGTTAAAGCATTGGCACTAATTGTTCTCATCCATTGCTTCCAGCTCCTCTTTGTAAGCTCCAAGAACATCTTCAGGTGATAAAAACCACTTCCCCTGCAATTGGTTCTTCACTCCAAGGAACCAGAAAAAGTCATAGAATGACAAATCTGGGCTTGCAACAGGGGTTGCCTGGAGCAAATCCATTGTCACATGGGCAATGTGGGCAGAAGTATTGTCATGATCCAACAGGATTCTCCTCAATCCAATTCTTGGCCATTTTCCCTCTCTCTTTTTCGAACATCCTGGAAAGTGCAACTGTATACTATTTACAGTGATGGTTCTTTGAGTTTGCAAAGGTATAGTTGCCGCAGACCAGCTGTCTTAAAAACATTTACTACCATTTTTTTGCTAACACACTTTTCCCTTTTGACCTTGACAGGTGAATTGTCATCAGGGATGATCCACGTTGAAGACTAGTGAATCATCCTGAGGCAATTCATGTCTTACCTCCTATTATGATCTCAGAATCATGGCGAGAGCTACCATTATGGAATATCTGGAGCATTTCTTGACACCATTCCACCCAGATGACATTTTAGGACTGTGTGAAATTATGGGGTATCTAGCAAGATGAAACTATGCAGACCTCAATACAATGTTTTTGCAACACTTCTCAATCTTCAAGGTTGCCTCAATGTCCCGGTATGTGACATGGGGGTTTTCATTCACCATGTTTTCCACAATATGAGGTCTTCAGTTATGCTGAGGATAGCCACTCATTTCTTTTTACATCTTCAAGAGGTATTCAATCCCTTCTAAATTCCACAAACCAATTCAAAATGATAGCATGTGTAAGAGTTAAGCTCCCAAAAGCATATGTGGGTCTTTCAAGGCATTGGCTCTAGTTTAAACCACTTTTAAAGTCACATAGAACAACTGCCCGAAAATGCTTTCTCTGCAGCTTCATTGCATGCACTGATCTAGCTTGCACCCCTAAATGTTCTAACTACTGCAGGTAAGGGATGAAGGTTGTGTCAGGCTGAAACTTTCACTTTTGACTAACAAAGAGTCATTGAAGATGCTGATGCAACCATTTCCTCTCTACTCTAAACAGCACAGCAGGTATAAAAGCTTTCTGTGTGACCCTCATAATGGTTTACAGGGTTCTTTACTGTTCTGATTTAAAAACATCTTAATGCCTTAATACAAGAAATTTATAGGCAACAGCTGAATGTCCTGACAAAAGATTTCATAAATAATGCATATTCAAATAGTGTGAGGTATACTAACTGACAGTACCTCATAAAACAAGTGACTTTAGTTTTTTAAATGAGAAGAATAGATAATTTAGTGGATACGTTTATTGAATCTACGTAACACTTCAAGAGTTTAACAAAAGATAATTCATTTATGCTTACATTAGATACACTAAATATAAACATTGAGTTTTCTGCTCATGTAGTAATAAATTTGCAGTAAATTAAATTTTTGCAGTTATAAAAGTATAAATTCTGAAAATTTTAAATGAATATAATCTGAATGTGATTCCCATAGGGGGGGGGGGGGGGAGGTTCCCAATTCTTCAGTTGCTCTGGTGCAAGCATTGCGAACCCTGAACACCCGTGGTACTTCTGTCGTTACTAGAAGTAGCCAGGCCGACAACCGAGCCCCTCCCAGAAGGAAGCTGTTTGGTTTGAGTTGGACTTCGCAGGGTGGTGGTCCCAATACCCATGATGGGAGATTGGGTAAGTCTGGACAGGGTTGTGAACATTTAAATATCCTCTGGTGCTAGCCTGGATAGCTAGTAGAATGGCATGCTAGATGTCTGTCAGCTCTACTGAGGTCTTGAGTAGTCTTCCCCGTAGGGTTGATGCACATAAGTGGCATCCCAGTATGTTCTCATGATGGGGGGGGGGGGTTAGTAACCCAGATGCCCAAAAGGAAAGAACCACAGAGGTTTCCCAAGGAACAGGTTTCCCTCCTGGTAAGAAAGTGGAGCTTCAGCTCTGGATAATAATGTTAATAATAATAATAATAATAATAATAATGATAATAATTATTATTTATTTTCACATACATTTGCATAGGTTGGGCTGAAGCCTGTAAACTGATGACTCATCAAGTTAACGTGTGTAAAAGCTAATATAAACTAATACATAAAAGGTGACATATATTCTAGTATTTACATAAATTTCTATATATTTAACAAATTTACTAATATGTATGGTTCTAGAGACTCTCTTCCATGCATTCTTTTACAGAGTAATAAGCTTTTTCTATGAGAAATGTTTTTACTGTGTTAAGAAGCATGGTTTTTATCTTTTATTTCTCTATATTTGTTTGGTAATTTATTATAAATTTTTATACGAGAGTAGAAAAGCTTTTCCATATAGTGTAAGCCTATGGATAGTTTCAGATAATTTTGTATTCTGGTTTCATGCTTATGTTTGTTCTGTTTAATATACTATTTATAAAAATTTTCATAAGTATGTTTGACTAATTCGTAAATGAATTGTGAGGGCAGAATAAATATGTTTAGTTTCTGAAATAAGTTCCTGCAGGAATTGCTTGGACTAATGTGCATCATAATTTGAATGATGTTTTTTTGTAATTTGATTATTTTGTCTGAACCAGTTGCAGTTCCCCAAAGAATGATGTCATATGGCATTATGGAATGAAAATAGCTATGGTATAAAATTTTGCTAGTTTCTATGCTAGTAATTTTTGTTAGACAGTACTAATTGAAGCAGGGGCTATTTAGTCTTTTACCATTCTATTGAAAATGTTCATCCTATTTCAAATGTCCATTTATGCGTACACCTAAGATTTTGCTAATAGATACAAGACTTGCTATAATGTTATTTAAATTATTTACAGTATTATTTTTTTCTTAGATGCATTTTGAATTGTATTAAAGCAGTTTTTGTCATATTTAATTTTAGTCCATTACTATCAAACCAATTTATAGTGTGTGTATTGCATCTTTTGTATTTAAAATTAGATCCTGATAATTCAAGATCTTCTCGGGCTTCTAGCCAGGTAAAAACTTGGCTTGACACCAACGTTTCGAAGAAGTGCATCTTCCTCGTCTTCAGGGTGAACTGATGGTTTGAGCTTGCGGAGACTGGTATTTATAAGAGCTGGGATGAAGCTAACATCTGATTGGTTCGCGAGATATTATGGCCTGGTATTTAAGATGACTGAGACATGGGCACGGACTTCGTAGAAAACTATTTATAGCAGTTATTCGGCTAATGTTTTGTGTTTGAGCACGCACCTGCTAGAAATTAAGTCTTGGAAAACTGCAGGTACAGGATTGGGTGTTAAGGCTCTTTATCATCGGTGTCCATGCTGAACTTAATTGTAGGCCAGAATCGCGATTTAGATTATTTGTTTCAGATGAGATGGCTAAAGCTTCTTTTACTCTCCTTTCCCAGTAGTTCGAACACTTTGCCATTTAGTAAGATAGGTATGTCATCTGCATACATTACTGTTTTAGTATTAATATTATTTGGGAGATCGTTTGTGTAAAGTATGTGTAAGATCGGTCCTAAAACACTTCCTTGTGGAACTCCTGATTTTATACTTCTCCATATCAATTTTACAGTTTTCTCCCCATATTTAGAATTACTCTTTGTTTGCAATCTGTTAGATAAGATTTGAACCAGGATAATGATTCATACTTTATATCATAGAAGTATAATTTTTTAACAAAATTTCATAGATTATGCAGTCAAATACCTTTGAATTATCACAGATTTATACTGATGTTTGTTTGTTTTCATCTAATGTTTGGGAGATTTCATTTATAAGATTTAGTGAGTAGTTTTTTTCTAAATCCATGTTGTGAGTCCATCAATTTATTACAATGCTCTAAATAAAATGTTAATTGAGATTTTACAATTTTTTCAACTATAATTGAAAGTGCTGGAAGAACTGAGATAGGGTAGAAATTTGTAAATTCGCAGTTTCCACCTTTATGAATGGGCATTATGTTTGCATATTTCATCTTTTCAGGAAAATTAACAGTAGCTAATGATTGATTTATTATTTTTGTTAATGATATGCATATCTGGCATTTAATTTCTTTTGTAAGAAAGGGAGGGAGTTCATCCCAACCTGTGGATGTTTTAGACTAAAAGTTGTTTATTTCTTTTATTACTTTATCTGGGGTTAGAGAATGGAGGTGTTAACATAATGTCTTTTGCAAATAATTTTTCTTCAGCCTCATTAATTGATGGGGGACATCTCAAATTTATTCTTCAACATCCACAAAATATTTGTTTAGTGAGTCTGTGCACATGTTCATATTTAAATGCTTTGGTTTAGAAGCAGGAAGATCTTTATGTAGTCATCAATGGCACTTGTTTAGCTTTCCTTATTACAGTTTTGTAGATTTTGTTATATTTAGGCACTAAACTGAACTGAAATCTGAATATGATATAGGATAGTATCATCAATATACGTATATTGTATATATGGCAAGATATAGTACCAGATTGACTCAGACAAGAAGGTTTAATACACCTACAGGTGTCTTGAATGATAACTTATGCTTTAAGTAGATTAGTACAGAGAGCCAAAGATCTATGGTTTAAATCCCAACTTTGTCGAAAAATTATTTTATCAACTGAGATGCAAAATTAAATTTGTGAGGAAGAAAATAAAAATTGTAGTTTTAAAGTGATAGTGATTTTGTTTATTTTGTGAATATCAATATTGTTTGCCACTAACTTTAATAAGGAAAGTATCAAAATCTTTATGTCAAAGTCAACCCTGAAATTCCTGTGACAATAATAATGTAGTACAGGGAGGCCACATCCGAAACATCAGCAGCAGGTTTTAATTGCAAGGTGCTGAAATCAAAGCTGGAATCCTTCAATGGCAACTTAGTATGCAATCCAGGTGGACATTCTTGTTTTAGAGTGTGTGGAGTATGCATAGTTGGAGGGATCAGCCTATCTCCCTCATAATATAGAAACCAGTAATCTGAGCTGCTGCCCATATCCGTAAACTGGTAAGCAATCAGGAAAGTCCAATTATTTCCATGTGGTCTATGTGCAAGATTTTGGCAGTTGTTTTGGATGTGGTCTTATTCAGGTCTCTTCTATCACAGGAATTCTAGGATGGTTTTCAGCATAAAGGGTCTGACTTTCTTTTGTAAGTTCACTGTATTTTAGTGTTTGATATTATATAATTCAAGTAAGTGTATATACAAACTATATACACTTGCTGGTGTGTATTGATACAAACTATATCAATACACACTAGCATGCTTTATAGATTGGTATTTGCCATCCTACTACTAATTATTGCTGCAATTCATCACTGCTCTATTCAATTACTTAAATTGTCTCCTCTAAAACGTTGCAGATTCTTAATAAAAATGAGATACTATTATAACATAGTCTTTAAACATAGACACTGGTCCACTTGTGAAAACAAGTTTCTGTTTTAAATTTCCTCACTTATTTGTTCAGATGCCACAAAGTTATGATAGCCAAAGTCAATGTTATTATTAACTATAAACCCTTAAACAGAATTATATAATTACAGTTATTTTTTAATAATTAAACATGGTTTACCTGAGCCTGCTGTCCTTCCATTGCCTTAAGAAACGACTTTAAAGCAAAATCAACTGTTAATACTCTCATGTAGTAGCCAATATTTATCAATGGAGCACGCCTGCTTAACTTTCTCACAAAGAGGGAAATAAATTCATCTTTAAAGTAGCCCCGGTGAACCATAGAGCTTTTCGATTCAGTGTTGTAATCATTTGTTCCCTGAACCTGAAAGATAAACATTAAAGTGTAGAATAAATGAAGCAGATAAGTTCATTTTTATAATTGTTTCTTTATTATGAACTCTCAAACTTCAGCTTTGTGGACACTTATGACTTGAAATTAAGAAGTTCAGTTAAAATAAAAAGGCAGAAAAAAGAAGTACTTTTTAAAAATACAAATATTTGGTCAAAATGCTTTTATTAATTTATTTTAAGTTCATCATGCACACATAACATTAATTGCAGGTTGTTCTCATGATTTTGTACTTGTATTCTGATGTTTATTAGACATTTTATGAAATAACTCCAACAATTGTTAATTTTAGTGTTTTCCCCATATAAGTACGCTTACATTTGAGTCTAGTTTAAACAAATTCCATGCATGAAACTATGCTTAGCATTTTGTTAACACTGTTAATTTAGCACTCTACTTATTTTCCTATACCGTGGTATTTAGGGGAGCATGTTGAGCTTTTAGAAAGCCTCAATTCATGACAAAAAACAATAAAGCATAGTTATTTTGCTCAGCCAAGTTACAAGTGACTAAACATATGTTAAAACTTTACATTTAAGCAGAAGTATTAGAAACATTTATGCATTGATAATTATAAAGATGAGTTAGAATTCGAACCACTAAACATCACTAAGTAAACTGTAAACGAACACATATCTGTGCACATATATGCACCTCATCCTCCTGTTAAGATTACCAACAGCACCAGGAACCAGTTGACATTTGGGGACAAGTCCTTAGTCCTCAAAACATGTTCAGATACATTTTACTTAGTGATGTTTAAAGTTTCAAATTCAAACTCATCTTTATAAATTAGGTTTAAATTGTTTAGAGCTTAATAAAGTATATAAACATAAAATATATGACAGCATCCAAGAATCAAAGCTACCTGCATGTGAAAGGCTCAAACTGTTACACCAAGAAAGTAGTGATGTGAAGTCAATTTATAAATGCTTTACTCCAATTTCAGCTATGGCATTGGATTGGATCATGGTACTGTTCCACTTCTAAAGGGTGCATTTACTTCCTCCTACCAAGTCATATTTTTTAATTGCATTATTTCTTTTAGCTAGCAAAATTTAGCCGCAAATCTGAAACATCTGCTTATGTAATTGATAATGATAATATTCTTTTTTACTAATTTCAACTAAATTTAAAATGTGACTACAAATTTCATTTATAATTTTTTTTATAACATTTAAACACTATAAATTACCCAAAAAATTTTAAAATATTTGTGAGTCTTTTCATATAAACTATCCATTATTTTTGACTGATTTCAAATGTATTAAGAAATGTTCAAGCTCATGTACATAAAATATTAGCTTCCTATTTGTGTATTATAAAACATGTCTATGCTTTGGAATGTATTGTCCCAGCATTGTGTTGCAATCAATAAATCTTGATTGCTACACGACTGAGCAGTGTTCATGAATTTCTAATGGCACATACCCACTAAGTGGCTGTGTGTTGCACAGTTAAAATAAGTCGCCCTCCGTGGTGTAATGGTTACCATGCTAACTTCATATACCCAAGGTCGCGGGTTCAAACCTGGCGGAGGACAATGGATTTTTTCGGGCGTAAAAATCCTTAGCATGGCTTCCTTCGGAAGGGAAGTAAAGCCGTGGGTCCCATGTCGTAGATTTACGGCACGTAAAAGAACCTCAAGCCTGATAGAGAGGCCTCTGGGGCAAAATTATGCGGTCTTTCACGCCCAGAATAGAATGGGAGGCTGAGAACCACAGCAGTTAAAGAGCGTCCATAAATAGCACGCCATTTCCATTTACAGTTAAAATAAAAATATATTCCTTAAAATTATGCTATTCTTAATAGTAAATGTAAAATATCCAGGGATAGTTCAAAATAAAATATTAGTTTGAAAATTTATAACCTCACAATACACACTCAAATATTGAATATTTATTTCACAAAGGAACATTAATGATTTTATTTGTTTTTTCAAAACAATCAGAGTGAAATAAAATGCATTTCCTACTTTCACTTTGGTGTAATTCTAATAAAACCCAAGGCAAATCAAACCTGTCTATAAAATCGGATGTGTTGACATACACATGAGTTTTTTACTTACTCCTAGACAACATATTTTTACAAAAGATCATTCTTCTCCTATTTCTTGTTAAATTGAGATTAAAAAAAGAAAAGAATAGCAGTTTGCAGTTGATGAAAGTATAAGTATTTGTTAATGTAAACTAATAGCTGTAATATCTTGTAAAGATCTAATGACACAAAAAATGTTATTTTAAATACTTTGTATTCTTTAACAAGATCAATATGATCCCATGAAGAAGCCAATATCTTGGCAATCTAGCGTAATTCAAATCTGAACATGAATGTTTTCAACACTTTCAAATCTGGATTGCTTGTGAAAGTGATACAATAATAATTAGTTGATTTCTGGGAAAACAAACCTGTGTTACTGATTTCTTCATTTTTATGTTTTCATTACTATTTTATTGCTTTAGGTATACAACTAGGAACGACTTTATAGAGGCTTGACGGTAACCAAAAGACTCCTACTAGTGGTATAATTGCTTTTCTGTGCTCGTTACATCAATTTGAACATTCAGATCGGCTACCATCACACCATGCCTCACACGACCATGCACGGTGTGTAATTATGTAAACAGCTGATTGACGTTGTTGCCATCTCTGAAGTACAAGTTTCTCCCCTTAATCACGGCTGAAATCCCTCTAAATCTAGTCAAAATTTTCAAAATATTACTAAACCAAATATTGTAAACATTTACAGTATTTACTTAAACTAAATGCAAAATTGTAGACTTGTATGTATTTTGGGATGATCCAAAATTATTTTAATGATTTCCAACTTTTTTTTTTTCTTTTTGTATAGCTTCAATTGTGTTTCAGAAAACACGATCTCTCTATGGTGAAATCATTAAAGAAAACTTATACTGCATTAAATTCGGACCAATGTGTTAATTCGTGTTGTTCACTGTATTTGTCTATATTTTGTACAAACTCCATTATAATAAGGAATATTCCGCTTCTAGTAAGTAACTATTCCGTTCTGCAGAAGAAAGTTTCTTAGCAAGATAAGCGCTCGCTACAACCAGAGAGCGGAATTTGCCTAGAGTATTTCTGCAGCACATTTTGTGACCAGCTCCCAACCTGCGTTACTGAATACTACCATATACACTATACGCAACATCTGTAAAATTAATTATTTCGCCAAGTTTTTCAAGTAAGAACAAAGGATAATGGAAGGGGAGAGATCTCTAATTGAAGGAATGTTTAATACAATCACATTTTTGGTTTGTGTCATCGTGGCAAAGTCATACATTATAATGTTCTAATTTCTTGGTCTAAAACTGAACCAAGTGTTGAATAACTGAACCCATACTTTACATGTATGAGGTAGTTATATATAGGATGCTTAGTATTATTTTTAAGCGCGCGCAAAAAAAAAAAAAAAAAAAAAAAAAAAAAAAAAAAAAAAAAGTGACAAGTATCAGAGTGTATCCCAAGATTATAACTTTCACTGCGGACTGCATGTATGCCGTTCCGAGTACGAGGAGCACTCCCCCTATTCTCACGGTTCTGATATCATAAGCACATAATTTTATAGTAATTATTTCTCACGATAACTGCTAAATGGGCGAATTAGGAAGAGGTTTCTTATATACTAGAGTAGGTTGCCAATTCTGTCTGCGAATTGCCCTTTCCTTGTTTTTGCATCTGCTATTCGAGAAACTACAACCAAACACCACTCATGTATTGGTCATTATAGTGGCTTAAAATTTACACTCTAAATTTATTCCATAATTGCAGTAGCGACTGCTGAGGCATGCTACTAAGGTACCAAGAAAATATTGTTATAATAAAGCTTTTCAAATATCTGTTTATTCTTACAGTAGCATGAACATATTGTGTAAGTCTGTGAATAACCAGTATATTTCATATGTTGTATTAATAAAAATTAATGTAATGGAAAACGCAAGATGTAGGTACAGATAAAAGATCAGAGCAAGTCTGCATCTAATAAATTCTGGTGAACGTTATAAGAGGCACTTGAGTACAATTCCAGAAACCCAAAGAAAAATAAAGACTAATGCTAACAATTTAGCAATATGATATCAACAATTCCTAGATGTGCAATTGAAATTAAAAGGAACATCAACTCAGAAAATCACATGTATATACATACACATGTATGCGCACTCCCTTGTGTTTTTAAAAATCACTAATATTGCTCCATCATTTTAAAAACTAATGGCTTTATTTTATTCAAAACATGTGTATTTTCATAAGGATATGTTGATGTCTAGTTCTGCATTGAATTTCATGCTGCTGAACTTGCACTGTATGAGCCAGATTAATTTTGGCACCACTTCCACCTATAAGCAGCCAGTATAAGCAAACGCTCTAGCCTTATATACAGGAATTTATGAGCTCAAACGGTGCCCACCTGGAGCTGGTACAAGTTTAAGAAAACTACTGCCTACTACCAGGTCGTGCGGCGCTTAACGTGTTGTTCAAACGAAGGAACTAGTGTAGAAACAATATTTAAACAAGTCACAATATGTAGGTACTTCTTGTTTATTTAATAGTGTTGTCACGGCACAAGGGCACTGCCCCAGGATCCGCCCATGCTTAATTGAACATTTAACACCACAAAACCATTTAAACAAGTGCCCTAACCTATGAATTGAAACATTTCCTTTTCCTTGTTGTTTTCTTCTACTATACCAGAAACCACAAACAAATACCACTTAGTATTCACCATTATACTGGTTTAAAATCTACAGTCCAAATGTGCTGCATAATTGACATTTAGCACCACAAAATGATATTTTTGCGTTCACATGTAACCCACAAAAGGCGTACTCATCTCAAAACTGTAGTAACGTAGGATGGCGGCCTGACAAAAACGTACTTCAGCAACCACAATGCATTAGGGCATTTCCTATCTATTCTCTATATAACTGTGGCTGCAACGAAGAAACATAATGGGCGAGTTATTCAGTTACTTCGTACAAATAAATGTTTCTCCTGAACTTATTGCTGAGTCACGATAGCTTACAAATAACCTCTTTAGCGGAAAATATTCACACTAACCTTCAGACACCACATTACTATTTAACCGATGACCAGCTAAATCATCTTCACCTCGACAAAGGGTTAGCTGTATGCCACGGAGTCGCCCTCCGTGGTGTAATGGTTACCATGCTAACTTCATATACCCAAGGTCGCGGGTTCAAACCCGGCGGAGGATGATGGATTTTTTCGGGCGTAAAAATCCTTAGCTTGGCTTCCTTCGGAAGGGAAGTAAAGCCGTGGGTCCCGTGTCGTAGATTTACGGCACGTAAAAGAACCCAAAGCCTGATAAGAGAGGCCTCTGAGCAAAATTAAGCGATCTTTCACGCCCAATATAGAATGGGACGCTGAGAATCAAAGCAGTTAAAGAGCGTCCATAAATAACACGCCGTTTCCATTTGTATGCCACGGAATTTATCGCTCTGGAATCGCCAATTCAGGAACATGTAGGTACTACTGGACCAGGATATGAATGGGTTCGATGGTAAGAAGAATTAAACAAATACGGAACAAGTTGCTAAAGTATTGGAAGCTCATTATTTGTGCTATCTGGTAGACCCGCGTATTTTTACTTTCTCTACACGTACGTCTACAGAGAAGGTATTGCATTCCACCCAAAAATTCTATACCGAGATTTCACCGGAAATACACGTTTTAGGTTTGTCTGTATCCAAAAAAATATTTTCGGAAAAAAGTCCGTATGTGTGTCTGTGTGACTGTGAATACGATAACTCAAAAACGAAAACTCGGTTAAATACCAAACTTGGTATTTAAGTTTAGTATCTTCCAGGGATGCAACACAAAGATTTTGAGAAAAATCCTCCCACACCAAACTACCCTTTATGTAGTTAGCGTTGAAACACACAATTTATGTCATATACATTTTTTCATGAAGTAGACCATTTTTGTTATTTGTTTCAGTTTTTAAATATTTAAGTTTTCACATACAGGAATTTGTCAAGTCCTGGTAATGCAAAGAAACGGATTTCATTCACATGGCAACCAACTTTTAAAAGATTTTACTATCGTTTTAGCCCTTCTACCTATAAGAAAGTATTTCGGCTAATGTTTATCTCGATTAGCATTAAGTAGAAGAATAAGCTTTTTAACAATAATTTGTTACAGAGATGTAGGGAAATTTATGTGCATGGAAACATCAGATTTTTGTATTTTTTCTTTTTATATTATTATTATTATTATTATTATTATTATTATTTTAGGTGTTGCTGCTGTGTACCTGCACTTGTTAGGGTTCAACCAGAGGAATGCTTGAAGGTTGTAGGTTTGGTCTTGAGGGTTTGAAGTTGAAGGTGTTAAGATAACACTACAGTGCATGCTCCTCAACGATTGCCTTTTCAGGAACAGCATCCTCACCACTACTTTGCTGTATCGTCAATAAACAAAATAAGCAGAAGTGTTGCTTTCGAGAATGCTAATATTAAGACAGCAACATATTATTAACGTTTGCATTGTACAACTGTACATTCCCACAGCGAGATGTCTTTCCCTGTCACCTAGGTTGCCACTTGAGGAAACCAACACACACCGTGAGCCTTCCTCCAAATTCACTTATATCATGGTCGAATAATACTCTGCGAAAGCGATCACATAATGAAAATTTAAGAAACATTGTATCACTTCTATTTTACATAAAGGTGATGCATATGCGAGATTTGAAAAAAAAAATGGTATGTAAGATATGTTATTGAAATGTATACAATTATTACACACAATAATAGTGACACGTTTGCCATGTATCAAAATTACGGCTTGATGGTTATTTAAATAATTATTTTATTATATAAATTCGTGGTTCTAATAACAATAAGCGACTTGACATGTTTATAAAAATCTTTGCAAACGTCCAGTTTTACTGTAAACGAGTTTTCAAAATAAATTTGACATATTATATGTTTTATATTAGCCCTAATGAGCGTAGAAAAATCATTACATTCCGTGCTCTTGAAATTTTAATAATTCATATATCAAAACGTAGTGAAGCTCGCCAGGTGGAAAAACGATATATTTTCTTAATGTTTAGAATTCACATAATGTTATTATGAAACGATATACTTACTTTCTCCACAGATGCTATGAACATGGTGCATAGAGAAGGTATTGTACTGCACCCAAGAATTCGATACCGAGATTTCACCGGAAATATGTTTTGAGATTCCCTCAATAAAGAAAAAAGCGTTTTTAGAAAAATGTCCATGTGTGTGTGTGTGTCTGTTTGTCTGGTCTGTCTGTCAGTTTGTGTGTGTGTGTGTGTGTGTGTGTGTGTGTATGTGTGTGTGTGTCTGTGGGCAGCATAGCTAAAAAACGATAAGTTCGTTAAATACCAAACTTGGTATTTAAGTTCAGTATTTCCAAGGATGTGACACACAGATTTTCAAGAAAATCTCTCCAACCCCAACTACCCTTTACATGGAAAAAAATTCGAAAATTTTGATTTTCTCAAAAATGGCTCTAACGATTTTCATTAATATATCGCATACTAAAGATATTCACATGAAAAATAAAATGTATATATTGAATTTTATGGGAATAGCCTCTGAAGATGTATTTATTCTGGATGTATTTTACAGTATTTTGCATAACTGGTAAACCATGATAGACAAAAACTTAAAAAATTGTAGATCTCGTTAAAACACACAATTTGTGTTATGTACTTTTTTTTTTTTTTTTTTTTTTTTTTTTTTTTGTGGAGTTGACCGCTTCTGAGATATTCCTTGTTATTGGTTTCAGATTGAAAAAAACTTATACTTTTCTTATACGGAAATTTGTCAACTCCTGTGACGCAAAGAAACGGACTTCAATCCCATAGCAACCACATTTTATTATCAGTTTAGCCTAGAGTATTTCCTTACTTCCCTCCTACTTACAAGGAACTAAGTAATAAGACCGTTTCTGCTAATATGTATCTCTATTAGCGCGAAGTAGATAGAACAATAACCTTATTAGCAATACTTTTTTTCTTTTTTAGTTTTTCACAATTTTGGTCGAATTTCACAGATGCACCCCTTCAGTGATGTTTTAAACATGCGATCTACATTGTCATGAAGAGTCCCCTATAAATTTCTCAGATGGCAAACTTCTCCTTACATACCTTAGAATTAAGCCGAGTCTGAAAAACGCTGTTTTCATTTATTTTAGTTTCCACATTTTCCATTAATAAAATTATAAACCTCAATACAATTATAAAGCCACATGTAGCTATTTAAGTAATATTAACTCCACAAAAAGCATTAGAATAAGAATCTTGCGAGTTTTAATACCGCAAAAGTACTTGGGGAAAACGCGTAAGGCGCGGAGAGGAACGCGCCCGATGTGTATATCCACAATGTGAAATAGCCGAGTGGTTAGACCTCTCGCCTCTCCCCTAGACGGCCGGGGTTCGATCCCAAGCGATCTCATGTGAAATTTGTGATGGACAAAGCGGCGCTGGGGCGGGTTTTCTCCGGGTACTCCGGTTTCCCCTGCCATCACATTCCACCGGTGTTCCATCATCATTCGTGTATCATCAGTGTCGCCGCCTGTGGTTCCATAAGTAGTTAAAGCAGGCGTTAAACACTACCCACAATGCGAAAACTCCCTTCACTACCTCACAGCCTTCGCTGTTACGTTCCAACTGTCAAGTGGAACATGATTGGCGCTAAAACCATTTGCGCCCACTACGGCGAGATTGTAGGTATTAAAGTATCACTTTTTACTACCGTATGATGCTTTCTCGTGGTTTAAAAATAATTGGTTTTAATAGTCACGAGGCCTTAAGATATCATAGCGAGCGCGCGCCTTCGCGCCTTGATAAGGAACCGCCCCTGCATTTAAGTAACCCAAATGCACAATAATCCATCAGGCAAACATCTCCACAGCCAACCCGGATACCACCACCTACACAGTCAACGCATACATCAGTACTATCACCACCAATCAACATGCAGCAGGAAATTCAGAGCCTAAGTGGGGCCATTCAGGACCCCCATGAGCTTACGGCTTACGGCCAAGCTGATGGCCTTGGAGGACCGGCTTCAGGACCAGAATAACACCACTTCACTTTAAGACAGAGATTCTATATCAAGCAATAGTAGCAGCAGTGAAAAACATCATCCGGCTCATCTTCAGGGAGGAGGTGAGAGCCCTACTGGAGAGGAAGTCGGAGCCTCGAGCAACTTCATTTTTAGGTCCAGGCCGTAAACTTCAGAACCTTAGGCATGAAGATCTGCCTTGGTACGACGACTGGGTAAGAACAGTTAACCAGCACTATCTCCATCTTCACCCGCAAATTCCTTCATTCCTCACCCCGAATCCGCCACGGTGACTGCCCTCTGCAGTCAGATAATTATCAGTCATGCGGTACCGCCTCTCTTTTTTTTAGTCGGTATGCCCGCATGGGGAACCCCGACACTGCGGGCTTGCCCGGGTCAGTCCATACGGTGGATTTTCTACCTCCACTCGAAAAAAAGAAAAAAGAATCCAATTCATTCAGTAACCCTGAAAATGGGAACAATGTATGCTCCCGAAATGTTGGCGTCTCACCATATCTACACCTGGCTTGGAAACCCGAGAGAACTTCGAAGATTTACTTGGTATTACTGCATGTCGGATAAGGGCTGTTTGATTTAAAAATAATTTACGTTACTTAGTGAGGTTATGTTTTACATTGATTATTGACACATGAAAACAGAATTTGTTCTCATGTTTTATGTTGCCTACAGCCTTTATGGATATTTATCAGCGCACCAAACAGCAAAGAAAGCTACTATTGCGAAAAATATCATTTTAACCAGTTTACCAATAGCTTATTTGCTTCCTTTACAGGAGAACATATTTGTACAACGCCGTCAATTGTAGATCCCAGTGCTGTATTGACTTCAGATGATAGAAGAGGATGTCGTACAAACAGACCATTGAAGATTAGTTCTGGACAAAGAATCTGTGAAAAGTCTCATTCGCTGCTTCCCAAAAAGCACTTCTCATTAAAGTCGGTTTAAAACCCCCAATAGGAAATACATATTTACTGTCCACTTCATTGAGGAAATGTATAGACCTTAGTTCAAGAATGCAATGAAAAATCTGCAGGATCTGATCAGCAGCAAAAAGTAACACCCATAAAGCTTCATGCATACCATGAGGTGTTTAACACCCTCAACAACATAGGTTTTCATTTACCTTTAACAGATACTTGCAAGAGTTGCGATAAGCATGTGCACAACCCTGAACCATCAAGTGCAGCTGTGAAGACATCAATGAAGCAATACATCCAGTTGTGTAAAAGTGAAAATAGCGGGTTCTACTTCTAACGGCTGAGCTTCAACAGGCTCTTCCCACACCTCACATTTCGACAGAAACAGAGTTTTACACAGTCATTACACGCTGTGTTGAATTTTCTAAATCTTATCTGAGTTGACATTTAGATGTCCAGTAAACTTTAACGACGGGATTTTGCGTTCATCTTAGTCTCGTAAGAATTCTGGGATAATTAGTGTAAAATTTATGTTTTTTAACTTAAATTTTTAATTTCACATTTCATTCGTCGCTTGTACTTTAGTTGTTTTGGATTTTCAGCGAGACTATTAGTCTGTTTTTTTTTTATAGTGTTTGACGCCCGCTTTTACTGCTATTGCACCGCAGACGATGACACTGATGATGTACGGAATGAAGATGGAGCACCGGTGGAATGTGATGGTGGAGAATACCGGAAAACCCGCCCATGCACCGCTTTGTCCACCACAAATCTCACATGCTCTTGATTGGAATCTCTGGTGAGAAGCGAGTGGAATTGGTTGACAAGATTCACTTTACACTCCTCTTTCAAAAGCTGTCCATTATCATTCTCTATATCCTCTCCATATGGACCAAAAATGTCCCTTGTTCCTTTCCCCATTCTGCTATTCAAATCTCCCATAATTATAAATTCTTTCTGTTTAGTTATTCCTTCTACCAATTGACTAAATTGTTCAAAGTATTGCTGCTTTACCACTTGTGTTGAATCATTTGTAGGTGCAACAATAACTACCTATTTCTTTATAATACATAACTCAATCATGATGAATTTTTCGTTTGCATCTATCCAATGCTTAATTGCTGATTTCCATTTCTTCTTAACTAACACTGAAACTCCCATTTTTGCTCTCTCCGACATCTGTACCTCACTCCTATTAGTTTCGTCCGTTTTTTGGAATATCGGCCCTTCCATTTAGAATGTGATAATCAGTCCATTACATGAGTGATATTACATGTCCGCCGTTCGGGGAAAATAGTGCTGTGAGCAGTTCTTTTTATTTACCCTTAAACGTATCCGTAGTTCTGATAATGTCAAGGATGTCTAATGACTCGGAACCGGTTTCGAAATCACTAGGTTTTCTCGTTATAATTTCTAAATTACCAAGCGATTTTCCATCTTTGTTTTCATCAATAACGTACTACCAAGTACGACGAAAATTTTCGTCCTATTTATCAAAGTTGTCAAGATACAGTTCCAGATGGAGATGTATTTCGTGCAGCGGTACTTTGTGCTAAATTGCCTCGTTCTTCCATTTTTCGGATTTTGCTTCCCAAATCTTTCGTTTATATAGTGTTGCATTATGTTTACGCTACCCAAGTGGGTGCTCATTTAGGCGTTTATAAAACGAAATTTAGGATACTTTGCTTGGAAAGGTATGTAAGCGGACATCTTTGTTTGTTCTTCCTCGAATTTGTTTACTTTCCAAAACTCTTCAAAATTGTAAGTTCGTTTTGGGGAGGGGGGTTCTAAAGTTGTGACATATCCCATGCAGTGCCTCTTTATAGCTTTCATTGGTTTGTCACGTATTTCTAAGGGAAATACTTATTTGGGTATTATTTACTTGGTTGCACCCTGACAGGTGTGTTACGGCTGTTTGTGTTTCCCTCTTTTTACTTTTTGAGACATTTGGCACTCTTCGAACTTTGGTCTCAGTCAATGCCTCATATTTTGAACCTGTTTATTTCATTCCTTTTTGTTTGGAAAAGGTATTACATTTATCTGCACCTCCCCGTATTATCCCTAAAGTGTTTGGAAAAACAGGTCAACTGCAATTGAAAGTCTATTTTGATTGCTTTTCATTCACAGGATCGACAGTGGGATTCCAATTACCCTCCTTTGAATTCACACACAATACAGCGATCCATGAGGCACATTAAGATATTCCTTTTACCCTTATGTTTTGTTTTCACCCGGCTTGTCCTCTTTCAAATTTTTGGCAGCTGCCTGACTTGTTGCCAGATAATGAAAGTGCTGAGGTTCTTCAAAGTTAATGGCAGAGGGCATTTCAACAACTGCAGCAGTTCTCTTACGAACCCATCCTTTTAGTGGCACTACTCAGGCTAACTCCTCTCTTTTCTGATATTTTTCGCATTATATACACTGTAAACCAAGTTTAATATTTGCTTCAAGACTGTCAATCTATAAAACAGGTTACAGCACATGCCTCCCAATTAAAGGCCACATCTTCTGTGTAATGTAAGCCCTGTGCTTGTTTGTCAAGCTGTTCGAGAGCTAATATTTTTTTGTTCTGGTCAAGAGACTTCTCATTTTCTCACTTCTCGGCCAGTCATTCTTCTGTTCCTTTTTGTAGCTTCCTTACAATTTCATTCCTGTTCATGTTTCCAGCTATTCTCTCATTTTATTTTTTGTTTCTCCTTAATTTTTATTTTTTTGTTTTTGTGCCTGCAGACCTTTTCTTTTCCCAACTGACTATCCCATGGTGAATGACTTCCCTGACACTTTTTTCTTTTCACATAGTTGTGTGTGTGAACAGTAATATTTATGTTTAGATATTTGCACATCTTACTTTTGCTGTTGGTAGTCATTTCCATATAGTATAAGCAGAGCTCTTGTGTTGCAACATGCTGTTCGTAGTACTCCATGCTTTCTTTCATTTGTAACATGCTTGTATTCATTTTTTTCCTCATGCTGCTTAATATACCCTTTTCTTTGCAGATTTCTTTGTATAAATGATGTTTTAACATGCATTCTACATATTTATTGCATTGGTTATTTTTACAGTATATATTATTGCTTTTAGCCTTCAGCAACATTATATGAGTCTCACTTTTAGTTGCACTTTAGCCCTATCAGCTGCTTAAATTGCCTGTTTTTGTTTTGTTTACCTCAGACACATTTTTTTTTCTCTCTCCAAATTTCTGTAATGGTTCAGTAACTTTGCTCTTAATAATTTGGCCTGTTTTATTGCTAAATGATTTTTGGACTTTGCATTGAATAATTGATGAATTTGGCCACTGTTTTATATGCAAATGTTATGGTTTTCTCAACCTTCGTTTTCAGTTATGTCTACTTTTTTGGCTGTTTTGTCTACTTTGGCTGCTTTATTTTCATGCTTGCTCAAGGAGAGAAGACATCACCAAGAGGTCCAGGGATCACATCTTTCATTGGGGGAAGAGTTGAATTGTTTGTCTACCCTCTTCACAACTTATATGTAGACATCTTTGCTGACATCATGCATTTATGGGATAAACATATCTCCCCAACATCTTCGTATAGTGAAGTATGTGACGAGATGCAATTGGGACTTGGTGGGAAAAGTTCAAACTAGTCATTCTCTCCATTCTTTGGTGAGCTGCCGTCAGAAAAACTTCAGTTTAGCCGGAAATTCAAAAAGGGACAGATTGTCGTTAAGAGCAAAAGGTTTCAGCTGCAAAGGGAAGGTAAAAGAAGGGGATTTCTTTCAGCTTGGGCAAAATTGTAGGGTTTTAAGATATTTTGGTAAGTCTAAATTCTTATTATTTTGAAAAACCCATTTTGCTAGGTGGGACAATCATGCATTGTTTTGCACCCAAGATTTAATTTTCAAATTATTAATTCAAGGCTGTAAACTCACAAATTTAACAAATGTAAAACTTATTCTAAGCAAAATGCATTAACAATAAAGTCACTTATACCTTTAATGACTACTTGTTAAAAGAAATTTCAAGCAAGTAAACTGTGAAACTCTGCCAGTGTTTGTTTGCAGTTTCCTGGAATTTTTCTCCCTAGGTCTTTAAGGAAACTTATTTATTTTTTTTTTGGTGATTCACTTGAGGTTTTGTACCTTAGTTATTTACCTACTATAACAACTGTACAATCCTACTTAAAAGTTCATACATTTTTGTGGATATTATGACCTAATATTTTAAAGTCTGTACTTCGCTTCAGTATTTATTTAGCTTTATCATTACACAGAACATGTGATTATCATCAATATAATACTAGGACAACAAAGTAAAACATTATGTAGATATGTATTAAAACAAAGTAGTATGTACAAGCAACAACTATTCTACTTTGTAATTTGAATCAAGATCATTTATGCTTCACATTTTAAGTAAAGCTTAATGTTTTTATCTGGATTCAAATTTCAAAATGGGGGGGGGGGAGGAGAATATTATTACATTCATTAAGATATCACTCATTACCATACAGCAAAATACTGTTAATCCAGCAGAATGAAATTGGTACTTATTCTGACTACAACCTTTTTGGACACCAAAGAATTCTGTATATGAATCTGAGATGTGACAGTCAGTCTTCAGAAGAACTCTTATAAACTTTGCCATTAATAGGACCCAGAGTAATGCTCTCTATAAGCGAATGTTTCCAAAGATCTAATCTTCAATAGAATGCAACTATGTAATGGAAGGTTATTAGGGTACTTAGGTAAATAATATTTTTTCTGCAAATACATAGATGCACTCACAAATTTGGGTAAATTCTGATTTAGGTAAGTGTCAAATATAAAAGTTCCAATCTTCAATAGAAGGTAAGTATGTAACGGAAAGTTGTTAGTAGAGAGAAGGTTCTTAGGCAAATAAATATTTTTTCTGTAAACATATAGATGCTGACAAAAAGGGAAAACCTCTGATTTAAGTATTATGAATTTAAATATAAAATCTTATTAAATATAAAAGTACCTATTTTGAACAAAACAAAAAATGTATATATATATATATAAATAAAACAGATATAGATGTACGAGGTACGTCCAGAAAGTAAGTTCTGTTTCAATTTATCTCCGCTGCAGCCCTGGGATCGCAGTTCCGCACATGCGCTGTAGACGCTCTGTATCAAGGAGAAGAAACATGCGCCATTTTGAGATCACTGTCAGCCACATACGCTTTGTTGTGCTTGTTTACAATGTCGGTGTTGATTGAAAATCCCGCCACTTGTGAAATCAGATGTGATTCGTTTTTTGAATGCTAGGAAAGTGAAACCAATTGAAATTTATCGGCAAATTTGCGAAGTTTACGGACAAAAAGCGATGAGAGATTCAATGGTGAGAAGATGGGTCCGACAGTTCAATGAAGGACGTAGTGAAGTGCACGATGAAGAACGCAGTGGGTGTCCATCTTTGGTTACAGAAGAACTAGTTCACGCGATTGATGACAAGATCCAGGAAAACCGCAAGTTTACAATTAGTGCTCTCGCTATGGAATTTCCCCAGAGCTCACGATCACTAATTCAAGAAATTGTTACCGAAAAACTGAAATTTCGTAAACTTTGCTCACGTTGGGTACAGGCGGCAAACTTCTATGAAAAAGGTATACAAAAACTTGTGCCACGCTATTACAAATGCCTGCAAAATTTCGGCAATTATGTTGAAAAGTAGTTTATGAGTTGTAGATTTTGTGCAATAAATAATTATTATGTATCTGTATACAATTTAATTTTATTAACAAACGTAACTTACTTTCTGTACGTACCTCGTATAATCTTCTATTTATAATTTTTGATTTTCGTTATTATTTATTTATTTTTTTTTTTTGGCCATCCCTTGGAAAACAGCAAGTGCATATCAATGTTCACAAGTAACTTAACATTTATAGAAATAAACATATTGCTTCTGCAACTATTGATGACAATTGATAGATGAACTAGCTTGTTCATGTATAGGCCACTCAAAATGTTTCCAATATCATTTGGATTTATGTAGAGCAGATTTTACTAAACATGTTGATATTCAGCTTCCTGAAAAATCAACTTTAAGAAACTAACTCCCTAAACGCTATGATAAAATGTAAAACAATTTGGGTAGCATGTGAAAATGAAAAATTTTGGCTGAGCATTGATGAACCCCAAGAGTCAAGTTTCAGAAAAATAGGAATTAATGTCAGTGTACTGAAAAATGATGAAATAATTAGTGAGCTGTCATATTTAGTGGCATGTAAAGAACTGTCTGCAGCAAATAAAGGTTATTTGTCTGAGGTTATTTGAAGAAACTGTAAATAAGATATCACCAAATGGCATAAAATACAACATATGTATTCCTCTTTCTCACAGATAGTGCACTGTACATGATAAAAGCAGATCATTCTTTTTGCTGGTGTTTCATGTCACATGTGTAGTTCACTCTTCATAGATTATGTAAATGTATGAGACTCATGTATTCCAATGTGGATAGGCTTGTATCAAATGCAAAAATATTCTTTCTTAAAATCATCATGATGATTGATCTCTTCAGAGAAAAAATCCCAATCTTCCTCTTCTCCCTGCGTAAGCATGAGATGCTAGAGCACTAGTTAAGCACTAGTTTTGAAATATGGAACAAACTTCGAAACTTTTGCATGTGTTGTTCAGATTTAGAGAAAAATTATGCATCATCTAGGCAATGGTGGTGGTGTTCGTAGTAGGACTACAATGGTTATTAGCGCCCAAATAACAAGAAAGAATTAAAAAGCTAGTCACTAGGGCCCCATACTGCAACTTAAAAACACAATAAAAGTTTGGCTAAAACAGTGTTAGCAGTTGTGGTACATATAGACGAGTGAAGAGTTCTTAGCGAACCACCGAAAAACGGTGCCACAAGGTGGCCAAACAAATAAATGCCACAAAACATTAAAATCACATAAGATGGCTCACACAGATGTGACGCATAAACTCAAAGACTCATATCACAGCAATGAGTACATCCACCAGTACCTGGGAAATATCAGCTGGCATACCGATGGACAAACATAATGGAGTTAAAAACTGACAGTCGATTAAACATGCTTCACAATTAATGGCTCATGGCAATGAGCACAGAGGCAGCCTTTGCATCGCCATTGGCAGTCTCATTGCTCTGTGGGCTTACGTGGTCAGGATCCATAACAAAAGTTATGCTAAAACCAGAATCAGTGAGCGAGTGTAGACAGTCCTGGACATGCTGTACAAGGGAAAGGTGACTGTACAGTGACATAAGGCTCTTCAGAACACTCAAGGAACCCAGAGCACACAACCCACTAATTAAAAGTTTGTCGCTGATTATATAAAACTGTCTGGTGAAGACTAAAACATTCAGTCGAAAAAATTGAGCACTGTGGTAAAAGCCAAAATCTAAAACTTTGTTGGTCATTAATAAAAGCACCACCCACTCCCCTAGTATCCTTGGATCCATCAGTGCAAATAAAATTGCAACCATCGAACAGTGCTTTGAGGGCTCTAAAGGCGGAATAACTGAATGTGGTGTTGTCGACTTCGGCATGGACAGCACCTAGATCAATGCAAGGCTTAGGGTGGAGCCATGGGGGAAAGAGTGTCTTCCCGCTGGGATATATTGTTGGTAAAAAGATGTCCAAAAGCCGAAGGAACAGCCGAAAATGAACACCAGGTAAAAGTAAAGGCCAGGGAGTATCGGTGGTCCAAAGATTCATTAAAAATGCAAATGTGTTTAATTAATATGGGTTAAAATTGACAGTCGGATCGAAGAATAGGCAATACAACCAAAGTTGAATTTCGGCTGGACCAGAGACCAGAGGGTAGTTTGATCAGCTCCCCAGGATGTGCTATTTAAAACGTGTAAAAGATTAAGAAAACGGCCACATCTTGCCTTTAAGTACAATACATAGAAAGACCAGCTGAGTTTGCTGTAAAAAATCAAACCTAAAAATTTTGTCTCCTCTACGAAAGGAAGAACATCTGGACCAAAATATAAAGAAGACGAAGGAATCACTTTCTGTAGCCAAAAATTAATGCAGACAGTATCATCTAGGATTCAAATAGTTCAAGATTTATTGAAAATGGCCACTCAATAAGGCATTCATAACTATAAACCTAACATTTTTTGGTGACTCCATTAAAAAATTAGAAACTTCATACGTTGAGTGAAACACTTAAGATGTCAGCTTTTGAAATTAAAATGAATTTGTTAAAAATTTACTTGAAAAAATAATGGCTTTAAAAAACTAAAATCTGGAAGTTGAACAACTAGATGTATTAAAGTGTGTGAGTGTTAGCGACATCCCTTTGTTTAAATGCGTGTAAAGACATCTTTGACTGAAAAGATGATTTTCAAAATATAAAGTGCTATCTAGAACCAATCAGCATGCATTCCTGATGGAAAATATAGAGAACACTATTGTTTTCCACTGCAATTTTAAGGAAACTTGCAAGGAACTAAAATTAAAGTATTTGTTTAATGATGCTGACAATTGCATGGATTATATTAGCGCTGCCAGTGTGCCAAATTTAGCTCTATAGTAGCTAGCTCTTTTATGTTAGTAAATTTAATGTCACATTAAACTTTTAAGCACATTTAAAAAGCATCGGTCTGGGCTGAGTTTGAACCTGCAACTTTGGAATTGGAAGGTCAGTTTCTAACTAAGTGAACCACCCCGACAGACATGCTAGAAGCTGTTATCCATCTCTGAGTAGTGAGTACTTCTAACAATAATAAATTAATAATTAATTGGCTCTCATTTCTGTGAGTTTAAGTAAAATATTTCAACTTTTTAGCAAACAAAAGCTTAATATTTTGACCTTTTTAAACGCACAAAAATCTGCTCCCTAGTTATCAGCAATTGAAATTTGTGATAAGTTATGATTCTTTTTGTTGATTTAATATATGAAGAGCAAAACAATACTGATGATCATTCTGCAATTTGATTTTCATTAATATTTGTTTTTACCAGAAGTGTTTCAGATTAACAGAACTCTGCTGTATATCCCTCACAGAGTATCTAAATTAATATATCAAGACAGGATGTATAAGCAACTTCAGTCACAACAAATTCTATATTAAGGTATGTGTAATTGCTAAAATTACAGTAAAATTATATTCTAACACAAACACTTAAATGAGAGATTTCATGCAAACAATTTTCTTCTCCATGAAACATACTATATAAATACAATGGAATTTGCACAATTGTATATTTATCATTTTATAAATTTTACAAGAGGAGCAAAAGGTACACATGAGGCTATTAATATCAAAAAGAGCAATCTCCATTTTTTTTGCGAAATTGAGATATTGGTACCACTGCATTGCGCTATTAACTCTCTAATAAAGTGTGGCGCTTGTTTGTTTCTAAACGAACAAAATCCCATCTTTTCAGTGCATTAAAAGCAAATGTTGGATTCAAACAAAACAATCTCTACCATTTGTTGGAATCAATTAGGGCAATCTCCACAACTACCTATAGGCTTTTTCCATTCTGGATACATGATTGGCAGCAAAATGGCTGCAGTGGTGGAAATAATAGTGTGTGTTCTGCTCAAGTGCGCTATATTATAAAATTGTTAATTGTATTAGAGATATTTTCAGTTTTTTGAACTTTGTACAGTATTCCCATATATTACATTATAAAGACAAGGGCTAGTTTTCTTCTAAGTCCCCTGTGATGGATACAGTGCTTCAAAATGCAACACCCATCACTCCCACAAAAACTAGAAAATGGAAATCAGTTGCTGCTAACAGGCTAATGTAATTGTTGTATTGTCAGTAATTTTATATTAAGCAAAAATGATTTTTATTAATGTACTTTGTTGTTTACCTATTAATTTTTGAACACATTTAACCACATTTTTATAATAAAGTCTGTTATGAAAATAAAAAATGTCACTCGATGTTACCTAACTCTCAGTGAAAACAGTTTCGTGGATGTTTTCTTTTCCTTACAGTTTAGATAATATGTTTCACTTTTTTAACAGTACTTAGTAGTCCACCATATATTACCATTATTGACCATACATTTCAATGCAAAATAATAATATAATTAAATGATTGTAGTTTTACTAAAATAAATGCCCAGGTACAACAATCTGTTCTTTTATTAACAGAAAGAGCAATCTCCATGCATGTTGGTATCAAATGAGGCAAACTTCACAAGAACCCTAAGGTGTGAATTAAAATGGACAATCTCCAAAATTTAGGCTAAAATATCTAAAAAAAAACTATTAATCCAATGTTGGATTCCTGTGGTTACTTACATTAGAATCATTTGATGAATATGTAAGAGAAAAATCAAGAGATTGAGTTCAAAGAAAAAGTTGTAACAAATTGGGTTCTGCTGAAAAATTTAGGCCAATGGACACTGCTTTTTTTTTATTTTTTTTTTATACTAATAGCCTCATAATTACGGTTTGTATACAATAAGAACAGGGCTGCATTTCTTTTATTTACTTGAAATTTTGTAATATGTTAAGGGTATCTTAGCAATAATAAGAATTTTTTTCCCATCTTCAATGTTTACAGATTATTGGATATGGAGTTTTGCAAACACATTGAAGGAACAATGGACAATCTACCTAACTAAGAGATCTTTTGTATCAGACTGTTAGGAAGACTGTGATTATGTACAGTGTCAAGCTCTAAGCATTTTCATATTTTTCAAAAGTTAATCTTGTTTAATTAACATGCACAGTGATACGATAATCAAACATATTTTGACATTAATGCAATACCATATTCTAGAGATGCTTGGCAGCTGAAAAATGAATTTCACATTAAAGCAATATAACATCAAGTAGTAGAGACTCCCGCCATAGCAGATCCAGGATTCTGTAAAGTGGGGTGCACCAGATGGTTTGGAGATTCTCCTCAAAGAATTTTTAAAATTTAGCTTAGAAAATTTAGACTTTGAGGTAAAAAACATAGGAGGAACAGAGTGTAAACAGGGAAAAATAAATACCCCTATACCTGATACTAATAACATTTATCATTACATTTTAAACTACTAAATGAAAGGAATTACATTAGGAAAAATACTCTAAATAGTTGTGAATTAAGCAATGTAAAGGATGGGGATGGGGGGTCTGAAGCTAATATCTTCACTTACATTTTATAAAATCTGATGTGTTCCATTCGCACGACTTCCTCTACATCACTGTGACAAAGCTTGTTAAAAAGGATATTCTTCTACTTTATTATAATCAAGATAAACATTAGTAGAAATTGTCTTAATTACTTGCTTCCTTGTAAGTAGAAGGAAAATAAGAGAGTGCACTAGGCTAAAACATTAGTCAAATCTTTTAAAAGTCGGTTGCCATGTGGATGAAATCCGTTTCTATGCAGGGCCATATGAAAAAGTTGTTTAAGTATTTTAAATCTGAAACTAATAACAAGGAATATCTCAGAAATGGTCAATTTAACAAAAAAAAACATGACATAAATTGTGTGTTTTAATGTGATCTGCATTTTTTTTGTGCAGTAAGTTTTTGTCCATCTCTTACGGTTTACCACTTACACAAAATTCATTCAAAATAAAGAGGTCTTTAGAAGCTATTCCCAGAAAATTCAAGATATACATTTTATTTATCATATAAATATCTTTAATATTATGGCATTTTATTCAAAATCGTTTCAGTCATTTTTTAGAAAATAAAAATGTTCTGAAATTTTTTCTAAGTAAAGGGTAGTTTGGGGTGGGGAGATTTTTCTCAAAACCTTTGTGTTACATCCCTGGAAGTTGCCCAACTTAAACACCAAGTTTGGTATTTTACTGACTTTTCGTTTTTGAGTTGTCGTATTCACAGACACACGGAAACAGACACACATACAGGTAACTTTTTCTGAAAATACATTTTTTGGATACAGGGGACCCTAAAACATCTATTCCCAGTGAAATTTCAGTATCAAATTTTTGTGTAGAATGCAATACCTTCTCTATACACTATGTACATAATATGTTTAGAGAAAGTAAAAATTACCTGTCTTATGCAAAAAAGAGTACCTATGTATACTGTCAAGAGTCATAACATTGTTTTAAATGTTGCCCTCACTACTACGCATGCAACTCACTTCCCTCTCACTCAGCAGATCTGCGTAAGCCAGCAAACATATATCAGGTTAGAGAAGCAGACTATGGTATTTATTATCTATTTACCATGGTAAGCGACTGCCGGAACGTTATACTATTCAAGCAGAAAATTAGGACAGACATTTGTAATTAAACCTAATCTGCTGCTGTATTAATATGATAAATACATCACTACTTTCATTTATTGTTATTAATATTTTATGTGCTGGCAAGTAATATGCATTTCAATTCTAAATGACTAATATGCGTTTCAACCTACATGAATATTTCACTTAAAATAATTTTGTTTATAGTTTTTTTCTTTTCATTTCAGTATATTTGCTGCACCTTTTTATATATGTTTTTATTAAGTTGTAGAGAATTGTATTTTTGTGCTTTATTCCCTTATTCATTGTATCATTACTGAGTTGAATTTAATGTATTGCCTGGTAGAGTGGAAGAGAGGGACTTATGACTTTTACTCCAACCAGGATAAATAAATAAATATCAATGTTACTTAAGTTTATATTTATTTTACTAATATTGTGCCCATTTTATATTACATGTATTATGTTGCAGCTTGTATTTATTTTATTAATGTTTGCTTAGTAAGGAGAGAGTGTATGCACTCCTCCATACTCCTCTCTGGATCTACCCTTGATATAATGCTTCAACTAAGATTGTGGGAGGATTGAAACTGGCAGGATGCACGGTAAACAGTGGCATTGTAGATGTATGATTTCCAAGTATCCTGAATGTAAACCTCCATTAGCCCATGACATGTACCCGACCATAAACATTTTCGGCAGGCACATCATTATCTAAATAATAATTTAATGCACATGAGCATAGGTGCTTTAAAAATAATTCAAAAGTAATACACAAGAAAACACTTTTTGTAACATTTCAAACTGTACAAAGCAATGATCTGTAAAATATAAGTCACACAAACATGTGTTTTATGCTAACCCTTAACTTGTACTAAGCATTCACCAGAAACACACGAGCTGCACAGCACTGAAGAAAAATTATAGCAACTAGAACACTGCTGTTAACCTTGTGCTCAACTCTGATTTTCTTTCATACATTTTCTCAATTCAAGCAGTCCGTATGTATGTGTGTATATATATATATATATGGAATGGCAGCATAGCAGGTGGCATCATAATGAAAAAATATAACTAAAAATTTACATAAAAACAGAGGTAATTTAATGAGGTAAGAAAGCACATTAGTAAGCTATAACAATGACATGGAAACCAGAAAAGGCAGTAGTAAAAATAAAAACTTGAGGAAAAGCAAGATATACAATTTTGTTGACAGCTGGCAGGACATATATAACTCATAAGGAGGAAGCCATAGCATTCCTTTACATATTTATTAGAATCTTACACAAAAGCTTGAAAAGAGTTCAGAAATTTAATCACTTATGACAAAAAACTAAGACCTTATTGCTAAAGTAAGCACAAAAGAAGAGAATGTAAACTTTGCCATCATAGTGAAAGGAAAACTGGGAAGATACACTATGCATAAATTACCAAACAGCGTGTTCAAGATGGAAAAACTTTTGATGATCTAATACCTCACAACAAATCTGAGGTATCAGCAAGTGATATAAATATGAATATCTTGAACAGTGCCAACAAAAAGTAAAAATATAAAAACTTAAGGATTACAAAAAGTAAAAAAAAAAGAAACTCCTGTACAGGCAATGGAAGCAAGGTAATATAGTGATTTTACATTATACACAGAAATACTAAAGACAAGAAAATAAACTCGATAAAATGCAAACAACAAACCAAAGTTACTTTGGAAAATTAACCAGGAAGCAGAGGGGGAATAATCAGTAAAAAGAGTTATATAACTGATCAATTATGATAGCAAAATATAAATGCTTCAATAAATTCTTCTCAGAAATAGCCGACAAATTGCTTACTGTAAACAATTCCTAACATACCATAGAAAACCTATAAAATGGATAAATAACTGCAGTAAATCTACTTTTATGCAACCGATTACAGAAATTGAAATGCAAAAGTTCAAGAAACGAAAAGTAAAACATTCACTTAGAATATACAAAATACCAGATAATGTAATTCTAATTTGGCTAATATAAAGCCATAATGCTTCATTTTATTCAGGTATATCACTAATAATTATTCAAAATGTAGAATCAATACAATGAAGCAAATATTACATTTTATCACAGCCACAGACACAGTATACTTATTCTTGCTTCACTTACCAATTTTACTTACATATTTTTCCTAACAAGCTTTAAATCTCAACAACCATCCCAATTCACATGAAAGAAGAGAGAACAAAGATAGACCATTAAGCAAGCATATTATTACACTTCTAAAAATTATGAAAAAATAAGGTATAAGAGACTAATATCATTTATGAAAAAATATATGCTTTGTACACAATATGGGTTCAAAGTAAATAGGTTCACAGAAACAGCCAGCCGTAGCTAAGTTACTGGATTAGATTCAGCAAAACAGTTGACAAAAATATACTATCAGATGAAATACTTTTATCTTATAAAAGCATACAATATATTAGACCACAAAATTGTATATCCATGTTGTACAGCTATAAATTAAGAGAATATACAAATAAATTTATTAAATATATTTTGCCAATAGAAAGCAAAGGAGCTTGAATGAAAAATGAATAGATATTTTTCAAACACAAAAGAAGTTATTTGTTCCTCAATTATTAGGGCAACTTTGTTCTTAATTTACATAAATGACTTAACAAGTAACACTCATGGAGCAGATACAGTTTTTTTTTATGATTAATACAAACATACTACTAAAAGGAGATCATGGAATTGTATTGCAAAACAAAATTTTAACAACTTTTTTAAATGGTTTAACAAGCAAACAAATTATAAACAATAAAAAAGCTATTTCAATGACCATTCATCATGGCAAGACATGTAAGAATAGAATTAAATGTCAAATTATTTATGGGAGTAAGATTATTCATTATAAGGGAAAAACAAAATCTTGGCTATGAATGCAAATAAAAATCTTAAATGGGGTGCTCACATTCACATTTTAGATTTAGTCCTTTTTATTACATGCTTAAATGTAAATTGAATTTATTACAACTGAAAAATATATTTTTCTCACTCAAAGTTGATTAAAATATGGGAAAAAATTTTGGGAAGATAAATGTGAAGGAATATTTAAAACCCAAAAGAATACAAAGTGGAATGGACCATAGTTTAGGGAACATGATATGTTATGGCTAGCTTGTCTCTTTATAGCATACAATGTAAACCATATAAAAAGACAGAAAACATTTATATCATTATATAGGTAACACTTTTATTAACACCCTACCAGGGTAGTGTTTTACTGTTAGAACAAGCTGATAAACTCAATCCCACAGCATGGAGAGCACGAAAACCATGTTTTAATCCCTGCTGTAGCATTGAATTTTCTAATAGTAGAGATCATCTTCTCTGCAAGGAGAACTGCATCTAACAGCACATGAAAGAAAAGTGGCCTCCATTTCAAGTTAAGCAGGACAAATAATCTAAAAAGCAATCTCAAATACAGCTATTAAATTATATAGTAAACTACCAGAAAATATAAAAAAACTGCCACCATAAACAGTTTATAATAAGTCAAACCCCCTTTACTAAAACATATAATTATTGAGTATGTGAATATTTGAGCTGTATTATCCGATGAAGCCCATATCATATACTATATCCAACTGGTGAATAATGAATTAGAATTAATTTTGAAGTCATGCAAGTTGTTCAAAAAATGAGGAGTCTTAATGAATTAATAGACAATATTGAATAACTGATTTGTTGTTGATATTAAAATTATTTGCATTTGTAACTTTCCCATTCTGTGAATGTATAATTTTAGATTCCTAGGACACATTATTTCCCCTCCCTACAGCAATGATTGAAACATACAATTGCTGCACAGAATATGTGGAGATTTGCACTAAAGAGAAACTTTACACTGAACATAGTAGGTTCTGAAATTTGTGTTATGTATCTACTTGCAGTGCAGACTAAATAGAAATCTTTGGAAAGCATAAATTTCATTAAAAGAGTTTTGTATTTGGCATCTGAAGTATGAATCTTCAGCTTAGTAAGGCTCTGCTGGAGGCTAATGCCATATCTTTGGACACAATTACACAGATTTTGCACCAAAGTTATAAGCTACGAACAGAGAACAGGACTTGGCTGCTCAACTGGTTGAAGCACCTTATTGGCAAGCTGAAGATTGATTCTTTGAATTCTGTGGCTTACCTCAAAGCTTTTTGATCTAAGTGAAACTTAAAAATAAATAATATGAATAATTTAATGCACTCACAATATACTAAAATATAAGCACTTTAATCTCTGAATCTTTTCTTTTATTTGCTATTTTCACTCTAGATTATGAGAGGTATTAAACATAATCTGCAATATATAGATGAACTTAACATACATGTTCTGTGTATATTACAGCCACATAAAATACACTGTCATAATATATACTGTTAATAACAGTAACTTAATCTAATAATTATTTTAATAACAGTATTTAACAGGTGAGATACAGATATACAATATAGCAATTTGTTATTTTCTATACACATTTTAAAATCATTGGTCTCAAAAAAGACCTGCTTTATCTACAATTATTATAGGTATATAATTTCATTTTACAAAATATAAACAAAAGAGCTTATAACAGCTATTATGGATAAAAACTTAATACAAGTTCATATGAAATACAGGCAGCACTCACACATATGCACTTCAGTCATTCTCAAGGCTTGCACACATTTTGACATCAGTCTTGTCTCATTTGGCCATACTTTCGACTTGGTGACCAAGTACTGCCCCCTGCATCAGCAAAATCTGAGCGGTTTACGGCATTAGCCATGGACTCTTTTAATCTTTCCTTGAAAGTTTTGTATTCCATATCATTTGCCTGGCCAAAATCAAAATCTGCCACTTCTACTGTGTACCTGCAGCATATCAATAAACATTTTTATTAGTATAACTTTTAGGTAGAATCTTTTTAATATATGTACATCGGTTAGGTTATGGGGAGAAAAAAGGAATGTACATTAAGCGATATAATTCTATATTAATACCTCTTTAAAGAGTAGAGCTTGGGAAATCATTAGAATTCTAACAACAAAGACTATACCATGCAGTTTAAATAAACACAAAAAAGAACAGCACATACTTGGAATAAAATGCATGTCAAAAAATATAATAAACAGTGTTATGCTGGTGCCTTTTTTTATTTTTCAACCTCTTAATTATTCTAACAGTTAATTATGGATTAAGTTTTGCTCTGGTGAACCAACATGTTGAATTATCATTCCCATTCATTTAGAAATTGTAACAAAAATGCAACACAAACAGAAAAGTTTGTGGTCAGTTAATAAATCAAAATGATTTTCATTAACATGAACGTGAACATATCAATAGATAGCAATGTCAAACTTTGCAATCTCCAAGCTTTCATGCTTGCATTAACAGGGTCTGAGAGATAAAACACTATTGTAATGCACAGAAGCAGAAAAGAGGAAAATGGAGTCATTTGTTAATTATTTTATTTGAAAATCATCATTGTTACTTCAAAAAGTATAGATTTTACAAATATAATTTATGAAAACTAAACATTTGGAAACCTACTGCAAATGATCTGATATATGAAAGTAGGATTCAATTATTATTTCTATGGTGTCTTTTGACATTGCTGGAACTTTAAAGATTATAATTTTTTTTCCTCTATGCTAATGTTTTGTTGGCATTGCAAATGGTTAGGCAAATCTTGTATTCATATTATAAGTTTGTGTCCTTGGATTAATTAAAAAATGAAAGGTTGGTAAGGTATTAACCAACCAAACATGATACTTTAGTTCAGTATCTTCCAAAGATGTGACAAAGATTTTCAACAAAATTTCCTCAATTTAAACAGCCTTTTACATGGAAGATTTTTAAAAAATTTTGCTTTTCTTAAAAATCTGAAGTGTTCCATTTACATGACTTTCTCTACATCTCTGTAACAAATTATTGTTCTTCATCGTAATCGAATAAACATTAGTGGTTTTATTACTTAGTTCCTTATAAGTATAAGGTAAATAAGGGAATACACTGGGCTAAACCGAGTCAAATGTATTAAAATGTTGTTGCTATGGGATTGAAATCCATTTCTTTGCGTGGCCAGGAGTTGTCAAGTTCCCGTATGAGAAAAGAATAAATACTTTAAAACTGAAACCAAAAACAAGCAATATCTCAAAACCAATCTCCACGAAAAAATTGTATATGATATAAATTGTGTGTTATAACACGATCTACATTTTTTGTGTGGCACATTTTTTTCTATCTCTTACGGTTTACTAGTTACGCAAAATTCATCCAGAATAAACAGGTCTTCAGAAGCTATTCCCAGAAAATTCAGATATACATTTTATTTGATGGAAATAGCTTTAATATGCAACATTTTGATCAAAATTGTTAAAGCCATTTTTGAGGCAATCAAAATTTTCAAAATTTTTTCCATGTAAAGGGTAGTTTGGGGTGGGGGGATTTTCTTGAAAATCTTCGTGTCACATCCTTCGAAGGTACCACATTTGGTATTTAATGGTCTTTTTGTCTCTGGGCACGCGCGTACACACAAAAGAACTTTTCTAAAAATGCTTTTTTTAGATTAAGGGGGTCCTAAAACATGTATTTCTGATGAAATCTCAGTATCAAATTTTTGGGTGGTATACAATACTTACTCTATACACTATGTACATAATATGTGTACAGAAAGTAAAATATCTGATGTGTTCGATTCACATAACTTTCTCTATATCGCTGTAACAAATTATTGCTAAACAGCTTACTCTTTTCTACTTTATGATAATCCATATAGACATTAGCAGAAATTGTCTTATTACTTGTTTTCTTGTAGGGAGAAGGTAAATAAGGGAATACACTAGGCTAAAATGTTAGTCAAATTCTTTTAAAAGCTGGTTGGCATGTGGTTGAAATCTGTTTCTATGCATGGCTACGAGTTTACAATTTTCCGTGTGAGAAAAATTTAAGTATTTAAAATCTGAAACAAATAACAAGGAATATCTCTGAAATTGTCAATTCCGCAAAAAAATTAAAAACATTTATGATATAAATTTGTGTTTTAACGTCATCTAAATTTTGTGTGTAGTTAGTTTTTGTCTATCTGACAATTTGCCAGTTACGCAAACTTCATCAAAATTCATTCAGAATGAAGAGGACTTTAAAGGCTATTCTCAGAAAATTCAAGATATACATTTTATTTGCCTTATAAATAACTTTAAAATGAAGTATTTCAATCAAAATCATTAGAGCCATTTTTGAGAAAATCAAAATTTTCACATTTTTTTGCATGTAAAGGGTGGTTTGGGGTGGGGGAGTTTTCTCAAAATCTCTGTGTCACAGCCCTGGAAGATACTAAAGTTAAATACCAAGTTTGGTATTTTAAAGACTTTTCATTTTTGAGTTATCATGTTGACACATGCACGCACACACACACCTTTTTCTTCAAATGCTATTTTTGGTTACAGGGGACTCTAAAACGTGTATTTCCGGTGAAAGCTCAGTATCTAACTTTTTGGTGGAATGCAATACCTTCTCTATAGACTATATACATGGTGCATGTAGAAAAAGTAAAAATGGCTCTTTTTGATTTTTATTAAAAAAAAATCTGTGTTACACTCACATGACTTTCTCTAGCTGTTCTACAAACTTCATACATAAGATTCTTTTTCTTTCTGCACCTTGCTAATCATGGTACTCATTAGCAAAATGTTCTTATTATTTAGTTCCATATAAGTAGGAAGAAAATAAGGGAATACACTAGGCTAAACCAATAGTAAAATGTTTTAAAAGCTGTCGTTATGCGATTGTCATTACAAATCGCTTCTTTTCTTGGCCAGGAGTAGAACAAAAGAAAAACGGACACTTCCGTCTGAGAAAAGTATAAGTATTTCACAACTGAAACTAATAAGAATGAATACCTCTAAAACAGTAAGCTCCACGAGAAAAATGTATATGACATAACTTGCGAATTTTAACAAGACCTAAATTTTTTGTATAGTAAGTTTTTGTCTATCTCTTACGGTTTACTAGTTATGCCAAATTAAGCAAAATTCATCCAGAATAAACAGGTCTTCAGAAGCTATTCCCAGATAATTCAAGATATACATTTTATTTGTTAGGTAAATATCTTTAATATATGATATTTTAATTAAAATCATTAGAGCCATTTTTAAGAAAATCAAAATTTTCGAAAAAAGTTCCATGTAAAGGGTAGTTTGGGTGGGGGGATTTTTCTCAAAATCTTTGTGTCGCATCCCTGGAAGATACTAAACTTAAATACCAAGTTTAGTATATTAGCTACTTTTCGTTTTTGAGTTATCTTGCACGCACGCACACACACACACATAGACCTTTTTCTGAAAATGCTTCTTTTGGATACAGGGGGTCCTAAAGCATGTATTTCCGGTGAAATCTTGGTATCAAATTTTTGAGTGGAATACAATACTTCTCTATCCCTATGTACATTGTACATATGGGGCTAGAGAAAGTAATTATATTAAATATATTTTACATGACAACTATAATGTATAACTTGAATTTTCTGTGAAGAACTTGTGAAGTATCTTAATTCAGAAGAAAATTTATATAATCTTGTATAACTGTAAATGTTAAGCGATAGACAAAAAGATTTTACACAAACAATCTGATGTGTTCCATTCACATGGCTTTCTCTACATCTCTGCAACAAATTATTGTTAAATAGCGTATTCTTCTGACTATTTCATGTTAATCAAGATAAGCATTAGCAGAAATGACTTTATTACTTGCTTCCTTGTAAGTAGAAGGGAAATAAGGTAGCACCAAAGGCCAACGCGAGTCAAATCTTTTAAAAGCTGATTTCTATATGATTGAAGTTCCTATATTTGTATGGCCAGGAGTTGACAGATGCTCTTATGAGAAAAGAATATATAGTTTAAAACTGAAACCAGTTAAGGGACATCTCAAAAACAGTCAGCTCATGTAAAAAATGTATTTAACATAAATATATAATTGTGTGTTTTAAGGAGATGTACATTTTTTGTGAAGTAAGTTTTTGTCTATCTCTAACGGTTTACCAATTGTGCAAAATTCTGCAAAATAAAAATGCCTTCAGAGGTTATTCCCAGAAAATTCAAGATATAGATTTTATTTGTCATGTAAATACCTTTAATAATTTTTTATTTTTATATTTAGGTTTAAAAATTTTCTTTTAAGGGTTTAGTTAAGTAATAAAGTTAATAATACAATACAATATTTTAATCAAAATCATTAGGGTCATTTCTGATAAAATCAAAATTTTTAATATTTTTCCATGCAAAGGATAGTTGGGGGTGGTGGGATTTTCTTGAAAATCTTCGTGTTGCATCCTTGGAAGTTCCTGAACTTAAATACCAGTTTGGAATTTAACAGACTTTTCGTTTTGAGCTATGCTGCTCACATACACATGCACGCTCGCACACAGACGGACGCACTAATGAATATTTTACTAAATTCTTTTTTTTTTGATTCAAGGTATCTCAAAACATATAGGTATTTCCTGTGAAATCTCGGTATCAAATTTTTGGGTGCAATACAATATCTTCTCTATACACTATGTATATAGCATGTATAGAGAAAGTAAAGATTAGCTATATTTAAAACAATGTATTTTTAATACTTTTTGTGCTTTTTCCAATATATCTATTATTAATGGTTTAAACTGTTCAATTCTTGATTGTTCTTTCAAAGTCCAGTTGACAATCTGTTGCTTCTCATGATTGCAAGGAAAAGTATGAAATTTTAAGGCCAGTATAAATCATCCAGTCAATGTTTTTGATAATTGAATGTATTACGATAGTGAGAAATGACTATCCAAAGATATTTTTTTCCAGTTTTATAAAGGATTTATATTTGCAAAATGCATGAAATAGTAACATATATAAGTTACTAAAGTAATCAGTTTTCATTTGAACTTAAAAGTGTTATGACTGATGGAACTCCAGCAATGGTTGGAGTAAAAAAACATTTTATTACCAGAATTTCTTCCAATTTAAATGAAATAGGGATTAACAGTAAAATACACCAGTTCCATTGTATTATCTGTCAGGAGACACTTGCAGCTAAATTTTCTAAATGAATAATGTACGTATGTTGTAGTCAAAAACATTAACAAAAATAAATAAAAATTGCTTCAGCATTGTCAATTCAAAGCACACCTACAAAATATGGGCTTCGACTTCGAGGATTTCACTTACTATGCTGAGGTGAGGTGGTTAAGGCATAGTCGCATGCTTTGGTGCTAAGAGTTGCAGGGTGAAATTTGTAATTTCATCAAGCAGGTAAGTAAGCAGTGTCTAACAAACTTTTAATATTTGGTTAGTAACAGTGACTATTTGGTGACTTTCTGATGTTACCAAACTAATAATAATACTTGATATTTTCATAATATAAAGTAATTCCAGAAATTGAAAAACCAGAATTGATCAGCAATTTAGCTTTTCTTATACATACAGGGTCTGGCAGAAACAGTAAAGGTGCTTTAAAATATATATTTTAGACCCTAATACATACAACAGAAGTAATTCCAGAAATTGAAAAACCGGAACTGATCAGCAATTTAGCTTTTCTTATACATACAGGGTCTGGCAGAAACAGTAAAGGTGCTTTAAAATATATATTTTAGACCCTAATACATACAACAGTGGTGGTACATACTTAAACTACAGAGTTTAGAATTACAATTACGCATTTTCACGTTTTAAAAATAACGTCCTTTAAATGTGCACCATCACATTCAATACACTGTTGTATGCAGCTTTGAAAGTTATCCATTACGTGTTGTACTGTCACTGGTTAAACCTCTCTTAATGCCTCGTGGTTCCTCTCCTTTAATTGTTCCAAGCTGTGAGGTCTAGTTTTGAAGACTGTCTCCTTCAGAGAGCCCCACAAAAAGAAGTCAGGGGCTGTTAGGTCTGGGGACTGAGATGGCCATGTTACGTCTCCAAAGTGAGAAATTAGGCACCCTGGGAACAAATCGCATAGAACGGCTATACTGATTCATGCAGTATGGGCAGTTGCCCCATCCTGCTGGAACCATAAATTTTCAGCTCATGCTCATGGAACTCTGGCACAAGATAGGTTCGTAGCATATGCCTGTAACGTTCAGAATTTACAGTAAGTTTCACCATCTTCATTCCCAAAGAAATAAGGCCCGATTATTGTGGAAGACGACACACCACACCACAATATCACTTTAGGGTCATGAATAGGATACTGATGCAAGACACATGGGCTCACACTGCCCAGTACTGCATATTCTATTTATTTACAGTGCCACTTAGATGGAAGTGTGCCTCATCACTCATCAGAAGATTGTTAATCAGTGTCAGGTTCTGATTAATTAATCATGTAAAAGTTTGGCAGAATGTCTTATCTTCATCCAAAAGACGTTATGCAACTTGCATTTTATATGGTGAAACTGTACATATTGGCGTAAAATGTGCTACATACTTCTGTCTGACACTTGCATTGCAATTCCATGCCTCTTTGCTGATCCTAACCTGTGCAATGTTTTCTAGCTTACACATAGATCGTGGTCGACCAGGTGGGGGATTTGTGTTCTACACTGTCTTTCTGACACCAATGACCAAATCATCTTCTGATAGCAACTTCAGATGATTATCACACTGATTCAGTTGTCATTGAAATCCTCGTGTTTCTATTATGGAACCAATCAACAACATGCTCCTCTATTGCCCAACACTCCATGGCTGACTAATCTGAGTCAGAGTTAGAGAGAGATGACTTAACATATCTCCAAGGTCAACATTACAAGGCTGCCACTCATAACGAACAAAAGCCCCACGTAATTTGAAAATATAATGTATTCAAATAATTTTTATTGTTTCTGCCGGACCCTGTATAATTAGGTATCTAAATGGCTTAAATATGGAACTGCAAGGAAGAAAACATATATTCTGGCTATATTTGATTCAGTGATGAGCGTTACAGGAAAATTACAAGTATTTGTATCAAGGGGATTTGTATCATTTCACATGCTTATGTTCCATTGAAATACTAGAGGAAGTAGCTTTAACTTCTATATTGAACTAAAATGAATTTACATTTCACTGATTCAAAGATTTTAAAAGAATGAAAAATGATATAGTTACTAAAACTATACCTAAAGGGCATTTAGGAATCTTGGTACATAAACTTTCTGCTAGAAATAAATATTTGTTTTAAGACCAGTTCTAAAATGATCCAATAAGCTTTTCTATACTTATTCCCCAAATAAATTTTTCTGGCCAATGAGCAATGCTTTCATTCTATGTTCATACAGCTTCCTCTGGATAGCAACCCAATAGGATAGTTTGTAAAGTGTTAAGTTTGCCATTCTAAATATGATGGAATCGCTAACGTTAGGAAATTTGTAAACTAGAAAATAATCGAGAATTGCCTTGCAAAGCAGTCCACAGAAAACAAAATGAAAGATTGTGTATCATGGGAATTCTTTTGTCATGGTTTTAGAATAAAATGGAAGAGACGTAATGAAGGAAGGCTCTAAACTTCACTTATGATGACTGAAAAAGATGGTTAAACCTCATAGAGGCATGTAAGATTGCAAGGAAATAAAAAGTCTGATGGAGGGGAGAAAATGCTGTCAGAGTTCTCATAACCTTACCTCGCTATTGGTCACTATTTGTTGATGTGGTACTTCTCGTTTCCTTATGCTCCTTCTCCGAAAGTTTTACATACTAATATTAGAAAAAACGAAAGCTTGATCTACATAATTTTTTTGCATAGTATTTTAAAGTTTACCAGTTATGCTATTCCCAGAAAATTCAAAATATACATTTTGTCACAGAGTTTTTTATTTATTCATGGATGCTCTGTAACTGCTGTGGTTCTCAGCATTCCTATACTGAGCGTGAAAGACTGCTTAAGTTTGCTCAGAGGCCTTTTATCAGGCTTGAGGTTCTTTTATGTGCTGTAAATCTACGATGCAGGACTAACGGTCTTGCTCTGCTTCTGAAGGAAACCATGCTAAGGATTTTTATGCCCATAAAATTCCATCATCCTCTGCCAAGTTTGAACACACGACCTTGGGTATATGAAGTTAGCATGGTAACCATTATACTACAGAGGGCGACTATATTTTTACATGTAAGTATCTTAAACATATGGTATTTTAATATTAATATAATAATTAATAGTTGTAACAAATCTTCATTTATCTTTTGGAATCCTTGGACTAGTTTTGCAATAAATCTATTGCATTCTCAACATTAATTTCCTTAGTTTTGGTCTGGTTTTTGATGTGGGTAAATAAACAACATTCTATTACATTCTCAACATTAATTTCCACAACAGTTGTGCAAGATTGACAAGTAACATAACATTTTTGGACGACAACATCATTAAGTGTTGTAAAAGTGATGGAAATAATGACGAAGCATTTTATAATGCTTTAAGTGCTTTAACAGACAGTGATGGAAAAATAGATATTCAAATTCTGAAGTACATTATAAATTGTATTATAGAAGAACTCAGAGGGGAAATTAAACTACTTAACCAGCATATAGACTTGCTGACGAAATCAAATAAAAATAATGCGGCAGAAACACTGTGCTATGTTAGTGGTCCTTCGGAAAACAAAAATCACGCTGCTCATTCTGTTGATAATTCAACAAATAACCGTGGTGTCCCATTCGACGATAAAGTGAAACAAAGTGCAGCTAATGCCGAGTCAACAAATAGTGATATTAGTGCTTCTAACAAGTCCCCAAGTGATTGGGTAGAAGTGGTAAATAAAAAGAAGCGAAACTTAGGAAATAAGCCATCTCATAAAACAGTGTTGTGTGGAACGAGTGCTACTACCAGTATTAAAGTAATGCAGAAAACAAAGGCTATGTTCGTAAGTAGATTGGCTCCAGAAGTCACAGTTGATGAAATGGCACAGCATTTAAGTAGGTTTAACTTGAAATCCACAAAAATCACTAAACTAAAGACTAAGTAGGATATGTACGCTTCATTTCATATTGAAGTTGATGAAAAACTGTTTGACGAAATGTTTAATTCAAAATATTGGCTAGTAGAATGCTTTGTCTCTCAATTCTATGGTAGACCAGACCAACATTTTGATTCAAATGAAAAAATACCCCTGAAAGAATGACTAAGTTATGGTGATAGTGACTATAAGTTGGTTCTAAATCAAATATAAATTTGTTATATTGGAATTCTCAAAGCCTAACAAATAAATTAAATTACATCTCAGTTCTTATAAATGAACTAGATGTACACATATTTTGTATTACTGAACACTGGTTGTGCTATGATGAGCTAATTTTATTGAAAATTCCTGATTTGAAATTGGTCGACTGCTATTGTAGGCTGTCTAGTAAAATGCATGGGGGCTCTGGTATATTTGTACATGATGGAATCGTGGCTAGCAAGGGAGTTGACCTGAAAAGCATTATCAGACAAAATGTGTTTGAAGCATGCTCGTCATACATAAGTAATAGCAATTTAATTTGTATTAATTTCTATAGAACACCAGATAAAACAAATTTTTAATGTTTTTTTTAATATGTCTTAGCAACCTTTTTGTGACTTTGTTTTATAAGTTTAGCAAGTCAGTCAACATCATTTAAAGTGGTGATTTTAATGTCGACTTCTGCTCTGATGCTGTTGAAATACGGGAACTTGTTAATTTATTTAAAAGTTTTTGGACTTAGACACTTAATTAATACTCCCACACGTCCTGGTATACTTAATAGTCTTGGCACATATATTGATAATGTGATCACCAATATTTATGATGATGATTGTAAAGCATGTGTTTTACCCACAATTTTTTCTGATCATGACGCTATACAGCTTGTTGTAGATGTTAACTGACTTAGTATGCATGATGACAATAACCACAATAATGTACATTTAAAATGTGTTATAAATGATCATAGTGGCTGCTATTTTACTCTGTTATTAAGTCAAATGTGTTGGTTTTATTTATATAGCATCGCTGATTTAAATGATAAAGTTAACTACTTTCTTTCGGTTTTTATTGATATAATTGATGTAGTTTTTCCTTTAATTTCTTTTAAAACAAAATATAAAAGAGGACTTAAGCATAAAAGGTGATATAATGGGGAGCTTCATAAACTTAAAATGGAATGTCTGAATACTATAATCTTTATGTACACTATGGCATTTCTGAAATTAAGATGAAGTATATTGAAGCTAAGAAACTGTATCAGAAGAGCTTAAAAAATGCAAAGATCAATTATTTTTCTAGTTTAATTAAGGATTCTCAAAACAAAACAAGGCTACTTGGTCTGTTATTAACAGCATAGTTAACAAAAATTTGATACTTTCAACTCCAGAGCTAGACCCTGAAGTATGTAATTCTTATTTTATTAACTTGTGAGTAGCATACCTCCTAGTAAACCAAAGTCATTTCTGGAAAATATGTCCAAAGCTAATAACAGCTTCTCCTTTAAACATTCAGTGCAGACAAAGTATACTCTTCCATACTCAGCTTAAGTAATAACACTTCTCTTGACATTTATGGTATAAATTCCAAAATAATAAAATTGGTAGCTATCCATATATTAGAACCCCTTACGCATATTTTTAATTTTTGCATTGATTCTGGTGTGTTTCCCGATGCGCTTAAATATGCAAAAGTAATTCCAGTGTTTAAAAAAGGTAATAGAGCAGACTACAGAAATTATAGGCCTATATGTATTATACCAACTATGTCAAAAGTTTTTGAGATTTTAATTAATAAACAAATTTATAAATATTTTGAAGAAAACTCTTTATTAAGTAAGCAACAGTTTGGGTTTCGGACATCCCATAGTACTATAGATGCAATAATCCCGTTCTATAAACATTGTCTTTCTGGCATTGAGTCTGGTATGTAGTTTGTAGTAGATTTTTTGATTTCACGAAGGCTTTTGATACAGTTTCTCATAAAACGCTTCAACATAAGTTAACATTTTATGGTTTTAATGATATTAGTGTAAACCTTCTGGCTTCTTATCTTAGCAATAGATACCAAGCAGTGTTTTTAAATTGTAGTAAAGTTTCTTCTTTCAAACTCTTGAAGCATGGTGTACCACAAGGGTCCATATTAGGACCGGTATTGTTCATAATTTACATTAATGATCTTCCTAATTTTATTCACAGTTGTTACTCAGAGACATATATGTTGGCTGTTAACATTACTGAGTCAAGAATACATATATTTATCTCAAAACGTAAAGAGTTAACTAATAGTGTCCAAACTTGGTGTAATGCTAATAAATTCAGATGACTATAAAACAGTGAAATTTCCAGGTTTGCATATTGACTCAAATTTGTGCTGGAAAACTCATGTTACGTATGTTGTAAAAAAAATAAGTAAGGGTTTGTTCATGTTACGAATACTTACCCCAGAGCAAAAGTCCATAATTCAGATGGCTATGAATGTGGCCATAATAGGCTGCAATTAAAGATTCTACATATTGCTCTTATTAATGTAGAATCTTTAATTGCAGCCTATTATGGACACATTCATAGCCATCTGAATTATGGACTTTCGCTCTGGGGTAACCATGCTTCATCATTACGAGTTTTTATTTTACAGAAGAGAACTTTAAGGTTAATTTATGAAGCTTCACCCAGGACTCATTGTAAACCACTTTTTATTCAATCTGCTATACTTACTTTACCATCAATGTACGTTCTGGCCTGCCTCTTTTATGTCAAGAAAAATATTAATGATTTTACTATCTATGACAATATACATAATTACCCAACACGGAAAAACTCAAATATTTATATACCCAAAAGTAAATAGAGTGTAAGTGTAAATAGTTTCTGTTATATCTCACTAAAACTTTTTAACTTCTTACCTATGCACATAAGACATCTTTCATTTCAGAGCTTCAAGAGGAGGCTCAGATCAATATTGAAGGTTAATCCTCTGTATACTGTTGACGAGTTTTATAATATAAATATGTGACGATAGAATGTATGATTGATGTATGTAGTTTACTGACGAAGTCATGAATAATTGTAATCAATAGACTACTAAACGATCTATCTATCTATTTGCCGGACATGCGACGCACTCAAGTCCACACACGCTGGGAAGAGCTCCTGTGAGAAAGGGAGGAGACGTAAGATTCCCACGATTTCCACTTGGCATTACGGAGAACGTAGCGCGCCTTAGTCTGGGCGCGTTTAAAAGCAACAAAGTTCTCCGCCGTTGCGTGCAGGTGGAAAAGACGAAGAGCCCGTTTCCGTGCCTTTAATGCCAAGCTGCAGTTCTCAGTCCACCACAGCACAGGAATAAGCCGAGGGGTAGAAGAGCTCCGAGGAATACTGGATTCTGCTGTGAGCAAAACCAAGCAAGTAAAATATTCAGCTATATCTTCTACGGAAGCACAGTCATCATAATGGAGATTGAGCAGAGAAGAAAACTTTTCCCAATCGGCCTTGGAAATAATCCAGCGGGGATGCCTAGTGGGCAATGAATGTTGTCCCGAAAAACGAATGTCAATGGGGTAATGGTCACTGCTGTGGAGATCGGAAAATACCAACCAATCCAGAAATGGTAGTAAAGCAGGGCTGCAAAAAGTTACATCTAGGGCAGATGATGTGCCATAAGCGGAAGATAAAAATGTGGGTGCACCAGATTTAAGAGTGATAAACCAGACGCATTGCAAACGTCGGCTATTATGGTACTTCGAGCATCATCTGCAGAAGAACCCCAAAGAACATTCTCGCATTGACTCGCTCAAAAAGATCAGCAGCCAACAATGACCGAGGCTCAGTGTCTATGATCACATTGTGCGGTGGTAAATAGACATTGCAAACAGAAAAGGAGATGGAAGGCAATGTCATACGCACAGCTACCGCTTGTAGCGGGGTGTTGAGAGTAATATGTGTGGCAAGGATGGTAGGCGCCATGAGAGTAACAACACCGTTGCAAGCATGCAGGCCACCAACAAAGTTGTGTCTGAATGATTGAAAATGACAAAGAGGAAGGGTGAGTGGTGGTGGATTATATGTTGAAGCTCCGGAAGACGGGCCCTGATCCCATTGACATTCCACTGGATTATATCCATGGTGAAATAAAAATTAAGTGGTGTAATTTCTTTCTTTCTCACCTTAGCGGATTTAGCATCAACTAACCTAAAATCTGTCGTCCTCAGACTCCACCGCTGATCGGGAGTCCGAAGAAGCCTTGCGGTTCACAGAATGAGAGCGAGACATTGCCGAAGTTCGGTTCATCAGTCTACTACGTTAACGGGAACAGTCTCCTGCAAAGGACGAACTCGGAACACATGGACTAGCAGATGGTTGAGCTTGCTGCTGTGCGTCAGACTGTGTACACAGGGATGCAGATGATCGAGCAAGTAAAGAAGCTGCAGCTGCGCACAAGTCAGTTTGTGTCGACGCATCTGTGACAGGCACAGTCTGTAAACCGACAGAGTGAACAAGATTACGGTGAACAGCTGAGGAGTATCCTGTGGTGTTAGCAGGCTTCAGCTGTTCAAAGCGTCTCAAGAAAGGTGAGATGTTCCTTCACACGTAATTCTTGTATACATTTTTCATCCAAGTACTTGGGAGACTATCGAGAGCTAGACGGATGACTTCCTTCACAGTTCACGCAGCAGGGTTCTCGCATACTGGCGGTGTCTACGTGGGCCGCTTAACCTAATTTGAGTTTGCCTAGGAACTGACATTGACAGCAGAAGAGAGATGGAGAAGGGAGAATAGAAATATACCTGTATATCTGTGCTCAGTGGTGACAGCATCAGTTTAGCCTAATGCCGATTATGGATGCAATGTTCTATTAAGACAGCATAATATAATATATTGTGAAAGTTTTACCTAATTTGAATGTAAATTCATGTTTTGAGCAAGAAAGAGATGGAGATATACAGAATTGTGCAATGAGAGAAGTGCACCAGCAGCATATGTAACTGACAATTATGTGTATGATTTTCTATTAAGATGACAAACTTAATAAAATATATCATAAAATGTTTTACCCAATACAAATTTGCATGTAAATTTATGTTTTGAGCAGGTTTTGAAGGAGATAGAGATGTTTGCAATTAGATATGTAACAGCAGCAGTGGTTGCAGCATAGTTGTAATGACAATTACAGATGCATTTTCTATTAAGAAACATAATATAACATAAAACATTTAACCTAATTCAAATTTGATTGTAAACTCACACTGAGGATGACACAAAAGGCAGAAGAGAAAATGGAAATGTACATCACACACCCACACAAAATAGGTTTAAAAAAAAAATTATACTTATGTACTCCTATTTATATATGTTTATTTTATTCTTTGTATTTTGCTTACCAGCTCACTAAAGGGCAATTCTTAACTAGAGCAATATGCTTATTGGGACATTCTATGTAAATAAGTAAATAAAGTACCAATATATGTGCGATGGGAGCAGTGAAAACTGCAGCTAACCTCTCTCTGACTATTGGCTGCAAAAACATCATTTCGTGCAACCACTGATATGAAGTAGTCCATTTTATTTTAGTCTAAGAGCAATCTTTTTTCCAATGTAAATGCTTATATTCACAGTTAACTTTTGGTGTGAAATGAAATGCACAAAATCTGCTGCATATATCGCGACCTTGCCAGTAATCTTTACTATTTCCCCCAGGCTTCGCCACTGCCATACCAGCAAAGTTTGAAACTTACTTTTTCCCCTCATAGCATTTGGAAAATATATATCTCATGAATGCAAGACGACCTCCAGATCTGAGAATTAATATTTTGGGAAAAAACATTGGTAGTACTTACATGTAATTATTGAGAACACTGATATTGCATATGCAATTTTAGATTCAATAGATTGTGAATAGGTACATACTAAATAAAACAACTGGAATTATCAACCTCAAGGAAGAAGAATGGCAGGAAGACCAAAGAAAAGATGGACAAAACAAGAATTTTAAGCTAGAATAGTTGAAATAGCCTAAATCATAATGAGGAAAGAGAAAGAAGGAAATGTAATAATATTCTAAAATTCTGCAATACAATTCATAAATATACCGAAAACATCTGAGTAATAATGCCATTGCATACATTTCTTAAGCACTTTCTAAAACATTAACATTGAGTAAACTAACCAAAAAAAGCAAAGAATAAAGCATGGTGAAAATATCAGTGACGCACAGACCTGCATTGTAGATATGCATGAGCTCCAATAAAAAATATATGCTTAAGTTATGAAGATAGTGACAAATGTCTCTGAACATATCAAGCAGCCTAAATCCAGCTCAGACTTTATCTTCAACATGTTAAAAAAAAGTAGTTATATTATGACTATGAAGTTCAATGATTACACCAAGTGCTTACCTATTTTTGCTCTGAACATAGTATGCAACCCCAAATACTATAAGGATTACTGCAATAAGACTGCATGATACTGGTACTACAATCACTGACAGCTGTGCATGTTTGGTCACTGCAACAAGGACATGTCATATCAATACACCTGAACCACATGAAAGGAACATAGATTCAGCTTACAGATAAAACATACATCCAATTTTGTAAACTCAGTGCAATTTCTTTCCAAAATGTTAATATTACATTAAAACAATGTGTTTTTCAGTGAAGAAACACTAATAATTCAGACAGAAATAGGGGACATGTTAAACACACATGTTAAACACAAATTACTGTTCTCTGCAATGTAATTTTGCTTTTTATAACTTATGTATAACTCAAAATGAAATTCCCTCTTTCCTAAGTAATTTCTGGAAACATCCTTAGCCATAGATGATTTTCTTACCATTGTATACATTTATTCCAACTGTGGTGACAATCCTAGAAACATCATTATTGATGATGACAAACACAGTGTACTCTGCAGGCTCTCTAAAGTAATGCACCACTTCAAATTGGCAATCAACATTTGGTTTGGTCTCTGGGCAAGTTTCATTACCTGAAAATATATCATATACAAATCACAAGCTCAGACAAAACTGAGATGCAATAATACTTGCTAAATGTTATGGTTTTGGCCTTCATTTAAGCAGTGAAAGCACTGAGGTTCCATATGAACAGGAGCACATATGAAAGGGAGTAGGAAAAGCCACTGCACTGATAAAACGCAAATAGTATGCCTTCTTTCTTTAATTCTCGCTTACTATGCACTGATAGGTCACATGAATCAGAGCAATTTAACTGCAAATCTACCTTCATTCCCCTTCTTGCATGCTCCAATTTTAGCACCATATTATACAACAGTTTTGGCATAGATGTTATAGCAGTTGCAATTATATAATTATATTATGTATACTAGTCACATAACTTTCTCTACTCACTCTTGTACAAACTATATTTATATACGCTTATTCTTGCATCTGCTTCATGTTAATATAGATAAACAGTTGCAGAAATTGTCCTTGTAGATGAAATAAATTAAAGGACTGTAGTAGGCTTTAAGTAGAAGTCAATTCTTTTTAGAGCAGGTTGAATTGTGATGGTTTTGAAATTCCACTTTCTTTGCATGGCAAGACAAAATAAAAAAAAAATCAAATCTTCCCATTTGAAAAAAATAAGTCTTTTAAAGCAAAAGAACCACATGGAATGTCTTGGAAATAGTTAACTGAGTAAAGTACTTGACATAAATTGAGTGCATTAATGTTATCTACATTTTGCCTATTTACAGTTAACAGTTTCGCAAAGTAATACAGAACAAAGCAGACTTCAGAGGCTATTCCGAGAAAATTCAATAAATACACTTCATTTGTTATGAAAATGTCTTTAACATGTAGTGTTTAATCAATATTGTTAAGATCCATTTTTGAGAAAATCAACATTTTTGAAAAATGTTCCATGCAAAGCATTGTTTGAGGTGGGGGGGTTTTCTTGTAATCTTTGTCACATCTTATATTCAAGTTCGGTATTTAAGCAACTTTTTGTTTTTGAGTTATACTGTTCTCTCTCTCACTTCTCACACACAGATCTTTTTCTAATAATACTTCATTGGGGTTCATGGACTTCCAAATATGTATTAACAGTGAAATCTCTCATCAAATGCTTGGGTGGAATACAACACTTCCACTACATATTAACATCATAGAAAAATTAAAGTTGGCATAATCATTTGCTCAATATATGGCAGGGCAATTGAGTCCCGAAGTTTACTATATAATTAGAGCTTTTGTAGATGGTAGAATTCAAACAATCTAAACTTCTGACCTTCTTGCTTAAATGGCAACATCCCTTCTGCTATTTCTCTAACCACTAAGGTGCCACCCTCCTTTCCCTTTGACTACAAGTTTAACTTTAAGGTGTAATGTGTTATTGGGTAACAGCACATGATTTATTATCCCTTACTAGTGTTCCCTTTATTTACTATTTATTGTTATGCATGATAATATGATGTTATATTGCATAATATTTGTGTTTGTGTGGCCTTGATTTGGCTTCTCATGGTTTACAACTTTTACTGAAATAATAATAATAATAATAATAATAATAATAATAATAATAATAATAATAATAATAATAATAACAACAACAACAACAACAATAATAATAATAATAATAATAATAATAATAATAATAATTTGCATTTACCAAAATAAAATTCAAAATCTTCTCGGGCTTCTAGCCAGGTAAAAACTTGGCTTGACACCAACGTTTCGAAGAAGTACATCTTCCTCGTCTTCAGGGTGAACTGAAGACGAGGAAGATGTACTTCTTCGAAACGTTGGTGTCAAGCCAAGTTTTTACCTGGCTAGAAGCCCGAGAAGATTTTGAATTAACACGTCGCCAGGAAAGCTTTAGTTCTTATTTTAAAATAAAATTGTTACTTATTCATTCAAAATTAAACTGTGATGATTTAAAAATACTGCCCGAGATTCTTTTCATATGCTTTATATGTTTACAATTCTATTTTTAATTGTTTTAATTTTTAACAAAAATCTCAAGAATGTCAATATTTCACTTTTGCATTCCCAATTTTTAATTTGTGTTCAAGATATATGAGAGTCGTTCTGAAAGCAATGTCTTCTATTTTTATTCATGGAAACTACAAGAGATACATAAATCGCAAAAGGACAGCTAAATATGGCAATATTTCAACTACCGACTGTCATTTTTCCACATATTCCCCACCTTCATTATGCACTTTTACCAACAATGAACCAGAGCCTGCATGCTGCACCTGTAAAAATCTGAACCAGTTACAGCAAACCACTTCCTTACATCTTTGACAACAGCATCCGAGTCTTGAAAATGTTTGCCACATACCATCTTTCAGAGCCCCAAAGAGATGGAAGTCTGAAGGTACTAAATCTGGTCTGCACGGTGGATGTGGTAAGACAGTCCAGCCAAATTTTGCAATGAGTTGTGTGGTCACAAAACTGGTGTGGGGCTTGGCATTATCATGCTGCAGGTGAAAGTTGGTCTTCTTCTTTGACCTTACCTTGGAAAATCGGGCTTTTAGCACTGTCAGTGTTGTCTTGTAGAGTGCTGAATGACAATCGCTCCAGGATCCAGGATATCCAAAAGAACCATACTCTGGCTATCCCAGAAGAATGCTGAATGACAATTGCTCCAGGATCCAGGATATCCAAAAGAACCATACTCTGGCTATCCCAGAAGACTGTGCACATCACTTTGTCTGCAGGTGGCTGTATCTTGAACTTCTTCTTTGACAAAGAATTCACATGTCACCATGCCATGGACTGTCTTTTGAATTCTGGCTCGTAGTGGTGACACCACGTCTCATCTCTGGTGATGGTGCTATTCAGAAAATTGTCACCTCCAGCTTCATATTGGTCCAGCAAGTTCCGACAGATTTGTATTCAATGATTTTTTTGTTCTTCTGTAAGCAGAAGATCTGCAAGACCCATCTTGCACAGACTTTGCAATAACCAAGATGTTCCAACATTGTTTCCAAGGCATTAGCAGACATTCAGGTTTGCACACAATTCTTTGGTCGTTATCTGCCGATCAGCATGGATGAGTTGATCAAGACGCTCTTCATTGTGAGGGTTGACAGCTGTGCAGGGTCGACTGGGTTGTGACTTGTCATGCACACCCTTTTCACCACCTTTAAAATGCTGTACCCATTGCCTCACGTTGCTCATGTCTATTGTATTGTCTCCATACACCTTTAGCAAGCATCAATAGGCGTAATGGATTTCAATAGGCGTAATTTCTTCAGCAGTGAAGAATTAAATCACACATCTCTAAATGTAAAAAGAAGCTAGTAACAGTGAAGAATAACACAAATATTAATATAAAAATAATAGTTGCAACAAATCTTCACTTATCTTTTGGAATCCTTGCAAAGATTCCAAAAGATAAGTGAAGATTTGTTGCAACTATTATTTTTATATCAATATTCACACATCTCTGTTTTATATGCGCATCCATATCATTTTGGAAAACTCCTCTGCTGGCATCAACTACCACAGAACAACAAAACTACCTGAAATGAAAGAGGAAGGTTCAAGCACTACACCAATGTCATCTAGCTTATATCCATAGCCACCACAACAAATAGGTGGCATTTGTTTCAGAACAACCTTCGTACTTTTATGCAGCTCACTATTTTTGTTTAATTACTATTCTAGGCTTTTAATTGTCAGAGAACTAACTTTGACCTATTGCTTTGCTAAAAATAGTGTCAGATATTGTGTATTAACTTTTCAGCATGTCTCTCATGGAGCTTTAATTGTTATACTAAGTTTTCTCTTCTGTGCTGAACAAATTCACTATGGCATCTCTTCTCTACTTGTTGATTTCTCTTCTTCTTGCGATGATTCTAGTATAACTGTGTTGCTCTATTGCTATCATTTTTCATTTATTTTCCTATTGCTAATTTTATTTACATATTACAATTAATAAAATTATATTAATCATTATTGTTCTTTCTCTGCGTTACTTCATCCTGAGACTTCATTTTGCATAAGCAAAATCACTATTTTCTTTGAATTTTAAAAGTAGTTTAAAAAAACCTTTTTTTGTTTATATTTTCTTCTTTCCTTCTTGAAGTGAATTTATATAAATAACTTTTACTATTCTTTTTATAACTTATTGGTTTAACACACTATGTCATTATTTAATTAATACATTTCCTGGGAAATCGTCTGTGGATCAATTTCTGCTTCAATACAGAAAGTTAAGAGTGGTGTCATGTAAAAGCCAGATTGCAACAATTGTAGTATTGTCTTACTAAGGCTCCTTTGCATGAAACGAGGAAGATCTACAATACAAGGTTATGTGGTTAAAAGCAATAAAATGGAATGGCTAACAATGGAAGTAATTGAGCACGTGACACAGTAGATGTATATCATAGCAAGAGGCTTGTCAAATAACAATAGAAAAAAGAATGTATTTTAGTATAGGACATAGATAAAATTGCCTCCGTCAGAGGTTCATATTTTTCCTTTTCTTCTGCTGATGAAGGAAGCAACTTGTTTCTTGGGGTAGTACTGTTATCAACATATATGCGAGAAACTTAACTATGGTAGCTTTTAATACACTGCAACTACAAAGTAATTTGAGCTAAACTGATCCCTATTGCAGATTATGAAAGTTGGTACTTTTCTATACATATTTCGTACTGCATAAATTATGAGGACTGAGCCACCAAATATATTATGAACATAATGCTCCATACTTTAAATACAAAATGTTCAGATTTAAATAAAAATATCACAGTCCTAAGCTTTTTTATGCATTTAAAAATCTGCAATTTAGTTTATAATCCTAGCTCTAACCATATTGGACTTATTAAATGCTAAATCCCATGAGATGTTTGCTACTGGATGCGCTGCTCAACAGCTGACAGATAATCTAATATAATGTAGCAATGCAGCTCTCCCACTTTTCCATTCTGAGTGATCTGTCATGAGTCTCAGATTATTTAAATGATGTGATATATGTAAGCAAGCATTTTTTTTTGTTTTATGGCTTTATTTTATATTGAACAGAGATAACATATCTAGTATGAATTAAATAAGGCATGGCATAGTAAATTATTTATAATTAAAGGAGATTTTATTCATCTACTGGGTTTTCAGCTTTAAAAATATCAGTGTACCATTAGTGTAAGGCAGTATACATAATTAACATATTTTCAATCATAGGGACTGTTGGGAAAATACAGTAATATACATACATTACTCATGTTCTCCATAAACCATTAATGATTTTGGTTTCTTTTCATCACTGAAAACACAGGAGTAGATGTGCTGTGAACTTTACAATTGAGTAAAGGAGTTTAAATGTGGCCATACATTCACAAATGATGAACATCGATACGGACATTCAGTGAAGTGACTTCCTCTGAATATGGTTTTGAGTGATCGGTGAATCAAAGTTACCAAAATAATTGAGAACACAGGTATATCAGAGGGTGCAGTGTTTTCAACTTTGCATGAAAAACCGGGTCTGACAATAGCTCAGCAAGATAGTTGCGCATTTCTCTCAGTGGAGAATAAATACAATTGGATGATTCATTCAGAAGCTGGTTTGCCATTTTTCCATTGCAATTCCTGACAAGTTTCTGAATTTTTTCATGCTTTGATGGTAAAAATTATGATACTAAAATTTGAATTATAACCACTGTATTCACTAGATTTGGCCCTGAGAAATTATTTTTTAATTTCCAAATTTGAAAAAAATTTCTTGATGGAAAACAAGGAGGTCATCTCCAAATCAAATGCTTATTTTGGGGATCTTCCAAAATCCTACTTTTTAGATGGCTAAAAACTATTCATAGTTTATTTTTCTATCTTTGTCTAAGGACTTATTGAATTCACCTTGCAGCAACTGATCCTGTTTTATTTGCAACATGGTTTGTATTGCTTGATTGACTGGTGTAAGGCATATTCATACAGGGTTTTAAGGCGTTACCTTCAAAATGGGATATCTGTGAAATTGCTGTCATTACCATAACAAGTGGTATCTTTAGTATCTGCCTAAAATTTAACAAGTCCCAAGTTCAGGAATCAGTTTAAAGATGAGTTATCTGAATAAGGTTTTTCCCTATATCTTGAAGATGAATATCAGGTCACTCTATGGAACTGGGCTCATTTGAATATAAATTGATAATTTCAGTAATTTATCATTCAATATGGCCTTCCTGACTAAAAAAAGTTAAACATTTTAATAGAAAGCATATTAACTTTTAAATCTACATACCTGTTGAATTTCTAATTCCAGAAGTAATCATATAACAATGACCAAATCCTGGGCTTCCATGACATGACACTTGAAGATTCAACATGTCTCCATGTTGCAGCCAGAAGTTTCCATTAACAACTACATTTGTCACTGGTGCTAAAGAGAAAGACAGTATAAATAAATACTGGTGTTCAAATATTTTGGAGATCTAAATAATAATAATAATAATAATTTCTGGTCTAGGGTGAATCTTTTAGATAATATGTGATGAAAACAATGACATAACAACTATATTTATATTGTCTAACAGAAGGATGGAAACATGATTTAAGTTCTGGAATTTAGCTTCTGAGGGCGAGAAAGGGAGGAGGAGGAGTGGCAGAGAGGGAGAGAGAATGTTGGAAGTGCAGTAGTCTACCTCAAGATAAAAAATTCAAAGCATTAAAATAAGCATGAATTAAATTAAACAAAAACTAAGAAACTAAATAGGAGGGAAATTTTATCATCATTGCTTAAATGAAAGCCATAAGATTAGGGGATGCACTAAGATTGTCACAAATATAATGCTTAAAATTATCCCACACTTTGCACATGAAAGTTGGTTGAAAATAAGTGCTACAATTTAATGAGTAATATTTTGTCATAAACACCCTGTACTACATTACAAAGTGATACTCTTGCAGAATAATCTACTACAAGTTCTTGGGGCGACTTGCAAATATTCAATCTTTCAGATAACTATAAAGGAAAAAAATCTTTACTAGTCATGTCCAATAAGTTGTACTAAATAAATAAAATAGTTTTAAAACTGCAATAAATTGGCTTCAATTTCAAAGGAGATATGAAATGGAAGAAAAGCAATTCAATAACAATAACAGTCCCTTCGATAAATTTATGTGAACATGGAAAGACTTGCTAAGAATGGCAGCAGGAAAGAGCACATACATATTTGAGCACCAAGTGTCCATTAAAATTGTGACATAAACTTATTTACTTTTTCTATGTTTTAAAATTCTTAGAAACTAATTTACTGTGTAGGAACTTTAACCTACCATCTCTTGTATATCTCATAAGCTGTTAGTATTATTGATGAACTGCTTTTACTAGAAGAAAGGGTATTCTGCAACTAAGGCCATTTACCAACAGTGATTCAAGCAGAGGTTCCATACAAAATATGTAAATCAAGTCATTCCGTGCCAAATCACACAAATTTCAGGAAAATTGACTATCATGTCTCAAATTTCATTGATACTAATGTTAAGCATTCTTTGAAGAAAAAAATAATATACATGTTTTTTCTCTCTCTTTTCTTCTTCATTAACATTATCACCATATCAAACTAACTGGGTTAGACAGTCTTCTATTCCGACCAAGCAATTCACAACTGATTCCTCCATCTCTTTCTTAGACACCCAATGTATCTTCTCCCTTGGGGTTTGTTGCCCTTCGCGGTGTAATCGTTATGCTAACTTAATATACCCAAGGTTGCTGGTTCAAACCCAGAGGAGAATGATGGATTTTTTCTGGCGTAAAAATCCTTAGCATGGCTTCATTCGGAAGGGCAGTAAAGCTGTTGGGCCTGTGTCACTGATTTACAAAGATAATCCTGATAAAGAGGCCTCTGAGCAAAATTAAATGGTCTTTCATGCTCAGTATAGAATGGGATGCTGGGAACCACAGCATATAACACATTGAAAAGCCTGGGCATTTCGGTAGTTGAAGAGCCAAGAAACCCAGGGTTTTTATGTCTACTTTGAGTTATTATTTACAGTACATCAATTAAATCTGCAGAAAAGTATTGGGAAATCTAAAAGTATGGCACTCAAGGATTTCTCAACAAGTAAGAAAATAGTCATAACTTCTGTATTAATATTTGATTTTAAATTTACAAGTATCAAATATGAGTTTGAAAAAAAAACTGTGTAAAGCTGCTTACACTCCATTTATTCAAAATCTGAAATACTCTCCCTCGGAATCAGAATTTTCCACAACTTCATTTGTATCCTGAATTTCAGCTTCAGTTCACAGAAATCGAGGAAAATGCAGCATTTTAACATTTAAGACCACAAACAGATCACCACCTTCAAAGAAAATGGCCCGACTATCCAAGAGCAGCCAATATTACTAAATCTCCTAACATTCCTAATAGTTGATTAAAGCAAGGACAGTGGCAGCACAAATCAGACAACTAAACGATAACTGATGTATGTTCTTTGCCGCATAGCCCAAGACCGAGTTATGGTCATGGAATTGCATTAAAAGTGTTAGAAATACATGCCCGAGCATAGCTTGGGCATGGGCCTCATGAACATTTTGATGGCCCGAGCTATTCTCGGGCGTGGGCTCCAATGTGTTAAAGTGTCCATTAATAAAACTCCATTTTATTTCCCTTGGGGTTTGTATTCATAAAGTTTTTTAGGAAAGTGGACATCCTCTATTTGTATCACATGCTCATTTCACTTATTTCTATAGTTTATATTCTCTATTATTCTCAAAACACCTAGTTGCTCTCGAATTCCCTGGTTCCTTTTGTGATCCTGCATTCAGTAACTTGCTTATGGTCATAAAAGTTGTAGCTCTACTGCTTCAATTCTTTTTTCCATTCTAGTTGTTAAAGTCCAGGCTTCTGCACTATAAAGCAACACAGGCTTTATGGTCTGTTTTCATTTTTGGTAAATAAATATAAAGCATTAAATTTTCTAATATTTTGTGCACAAATTCAATAAAAATAAGAATATTTAGGTATTATTTGTCAGAAAAATAAGATCCTTGGCTCATTTTGAATATTGAAATGCATACTTCAATTAGCCATGAAACTAAAAGTGCTTATTGTTTACTATTATCACAAAGCCATTAATGCTACATTATGATTAACAATGCTTACATTCTACTTTAAAATTCCAAAAATCATTTTCAAAAATAGTTTGAAGGATGTTCATATACTCCCAATATAAAGCTAGATTGGAATTCCAAATTTTCACATAGAAAATAAACAATTTAACAATGATGCCGTGAGGGGTTCAGTGCCAATCCCCCATCGGGCGCCTCCCCAGGTGGCGGATCGGGGAATGCCTCCTAGATATAGGTGGTACCGAGGAAATAAAATACTCGGGGTGGACCAAAACTGGCACAACGGGTGGATGTGACTCGAAAGTCGAGGTGAAGACTAGGGTAAATGCCCGAAAAGCATCTGCGAGTTCAGGAGCAGAGAGGTGGCAGCCCCACCACTGAACTAGCTCTGCGCAGCGTACGTACCGCGGCCAGAGCGAAATTTTACATACTGAACAGCCTCAAAATAATAGCCGGATTGATAATATCGGATTTCGACCACAGCAAAAGAAAAAGGACGCACGATTTGGAATTGCAGAACCATTAAAAATAGGAACATGGAATGTGAGAGGAATATCCACAAAAGAAGAAGAATTAGTAAAAGAAATAGAAACAATGAAGGTAAATATAACGGTACTTACTGAAACTAAAAAGAAATTAAAAGGTACAGAAAAGATAGGGAAATACACTTTAGTATATAGTGGGGTTTCATTAAAACAAAGAGCAGCAAAAGGAGTAGCAATATTAATTGATGAAAAATGGACAAAGAGAATTGAACACTATACTTTTATTAATGAACGAATTATACAAGTAACGTTTAAAATCCCCAGAGGACATCTAATTGTTGTGGGAGTGTATAGTCCTGAAGAGGGAAAAAAGGAAGAGGTTTTAGAATTCTATGAACAATTACAAGAAGAAGTAAATAAAAGCAAAACCCAATATATGATCATTGCTGGAGATTTAAATGCAAGAGTTGGGAAACAACCTATACCTAAAACTGTAGGAAAATTTGGAGAAGACCACATTAATGAAAATGGTAAACAATTACGACAGTTTGCAACTTTTAATGAACTTAAGATAACAAATACATTTTTTAGAACAAAAGATGTTCATAAATATACATGGAATGCACGTGGTCAAAGATCATTAATTGATTATATTATGGTAAATAAAAAATTAATATCACAGATTATACATACTAGAGTTTACAGGGGCTGTGATATATCCTCCGACCACTATTTAGTGATATCTAAAATAGAATTATGGCCAAGATGGAAAAAATCAAAAATAAGGGCAAAGAGGAACAAAATAAAACGGTTTTCAAAATAAACCTACTTCAAGAACCTAGTATCAGGAGGCTTTATCAAGAAAGATTAAACATTAGCCTAGAAGATACAAAAGTAGAAGAACATATTGATAAAGAATGGTCCAATATAATTAAAGCAATCAAAGGAGCAGCAGAAGAAGCAATTGGAAGAAGAAATAAATATAGAAGAAAAATTGGCTTAAGAATATGGAATGAAGAAATTAAACAAGCTATTGACAACAAAAAAGCAGCATATAAAAGGTTTTTACAAAATAAAACTGAAGAATCAAGACAAAATTATAAAGAAAAAAGAAACATCGCAAAAGCAATTACAAGAAGAGGACATCAGAATTCATGGGAGAATTTTATTAGCCAGATAGAAAACGACATACATGGCAGACAACAATTTGCCTATAAAGTGATTAAGACGTTAACAAAACAAGAGAAAGACAAAGTGAGAATAAACAATATATCTGAAGAAGAATGGTTGAAATATTATAAGGAACTATGGTATAAATTAGAAGAAAATGGAAAGTCAATAGAGGATCAAGTAATAGTTAAAACATCTATAGATTTAATCACCGAAGAAGAATTACAATTAACTTTACAAAACATGCAAAATAGAAAGGCTCCAGGACCAGATGGAATAAATGCAGAATTAATAAAGTATGGAGGAGATAAATTAAGTGTAAGACTGCTTAATTTTATCAACAAATGTTGGAAAACGAATAGAATTCCTAAATGCTGGTACGATGCACACGTTATCAATATATTTAAAAAGGGCAAAAGAAATGTATGTAGTAATTACAGAGGTATAAGTCTCCTGAACACAGGCTATAAGCCGTATACAAAAATCATAAACAAACGTCTAAGTATAATTACAGAACCGTTATTATTAGAAAACCAAATGGGATTTAGAAAAGGACGATCCTGCACCGATAATATATTTTCTATTAACCAAATTATTGAAAAGAGAAGAGAATATAATTTAGAAACACATATAGCTTTCGTAGATTTAGAAAAAGCTTTTGATAAGGTAAGCAGAACTAGACTCTGGCATATATTAGATAAAAAAGGATACCCAAAACAATTGATAGATGTACTCAGGAATATATACCAAGAAACAAAAATAAAAATAGTTTTAGGAAATGGACGATTATCACAAGATATGATAATTAATAATGGTTTAAGACAAGAATGTAGTTTATCTCCGCTTTTATTTAATATCTATATGGATGATATTCTCAGAAAATTAAAAGATGAAATACCATTAGGAATAAAAATAAATAAAGATAATGCCTTAAATATGCTACTCTTTGCAGATGACATGATGTTAATACAAGACCAAGAAGATAAGCTGCAAATAAGTATGTACAAGCTACAAAAATTGATCCAGGGTTATGGTTTAAGTATATCAATAGAAAAATCAAAGATAATGGCATTTATAGGAAAACATATAAAAAGATCAAAGATAGTGTTAAGCAATAAAGTGTTAGAACAGGTGATAAAATTTAACTACTTGGGTTGTAATGTAACCTTTAAGACAAACAATGAAGAAATAAATAATAAAGTGAGTAAGTTCCAATATATTTGTGGAGTAATAGCTCGTACCTTAAAAAGGAAAACCCGAAAAGATACAAACCTAAAATTCTATAAGACAATGGCTGTTCCAGTTTTACTGTATGGTTCGGAGACATGGACTCTTAAAAAGAAAGATTGGAGCCAAATACAAGCGGCAGAAATGAAATATCTCCGAGCAGTAAAAGGTTGCACCAGACAAGATCATATTAGAAATGAAGACATAAGGAAAGAATTAGACATTTTTTGCTTAAAAGAAAGGATACAAATAAATAGAGAAAAATGGGAAAGCCATTTACAAAGAATGGATAACTCTCGCATTCCATTTCAATCATACAAATATAAACCTCTAGGCTACAGAACGATAGGAAGACCAGTTAAAAGATGGGAAGAAATATGAGGCCGGAACAGGAGAATCCTCCTAATCCATGAAGAGTTGATGATGATGATGATGATGCAATGCTGGTGTCTCATACAAAGTCAAGAAGTGCATTAGTTGGCTGCGTGTAACGTGTAGCATTATTTACATCAACTCCATGTTCAGCTGATTTCATTAAACACTTTAATGGATTTTGAGCAACAGTGTTGTCTCTTTCCTATGCTTGGCTTACTCTCTGTCTGTCTTTCCCTTCCTCAATTCCACTGTTGCTTTTCCATTGTTAAATGCCCAGTCACATCCAAGGCAGAGCAATGTATAGTGCACAGCACCTCTGCACCTTGGTTTGCGCATGTATAATTTTACGTGTTTGTCATCACACAACATGAAATCAATATTACAGGTTTAGCATTCTAGTCATAGATTTATACAAAAGTAGCCATTGTGTTGCACTAATTTTTAAATTAATAAAACTATTTGGATTAGCCAAATAGTTTTAAATATACACTAATTTCCCATGGTTTTGAAAGGGAGGAATGCAGGTGATTTCTGTCAAGGAGTCCTTATAATAATTTTTAAGAGTAGAATTTGAAATTGCAGTGAGATAAGAATAATTAACACCATCTATCATCAAGAGCCCGGATTTTATGTAATTATATATTCTGTTGCTGTATATGTAGTTATAAGAAAAACTACTAAAATGTCCACAAATTACATTGAAAAAAGCTTATTCCAAAGTTTTAAATTACTTATTTTTGCCTATTTTGAGGTATAATATATAATTCACACTGCTGCTTTATTTAACATGTTTTAATATTGTTGTGCTTCTCATATATTTCCATTACATTCAATGCAAAATTGCATGAGTTCGATCTGAACAATAACTCATTTTAAACAGTTACCTTTCATACTCTCAAACACTTCAGAATTTGTAACAGTCAGTGGTATTTAAGTTAATCATGGCACCGGTTTCATCTTCATTATCATCAAAGCTGAAAACATTCATTTCTATTGACAGTGCTTAACCACTGATGATCTACATATTAGGAATAAACAATGGGTGTCTTCAAGAAAAGGCACTACGTGCACACTTGCAGAGGCAGCCTACTCATCTAATGAATTTTACAATACACGCATTAATTGCAGGGAACATACCCTGGAACAAGCTTCATAAACTTTAATTTAAACATTTTTTACAAATATACTGCAACTGCAACATTCCTGACAAGTCACTCTAAGGAAGAATTACTTGGATTTTTGTTATGTAGAGAAAATTAGGGATGACATAGGCAAAACACCTATATGAATTTCTACTGATGAAATGACAGATGGATTAGGTTGTTTCATTGCTAATCTAATTTTGAGCAAGTTGGCCTCTGAGCTGCATCTAAACCCTATTTAATTTATTCTAATCCTTTGATGGCAACAAATAGTTCAACATTAATTGCTAGGGTCATTAATGATGGACTTAAGGTACTATGGCCAGATGGCACAAATGAAGAGAGGGTTCTATCAGTGAACACAGATGCAATTCCATACATGTTGAAAGCAGGCATATCACTTAATGTAATTTATCCAAAATTAGTGCAGGTTTCCCAAAAGCAAAAATATCATGTCAGCAGCGAACATTTTTGAAATGTCCTTATTGTGGACAATGCTACAAGCAGCAACTGCCTGATGTACCTCTGCCTCCAAAGCCAGTGATACCAAGGTTGGGCAACATGGATTGAAGCTGCGATTTTCCACAGTAAGCACTTCAAAGCTGTGAAGTCAGGGATGGAGAATTTTTCTTTTAATCATGCAGTGTCTGTGATTGAATCCTTGTCAGCATTCAGCAGTTCTAAAGTTCCCCGTTCAAAGTAAAAGCTGAAGCTTTCCTGATGAATATTTAACTCTAAGTGTTCTCAGGCTTCTAGCCAGGTAAGTAGTTGGATTGACTCCCTTTAGAGTTAGTGCAGTGTTCAGTTTCATACATTGCAAGTCTCTTCAGCTGGCTTCCTGATAGTATCAAGAAGCTGGATACTTCCAAGTATGCCTCTCCAAGAAGCTATGAGAACAATGGAAGATGCAGTTCAGAAGGTCAGTTGTTGTACCATGTCAAATAGGTGGTATAGTTTCTATTAAACTACATGATCTGATGAATAAGAACCATGGATACACAAATCTTATTTTGTCTCCCTTACTTAACTGTGAAATTGTAGAACCCCATAAGAATATTATTCCTAGCACAATTGCTCTGTATAAATATGCACTGCTGACTTCTTGGAAATTGATCAATCTTTCTCTGTTTATAACATTAAATTGTCATACAGAAGACTGCACATAACAGAACATTTGGAATATTATATTATAATTAATTGTGCAACCTATTCCAATGTGACTTAGACACTTGAATGAGAGATACTTGTACTTCAATACTTGTACCTGATTTGAACTGATTAAGAATTATAATAGAGATTTGACTAGCTTACTTGACTTCTATTTCCTATTAAAAATAATAAATTTTACATATAATTGCTTCATTATATATTTATTTACATATTTTGGTACATATTTCTTAATTTGATACTTTCACATAATGAATGAGCACTAAAGGCAAATCAAATGAATGCACTGGTTCCAGGGAGTACAAATTCCTTTGGCCTTAATATTGAAAATTTTAAAAATCTTATTTTAAAATTCGGATATATATATATATCAGTAAGTTTCTTTAAGATTGGCAAATATCAATCTTTTTGACTCTGAATTCTCTTGTCATTTTCTTTAGTAGTAACTATATTTTTTCACCATGCATAACCCGATTCACATCATTGGAATTATAACATTCCAAAATCTTTTATAATGTAGATAAGCCTGGGACCTGGGATTTGGAGTTGCTAAAGTTCTCTTTTCTTTGGCAGCCTGTTTAGATATTTGAATCATGCGAGTTGCAACATAAAAATGTTTTTATATTTCAGCAGTTAAAGTTTGTAAAAATGAGTTTCATCATTTGTTTCAGGGAAACAATATTAGTTTTTGTAGGTATTATTCGATAATGATCTGAATTTTCATTTGAAGCAGAACCTGCAAAATGAAATATTTTTCATTCACTGTCTATAATTTCTACAACTTCTCTTGAGGATAACTTTTTCTGACAATTTTATTTTCTTTATTGGTGATTTTCCTATTGCCATTAAACTATCATTTGATTTCCCTATATTAATGTGTCCATACTTACTGCAGTACTGGAGAATGATGAGAAGCTATCACTATTTGGATTTCAAGTTTGTCTATTGAACTTGCACTAACTCTAAGAACACATAATTCACTTATACTTTGTTTCTTTGGAACTTATGGTATTTTCGTATGCTTTCAAATTTCAAGACAAGTTTATATCAGTTTTGGTTTTATAAGCATTACAGAGGTCACTGGTCTCAACTTTTTAGTTTTAGCTCTATAGTTAACAAATTTGAATGGAGACAATTATTTAAATCAGCCATACATAAGCACATACAAGACAGAACTCATACTACAGATCAATTGGCAATGTGTTTGTATTATTGATAGGCTCCTCAATGGTTGCTCTTTTCAGGAACAATATCCTTTTCTCCTCTGCTTCACTGGTGTTTTGTTTGTTTAAATATTTGTTTTTGTTGGAGTTAATTTTCAGTTGACCACTCCAGGGTTGGGAGGGGAGGGGGGAGTACCTAGTTCAACTTGTTTGCTGTTGGCTGGATTGAAGGCATTGTTATCAAGCCATGTAAGGAACCTAGTACTGTCTGTATCGGCATTTAGTTGGTAAATAGTCCTCAAATGATCTGACTAGTGTGTTGGCCCAACCTGGGTAGAATTTTTGAGCCCGGCACCTAATTACATCCTCCACATATGGGAGGGCCAAAATTTTATGTAGTAGCCTCACTGGGAAACATCAACATACAGAATAGATGGACCGGAGTCCTCTATTCTGTATCTGCTGTAACCAGAAAAGCTAGGTGTCTGCTGCTGTAGAGCATCAAAGGGACTATGAGCACTTTGAAAAGACATAGCTTTAGGTAAGCTAGCATTTGGGAGGCCAGAACATGGTATACAGTGGCCACTGCCCCCCTTGTTCTGTTCGTCGCTACCTGCACATGTTCACGAAAAGTTAGGCCCTTATAAAGAGTGATGCCTAAGTATTGGATGGAATTTCCTCACTCTATCCTTTGGCCCTGATAGGAGAAGTTGGGTATCTGGGATACACGGGGTAAACAGAACAGCATGACTTGTGCCTGGATTGATGGAAATCTGCCACTGTTTCACCAGTTCTGGACAAGACGGAGGTGTCTCTGTAGGGGGTTGAAGGCTCTGCATAGGTTTCTATCTGTATGGTAGAGGAGGACGATACCAGCAAACTGGACCATGTTGACACCCTGCACTACAGGGAAATCTCCATGAAGGTGATAAGACAGAGGTGGGTGATAAGACAGAGCCTTTGGGGGCTCTGCCTCTTAGGAGTTCTCTGTAGATATTTTACCCACAACCACTACTAGAAAGAACGTTGGTGTAAGAAGCTGTGTATTATGTGGATGAGTTGTCTGTGTAGGCAAATGTGGCTAAGTTTGTATAGGAGTCCCTCATGCCAGGTGGATGAGAAGGCCTTCTCAACATCCTAGATACCGCTGGTATGAAGGCCCTATTATAGAACCCCAGGGCAGCGGCCTCAAGTACCTGCAGCAGCTGTTGGTTAGTTGAATGCCCAGGATGAAATCTAATAATTAAAAAAATTATTGACAATACAAACATTAAAACCAAAAAATAAATTGATAAATAAAACTGATGAAGTGGGATTGTTTGAATGTCAGCCAGCTGTGGCGACAAGAGGTGAAGTGCTAGCCTCTTGAAGACCTTCGAGAGGGTCGGAAGGAGGCTGATGAGGTGTAGCTGGAGGGAAATGCGAAGTCTTTGCCAGGCTTCAAGATGCACACCACCCGCTCCACCCTCCACTTGTGTGGGAAGTGACCCAGGGTGAGACACATATCGAATACCTTGTTGAGGAACAGCACTACTCTGAAGGGCATTACATGGTAATGTTGCAGTTTAAGGGTCAGTTGGCTGCGTAATGTCAGGCAGCCAACCTTTTCATCTGAAAGGTGCAATGTTCAGCATAATGGATCTTATATAGTTGGTATTGCAAAAAGGAGGGAAGGCAGCGCAGTCATAGGGTAGTGTGGAAAGCATGAAATTTGCAATGAACAGTATATGCCTTTGGAAGTGTAACCATAACAAGGCGGGAAAACCCAGAAATATACAATGAGGCAGCGCATTCATAGGAAGGTGCGGAAACGCTGAAATATGCAATTATATGTGTCAGGGAGCGCATATTCTGTTCTTCCGAATATCTTCTATTGTTCTCCACCTCTTTCATATTTTCTTCAATGACAAAATAGCCTTTTTAAGGCTCCAATGACATAACTAAAGAGCAAGTAGATCTGGTTGGGCTGATAGTTATTCTTACAACTAATAATAACAATACTCATCATCATAATCATCATACTGCCACCAACACCACCACCACCAATAATAATAATAATAATAATAATAATAATAATAATAATAATAATAATAGCAATATTATTAATAATAATAATAACAATAATATATAATACAAATTTATATTTACTACTAATGCTCCTGTTTTCATTAAAAGGAAACAAAGCAATCGATAACTTCAAATCAGTTTAACAGTAGCTTTGTGTATTAAATTTCTCCATTTAATCCAAAATACTAAGAGCGCTGCAATTGTAGTGTAACATAGATGGGGTTATCTTTACGTTTTGATGAAATTGCCTTTATCTAGCTCATGTACCACATAAGCTCAAATAATCAACATCTGCAATAAGCAGGTTTAATGGTGTATGATAGATGCCATCGTCTGCTAGAATTGCCATGCCCTTCGGCTACGTCATATATGCGCCATTTAGCAACATATAACCGTGCTACTACTGCCATCTTGCGGCTGTTAACCAGTTGTTTTCCTTTGGCACTGTGTGCTCAGTTCTACAGCGGGTTTTCAATTTCTAAAGTTGGTATGGTTTTGCGGCATTGCGTGGCCAACTGACCCTTAAACGGCAACATTACTGGTTACATAGCATGGCAGGTGTCAGCCTGTCTTGCCTGCAAGCCTTTTTTTTTGGTGTTGAGACACCGGAGTGCACCTTGGACTTTACTAAGGCAGATGATTGGGAGTGGATCTTCCTCTTCATCAAAATGAAGCCACAGATAGCAATCGACTTCCTCATGAATGCAGGCAGTGAAGATTACATCCTGGAGGGTGTTCTCTCAGCCTGCAGGTATCCTCAATGTACTTCGCAAGCACATTTGCTTTGGCTTGCGGTTTGTATAGAAGACCTAGGTTGGCTTTAAGAGGGGAGTGGTATTGGTTTTGTTGGTGCTGGCGGCTTTTTGCGATTCTCCAGAAGTTACTATCTTCCAGATTTTGCACAGCCACTGTGGCCTCCCATGCTTGCACTCAGTGCGTGCATAGTCGGAAATGGACCTCTCATCGAATGTGTGGCATCAGTTTCACCATAATAGTCTGCAGGCTGCCCAGGAGTGGCGAATGAGGGGTTCAAGGTCTAGAGGAAGGACCTCTGAATGGGTTGGCAATGTGATGAGGGTGACATTTATTTATATGTAGCAGGCTTATTATATGAATGGTAAACACCATATGTGAAGTGATACCCTGCATATTCATAGCCATCTAGTGATTAGTCTCAACATACCATCAATAAAGTGTTTATTTGAATTCCATTCTGAAACCAACATAGTTCATTGCACAATATTTCAAAGATATGATGATAGTTTTCCTTTTTGTTATAAGCTTTTAATAATTAAAAATTGATTTTAAAACCCATAAAAGGGATCCATTTTATATTTTGACATATGTTTAAAAAATACTTAGCACAATTACAATGTTTGCACTCAAAATGTCATAAACATGAAAATTCCACTATTTATATAATCTTCTGTAGAGCAATTTTCACATAATATAGCATGCAAATATGCAGAAAAAAAATAATAAATGTTTCAGAACAAAAAGGAAAAAGAAGATTAGAGGTTACACAAAAAATAAATTGGGACAGTATTAGAATGTCAAGCTTTAAGTATTCAGTTTGGCACAAGATGATTCTACCATGATTCATGTGCAACCAAGAACCTGTTAAAGCAACATTAAATAACCAAAAAAAGCTTATTGTTACAACTTGCCATAAATAAAATATTTTTGAACAGCAGGAAAGCTGTTAAAGAGACAGCTAGGCTGTTTAATTTAGTTCACATTGGGTGCACCTCACAAAACCAGGTTTCATTGAATGTCAAATTATTTCTAATTTAAATAACATCCTTCAACCCATAGTTTACATACCTCACTTTAATACTGTTAAAAAAGAAAGAGACATGCAAATGAAAAAAGAAAACAATAGGCACTCACCCTTTACAATCACTTTTCTGTGGAAGTAACCGTATGTCTTATTTGGATCTGGAGGTATCAGTGAGGAATTAAGACACACATATGGCAGTCCAACTGGAACGCTATTTAGTTTGGGATTGACATTTACTGATGTGTTCTTTATTGTAACTGCTGGAGATAGCACTGGTAAAGCAGTCTCATTTTTGGTCACTGGAAAAATTCTTAAAATGTTTGCAATATCATTACTTGAAATTTCAGAAGATTGATTACTTAATGTATGTAATAGTGAAGATGTAGATGTTGTGAACAAAAATGATGAAGCTGTGGAAGGTGGTGTTAAACTTGTAATATTATGTGGAGAAGGTGTAGATGATGTGGTTGTAGGGGTTTTTGGAGTGGTCACAGCAGTAGGGGTAGTGAATGCAGTAGTACTGGTGGTTGTTGCTTTTGTAGTGGTGGTAGCAGGAGTAGTAGTAGTAGTAGTGGTGGTGGTGGTGGTGGTGGTGGTGGAGGTTGTAGTAGTAGCTGGTGGTTCTTCTGATGCAATTACCAATGCTTCAACATGGTGTGTGTTGCCAGCATCTGTAAAGTTGAAGTTAAATACTAGGCCAGGGGTCTGACCAAAGTAAATGCAGTCAATGAACCAGTATGATAACACATTTGTGGCTTTGGTTGATAAATAGCTGCTATCTGCTGGCAAAAGAGATATTTGGTGTGAAACTTGTTCTGTGCTGGATATGAATTCTCCTTTTCGCACTTTATTTGACTGCATTACAACCATGTTGCCATTCAACAATGCTGTTAACAAAGAAAAATAAAACACATTTAGTTTATGAAAATTTAAGATCTAACGTTAAAGAAAATCTTATATAATACATTCACATGAATTTCTCCATTCACTCTTCCACAAACTATTTTTACAAAAATTTATTTTTCTATGTACTTCACATTAATTCAGATAAATCTTCATTACATATTTACATATTTTATTGCAGGTATAAGAAGAATACAGTAAGTCAGAGCAATACAGATTTTAAAAGCTGGATCTTTTAAGTAATGGTTTTGAAATTCCATGTTCTTTACCTTGACCATGAGAAAAAACAATAATACAGGGTTACTACAAAAGAAATAGACAACTTCAACTGCCTGTAAAACAAAAACTATTAGAGATAGCAACCTAATTATTTTGGGGGTATGTTGAGAAACTCTCAAAGTTTCGTTTGTTACTATTGGTAACGCTGTAGTGTTTTGTTTGCTGTTGCAGAAGCTGAAATGGCGGAAAATCCTGTGGAAAAGGCATATTGCGTGTTGGAATTTGCTAGAACGCAATCAGCAACTGTTGTCCAACAACATTTTAGAACACGTTACCACAAAACGCCACCGACTACACAGTCAATCTATGACTGGCATAGAAAATTCAAGACAACGGGATGTTTGTGCAAAGGGAAGAGCTTGGGAAGACCAAGAGTTTTGGAAGAAAACGTTGAACGTGTTTGTTCTGCCTACATAAGAAGCCCACAGATATTGACATCTAGGGCAAGCATGCAATTACAAATTCCACAGCAAACTGTATGGAAAATCTTGCGGAAGCAACTGCACATGATACCTTACAGATTACAGATGTTGCAATTTCTGAGTGAAGAAGATAAGGTCATACGGCGTGACTTTTGCATCATGTTGCGACATGATGAAGACAATGCTGGTTTTTGTGAGCGCATCATTTCATTTTTGTGGTAACGTGTTCTAAAATGTCGTTGGACAACAGTTGCTGATTGCGTTCTAGCAAATTCCAACACGCAATATGCCTTTTCCACAGGATTTTCCGCCATTTCAGCTTCTGCAACAACAAACAAAACACTACAGCATTACCAAAAGCAACAAACGAAACTTTGAGAGTTTCTCAACATACCTCCAAAATAATTAGGTTGCTATCTCTAATAGTTTTTGTTTTACAGGCAGTTGAAGTTGTCTATTTTTTTGTAGTAACCCTGTATATGTATTTGAAAATTTAAACCAATAACAAAGAAATCTTATGGATAATGCCACAAAGAATTGTACTTGTCAAATTATGAGCTTTAATAACATTTAAATATTTTGTTAGTAAGATTTTTTTTTTAATATCTTACAGTTTACCAGTTACACAAGTCATTTGGAATGAAGAGATAAGGTGGGTAAATCAGTTTCCAAAATTTTCCATTACCCTTATGAAGTTGAAAATAAGCAGAATGTTTGTGTATTGGGCCATTAACCAATTCCTAGAAACTGGGATTGACAGAGACAAGGTTGTTCACACAGCATTAGGGACAAGCAGAAGGTTAAATCAGTGGCTGTTCGTTTTCAACGAAATCCTGAGAGAAAGCAGTCAGTGCTAGATCAAGAGCTGAACATTACAAAAATGTTGAAGTCCCACCTGCTGAGTGATGACCTATGATTAGAAGCTTACCAGCAGAGTACAGCTCACCTTCTAACACAGCATCTGATAGAGCAGAGGGTGATAAAAACAAAATGCCTTCTTCAGCATTATGCAAACAATGGCCACTGAAATTTTTTTCACAGAAGAAAAGATGTTCACTATTGAGGAAGCTTTTAACTGTCAAAATGTTTGTGTTCAGGCCAAATCACCTCGAGAAGCTCGTGAGAAGATTTCGAAGATCCAAAGAGACCATCATCCTGCCTCACTCATGGTTTAGTGGGGAGTGACATATGACGACACCACTAAACTACATTTTTGTGAAAAAGGGGTGAAAACTTGTGCCAAAGTGTACCAAAAATCATGTTGGAGACTGTTGTGAAGGATTTGAGCAACACCTTATTCAGGAATCAACAATGGAGCTTCTAGCAGGATTCAGCACCTGCTCACAAGGCAAAGTCAACCCTGGACTGGCCGTGGAGAAATGTTCCAGACTTCCAGCAGCCCTGATCGCAACACATTGGACTACAAGTTGTGATCTGTTCTTGAGGGCATGGTCTGTAAGAAGAGGCATCCCAGGATCGACAGCCTAAGTGCTCCCTGGTGAAGGTAGTGAAAGATTTTCCTATAGAGACTGTGCGTAATTCTATTGATGCATGGCCACAAAGATTTAGGGCCTGTGTGAAGGTCAAAGGTGGCCATTTTGAAAATGATTGGTGCACTGTGTTTGTAATACCTGTAAGTGACCAGTATTAAAGTATATTAAATTATTTTTAAAACTATGCAAATGGCCCAGGTTTATTTTTGTAAAGAGGTGTGTGAGTGTGTGCATGTGTGTGTGTCTAATGCTCAGGATTTAGATCCTTCTTGCCTTCCAACATTTTGAGGTCAAGTCTGGATACAGTTTAAGTTGTTTACAAATTGTGATATATGTTCCATATTAATTTCTTCTTCCTTATTGCATAACAGACAATTTGGAGACGAGAGCAATCCAATTTTATGCAGGTGTTTGCTGAGACAGTCATGTCCAGTGGTAAGTCTGAACATGGCAACGGCTGTTTTTCGAAGGTTCAGGAATTAGTTTCAAGTTTTTTAAGAATTTTTCTCCTTTGGGATTTAATATAGGTTTGTAATCATTATTCATTTTCTTCTTAATGATACGGTTAATTGATTCCAGTGGTACTTTTGGTTGTACCTTATTTTTAATTTTGGTTTCCTTTCTTGCTAGGATGTCTGCCTTCTCATTGTTACTCAATCCACAGTGTGCAGGAATCCACTGGAAGACTATGTTTTTACTAAAATGTTGTATCTGCTTAACCAAACAGGAATTTCTCTTATTTTTTCTGGTTTTGGATCCTCAGTTAATGTTATTGCTTGGATTGTCACTCTAGAATCTGCTACTACACGAATGAAAATGCTAGAGAAAGTAAAAAGTGAATTACAGGGCTCAAGACTGAAGGAGAAGAGTTTGTTATCACCTGGCATTACACTTTAGTGGTACAGGAATTGCAAAATACAGTTTCATAAGTACTACTCTCCTTCCATACAAAGCTGATGTCAGCATCGCATTTAGGATTTCTGCCGTGCATCCCTGGAGGCTGCTTATTAGTTGTGCAGCTTTCTCCTCTGCTGACCATCTATTATGGTTGGCAATGGTGACAACTGTCAGTGAGACTTCAAAGGTTGACATTCATCATACTTAAGTGGCTTGACACATGCAGATGTTGCTTTCATCCTGGGTCTTTACCTTTAAGTTCTTCAGCCCTCCATTCAGCAAATTATTTTCCACCACTACATTTCTTATAGCACTGCAGGCATTACTCGTTGCTGTGGTCTTAAAGCTTTCCTCCAAGGTTTTAATGTCCTTCTTCATTCTGGACAGTTGTTCAGTGATTTTAGTCGATAGCTCTTCATCATAGGCATTTCCATCTTCATTTTTGTTTACATCTTCTCCATCTCGGATTGAATTTTGTCCTCCTTCTGGTCCATTTCTTCAATCTGGTTTTCATTTCCTGCATTCCAGATTTAATTTCCTACTCCATCTTCTCCATTTCAGAACATATGTTTATATGGTGAACTTCTTGATTTCGGCCAATAAAGTCAATCTTTTAAGTATCATTTCATCCATTATCAATATGGCCTAACAAATTAAAATATGTTAAACCAAAAAAAAAAGAATGAAAGAAACAAAAAATTCATACTTTTGCAAATGGGACTTACAATAGAAATAGGATTAAAATTGGATACTGAGAGAATGACCCAAGAGAGGATGTTTAATGTCAGGAGTAAAAAAAGTAATTTGTGCTAGTCTAGTTGATCCAAAGAAAATGAATGCCTTCTTTGCATATATAACTAGGTATTATGAAATAATTCATGAAAGTACTCAATAGGAATGATTTGTGTTTCAAATACCTGAGCGGTAAACTTTCTGCGATATCGAAACTAAGATAAATGATGAATCTTCAGTAAGACAGATAATAAACAACAGTGCATTTTTGGATTATAAAAGCTATGAGGTCTTAGGTATAACAGGAGCTTAAAACTTCACTTCTTGTATCCTCAAAACTATTTTCCTGCTCAATGATGAACAAAGTGAAAGATTTTCTCAAGAAATCAAAGGGAAGGAGAGGAGATATCAGGCTCAGTGGAATACTGTGATTTTGACAAATTTGGTGCTTGCAAAAGAAGTTGTTCAACAAGGACATAAACATGAATCAATACAACCATCCTTCTGGCCAAGCAAAAGTAACTTCACACCTTATTTTAGAGGTATATAGTTAGTTATTTTTATAACTGAAAAATTTTACCTTCTGTATTTATTTAATAACATAACCGTTTTACTTTGAAATGTCATTTGCACTATATTATTTTGTTATTTGTAAAAAACCCTATATGATAGAAAAATGGAAATCACCATTCAATTCATATCTCAAACTACTGAAAAAATAAAATTATACTTTGCAGGATGGTGTTATCAATCAAGTGATGGCTCAAGGCAGTTCAAGTGCAATGCAACAGATGGCTGGGATCTTGAAAGAGTGGAATCATTTCCAACTTAAGATTAGCTCTTCTGGTAATGGAGCGATGAACATATCCACCAATACATCATCAAACTTCTGAAAGAGTATGTCTGTATTTTGTAATTTTAGGGAGAGTCACTTTTCATACTGAATAACAATTTGCCTTATTTATTTTATTATGTTTTATTTATTATACATTTCATAGCTTTGATGAGTACCTATGAACAGTGAAATAGGTGGGTATTTCTTTTCCTGTTAGTAAAACCTAGATATGCAATTTTAAAATACAGCAGAAAAAGACAGCTTAGCACCAGGTGGTGGTCTGCATATGTGTATTCGTGGAACAATACATTCGGAATTGTTGATACTGCTGGTAAAGTTAAGATATAAAAGCACATTCTACTGTAAAAAAAATCAGAAGCACATGTTTACTGGAAGCCAAAATGAAAAGCATCTCAATCTGATAAAGTTTTTTTTCTCCATAAATTACTATGAGAGGTTTACTTGGTCAGGAGTGTCTTCAAATTTGTGGGCAATCTACTCATTCAAGTGAATACTTCCATGAAAAGGTCTTGTTTGGCAATAAGAAACAAAACTACTAACATACATAGCAGTGAATTTTTTTAATATACAAGCTCCTTTGAATGTTTTTTTTTTTGGTAGTGTTTAATGCCCGCTTTTACTGCTCTGGCACCGCAGGCGATGACACTGATGATACATGAAGATGGAGCCCCTGTGGAATGAGATGGTGGGGGAAACCGGAGAACCTGGAGAAAACCCGCCCCTGCGCCGCTTTGCCCACCACAAATCTCACATGCGGTCGAACCCGGGGTGCCTAGGTGAGAGGCGAATGGTCTGACTCCTTTGAATGTGAGAACATGGATCTTATAAATTTGTTAATTACAGAGAAATTTGCAATCTTAAAATAAAAATTTTCCAGTAAATAATAACATTTAATAAGCTTAGATAGTGAAAAATACACATTCTCAGAAAGCTACACAAGCAGCATTCAGAAAATATAAACATGTACAAGTAATAAATAATGTGCTAGGTTAACAGATAACACAAAAGCAAGATTTAATTCATTGTTAAGCTCTATTGAAAGCAGAAGTACTTTAAGCAGAATGTAAACTTTTATTTTCTTAGCAACTATGTAAAAACTGATTTAATTTGTTCATTTCTTACCTGTAACATTGAAATTAATTCTCTGACTGCTGATAGGCCAGAAAAGAAAAGTGCGTCCAGAAACATCTACCTCAGCTTCATATGGCCCAGGTGCATATAATTCCTTTGAAAATGTTATATTCCAGTATGAAACTGTATCGTGTCCTTCAGTCTGTAAGAAATCCACATTTTAAAAGTTTTATTTATGGTAAATGAATTGAAGTGCTCCAAAGTGCATCTACATATTTATCTATTGATTCAGATTTTCAATTTGACATCCATGAGCACACATGAAGGTGGATCAGGGAAGCCATTGTGCAGAGAGAGAAAGAAGATGCAAATAGAGATAGTATACCCTCTCTTTTTTTCATTCTCGTTTACAGGCAGGTCATGTGGCTTAGAGAAATGCTACTGTGCATCTGCCTTCACCTTCCTTTATTTGAATGCTCCCCTTTATTTTTTATCTCTCCGGGAGTTGTGTGGTCCAATTCCAATCTACAATTTATATTGGGATATGCTCTTTTTAACGTTTCTAATGCATTTGAATTTTGGTTGGAACTGTTTGATATGCTTTTTGCTACATTAATGAAGTAAGTTTTGAAGGCATTAGCAATAGCATTCATAACTTCTTAATTTCCAATAGTTTTGTGAGCAATATCATTGTCATTGTTTCCTCTCCCAGTTTCAGTTTTTATTATGTCCCACATTGTTTTATGTTATTATTTGATTTATCAATAATTAGTGAATAATGCCTTTTTTGTTTCATTAATTACTTTTTAAAGTATTTTACATTATGTTTTGTAATATGCTTTAATGTTTGGGTCATTACTTGTGCAATATAGTAAGAACAATTTCTTTTGTTTGCACAGGACTTTCGTATACCAGAAGTAATCCAGGGTTTGACCTTTTTATCCTGTAATGAGTTTACATTTTTCTTGGGGAAAATAGCTACAAATGCTAATAGCACAATTTTGAGAAATTCTTCAAATTTATCATTTATCTAAGTCATGGCATTCTTAATTTTTCAGCATTAGTTTAAATTTTTTTATGTGCTCCCCATTAATTATTCTTGTTGTAATGATGTGTTTCTTATTATCAGTCTGTTTGGTTTCTGTGGCAGGCAATAACAATAGCCTGATCATTGTGGTCCAACATACCATTTACAATTAGAGACATTATATAATTTGGAATTTTTTTTCTGCATCATGAAAAATATTGTCTATAGTGGTTACGGTGTTTACATGTGAATATACAGTTGGAAAGTCAACTGTATATTCCAAGTTAAAAGTATGTAGCAGGAAAGTGAGCCTGGTCTTAAATTCAGTGTCATTAAGTATGTTTACATTAAAACCACCACAAACTATTATTTTAGCATTTTCAGGTAAATATATTAAATGGTTCTTTCTAATCTGTTGATAAAACTTGGAAGTTACCTGAGAGAGCCCTATACACTCTTAATATGATATACATGTCACTACCAATCTCTACTTATACTGAACTACATTCAAATTCTTTTTCCTCACAAAATGTTTATATTAGTGAACTTTATGCTGCTTTTAGCATATATACTCGCTCCTCCACAATTGAATCTACTTTTACAAAAACATTTTATGTACTTACTGAGATTCACACTTTTCAGCTCTGTTTCTGTCATGTGGTGCTCTGTCACGTAAATTACTGAAATATCATAATAAACTTTAAATGTATATACTTAACTCGTCTAATCTACTTTTTAACCCTCTAATATTTTGGTGAAAGAGACCCAATGAATTGTTTGATATTGGAGGGGCAGTCATCACTTTTTACATATGAGATACTTTTAATCTGCAGGGGTCTCCTTTTACTTTCTTCCTAAAAAGCGATCAAAACATTGCTTTAACCACAGTTTCAACACTGTTAGCACACATTTTCCACTTTGTTTCATAAGTGATCCGGATTTGATACTTTTATTATTCATCCACTTTGTGGTTATTTATTGGAATGTAATAAACTTTGAGGGTCCTTTGTACTAAAGCACAACCCAAGGTGGAGAGACAGTAGCTGCAAAGCTTAGCCGAGGATTTTTCTTGATAAGAGGAGCAGTTGCTGCGGAAGGGTACGACTCGGGAGATACGACAGGGCGTAGACGAGGGAACTATAAGCTATAACCCCGATGATCAAGAAGAAGTCAAAACCTAGCCAATGTAATGTTTTTAAAATTTGGGCATACTATATTTTCAATATTTCCAAGTCTGGACTGTCTATGGAAGTTTTGCTCACATTTTATATACTTCCAGCGAAATATGTTGACGGATATTTTAGAACAGCAATCCACCAATTACATACTAACCTCACCAACGTGTCGGGGAATGGCATTGTCCTTCCATTCAAAACGAAATGTTCCTGTTGGTGACAGACCATGGGCATTATACAACTCTGCCCTGAATGTAATAGTGGATCCTAGGACCACAGGCCCATTGTGCGAAAGAACAACGAAATATCCTTCTCCTGTAAACATTAAAACACTTATTTAACTGAAAACATAAAATGAACTGTTTTACGAATATTAAGTATTTCCGTGTATGATTTCTTACCAAAACATTTAGTACATAATATACCCCAAATAACGTATTTTATTATGATATTTGACACAATATGCATAAAATCCATGACATACAAATTCCTTTCTACATTTGTTGTTTTTATTGAAATTCCATGACACTTTACTGACAACCAGGCCCCACTACCCTAACGTACAAAATTTCCCTAATGTATATCTTTAAATTGGGCCAAAATTCCCTAATTTTGTTTTTTCCTAAAGAATTCTTCAAACTGAATACATTTTAAACTTTGTATTTTAGAGAGTGTCCAGAAACATTTTAATAACTATAAACATTTTTTGTGGGTGTTGGTTTGAATATGCGCTCCTTTCAGAAAGCATCACATCACATAAATGTCAGCATCCACATCTGTATCAATGCTGAAAAAATAAATAGTAATTACAATGCAGAAAGTTTCAACCAGTATTTTGTATTCATAAAGGCGTTGTGGCCATGATTAGACCGTTCGCCTTAACACGACGATTCGGGATCAAGAGCCTCAGTAATAAAAAATCATGTGGTGTGGACCAGTTTTCCAGTTTTATAATTAAAAAATGTATTACACATATAAATGAACCATTAACTTATCTAATAAACCTTTCTTTCAATACAGGCAAGTTTCCCAACTGCCTAAAGATTTCAAAAATAAAACCACTATTCAAAAATGGGTCTAAAATAGAAGCTGAAAACTATAAACCAATTTCTCTACTATCAACTTTTTCTAAAATCATTGAAAAAATTATGTTCACAAGATTAATATCCTTATTGAATAAACACAATCTTTTGATAAATCAACAACATGGTTTTCGAAAAGGTAGATCTATAGACACAGCCCTTATTCAGTTTCTAGAAGAAGTGTACTCCAGTATGGATAGTAAAAGTAAAACTTGCATTGGCCTATGTTTGGACCTGTCCAAAGCTTTTGACTTGGTCAACCATGATATACTGTTATTTAAGCTATGTTCATATGGTATCAGAGGAGTTGTAAATAATTGGTTTGCCTCATATTTAAGAGAGAGAAAACAAATAGTTGAAATAGATTTTTTAGACACAAACACCAATACATTTCAAAGCCAACGCTCTGAAATGAAAACGGTAAACTGTGGGGTTCTGCAAGGTTCTATCTTAGGTCCGCTATTATTTTTAGTATATATAAACGACATAACTTGTAGTATAGAAAATGACAATGTTAAATTCACAATCTTTGCAGATGACACGAATATACTAATTACTGGAAATGACAAGGGTCAAATGCTTCAGAATCTGGAAAAAATAAATGAAACAATTGTTCCATGGTTCACACAAAATAGACTAATTATAAATGAAGATAAAACAGTAGCAATCGGTTTTAGGCATAAAGCAAATAAAAGTACTACCTTTCCAGATTTTCATCTAAATGGCACTAAAATCACATACAACACAGACACAAAATCTTTAGGCTTGAGGGTGGATCAAAACTTGGACTGGGCTGTACACATTGAAGATCTAATCAAAAAATTAAGTAAGCAATGTTACGCGATTAAAGCATTAAAAACTACAACAGACATTAACACAGTTAGAGTTGCGTATTTTGCATACTTCCATACACTTTTAAATTATGGTATAATTTTTTGGGGAAATGCAAAGATGTCTGTAAAAGTTTTCCAAATGCAAAAAAGAGTAATACGAATAATTGTTAATCACCTTCAGATGTGAGCTGTAGACCATATTTTAAAGATCTTAAAATTATGACACTTCCGTGTATGTATGTATGTATGTATGTATGTATGTATGTATGTATGTATGTATGTATGTATGTATGTATGTATGTATGTATGTATGTATGTATGTATGTATGTATGTATGTATGTATGTATGTATGTATGTATGTATGTATGTATGTATGTATGTATGTATGTATGTATGTATGTATGTATGTATGTATGTATGTATGTATGTATGTATGTATGTATGTATGTATGTATGTATGTATGTATGTATGTATGTATGTATGTATGTATGTATGTATGTATGTATGTATGTATGTATGTATGTATGTATGTATGTATGTATGTATGTATGTATGTATGTATGTATGTATGTATGTATGTATGTATGTATGTATGTATGTATGTATGTATGTATGTATGTATGTATGTATGTATGTATGTATGTATGTATGTATGTATGTATGTATGTATGTATGTATGTATGTATGTATGTATGTATGTATGTATGTATGTATGTATGTATGTATGTATGTATGTATGTATGTATGTATGTATGTATGTATGTATGTATGTATGTATGTATGTATGTATGTATGTATGTATGTATGTATGTATGTATGTATGTATGTATGTATGTATGTATGTATGTATGTATGTATGTATGTATGTATGTATGTATGTATGTATGTATGTATGTATGTATGTATGTATGTATGTATGTATGTATGTATGTATGTATGTATGTATGTATGTATGTATGTATGTATGTATGTATGTATGTATGTATGTATGTATGTATGTATGTATGTATGTATGTATGTATGTATGTATGTATATATATAATGTTCTTTTGCATGTTGAAGCAAGTATAAATAACTTTAAGACTTACCAAATGGTTCATAATCATGACACAAGAGGAAGTATACATCAGTCAACAATTAGCCATAATACCACTCTGTTTCAAACATTCCTTCACTTACAATGGTATACAGTTATACAAGTTGCCACTTCATATTAAACAGGTAGAAAAATCAAAGTCCTTCAAAACTAAATTACACAAGTTCTTAGTGGAGAAATGTTTTTATTCTATACAAGAGTTTCTAAACAGTTAATTTTCTCTTCTTCAATATAGTTTACTGTTTGTATTTTCTTTTTTTTTGTATATATTTGTCCTCTGAAATTACTATGAATTTATGTATTGTAAATATTAACATACGTATACATTATTTTGTTAATGTTACTCTGTAATTTTTATGCCTGACGTGTCCAATATCTTGTACGAGATACAAAGGATGAATAAACCCATGGGACCGCTCGTGGGATTTGTAGGAGACAAAGCGGTTGTACGGTTTCTCCCGCCATTCATTAAAGCAATTGCTCCATCATCATCATCATCATCTTCCCTATCATACATTTTGCCTTCATTTCAATACATTTGCTTTCCCATTATTATAGCTGGTTATGGGCCGTTCCCTCGATCCAGTTTTCACTCTGTGATTAAATGTCGTTGACTGCCGACAGGCTTCCGAACCCAGCCAGCCTTGTGTAAGTCTCAGAGCAATTAAAATTACTTAAGTTCCCTGAGAGATGAAAGCAAATGGAGAAGTAGTTTGTATGGCAATGGTGGCGGCGTAGTAAGCCATTGTATTACCATTACCGTTGCCGGAAACAACTTGTCTTTTTTTTTTTTTCTTTTTTTTTTTTTTCTTTTTTTTTTTTTTCTTTTTTATATATATAAGCTTAATGTCCTTTAACCTGGTCGGTTGGACAATTTATGAGATTGATCAAATAATGCTTGAATGATCTTGGGGCTCTTGGAGTTTAAAGTTACCCGACATTCCTCTTCTCAGGATAAAGGAAAAACCAGGGAAAAAAAAAAAAAAAAAAAAAAAAAGTATCCAGGTAATTCACCCTAAGCGAAATTCGAACTCGCGACCTGTTGATTAGACACGCTACCACCACACTACCCAGGCCGGCATCCTTTTTGTCATCGAACTAAATTATCACAACATTAAAGCAATTAAAATTCGAATGCAGGGGGGGGCTGTAAGTCATTCATAAGCGACTAAACTAAGTTCGTTTTGCAGTGTTTCTGAGCGTTTTTTTTTTTGTAGTGTTTAACGCCCGCTTTTACTGCTCTGGCACCACAGGCGATGACACTGATGATACATGAAGATGGAGCCCCGGTGGAATGAGATTGCGGGGGAAACCGGAGAACCCGGAGAAAACCCGCCCCTGCGCCGCTTTGTCCACCACAAATCTTACATGCGGTCACTTGGAATCGATCCCGGGCCGTCTAGATGAGAGGCGAATGGTCTGTCGTATATAAAAAAAGTGGAGAACCAATTGCTCATTAAGTTACGAGAAATAATTAGGCTATTAATTATTATTGCTCTACCAAATCTGCTAAAATGGTTGCAGTATCAATACATATGCCACATTTCGGAAAAGAAAGAAGAAGCTCTTTGATTTGAATGCATCATGAAACACATGAAAAATTGAGATACAACTTGGTACGGTTGCGAATTAAGGATCTGTTTATTGCCCAATCCCGCAAACCCATACCAACTTTAGAAAATGAAAAAGATATGTAGAAATCGCAGACAGTGACAGGGGAAAGCAACCGATTAATAGTCACAAGATGGCAGTAGTAGCACTGTTATGTATAGCTAAATGGTAGTAGTAGAGCTGTGTTTTTCTTCCCCATTCAATAATACGGTAACGCACCAGTTTATCAAGATAATGTCGCATCTGAATAGTGAAATTCAAATATATTTTTATGTATTAAGAGTACTTTCCTTGCTCCTATTATTTAACATAATGAAACCAAAACGTATATATGTGCCTTAGTACTGCTCTAATTTTCTTCTCCATTCAATGCTAGATGGATGCAAAATTACAGGAAAAACAAATACATTTTGCTGTCCTATCATTCCCTTCGCCACATTGTTTAAATAGTAAAGAAATAAAAATGTTTCACGTGTATGTATATTTTTGCTGTCGGAATTCTTTAAAATTAACAAATTATAAACTATGCACATTAACCAACAATCCTTCTTGCAATTTGAAAATGGCAGGAATATGACGAGACCAAAATAGTATACCGTTTTAGATTACCATACCATTAGATATTGCGATATTGCAGATTCTAGTTCAGTTTTAGATTAAGATTCCTTCCTGAGCCTTTCTTATAGACTATGGAGACAGTACGGCTACGTGACACGTGAGCCTCGGGATTTCGTCGAGGTTAGGCTACGTTAGGTTAAGTAGGTGTATGTAAATGAACTGGATCGAAATGAAGAGTAAAAATGGACTTTATGAATGTCAATTACTGCTTTCCAATGCGAAATACACAATCTTCTATTCGTTCTGTCTGCTGCGCATGGGCAGTCATGTTGGTCAATTGACCAATGGCAAAGTCAAATCTAAAACTGAACTAGAATCTTCAATGTCGTTCGGTGAGGCTGGTTATTTGAGGTTAAGCGGTACATGAGATATTTAAAGGTGGTTTCAACAGAAAATGAAGATACCCTAAGTGCATCACACTACAATTGCGGTGCTTTTAACACATTTGATTAAGTAATATTTTGGGTTAAATGGAGAAATTTAATGCACAAAGCTACTATAAAATATCCATTGCTTTGTTCCTTTTTAACAGAATTATGGCAGCATTCATAGTATATAATAATAATAATAATAATAATAATAATAATAATAATAAATATATTATTATTATTTACTATTAACTCACTATGTTTTCATTAAAAAGAAACAAAGTAAACGATAAATTTTTATTTGATAGTAGTTTTGTGTATTAAACTTCTCCATTTAACCCAAAATATTACCTGATCAAATGTATTAAGAGCACTGCAATTGCAGTGTGACGGCGATGGGGGTATCTTCATGTTCTGATGAAATCACCTTTAGCTAGCTCATGTAACCTCAAATAACCAACATCTGCAATAGGTGGATTAACTTAAAACGGTATATTATCCAGGTCCGTTTTTATCCGCCATTTTCAGAACCCAAAAAGAGTTATTGGTTAATGCACATAGTTTATAGCTTTATTGTTATTGTTATTGTTATTATTATTATTATTATTATTATTATTATTATTATTATCATCATTATTATTGCCGCCAGACTAGATGGTAGCACCGTCGCATGTCGCCAGCCGTTCCCATGTTAAATTGAGGGAATTTACTGTATTAGTAATGACGTGTATTTGATTTCGCAGATCATTGCGCTTTTCAGCTGCAAAGGTTGACTGCCTGACGTTGCGTATTCAACAGACCCTTAGTCGCCAACATTGCCGAGCTTTGTATTTCATGTTAGTTATGAACGTTTAGGTAGACGAAGATTATTAATGAATAAAAGGGTTATTAAATTTGATACCAAGAATGGCATTATGATGATTTTTATTATCTTCTTGTAATATAGCCGAACTTCCTTTAAATTTATTAGGAGAAATTGTTTTATTGAATAGAATAGTTGGTTGAATATGAGAGATTATTACTTGAAACCTCAAGCGCTAGATGAATAATTTCCTGTCTATGTGCTGTGAGTACGCTTATAGTCGCGTTTATAAATGATTACAAATGATGAGGTTAAGGTACGTCTCTGGCGCGAATGCCGCAACACACTCGGCGCTCGTTTTCTCACGCAGGCCGAAGACTCTTTGTAGACCTTGAGAGGTTGATTTCCTCTGTTAATGATTGCATGATAGCTGATCGTTTTCGTGGTGTGGGTGGACAGTCCGAATTTAGGAATCAAGTGAGGTTGAAATTACCCCAGTCTCCAACTGATGGCCTTGTACGTATACGCCGATGTTATAATTGTATAAGCTCAGGCCATTTAGTTCGGGACTGTCCTAGAAGTCAGAATTCCATCGGGGTTGGGCGATGCCCTCCGGAGTGTGATTTATGATGGTGGGATCCTGTAAGCGCTGTCATTAGTTTCAGTCGAGAGTTGAGGCTATGGCACGGTCTAATATATCTTCTCTCTATGTACAAATTGTTTTGGGGCCTACTCTGGTACGAGATTTGTTAGACTTTGCCAAGCTTATTGGTATGAATGTTAAGTGTTTGGGCATTGGTGGGGAAATATTTGTGATTAAGAGTCGGGTTATCTGCTGTGTGCAGTTTCCCGAATTTACTTGGAAGCATTCCTTTTTCTTGTTAGAACAATAGCCTGTGCCGGTAGTGTTAAGTGTTGACTTTATGTCCCGGACGGGGTTACGGTTAGATTTTGTTAAAGGAATGGTTGGATTTTCCTTTTCCTTGAAGAAGTTTCCGCTTAGGGTTTCAGAGTCCCTTTCCGAAGTAGCTCAGGCCTAGCCTGTGATAAATGCTGGGGAGCCGGCAGGATCATTGTCTTTGGACCATTTGTCACCTGATCAGGTGTATACAGTGAAAGAAATTCTTAGTGAATTTCCTAATTTGTTCACCGATTGAATATGAAATTAGGCTTACTGATCAGTCACAAGTAAAGTTATTTCAGTATAGGTTAACTCCTCCTAAGATGAATGTCCCAAAATCGAAGATCAATGAAATGCTGGATCAGGGCCCTATTAGACCATCTCAGTCTCGTTATAGTAGCTCTATATGTCTGGCGCCTAAAAGGGAGGATGATTTTTGCCCTATTTTTGACTACAAGCGGCTTAACAAGAAAACAGTAATTGAACCCACTCCTTTGTCTGGCATTTATAAGGCTGCTCATCATTTTGCTGCTATGTGGTGTAATGGTTACCATGCTAACTTCATATACCCAAGGTCGCGGGTTCAAACCCGGCGGAGGACGATGGGTTTTTTTCGGGCGTAAAAATTCTTAGCATGGCTTCCTTCGGAAGTCGTCCCGTGTCGTAGATTTACGGCACATAAAAGACCCTCAAGCCTGATAGAGAAGCCTCTGAGCAAAATTAAGCTGTCTTTCACGCCCTGTATAGAATGGGACGCTGAGAACCACAACGGTTAAAGAGCGTCTATAAATAACACGTCATTTATATTTTTGTCATTTTGCTGGGGCAAAAATTTTCACCATTTTGGATCTTAATAATGCCTATCATCAAATACCTTTAGCGGAACAAAGTAAGCATGCTTGTGCTATGCCATGACAATTATATGAGTTTAACCGAATCCCCTTTAGTTTGGTGACCGGTGTTCAGGCTCTGTCGAGATTATTGGTTAACATTTTTTCACATATTAAGCTTCAGTATCTGTTCCATTATTTAGATGATATAGTTGTGTATTCGTCAGATTTCCAATCTCACGTTAAACATATTCGTGTGGTTTTTAGTCGTTTGCAAAGTGCTGATCTTACTGTTAAAATTTCAACGGTGGGTTGTGCTGAGAGTGATATTAGCTTTTGGGGGCATTTTTGTCTCTTCAGGAGGAATAGTTGTTGATTTGGAACGGCCGGTGGCGTCACAGTGTATGCAACCTCCATCGAATAAGAATTGTTGATTCGTTTCATTTCCAAGTTCATACCAGATTTTGCTTCTCGAGCTGAGCCCCTATATATGTTATGTAGGAAATGAGTTCCGTTTGTTTGGGGAAAGGATCAGCAGAATGCTTTTGAGGATTTCAAGAGTGCTGTCGCTCGGCCTCCGGTATTAGCCTTCCAAGATTTCACCAATGAGTTTATTGTGGAAACAGACACCTGTACTCATTGGGTGGCCGCTGTCCTTTTACAGGATTTTCCGGAGGGCGGACGTCCGATTGATTTTCTCTCTTATCTGCTCAGGAGAGAAAGTATTCGGCGTATGAACTTGAGACAGCCGTTTTGTTTGCTTTTGAGAACTTCAGGCAATACATTGAGCATGTTGCCTTCCGCCTTGAATGTGATAATCAGGCGCTCACTTGGGCCTTAGATGGAGTGTAAGGATACTAAGCTTTAAGTTTATCCCCATCCATATCAGATAATGTTATCGCTGGCACCTTAACTAGGTTGTTTCACACCAATAACCAGCAAACATGTACAGTCCCAGTGGGAGAGACCTTATTTTTGTTTAATACCTCACCAAGATTATTCACGAGCTTGGAACAGCATCAACGTGAAGGTCCTGAGTTATGCCGGATTCATAATGGAAGCGATATGGGTCTCATCGCTATACCGCACTGGTCATAGAAACTAGTGCTCACAATAGGGCGATACAGTTTGACATTACTGAACGGTTACTATGTATTTAGGTGAACTGTTTACATACCGGTTATTTCATACCCTTTTCATCATATTTTATAAGAATTTGAACTAACTTTATAGATTTCGGTATGCAGTCTCACCACTTTAATAAGAACTTCTTCTGGAAACGAATGAGCTTCCCTTGATGTTTACGCCATCTTTTAACAGAATATCAAACAAGAGGAATTCAGTGGATGACGCACATGCCGTGGCCATGAACGTTAAATCCAATTCAATTTCCTTCGCACGGGTTTCTTCGCGTCGCTTCTGAATTACTCTTGGTCAATCGTTTTGCCATGCGTGCCGCGTCGCCAATATCGCTCCATTGTGAATATGGCATTAGGAGATTTGATCCTGACGGGAGACGATTCCGCCGTACTTTTTACGAAAAGGCGTTTCGATGTGCAAATCTCGTTTTGATCGACAAGTTAAGGTTGCTTTGCCAGTCGCACTTGTTCCGGCTGCATTTAATTTTTTATTCATTCTCCTTCTTTAGGGGGGCATATATAAAACGGGGAAGAACATTACATTTTTTTGTGGAAGGGAATGGATAAAGACTGTGCGGTGAGGGTCAAGGCATGTACGATCTGTTCGAAGGCAAAGCCTGCCCAACGCACTCTTTGGGGGCGATTTAGCGTCAGCCTCTAGAAATTTGGAGAAGCCTTTTGTTGATTTTCCACAGATCTTTTCGGGGAAACACATATATTTTTGTTATTACTGATGACTTCTCAAAGTTTCTGTTTTGCCATGGCGAAAGCCACCTTAGTTGCGGTTATTTCTGCATTAACTAATTGTTTTCTTGTTTTGGACCATCTCAGGTCTTGGTCTCGGATTATGGTACCTAGTTTGTTGCTGGGTTGGTTAGAATTCTTGTTTTGATTGGGGGGTTAAACATGTAACGACCACCCCATATTATCCTAACCTTTCACAAACTAAGAGAGTTAACCGCAACTTTAAGCCCGCTCTAATTGCTTATCATTCCACGCGTCAGAACCATTGAGACTCAAATTTGGCACAATTGCAGTATGCCTTCAATGTAGCACGGCATGAAGCTTCTTTGCTTTTAATTATGTCCCGAATTCCCCGCGTTTAACTTGTGGTCAATGTCGGACCTTCTTCCGGATAAGATCACCCAGCAACAACTTTCTGAGAATTGGCGCAAAGCCTACATAAATTAAAATTGGATTGGGAAAGAAGGAAACGCCGATATCAGGAGAATTCTAAGCCGTCTCCGTTTAGGATAGGTCCCAAAGCGATGTATCGCAACTATCCAATTAGCTAAAAAAGTAAATGGTTTGCTACCAAGTTAGCCACCCGGTACTTGGGTCCTTATACGATAGTCACAAATTTTAGGGGCGCCTCGTTTTCTCGAGACGATGCTTTACAATTGAGCCGAGCGCAAGATTGAAAATTGTGACATAAGTAATGTAAGATTTTGCCAGGAAATGTGCGCTAAAGGTCTAATTTTTTGTTCTTGAATAGGGTTGACTTTTAAGCCCGGTTTGGAGCACTGTGTCTTTTTATTGTTAATCTTAATTTTAGGTTAGCCATTTAGCTCGGTTATTGACATGTAAACTTTTGCTTGTTCAAGTGGGATTTGTGTTTCAGGTCCTTTCTACTCCTGTGTCACCCTTCCTCAATTGTGCCGCGGATTTCGAGGCTTCTTTGTTAAGACCACGTCTTGTTCAACTTCTATAAGAACTTCCCATGCGTTTTGCTTCTCCCAGAGGATCAGGGTTGCCGTTCTCCAAGTGGCCTAGATGGATTCTGAGGTGGCTGGCTACTAGTCTCCGCCTAATGTGGTGATGATGTTCAACTATGCTCTGCCCACTCTTCATGTCTTTTTTTTTTGTGTGTTGGGGGGGGGGGGCTTCTTTGCATTAACAATTCGACTAGTGCCATGTGTAGTGTGTTTTATGTTACTGGTGCTTGAATTTTGGGCTTGGTGTTTCTGTCTCCAAGAGGAGGAAATGCAGTGCTTTTCTCTCTCTCTCTCTCTTCTTCAATGTTTGTGAGAAGTCTATTCTACTGGAAGTGTTCGGATGATTGTGCCTCACTCTCCATGAGTGACAATGAATTTAGATAATCTGACCAATTTTTGGTAATGTTCTAATTCACTAATTTTGGTAGAACTTTGGCCCGTGGAGCGAGTTTTGGGGCGGAGGGGGAGCTGGAGTCTGAAACAATATTTTTGTTTCCATTTGCTAAAGTATTTTGAGAGCTCTTGCAGGTATGTCCGTGAAGGTTCATTCTTGCTGTTGGCTTCTTAGGTCACCTGTTTTGGGGCTTGCTTTTTATTGGTCTTACGTAGGTCATACCTCTTTACCTTAAAGACTCTCCTGGCAGGAGAGAGACACAAAGAGTTGAGAGTTTCACCTTGGAGCAACATTTGTTTTTATTGTGTTCATTCCAGAATTGGGGGGGGGGAGGGGGCTGGACTATATATAATTCTTGGATGGTAAGCGACACCACTTGGCAACTATTCATGACCAAAATTTAAATTAAACTGCTGTGAGCTTTTGGCATACCAGGCTTTCATTCCTTCAATACAGAGGTTTCGCTTGGGTGATCTTTTTGGATGAGTGGGTAATTCTGGTAAATTTCTATTGTTCTGGGGCAGCAGGTTTCTTTGGTATAGTTTCAACATAAATTGAATTTTATGTCCATGTTTATGAGGAATCAAATGGGGATGATGCGATTGTCCAAGCTAGATGGCCAATGGGTTTGTCTAAAGGTATTTATGAAGGTATTTATGAGGGCAATTTTAATATTGTATTGGGGGTATGTTTTAATAGTTGTGTTTCAGTGGTTCTGTTTTAAGAATTAAATAGTTGCAATATTTTTAGAATTTTGTGAATCGCAAGGGTCAATGGATTTTTTTTTTGTTACATGAAATGATTTCTTTTACCCTGTTGAAGAAATCAGTTAATTATGCTGTATGATGGTAATGCCTGTTAAGAGCTACTGTTTTGGTTGAACAAAATATTTTAATCATTGATACTTTTGTGAGTCGTATATTTTGTAGGTATGAGCTACCAAAGTAACAGGAAAGCTCTTTTCTACTATATTCGTATTAGTGGTACCAGTTTTGGTGTCTACTAATTATGATTAAAAGTAAATTCAAGATTAAAAGAATTCCTAGACTATCAGGTCAAATCCTGCATTTCTGTTTAAATTCCTGCATGTAGAGGTGACATTCTCTTCGGCATTTGTGGCTAATATTTTTTCTTACTCTTATATTATACATTGTGCATTTAACCAAAGGCAGTTTTGCTCCCAGTGCTATAGTTTAAAATAAAGACATTGTTTTTCTTTTTGGAAAGGCATTCCTGTTAGTACATTAGTATTCACTTTGCTAAAGTTTATTCTTGTGCATTGAAAGCTCACATGTTGTATAGTTCATAGGTGTTTGTGGGACATGGTTCCTTTGCTAAGACATAGAAGTGGAAAGAGAATTTAACTAAGATTTTTTTTTTTCAATTTATTTTTGTTTGTTAGATCGGGGTTTAAATTTTCATTCTTCGAGTATTTCCATGCTAAGGGCATTTTAGATTATTGGGTGGGCTTTATTTCTTTTCTTCTCCAATTGTAACTAGATGTATAATTATGCTGTAATTACAATTTTTTTTGGGTAGGTTATATTGTTGATTCATATTTATCTTTTGCTTAACGGTATGGGATTCAGTCTTTTTCGTGGGTAAAGCTTTGCTTACTTATTCTTAGATTACTTTCTATTTAGTTATTCTTGTGGCTTGGCAAAGGGGCTATTTCCTTATTTGTGATATTTTTGCACATTTAGTTGTAAGTTGTGCATATAAATTTTTCTATTGGAACTTGTGGTTATTCTGCCATGTATTACTGCTGCTTAATTTTAGTGGACTATACTTCAAGCTAGAGTGAAAGTCAGGGTTCTTAATTATTTTTGTAAATCCTGTATAGAGTATTGACTTGTTTATTGGGGTTGCATTTTCCATTGTTATTGTTGTTGTAAAACAAATATATACGAAAATTCATAGTTGGAAGTATATGTACATTTATTAAAGTTAAAGTAGCACGCTCAAATTAGGGTTTTCTGTATTTTGTCTGATATTTGGGGGGTTGATATTGTTAGTTTTCAGCTGTGGATGGAAAAGTCTATTTTGCATACTGATTAGTTCCTGCCTTAATGTTGGACTTGTAGATTGCAGGCTTACCTTTCGTTATCAATAAATTATTATTGTTGCTCATTGGTTTTTATATTCTTCAGCCAAGCTCTAACAAATTTTTTTCAAACAAATAAATGCAGTTTGATACCAGTGACTGGTAGTTTATTTAACTATACCTTTTCGTTTGGTTCTCTTCCTTCTTCCTCAGATACATAGGTTGTTTTGCTCTTTGCATTCCACCCTTCTGGAAGTATTTTGAAAGTTTTGGTTTATTGATGCATTTATTAAGAAACCACTGGACAAACTGTAATCAGGGCTGAAAGTCATCAGGCCTCAGTGCTTGAATTTGGGTGAAATGATATGGATATAATTGCTGTTCACACAGAATTCTTGTAACCAAAGACTGACTTGTATGCATAGCCTCTCTTCTAGAGTCACAGTTCTTACATTTCTTTGGATTCCAGAGTGATGCACTTGCTTTTGGAAAACTCCTGTTTCTTGCATCCATTGATGTATAGCATAAAGGTGCTATGATGAGGCAAATGTCTCCTTGGATAAAGCTCAGCATAAAGATCTTGTGCCCTTTTCGCATTTCCCCAAGCAGCACCATAATCATAATGTTTACAATAGGCTGTAAAAAGTCCTTCCAATACACACTCTAGTATATGCAGATGTTTGAGCCTTATAACCAGCACTACAAAGTACAGTATAATATGCGACGGATTCCCTTACCATTTAAATAATGAAATGCAGATTAGGTTCAGTGATACAAACAATGTTAAAAACAGAATACAAGAAAAATTCCAAAGAGCAAAAAAGACAAAACATATTCCAATGCCGAAAAGGGAACAAGGCATTTGAAAAACTTTTATGTCCACTACTGAGACAACAAGACTTTTATGGACATATATTCCCAATTAGAAAATACTTAATTGTAACCCTTGAATCTATGTTAAAACTACAGTGTTATTCTGACTCACAAAAAGGTGGTAATGAACATTTTCTATTTTATTAAAAGTTTCCTGGAGCACTGTAGTTCTGGACATTAGAATCATTGACAAATGTGCTTGAGATGACTTAAACAAAATCTTGTTTATGGTGTAACACAAACTGCATCTAATTACCCATTAGGGTTAAATAGAAATATTAATAAAATTTCCTTTCATCCCCATTTCACATTTAAAGACATCTTAGCATTTATTATTTTATCTCTATTATTCCTAAAAGGACCTTACATTTTAGGATTATGGTGTAACACACTCAGAACTAAGATCATCAAACATACTGGATGTCCTTACTGTATGATGTGCTCTTTGTATTATAATGATATTATCCTTATGCTTGTAACAGCAAAGGTTTTGAACCAAAACATGAATAAATTAACATGCAATTGAATACAAAGTAATTTAATTAATTTTTTTAATATGTAATAACATATAGCCAGATGAAATTTGTATGTACAATATAGAAGCTATTTACTGAAAGGAATAAATTTAAACTGAGAACCATCCTGGCAAGCCTGGTCGAGCTGCTGCTTTATCCAAAAAGCTTTTGAACCCTTTCTTCATTTCTTCAACTGATTTTTGATCATCTACAATTTTCTTTTCATCTTTTACAAGCAGGTTTGGAAACTTGAATTCTTCTTCCTCAGGCTGTAATGAAAAAGAAAATTATTTTTACATAACAATAGTACAGACATATCTCCAATGACTGGCAAATTGGGAAAAATTAGGGAATTTATAATGTCTGGTGAGGTCAGAGAATTTAATAAAAGATTGGGAAAGCTGTTAAAATTTTTATTTCCCCAATATATAAAATTTGGGATGGCTAATTGCACAGCAGGTACAAAATATATATGCATAAAAATAATTAAGAGTTTCCTTTAAGATAGTTCATGTCAGGTGCATAAGCCATCGTCATGGCAATGGGCTTGCCTAGAGTGAAAGTGCACAGATGCCAGAACTGCATGATGGGAACCCATAGAAACTTATCTGATCTACCACATGCGATGGACTTGCAGAGGCATTACAAAGCTTGGAAACCACTTGGAAATCGATCTTCCTTGTTGGGCTGTGGTGGAAACTGGAGAGAAGAAAGAAAACCTGAGTGAGAAAGACAGTCACTTGTTGAGCTTTAGTTTACTATGTCTTATCATCAGAATCATCAACTTAACTGAGAAAATTGTAGAAAGATAAGTGTTTATTGACTATCATGTAAAGTTATCACAACATTTTAGTGCATCAGTTTAAACTTAAGTTGCTGTTAAAGCAAGCATATTATTTAAAATCTATATGTAAATTTTAGGCATTTTTGCGTACAAAATAAACTATAGGTTTACAACTTAGAAAAGAATGTGAAGAATGAGAGGGGAAGTTGCATTTGCTGTTTCATGAAATGCTTTCCCCACTCTTGCCTTTCCCTCCCTGTCTTCTCCTCCAAGCTGCCACCAGCCAATTACTCGTCATCAGCCACTGTCATTCAAGGGGAAAGTACTGTTAATGCACACATGCCTATTGAAAAAAGAAGGTGCACAGAAGAAGAAATGTTTTCCATACTTACTGGGAGCCTATACACAACATTCTTTCTCCCCATTATTCTCACCTATACAATATTTTAGATTATTTTTAAATGCATTTTGAGTATTGTATTTTTCATGCATGTTGTAAACAGTATGTGTACTTAAAACTGAAATCAGATTTTATGTTTAGCTTATGGTTAGTTTGTTTTATACAGAAGAAGAAACTGAATTGAAAATTGGCCAGATCAGGGCTGCCAGATTAGATGGCTTATATCAACTTTAACTACATGAATGAGGTATTCAATGAGAATAAAAATTACAAAGCCCAGAGTTGTCCTTTAGGCTTTCTGAAAAATTGAAGGAGCAAAATTAGGCTGCTTTTATGCAAGTATAATAACTTTGCACTAGAGTTTCTTGTTATACATTGTTGACAGGATTCGAGGATACTTTACATGAAGAGGTGAGCACTTTTGCTGGGTCTGTGCACATGCACAAGCAGATAGAAACCAAAGATGACTACGAGCCTTATTGCTTCTCATATAGCAGCCAACATGTGCTTCATTTCTCACAATCATAATCAACCTCTGGAAATAATCCCCAAACATCTATACAGCAAATGATATAGAGGAGATTAACGGTTATTTTTAAAAAGTCTTGATCATGTTTACTCTCGTGTTTTATTGTTTTACAGACATGTGGATGAATTGAGTAGTATTTATATTGTGTGAGAAGTGAGGGTTGTTTGTCCTATGCAAATGTTGGATAGGTAGAGTCAGACTGAAAAATTCAATGCCTTACACATGGTTTGTGTGAAAAAACAATTAACTTGATAGTTGGTTAAACTATGAAGGCTGGAACTTAAAGTACTTATAACATTATAAGTCACCATTGGGGTATGTGATCTCAAAATAATGAGAGCACCTTTTGGTTTACCAGGAAACTTGCGAGTCAGAAGGGGAATTTAATGTTGTGCTGGCATGTTGCCTTGGTAGCTCAGTGGTTAGAGCAACTGACTAGAGATCAGGAAATCCATGGTTCCAATCCGGCATTGAATTTTTCAGTCTGACTCTACCTATCCAACTTCTGTCCTACACATGCCTAGTGAGAAAAAACAATTAAAATATTCTTACATATTATAACAGTTTTAGAAATAGTTTGTCTGATTAAGACAGATATGTATGTTTAACTCAATGATACAGAATCCTGTCTAAGATCTACTGAGAACAAGAATGCTTTGTTCTAAAAGTAATGCCATCCCATTAACAGATGGGACTGCACATTTCCTGAGTTTTGCTGCAGGTAGCATAATGATAAAATAAAGCCTTATTTTTATGACTTTTGATGTGAATAATTACAGAATTAATTATATTTAATTAGACATGAAAAAGCCCACAGTCTGTGTGCAAAATTTCATGCCTTGCTTGATATTTTCTTTTCCTCATCCACCGCGAAGTTTACAAGCACTTATACAAGGTAATGGAGTATTCGGTTGGAGAACAATGTAGGAGACTTAATTGACTGCTTCAGTTACTACCATGAAGCAAATAATAATAATAATAATAATAATAATAATAATAATACAAAAAACTACACCAGCATCCTTGCAGGGGCAGCATTCAAATGGAATACTTGATGCTCACATTTGTGAATATTTGTGGCATGCAGACACCAAAAATTGTACAGTAGATCTTTTCCAGGAACTTATGTAGGACAGTGATGGCAGCTCCCTCGAAGTACAAGAGGGATAACTAAGAGAGGTGGAAGAATGACTTGCTACCACATGCGTAAGAGAGAGGGGAAATCATATGCATCTTACCTTGAGGCTGGTTTCAGGCAACAAACACAATGCTAGCAGATGATCCAGCTGCATCTTGTGTTCTTCCTTCCTCTGGAAAATCCCTTCCATCTCCACTAGAAAATTCAAGAGGATTCGCTGCATCTCCTAGATGAATGGTGATTTCCTATCCTCCATGTACCAAGCCTTCGCTATGCATGAATTAGTGTTCAATTTTAAAGACTTGTCAACATCTTTTTTGCCAATCTTTTGCAGAAACTTCAACAAACTTTTCGTTAATTTAATTACGTCATCCATTTTGAAAGTGACATTTTTTTCTCCAACCTGGTTCTTTACTGTAGTTCAAATAAGTTCCATAGGGTTCAGCTCAGGATGATAAAGTGGTAGGCGTAAAACTGTGTGGTTATGTGACTGAAGGATACTGTCTATTTTGTATTTAAGGTTTTTGAGTTTGAGAGGGATGATCATATTATAAATGTCAGGATTATGAAGGGAAGAGAAATCAATGCCTCTGAAATGTTCTGTGGGGAGGTTTTGTTTCAGCCAGGAAAGGAAATTTTATTTATTAATCAACTGTTATTGAAATATAATTTGAAGATGGATTTTATTCTTCTGAAACTAGCACTGAGCATCTTATTAAGTAACACATTGTGTTAAGGTGCACTGTCAATTAACAGAACAGAATTTGTAGGAAGGTTAGGAATTGGTCTTTCTTTTATCCTCTTGTCATAATTGGTGTAGTTCATGTATTTGTGGTAGTTACTAGTTTTCTACTGCAAGCTGAACCTTACATATGCATTAGGGATAAACCCTTGCTCACCTCCTGCATGTATGATGATAAGATGTTGACCTTTGGATCCTGGTGCTAAGAGGCCATGGAAGCTGTCATCAAGTATATGGAGTAGTGTGTGATTAATGGATATATGTCTCATCCATATATATAATGGAATGGCCTTGCTTGTGTGCTGTTTAATCTTTCTAAAATAATGAGGCCATTTATTCTTATGTTATGGTGCACCATTAAAATTTTCCTGTTGCTTTTTGTGCTTTCTCATTTAAAACCCAGCTTTAATATAGATACTCCCTTCAAAGTTGATTGAGTTCCTTTGATTTGGTTTGCATCTTCTTTAGTGTTGTCTTTGTAAAGAATATAGAATTCATTCACAGTTGGATGCACTACTGCCTCATTGAAAGTATCCAAGCTGGCACAATAAGACCATCTGTGTCACTTTTTATGTAGTGTGGAGAATGAAGTCAAAGTACCATCATCAATTTCTTTGGTTTCACTCTTTCCAAGGTTCTTCACACCGATGGTTACTGCCAGCCTCTGCATGTCTTTTCATATACTTATACACATTGCTAACAACTTCCCTGGTTTGGAAGTGCAGTACCTTGCCTTTAAGTTTACTGTCCATGATTTAAAAGTAGTAAAGCATAAATTCAAGAAAATACACCTAACAAAGGCACATAGACTTACGCTTACACACGCAATATTTCTGAAGATTACATAAACACGCATGCACCATAAACGACTTCATATGTGTAACTGATCCCAACTGTCTCCAAACAGATAAGGGCATGCTCATTTAGTGTTCTCAGCTGTCACATCTAGGTAATGACAGTTTACATAGCTAATTTAGAAACTGGGTATATAGTTATACAGTTAGTATAATTTAATGATGAAAAAAGACTATTGGCAGCATTGCATTAGATACAAGATGGATAATTTGGCTTCACTGCATTCCTCAGTATGGCTATACAAGTAGAAAGTAAATAAAGAGCTATAAACCTTAAGTTATGTTAAAACATTCTCTGGTGTGAAATCATAGTTAAAAAGCTATCTTAAATATATATTGGATAAAAAATATCTAAAGCTATTCTTCAAAAAAATATTCTGCTCACGTTGGATAGAAAAAGTGGCATGTCAATATTCGAAAGAAGAGGCGTAGCATTCTTTCATACCTTAATAATTCCTTTGGTCATTATGTCACCTCCCTCCTCTCCTAATTAGTACATGCTGAGTTACGATGAGTAACCAAAAAGTCTTATAATGTGAGTACTAAATAAAACGACTGAAAAGAGGCAAATTATTTTATTTTCAGGCATTATTGCATATCAGCTCAGAAACAAGACATGCACATCAAGCTAAGTTTTTTGTGTTTTTACCTGTTCCCCAATATGGAAAATATAAAAAGATATACTGGAAAGCATGAAAGAGGTATCTAAATTTATAGGTACTCATATTATACATGTTTATATTTATTTTGTGCTGTTATCCATGATGTTAATGAATGAACAGTTCCACAGTTGGCAAGTGTACATTGCTCTTTTTTTGTTTTTTTAATAAATGATAAGATCCTTGCTGTTAATTGGAAAGGCGTAGCTTGTGAAGCATTTTCTCAAAACATTTTTTTTTTATTAAGCATAGTAATCTGCATCTTTCTTTGAATTAAGCAAAGTCATTACATAAAATACATAACAGGTTATCGGCCCAGACGTCGCAACGGAATAATCTGGAAATAAAACTTGTGTACGACTGGTCAAGGGACTGAATGTATGGTTGAGATTAGATGTACAGAACAATGGAAAGCAAAAACGAAGATAAGTACTAAATCCCATTATTCAATGGAAGTAATTATAAAAATTGGAAATTCCATGTTGAAACTATGCTAGATGAACTACGGTTGTTGGAAATTGCAAAAACCCTTTAGTCCTGGAAAAAGTACCGAAACCTGAGACCACACATCAGAGAAAAGCGCGAAAGCAAAATAATGACGCCAAACTACAGATGGACAGATGATGCAAGAATAGGGTCATCCAGAAAATTGCTGAGTCACCTTGGTTATGCAATTGGAAAATCAACAGCACATGAAATATGGGCAATTTGGAAACTACCTTTCAACGGAAAAGTCTAGCAACACAACTGTCGGTAAGCAAACAGCTGTTCTCTTTCAAATATAATTCTAGAACACAAAGCATGGAAGACCATTTTCAAAGTTTTTATCAATTAATCAGACAACTAATATCAACAGGAAGTGAGGTTAAGGAAGTTGAAAAGATTGTACATCTGCTTGTAACTTTGCCTGTAGAATATAATAGTGTATCCACAGTCATTGAGACTATGCCCACAGATAACCTAACTCTTGCGTTTGTTAAGAGCTGTCTATTGGATGAGGAAGCAAAAGTGATGCTGACAGGATCTTCAAAATCAAAACAAGGAAACTCCAGTGGAACTGTTTCTACCATGGCCTTAACATCACAGTCTGGTCAGGAATACAGTAGAGGCAGAACAAAAGGAAGGGGTAAAAGAAGAGGTAATGCCAACTTCAACATCTCAAGGAAGACAAAACAAAATAATTATGGGGTCACAAAATTCCTGTGTAATCACTGTGAACAACTTGGTCACTGGGTAAAGAACTGTCCGAAGAAAGCTCAGGGCTATTCTACAGATACTCAAGGCAAACCTGAAATGAGTCTTTCAGATTTTACTTTCCTAGCCAATTATGATGAAGAAACATCTGTTACCACCTATGCTGCACAAAAGAAGGAACATTGTCTCGCATGGTATATAGACTCAGGCGCTTCAGAACATTTGGTAAGCTCTGATGAGTTTATGGGAAATAAGGAAACTTTAATGCATCCAATAATAGTGCAGGCAGCAAAAACTGAAACAATGATGGCCAAAGTAAATGATACTATCAAGTGTGTTACACTTGTCAAGGGTGAGGAAAAATGTATCACTGTGTGTAATGTCTTACTAGCACCTGATTTAAATGCCGACCATCTTTCTGTAAAGAAACTGGAAGCTGCAAGATGTAAGGTTACATTTGAGCGAGGAAAGGTTCCTGTGAACAACCAGGTAGCAGCTGAAGGCAGTCTAGTTGGAAAAATGTATCAACTTGAGATGTGGAAACCTACCCACACTTGTCTGTCTAAGGAAGCAGAAAATCTATGGCACAAGCGACTGGGAAATATCTCACAAAGTGGCCTAAAGAAACTGGAAATCTTCATGGATGGAATCACTGAATATAAATTAATGGATGTATGTGGAACATACATGGAAGGAAAGCAAACAAAGTTACCATATCAACAAAGAAGACCAAGAGTTACAAGATCACTTGAGCTTATACATAGTGAGCTTTATATGCAGTAAATAAGTGTCATATGATGGCAAATGTTATGCACTCACCTATCTGGATGACTACATGCACTTTACTGTTGCCTTTACCCTGCAAGCTAAATCTGAAGTTCCAGAATATTTTAGAAAGTATGAGGCATTTCAATCTAAAAATCAATTGTCTTATATGTGATTATGGTAGCGAGTTCACCTCCAATTAAATGCAAGAATTATGTGCAGAAAAAGGAATTCAATTGTGGTGTACAATTCCCTACAATCTGGCACAAAATGGTGTTCAGAACAATTATGGAAAAATCACGCTGTATGCTGTTGAGATCTGATTTACCTAAATTTCTCTGGTCTGAAGTAGAAGTATACATCATAAACAGAAGTCCAACCAGTGCTTTAAATAGGAAAGTCCCAGCAGAACTATGGTATGGCAAGACACCTAGCCTGGAGAAAATTCAGATTTTTGGTTGCCTTGCATACCTTAAGACACCAAAAAGAATAGTCAGAAAAATTGAGCTCAAGAACCAGAAAATTCTACCTTGTTGGTTATTGCCCACATGATTATAGACTTTGGAGTCCTAAAGAACAGCAAGTAACACTTGGAAGAGATGTGATATTTGATAAGAAAAAATTCTATCACTCTCAGAAAAAGGTAGTCTGGGAAACTAAAAATAAAGTAGAACCAGAATCGTTCAATTAGCCAATTATTTTAAAGAACAGCTACATATATCTCTGAACGCTAACTTGAATTATGTTACTGGATTTGATGAAATTCTTTCGTTGCCCCTTTTTATATTCTTTGATTACTTCATTGGAAATTACCAGAAAACACTGCATATGCAGTACACTGCCGTTTTTCACACTAACTCAACTTAATGCACAGCTTCGACGTCAAAGAACCTTCCAAAAGTAAACTTGTACATTTGTGTGAGTGTAATAATCACAGCTGCAATGTCAAGTGGAACAAGTGTTCACTAATATGCATGTGTAACAATGGATGCCAACAATCAGCTATGACTTGCAAAGCAAGCCATATACATACATACAGCGATTATGGCTGCAGGACATAGACATAATATGATTTGCCACTTTTGTAGACACACTTATTACTATTTAAATAACTTGTTAAGAAATCTAGGTCTGAATATGACATTATAACAGCATTGGCTGATGTTTAATCATATTCCTTGTATTATGGCTTAGTACAAGTAAATAAATAAATTGGAATCTTACCAGTGTCACAAATGCTACCTTGTAGTCTTCATCTTTTGCTACATAGCCTATTAACTTATCTCTCTTCAATTCTCCTGGAATAAAAAACAGCTTATTTAAGTACTCACAGAGGTTTTAAATTACATAACTCCAGTAGGAATTTAAGCATTTGAAATTGCCCTTCCATAACTTTCTATATAATACAAAACAAACATAGAGCACAGTGACATAATTATGAAAAACTAACACACACACACACACACACACTCTCTCTCTCTCTCATTTATTCACCCACCCATCTATACACACTACAAAATGACAATCTGTAGATCCTATTTTGAGATTACACTCACTAGTCCAACTCTAGGATGTATCATGTCAGAAACTACATTTACTGATTCTTTTTTATAACTATTAATACACAAAGATTAACTCTGATATTGAATTTTTCAGAGGTGTAATTTTGCACTTACAATTACATACCTGTTTTCAAAAATTAATCTGTGCAGTATGTTTTCTTAGAATATTATCCATTACATAATATATATTGTCTAATACATTAATTATTACCAGTATTCTTTGTTGAATGAATTCCTCCTCTGTATAGAAGGCATGAGTAATAAGGTATATTTTTAATTTTGGCTAAACCTGTTTTTATTCACATGCATTTTCTTTATCAGAGATGGAAATCAATTATACTACACCATTTAGAAAATGCCTTTTTGAAATGATTGCAAATTACTTGTTAGTCTACTGTATCTAGTACTTTTGTTATTAATATTGGCATTTTTTTAAACTTTTCTGGGTCATCACAAATAATAATAAAGCTGGAATATGTGTGCAGGCTTTTTAATTTCTTGAACCATGTATATACAATATACTTAGTAGATAAAGGAAATATAGTATTCTATCCAAAATCATGATACCAAAATCTCACTGAGAATATGTTTTGGGATCCCCTTAATAATACTATAAAAAAACAATTTGTGTGTGTGTGTGTGTGTGTGTGTGCACATGCATGTGGGAGGGGGGCAGCATAACCCTAAAACAAACAAAAAAGTTGTTAAATACCACACTTGGTGTTTAAGTTAAGTATATTACGAGGATGCAGCACATTTTCAGGAAAATTCCCCCACTCCCAAATACTCTTTATATGACATTTTTTTTGAAAAATTTTGATTTTCCCAAAATGGCTTGTATGATTTTGATTGAAATACCATATGATTTCAGATATTTTTTGACAAATGAAATACATATCTTGAGTTTTCTGGGAATCAGAAGATCTCTTTATTCTGGATGAGTTTTGTATGACTTAGGAAAAAACTTACCCAAAAATAGTAATTTCATTAAAAACACAAAATTGTCATATAATTTTTTTTTTATAGAGTTTAAACATTTCTGAGATATTTCCTGTTATTGGTTTCAATTTTAAAATACTTAACTTTTCTCAAACAAGAAGACATAATTTGTTTTGTATCTCTTTTGTTTTACTTTTGGCCATGCAAAGAGACCGTAATTTAAATACTAATTGTATAAGAACAGCTTTTAAAAGATTTGATTATTACTTTAAACCTAGTGTATTCCTTATTTCCCTTCTACTTACAAGGAGGCAAATAATAATACCATTTCTACTAATATTTCTCTTGATTAGCATTATGTAGACAAAAGAATAATTTTTGTAAGAAAACATTTTGTTTGCAGAACATGTGGAGAAAGTAATGTGAATGAAATACATCAGACTTTTAGAAAAAGTGATATTCTGTACTGTCAGCAAAAAATTCAAGAAACTTATTGCTCTATAGCTGCATTGCGTAGTGATTTTAAAGAGGTTTTTCAAGAAACACTCTCCCAAGAAAGGAGAGCCTTTAAAGAGAGGAAATGTAAACTATAAACGCATTTACTACAAGGGTTTGACAACATTACCAACCACTTGAAAATGCGATTTCAAAATTACACTAAACTGACATTTTTAAATTTGCTGGCACATGAAAATTATGGGCAGTGTACTAAAGAGTTCCCCAAAAGCTGCTTTCGAAGTCTCTTAGATACTTATGGAAAGTTTTTCAATGCCATTCGGCTGAAAAATGAGTTGATTGCAGTGTACAGTAGTGAAGTAATTGAAAATAAAAGTATGAGTGAATTTGCAAAATTGTTCAGCACTAATTCAACTCTAAAAACCAGTTTTTGACACATTAATTTGTAAGTGTCATTACTGTGTACAATTTCAGTTAGTGTTTCTTTGGTAGACAGGTTATTTTCAGCACTGAAGAGAACTCTCAAAATTCTACTGGAGAAGAGAGGCTATCACATCTTGGGATTATTTCAATTGAAACATGCTTGTTAGAAGAAATCAGAAGAAAGGAGCAGTTCTTTGAGGAGGTGGTTGCCAAATTTTCATCTCAGGACTGAAGAATGGAGTATCTATTCCACTATTTTTCTGCAATTTGTAACATAGGTGAGTCAAAGTTAAAAGTTTTTTATTTTAAACAATGTTTTGTCTATTTATAATTTATTATATTTTCTTAACAATAATTAATTTAATTCATTACAAATTCTATTCTCATTTAATGAAGGAGAAACACATCTTTACTTTACAATATTTAGTTAAAAATCATAACGTGAAGTTCTTTGGCTGCTTGGACAACCACCACACGTCACTGACCAAAATATAATACACTTGTGTTTTCTCTACTTTAATATTTATATTTCTTGATTTAATTTTATATATATACACACAATATATATAATTATATTAATTCTCTATTTAATTATTCATTATAATTAATATTTCTCTATTTTAACAAAAATAGTAGGCCTTATAGGTTTACAGTTTGAAATACTTGGAACATTTTTACCTTCTCTACCATGTACATAGTAAGTAGAATAAACGGTGCATGTTTTGAGGATCCAAAAGAAAAAAAACATTTTAGCAAAACTCTCTTGTATGTTAAAGTTCGAAGGCTTTCACGGCCGGTGTTAGAATCACTTATAGAAAACAAAACCGGGCTTGTAGGCCGTGGTCCACTGGGCTTCTCCCTTCGTTCCCCAGACGTTTTGCCTGCGTCTGCGGCAGGCATCATCAGTGGCGTGTACATCTCCGTGGTCTCTCAGTAGCGACTACTGGTACGTTGTCCGGAGCGCTCGGCTTATATAGTGTGGGAGGTACCGCCCTTGCATGACCTGATTGGTCCGGATTGCGGTCCCCTGTGTCCGTGCTGTTTCTGATTGGTGTACGTGCTTTCTTGGTTGGTCTGTTCTGTAGGGCTGGGTGCCAAGTTTTATTTAGTCTGAATGTTTCTTCTTTCCTATTGAAATTGTTGGCATGTTTATAGATCTCAATAGCTTCACGGTGCAAACGTGTGTAGTAATGAGTAGTGGAAGAGAATAAGTGTATGAATAAGTGTGTGTGAATCTGAACAACATAACTCCAAAATGAAAATTAGACTAAATACTAAACTTTATAATTAAGTTCAATATCTTTTTAGATGTAAGACAAATATTTTCAATAAAATCCTTGAACACCAAACTACCCTTTTCACGAAAAATGTTTTTTATTTGCTCAAAAATAGTTGATTTTGTTTAAAATAACCATTTATTAAAGATATTTACATGACAAATGATTTGTATGTCTTGAATTTCTGGGAATAGCCTGTGAATTCATCTTCATTCAGAAATAATTTTTTATAATCTTGTATAATTAGTAAACCTTAAATGATAAACAAAAATTTACGACACAAAAAATGTGGATCTTATTTTGGCATCCATTATTAATTGTGTGAGTTACTCATTATTTGTCAATCAAATTCTGTTGATATTCAGTTTTCTCTCATGATTGTGTGAGAAGATAATGACATTTTAAGGCCAGAATATTGCATCTAGTTCTTATACATTTTGACCATCACTATTCCCTTAGTATAATGAACTATATTTCTACAAAGGTTTATCTTGCTTAAAAGGAAATATATGTAAAAATAATTTATATAGCTTCTAATAGGTTATAGAGGTTAAAGATAGTCATCTGAATAAAATACATTAGATATTTTGCATTCTATATAAATATATATTTCCCAATAATAATGGCAAAGAAGCAAATAAAGTATAAAATAATAAATGAAAAGCGAAAGTGTGTGCATATCATGATATTGACCTCACATCTTTATTTTTCTGCTTTATTTATTTAATCAAAGTTAAATATAATGTGAAATCAAACATCAGTTTTCAGTATTCACCATTATACCACAAAACAACTTGGTAAACTCAGTTCACTAGAAAGAAAAAAAAAATCTGATGTGTTCCATGCACATGACTTTCTCTACCTGTTCTGCAGACAACTGTTTTCTTACAAAAGGTTATTCTTTTATTTACTAATCAAGATATGCGTGAAATATCAGAAATGGTCCTATATTTAGTTCCTTATTAGAAGAAGGGAAATAAGGGAATTCACCACACTAAAGCACACTCAAATCTTTTAAAAGTTGTCGCTAGGTGGTTGTCTTTGAAATTGCTTTTCTTTCCATGGCCAGGAATAATACAAAAATGAAACTCCTCATTTGAGAAAAGTTTTAAGTACTTAAGAATTAGCAAATTATTGTTAAAAAGCAGCTATCTACTTTATGATAATCGAGATAAACATTAGAAGAAACTGTCTTAATTAATTGCTTCCTTATAAGTAGAAGGGAAATAAGGGAATACACTAGGCCAAAACGATAGACAAATCTTTTAAAAGCTGGTTGCCATGTGGTTGAAATCTGTTTCTATGCAGGGCCAGGAGTTTACAACTTTCCATGTCAGAAAAGTTTAAGTACTCTAAATCTGAAACAAATAATAAGGGATATCTCAGAAATTGTCAGTTCCACGAAAAACAAGTATATGATATAAATGGTGTGTTTTAACGTGATCTTCATTTTTTGTAAAATAAGTTTCTGTCTCTCTCTTACGGTTTACCAGTTATGCAAAATTTAGCAAAATTCATTCAGAATAAAGGGGTCTTTAGAGGCTATTTCCAGAAAATTCAAGATATGCATTTTATTTGCCATATAAACATCTTTAATATACAGTATTTTAATCAAAATCATTAGAGCCAGTTTTGAGAATATAAAAATTTTCGAAATTTTTTCCATGTAAAGGGTAGTTTTGGGAAGGAGGATTTTTTTCAAGATCTTCGTGTTGCATCCCTGGTAGATGCTAAACTTAAATACCAAGTTTGGTATTTTACTGACTTTTCGTTTTTGAGTTATCGTGGGAAATGAAATGGAGTTTTATTTATGGAAGCTCTGTAATGGCTGTGATTCTCAGCATCCCATTCATATTGGGAAAGACCACTTAATTTTGCCCAGAGGCATGTTTTTCAGGCTTGAAGTTCTTTTGCATGCCGTAAATCTACAACACAGTACCAATGGCTTTCCTTTCCTTCTAAAGCAAGGATTTTTACGCCCAAAAAAATCCATCGCTCTCTGCTGGGTTTGAACCTGCAATCTTGGGTATATTAAGTTAGCATGGTAATCATTACACCATGGAGGGTGATGGACACATATATACACACATGGATCTTTTTCTTAAAATACTTTTTTTGGATACAGGGGACCCTAAAACATTTCCGGTGAAATCTTGGTATCAAATTTTTCTCTAAACGCTATGTAATAGTACGTGTAGAGAAAAAAAATTGAATATTGCAGAAAATGTTCCATGTAAAGAGTAGTTGAGGTGGAGGGGATTTTTCTGAAAATCTTCATATCACATCCTTGGAAGATATACACTTTAATACAAGTTTGATATTTAACCGACTTTTTGACATGCACTTACACGCACAACAGATATATGCCTCTCTATCTCTCTGACCTTTTTCTAAAAATGTTTTTTTTTTAGATTCTGGGGCCCTCAAAACACATTATTTCTAGTGAAATCTTAGTATCAAATTTTTGGGTGAAATAAGATACCTTGTCTATCTACTATGTGCATTGTACATATGTGCTAGAGAAATTAAAGAAGCAAAATGCAAAGAGAAATAAATGAACCGATATAGAAATAATCAAATCTATGAATAAAAAATAAATAAACATAACAAGAATAAGATAGTCTGATAATGGAGCATTTTAGTACAGTAAAGTGTTATGTTAGGTTATGTAACAAACACCAGAATTTTACCTTTTGGTGGCTAAATCTATACTTCAAAATGCTCTTTACATTGTTTAACCACCACAAACAACTACATCCACAAATATTTCATACAAAAAAGTCAAGTTAACTGTTTTTTCAAGTTCTTATATGTAATATGCAATTATATGAGGGTGATCAAAATATAAACAATAATTCTTTTAAATATATTTATTGATTAAACATATTGTAGCATATGGGGCTTAGTGTAAATTTTAATATAACCATTAATAACTTGTAACAATTCTTCACTTATTTGATGAGTTGATTAATTACACTAAACAGCACTTGGGATTTTTGCCAGAACATGTTTTGAAGGACTAGTTTACTTCATTTTCAACTGGACATTCCTTATGGTGAAGCTGACAATGTTATCAGTGCTGTCTTCTCTGGTGGCGGTTCAATGAATTTGCTTAACACATCCTTCTGTGGCATGTCAAAATTGAAAACCCTATTTTTAGTTTTTACAATGAAGATGTGTTCCCATGTAGCTAGCTCTTGTTTTCCTGTTATGTGTTTTAGAAGTTTTGGTTCTGAATTTATACTGTGGTGTTTTGTCCGAAAGTGGGTGGCAACTGCTGATTTTTCCACTTGTTTTTTATTTATGTTTCTGAAGTGTTCTTTGGATCTTGTTTCTAGATTTCTTTTTGATATTTCCAACATAAATCTGATTACAATCCTTGCATTCCTTTTTGTACGTACCCGATTTTTTCTTTGCTGGGATGTCTGATATTTGAGCCTAATTCATTTTTTATGCTGTGACGGTTTACTGGTGCTAACTGAATGTTATATTTTGTGAAAATTTGTTGAAACTTGTCAAATGCCCATGGGTGGTATGTGAAGCTGTTCTTGAAGCTGTTTAATGTAATTAATCAACTCATCAAATAAATGAATATAACAACCTATTTATAAACTTCCATAAAAGAAAAGTAAATTCTTGACTTATCCATTTTAAATCCTGATTTATTGCACATTTATTATAAAGTTAGTTAATTTATTATAAACTAGTCTTGTGGATTTAAAATAGATAAGTGAAGAATCGTTACAAATTATTATCATGTTAATATTTTTGTTACTTCACTGTTGCTAGCTTATTTTACATAACAGTGTCAATGTATTTATTATTTTTGGGGATTAACAGAAAGTATTGCTTATGGAGAAAGTTTGTTAATGACAGTTTGGAAAAAGTTCTTTAATGACAGTTGATATTTAGTAGATAGTTCTGTTGAAACATCTCATGCCAGATTAGGCATCCAATCATTGGCCTGGTTTATATGATGATTGAGATTTAAGGGCGTTCAACTACTATGTTTTAAGTGCCCTTAACATAAAACAGTGGAGTTAAAAGCCCAGAGCTAAAAGCAGGCTAAAAAGAATCACAATTAAAACAGCTAAAACAAGAGATAAAAACCAATATATAAACGTAAACCAAGGTAAAATAACTGTCCAGCCCTGCAACCAGAGCTGGCAATAAAACTATTGCATTAAAAGAGCTAAAATGGGAGGAAACATAAAACAAAAGTGTTGATAAAAGACACGTGTGAACAATTAAAACTTAGAGATTAAAAATAACCTGTTTAAAAGTTAAAAATCTGCTTCGTTATCACAATATACCTACAGCTACCACAGACTAAAACCGCAAGCTAAAAGAAACTTATGCTAAAAATTTAAAAACCCGGTCCACTGCTCTTGGATCACCTAGGACCTTAGCAAGAGCGGCCAGCATGTCCATAGATAGGCTTCTTCCAGTGCCACACAGGGCATATGAGGCAGGCAGGGTCCTGGGGGAAAAACTCATCAGGTCGGTGCAGGGAAGTAGTCATTGAGAGTCTGAGCAAGCAAGTGCAAGTATGGTATGATGCAGGTGCTACATGAACAATGATCATCAGCATAGGATGTATTGATAAGGTTAATAAACTGTTACATGTTTGAATTTATAATATTGTAGCTTTTGTATATACCAGACCTCCCATTTTACTAGAACTATTCCTGACAACTAATGAAATTTCGATACATCTTGCACAGCAAGTGAGTCCCCCACAATTACGCCTTATATGTTATTGTTTAGGGTTGCCACATATATTGGGGGTGTGATAATATACATAAGTGATACCTTCTCTACTTCTCTGTATAGCCTCCTTCATGCACAACAAATTTTTGCCGAAGCTGTTAAAAAAGTTTTAATGGCGCATTGTCAACCAATTACACACATGGTCCTCACGACTACAATGGTTTCAAACTGATTCTTTCATGGGCACAAACAAAAGATAGTCTGGGGAAGGGGAGTCTAGTCTGCAAGGAGTGTGTTCAAGGATTGCCCTGTGCGTGTTCTTCGATGTGTCCCTTGTTAAATTTGCGGTGTGAGGCTTAGCATTGTCTTGGAGGATGACCTCTCTGATGGGGATACAATGTCTTCTGTTTCAGTAGGTAGCTTTTGCTGACCTTAACAATTGACATTAATAAGCTGCATTTGCTGTATGTTGATCATGAAGAAATCAATGAGTAATACTCCTCTGTAGTAAAAAAAAAAAACACCATCACGAGAACTTTTCTGGCTGAGAGGTAGGTTTTGGCCTTCACTAGGCAGGATTCATCCTTTCTTCGCAACTCCTTGCACATCCTTCTGGATTCCAGAGTGAAATGATGGATCTATATCTCATCACATGTGGCAATGCAATTTAAATAATTCTCCCATTCTTGCCAGAATCAATTTAGAAATCTCACACAAATCTCCAACTTGACCTGTTTTTGCTGCTTGGTTAATAACTTCGGAACTCATCGAGCTCTTGACTTTTTTTAATCCTAGATGACCAATGATAATGGTATAAGTACTCTCAATGCTGACCCCCACTTGTGATAAAACTTCAACAGTGCAGTGGCGATCACCTTAATAAGCTTTCGAATGACATGGATGTTGTCATCTATGAGACTAAATCTTGGGCATTGAGCATGACCTTCATTTTGTACAATGCCTTGGCTGTTCTTAAATTATCTGGCACAAGTAAGCAGAGTGTAGCATCCCCAAACTGTACCTTCAAACAAGTTAAAATCTCTGAGGGTTTAACCCCTTCATTGGTTAAAAACTTCATTGTCCAATAGACAAAGGAAACTCCTGTTTGCTCATGGTTGTACTGACACTGAAACCTATCAAAGCAGCTAACCAAGCTGGTTCCCCCTCCCTAACACACTGACCTTCAAACCCCCACTCCACCATCCTGCTTGGATCTGCCTGCACAGTGCTCTGGCTCAATTAATGTTTATATTTGAATTGCCCTCGTATTACAGTGCTCAAGAATGACAAATTTGTATTATATGCTATGTTACTAATATTTCCTGTGCTTATTGAATACTATTTCAAATCATTCAGTATCATGAGTAGCTACCTACCTGAGTGTATGTAAGTCCTCACATCAACTACTGGAATTTTATATATCTTTTCCAAATAATTTCTGATGTCATGTTTAGTCATTTCCATGGACACAATAAACTGAACAATATTTGGTGGCTGCTCAATCTTCGGCTTTACCAATTTCAACCAGAAATTTGGTAGGAACACCCTTCGCTGTGGGCTTCCTTTACAGAATATTGGATACCTTTAACAGAGGTGGAAAACACTGTAATAAGACTAATATATGAAAACATACAAATAGTATTTCTGGATTATTCTTCATGATTTAATGACTAAAGATGGGACATTGTCGCACCAATGCTACAGATTGAGTTTAATACAAAAAATTTATTTACAAATTAGAATAATTCACAAATAATATATAATTCCTTACACATTTCTATGTTTTAAAAAGCTGCATGAGAGAACTTACAAAAATAAAAAATGTGCAATTTTTCTCTTTTAGTTATTTTTTCTTTGGCACCTATCACTGGAAAGAAAATGAAACATATGCAACTGATTTTGCCTTCACAACAAAGTCTTGGTTGTAAGTTACCATTAGTGTGGTCTTGCACACAGATCTTGTAGCCTTGGTCTAGACAAAGTTCTTTTTCAGTGCATGGCATATCATCAGGTAGTTGATTGTGGGGCAGAAGACACTACTAAAGCCAGCTGCTTTAACTTAAAACTTTACAAACTTTTTCCACCCATTAGACACCCTATGGGAGAGAAAGCTGTCAGTTATTTTTACTTTAATTAACACAGTTAGTCTTAATTAATTGACCTAATAGTTTGTTAAAATATGAACCCCCAGGACTTGAAGTACCTATGACATTGTAAGTCGCCATTGGGGTATGTCATCTCAAAATATTTGAGATCAACTTGTGGTTTACTGGGAAATATGTGACAGTTGAGGAGTTTAATGCTGTGTCAGCATGTTGCCATGGTAGTTCAGTGATTAGAGCAGCTAGATACCAGGAGATCCGTGGTTCAAATGCCGACTATGGCATTTCACTGTGACTCTACATATTCATTTTTATAGCTACCATTACAGGTTTGAATTCCATACTTCCTATCTCCACTTCTCTAGCTCTTTGCATTCTAAGTAATGCATTTTATTATTCTTTTTCCCACAAATGTCATTGGTCTTGGTTCCTTCCCTCGTATCTCTCCTAGAAACAATGCTCATTCCTCCATGCTAAAATCTCCCTTTTCTGTCTGCTACATATACCTTCTCTTCTCCAATCTCTCTCAAAATTCTATATAAACTTGAAGATTTTTTGTTTTCAAGGCTTCCCCATATTTCTTGTTTTTTTATATCTTCTATCCCATTTCTCACCTTTTTCTAAAAATCTTTGCCATTTTTTCCTCTAAGTGCTAGATATCCCCCATTCCTATATTCCTATATGAAAATATAGGATTTTTTAAAAAATATTTATTGAAAACTTTATGCTGATTAGGAATGCTTAATAGTTTTAAGTAACAACAAAGTTTATTATTGATTTGTATGTCAGTATAAACATCCTTTTTAGAACAGTTTTAAGCTATTTGCTGGTCTATGCAAATCATGTGCATGCCTTGTATTGTGGTCATATACTCAAAGTATGATGTGAAGTTACTGCAATTATCTGCAAGATAGCCCTAGAGACAATATATGTATTCACCAGCAAGAGTAAGAAGTTTTTGGTTTATAAATAAGGGTCTACATGAATGACAGGGCCCAACGCCAATGATGATTATATTCGACCTTTTTTATAGTATAAATACTTTATTGCTGTGAGCTGAATTACCCCAGATGATTATTCCATATCACAAAAGGGAGTGAAAGAAGGCAAAATGTGCTGTTCTTAAGGCATTTGGATTAAGATTTTTAAAATTTCTTAATGCAATGCAAGCAGAGATAAGTTCTTGACAGATAGCTTTTATTTGTTTTTTTCAGCTGAGCTCTCCATCTATTTGAAGCCCAAGAAATTTTGCTTCAAATACTTTACTAATGTGCATTATTGTTATAACTGATTATTACTTCATTTATTTGCTTATGTTTTGTTTTGAATAAAACTCGTTTTATCACAATTTCACAAGGTCTTATAGATTCAAACCAAATGTTGGGTTAAACTGAGTGCTTTATTGACTGTTAATTGCTGATGTGATTTTCCTGAAATAAGTAAACTCATCTGCAAAAAGCATTGTTACTGACTCTCTGCTATATGGCCAGTCATTTATCGTGACTGCATAGATTTGGAAATTGCTGCAGAGCATCTGCAGGATGCAGTAATTTCAGCTTGTAACAATAACTGTCCAATGAAAACAAGGCAGGCCATCAGGAATGTGCCCTAGTGTAATAAAGACCTTCCTAATAAAAGGAAGAAGCTTCATAAAACCTTTAATTTTGCAAAAAGAACAAACCAATGCATTGCTTATAGCAAGCAGGCTATTGACATGATATAATGAAGCTTTGAGGAGGGACAAGAAAGACTCCTGGAGAAAGCATTGTGAGGAATGGCTCCAGAATGTGCTAGACTCCAGAAGGTTCTTAGGAAAGATTCACAAAACTTCATCAGCAATCTCCTATTGAGAAATGGAGAATATACAAAAACAGAGAACGAACCATGAAAAAACTCATATGTGTGCACTTCCCTGGATCAATTATAATTGATGAACCCAAAGGTGGATGGGACAATCTGGGACTGGATTATCTAGTAAGAAAACATTTAGGGCGGATTGGAAGATTACCAAGGAAGTCATCAACCATGAAAAATTAAAAGGGCAGTGTTCTCATTCCAGCCAAATCCCCAGGAAGAGATGGAATAATGGCCAACATGCTTCAGAGGGGATTTGAAGAACTATCAAACATTTTGATAAGAATCCTAAGAGCATGTTTGGCCTACCAATGGGCTGGAAGCATCTTAGGGTGGTATTTATACCAAAGCCAAGGAAACCTGTGACCCTGGCAAAGTTCCTAAGACCCATCAGCCTAATGTCTGTAATTCTCAAAACTCTTGAGAAATTAATAAATAGGCATATAAGAGAAGGTCTTCTGTAGCAGAATCAGCATGCCTACCGTACAGGCAGATCAACAGAAACTGCCCTACTCCACAGTATATAGACTGGAAAAGACTGTACAGGAAAATGAGGTAACATTAGGTGCCTTCAATGATATTGAAGTACCTTTGATAATACCTCCTTTGATATCATTACTATTACTGCAAGGAAACATGGCATTGACGAAATTTGTATCAGGTGCATTTAATGTATGCTGAAATGCAGAATAGTCCATACAAACCTCATGGATAGCAGCTTAGCTGCTAAGGTGGGTGCCCACAGGGTGGAGTTTTGTCACCCATACTGTGGAATCTAGGGCTGATGGGCTGATTAATAAAGTAAGCACCTAGGCACTGACATCATTAGCTATGCTGAAGATATCATCATCATTATGGTTCATGGAAAATAAACAGGAACTGTCAGGGAGCTCATGCAGTTGCTCTGAACACTGACAAAATGGACTGAGAATGAGGGTTTAGGCATTAGCACTCAGAAAACAGTCATAGTACATTTACCAAGAAGAAAAATATACAGGGTTTAGGACCTTTATATCTTCAAGAAAGAAATCAAAATGTCTGATGGAGTCAAATACCTGAGAATCTATTTAGATCCCAGGATGGACTGGAATCAACATTTTAAGAAAATAATACAGCATGCAAAAAGAATTTTTGCAGTAGTTAGGCATACAGATGGCAAAAGATGGAGATTAAGGCCTGCTATGATCCTTTGGATATATACCAGGTTAATCATACTATCTATAACCTATGGAGCGCTAATTTGGTGGCCTAGAGTCCTTCAAACAGGCTCCAAAATCCAAAGAATGGCTTGCATGGCTATTACAGGAGACATGAAGATGACCTCAACTGCAGCAATGGAGATACTCTTAAACCTGACTCATTACTCTTAATTGTGATGAAGGAAGCAAGAATGGCACCCTATAGACTACAACATGGAAAGCAGCTAAGAGTTTCTGAAACAGAATCAGGTATGCTGAAAATTGGGAAGATGCATTCCTAGAAATGCACTCAGACTACACAATTCCAATTAAACATTTTAACCAAAACTTTGAGGTCATTATTGATCCCGAATGTTGGAGGAATAAAACCCTGTAAAAGTCTGAGAAGATTAAGATGTGGTTTACAGACAGATCAAAGGATGGATCAGGAACTGGTTCTGGAGTACATGGCATTGGACCAAGGTGTAAAGGATCCTTTCCCTTGGGTAAATATGCTACAGTGTTTGAAATAGAAATCTAGGCTATTATTCAATGCATTCATGAAAATATAAGGAGAAGATATGTCAGTATACAGACAGATCTTTATACACTCAGACTGTAGACTGCACTTAAGGCTCTTAGTAGCCATAAGGTTACATCAGGACTGGTTCAAAATTGCCAAACTATGCTCAATGACCTGGCAGAACAGAATGAGGTTCAGCTCATCTGGGTACCGGGCCATAAAGGCATAGAGAGCAATGAAAAAGCTGACAAACTTGCAAGACAAGAAGCAGCTTCACAATTTATTGGACCAGAACTGGCTCTAGGAAAACACAGTGTTTAATTAGAGGCTATCAAGAACTGGTACAAAAGAGAACATCATAAGACCTAGCATAAAATCCCAGGAAACAAACATGGGAAACTATTTATCAAATGACCATGAAAGGAAAGAGATCTTGCTAAAATATAGCAGACTTCAGCTGAGAACAATTACTGCTTTCCTCACAGGGCATGCCCCTGTGAAAAAACATCTTAACACAATTGGAGTGCTTCAGGCAACTTAGACTACAGCTTATGCAGGAAGGAGACTGAAACAGTCCAGCACATTTTATGCTCCTGCGAAACTTTGCCTCGCAGGACATACAACGCTTTTTGGAAAATGTTTATAGAACCAGAAGAAGTATTATCCATACCTATTGCAAGGCTGCATTGCTTTTTAAGAGATGCAGGTATAATGGATTGGCTCTAAATGATACAGATAGCACAATAAGCCCCAGGCTGAAGTGCGCCTGGAGAAATGACAGGAATCTGTAACATAAATGAAGAACTGCCAAAAGGTAGTTTAAGAAAATTCAAGATAAAGATTTTGAAGTCATGAAAAGTAGGGATTTCAAGATGTTATTTTGGGGGGGGGGGGTGGAAATGTGTATTACAATAGGATTTTTAAAAATAATTGGTATTATGGTTTATTTATATAATCGGAAGTCAGTAAATTAAATTTAATGGTAGTCACAGCCATTTTCTTCTGCAGTGGCAAACAACAAATTGTACTTAATAACAATATTTCTACAAGTTTGTATTAAAAACTTGATTATAAGTATTACCGTTTTCTTAAAACAAACTCACAATATTAACTGCACTGGATAATTTTGCAAGGATGCCCAGTGTAGAAATCTTTGATGAGAGAAAAAGAGGGTAACAGCTGTTGTAACAATGTTGGTGTTGTCCATAAATGGAAATACAGTGAAAGTGTATGGAGTTACAACATTGGCTATGATGCACTTTGTTTAGGAAGAAATAATAAAGACTGTGGTAACTATGACAGTCTTTATGTTCTTAATGTTGGAAATTATAAAAATGGAAAATGGTTGCACAAGTATAAAAGACTCTTTCATTCACATGACTTGTTTTACAATTTGATAGAGCATAAAATGAAATTTATGAAAATGTTGGTAACTCAAAATCCAATTTTTGGGAGTTATGACACTGTTATTCTAGGGGTGTGAAATATTATCTAATAAATGTTTTCAACTAAATTTGTACTTTTCCAATCTACTAGGATGGTAAATTTAGCTCTGAACTAATCATCCATTCGCACTGATAAATTGAACATTTTAATTTTGTGTAGTTTTTTTTTAATCCATTTTGTATAATTAAAGATTCATTTTTCTATAATTTCTTAGGGTGTCCACACATCCCTTATGACCTTTGTCTTTATTCTCTCTGTTCACAAGACAAACAGAAGAGCTTTGAGCCAAGAAGTTTTAAGTAGTATATATCATTAAAATGGTCTTGTAAAAAACTAAAGTGGGCAATGTAGAAAAACCTTAGATTATGCCTATTTATTTACTAGATTGCACTATTAAGAAAATCAGCCTAATTATGTCAACATGTTTTTTTTTTATATTTTAAAGTAAATTTAAAGTTTTAAATAAAATGCCAATTGTACTTGACAGAAAAATAAAAATGTCATTTTGAAAGTCTATGTAGAATTTTATAAATAAATAAAATGTAAATTGTGATTCTTGACAATGTTGGAATTGTTTTTGGAAGCAAATAAATTATCTTCTCAGTAAGCTTGGAAAGTGCATTTTTGTATTTGGTTTTACTGAAAAGTTAAGAAATTAAATATTTCTTTTCATAGTTCAATGACAGTATGCATAAATTATTTATTTTTATAATAATCTGAAGAACTGAATTTTAACCTCCTTAAATTAATAACACTTTCATATTTTGCACAGAAGTACTTTACTGCCAATAGAAAATACATCAGATCCAAAAGCTTTAATGTAATTTTGCAATTTACTGAGTGAAGGAAAACACTTGATTTCAGCATATTACTAACTACTCAGCACAATAATGTTGCAATGAAAACTGAAAGAAACAAAAATTTAAAACAATTAGAAACCTCATTTTAGCTCTGATACCCATTATTGGTTTTGAAGGAGGTATGATTCGACAGGAAGCCAAGTAAACACAAGCAATTATTATAATACTTACTTACACCCCTTTTTATGGAAACACTCATTGTTAATTCAAATAATAAAGAAAAAATTAGTAATAAAAAATGCTACAAGAGACATTTATATTGTGAAAGGCAGAAAACTGCACCATTAAACTGGAGCATTTCACAAATCGTACAGATTCACATTCAAATTGAGAATATGTTTAACACATTTAAAAACACATTCTATCAAAATTACAATATCTGGTTAAGAACATGCTGTTAGCGGCTTGCAACAAACAAAACATTGTTCATTGTTCTGTTAGACTCAAAGCACTCAATATACTTATTGACTTTCTTTGGAAAGAGAATGCCCTAATGATATGCATAAAACTCCCACAAATATATTAAGAGAATTATATAAAAAATTTAAGCTGTGATAATTTTGCTGCATGACCTTCACCTAAATTTAAAGGCAAAATAAGCTTTTATTTCTTGCTACTGATATTATTAAAGGTAAGATTCCTGTTAAGTAGCGTTTTTTAGGGCAAAGACACATAATCTGTGTTAAAACTTCAGTGAACTGTACTTAAAAGACAGTGTCAATGTTAATACTGAGCATTTAAAAGAGAAGATAAAACAGGTAGCCTTTTAAATATTAGAGCTATTAATCAACAAAAAGATTTAATATGTCAATTTAGAGCAAAAATATTCATTCAAAACCAATGTCTAACTTAGCATAATTTAAAATAGGAACATTTTGCAGGAGCAGCACAAATTTAAACATTTGAAATACAATGTAGCCAACTCACAATTACATACGTGGCTTACACAACCTTAAAATGGCAGCTTTTTAATCTTCAAATGATGTTTTGATTAATTTCATTTATCTTCCATATAATCTTTATGAATTCCAGGATACTCAAACTCTATCTACTATGTATGTGGTAAGAGAATGTAAAAAAACTCTGATGTGTTCCATTCACATGACTTTCTCTACATCTCTGCAACAAATTATTGTTAAAAAGGTTATGCTTTCCCTTTATTTCATGCTAATCGAGAAAAATTAGCAGAAATAGTCTTTATTACTTGCTTATTTGTAAGTAGAAGCGGAATAAGGGAGTACCATAGGTTAAAGTGATAGTCAAAAGCTGGTTGCTATGTGACTTAAGTTCCTTTGTTTGTATGTATGGACAGGAGTTGACAAATTCCTGCATGAGAAAAGCATAAGTTTTTTCAAAGCTGAAACAAAACACAAAGAATATCTTAAAAGCGATCAATTCCACAAAAAAATGTATATAACATAAATTGTGTGTTTTATTGTGCTCTACATTTTTTGTGTGGTAAGTTTTTGTCTATCTCTTACGGTTTAGCAGTTATGCAAAATTCGGTAAACTCATCCAGAATAAAGTAGTCTTCAGAGGCTATTCCCAGAAAATTCAAAATATACATTTTATTTGTCAAGTGAATATCTTTAGTATACAAAATTTTAATCAAAATTGTTAGAGCCATTTTTGAGAAAATCAAAAATATCGAAATTTTTTCCATGTAAAGGGTAGTTTGGGTTGGGGGATTTTTCTCAAAATCTTCGTGTCACATCCCTGGAAGATACTAAACTTATAAACACCAAGTTTGGTATTTTATCGATTTTTCGTTTTTGAGTTATCGTGTTCACAGACACACAGACCTTTTTCTGAAAATACTTCTTTTGGATACAGGGGACCCTAAAACGTATATTTTCGGGGAAATCTCGGTATCAAATTTTTGGGCGGAGTGCAATACCTTCTCTATACATTATGTACATAGTACGTGTAGAGAAAGTAATATATGTTCTCACTGTAAAAATTCACTTTTATCCCTAACTAAATGATAAACCATCTCTGCAGTGAATTTTACTGTACTTTCAGCAATAGTACTCTACCTCAACAATTTAGTTTTAGTACTTTTATAAAAACCATAACATCATTTATAATTACTCAGTTAATACAACTAGTCACAATCACTCAAATTAAAAAAAATACAAACCAATAAATCATTTCAGCTGCACTTGCAAATATTTTAACACAAGAAAGACTGTGGAGAAGAAGAGAGAAATGAGTTCTTTCCCTGGATGTCTTTGATCACGATTGGATTCTTTGCAAACTATTTGCAATTAGTTATTGCAGTACAAGCTCTAAATTTATTCCAAATAAAAATAAATTAATGAAATGTTATCTATACACTAATGCACAAAAACACCATTCTTTGGGTGAAAACATTGTAAAACTGTCTCATTGCTCAGCTGCAATAAATCATGGACCAGTAAGCCTGGATAAAACCACTATCATGCTTTCCACGATATCAGCATTATAAACACATGTGCTTTAATTCACATATATAAAACCAATTGGTAATTAAAATAATAAGTGAAGTGCTTACTTTGACTACAGAAGGCTTATATTCATTTTTCAAGGTTGGTATATACTTACAATTCAATTTTGGCCATATTACTACATTGATTTCTTTTGGAAGTGCTGGTTTACAAGTATTGCATTTTTACACTTCTTGCCAATTTCTCAGACTTAGAAAAATTTTCTGCCTGATAGAGTGAACATTCAGCTTCTGTTATAATCTCACTGGCTAATTGTTCTGTCCTGTGATATGAAGTGATGTCATGGCTAATAATATTAAAGAATTTGATCATGTGTTACGCTCATAGGTTATTTTGCCTTAGCTAAAACAAATGTGTGGTAGATGACATCAGGATTATCGTTGTATCATTCCCATTATGATCAGATCCTTTTTTGTTGACGCCTTATTTATGTATGATCTTTAATAATTTATATTCCCCCTAGTATTGCATGAATAGCTTATTCCCTATTTAACTTAGAGCCCTAAGCCACAAAGTATAGATTTTGAAAGCCCTTAGCCACAAATTGTGCCCAGGGATGCTTTTTGTAAGTAGTGAAGTGAAGCAGGCCTGCAAAGCGACAGTTTCCCGATTGATCCTAAAATGTAGTGTCGATGTTACACATGGGGAGCCCATTTTGACACAAAAACACATGCACAGTAACTGGGTAGATAGCACTGGCTCTGCTGCTCTCCACTCATTTAGAGCTGCCAACATATGACTAATAAATACTGCCAGATTATGTGCTGCCAACATGCCAAGACCTAAGCTGCAAGGCATAGCCCATATTCAGTGCCCCAAATTCCAAATTGTAGCCGAGAGAAGTTTTTTAGAACAAGAAAAGTATAGCAGTCATGGCAGAAGAGCTGCGGAGTGACAACTTGGCATAGCCAAGGAATCTATGAATAACAAACCCAATGAAATATGGTGTAGCTAAAGGATCTGTGAACTTAAAACCAACAAATGAGGTTTGAAGGAAAGCGGTAAAAATCTGATATGACACACTATCATTAATACACATAACCACCATTTTTGTTGTTGTACAGAACAGTACAAAAACATCAGCCAATCTAGCATAATTAAATCCCTAATTTATGTCCGCAACAAATCAAAGAATTGCAAACGCTTCTGCAAGAAGTTGAACTAGTTGGGCCACATACTTTCACCATCTGGGATGGCCATGGGCCCGAAAAAGGCTCAGGCAGAAAATGAATAATTAAATCTTATTGAATTAATCATATTGGCAAATGTGCACCAAAGGCAACACAGCATGTTTTCTTTGCCAGGATGTCGGTTTTTCCATAAAAGTAAACCTTTTACATAAAGTGGGTAAGTTAAAAACTCTGAAAATCTAATCCTGGAATACTGCTACATTTACAAAGGTAGGAAATGCCTTATTATGGATCCCTAGTAAAGTTTCAAACGGACTTCCCATGAGGGACTTCGGCGAAACGTGTACGTAGTTTCTGAAAATTATTTCGAAATATTTTTGAGAACGAAATGCAATTTCGAGATGTGTGGAGGAAAAAACTTGAAACATTTGTTCCATAGTCAAAGTACATGTTTACCGATAATTAACTTTAAGCATTGGTGGTTTGTCCTGTTTTATTTATGCATTCCTCTTATAATAAAGTTATGCATGACATATTCCGTTTGTCATTTAGGTCTTAGATACCTATAATTGCGCGCGGAATGTGTATCTTAGCTATCGTTATAATTCATAACCACAGATACCAACATATTTAAGTGCTGAAGATATTAAGCCGCAAAGCGCAGCTCAGTGTTGAGGATCCTAAGCCGGAAAGCATAGCCAAGGGGTCTGCTCGTATAAACTATAAACACCGATGATTCCTGGCGGTTGTCACCACCATTTTCACTGTTTTCACCAGTTTCTACGGAATTATAGGTACTGAAGAAACGCCGTCATTTCCAAAGAAAGAAACAAAATTTACAAGGAAAAGAATAATGAAATGAGCAACACATACCACAAAATATTGCGTGTATATGTGCATACTTGTATAAAGAAACCTACCAGCGTGTGGACATATTTTGGATAGATTCTAAATTCCGACCATTTCACTAATTGACTCTCAATTTATTAATAAAAAAAAATGTAACCTCAATTACGAACACAGACCGTTGTGTTTCCTCTTTTACTCTTTCATTTCGGCACAGATATTGAGAGATCAGATAGTGTAGAATAGATGCTGTCGTCTGCTAGCAAATTGAGAGCATTTTTATTTTTCTTCTTCTTCCGCCGAGTATCTTTAACGACGCTACTGCCAACTTAATGTTGGGTAACTGCATCCAGAATGAATGTAGGCGAAATTATGTCAGAATCGCAATGGAGAGATATTGGCACCGCGGCAAAACGATTGATCAATAGGAATTCACAATTGATGCGACGAAACCCTTCGAACTGCAAAGAAAGTTGAACTGGATTTAATTTTTACCGCGCGGCATTGCCGTCATTCACATATTCCTGTGGTTTGATATTCTGTATGATATCCTTGTCAAAGTTGTCGACATTAAGGCGTCAACATCAAGGGGATTAAATTCGTTTTCAGAAGAAAACATATATTTCTAAGTTGTTTTAACTGTGTAATAATGGTAATACAACTAAAATTATACTTTAATTCCGAAATAACCTTGTCACACAATTAAAACCACGTCTCTGCTGTTGACTGATTCATAAATAAGTCTCTAGCCTCAAAGTTACACAAAGACGCTCTGCTGAAAGTATTGGCTTTCGAATTGACGGTTTCTCTATATGAGGACCAATGATGTGCAAAGATTATCAAAATGTGTTGGTTTCACTCGCATATCATTGTAATATGATTCGAGATCCGTCATCATACTCGGGATTTGGGTATGAAAATCCTCAAATTGGCTACGCTACTTAAATGAAGGCCGAACTCAACAACGTCGGAGCTTTTGCTGTCTTCTTTGTCGATTGTTCCTGTCGTTTCTTCTTTTATGAAGCTACAACCCAAGAACTTGTGCGATTCATGGTCAGTAATTTAGGTACACCGCTCCCTTTGTTATCGTTTTTCTTAGTCTATAAAATGTTGTCATCCCTCGTTATATGCGATCTCACTTTACGCGTTTTCGCTTAAAGCGAGTTAAAAATGCTGTTTTTAATACTATATAAATGACATAAATAGATGCATCTGTTTAAAACTCATTTTTTATGTTTACCTTGAAATAGCCCATATCACTATCACATTCTCTTTACGCGATAATTCATGAGAGCCATGCGTAATGCGAGGGACACCTTGTATACGTAAATTATTGTTAATTTTAGTAGTAGTACTAACCAGTTTACTGGAATATTAGCTCAAACCGTCGAGATTTCTTCGGAAATAGTTCATAACAACTTACGTAACATTTTCATGAATATCCTTCCGAAGCGTACAAAGTATGGGACATTTTTGAAGAGAGGACAATCTTTTTTGGCCCATTGTAGACCTACTCGATTTAAAGTGCAAAATGGCCGTTCAATAGCAACTGTAGTTGCTGGTACTTTTAGAATTAGACAAGCTAATTTGTAAACTTCAGGCATAGCCCGCACCAGATCTCTTTCGTTCATAATTTTCACTATTTCACCATCTGACTTTTCTTCAAAATCTTTATCTTCAGAAGAGTACACACCATTAAGTTCATTTTTCCGACGTATCAAATTAAAATTGGAGCATTAGGTGTCGAACAATTTTGAGCAACAGTGATCAGGAAAAGACGTTCTATAATTCTTGAATGTTGAGGAATCAAGGAGAGCAAAGAAATGAAAACTTTCATTGTCGGAAAACCACTTTTGTATTTGCTAGAGCACATTATCTAAAATTTCATAGAATATTCTTCTGAACATAACTTCAGTAATTTCAGTTGGTTCATTGTTCTTCCTTTTCTTTTGTGCTTGTTCATTTATCATTTCAGTAGAAATGCTTCGCCAAATATTTTGGACTCCTTCTCTTAGCTCTTCTAAAGTATTTTTAGATATGTACTATAAATTGAAAGGATAAGAGTTCACTTGTATTTGTCAAATAGAGTATTTAAAGTGTGAAAGTGATGGTGGTGATACTTGTTCAAAATTATATGATAATTATGGGAAGTTTTGATCCTCATATTGAATGGCAATATGTAATGCCCATCTTTTTGTGTAGCTTAACGTCCTATAACCTGGTTGGTCATATCGGACGATGAATAAAATTGGTGAAATGGTGCTCAAATGATCTTGTGGTCCATGGAGCTTAAATTTACTCGACATTCGTCTTTTCAGGATAAGGGAAACCCCCGAAAAACCCTTATCCGGGCAACTCACCCTAAGTGAGATTCGAACTCACGATCTTTTGAATGTGAAGCAGACACGCTCCACCACACTACCCAGGTGGGCTATCTTGTAATATGTTGAAAAGAATGTTGGTAAGAGCAAATTTGCCGACAACGTTTTGAGGAGAAATAGAGTATCTAATCGTCAAAAAAAAAAAAAAAACCAAGAAAACCTTGTGCATTAACCAATGTATCAGGTGTCCAATCAACACTGTTTTCTGGTTCTGTTATGAATAACATCATGTTATCTCATTGCTCATGTACAGTGTTGATAAGGCGTGAATTGAAGTTCCAGCGTGTTGGAGCTGCTTTTGGTAGCTTTTTATGCATAAAAGCACGCAAATTTTCCGTTCTTTTAGTGGAATGAGAAAAGAAATTAGAACGCCCTGATAGAATTTGAAAAAAAAAAAAATGCACTTATCAATACACATCGCTGCCTGCTGCAGAATCAAATTCAGGATATGACAGTTACAGCGAACAAATAATGCCCCTGTGGAAATGCCGCTTTTACTTTAGATTGCAGACCACCTAACTGACCAGACATTACCGCCGCACTATCATATATGTCTGAGCGACAAGATTCTTACAAATATTAAATTCTTTAGCTGTTGTAAGTATATTGTTGTAAAGTGGGTCAGCAGATCTGCAGCCCATCGACTTCCCCTGGTTTGTCCACATAGCGTAAAATGGTAGAGAGTTGGAACTTGTTCACTATGTCTGAGCATACGTCTAGAAGAATAGCCAAAAAAAATTTGCGGATACAAGTTCTTTTGTTATACAGTTAACCAAAACTCTTCTAACAGCTTCGATTAAATCATTCTGAACGGATGACAAAGTACCCCGGAAAACTAGCATTTTTTACATGATCATCTAAAAGTTGATCATACGTACTGAGTAAATCCAATGTGTGTACGTAATTACCTCTATTAAATGAGCTTCCTAACTTGTCGTGTCCTTTAAAAGCTAATTTCTACTTCCCTAAGTGACAAACGGCATCAACGATCTTCATTGTGACTGTGAATCTACTATAAATTCACAACATCCTACTTATGTGGATGATTCGGAAGATGTTCTAGTTCCGCTGGCTCCTGCAAGATTCCTTCAAAAATTGTCAAACTCTGACGTTGGAGATTTAGCCACAGTTGATGCAAACCGTCTGAATAAAATGATAAAATATCTGCAAAAGCTACGTGAATTTGCGAGAGAAATTTTGTACAGAGTATCTAGCCATGTTGATACAGCTGCCTAGCAAGAGACAAAATATTTTACAAATGGGAGAAGTTGTTCTTGTAGAGATGGACGGGGTGAATAAAATCTACTGGCCACTAGATTTGGTCTTAGCGATTTACCCAGATAGAGACAGTCATGCAAGAATAGCCAAAATTAAAGCAGCCTGTGGGGAGGAAATTAGATCATTCTAACGCATATACTCACTTGTGGTATCTAAGACAAGTACCCAAGAATTTGTTCCGTTTGCTTTAGAAGCGTCAACAGACAACAGAGCTACAGCAGCTGAAGCAGTGTGTCGATAGAAAAGGCTCCTATTATCACTCGATCTAGACGTCAGGCGAAAAATACCTACCAAATTAATTTTGTAATTGTTAATAATAAAGTTGTGTTTAATTGCAATATTGTAAGCAGTTAATATTGCAAGGTGAGAGTGTATGTTGGGGTTTTCAAGTGTTCTGACTTTATGCCAATGTTGCCATTATCAAATAACTGACTAACGTTTTTGTGTTTGAAAATGTATCAATGGGCAATCAATGTAACTGCTTTTGTAAAATAAAACTATCAATTCAAGCGTAAAGTTAATTTCAACTTTTTCATATTGCAATAGTACACATAGTTATGCTTTAAGCTATCATTTTTTTCAAACACCTTATGTTATATACATAGATACATTTTAGTACTAAAGTGAAACTGTATTTTCCGGTCAATTCCTGTTGATCGGCAAATAATTGGATGCTCCCAGTTTTTGTACTACTTTGTTTTCTGGCATGTCCTACTGCCTCTTAGCAGTAACAGCAATGTAAAATATATGAAAATTCCGCTCTCCCATGTAATGAAACTTAGTCTGCGATAATCAAGTACAAATAAAATAATTATAATCTAAATTAATATAAAGTAAAAGTTCTCAGATTTTCTAATGTTAGCAGTCTCTCTCTCTCTCTCTCTCTCTCTCTCTCTCTCTCTCTCTCTCTCTCTCTCGCTCTCGCTCTCTCAATACAATTATTTAGCGTAGACAACTTGATAATAACTTGTTTGAACTAAATACGAAGGAAAATAAAACAATATCGTTAGTATTATCAGAATGTTTTGACATCCATAACTTCAGTGCATACTTCACATAGAATAATAATAAAGAATATTCAGAGGTTTGAACGGCGGCGCATACACATATACTCCGGGATTACAATAATTTTCCGGGATTGAAAGAGGCAATAGCCAGTATATTTTATTACCATAAGGCAATGAAAATTCAAACATTGTCTACATGAAGGTGCTGTGATAAAATAACAAGTTACTTTTTAAATTAAACACAGCATTTAATACTGATCCTGCAGGAAATTTCTTCCGCTTTCAATTAAAACGAACACCTGCAAACTTGACAGAAGAACTTGGATCCTGAACGATTGAACATTTACGAAAGTATAGATTGGAACAATTGCAGTGATACTTTACATTGTGGTCACGAGATAATGAATTATATTTTTTGCTCTTTCAGATTTTAATCTTTGGGCTGAATAGTTTTCTAAATTAATGGCCATCTGGGTGTGTTTTTTAGCTATCAAAAATAAGTTACAGTAATTAGATAGCATCAGACAAATATTTGAAAACGCAGTTGCAACCTGAAGATATTGGAGTTCATCGAGATGTTTTTAAATAGGTTTTCTATCAGAATGTTCTACTCCAATGCTGCTCTGAGCAAGACATTGGGGAAGCTCTACAAGCAGCCCGAAAGACAACTCTAGCAGAGGCCTCCAGAAGATATGGAATTCCACTGGGAACATTACATAGGTATTTGAAGACTGGGTCTACAAAGAAAGCTCTTTGACGACTTGCCCCAGGGTTTTCCTCTAATATGGAATTAGAAATTGTAAGACATGCCCAAGACTTGCCCATTAGACAGAAAATTTTATGGATTAACTAAGCAATCATTCCAAGTTTTAACTTACTAGTTGGTTTGCAAGAACAACATTCCACATCCATTCCAGTGTGAAAAAACTGGCAGAGCTTGAATTGAAAGCTTTATGAAATGACATTCAGATACCAGAGGTGATCAGTTTAGCAAGAGGTTCTGGATTTAAATAGAAATATGGTTAGAAAGTTTCTTGAAACTTTAGAGTGAGTTTATGGTCTGCATGTGTTTTCTAAATGCCCTCTCGGTGTGTATTATCCTTGCAAATAGATGAGAGCGCTTAAGTTGCACAGTACAAGGAGTTGGGGAAAGTGGCGGAGACTTGAAGCGGTAGCCCTGCAGTACGCACAGAAGAACTAAGATGACACAGCAAACACATCCATATTATTTATTAGTAAGCATCGTTTTGCGTGCATAAGATATCAGACTTATGCATTTATTTATACTGTGAAAATCTATATAATATACTCTACAATTGTTTGCTCTAGTACATATGTACACAAAGAAGGTTTTCCGCCCAAAAATTCGAAATCAAGATTTCTTCGGAAATAGAGGTTTTGAAATCCTTGAACCAAAAAATCCAAGAAAAAAGCATTCTTGGAAAACTGTCGGTGGGTGGTGTGTGGGGGGAGGGCCACCCCAAAAATGAAAAGTCCGTTAAACAGTAACGTTGATATTTAAGTTCAGTATCTTCTAAGGATACGACATGAAGATTTTCAAAAGAAAATCCATGCCCCGTAACTACTCCTTACATGTAACATTTTTTTTTAAATTTTGATTTTTCTCAAAATGGCACTAATGATGTTTATTAAAACGACCATATGTTAAAGACAGTTTCATGACGAAATGTATATGTTGAATTTTCTCGGAATAGCCTCTGAAGACCTCTTCATTCTGGTTGATATTTGTACTACTGATAAACCATAAGAGATCGACAAAACTTACTATACAGAAAATATAGATCTCGTTACAACACACAGTTTATATCATATACCTACATTTTGTTGTAGAGTTACCCGTTTCCACGATATTAGTCTCAATTTTAAGCTGCTTAAACTTTTCTCAAACGGGAAGTCATCATTCGTTTCATCTCTTTTGTTTTACTGCTAACTGAGCTAAGATAACTGAAATTTGATTGTTTAACATGGCGATAATTTTTAAAAGAGCTGATTTCCGCTTTAGCCTAGTGTATTCTCGTATTTCCTTCCTACTTATAAGGAAACAAGTAATAAGACAATTTCATCTCGATTAGCATGGAATAGATAAATGAATAATCTTTTGTAAGAAGATACTTTCTTTACGAAGTGTTGAGAAACACCCACATTCGCATAACTAAATACGTTAATTTTACGAACCGAACTAAACGACACAACGGTTGCTGCCGCTACGTTTCTATGCAGACTTCAATTTAATAGGGGTCTCCTCTGCAGCCTCTCTCGTCATATACTGATACACATTAGTAATCACTTCTCGTGTTTCTTTTCCCTGTAATTTACTAGTGGCATTGTTTAATCTATTTTATCCCTGGTATGTATCACGAGGAGCGATGTTCACGTTATCATGGCGCTTGATAGACTGATGCTCTCTACGTGCTTGCAAATTGTCGGTCTACACCAGCATCATTCATGCTACTGCGCATCATGTTGGCAGCGCTCACGTCTATTTGCAAACACGATTCAAGGATGAAACCGGTGTCAAGACATCATCAAGCAAGCCACCAAAAGTGGTTTCTACCAAGGGAAAACACCAAGTTGGTGTAATAAGCACTTCTGGAAAGGGAGAACTAACAACTGCCATAGTGTGTTGCAATCCGGCAGGGAATCTTCTACCGCCATCCTTTGTATTTGGCAAGAGTAAGAAAGTAGCTCCAAGAATGCTCGATAATGGTCCTGCAATACTGCCCTATGTACTGATTCAGGATGGAGCAACACCGACATTTTTCAAGAATGGTTCAAATATTTCGTGGAGTGTGTACGACTCTCTGCTGAACGCCCTTGTCTTTTTATCTTCAATAATCAATCTGCGCATACAAATTTACCGTCCATTGACTTAGCATGTGAGAAAAGTTTGATAATGCTATCAGTGCCACTCCATAAAACCCACAAGTTACAACCATTGGATGTTGCATTTTCAAGCTCTTTAAGCATACATTTGAGAGATGCGAGGATATTTTCCAAAATCAAAATCCAGGCTGTAGAATTAACCAGTATGATGTCGCTGGACTTGTTAAAACAGCATTTGAGATGAGTGCAACTGTAAGCTCTGCTCTCAGGATTTAAGGTCTCTGGTATATGGCCTTTCAATAGACACATCTTCTCGGAAGACGATTTTGCTCCAGCTTTGGTATACTTTTCAGAAGAACAATCAGTGCCATCCACTTTCACTGTTGTTTCTACAGTGCCTACTACCTACTTCTAACATTGGTCAATCTGCTGAAATTTCTGAATCAATGCCAATTTCTCTCATTGCTAATACTTCTACAGACCAACATCATGTTGATTCCTTCAACTCAGAAACTGGAGTTGATAACAATATCCCGACAACTTCAATTGGGCATACACCCGTCGCTTCTAATATAGCAAATTAAAAACAAAAAACAAAAACAACAAAAAAAAACAAAAAAAACAAAACAAAAAAAAAACACAGGTCTGCAGCAAGATTCACAGTTTCACCAAGCGACATTGTGTCATTCCCAAACATCAAGAATCAAGCTGAAGTCAAAAGGTAAACAGCCTGAAATATTGACCAGCTCGCCATTTAAAATGGCTTCATGATAAACTCCAGAAAAAAGTAAAAAGGAGATTATCGTCTGAGTTTGAACTGACTGCACCTGGCTCTTGGAAGAAGACGAATAAATCAGCAGTGGGCACTCAAAAAACATAATTAAGCGGCCTCAATCTCCTGTAGACAATCCTCTGCCTGAAGAGACAGTTATTTGTGATTAACTGTATTTTCACAGTGAAAGTGGAGAGATGTGGATACAATGCAATTTCTGTTAACAATGGGCTCGAGCAATGTACGGACTACACATCCACTCAGACAGTATATATATGTGTTTTTTGTAGATCAAGTGTTTAATAATGCATGTTACTTTTCTGCCCTCTTTGTCAATGTCCATGGATAATCAGTTTCTTATGCTGTTTCTTTATAAAATACTGTATTTATTGGTTTGTTTATGGCATTCCTAAAATGTGTTTGCGTTAAACATTGAATTTCTTTTAAATTCAATGATATTTTGGTATAACATGTTATCAAATTGGGTGACTACATAATTTGGGTGTCTAAAATCAATCTGTAGCAGCTTTCCGTATTGCGCGCATACGTTATCCATTTTGCTTTAAAAAATGTGGGTAAGATGGAATTAATACACTTTTAGCAAATTAAACTGTTAGTGGCAAAGTATTCGAAGGATGAATCAGATGGCGATGCTGAATCTAGGCATTGCTATCGAATGCCATGTTTTACTTTCTCTATTTCGTACATAGTACATAAGTAGAGAAAGTATTACACTTCGCCCTAAAATTCGATCCTCAGATTTCACTGGAAATGCACGTTTTATGGTTCCCCGCATACAAACATACATGAGTATGTGCGTATAGGTGTATGTATGCGTGAGCTCGCGAGCGTGAGGTGACTCAATTGGTTAGGCGCTGACCTTCTGATTCTAAAGTTCTGGGTTCAAACCCGACCTAGACCAATGGTTTTTAAGTATGCTTAAAACTAACAGTTCCCTGTCAGCAGCTTTACTGGCATGTTAAAGAAGTCCAGCGAGACGAAATTCCCGCACATCCGTGGCGGTCATATCCTGGCAATTGACAGGGTCATTAACAAACAAATAAAGGTAGGTAGGTAGGTGGATGGGTATATAGGTAGGTAGGTGAACGGGATAATCCAAAAATGAAAAGTTGGTTAAATACCAAATTGGATAAGTATGTTCAGTATCTTCCGAGGATGTGACATGAACATTTTCAAGAAAATTCTCCCACTCCAAATTACCTTTTAAATGAAAAAAAAGTTCAAATTTTTTGAACCAACCTAACGATTTTGATTATTGTATATTAAAGATATTTACATGACAAATAGTTAAAAAATGTATATATTGAATTCTCTGGGAATAGTCTCTGAAGTCCTATTCATTTATATATTTTATTTATTTACATAGAATGCCCCAAATAACCACATTGCTCTAGGTAGGTGAGGCAGTAAGAGAAATACAAAGAATAAAATAAATATACATAAAAAGCAATACTCAGACTCCTGCATAACTGATAAACTGTAAGAGATGACAAAATGTTAATATGCAAAAATGTAGGTCTTGTTATAATATACAATGTACATATGTTATATACACTTATTTGTAGAGTTAAAGATTTCTAAGATATTCCTTATTATCGGTTTCAATTTTCAAATAGTTACACTTTTCTTAAATGGGAGGTCATTCGTTTTTCATTTGTTTTATTCCTGGCCATGCAAAGAGAACCAAATTTCTCAGTCAACTACATAGTGATAGCTTTTAAAAGATTTTACTATCATTACCATAGTCTATTACCTTATTTCCCTTATATTGATAAGAAACTAATAAGAGCATTTCTGTTAATGATTACCCAATTTGCAATAAGTAGCTAGAAGAAGAATATTTTGTAAAAGTAGTTTGTTTTCAGCACAGGTAGAGAAAGTGATGTGAATGGAACACATAAGATTTTTTACTTTTTCTACTACATTTGTGCAGTAGGGGAAGGTATTACATTTCACACACAATTTTGATGTTGAGATTTCTCCAGAAATGCATGGTTTGATGTCCCCTGACCATCACCCCCTCAAAAAAGTTTAGAAAAAGGTCTGTGTGAACAACATAATTCAAAATCAACAAATTTAACTTTATAATTAACTTCTGCTAACATAATGCTGAGGTCAGTTTAGTAAATTACAATTTCTAAATTAGTAAAATCAAATAAAAGCCTCAGATTTTTGTATTGCAATGTTCTTTGACCACTCCTGCCATCAGGCTTCATGTCACTTTGAATCCCGAAGGGGACTTATAAATGTTCAGTACACAGTATGTTCCCGAATGGCATGGCCAAGTCACATCTCATCAAGTCAGATAAGCCATCAGCTGTCCACTCCTACCATTTAGAAGCTCTTTAATTTTCTTATCTTTTGTTGTAAATAATTGTTCTAGTATAATGTACATTAAATAACTTCTTTATTTTTTTAAATTTGTACTTGCAACACCAGAAGCCTTCTGTCTCCTGGCTTCCTACCCCCTATCTAGTCGTGATGTTGCTTTTGCTGCAACATGCCTGAAGGAATGCTGCAGCTAAGGAGAAATTTTAGAATGTTGCTAGTCTTGACCAGAACTCAGTGGCAGTGGGTGTTAAGCTAAAGAACCCACCACCACAGTATTTATAATTATACAATTTTTGAAGCATTACCATAACACCAATATCAGAATTACAATGGAGAAAATTCTTGCAATTTGAATGTATATGTAAATGAAGAAAATAGTGTAAAATATTTTAAAATAATAAACAAAGACAGAAATTTTATAAGATTTTCTTTAAATTTAAAAATACATTTGACAGTAATCAAAATATCTTTGAAAATATATCCTAAAGATTATTTAGCAAATATAGTGGCTGTTTACATCACATCCATGAGATAAAAAATTCTTTTATTCTGATAAGACCAATGACGTTCTCTATCTTATCTAGATAAAGGAGTCACTTACATCACAATTAATGTGAAAGAGCCTATTAAGCAGATCTCAGCAATGAAAGCAAATTCACAGTGACAAGTAGAATATAGGATGCAGGATTAATAAAAAATGCATTTACATGATCACATAAGTGATATATTTTTAGTTATGGGCACATGATAAGATTACAATGCTTTACCTCTTTCTCCATTCTGGAAAGAAAAAAAAAAACACCTTTACTGTGGTATAATCTATACTATGAGTAAAATCCAGCCCTCTATTTATTGATTATGGTTTCATATGTATTCCATGTATACTATTCATATAAAAAGATAATTCTTCTATTTACTTTACATTAATCATGATTCTATGTAGAAACATTGTTATAGTACAACAGACCTTTTCTCCTGCAAAGGACATGAACAACATAACTGTTTGAAATATAATAAATTTGTGTAATTAAAAATTAAGAATTCCTATACAAACTTAGCTTATGGGTGGGGGGAGGCAGAGTAGAATCTTTCTTTTCAGAAATAATTATTTGTTATTTCTAGAATAATACTCTAGAATTATTTATTATTTCTAAAATAAGACTCTAAAGTATACTTCCAGTATATTTTAATCTCAGTATACAATATCAAATATTTTCTCCATGAAAAAAGTTATCTGAGTTGTGAATTTTAACTAGTCTATCATTTTTGATATAATGAACTTTTGCCTATATTTTAGGTTTTCTAATTACATAAAAAAATTTCATGAGCTGTACTTGAACAGAAAGTTCAGAGGCATCTTTTATTTCTTATTTATCAAAATAATATTTTAATCAAAAGGAATAATGATTATTCTTTCCCTTAAAACTACTGGACAAAACCCATAATAAAAAAATTTAAACACACACATATAAATGGCAGCTCTCCGTTTCAGCAATTTGTGCAAGAATTCACATATGTTAAAAAAAAATTAAATGTTAAAAAATAAACAAACAAATAAATTAATTTAAAAAGAGCACAATTTGCGATATAAAGAGAAAGTCAGCAAAGGCTGGTAAATAATTTAATTTCACAAAAACAGCAAAAGGTAAACCACAAAGCTAGGCAACCCACACTACCACTATAAGGAAAGGTGAAGGAAAAAAAAAAAAAAAAAAAAAAAAAAAAAACAAGCAAATAAGTGAAAAAAATAAGTTAATGCAATACTCAATCAATACTAAAACATGCTTTACATACATGCACACTAAACATAAACCAAATATATAGTTGGTACTCAATATCATGCTAACTATACACCAAGCAAAATTCATACCTAAAACCAAAGTAAACTAATCCAAAACACCAGAAGCTAATCAAAAGGATCTGATGTGTACTATTCACATGACTTTCTCTATCTGTTCTGCAAACACACTTTTCTTATGAAACATTATTCTTTTATCTACATCACGCTAATCAAAATAAACATTAGCAGAATTGGTCTATTTATTTGCTTCTTTAAATAGAAGGGAAATAAGGGAATACACTAGGCTAAAGCAAGTCAATTCTTTTAAAACCTGGTCGCTACGTAAAGCAATTGAAATGTTGTTTTCTTTGCTTGCCAGGAGAATACAAAAGAGAGACAAAAAAGAAAATTACTTCCCATTTGAAAAAAGTTTAAGAGGCTTAAAACTGAAACCAATAACATGGAATATCTGAAAAACGGTTAACATACAAAAAAGTATATGACATAAATTGTGAGTTTTAGCGAGATCTGCATTTTTTGTGTGGTAATTTTCTGTCTATCTCTTACAATTTACTAGTTATAGTTTTTCAAAAGTCACCCAGAATGAAGAGATTCTTCAGAGTCTATTCCCAGAAAATTAAAGATATAAATTTTCTTTGTCATAAAATATATTAACCATTTGTATTTAAATCTAAATTAAAATCATTGAGAAAATAAACATTTTTGAAAAATGTTCCATGTAAAGAGTAGCTAGGGTGGGGGAATTTTCATGAAAGAATTTTCTTAAAACTTTTTGTGTCTCATCCTTGGAAGATACTGAACTTAAATAACAAGTTAGGTATTTAACCAACTTTTAATTTTTTAGCTGTGCCATCCCATCCCCCACCCCTTATACACACACACACACACACACACATACACATACATGCACACGCGTGCACACAAACTCACACACATATACATTTACTCATGGATATGTTTCTAAACATGCTTTTTTTTGGATTCAAAGGTCTCAAAACATATGTTTGCAGTGAACTTGATATCGAGTTTTTGAGTGGAATATAATATCTTCTCTATCTACTATGTACATTGTACATACATGCTAGAAAAAATAATGATGTTGGAAAAAAAAAATAAACCCCGCAAACACAGCATAACTATAAAATTCAGCTCTAAAGGAAGGTAGCTAGGAAAAGGATTTAAGATACAAGATGTAAACTTACGGCTGTTGACCTGTGTCAAAATGATTGACCAGTGCAAAAATGACTCTGTACCTGTTCTTTAAAGTTTACTGGAAATGCAGCTTATTCTGGTTTCAATTCTATCTCTGTTACTACTTCTTTCTTCAAATGCCCCGTGTTGCGGGACCAGACCCGTTTTCACTATGACCATGCCATGAGACGCCCAGCTTTCTATGTACCTGCAACAGACCTCTGGCAACATGCTCCCACACTTTCATTCATTTCCACCAAGTAGTTCATATGTTATATCAATTTATTCATTTCATCTTTAGGTTTTGCATACCAGTGTATTAACTGAATAGTGGCAGATTATTTAAATATCTAAATATCACATGAAATTTTCTCTGTTTGAAATGTAAATTATAATTTGAAGTACCTTTCTGAAATTTAAATATCTCAGATATTACTGTAAGCAGAAATTTACCATAACACAAGTTTGCAAAATATTAAGTCTTAATAATTCTTAAAGATCACTTTTCTGTTGTAAATAACAAGATTTTATAAAAGTAAAAACTTACATTATTTATTCAGGGAAATGCTATATCTGGTGCTCCTAATAATTAAAAGTACTAATCAATTACCAAATCCTCCAATTATAATAGGTATAAGTATAAAGAAAATTATCATGAAAACTTAAGCGTTATAAATTTTACACTAATTGATAAGATGAGATTTATTCATCTACACAGAGGCTTTTAATGTATATTTTACTTACCACCTACCAATGTATTAGAGGTCATATTAACTATACTCCACCCAAAAATTCAATCATAAGAATTCACTAAAAATACATATTTTTAGCCCCCAAAGTGCAAAAACATAATTTATGGAAAAATTACCATGAGAGAGAGAGAGAGAGAGATAGAGATAGATAGATAGAGAGAGAGAGAGAGAGAGAGAGAGAGAGAGAGAGAGAGAGAGAGAGAGAGAGAGAGAGAGAGAGAGAGAGAGAGAGAGAGAGAGAGAGAGAGAGAGAGAGAGAGAGAGAGAGAGAGAGAGAGAGAGAGAGAGAGAGAGAGAGAGAGACTGTGTGTTCTAAGGTTAAGACATTTAGAATTTCAAGAAATTTCTCCCACCTAAAAATACAGTTTATTGGTATATTTGGAGATTGTTTCATTATTTCTTCAAAATGCTTATGACATTTGAATGATAAATAAAATATTATCTTGATTTTTTTGTGAATAAGCCTGTAAGATACTCTTCATCCTGAATGAATTTAATATACTTTTGTAGTACTGGTAAACCATAAGAGATTGATTAAAGAGATATATCAAAATTATATATGGCACAATTTAGGTGTTTTTTTTTTCTTGGCATTCACAATAAAATATTCATTGATATCGGTTTGAAGTTTTAGATAGTTTTATGTTTTTAAAGTATTAAGTTACCAATCTTTTAAATACATGAAATTTCAAAGCCAGGCAAAAATAATACTTTTTAAATATTTAACCAATGTTTCAGTATCCTGGATGCTCTTGTACCTTGTACACTTTTCTGAAAGCATTTTTCTTGTTTAACAGAAGCAGAAAGAAAAATAAGCTTTTATAAGAACAATCTACAGAATGGTTATAAAAAAAATCTGATGTGTTACACTCACATGACTTTCTCTAGCCCCTTCTACAAACTTCTTACATAAGATTATTCTTCTTTCTGCACCTTGTTAATCGAGGTATTCAGCACAATGTTCTTATTACTTAGTTTCTTATGAGTAGGAAGAAAATATGGGAATACACTAGGCTAAATCGTAAGTCAAATGTTTTAAAAGCTGTCGTTATGCGATTGTCATTACAAATCGCCTCTTTTCTTGGCAAGGAGTAGAACAAAAGAAAAACGGACACTCCCGTCTGAGAAAAGTATAAGTATTTCACAACTGAAACTAATAACAATGAATATCTCGAAAACGGTTAGCTCCACGAAAAAAAGGTAGATGATGTAAATTGTGTATTTTAACAAGGCCTACATTTTTTGTTCAGTAAGTTTTTGTGTATCTCTTACGGTTTATTAGTTATGCCAAATTAAGCAAAATTCATCCGGAATAAACATGTCTTTAGAAGCTATTCCCAGAAAATTCAAGATATACATTTTATTTGTCAGGTAAATGTCTTAAGATACAATATTTTAATCAAAATCGTTAGAGTCATTTTTAAGAAAATCAAAATTTTCGAAAAAAGTTCCATGTAAAGAGTAGTTTGGGGTGGGGGGATTTTTCTCAAAATCTTCGTGTCGCATCCCTGGAAGATACTGAACTTAAATACCAAGTTTGGTATTTTAGCTACTTTTCGTTTTTGAGTTATTGTGTTCACAGATACACGGACAAACACACACACACACACATGGACCTTCTTCTGGATGCTTTTTTTTGGATTCAGGGGGTCCTAAAACATGTATTTCCGGTGAAATCTCGACATCGAATTTTTGGGTGGAATGCAATATTTCTCTATCTCTATGTACATTGTACATATGGGGCTAGAGAAAGTAAAATTCTGATGTGTTACACTCATATGCCTTTCTCTAGCTCTTCTACAAACTTCATACATAAGATTATTCTTCTTTCTGCACCTTGCTAATCGAGGTACTCATTAGCACAATGTTCTTATTATTTAGTTCCGTAGAAGTAGGAAGAAAATAAGGGAATACACTAGGCTAAACCAATAGTCAAATGTTTTGAAAGCTGTCATTAGGCAATTGTCATTACAAATCGCTTCTTTTCTTGGCCAGGAGCAGAACAAAAGAAAAACGGACACTCCCGTCTGAGAAAAGTACAAGTACTTCACAACTGAAACTAATAACAATGAGTACCTCGAAAACGGTAAGCTCCACGAGAAAAATGTATATGACATAAGTTGTGTATTTTAAAAAAACCTACATTTTTTGTATAGTGAGTTTTTGTCTATCTCTTACGGTTTACTAGTTATGGCAAATTAAGCAAAATTCATCCAGAATAAACAGGTCTTCAGAAGCTATTCGCAGAAAATTCAAGATATACATTTTATTTGTAAATATCTTTAATATACAATATTTTAATCAAAATCGTTAGAGCCATTTTTAAGAAAATAAATTTTTTTTAAAAAAGTTCCATGTAAAGGGTAGTTTGTGGTGGGGGGATTTTTCTCAAAATCTTCGTGTTGCATCCCTGGAAGATACTAAACTTAAATACTAGGTTTGGTGTTTTAACTACTATTTGTTTTTGAGTTATCGTGTTCACAGACACACAGACACACACACAGACCTTTTCCTGAAAATGCTTTTTATGGATACAGGGGGTCCTAAAACATGTATTTCCGGTGAAATCTCGACATCAAATTTTTGGGTGGAATGCAATACTTCTCTATGTACATTGTACATACGGGGCTAGTGAAAGTAATAATGTGGGTAGAGAAAGTTATATATTGACTCCTGAATTGTTCAACTCTTATTGCTATAGTTATATGAGACTTTAGTTAACTATATTATTTGCATTCTAATATATAGCTACACATATGGAATATTAACTTTTGATGTCTAGCTTAAAGATGGGAAAAGATATTAACTTTTTTCATCCTAAAAGTCCACTGATAACTAAATCTATAAAAGTCAGAATTTTAGAATTTGAACCCCATTTGCTTGGTTTTGGGTTTTAAAAAACAAAGTTCTGTTTACAACAGTAACATGAGTAGCTTTTTTAAATCTATTATTTTTTTAAATTTTTTTATTCTTTTTTGGCTTTATTAGCCATCAGACTAACAGAAAGTTTAATACATTTGCGGACCCCAATATATCGATCATATAGGAGATTAATTCCATCGAAAAACTAAAACACATTAACATCAAAGTCCTACTATTGCTTATTCAAAATAAATTTTGTACAACAAAAAATTCATAGCGATAAACTTATTTCAGAAATTGAATGAAAACATTTCCTTTCTCGATATCTCTTTTGATAATAATATAATACATAGAAATTTCCTGATAAAGAGCTCAGTTAGATTTGCTATGTCATTGGATGTTACATATATCACTAGACATGAATAATTAAAAGAAGCTTTCTATACAATTTCATTACATTTTTAATTAATATGTTTTCTTAGTGACTGAAAAAAGACTCTTGATGTATTCCAATTATCAAAATCTGATGTTCCGTTCAGATGAATTTCTTTACCCATTCTCCACCAAACTATTATTAAAAATAGATTCCTCTTCTATCTACTTCACATTAATTAAAATAAACATTTGCATTTCCTTGTAGATACATGGGAATAGGGGAATACTGTAGGCTTAAGCAATTGCTAAATCTTTAATGGGCTGGTTGCTATGTGATTGATTTCAAATTCCATTCTCTTTGCTTTGCCAGCAGAAAGGAAAAACAAATGACCACTTTCCATTAGAGAGAAGTATAAGTTCTGGAAAACTGAAGCCAATATCTCAGAATATCTCAGAAATGATATACTCCACAAAAAACATACTTGACCTAAATTGTGTGTTTCGATGATATCTACATTTTTGTGTAGTAAGTCTTTGCCTATTTCTTATGGTTTTTCATTAATGTAAAAGTAATTCAAAATGAAGAGAACTTTTAGGGGAAATCAACATTTTCAAAAAATATTCTATGTAAAGGGTAGTTGGGTGAAGGTGGATTTTATTGCTAATCTTAGTTGCAGAAAAGCAGAACTTAAATATCAAGTTTGATAAAAAACCAACTTTTCATTTTTACTTTCTCTATTTCGTACATAGTACCTACTTAGATAGAGAAGATACAAATATTTGTTTATAAGATTTCACTGGAAATACACATTTTGGGATCTCCTGTATAGAAAAAGGTCCAGGTGGGTGGGTGTGGGTGTGTGTGGGGGTGGGGGTGGGTGTGTGGGGTGGGGGGTGGGGGGGGTGGGGGGTGAGGGTATGGGTGTGTGTGTGTGTGCTGTGTGTCAACACAATAACTCAAAAATGAAAAGTCAATTAAATAACAAACTTAATATTTAAATTCAGCATCTTTCAAGAATGTGATACAAATATTTCAAGAAAATCCCCCACCCTAAACTTCTCTTTACACGGAAAAATTTAGGAAACTTTGATTTTCTCAAAAATGGTTTTAACAATTTTGAATAAAATACCATATATTAAAGATATACCAATGAGATATAAACTATATATCTTGAATATTTTGGAAATAGCCTCTGAAGACCTGTTCATTCTGAATGACTTGCTTAATAGGTAAACTTGAAGAGATAGATAAAAAGAGTACCACACAGAAAATGTAGATGTCGTAAAACACACAATTTATGCCATATACATATTCTTTGTAGAGTTAACGATTTCCGAGATATTCCTTGTTATTGGTTTCAATTTTAAAATACTTACACCTTTCTCAAGCAGGAAGTTGAAATCTGTTTTACATTTCTTTTACTCTTGGCCATGTGAAGAGAACCAAATTTCAAAGTAAATTGCATAGCAACAGCTTTTAAAAGATTTGACTATTGTTCTGGCATAGTGTATTCCATTACCTCCCTTTTACTCATAACAACCTAAGCAATAAGAGCATTTCTGCTAATGTTTATCTCAATTGGCATGAAGTAGATAGAAGAATAATCTTTTGTAAGAATATTTTCTTTTCAGAACAGGTAGAGAAATGGAATACATTAGTTCTCTCTCTGGCTCTTCTCTCTCTCTCTCTCTCTCTCTCTCTCTCTCTCTCTCTCTCTCTCTCTTTCCCTCACACACTCACACATACTCACATATGTGCATGCATACAATGCACGGACATAATGCAAACATGCTCACATGCACATACACTTGCACATGGACCTTTTTCTGAAAATGATCCTTTTGGATTCCAAAATGAAATGAAATGGAGTAAAGCTGTCAATGAAACAAAGTATTGCTGTAACTTATATTTTATTGTGGATGTTTTATTTTACCTTTATTAGTACACAACATGATAAAGAAGTTATGAATTACCATTAAAGGGATGGTCAATAGCAGTTACCATAAATAAATTCAGAAGTAATTGAAAGTAAGCTCAACTTGGTTAACTTGGGAGGACTAAAGCAGAAACAGGAAAAGAGGAGATGGGTTAGTCTTACAACACAGGGAACGGTGGTGGTGGTGGCGGCGGTGGTGGTGGAGGTGATGGTAGAAGCAGCAACCACAACCTCAAGTAATGTATTATAAGCAACAAGTGGATACTCTTGAGGATTATGACATTAGCAACAGTGAGTGTGACAATTTACAGGAGTTTCAGTTTAAGATTATCCATGAGCTGGATACATATTTTATGTAATCTTAGCATTATAAATTACAGGAAATAAATCATGAAATATAATAACTCAGCATCCATAGCTAACATAAGTAAGAGTGTCTTCATGTTTTATGACATTAGCTTCTCTCACTTTTATTATTAGGTGTGTTGAAGTGATAAACAACACATGCACTTGCATGTATTCCCTTCCTAGGAGAAAAGTGATTAGGTTTTATGGGTTGTGACATCACCTGTTTATACTACAGTTTAGTAAGTAATTATAAATTAATCTCAACTATCCTATATTTATTATTGTTTAGTAATAATTAATTAATTATTTATTTATTAATATTACCACTGAATGCTATATTTTATTTTAAATTATTGTGATTAAGTTTTAGAAATGTAAATCATGCCTAATGGCTAGCACTACTTAAAACACATGCAGGGAATTTTTTTTACTTATTATGCCCAATGTAACAGCAATTTATTAAATATGTAATTTTTGATGAGTCATTCTTCTGGATTGGTTACATAAGATGGTGCATATCACTACAATAGAGCCCTGTGAGTCAGGACAGGTGAAGATAAATGGCCTCTTATCAAAGGCATGCCGTTAGATTATCCATACTGATAATACAGCATTTAATATAATCAGATTCTCCCAGCATTATCAAGCAGTATTCAGCAGACCTTTACCTTTGCTTGTGCCTTAGCTCAATCAGTTTTTAACAAATGTAAGTAGTTAACATAATGTGATTATAGTGTACATTTTATTAATTACCTAAGGTGAAACATCAAAATCTATTGAAGTTAAGGTAGAGAAAACTCATTTGTTTGTCTGACATTTAAATAGTGAATTTAAATGACTAATTGAATTATTTGGACAAGAAGACTCAAATTCTACTATGAAAGAGGAAATAGTCATTTCACTTAAAAACAGCAAAGCTAAAGACAGAGGTGGTGTTGAAATTAAAGGAGAGCTGCCAATGAACAAGTAACTCATAAATGCATAATTTTGACCTATGATAACGCTGTCTAATTGAAATTAAACTTAGACTTCTTAAAAATATTTAATTCACTAATAAAATTTGATATCTAGTTAGTGACACAAATGAACTTACTCCTAAAATTGCTAAAACCTACATAATTTCAGGATTATGAAAGTAACTTTTCTTGCTTCTTATTTACAGTTAAAATTTAAAAACACAAAGATGATTGAAGGGAGATTATTTTATTTGAGCAGTGAGAATAGAAAAATGTATTCCTGAATAGATACTATGTGAAAAAATAAAAGTTTATACCTCATAAGGCTACAGAACACTTATGTATTGCAATATGTTTATGGCATAAACAAATTTAAATTTGGTTTATAATCTTTAAACTAACCGTTTATACCATTAAAATAACACAGAAAGTATTTTATTCATTTCATTCACAAGACTTTTTATACACACTATCGTTTATTTTTATATCTTTCTATAAACTCTGTTTACAAAAACTCTGTATTTCACTGTAGGCACAAGGGAAATATGAGGCCTAAGCAATAGCAAAATCGTTAAACAGAACTTGCTATATGTTAAGTTAAAGTGAGAAAAATTACCAAATGAAAAAAGTATAATTCTTAATTTAAATTCAGAAGGAAACATTAAAGACTTTCCGCACATTGGAAAGGTGAGGCAAAAGTGGTTACACAAGGTGGACAATACTAATGGGCTTAACAATGAGAAGAAAAATGGATAACGAAGACATCAGTTTAACACTCTATACACAAGACCTGGGGTTAACAACTCCAATTGTAAAAGTATATATTGTGGAGAGATATTTCAGCAAGAGAAGCTGAAAAGATTTTTAAATTGCAAAAGAAAGCAATTGGAATAATGGGTAATATAAATAGTAGACACACATGCAAATTAATGTTTAAACAATTTGGTAGAGTGAAACATCTATGAAACTATAAAACATGTTTTACAAGAAAATAGACCATACAATGATGGTATACACACATAATTTAAGAAGCAATCATGATTATTTTAGATTGATAATTAGTGGCACCTTAAGCAGATGTTGTACAAAAAAATATGGGAAAAGAATGGACTGAATTTTTCATCATCCTGATGATGGGAGAGATGTATAGTCCTGAAACAGCGATGGCACCATATCACCTCACTTGGCATTAAGCTCGAGAACAACTGGAGTATGGGAAAAGAACTTTATAATAAGCTACCTGAAAACATAAAACTGTTAAAAAATACCGATTTAATTATGAAAGCAGTGAAGAGGTACTTAATGATAAATGAATTTTATAATCTGGAGGAATTTAAGTGTGGGAGCATTAAATTAAGAAATGTTTACACGGATGAAAGATAAATTTAAAAAATTGTAAACAAGGATTTGTATCAGAGCATGTGTGGAAAAAGAATGAATATTGTAAACATATTTTTGTAGTAATAAAAATAATTATTAAGAAATGTAGGTATATAAAGGTTTTTTATATATATATATATAGGGTGTCCCAGAATTTGACTGTACCAATTGGCAGGGTTGTAGAGGGACCCAGAATAAACAGTTTGAGAGAGGAACCTATGGGCTATGGATTCTAAATACTTTGCTACAACATAAAATGTATTAAAGGTAAGCATGCCACTGATCAAACCGCAGTAAATTTCGAAGAGGATAGAAATAGTGGCATTTTTTAGTGCTATGGCTATTGTGTGGGCATTGGGTTCAGTTATCGATTGAATTGAGGGTTTGAGCCTCCCTTGGTGCATTTATTGTTAAGTCGTTTCCAGTTTTGCACTTTATGAGCCATTCATATTTTGCTGCATTACTGAATATGATTTATTCATACTGGCAAATAAAGTAAATGCAATGTACAATTTTCATGAAGGTGTAATGGAGAATGTTTCAATAACAATTGCATTTAACACCTGAAGGGGTACACTTCTTTGTACCCCTTGAAGGAGTTTCTAAAATAAAGTGGTACATTACAGTTATAGCACAGTTTGCAATTAACTAAACAATATTATCACTGTGTCAAATGAACTTCAAATTATATAAAAATAAACAACTACCTCTGTAGTAAAGCAAATACCTACATAAAATGAGTTAAGAACTATGTACAGTCAGGAAAGTGAGTTCTACCTTTTCATGACATGAAAGACAAGTAGAAAGAGACTTCAAGAAATAATACAAAATCTGAAGCACAAAATACAACAGATCACCAGATGAACTTTTTAATGTAATAACCTGCCCTACAAATAAATGAATAAATGAATCTTGCACTCTGTCAAAAATTCCAGGATTGTTGTGATCGCCATCACATGAACTAAAAAGTTTGTGTCAATAATTGTTCATCTGATTCAATGTAATTCTGGTAAGCAGGCTCTTAAGCATGTGCAATGGTCCATATGGCAGCTAAAAGCACATGGCCTTTAGTCTGTGTGCTATCCATTTCGCACCTCTTTGAAGCAATTTGTTTTCTTACACATAATGATATATGCTTTTACAATATGAAGACAATGTATAACAATTCCTGGTTATCACAACAGTCATTAGACAAGAAGGCATTAGACAAGATTTTCAGAAGCCTATGTTGCAGAACCATAGTAGCTCAACTGGTTAAAGTGGCCTAATACCTATGTGTGGATAAAATCAGAGTTTGAAATCTGGCAATAGTCTAGATTGTTTATTTCATTACTAAAATCATAGTTCAGTTATTACATTTCAAAGCACACATTACATAAATGTTTTCAAGAAACCTAATTGTTTTATATATTAATCTGCACAGGTTCCTTGACAGTTATTTATTTAGTATTGAATGCTATGTAGTTATCTTCGCAGTCTTTTGAAAGTAATTTATATTAGAGAGTTTATTGTTTTGGCTTCAGAAATGCAAACTAAACATATTAGTGCTGCTCTAATGGTGTACTATTTGAGAAAAGAGAAAAACAAGAAAATTAAGACTAAAAAATGGAAACTTCATAGAGCAGTATGATCTTTATGTTGTGGGATTTGATGAACAGAGTTATATCGATTCTCATACCAATATGTTTTGGCGGATAGCTCTAGCTAACCACATTTGATCTGAAATCAACTGAGCTATTTTCAGAGGCATGCATACCCTCAAAGAACTGGTAATTTTGTCAAAGTTAGAAGTCCAATAGTTTTAATTGTTGTATTGATTGTGCACAAAGACTGCATTCCTTTGACTACTGGCATACAAATGAGGTGTTCTGGATGAAAATAGGACTCACATGTCCTAATTCTTTTAATTTTCGGCTATTGATAAGAGATCTAGAAAATGTGCCATAATTTTGACATTTGACAATAGGTCCCCTATCTCAAACTGTTTATCTAGGACCCCTATACAATCCTGCTAATTTGCGCAGTCAAATTCTAGACACTGTATATATATTTTAACTGTTATACTGTTTTATAGCACAAGGGATAAATATATATTCACTTAAATTCATATGCAGCCTTTGAAACTCCATACTTTTGGAAAGGTAAAGTCACCTGAAAAATTCATTGCTATAGCGAGGATTTGAATTATGGATCTCCTAGTCTCCATCCAGTTGCTCTAACTAGTGGCTATCATGGCAATGATATTAAATTTTCCAAATTACTCACATTTTCCATTAATCCATAAGGAGCTGTCAAAATTATTTTGAGATTATATACCCCAATGACAAGCCCTGAGCTTCATACTTTAACCAACTTTTAGGTCAACCAGTGTTAATTGTTTTTTCCATACAACCTGTATGTAGGACAGAGGCTGAAGAAATAGAGTCTGACTGAAAAATTCAATGCCATAGCAAATTCTGCTTGAGTTTTACATGCTTGCAGAATACTTTGGATTCATATAGATCTTAAAACATAAATGTTTGACAAAAGTGATGTATATTATATGGTAAGCAGATAATTAGGAAATCCTGTATTTTAAATAGCACTTTATAATCAGCTGTTTTAGGTTTAAACTTCTATGACTACTTACAGTGCAGTTCTAGCAAGGGAATTTTCTAACTTATTTACAATTTAAAGTACAAGATTTGTAGAGCTTCATTTAATGTTTAACAAATTCTTCACTGACTTCATTTCATCCCTATTTCAGCATATAGATTTTAGAAAGAAAAGGGAGAAAAGGAAGAAAATAAATAAATAAAAAAAATGAAATTAATATTAAAATTCAATAAATTTGTAGTGCTGGCACATGTCAGTGATAAACAAAATAAGAACATCTGGGAAACTTCCAGAAAGTAAGGTTTGGCATTGAAGGCAATACTTTCATTCCTAATGATTAAACTTTAAAGAATGCAAGCAATTTGATAATGAAAAGTTACCAGTTACTGTAGCTGTAGATGATGACTGAGTTAGTTGGTGAGGTTGTCCATTATTGTGCTATAGGTCAAGGTTTAGTACACATCAGTGTCAATTTGTATTTAACCTCACAGTGAAGCAGCAACAAGCCCTTTATTGAGAGTGAAATGTTGGCATCATAATGGTTAGTTGTCTTGTGTCATCCTTGTAGAGCAAGATTCATTTTTACTCACATATTGGGTTGTGTGTTATCTTTGTTCAAAATAGGACTAAAAGATAGAAAGGTAGATAAGAATTCCATTAAGATACAGATATTTAGTGTATTAATACTCACAGGCCCTGTAAGGTAACAATAGGTGTAACATATAGGTAAAAAAGTTCTTGTACTAAAAATTGTCATTAATGGTACAGTGTCACTAGCATGCCCATTCATAATTAGAACCAAGCTGATTGTGAGCTTTCTGTTTAAGGTACTTTCTACTTAGTTTAAGTAACATAGGATGTTATCAAAATGAGGGAAAATGATTATTAATCATGTAATTCTTTTCTCAAAACTGAACTGTCATTAGAATAATAAGCTATGTCTTATCATTCATACATCTTAAAATGTAACAAATTAGATAGCTAATGTCAAATGTTGACTCACTTTTTTATGCAAACTTAGTTCTCTTTTTGCTAATCTGTAATATCTCTTTGTATTATTCAAATTCCATATATACCTCATGTTTAACTATTAAAACTCAATTTTACTCTCTCTAGTGTATATAATAAGATGAAGTATTGTAATCCACTCAAAAACTTGATGTCTAGGTTTCATCTTAAATATATGTTTAGAGGCCCCTGAGGTCAAAAATGCATTTTAAAAATATGTTCTGTGTGTGTGTGTGTGTGTGTGTGTGTGCACATGTGTTTTTCAAGAAAATTCTCCCCCACAAACTACCCTTTATATGGAATATTTTTTTCAACATTTTTAATTTCTAAAAGATAGCTCTAGTGATTAAAATATATCCTATGTTTAAGACATTTTTATAACAAGTGAAATGTATATCTTGAATTTTCTGTGCATAGCTTCTGAAGTCCTCTTCATTCTGAATGACTTTTGCATAACTGGTTAATCGTAGGATATAGACAAAATCTTTACTCTAAAAAATATAGATCTCGTTAAAGCACACAATGTCAAAAACGTTTTTTGTGGAGTTATCTATTTTTGAGATATTCCTTGTTATTCACTTATGTTTTAAAATACTTAAAACTTTTCTAAATGGGAAATCATTCTTTTCTCTCTCTCTCTCTCTCTCTCTCTCTCTCTTTCTCTCAGGCATGCAATGAGAACAGAATTCCAAATGAATCACATAGCAACCTATTCTTAAAAGATTTAACTATGACTTAAAGCCTACTTTATTCCCCTAATACCGTTGTACCTACAAGGAAAATCACAACAAGAATTTCTGCAAATGTTTATTTTGATTAACATGAACTTGATAGAAGAATAAGCTTCGTAAGAATAGTTTGAACAAGAGTAGAAAAAGTCATGTGAGTGCAACACGTCATATTTTTGGAGACAATGTTCACTGTTTTATGATATGTCTGAAATAAGAATTTTAAATAGAGGGAAAATGCTCTTACCTTCGTTTTCATATTATATCCAAGTGAAACATTTTGTCAATTGGCTGTGCTATGATTAATGGGAGTTTTTACTTTTTAACCTGAGGTACTTATTGCTCTTCAACACAGAAGTACATTTTTTACATTGAATGTATTTATCATTTTCTCAGTAAAGGGATAGAATATTTAGACTCACAGTCCTGGACCTGAATTCACTATTTAATTGTGTTGAGTTCCCTCAATTAGGCAGCTCTTTGCTTAACTTTCTATTTTATTTTGAAGATAGATTTCAGGTAACTATTAGGTATACTAGGGCAGCACTGGCACCTTAACACATTTCAATTTTTGTATTTAATTCTAGTTACGTTTTCATACTAGAGCACAAAATACTTTGGAATATAACCAATGCAATGCATTTAGGATGTGATGATGATGATGATGATGATGATAAACAGCAACAATATCAGTCTAATCATTAGGTAATTACATAAGATAAAAATAGACTTTGCCCTACATCCTAGAGCTTAAAAATTAAATATTAGTTGACTATGTACAAGCTATTTTACACATTTCATTTTGTAGACTATAGCATGGGTGTTATATCAACCATATGTAATTCTGTCTTGAAATCAATTAAAACTATAATTCTTTTTATTTCAATAGGCAGATTGTTTATATAATTGAATTATAATGATTTTATGATATTTAGCCACTTTAGGGAGTCTCTGGAAAAGACATTTCTATTTTGTTATTGTTTCTTGTTTGATATAGGTATACATCATTTCTTTTTGTATGCATATGTACATTTTCTTTAATATATAATTGATATAGATTGATAATTGTAGACAGTTCAGTAATCTTGAACAGAGGTTTAAAATGCTATATTTTAGGGAAGTTGTTAACAGCGTTGTAGACAGCTCAGTAATCTTGAACAGAGGTTTAAAATGTTGTATTTTAGGGAAGCTGTTAACATTCTCACAGCATTTTTTGGATAATAAGTAGGTACTTCAGCCTAGGACTACTGCCCTATAGTATTAAACTACACTTTGCAAAAAATAAAAATAAGCTGCCCCTTACATATTCTTTTGGCACTAATTTGTTGAGATTATCTAACATAAATACTGCACAAGATAATTTACTATTATCAAAATCAATGAGTGTGATCCAAAAAAGATTACTGTCAATGTTTATCCCAAGATGCTGTCGACTATGGCAAACATGCCCTTACATTATTTTAGAGTAAACAGAATATTTTTCTTCTTGCTTTCATTGAGGTAAAAGCCATTTAGATCAAATCATTCCTTAGCTGTTGCATGTTTAAGTTAGCTGACTTGGCAATTAATTCTAAATATTTTGTTAAGGAAAGTTATGATATCTGCTGATATATTATTAACAAATTAAATGTGTTTCACATGTTTGTTGTTATTGCTACTATGTGCCGTTATTATCCCGTATACAGGGGTTATTTTGACATCATTTCTGAGCAATGTGGTTGAAGATTGAGAAATGCATTAGTTAGACTTGAATTTTTTTTTTAACACATCAACTAAATTACAATAACATCAATAAATCAGATGGTATTTGTTTAAAATGTAAACACACTCAAAATAGAAAAACCTAACCCATACAGCAGAAGTCACATGTATAATTCATAGCAGTATCAGTTCCACTACATTTAGCATAGTAGTGGGTGTGTCCCCTGGCCTCCCTACCTGCTGGAATCCAAACCTCATTTGAGTATTCATTGATCTTCCTTACTGAGCTCTAACTAATTGCCAGATCCATATTTCCTACCCCCCCCCCCTCACAATTCACCCTAATAGTCTCCTAGTCTTCATAGTTTTGCAATACCACTTTTCGCCTGCTTCTTCTTCTTCTTCTTCTTCTTCTTTTTCTTCTTCTTCTTCTTCTTATGGCAGTGAAGAAGAAGGAAATGAAATGCAAGGATGAATGTGATGATGGGAAATCTCATGGATAAGAGTAACCAACACAGCATTTACTTAGAAAACTGTGAAAAACCACCAGTCAGGTTGGTCAGCCTCAAGAGTTTAAATCCCAGACATCCCGAAAGTGAGTTTCATGTATTACTGCAGTGATACATTTCAATGGCTGGGTAGCTGTAGTCCTCTCCTCAAAGCACATATTCCATATAAGCTGCACATTACTGTCCATTGTGGTTGACCAGCTCTGAAAGATCAAGAGGAATGTGAAATCAGAGGAAATGAAGGATTGAAAAATTTGTGATACATAAGATACATGGGCATTCACCTAGTAATCAGAAAAATAATATGAAAGAAAAAAAAAGACAAACCCATAGTTAAAATACTCTACATCTCAGGGTTTGAACTGGGACCTTTAAATGTGGATTTAATTGTAATTTTTAAAGATTGTTAAAATGACTATAGCTCTATAATGTGCACACATCGCTGTCAAGTGCTACCCCCTGAGTCATGTCTTTTTGTTACAATAGCTTTAAGATTATAACATAAAATAATAGGTTGATATTAAAAGGATTGGTTTGGAGAGTAATACAACCACTTAAATAAAAATGTTTTGTGTGTACTGTAATTTAACCCACATATATATTAGCTTTACCTGTTCTATTAAAGCTTATTCTTATAAATAGGAAACCATGGAAATAGACTGCAGATGTGTTATGTATTCAAGTGCTGTTAAAGTACAGGTGTTCTGGCAGTAAAAGTTCTGCCTTGTCAAATCTTATTTAAATTTAAAGTTCATTTTAACATTAAGAAATGGTTTTATTATTATTTAAACGTTTATTCAGTTCTGTAATTCTCTACTGAAAATTCATTTTGGCACTTTTTCAGATAAAAGTTTGTCATTTTAATTCATGATTATGTGCTGCACAGGTTAATTTTATGTAATTTATGCTTAGAAAAATGTAGTAACAGTGACATTCAAAATTATACAAGTATATTTGTGGAGTCAATTGTTATCACTATATCACCTATACTTTTTATTCATGAGGGACTAGTTTTGAAAGCTATTGCTTTAATTTTCAACCTAAGGGGTATGAATGCTCTTTATGACCATGATTTTCTTCCATTTGTTTCACATGTCTGTTTACCTGTTAAGTTCGCTTCTTCCTCATAACTTATACGTCTCAACAATTATTTGATTTTTTAGAGGAATTTAGTAACACTAATGTTCAAATTATATGGGTATATTTGAGGAATTGGTTTTTAACACTACATTATTTACACTTTTTATTTATGAGGGACTAATTTCAAAGCCATTGCTTTCATTTCACCCTCAGGGTTCTGAATGCTTTTATGCTGGTTTTAATTTACAGATATTCTCACACAGTTCTGTAGCAGACTGGAAAGTCTGAAAAGAAATACAAAATATTAATAACAAAAATTGAAGATAAACTCTTGTACTTTTTTATATGATTATGTATTGCATAAAGTTAATTTTATATTACCTTTAATTTACAGATGTTGCCCACTATGGTATAGTGGTTACCATGCTATCCTCTAAAACCCATGATTGCGGAGGAGGTGGATGGTGGATTTTTTTCAGATGCAAAAATCCTTAGCATGGCTTCCTTTGGAAGTGAAGTAGAGCCCGTAGACTTATGTAATGTTTATTTGCACATAAAAGAACCCCATAGCTTGAAAGAAGAAAGTTCCTGGGCAAAATTCCACCATTTTGCATCTACAACACAGGATTTTGCACTACAGTGACATCTGTGGGTGACAAGCTGATCCCTTGTCATCATGGCGCATAGTGATGAATTCATGAACTAGAAATTCAAATTTAATCTCAGAAACATTGTAACGATGCCCTATGCTCCACTTAGGAGTTACAGGAAATAACTAATTTTTAATTTACAGACATTCTTATACAATTATGAAGCAGCTGGAAAATCAGAAGAGAAAAGCACATAATAACAGAGATGAAGATAGATTCTTCTGGTTTTTATATGATTATGTGTGCATAAAGCTAATTATATGTTGCTTTCAATTTACAGATATCCTCACACAATTATGCAGCAGTCTGGTAAATCAGAAGAGAAAAACAACATCTTAATAACAAAATTGAAACCTTTAGATGAAGATAGGCTTAGTATCAGGTATGAGTGCTTACTTGCAGAAAAATTATTTCAAATAATGACTAAAATAATATAGGGACTTAAAGATGTAAGCTACCTAGCTATTCTTTTATGCTCATACTTCAGAAATGTAAAGATCATATTATAAATTGAATCACAGGTCCTAAGCATACTTGATATTAAACCCAGTGCATAAAAAGTTAAACAATTCTTTAAGCATTGTTAACCAGAAAATGTATTGAAAACATTAAATGTTCAGGTGTACATTTGGAAGAAAATTCTGATGTCTTTGTGAATTTTTAACTATGCTCAAAATGTTCTCCAAATCAATTTCTCTCTTCAACTTTTGTTCTGTAACAATTTTGATTTTATGTGCTTGTTGTTTTTGATTTGCACTGTGTAAAATAATTTTTATTTAGGAACATTATCACTATCATGTGATTTGAATGGCATTTTAAACTAAAAAACTGGAGAAGCATATTATATAGGTATTATATAGATGTATATTTATAGAAATTCTAGATACTACTTAGAGAAGTTCTAACTAGTCTTAGGTTCTTTCAGAGTGTTTAGTAAGGTAACTTTTAATGAGAAAATTTACATAGGATGATAAATGAAAAAATGAAATAAGTTAAAAATAAACTGAGGTATTCAAATCTCTGAGAATACCTGATATTGTTTTTATATACTGAGAAAATAGAAAATAAGAAGGCATCATAAACACAATATTTTAAAGCTTGTTCATAAAACAGCTTAAACAAATAGCCAAGTCATTGTCTTCCATTTTTATTCTTTCCTTTCTTTCTTCCTAGCTTCCTTCCCTCCTTTTTTCTTTCCTTCCTCCCTGTCAGCTTAAAATATTTTTCTTTCCATATTGCTTTCTTTCTCTCTTGGCATTCTTTGTTTTTTTTTTTCTATTAAATTCCATAGAATCCTTGACATATTACATAAAGAACAATACTCAGAAAGTGCTGCTATGTACTGCTGTTAATGACTTTGAGAGTTACAGTTTGGAATCAATGTTATATTTTCCTGTTTTTCTTGACACATAAGTCTTTCTTTTTTTTTCTAGTAATGCCTCAAATAAGGAAAAAGAAAATGAAAAGATTGACCAGCCACCTGCAGTTTCATTTTTTCAGTTGGTAAGGAACAAATATTAATTTTTAAATAAAAGAACTTAAAATTGGAGTTTGCTTGTTAAAGAAATGTTAGAAAATAAGTGTAGAAAAAAAAGCATTGTTTAAAGACCATGATTATGAATTTATTATACTGCTCTGTAAAACATCAAGCCAAAGTAAGAAACCACTTTCACTTTTCTTGAAAATATAGTAAAAAGCAATTTTATATCCTACCTTCTTTAAAGATCATCTTCTTAGCATGGTGGTAGTGCATATGCTTGCCAAACGGGATACCTGGTTTTGATTCCCGGTGCTAGTATGGGGAACTTTCCCCTGCTGGAGGACCTGGTCCAGGGTGCATTCAGCCTCATGAGGTACCTGGGAGGCCAATTGAGGATCTACTTTATTGAGAAGTAAGGCTTCAGATCGAGAAGGCACATCAAGAGTCCAGGAGGGACTCGAGGCGCTAATCACATCTCACCCTCCCGCACTCATTCAAGATGCCTTCGGGCCAAGATGGGGGATGCAGTGGCTGGGCGGTAGGACATGGTCCCTTGTGGACTGTTATGCCAGGTTTCTAATTCCTAGCTGTTTATTTGGTTTCAAATGCTTTATGCAGGTGTGATGTCATGATTTGAGGTCCAGAAACGATGTGCTACTGCTGACGTGTTTAACTCTTTCTGGTATAAACATCTCAAATGTTCTTTTAGTCTTGTTTCTGCCTCTGTATATTAGATTACAGTCATTACAGTCTATTTGGTATATACTTTTCTCTAGGAATAGGGTCTTTTGTTTTGTTGCACAACAGTTTTTGTATGCTGTGGTGATTCTGAGGAGCTAAGGTGATGTTTTGTTTTTTAAAGATTTTTTTGGAATTTGTGGTGTACCCAGGGGTGGTAAGTGAACTTTCTGTATGTTTGTGGATCTTGTAGATTTTGAAGTGTTGTTATTTCTGTCTTTCAAATTTCTTAATCTTCTTACCTATTAGGGGTTTTTGGTAACCGTTTTTGGTGGCAAGTTGATTGATGTGCCTGTTTTCTTTTTTCTATTCCTCATTTTTCAGAGGTAGGTGTACCAATCTGAGGGTTGTGCTATTTAGAATGGCATGTTTGTGTGCCATAGTATTGCAGCTATCATCATCATCATCATCATCATTATTATTATTTAGTATTATTATTATTATTATTGTTATTTTTGTTGTTGTTATTAATGTTATTGTTATTATTGTTATTGTTATTATTATTATCATTATTATTATTAGTTATTACTATTATTATTTATATTAATTATTTTTATTGTTATCATTAATTATTATTAATTATTGTTATTAACATTATTATTATCATTATTATCTTTATTATTATGATTATGGTTATGATTATGAGTATTGTTGTTGTTGACCCAATGACAAAGATGCTGCTTCTGAAACAGCAACAGCTGAGAAGATTATAGAATAGCATACCTCCATATCATCCTCAACTAAAAACAAATTACCATCCACTCTAGCATTTCTGCAAAAGGCAGGTATATTGCAGCTTATCCTAGTCTTACCATGAGTCTACATACAGAGGAAGAGAAGGAAGGGCATATGTGCTTGTCCTTTTGGTGGAAGTCACCATTGATTGGGGATGGTTTTGTTGAAGTTTGATAGTCCGGGTATGTCAAACAACCTTAAACTCAAAAAGGCAGGTTTCAGACGATAACTGACGAATTTCTCCCATGTAAACTCTAGTACTCCCTTATATTGCAATAATCTGGCTTACTAATACACTACACTTATGCTATGAAATTACTTTAATTAAGGTAAACAGGTTACTCAAACATATTTACTACATCAAAATTATAATAACAACAGCAACAGATGTCTGCAGTGCCATAGTAGTAAAAGCAGACATTAGACACTATAAAAAAGAAACAGAAGGAGATCTGTGGGCAGACTCAGGAAACAATTGCTGAAGGACCTTGAAGGTGGAATGGGAACTAATTGCTTATATAATGAAGTGAAGAAGCAGAAGAACAGCAACAATAACAATAACAAGGCAAGAGTAATAGTAATACAACACTATGTGAAAGCTGTAATAAATTAAGACATTTTAATGAAGAAATATAAACATAATGATTGAGTACTTCAACTGTAATCATAGAGAAAATTGTTTATAGTGCAAATGATGTAATAATCAATACATTTAACAAGTTTTTAGAAATTTTAAACTGAATTTTGATGCATGCTTTCAACTTAAACAGAAAAAGACAACAGAACAACAGTAAAAGAAGATTCTATATTATTCCAAATAATAAAAATATTCAGTCAGCCCAAAACACAATTGCATATTGAGCTTAAAACCAGTGAAGATTATACTTAAGAAAGTAAAAGGCTTGCATTATTAAAAACTTATTGGCAAATGAAAAATTAATACTTCTAGAAATATTTTACCATTATTTTCCAATGAAGTGATGCATGGACCTATTTATTAATTGGAGGTATCCAGAGGGCAGTATTTGTTACCTCTGAAGGTAGGATATTGATAAGGATGGCCGTATACTGAGAGGATTTAAGCTTTTACCACAGATTCTGAACCCTGTTGACCTTTGGGAATACTTATGATCTAATCAGAGACAAAGGACTGGATAAAACTCACTTAAATCGCCACCACAGAGCTGGGAATTGAACATGATCCATCAGCACAAAACCACTGAACTACCAAATGCCCTAATTCTAGGAAAATATGGTTATCTACCTAATATTTAATATTAATCATGGGTATAACTTTAGTCTATCAAGTCATCTTGTCAATATCTTGTCAAGTTATCATCTTCTGATACTACTACTACTACTACCACCACTGTCACTGCCACCGCTACCACTATTACTGCTACTACTACTACTGCTACTATTGCTAATAGAGTAGTATGCCATACCGTTCCCCTCTCTCATTTTCATTAATTGGCACTTTCCTTCAAACACTGCTACCCTTCCACAATCCCAAACACAGGAATTATTCTATTTAATTTCACCAATCTGCTGCTTAAGTGAATAAAAGTGGTACTCCTTATTTTAGGAAGTATGGGGACAAGGAATGTTGGGGAAAACTTGAAAAATGTATAACACACAGCATTGACTTCCTTGAATATATATATTTATACATTTATTTAGTAAAGAATTTATTATAAAAAAATGCATGAATTTGACTTTGAAAACAAGCTATAGTAATTAGAAGACTGCACCATGGCCAAGTGGTTAGACCACTCGCCTCTCACCTAGACAGTCTGCAACCGCATGTGAGATTGTGGTAGACAAAGCGGTGCAGGGGTAGATTTCTCTGGGTTCTCCAGTTTCCCCCCATCACATTCCACCAGTGCTCCATCTTCAGTCCATGTATCATCAGTATCATCGCCTGCAGTGCTACAAGTAGTAAAAGCAGGTATTAAAAACTATAAAAAGACCAAAAAACAGTAATTAGAAAAGTTCACCATTTGTTATTTATTTCAATTTGAAAATATAGAGCTCACAAAAGTATGTAAAGTAAATATATAAACATTTAAAGACAACTACATTCATGCAGAGCAAAATGAATGAAGCGAATGTATGAATATTTAAAGATGACTCCATTCATGTAGAATAATGTACAAAATGCAAATATAAAGGCAGGTGTCTTCGACCTCCAGGCTAGCCCCGTTTGACCTGGACCAGAGAAAACCTTCTGTTGCTACACAGCAACCAATAACAAGGTTTCTCACCCAGCAATTACTTAGGTTTCTCAGCCAAGTCTAGCCACATTGCCATGCAATAATTATTTAAATATTACAATTTAAAAAATGTCATAAAACTCTCTGTTGAGTGAATAAAAGTTCTCATTAGAAAACAGAATATTTCTGAGGACCAAAACAGGCCTTTGCTTTATTGTGAAAACAGGAATGGTCTCACCCTTACTTAACAGAAGTGTAGTGTAAAAAATTACCCCTCATTCTTTTCTAGGTTCCATTTCTAAAATCCAACATCGGGGAAGTTCATACTGTCGACCTCAATATTGTTGTGAACAATGACTGCCATAAAACATTTCCTCCTTCAAATACAGCTGCTACTCGCAGACCCGGCCATTACTGGTAGAAGAGTTGTTAATGTTTCTTATAGATATTCTTGAAGAGAGTAGATAGCAAAGCACTTGCCAGAGGTGACTGGCTAAAGGCTAAAGGGCAATATATAGCCCTCCACAAAGTTGAAGTGGAGAGCAGAGGGGACCGCTACAAGCAGGATAACAATTTCTACTGCCCAAACTGCAGGCAGAGCAAGTGGCAAAGGAAACACACCTCTGGCTGTCATATCAGCAATTGTCAGCACTTGGAGATGACTGTCGAAGTGCTTCTGGCAGCCATAACAGGAATTACCGTTACCAGTAGTAGTAGTAATATTCACTTTGGACATGAGATATACATGTTTCAGGCTTTGTCTTACAATAATTTAATGTTTAAAAATACATTAATTTACTTGTGATAATTCCATTTTTAATTAGAGAAAATATGGCATCGACTATATCTAAAACATTATATGGAACATGCTCTGTAACTAATTCTAAATATTGATCATAAAATGCATGCATAATTTCAAGTAAAATCTTCGATGAAGGAAGAAGCTTGATAATAAAGTATCAAATGTTACCATGCAGGTTTTTATGAATACCTAAATGTATTGAACTGACAGAACTAATCTCTGTCATTCATTTTGCATTTGAAATTTTAAATAAAATCTGATTATAAGTTGACAGCCAATAGTATTAAACTGCTGTACAAATATTTTATTATCTTTTTCACAGGGTTTTAATTAACATATAAGAATTATCACAAATTTCATTTTGTATTTGCTGCTCAATCTTATGTGCAAATGTTAAAGTCATTTTAGGTCCTTATAAATAGGCTAAACAAATTCTTGTGTCAGTTTCATAAGATAATTATTCTGATATATGCTGAATCTTTGTGCAGTTCCGCTTCTGCACAGGCATGGAGGCCTTCCTCTTGTTTATAGGCATCTTTGGTGCAGTTGGAACAGCAATGACCACACCTGCTAATGTGTGGCTCTTTGGAGATCTCACCAAATCTCTGGTGGACTATGAAGCAGGGAATGGAAACTCTACAGTGAATCTATCAGAGTCTTTGACGACATTTGCTTTATGGAATTCAGTGCTTGGAGTTGTTATGCTTGTGCTTTCTTATATCTCTGTATGGACTTTCACTTATGTGGCCAGCAAACAGGTTAGATTATTTGTATGAAAACACACATAGGTAAATGTTAAAAAAAATTGAATTACCAGAGTGATTATATGTTAGAGTCCAAGAATAGAAGATGAAGTTTCTTTTAAAACTAAATCCATTTCAATTGTTTATGTTTGCAGATTCTCAGAATCCGTGATATGTACTTAATGTCAGCATTGTCACAAGAAATTGGCTGGTATGATACACAGCAGACAGGTGATTTTGCAAGCAGAATGGCTGAGTAAGTATTTAAAAAATCATGGATGTGTATCTGTACATCCAGTTTTATAAATACAGTTTGATTTCTTATATTACAATACATGATTCTTACAATTTTTATGATACTGAAAAGTTAACTATATTAGGTATATTTAAAAATTGATAGAAAGGAAAAATAGATATGCCTTTTTAATGTTAGTAGGAGCAGGAATAGCTGCTATGTTATAATTTTGCAATAAACTTCTAATATACTTTCTGATGTTGCTTATGCTATTATAAGCAAATTAATCATGAATAAAATTGAAGCTATTTTAATAATGATGAAAATAAAATGCTCTATCTATGTATCTACAACAAAATTGAAATTTTAATGAAACAAGTTGTAAACAACAAGTTGTAGAACTACAAAAACAATGTTATACATCTAATAATACCTGTAATAATTGTTATAATATTATAAACTAAAGCCCTAGTATGTTTTCATAAATTAGGGCTAAAACTTCTGGTGAATAAATATATAAATAATAAAACCTATACATTTGTGAGATATAAATACACTGAAAAACATAAAAATAGATTAAGAGCATCATTAAAAGTAACATTTTGTTTTATTTTTTCATTATATCTTCAATTCTTACTTCACTTTTATGTAATAGAGAAAGAAAAAATAATAAAATGCATGTCTTTAGAAAATGTATGTAGCAAGATATAATATATACTTTGCTTTTTTGCAGGGATTTACAAAAACTAGAAGAAGGAATAGGAGACAAAGTTGTACAGTTTGCACATTTTCAATTTTCATTTGTTGGGTCTCTAGCTGTAGCCTTTTCTCGAGGATATGAACTAGCATTTGTATGCTTGTCCTCATTACCCGTCACATTGATCTCTATCACTATTGTGAGCAAGGTGAGTGGAATGGATATAGTTATGATTAAGGTAGTGAAACTTAGTAGGTAGGTACACAAAAGGAGAGAGACAAATGATCTGGTTAACAATGTTCTGGAACAGCTGTAATGTGCACTGTATCGAATATGAGATGTGGGTCATACACTGTTGAACTATATATATATCTCAGCTCTTCCTAACACAGCATTTGTTGTTTCTTTTTGTGTTGTAATGTACAGGTATAATAGTTTATGGGTAAAAAAAAGGATGGAATGCTTACCTGCCTCTCTCTCTGCACTGCTGACCATGAATACTTATGCACAGTACACAAATCCAACAGTCATAAAACAGTAAACTTTTTTTTTATCTGGCACCTACCATATTTCACTGCTTGGTGTAATGATTATCATGCTAACTTCATATAACCAAAGTCGCAGGTTCAAATCCGGTGGAGCACGAAGGATTTTTGGGTGTAAAAATCCTTAGCATGGCTTCTTTTGGAAGGGAAGTAAAGCCATTGGTCCCGTGTCGTAGATTTACGGCACGTAAAAGAACCTCAAGCCTGATATAGAGAGGCATCTGAGCAAAATTAAGTGGTCTTTCCCACCCAATTTAGAATGGGACACTGAGAACCACAGCAGTTAAAGAGCGTCCATAAATAACATGCCATTTACACTTTATCTTGCCCAGTGTTCACTTAACAGGTATTTCTATGCTGTCATTGTACAATTGATAATGATCAATGAAGAGATGGGGAGAGGGGGGAGGGAGGGAGGGGAGAGGGGGAGAGGGAGAGAGCTCTGAGTAGATGAGATATGGGGCAGGGCATTATAGAACTATGTGGGGATATGGATACACAGGCACACCGATACACATATGCACGTGAGCTACACTAAGTCTGCTGCTACACCTTGCTCAGGCTTTGCAAAATTCAAAGCTCCTTCCCCTATATATATGGGTATATAAATAATTATTCAAAATTGAAAATTATGAATTATAATTGCAACCTGAACAATGGCTTACACTATGTGAAAATGTTGTAATTATCTTGAATAGTAACAGTACATTAGAATGTCCTTCATGCAAACAAAAGTCATCATGAGAAACTATTATACATTGTAGCAAGCCAAGTAAAATAACTTCAACAATTTACAAACAGAACCTTTGATTATTTTAGCAAGCACATAATTTATGAGAGTGAATTTACAATAGAACAAAGCAACAGCATAATAGTTGAGGAGGTGACACGCAAACACGAACATGTCCAAAATTTAAAAAAATTGAGTTACGTTGTGGAATGGTAATTAGAGGATAATCGGAATGTATATACATCTTGCTATTGAAGCAAACCCGAATATATTCTGTGATATAAGCCTGTGAAAATGCGTGGTTCAAAGCAAATGCGAACATGTCCACGTCTAAATTTCCTGCAAAGAAGAACTAGTCCATACAACCAATAGGAGGCTGTGGTTTAAGTCACGTGCTTTCCATTCCATTCGAGGCCAGGCATTCCCGCGCAGAGCAGCTGGTATGATTATTGTTGCGCTTCTGTGTTCTCATGTAATATTGTATTCTAATATCTAGTAGCAGCAATTATTAGGTCAGCCTTTTAATTAGCGAGTGAAATAGATGAAGAACGTGTATTTGTGAAGACTGCAAACAAGGGTAGCAGAAAGAGGAAGAGGAATGAATCGCAACGTGAAAAGGATAAAGGGAAACGGTGTGTTGCACCAAGAGGCTTTCATTCTTTACATGCATGTACACACCAAAATAAACAGTTCTCTTGTCGGGAAATACACCCACGAGATGCAGTGCACCTGAGGCAATTAATTTATAAAGTTCAAGATAAAGCAGCTCAAGAAAGGATGCTTGCACGGATAATGTCGCTGAAAAATATTCAAAGAAAGCGACCTCGAAACAATGAAGGCGAAAGTAAACCTCGCAAATTTAATGTTAACTACACTCTTTTTGCACAAAATGGAAACATAGTATATCCAGTGTGCAAGAAATTTTTCATGCATATTACTCTAATGAAATCTACTCGGCTGAATAGTATAGCAAACAAAATAAACAAAAGAAGGAAAAGCAATAAAGGAATATAGAAGTGGAAATCGCATCAGTCATAAATTTGCAGACAAAAAGAAAAGTGTTATACAATTTACAGGCTATCTGCATTGTACTGAAAGTCATTACAACCGACAAAAATCACAACGGCTGTATCTGCACAGTGAATTAAGTATAAAGAAAATAAGTGCACTGTACAACAGATCTGTGGCTAATGACAACAAAGTGTCTACATCTATATTCCGTAGAATGTTCGTGAATGAATATAACATTGGATTTAGAAGTCCTGTTTCAGATATTTGCAGTTTCTGCGCAAGAATTGATGAGCAAATGAAGGTGGCTTCAAAAAATGAAAAGATACAGCTTATCACACAGAAAAAGGTCCACAAAAAAAGGGCAAATGCCTTCTATGAACTTTTACGAGAACACAATGAATAGACATGGCTTTCTGTTTTGATTTGCAACAGGTCCAGCCACTGCCAAAGAAGCATTTTACTCCAGGCAGATAAGTTTTTACAGTTTGTGAAATCAGAGAACCCTGTATTTTACACTTGGACAGAAGATTTGGCAGGCCGTGGTGCAGCGGATATGGCTTCAGCCTTATTGCATTTTTTAAAATCTGTCGATTTTAAAGAAAAACTGTACTGAAACTTTTCTGTGATGGTTGAGCTCAAAACAAGAACAATGTCGTGCTTCTCACACTCATGTATTTTCTTGGAATACATGATGGTCCTGTTGAAGAAATACACCTCATTTTTCCAGTTCGAGGACACAGTTTCTTACCTGCTGACATCAGTCAGTGGGTGAAGTAAAAAATCATGGTGAAGATTGGACAGTGATGGACATGAAATCACTATCTAAAGGCATACAAAATTTAGATCACATCAGTGAAATAAAACAAATTTTCATTAAAAAGTGTCAAGCAATGGAAAACATTCATATTGATGCGGATGCAACTGCATTCTACAAGTCCCAGCAAGAGCTACCAGAGCGGAAATCTCTTCTGAAACGCGGATGGGCCATGAAGAAACTCTTCTGTCAACCAATACCTGAAATACCCCTCAGTCATCCAAACCCAGATGCTAAGAAGAAAGATGTTGATGGTTTATTGAAAACTATTTTTGGAGAAGACCGGAGAAATCACCAAGATGTAAGATGGTATGCATCCATCATTGACTCTATTCCCACATCGTGCAACACAGAGACAGATGAAATTTCTTTTGACAGTTTAGAAGATGGTTGTGATTTGTTTGTTTAAGTGTGATGGTTCAAGAACCTTTCTAATAATAAGCCATGTCATTGTTGATATCATTCCATTTTGGTCATGATGCTTTAATTTATGTAATTAAATGATTCTAAAAAAAAGCAAAATATCACAACTTTGTTAAAATTTCCAAACAAAGCCAAAGCTACCAAAGTGAGTTTATAGTTTTTTTAATGATATGATATATTAAAATGTTATAGATAGGTAATCTGATATACTATAAGAAGTATTACTCAATAACGCGCAAGTCATTATGAAACAACAAGATATTTGGCTTTCGAAATTCATTCAAAGGCGAACATGTCAAAATGGATCATGCAAACGAGAACATGTCCATATTTAAATGTACTTTTTAAAGGAAAATTTTCAGTTTAGATTTATTTCACACACGTGAATTGTTTTTTGGATACACAATAAAGGCTATCAATATGTTGCTTTAATTCATATGTATAGTTGAGATACGTTTTTTGTCGATTGTGAAAAACTGTATTTAATGGACATGTTCGCATTTGCGTGTCACCTCCTCAGTTATCATAACTGAAAATTAAAATAATGGCTACACTCACTCAGGCACACAGATAACACAGTAAAAGTAGTATTCCAATACACAGAACTGGAATAATACCCAAGAATTGGCTTAGACACAATACCTATCTGGTAGCTCAACACAATGCAGAATTCTAACTAGTTCTAACAAAGAATGAAGCATGCCCCATTTTACTCAAGCTACTCAGAATGTATTTCCCCAAATAACAAAGAAAGCTTTCAATATCCTGGATTACTGCATGCAAAAACATTAACTATTCACATAACTATGAGATTTTCCATCATACAACCAACATGAAGCAATCTCAGCCAGATTTTAAGATTGCTTTGTGAACAGAAGTGTTGACTATAGCATTCCATGTGACTACGAGAGCTAGGAGAAGCTGGCCAACTCCATGGATCATTCCTAGAGAAAGCCAGCAAGATAGTGAGCCACAGGGTCATTGAAGAACATAAAGATACGCATGTGCCGATGCCAACTATATGACACTGAAATATACAAGAGCATGAGGCAATGATGATATAACACTGGAGTTTGCAAATTAAAACCACAACAGTGACACATGTTCATATCTTGTTTTTGGAACTTCTCCTTTAGCCACACAGAAACAGTGAAAATAAGTTTGGTAATACCAAACTATCCAACATACCTTTGTGTAAGTTTGGCACTAAACTAATTATTGCTTTGCTGAGAGGATAATTTTTAAGATAAATTGCTTAAATTTATGGTCCTTACGCCCTTTATTATACTGCTTCAGGTGTCTATTGTGAGCCCTTTTAAGATTTACCTCATTCTTTCCATACATCATGTATTTCCTCCCAAATTCTATATGTTTTTATAGTGGGCAATTCGGTGGAAAAGACATCATCAGATTAAAAGGGCATTGCTCATTAGCACATAATGTGCACAATTAAGTAAAAACTGATGCAAGTTCTGATTCCAGTTGGTATGATCAGCAAAATGATATGCAACAGTTTGAGATTTTGGATGGTCTTCTCACTTAATGAAAGTTGTGGATAATATGGAATAATGGTATTGTGTTGCATACTTGCATTAAAACAAAATGTTTTAAACACATTAACTTTGAAATATATAGCATTGTCAGAAACAATTACCCTTGGCACACCAAAACTAGAATAATTCCATGTAATACCTTAATTGTACAGGTAGCATTGGCACCCCATGTGGGAACCAATCATGTATGCTTTAAAAAAAAAGTGATTCCCCTGCTGACTTCTGAGCAAGCTACCAATGTAAACAATAAACCATTTCTACATTGGCTGATCAGCTATTGGGAAGCTAAATCCCAAGATATGTACCGAGCTGGCTTACTATCTTGCTCATATGATAAGATGAACCCATTCCCTTATTTCACCATCCATTCAAAATTTAAATGTTTTATCATGACACCTTCATCCACTCAAAGCTTGAAAATAAAAATAATTAATGAAATAAGTAGCTTTATGAATGAATTTCAGAAACGTAGTTCTTAGCTAATCAGTTTCTCTTCATAATATTTTCTCCTCCTTTTCCTCCCCCCCCCCCCCCCCCCGTCCTCCTCCTCCTCCTACTAAGTTTCTATTCTTGAGAATTTCTTGTTCCTTTAGACCTTTTACATTAAATCCTGTTTATTAGTGTATAAGAATTCAGTTTAACTAATTTTGGATAATTCCATTATCTCCTCTCCTTACCTATTTCCTTCTCCTTGTGCTGTCTTATAATTTTATCTATTTCTCATGCACCTTTCCTATAATAAATTCTCTTGTATCATTGTTAAACATTCTCTTTGCTAATTTCTCTGCACACACACACACCACACACACACACCCATGCACGCAGACACAGACACACACACACACACACACAGTCTCGTGCAAATTAATAGGAACAGAACAATAACACAACATTTTTCATGCTTTCATGAATTTAATAATAAATTACTTCAAGTTTACATTTCTTAATACTTAATAAGTCCTCCTTCCTTTTTTATAAGTTCCATTACATGATTAAGCATTGTCTCCACAAGATTGGAATACATATTTTTGAGATCATCATCACAAAACCACACTTGAATTGAAGTTAATATTAAATATTCTTTTGTAGAACAGTCAAATTATACCAGCTCCGTTTTGCAAATAGCTCACAAATTTTCTATGTAGTTAATATCAGGAAGTTCCCTGGCCATTCGAGCGCACTAACTTTATCATCTATGAAGAATTTCTTCACTTTCTTAGAAGTGTAGCAGGGAGCTAAATCTTGCTGAAAAATTCTGTCACCTTCCAGAAACCTTTATCTCTCACCAGAACTGTGATGTACTGATTACTTTTCATCATGCATTCAACTGGAATTAAAGGTCCTAGTCCTTCCTAGGTGAAATATTTTCTTCTTAGGGTGTTTTGTAGTCAGTTGAATGTGCTGAATTTGCAGACTTATTATTATTTGCTCTGCGCACCTACTGAACCCTAGAATTCTTCTAAGATAGGTTCAATATAAAGGAATGGCATTTTAACATTTCCGTTGTTATAGCTAGATATCTAAAATAATTCAGAATCAGTTAACTCTACCAGATATGGAATAAAAAGTATGCTACGTAGTGCCACCAAAACATATAACAGTCTCCCACTTGACATTAAAGAATCACTTAACTTATCCCAATTTAAAAACAAACTCTTCAAATACCTACTTGAGCAATACTGTAATTCCTAAAAATTTGACAACAGAAAATCCCTATGGTGTTTTTTTTTTTTAAAATATTACGTTAAGATTAATCATACACCCACACAAATTTCGTATCTGGGGCAATATGCTCATTGGGACAGTCTATGTAAATAAATAAATAAATAAAATTCTACCATAGGGTTACCTCCTTCACCACTAAAATATATTTAGAGGCTGATAAAAATGTTCAAATTTAGAATACTATCAGAAGTATAGATATAATAAGATAGATCTGCAATTTTTCTTCATTTCCATACAAAGTACTTTTACCAGGCAATCTTTGGTGTATTAGTACAGGTATCACAGGGCTTTGTAAAATTACTGTTCCAAAGAATATAAAGAAAAGGACTTAATATGAAAAGATCTTCTATATCATGTTTCAAGAAAAACTGAAGTTAGAGAAAAAAAGTTCAAAATTATATAGGACATAATTGCCATTTACTAACTATAGTAAAAGACATCAAGAAAGATCACTTTGTGATAATGTGAAGGCTTGTATTCTGATCCTGACCTCAATTCCAACTACTGCCTACTCTAACCGCTTTTTTCATGGTTTTCCCTGGACAGTTGGCAAATATTGGGGGATTTGTCATCTACTCAATTTACTTTCCATTGGTTCCCTTTCATTCCAACCTTCTCATGTTTCAGTGTGCTTCTAGGTTTCATGAATCAATGCCAGAGATGCTTGCTCAAAGGAAAGAATATTCTTGTAGACTCTAGAACTCTGATTAGTTGACAGGTCATTCATTACCCTTTGGTGACATATACAAATCAAAACATTGTTTAGTTAGTAATGTATTCAGATGTTTAAAAAACAAAAGAAGTTGGTTGATTTTGGGATACCATTAAGGCTTTGTAATAAGGAGTTAAATAAAATTCATCTTACAAATATATCACTAAAACAATAAGAAATAGTGTACTCAACAGCCTTTTTGGGCAGCTTTAGTAGTGGGATGATTTTTAAGTCAGGAACCATTAGGGACTTCCACGTATCTATGTGGCCTTTGTGCCTGTAGCCTTTAGGCTCCTGTGGTCCTTACCTTCATCCCTTCCTTCTGTGGGGTGATAGCTTCAATACATCTCTTGTAGGCTGCAATGTGTGAGGTGACCCTGTCTGCATATACTCCATATCCTATACAGTAAGGGGAAGAAGAGAAGTTCATAGAAAATTATAGTTATTTGAACTATGAAGGAAATCCTAAAATTCTGAAATCACATTTTAAAGAAAGGTAGTAATTTAAGTGACACAGGTTCAAACAATTGTTATATTTGAGATATTAAAATTCCTTTTAAACAGGTGAAATCCAATTTTTACTTTGTCTACACGTACTATGTATGTAATGTATAGGGAAGGTATTGAAATGCACCCAAAAATTCAATACTGAGATTTCACTGGAAATACATGTTTTGGGTCCCCCTGATTCCACAAAAATAGCATTTTTGGAAAAAGGTGCGTGCGTGTGTGTGTGTGTCTGTCAGTCAGTGTACCTATGGACAGCATAGCTCAAAAATAAAAAGACTTTTGAATACCAAACTTGGTATTTAAGTTTGGTATCTTCCAAGGATGCAACATGAAGATTTTCAAGAAAATTCCCCCACCTCCAATTACCCTTTACATGGAACTTTTTTGAAAATTTTGATTTTCCCAAAAATGGCTCAAACGATTTTAATTAAAATATTGTATATTAAAGATATTTACCTGTCAAATAAAATGTATATCTTGAACTTTCTGGAAATATTCTCTGAAGACTACTTACTTCCTTTGGGATGAATTTTACGGAATTTTGCATTACTGCTAAGAGATGGACAAAACCTTATCACACAAAAAAATGCAGAGCACATTAAAACACACAATTTATGTTAAATGCGAGGTATGTCCACAAAGTAAGTTTCGTTTGGTAATAAAATTAAATTGTGTACAGATCCAGAATAATTATTTATTGCACAAAATTCTACAACTCTTAAACTACTTCTCCACATAACTGCCAAAATTTTGCAGGCATTTGTTTACAACATGGCACAAGTTTTTGTATACCTTCTTCATAGAAGTTTGCCGTCTGTGTCTTCAAAAAGTTGGTACCCAACGTGAGCAAAGTTTACGAAATTTCAGTTTTTTGGTAACAATTTCATGAATTAGTGATCATGAGCTTTGGGAAAATTCCATAGCGAGAGCACTAATAGTAAACTTGCAGTTTTCCTGGATCTTGTCATCAATCACGTGAACCAGTTCTTCTGTAACGAAAGATGGACGTCCACTTCGTTCTTCATCGTGCACTTCACTACGTCCTTCATTGAACTGTCGGACCTATCTTCTCACCATTGAATCACTCATTGCATTTTGTACGTAAACTTTGCAAATTTGCCGATAAATTTCAATTGGTTTCACTTTCCTAGCATTCAGAAAACGAATCACAGATCTGATTTCACAAGCGGCGGGATTTTCAATCAACACCGACATTGTAAACAAGCACAACAAAGCGTATGTGGCTGACAGCGATCTCAAAATGGCGCACGTTTCTTCTCCTTGATACAGAGCGTCTACCGCGCATGTGCGGAACTGTGATCGCAGCGCTGCAGCGGAGATAAATTGAAACGGAACTTACTTTCTGGACGTACCTCGTACATTTTTTTTCGTAGAGTTGATCATTTTTGAGATATTCCTTGTTTTTAGTTTCAGCTTTGAAAAACTTATACTTACAGGAATTTGTAACTCCTGTCCATACAAACAAAGGAACTTCAGTCAATAACAACCAGCTTTTGACTATCACTTTAACCTATGGTACTGACTTATTTCACCTTGACTTACAAGGAAGCAAGTGATAAGACTATTTCTGCTAATTTTTTCTTGATTAGCAAGAAGCAAATAGAAGTATAAGCTTTTTAACAATAATATCTTGCAGAGATCTAGAAAAAGTCATATGAATGGAGTTCACCAGATTTTTATTTTATGAGAAGTATTTAATAATATGTATGAGTTTCTTTTGGAAATGAAAGAGATAAGTCATGTTATTGTTGTTAGTATGTTTAAAAGTGCATGTTTTCCAAGGATGCTTTAATAGTTTTGGTTTTACATATTATGTATTTTAGACTGCAACTACCTGATATATATATTACACATGTGTAATCTCTGTAATTTTATGAAGCAGTTACAAAATGTCTTTTGTATATTAAACACTGTATATTATAATTTTTAGATAAAATTGATCCACTTCTGACAGGCATTTCTATTTTTAAAACAGATTTCATCTCACCTTGCAAGATCAGAATTGGCTGCTTATGGAAAAGCAGGTTCTATTGCTCAAGAGGTCATTAGTTCAATCAGAACTGTTATTGCCTTTGGTGGAGAGAATGTAGAAATTAAAAAGTAAGTAAAATCTTTTGTACTCTCTGCATATTATTTAATTTTTGTATAAAATATTGCAGTTTTTTTTTTTTAATTTAGCCAGCAGAAGGTCAAAATATTTGTTTTGTGCACCTCTGATCTTGGTGTAATCCATGCCTGTAAGAGCTACTTTGACATGTTGTATTTTCTACATATAATATCGGGAGGTTTTAGTATTATCACTAAATATTTTTTTCTTCCTCATCAGGTATAAAGAAAACCTAGTTTTTGCAAAGAATGTAAACATAAAACGAGGCTTTTTCTCTGGTCTTGGCTTTGGTTTACTATGGTTTTTCATCTACGCTAGTTATGCATTAGCCTTTTGGTATGGAACCGGTTTGATCATTGGTCTTGAGTATGGAGTGGATGACATGGTGACTGTAAGTACTTATTGGTTCACATAACTCTTGAATTAGATGTATGTATCTGCACTCCTTTTGATTATAATCACATTATTTATAGCAACACATAAGAAATTATAATGCCAATCATACAAATCTAAAATGAATGATTACCTGCCATAGAAAGACATTCAAAGTTTTACTTTGTCATTTCTTTAAAATTTTACAATCACATAAAAACATGCTTATAAGCATGTAGCTGTTTTTATAAATGAAATATTTAGATATGAGTGCATGGGAGTGCTTTAATTCAAGATAATAGAACACTACACAAGTGAAATGCATTATTATTTCGTCCTATTAATTACTGTTTGGATGATCACCTCTGCCATGAGTAAGAGGAGTGTAAGTGGGCATGAGACCAGCTACATGCTCATAAGCAACTAGCAGCATGAAATCATTATAATTACTAGTTACTAAAATTATTTTAGATTTTAATGCACTGTACAGTACTAAATAGTCATCTTTATGAATAACTGTGCGTGTGTCTGCATGTGCGTGTGCGGGTGTGTGTGTGCATGTGGTGTGGTGTGTATCTAATGCTCAGGAGTCAATAATAAAATCATTTTTCTTCTTGTTTCACAATATTTTGAAGTTAGAGTTTCGAAAGCCATAAGGGATTCACAATCATTTAGATGTCAATATCCATTTTTGCTTCTTTGGAGCACAATAAACAATTTGGAGATGCCACTATTCCAATTCTGAAAAGATGTTTATTCAAATAATCATGTGCGTGATCAGTCAAAATGCAGCAATAGAGGATTTTCTTGCTAAATCAGGAACCATCGATGAATCATCCAAAATTTTCTTCCATTTTGACTGTTCATTTCAAAATGTTATCTGTTGATTATAATTTGAAATTATTTCTCTTTTAACAATCTTTTAATTGATTAATACGAGATATTTTGTTTTACCACTAAATTGATTTGATCCTTTCTTTGCTAAAATATCAGGTATTCCATTTCTAGGAATCCACAGTAAGACTATATTTTTATATAGGCTCTGTATTTGTATCGTATCATGTATTTCTTTGATCTTCATTATTTTGGGTCAACTAGTAGAACTGATAGTTTGGAGGGCAACTGTAGAATCGGAGAGAATAACTATACTTTGCATTTGTATAGCTATTGAAATAAATTTTGAAGCGATATATATATATATAGCATCAATTTCACCATCAAAATTGGTTGTATACTTTCCCACTTTTTTATAAAAGTGAATAGACAAAGTGCTTCTGCTCCAGCTTCTTCTTCGTGATCCCGAAGAAAGTCATCAGTATAGATATAAATCCAGTCATTGAGAGGGTATGTTGTAATGATGGTTTCAAGGGTAACAGCTTTGGCTTGAACAGGATTAGCATCACTTTTATTAAACATTTCTTTAAGATGAAGTTAATTGCCAACCATAATTTTATTAGTTGGATTACAACAAGAAGGAATATTTTCTGTTTCAAATGGATATTCTAACAAGTTTTTCGGGTTCTGAACTAAATTCAATCTTGTTTTCATATGATGTGTAGAATTTTGGAAATTATACTATTATAACTTCTCATAAGTTATGAGGGCTTGCAATTCAAGTCATGAAGGGTCTGTTGAAGGACACATTTAATAAAGCTTCAATTGGAGCTGTTTTAATGGCACCAGTTATTAATCGTAGTGGTTGATTTTGGATTTGTTCAAGGATATTGAATGTTTATTGGGACAAATTGATTGCTTTTTTGATATGTTGTAGTGGAATAAATGTTAACTAAATGAGTGTTACTAATGAACAAATTTCATATAGTGAAGTAGTAACGGTTGTTGTGAAATAATTATTTCCTTTGTGAATAATACCCTATTACTTATTATAATAATTATGATTATTTCCTTTGTGAATAATAATATTTCCAAGTATGTGCATAACATGTGAAAGATATCATTATCATCTCATCAACAATCTCTGACATTGGGCAATTTGCAGTTTCTGGTTAATAAGAAATTAAATTTCATCTTACAAATTTTTTTAAGTGAAATAATCACACACATTTTGTGCATGTGTGATACACTTATTATATCTTGCTGTACTCCATAATAGACCTAGATCAGTTTGTGCAAGTTATAATGTGGTAAGTTCACTTCAGATGTTTTCTAATACACAGTTTCCATCTGGATCGCGGATCCTATGTTGGAATCAATGTATAGCTAGTCTTGTTACAACATCTTACAAATGTGGCTGACTAAAGCAGGCAAAATTTAAATTAGTAATAAACTCTAAATTCTTAAAACATTAAATGTAATAACATTCTGTGACAGTAAATAAAAAATTCTTGTACTTTTATAGTACCATCTACCATTTATCATTTGGATTCCATAATGATTACCCTTCTCCTCACTATGTTAAATCCTTTTTCACCGTATGAATTCCATAAGAAATTCCATAAGAAATTCAAGTCTCATAATCATAAGATAAGTTTATGATTTATTCTGTTATCAGGTATTTTTTTGTGTAATGATGGCATCAATGAACTTTGGAATGGCCTCTCCATATGTTGAAGCATTTGCTGTAGCAAAAGGAGCTGGAGCAAAGGTATTCTCTGTCATCGATCGAGTGCCACTAATTAACAGCCTATCAACTGATGGCATTAAACTTGATACAGTAAATGGAAATTTATCCTTCAATGATGTTCATTTCAGATACCCATCAAGACCAGATGTAACGGTAAGTGCTGTTGAAGTCAGTTTTGCATCTGCATGCATGCACATGTGCGCGTGCACACACATACACACACATGCACATACACAAAACAGTGGCAGTTATTCAAGTGAAGCTTCACTTCACTTATTTTTAATTGTATTAAATCTGAATATAGATGTTTAATTTATTGTACGCTTAATGAAAACTTAGAAAAATAGATTAACAACCAAACAACTAGTTGCAAATATATCTGTATGGGAAGCAGAAAAGGATGGGAGCTACTTGTCTTCTGGTTGTGAAGAGGGGCAAAAGGAATGAAGGGGATGTCCAGAGCTCTTTTTGTCAATGGTTGGGTAACTGTATGTTTATACCAGGTTGCCATGTCAATAAAACAGACTTATGGCTCCATACATTAACAAAAATACCCGTTTTGAGGCTACACTAACAGTACAGAAATTTATGAACAACAGACAGTGCTTGCAGAGGCTAACCCATCAATTTATTGGCCTCATGAAAGAAAAACAACCTGGAAAGTCACACTCTTCCCTAGGAATGTTTCTAGTATCCCCAAAAAGTCAACAATTACATGAACAGTCTAAAAATATTGTTTGAGTAAAGTGATCATGTATTTGAACAGTCTAGTGTGTTTTTTTATTTTACTGAAGTTAGCCCTGGTGTAACTTCTTATTTCAATTTATCTTTTTGTTCAGTATATGTTAGTGGAAAGATGAATCCAAAAAATAATACAATGTGTAGTATATTACACAAACCTCACCAGTTTTCCTGTGGACTGATTGTGATAAAAGAGATACATATGCTATTAATGAGAAGACCAACCTCTGTTTTTAATTTGTTGGTACAAAAGGTGAGAAAAAAAGCTGCAAAGTGTCACGAAAAGCACTTAGAATGTTCATAATACAGTGAATACAAATGGTTATGCAGTAATTTTTTAAATGGAAAAGCTGTTTTGTTGGTCTTGTAGGTTTTTCAGAATGTCATTACTGAGAAATATACCGACAAAAAAGACAGAAGAGTTAACTTAATACCTTTATGTAAGGAATAGGTTACAGGTGATTTTTTTTTGTGATGAACTTTACCTTGACAAGTTCTATGTTCAGTGGCTTTCCGGCCTAAATGAACCTACAGAATGCTTTCTAATCTAATCTAATCTAACCTATAGTTTAGGCTATGAGCAACCCCCCCCAAACATACCACACTTTACTGGTTTTTTCTTTCCTTACATGATATATTATGTTCTCACCATTAACCAGTTGTAAATAAATGTACTTCACATAACTTAACATTTTTTCTTGGATGTTAACATAGATTTTTTGCAGAAACCTTTTACCATTAAATTTCCTTGACAAATAGGTATAACTTTCAGCAAAATAGACCATATTTCTATTATTTTCATAGACCATAATATGTGTAAGTCTCTGACACTTGCTTTAAAATTTGCAACAAAGTTAATTGATTACACGAATTCAGTTTTGCTGTGTAAGTTAACATCATGAGCTGCAGCAGTGCATGCAATAATTGTAAATCATACTTACTTTGCACTGGATTTAAAGTTTATTAATACTAAACTTTCAGAGATTAAATTTAGCTTTAATTTGTGATTGTTTTAATCCATGGCAATAATATGTGATTCTTGGTGTAGATTTAAAGAAAACCCAAAATCTAAGTTTTCTTGCCTTGCTTTCAAATTTTCCAAATTTTCCCCCATATCTCTATTGGTAAACCAGTTCATTTCTCAAGCCCAAGTTTTGCTCTCAATTCTTTAGTTTCTTCACATTCCAAAATCACAAGCCAATAGTTGTCTTGCATTCTACACATCAGATATTCTCTGATTTAAATCTCCTCTTGATCCTTTCAATTTTACTACACTTTTTCAGGCCCATGCAGATCCCTCCCTTGTCCACTTGCCATCTTCATCTACATAATCCATTCTACCCCAAATTTTCTTTAGCTCCCTGTGTACCCTCATTGACTTTTATTGTTGAAACTACCTAATAACTTAGTAGGTACATAAATAAAAATGTAATCAATGATTTCAAATTTTTACTTTCTTTAATACATACCTAGCAGATAGAGAAGGCATCACATTTCATCCAAAAATTTGACTGAAAACACTGAATCAAAGGAAAACATTTTTAGAAAGTAGGCCCATATGTATGCGTGTGTGTGGCGTGCGTGTGTGAATAGTATTAATTCCTATCAAGTTCTATAGCTTTTTAAGTTCTATACTTGCCAAAAATGTGCCTTTATATAATTTTTTTAAATTGTTTATTTACTTAAAAATTGCTGTAACAATTTTGGTTAAAATTGGTATCATTATAATATTATTTATGTGATAAATAAAATAAATATATATTCAATAGAATAGACTGTAAAGTCATCATCATTAAGAAGGAATTCTGTATACATATGTTAATAGGTAAAGGTTAAAAGATAGACAAAATGCACTACATAAATACACAGTGAATTGAATAATTCAAAGCTGCAGGGCCAAGAAAAAATTTTGAAATATCCAAAAATTTGAATTACAAAGCTTATATCTAAAATTAATATTTTAGTAATACAGGTACATATATCATTCCTAATTAAAGCTATAAAGTAAAGAAACTGAATATTTGAACAAAATTCTATTTATTTTTACATTAAGGATAATGCAGTAAAGTAGTAAAACTAGAAATAATATACTGTAGACCTACAGTATTCACACATTTTACCCTAACTGCATTCCAACTGCATTCCGAATAAACAAACATCCCCAGAGTGATGACATTTATTGCAGAAACACATGGACAAAGCTATCATAAATATTAAATGTCTAAATTTAGATTAACTTTTGACTGACATTTCTGAACAAAAACTTCAAATTAAGGAAAATGAAATTTGAATTAACAACAATTTCAAATTATAAACGTTCAAATTATTTGAGTTCCACTGTATATAGAAGCACAATTTATTTGGGATAAACTTTTCATGGTGTCAGTCATTTCCATGATATTCATCTTCTAAACTCAAGTGTTGTCACTATTCAGTTGTTTTTATAATGTCATGGAAACACTGGATTTTCAAGACTAGCATATAGCATCCCACTTTTAAACATCTGATATTGATTTGGTTTTCTCTATGTACCTAGTAGAAACCTATAATAAAATGTGTAATGAAACTATTTCTGCAAAAGTTTACCTTAGTTAACATGATGAACAGAAATATAGGCTTTTATAAAAATAGTTCAGAGTAGCTATTATAGCAACAATGACAGTTGATTGAAAAATTCAGAATTTTTGCACATACAAAAATTTCTAAATATATTTACATGTTTTACTTGTGCTTCCTGAGGACCATAACTAGTGATTGGAAGAATCAAATGTTTTCAAGAATTGAATGCTCTGTATTCAAATACTTTTTAAGGATCAAACTTTTCACTTGGGTAGTTCTTGAATACTACAATCATTCATTAATGCTTTCGCTAATTGAAATCTACCTATATTCATATCAAGTTCTCAGATGCTATGTTATCTTCATTTGAGTGATGTTCTCAGTTCTCATCATGGTTTTTCTCGAATAAAGCATTCAGTTGAAATGTTGGATGAGCAATACTGCAACAGTTAGATGCTGGCAATAAGTGCTAGGTTTACTTATTTTGCAGGAGCTATTGGATGACAATGATAAATGATGGATAGGTTTAGTATACTGCTGTCCTGTTCATCAAATTGTAATCTTGGATAGTTTACTCCTAAACAATTCACTGGACACACATGAGCTTAACTGTTTTGCTCTACATATGTAAACGTTGTGCTGCAATAGTTCTAAAGCTAATCATGGCAGGAAAGCAGTTTATTTGAACAAAGAAATGTTAACTTATATTTTTAAGTAGTATTATGCATGAAGGTATTTAATTCTAATTTTATACAGTCATTGCGAGTTTACATACAAAATGGACATTTTTAATGAACAATTATCAGCCCTTTTTTCCTGGAAAATACCCAAGTGTATGGATGAGTTTTAAGTACTGCTGAAGTACACAATTAAAGTATGAGTACCAATAAAATTTTAAATTTAGTTAAGCTATGCCAACTCCTCCTCGAGGCAAAATCTTGATTCAGTTTTATGCACCTGCACCTATTCGAGTGCAGCACTCAAATAAGAACCAGTGCACTTGCACCTATCCGAGTGAAGGATTCGATCACAGGATTCAAAATTCTGAAGAACATTCAAGAGTAAAATACATCATATTTTGCATCTGAATACTCCCATCACTAAGTCATAACAATTCTTTGTGAATATGATACTTAAATACAATATCAGACTGTGAATATTGCATTGACAACGTTTTTTCCCTCATATAATGCATATAATATGCAAGTAGTAGTAGTAGTAGTATTGTAACTGGGGATTTTAAGAGGGCTCAAAAGCTCTTGCACTTCGACCTATGGATATTTTGTGCAATCCCTTTATCCTATCATAGGAATTTGAGCTCCTTGACTTTTACAGCTCCAGGAATCCTTTTCCATATATATGCTATTCAAGTAAGTCCACTGGAAACTTAAACTGAATAACTCCAACATACTGAAATAATCCTGAGTGAATGGAGGAAGTGTTCATTTTATTATATTTTACTTCCTCTTCTGACTGTTATTTATTTTGTTACTTACTATAATAATTTTCTTAATTTTGTACTTAAAATACTCAACTTCTTGTTTTAAAATGTTGCTTTATTTTCCCAAGTACAGTCATTGCAATGGAAATGTACATGGTATTAAAAACAACAACATGGTTTTATTTTTAACTTCTCCGTACAATTAGTACTGGGTCATATTTCCCTTAACTTCTATAATTTTCATGAGTCTCCTAGGCATCGAGTCTGCTAGATTTTCAAAATAGTTTTTGTCCATTTCCAACCATATCTTCTTCAACACCTCCTGCAGCTCCTTAATGTTTGCAGCTCTTCTAATTTATCTTTCATTTGATCCCAAACATTTTCTTTTGGATTTAGGTCATTTTTTTTTTTTGGTAGTGTTTAACGCCCACTTTAACTACTTATGGCACCGCAGGCGGTGACACTGAAGATGGAGCATCAGTGGAATGCAATGGCGGGGGAAACTGGAGAACCCAGAGAAAACCCGCCCCAGCACCGCTTTGTCCACCACAAATCTCACATGCGGTCGCTTGGGATCGAACCCGGGCGTCTAGGTGAGAGGCGAGTGGTCTAACCACTCGGCCACGGCGCGGCCGGATTTAGGTCAGGAGAGTTACCAGGCCAGTTAAGTACAGGTATATTAATATCTTTTAGGAACTTCTGAATCATCTATGTTCTATGAGCAGGGGCACCATCATGCATAAAGTACTGACTCTGATGAATTGGCCAAATTGTGGCCAAATGCTGATGCAACACTTCTAAATAATTACTTCCCTTCATTGTTATATTCTTAGGGAGAAAGTACAAGCCACCTATACCATAATTACCACTAAAAGAACCCCATACCATCACACTTTCTGGATGTTTAAAAGTTTTGATGGTAAACTTTGGAACATACCGAGACACATTTTTTGGCCTTCTCACCTTTATGTACTTTTCTCTGATCAATTTGAAAGCGCTTTCATCAGAAAACATTACTTTGCGCCAGGCCTCTGATGTCCGGTGCTGATATATTTTGCAGAAATTTACTCTTTTCTTCATCATAACTTCAGTTAGAGGAGGCTTCTTGGCAGCACATCGAATTGGTAAATCTAGGTCTTTTTGAAGCTGATGCTGAATGGTCCTGATTGCAACACTGTTGAGCAGGTCTGGATGATTCTTCTTTAACTTGGCCGCTGTAATCCATGGATTAGCCATCACTTCATGTTTTAGGTCATCATTCCTTGGTGAAGTCTTTCTTTCACCACCTGAGCTTGTTTTTCAATTTGATGTTGTGCCACATGACGAAGGTGTTGCTGCTTTTTTACTTCTTAAATAGCTTGTCTTGAAACCTTTAGATCAGCAGCCAAGTGAATTACAGAGGTACCTACCTCTAACAGAATTAAAGCATGAGTCTTTTCCTCAGAAGTGAGCTTCTTGCATCCCATTTTGTGTGTTAGATGCAGAAAAACACACATTCAAAAACAGTACTCAGATTAAAAATTGGTTGAAAACAGCACACAGCAAACCAATCTCTGTACAGCAAATATCAGAGACAGGCCGAGACCTGAACTGCTAATGTAAACAAATTGCTGCTGTGCACTAGAGAATCACGTGATTTGCAACTCTACCCGCCTTTTTTGTATAAAGATTTTCCTTGCATTTAAAATGTAAAGATTTCGATTGTGGCCTCTATGCTATTTCCATTCCATTTTGCATAATTAATTTACTTGCTGTTATACTTCCATTGGTTCATCTGCAAATTTATGCAGATGAATACCTATAACAAATTCCCAACAATAACTATAGAAATGAATGCCTATAACAAATTTCCAACTATCAGTATAGAATAAAATTTTATACTTAATTTTCTATTATAGAATAGCATTTTCAAATTCCCAACAATAATTATAGACTTTATGAAAACCTATTACACATACCCATTAATAATAATCATAATAATATTGTTATTATAATCATTGTAGAATAACATTTATATACCTTTTATATCTACCAGTTTTTTTTAGAAGCGTGTGTTTACTAAAATTATCTCTCCTAACATTGGTTAGTAGGTATTGTAACCTAATAATACACACATATCACTTCATGCTTGCTCATCATTTTATTGGTATATAGTACTTAGGTTTAAACTAGCAAACTATGTGGATAAAAACTATGAAAATAATTTCTATTTTCATTGATGGATTCTGTTTTAAAGATATATAACCAATATTCTCTACCATGCTGTGTGCCATTATATTTTAATTGATGTTGCTATTTTTATTTAAAATAAAAAATGCTCTCCAGTATTCTGTGGTAAGCAACACTATATTATTCAGTACTCAATTTCTCTAATCATAATGTATTATACTTTAAATATGCTATTGGATTAAAATATCAGTGATATTATTTTTTTTGTTCATATATTTATTTTCAATATTTGAAAATATACTAACATGTCCAAAATAGAAGAGTCATATGCATTCTAAATGCAATGTAATAAATCCTCAATTAGATACTGTGAAATGAAAAAAATTATATGTAAAAATGAAGCTAGTCACAATGAAGCAACACAAATACTAATATAATAATAATAATTTATAATAAAACTTGAAAAAGTTAAGTGGAGTTTTCTTACAAATTATTAATTGTTATATTAAAAAATTGCCCTTATATTATTCCTAAGCAGTAATATTTAAATACAGTTCTTACAATGCAAATGATGTTGTCTGTTTAAATTGGTGCATTATAAAGTTAAAAGAAGATAAAGAATTTATGGGAATACCACTAAACATAATTTCATCTATTATGAGTGCATGCTTTCTGTTTGAATGTGTTCTGAAAATGTAGTTTATAGCTAATGATTTTCTTAATCTGTCTATTATTTTAAATTTCTTGTATGAGGAGAGTAAAATAATATTGCAGTGATAAGAAACATAATTAGCATTTTCTTTTACAGGTGCTGCAAGGTTTGACTCTTGACATCAAGAGAGGAGAGAAGATAGCATTGGTAGGGAGCTCAGGATGTGGAAAATCAACATGCATCCAATTAATTCAGAGGTTCTATGACCCACTTGAAGGCTCTGTAAGTTGGTAGTGTGTGCCACACATTTTTATTTCTATAATATAACTTACTTAAGTAGACAAAGTATTCTATTCCACCCAAAAATGTAATACAGATTTCACTGGCAATAGAACTTTTGAAGCCTACTGAACCCAAAAAAACATTTTTAGAAAAAACATATGTACATGTGTGCATATGTGTGTATTTTGAGCATAACTCAAAAACAAAAAGCAGGTTAAATGTTAGATTTGCTATTAACTTTCAGCATTTTCCTAGAAGCACAAAGCTTTACCCTTTACATGGAACATTTTTTTAAAATTTTGAATTTCTCAGAAATGGCTCTAACATTTTGACTAAAATATTATATTTTAAAAATATATTTAATGATTATTTTGAATTTTCTGAGAATAGCCTGTGAAGTTCTCCTCATTTTCAATAATACCTTTTGTAACTGGTAAAACTTAAAACAAAATCTAACTATATAAAAATGCTGATCTTGTTAAGCATATAATTTATGTGAAGTCATTTTATTTTCTACTTTCTCCCCTATGTATAACTAAAGACCCAAATCTTTGATACCAAGATTTTACAAGAAATAAACCTTTTCAGACCCCCCCCCCAAAAAAAAAGCATTTTTAGAAGAAAGTCCATGAGTGTATCTGTCTATTTATGTGTCAATGTGACACCTGCATGTCTCTGAGTTCTGTGAATAACATTACTCAATAATGTTAGATGGCTAAATACTGGATAATATGCAAAATGAAGATTTTCAACAAAATCTCACCTGAAACTACAAGATTTTTTGAAATTTTAAATTTCTGAAAAATTATCTAACAATTTTGATTAAACTACCGTATATTGAAGATATTTCTTTTATGACAAAATGTAAATCTTAATTTTCTGGGAATAACCTCTGAAGTGTTATTCACTCTGGATGACTTTTGCATAACTGGTAAACTGCAACAGATAAACAAAATCTTATTACACTAAAAATGTAGATTTTGTTAAAACAATAATTAAATTATTTGTTTGTTAATGATGCTGTCAAATTGCCAGGATCATATCAGCATCACCAGTGTTTCGAAATTTATTCCTACAGAAGTTCTTTTACATGCCAGAAAAGCTACTGAAATGGGGCTGTCACTTTTAAGCACACTTAAAACCATTGGTCTGAGCCAGTTTTGAACACATGACCTTGAGATCAGAAAGCCAGTGCCTAACCAATGGAGTTATCCAACTTGTTAAAGTAGTATTTTTTGGAGTTAATACAAGGAATATCTGAGATTATATGCAATACTTATACTTTCTCAAATGGGAAATCTTTAGTTTTTCTCATCCTGATCATGCATGGAGAATGAAATTTCAATACCATCACATAGCAACCTGTTATTAAAAGATTTGACTATTGCTTAAGTTTGGTGACTTCCTGTATCCAGGTTATATTCACAAGGAGATATGTAATAAAAAACCTTTTCTGCTTATTAATTGTTTTTCCATACTAGCCATGTTGGATAGGTAGAATCAGACTGAAATTTTTAATGCCATAACTAGATTTATACCATAGATCTCTCGGTCTCTAGAGGGCTGCTCTGACCACAGAGCTATCATGGCAACATGCCAACACGACTTTAAATTCCTCAACTGAATTGCATCTTCCAGCAAACTGCAAAGTGATCTCAAATCATTTTGAGATGACATACCACGATGGCAACTTACAATGTTGTAAGTACTTTAAGCCCTGGGCTTCATAGTTAAACTAACTATTAGGTCAATTAATGTTAGTTAATTGTTTTTTTCACACTGTACAGAAGCTGATTAGATAGAATCATACTAAAAAATTCAATGCCATAACCAGGACTTTTTTGTGAACAAAGATCTTCCAGTTTGGCCATTGCTCTGATCCAGTTTTCAGTCTGACTCTACCTATCCAACTCCTGTCCTGCTCAAGGCTAATTTGAAAAACAATTAACTAACACTAATTGCCTTAAGAGTTAGTCAAACGATGAAGCCTGGGCTTAAAGTACTTATGAGATTTAAATCGCCATTGTGGTATATCATTTCAAAATAATTTGAAATCACCTTGAGGTTTACCAGGAAACATGCGAGTCAGTTGAGGAATTTAATGCCATGTCAAAATGTTGCCATGGTAGCTTAAAGGTCAGAGCAACCAGCTAAAGACTGCGAGATCCATGATTCAAATCAGTTATGGCATTGAATTTTTCAATCTGACTCTGCCTATCCATTTCAGCCAATGTTTATCCAGACTAGTATGGAGTAGTTAGAAGAATGTGCTTCTGTAAAAATAGCTTGTTACAGAATAGGTACAGAAAGTATTTGAATTTTATACAACAGATTTCTTTACTATTCATATGGATTTTCAAATACTTAAGGGTACTTTTATTCAGAAGAAAATCTCCATTACTTGTTTCTTCTCTCTTTGTCATGCAAAGAGAATAGAATTGCAAAGTCATCATCCCTTCATACAAAAATACTTTGGCTGACCCTGGAGCTCAGTCAGTAGAGCACCTGCCTGCTGTGTGAGGTTTCTCAGATTTGTTTCCCAACTAGGGGGTGGAAATTTTTCTTATCCTCCCCAGAGTCTGGATGAATGAATGACAGTGTGAACATAGAACTGGTAAACAAGTGAACACCACTACCATGAACAATTGTTCCAAAAGGCAAAAGCTGCCTATATGACGCAAATGCTAAAGGCAGCATATAAATGAAACTAAAGAAAGAAAAATACTTTGTGGTACAAATTTTGATATATAAAAGTGCATTTCTTCTTTATGATGTACCCAAAATTTCATACACTTTTATATTTTTTTTATTAGAATCTTGTTCTTATTTCATTCTCATAATAGACAGTATACATACCTCTCACAGTATTATCTTGTCAAAGAATGTAGAGAATTGCTAGGGACTAGAAGAAGAAAATGAGTATCTGTAACAAATTGCTAACATCATCTTACTGCAATGAGTCTATATTTAGACATTCCCTTTATCATGACCATGAGAAAGAATATATCTTTTAAATTTTTGAAACCACTATATTTGTTTTGTTAGGAAATCAAATGTATACCATAATTTCCAAATGCTTCTTTTTTTCCTCTTTCATGAGAAATTACTTTCCATAGGAGCCGTATTTGCCATTATGGCTGGATTTGTACAGTGATATCCAATATTTACAGGATTATCCCTTAATCCTAACTGATTAAAAGCTCAATTTTTAACAATATTTGTAAATTAGCAGTTTCAATTTTGCACATTTTCATTTGTGCTGTTTTTCTGTCATTCCATAACATTTTAGTTCTCAGTAGCTTTTGCTTAAAAATTATACAAGTTACTCTGAGGTAATAGAATGAACTTTCAGCACATTTTATATGATGCTTTGGAATCACATTATCTATAGAGAATTAAATTGGAGTTCCACTTCAGTAAAGTTTTATTTGACCATTTATTTATCGGATTGCATTCATTAGCTTTAGCTCTTTTTCTACTGATTATGGATACACTATGATTTTAGTCACTGAAGAACTGTGTATTTAACTTTTTCCAAAACAATTAACCTCTTAAAATTTCCTTTCAAGAGCTTTAAACATAAATATATAAATAAGTTAAATGAAAAAGCTATGGAGTATAATTAACATACAGGACTTTCTGGGAAGAAGAGGGAGAGAGAGAGAGAGAGAGAGAGAGAGAGAGAGAGAGAGAGAGAGAGAGAGAGAGAGAGAGAAAACAAAACTTTTCAATTGTGGCAAGACATGACATTTTTATTATAATATTAAAAAATCTGATATGATCCATTTACATGACTTTCTCTACATCTCTGTAACAAATTATTGTTAATAAACTTATTCTTCTATCTACTTAATGCTAATTGGGATAAACATTAGCAGAACGATTTTACTACTTTGTTCCTTATAAGTAGAAGGGAAATAAGGGAATACACTAGGCTGAACCAACAGTCAAATTTTAAAATGTGTTTGCTATGGCATAAAAACCTGTTTCTTTGCATGGCCAAGTATTGACAAGTTACCGTGTGAGAAAAGTATAAGTGTTTTAAAACTGAAATCAATTACAAGGAGTATCTCAAAACGATCAACTCCACAAAAAAAATGTATATAACATAAATTGTGTGTTTTATGAGCTCTACAGTTTTGTTAAGTAAGTTTTTGTCTATTTCTTACAGTTTACCAGTTATGCAAAATTCTGCAAAATTCATCCAGAATAAAGATGTCTTCAGAGGCTATTCCCAGATATGCATTTATTTTCTCATCTAAATATCTTTAATATATGATATTTTAATCAAAACTGTTAGAAGCATTTTTGAGAAAATCAAAATTTTCAAAAATGTTTTCATGTAAAGGGTAGTTGGGGGTGGGGGATTTTCTTGAAAACCTTCGTGTCCCATCCTTGGAAGATACTGAACATACCAAGTTTGGTATTTAACAGACTTTCTGTTTTTGAGGTATCTGCATGCACACACGCATGCATGCACGCATGCACACACCTACATACATTTTTTTAAAACTGCTTTTTTTTGGATCTCAAAATATGTATTTTCGATGAAATCTTGGTGTAGAAATTTTGGGTGCAGTACAATACCTTCTCTACACACTATGTAGGTGCATAGTACATTTAGAGAAAGTAAAAATATGCAGTTAATTCTTAAAAACATAGAACTTTAGTGCCTATAGCAGAGAATATTTTTATCTTAGTATCCTTTTTTTGCAGGTAAAGCTGGATGGAGTTGACATCAAAGAACTAAATGTCAGCTGGCTAAGGAGTAACATTGGTGTTGTGGGTCAAGAACCTGTTTTATTTGGAACTACAATTTTGGAAAATATTAGATATGGCTATTTAGATGCAACAAGAGAAGATATAGAGGAAGCTGCTCGAGAAGCAAATGCTCATGATTTCATAATGAAGTTGCCCCAGGTTTGTTGTGATTCAGTTAATACCTAGAGATACTCTTGATTTAGATTTATAATCTAAGTTATTACTCTTCATACATGAAACTAAAGTATAGTACTATTATAAAATTTACAAAAACTGTAGTATAATAATCCTGCTTTGTGTGCCATGGACAAAAACAATTAATCATATCGAACCTCTAATTTGTCTAAGTGCCAGTATACATAATCCTGTTGCTTATCTGCTGCAGCAAGTTATTGCACAGCATCACTAAACATGCTACTTTCCACATGGCTTCACTGTAGTGCTGTGGTAAAGCATACAGTAGTGCTGAGGTGAAGGTCACTGGTTCACTACTTGCATTTCACTTTTTTTCTTCTCTTAATAATGAAATAATGTTTAATCAACATATAGCGACTACTTATTTTCAATGTACTGCATTTTCAATGTAGCAGGTTTTTCTGTTCATGAAACTGCAGCTGGTATTGTAGTCCCTGCAACTACAGTGCAGAGATGAGTAAGGTTATCCAGGGAAGGGATTGAATGTTGTCATCCTTGTTCAGGAAAAAAGATATGTAATTGTAATTGTAATTTATTAGCAGCCTATAGACTCTTTTCGAGTATCGGGCATTGTCAGTTTACATTAAACAAAATTAGCATTAAATAAACTTAGTCTACATAAATTATAAAAATACATTAATATATACAGGATGTTTGGTTTAACAAAGTCTACATAAATTATTTTAAAAATTCATTGATATCATACACAGGATTGTTCAGTAAATATGTCTTGAGACATTGTTTAAATTTAACAGCATTTTCATTTTTTACATATGCAGGGAGTCGATTATACATGTGTAATCCTATTATATAGGGATCTTTATTTACAGATTTTACATTGTAGCTGGTATAATGTAAGTCAAGTTTGCATCTAGTATCATGGTTATGTATTTCACTATTTAGTTTTTTCTGGTTAATTAAGTAAGTTACTTTGTATATGTATAGAGATACTACAGTAAACATCTTTTCTCTTTTAAAAACTTCCCTGCATGATTCTCGACGCCCCATTTTAAACATAGTTCTGATACATTTCTTTTGTAGCACTAGAACCCTTTGCATATGCATTTTGTTACAACCCCCCCATAATTCAATACCATATTGGATATGTGAATAAATTAACCCATAGTATATAAGTTTTAGAACCTCAACATTACAAGTTTTTGCAAATTCCCTCATTAAATACAAACCTTTACTTATTTTTTTACATAGGTCATCGATATGATTAGTCCAGGACATGAGTTTATCTACTTGCATTCCTAAAAATTTGTGAGAATCAGATTCCTGTATTGCAACATTTCCAAAGTTAATATGAAATAATATATCTTTTTTCTTCTTGCTTAACTCAAATTTAATTAGATTTGTCTTGTCAGGGTTATTAGTGAGGTTGAGAGATTTAAAAAATGTGTTTATTCTTAGCGATTCATTGGTGGCTAATGATTTCAAGTCAAGATCATTGTTTGCTTTACATATAATAGTGGTGTCATCTGCATAGCTTATAATTTTACAATTAGGTGTCGAATACATATCATTTAAATATAAAATAAAGAATAATGGTCCAAGTACTGAGCCTTGGGGTACACCGCATTTAACTATTTCAGCACTTGATTTAAATTTTGTTCTTTTTTTTCCTTGTTTGAAACTTATTTCTGTGTATTGTACACAACCTTTTAGATACGACGAAATTAATCTATTGGTAACCCCTCTAATACCGTACTTTTCTAAGATTAATAGTAATGTATCGTGTTGGACACAGTCAAACGCCTTAGATAGATAAAAAAATATGCCTACAGTTTTCTTTTTTTCATTTAGATTACTTAAGATGTTGTGAGTAAAGTCTATTAGGGCCATGGTGGTTGATCTTTTAGCCCGAAATCCATGCTGAAAATCATTTAAAATATCATATTTTTCAAAAAAATTCATAATTCTCTTCAATAGTATTTTTTCAAACAACTTAGCTATTACCGAGGTAAGGGTTATAGGTCTATAGTTTTGCATGTTACTTTTGTCTCCCTTTTTATGTATCGGAATCACAGTACTAATTTTTAAACAATCTGGGAAAATTCCTAGGTTTAGTGATGTATTTATTAGATGAACCAAGAGGGTGCTCAAAACATGTTTACATCTTTTTAACAATTTAGAGCTAATTTCATCCCATCCAGTGGAATTTTTATTTTTAAATCCATTAATTAATCTTATAACTTCATCTGCCGTAGTATCATACAGATAAAGCGAATTTCCTATACCCTTATTAGTTTAAAACCTACAACATCAGGGGTATTTTGATTGCTAGCAATATTTATAAAGTAATCATTAAAACGATTGCATATCTGAAGTGGATTATTTTCTATGCAGTTATTAATGAGTAGATTGATATTTTCTTGATTTAACTTTTCTTCCCTCATGCTATTAATCATTGACCATGCTGTTTTTGAATAGTTACTAGTATCAGAAAGCTTTCTTATCACCTTTTGTGATTTATTGTTTATCAATTCATCCTCATATGCTTTTTTAAATTGTTTGTATTTGATATTGTAGTGCTCGAGTTTTGTTGATTTAGCAAGTAGATACAAATCCTTTATTTTTTTCCCTCAACCTCAAAGCCTCTCTTGAAATCCTTACTTTATGTTTTTTTAAAGGTTCACATATTTTGTTTACTATAGGGCAGCATAGCTCAATATAGAGGTTTAGAATTTCATAAAATGTATTCCATTTTTCATTTGTATTTTTAATGCTATACAAATCTTGCCATGTTTCATTAGCCAAACAAGTATGTAGTTTTAAAATATTAGCCTTAGTAAATTCTCTAAGGGTTATAATTTCAGTTAGGTCAGGGTTATTAAATGTACAGTTATTTATATCTAAAAATTGAGCATGATGATCAGATAGGTGATTGACCATATTCCCAGCAACACATTGGCTTTCTTTTATATTGGTAACAACATAATCAATTACAGAATTACAAAACGTCTTTTCCTGATCAGCATTGTTCAAAATTGTTGAACACATATGGCTCAAATTTTGATTTAGTATCTGAAAAATGAGCTTAGTGTTGTGGACTCTTCTGGAAATAAAGATTTTGAAGGAAAATCAGTTGGTGAAATAGTGAAAATTATGAATGAAAGAGATCTGGTGTGGGCTATGCCTGAAGTTTACAAATTAGCTTGTCTAATTCTAACTATTCCAGCAAACATCTAGCTTCTGTTGAATGGTCATTTTCCACTTTAAATTGAGTAAATTCTCACTATAGGTATACAATTGGCCAAGAAAGATTATCCTCTCTGTCAATGATGTCCATAGAAAAATAGTTACTTTGTGTGCTTCGGAAGAATGCTCATGAAAATTTCACGCAAGCTGTTAGGGAACTATTTCTGAAGAAATCTCGTCGGTTGGAGCTAGCATTCCAGTAAACTGGCAAGTACTACTATGAAAATAAACAATAATTTACGTATACAGGTACCCCTTGCATTATGCAGGTTCTCATGAATTATCATGAAACACAAAAAACTGCGTAAAGTGAATGTGATAATGATATGAGCTATTTCAAGGTAAACTTGAAATAAAAATTAGTTGCATCTATTTATGTCATTTGGACAGTGTTAAAATCAGCATTTTTAAATCGCTTCAAGTGAAAACGCGTTAACTGAGATCATGTATAATGAGGGATGACTATATTTTATAGACTAAGAAAAACGATGATAAAAGGAGCGGTGTACCTAAATTACTGACTACGAATCGCCACTGATTTACACATTTCAAAGTTCTATTTCATGTTAAAAATTCCAGTAACATACTTGCATATAACATTACAATAAAGTAACAAGACAATAGGAAAGCCAATAAGCAAATATATCACTATATATTTTTATCATATGATAAATTCTTCAAGAGATTAGAATTGAACATACTAGGTTTATATGACCTGCATTATATGACATGAATTGTGAATGATAACACATCATAAAGTGTTTAATAAGTTACACATTAAAAATACCAAACAGGCAAGCTAAGTTAATGTGTGATAAACATTTAAATCCAACCTTGATATAAGATTACAATTCAACTTTTACTCCCTACTTTTGTTGCATAATTAACTATTATGAGAATATTAAATGAGGCAAACACCAAAAAGGCATGTGATTAGAAAGTTATGCATGTATTTCTCAATTATCTACATTACTTGAAGGAAACTTACATGTTGGTGTTGCAGCAAACCTCTGAGGTGAGAGCCTGTAAAAGAACATAACCAGAAAGCTCTCACCATCGCCAAAGCAAACTTGTGAGAAGGAAGCACTGAGGCCACTCATAGAAACTTCTTGTAACCAAGCATGAAATATAAATAAAAATACCACTAAAAAGTTTGGCACAAGCATTGTAATAAAACAAAACATATCTCATCAATGTACCAGTCTACTCAGAACTAGTAATTTAGTACATCACCACCACCGCCACCGCCACTGCCCCTGCCACCGCCACCACCACCATTACATATAATCTTCTTATTTATGCAGACTCCTAAGCTTATACAGCTTTTGAGTCCAGTTATTTATAGTTTAAATAAGTGCTCTATAATTTAGTTTAAAATATGTTTCTGGTTTAAGGATCCCATTAATAGTGTTTCTTTATGTTTAATAATGTTGATGCATGTAATGACATCAATAAACTTCTTGTAGCCAGCTGGGTATATCTTAACCAAAGACAATGTGCAATTGATAATAGATACAGGCATTCGTGTTTAGGGTGCTTAGTCATTAACTTGAAAACAGCTGCTTATTTTAGACAAACTCTTGGAATCAATAAATTAAATAAAACCTTGGATTGTTAATGATTTGCAGGAATATAATACATTGGTAGGAGAAAGAGGAGCACAGTTATCTGGTGGACAAAAACAAAGAATTGCTATAGCCCGTGCACTTGTGAGGAAGCCTTCCATCCTGCTTCTGGATGAGGCTACATCAGCCCTTGATACAACTAGTGAGGCTGTAGTACAAAAAGCACTGGATAAGGTAAGATCTTTGTTTATGTACATGAATGCTTATTTCTAAAACCAAAAATAGTGAATAGTCTTTTAAGAATTTATGTAACTTAGAGTAATATATATTTTGAGTAAAGTAAAATATCCAGAATCACTCAATTTGGTTCTGAACAAAAAATTTAAAAAATCAAGGTTTACAGTTGATCTCTGGTTGTCATCTCTAAATCTTCACATTTTTCATTCTTTTTCTCTTTTAATTCTACAGTGAATACAATTATAATCAGTTTTAATAACCTGAAATATTGATTAGAAATTTATTTTTTAATGTTACTTTTATTTTGGTATTGAATTGCTAATTAATTCCACACATTATGTAATCTTTGTAAGATTCACATCCTAGGGTATGTGATATTGGCAAATGTATGCTATGGTAGGGTGTAAGTTGCTAAAGAAAGAGAGAGATGAACTCTTAAATAAATTAAATAGGACAAAAATCAGGGAGAGTAGTATAAACATTTGATGTATGTATTTTGTATTGTGGAGCTGAAAATTGTGTTTTAATAGGAATAAAAGCAGAAATGATTTTTTTCTGAATAATGTTTTGAAGCATATACTAATATGCTAAAAATAACAATACCTAGGAACCAGCCAAAAGAGTCTCAGTGAAAATCACAAAATATATAGTCACCAATTAAATAGAATGGATGACAATAAGGTAACTAAATTATTGAATATAAACCCCTTAGAAAAAGACACACCAAAAGATTCAAATCCCATTGGAGTGATGATCTTTGATTCAAATGAGATATTTGAGCCTTTTTCTTATGATGTTTAAATAGAGATACATTTTTAAGAAAAGAAAATAGAAAGAACAACTGATACTTCTTTTATAAATCTTCTGATAACAGGTTAGCAAAGGCCGCACTACAGTTATAGTGGCACATCGTCTTTCAACTATTCGCTCAGCAGACAAGATTGTAGTGGTAAAGAATGGAAAAATTGTCGAGCAGGGTAAACATGAGGATTTGATGAATCTGAAGGGGCATTACTATGGTTTAGTCACTGCTCAGCTAGTCAACACCGAAGAAGATGAGGGACAGGAAGCAACAGGTATGATGTGTATAAATATGTTATGTTTAGATAGCAAAATGTTATATTATTTCTCATTAAATTTAATCAACAAAGCATATAATTCTTACTTTATAGTTTTTATATAGAATAGTTAGGTATGGTATTTTTAAAGCATTTGTTTTCATATTTGCAATTTTTTTATCATCCAATAATTCATTTGAATTTGTACCACATAGAGATTTAGATATACAAAATATTGCTGGAAGGAAACCTTATAGATTCCTTCTAGTATTAACTCATAGAAGTATTACAAACCAAAAATTCAAATAGCAGTTTTTTCCCTTGAGTTGTATTTGCAAAAGAAGTTGCTTCTTATTCCATTAGATTGCTTATGTATCAAAATAATAATTTTGTTGTGTATAACATGAGCAGAATAATCTACTTTATGACACAATTTAGGACACAAAGAAAAGCATTTTCTGTACTACAAAAATGCTGTTTTGAATAAGAAAAGAAATTGCAAAGCTTGCCTTCCATCAGAAGTATAATATAATGTTGCAATCAGTTCAAGGTGACAAGTTTTGGTTTCCACATGAAAGGATGAGTCACAAGTTAGCTGATAAATGAGCATGCACTCTTTCCTTCAGTCAAAGATAATTGCTGAGCAATAGAAATTTCAAAGATATTTCAACATAACGTGGAACAAATAACAGTTAATAACAGTTGAATCCTTCTGTCCTTCTTGGTGGCAAAACTATCTGTAACTGCATCATGAAAGCTGTGGGGCATTTCAGTTTTCTAAACAAGATCTTTTCAATGAATATTAGGGACAATCCGTTGAAGTGATCTTGAGCTGTTGAATTCCTGCAGTAGGTCTTGATGCATTCAGGGTAGAGAAATCTCTTTCTGCTTGGCACTTGAAGCTGTTATTGTCATAATTAATTTAATGAGTTGTGGGAAAGTTAGCTTAGGTACTTTTCTACTAAATAATTATTCAATTCCAAGAGTGATTGTAATTTGAATGATGGTGAACTATGGATATAAGATAGTTTGGAAATATATATTAATATTGTTATATATATATTAATATCCCCATACCATCAAAGAAATGTCTATAAGGTGACTTACTGAGGAATTGAAGGTGAGATTTTGGGAAATTGCAAGAGTATACTTCAAACTCTAAGAAATCTAAGAGAACAAAAAATTTCAACTGGTATAGATCAGAAAATCTCCATTCCACATGAGCTATAAAATTGTACAGCTGCCAAAATGTGGTTTCATGATCATTTCCAACACTATCAAATTTTTGCCTTTTGCTGGAATGCTCTGTCATTGAATTAGAGTCTGATGCAGAGATGTGGTTAATCTTACTCCACAAAACATGAAACTCACAATGTGGGCAGAGAAGAAACTCTTTATACTCCTTTACTTTTCCCAAACAGAAAAGTATGCTATTTGTCTTTTTTTATATCAATTTAAAGAGTATTTCAGCTTTTGGTAGAGCTAAGTGAAAATTTCCAACATGAAATTAAATTTGAAATCAAACATATTCTTACAAAAATCTAGTCTCAGAGTCAAATTCTGTATTATTGGCACCAACATGATAAAACAATCAGATTAATTGTTGTTTGTGATCATAAATAATTTTTATAAGCCAATTGTTGTATAATCATTTTGCTGGTGCAACAGCAGGAACGTGGGCATTGACTATTTCACTAAGAGCATGGTTTCATTTGGAGGAATTTGAAAAAAAAAAGATGCAAAACCAGAAACAGTCAACAAATACTTTACTAGACTTTATGCTCTCTATAGAGTATTGCAAAATTAAGTTTAATTTATGGGCATAACAAACTGTTAGTAATTCTTGTGGATTCTTTGATTTAACTTTGGCTGCAAGGCCATGATATTGTCCAGTATTGGCAGCTGCACCATCATAGTTTGACTAATTCATTTATCTCCTGAATGGAATTAAATGCTGAAACACTATCTTTGAAATCTTATTGGCCGTATGATCATCACTCACATCTATGAATCAAATGAACATTCTTGGATTTCTCCTCTTAAGTCAACAATGTAGACACTACACACAACTGACATTTATTAAAAATATCTGTGATATCATCCACAGTTACTGAGATAAATTGAACTGCTAATATTTCCTGTTTAGTTTTCTACATTAAATGTTCTACACATGCTTCTATTAAGTAATTCTGTATCATGAAGGCTTGACCAGAAAAACAGTACTATTATTTAAGTCACTTTCTAAATGAGCATCTTTCTCTGCCATAAAATTCAACAACTCCCTATAATTTCCTTTATTTGAAGAGCTCTGTGACTCAACATGACCTCTAAAAGGTAGTTCATGGAGAGCTAAATAACATCTGGCATCAATTAAATACTTTAGAAACTCTTGATTACTTTTTACTCTGGCATTATATTTTTCAACATTAGCTTTATAACTTTACTAAGGCAAAATTCTATTCTTGTCTACAACTTTTCAAACCACTCCCACTCCTCCTATTGCTCCTACTCCTACTACTACTGCTATTGTTATGCTGCTGCTGCTGCCACCGTCACTGCTGTCGCCACCACCACTGCCACCACCACCACTACCAATCCCAAAACTACCACTCGGTACAACTATTACCACTACCATCATCACAACTGCTATTACTACTACTACTACTACTACTCACCACTATTACTATGGCTGCTCCTGCTGCGGCAATTTACAAAGAACAACATGATAACTGCCATAGCCTTTGATTGTTCTAGGTCAATTACTGCAATGCAGACTATACTAAACTAAGCAAACTACTATACTGCTATAAGCTAATTAGCATGGTAACACAGTTGCTTAAACTTTTTTTAGGTGGGAAGCAAATTGTGTCAAGAATGTTGAGTGTAGATAGTACACAATCTTCTATTGATCAACCTGTGCATCAGCAACTGAGTGCAGATGATAATGAAGTGGAGGATAAGCAGATACCCAGCATATCTATGTTAAAAATTTTGGAAAAAAACAAAGAAGAGTGGCCTTACATAGTTCTTGGATGCATTGGTTCTGTAGTAATGGGATTTGCAATGCCAGTGTTTGCTGTTCTCTTTGGAGACATCATGGGGGTAAGTGTCAATGTCAAGAACCTTTTACTTTCTCAGAAAAAAAGAAATTGAGTAATCCCTCCCAACATAGTTTAAAAATATGGGTAATTTAACTTTTCTAGAGGATATCATAGAGATAATTTATCTTTTGAACTTGTCAGCAAGTATTGCTTTGTTCAAACATGGACAATTTCTGAACTATACCTGCCTATTTTACAATCAAAATTATACAAGTCTTGTTACAGTAGAGCTTCAAATGAACCAACAACATTTGTTGTATAAGTGTTTTATTTGTACATTTAATATTTTCTTGTTAGACAGAAAGATTATAAGAATGCTTTAGGCATAAATTTCCTCAAAATGAATCTCTGGAAGTGATGAGATTATAAGAATATTTTAGATAGAATTTTCTCAAATAGAGTACTTTCATCATTTGGAGGAATACAGAGCAGTAATATCTAGAACAGGAAAGTTAGTGCTAACTATTTAAAACATATGAGTCAGATCTGCCTGATAAAAAAAAAATATCTTTGTAGATATCCCATACTTGAAATTAGAAAATATTAGGTACTAGACCTTTGATGATTATTTAGTAGACTGAAAAGGTAGAATCTAGTATTTCAAGAAAACAACTGCGGGGACACTACTTATTTTTGCACTTTAGGATTATGTAATGCCAAATGCATACTGTAATACAGATGTATTTATTGACTCAATAATTAGTTACAAATGAAGCTTTAAAATCACTTCTGCAATAAGTTCACTCAAAGTTAGACAGGTGACAATTTACAGCTGCATGCCGTCCATCGCCCGTGCACCATTGTGTGCTAACGCTCTAGTCACTCATGACCCAGTCCAATTTACAACAATAATGCAAGGCACTTCTTCCTGCTTTTATAGCAAAAAAAATGATGTCACAACCTTTCTGAAAACTTTTCAAAGGTAGTAGAAGCTGAAGCTTAGAGAAGCATCTCAAATATCAAAAGAATCATAATGTCATCGGAAGTTTTCGCATTCTGAAGGATTCTGTTGATTCACATAGCTGTTTATCATGGAACTGTGATGTCTCATGTTCACTGCTCCATGCCAGAATGAACATGAGAAAGATTACATGCAAGGACAGCATTGTCACACTGCTTCCTCCTCACGACCAGTGACATAATGGCTTAGACGATCCAAATGTACTACCAGTTTTTTCCCTTGGGGTAGCCTCTGGTTGCAATAGATGACATCATTTATCTTTTTCACCACAAGGTATGGCCCTTACCAAGGCTGTTGAAGCTTGGGGCAATGTGCCTTGGTCCAGTTAAGTTGATACAGCCTACCAAATCACTTGTTTGAAGCTTTGGCTGTTGACCTACCTAACGTAATGGGTCTTCATCAAATGGCTCACTACCTGGATGTTTTGGTGGGCCATCTTATACATGTTGTGAAGTCAGTTTATGAGATACTCTACATAGTCAACTGCTGGCTGTTCTGCTCCAGGAGAACTCCCAAACATCAGGTTGCATGGTAGTCATAATTCTCTGCCAAAGATCAAACTGGCAGGAGTCATGGATTGAAGAGTGGTAGACCAGCAAGAAAATTGGTTCCCTTACATCCCAGTAATTGGCCAAAACCTTCTTCAGATGTTCAGCTCAACTATACTGTCTGACTGTGGGTGAAGAGGAGTTGTGTGCATCTTGTGCACTCTGAGTCACTGAGTCTTCCCATCAGACGACTCCCATCCTTGATCTTCAATAAGTCCCATCGGACCCAGTAGGTTTTGTATATGGCACTCCTTGCTGCGATGTTCTCCCAGCTCGGCCTAGTTCCTGCCTCCACCTTTCCGAGGAGTGGTCCCAAGTCGGCGTCTGCCAGCTGCTCCGTCCTCAGCACTGTGCTATCCCATCCAGCTGCAGGCAACGCTGAAATAACATGGACAGCTGCGGTACGATCCTCCTCTACCTTAGCGCAGTGGCCGCACTCATCTGGACAGGGTCGCCGCAGTGGTGTGGCTTCTTCCTTTCCATTTTTTTTTTTTATGTAAAGTTGTATTCTTACAGTCTCTGTCCCTGCAGAGGGAGAGGGCAGAGTGGTCAGTCCTCAGGTGGAGTGGCTGACCATACAGGTACTTGTGGAAGTGCTCCATCGCCTTCACTGTTACCAGGAGCTCTCGCCGGTAACGCAGTAGTTCTTTTCTGATTTGGAGAGCGTCTTCTGTGGTAAGCAATTACCCGCTCCTGGCCAAACCTAGATTTGTGATAGAACGTTCTTCACAGCAAAGTCATCACCAGATTGTGGAAATCTCAAAATAGGGGTGCTGACTTTAGGGCCTGGAACGCGCACTCTGCTTCTTCTGTCAGATGGGTGAGAGGTTTCGCGATGCTGGAGAAACCTCTGACGAACCGGTGGTAGTAGCAACATAGGCCCAGGAAACTTCGCAGCTATCGTTTGTTTTTGAGCAGGGCTAACCTCTCACCTTCCGAGCCTTCTCCGGGCCCATGGGCACTCCACATGGTGAGACTATGTCGGCTAAGTAGCTCACTTCCTTGCAGAAGAGTTGGGACTTCTTCATGTTTAACCTCCAGTGAGCTGCGTGCGCTCTTTGCAGTATCTTGGTCACGTTCTCGAGATGTTCTTCGAAGTTGCTACCCATGACGATGATGTTATCCAAATAGAACAGGCAGGCGTCGTAGGTCAACCCTTTCATCATTAATTCTATGAGATATTGGAAGGTGCCTGGCGCATTGCAGAGGGCAAGGGCATAACTGTAAATTGCCAAAGCCCTTGGCCACTCGAAAATGTGGACTTCAGCTTGTCTCTAGGACCTAGGGCCACTTGCTAGTATCCCGATTTCAAACCCAAAGTCGAAATCCACCAGGCGCCGGCATGTGTGTCTAGATGTTGTCAATCCGTGGTAAGGGGAAACAGTCCTTTTTGTGACGTCATTCAACTTCCTGCAGTCCGCGCAGAAGCGTAGCTCGTAGATCGTCTTCTTCTTCATCAAGACTACAGGGGAGCACCAAGGGCTGTCGGACTCTTCAATGATTCCTCTAGACTTCATTCCTCTAACATGTCCCGTACTTCTGCTTGCATCACCAGGGAACATGTCTTGGTAGTTGCCGGATTGGTCGCGCATCTCCGGCTTCGAAGTTGTGGGGTATTCGGTCAGTGCGTTCTCTTCACTGAAGACAGACTGTTATCGACTTAGTAGATGCCGGATTCTCTCCAGTTGTGAAGCGGTCAAATGGTCAGCCACCCTCTTCAGCAGCTCTGATGGTGCTGGCTGTTATGGTTCGTCGCACTGCGTTACATTGACAGCTAGTTCGCACTTCCCTAACCCCGTTCCGGCCTGGATGCCCTGGTCGGTGCCCTTCGGTTCAGCAGCCTCACGGATACTTCCCGGCAGGGCAACAATGCACGGGCAACACATAGTCCGTATATTGATGTCTTCCTGCCTAGTACCATATCCTCAACCTTTGGCCCTCCAGGTGCGCCTTCACCACCACCTCGTTTCTTGAGGGCACAGCATCTGGTCTACTACTAATGGTCCTTCAGGATTACAAATTCCCGGATGTTCTTGTAGGCTTCGAAACAACACTTCATCTTGGCCGAGCTATCCAAAATCCTCCGGCCAACGTTGACCGTCGCCTCGTGGATCCAGAACATCCAATCCCAATATCACATCCTCAGTCACCTTCACGACGAACACCCACAGTCTCACAGTGCTCTGTCCCAGTCAACTGTCAACTCAAGCAGGGCCTTCTTCTCCACAGGCAAGATGAGCACCCGACGCCGTCATTAGTTGTTATGGCCGACTGGGAGTTCGTCAGCAAGCGTTTTGCCACGTCAATCTGATTACAGACACGGCTATATTGTGTCTATGAGTATCCGACACAACTTCCTTTGTGGGTATCCAGTCGTCCGCGATGAGGCTATCGTCCACTCTTCTACCCAAGGTACGTAGCATCACTCGAGGTGTTGGTGAAGATGGGCCTCGTCAAACCGGTTCTTACTCGTTTTCCGCCTGTTCGTCACCTTGGTGTGGACAATCCTTCACAAGGTGACCAGATTGTTACACCCCCTACATACACAACCTGAAGGTCGTCATATTTGGTCATCTCCTCTCCCGGTCATAGCGAATACTCTTGGTCTTCGAGGTGGGCTCAGTTGTAGTCTTGGCCGCCTCCATTCTGAGTGCTGCTGTTAACGCCTCGTGGATTGTTTTATAGTCGCCGAGCATCAGGCACTGTCGTATCTCAGCTTCACGCGCCCCGTCGACGAAGGATTAGGCAGCTTCCTGGAACAGTAGCTAAATGGCAGATTCACGAGGGCTTTGTTCGCATGGTGTTCTATAGCTAGGGCGTACTCCTGCATCTGCTCGCCTGTCTGTTGCAGCTTCGTCTTAAGCTGACTGCGGTAGGCCGCAGCCAAACGATGGTTTCCGAAGTGGTTCCCGAAGGCCTCCCGGATCTCCCCGGACTTCACCAACGTCGGGATCGTATTCAGTACTTCTGCCGCCCGTCCCTGGAAGCTTGCTATCTGTGCGACTTCTTCCTCTGCTGACCACTGATTGTAAGTGGCGACGACGGCGAACTGGCGGCAGAAGACTTCGAAGGTTGACGCCCCTTCATACTAGGATGGCTTGACGCATGCGGATGTTTTGGCGCGCCCTGGCGTCTCGATCTTCAATTCTTTCAACTTTCCATGGAGTATCTTTTCCACCACAGCAGTTCCTTGGTGGCGCTGTTGACTCTTCCCTCTAGGGGCATTTAGTCAATCCCCGACGGTTTCCAGGCGTGGTCATGGTCTTTCATTGTTTCACTAAACTCTTCCACCTTTTCCCTAAATTCTATCACGTTCTTCTTCACGCTGGCTAGTTGATCGTCGATGCAGGTAGAAAGTTTCATTTTCAGATTCTCCATTGCCAATTCCATTCACACTTCCATTCTCTTCTCCACTGCAGTTTCCATTCTGGTCTTTATTTCTATCTGCACCTTCTCTAATGAGGAATTGACTGTCGTTATTTCTTTTCTCATCTTCTCCATGGCGGATTCAATTTTCTCCTCCATTGCAGTTTTCATCTCCTTCAGTTCAGCTAACAAACATTTCATCATTCCTGCCTTCTCAGTGTATGTATCCCACTCCTGACACCAGTGTAACAAATGTCTTTATTGTTCAACAATTAGTTACAAATGAAAATTTTAAATCACTTCTGCAAAAAAGTTCCTTTGACGTTAGGCAGTTGATAGTTTACAGCTGCAAGCCTCCATAGCACGTGCACCACTATGAGCTAACACTCCAGTCACTTATGATCTAGTCCAATTCACAACAACGTAATGCACTTCTTACTGCTTTTATAGCGAGAAAATTATGTCACAACCTTTCTGGAAAATTTTCTAAGGTAATATAAATCGAAGCTTAGACAAACATCTTAAATATCAGAAGAATCATGAAGTCATGGGAAGATTTTGCATTCTGAAAGATCCTGTTGCGTTGCGCTGTTATTTACCATCGAACTGCAATGTTTCATGCTCCAGCTTCACTGCCACATGCCAAAGTGAACATGAGAAAGATCACACACATGGATGGTATTATCACAATACTAAAAGAAAACTGCTGGGAAAGAAAGAGGAGGGGTATACTGATAACACCAATAAGGAAGAAAGAGGGAGCATAGCATAGCTAAAATTGGCCTTCTCCAGCCAATTTTGTGGGGAAAAGCACATGGTATTTTAATGCAGGGAAACTGTGATTTGGAGCAAAGAAAGTGTAAGATTAATAGGAAAACTAATATACCTAATAAAATGTTGAATAAAAACTGTAGGGAACATTTAGCAATATTTAGGAGTATAAATTAATGGAAATAAAACTGTCAAAAGATAAGGAACAATAAATTAGTTATGAGTTTATTAATGAGGCTATTAGTATCAAACAGAAGCAACCTCCACCTACCTACATTTTTCAGTAGAATCCAATTTGTGTTATAACTTTCTCTTCCAACTTGATCTGCTTGATTTTTGTCTTGTAGATTCAACAAATAACTCTAATGTAAGCAACTAGAGGAACTCAACATTGGATTAATAGTTTATTAGATATTTGTCCCTAAATTTTGGAGATTGTCCATTTTGATTCACACCTTAGGGTTTATGTGAAATTTGCTCCATTTGACACCAACATGCATTGAGATTGCTCTTTCTGTTATTAGAAGAAGGGGTTATTGTACCTGGGCATTTATTTTAGAAAAACTTCATTCACTCAATTATGTTATTATCTTCCAATGAAATTCATGGTCAACAATGGTAACTGCTTAGTACTCTTAGAAAAGTGAAACAGATTCTTATCTATAAAAAAAAAAAAATAATAGTAATAATAAGTAATAATAATAATAATAATAATAATAATAATAATAAAAGAAAAAAAATTAAAAATAAAAGAGGAAAAGAAAACATCCATAAAACTGTTCTCCATTGAAAGTTAGCTTAGAGTGACAAAAATATTTTAGACAATTGCAGTTTAATTATCTATCTTGAAAATGTTAGCTTTAGAACAATAACTAGAACAATATAATTTGGAAATTAAATTGCTTAGACCTATTGCACAACTTTTAACACAAGATTGTTTCTTTTTCATAACACTTTATCATACAAGTGTGGATAAAGTTATGTTCCAAATTTAATAAATAAACAACAAATCAAAACCATTTCCACTTATTAAAAAATGAATTACTGGCAGAATACAACAGTTATCTCATCCTTTTAGCAGCAACTGATTTCCATTTCCTTGGCCCCCATATCTGTTTCCTTGATTTAGTGGGAGTGACCAGTGTTGCATTTTGAGGCACCATATCCATCATATAGTACTTAGAAGATACTGTACATAGTTCAAAATACTGAAAATATCTCTAATATAATTAACAATGTTATAATATAACGCACCAGAACACAGACTATTATTTTCACCACCTCCAGTCTCGTGAGCAAAATGGAAACAGCCTATAGGAGCTGTGGAGTTTGCCCTTCTTGATTCCAACAGATGATATTGTTCTGATTGAAACCAAAATATGATTTTAATGCACTAAAAAGATGGGATTTTGTTTGTTTAGAAAGAAACAAGCTCTGCACTTCAGTAGAGGGCTAGTAGCACAATCCGATATGAATATCTCAATTTTGATAGTAATGGTCTCAAATAAGAATGCAAGTGATAATACATAATGTAGTTTATAACATAAAATGAGTTGTTACTTGAACAGTGGCCAGGATATATTTCAGTGGGAAATCTAATAGTACTTCAATAATAATAATAATAATAATAATAATAATAATAATAATAATAATAATAATAATAATAATAATAATAATAATAATAATAATAACAACAACAACAATAATAATAATCTCCAAGGTCATGAAATCTGATAAGATAACAAAGATTATCCTCTTTAAACAGTATGCCCATTAATACAGATATTACTGCTAATTGCAAAATAGTATTTTTAACTTTATAAAAATATTCTTTTAACTTTCTAATTTGAGATTATCTCCAAAAACATTTTCAGCTATCTCAGGCATTATACAAACCTATGAGCATATATAAACAAATTTACCAACTTCACCTACTGCTTTAGGATCTGGATTTAAAATATTGCTAAGTTTAGCTAATGTTGAACACAGAATCAGACTCAATTTTGTATGGTTTAGAGAAAATACACATTGCTTTCCTCTGAGTTAAAATTTATGGCATTTTTCATTATATTACATATAGGTAAGAAACATGTCAACATCAGGCTGATTCTATGAGGCATTTGAAGGTGGCTGGAGTATTGTAGAGACCAAAGGCATAACTATAAATTACCAGAGCCAGTCGAGAAGGCAATCTTCTGCCTATCTCTATGATCTAGGGCTACTTGCCAGTATCCTGATATCAAGTCCAAAATTGAGAACCTCTGGACACAAGCAAGTGTGTCCAGAATGACGTTAATCTGGGGGTAAGGGGTAAAAGTCCTTTCTGGTTATGGCACTCAGCTTCCTGTAGCCCATAAAAAGCATAGCTCTCCATTCTTCTTCAAGACTACAGGGGAGCACCAAGGGCTGTCAAAGTCTTCATTGGTTGCCCTAGACTTCATATCTTCCAGCATGTCCTGTACCCCGCTTGCTTGGCCAGAGGAATGTCTTGATGGTTGCCGGATAGGTTGGGCATCTCTGCTGTCGATGTTAAGGTGCATTTGGTCAGCATGGCCATAATGGCCATAGACTTTACTGAAGACAGATCAGGTATTGAAAAAGTAGATGCCAGACCTCTTCAGATGTGGAGCAGTCAGAGGTCGGCCGCCCTCTTCAGCAAAACCCAGATCCTGCGATGGCGCTAACTGGTTGGATTCATTGTACGGTGATATACTCACTGTTGGCTTACAACTCTATTCTGGCCTGAATATGCTGGTCGGTGTCCAATGGGTTCAGCAGTCTTATGGGCACCTCCTCCCGACAAGGCAACAATGTCCGGATAACATATAATCCATTCAATTGTGTTTTTCGGTCCAATACAAGGTTCCCTGACTGTTTGCCTTCCAGGTGCACTTTCACCTTCACCCGTCTTGCGAGTACACATACATCATCCCTCAGTATGGTCCTGAAGATTTCCAGATGTTCATGAGGCTTAGGAGGTGTCGTCATAGACGAATCGCAAGATTTTCCGGCCGATGTCGACCGTCACCTCGTGGCTCCTGGGGACATATAGTCCTAGTATCACATCCTCGGCCCCCCTCGCGACAAATATCCAGCTCCATAGGTAAGAGAGCTTTTGTTACAATGGTGTCGCCAATGCCACCATTAGTTGGTAGGGCCTACTGGGTGATCATGTCGGCAGACCCTTCGTTTCTTTAGTTTTATTACAGCCATGGGCGCACCTGTAACAAACTATTAATATCCGGTACAGCTTCCCTTATATCCAGCCGTCTGCGATGAGGCTGTCATCTACTCTTCTGCTTAATGCACGTAGCATCGCTCGAGATATATTGACAATGACGGTCCCTCTATTGTCTTCTGCCTGCTGGTCGGCTTTGTAGTGGACAGCTTCTCACTAGGTGTCCTGGTTGGCTATACCCCCTGTAATCACCACTTGAAAGTTGTCGTCTTTAGGTTGTCAAACTGTCCCTGTTGTAGCTAATTCTCCTCGTTTTCGAGGTCGGCGCCAGCAGTTGTATTCATTTCCTCCATCCTTAGTGCTGTCATTAACACCTCGTGGGTGGTCTTGTAGCCACAGCATAAGGCGCTGTCATGAATTGACGTCACACACTCCGTCAACAAAGGAGTAGGTAGTTTCCTGGATCACATAACTAGATGGTAAGTTCACAGGGATTTCTTCACCACTGTTCAATCTCCAGGCGAACTCTTCCATCATTTCATCTGACTGTTGCAACCTCAATTTAAGCCAATGTAATAGGCTGTAGCTAAGCAATGGTTCCCAAAGTGGCTTTCGAGAGTCTCCCAGATCTCTCCGGACATCACTGACATCATAATAGCACTTTGAACATCTGTCTGTGGCTATTTGTGATTAGTTGGCAGCTTCCTCTTCTGCTGACCATCGGTTGTGGGTGGCGATGGCGGCAAACTGCCGGTGGAAGATTTCAAAGGTGGATATTCCATCGAATGTGGGTGGCTTGATGCATATGCTGTTTGCATCCGGTCATTTCGACCCACAAGTCTTTCAGCCTTCCTTCTAGCATATTTTCCATCTCCGTGTTCAGTTCGTTTGCTCTTCTGTCCTGAACTCTTTTGTTCTTCCATCTTTTGCTCCTTGACATTATGTTCTCCATGGCGTCTCCAGGTCTCCAAGTTGTTAACTTGTTGGTTAAGGTTCTTCATCCTTCTGCTGATTCTTCTATGTCCTTTTTCACACCAGCAAGTTCATTGATTTTGTTCCATATTTCTTCTTCAGGTCCTAGATTCCACATTTCATTTTCTCTTTCATCTTGTCCATACTGGTTTCCATTCTTTTTTCCTCATTTCGAGTTACATTTTTCTGTCTAACTTCTTAATATTGGGCAATAGTGTTTGTGCCATATCCTCCATCATAACATTAAATCCTACTCCTGACCCGATTATAACAAAAGCTCTCTTTTATTTCTCCAACAAACAACTCTATTTCTTCCACTGATTACAAAAAAAAAAAAAAAAAAAAAAAAAAAAAATCTGTTCACAAAGGAAAGTCTTTCTTTGATGCTTTTGCAGCAATTCTCTTTTGATGTTTGGCAGCTGCTGCTACTGCTGCACACTCCAAATTTCCTATCAAAACTCACTCAACTTCTGCACATGATACATTCCTCGTTGAAGCTGAGTCTCTTTACGGGCTTTGTTTCCCTTTTTAAGCCTGTTGATCAAGTGGCAGGAAACTTCCAGAAGCAGTTGCATCTGCAAACCACCGCAGGCATCACAAACTCACTCAGGTGTAACAATGTGCAGCTTTGATGTCAAAGAACTTGCCAAAACACAAGAGTCCATTCACATAGGTGTAACAATCATAGCTTCAATTCAAAAGAACTTGCCGACAGCATACATGTCCACTAGTGCAAGTGGAACAATGTATGGCAACAATCAACCATTCACACACACACACACACACACACACACATATGACAAGCCGTTCACAGACATATGGAAATTACAGCAGCAGGGCATAGTCACAATAGTGATCCAATGGTAATATATAAATTGTAAATTATTAATACATTCTAAACAGTATGGGTCAGACGCTATAATCTTCTACAGATCCTTTGTGTTCCTCTTCCTTTTTGAAAGCAATATTTGGTATATTTGTAAATATATAATAAATTCTAAACAGTATGGGTCAGATACTACAATCTTCTAAAGACCCTTTGTATCCCTCTTCCTTTTTGAAATCAATTTTATGATTTTTACTTTTAATTCAGCATATTTGAATAACTCTTTTATTGCAATTATAAGTTTTAATCAATTTGCATGTCACTCCAGGCTTCCCATAATTTGTTCAATGTAACAGTGTTTTAAAGCTCTTTGCATTTCCACAAATGAAAAACAGACTTACTGATTCAAACAGTTAATTTTTTTCAACAATTTGTTTCACTCAAACATATTGTCTATATATTGCCTTAATCTAAAACCAACTTGTATTTCATATTTTTTTATTTTATTTAGTTTTACTCTTGTTTTATTCCAGGCTATATACTGACTTACTAGAGAACTTAACATCAGTGGAAAGCTGAAATTTTATTATAAATAAATAATAAAATAGCTGTGTTATCATATTAGTCTATAAAGATAATATGTATGACTAATGATATTTTAGTTCTGTGCTTTTATTATGAATTTAAAATTATTCCAGACAGAAAGACATTTAACAAACACTGTCATAAGGTATTATTTTGCTAGAGTATGTTGTAAATTGTATTCTTTATTTGTTGTAACAATAAGGGATTCTTAAGATATCAAGTATCATCATCATCAACATCATCATCATCACTAAAATATACCAAATAATTTTTTTGCCACCTATGCTCATGTACTACTTTGCTGATAGCAAGAGTGTTAATTATGCCTATAATTTTACAGCTATTATTTGTTTTCTCATTTTTAGGTTTTCAGGTTTATTAATAGTGATCCAGATCATGTTCGAAGTGAAACTAATCAGTTTTGTATGTATTTTGTGATTGCTGGAGTTTCTGTTGGTCTTGCCACTTTTCTGCAGGTAAATACAAAAATACTATTGCTATAAATAAATGTGATGATCATTTCATGTTTACTACATGCTTAAGTGCACAAAAGAGAAAGAGAAAGTTACATAATTTATAGAATATAAATGCAAATGTTAAACTAAAAAATCAAAACATTAGGATACTGATAAAAGATTTTCTTCACACATTGCTGGTTTTATCTATGTTCTTATAGGCATCTACAGAAGTGTTGTTAATAGTATTGCTTTCTTCTGGTTGATGTCATGTCATTGTTTCCTATCTAAACCAAAGTTTCAACCTCACCTTCAGGGCTGCTGTAAGATATACTTTCCTAGTTACTACCCTTTTTATATTAGAAGACCCTAGGGATTCCCTGTTGTGATTTGCCCGCTTGACACCACCAAGTGGTGTCTATGTCATGGAGTTGGGCGGCCTTCCTGGCAGAGTACTCTTGGCATGTTTTATGAAAGGAGAAATAGTTAGCACTTCCCTAGACAGCTGCGCCCTGGTCGAGTAGTTAAATCATTCACCTAGACAGCCCGGGTTTGATCCCAAGTGACTGCAAGTGGATTTGTGGTGGACAAAGTGGTACAAAGGCGGGGTTTCTCTGGGTTCTCCAGTTTCCCCTACCATTGCATTCCATTGGTGCTTTATCTTCATTCCTTGTATCATCAATGTCATTTTTGGTGTCACATGCATTAAGACAAGGGCTGACTTTTCTGTGTAATTTTGTTTGCAGTGGCCGATATACTCTTTTCTACATTCCTCCACAGTGTAGTCCGTTTCACAGCCTCCCACAGCTACAGGGAATTTTGTATACCCCTGCCACTTGCAGGAGGGATTAACAGATCTTTACTACATACCAAGGACTGGGGTAGTTCTGTGCTGAAAATCGGGTGAATGCTTTCATTTCACACAGTCTTCCTATTCGACCTATGATCCCTTGTATGTAGGGTAATTCCAGTCTTTCAGTTCCTTCCCTCTTCCTTTGGTCTCATGGCATGGCGCATGGTTTTCTCTTGTACAGTTTTGAATGCATGATTAACAAGTGCTTTGGAGTAGCCATTTGCTTGAAAACTTTGCTGAGTATCTTTTTCTCAGTCTGTATACTCTCCTTACCAAACAACCTAATTAGTCTGGTTTGGGGATGCTTGGGGTTTTCACTACACCTCAAATATTTACTTATAATAATAATAATAATAATAATAATAATAATAATAATAATAATAATAATAATAATAATAACAATAATAATAATAATAATAATAATAATAATAATAATAATAATAATAATAATTCTTTATTGCCTGTATACTTGAGGATACAAGTTATAAGCATGGTCAGTCAGTATTACATTATAAGTATTACAGTATAATTATTAGTTACAAAGCTATTTTATACAAACACACTTTCTCTCTCACACTCACACATGTAATCATTTGCCATGCGCACTCACTCGCTCACTCACTCACACACCTCAGATCAGAGTTCATCGAGTCTGTACAGAGGTTTGTTAACAAGGTATTTCTTTAGCTTAGCTTTAAAAGATTTAATTTGTAGAGTTTTAAATTCTATTGGGAGTTTATTATACAAAGTTGCTCCTATATTCATTGGATCTTTGTCAGAAAACTTTTTATATGCATTACTCTGACTTCTAGTACTGTGCTTGTGCACCTCACAATGTCTTGTGATGTCTTTAGATCCATGTATTAGGAGTAGTACACGATATACATACAGTGATACAACAGTGTGAATTTTATTTTTTATAAATAACTCTCTGCATGGGCGGTCAGGTCTTACATTTGAAATTATCCTTATACACTTTTTTTGCAGTGTCAACACCCTATTCATATGCACTGCTGCAGCACCACCCCAGAGTTCTATACCATACAGTAAATGAGGATATATTACACCATAATAAATTGTGCGTAATACACTTGGGATTTTATGTCTAGAAAAATATCTTAACAAATATCCTCCGTTACTAATTTTATTACAGACGTGTTCAATATGTCTGTCCCATGTTAGATGTTTGTCGAATATTATGCCCAGAAAAGAGGTCTGATCACTTTCAACAATATGTTCGTTACCTACTTTGGTTTTTAACTGCTCACTTTGTCTTTGGGAAATTGCAAAATTTAATATTTTAGTCTTACTTGTATTACATCCTAAGTTGTTGGAGTTGAAATAGTTCAGTAGCTGGGTTGTATCCACTTTTATTTTTGCAGCAAGATCAACTATAGAAGTGTGCCAACATAACACAGTTGTGTCATCAGCATAAGACAACAATTTTGAGTTTGAAATACTAGGAATATCGTTAATATATAGTATAAAAAGTAGAGGCCCAAGCACCAAACCCTGTGGGACTCCATATTGCACAATTCCCTCCTTAGACTTATGCATGCGTTTACAATTACCCTTATAACTTGGAATTTCTATGCACTGCCCTCGATCAGTTAGATAGGATGATATTAACTGTTCTGCCAATCCCCTTATTCCATAGTTGTTCAACTTCAGCAGTAATATTTTGTGGTCAACGCAATCAAAAGCTTTTGTAAGGCCAAGGAAAATACCAGCTACTTTATTCCTATCTTCTAGTCTAGTTATAATATCTCCAAGAAATTCAGTTGTGGCAGTAACAGTTGAGCGGTTCTTTCGAAAACCATGCTGTGTAGGTCTAACAACGTTATTTTCAGCTAGAAACTTGTTTATCCTAACTAGTAGTATTTTTTCAAACAGCTTGGCTAATGTGGACGTTAACGTGATTGGGCGATAGTTTGTTACTTGGGTTTTGTCTCCTTTTTTAAATATAGGGCGCACTATACTTGTCTTCAAACAGTTTGGAAACTCCCCCTTTGCTGTAGAGTAATTTATCAAATGTACCAATGGCATAGTTATTTCTTTTTTACATTGTTTTAAACATTTAGGTGTTATTTCATCCCAACCACTAGATTGTTTATTATCGAATGCATTAATAATTTCTATTACTTCCTTTTCATCAGTTGGTTTTAAGTATATACTACCCCTTATACTAGGTATGTACATATATTACATCTCTTTTTAGCATTGTTTTAAGTCTCTTTTAAATGTTTTAGTAAATAAACACAAGTCCATTATTATTGTTTTATGTACCTAAAACATGTATAAATATATATACCAAAAGCTAATGATGGAAATGAAATATAGTTGGTGTCTAATGTCTGGAAGTTACTAATAAAGTCACTTGCTGTCTTTCACCCCAATATTTTAATGTGATATTAGTATGTTGAGCGAAAGCTGGACAGTAGAGTGGGTGGTTTCTCTCTGTATTTTCTTTAAGATCTCAGAATGGGTGTTGTGGCGATTCTGATATGCAAATTCTGTGTAGGTGTTTATTAAGGCAGTCATGGTCTAAAAACTGCTACAAAGGATTTTCTTGATAGTGTAGTAATTCTAGTCATACTATTATGAAGATTTTTCCATTGCTTTCCTTTTGTTTGTGATGTTTCTTTAATTTTTTATTCCATGTCAACATAATTATTCTTTTGATAGAGTTTTAAGATAGCAGAACAGATGATTTTGACATAATTCTATTACTTTTCTTGTCCAGCAAATGAGCTGCTTCATTACTCTGTTTTCCACAATATGCTGGTATCAATCGAGATATTATTCATCTATTTAAATTAATTAATTATTTTATAATTGTGTGGCATTCTGTGATATTTAGGTTTCTGGTTGTTGAATCAGATGTTATTGATATAGATTTTTTAGAGTCAGATAATATTACAACATTACAACATTGTAGGCAGTGAAGAATCACTAAAATTTCACCATCAAAATTTGTTGAATTTAAATTTAATCCTCTATAAAATGGAGAGAGCATGCTGCACCAGTGCCAATACCTCTATTATTGGACCCATTAGTGTAAACATGTAGCCATTCATTATTAGAATATTTTAAAGTTATTATTTCTAATGCCATTTCATTCTAAACAAATTGAGAGGTTTTTCAGAGTTTTTCCGATTCTTCAGCTAGCTATAGATAGTGTTCAATGTCAAATAGATCTAAAGGATTTACTTTAGTTTTTAAGTTTTCTTTTAAGTAAGGGAGTTTTACTTTCTATTTGATTTCTTGGAATTTATTAAGGAAGGTTTTTTTTTCTTTTTTCTTTTTAGTTTAATGTCCTTTAACCTTTGGTCATATCAGACGATGAATGAAATTGTTAAAGTTACTCGACATTTGTCTTCTCAGGCTAAGGGAAAACCCAGAAAAAAACCTTATCCGGGTAACTCAGTCTAAGCGAGATTCAAACTCAAGACCTATTAAATATGAGGCAGACATGCTACCAACACACTACCCAGGCAGGCAAGGAAGCTTTGTTGAGCTTTTAAATTCACTTGTAATTATCTTTTTTCCCCAGCTGTAATTGAAATAATTGTTATCTTTGAATATATTTATAAAAATTAATTTTTATTTTTGTTATAGGGTAACTAATTAATTTTTCTTATTGTATGATAGTTGCTTTCTCAATTTCAACAAAACTTCCTGGATTATTTGTTAAAATTTTCAAAGCAAAAACTGGTGTGCCTTTTATAGCTCCAGTTGCCAAATGAAGAATTTGGTTTTGCAGAATATATATTAAGTTTTCCTACATTTTCAGTTATTAATATCTCTTCATAATATTTGAAAGTTGGTTTATTACACATCTTGTAAGAAAGTTTTCAAAGTTTGCAAGGTGCTCGCCCCCCCCCCCTTTTCCTGCTGTCTTTTTAATAGTGATAATTAATTCCAATCTTTTTTATTTTTTTGTATTATGAATGAAAATTAAATAATTTAATACATTTTGTGTGACATTATGTAGTGTATTACTTCTTAAAATACCTAACTTTGATATTTTATTTTCATACTGGATAGATAATTCATTAAGTTTTCCAAAGAAGTGTGGTAATATCAAGGTGCAAAATTGCCAAAAGTTGGTGGGGGGAAAGTATTTTTACATTGCCATTTTAAAAGAAAATCAATTGCAGTTCACAAGGTGAATTGGGTGAAGTAGTTGACTTAATTATGCAAATTCTGGACCTGGTTTCATTGCTTGTTACCTCTACACAGGGAGTACTTCACCTAAAATGTCTACAACCACTACTGAATAAAAGTATTGACCCACTCACCATGGATGAATTTGAAGAACCACAACTGTAATCAAAAAAAGAAAGGCTCCAGGACTTGATAGTGTTAATTTAGAGTTGATAAAATACTTGGGAAACTACTAAAACAAAGACTATTACATCTTTTGAACCTATGTAGGAAGAACTGTAAAATACCAGATGAATGGACAAAAGTAACATCTGTTTTTACAAAAAGGAAATAGAAGTTCACAGAAAACTATAAAGGAATTACATTATTAAATGTTGAATATAAAATATATACACAAATTATAAACAAAAGACTTATAACTATATCTGATAAAATACTGCTTGAAGAACAAAATAGATAGATTCAGATAAGGATGACATATATAAAATTAACATGGTTATACAGAAGTGACTAGAATACAACTTAGAAACACATATTGGCTTTATTAATTATGAAAAAGCTTTTGACACTGCACATCATAACACATTATGGAAAATAATGGAACGAAGAGGCAAAATTGATCTATTCCAAAACAATGAATAGAATATTAATAAATGGAACATTATCAGAAGAATTTGTAATTAATAAAGGTGTCAAACAAGGATACAGTCTCTTACCAAGTCTTTTTGTATATATAGACAACATTCTTGGAGAATGAAAGAAGTTATTACTGACGGGATCTTATTAAATCAACAAAATATTTTTAAATACTCTTCTATTCGCAGATGACCAGATAATAACTATCCAGGATAGTGAAAATAACTTACAAAAGACCATACACAAATTAAATATAATATGTGGAGAATATAATTTAAAAATCTCACTATAAAAGTAATGGCTTTCACAGGAAAGCATCCAGTTAGAAGTAAAATAATAATAAACAATAACACTTTAGAATAGGTAAGCAATTTTAAATACCTAGGTTGCTATATCAATTACGATTATGATAAGGATGTACATATTAAAACACAATGCTTCCAGGCTATATGTGGCACTGTTGCCAAGAACTTAAAGAAGAAATCAAGTAAAGAAATGCAAATAAAATTTTATAAGACAATGGCTGTACCGACTCTTCTATATGCATGTGAAGTATGGCCCTTAAAGAAAAGTGATATTAATAGAATACAGTCAAGCAGGAATGAAGTTTCTCAGAAAAGTAAAAGGACATACAAGATTGGACAGATATGGAAATGATGATATAAGAAATTAATTAACCTGTACCCAATTACAGATAAAATAAAGGAATACAGAATTCATTGGTTGAACCATCTAAGAGGAATAAAGAAGGAATACTACCAAAATAGGTCTTCGATTATAAGTCACAAGGGAGAGGAGATGTTGTTTGACAAAGAGCAAGGTGGAAAGTTGATGATGGAACAGGAGATTCTCCTACTCCACGAAGAAGAAGAAGAAGAAGAACAAGAACAAGAACAAGAAGAAAAGAAGAAGAATGTCACTCTTTGATGACATAGGTTTGTCTTTGTCATGGCTTAAAAGTTTTAGAACTCTATTTCTATGTTCATTAAAAGGTAAATACTCCACTTCTGCAATCGCATAATCACTTCTAGTCTTTTTACTTTTGTTTTCTCTTACTGAATCCTTTACACTTATTGAATCTTATAATATCACCAAATCTGCTGATGGTGTATTAGTATTAACATTACCATGTTTAAAGAACTGGGTAATTCGTCCACTTTTTGTATGTTTGATATAGGTTTTGTTTTCAGTGTTTGCTCGTCTATTTCAATAGATAGACTGAAAACAATCATTTACACGTAAACTTGACATATAGCTGTTATATGAAAGAAAAAGATCTTCCAAATTGGCGTTATAACCCTGCACAGAGCTCAACAATTGATGAGGCTAATCCATCGATAAAGTTTAACAACCAGTGTTAAAAGATAAACAAAATACTGGAAATAATTATTGGATTTTTATTTTTAAATATTGGGGGAAAAAGATGAAATATTGAAACTCTTGTACATTTTGTGTACAAACGGAGCCTTTGCTCATACATTATATGAAATGCTGAGTTCTAGTATGCTTACAAGAAGTCTCGTATGTATGCATAGCAACCCTAATTTACAGTTTCTTTCACTGCAGTCATTCTAACCCAGGCACTTTCCTTTGTAAGCAACAATGAAATGCAAATTCAATACTTCCAATCAATATTTTAATTTACATTCATAAAGTTTAATGCTTTATTTGTAGTCATCTAATGAAAAAATATTCTTGAAATGGAAATATTTTAGTAGTATCTGTTTCGCCGTTTGTCTCATTATAATAAACCCTCTCCCAGGATATTTTAGTGAGGGGAAATGGAAATCTTATCCATTCTCCCTGGGATTTTGCTCTCTGAATAATATGTTATGTAGCTTCTGTAGAAAACTGGTACAACTGTGATTATAAGGAAACTGTATTTTTAAGATCAACTTCAATCTATATAAGGTGTGTCCCTCTGAACTTACTGTCAAGTCTCTGAGCAATTAAGTACATAGCTGTTAGCAAGGATGAAGCTAAAGGACATTTCCCAATAGCAGGTTGCATAAACCCAACAATAACTATTAGCTGATTCATTTGTTATCTTCTTACTAATTGTTAACCAAAATTGAATTTATGTGGTGTTTATATTAAATGTAATAATTCTGAAATTTCCATACTGGGCAGAATATGAAAAATGTTAAAGTTATATACATAGAAGAAGTACAGATTATGGGAAGTAATTACTGACATTCTTTAATATCTTTAGTTTAAAATCATTGAAAGTTAATGATTAGGTCAGACTTGCAACAAAAAGCAAATAAATAAAAAAATAAGGTAAAAATAAATAAAAAAAAATTAATTAAAGCTATAAGAATTGCACAGTGAAAAATGAACTGGAAATTTAGGCTTGTAAGAGCACTATGTAAGTAATTAAATTAGAGTCTTTACTTTCAGATAAAAACTTGATATCTAAATCGTTAATGTTATCAACAGAAGTAGTTGCCTTTATGGGATCTTATAAAAGTACATATGTTACTGAATTCTACTTAGCGAAGGGTATACAGCATATTTTTTTGGAAGATACAGGACAGTAAGATTATTTTTACCTAAGTTGGTCATTAGTTAATATTGACTGAAATAGAATAGTTTTGCATATTTTCACCAGAATAACTGACATGTTACTTTGAAACTTTTCCTGTCAGATTTTTACATTTGGAATTGCTGGAGAAAAGCTGACAATGCGACTACGTGGCATGGCTTTTGAGGCAATGGTACGTCAGGAAGTTGCATGGTTTGATGAAAAAGCAAATAGTACTGGAGCATTATGTGCTCGCCTCTCTGGAGATGCTGCTAGTGTACAAGGAGTGAGTAGTTTTATAATGATTTTTAATAACATAAGTCTAAGAGAGTTTTAATTCATTTATGTTTTAGTGCATCTGTAAAGACATGTAATGAGAAAAAGCTGTCACCATGTTAGTCAAAGTTGATGTTTAAGATTTGATTGTTTTTTTTTTTCTTTCATTTATTTTAATTTTAAAAATTTATGATTGATATAATCAATATTCTATGTAATGTTTCAGGCAACTGGACAACGTATTGGAGTTGTATTGCAAAACATAGCAACCCTCTTCTTGGGAATGGGTTTGGCATTTAATTATGAGTGGCGACTTGGTCTTGTAACTCTTTGTTTTACTCCCATTATTCTCATTGCTAATTATCTCTATCATCGTACCATCACTGGTGAGAATTTAGGAAATCAGAAGGCCCTGGAAAAATCTTCTAAGGTTTGTAACTTTAATATTTTCAATACAATATTCATATTTAGTTTAATATTTTCAGATTATCAGAATCAGCCAATTTGCTCATTTTTCATTTAATTTCTCAGATCATTTTTAATAAATGGAATTTTTAATGTTGATTAAACAAGTAGTTTGATATAACAGAAGCTCAAGAACAAAAGAAAGAAAGGAGAATAAAGAAACATTTTATGAAAAAGACTAAATAGTTAAAAACAAATGGTACGAGTTTCTTTGTCTCAAATAACAGAATAATTTTAGATAAATAAAATGAAATTAAAAGTAATGATTTAGTAAAATACAATAATACTTGTACATGGATAATTTGAGTTACAGAATACCATTAGTGCAAACATTTTAGTTTTGCTCTAATTACTAATATAGAGCAATACTATAAGCAAATGTAATATATGCTGTTAATCAAATCAAGTACCTACTCAAAAACGTCAAATACATCAGTTAAATTTGTTAGTACTTCTCTTGTGCATCAATGCTTATATCCACATACATATAACTGTTACCTCATCCATGGGTGACTTTTTAAATCTCAGATAGCAGTTTAATTCATTTATCATTCCCCATTTACTCTATGAAATTACTTTTTAAGTTATTTAGAATATACGTATACTCTTTATATTCCTTAGAACTGTAATTTTCGATAAAAAAAACTCTTTTCAAAATTTCATATTATAATTAGTTATATAATCATAAATAATGATTAAAAAATTTATAATTAAAAACCAAAAAAAAAAGGAAAATCAAGAATAATGTTCTATGATAGGTATTCATAATAATAAACCATAAATGTTCTGATATTCACATAGGGAGCAAATCATTAGTATGTTGTATTTCTGAAATTCCTAATCTCCCTGCAATAAGTCCTGGAAATGTTATATATAGCCTGTATATTTCAGCAATGAAAGAATTATCCAAATGGTGAAATGAGTAAAGCCAGGCCATGATGCCATAGTTGAAGATTAAAAACATGTGAACTTGATATTTTGTTTGCATGAATGAAGATGGAGCACCAGTGTAATGTAATGGTGGGGGAAACCAGAGAATCTGGAGAAAATCTGCCTTTGTGCTACTTTGTGCAACACAAATTCCACATGCGGCTTCTTGGGATTGAACCCAGGATGCCTAGGTGAGAGGCAAATGGTCTAAACATTCAGCCATGCCGTGGCCATCAAAATGGAAAGATTTCAAAAGGAATCTGAGTCTTATAAGATTCATCACCAGCCAAAATATTTCTACTCCAAGCCATCCATCCCTCACAGGTCCTCCAGCATCGTCCTGATAGCATGCAAAGTTCCTGCAATATATAGGAGTGCAAATAAATCTCCTAATAAGAGAGCTGTATTAAGAAACTCAACAAATTCAATTTTTTTCAAAAAAAAATGTTAATGGATTCAGGTGCTTTAATATGAGCCTCATATAATGCTAAACAGAAAATATGACAAAACTGAATATTTGCCATTGTAAGAGGAACTCAACATTTCTATTTTTCAGGATTTCACAAAACTCAACTAATCCTTGTTGTATACTGAATGTTTAAAACTAAGAAAATAAATGATTTAAATGTTAAATTAAGATAAAACCAACACTGTGAAGTTTGCTTTGATTGCCAGCAGAATCAACCCTTACCCAAACTGTCTATTGAGGAAGTATTTTATACAAACAAGTCTGGTTGTATAAGTGTACGGTCATAAAATATTAATAAAAGAAAACAAAGTTGTTAACTATACATAGCTTGAGACTGACTCAGGACGGGAGCAAATGAAAGAGACTATTAAAGTTGCTCTGAGAGACTATTAAGTTCTTTAGAACAAGATCTGATGAAAGATAGTCTACACAATGATGGCAATGCTTATGAGCTACACTAAAAGCTCAAAAGTATTCAAAGAAATTCAACATTATTTCTCAATATGTAAGCATAGCTATTTATCTTCTGACAGGGTTTTTGACCTTGTTGAAAAAAGAACTAAAAAACACAAAACAATCACTGTACCCTCAGAATATTATAATATTTTGGGAAAGTTTGGGCAAGTTAAGGCTTGGGGTAAAGACTGGTATAGTTATGGTATGAAATCAATTCCCAAAAGTGTAATGAAAGCCAAATTGCCTTTTGAGATATCTGAAGCAAGATTACTGAATTATGTAGGAAGACCTAATACCAAACCTTTTTCAAAATATGTATTTTGCTTCACCGATAGAAGTTGAGGCACTGAAATATGGAAAGAGAGGTACTTTAGTAAAGTTCAAAGAATTAAATAAAAGTAATGTATTAACATTGAACTCTTGCTTTAGTCCTCATTAAAACATAATTTTTTTTGTAGTGTTTAACTACTGTGGCACAACAGGCAAATTAAAACATGTGACTATGAGTTTAATAATAGGTTGAAGATGTAAGGAACAGATTTTGCTGCATTTTTGTGTTCATTTGCTTAATTACAAGAAATTGTTTAGCTTTCTAACACACTGTCAGCTTATTCTGATATTAACTACAAAATGCACCTAATGCATTTAAGATTCCATTGAATTTAAATGCTTAGAATATATAGTGATCAATTTCAATCATTCCTTCATCAATTCCAGTCTACAAGGATGACCAGTACTATTTTTTTTTTTTTAATTTTTTGAATCATTGATATTGAGTACAACTAAAAAATACCTTACTGGTAAAATTTTGTAAATAGCTGTTGTTGAGTTTTGTTAAAGCGGTCCTCAATTTCAGTCATGTTTGTGAAATTTTCATCACTTTGTCTCACTTCAAGATGAATGTACTGGTTTCTGTACTCAACTATTTCTTGCAGCAAGCATTCTAAAATTGATTTAGCTGTCAAGCTTCATCGATTACTCCTGAAAGCTTGTCACAATATTTTGTGGCTGACTGTGGTAGATGGTTTGCTACGGTAAGAGGGTCACTACAAAAGTTTTGAGATACACAAAAACTAAACCAGATGAAATCACTTTGATTGTTGGAGCTTTTCAGAGTATTCACCACTATACTGTAGGCACTTGCTCATTTTCTCAAACCACTTTTGAAAGCACCCCTGCCACTCATTTCCATGTAGGTGTAAAAGTTCACTTTTGAATGTTGCAACAGCTTACTCAGGGCTTGAAAACCTCATTCCACACATACAATGTTCACTGTGGGGAACAAAAGAAGTCACATGGAGTCAAATCTGGACTGTAGGGGGGGGGGATGAGTCATCAACCTCACCTCTGTAGACTCGGAAACTGGATTGTTGCATTGACTGTGGGCACAGAGGCGATGTCGTGGTGGACCAGGATTCCTCACAGTCCTGTTCTTGGCCGCAATTCATGAAGCTTCTCAAAAGCTTGTGGTAAGCAAACTGTTGTGTACCAGTGCAAAGTAACTGTCCTTTGTTCCACAAAAGGAATGGTAGCTACATGATGAAATTTAGAGAAGAAAGTGGCTACCATTTTCTTTCTGATGCTGCACAGCTGCTTCACTTTCATTGGAAGATCGTCATCCAGAAAAATCCACTCAGCCGACTGACACTTAGTCTCAGGTCAAACTGATAAATCCAAGTTTCATCACCAGTGATAATGTCAAAAACCCACCAAGAATTGCCTCCATCAAATCTGACCAGCATTTTTTCACACAATTCAACACGGGTGCGCTTTTGCAGATCAGTTAAATTGTGGGGTACCCAATGGTATGACACCTTCCTCATGCAAAGATAGTCATGCAATATTTTTTAAATTGCTGGCAATCCAATCTCATACTTGCCTCAACTTCCTTAAATGTAACATGACTGTTTACACAGACCATTCTTTCCATAGCAGCTATGTTTTCTTCAGTCACTGCCATAGACAGACAACCACTCCTAACCTCATCCTTTAATGAAGTTCAACCTCTTTTAAACTTTTGAAACTAACGAAAAACTGTGGTATAGGTCAGAACAAAGCCTGTTGTAAACGTTCCTGACTTTGGATCTCATTTAAACCCTTTTTAAAATCATACAAAATCATTGCACGAAAGTGCTCCCCTTCAACCTCCATGTTGGCAAGCAACTGATGCCTCACTAGAGGTTGTTAACCTTGCACTGTAGACTGCAAAAGAGTAGGGAGGATGCAAACTGATACATGTTTACACTCACAAAGAATGTGACTATCCAATAGTCCAATCTGTTTATATTGATCAACCTTAGTTTTCACGTATCTCAAAACTTTCATAGTGACCCTTGCACTTTCAAACATTTTGTAATGTCATTCTTCCCAAGATAAAACAAGTTTTAGTTGGGGACAAATTCTTTGTCAGCTCAACTCTCTTCAGAATTTTAATTAACAGCACATTTTACAGCAAGTATACCTTCTGTATTTTTGTCATGATAGAAACTTCAAATACTAGGGATTGTCATTGTGATAGTATAGGTTAATTTTAAAACAATGTCAATATCTTCTGGTTCTTCTAAATTATAGTTTCTCCTCTGTGCTATAGCATTTACCTAATACAAGACTTAATAAAAGCAAACATAAATTAGGTCCAATGTATCAGGGTGACACAATGAGATAAAAGTGGTTAGCATAAACTACTGGTTTAGTGGTTACTTGCAATACTGGTCAGCTTCAGGAATGAGAATAGAAGGTAGTTATTTAGGTCAGATTACAAAAGTGGAAACTGAGGTCAGATTACAAGAATGTAAACTGAATATTTACCAAAAGAAAAGCAATCCACTGTATCAATGTGATGCACATGTAACCAGCAGAAGGTAAAAGGCAATGTTTCATCTTGTGGCAATCAAGAGGCATTGTGTACTTTTGTACAATTTTTAAACATTGGTTTATTAGCCATCCTAAACACAATATATTCTTTCATAATTTTCTGATGTAGGCCTGCTGCTTGAAGCATAAATCCCAAGTCATGTTTTAAAGGATCTGAAAATACTCAACATTCCAGGTTTGTTACAATTCTTTTACTATGCATTCTCATGTTTGTAATTTATCTGACCGATAAACATAATGGCAATAATTTAACCTAGAAGTTGAAACATTTTCTGTCCTCAAATGTGGTAATGCTCAGATTTAGATAACAGAAAAATAAGCAATACCATTTTAATCTATTAAGAATTACAGAAATTTTGTAATATCTATGTTGGGGAAAGCTATTTGAGGAGGTTTAGCATATTTACTAACTCTGAGAAAAACTGAGAAAAAGTTGTGGAAGTATTTGAGGGTTTAAAAATATTTCCAATTTGTTTTTACTACAGTTATTTTTACTACAGTTGAAAAGTTGTTTTACTACAGTTTTACAAATGTGATTGATATTCAGGTGGCTGTGGAAGCTGTAGGGAACATCCGTACAGTAGCTGGTCTTGGACAGGAGCTTCTTTTCCATGAACAGTACATGGCAGAACTGCGCCCAGCAAATGCCATTGCCAGACGCAACTCTCACTTTCGGGCGATTATCTTTGGAATGGCTAGAAGCATTATGTTCTTTGCATATTCCACATGTTTATACTACGGTGGCAAACTTGTAGTGAATAATGAAATGCCTTTTCAAAATGTTTTTAAGTAAGTAATATGCTTCAATTAATATTAGTGCATTCAACATTTATTAACAATACTCAGAGTCAATATGTCTCATATATCTTTAACACATAAAATGTTAAGTAAAGCTGTTAAGTAAAGCTTCTGGACTTTCATATTCTACATTTAGTGTGTATATTTCAAAATCTAGCCAAGTGGAGTTATATTAAAAAAAGAATGCACTAAACTCTCTTTCTCTTTACTTATTTTCATTTGCCTATTGTTTCATATCAGTGTATCTGCTGCAACAGAAATAAATTTAGAAGATAAAATTATTTCACAGTACTGATATTGTAACAAATGTCAATTGACTTAAAAATTAGATAAAAATAAAGTCTTTGATTATTGCCAATAATTCACTCGACATTTTGATGCAAAGCCAGTTGACAGCTTGCACACCATGTGCACTAACACTCCAGTTACTCATAACTCACTGCAGTTCACTACAATTCACTACATACTCCAGCTTATAATTCTTTCTCTTTTTATAGCTAAAAAAATTATGACACAGAACTTTCTGGAAGCTTGTGGAAACAAAAGCAAACCAGATGTGTTGTTCTGGTCACCGGTGTGCCACACTTCCTATATTGTTATGCATTCCAAGGTCTCCAACTGCTCCAGCAGCTCTTGGATGCCACTGTCACTATGCTCTCTCCTCAGGGCTGGTTGTCCCAGCCAGCCTCATCGTAGTGGGTTAAACAATTCAAATGCACTACCATTATTTCTGTCTGCCTTATTGACCCTCTCCACCACACGCACAGTCTTGTCCATGGTAGTTGGAACCTTGGCCTATGCCCCTTGGTTCAAGTTTGGTGAACTCCCTCACAGGAACCTTCCTTGTTGGCTTGTTGGTTGCAACAGGTCTCCACATTGTTGCTCACACCCTCGATGCTCACACCCTCGAATCAAATAGTTCACAGAGCCATTGACGGCAGGTATCCCAGATGCATCCTTACGGCTTCCGGGCCTTTAGCTAGACCATGCCCTTGTTCAGGGTCACCCTGCAGGATCCAGGATCTCCATCTGAACCTCAGAGCACTACCTTGTCATATGACCCTCCTGCATTGTGGCTCCTGAGGGCATTCAAGCCCAATATCCCTTCTTCAGTTACCTTCAAACACCCACAGACTTATGGCACTCCGTCCCAGGGCCAACTCTGCAAGGTTTCGCGCGCTGCCGTCATTATCTCATAAGGCCAATTCGGTTCCCTTATCAGCAAGCCCTCTACCACATCTAGTTGGACTAGTATCCGGCACAGCTTCCCTTGTATCTAACCATATACGATGAGGCTTGTCTTCCATTCGTCTGCTTAAGGCTCACAGCGTCAAGCGAGTAGACGGCGATGATGATTCTGGTATGTCCCTTGCAGTTCTTCACTAGGTGTCAGAGTGGGGCACATCCCCAGCACACACCACTTGAAGGTTGTTGCCGTTGTCTTTGTGTCCCCTTTCTACGTAGCACTGGGTACTTCTGATCTACTCAGTTATCCCAGCCACTGATTGCTCCCTTCTCAACTTATTTCCTGTCTATGCGCAGTCGCCATCCAGTCCACATTTTCGTGCTAGATCACCCAGCTGGCCATACCCAACACAAACCATCAGAAGATTCTCGCCGACATCTCTGGGCTGAGTCCCTGTCCCTACTAGAATTCCAAAAACTCCTAATCCTCTGGGTAGGGACTGCTGTAACCTTGGCCTCTTCCACTCCAAGTTCTGCTGTTAACGCTTCGTGGATTGTCTTATAGTTGCCGAGTATCTGGAGCTGTTGTATCTCGGCGTCACGCACCCCGTCAATAAAGAAGTAGGCAGCTTCCTGAGTCACACAACTAGGTGGTAGGTTCACTAAAATTTTGTTAGCAAGCTGTTCTAAGTACTGCATCGTTTCTCCTGGCTGTTGTAGCCTTGCCTTAAGCAGACTGCGGTAGGGTGCAGCTTGGTTTCCCAAGCGGTTCTTGAGTGCTTCCCAGATCTCATCAGATTTCAACGTCGGGATCCCATTTATTACTTCTGCTGCCCTCCCTGGATACTTGCTATCAGCTGTGTGTCTTCTCCTCTGCTGGTTGTGGGTGGTGACAGCGGTAAAATGTCAGCGGAGCACTTCATAGGTTGACTCACATCATACTTGGGTTGGTTTTCAGCTTCCTGTCAAGCATTTTTTCCCTCATGGTGTTTTGTTCCTTGACCCTGCTGCTGACTCTTCCCTCCAGGGCATTAAAGCTTTCCCAGAAGTCTTTCTTGGCATCAACCATTCATCAAGTTCCTTATTCCTTCTGCTGAGCTCTTCTATGTGTTTATCATTCATTTCTGCTCATTAGTTCTGTCTTCATGTTATCCATTGCACAATAATGTAGTTGTTATTTCATTTCTCATTTTCTCCTTGCCAGATTCCATCATCTCCATGCCAGTTCCCATCTTCTCCAACTTCTGCACTGTGATTTCCATTCCAGATTTCATTTCCTCATCCATCTTCTCCATGTTGGATACCAATTTGTTATTTATGTTCTTCACTCACTTTCTAATTTTGTGTCCATTTTCTTTATTTCCATCAACAAATTTTTCATCATCCACTCCATCTTGGCCTAAAAATCCCACTCCCCTAACAGAAGTGTAACAAATGTCTTTATTGACTTAAAAATTTTCTACAAATAAAGTCTTTAATTCACTGGGTGTTTCAACACATAGATAATTTATGGCTTGCACGCCACTGCACACTAGCACTCCAGTCACTTAAGGCTCATTGCAATTCACTGCACATATACACTTCCTCCTTTTATAGCTAGAAAATGATGTCAGAACTTTCTGGAATCTTGTGGAAGCCAAAGCTTCTGAAAGAATCCAGACACGTTACGTTTCAGAGGCTCCAGTTACTGATATGTCACACTTCCTGTGTTATTACACATTCCCAGGTCTCCAACTATGCCAAACCAAGAGCAGCAGCACATGGATGGCACCATCACAATACCCTTTACTGTTAATATTTCTTAAATTAAGTCAGTATTTAAAATGTTAAGTACTTTAAGATTTTCTGAAAAGTGGTATAAAATTTGGTATAAATAATTGAAATGTGTAATAAGTCAAGGCTAACAAAATGCTTCATTTAAATCTTATCTAAAGAAGAGCTTATTAATAATGAAACAACTGCATTATTTAATGTAATCAAATGTTTATTTACTTTCACTGAAACTTTTAACAAGATACAATATTATTAAATTTAATTCTTATTAATTTATAGCATTTAGTACTTTCTTCCCAATTTACCTAACTGTGGCAACTTTAAGTATTCCACAGTTCTTTTCTGTATGTTTATTGCATAGCATTTGAGAATTCTGATCATGGTTTAGAAAACTATAGCACTAAAGGAACTGGCATCTAATGCTATGTAAAATTATAAAGACAAATTATATATGCCTATTTGCTTCATTTACCAATTTATGTTACGAAAATAAGTTGAAGATAAGAGTTTTCTGCTTCAGGCTTATTAACATTCATTAATCAATATTAAAAGCAAGCAAATGTATGTATAGAGGTGTCTCTAAATTTAACAGGAATCTCTTGATAGTTAACTAATGATGTGAATAAATGCATACATAATTTGTTCTGTACATAAATTGATTACTGAAATGTGTAAGATATTGGAAATTGACTCTACTGTTTGAACATTATGTCTAATTAAATTGTCAGTATATTGCATTTGTATGTGTGTGTGGTGTGTGTGTGTGTGTGTGTGTGTGTGTACATGCGCATGCTCTGATCAAAATGCTAGTAAAGCCAACATGATAGAGGCAATCCAATTGCCTATGCAATTTTTTTATTTACCTACTGTGAAGCACATAAAATTGTAACTGTTTTCAAACTTTCAAATGTTCAAATTTTTCCTATACAACTAAACTTCAAAATTCTGTTCCATGTCTTTTAAAACTATAGACTTTTATTTAGATACTCTTTGTCCTAATCTGAACTTAATTATGTTCATTTAGTGTTTCTATCTAGTAAAGTAGGGCTCTTTGTTGTATCACAATATCATAAATTGCTTATTAATGACAAGTCTTACCTACTGCATAGTACATTTATGCTGAACAAAAGTAATTATTTTATTATAAATCTCAGTTTACACCTGTCAAGTGGGTTGATCATTTAATCATTGCCCCTGAAATTATGCCATCATTTACCCAGGAATTTATAAATAAAACTTCATTACTCTGAAGCCCATTAAATTGAATATTGCCTTAGAACCTAAATAGAAAAAATGAAAATTTGTGAATACAAAGGTTAGTGTGGATTTTGAAACTTTTAAAGTTCCATAAAAATAGTTACAATGGAAAATGCTTTTGCACCCTGCCCAGACAAACAAAATGAGTACAATACAAGTGATTCCAAACATAATACTTCTATTTTATGGTTTTATTTTGATTCAGACATTTTGAATTAAAATGTTCACTTATGCACCCAGCTTTTTCCTTTTACCTTTATGCTCAGTTGCCTTTTTAGCTTTCACTTCAAGGATAAAACTAAATAATATACAAAGTTTCATTCAGCAATTTAGCAAGAAAATATGATAAAACTCTTTTATGCAATCCTATATCTATTAGGTTGTTATAACAATAAAAATTTTGAAAAATGGTTTTATGGCTCTTGTGTGATAATGAAATAATAAATATAAGGAAGTTACACTCATATTCCATTAACTTCATCTTAAATTGCATACTTCCAAAACCTTTCATAATAATGTCATTTAAATTCCTTTTACAACAGAGTTTCAATGGAAATGATGAAATCATGTGCTATTGACTCAAATTTTAGCTTCTGCTCTTTTAATGCATTTTACTCCAAATAAAATTATTAGGACTGTACGTTTATATTCTTTATGTGTGTGTATGTGTGTGTGCATGCGCGTACATGTGTTATTATTATTCGTATTCTTCTTCTTATTATTATTATTATCAGTTGATTAAATTAGTGCAATCACTTTTACTCAAGTGCTAAACATTTGCTTGTATCATAATCCTGCTACACAAAGAACCATTACTGACTCAGAAAACCAAAGATAAAATATATAATAATTTGTGCAAACTTATTCTGAAAATGATTATGACAAACTACAAAAGAGATAATTCATTTAAGGCAAGCAAACAAAAGCATTCATGTTTTTGTTTTGTTTGCACTTCTTAAAATAGTATATCTAATTATTGCAGTTTCTAGGTCACTTATGAAAGTGTTTTTGCTCTTCAGGATTTCTACTATCCATATGTCTAAATTAATAAGGTAGTACCTACTGTACTTAGATTTTTCTTGTTCTCTATTTGTGTACATTGTCCTTATAGAATATTTCTTAATTTTAGGGTATCACAAGCATTGATTATGGGTACAATGTCGATAGCAAATGCCATGGCATTTGCACCTAACTTCCAAAAAGGTTTAAGTGCAGCAGCAAAGATTTTCCAGCTCTTAGAGAGAAAACCACAAATTTATGACCCACTTACAGTGCATGAAGAAGATTGGGTAAGTTGTTGTAGTACATCATGCTTATATTGTTCATGTACAAATAATTAATTGTATATTTGTTATTATATGAACACAGTATTATGGCTACCCTAATATGAAAAGCTGTATATTAATCAGAAAAATGTGACATATTCCTTCTTTACAGGTTTCAGATGGCAATGTTGACTACAGAAACATAACATTCTTTTATCCTACAAGACCAAATGTTCAAGTTTTAAGAGGGCTAAATCTTAAAATAAAGAAAGGCCAAACAGTTGCACTAGTGGGGCAAAGTGGTTGTGGCAAGTCAACTTGTGTCCAACTATTAGAACGATTTTATGATCCAGTGTCTGGCACAGTGGTAAATATTTGCAGTTGTTGGAAGTACTTAAGTAACATACATTAAATTACTCTTCCACAATACAGATATAATATATGTCTTTTTTGTTAGTCTTATACCTAGTTAAATAATGGTGTTAAGAATAATTAAATATTAGAATAGTTCTTCCTAGAACCTATAGTGTATGCCCTGTGAAGTATGTGCTTTCATAGCCTAAGCTATATTAACCCAGGAATTGTTGAAATTCATGACATTGCATGATTAGTCATATACCAAGTGTAAATAAGTAACACAAGACAAACTTTACTGACAATAGATGGTTCATAGACAGTTTGAATAGGAAACCTATGGCCTATGAAGACAAATTACTGGGTTATGCCTTAAAATTTCCAGAGGGTTTGCACACCACTAATCATTTCCACTTCAGCTCCAGGATATAATAAGAAAATAAGTGGAAGACTCTGGAGCATGCTTCTTTAGCACAATGGATATGTTACCAGAAAGGCATAGATGAGCAGTTATTTGAATTTCACATTCAAATCCTAATAGTTACTTTGTTTTTGTTTTTTCTTTCTTTTCCTTTGTTTCCCTCTTTGTAAGTACATGTTCAGTGTAATTTGATTTGATTTACAAGAAACATTTTCAACTTAACCAATGCTCAAGTTTTTAATTTCAAATTCTTTTAACTGCCATTTACACTTTCACTACCTAAACAGAACACATTCAGAATTAAATATATGCAATAATGTTACCTAAATGAGCTGATACAGACCTAACCAATGTAAATTTATAAGCACCTACTTAAAACATCTTAAGTATGACTGAATTATTGGAAAAATTGTTTGTCTCAGTATAAACTTTATAATAACATATGTACAAAAAGAATAAAGGAAGCAAAGAAAATGCACTTGCTTCAAAGGAATTGCTCCAAATAGTGACCTCTAACATCAATGCATAAGTGACACATATGCACAAATGATTCCTAAATTCTAAGAGGATTTTTGGTGTGTTTGCAAATCTCATTATTGTCTGCAGAAATATGGGTAACCAATGTCTCTTCAGAAATCAATTTGTGAGGAATACACATAGTCTGAAGATGATCTCGTGGAAAAAAAAATCCATGGGGTTGACATCCAGAAAATGGGATCAGGTCTTCTTCCTAATTACTAATTGGAGAAAACTTGAATTAGATGTTTCAGTAAGTTTATAGCATAATGTGCAGGTGCTTCATTATGTTGGAAATGCAGATGAGCCCAAAAGAGTTAACAATACACACTCCAGAAATGTTTTATAAGTATCATGATGCAACCAAGGAGGAAGAAGTCATGTCCAATGATATTGTCAGAAACAATGCTAGCCTATATATTCACCACAAACCAATATTGGTGGCTCTTTTGCATAATAGGTATGAGTAGCATAGGAATTTTTTATGCCCATATGTGACTGTTCTTGGAGTCAGTGGTAAATGTAGCCTCGTTGATGGATAACAATAGTGAAAGCAATGCCAATGGCTGCCTTAAGGTTCATTTGCTACTATGCAAGCGCAAATTAAAATTCCTCGGAGTTAAGGCTTGCTCCTATTGCAGTTGGAAGTGGTAGAGCCGCTCTTGTTGGCACCCATTGCACAAGCAATAGCATGGGTGCCTGCTGATGGTTCCTGTTCCTGTGCATGCAGTATATTTTCTCCAAACTCCAGAATGTGATGAGTATGTTCTGCATTCTGCTTTATTCAGCATCACAGAAACACTTTTTGGCAAACACTGATTTGTGGCTTTTAAAGAAGCCCTATGAGAAAGGCATCCATTACCTTTCACTCTAAATGCATGCAACTATTAAAGCATGACTTCTTGCTTTGCCATTCAAAAGGTGCAGATAAGAGAGTTCAGAAAAACATGTTACTCCATGTTTCCTGAGTGTTTAGCTGCTTCAACATAATGCTGTGTGAAGACAAATAGGAAATGAGATATGAGTGATTTTACTGCATTGGATAATATAGTGGTTATATAATATGATTTGAGTAAGAAACAGTCATACCTTATGGTAGTGCCAGGGGTACCTATCAAAGTAGCCTGGGATGGCAGTACTTTTTTAAAGGTGTATGTTATGTTATCACATTCTCAACCCCTCTTTTGGGGAGTCATGTGCAGTGTTTTCTCAAAAATTCATGGACTGTAACCAGAATGAAAGATTTGCAGAGAAACTTTGGAATAGTATTTAGGTTTTGTGAACAGTTTCTTCCACTTAGCACTTTCAATATTTTTTGACTTGAAGTTGGTATGTTTGGTTATTTTGTGTGTCTAGTATGTTTGGTATGTTTTGATCATTTAGTTATTAATTTATTTGTTTATTTGTATTAAAATGTACATTGTTTTGTTTGATTTTTGCTCCAATATTTGCTGTTCCCTTGTCAATTACTGTGCAGTATACTGAAATCCACTGTAGTATGATTTTTTTTTAATAATTTCTTTGATCTATTTCACTTTTGGATAGTTGTGGACAGTATTAATTATGAGTGCATTTCAATATGCAAAAAGCGTAAACTCCTTTACATGAACAAAGTGTTAAACAAGCATAAAAAAATGCAGATCAAATTTTATAAAAATGGTGGAGCTATTCTGCCCAGTCAAGAGGTTATTCTGCCCAACATATTTTATTGTCAAAATCACTAGCATTTACAACAAGCAAACATTTTTCATTCTATTGCATCCACACACATTTAGTGAAACCAAGTAGCTCACTCCTGGCACTCCATCCAGTCTCCTTTTGACTGATTCTGATGAATCAGCATCTTCAATTTCTATTGGCTGTAAGTGGTAATTCAATTGACTCAAATGACAATGCTTCTTATTTGCATTATCTTGCTTTTATCTTCTATTTTAAGTCTGTGTTTGCCCTTAGTCATTTTGTAGTATATGAGGTTAAACACCTTGGTTCTATTACTCTTTTATACTTCTTTTTGGACAGTCTTTTTGCTGGGCTGACAATAGTTGCATTGAAAGAAGAAGTCTTCTAATAGATGCAGGAAGATGATCCTGCCAAATGATACTCAGGCTTTATCTGTGAAAATTAAAGAATCTCTGAAGCTAAACATTATTACAAACTGGAGACATCTGGTTGAAAATGAACTGAGGGAAGAAATCTGTCTTCTGGAATAGTTAAGGATTTAAAAGCTTAGCTTTTTCCTTTTGTATGTTGGACCCGTGAGGTTGAAAATGAAGGCATAGGCTTTCGAAACTAGTCCCTCATAATAACAATGTAAGTGACGTAGTGTTAAAAAACCAACTCAACAAATTAATAAAACATATAATTTGACTGTCACTGTCACTAAATTCATGAATCATCTGAAAAAACCAATAAAGCATGTAAACATTAAAACATCAATTAAGCAAATACTTTTATTGAGTGGAAATATACTTATGAGGCGAAATATCCCCATGAGCAGACATTTGGAAAGATGCACAAAATAAGACATTCATGAAAAAAAAGCAATATGTTGAAACACATACCATATTACATTTGTTCTTATTCACGTAACAAAAAGAATTTAAATATTGCACATGGTAGAACTTATTTTGTAGAAATAATTCATCACAATTCACTTTCCTCTAGAGTTTGTTCTGCTGTCCTTTCAATAATATAACACAAAATATTCTTACAACAACCACATGCTGCTACAAAAAGACTAGGGCATGCACTGAAGGAAAAACAATGTTGACCCTGTGAGGAACTAATATGCTATTGACACATTTCTTATTTTAAGCAAATCAGTCCTTTGATTGGAATAACCTATTTTTTTTTTATAAATTCTCTTCTTTTCTCTTCACTACTCATTTCCACTTTTTAACTTTAAATGAATACTATCCCATATCCATGCTCTCCCTTATGTATATTCTGTTCAACAATGTTCTTTTGTCCTTTAAACTTAAAATGTTCATTTCTCCAACTTTTAATTTAAAACTCATTCCATTATCAAAACTTTTCTTGGAACTCTTCTTATATCTATTTGAGCAACTTCTACAGTTTTTTTGGAAAATGATCAGTGTACTATGTACATAATTTCCCAAAAGGTTTCAATTTCTCAAATTTGAATACTGTAAAACTTTTATGTTTTAGCCCTTGTATTATATATTCTTTCCAGCCATTTAACTTCAATTTGTCGTGTTTTAAAAAGACATTCTTTATGATTAACATAGTTTGTTTGCCTTTTGCTCGTACCAGTATTTTTTTTTTTTTTTCTTTTTCCAATGTTTCTCTACATCCATTTTTATACCTAAATAAGTAAATTATGTACTACTTTATATTCATTATTTATCTCTTTCCAATTATCATATTTACTCAGTTTTCCTCCTTTTGCACATATTAAAATTTGAGTTTTTTCTTGGTTCACCTTTAAGTCCCAGTCTCAGCATTATTTATCAGTTTCCCATTTTTAGGCCAATTGCCATAATAGTAACCATAAAAGTTCCTCTGTGGACAAATGCTTATTGTTTGTTTATGCTATAACACAAAGTTTTCATTCATATACAGCTTTTTTCTTACTTAACATAAAATATATAGTTTTTCTGAAGTTGATTGATACCAGTTTTCCATTTCCTTTAAGTGGTTATGGGCCTAAGATCATGAGAATAAGCATTGAGTTTGCATAATGCCTGTATCAACAATAAATCAAACATGGTGTCAAATTGTTTGATAGTTGGAAAATTTGTTTGGAAATATAACAGATAGATGCCTCGACATTAAGTACACTAATTCACCAGTTCTACTAAAATCAATTCTCTTTTCTATGCAAATGACACCAAAACTTTGGAAAAAATAAAACATTTAATAAATATCTGGCATGAAATCGAAATGGCAAAATTATGACAAAAAATCTTATTATTAGATTATTTCAGCATTCTGGGTTAATCTTTCATTATTTTATTGAGTTTATCTTTAGCTTTTCTGAGTGCTCTATATTATTCATTCAGAACTTCTATGATGGATCAAAACCTATAGTTATTACCACCTCCAGATATTTTGCCCTACCTTTCCTTATTACTCATGTAATTGCAGAATCTTGATGAACGTGACATATCATCAGTGAGACTTCACACACTTAGAGCTCAATTGGGAATTGTATCACAAGAACCTGTGTTATTTGATCGCAGCATAGCAGAGAACATTGCATATGGAGACAACCATAGGAAGGTTGAAATGTCTGACATCATAGAAGTTGCGAAGAAGGCCAACATTCACAGTTTTATAACATCTCTACCTCTAGTAAGCTATTACATTTTAAATTCCTCTTTAGCTGAAATTGGTTCAAGTTTAGAATTATGCTTTTATCTTATTACAGAATGTTTAGTAAGTCACTGTACAAACTTTGTGAATGTAGGTAATGTTGAGGTTAAAATAATAGTAAAATGATATGTAATGCTTTATCTGGAATTGCTTTGATTTGGAGTTGAGTATGTCATGTTTACCAATGTAATGAATGTAGTACTATAGATCACATCTCTACACAATTTAAGAAAGAATACTTTGTTTACTGTAGGTATGGTCTGTTGTCATGTAGAGGCACCTTATCTATTACACTGCAATTTGTCATTTAGTTGTTTCTGTGGTGCAATTATGGTATGATCCATATGAGAGCTATGGCATTTGTTCTGTACCACTATCTGGTTAGCTTCAACTATATGGATTGGGTGTCAAAGAAGACACTCTGGAAATAGTATATGAAGAACTGACCATACAAGTGCTACTGTACAGATACCCTATCCAGCTGTGTGGTACTGCTTCAGATAAACAATTTCACCAGCAGAAAATACAAGAACTGAATTCAGTAGACTATCCTAGATGCAGCATTACTGTCAATACTTACTGCTGATGCAATGTTCATTTGTCAGATTCTGTTTACTGATGAAGCCCTGTTTACCTGTGGGAGAATTACTAACTCTCATTACATGCACATTTGGGTTTATGTCATCCTCATGCAACTACAGTAAAAGTAGGTATATCAACATTGTTTTTCAGTGAACATTGCGGTGTGGGACAATCACTTAATGGTAACACATGTTCTACCACACCAGAATGATTGTGTGTACAGGTGTCATGCTTCACGATGTCCCATTTGTTATGCAAACAACCTAATGGCTTGTGCACAATGGAGCCCCTCCACATTTTAGTCACCAGGCCAGGACATACCTCAATGCTGTATATCCCAATAAATGGACAGTCATGCAGGACCAGTTTCTTGCCAAGCCAGATCACGAAACCTTAACCTCCTGGACTTCTCCTTTGGAGCCATCTTAAGACACTTGTTATGGAAGAACCAAAATTCAAAAGTAGCAGAACTACTGCAGAAAAGTTAAAATTGCTCATAGCTGTGAGGAATAAATTGAGGATAAGATTTTCTTAAACTAGGCAATACTACTTAATTTGATTATTTTATTGGTAATGCTGCTTTATTTACATTATAATATTATTCAGTTTGCCAATTGTGCTCATCAATTCAGCAGATGGTCAGGATTCATTATTAGAAATGAAATGGAGACTCCTTCAACCGCTCATAATTATGTATGGAGCTGGAGACTATAGTTGCTTTCCAGTATAAAGAAGCATATCATTCTCTAAGTTTGAGAGACTTAATTAAAAAACTGATGTTAAACTGAATAAAATTCTTCCAGAATATTTCAAGCTATTTTGCATAATTTCTAATATCTTTGTATGTAGCACTTCAGTTGAAGAGTTTTTCTTCTCTTAAATACATCAAAATGTATTTGAGATACAGTGTGATCCAGGATTGCTTATCAGCTCTTGCTTGTGTTCCAATTCAAAAACCAGGACAGAGAATACTGGGTACATGAGAGCAAGTCACATTTGCAGTTTGTTATTAAATGATTTAAGAATAAGAAGAATCACAAAGTGAACTTGTTTTCAAATAAAAGCTCTCTGACAACAATCTAAAATTTTGTTTTTAAACAAAAGTTTAGCAGTAACAGCAGCAGCAGCAGTCATTAGAAAACTCTACCTACTTGCATTAAAAAGAGAGGAATGCAGGTTCCTGGACTCATGTTCATGGTCCACCAATGCTACTAACATTAATCTATTAAGTGTATCTACCTAGATTAGTACTCCATATCTCCTATGTTACTTTTGATAACCACAGGAAACAATACTTTTGCTAACATACAGAAATAGTAGTTTTAGTTTGAAATAAGCATTATATAGAAAGCAACAGAAAGTATGAAGAGAAGGATAAGGATATAATAGTTTTTCTTGTTGCTTTGTATTATTTGCTGTCTATTGTAGTTAGGGAATATTTTTTATCCTTTCTGGTTGCATAGTTGTTTTTTCTCATTCAAAGGCTTATGTTCAATTGTTAATCTTCCCTAGCACAAGCTAAAAATACCTATTTCTGATAACAGCAGCTTGCTAATTAAAAGAATAGTAATTAATCCTTAACATTAGTAATCATTTCAAGAGAAAGCAATAAAAATATACTTTCTTATTAAATTTAAAGTTGAGCTTTCATTTTGCTATAAAAAGCGATTTCTTCACATTAATTATTCTAAGAAGTCCTTTCTCTTCTACTAAATGAGCTAATTGTTAATTCAGATAAACTTTTTAAACATTTACATATTCATTATTGGTATAAGAAGGATACAGTATGCTAAAGTGATAGATTTTCAAAAAGTGGATGGATACCTATATGTTGAATGAAATTCCATGCGCCTTGTATCACCTTGAGAAAAAGTGATCAGTGGCTTACCACTTACAAGGTATAAGCAGATGAAAATTCAAAGAAATATCAAAGAATATTGAAATTTAGGGATGATATGAGCAATAATAGAGAAAAGGAGGCACATAGCAGAAAGGTGATTACCAAAGGGAAGGTTGCAATGACAAGAATAGGATGTGCATACAAATTAGAAACTCCAATTAAATTAAGAACTATAGCTTTCCTGGCGACGTGTTAATTCAAGATCTTCTCGGGCTTCTAGCCAGGTAAAAACTTGGCTTGACAAGGAAGATGCACTTCTTCGAAACGTTGGTGTCAAGCCAAGTTTTTACCTGGCTAGAAGCCTGAGAAGATCTTGAATCCAATTAAATTGTTGGAAAGAATCTGTGAGGCATTGGTAGAATCAAGAATGGTGTATGCAGTAGACATTGGGGAGGGATCCAAATTAAGCAAAAGAACAAATCAGAGGTACAGAATGATTTGTAACAAATTATTAGGGTTACCAATTCAGCATCAGTGGAAGTAGCTTTAGTAGAACCAGGAAGGGCAAGAAGAAGGGGAGTAATATTGGAAAGGATATTACATGGATTTTGGTCAACAATAAGAAACAGAGTGGAAGACTTAGAAATTTAAGAGATACAAGGTTGCCAATGAACAAAAATTACTAAGCTTTTGCAGGTTAATAAAAAAGGAATGGGGAAGGGAAGGGTATATTTTCTATTACAGTAGACCCAGTAGACTAGAAGAGGAGTATTAGCATGGATGAAAACAGAGTCAATGTACTTGAGAGGGCTAAGAGGTAGAAAAAATTGAAGTTTTTTAATTATGTATTTGTACAGAAAAGTGCAAAAGTACAGAACATTAGATGACAGAATGTGAAGAACTAGCAACAAAAAATTGCTGGAGATGAATAGTGATAAAATAAATGGAAAGATAGTAATAATTATTAAAATGTTGACAGGAAAAGGAGAAAAGACAAAAACATGGAGTATTTTTTTAAGGAAAGCAAGGGAGAAATGAATTAGAAATGGTAGGTAAGGACTATAGGAGGCTAAGATTGGCAAAGGGTTACTCAGTTGAACTAAAAAGCCAGGGCACCAGAGCAAACTGAGTACATATAGAGCATAGCTGGCTAGACACAGCTGGTTTGTATATAGGTTAATTAGCCAATAAGGGAAATGTAAAAAGGACTGCACAAATAATAATAATAATAATAATAAAAATAATAAATTCCATTAATTGAAGGTTTGTATGAATGTTTGGATGAGGTGAATTCTGTTTTATATTTATTAGATTGAATTTAGATTATAAGTTAGCAGCTTTTATTCGATCAACACCTATTCTTAATTGGAATAAGTTATTCAATTCTATCATTAACAATTTCTACTTCAGTTCAACAAAGAATATTACTGATATAGTTAACCCTGTAAAAAATAGGAAATTATTTTACATAAAATATGTGTTTTAATAGGATTCACACTTTTTGTGTATATAATAAGGTTTTCATTATATATCTCTTATGGTTCACAAATTATACAAAAATCATTCAGAATGAAGAGGAATTCAAGGCTATCATAGAAAATACAAGGTATAGGTTTTATTTGTGATAAACGTATATTAAACAAGCAGTATTTTAATCATAATCCATTAAGCCATATTTGAGAAGAAAAATGTTTTTCATGTAAAGGCTAATTTGAAATGGAGGATATTTCCAAATTCATTATGTCAAATTTTTAGAAGATGCTGAACTTTACCTAGTTTGATATTTATCTGGCTTTTCATTTTTGAGTTATGTGATTGATACATGTGCACACACATACACACATAGGGAAGCCTCAAAACATGCATTTCTGGTGAAATATTGGTATCAAATTTTGGGTGGAATGCAGTAACAACTTGCTTTCTCTGCTTACTATAGGTTATTATTAAGGAAAGTAAAAATACATTGAGTTAATATTTTATTATAAGATAATTCTCTACTACTAATTGCCATTATGTCAGAATAATCTCTCTCTCTCTGTCTCTCACACACACACACATACAGAGTTTCATAAACATTTTCTTTCTTCTTTCTTTATCAGGACATGTCAATAACTATTCTTCTGGTGAAATCATGAAAACCAATTTTTTATTTTGATTTTCTCTACCCCAATTTACAGATACAGTAAAACAATTGCCATTTTCAAAACTCATTAAATAAATTAATATTCAGAATCTAGTTAAAAACGAGTATTGCAGTTAAATCACAAAGACAAAACTAAAAACTAACTAACTTTAAAGAATTAAAAGACAGCAATTTGCAATTTTAGATTATGATTCATAGAAACACCATAAACTGGGTCACAACATTATTTTGTTTCTCCTACTCATTTTCAGCCATTATACTTTCTTAATTTCCTGAAAATTTTACTAGATAGTCTTGATAAAAGAGATATGTAACTAAATATCATGTAGGCTTTGTTTTGTGTCAAAAAGTCACATTTTAAATAAACCATTTTTCAGGGATATAACACACCATTAGGAGAAAAAGGAACTCAGTTATCTGGTGGACAGAAGCAACGGGTGGCCATAGCAAGAGCTTTGATAAGAAATCCAAGAGTTCTATTATTGGATGAAGCTACTTCAGCTTTAGATACAGAAAGTGAAAAGGTTTGTACCAAGTTCCAAAATATTTTACCTAGATTCTCCTATTGTTTCTTTATTTCCAAATCTATCAAGTTTCCTCCCTCTTTAATAGCATGTCTTTATTCATATTTGGAACCAAACTTAGTTATAGTTTACAAATAATAATCAGCTTCCTAGAAAGAAATACTATAAACTTAATATAAATCGCTCTGGGTACAAGTGTAATGTAGATAAAATAAAAAATTTGGTTGTTGACTTCACTAAACTTGAGCATGATGATGCTCAGATGGCTTAAATGAAGCAAATAGGCCAAATATTAAAGCCAGTCTAAAGTACCACCAGTATAATATGAGGGTTAGTCAGAAACTAATGTTTTAAATTTGTTTTATCCTAAAATAAATTGGTTATGTGAAAAATTTAATTTGCACGATTTCTCAATCTTTCTTCTTCAATCCACGTGCAAACCAGCTGTGCAGGTTTTGCATGTCTGCACCCTTGACACTTGTTGCTGTCTGCTGCTATCATAGAAAGATGCAGATGGAACCATGCAACATTTTTAAAACTACTTTTAAGGGCTTCATTTACCAATGTTATTAAAGGAGATGCTGAAACTGGCCACTGCTGTTGTTCATACATGTTTGCTATCTCTTTAGATTGCTAGACATAGTTCATGTTGAGAAATGCTGGCAATTTCCTGGCAGATATTTTGTTTTAATTCTTCCAGGGTGTGTGGGTTTGTGTTCTACACGTTATGCTTTAAGTTCCCAGAGATAGAAATCACAGGGGGTTAGGACTGGGCACCTAGAGGGTCACAAACGTCTACTAATAATTCTGTCCTTAAACACAATTTCAATTGTTCTCATCAAAAGATTGGCTATATGAGCTGTTACAGAGTCTTGTTGAAAAAAGGCAAAATCATGCTCCCTGTTTGTTAATTCTCTAAAAAAATAAAAAAAGCAAAATTGTATTCACATATATACGGATGTCAACTGTTGACTAAAAAAAATTGAGCCTGTAACTCTTTCTCCACTAATGGTGCACCATACATCAAGTTTTTGTCATGAAGTGGTACTTCAAGAACAATATTAGGTTTCTCAGAGCTCCAATAATGTTACTTTGTGTACACATGTATCTATGAAGGTAAAACCATTCCACGTCCATGAAAAATATTAAATATGGGTCAATTTGTCCATTGTTTTCACTATTGAGAGTCCACTCACAAAATGTGTTAACACATATGAGTCATAAATAAATACATGCTATGCAGTAGAAAACAATGCTAAGCCATAATATACTTTGTGTACAGCAGCTGTGTTTATCATGTTTCTGTGTGCGCAGTGGTAAAACACAGCACAGTGGTTCAGATGTTTTTGAGTTGCACAGAACAAGGCAACATTCTGTGATAAAATTCTTGAATACAGAAGATGAAACACTCATTTGCATTCATAAAAGGCTGAAAAATGTTTATGGAGATGCAATGATGAGTTCATCACTGCAGAGAAGCTGAAGGTTGTTGGTTGATGAAAACAGAAGCAGCAAGCCAGGAAGAACAAGGACTCTATGGAACATTTAGCAAATTGGCACGGTCATTCATGAAGGGTACACGGTAATAACAGATGAATTGTGTCTCACACTGTCCACTGGTAAAGGCAATTTGACACCAATTATGAAAAACTGTGATACTAAAAAATTTGTACATGATGGGTATCAAGAATGTTAATCGATCTGAATAAACAGACAAGAAAAACAATGCCTTCAATCTCTTGCTGCACATCACTGTGGAAGGAGAGGCCTGCTTATTGAAAACTGTGACTAGAGATGAGACTTGTGTTAATTTTTTTGCATGAATATCAAAGAGGCAGAAGATGGAATAGCATCATACGTTTTTGCTGAGGAATAAAAAATTAAAAACTCTATGATCAACAAGGAAAGTGCTGGAGGAAATGTTTTAGGATAATTAGGGTGTCATTCTGGTAGAATTTTTACTCAGGGGTGTACAGTAAATTCTGTCCAGTGTATCAGCAGCCTCAAGAAGTTTAAAACATGTCTTCCATAAGGTCACCCATCAAAAGCTATGGTAGATATTCTTCTTTTGTATGACAATGCAAGGCCACATATTAGTCTTCACATCAGTCTACAGATTAATAAATTAGATGGAAATTCTTACCCCATCTAACATATAGACCTGGGCTAACATCAACAGATTTCCACTTGTTCAGGCCTTAAAGAAGCTCATCGTTGAGATTGACTTTGAAGAGAAAACTTTCAAAACTTCCAATTGTCAATGGGTAAGAAAGAAAATTCATGATTTTTACAGCTGAAATACATACCAGTGGTAAAAGATGTAGAACTCATTGAAAAATGCAAGCATTTTTATGATTATTATCTAAGTAATTTGCATTTAATTGTCTTCAAAATTAAAAGACGAAAAGCATAGGCAGTATTAGTTACAGATTAGCCTTCATATTTTAAGATTAGAGGATCAAATTTCTACACTCTTAATGTAATACACATTTGTTTTTGTATTTGTCTTCAGGTTGTACAAGAGGCATTGGACAAAGCAAAAGAAGGGCGGACATGTATTACAATTGCTCATCGTCTTTCTACAATACAAGATGCTGATGTCATCTGTGTAATTCATCATGGAAAAATTTCAGAGATGGGTACCCACAGTCAACTCCTGTCTCAGAGAGGACTATATTATAAATTATGTTCATTGCAAAACGGCTAGAAAATTGGATCTGGCAGTTTTATATTTCCACTTCTATGCAAATGCAGAGAAATGTATAGTTGCTCTCTCTTCCTCTTATCCAAAAAATGAGGAAAAACAAGCAGAGAGAAAACTAACACGAATATGAGTTTTACACTCACTACATGGTTTATAAATGCATAATAAAATTTAAATTTTTATAACATCGATAAGTGTATAAACTAAATCAGAATCTTAATTAAGCACCACTCATATTTAATTTATTAAACAACTTTTCAGATATTTTTTCACAAAATTTCTCTTTGAAAAATCTCCCAAGTAATGAATTAATTTAGAATAGACAATGTTTAACTAGGTAAAAATCTAACTTGTTTTACAGAATGACCTTTAAGGAGGCATCATTGATTATACATGCATAACAGCCATAACACTACTCATAAAAAGTTAACCCTCACAAGCTATTCTAAGTACCTACCTAAATTCATAGAAATGCAATTGCTACTTTTGAATAATTATTCCATTTTTAGCAATATATTTGAAGAATCCATGCAATTTTACATTTCCTAAAATATTCAGTTTCAATCATTTTCTGTTTAAACCCACTGATCAGCCAATCAGTAACTCTAATTATATGTGTATATTTATAAAGATGAACTTAGCTCCTTGGCTAAAATGCCTTATATGAATTAAGTTATTTTCCTGAATGAATTAAGTTATATATGAACCCAGTTTTCTGTATGCATTATTTTATATAAAAACCTAATCTTAAACTAAAAATCTGATGTGTACCAGTCAAATGACTTTCTCTATATCCCTGCAACAAATTATTCTTAAAAAGCTTATACTTCTATTTACTTTATGCTAATCAGAAAAAATTAGCAGAAATAGTTTTATTACTTGCTTCCTTGGAAGTAGAAGCGAAATAAGAGACTACCATAGGTTAAAGTGATAGTCAAAAGCTGGTTGCTATGTCAATGAAGTTCCTTTGTTTATATGGATAGGAGTTGACAAGTTCCTGTATGAGAAAAGTGTTTTTCATAGCAGAAACCAAAAATAAGGAATGTCTCAAAAACGACGAACTCCATGAAAAAAATATATATAACATAAATTGTGTGTTTTAATGTGATCTACATTTTTTGTTTAGTAAGTTTTTGTACATCTCTTGCGGTTTAGCAGTTATTCAAAATTCAGTAAAATTCATCCAGAATAAACTACTCTCCAGAGGCTATTCCCAGAAAATTCAAGATATACATTTTATTTATCAGGTAAATATTTTTAATATACAACATTTTAATCAAAATCGTTAGAGCCATTTTTGAGAAAATCAAAATTTTCGAAAAAAGTTCCATGTAAAGGGTAGTTGGGGGTGGGGGGATTTTTCTCAAAATCTTTGTGTCGCATTCCTGGAAGATACTAAACTTAAATACCAAGTTTGGTATTTTACCGACTTTTCGTTTTTGAGTTATCGTGTTCACAGACACACGGACACACACACATGGACCTATTTGTGAAAATGCTTTCTTTTGGATATTGGGGATACTAAAACATATATTTCCGGTGAAATCTCGGTGTCGAATTTTTTGGTGGAGTGCAATACTTTCTCTATACACTATGTACATTGTGCATATACAGAAAGTAAAAATGCTAGAAAAAATAAACATATCATCTGAATTAAACTATTTTCCTACTTTTATAGTTTTATGACTATAGTTTATGAGGTTATCTGCAAAGCAGTTACTATTCAGGGCATATATTTTTAGCGCTGTTTACTTGCAGCCAATACAACTATATCTGTTGTGTGAGGTGAGTAAAGGCTACCTGAATGTAAACACAATAACAGAGCCATAGTTCAGCACTCTTCCTAAACATCCCAACTAGTGCATACACAGTTGTCTATCAGGTTGTAACAATTTTGAATAACCATAAATACTGGTCATTGGAGTTGGTTGACAATTCTTCTGATATGGAGTTATGCCTCAAATGACCTTGAGTGCCTCCAGTGTATCTGTAGCTTATCACTAGGACTGTGGAAGGAATCAGAAAGACTCCTGACTAGATTTACTTGTAAATATTTTATAGAGAAATTTCTATTTTCCTGACAAATATAAGTACTCTTATTCATTTTTTCCTTCATTTCACTACAAAAAACACTCCATTGTTTATTGCACTTTACATGAGCTATGCCTAGAATAATGAGAGGGTTCAGTTCTATTCAGTCTTACAAATTTATAGTACTACTGCACAAGAATTAGTGAATAATGCAGTTGCAGCTATTGACAATGAGTAGATCCAAATTTTAGCTCATTTTGGGTTCCAAAAGTATGTGTGCTATCAGCGTGTGCCTGCAATTGTCATGTTTTCAACATAACAGTCATCTTGTCATGTATCATGAGTATGGCCTTTCAAATTATGGTATTTTGTGCACTTTTTTCAAGAGTTCTGATGTTGAATCAGAAATTCATTTATCAGCCTCTGATAATGAAAATAGTGAGAGAAACAAGTGCAATAATATGTTGGGAATTCCTTATTAGAGGAGAATGACTATGCCAATTTTCTTCATCCATTGCTGCATATATCACAGCAGGTTTAAGGTCGGTCAGACTTCTTCACAGTGAAAATGAGAATAACCTAGAGATGAACAACTAATAAATCTTTGAAATAATTTGAGAAGAAAATAAAACCATTATATTGGCTTTTGGAAAGCAGAATGAAGGATATTTGAGAGAGAGTGTTTAGTGAATTAATTGAAAAAAGCTTTACTATTTCACATTTCAATAAAGAAAAATTAAGGGAAACATATATAGATGAAAACATTTAGGAATAAAGAGAGCCTCATATGGAAATTAAAAGGAATAAGAAAGTGTATCCCATAGAATGAATGCCCTATTTGTGGCAGGAATGATATTGAATAAATAATACTTGAATGTAAAGGGATGCTCTGTGGAGAAAGAAGTTAACAAATCTGAAATGATTTAAATTAGAAAGAAACATGTATTTACAGAAATTAGCAAAAAGGGCAGTAGAAACATAGGATAGTTCAAAAGCAAAATGAGAAAAACTTGGAACTGGAGAGTGGTAACACAAAGCTAATAGTATTTTTTTTTAATAGTTTGGTAATTTAAGAAAAATTTATGGACTTGAGGTGGACAAAGCATCATCTGGGAGGGATTTCTTGGAGTTCTTTGTTTTCCACTGTCATTCATTCCACCACCAGTTCCATAATCACATTTCTATTAATTCCTTTTATGGTCTTTTCATATGATCTTCTTCCTAACTCTCTGATTGGACTGATCCTGGCTACCCTCTCTGAATTAGAGTCCATCTGCTCCTCGACAGACATCTGAGACTCCAGGCACTGGCTTGTAAGTCCTGGGAGGTATGTCTTCCGTAGGAGGAGGGTAATTAGCAAAAATAAAAGAGGGGGTTACAGTGTAAAAAAGTTTATTGGGTGTACATGAATATGATTGACTAAAATCTCATGTCAAAGTTATGCAGAATTAAATGGTCAGATGGTACTAAAACATTGGTGGATTGTTTCACTAAATGAGCTGGAGAAGATGTTTGCCATAATGTATGAACAACTTGGGAGTATTTGTATAATAGGTATGTCTAAAAGCACAGGTGGTGTTTCTGGGGAACAACAGTCATCATACCAGTACCACATATAAATTTAATCAGTTTCTTGGATTCCTCTAATTTTAAGAAAATTAACCCCAGCTAAAGATTGCCAAATGATAATTTTGCTCCTGTGTATAAAATTTGGAATACATTTGTAAAAAAATGTTTCCAATGTTAACACCCAGGGGAAATTTTTAACTATTGATAAGCAATTACTTCCAAGCAACACAAGGTGTAATGTTTATGCCCAACAAACCTGATAAATATGACCTGAAATTTTGGACATAGCATCAACTACATCGGTAATGCCAATCCCTATCTGTGTAAGGCTGTGCCATGGTCTCTCACCTAGGCAGCTTGGGTTTGATCCCAAGTGACCATATGTTGGATTTGTAGGGGACAAAGTGGCACAGGGGTGGGTTTTCTCCAGGTCCTACAGTTTCCCTGCCATCGAATTCCACTGGTGGTCCATCTTCATTCCAAATTTCATCAGTGTCATCACCTGCAGTGCATTTATAGTAAAAGTGAGCGTTACACACTATAAAAAAAAGTTATCTGTGTAAGTAAGATGCCCATCCCTATAATAAAACTTAATGAAAATATATCATTCTACAACAAATGGAACTGCTTTATCAAGGAAGAAAAACAGTGGTAGATAAATAATCTTTGTTATAAATATAATTAACTGAGATAACCAGGAGGTGAGGTATATGTAGCATTGAAGTGGTAGGAAAAAGTTTAATTTTCAGATTATTACTTTAGTGTATCAGTTTATAATGCAAGTATTTAAATGAAACTTACATATAAATTTGTTTATTTTCCTGAAGGCATTTGCAAATTATTTTCAAATTCAAATGAAGCTATAAACCAAATAAATTTAAGCTTGAACATTGTATGAATATACTTTGAGATGATTCCTTCAGCTGTTCTAGGTATACTATATTTTTAACTGTTCTAGTAACACCATAACTCACTGTTTATGTGTGTTAAGCACCAAACTAGTTTAAGATCAATGAAAGGAGTTATTAGTATTAATATTTTCATTATAATCCTTTATTAATGCATTGCTAATCAGAGATAAATATGACACTATTTTTCCATTGACAAAATATTTCCTCTCAAATTTTATTTATTTTAATGTGTGTTTCATACTTTGAATCCACTAAATATCACATAAGCCTACAGACAAAGTTGTATAGAATGTACCTTTAGTTTCATACTAAAAGTCTGGCCAAGATTTCTCAATTATTACAATAATTTTTTGCAGCCATATTTGCTAAAAACATTTATTAAGAGCTGTGCTCTTTGAATTGATTTATTTCTGGCATTGGCTAAAAATTATACAATGGAAATGACTTAATGATAATTAAAATTCAACACAATTTTTTTAATTAAACCTACCATATGTAAAATGGTTTGAATTCCAAGATTCAGCAAACTGTGTCTGGCTTTGTATACAAAATGTGCAGAACTGTGTAGCTTAAAGTATAATTTGTATATTTGTTTATTTACAAATCTATTTATCTTCCATGAAGACTTAAATGTTTCAATATTTATTGCTTAGTGTTTATAAATGTCTATAAATTGTTTGCTTTCAATTGAAGAAAAAATGGAATAAAAATACCACTGTAGGGGGTAATTGTGGACTAATACAGAGTTTTTGGTATTATAACATAGAATAAATTATGTCTATAATACATTTTACTGATATATGAGAGTATAAAGTATACAGATATTCCCATTTAGTATACTATACATACAATTATCAAACTAGTGCATTAGTGATGTGTTTACATATACTGGAATTTCTAGAAAAAAGGTATTGTAAATTCACTCTTTGTGTTCCTCTAATTGTATCTACATATAGCTTAAAAATTATTTTAGTTACCGAATTAATTACATAGCTAACTATAACTTATATGCCTTTCAACATGTATAATCTTCAGAGGATGAATTAAAATATAATAAGCTCCTCAGAGTTAAACTCATTAATAAAAAAATAACAGAGAAATCTAAGTGGACAGTGAACATAAAAAGTGGAATGTATTAAAAATCATGTTAAATTAAACATTTGTTTGTCTTGATAATAGAAAGTGATGTTATTTGATTACATATGCTCAGGCATAGAATTCTTAAGCAGTGACATTCAAGCTATCTATATTTAAATGATTACCACTAAACAGAATGTCAGTACAATAGCAGCCAAAGGTCGCCAAAAGGCAGGTAAAAACCAATCTGATTGTTACCTGAAAGTACCAAAAGACTGTACAAGGAATGGGGGATGGTTGCAAATTGCAACATCCTGCCTATAGTCCAATAACAATTCAATTTTATTTCCTTTATTCTGGCTTTAATGCTTAGAAACTCCAATTCATGCACAGGATGTAAAATATGAGGGCTGATCAACAAAGAACTGAGACTGATTTTTTTCACAGATGTTTATTACTCCATTTCAATGTTTACATTATCTTTTTCAAAGTAATCCCCTCCTACTTAATGCATTTGTTTTAAACACCTCTGTCAATCATCAAACATATGGTGCAGGCCATTCTTTGTCAGGTCCTTATGAATTGGCTCAATTCTTGAGCACTGCTTCAGAGTTCTCAACTTGAATGCCCTGAAAAAAAATCACAGGTTGCAAGAGCAAGCCTTTAAGGCAGATGCAGTACACAGATAGTGTTGAATTGAGCCAGAAATTACACGACTTGATTTGGGACATGAGGCCACACATTGTCCTGATGAAGTTGCCACCCAGTCTGAGAAAGTTCTGGTCATTTCTTTGTAGTGCGCTTCTTCAGTTTAGCTAATATTGATTGGTACTGCTCTAATAGTAATTGAAGAGATGAGAACCATAGTGGGCCAAGCACCATTTTTTAAAAATGGAGAAATAGCAGGTCAATGTTTTCTCAATATCGTAATTTATTGAGCCAAGTTACACATAACTAAATGCCACAGCAAGCTAGAATATATTTTCTATCTTATATTAGTACAACAGTAATGTAGCTTCATGCAAAATTAGATTTTACAGTTATTAATTGGGAGCTATTTTCCTTTGCTGGGATTTGGCCCAGCCTAAAGAAATGTAACTGGGCCATTTCCATACATCTAATCAATGTCCTGCTGATCATCATTATTGACTTGCACACACATCTTATAAAAATCATGATTCACTGGAGGAATAAATGGTAACATGGACATAAGATCATCATATGCGGTAGCGTGATGTGCTGCATGGATTTGGACCACAGAATTTGTAGTTTCATTTAGACAAATATCTTGATGCTCTACTGTTTGTAAACTGGAAATGCTGGACATGGCCCACTGCAATATAAGATGTATAACAATAAACTATACCGACAAATGGCAACAGCTCAATTTTGACCTCACATGGAGATAACCCACTATGGTTCTCAGCCCTTCAATTGAGGGGGAACTGCATGCAGGTGAATCACTCCATGGCAGTCAAAAAATGTGATCATCATTTTCACTGCAGATGGAACAACTTTTGTCTTTTTGGTGTTGGAGAACTTGGAAATATATAAATATTTTGTATTATAACGACACTGTTAATTGCCAGGATCATATCAGTAGGATTTTATCCTACATGAGTTCTTTTACATGCTGACTTTTAAGCGCACTTAAAAACATTGGTTTGAGCCAAGTTTGAACCTGTGACCTTGAGATCAGAAGGCCAGTGTCTAACCAACTGAGCTACCCAGACTGATTGAAGAACCTAGCAATTTTCATACTATGCTGGCTTATGTTTCTTCAGGATCATAATGATGGAGCTATGACTCATCACTGGTGATAATTGATTCCAGAAAAACATACCCTCCATCAGCAAAGAGATGCAGCACCTCATGATGTGTCTTGTTTGGGAGTCAACAGATATGGCACCCAAAGGGCACAAACCTGGGTAATATGGAGATGATCATGCATAGTTGTAAAGACATTACCAAGTGAAATTCTCAGCTCTTCACTGAGGTTACATAATGCTATCTGCTGATCCTCACAGACAACTGTGTCTATTACAGCAGAAACCAAGACACCAGGCCTACCTTGCTTAACACAGACAAGTTGGCTTTCTTTGAAGTTCTTAAACCACAAACCACTGTTCCACAAGGTAGTGCATATTTGCCATATGCTTGCTGCAGCTGTTTGCAAGTTTTGTGGCTGTATGGTTTAAATGAAAACATAATATTATGCGCCCTACTGCTCCTCTCGCATCACTTCCATTTTGTGGTACCTATGCAAAATGGAAGAAGGGTCTACAAAATAGAGCATTACTATCAATTTACTGATATAAGAGTGTTGCCACCTATGGATATAATACATAAAAATCTACTCTTTTCAAATATTTATGGTGCAGATATGAAAATATCACAGAAGCTACAAGAAAAAAAATCAGTCTCAGTCCTTGTTGATCAGCTGTTGTAATATGGTTAACTTAAGAAAATGCAGGATCCCTTGGTTTTGTAGCAGCTTGCTAAGACCTCATTCACCTTCTCATCCTAAGACTAACTTACTCAGCGCGCATTAGCAAATTTTACTCTACTACCTGATGCTGTGCATATTCTGGCAATTAGAAAGAACAGGGGACTAGATGCATCAGCATATTTCTATTCAGTTGAATGAACATTAAGTAAGCAGTGAAGTAAAAGTCTACATAAATAGAAATATTATAGTTCTTTTCTACTCTCTTTTTGGTAGGTACCCTTCTTTACTGACTATGTATAAATCTGGTTTTAAATGAGGTATTTTTATAATTATAGTGTTGGTCACACATAGAATAAATGGAGTAAATGTGTTAATGTGTATGTACATTAATAGTAGAGAGCAAAACATAAATCAAACTTTGTGAAATTTGTTTACCAATACCTCTAATTTAAGAGATGTATCATAAATACTGAGGGGAAAGATTAGAGTGAAGTTTAAAATAAATCAGGAAGAGAAAACTTGTATCATTTAGGCTAGCTGCTCTAAATGAGTGAAGAGAATGAAAAAGACAATTATACCTATGTGCCCATCTGCAGATGCACATTAAACAAAAATGTTTATTGTATAACAAAGTGACATGAAAGAAAATGGCATTTTAAGGAAGAAACAGAGAAAGTTTGGAATAACTTTGTTGGCAGAGACAGATTATTTGTTGTTAAGTTAGTAGTATAATATGAAGATACTAGGAAATCAGTAATTTTGGAACATAGATGTAAATTAAAGTAATAAATGTAATACTTTGTGTACCATGGAATATATTATATAGAATAAAACTGGCATGTCTTTCAAGATATAGATTTACTGTTAAGATGATTCAGATTTTTGTTTTAAGTGAGAAGATCCTTGCATATTATCACCCTAATGGGGATGACAGGAGCGTAACTACATTACTAGGGAAAACGGAAATAGAGTTCACTCTCATATTATATGGATGGCCATTTTATTGAACCTTTAGTATAGTTTTAGTGATCATGAAAAGTGACTGAGTACAAATTATTACATAATCCAACCCCTTATGGACTTACCTTTGAGAAATGAAGCAGCAGGACGAGGGTTGGACAGAAGGTCCAGGCAGTTTCAAGACTAGTCATAAAGAGCACTCGTAATCAGGTTCACAGTTCCTTATATATGAAACCATTGCCTAGGGGGATCTTGGCAATCCTACTGACATCTTTCCCACATATGGTGTCCTAAGTTTAAATTGTACTAGCCAACCAGTACAGAATATTCAAATTGTTCTAGATCTTCTAGAATGACATACCAAGACCAGAGTTCCCCATGAAGGTGTACAAATCTGCACCTAGGCACAAGGAAGCTGATGTCATAGAAAAATAATGGGGATTGTTACCAGAAATGGCAACCCACGTTATTCCTGTAACGTGTTTGTTACCACAATTTCTGGGTCTTGCAAGACTAAGAAGCATTAAAATGCATGAATTTTATACAAGTGTATAATTTAACCTATAGTAACGAAGTGTCCATATAATAATGCCTGAACCATTATATATATCCTTGCAACCCTCAATCTCTCTGTGACAATATGTTGGAAGAATGCATCCATAAACATTTCTGTTATGAGTACATTTATATGAGAGACCTATCAGAGTAGAGTTTGGCAATCAGAAGAATAAATGAGGACTGCAATGGGTTTGAACTTCTAGTTGATTTTCTTATTGTGAAGAGTATAAGTGAATCGCCCTTACTACTACATCTAATCTGTAACTGTAGTTTGGTTCTCTCTGTTCAAAGCCATTACCATATATAAAGTATATAAATGTTGTTACTTTTATTATTTTTTTTTTTTATTTCTACATGGTTGCAGTTCAAAAGAAGAGATAAACTATTCATAGTAAAACAAGAGAGGTTATAAGAAAAGACTTCTAATCAAAAGTGACTGACTGCATAGGTATGTAAAACAATACTCAGATACAAAAACATGATGGAGATGCTAGAAAATGTTTATATAGCATATTCCTCTTGTTTGTTTAGTTTTGGTTAACAAAACAGTACTTCCTCCTAGGCTACCAATGGCTAGCATGCCAGTTAGTTCAATTTATTATATGTAATTGTCTAGTGTGCCACCAGTTATTTTCCTCAACCTACCATCAAAATTCACCCTTTGACTTTCAACCTTTCAAATTACTTTTAGGAAGTATGTATTATTTACTTATTTATTTATTTATATTGAGTTGCTCATTCAATCATAGTATTTTGGAAGTGCTGCATACAATTGCTACATACCTCTTTATTAAACCTTTATATTCAAAATAAATATTGCTAGTGGGCTTCAAGTGAAATATTATGTAACTGCTGGAAGGCAGACACAAAGGATTTGTTTGTTAGGTCATTATTGCACATGTTTATTTTATCTAATGTGGTAGAGACACACAATCCAGAGGGGCTACATAAAGGTATTATACCATGCACATGTTTTACACCTGCAAAAATTCAGGAGTCTAGGGCAAGGAGCATAGCCCACTGTATGTGTGTGTGTGTGTGTGTGTGCGTGCGTGTGTGTGTGCATATATCATACATTTGGGATTTCTTTTCAGTACCTTTCAAAGATTTCCAAAAACAATTCCCACCCACAACTACCCCTTATATGGTACATTTTTTTAAATTTTTCATTTTCTCAAAAGAGGTTTCTAATGATTTTGATTACAATACCATATAGTAAAGGTATTTACATGACTAGAATAGTCGATATGCTAATTTTTTTTGCAGTAGCCTGTGAAGTTGGCTTCATTCAGAAGGAATTTTTATATAAACTTGTATAACTGGTATACATTAAGTGACAGACTACACAAAAATGCAGATCTCTTTAAAGCACAATTTATTCCAAATAACCTTTTTTTATGACATAACCTATTTCTAAAATATCAGTTAATTGCTCAAATTGTTAAATATTTTCTCATATTTTTACAGTTCTGTCGATTTTAAGTTGTTTCTTACAACTGCATGAAAAGAGTAAGGAATTATAAGGCTAGCATATATCATCCAGCTTTTAAACATTTGATCCTTATTCTCCTTGTATTTGTGACAAAATCTATAATGTAACTATTTCCTCAAATATTAACGTAAGTTAAAATGAAACATAAGTTTTCATAAGAATAGTTTAATATAGCAAATAATAAATGATAAGAGGTTATAGAAAGTCATATGAAACACTCCACATGCTTCATTTGACGAAAACAGTTTTATAATTAATTTCAAAATAAGTTTGCTTTAAGTTTAAATAATCTTAGCATTTGTGAGCTGTATTAAATCAAAACTATCTAGAAGAAATCTGAAGTGCTCCATTCACATGACTTTCTCTACATCTCTGTAACAAATTATTGTTAATAAGCTTATTCTTCTATCTACTTCATGCTAATCAAGATAAACATTAGCAGAAACAGTCTTATTACTTAGTTTCTTTTTAAGCTTATTAAGAAATAAGTGAATACACTAGGCTAAACAAACAGTCAAATGTTTTAAAATGAGGTTGCTATGGGATTGAAATTGATTATTTGTATGGCCAGGAGTTGACAAGTTCCAGTATGAGAAAAGTATAAAACAGTACTTTTATTCAGTATTTTAAAACTGAAACCAATAACAAGAAATATCTCAAAAATGGTCAACTCCTTGAAAAAAAAAAAAAGGTATATAACACAAATTGTGTATTTTTGTGAAGTAAATTTTTGTCTATCTCTTATGGTTTACCAATTTTGCAAAATTTCGCAAAATTCATTCAAAATAAAGAGGTCTTCATAGGCTATTCCCAAAAAATTCAAGATATACATTTTATTTGCCATTTAAATATCCTTATCATAACATTTTAATTAAAATCGTCAGTTATTTTTGAGAAAATCAACATTTTCGAAATTTGTTCCATGTAAAGGGTAGTTGGGGGTGGGGGTATTTTCTTGAAAATATTTGTGTCGCACCCTTGGAAGATACTGAACTTAAATACTAAGTTTGATATTTAACTGAGTTTTCATTTTTGAGCTAGCTGCCCACATACACACAAACAGACAGACACTCATGGACATTTTTCTAAAAATGTTTTTTTTTTTTTTGGGGGGGGGTTTAGGGGGTCCTAAACATGTATTTCTGGATAAATCTTACAATCAAATTTTTGAGTGCACTACAATACTTTTTCTATGCACTATGTACATAGTACGTGAAGAGAAAGTAAAAATATACAACAGAGTTTTATCTGTCTTTCTTTTTACTCCCACTTTAGATTTGCATGATTCCAAATTCTATTTTCCAATGTTGCTGAAAAATTCTTCCACTCTTCCTATGTTTGCTGCTAATATGCTGGTATGCAAAATACAATGATCTGAAGCCCAAACTGTTCCAAAAGTAAGAAATGCATTGGTTTGCTTTTTTTCATTTCCATCATAAGATTATGATATACATAACATGTATAAAATACCATGCACAGGATGGATGACTTGATTGATAGATGTTTTTTTTTTTTTTTTTTTTTTAAGGAAAAATGGAAGTGGAGTTTTATTTATGCTCTTTAACTACTATGGTTCTCAGTATCTCATTCTATACTGAGCATGAAGACTGCTCAATTTTACTCAGAAGCCTCTTTTATCAGATTTGAGGTTCTTATATGTGCTATAAATCTACAACATGGAACCAACAGCTTTATTTCCCTTCCAAAGGAAGCCATGCTAAGGATTTTTATGCCCAAAAAAATCCATTATCCTCCACCAGGTTTGAACATGCAATCTTGAGAATATGAAATTAGGATGGTAACACGGAGGGCAACATGGATGTACAAGCTGGTACGAGTTATTACAATGATTATTTTCATTCCTGTTCTCTTTTTTTTTTTTTTTTTCCAATGACAGCAAGGTTGGATTCACATTTGGATGAATGGATGGATGGATGGATGGATGGATGGATGGATGGACGGTCGGACAGAAGGATGGATGGATGGATGGTTGGACAGATGGATGGACAGACTGACCAACTGAAAGACAGGCAGATACTTTATTTCGCTGCTTAGGGCATGGCCCAATGGTAGCACTCTTAATGTAATAATACAATGTAAATATAATTAAAATAAATAATATATGTAATATTTTACCCTGCCAGAATGACATTACATCATAGCATACTATCAAAATAATAATAATAATAATAATAATAATAATAATAATAATAATAATAATATCTGTAATAATACCATATTAAAAGTTTTATACTATTAGTGATAACGCAATATTTATATTTACTCTCCCAGCTATAAATCACTCTTCTTTAGTCTCTTTTTAAAACTATTTACACTTTGAGGCAAAGTCTCCAGTAACTTTGCAGGTATTTTGTTGCATTCCTTAATTGTCCTATTCATAAAGGAAAATTTATGTATGTCAGTTTTCCGTTCCCTATTTCTTATTTTTTTCGAGTGATCATTTCTTCCACAGTATAATTGGCTTTAATAATTACTTGGATCTCAGTGACTGAGTTTATGTTTCCCCCACTCCAATCTTTCATTCAGTATTACCTCTAGATTATTAAATGCTGTCATTGACTAAGTAGTTCTAATTCAAAATGCACTTGATAATAATAAAATAGCAGCTGGACCTTTTATTGATCTAAAGAAAGCTTTTGACTTGGTCAATCATTACCTATTATTGTTCAAAACGAATAGGATGGAAATTAGAGGTATCCCTCTAAAGTGGTTGAGAATTATCTGAAAAATCGTAAACAGTATGTATTTATAAATAATGTAAGCTCTAATTTACATGAAATAAAATGTGGTGTACCTCAAGGTTCTGTACTTGGATCAATTCTCTTTCTAGTATTTATTAATGACATTGTTAATCTTAAAATAAAGGGTAAACTTACATTGTTTGCAGATGACATGTCATTATTCTACATGGGACAAAATGATGCATCATTGATTAATAATATGCAAGCAAATTTAAATGTCTTAAATCAATGGGTAAAATTTAATAAATTGATAATAAACACAATTAAAACTATATAATCTTCACTAAACCTAGATATACAATATTACAGCATCCTCAACTTATATTTAAAAATGAAATAATTAAAAAAATATAGTTTATCTTCCTTGGCTTACATTAGACACTATGCTTAACTGGAATTATCATATTGAAAGAATAAGGGGTAAAATATCTTCTGTAATTGGGGTGATTACAAGGTTGAGAAATGTTGGCCTTCCAAGATCATTCACTCCCATCTAAAGTACATGGATATTAATTTGGCAATCGTGCATGAAAGCTCAATTACATCAACTGGAAATATTGCAAAATAGAACTATTAAAACAATTTATAATTTTGATTACTATCCTCAACTAATCATGTATACCTATTAACAGGAATTACTCCACTGTGTATACGCTTTAAGCTGTCCATGATTATATTTGCTTTTAAAACCATTAATAAACTGTTCCATACAAACATTAATATATTGAGGGGTTCTAACAATATAATGATGAAACAAATGGCTACCACTAAATATGGATTGAGGTGCATAATTTACATAATGACCAAAGCTTATAATGAACTTCCCATACCAATAAAACAGATTAATAAATTCACACTTTTTAAGAGGGAGGTAAAAAGGCATTTACTGGTGGAATATCAAAATACATTATTTAAATACTATCATGTTTTGTGCAAACATCAAATCATTAGTATACAATGCCTAAGGAATGACATATTCATGTGCAATTTGTTTGTTAGTCTATTTATTTTTAAGTATTGAAAGTATTATGTATACCTATTTAAAGTTTCAATTTGTACTATCCAGTATTATAGTTCTCAAGTAAATTGAAGCACATTGTTTATTAATATATACATGCTCTACTGTGTATCTTGTTACGTATTATGATAGATTTTGTATTCAACTTATTCTTGTTTTTAAATTATTTTTGTTGACATTTTATTCTTATATATAAATTGTAATTATTATGACACTGCCACACTTGTAAACAATGACTGTCCCTTACTATGAGCCCAAGGGCTCCTTGGGACCTTGTTTAAATAAATAAAAGAAAATAAATACATTGCCATACCCCAGCAGTCTCAAAGTCATGCAGTTTTTAGGGGGATGATAACAGTAACTAATAATAATTTAATGTATTTGTGTGGCGTGCCATGAAAATCTGTCTAGGTGCCACTCATAGGTTCACCATCCTGTCCTAGGCCATCTCTCATTGTGTTTTGCATTGTAAACCAGAGCATTTTGATTACGCAAGCTAAATAGAAGTTATAAGAGAATGAATCAAAGTATCCACACCAACAATTTATAATGTGTTATATATATAATTAAAGGTTGAAAACTACTGCTATTAAGGAATTCTTCTGTAGTGAAACAGTTTATGCCTACTGCCACATATTCCGGAGGGTGTAAATTCAAAGCTCAAAAACCAGATGAGTATAATGATTAGGGTTTTTCCCCCCAAGAGATTTTTTGTATCCTAGCAAAAAGTTTAGGTAATAACAACATCAACAATGATGGTGATGGTGATGAAAAAGAAGATGATAAAGCATACTCCAGTGTTTTAAGACAAGTCAAATTTTTGTTATTTAGAACAAAACTGTTTTCTCCGTTAAATAAACTGACTTACTATTCACTCATTTAATTATTTACTAAACATTCACTCAATTATTTAACTGTGATCACATTATGTCTGATTATACATACATTTGTTGTTTTATAGTTAAATGGATATAATTTTTATTTTTAATGCTTATTAAAAAAATTCTTATTAAATATGGAAATTCTTACAAAATGAGATGCTCTGTATGAGTAGATGGAAATGAATTGCATAGTCCACAAGATCTTCACTAGTGGTTAGAAGATAAAAGTTTTCCATTAAACAAACATATTGAACAAAGTCAGCCAATTAATAAGGTTTTAATTTCTCTACCATATTCAACAAACATAGGTAGAAAAGGTAATGTATTCCATTTAAAACTTGATATTGAGATTTCATTGGAAATGTATGTTTTGAGAACCCATGAATCCCTCCCAAAAAAGGGTTATAGAAAAGGTTTGTATCTGTGTGTGTGTGTGTGTCATCACACACACACACACACACACACACGCATGCACGCACACACAAGGACCATTTTCCAAAAATGCTTTTTTTGGATACAGAGGATCCTAAAGCATGTATTTCTGGTGAAATCTTGCTATTGAATTTTTGGGTGGAATGCTATACCTTCTCTTGACACTATGTACATAGTGCATGTAGAGGAAGTAAAAAACTGCTAGACCTATGTTAAATGCCTTGAAAGAATTTATGGCAGTAATGGAAAACATAAGACTATAAGGGCAGAGGTCTGGAGAGTAGATGATGCTTGGAGAGAGGTTGATAAAATTAATAGTTCTTTTTGTAAACATGTACTAGGTCTACCAATAGTATCATTAAATGGGGCAGCTCAGTTAGAACTGGATAGGCATTTTACCAAGGTCAAAATATCACAAGAGTTATGAAACATTTGCATAGATTTTCCAATCTAGAGGGATATTATCAAAGAATACTTTAACACTCAAGAGAAATGTAAATGGGAAGGGTCATAGTCAGAAAAAAATGCAGGGATCGATGGAGAAAATATGTATGGGAAGTTCATGGTTAAATGGAGAGAATAACAATTGAGGTTTTTGGAAAGTAGCAGAATCAAGGCTAGAGGATATTGATAGTCAAGATATTTTTAGCAGTACAAGAGAGAAAATATCCTTGAGGATATATAGAGGAATAAAAATAATCTGGGAGAGAAATATGCATTAAACTAGGGAGAGAAGGATTTGGTTAGGCGAATACATGGATTAAAAATTTGAAAGGCATAAGGCATGACGAAGATGTAAGAAAGTGACCAATGTGCGGAGTAGCTAACACAAATGTTTATATATTGTAATTAAACAAAGATATGATATGATCAAATTTGGCAATGAAAATGGGAAAAATTGGATGGAGAAATAGTAACCATGAAGATTTTGTCTGCAAAAGGAGAGAAAAATATAAAAGTTATAGGTAACCCCTTGGGTAAATTCAGAGAGAAATGGTTAAGAATGATCGACAAGAAGATGAATGAGGAAAGAGTGGTTAGAAAATATGAAGGAGGGGGGGATAGTAGTATGACATAGAGCAAGGTCCGTTGTACAGATATAACTGTGGTGTTAAGGGACAAATAAGAAATAGCAACTCTAAAATAGCAAATCTGCTGTTATCCTTTTTACTAAAAACATAATTTTTTTCTTGGTGAACTGAGGAAAAGGTTTTATCACATTCTTATAAAAAACAGCAATTTTAAAACACATTTTATAAGCAAATACCAGAAGAAAATGATAAAACATTCTACCTCACACTGCCATCAGTAAATGACAATAATTTTAATTGGAACATTGTAAAACATAACTTTTATTTTCTGTGTTAAGTAGACAAAAGTTTAAATATAAAGTAATGTGGATTAGTGCAAAGAATTATGAGGAAATTAACAGTATATAATATAAACCTAATAACTGTTTAAGCTTTTTAACAAACTATCAAAATCCATAATTGTTTGGTAACATGAACTGAATTATGTTGATGTTTTTTGTTTATTGTGTACAGAATAAATAACTTTGTATCTCCCACTTAGCTATGGATCCTCCTCATTCATTAATGTGTCTATTAAAATCTGGGAGTCTGTTAATCTTTGAAGTAACTCCTGGCGACAATACAAACGATAATATAAACCACGAGCTTCCATTAATGAAGAATGGTTGCCTTCTTCTGCAATTTCTCCTTTACACATCACAATTATTTTGTTTGCATTCCATATTGGAGCCACAATATGACGACTTACAATTATACATGTTCGTCCCATGCATGATTGTCTTAGGGCAGCATCCACTAACTGCAAGTAAAGAATGCATATTAATTTACATGCATATCATGTATATAAATGGCATCTAATTTAATGTAGAAATGTAAATTTATAGTGAAAAAATAGGTATCTCTAAATTATTAATCTCTTTATGGTTAAAAACTCTATGCAATACGGGATGTTGAAAATATGAGGGGCATACTGAAAGTCACGAGCAACCCATTGTAAAAATTTAAATTTCAACAATGTAACGAAACGAATTGCAGGATCGTAATCTACAGACTTTAAGTCACATGTTGACATATTGTGACGTCATTAGCTTCTATCACGTGACATCAGATGGTGTTTGAAAAATGGCTGACATTGATGTTTCGTTTCGACAGCGTGCTGTCATTGAATTCCTTGTGAAAGAAGGAAAATCTGCTCCTGCAATTCATCTCAGACTTCAACTTGCGTATGAAGGTGTCTGCATGGGTGCCAGCAGTCTTAGAAGATGGGTGAAACATTTCAAAGATGGAAACACGAGTCTGCAAAATGCGCCTCGTAGCGGGCGTCCTCGAACTGCCTCTACAGAACGCAACAAGGAGTTGATGAGCTCATTACAGGAGATAGGCGTTTCACTGTGAATGATATTGCTGCGCAACTTGGAATAGGACGCAGTGCAGTGCAAGAAATGATCCACAGCTTGGGTTATCGAAAGGTCTGTGCCCGTTGGGTCCCCCGTTTATTGACTGAAGACCACAAACTTCAGAGAAGAACCATTGCACAAAACCTTCTTCAGAGATTTCATAATGAAGGTGATGAATTTTTGACGTGTATTGTGACTGGAGATGAGAGCTGGTTCCATCACTATGAGCCAGAAACGAAACGTCAGAGTATGGAATGGCACCACTTGAACTCACCATCGAAGAAGAAAGCGAAGACAGTGCAGTCTGTAGGAAAAGTTATGGCAAGTGTCTTTTGGGATGCACAAGGTTGCATTCTGGTTGACTTTCTTGAACCTGGACAAACCATAAATTCTGCCCGCTACATCAAGACACTTCTGAAGCTCCGTCGGGCTTTGCGTGATAAACGCCCTGGAAAGAGGATCATCCTTCAACAGGATAATGCGTGTCCGCATACTGCCCGTGCCACTATGGAGAAGATCAGGGCATTAGGGTGGGAAACTCTTCCACATCCTCCCTATAGTCCGACTTGGCACCCTCCGACTACCATTTTTTCGGTTCTGTGAAGGAGCAGATGCGTGGCCAACGCTACGAGACGCTGTAGGATATTCGGAAAGCAGTGCGACAGGGTCTGCAGGCAGCTGGAACGGAGTTCTATCACAAGGGCATTTTCAAACTTGTAGAACGATGGGAAAAATGTGTGAAAAACAATGGAGACTATATTAATATAAAAATAATAGTTGCAACCAATCTTCACTTATCTTTTGGAATCCTTGCCTGGACTAGTTTCGCAACGATTTCATTGCATTATCAACATATCCTTTTGGTCTCTTTTTTGATGTTGTTTATTTACACTGTTATGGTTACTGCTACTAGGTGGATTGTGTACTAATGCATTGCTAACTACTGGAATCAAAACAAATTTGGTAAGAGTGTCAATTGGAGGTATATCAAAATTCATTGCATGATTTCTATACTTTAATATAAATATTTTCTCCCAAACCATTAAATCTATGGGCCCATTTAAGTGTTTTAATAATTTAACATCTGGATTTATTTCATGATTAAATTTCCAAAAATGTTCTGCTACAGCTGATTTATCAATTTGTTTGTATTTAATATTCCTAAAGTGTTCTTTTACTCTGGTTTCCAAATGACGTTTAGTCTTACCAATATAAACAAGGTCACAATTTAAACAGTTTAATTGATAAATGCCAGATTTTTTATTTTTTGAAATTTCATCCTTTTTAGAAAAGCCTAATAAATTTTTTATACTATATTTATTTTGAGGAACCAATATTATGCCATGCTCTTTGAAAATATTTGTGAATTTTTTATTTGCCCAAGGGTGATAAGTAAATTTTTTAAAAATGTAATTATCTTTTATTTTCTTAAGCGTAGAAATATCTTTAATAGCTTTTTGATATTTAAACTTCTCAATTTTTTTATTTATAAAATCAGTATTAAAACCGTTAATTAAAGCAGTGTTAATAATGTGTTTATATTCTTTATAGAATTCATCTTTATTAAGGGGTAAATTAATTAACCTATAAATTAAACTATTAAAAACAGCAAATTTATGTGAAAAAGGGTTAAAGCCATTATTTTTTATATAATTATCAGTGTGGGTTTGCTTTCTGTATATTCCAAAATTCAATTTATTGTCTTTTTTTATTATTTTTAAATCCAGGAAAGGGAGATAACCATCACTTTCAGTTTCTAATGTGAATTTTATAGCCTTATCTTGTAAATTTAAAAGTTTTAAAGCATCATTTACATGTTTATCAGGAACAATAGCAAATATATCATCTACATATCTATACCAAGTTTTAAAAATTAGAGGGAATGCTTTAGTGACCTGTATTTCAAAATAGCTCATGAAAAGATCAGCAAGAAAAGGTGAAAGTGGACTACCCATTGCTAAACCAGAAGTTTGTTGATAGAATTTGTCATTAAAGCTGAAAAAATTTTGATCCGAACAAAGATTAGTAAGGATAACAAAATCATTTATTAAATTTTCATTCAGTTCTATAGAACTTAACCATTTTTTTAAAAATGTCAAAAGTTTTTCTCTAGGAATGCTTGGAAACAAAGCAGTTACATCAAAAGAAACAAGTTTATCATTAGTAGACAATGTAATATTGCTGATCCTTTCAACTAGCTCAAAAGAATTTTTAATACTTAAACTCTCAAATTTTTCAAAGTTAGTGAATTCTTTATTTAACCATTTAGCTAGGCTGTAAGTAGGTGAATTTATGCAATTTACAATAGGTCTCATTTTATTTCCAGGTTTATGAATTTTGGGAAGAGCATATATTCTGGGTAAAATTGGATTACTGATTTTTATAATTTGCTATTGCTATTGTTCCTGATAAACCAATGATGCTTTAAAACTTTTAAATTTACAAGATAAGGCTATAAAATTCACATTAGAAACTGAAAGTGATGGTTATCTCCCTTTCCTGGATTTAAAAATAATAAAAAAAGACAATAAATTGAATTTTGGAATATACAGAAAGCAAACCCACACTGATAATTATATAAAAAATAATGGCTTTAACCCTTTTTCACATAAATTTGCTGTTTTTAATAGTTTAATTTATAGGTTAATTAATTTACCCCTTAATAAAGATGAATTCTATAAAGAATATAAACACATTATTAACACTGCTTTAATTAATGGTTTTAATACTGATTTTATAAATAAAAAAATTGAGAAGTTTAAATATCAAAAAGCTATTAAAGATATTTCTACGCTTAAGAAAATAAAAGATAATTACATTTTTAAAAAATTTACTTATCACCCTTGGGCAAATAAAAAATTCACAAATATTTTCAAAGAGCATGGCATAATATTGGTTCCTCAAAATAAATATAGTATAAAAAATTTATTAGGCTTTTCTAAAAAGGATGAAATTTCAAAAAATAAAAAATCTGGCATTTATCAATTAAACTGTTTAAATTGTGACCTTGTTTATATTGGTAAGACTAAACGTCATTTGGAAACCAGAGTAAAAGAACACTTTAGGAATATTAAATACAAACAAATTGATAAATCAGCTGTAGCAGAACATTTTTGGAAATTTAATCATGAAATAAATCCAGATGTTAAATTATTAAAACACTTAAATGGGCCCATAGATTTAATGGTTTGGGAGAAAATATTTATATTAAAGTATAGAAATCATGCAATGAATTTTGATATACCTCCAATTGACACCCTTACCAAATTTGTTTTGATTCCAGTAGTTAGCAATGCATTAGTACACAATCCACCTAGTAGCAGTAACCATAACAGTGTAAATAAACAACATCAAAAAAGAGACCAAAAGGATATGTTGATAATGCAATGAAATCGTTGCGAAACTAGTCCAGGCAAGGATTCCAAAAGATAAGTGAAGATTGGTTGCAACTATTATTTTTATATTAATATTTGTGTTATTCTTCACTGTTACTAGCTTCTTTTTACATTTAAAAATGGAGACTATGTCGAAAAGTAAAAGAAAGTCTGTAGATTATGATGATGTATTTGGTTTGGTTTAAAAATAAATATTAAGATTGTAAAACAGTGTTGCTCATGACTTTCAGTATGCCCCTCGTAGATGGAAAATTGTGGATTTAGTACATAGGATGTTTTGTAAGAAAGTACTGGGATTACTATTAGAAGCAGCTAACAAAGTACCTAGGTTAAATTGAAATGAGAAGAGTAGCAAGAAAAGAACTAATTATAAAGAGCTTTGAAATAATGGTAAAGAATCATGAATTTAGGGGAAAGTAATTTGTTAAAGCAATGCTTAAAATACCATGAATAGGAATAAAATTGTTACTTAAGAGAGGTGCTCTTGCGAAAAGTAGCCAAGGCTAAATTTATGGGGCAGTCTAACAGTAGTAGTGGTAGTGGTCGTAGTTGTTATGTATACACTACCCATGTATCTGTAAATTACAAACACTTAATGTAGGTAGGTAAATAATATACACCTCTTCATAAATAATGCTGTATACTGCAACATAACTAAAAGTTATTTTATATAAGCTAGGAAGCCATTTCCTAGCATACTCATTTTCTTAAACAAAAGAAATGAGAAAAAAGAACATTGTTAACCTGGTTAACCTATACAGAACATCCTTCCACCTTGATTTGGTGGTGAGCAAATCAAAATACATCAATGTAGTGAAAACAAATGAAAATACAAGCAGCAATAGCACAACTAAAAACTTGTTTTCTCGGGCACTCTGATTTGTCTGCCACTTCTAAAGCTCTTTGGTATTCCTTCAGCTAATGAAGGATTAAATGATTCACTAACCTTATTAATTACTTTCACTTCTTCTATACAGTCAGAGGAGACTTCCAAGGAATGTACTCTGTGAATGAGTGTAAGTACATAATACAGATCTGGCAGTTTGCAAGTTTATCACACGAGTAATAACTTTTCCAGGCAAAATCTGCATAATTTGTCTCAGAGGACAATCATTGTATTTTGCTATTAGAGTAATGTCTCCCAATTTGACCTCAGCTTTGCTTCCTTTCATTTGTGGTCTCTGAGTCAACAGACCTAAATACCCTGATCTTAACCTGTTGTGCAAATCTGCTCTTATCTTCTGCTGGTATTGCAATCTCCTGTTCAGAACCTTTCCTTGATGGAATCACAGTCTGCTACGTGCATTTCAGAAACATCACGTAAAAACAATCCTGGCGATAACGGAAGTAGTTCCCCCTTAATATCAGAAATGTAGGTCAATGGTCTGGAATCTATAAGAAATTGTATCATATAGAACAGTATTCACTTGTTTGTAAGAGAGCAGTGCTTTGCCTAGAACCTTGTGTAGAATCTACTTCATGATTCCTATTAATCTTTCCCAGGTCTTTTGCAGTTGCTAAAATGCTATCTATTATTATGCTACGCATGTATCTGCAGATTAAAACACTTAATGTAGGTAAATAATATACACTTCTTCATAAATATTGTTTATTGCAACACAACTCATAGCCATCTTACATACAGCTAGGAAGTCATTTTCTGGCACACCCATTTTCTTATACAAAAGAAATGAGGGGGGGGGGGAAAAATCTTAACCTCGTTAATCTATTTGGAACAGTGGTGGTATGGTGGTGGTTGTGTGGTGGTGGTGATAGCAGCAGCAACAGTTAGAGGAAGAGTAGGAGGAGCAGGAGTTGGGATAGAGGTAGGAGTAGAGGCATAGGTAGGAGTAGAGTAGTGGGAGTAGAAGTAAGAGGAATAGGAGTAGGTATAAGAGTAGGAGTAGGCATAAATATAGGAGATGGGGTAAGAGTATAAGGAGTAGGAGTAGCAGCAGGAGTAGAAGTTGGAGTAGGAGTGGAATAGGAGAAAGGCTGGTGGTATTATTATTATTATTATTATTATTATTTTGGTGTGCAAAAGGGTCTGGTTTGAGATTAAGGAAGAATATGACAAGATGAATTGGATAAGGAAAAGTGGTTATGGAGCAGCTGGTGGAATGAATGATAGGAGAAACCGGTAAAACTGGAGAAAACCTTCTCAGATGCTACTCTGTCCACCACAAATCCTACATCATGTCCTTGGGATTGGGTCTGGGCCATCCTGGTGAGAGGCATATGTTTAACCACTCTGTAATGGTGCCATTCATCTTAGAATAAAATAACTTATAATAAAAGGCAATGAAGCAGATACCTTATAAATGATAAAGAAAAAAAAAATTTAATAATGTACCATATCAGAGTATTCATCTTCAGTCATCTCAAAGTTCTCAATTAGCAAGATAGTAGGATCCCTTATTAATGCTCTTGCCAAAGACAGTCTAAACTTTTGAGAAAATGTCATTGTGGCAACCATTTCCTCTGTCAGCATAGTATTATAGCCCTGAAAAAGAGTACCACCACTCTTTCAGTAAGTAGAAATACACAGTAATTCAAACATATGCCTTAATACTACAAGGACTAACCGGTCAAATTGGCTGGATAAATATTCATAATTATTGTTCTCTACATGTCATCTACTAATGAACATAGTGATCAGAAGAAGAAAAAAATAACAATTTTCTGTTTGAGAAATCTTTAAGTATTTTAAAATTGAAACCAACCTTGGAATATCTGGTTAACTCCATACAAATAAAAAAAAAATATATTAAAAAACTGATGCGTACCATTCACATGATTTTCTCTAACAGTTATACAAACTGTCCTTATAAAAGATTATTGTTTTATTATGTCATGTTATTCAAGATAAATAGTGGCAGAAATGCTCTTATTGCTTGCTTCCTTGTGAGTAGAAGGGAAATAAGGGAATACACTAGACTAATGCCATAGTCAAAACCTTTAATAGCTATTTCTACATGAAACAATTGAAATTCTGTTCTAAATTCTCAGGAGTAAAACAAAAGAGGTAAAACAAAAGTTGACTTCCTATTTGAGAAAAGTTTAAATATTTTAAAACAATAACAAGGAATATTTTGGAAGGGGTTAACTCTACAAAAAAAATGTACATGGCATAGATTGTATGGTTTAATGAGATCTACATTTTTTGTGTAGTAAGTTTTTGTCTGTCCTTCACAGTTTACAACTTACATAAAGTCATCCAGAATGAAGAAGTCTACAGAAGCTATTCCTGAAAATTCAAGATATATATTTTGTTTGTTATGAAAACATCTTAAACATATGGCATTTTAATTAAAACTGTTAGAGCCATTTTTAAGAAAATTGAAATTTGCAAAAAATGTTCCATGTAAAGGGTAGTTGGGAATGGAGAATTTTCTTGAAAATCTTTGTGTACCATCCTTGGAAGACACTGAACTTAAATATCAAGTTTAGTACTTAACCAAATTTTTGTTTTTGAGCTATGCTGTCCACAGACACCCACATGCACATATTTATAAAAATGCCTTTTTACTTTCTCTAGCCTGCATGTACAATGTACATAATGCATAGAGAAGTATTGTATTCCACCCAAAATTTGACGCAGAGATTTCACTGGAAATATATGTTTTGGGGGTCCCCTCCTGAGTCCAAAAAGAGTATTTTTAAAAAAAGATCCATGTGTGTGTGTCTGTCTGTCTGTCTGTGTCTGTTCATAGTTCTCTGCATAGTTCAAAAACAAAAAGAAAAACTTGGTATTTAGGTTTACTATCTTCCAAGGATGCGACACAAAGATTTTAAAAAAATTCTCCCGCCACAAACATGGGAAAACTTTTGAAAATTTTGATTTTCTTGAAACTGGCTCTAAAGATTTTTATTAAAATCCTGTATATTAAAGTTATTTACATTTCAAATAAAATGTATATCTTGAATTTTGTGGAAATAGCCTCTGAAGATCTCTCTACTCTGGATGAATTTTGTCAAATTTTGCTTAACTGCTAAACTGCAAGATATAGACAAAAAATTACTATACAAAAAATGTATATCTCATCAAAACACACAATTTATGTTCTTTACATTTTTATTGTGGAGGTAACTGTTTTCGAGATATTCCTTGTTATTGGTTTCAATTGTGAAGTACTTATACTTTTCTCAGACAGGAAGTATCTGTTTTTCATTTGTTCTACTCCTGGCCAAGCAAAGAAGCAATTTGCAATGACAATCGCATAACAATAGCTTTTAAAACACTTGACTATCACTTTGGCATAGCACATTCTTTAAGTTCCCTTCTACATTCTGCTAAAGTTTATCTTGATCAGCATGATGTAGAGAGAAGAATCTTTTGTAAGAAGTTTGCAGAGCAGATAGAGAAAGTCATGTGAATGTAACACATCAGTTTTTTTGGATTCAAGCGACCTCAAAACATATCTGGTGAAATCTTGATATCAAAGTTTTGGGTGGAATACAATACTTTATCTACTAGTACATTGTACATACATGTTAGAGAAGTAAAAATGAAATACATTTTAATTAAATTGTGTGTTTTAATGAAATTTATATTTTTGGTATAGTAAGATTTTGTCTATCTTTTATGAATATCTGTTTTGCAAAAGTCATCCAGAACGAATAGGACTACAGAGGCTATTCACAGAAAATGCAAAATATATGTTTCAGTTAAGATAAAAATAAGATAAAAATATCTTAAACATATGATATTTTAAACAAAATTATTACAGCCATTTTTAAGAGAATCGAACATTTAAAAAACTGTTCCATTTAAAAGGTAGTTTTGGGATGGGGGGAGGTTTCTTTAAATTCTTTGTGTTACATCCTTGGAAAATGCTGAACTTACTTATTACTTGATATTTAACTATTACTTTCTCTACATGTACTATGTACATAATGCATAGAGAAGGTATTGCACTCCAACCAAAAATTCAGTATTGAGATTTCACAGTAAATATATGTTTTAGGGTCCCCTGTAACCTAAAAATGCATTTTCAGAAAAAGGTCAATGTGTGTGTGTGTGTGTGTGTGTCAGTGTGTCTGTGAACATGATTACTCAAAAACAAAAAGTCGGCAAAATACCAAACTTGGTATTTAAGTTTAGTATCTTCCAGGGATGTGATATGAAGATTTTGAGAAAAATCCCCCACCCCTAACTACCCTTTACCCTACCCTTTGACAACTCCTGTACATACCAACAAAAGATCTTCAGTCACATAGCAACCAGCTTTTGACCATCACTTTAAACTATGGTACTCCCTTATTTCACTTGTACTTACAAGGAAACAAATAATAAGACTATTTCTGTTATTTTTTCTGGATTAGCAAGAAGTAAATAGAAGCATAAGGTTTTTAATAATAATTTGTTGCAGAGATGTAGGGAAAGTCATGTGAACGGAACACATCAGATTTTTAACTAACCTTTTTTTTTGTAGCTATGCTGTTCATGAACACACACATCCATGCATACTTGCATGCACATATACCCACCCCCACCTCATAACATGCATGGATCTTTTTCTAAAAATAATTTGTTTTGGATTCAGGGTATCTCAAAACATGAATTTCTGATGATAAAGTATGACATTCATTGATTTATTCATGCACAGTGGCAAATAGCACAAACTAATTTGTTGCAAAGATATACAAGTAAAATAAAGCATTTGTCTGTTTGTTGTGCGCCTACTTAAAAGTTTTAAGCTGGACTAAACCATATAAATCATTTGGTTGAAGTTACTAATTGGCAAGAGAATTCAAATTGCAAATACACATTATAAATGCTAAATTACATTCTGGGTTTATTCATCAATTTGCCTTAACACTCAGAGCAGAAATCCATTACTTAAGTTTTGGTTGTATTCATATATATTTGTTATATTTATTACATGGGATGATTCTGTAATTCAAGGAAATAATCTTACTTTGAAAGAATATAATATTTTTAATAAAATATTGTTTAAATAAATAAATGTAGTAAAAAAACATGTTTAATAATCAATTTTATATTCCTATTATCAATTCAAAGGCAACAACAACAACAACAACAACAACAATAATAATAATAATAATAATAATAATAAATTATGATGATGATGTTATTTTCTTCTAAGAAGAAAAGCTTCTAAAATCAGTGCACAACTCCTTAAAATTGAGCTTATGGGAAAGTATTTATTAAAAGTTTTGAGCATTGAATTATAAACTATGAAATGACTCTTACCAATCCCACACCAGATGGTGATACAACAATCCAGGGAAGAAGAAGATCAAAGAACCATTGCTTCAGCAAATAGCAGGCAAAAATGGGGAAAATGAGATCACATAACATGTCCTGCCAGTAATTTGTAACTTGAGCAACAATTGATTAACCAATTACTTTATTTGTTCATAATATGTAAATTTATATTTAAATAAATTTAAATTAAGTACTCATCACTGTCATAAGTTCTGTCAGTTAAATGTAAATGTGCTGTAGTATAGAAGTTGTGAATTAAAAAACATGGAAACGCCTTATATTGTCATCCAGAAGATCACCTTTACCTCTCCGGAGTAACCAGCTTGCAGTGTGCCAGTAACAAGCAAGAGAGAAAGATGGAGTGGGGAGTGTACAAAAATTGTATCACTGTATTGGCATTATTTCATTGTGGAAAGCAAGTTAAGGAGATGTCTTTGATAGTGAAATCCCTTGGCATCAATGAACAATTTGTGTTTCAGACAATAGCATGGTTTAAAGAAATGGGTGCAATGCTGGTCATATCAGATCTGACCATCCTAGGTGTGTATGCACAAAAGAAGTTGGGAATGCTGTTAGTGCAAGGATTTGACGCAATCCTATGCGTAAACTAACAAACATTCTCGTAAAATGAACATCTCTTCACAAACAAAGTCATATATTCTTTTTTGAAGGATGATTTACATGTTAGTGGATATAAAAGATACACAAGGCATTTTCCAACTGAAAAATTAAAGGAGATGCACCAGCTTCCATCCCAGCCAAAAACACAAAGCAAAAACCAAACAGCAGTATTTGGCAAACAATGTTCCATGTTTCATCACTACTGCTAACGGGCCTAGTGGAAGTCTGGACCTCAATCCATTGAATTATTCTCTGTGGCAGAAGCTTGAGGCAATAGCATATCAAAAGAAGTGATGCAATATCGAGATCGTCAGCTGTCAAGAAAATGCCACTGGACACAATTCATGCAACTATTGATGAGTGGCCTCAACATCTTTGCTGCTATGTTGCCGCACATGGCAATCATTTCGAATGAGAGTATGTTCATTATGTACCATTTTTTATGTTCTTTCAGAATACATGTATATTAATAGATTTACATAGTTTTATTTAGTAGCATATGCTTGAAAGTACTGACAGAACTTATGGCAGTACTATGTATTCAACTGACCATTATTTGAATTCACTTCATAGACTGACAGACAGACAGACAGAAGAGAGATGGTAATACAGACAGATGGACAGACATGGAGATCTTTTCTAAAACAACAATTGAGGAGCATTTTTTCAAAACTCGATAGAGGACAAAAATATATTTTTACAGAAACTACATTTCTTTATCCTAGTACATAATCTTTCATTACACAAACTTTATTTTTGGCAGTAGTAGACATTATCATGGGACAATTTTAGACAACAGTGAAACTCCTAGAGGATAAACATATTTTTCATAGTATTGGCCAGTCAAAAAATGCTTGTTTTTTCAAAACTCGATAGAGAACATGGACTATGAAACATGTGAATTTGACTGAACCTGAATGTGCTAATAGTTTTATTGTTTCTATTACTGTTTTGATTTTATTTTCATTTTATCATACTTTATTTTTTATGTACAGTATACAAATTTAATAAATGGTTAAATCAACACTGTTACGTTAATAAAATAATAGACATTTATAAAAAATTATTAAATTAATAAATAGAGAAATTTAAGAATGGATAGTTATTAAACTAGTAAGTAACAATGCTTCCTTTTATTTTGATATTTTAACAGTCTCTAAGAACATCACCATAAAATCCTTTTGCTTCTTCTGGAATTTCAAAAAATTGCATTAGTTTTTTTATATCTTTCTTCTTTCTTTTCACTGGACACCATGTTCATCTTTTGGAGACATGAGGACCTCAGCATTTCTTTATGAGATGTTTTAATTCCAGATTTGAAAATAGAAACCTCCACAGGTGAATCAGTTTGACATTTTTTTTTTCCAGGTCTAACAGAAAATTCAACAAAGGAGATGCCACTTGATTACATCCCTATTACTCGGTTTCCAACCAGGTGTAGAAATGTATATTCTCTTTCATTTGTGGTTTAGAGTGAATCATAATGAAAAGATTATAGAACCAAACTTTCCTGGAATAGTATACTTCGCCTACTGATAATTTAGGCAGTGGCTGATTTTGCTACATATTAAAACATATTTTAATTACATCAGGATTTTCTTCTTTCATTATAGTATAAAACTTCTTTGCACAAAGTTTATGCAGACTGTAGTTTGCCCTATGTTCATTCTTCTTCTCCAAATCAGTCTCTTGATTTATGGAAGTTAGTCCTATCTTGCACATGGAGCATGTATCAGTGTGTGGTGTCTTGAATGAAAGATTAAAACACTTATAAAAAATAAACTTGTATTTGGATAATGAGTATGTAGATAGTTTTTCCTTTTTTCTTTTTTTACAAAACATTTTCCACATTTTTTGAATATTCAATTCGAGTGGTGGGTAATTCCTTGAAGATATTCCTCTACTGTAATGACTTTCTCTGCACCTGTAGCTCTTAATATCATTTTTCACAGCATTGATAAGTTCCTTGTCCTTTGCAATAGTTCTATCCCCTCCTTGATTTTCTTTAAGTGAATACCCAATAGAATAAAACTTTCTTGCAAGGAGGGACAGTCTATTCTTAGACATACCTGCTATTCCCTGAAAACTTGCAGCACAGATTGCTAATACATCTCTATTTTTCTTTCTGATGCTATATTTAATATGCACAGATTGTTTTCCTTTAGAATTTTCCTCTTTCACTTTCCTTCGTTTTGGAGAATTTTTTTTTTTTTTACATCCTTTAACCTTGTCAGTCATATCGGATGGTGAATGAAATTGGTGAAATGATACTCAAATGATCTCGGGATCCATGGAGCTTAAAGTTACTCGACATTCGTCTTCTCAGGATAAGGGAAAACCCCAAAAAAAACTTTTCCGAGCAACTCACCCTAAGCGAGATTCGAACTCATGACCTTTTGAATGTGAAGCAGACATTCTACCACCACACTATCCAGGCGGGCAGGAGGAAAATTAATTGTCATGTTTTTAAGGCTTTGAAATTATAATATGGTTTTTGTATAGCTTTTCATTCCAGGAAAGCAAGGTCAGACAAGCAGAATATTGCTAATTATTATCAGATCAGTGACAGGTCTTGACAGATGGAAATCTTTGCATTTAGACTGTGCTGTATCAAGTTTTGTAAAATTGCTGTGCATGCGCTCTATCGAGTTATGAAAAAACACTCATAATTCACCATGCTATTCACAGGGCAAATATCGAGTTAAGCAAAATCTGATTTCAGAGACCGATTGCTTTGCTGGCAACGAAAACATATTGATCCCATATATAACTGATTTTCTCAAAATTTGTGCTCTATCAAGTTTTGAAAAAATGTTCCTCAATTTTTAATGTAGTGGAGTTGTTAATGTATATTTTGACAAAACCCAATGTCAAAATTTTGGTTTAAACACAATACACCCTTTACTTTAGATACCCAAATTATTTAGAGAGTAAATTATGGATGAGATTAATAAAATGATCTGACCGGGCAGTTAAGTCAGTCAGAGCCATGATAAACAGTATACCAATGAATCTTTTCAATGTAGTTTAGAACTGAATTTTGCCCAGAAATAATAATTATATGTTTTTAAGTGAGAAAGAAAAGATGTAAGTGAATGAAGCAAGTATAGGATTACTTACCTCTGGTAGTGTTGATACATAGTTATGAACATCAGCTTCCTTGGCTGCACATATAACAGTGTCCATTCTGAGGGTATGACTATTATCCCCATAAGAAATATTCTCAGCAATAGTGCGTTTAAAGAACACTGGATCCCCATTTGCAAGTCCCATGTAGCGATGCATTTGTACTGGATTTAAGAAAGCTATATTGTATCCATCTAACAGCTGGAGAAAAACAAAAAGCATTAATAAAATTAAATAAAATATAGTAGGAAAGCTGAATTAGATTTGGGATCTCAATACCACTTTATTAGGTTTCTGAAATCTGATTAAATTTAAGACCTAAATCTTATACAGCCAATATGAAACAACATTAATGAAATTAATAGACTATTCAAAGAGAACTAGTATCTACACAGAATAGGTGAATTGGATTTTTAACACTTTGTATCATTTACGTATTGTTTTACCAGACCAGTTTTGAATCCATGTGGGCTTCATTGTCAATGATTTCCAGCTAAATCAGTACAGGATGTTCCATGTTGAGGTATGATGGTCCCTGGTGACTGAGAGATGAACTTCCACAATGTGTTTTGTGGTAGCAATTCAAAGTTGAATGTGTGGTGTTGGTTTTTAACAATGTGGATTTTCTCAGAGATTTCAAGCTATTATAACGAATATGTTTGGTGATATAGATAGTAGTCCAGCTGATTTGACAGTTTGTTTATGTTTTACTGCTCTTAAGTGTCCTTGTAGTCTAGTTTCAAGATGTCTTTTTGTTTTTCCTATGTAAAATTTGTTGCAACTTGTGCAATCTATTCTGTAGCTTCCTGATTTTTTGAGTTCTAGGATTTGGTCTTTTAAGTTGTTGCAGACCATTTTTTATAGGCTGAACTTATTATGGGAGGCAAGTGTGATATGCAGAGACTGATGAAGTGTATATCCACTCACATTTTTTTTTCCTGAAACAATACGTGAAAAACTATGACCTTACCATAAAAGCAACCAAAACAATCGCAAACAGCATAAAAATTAAACTGAAACCAGACCATCCAATTTTATCCAGACTTTATACATTTCCAAAAATCTACAAAACAGGCAATGCCATGTGACCAATAGTTAATCTAAATTACCCTACATAAAATCTGTCAAAATGGTTAGTGCAGAAGTTCACATCATTACCAAAATATTTCAGCATAAACATAAATAACTCAAAAGGATCTAATCAACAAAATCTCCATCCTAGATATAAAACCTGAAGACACTTTAGTGTCCTTTGAATCACAGCAATGTACCCAAATATACCCATTCCTCAGATGCTTAAATACCTAGAAAGCTGACTAACCTACAGTGAAATAGAAAAAGAAAACTGGAAGACTACCTATACTTAACAAAACTTTGCCAAGATCAGAATTACTTAACCTTCAACAACAGAACATACCAACAAACTACTGGCCTGAAACAATTTTTTAAGCCTTGTTTCATTGTCTCTTTGAAAATAATTATGTGTTGCTATTTGAACTTTGTCTGAGAAGGTTCTGCTTTCTTTCTCTGCGCTATTGGGATTGCCCTGTTCTGATTGGGTCTTGCTCTGAGCCTTTGTTTTGGTAGCTCAGGTTGGTCAGGTATATGTGAGAGAGAGAAGTAGTTGGTTCTTGGATGAGGGTAAGAAATTCTCGTGCTTGCTGTGTGGCCATGGGACCTGGGACTGGGATGCATTTCATGAATTTATTTTTTTTTTTTTTTTTTTTTTTTGAAACCAGTCCTTTGAAATAATCCCAAGTGTCATTTAATGTAATTAAGTGACTCAAATGTATTTCATGAACTTCTTGCTGTGGGAAGGTGAGATATTGCTTTGAAACCTAAATATATATATAATTTTTTTTTTTTTTTTTTTGGTAGGGAAATGCAATGTGTCCAAGCTATGTAGCTAATGGGGTTAATTTGAAAATATTTAAAAGTAATTTGCTTTGGTAATTTTATTAATGTATGGGGAATATTTTAATGACTACAATTCGCTGGTTCCATTTAAGGAATAAAAATGTTATAGAATTTTTAGAATTTTTGTGAATTATAAGGGTTAATTGGGTTAATTTCTCTTATGTAAAGGGGTTCATGTGTTTTGTGGCAATTTAAATTTTAGGCAACTCAAGTAATTTTAACTGTGTAATGCCTGGCATAAGCAGAGAAAGGCACAGAAAGAGATTAAGAATTTTTGCCTAATATATTTGTCGTTCCTTACTTAATTCTTTTCCAGTGAAAGCACTTTCCTTAGAAAATTCAGATCATTTTTTCTCACACTAGGTAATGAGTAAATAATTGGCAAATGAAAGTTAAAGTTTATACATGTATAGTGCAAAGTGAAAGGCTGTATTTCATGTGAAATATATACATATAGAGATATCTACTTCCACATTGCTCTTTAAAATTAGTAATATGAACTCAAATATTGTAACTGAGTGTTGAGCTTAGGGCACTTGCATTAGCGAAACTTGAAATAGGAAGAATTTATAACTAGAAAGTTAAATAATTGTGTGATAAGGAAAGTGCTTCCTTACTTATGAAAGTTTCTGTGTCTGTAGATTACAAGTGTTAATTTCATTGGATTCACAATAGAAATTGAAAAAGACAACTACCTTCCATTTCTAGATCTGGAAATAAGTAGGGAAAACAATTGGTATCTATCACAAACCACATGCTCTGACAACCACATCAAGAATTATGGCCACAATCCTATAATGCATAAAGATGATTTATTAAATAGCCTCACCCATAGACTGGTCTACATAATATTAAAAGAAGAAGAATACAAACAGTATCTACAGCAAAAACAATGGCTTTAACCAAGAAATACTAGATTTAAAAATTTAAACAATGAAAACTAATCACACCCATCACAAAACCAATAGATAAACCTTGCTTCAAAATGTTCCACTTATCATCCAAAACCACATCAAAGGTTTCAAAATATTTTCAAAAAACATAAAATCATCCTTACTCCCCCAAAATAAGTTCAACGTACAAAAAAAGCTCTGCAACAACATAAAAGACCAAATCCCAGAACTCAAAAAATCAGGAATCTACAGAATAGATTGCACAGGTTGTAACAAATTTTACATAGGAAAAACAAAAAGACATTTTGAAATTAAACTAAAAGAACAGTTAAGAGCAGTAAAATTAAAACAAACTGTCAAATCAGCTGTCGTATATCACTTCTGAACTATGAACTATGAAATATCACCAAATATATTCCTTATAAACCCAGATATGCACCCGAACTTGACATCTGGGAGAAAATCCACATTGTTAAAAACCAACACCACACATTCAACTTTCAATTGCCTCCACAAAACACATTGTAGAAGTTTATCACTCAGTCACCAGGGACTGACACACCTCAACATGTAATCTCCTGTAAAGATTCAGTTGGAAACCATTGACAATGAAGACCACATGGCTTCGAAACTGGTCTGCTAAGACAATATGTAAGTGATTATTACAAATCCAGCTCTCCTATTCTATTCTTACTTATTACTGTTTCAAAACACCCTTTCATAAAATCCTATATTTAATTTTATGTTTAAAGATTGAAATATGTGCTTGTTCATTCAGTAAATTGATCCACAACATGTGTATGTCAATGCCATACATATTGAGTGTTCCTGGTCATAAAACTATGTAGAGGAGTATTTTCAATTTCAAACAAAAAATTGATTATTAAGTGCAAAATTAGAATCATACTAAATTACAGTTGACTTGTCAGAATTTTTGGGACCTTACTAAGGATAATGTAATGAAAAGTTGCAAGTATAGAGGTATTTCAATTTTAATTTATACAAATCATATATAGCTTGGGCTGCCCTCTGAACTATGAACCCAGCCTTTCTGGTCCTTACATAGCCCTCTACATATTTTATAAACAATTATAGATTACAAAATTTTGTTTGCTGTGTCATTGTGAATTTCTTTTATTCTTTTTTCTGCTTCTCTTAAAAATAACTATATTAGTCCATAAAAATATCCAGATGACTACTATTGTATACCTGAAGACATTTTATGTATGGAAATAAATAAACATATGAGGGCCACTAATTATATTTTGAGCCTAATAATAAAAAAACAATGTCATTGAAAATTGCTTTATTGTTTCTTGAAATATTCTCCTTTATGATACATGCATTCGAACCATTTGTCATAGCATTTTTTCCAATCTGCTTGATTTTTTCCAACCTCTAAAACATGGTTTTTGAATGCATCAACGGCTTCTTGTGCCAAAGAAAATTGTTGTCCACGCATTTTATTCTTGATGTTTGGGGACAAAAAGGACTATATGGCGGATGAGTCATAAATGACACTTTTTAGTGTTCAAATAGTGGCTGCTGGAAAAGATGTATGAGTGCTCGCACTGTCTTAATGAAGAGAGATCTTATGGCATTTGTTTGTTCTCCTTATTTCACCAAAGAATTCCCGCAAACAAATGGTCGTGTACCATTCAGAACTGATCGTTTTATGTTTCTCTAAAGGTACCATTGCCACATGACCAGTTTTTCTGAAAAATACAGGTGACCATTTGTTTTGAAGTACGAAACATCTTGAAATACCTATACAGTCGACTGCTGTTTACGTTGATCCATGATTTATAACCTGTTACACTATTATATAAGTTTTTGAAGTCCCACCATTGTATTTCTTAAGCATTTGTGAGCACCAATGGTCATGAGCATCCTTTTGAGATTGTGTCAAATTAAACAGGATCTAACAGGATAAAACATCTGTAATGTGCCAGTCACCTTCAAGTGCCTCATGAGTCAGGATTAGAGGGTTGTCTTACGGCATTTGCCAGCTATATCTGGATGACACCACTGTTGTAGGCAACAACTTCAAAGACTATCTTGAGAACCTAACTATAATACTGCAAAGGATGCGGGCATCTAACTTGAAGCTGAATGCAAATAAGTGACAGCTCTTCTCCAAGTGGTCAACTACTTAGGCCACATGTCTTACCATCTGGGATAACCACAACTGCAGAAGGCTTGGGCAGTGAAATTTTGGCCTTGCAAAGAGAGCTGCAAAGTTTTCTGGGCCTAGGCAGCTACCATTGTTAGTTTGTCATTTCAGCAACATGGCTGCAGCTGTGTCTACTAGTGTCTGGCACAGTTTTCCTTGAATCCAGCTTTCTACAAAGAGGCTCTCATTCACTCTTATACCCAAAGCAAGAGGCATTACTTAATAGGGTGGTGAAGATGGCTCTCCATGCCCCTCACCATGCCTGTCCTTACTAATTTTCCATCTGCTCTCAGTTTATGGACAGTACTTTACTATATGATCTGGCTCACTATACATCACTTAAAGGTCGCCGTCATCTTCTCTGGGTTACTTCTCTGCCTCCTGTAGCAAATATTCTGGTCTTCGAGGTAGTGCAATTGTTATTTGGGCAGCTCCATCCTCATAAAGATTGTTGGCTCATGTATTTTCTTATAATTGCTGAGCATTAGCCACTATGGTATCACGTTGTGCACCCCGTCAACAAAAGAATAGTATTTTGTTCACCAGCTATTCAATTGCAAGTGAAATTCTGCATTGTCTTCCCTAGCTGTTGCAGTCTCAACTAAAGTTGACTGAGGTAGGCTGCAGCCAAGCAATGGTTACCAAACCGATTTATGAAGACTTTCCAGATATTTTCAGAAACCGCTGATATTGAATTAGCATTGAGAACTTCTGTTCTCTGTCCCTGGAGACTGGCTATCAGTTGTGTAGCTCCTCCTCTGCTAATCATCTATTGTGGGTTGAGATGGTGGTGAACTGTCAGCAGATGACTTTGAAGGTTGACATTCCATCTTACCTGGGTGGCTTAACCCATGCAGATGTTGTTTTATGACCTGGTTTCAAGTCCTTCAATCTTTCAATTCCTTGGCGCTGCTATCACTCCTCCCTCTAGGTCATTATGTCCTTCCCTGATGTGCTCTAGGGTGTTAACAAGTAGATTCTTCCATTTTCCATTAATCTATTTTGTATCTTTCTTTAAGCCAACCAACTGTTGGTCAACTTTGGTAGATAGTCCCAACTTCATCATGAACAATTTATAAAATAATACAGATTGAGTCAACTAGTTGCTCTATGCCTTCACATATTTAAACTTTATTCCTGGCACCTTTCACCTTTAGTTGAAGGCATCATCGAGGTGTCAACTGGTTGGAACTCAGGTGCTCCTGTGGATCTTGCTTCTCTGGGATGGAGACATCTGGTGGAGGTTTTATAGGCTTAAGAATGAATTAACTTCTAGAGGAATGTCGAAGTTCATAAGATAAGCGCCATGTTTTTTAAAACAAATCTTTTACTAGATACTTAATTCTGAAATAAAAAGGACTGTTTTAACAGAAGAGTCTTTTTCTCTATGTTGTGACGGTCATTCCAGAAGTGTACTGCAACTGCAGTGAGGATGAATAGATTTTCTGAGAAAGATGTATTTTAAATCCTATCTAGCTGACTGCTCACTGATGATTATTAAGATGAATAGAAAGTTAACTCTTAAAAACTTAGATTGTTTTCTAATTTTTTACCAGAAGAATTTAGATCCATTTCCTTATTACTTTCTCTATATGTGCTATGTACATAGTGTATAGAGAAAGTATTGTAATGCACCCAAAAATTTGATACCGAGATTTCACCAGAAATACATGTTTTGAGACCTCCTGAATCCAAAAAAGCATTTTTAGAAAAATGCGTGCATGTGTGTGGAGGGTGGGCAGCATAGCTCAGAAACGAAAATTGGTATCTTCCAAGGATATGACACAAAGATGTTCAAGAAAATCCCTCCACTCCCAACTACCCTTTACATGGAACTTTTTTCGAAAATTTTGATTTTATAAAAAAATGGCTCTATCAATTTTGATTAAAATATTGTATATTAAAGACATTTACCTGACAAATAAAGTGTATATCTTGAATTTTCTGGGAATAGCCTCTGAAGACTACTTTATTCTGGATGAATTTTGCATAACTACTAAACTGTAACTACTTAACACACAAAAAATGTAGAGCACGCTAAAACACACAATTTATGTTATATACATTTTTTTTTTTTTTGTTGAGTTGATCATTTTTTAGATATTTCTTGTTTTTGGTTTCAGCTTTGAAAAACTTATACTTTTCTCATACAGGAATTTGCCAACTTGTGTCCATACAAACAAACAAACTTCAGTCACATAGCAACCAGCTTTTGGCTTTCACTTCAACCTACAATAAAGTAAGAAATAACATTATTTCTGCTAATTTTTCTCGATTAGCATAAAATAAATAAAAGAATAAGTTTATTAACAATAATTTGTTGCAGAGATATAGAGAAAGTCATGTGAATGGAACACATCAGATTCTTTTTTTATACTTTTCAGCAATTTATTTCACATTTTAATAAAAGTATACTTGAATAGGTTCACAAGATATTATTTTCTTCAAACCCCCCCCAAATAAAAATACATGACACTTAGTATTACTTTGCCTCAACATACTTCACTTGTTTGCCTTTAATTTCAACAGTTGACTTTAGTAACCAGAATTGCAAAGAACTATATGAGTGACAAAATTATCAAAATATAATTATTTCCCAGACATTTTCCATAATATTCCCCACCATATTATTCTTAAGCCTGTGTTTTCCCCACTAATTTTTACTTTCTCTACATGTACTATGTACACTATGTACATAGTGTATAAAGGGAACATCATAAACAAGGTAAAACTAAAACAAAAAAAGAATGAAAATATTGTGATAAATAATCATGGGAAAATTGAGAAAAATCCAGATGTTATATGCAGTATTTTTAATGAACACTTTTTAAATGTTACAGCAGCAAAAACTCCCAAAGCAAACAAGGTTTTGCCAATTGGCAATAAAGCACAAAGCATAAGGGGTAGTATATACTTAAAACCAACTGATGAAAAGGAAGTAATAGAAATTATTAATACATTCGATAATAAACAATCTAGTGGTTGGGATGAAATAACACCTAAATGTTTAAAACAATGTAAAAAAGAAATAACTATGCCATTGGTACATTTGATAAATTAATCTATAGCAAAGGGGGAGTTTCCAAACTGTTTGAAGACAAGTATAGTGCGCCCTATATTTAAAAAAGGAGACAAAACCCAAGTAACAAACTATCGCCCAATCATGTTAACGTCCACATTAGCCAAGCTGTTTGAAAAAATACTACTAGTTAGGATAAACAAGTTTCTAGCTGAAAATAACGTTGTTAGACCTACACAGCATGGTTTTCGAAAGAACCGCTCAACTGTTACTGCCACAACTGAATTTCTTGGAGATATTATAACTAGACTAGAAGATAGGAATAAAGTAGCTGGTATTTTCCTTGACCTTACAAAAGCTTTTGATTGCGTTGACCACAAAATATTACTGCTGAAGTTGAACAACTATGGAATAAGGGGATTGGCAGAACAGTTAATATCATCCTATCTAACTGATCGAGGGCAGTGCATAGAAATTCCAAGTTATAAGGGTAATTGTAAACGCATGCATAAGTCTAAGGAGGGAATTGTGCAATATGGAGTCCCACAGGGTTCGGTGCTTGGGCCTCTACTTTTTATACTATATATTAACAATATATTAACAATATTCCTAGTATTTCAAACTCAAAATTGTTGTCTTATGCTGATGACACAACTGTGTTATGTTGGCACACTTCTATAGTTGATCTTGCTGCAAAAATAAAAGTGGATACAACCCAGCTACTGAACTATTTCAACTCCAACAACTTAGGATGTAATACGAGTAAGACTAAAATATTAAATTTTGCAATTTCCCAAAGACAAAACGAGCAGTTAAAAACCAAAGTAGGTAACGAACATATTGTTGAAAGCGATCAGACCTCTTTTCTGGGCATAATATTCGACAAACATCTAACATGGGACAGACATATTGAACACGTCTGTAATAAAATTAGTAAAGGAGGATATTTGTTAAGATATTTTTCTAGACATAAAATCCCAAGTATATTACGCACAATTTATTATGGTGTAATATATCCACATTTACTGTATGGTATAGAACTCTGGGGTGGTGCTGCAACAGTGCATATGAATAGGGTGTTGACACTGCAAAAAAAGTGTATAAGGATAATTTCAAATGTAAGACCTGACCACCCATGCAGAGAGTTATTTATAAAAAATGAAATTCACACTGTTGTATCACTGTATGTATATCGTGTACTACTCCTAATACATGGATCTAAAGACATCACAAGACACTGTGAGGTGCACAAGCACAGTACTAGAAGTCAGAGTAATGTATATAGATCTAAAATAAGAACTGAAGCTTTCCTGGCGACGTGTTAATTCAAAATCTTCTTGGGCTTCTAGCCAGGTAAAAACTTGGCTTGACACCAACGTTTCGAAGAAGTGCATCTTCCTCGTCTTCAGGGTGAACTGATGGTTTGAGCTTGCGGAGACTGGTATTTATAAGAGCTGGGATGAAGCTAACATCTGATTGGTTTGCGAGATATTATGGCCTGGTATTTAAGATGACTGAGACATGGGCACGGACTTCGTAGAAAACTATTTATAGCAGTTATTCGGCTAATGTTTTGTGTTTGAGCACGCACCTGCTAGAAAATAAGTCTTGGAAGACTGCAGGTACAGGATTAGGTGTTAAGGCTCTTTAACATCGGTGTCCATGCTGAACTTAATTGTAGGCCAGAATCGCGATTTAGATCATTTGTTTCAGATGAGATGGCTAAAGCTTCTTTTACTCTCCTTTCCCAGTAGTTCGAACACCAAGATAGTGGCAAAGTGTTCGAACTACTGGGAAAGGAGAGTAAAAGAAGCTTTAGCCATCTCATCTGAAACAAATAATCTAAATCGCCATTCTGGCCTACAATTAAGTTCAGCATGGACACCGATGTTAAAGAGCCTTAACACCTAATCCTGTACCTGCAGTCTTCCAAGACTTATTTTCTAGCAGGTGCGTGCTCAAACACAAAACATTAGCCGAATAACTGCTATAAATAATTTTCTACGAAGTCCGTGCCCATGTCTCAGTCATCTTAAATACCAGGCCATAATATCTCGCGAACCAATCAGATGTTAGCTTCATCCCAGCTCTTATAAATACCAGTCTCCGCAAGCTCAAACCATCAGTTCACCCTGAAGACGAGGAAGATGCACTTCTTCGAAACGTTGGTGTCAAGCCAAGTTTTTACCTGGCTAGAAGCCCGAGAAGATTTTGTATATAGATCTGTACATACAAAAAAGTTTTCTGACAAAGATCCAATGAATATAGGAGCAACTTTGTATAATAAACTCCCAATAGAATTTAAAACTCTACAAATTAAATCTTTTACAGCTAAGCTAAAGAAATACCTTGTTAACAAACCTCTGTACAGACTCGATGAACTCTGATCTGAGGTGTGTGTGTGAGTGAGTGAGCGAGCGAGTGCGCATGGCAAATGATTACATGTGTGAGTGTGAGAGAGAAAGTGTGTTTGTATGAAATAGCTTTGTAACTAATAATTATACTGTAATACTTATAATGTAATACTGACTGACCATGCTTATAACTTGTATCCTCAAGTATACAGGCAATAAAGAATTATTATTATTATTATTATTATTATTAAGGTATTGCATTCTACCTTACTTAACTAAACCTTTAAAAGAAAAATGTTAAACCTAAATAAAAATTTAAAGAAAGTTTTTTTCATTTAAAGAAATTTGTTAATTACTGGAATGAATTTAGAATTTTGTGTAATTATCATTAAGTTAAATTAATTTAAGTAAAAAATAAAATTTGGAATCAAGATTTCATTGGAAATATATCTTTTGACACCCCCTAAATCTGAAAAAAAAAAATTTTTAGAAAAATACCATATGTGCCTTTGTGTGTGTGCGTGCGTGCGTGCATGCATGCGTCTGTGGGCAGCATAGCTCAAAAATGAAAAGTCCATTAAATGCCAAACTTGGTATCTAAGTTTAGTATCTTCCAAGGATGTGACATGAAGATTTTAAAGAAAATCTCCCAACTAGCCTTAACATGAAAAAATTTTAAAAATTTTGATTTTCTCTAAAATGGTGTAATGATTTTGTTTAAAATATTATATATTAAAGATATTGACCAATAAAATATATATCTTGAATCTTTTGGGAATAGCCTCTGAAGAACTCTTCAAGCTGGATTATTTTTATCTAATTGGTAAACCTTAAAAGATAGACAAAAACTTACTACACAAAAAAATATAGATCTCGTTAAAACACACAATTTATGTCATATGCATTTTTTCAAGGAATTGGCCATTTCTGAGATATTCCTTGTTATTGGTTTCAATTTTAAAAAAACTTTTCTCATACAGGAACTTGTCAAATCTTGGCCATGCAAAGAATTATATTTCAATCACATAGCAACCAGCTTTAAAATGGTGTGACTATCACTTTAGCCTAGTGCACTCCCTTATTTCTCTTTGACTTACAAGGAAGCAAGTTTCTGCTAATTTGCATGATTAGTATGAAGTAGACAGAAGAATAAGCTTTTTAATAATTGTTACAGAGATGTAGAAAAATCTGATGTGTTACACTCACATGACTTTCTCTAGCTATTCTACAAACTCCTTACATAACATTATTCTTCTTTGTGCACCTTGCTAATCGAGGTACTCATTAGTACAATGTTCTTATTACTTAGTTCCTTATAAGTAGGAAGAAAATAAGGGAATACACTAGGCTAAACCGATATTCAAATGTTTTAAAAGCTGTCGTTATGCGATTGTCATTACAAATCGCTTCTTTTCTTGGCCAGCAGTAGAACAAAAGAAAAACGGACTTCACAACTGAAACTAATAACAATGAATACCTCGAAAATGGTAAGCTCCACGAAAAAAATGTATATGATAAAAGTTGTGTATTTTAACAAAACATACATTTTTTGTATAGTAAGTTTTTGTCTATCTCTTACGGTTTACTAGTTATGCCAAATTAAGCAAAATTCATCCAGAATAAACAGATCTTTAGAAGCTATTCTCAGAAAATTCAAGATATACATTTTATTTGACAGGTAGATAATCTTTAATATACAATATTTTAATCAAAATCGTTAGAGCCATTTTTAAGAAAATCAAAATTTTTTAAAAAAGTTTCATGTAAAGGGTAGTTTTGGGTGGGAGGATTTTTCTCAAAATCTTTGTGTCGCATCCCTGGAAGATACTAAACTTAAATACCAAGTTTGGTATTTTAGCTACTTTTCGTTTTTGAGTTATCGTGTTCACAGACACACAGACACACACATGGACCTTTTTCTCAAAATGCTTTTTTTGGATACAGGGAGTCCTAAAACATGCATTTCCGGTGAAATCTCGGTATCAAATTTTTGGGTGGAATACAATACTTCTCCATCCCTATGTACATTGTACATACAGGGCTAGAGAAAGTAAAAAGTCATGTGAATGGAACATATCAGATTTTTTTTATAGTATTATTATTATTAAACTGCCTGGGTAGTGTTGGGGTAGCATGTCTGCCTCGAATTCAACAGGTCACGATTTGAATTTTGCTTAGGGTGATTTACCCGGATAATATTTTTTTTGCAGTTTTCCCTTATCCTGAGAAGACAAATATTGGTTAACTATAAGCTCCACGGACCCCAACATCATTTAAGCATCATTTCACCAATTTCATTCATTGTCCGATATAACCAACCAGGCTAAAGGACATTAAGCTTAAAAAAGTATCATTGAATTAAAATTAACAGATATTATTTCATGTAAAAGAGTAACAACACTGTTTAGTTAACAATTGACCAACACCAGTACCCACTTTCAAGTCTTCTCAGTGAATTAACAGGAATCAGGGCAGTACAGAGTATCATAATAAAAACCTTGTAGGTGCCCATTATGAAAGCTTGGGACTCTCTACTCTTTCTAAATGTAAGAAGTTGCACAAGAGTTCAATTGAAAGTGTAAAATTAAGTTAATAAAGTAGATTCTGATTAACTTAGCAATATTAATAGTGAAGGCAATGACTAATTTATCATATTTTTTTCAGGAACAAATTTCTATTTCAGTTTTGTATAAATAAATCCAAACTTACAACAGTTCCTGATTTGGGCCTATAGAACCTCATAAGAAGCTGGATAGGAATGGACTGTCCAGATCCGAGGTTTCCAATTAAGGCTAAAATCTCTCCCTCTTTGATGTCCACATTAAAGTTACTGAGAGCTGGTAAACTGCAGACATTCTCATGTATAAAATCAACATTTCTGAACTCAACATGTCCTCTTATTTTCTGTAACAAAAACTTGAATAACTGAAGGCATAAAAATACAAAGAAAACCTCTCATCGTCAACATGGTGGTGATGGTGGCGGTGGCAGCAGTGGTGGTGGTGGTGGCAGTGGTAGTGGTGGTGGTGGTAGTGGTGGTGGTGGTGGTGGTGCTGCTGCTGCTGCTAGAGAAGGAATATATGAGGGATTCACATGTGACCAATGCAAATACTTGTAATATTATAAAACGTAGCTGGAAGATCAAAAGTTACGTTGTAAATCTATATTTTTCAAATTATGTTCTCTGTTTAAAATCACATAGAATTTACCATATTATTAAAGAAGTGGACACTGGACCTTCACTTGGTTTTTGTATAATGTAGTTATATAAAGGTTATTAAAGTGACCCTGGATAAAACCATGTCTGCAAACATTAGTGAAAACAACTGGAGCAACATTTCTAAAAATTAGTTTTATTTTGATTGTTTTTCCTTATGATGCCAGGATATCCCTAAATTATCTTATATTTTCATTGTCCTCTTGTATGCATTTATGATATGTTCTTGCTCTAACAATTATATCCTTCTAACTCCATTTCTAGAAATAGAGATATTGCTTTCATCATAATTCTCATCACTGGTCTTCCTTTCCTTTACCCAAATAATTTTCCTTCATTGTTTCTCTCCTACCTTTTTTAGCTATCAACAAATACCCTCTCCAAGATCCCTTGCTCTTGCAGTAAGTATTTCTAAAAATGCTGGAGAAGGAGTTTATATAAAAATAATTACCAAATGCATACAATAAATTTATCAAGTTCAGGTTTTTGTTTTGAACTTAACATAGATGAGCTATTTTAAACCTTCAAATAATCATTAATTGTAAGAAGAACTTTTGGATTTGAACTCTAATCTAATTCATAATAATAACTCTCCAGGTTTACAGGATCATGTCTCAGAAAATTAGCAGAAGAAAATACACAATTTTTAAATGTAACCTGCAGCAAATTAACAAAAAAAAAGAAAATGTTTGGCAACAATACAATATAAAATGCAAACAAACAATTCACAGGGAGACTGGAGGAAACTCAGCACTACTTTACTCTGCTGTATTCTATATTAAAACTGCTGGTTTGTATGCTCACTCTAAATTACCACAAACAAATAAATAAACAAACAAAATTATTTATTTATATATATATATATAAAATGTATATATGTATTATTTTGATCACAGAGAACAATTTAAAATATATATACACATGTATACTTTATAAATTTAAAGCAGATAAACAATAAAATAATAATACTAATAATTAAAATACATGTAAAATCCAGGATACATAAACCTGTATCTTTATACTTTATATAGATGGTTTCTTAAAATATTTTTTTTAAAAAAAACATCCCTTGAGAGTGACTAAGGGCATGTCAGTAGTAATTGAGAGAGAGAGAGAGAGAGAGAGAGAGAGAGAGAGAGAGAGAGAGAGAGAGAGAGAGAGAGAGAGAGATGAAGTTGAAAAATATGAACAGAGTGGTAGTCCCTCTAGTTCTGGCCATAAGTACAATTACTTTCAGTTTATTAAGTGAATTTCTGACAATAATTAGGGATCTAAGGGTTATAAATTGTCCTATTTTTCTGTATTCGCATCCAAGAGTTATGGTTCAGTTGTTCTGAAATATCAGTAGGGTCAACTATAAAACCTGATCTTGTGGCTTTGTCATTAATATGCTTGTACTTCCACCATAGTCTAGTGGTGGAGAGACAATGTATTTCTTCAAAGATAGCATATCTACATGTTTAAGTGAGTTGGTTATAATTGACCTTGCTGTATAATGCTTGATATTTTGTAGAGTCCCACTATATGAATAGGAACCCATAACATATCCAAGAGTTTCAATCTCATTGTAGTAATGCTGACAACATTTGTCCTGGAATCTGCTCAGTAAAGCACATACCTACACTATTAGATGCTGTCGCATCTGAGCATCTTCAACAAAGGAGGTGGCAGTTTCTGGGACATGTAACTAGGAGGAAGTTTCAGCAGAGCTTTGTTCACCAGCTGTTCATTTTCCAGGGCAAACTCCTGCATTACCTTCTCTGCCTGTAGCACCCTTGATTTGAGTCTTAGTGCCATAGGCTGTGGCAAGTGATGGTTCCCGAACCAGTTCACAAGGGTCTCCCAGATGTCTCTGGACACTACCTACATCAAAATTCATCCCTGGAGATGGTTATCAGCTGTGCAGCTTCCTCCTCTGCTGACTATTGGTCATGGGTGGCGAGAACAGTTATAGGTGAAGGGCCTCAAAAGCTGACATTTCACTATATTTGGTTGGCTTGTGTGCACATGCCACGCCAACATGGTTATGATGATGGTAAGGTGCTGCATTTCTAGATGGATGAGGGTTGGAGAACCAGGGTGGACATGGATTCTGATGTAACACGACCACCATTGGAGGTGTATGTCCTGGCATCTTGACCTTCAGGTCCTTAAGTCTTCTACCAAAAATCTTTTCCACAACAGCATTGAATTCTTTGATGCTCCTGTCAACTCTTTAAGGTATTAAGCTGTTTCCTGACATCCATCAGGAGGTCATAGTGTACCAATATTAATAGCAGTAGTAGTCTTCTGTGATAAAAAAGTTCAAAAGGTTTAGTCATTTCCTAACATTCTCCAGGTTGCTAATGCATTGGTCAAGGTCCTTAATCCTTCTGATGAGCTTTTCTATGTTTTCTCCACAACAGCCAGTGAATCATCGGCTTTGGTCAATATCTCACCTACATCTTCTCCAAGGAGGATTCTATTTTTTCTTCCATCTTCTATAGTATAGGAGTCACTGTCATTATGTAATTTCCCATATTCTCCATTCCAAATTCAATTTCATGTCCATCTTCTCCATTACGTGGTCTAGAGTAATATTTTCATCATTTCTTCCATCATGACATTCAATCCCACTCCTGACAACAGTGAAATAAAAAGGTTTGTTTCAATTGCTGAACAATTTTATTTCTCGTCGCTTTGATACTCAGCTGTTAACTACTTAGGCTGTCTTGCTGACCCAGCTGCACTCCTAAAGTCTCTGTCACTACTGACCCTTCTTCAACCCTGGCTGCTCTCCTTTATACCCCCATATATGCAGAACCCTTCCTCCCTTTCTTTCTCTCCCTCTCTCTCTCTGTCTTTTTTTCTTCCTTCTTTTCTTATTTCCTTCCTTCTATCTTTTAATTTCTTTCTTTCTTTGGTCATTATTTATTGTTCTTTTGCTAAGATGGCAAACACCTGCAACAATCCAGCAAGCTATACAGAGTGAGTTTTCAAGTCCACTGACAAACTTCAGGGGATGATTCCTGGCTGAAAAGGAAGCATAAAAGTAGATATTACCTTTGTTCTAAAATGTATAGTTTCCAAGTAGATAACACTGATGATATTCTTTCATAACTTGCGGTATGCATTTTAAGATTTACACATAATGCAATTTAATCAACATAGAAGCTCAGGAATTCATTCCAGAAATAAGCTGAGATGGCATTCATGTATGGCCAAGCAGGTGAAAATGGTTGAGAGGCAACACAGAGATGTACCAAGACATATACCCTGACAACAATGACCCAATAAATTCAGTGCAGTCAGCAAGTTATGACATACCTCTCTCCTGTTCAAATTACATTAATCAGATTATGCTGCAAAATATACAATGCATGAAAAATAAATTGATAGATCTCGACCTAATGTTAAACCAGGAATATACAAATGTAGATATAGTATGTATGACGGAACACTGGCTCAAAGATGATGAATGTGCATTGTATACAATTCCTAACTATTGCATGGTAAACGCATACTGTAGGTTACATTTTCATTGTAAAAATAAAAAATATTTTTTATAAATATATTCAAAGATAATAATTATCTCAATAGCAGCTTCAGTGTTATACTCTAGTATAAGATATTTGAATAAATTGCAGTGTAGGTATTATTCTAAGATCTGATCTGCAATACAAAAATATTAATCATACATATTTAAATGAAGAAATTAATTTTGAACATGTTGTATGTGAAATCATATACCCTAATTTTAAATTCCTGGTCATCTGTATAGATCCCCTGATGGTAATATTGAGACATTCTTAGATAAGCTTGATATGATGTTGGGTATTTTACAAAATATAAAGCTTCCTATAATATTGTGTGGAGATTTTAATATCGATTTTTTACTTGATTACCCTCTAAGAATGAAAATCCTCATGGTTACTGACTCCTATAACCTCAAGCTACTGATACAAAATGCAACGAGTATCACTAGCTCTTCAAAAACATGCTTAGATCAGGTCTTTGCCAGCTGCAATTTTCCTTATTGTACAATCAATAACATTAATACAGGAATCTCTGATCATAACTCAATATTTGTAAGCCCGGAACTACCGGAGAAGAGTAATAAAATTTCATCTAAGGAAAACAAAACCATTTACAAGCGGGTATTTAATGAGCAAAATATAGACTATTTTAAGCATCTTTTAAGTATAGAGTCTTGGGATACTTTAGATAATAATTGCGTTAACAAAAAAGCAGCAGATTTTTTTAACATAATCTCCCATTATCGGGGCGTAGCATTTCCATTAGAGAAAGTGAGACCCTACTCTAATTTCTCCTCTAATTTAAAAGTTGGCTAACAAAAGGAATTATTTTATCATGTAAAAGAAAGAGGATGCTTAGGGAAGTTAATAAAATGACAGAGGATCCCAAATTTAAAGAATATTTTAAAAAGTACTGTAACACTTTATATAAAGTTGTAATTGCAGCAAAGAAATTACATAATGACAATTATATTAATAGTCACCAGAATAAGGGCAAGGCTATTTGGAACATAGTAAAAAAAGAAACTAATAGTAAACAAAAAAATGATAAAATAACATTAACTGTGAATAACAACACAATAGTAAATAAAAAAATCATCACCAACACATTTAATAATTATTTTGCAGTAGTGGCTAAGAATTTAACTAAAATCATGCCTCCACTATCTGATAATATAACCTCACCACAGATTATAAATAATTATACCTCACTTTATTTATTTCCAACTACAGAAAAAGAAATAGAACAAACTATTAATAGTCTAAAAAATAAAAAATGTAGTGGATATGACGATATACCTGATGCTCTCATAAAGGAATGTGGAACTTATTTACTCAAACCATTATCAGATATCTGCAATATATCCCTTGCTACCGGCTGCTTTCCGAATGTTTTCAAAGTTGCTAAAATTGTGCCCATTTATAAGAAAGGTAATAAAACCTGTGTTGAAAATTATAGACCCATTTCTTTACTCTGTGTGTTTGCTAAAATACTCGAAAAAATAATGTACAATAGATTAGTACCCTTTTTATTAAAGTACAATATAATATCTGAATCACAGTTTGGGTTTCAAAAGGGTAAGTCAATAAATATGGCTATTTTCTCCTTTTTAGAAGAAATATTTAGTGCAAAAGACAAGAATGAACATGCCTTAGGGTTGTTTGTCGATCTATCTAAGGCATTCGACACAGTAGACCACAACATTTTATTAAATAAGCTTGAAAATTATGGCATCAGAGGAGTTGCTAACGACTGGTTTAGATCATACCTTACAAATAGAGCCCATTTAGTCGAAATTGATGGTATGCGGTCAAATTTACAAATAGCTGAGTGTGGCGTACCACAAGGCTCCATATTAGGGCCAGTTCTCTTCCTTATTTATATAAATGACTTACCATTACACATGACTCCCATTAATACTGTTCTTTTTGCAGATGATGCAAACTTTGTGTTCAAAAGTCATTGCCAAGATTCGCTACAACAGACTATACATGACTCAATGTCAAAATTGTGTAACTGGTTAAATTATAATAAATTATTGTTAAATGTTAATAAATCAAGCTACTTAAATTTTGAAAAGTATCCAAACCTCACAAATCAATTCCAAATACTTGTAGAAAATAGCCCAATAAGTCACCAACATTCTACTAAATTCCTTGGTATTACAATTGACAACACATTAACATGGAAAGATCACATTCTCATTCTTAGTAATAAATTGAATCGTTTAACTTACGCAATAAGAGTGTTAAGCAAAGTTTGTAGTAAAGAGGTAATGAGAGTGGTATACTTTGGATATATACATTCAATAATTTCATTTGGAATACTCTTTTGGGGGAACTCTACCCAATCAAATATAGTATTTAAAATAAAATAGAAAATATTAAGAATAATGAATCAGGAACCACCCCATGCTCCAAGTAAACCTATCTTTGAAGAGCTTAACATACTCCCTCTACCATGTATATATATCCTAGAAACAGTCTCCTTCATTCATAATAATATGCAATATTTTAAGAGAAACAAGGATTATCATGCCCATAATACCCGAACAGCTGAAGCAATACATCTACAGTGTCATCGACTTAATAAAACTCTCAATAGTGTATCCCACAAAAGAATAATTTTATATAATAAGATACCCAAATCTTTAAAAACTGTGCCAGGAAAATTCTTTAAATCTAAAATGTATAAATGGTTATTAAAACACAAATGTTATAGCATAAATGAATTTCTTAACTTAGATATTTAACTACTTAACTGTATTCTGTCACACCTGTATATTGTATATTTATATTTCTTGTAATAATTAGTTTGTAAGTCTTGATGAAGCCATATGTACAAACTGTATATCCTCGGTGAATAAAAAATTGAATTGAATATTTGGAGACATTTTTCAAGCATTTGTGTAAGGATACAGTCTTTGAAATAGACAAATGAGCAGAGTGGTTGTGGATTGTGCACACATCAAATTACAGGAACATTTTCTTCATCACTGAGAACAACCCAGGTACAAGCTCTAGACAATTGACTCACAAACTTGGTATAAACCAAAGGATATTATCCATATCCTTCATGTCAATTACCAGGGATTATTACTGGTGGATTTTCCTCTATAGAGAAGATTCTATTGCTGTTTTCTCCTCGCTGATAAAGTGACCTTGGTAGAGAAGGTATGAAGGTCATTAGATAAGTAGGTATTGAGAATATGGAATATTGGCTACACTTGGGGAAAGCGTCTCCATGTCATAAATATCAGACTCATTGGTAATGCAATGGTAACAAACAGAGCATTGTTGTATCATTCATTTTCCCTCATTTTATGTTGAAGTCTGGAAAGTCTGAACATTCATGCAAGTGAATAGATGTTCTGAGATAGCACTTTCATGCAATGATCTTGTATGACTTCAAATGCAGCTTAAATGAAACACAGTCACTTGAGTGTTTGAGGGGAGGGGGGGGGCTTTTGACAACTATTCTCCATCATGTGAACTGTGTTCTGCTGGTTTGGAGAATTCAAGAGGGTACAGCAATCTCTTAAAGATGAAAGAAAGTGGCAGACCAACAATAGTAGACTGTGAAAAGCAATGGTTAGGCAAAATCCAAGACTAACCTTTAAGGACAGTAAGCTGGCATTAGTGATTAGAATAATGACCTCCATCCATTTTTGAAATGGATAATTTCTGACTTTTGTGTCCATTAGGCAAATTAGAAATCCCTAGTTTCAGTAATTAAAATCACCAGACTGGCTATCTCAAAACATATCAGGTACTATTTTGGCTGCCCTCGAGATTGATCACCTATGCTTTGCATGGCAAGAGAGAAGATCTGAGCTGTTTGTTGTAGTAACTTTCTCCTTCACGTCTCGCCCCATGAATATACTATTACTAACATATGTTACTACCATCTGACAGATTACATTACATTGTAAACAGAATCAAGTTTTATTACAAGGAGCTCAGTTTATGCTGTAATGAAACAATAGGCTAGAATGCAAAAAACCAACAAGTTAAGAATAAATTCTTTGTTTTTTTATAAATTTTATATAGATTCTTTTTTCGCAAAGTTACCAGGCTTCGCAACTACTCTAGCTAGCCCACAGAATACATCCCTGATTTCATTTCTTTTAGAATTTAGATAATATATATATTTGGTAACATAAAATTTACATATTTGGTAAAAAAAATGACATACCTATTTAATCATTTAGACTTTTAAACCTGCAAAGTTTAATATATCAATTAATTTTGTTTACCATTCAGATCCTTGAGCATCTTGGAAACCACCATGAACTGTTAAGATTGTTTCTCTTCCAACCCATATTCTATACAATGAATCTTTGATCTGTTGACTCAGTTTACTGATCTGCTGTGATGAGCAATTTATGTTGATCCATTTTCATTTGCACAAATAATTTTAACATTTTCTCTAATGTCTAATGTACCTTCTAGTATCATATTACTCTGTATTATATTTTATCTTTAAGTGGAGTTTAATATTTATTCCCTCTCTCTCTCTCTCTCTCTCTCTCTCATATATTATCACAATTAAAGAATGAAGATAAAAGCTTTCTTTCAATTCTGTAAAGATCTATGCTTCTGCATTATAGAGCTGATAGTATTTTGTTTTCTCTTACCTGTTTAGTGTAGAAATCTGCAGGAGGACTGTATTTAGCTGGTAAAGTCTTCAATAATTTTAATATCCTTATGATAGAGAGTTGACCATGAAGACGATATGGACTGAAGGCAGCAAGCTGTCCCATCATAACTGTCCCCAGTATCAGCGCCTCTAATACTCTTCCCATAAGAAAGGAGCAATCATTAAATAAGTAGATGTTCATACCTTTTAGTATAACCGAATCAGTCGGTAGATAAAGATATTAAACCAGTATTTTCTATTTTCATTGTCCAAGAATTTGTGTTTATGTGAAAATTAATTTTTTCATCTGTCTTCATTAAAATAATTTTAACAATGGTTTCTAAAGTTATTTCTCTTTTAGAAGAGGACAAATATATATACTCCTTTGTTCTTAATTATTGCTTTAATCTCTTGACAACTTATGGAATAATCCTTTCCCCATATTTTTTAAATTGCCTATTTATTGCACCCTTAAGGGTTGATCTGATATATTTATCAGATATAAGTAAGATGTTTTGTAAGCAATATATATGAATAATATACTTTTTTGGCTCACCATTATCTACTATATTTCTTATGCTTTTGTTAAAAATAAATCTACATCTGCATGTTTGCTTGTGCGTGGGTGCATGCATGTGTGTGTGTGTGTGTGTGTGTTAATATGCAGTCGTATGCATTCAGGGGAAGCAATCAAAGCACAGCTTCAGTAACATCTACAAATAGTGTGAGAATTGAACTGGGAACTTTTATTTGAAAACATGACCAAATGACACAGACAGAAAATATCCAAATTTATTAAATATCATTAGAATCATATAGTTATTAAATAATATATAGATAAACTGTAACACTTCTCCGTAACAGGTAGATCTAATATGTTACATTACCGACAACGATTGTGCACTAGCCAAAGTAGTTTTCCTACAGCTTCAATGAAGCAGGGGACTTGCATATGCACCTCTGAAGGTCATAGACTGTATGCATGTTTCACTGCTTCAGAGAAGAGCTAACAGTAATAGCATAATGTAGAGAATCAGTCTAGATAAACTCACTTGAGAAGTTAGTGACCAGCAGCCAAACTCAGACTGTCTGTTAATTATCTAAGATCTATACATATAACTGCTTTTAGCGCAGCAAGTTTTCTAAAAAGACAAGAATTGGCCTTTTTTCGAAGACATGGTCAAGCAGCAAATTCTATTAATAAATATAATTATGTTGAACTGTTAAAATACATCACAGCGAATCTTTGAGTGCAATATCTGCTTAGTAATCTCTACTGTTTAAAGGAATTTATAATTGAATTTAAAGTTACAGGAATTCTTTTGAGCATGTGATGCGAGACAGTGAGAAAATGTTCCAAGTCCAAATGTTCAGCAATACACATGCACAAGCAGACGAACAAATGGAAGACTGCATTTCGCATTGGAAAGAAGAGCTGAGTTCTGAAACTCCATTTTTACCCTTTTTTTTCAATCCAGTTCATTTACACTCACCTAACCTAAGCTAAGGTAGCTAGCCTAAACTCAATGAAATTTCAAAACCAAAGACACCTGCATTACATATTGGAAAGAAGAACTCAAAATGACACAATTCAAGCTGTAGTTTCGCTGGTTTTGCCAACTATAAAACATGACATTGTGGATATTCCTTTTGTTCAACACAATTGAATTACTTGTCAAGGTTGGCAAACACTATGAGCAGGAAAAAACAGTTTGTGACGTGTTTAGGGCTATGTTAGAACAGCCTAAGAAATTAAATCAGACATTTTAGTACCAGTGGAATGTTTCAAATTTGTTTATTCTCTTAAACATATTAAACAAAATATTATTTTATTCAATATGTTGTATAATATACTCCAAACCAATGTCAATAGAAAATCAAAAAAAATTGTTGCTCAATAGCCATATTACATAATGACTGAGAACAGATCTTTTAATAAGCCATTTCTCAATTAGAAGAGTCTTCAAAGAGGAAAATATGGAATACAAACCTCTATTCTGAACATTGGTAACTGTCTGATAACATTGATAACTGTTTGGAGTGAAAATTATATAAAACTATTCTACAATGAAAATTTTCAACTTATTGCTACACCAAAACTATGTACCAGTTCCCCAAAACTAGCTTTCAAAATTTCTTATATACATATGGAAATTATTGTGTGCCAGGAAACTCTCTCTGCACTGAACAAGGCATCCAGTGTGGAGAAAGTTTCCTAACGCACTGCACTTCAATGTCATTTTATTGGAAAAAGAACTGACTGTAGTGTACAGTACAAGGGTTTAGAAATAAAACCACTAATGAACTTGAACCACTAATTCAATGCTAAAACAAAATTTTCCATTGGCTAAAATGTTAATGTCATTCTGAATACAATTCTTAGGAATACATGTTTAGTATTAAGTTCATTTTCAATGCTGAAGAGAATCACGTTGCTCAGAATTCTGCTGGAGAAAAGAGAGACTTTCTCATTTGTAATATTTTCAAATAAAGCTCACTTACTCAGAAAAGTAAGAAAAATGAACACTTCAAAAGAAACGGAAAATTAATAAATTTGCTTCACAGGAGAGAAGGATGGGTTTTCAATTCCCTTGATCACAGAGGTGACTACCAAACTATCAAAAATGAATTTAAATCTAGAAATTAGCTATTTTTTGTTAAATTTTACTTAAGGTTACTTTATTAAATATAGTATTTCAGTAACTATTCTTTCAATTTAAACCATACCAGTTGCGATTTTTTTTTATTTTTAAAGTGTACACCTTTAATTCAAACTACTATCAATTGTGTTTTTATCTTTAATATTATATGTTTATATTTTAAGGATGGCATGACAAGGGACATGTCAGAGTCATCTTCCTCACTCCCTGGGTGATGCAACATGCCTTGGTTAGAAGGGTGGACAAACACATCAAAGGCAGCTGGAATGATCTGGAAATCTGTGCCAGATATTAGTCAACACAAGTGCAGCCATTATTGTAATCATAGCAAATGTGGTGAAAAGCTTGCCGACATGAAAACCTGGTCAATCCTACCAACTAGTAATAATAATAATAATAATTTTTATTGTCATTGAGCTGTACAGCAATAGACGTCACAAAATTACAAAAGCTTTATACAATCTTCTCAGTAGAACAATATGTTTACAAATAAATTACTAAGATATAATGAGCATTTACAATATTTGATAACCAAGCTGCTATACATGAATAAAATTGCTTAACTATTTCCTATCCATACAAAATTCTAAAGAACAGAGTGATTGATAAATTTAAGAAAAGTAAATACATAATATCTTATAAGGTAACAACATCACAATCATTTGAGAAGCAAATTTACTTAGCAAATTTACCTGCGTAAAAGTAAGTTTTTGTGAAGCACATGTGTGTATATTCGACTACCAATTAAAAACTAATTGCTAGCTTCACAGTGTACCACTTCCAGTATTCAAAATTATTACTTAGCATGTTTTTGAGTAACATTACCTTTTAAAGTATTCCTGTACTGAGTAATAAGGTTTAGCCACTAACCATTCATGGAGCTTATTCTTATAGCTTGATCCTGATAATTGTTTTATTTCTATGGGTAAATTATTGTAAAGTTTTATACCTAATATTTCAAAACTCTTCTGGGATGTGGTTAACCTGTGGTATGGCATATTAATATGTTGACCCCCTCTAGTATTGTATGTATGTATATCTTGTCTATTTTGGAATTCAGGTAAGTGACTCTTTATGTACAGTAATACAGTGTAAATGCATAAATTTATTACAGTCATTACTTTTAGTTTAATGAATAAAGGTTTGCAGTGTGCAAGTTTCGGTACATCAGAAATGATTCGAATGACTTTTTTTTGTAATAGAAGTATCTCGTTAACATGTGAGCTGTTTCCCCAGAGTAAAATTCCATATGTTATTATGCTTTGGAAAAATGCAAAATAGGCTGATCTAATATACGCTTCAGGTATATGCACTTTTAAGTTTCTGATTAAGTGAATTACTCTGGAGAGTTTGGACGTTATGTAATTAATGTGTAGTGTCTACGATAGTTTATCTATTACTACACCTAAAAATTTTACGTTCTCAGAACTATTATTAAAAGGGACTTCTCTTAAATTAAATAACATATTTTGTGTTTTATTCTCATTAAGTAAAAAACCATTGGCTCGGAACCATATATCAGCTAGCATTAATGTACTATTTGCTTCGGTTTGAAGTAACTGCAAATCTGTGCTAACATCGAGAAAAGTAGTGTCGTCTGCATAGAGGACTGAGTGAGTGGGTAAGCAGGATGGGAGATCATTTATCATTAATAAAAATAGTAATGGTCTGAGAATTGAGCCCTGTGGAATGCTGGATTTGACTTCTGCCATACTTGATTTCTTGTGTCCTATACATACTACTTGTTTACGATTTTCCAGGTAGGATCTAAAAATTGTTATTGCGGGGCTTTTTATTCCATAGTAATTTAATTTTTTAATTAAAAATGTGTGATCTAGGCAATCAAATGCTTTACTAAGGTCACAAAAGGTAGCCTGTGCACAATTTTTTGATTCAAAGCTTGTAAGTACCCTTTTTACCAGTGATACTATAGCATCCACTGTTGATTTACTTTTTTTTAAACCAAATTGAGATTTTGTAAATATGTTGGCTTTGTCTAGATATTTATATAATTGAGCATAAATAAGACTTTCCAATACTTTTGAAAATATGGGAACTAGTGATACTGGACGATAACTGGCTGCAGAGTTTTTGTCTCCCTTTTTATACATTGGGATAACTTTCGATGTTTTAGGCATATTTGGGAAGATTCCCTCCATAAGACATCTATTTAAACAAAAGGTAAGTGGAAATACAATGCAATCTATGACTTTTTTAATTAAATTGTTGGACAATCCATATATGTTGACACTGTCTGATGACTTTAAGTTATTAACAGTTTGTAATACAACGTCTGGATTTATTTCAGAGAAAACAAAACCTCTTTGATTAATTTCCACCTTGTGTTATGTTATTAGATCTTGCATGTGTTCTTTAGGCTTTTTAATGTTGGTTCTAATTTCTTCTACCGAATTTATAAAGAAATTGTTAAAAGCATCTGGGGCAATGTCTATAGATTCTTTTTTATGATCTCTAGCAATGGAGTTGATCAAACCCCAAGCGGTCTTACATTTATTATTAGCGGATTCTATACTCTTAATGTTATTAAGTCTTTTTGCCTCATTGACTGCACTTTTGTATTCGTTTCTTGTTTTTAGGTAAGCTTTCCTAGTCCCCTCTGTCCTTTCTTTCCTAAATATATCTAGATATATTAACATTTTACCTTTCATTTTAGCTAATTTTTCGGTATACCAATTACACTTTTTGTTTTTTGAAACGTTCCTTCAATTACAGTTGATGTTAACAACACATTTTCTTACTGGTATACAACTTTCAAAAGTATTTGTAAAGGCCGTAAAAAATCTTTCAAAAATTTCCTCCGTTGATAGAAGGTTAGAGAGATGAGACTTACACAGCAAGTTCACCCACTCAGTGTTACCTAAAGCACTTTTAAATTTCAATATTTTGTTATCTGTAATGGGTCTTGAGATCACCGTTCGTTTTGAGTATATGGGAATGTGTTTATTTAGTCTAAGTTTTATCTTGAGCCAAACAGCATCGTGATCTGAGAAAGGAAAGATTGCTGTGTCACCAGTCACATCAGTTTGATTAATGTTGGTAAATATATTATCTAAGCAGGCAGAAACTATTGTGGGTTTGTTGTTTGTGCATTTGAAATTAAACTGCCTGAGTAGGTTTTCAAACTCCTTTACACTGGATTTTACTGTAGTTATATCAAAATCTGAGTTTAAATCTCCCCCTATTACAATACTGAAGTGATTCCATCTGGGACTTACAAGAAAATTTAATATTTCAAGTTTTTCAAGAAAGATTCCTGGGTTACCCTTTGGAGATCTGTATAATGCTACTATTATTAATTTACTTTCTTGAACAATTGTGCCTGTTGCTTCGAAGTCAAGTTCCTTACAAAAGGCACCTAGCTCAAGTGTACTACAATGAGGAGCTTGGTTAACATGTACATATATAGCCACACCTCCATATTTATGTTTCTGTCTATTATAGCTACCTAATAATTTATAGTCATCTAGCTTGCTGAATGCTACTTCATTACTTTGACACCAATGCTCGGATAGACAAAGAAAGTTAAAGCTATTTTCATTTGCAAAATCGTTAATAAGTGAGCATTTGTTGTGGATACCTTGAATGTTGATATAACCTATTTTAGTATCTGAACTGGATTTTGATTTGGGGGAACCTAACCTAACCATGTCAGTTCCATACTGCTTTTCAGTGTTTTCTTCGAGTTTATTTAACCTAAAAAAACTGGGTCTGGTACACTTTTGTTGTTATCATTCCCTGAGTTCAAATCCCAGTGGAATAACCTGGGTTAGGCTCTTTCGTTTATTATATTTATTAGTTTGTCTACCAACGTTTCCTTACCTCTACTATTTAGATGTAGTCCATGTTTAGTGTGAGAGTCCCTATTAATGTCACTTACATCTACCATAGTCACATTTTTGAACACACTTACAATCTTCTTTATAGTTTTATTACATTTTTGCACTTCTTTATTTACACACGAGTTTTTGTCCAAATCGTATCTATTTGGTATATTTGACACTATTACGTTTGTATGGTTGATATTTACCAAACACGTTAACAAATTACGTTTCACTTTGATACTGTTATTTCTTGCAACATCATTTGTTCCTCCTATAATGACCACATAGTCATTAGAGGTTAGGTTTGTACTTTCTTCTTTGTGTGTTCTCACAACTTCTTCCAACGGGGCCCCCGGCCGCACTAGCCCCTCTACCCTGAGATCTAGATGCACATCTTTTAATATTCTGCTTAAACCTCTGCCGTGGCTGTCGGCTAGGATTTTCACCTTTCGATGCTTTACGTTTGTACTTGACGGCACGTTGATTTGGTTTTCCGATGAGCGTTCTTCAGCCTGTTGATTGACCTTAACTTGGGTTTCCTGCACGCTGTTTTCTTCGGCGAGACACGAAAATCGGTTACTAGTTCCAACTTCCACGTTCTGAACATACCCTTGTGAAGGTTTTGCCGTTTGTCTAGGATTTTGCCAACCCCTCTTATCGTTGTTACAGTTTATGTTTGTAATTTTCTCTTCTAAGCTTTTATTTTCATCTTTTATGCGTTTTAGTTCTTCTCTAGCTTCCTTCGAGTCTTTAGAGAGGATCTCGATAATCAATTGAAGCGACGCAATGCTTTCTTGCTCACCTGTTGCATGACTTAGTATCGCCGACATTGTTTCACACGGCTGTATTTTATCACTCCCGTTGTTTTTCCGGTTACTATTATTTTCACTGCTGTAAATGTCATCGTGGATACTGTTAAACTTCGTTTTATTTTGACTGGAGTCGTTATTTAATGTATTATTGTCAAATTTACGTAGCTTTGTTTTGTAGCACTCTTTACCGTCCGCCATCTTGCATCTTCCTACATCTTCAGCTTTGAGTGCCACTTTGCTTGAGGAAAAGGAGACCAAATTGGAGTTGACACTGGAATGGAGCCCTGTGATCCTGGGTATATTTGAGAGTGGCTGAGGATGTGATACTGGAACTGGATGCCTACGGAGCCACAATGCGATAGTTGACGTTAGTCACAACTGCAACTCAGCCAGATGAGGGTTTGTTCTGGAGCATCAATGAACATCTGGGGAATTGCAAAGTAGTTCTGACATATAATGTAATTGTGCCTGCAAGAAGCAAGGTGGTGGTGTAAGCCCAGCTGTAGGACTAATGGCCAAGGAACCTGGTTTTGGTCTGAAAGACACCATTCAATGGATTATATATTGCCCAGGAATGGTTGGTTGCCTTGTTGGGAGCAAATGCCCATGAGGCTACTGAAACTAGTGGACACACAATATGACATTCAAGATAGAACAGAATCAGGGAGATGCGAGCTAGCAGCAAATGTAGCCCCATATAATGCATCCAAACAGCCAGCACTATTGCAAGATCTAGAGCCCTGGCTGAAAGACATGATGAAGAGGGTATGGCATCTACTTAGGCAATAGCTAAAGAAACGTGATTATAGGCACACTGACTACATACTCCAACAGAGTGACACCAGAGATCCCTATACGGCAAACACCAAGACATGTTTCTTTGACAAAACAAGTGGAGTATACTGGAGGACATGAGATCTGGGGGAATCATTGAAGAGTGTGACAGATCTTGGGGTTCCTCTGTAGTCTTAGTGAAAGAAAATTGGCCAGCAATACTTCAGCGCAGACAACGGGAAGCTGAATGCTATCACCAGAAACCACTGTTTCTCCTTACTCAGGATTGAGGACACTCTGGACACACTTGCTGATGTCCAATGGTTCTCGAATTTGGATTTGAAATTGGGATACTGAAACTGGCCCTAGATTCCAGAGAAAGGGGAAGATCACATTTGACAGCCAGTGCCTCATGGAATCAATGATGAGAGGTCTGATTTACACGGTGTACCTGCTATATCTGGATGAATTATTGTCGTGAGCAATATCTTTGAAGACCACTTTGAGAATCTGATCAACACACTGCAGAGGCTGCAGTCAGCTAATCTGAAGCTGATACAAAAAGTGCCAACTTTTCTGCAAGGAGGTAAACTACTTGGGTGACATAGTCTTGCCATCAGGGGTGGCCACGAATCTGGAGAAGGTTCAAATAGTGAGAGATTGACCCCACCCAAAAGATGTACGAGGGCTGTAAAGTTTCCTTTGCATGCATTTACTGCTCATCTGACTGAAGAGGACTGGCCTTACATATAGTCAGAAGAGGCAAAGAGTGTTCCAGGTGCTTAAGTCAGCACTAAGTAATGTTCTTGCTATGGATTTCCACAGCCCAGCAGTAATTTTACTGTGCACATTAATGCTAGTAACACCAAAATTGGAGGTATTCTATTCCAGGTTAATGATGGCCAGGAATGGGTAATAGCTTACTACAGCAAGATGCTCTCTAAGGCAGAAAAGGGCGGAGGACGATGGATTTTTTCGGGTGTAAAAATCTTTAGCATGGCTTCCTTTGGAAGGTAAGTAAAGCCGCTGGTCCCGTGTCGTAGATTTACAGCATGTAAAAGAACTTCAAGCCTGATAGGCCTCTGACCAAAATTAAGTGGTCTTTCACGCCCAATATAGAATGGGATGTTGAGAACCGCAGCAGTTAGAGAGTGTCCATAAATAGCATACCATTTCATTTAAGGCAGAAAAGGGCTATTGTGTTACCCGCTAAGAGCTCCTTGCAGTAATAAAGGTGCTGGAGCACTTCCATTTGTACCTGTATAGTCAGCCATTTCACCTGAGAAGACTCTGTCCTGAGGAATGCAGATGCTAAGGTGGAGGAGAAGGAGCGTACAACTGTCTATGTATCTTCTGCAGTGCCTAAAGATGGATGGGATAGCTAGGCCTGAGGAAGGACTAACTTGCAGATGCTATTTGTGGCTCTCCAGAGAGAAATGCAGGCAGGGACTAGACCTATCTGGGGAAGGCATCACACCCCAGAATAGTAGGTATATGTCTTACCATTAAGACTCAGAGAGTAGTTAACCTCTTCCAGATTAAGGTGATGGAAGTCCTAGATGAAGTACCTGCAGAGACTTCAGGAAAGGATTTGAGACCCAACTGAACAATTGAGAAGATCTGACAATGAAACTACTTGTTGAGGCTATGAGCAGATGCTTAGAGGTGGTGATGCCAATGTCATGCATGTAGATAAGTCACAGCCTGCAGACCAGGAGCTGGGTTCACATGCAGCAGTATAACGGAAGCACCCTTCAAACAGATGGCTATTGACACAACTGGACCATTCCCTATGTCTGACAGGGGTAACAAATATCTATTGGGGGTTATGGCTTGCTCCACCAACTGGCCTGATGTGCATATCATTTCAGGAGGCCAAAACCACCATAGAATAACTGTATGGACATATTGGGGCACCATTGGAGCTACACAGTGATCAAGACACCAACTTTGAGTCTAACCTATTGAGGAAACACTGGAGCAACTTGGGAGTTCAAAGATTATACAGCACCTCACCACCCATTATCAGAGGATTGGTTGAGTGGTATATCAAGATTTTATATGGGAGCATTTGCAGAAGGTTGTGGACAATCACCAGAGAGACTGAGATATCAGGGTGTCACTTGCTGGCCTACCATTCTTCAACCAATGGCACCACCAGTTGGCACCAGTTAGTTTGGTCTTTAGCAGGTATCTACATCTATCACACAACTAATGTTTGGGTATCTCCCGGGGGCAAAACAACCAGGAGTTGAATATGTGGAGAATCTCATAGACCAACTTCAAGATATGCATGAGATGGCCATGCAACAAATCCAGGTAATAGTGACTGTATCAATACCCAATATGACTGGTAGGTCAAGGTTTCTAGCAGGGAGATCTGGTGTGGCTATATTGCCCTACCTAGATCAAGGGGGCCTGCCTCAAACTTAAGCAACCATAGTAAGGACCGTAGCATTAAGATGACCAGCACTGTGGAAGGAGCTCTGTGACTATGTACCAAATAAACAAGCTTAACTTTGTTACCTGAATTATTGCATGGGTGCTGGCAGCTTCTTTCCAATAGCTCGAAAGCATTGTCACACTTGCATTTAACATGGTCACATGTGCAACAATGACCCTTACTTATCAAAGTTTCTTGCTATGTAATTGGCAGGTATAAAATTGGGAGCTACCAGGCTTGAAGACTTAGTTTAAATGGTGACTTCAGAGAATACATTTGAATTAGAGAAAGCAGTCATCAACTGTATATGAGCATCCAAGTGTCAAGAGCTAAAATTGTTCTACAGCTATGAATTAAAGACATTTATTGTAATCAACAGAGATTTTAATAAAGAGATTTGTTTGCAATATAAACATTTTAACTTAATCATTCATATAAAAACTACTGTGTTAACTTTATATATAATTAACATTTAGCATACATAAAAGGGATTATTTTAGATTAAAGAAGTTCTATGAAGATAGTGAAGACTGGTGCCTACTTAAATACTTTTTAAGACTACCACTGAAGAGCAATATCTTATGTACATCTAGGTATGCATTTAATACACTTATTAACATTTTTAAACTTACTTGAACATGCTTTCCTGTTGAATAACATTTGTTTTAAGCAAATATATACCAAGGGATGCACTGAATCCATATACAAACCAGGGTATACCAAGCATACATCCATATATAATACCTCGCCATTTCATTGATTTTAGAAGTTTTCCTTCCATCAGTATTGCTTCTGAATAGTACTGAGCTGCAAACATGTCTTGAAGATTCAGTGCCGTTATAGCTCGAATATTAATTACTGCTTCATCAACAGTCTAGTAAAGTAGATAATTAATAAAATGAATTAGTGGTAAATTCATAAGACTGAATAAAATTAAAAAAACACAACTACATAAAATGAGCATAGTATGATGAATGGCTTCAAAATGCAAAACATAACTGTTATTCAAATTAATAAAATAATATAAGTGACTTGTACTTATTGTATCTTTAATAGTTACAAGTGCAATTTCACTTCTATGCAAGTTCAAGCTTTATTAGCAAAGATTTTTAACACAAACTATAAACAATGTTGTCTCATAAAGAATAAACACTATTTATATTAAAGCTATCATAAGCATTAGCACTTCTCTTTGACAGAAATAATTCCTTGTACTTTTGACAATTTTTTTATTGTATTTCATTGCTCTCTGTGGCTAGAGTTTAGGACAATATTTCCCAACCTTTCTTCTGCTTGAGAAACACCAGTTGCTTAATGCTTAGCATTTTTACTGAAGATATCTATGACAAAGTAAAAAAAAAAAAAAAAGTGTGGTGCAATAAAAATCCAAAATTTACTAACATCCTATTCAATAAAAAAAGCTTCCTTCAGTTTATTTATTGTGACTGTTTTTAACATAAGCCACATATTAATTTCTCTGTCGAGGGTCGGTATCCACTCCAGACCCAGACTTTTTCATTCTTACTCTATACCCCTTTATATTTTTCTCCATATATGAACCATTTATTTTATCAATATACTGCCATTATCTGAAACCATAGCATTGAAGTCACTATATGTCAGAATGTATAGTGTACTTCATGTCTCAATGGGTCTCCTTGCTCCTCTTCCAAAGTTGTGAAACCTACTAAATGAAGACTTAGGAGTCGAGAGCTCAATAAAAGGCTTGTGCATAGTAATACTTCTTCTAATATTTTTTTAAAAGTTTTATAGTAATGCCATTTCCCTGAAACCTTCTGTATTTGTTTCTTCATCCTTTTTAAACGCTGCTTTCATCTTGGCTGATTTATTTAATGGGGAAAACTATTTTGCTTATTGATAAGTTGTATGCTATTAAGGAATTATGTTATTGAGTCTGATATACAATCAACTCCACTGGAACTTCATTTCATTCTGTGCATTATTATGTTTCTGTATTATCTGTGGGTTTCAAAATCATTGTATTGTCACTATAATTTACAGCCATAATTGCCACATGTATATGAATGACTTGTTTCAGAAGTCATAGATTGTTGCCACTCATTGTTACACCTGAGTGGACACATGTGCCGTTGGCAAGTTCTTTAACATTAAAGTCATGCATTGTTACACCTGCAGTGGTTTGTGACTGCTTCTGGAAGTTTCCTGCCATATCATCAACGGCTATAAAAAGAGAGAATGCATCCTTCAGTTCAGTTTCCACTGAGTCAGTTTTGAACAGAACACTTGTAGCGAGCAATAGTAGCCATTGTGGCAGTGAGCATTGAAAAGAAACTATATGCAGAACTGTGTATGAATAAAGATATTCATTTGTGAACAGATTCTCATTGTAATCAGTGGAAGAAATAAAGAGTAGTTTGTTGGAGCAAAAAAGGAGTTTTTATTACATCTGTGTCAGAAGTGGGATTTTAACATCATGGTGGAAGAAATGATGAACATTTTACTTGTCAAAATCAAGGAAATGAAGGCAAAAATAAAATCAAGAATAGAAAAACGGAAAATAGGCAACCTAATGTGGAAAAGGTGGACAGATAGATGGAACCCGCATACATAAGATGAAAACAATTAAATCAGGAATATGGGAAAAATGTAAGAGAAGGTGAAATCAACAAAATTGATGAATGACTTGTCAGTGTAGAAAAGGATGTCACAGAATTTGGGGAGAAAGTGTAAAATCTTAGGAGAAAAGTGGAAGAGCTTCGTGGAATGATGAAAGGCCATGCATGACCAGCACCTTATTGCCATGGATAGGGACACTCAAATTTCTTGAATAAAATGTTGCTAAATTCTTGAGTAATAAGAGAGAAAATTCTTGAGTGAGAAGGTAAAATTCTTGAGTTAGAAAGGAAAATTCTTGGATACGGTAATTCTTGGATATTAACTTACTCACCTACAAAAATAGAAATAAATGCATAATTAATTTATACAATCTAAAATATAAAAACGCTAATAGCAAGCATAATTTACACACACTCTTATGGTTTACTTTCATAATTATAAGCTGATAGCATCTCCAAGTTTGTGATTGTGAGATTTGTTCTGAGGTCCGTCAACACACACGAAAAGTTGGAAAAAAACCTTTCACAGTTCACGTTTGAGACAGGAACCCAGAGCGCCCTTAAGGCACCATCAACAAAAAGTTGATGATCATCACGCATTGCATGAAGAGCATCTTCTACTGATATATTTACATTGCTCTTCAGAATATCCTGAAGATCCCTGTAAGCATGCAGTCCTTCATCGATGGGAATACCCTTCATTGATGGTACTTTGTGGAAAAGGGTTTTCAGCTCGTCTCCTACAGCAGGCTGTGACAGCACATTCTGCCTGTAGAAGAGTGCAGCCACAGGCTCCAAAAATGCACGGGCAGGTTCCCCCAACATAAGATTGTCCAGCTTGGTGTGCATATGGCCTGCTGCAATTTTTATGTCCTGCATCGAACTTACCCTGAGATTTCCTTTCAGGGCATCAAGCTCCTCCTGAACTCTGTCACTAAAAGTTCCGGCAGCAACTATTTGTAAGCGCTTCTTCAAATTCTGAAGTTTGGGATACACTTCTGCAGCCATCGGTTTGGAATTTGTTTCCAGGCTGAGCAACAATTGCTTCATCACTGAAGCTAAAGATTTCACAAACAGAGCTTGCACATAAAGCATCTGTAGCTCAGAATCAGTAATATTCTGCAGGTGTGAAGATGCTGCAGTAAATGACTCTCTGCCACCAATGGAGCGAAAAAAATCAAAAAGAACGGTCCAGTTATCTGCCATCCACTCAACTGCTTCCACCCAGGAATTCCATCTTGTGGCCACTGGAATTGGAAACATTCCTGCTGCAGATCCTTTCTCCTGCATGAATTGCCGAAATGCATGTCTTTTTTTCCGGGCATGCAGAAAAGTCTGCTTGACTGAAATGACTAGTTTATTTAGCGATGACAAGTAGTCCTTCATCACCACACCAATCAGATTTATTTTGTGTGCCCAGCACTGAATATGTAGGGACTCATCTGGCAGGAGAAGTGATAACCCAGCATAACAGGAGGTCATATAACTGGCTGAGTCACTTACTAATGCCACTACTTGGTCAAAGTTTACCCCTGTGTTCCGTAGTGCCTCGGTAATTGTTCGAGCACAGGACCGTCCATTCACTACCTCCAGTGAAGTGACAGCAGCCACATATTGCTCCTGCGATCTGGAGGGCTCCACTGTAGACAGCAGAACAACGAAAATTGCCCTGCCCATCTTGTCTGTTGTTTCGTCAGCCATAACAGCAACCTTCTTGTTCTGTAGGGCTGCAACAACTTTTTCCTTCCTGGAGTTTGCCAAGAGAGGTAAATATTCTCTACGGAGAACATTGCTTCCTGGAAGGTCTCCACCGCCAATAACGTTCTTCTTCACCCATTCCTTGAAGGCTGGGTGATCTGCCTTCTCCAATGGAATATTGGTTGAAATCATCATTTCAACCGTGGAAGTGACAAAATCCAGTTTGGCAGCCTGGTAAAAGTAGAAAAGAAAACATATAAGCATAGACCAGAACTTTTGCAAAATGTCTTTTTAAATGTGTTAAATCTTGAAAGCGAATCTCTAAGATTGATTCTTTGAGATTAAAATGCTGCAGTTTATGTTCCTTTTTATAACATGTCTTTTGTTGCCTTATTTTTCATTTTTATAGCCCCCTTTAACTTCTTTGGTGATATCGGAGGCTTTAACTTTCAACGGCAACAGGCCTAACAGAACTAAAAATTATGTCCTACCCGCGTATTTTGTATGCTACACTTCATATCTGTGAGAGCGTGCTCGCATGTCCCTCAACGTGCGTCATACAACCGGCTAAATCACCGCGAACCTAAAGCAGCGTTGTGTTATACACCCGATGTCAAGTTATAAACCAAAATAAATTTGAAATATGATATAAAATCATGTAAAACATATAACTGAGCAAAATAAGTATATGCGATTAAGCGAAGAGTGCAACTACACACAATATTTTACTATTAGCCAAATAATGTTCTGATTTCTAAAAACATGTGCTTTAAAAGGAAGTAAACTGGCATTTAATTTTAAATAGGTAATACACCTTTACCTCTTTACACACAAGTTTCAAACTCTAAGTAACAAAATAAAAATTGTCACAGAATTGAAGTAGATAAATGCAGAAAATGTGGAAATTACATACCTTTGCTCCTTTTGAACATTCAGCCGCCTCGAACATTGTTCTTTGTCGCTTACGCGTTTTCGTTGCATCCACGTGTTTCTGGCTAGCAATATGTTTTTTTACAGCATCCGAAGTTTCATATGGAATTCTTTTATTGCAAAAGCTGCAAAGCATTATTTCTCCCGACCTCTTCATTCCGTCCTGCGAGAATTGCTTTACCCGCTCATCTAAGCTCACTTTCGGTGGCATGCTGTACGATATTTCAGAACTACGCTACTGCTAGTTAAAACGAACTGAACGCATGGGTGAACAGGAACTAGTGGGATACGCGTAGAAGAAGTTACTTAGGGTAGTAACAGAATGCGTGCGCAGCGCATACCGGATATGAGCGCTCCTATCTCGCTGGTTCAACGGCTTCGCTGGTCCGCCGATACTGCAGACTGCTGTTGTTATCGATCGAACGCTGACAAGATAGCCAATACCGTGCTAACAGACTCCCACGGCACTTAACAAAGCTTAAGCTGGAAGCAAAAAACGTTAACCGAAATTTGATAACAAGAATGTGTGATCTTTTTGCTATATGCGATAAATTTCGCGAGTGAACCTAAAAATTCGTATATAGAGCGGGAATTTCAAAATTTCGCGAGTAGATGGTGTGTCAAAAAGTATTTAAATTAATCAAATATGTCTTCGTATACATTTATTCCCTAATTTTAAGCATTTTAAAAATTTTCGCGAGTTTCGCGAGTCGCGAAATTTGAGTGTCCCTAGCCATGGAAGGAAGAGCCAGCGGCATTGTGCAATATAGATTCTCGAAGGAAGGCTGAAAAACTTGAAGGCAGTAGTGGCTCGTGGGTTATGACATTGGGCATTCAAAGAAATTATGACTGTAAATGAAACAATATTTAAAGGATATGCCTTATCTTAAGGTCACATGAGATGTACTGCCTACTGATGTGGTGCTGGTGTTAGAATATTTGTGCTTGAAGTCCATCCTTCTTTGTTTCTGGGCAGCAAAACGGTCTATCACCTTTTCATTAAAATCCAATAGCTGGTTGATCATCTCCTTTTCTATGGACAGCATTGCAAGTGCATTCAGCCTATCTTCATCCATCATAGTCCTTAGAAATGTTTCTATCCTTTTAAACGAAGAAAGTAATCTTTCTGCTTTGGCTGATGGCATTGGGATCATAATTATCAGTTTAAGGAGTTTGATCACTTGGCTGAGGCACTCACTCAAATTATTTTCCAGTATAAACCCAAGTAAATTAGTTGCACTTTGAAAGTCATCTCTAGCATAAATTGTTCCGTTTTTAATTTGGCTTTATCAAGAAACAGATATAGAACAGTAATATAGAACAAGGATTTGCCTGGAAACACTTTGTTAAAGTTGCAGAAATTTTCATATTATCAATGTTGTAGCTCTCAAATGTCCAGTGAACTGAAAAATATCTGATGCTTGATTAATTATTATAAGGCAGACTTCCTTTGCCGGGTTAGTTGATGAGAATCAGGGACAGGACACCAGCTCCTCATCATAGCTTTGGGAAATTAATTTGTATGTTGTTGTCCAACAACAAAATTCATTTTGAATTGTCTTCGATGACCCTACAAAGGTGGAGACTGTTTTAAAATGTTCTTTAACAACATTATTCAGAGCTGATGCAAAACTAATTAGTGCAATTCTATGTTCCTAAGAAAAGCACTGCTGAGTTGTTCCCTCATGTCATTTTTGCGCAGCACAGAGAGATCAATACAAGAATTGACATTTAATTGTGATCCAACACAGTTCACATTTAACAATCATTTAATTTTCTGAGACAAGTGTACTAAATCCGCTATCCCACTCCAGCTACATTCTTTTCCTTTAGCAAAACTTAAGCAGAGAAAACAATATAATCTATTTGTAATATTACACCCAGAAATCCATATACCTATTTCTTTCATATATCTCAGTTTTAAACGAGCATGAGTATCCCTTGCCATTAACAGTTTGCTTTTGATTTAGAGAAAGATGAGGTTTAGGCGTGCGTGTTTATTTTACACTTGTGTTCTATTGAAAATTTTGAAAAGTCAGTTTCCAATAGATATTTTACACTGTTCAGCTTCTTAGCTGCTTTCGTAACAGTCAATGTGGAACTTACCACCACACAAACACACACACACTTTAATTAAGCTCTTTGAAACTGTGTATAAAGCCAATAATGCAACTTCAAATTCATATCTATGCGTTGGCAGACAATAAATGCCAAGGTCGGGTAAGGAGTGAGAGGGATCATCGTTGGTTGGACTTCGAGTTTCGCTAAGACAAACTTAAAGTGATTGCAGAACGTTTTTTTTTTTTTTCTTCCTTTTCTTTGCATCACTGTACCCCTTATCCACAAACTCACCACTTTCTTGAGTTCTATGAAGGTTTAAATACATCACAAAGCTAGGCATTTCAACGTCATGTCGCGTAATTATCTAGTAAGATTTCTTTATGTTAAAGGAATGAGAAAATTATATTGTATTAATTTCCTTTCATGTTGTGCTGACCTAAAAGGGAAGAAGTTTTCTTTTGATTCTAATCTTAAGGAGTTCATTGAACTCATGAACGTATATTACGAGCCGCGTTGCTTGAGCGTCGAGAAGACAGGGCGCGAAACAACATCTGCATCAAGCCACCCAAGTTTGACAGAATATCCACCTTCGCAGTCTTCCGCCAACAGTTCACCGCCGTCGCTACCATAACCAATGATCATCAGAAGACGAAACCGCATAGCTGATAGCAAGCCTCCAGGGATGGGCCACAGAAGTACTGAATGTGATTTCTACGTCGGTGATGTCCGGAGAGATCGGGCAGCCTACCGCAATCACCTTAAATCGAGGTCGCAACACTCAGGGAAGAAGATGCAAGAGTTCCCCCTGGTTTGAACAGCTGGTAAACCAACCACCTACTTATGTACTCCAGGATGCCGCCTAATCCTTTGTCGCAGAGTGCGTAACGTCGAGATACGACAGCGCCTAATACTTAACGACTACAAGTCCATCCCCAAGGCGTTAATGGCAACCGAAAGATGTAGGCGGTCAAAAAAACAGTTCTGTCGATCTCGAAGATGAGGGACAGAATGGGCTGGAGGTGTGGCCAACCAGGACACCTAGCGAGAGACTGTCCACAACAAAACCGACCAGCAGGCGTAAGACAATGGAGGGGCTCTCCATAAGATCGGGACGTCGTCGCCAAGATCTTGAGTTTGAGTGATGCTATGTACCTTATAAGCGACAGTCTTATCGCATACTACTGGGTACAAGTAAAGCTGTGCCGAATACTAGCAGACACAGGTGCAACCAGACGTGGCGAAGGGCTTAACGACACGAATACCAAGTCGGCCCTATCAACCAGTGACGGAGTCGGGCGATATCTTACCTATGGAGAAGGAGGCCCTGCTAGAGTTAACACTAAGACGGAGAACTGTGAGCATCTGGGTGTTCGTCGCGAGGGTGGCTGAGGTGTGATACTGGGACTGAATGTCTTCAGAAGCCACGAGGCCACATCGCCCTAAAAATTTTACACCTTGACCGAGACGAAAAATTGTTCCGGAGTCCCCACGAACATCCGGAGATCTGCAGTGAGATCCTGAAGGAATTTGTAATTATTGCCGCAAGAAGCGAGTTGGAGAGTCAATGTATGTATTGAATGGGAAAGCACCATTGAACGGATAATGCGTTTCCAGGGCATTGTTTACTTGCTTGGAAGAAGTATCCGTGAGACTATTGAACCCATTGGACACCGACCAGACATCCAAGCCGGAACGGGTTTAAAGGAAGTACGAGCTAGCAGTGTGTGTATCGCCGTGCGACGGATTCGATTAGCCAGCAACGTTGCAGGCCGTGCGTCTCAGGCAAAAGACTTGCTGAAGAGGGTCACCTGACTGCTTCACAACTGGAGCGTTCAGCGTCTACTAAGGTGATGCCAGTCTGTCTTCAGCAAAATGAATGGCGATTGTCACTGACTACTCTATAAGATCAACACTGGAGATGACCACTAAGAATGTGTTCCTCGGCAAAACAGGCGGAGGTACAGAACTTGCTCAAGCTCATGAGAGCTAGGGGAAATTGAAGAGTTCGACAGGACTTTAGCGCTCTCCTGTAGTCTTTATGGAAGAGAAGAATGGGAGCTACACTTCTACAGGAAGCTGAATGCTGTCAACAGAAAAGACTGTTTCCCCTTAACTCAGATTGAAACACACACTAGACATACCTACTTGCAAGTGCCGAAATGAAAATGAAATGGTGTTTTATTTATGGATGCTCTTTAACTGCTTTGGTTCTCAGCATCCCATTTTGTTACAGTATTGAATTATCAATATGCTGTCAATATCTGCATTGAAGTCCCTACATTTCTAACTGTATAAGCATACATGTCTCAATGTGGTCTCCTTGCTCTGCTTCCAAAATTTTGTGAATCCTATAGGGTGATGAATAGGGAGCCGAACACCTAAGAATAAATATGCACCTAATAATGCTTTTTCTTATATTTTTAAGAGCTTCATAGCAAACTTGTCTGAAACTTGCTGTGATTGTCTCTTCATCCTTTTTAAATGGTGGTTTCAACTTGGCAGATTTATATATTTTTGGGGAAAACTGTTTGTTTATTGAAAGTTACATGTGATTTGGCTATTAAATGTTTTCATTATTGAATATGTTAGACTATAATAAACTCCACATTATTTTCATTCTGTGTATTATTATAATATTTCTGTATTATCTGAGTGTTTCAAAATCATTGTACTATAATTAGAATTACAAAATTATTTGCTTTGTAATAACTTGGTTTTGTCTTTTTGTAAAATATTATCTGTGTAGTAGTAAAAAAGTATTAGATTTTCTGGCATTTGTTTTGAATATTACAGTGAGCAATGAGACTTAATTTTAATGATGCCATGTTATGTAGTTCTGTCCAGGTGCTTTATCATTAATAGTATATGTACCTTTTTGTACCTTTTTCTTCACATAATTCTTAATTTTCTTAATGCAGTAGTTTTTAAATATGGGATTGTTAAGATTTTAAATAATCAATGTGTATTTTCTTTATAGATCATTCAAGTTTACTTAGTTTCCAGTCACTATTGGTGTATAGCCTCTAGGGATACCCTAAAATGGATTTCTGTAATCAGGTGAACTTTTACTGTCATTACTATTGCCATTAGGCATGCTAGCCCATTGCCCATTGATAGTATTATGGTAAAGAAGCAAGACAATGTGGGAATGGAAAGGTTTCATTTTTGTTCAGATATGAGGCTCTTTTACAAGAAAATACACACTATGTGGGACTAACAGCTTTGATATCCTGTCAAAGAAGCCATGCTAAAGAGTTTACCATCCAAAAAAAATCCATAGTCCTCCTCAAGCTTTGAATCTATGACCTATGGAATCTGAGGCCAGCATGGTAACCTCTAAACCAGGGTGTAAAAACTTAGATTATCCTAAACCTATTCAAATCCTACTGCTGTAAGTCATCAGAAGGGTACTAATTAAGATTATTGTTTTAAACAGCCTAAAACTATTACAAAATGCCTCAAAACTAAAAAAGAATCTTTAAAAATTCCACTTAGCTAAAACTAAGTAGGTAAACCTACTGCCATAAACAGTTATTTTTGCCATTACAAGAATTTCATATCTGCATATTTTAGCTTTCTCCTGATATCACTTTAATTACTTCTGGTATCCTGTTTCTGTCAGAAAGGAAGATAAATTCTTCATTAAAGATGCTACAGAAACCCTGACATAAAATCATGGAATCCTAGGAGTTTCCTAGAATCTCAATTAGGAATCACTGAATTAGAAAGGTCAACATCCTGGATTCTGCATACACAAGATTGAATCTAGAAGTTTTTAATACTTTGTAACATATGCTTTATTACTAATTATTTACCACATCATGTTTGTCCCTGAATAAATTGTTCAATTTTTTTAATTGTTCATCACCATAAATATACCAGAATTGTTTATTAAATAATCAGTGTCAGTGACATATTTCTGTAATTTTAAAATATGAAATGTCCTGTATTATTGTAGAGCCTCAAGTAACTTTAAATGTTATTTTCATCTGAACAAACTTTGTTGCACCAAGTGGGCAAATATGCATTTGAAAATCAGTTGGTTGCTGTTATACATAGCATACTAAATGGTGATTAGTTTTGAATCACCTTAAAATACTTCATGAATGTAACGGATGAGAGAATGAAATGTTTTATTTTGTTATATACATTGATTAATATATTTAAGAAAAACTGAAAATGTTGTGGAAGAAAATGAATTAAATATTTGACCTACCATCTTAATCTTCTGTAGAAGCAAGTTCTCTTGAAGTATGTTTTCAATGACAACATGAGACTGATACATATATCCAACAAACATGAATGGTACAGCAAAGCAAATAAATAATCCCAACTTCCACTCATAATACATGCTCAGTAATGCACTCATAAGCACAAGACAAAAGGCTTGTGTGAAGGATACTAGTCTATACCCAGAGGCCTGAAACATAAGCAAAGTAATTAGAACAGGCATTTAAAATGATAATGTAGGCTGTCAAAAGATGTCCTATATTTTATTTTAAGTTATATTTTTATTAATTAACCAAAATGTATAACATTGCTAAATTTTAAGATGAAAGCTGATTCTTATCAGGTATATTTTCTCTAATAGGTAATAATTAATTAGGCTTCTATATGGAATAACTTGAGAGATGTAATATTTCTCATTTTATACTTCTAAGATATTCATAAATTTAAAAAAAATTGATGCGTTTCATTCACAGGAATTTCTCTGCCTATTCTGCAACAATTTTATTCTTTTGTAGCCTGCTTCACCCTCCCCCTATTTAGACTGACCCCCCCCCCCAGGACTTACAAATGAATGCCTAGGGGTCAAGAGCCTTTTGGGGACAAATTATTCTTACAAAGCTTATTCTTTTCTCTACTTCACGCTAATTGAGATAAACAATAGGAGAAATGGTTTTATTACAGGGGTCCTTCTAAGTAGAAGGAAAAAGAAAACCATTAGGCTGAAACAATAGTCATATCTTAAAAAAAAAAGAAAAAAAAAAGAAAAGAAATTATATATAGAGATGTAGAGAAAAAATGTAGACCTTATTCAAATCACTAATATATATATATATATATACACGTTTTTTCCCTACATCTCTACTATAACAAACTATTGTTAAAAAGCTTATTCTTCTATCTATATCTTTCTTATCAAAGAAAACATTGAATCCTATTTTTAAGTCGCTATTATGCTAACAATTTTTTGCCTTAAACTGCTGTTTTAGATTTGAGTTATTCATAGTTCAAACACAATAAAAATTGTTTTGAGTAATAGAACTTGGAAAAGTTTCATTTTATACACTCATTACAAGAATAAATTGCCATTCAACTGAATGCATTCCTCATGGAACCACAGATAACATGAGCCAGTATACTGCATCCACTTCTGACCCTTATTTTCATTGTAATAAAAGCCGTTACAAACAGAATTTGCTATGCTTTTTGTGTTTTTTCATTTTGTTCCATAACCTCTCTTACTGGCTCCCAAGTTTAGCCCTTTTCTGCGCTTCTCAATTTTTTTGTAATATTCTTTTTTTTCCACAATTGTCGATGGTGATTTTTGCTTTGGGAACTAGTCTTAATTCCTCTGAAGGTAATGTTGCTGATTTTGAAGATACAGAAGTAGTAGACGAGTCTGTATTACTTTAATGCATTGTCATTCATTAAGGTAGATTCATTGAAGGGAGTTGTGCTGGATCTAATGATTTTATCACAGTTTCCACCTAATGCAGTGCCAACACAGAGTTCACTATGGCTTCGGTTTTGATTTTGGCACATGACACTTTAGCAGCTTTTGCAGAATCAGGAAGGATACTCTTTAATAACATAGGAGTGATATTCATTGAATTTTATGAACTATGGTGAGTTACAACATGAAATGCAAGAGCACCTTCAGCAGCACAGACACTGTCATTTGTTTTGATAAAATAATTTGTCACTTTATTGCACAAATTTACTCTCACATTCTTACAGTGCTTGTCTGACTTCATGTGTATCTCTAGGTCTCTGGCACCATGGTTTATAACGGACACACAGTGCTGGCACAAGTCATACGCTCTGCTTTAGATTCTTCCTGTCTGTGGCGAAAAGATGGAAATCTTTTTTTAATATCTCTGTATATTTGCATTTTCTCTTCAACATTTTGAGGAATATCTGAAATAAACATAAGATTGTGCCAGAAAATTATTAGACCAATGATAAACTGCCAAGAGAGAGTTACATTTGTTGCAATGAATAATACAGTAACTGTAACTGGCTCAGGTCTGCTGTGTTTAAAGTTCATTCAAAAGAATTAAATACATAAAGTGTTTATAAATAACATTCACTCACCTCTTGATTATGTATTTATTTTTTATTCTGGAGAGTAATTTTAATCCAATGCATGTGTACATGAAAATGGATGATAAAGTGGAATGAAATCAGAAGATGAACTGGAACGGAAATAATGTTAATAAGCAGGTTAAAGACAAAACAGAAGTCAATCTGGACTGGAAATAATAGACAGGTTAACAAAAATATGACATTTAAAAGAGTTGTGTCAACATGCAAAAGTTAGATTTCTCTGCAGTCTACATGGATATAAATGATTATTACAATAAAGAGATTCATTTTGCTTCAATTCAACAAATTGCAGTCAAATCAGGAATTTTACTCACAAATTGAGGACATGCCACAAAAAAGAGGATTTATGACAATCCTACCTAATTTGAATTTGTGTATAAATTCATGTTGAGTGCAGCACTGAAGTATAGGAAACAGAAATGTCCCGGTATATGTTGGCAGGAGCAGTGGAAATATTATGCTAACCTCTCTCTTTCTGCTTCAGTGTTGGCTCCCAAAAAATGTTACATGCAACCACTGTTTTAAAAGAAAGCCCTTATTTTAGTCTCAGAGAAAATTATTTCTCCAATGAGATAGTTCATAGGCCCATGAACACCTCTGTCTTTTTATCTATCTCTGTCCCTCTCTCATTGTTCTATCTCTCTCTCTCTCTCTCTCTCTCTTTCTCTCTCTCTATCGCCCTCACTCTTTCTATCTCTCTATCTAACTCTCCATCTCTCTATCTCTCTCTATTTCTATCTCTCTACCCCTCACTATCTCTCTCTATTGCTCTCCTTCTATCTCACTCTATCTCTCTATATCTATTTCTCTGTATCTCTCTATATCTATCTCTATCATCCTCTATCTATTTCTATCTCTCTTTATATCTCTGTACCTCTCTCTCTCTGTCTTTCTATCTCTCTCTAACTCTAGCTCTCCCTCTATAACTCTCTCTCACTCTAACCCTCTCTAACTCGTCGCCCTCCGTGGTGTAATGGTTACCATGCTAACTTCATATACCCATTTTTCGGGTGTAAAAATCCTTAGCATGTCTTCCTTCGGAGGGGAAGTAAAGCTGTTGGTCCTGTGTCTTAGATTTACAGCACGTAAAAGAACCTCAAGCCTGATAGAGAGGCCTCTGAGCAAAATTAAGTGGTCTTTCACACCCAATTTAGAATGGGATGCTGCAAACCATAGTAGTTAAAGAGTGTCCATAAATAACAGGCCATTTCCATTTTTTCGCTCTAACTCTCTCTGTCTCTGTCTCGGTGCAAATCTGCCCCTCTGTCCCCCACTCCCTATTTCCCTCAGTCTCTCTCTCTCTCTCTCTCTCTCTCTCTCTCTCTCTCTCTCTCTCTCTCTCTCTCTCTCTGTCCCTCTCTCTCACTCTCTCTATATCTGTCCCTATCTATCTCTATCTAGTTCTATCTGTCTATCTCTCTCCACTCACTATCTCTCTCCATCTCTCTCCCTCCCTTTCTCTCTTGCTCCTGCCCTCTCCCTCCTTCTCTTTCCTCCCTCTCTTGCTATGTCTCTCCCTCTCCCTATCTCTCTCTCCTTATTTCAAGGAGGACCACCACCAGAGGAGTTAATAGTGACAGCGTTGCCAGCTTCACCATAAGAAATTAGTCAATGTACAGTTGAAAATGAAGGATACTAGTCCTTTGGAACACGTTCCGGCAAAAATCCAAAGTAAGTGTTGTTTAGTGTAATTAATCGACCTGTTTTCAAATTAAATAAAAAATATATAATCTGGAAATTTCAATCTCTAGTCCCCATTCCCATTATAATGGTAATAATGGTATTATATTTCAGTGCTAACATCCCTCTCTCAGAACTTCTTGTGCATACTATTCATTGCATGATTATATAGGGTTTAGTTACTTTACTCTTCAGTAGAGGATAGCTCATTAGCATCAGTAACTTTAAAATAGACCTAAATTAAATATGAGCATTCCATATTTCTCAACCAATCATTCATTAACTGATCCTATGATGAAATAGGATTACAACTTAGAGAAACCATAAATACTAAATATTGAAAGGCTATCAACAGATAAAACAAACTTACACTTTGAGCTCTATGTGCATCTTCTCTAAGCAACATCAATAAATTGCGCAAACTGTTGCTCTTTCGGTCAAACCATATCATTTCTTGCTGCATAATGGCATCAAATACAAAACACCTTAGTCTTTTGATTAGCTTACTACCAGAAACAGCCACCATGTATCCCTGTTAATAAACACATCATTTCAAGCAAATTAATAAATATGAATAAATAAAAAATAAAGGAAGATGAAGAATAAAAGTTAATAAAATGTGAATCTTTATTGCAATATACAATAAGTGAATATGTAAGCAGATAGTATTTTATTTCCTCAACTGCTAACTATGGGTAGGTAGAGAAAGTACTACATTATAAACCAAATCTACAAAATCCAGATTTTACTGGAATGCCCATTTTGAGCCCCATACCCTAAAGAACGCATTTTTAGAGAAAGCACACTTTATGTGCACATTGTGTGTGTGTGTGGGATGGGGGTGGGGGTGTGAGTATGTGTGTATGTGTTACTAAAGTAGACAAAATATCTGATATGTTACATTTACATGACTTGTTCTACCCATATTTCAACAAAATGTTCTTACAAAAGTATATTCTATCTACTTCATGTTAATCCAGATAAATATTTGTAGAATAGTATTATTTCATATTTCCTTTTAGGTACAATAGGAACTGGGGAATACAGAATCTTAAACGATAATCAAATCTTTTAATAGCTGATTGCCTTGTGATGGCTTTGAAATTTCATTTTCTTTGCAATTTTTTAAACATGTGCAAAAAGCATAATTGCAAAACAAGTAACTGGATTGTTTAAGTATCATTACACAAAAAATGAAACTGAGTTTTATTTATGGATGCTCTTTAACTGCTGGGGTTCTTAGTATCCCATTCTATATTAGGCATGAAAGACCACTTAATTGTGCTCTGAAGCCTCTTTATCTGGCTTGAGGTTCCTTTATGTGCCATAAATCTATGACACAGGACCAACTGCTTTCCTTCCCTTCTGAAGAAAAACATGCTAAGGATTTCTATGCCCAAAAAAATCACTGCCTCTGCCAGGTTTGAATCCACGAACTTGGGCATCAGAGGCTAGCATGTTACCCCTATGTAATGACATCATTACACATAGTACCTACAACACTTTTAACAAGAATTTAATCTACTTTGGCAATAACATATATAACATACTACCCATTAAAACAAAATTCTGTCTACCTCTCAAAATAAGTCCAGACCTCCTCAAGATTTACCAAAAAAATGCAAGTCAGTTGGGGAATTTAATGCCATATCAGCATGCTGATACAGTAGCTTAGTGGCTAAGCAAGTGTAGAGAGAACAAGAGATCTATGACATTGAATTTTTCATTCTGACTCTCCCTTTCCTATTCCTGTCCTACACGTGGCTAGTGTGCAAGAAAAAATTAATTCAAAATATATATAAAGAATTTTCTATAAATACACTATGTAGTTTTCTTCATTCTTACTGAGTATTAAATAACTTTGTATAATGTGGAGACAATAATAGACAGAAATTTATTATAGAAAAAATGCATTTTTGTTAAAGTCCATATTTTAGAGCATTTTTTTCTATTTGGAGCTCTTATTATTGAGATTCTTCCTATTATGTATTTGTATTTTCCAATATAAAAGCCATATGATAATAATGTGTCTATTATATTACGTACCATGGCCATATAGCGATCTATTTTTACTTTTTCTACCAAGTACATAGCAGGTAGAAAGCATTCCACCTAAAACTTCCCAAATAAGATTTCATTGGAATATATGTTTTGAGGTCACCTGAGTAAAACAATTTAGAAAAATGTCATGTGTATATGTGTGTGTGTGTGCGCAGGTGTGCTCATGTGCATGCATAACTCTAAAATGAAAAGTCTGAAAACAACAAATTTGATGTATACCTGATCTTATCATCTTCCGAAGAAAAAACATGAGGCTTTTCAAGAAAATCCCTGAATCTCAAACCACCCTTTACATTGAATGTTTTTCAAAAATGTTGATTTTCTCAAAAGGGCTCTAACAATTTGATTAAAATACCATGTTTAAGCTATGTTATGACAAATGAAATATATATATATATATATATATATATATATATATATATGTGTTTAAATTTCTGGGAATGGCCTCTAAAGTCTGCATTCTGAGGCACTCACATCTCACATAATGGATAAACAAAAATAACAGCAACAACAATAATAATAATAATAATAATAATAATTAATAAAGAGCAAAGTATATTCATAAACAGTGTTGATACTAACCTGTACTATCATAGCCACTCCAGCTATGAAGCCAGCTACAAGGAATATATGAGTGAAAAAATCTCGCATCATAGTGTAATCTTTAACTGGTTGCACTGCTATCTCCTAAAAGCAATGGCGAAACAAAACACTAAGAGTTAAACACGGCTATTTATGTAGGTATATATTTATTAATACATCTCTGGAACACAATCTTCTTGTTTTAATATAATGAGAATAGCAATTAAAAAAATTATATAAAAGTTTTTTTATAATTTTGATGATTTACAAATCATCAAAATTATGTTAAACTGAATTTTGCAGTATTATTCTGTTTTCAGTAAATGATCGCTCAGTCACATTATACAAACCTGTCCTTACTATCAGAGACAGATTAAAGAAGAGGCTAAAATGTCTCATTTCATCTTCCCATTATTACTATGTGATTAAGCTTCAAAGATATAGGTAATTTTGTTGTCACCTAAGAAAATTAAATAATAAAAGTCTGATGTGTTCTATCCATATGACTTTCTCTACATTTCTGCAACAAATTATTGTTAACAAGCTTATTGTTCTATTTATTTAATGCTAACCGAAAAAAATTAGCAGAAATAGTCTTATTACTTGTATCCTTGTAAGTAAAAGCGAAATAAGGGAGTACCATAGGTTAAAGTGATAGTAAAAAACTGGTTGCTATGTGACTGAAGTTCCTTTGTTTGTATGGACAGGAGTTGACAAAGTCCTGTGTGAGAAAAGAATAATTTTTTAAAGCTGAAACCAAAAACAAGGAATATCTCAAAAACGATCAACTCCTTGAAAAAAACGCATATGATATAAATTATGTGTTTTAAAGTGCTCTACATTTCTTGTGTGGTAAGTTATTTTCAATCTCTTATGGTTTAGCAGTTATGCAAAATTCCATAAAATTTTGGCTATTCCCAGAAAATTCAAGATATATATGTTATTTTTCAGGTAAATACCCTTAATATATGATATTTTAATCAAAAGCGTTAGAGCCATTTTTAAGAGAATCAAAATTTTCGAAAAAAGTTCCATGTAAAGGTAGTTTGGGGTGGGGGGATTTTTTTTCAAAATCTTCATGTCGCATCCCTGGAAAATACTAAACTTAAATACCAAGTTCGGTATTTTACCGACTTTCTGTTTTAGAGTTATCGTGTTCACAGACACACTGACACACGGAGACATGGACACACACACACACACACACACACACACACACACAGACCTTTTCGTGAAAATGCTTTTTATGGATACAGGGGACCCTAAAACATATATTTCTGCGAAATCTCGGTATCAAATTTTTGGGTGGAGTGCAATACCTTCTCTGTACACTATGTACATAGTATGTGTAGAGAAAGTAAAAACATCACATTACAAAGCTAGAAGTATTAAAATGTGTTAATTTGTATCAGTACTCACAGTGAGACATTCCACAAACAGGACAGAATAAGCAGGGAGGCTAAACCCTGTTATCATAGCTGCAATACAACCAATCATCATGAAAGGCCATTCCCTAGCATTTAGCTTCAGAACTTTCAGCCATGAGAAGTTATGTATGTCTCTTGCCTGTTGAAACAAAAAGGAAATTTTTCAAATGTTTTACATTGCAGCTTCAAAGCAGAGAAGATAAATTAAATGTGTATATTTAATGAAAGTAACAGCACAAATGTAAACAATAAAGCAGTATCAATGGGTTGCATCTTACTCGTCAAACAGAAAGCCAAAGGTTATATTATACATTTCATATAATAGAAAGCATACTCTGAATGATTGAAATAAAGCATGGTGTGCCACAAAGTTCTATACTTATTATTTTTACTGTGCATTGATGATCTACCTGCAGTAATAAGCAACAATGCTTATCTAGTTCTTTTTGTGGATGATACAATTATATTATGCTACCTAAAGAACACAAAACCAGTCAGTGCCAAATTAAACTAACAAAATCTTTAGCCTATCAAATGATTAGTTTGAAAGTTACAAAATTTGTAAAAATTTGGAAAAAAACTGCCACATTAATTTTTGCACAAAGCAAAAAATAATTTATGACTTAAGCATAGAATATGAAAGTAGTCAAATTGCAGAAGCTAATAATATCAAATTCCTGGATTTTATTGTAGATGTTGTATGAATTAGAAACACTATATTAATTATATCTTACCCAAACTAAACTTTGTGTGTTTTGCAATCAGATCATTAAGTAAATGTTTAAGCATTCTAAAATTATGATTATTATGCTTATTTTTTTATTATTGTGCTTATGTTAATTCTTATTATGCTTATTTTCATTCATTGATGACCTATATAATAATATTCTGGGGAGATTTGGTAGATGCCAAAAAGGTGTTTAGTTTGCCAAAAAAAGTAATAAGAAAATTGAAAGGGCAAGACAATGAACTTTGCAAACCACTATTCAAAATGTTTGGAATTTTGCCATTAGCCTGTGAATATATTCAAGCTGTATTGTTATTTGTGATAAATAACCCAGGAAAGTGTACCAAAATACAGACTTACATAACAAGAAGACTAGATATAGACAGGACTTATATAGACCAACAAATAATTTGCAGATATTCCTAAAAGGGGTTTATTACAATGATATAACTTTATTTAATTCATTCCATCTCCTATAAAGGAATTGCACATGAACAAAAACAAGTTTAGTTCAGAATTAAAAAGATAACCCAATACTCTTACCTTCTATATGGAGGAAGATTTCATTCAATCAAAAACTACTAGTAATAATTAATGCAGTATTGTAAATATAATATAGATGAATATTCTAAGAATGCACACTGTATGGATTGCTTTTTGGAAACAAACATGTAATTGTAAATTATGCAAAATTAACACCTCTGAAAAATTCAATATCAGAGTTAATCTTTGTAAATAAATGTATTAATAATTATCAAGAGCAATCAATAAATGTAATTTTTGACATCCCAGAGTTGGACTTTGTGTCTAATTTCAAAACAGGATCCACAGTTGGCAATGTAATGCAATACAAATAGAATGTAATGGCACCTGGTAACTAAATTCTAGTTAAACCAGATTGTAACAATCTATAATTTAGGTAACTTAGATCTCCATTCAGTGCTAGTTTCAAAATCTTAACGAGTTTACTCTGATTTGATAGCAAACTGAAGGGCACATCATCCATAAAACTAGATAATAGCTCACATCATTATCATTAATTTATCACAGGATTTTCTCATTATTTATATCTATTTAACTATTAAGAATAATAAAGATGTAAAAACTTTATTAGGATATAATTTGAAAAACAATAATACCTTTCTTTAACTATCATGTCTATTTTCATGTAATTTACTTTTGAAATATTAATGAGTTGATTTAAACTTCATTTACATGAAGTTATAAAACTTTGGAGTATTTTTGAAGACATTTGTCTCCATCCTTAGTATAGTAGTGACTGATAGTTGTCATCTAGGCCTCCCTATTTCTCAGCATTAGATCTAACTACTGCTGTCTGCTGTTTATAACGTTGATGACTGGCAGGATTTCAAAATTTAACAAACACTTGGAATTTTTAAACTGAAGATATTTTCCCAAGTAGTGAATTCTAGTGTGGTTGTCAGTGGTTTTAATAATTTCATTTCATTTTCAATATTGTAATTGTGTGTCTAAAAATGATATGTCACTGTTGCTTTATCACTATGTCTAAATTTTAGATTGATTTTATGCTACTTCAATCTGACATTTTGATCATTCCTAAGATTTATCACAAACATCATATTTAATTTAATAAATGCCAAAATTCAAATCATATGGTATGGTGTTCCTCATTGGTGTATAGAATAATTTTTTTCAAACTGAATCCATTTTGAGTAGCCTATCTCACATTATAGATTACTACATTTTTAACAAATTTACTAAAAATCCCAGGTGGTATGTAAACTTCTTATAAGTCCAATTTTTAACCTCTATTTTCTTTAAAGTAGTAATTGTCTGTCATTTGTAAACTATTTGGCTTAGAAATCAACACGAATTCAGAATAATGAAGATAAGATACAAAGCATTTATAACCACAAGATCAACTTGCCAATTCCCATGGCTGCACTCAAATGCTTTGGTGCTTGGTAATGCAGGGAATCATGGGTTCAAGTCCTGCCTCAGGTATGGGTGTTTGTGTGTTTGTAAATGTGTATATGTATGAATATTTGTAAGTAACAAAATCTGATGTGTTCCATCCACATGACTTTCTCTACATCTCTGTAACAAATTATTGTTAATAAGCTTATTCTTTTATCTACTTTATGCTAATCGAGATAAACATTAGCAGAAACAGTCTTATTACTTAGTTCCTTACAAGTTTAAAGGAAATAAGGGAATACACTAGACTAAACTGACAGTCAAATATTTTAAAATATGGTTGCTATGGGATTGAAATTCGTATCTTTGCATGGCCAGGAGTTGACAACTTCCCTTATGAGAGAAGTTTATGTATTTTAAAACCAAAACCAATAACAAGGAATATCTTGAAACCAGTCAACTCTGCAACAAAAATGTATATGACATAAATTGTGTTTTAACAAGATCTACATTTTCTTGTACAGTATGTTTTTGTCTATCCCTTACAGTTTACCAGTTGTGCAAAATTCAGCAAAACTCGTTCCGAATGAACAGGACTTCAGAAGCTATTCTCAAAAAATTTAAGATATACATATTATTTGTGATGTAAATAGTTTTAATATACAGCATTTTAATCAAAATTGTTAGAGCCTTTTTTTAAGAAAAGCAAAATATTCAAATTTTTTTTCAAGTAAAGGGTAGTTTGTGATGAGGGAATTTTCTTGATGAGGGAATAAATCTTCCTTCAAAGATACCAAACTTAAATACTGAGTTTACTTTTTGACAGTATTTTAGTTTTTGAGCTATGCTGTCAGACACACACAGACCTAAAATAAGAACTATATACACACAGACCTTTTCCTAAAAATGCTTTTTTGGACTCAAGGGACCACAAACTGAATATTTCTGGTGAAATCTGGGTATTGATTTTTTGGGTGCAATACAATACCTTCTCTATACTCAATATACATAGACATGTACAGAAAGTAAAAATGGTAAACAAATACAAAAACAACAGCAACTTAGGAAAAAAGAAAAAAAAAAAAAAAAAAGAAACACCAGACATGGAACCCAAAACTTCTTATTTTTGCACTGTATATAATGTACAATAATTATTAATTTGTCATGATGAGAGGCACAATACAGAATTACCCTGTACTAATAATAAATTGGAAGGAAATTAACCACCTAACAAATATAAATGCTCATTGAAATTTCATTTGGTATCAGCTGCTTGTTTATAATTGGACATTATAGAATTTAATCATTTGAAAGATACAGTGGGAATCAAATTGTTTCGTCAAGTTAAATTGTAAAATATCCAACATAAATAGAACCAACCATATTATGGTAGTTGTATTTTACCATACCTGTAAACCAACAATAACTGGTCGCTCAGCCATAGCCAAAGGTTGTGGGAAGTAGCAGATATGAACTGAGTCATGATGTAGATATTCCCATTCGTGGCAGTCAGCAGACTGCAAAGTAAGAGAATATGAACTCAAGTTATGCATGCGGTTGATTCTTTCACAAGGTATCGATTCAACTGAAACAGAAAATTAAAATACAACACCAACATGTCTAATTAGAAAATAACTGTATGATCTGAGTTATTCCATCCTATGCTAATTATAGTAATACTTACATTCATCTATACTATCAGTGTTTAGGCTAGGTTTTAATCTGCTTTTCAATGTTGTTGATCGTTTAACGGCATTCCAAAATTCTCCTCGCTGTATCATAAGTTCACGGAATGATCCTTGAGCATGGATGTAGCCATCTTTTATGTAAAATACTCTGTTCGCCAACATCATAGTAGGAATTCTTGATGATACAATGATCATTGTTTTATGCTCACGATACTGTAATAATTATAAGTTAGTTATAGTTTATCATTTATTATGTAATACAGTTCGTGCAGTAACTTCATTGATAGACATTGGTTTATACTGTATGAACAAACAGCTTGAATACTGCTTATAACATTATAGAGTGTATCTTTAAAGTGTTAATCCTAAAGTAGGAAATTTTACTTCAGTATAATATGAAAAGTTATAAAAACTTTTTTTTAAAAATCATGTCATTTATTTTTGTAAAAACTAATAAACTGCCTTACTTTTATTTTGTAATTTGAACTGAATTTATTTCCACTTTATAATATAATCTATAGCACTTCTTTACAATTATTAGCCATAAAAGAAGAAATAGCAATATTAAATACTAGTGACTTCTCCTGAACTGATGTGTATCTAAATAGGTCAAGTAGTTTCCACCTTGCAGTTATCACTATCAGGCCAAATTACATTAGAAATGACCTCAATCCTTTCCACATGAAATTATGTTTCTACCCAGTATAGTTCCCATTTTTGTTTATTTTCTTCAGGCATTTTATTTTAGCCTTGCCTAGATAATCCCCATACTCTGAGACTTCTTCCTTGCTATCATATTCACCAATTTTTCCCCCTTATCTCTATTGGTTATTAGCACATTTCTCAATATTAAGTTTTGACCTCATTTTTTCAATTTCTTCACATTCCAAAATTGCATATCAAATGTTGTTTTGCATTCCATACAATGGGCATTTCTCTATATTTAAACCTTCTCTTGTGCCTTTTAATTTCACTACCCCTGTTTGGACCCATACAATTCCTCCCTGATCCACTGTCAACTTTAACTACATAATTTTCTATACCCTATATTTTCTAGCTCCCTGGATGCCTTTAGGACTTTGACTTGTTGTTACTGAAGCTACTGGATGTACTTATAATAGAACATGGGCTAAGGGTCTATGAATCTTTATAACTTTATCCCAAGCATAGATTTAATGGCTACATTCTGTCTGAAGAAAAAGGTTGGGGTGGAGTTGGGATCTTTGTAAAAGAGGGTTTAGTTAATAATTATAGTGCAATTAACATTCAAAACTATTGTATTGAAAATCAAGTTGATTTGGCAAGGATAAACTTAATTCTAAAAAAAGTTTGCCTAAAAAATTCCTACAGGCTTCCAAAATGAATATCAACATATTTGATAAAATGTTATTATTGTTAGAGCATGTTCTAAAACATAGTTGGCAAAATATTATATTTATGTGTGATATTAACTTTGATTTTTTTAAAACCTCAACCGCAAAGAGCAGATTTATTCATTCTTAAATGAATTAATCTGGTATCTCTCATTCATGAACCTATACAAATTAGTACTACATACGAAACAGTCATTGATAACATTATTACAAATACTGAACACCTAACTTGTACAGCTAATGAATTACAAACATGTCTGTTAGACCACACTGCTCAGTGATGTGATGGTGTTTAATGCTTTTACTATTATGGCACTGCAGGCAAACCACACTGCTCAGTATAATATGGACAAACCTCCCAAAACTGCTTATAAAAACTTTAAAAGCAAAAAGTGGAACACTCATACAATGCAGCAAATCTAAATGAGTTCAAAACTTCCCTTACCAGTGAAACTTGGGAAAGAGTTTGACTTCAACAGAACCCAAACTTGAAATTACACACTTTCTATGACATATTAAATTTTTATATTGATATGTATTTCCTCACACTTCATTTCCAATATGAAAGCAAAACCAGTAAAGGCAACTCAATTAATAACTCCACAAGTAAAGAAACTCAATATTTTGTTAAAGTTAGCTACAGAAAATATGAACAGTAGCAACAGTTTTGGCATTACAAATGTGAACATAAAAGTTTTAAAAAAAAGTATGACCAAGCAGTAAAAACACCTAAACATTAAAGAAAGGATCCAATTTTCTTCAAATATAAGCAAAGCTAGTTGGCAAATAACAAATGAATTTTGAAAATCTCAAACCATCTTACTTAAAATTCCTTAAATCTAAAAATAAATAATAACATACTATCTGAACCTATAAGTAGCTGAAACCTCAATAGCTTCTTTGTTTCTATAAAAGAAAATATAAATCAAAGTAAAAACGTTAACACATATTCAACTAAGAAGTCAAGAAATCCATCAAATTTTTATTCTACCCCTCAGATACTATTGAAATACAATAAAGTAATTAAAATCAAAAACTACATTGGTACTGATAGTATAAATCATACATTTATATTACCAGTACCAATGTAGAGGAAGTCTCAATGGCTTATGTCATTAGCAGCAATGACCTCACAACTCAGGTCTCCCATTTTCTCCCCAGGGATATCTGGTGTCTATCTTATCAGCCTACCTAGCTCCCGCAAGTACTGTGGTATACCCATGTTACTCATAAAAACATGTAATTATGAGTACCCTCTATAATGGGTAATGTCATACACATCTGAATGATGCTGTTGGTGGGATCAGCAGTAGTGATGGTGGTGAAGATGATAGTGATGATTCAATTCAATTCAATTTATTTTCATCCTTTTTACGTATGTTTAAAGGACATGTCAATATAATCTATTTACCTATTTACATTATATACAAAGTTTTACATTATTTTTCCATATTTAAACTCTTCTGTATAGTAAAGTGCATTTTCAATTAGGTATGTTTTTATGGTTTTCATCATTTTTATTGTTTTATTTATATTCTTTATTTCATTTGGTAGTTTATTGAACAATTCACTTCCTATGGTTTCTGTTGTCCGACTATTCAAGGTTCCCCTTAGAGTGATTCTGAAATAATCCATATTATTTCTTAATCCATAGGAATGTATATTACAATTTTTGTCATGTCTTTTATGTACAATAACTTTTATGCTTTCACAAATATGTATGCATGGAGCAGCTAATATTTTTAAGCTCTTAAACAAACTTCTACATGTTTCTTTGTTTTTTATCCTACCTATTATTCTGATAGCTTTTTTCTGCAATTTTAGCACTTTTTCCATTTCTCTATAAGTAATATTCCCCCACAGCATAATACCATAACTAATATGCAAGTATATTAATGCATAGAACCTGTATCATCGTTTTACTATCCAATGTCTTACTGCTCTGTCTCATTACATATATACCTTTATTTATTTTTTTGGTAATGTGAGTTGCATGTCCTTTCCAGTTTAAATTTTTTCAGTTATCATTCCAAGGAAGTTTGTACTATTTATTTCTTCTATATTTACACCATCTATTTTTAGATTTATATTTTTGAGGTTTCGATTTGTTAGTTCAAAATGTATGCATGCTGTCTTTTTTACATTTATTACCATATCTAGACTAGAACAGTATTCTTTTATGAATTTTAGAATTGAGTTTGCTCTATTTTTTACATCTTGTATTTTCTGACCCCTAATTATAACCATTGTGTCATCTGCGTACTCAATTGCTATTCCTCCCTTTGATTCTATTAATTCATATATTTCATTGATGTATATTAAAAACAAAAAGGGTCCTAATTTTGAGCCTTGCGGAACTCCCTGTTGAACCATTCTAAAGTCTGATTTTATCTTTTCTCTCACACCTTTTGCATTTAAATTACTTATTTCCACACACTGTGTTCTGTTTCCTAAATATGTTAATACCCACTCTAGAGCCAGGCCACGAATTCCACATTTTTTAACTTGTATATCAATAAATGTAAAAAGAAGCTAGTAACAGTGAAGAATAATACAAATATTAATATAAAAATAATAGTTGTTGTTGCAACTAATATTTTTATATTAATATTTGTATATCAATGTTTTTATATCCATACAATCAAAGATTTTCGATGGTGATGATGATGATGATGATGATGATGATATTGATTGCTCTCAACAGCTATCTGACATAGCCCAGTTACAAAATAATTAACAATTATGTTATAAATATATAAACATTATATTTTAGGTCACCTTTTTAAAAGTATTTGTCCATAAAAATTATATTTGCATAAATGTGTGCATCTGCACAGAAAAGAGTTTAAACACAATCACAAAAGCTGATGTATGGAGCAGAAAACCAAAGTCTGTAATGACAGCAGAAATCATAATAAAGTACATAACATAGTTATGCAAAATCATTTAGTAAAGATTCTGAAATTTCTGACTCTCTCAAAATTTCATATTTTGAGAAAGGAAAAATAATTATTGAAAGTGACTCCTGATTCCAAATCAAAAGTGAGTAAAAAGTTGGACTCATTTTCTGAGTACCCATTGATTCTATGCATAAACTTTTAACAAATGATGAAGCATGACTGTATTGTTATACATCTGAAGCAAAACAGCAATAGAAGTACCAAGTTTCTCAGTCACATAGAGAGGCAATTACTGCCACTATACATTATGCTAATCCTCTGATCTAATCGAAGACCAGAATACACAAGGAAAGGCTGAACTTGACAAAAAATAACATCAAGATCATGCTTGTGCTCACACATGTGTTGCTGCAGTGGTGAGGAGCAGTGAAGTAAGGAATGATTTGCTACCTCATCTGCATTATTCCTCTGACTTATATTCATTAAACTTTTATCTATTCTTTAAACTGAGAAAGTGGGAAGACATTTTTGTCCAACATAGTTCTTACATTGTATCTAACTTGAAGCATAATTTGCAGGTCTGATTTCCATCATGATGAAGGTGATGGAGCCTTTCTGGACTAAATATATTGATATCAAGGGAAACTGTGTTGAAAAAATCTGATGTGTTTTCCATTCACATGACTTTCTCTATCTCTCTGTAACAAATTATTGTTAATAAGCTTATCTTTTATTTATTTCATGTTAATCGAGGAAAATTAGCAGAAATAGTCTTATTCCTTGCTTTATTGTAAATACAAGTGAAATAAGGGAGTACCATAGGTTAAAGTGAAAGCCAAAAGCTGATTGCTATGTGACTGATGTCCTTTGTTTGTGTGGACAGGAGTTGACAAATTCCTGTATGAGAAAAGTATGTTTTTCAAAGCTGAAACCAAGAAAAATGAATATCTCAAAAACGATCAACTCCACGAAAAAAATGTATTTAACATAAATTGTGTGATTTAACGTGCTCTACATTTTTTATGTGTTAAGTTTTTGTTCATCTCTTACGGTTTAGTAGTTATGCAAAATTCATCCAGAATAAAGTAGTCTTCAGAGGCTATTCCCTGAAAATTCAAAATATACATTTTATTTGTCAGGAAAATATCTTTAATATATGATATTTTAATCAAAATCATTAGAGCCATTTTTTAGAAAATCAAAATTTTCGAAAAAAGTTCCATGTAAAGGGTAGTTTGGGGTGGGGGGATTTTTCTCAAAATCTTCGTGTCGCATCCCTGAAAGATACTAAACCTAAATACCAAGTTTGGTATTTTACCGACTTTTCGTTTTTGAGTTATCGTGTTCACAGACACACTGACACACAGACACACACACGGACCTTTTTGTGAAAATGCTTTTTTTAGATAAAGGGGACCCTAAAACATATATTTCCGGTGAAATTTCGGTATCAAATTTTTTGGTGGAGTGCAATACATTCTCTATTCACTATGTACATAGTGCGTATAGAGAAAGTAAAAAATCTGACGTGTTCCATTCACATGACTTTCTCTACATCTCTGCAACAAATTATTGTTAAGAAACTTATGCTTCTATTTACTTCATTTTAATCGAGAAAAAAATAGCAGAGATAGTCTTATTACTTGTTTCCTTGTAAGTAGAAGGGAAAAAAGGGAGTACTATAGGCTAACTAATAATCAAAAGCTGGTTGCTATGAGACTGAAGTTCCTTTGTTTGTATGGACAGGAGTTGACAAATTCCTATATGAGAAATGTATAAGTATTTCAAAGCTGAAACCAAAAACAATGAATATGTCAAACATTATCAACTCCACGAAAAAAATGTATATGACATAAATTGTGTGTTTTAATGTACTCTACATTTTTTGTGTGTTAAGTTTTTGTCCATCTCTTATGGTTTAGCAGTTATTCAAAATTCCATAAAATTCATCCAGAATAAAGTAGTCTTCAAGAAAATTCAAGATATACATTTTATTTGTCAGGTAAATATTTTTAATATACAATATTTTAATCAAAATCGTTAGAGTCATTTTTAAGAAAATCAAAATTTTCACAAAAAGTTCAGTTGGGGGTGGGGGAATTTTCTTGAAAATCTTCGTGTCGCATCCTTGGAAGATACCAAACTTAAATACCAAGTTTGGTATTTAACAGTCTTTTTGTTTTTGAGCTATGCTATCCATAGACACACAGACACACACATGCACACACACAGACCTCTTTGTAAAAATGCTTTTTTTTGGATTCAGGAGACCCAAAACATATATTTCTGGTGAAATCTTGGTATCGAATTTTTTGGCGGAATACAATATCTTTTCTATACACTAAGTACATAGTATGTGTAGAGAAAGTAATAATAATGATTTTCAAAATATATGGCATAATTTTGTGTTCTTCTTTCACAAATGATCCTTATATAACACTATTGATTAATAATTCTGTGTCATTGCTGACACAAACAATACATGCTCCGAAATGTTGGAGTAATTTTATGAAATAGCCATTTGGCTGTAGGCTTAAAAAATCCAGAAACTATATGACTCTAGGAAAAATGTAGTTCTTATATCTTTAATTTTAAATATATGCGTAAGCTTTCACGGCCGGTGTCCATGGTTTTAAAATTTAAAATTTTCGGGCTGTTTTGCCGTGGTCTTTAATTTTGTTTTTCTACTTTTATCCTCTTAATTTTACCCACCAAGTATAATTCCATGTATGTGGGTATGTAGTAAGAATTCCAAACCACTATACAGCATTTGAACCTATTACTTCTCCATCAAATAGCTCCATATTTACACCAAAAGCCAAAAGGAAGTTACAATGTTTGAGCATACCCCCCAGTTTCAGACGTATCTACCTGTATGAAAAACATTTCTGTTGGTACTAGAAGTCGAAACTTTGGTTTCCTTATCTGTAGGTAACAGTGCTACTACATTATTTTATAAGCACTCAAATAAAAGAATAAGAAAATAAATGAAATCAACACCTCAATAATTTCTTTTAAAATTCTTAGTTCTTCTTTTACAGGGAGGTCCATCATAGCATAATCCAACAGGAGTATATCAGGTTTCTGTAGCAAAACACGAGCAATGGCAAGCCTCTGTCGCAATCCAGGTTCTAAATCATTGTTCAATGGTGAATTATACTGCTGCAATTAAATAGAATGGGTAAGTTGTTAGATAAAAACCACTATAAAGCAAAAAGATTGTATACCTATCATATTACACAATATCAGAGCTACTGAAATGAGGTTTTCTTGTATAAGTTTTACCTTCGAAAGCCGTAAAATAGTTTCATTTACACCCACAATCTTAAGTACATCAATAACATCCTTTCTTGAAACATTCTGCAAACCATAGCAAACTGACTGTATGACAGTTGTCCCAAAGAGCACAGAGTTCTGCTTCACATAACCAATTTTCCTTCTCAGTGATTTCAAATTAATGTCATATATATTAGTGTTGTTCATGTAGATCTGCAAAAGTGAAATTAGGTACTTTTCCTTATTTTCACAAGTTTAATTATATTCTACTTAATGGATTAAGATTTATTTTGAGGTAATTGTTTCTTCCACAATATATGTGTGTAGGACAGGATTTGGAAAGGTAGAGTCAGAGTGAAAAATTCAATGTCATAAAATTCAATGCCATAACTGGGATGTGAACCATGGATCTCCTGGTCTCCATCCAGTACGTCCTGCCATGCCAACATACCAATACTGCACTAAATTCCCCAATTGGCTCATGTTTTTCCTGATAAACCACAGAAGGAGATCTCAAATTATATAGAGCTGATATACTGTAATGGCAACTTACATGTCATAAGTACTGAATATCTCAAGCCTCATAGTTTAACCAACTACTGACCTAATGAAATCATAATGTTAAACCTAATGAAATCATAATGCTAAGTTTCTGATGAGGTTGCAACAAAGATGTAAATATTGGTATATCAAGCCTTTTTTTTAATTTTCCCATGGTCCTTGATGCATTAAATATAGACAAGTCATGATAATTGGTACAGATACTTTATTCTTTCCTTCACAGCTACTGATTTTATTTCTTGGCATTTTTCCAAATCTTGTCTTACACATAACTTATGTGGATAAACAATTAATTAACATTTAATTTTACTAACACTTTTTAATCTGACCTCACAATTATCAATCTCATAGCATTGAACGGTAAGTTCAATCAATGTTCATACTAAATCGTTATCTATAAAGCCAATGGAGGTTATATTCAGCAGTCTTTTGGAAATAGAAAATCCATGTTTCCTCTGAATGTCTGGAGTAGGAACTTATAAAACATGATTCATTACTATGTTATAAAGGGAGTGGGAAAGCAGTACTTCTGCATACATACATTGAAGTAATATTTTAGGTTCTTTATAAACATAGCTTTTACTGCTCTGTAACTTGATTTTTCTTTTGATAAGTTTTTAAATAACTGTTTTATACATTCTTTAAATAATTTAATGATAATCCATGCAGGCAAAATAATTCAGATATGCATATTAAAACATATGTGCATAAACTTTCAGTGCCTTTATTATGTATTATCATAAAAGAATTTTTTCAACTATTCAACAGGTATATAATTTGCTTTTTTGACTCTATCTCTACAACTTACTAGGTACAGTAAGTGTATTGTGTTCCATCCTAAAATTTTATATAGAAATTTTGCTGAAATGACTCTTAAATAAAAAGAAGAATCATAAAAATTTCCATGATTATATTTGTCTCTGCATATGTGCAAAGCACAACTCAATAAACAGAAGTTAGTAAACATAAAGTTTCATTAAATAGGAACATTCATATCAGGCACCTTTCAACTATGGAAGACAAACACTTTTTGGAATTCTTCCCATTATAACAAAGCTTTATGTGGAAAAATTTTTGCAATATTTTCATTTTCTCAACAATAACTAATATAATTCGATTAAAATATCAAATGTTTGAAATTATTAGAATAATGAATTAATAATAAAATATACATATATGTTTTAAATGTATTGAGTCACCTTTTTACACTTTTTGATCCAACTTTGCCTTCATTAGGGAAGACTGGTTTCAGGGTATTTTAACCCTATCTTCAGTTCCGGGGATGACTGACGCTACATGCAACAGGTGGTTGTGTGCAGCTTGGTGTTGTGTTGCCCTCTACTCTTGTCAACAGGATGATGTCATCAACGGCAGGGACCTCAAAATTCATGAGAGTCTTCTTCTTTGGTGATAAAGATATTTTCCTAAGTTTGTAGTTCCAAAGGTTTCTTTACATATTTAATTAACTCTATTTCTCCCTTTATTTTATGATTGTTGACAAGAGTAGAGGGCAACACAACACCAGGCTGCACACAACCACCTGTTGCATGTAGTGTCAGTCATCCACAGAACTGAAGATAGGGTTAAAGTACCCTGAAACCGGTCTTCCCAAACAAAGGCAAAGTTGGAGCAAAAAGTGTAAAAAGGTGACTCATTAGATTTAAATTATGGCACTCCACTGTCCAAAATACTTCCTTTTATTTGATATACATATATATCTTGAATTTTTATGTATAGTCTGTGGAGTCCTCCATAGCTATGGACCATAAAAGATATATAAAAAGTTAGCATAGGAAAAATATGCAGATAAATAGTGGTTTACAATTTATATCGAGCTAAACATTTTTGCAACATGCTATTTCTGAAATATGAACTGCCTTCATTTAGATTTTCTAATATTTCAAGCATTTAACAATAGTTCTTTTGTTTCTCATGAGGTAATTCAAAGACTGTGCAATATCAAGGCCAGCATGTAATAACTTGATTCTTTTTAGACATTTGACAGTAATCTCAGCCTGACTTGTGCACCTTCAATATGTACTGAAACCATTTCTGATTAAAGGATTACAGGAATTAGAGAGGAAAATTAGATACTGTATGATTAATTTGTAGAATAAGTATGAAGATATATTAAATCAAAAGAATTTGAGTTGGTTTTTGTAACACAAACATCACTTAGTAATTACTTACTGGGACTGATTTTGAAAACACTTGTTCCCATTTTCAACCCTTAATTCTGACTAAATCTTGCTTCGTTGACATTAACAATGAGGGTGGTGGTGTATCACTTGTGGAGGCATCTTAGATCTAGTACCAGATTAAGGGTTGAAAATGGGAGCAAGTATTGCTGAAATCGGTCCTAATAAGTAATTACTAAGTGATGTTTGTGTTACAAAAACCGACTCAAATTCTTTTGATTTAATTTTAATCACATCAAAGTTACAAGCTTCTTTGCTTATTTGCAAGGTTTAAAATGAAAATACATAACAATGGACAGGGAAGCCCTGTGATTTTAATACTTAAGATCTTTTTTTCCTTTGGTTTGTTTCCTTGTTAGCATGGTTATTAATAACTCTGCATTTATATACAGCACTAAAGGACTGCCATTACTTATGATTTCTATGTTTGGAAACCTTCTGAGCTTCATATTTTAACACACCCATTCATTAACAATAATGAATATCAAAAAGATGAAAGTATATTTAGTGCTATAGAAAATGTGGTTCTATAAGGTAAGACTTACTGTTCCACTTTGCACATCATAAAACCGATGAATCAAGCGCAAGCAGGTGGTTTTACCACAACCAGAGATACCAGTGAATACAACATTTTGTCCTTCATGAATATCAAATGAGATTTCTTGAAGAACCTTTGAAAGTAACATAAAATTTTTATTAATAAAGAAAAAATTATTGCTAAAATTGCAAGCATTGCAAATATGTAAAGGAATATTTCTTTTTGTACTTAATAAATATATGGGAAGCTCATATTGACTATGTAAGCAAACATATTAGTTCTAATATATATGCATTAAAGTAACTATCACTGTATTTGGATAAAAAGATGCTGTAAGCATTATAATTTGGAATCGTTTACCCTTACATTTTTTTTTTTTTTTTTTTTGGTGTAGAATTATGGGAAAGTACCAATATTCTTAACATGAATAGTGTTAGTATTACAAAAAAACATGTTTATGATGTATATGGACTAGTAAATAATGAATTATGTAGAAATGTATTTAGGGATAATAAACTTCTTAGAGTGATAGGGCTATTATAAGTTTATATTATTGCAATAGGGAAAGAAAATAACGGTTAAATAATAATATGCTCTACAATTATTATACAAGAGGTAATGACAATTACCATAAAATACAGGTTATCCATAAATCAACTTGTAAGGATTCATTAACCCAAGGATTAATATTGTACTGCAATTACTGTTAAATTATATAAAGGAAAGAGATTTAAGCATGCACCTAAAACACACTTAGCTCAAAAATGTATATACAGGTTAGATGAACTTTGACACATTATATGAATATAAATTAAATATGGTTAAATAAGAACTGTAAACATTTTAAATAGTATTTTGAAAATAGTAATGTAAATAATTTGTTTTGAAAATTATAACTTATGACACTTATAAATACCCATACGTTGACAATAATAGTATTTGTAAATATAGAATCCTTAATAGTTTGAAGTATGTTTATTTCTATTAATAATAGAAATCATATTTATACGTCTTTCCTATCTTGACTCCAGAACGATAATAGTACTCAACCACACAAAGTGTGTTGGTTCATATTCAGCTTGTCAATGAATAAAGGACCAATCTTTTAAAGTTATTCATTACTGTGACTGGAGGGGGCATGAGAAAGTTGGTTTTATTAGTTAGCAATGCAATCACATCCAAAGTGCTGTGGTTTGCTTTCTCTTCTGTAAACCATCATCACTCATTCTAGGTAGAAGCTGCCGTTTGTAGGCAGAGGTTGCTGTAACTTCTTTCTCTTTTGCAAATGACCACTTGGCAGTGTGATCACCTTCTTGGTAAAGAGTGCTATGGCTTCTGTGTGTGCTCCAGTCAACTATAACATCATTCTTGCTCTATTAGCACATGGGAAATCATGGGTAAAAATTAATACACAGTAAAGAATGTACTTCAATATATTTCATAACATACCTATTCTTTCAAAATCTTCTCGGGCTTCTAACCAGGTAAAAACTTGGCTTGACACCAACGTTTCGAAGAAGTGCATCTTCCTCGTCTTCAGGGTGAACTGATCTCTCTTCACCAGAGTTCCCCTTGCAGAAACAATACAACTACCGTCAGAACACTTTCCACCTGGTATTACTGCACTGTTTAGTCACACACTTCCGCTTATTTTCTGTATGACAACACCTACTACAAGCAGACAGATGGTGTTGCCATGGGCTCTCCTCTGTCACCAGCTATTGCCAACTTCTATATGGAGTTTCTGGAGCATGAAATACTTAACACAGCCCCATTAAAGCCTACACATTTTTTCAGGTATGTAGATGACACATTTATAATTTGGCCGCATGGACTGCACACTCTTCCAGATTTTCTTGCACACTTAAATAGCCTCAGATCACAAATACAGTTCACAATGGAAGTTGAGAAAAACGCTTCCCTCCCCTTTCTGGTTACCAGAAAATGGACGGAACTCTTGGTCATGCCGTCTACCAAAAACCTACACACATGGATCTTTGTCTCAACGCAAACAGCTTCCACCATAAGTCACAAGGAATGGGCATTCTCAACACATTGCCACATAGAGCAGTTTCTGTATCAGACCCAGATAATCTGCAAACGGAATTTCAACACCTAAAATTCACACTCCAACAAAATGGATATTCAGCCAAGGACATTACATCTCCGCTGAAAAGAGCCAGACAAAAAAGAAACCCCAGCAAGAACACTCAACAAAAAGACAAGCCAGCCGTCATAGCCTATATACCATTTACCGGCAATTTTTCGGGAAAGATTAGTAGACTACTCTACAAATTTAATATAATGTCATCAGTTTACCCTGAAGACGAGGAAGATGCACTTCTTCGAAACGTTGGTGTCAAGCCAAGTTTTTACCTGGTTAGGAGCCCGAGAAGATTTTGAATTAATACGTCACCAGGAAAGCTTCAGTTCTTATTTTAAATACCTATTCTGTTCAAGTATTAATAGTGACTAAATTTCAACAAAATTGTAGCCCTATGTCATTGCAAAAATATCAAATTGAGATCATTACACTTGATATTAATGCTTCTATGACTATAATTTTCAACAGTAGAGAGGTATCTCATGTGTTAAACTAGCTATTCAAATACAGTTACCTATTTGAAGAATAATATAAAGTATAAATTTGTTTACAGACTTCCTTTCATAAGGAGGTCTTAGAAAGCACCATTCATGGCTTTATGTCTGTGTATAATGTTTCTTACTATTGCTATGCTTCAGCTCACAAAATTACTGGCATGATGGAAACAATTTATGGAGTTATCATAGTCTAGAAAAATAGCCACAAAACTGTAATGAAAGTGAATTCCTACATTTAATAGCTGGAGTAAGAGTAGCACCTCAGGTGGCTAGTAAGAGTTTTTTTTTTTTTTGGTAGTGTTTAACGCCCGCTTTAACTACCTATGGCACCGCAGGGGGTAACAGTAAGAGTTAAATGGTCTACTAGAGAAGAATATAAAACAAAAGCATTGCAAAGATTATGAATGTAAAACTAGAAATGCATGCTAAGTCAGAAAATATGCAATGCCTGCTTCACTTTACATTTTAAATTACAATCCTCCAGTCCATATACAGATAATTTAACAAAATGGAACTGAAAAAGTTTTAAATTGTCATGCAATCTCCTTTTCAATTTAAAATATTTTCTTAGTAAGGAAATATGAACCTCTAGTTTATAAGATAGTAGAAAGTAAAAGTAGCATTTGCATTAACCTTGAAAAGTGTGCTACATTACAGAGTGAAAGTTTCACATATATCAACAAGTATACTCATAATGCATTGGTGAGGTACCCAAAGTCAAGATGAGACAATTCTCCATGATAAATATTTTTCCTTAATGGAAATGAAGCTACAAAATTATGTTAAAGTCTTTGCTAGTTAATTATGTTGAGCTGTCTCCATTTCTTAAGTGAAGAAAACACATTTATGTCAGTTGAATTGATGAATACAACAGCTTAATCTATATTTACAGCAGTTGATAATAAACTAAAAAGTTGCAAACTTACTTGTGACAAATTTGTAATATAATCTTTTGATGGTGCTATTAATTTTAGGGCCCTATCTCTGTGATCCATACTTGGTTATTAGAAAACAAGGGGCACATGCTTCTATGCACACACTGTAGAGCACATGTTTTGTCAATTTCTGTTTTAAAACCTGATTTAAAAATAGGTTGTTGGCCTCTGTTGGTTGAGTTCATGCTATATTCCTGAACAGCAAAATGGCATGTTAACATTGTACTCAGGGATGGCATAGATTGGAAGGACAGATCTTGTTAGAAGAGTTAACATTTCATGTAGGTTTAAGGATATTGGATTAAACATTACATGTCATTTAAAACTTAATTAAAGTTTTGCAAAAATAGTAATTAAAAATTTCTCAATTCTCTGCAACTGTTTCTCAAACTATGTATTTAAGAGACATTGACCACTTAAAATGTTAGTGGTCAATGTAAAAAATGAAGTTAGTAACAGTGATGCAACATAAATGCTAATTGTTATACTAACATTGGCCACTTTTAAGAGAACCATAATGCAGAAAATGATACACTAAACAAACTTTAAAAACTAGAAGTGATCACAGCAGAAATTGAAAGTGTGGTTTACAAAGAAGACAAAAAACAAACCATGAGAAATATAAGGAAGTTTGTAAAAAGCATGATTAATGAATTTGAGGAAAGTTTCAATGACAAGGTTATGAAAGCGATAAAACTGAGTGCTGGTTTTGAAAGTTCTAACACATTTTAAGGACTTAGTGAAAATGATTACAAAGAATTTTGCTTAATGCTAGAACTTAAAATGCTGATACTGTTGTTGTACACTTGCTTTCTTTTAAGTTCTTTGCTCATAATATATCAGAGGATTTTCTTCTGGTGTTGCTTGTTCTATACAAAAAATGAATATCAACTATGAATTTCTCAGAGCACTTGCTAAAAGTATACTGCATATTCTGTTTTCACTTCCAGCATAAAAAGGAGTCATGGCCACCATGAATAGGACGATAGCAAATTTAAGATATAGCATGGGTCAGGATAAGTTTCAAGTTTCTGTGAAGGTGTCAACTGAAGCAGAAAGAAACCTGCAGAAGGTTTCATTGATGATGATATCCATAGACATGCAGGGCTAATATGAATCTAAAATAATAATTGGTTGCAAAAGCTTCGAGCTAAGAATTGGGGGGTCCAACCCCACCGCCAAGGCTCCAGGAATTTGGCTGCCATGTGGATTGCAAGTGCCACCCTCCTCTCATGCTGTTCATATTACACATGGATGTGTGTGTGTGTGTGTGTGTGTGTGTGTGTGTCTATATATACAAGGTGGTTCACGTATACCTTATTCTCTGATTTTATGCACCCCGCAGATTAAAGTCTAACCTGAAAACATTATTTCCAGACCCATTTTCTGCTTACCAACATTATAGAATTCGGCACTGCTGTTATAGCTAAACAGTAGCACATTTGGGTAATGTGGGCTGTTAGCTTGAGTTCCAAGCTGCTCGGTTCAGGTTTGAATCTTACCAAAACATTGACAATTTTTTTTTTACTTTTTTTCTTCCAAATTTGACACAAAGCTAGATGGGATATCAGAACATTTGTTAACTTGCTTATTTGTTCCTTTTATTGTTGTTCTCTTTATTTATGTTTATTCTAACTTTATCAGTCCAGTATTGTTTAGAGTCTTAGTGAAATTTCTTTTTCAAAACGATTAGAATGAAAATTAAGGATCAAAAACTAGAACTTGTAAAATGAACTCCCATTTGTTCTTAATTCGTATACATTTTAGTTTACATCTAAATTTATTAGTGTGACAAACATTGAACTAACTTTGCACCTTGATGGATAATATATAAAGAAGAAAACAAGTGCACTCAGACTGTGAGACTTGAACCTCCAATATGCTGGAGGAGATGAGGGAACATGAAATTAACCAGTTGAGCTAAAATCATTTCCAATTGATATAACATGCACTGTAATAGGAGTTATTAAGCACATGCTTTTGGAATGGACGTAACTATTGCCGCTAAAGTCTATTTTCCTATGAAAAGCTACATTTGCATGATTACTGAATGGTCAACAAGTATGGTAATTTTGACTTATTGCTTTCAGACTATAAAGTGTTGCCTATCTCCAAAAATAATAAGGGATAGGTGAACCACCTGGTGTGTGTATGTATATATATATAATGTGTGTAAGTTATTCTTGAATAATTTAATCCATAATATAAAATATTGAAATAAAACTTCCTTATTCTGCAGATGACTAATAATAGCACCTATAGAAATGCTTTGTAATATTCTATACAACATTTAAATGATGGAAAGAAAATACAACATATCAATAAAATAAATCAATAAAAAAAAACAAAGTGATGGCCTTTTTTGGAAAATATCCTGTACCTGGAAGACTGTTTTTGACAATCATATTTTATAAAGCATAAATGAGTTTAAATATCTGTATTATAATTTGAGTTTTGAGGACAAACCTAATAAAGCAAACAAAATGTACAAAAACAATGGGAAGAATTAGTAGTGTTGTGAAACCATCTTTAGTAAAGCAAACAAATTTGCAACATTTACAAAAAACAATGGGGAGAATTAATAGTGTTGTGAAACCATCATTATTACAAAGGAACACAAAACTGCTTGTAATCGATTCTCATAGCACCTGTATTAAGTTATGGAAGTGAAGCCTGAACAGTAAGAAGAAACTATAAATGTAGGATGACAGTTAATGAGATGTGATTTATGCACCATACACAAAGTGGGACCACAAAAACGATAAAGAAATTAAGGGAGAGCTAGGCCTATATTACATTCTCCATTATATACAAAACTACCAGAACAAATGGATGGCCCACCTTTCACAGATGACATCTCATAGAAATCCTAGGTTATCTATCACTCCCAAAGCAATAGATCTCTGGGACATTCCAAAAACACTAGAAGGAAAATTCCACTTTGAGACCATAACAGGCCACATGGCTTAATTCTTGCAGGATGATGATGTACAAACATACTATATTTGCATGGGTGATTTATAAATAAACTTAAGAAGAGCTATATGTAGTGAAAGAATGTTCTGAGTGAACGGCAAAATCAGGCAGTCACACATTAAAAATGTTCAATATTTCAGAGATTTATTCCTCATATTCATCAGGAAATTAAAAAATTAACAACATACACATCATGAAAATGCACTTGGTTGACTTCACTGGTTAATAAACATATTGAAGAAGGCCATAGAGTCAGTATGGTTGAAAGCTTGAGTGATTTTATCAACATCACATGGTTGGTAACCAGAGAAGCTCTGATCAATAATCACCACCGTGAAAGCTTCAAATCATATATCATGAGCCTCTATAGAGAGGACATCTACACTAGCCTCTGCCGGATTGCTGGATTGTCCTCAGAAGAAGAGGGCAAGCAGCCTCTCCACACTGACCTTTCTACTGAGATGCCGAGTTCCCAAACTTTGTCAGGATTCACCATCACATCAACACTGACTGGACACAACACATGCTAAGACGTGCCAGGCTTGAGCTGGTAAGGAACAGAATACATAATATCTACACTCTATGTCCAGGGAACTCTTTGAATTGCACCTCAAGATCTACAAGCAGCTACGTCCATTTGATTTGGAGTGGATCCACAGCTCTGTTGTTGCTCAATATTCTGAACATAAGAATAGGACGACTTCCAGACAACTCAGAAAATTTCAAAGACTGTCGCCAACACAACAACATACGTAAACCTTGGAAACTTCCTGGCTAGTGGCCAATCTAATTAAGCATGAACTGGATGAAGCAATGGTGTCAATTCTTTGCAAGGGATCTTTGAGTTTTTCTAGAGCTAAAGTAGTAGTTACTGACAAAGTAGTTAAAGACACCAGAAATAAATGAACACCCAAACAAGTCCATTTTCCAAACTTCCCAGAGTTCACTAGGATGATAGCTGACCTGAAAGCTTCATGAATCACTAAAACAAGCAAATAAACTAAAGTTACATAGTCTTGCAACACTCTTGTTTATTACCATTATGATTATTGTTGAACAGTTGCTCCATATGGGACATTTTGGCAATAATCATCACTAAGGGTTGCATCTAAAATTATCAACATTGGCATGTTTTAACATGCATATTTCTGCACTGTTTATGGTGCTGCATATCTTAATAATTTTAAGTATTCTGATGTTTAGTAAATCGATAACCATAGTGTTGCTTATGTTTGCAGCAGAGGCAATTAAATTGTATCCAAGTTGTTTATTACAATGGAAAATGTGGTTTGTGTGTGTGTGCATGCGTGCATTTGTGTGCATTTGCACACGAGATCATAATACGAGAAAGCACAACAAGTAGTAGTAGGTATACTTCACCTTTGTATATGGCTTTGTTGGGTAGCAGAATGTCACATTTGTGAAAGAAATGGAACTTAAAGTTTCTGGAATATGAATATCAGTCAACACTTCCATGTAAACCATTGGAATTCTTTCAACCACAAGCTGCATCTAAATGTAATTATAAAGCAACAGTAAAACAACATATGAATATAGACAAATATTAATCTAAACAGTAACAAAGACATGTGCAATATGAGACAAATTGCAGATTTTCTTCCATCACTTCTGAAATTTTTTTTAAACAATATTAACTGTAGTTATTTCATTACGTGTGTTATTAATAAGATTTTCTTTTTCTCACATCTGCATTAATTAGATTTTATGGGATAAAGAAATCAACATTTCAATACCTTTTGCAGTCCAATTAATGTTAGGGTGGAGAACAATATTAAGAATGTAGAAAGAAAGAAAAAACTATCATTGCTGAGAGCAGCAGTATTGGTTGTCATTAGTGCGATAGGTTTCAATTATTATTTAAAATGAACATAGTTTGGATAAATATACATTTTCTAAACATATCAACTGAGTAATTGGTATGGTTTCTCATAACCTTTTCAAACAGTAGCAAGCATTTAACATCTAACCAGTGTACATTTTTACTGATTTTTGGATATTTATTCCCTAAGTTTAACCCCTTCTGTGCACCAATGTTGCTGCAAAGTACTGCAAGAGCTATTGAGCTTTAATTATGTTAATTGCATCTTGTAATCAAATATAACAAAGGGAAATCTGTACATAGACTGTATATAAATACTTTAAAATATATAAATAATTAAAATATATAAATGAGCATTATAATGTAAATAAATGCAAATGGCATGATATTTATGGATGCTCTTTAACTACTGTGGTTTTCAGCGTCCCATTCTAAATTGGGTGTGAAAGACCGCTCAATTTTGCTCAGAGGCCTCTCTATCAGGCTTGAGGTTCTTTTACATGCCGTAAATCTATGACATGGGACCAAAGGCTTTACTTCCCTTCCGAAGGAAGCCATGTTTAGGATTTTTACACCCGAAAAAATCCATCGTCCTCCACCGGGTTTGAACCCGCAACCTTGGGTATACAAAGTTAGCATGGTAACCATTACATGGAGGGCGACTGAGCATTATAATGACCAACTCATTCAAGCAAATAAATTTTACTTCCAATTTAATTGGCCTTTTCTCAATGAACATCAATTACAATTTTGCAACATCTGTGACAATGACACATTCCCCCCCCCCCTGTACTTTGTCAGTTCAGCTCATTAGAACACCTGAAAAAATGAGTTTTGTATAGGAGAATCAATCAGTAGAAAGGAATAAGAATAGCATCTTCTTTCATTATTAAGGCTGTATGGTATTGCATGTATAAAGGCTTCTTAAAATTATGCTGAAAATCAATTATTCTTTCCAAGTTACTCCATGTCTGATGACAACTCTATCTTAGTGCAGTTCTTCTGAGAAATTAGCTTCATCATAGTTAATGATGTTAGATGGAGGTATACCTTCTAATGATCTGTCCAAATTAGAAAAACATTCATGCATTATAGCATGTTTAACAGCAGCTCTGACCCACTTTATATTTTCACCTAATCTGACACGTAATTCCTTGTCTCTTCCCAGGAATCAATGCAACCAATTCTTACTGGATCTGTCGTCAGTGAATCTCTTTTCTGTTTTCCCTATCCTATTTAGATAGCTTTGTACCACATCTCTAACATCCCAATCTCTTAGAGAGAAACCCCATTTCACACACATCAAACCAAACCTTTTTCTTCTTCTCTACTTAAAGCAGTTTGTCCTCCCACTTTGAATTTGTATTTATTTTTTATTTGTCCTTTTCGGACACTTAAAATTCTTGATTTTACAGCATTTACTGCATTAGTTATGTATACTGCATTATAGTGGCATCTACTATCTGGCTCAACACTTTTTTTTTTTTGTACTTTACCATGCTGATTGGATTCACTCTACAAAGTACAATTTTTAATATTAGATAAGGTTACTGATATAGTTACTGATATTAGCATAAGAAATATGAATGAAATGAAATATGTTTAAACATACCTTATTATCTGATAGCCATAACACCACTTTAACACGTTCCCTTAAATTAGATTAATAGAAAAACAACAAAGGTGGCACTGTGGCAGAGTGGTTAGATTGCTCGCCCCCCACCTAGGTTCGATCCCAAGCACCCACTTGCAGAATTTGTGATGGACGAGGCGGCATCTGGGTAGGTTTTCTCCAGGTCCTCCAGTTTCCCCCACCACTTATTCCACCAATTGTTCCATCATCGCTTTTCCTATCATCCATTTCGCTTTTATTCCATATCACCCCCTTCCTCAGGCTCATGCATGGCTACAGGTTGGCCACTCATTCCAGGTCCTTTATTCTGTGCTTTCATACTGTTGACTCCCTAACAGGCTTATGACCCCTAGGTATACACTTTAAGTCCTAGTGGGGTGTCAGTCCTAAATATGGGGAGGGTAAGCTGACTCGGAAAAAAAAAAAAACAACATGCAAAGGGAAGTAAAGCTGGGGGTCCCATGTGAAAAATGTATTTATTTATTTACTTATTTATTAGGAACTTAACAGGCATAAGCTCAATTACCATGTTCATTTTAAAGTATATTTTCATACAATCATTTCTAAATCTAACTTAAAGAAAGAGCAGAAAAAAATGAAAAGAAACAACAGTATGACAAATAAGAGAACATCATGCTGATAAAGAGCCTCTGAGCACAATTTCTGTCTTTCATGCCAGAACGAGACTTAAGCACCACAGTAATTGGAGCCTGATTTTATTTTCTTAACTTCAGAATTAGAATTTCAGAGTAATAAATGAAATTGTGTTTTATTTACACACACATGCATGCATGTACACACACATGCACCCACACACACAGTTATTGCTCATTCCTCCACCCAACATCACTTCCTGCTCTCTAAAGAAGAAAACGTCAAATTTAGATGGGTTTACCAATGAAGTCTCAGACTTAAATGCCTGTAAGTGTCTTTGTTTCTTTTCTTTATTTTTGACCTTTCTCTATCGAGTACTATACATACTTATACATAATAGGTAGAGAAATTATTTTATTCCACGCAAAAGAATGATACCAAGAAATTTCATAGGGAATACATGTTTTGAGACACTCTGGATCAAAAATAGTTATTTTTAGAAAAGGATCTGTGTGCCTGTATGTGCGCGCGCATGTGTGAGTATGTGGGGGGGGGGGCAGCATTACTCAAAAATAAAAAAATTTTTAATACCAAACTTGATATTTAAGTCTAGTACCTTCCAAGGGTACAACACAAAGAAAATCCCTCCCATTCCAAACTACCCTTTACATATTTCATTTTCTGAAAAACGACTATAATAATTTTGATTAAAATATTATATATTAAGGATATTTACATAGCATATAAAATGTATATCTTGAATTTTCTGGGAACAGCCTATGAAGCCCTCTTCATATTAGGTGACATGCATAAACAGTAAATAGTAACTTACTTCACAAAAAGGTAGATCTTGTCAAAACACATAATTTATGTCCTATACATTTTTTGTGCAGCTAACCATTTTTGAGAAATTCCTTGTTTGGTTTAAATGTTAAAATACCTACTTATACTTTTCTTAACAGAGAGTTGTCATCTGTGTTGTTTTTTTGTTTTTGTTTTTGTTTTTTTTACCCTTGGCCATGCAAAGAAAGCCAAATTTCAATGTCAAATACATAGCAACTTCTTTTAAAAGATTTTAACATCACTTTAGCCAAATATATCCCCTTATTTCCCTTCTACTTATAAGGAGCTAAGAAATAAGACCAGTTCTGCAATGTTTATCTTGATTAGCACGAAGCAGATAGAAGAATAATCTTTTGAAAGACTTTTTTGCAGGTTAAGTAGAGAAAGTCATGTAAAGGGAACACATCAGATGTTTTTTGCTTAGATCTATATAAATAGTAGTATTTATTGCCCAAGAACATGGATTCAATATAACTGATTCACCTGATTCAATATAACTTTAATTGAACTAACACAATATGTTTTGAATCTGAGAAAAGCTCTGAATGGAAAAAAAAAAAAAAAGAAAAAAAGTTTAATCTTGAGTAATGATGCCTAATGGTGTAAACTTAAAAGTTGCATCCTTACTAATGGAAGCTTTTGATGTCATACATATCTTAAGGTAAATTCTAGCTTAATCTGCTTTAACATGAAAGCAAAATTAACACTGTACACTAATTTGCTGAGGCACAGTAAAAGCAGAGAGCATCAAAATATTTGTAAAATAATAGTTTTTATTGCATTATTCTCATCCATGACACTTACTTCCAAAGCTGCAAATCTTGCTTTTTTCATTACTTTCACATAGCCTGGCAGTTTAAGTATATTTATTATTGCTATCTGAACACAGAAGAATACCTGAAACAAACTAAGCTAATTGTAAATCTTTTTTAAAACATTATTCTCTATTGCAAACAGAAATCTATTCCATAATTGGTTAGATTAAGAATGTATATGCCATGAAAGCTAGAGAGAGAACCCAGTGATCAAAAGGGAGCAATTCAATATTAATTGCAATTAAATTTCTAATTCCCTCTTTTTCTTTCTGAATTTAATTCAAGGACATTATGGTTTTGAGAAGTTTGAAATTCTTAGGCACTATTGTAAGGCTTTTGTGAACATAAATAAAAGAAATATCAACTTTATGTGGTAGGGCATCAAGAAAGCAGTGGAATGAGTTACTGTTTTGCATAAACTCTATACATTGATTTTCATATTATATATTTCAGGTATAATTTCCTCTCATGGAATGCCAGAAATAGTTTCAAAATGCTCTATCTGCAGGATAATTTATGAAGAGTAGACTCACTAACACATCCAAAATCAAACCTTGGTTAACCATTTTGAAACAATTCAGGGTGATAACATTTTCTCCCAGATATTTGTTATAATGAATTGCAATTTTTCCTTTTGCAACTTGGATATAGAAACAGCTTATCTCAAACCTTTTAAATATTTTAGCGCTGTGCTACTAACTAAAAATCATAAACATTATTTGTGTTTAAAAAGTATAATACTGCAGATTTATGAACAATTGCTATTGTGTAACTAGCCCAACTTTCTAATGTTCACACTAATTTACAGTTTTGTTATGATTACCTACTTTTTGAATTTCAGAATATAAATTTTAAAGATGTAAGTTGCTTTATTCTTTTATTTCCTCTTTATTTTGATTTTAATGTTGCAAGCTATTTTCATATTTTATCTCTTTATACCATAATAGCTAGTAGGGCAAATCTTAAAGGAAGTAGGGAGACAAGTCAAGCTCAAAAGACCCTGATCAATAAACTCTCAAAAGTCATCACTTTTATATCATATATTTGTCACATTTATATAGCACTACTATTAAGGTATATGATTACTAATCTGTTAACAACAATTTATGAAGTGGTGTTTTGTATTGGAGTTATAGATTTTAGGAACAATCATGGGTAAAAGCCTGAACAAAATTACATGTGTCAAGTCAGTAATTTGCTAGCACAACAATACACATATTAGATGTCTTGTCAGTCTGGGTTTTATTACAGAAGTGTACTAGTAAAAATCTTCATTCATACCAACAACAATCCTCTCATTCCTCAATTCTTAAACATTTGCAATTCCCTCCCTTAAATTTCTACTTTCTCTAGCATGCTTGAACATACAATGTACATAGTAGCTAAAGAAGGTATTATATTCCATCCAAATATCTGATGTCAAGATTACACTGGAAGTGTATGTTTTGAGGTCCCCTGAGCCCAAAAATAGCATCTTTAGAAAAAGGTCTGTGTCTTGACAGTATAGCTCAAAATGTAAAGGCTGCTAAACACTAACTTTGGTTCAAAATCTTCTCGGGCTTCTAGCCAGGTAATAACTTGGCTTGACACCAACGTTTCGAAGAAGTGCATCTTCCTCGTCTTCAGGAGCTCCTTGGCGTTCTTATCCAGGTGCCGATTAAAATTGGTGTCAAGCCAAGTTATTACCTGGCTAGAAGCCCGAGAAGATTTTGAATTAACACGTCGCCAGGAAAGCTATAGTTCTTATTTTACTAACTTTGGTATTTATTTATAAAATAATACAGATTGAGTCGACCAGACACTCTATTGGTATTTAAGTTTAGTATCTTCCAAGAAGTTTTTCAAAAAATCTCGCCCCTAAACTATTTTTTTACATCAAAAATGTTTGGAAATTTTGGTTTTCTGGAAAATGGTTCTATTAGTTTTCATTAAAAGATTGCATACTAAAGATATTTACATCAGAAATAAAGTGTATATTTGAATTTTCTGGGAATGACCTCTGAAGACTTCTTTATTCGGGATTGATTTTACTGAATTTTGTATAATAATAAGCTGTAAGAATTAGTCAGAAACTTCTTACACAAAAAATGTAGATCTTGTTAAAACACATAATTTATGACATACTCATTTTTTTTTTTTTTTTTTTTTTTTTTTTTTTTTTTTTTTTTGTTCAGTAAGAGACCATTTTTGGGACATTCCTTGTTGGTTTCAATTTTAAACTATGTAACTTTTCTCAAATGGGAAAACACCTTTCGTTTCATCTCTCTTGTTTTACTGCAGGTCATGAAAAGCAAACCAAACTTCAATTGTTTCACATAATGACCAGATTTTAAAATGTTTGACTATTGCTTTAGCCTAGTATATTCCCTTATTTTCCTTCCACTTACAAATAGGCCAGTAATAAGACCAGTTCTGCTAGTTTTTATCTTGATTAGCAAGATATTTTATCTTGTTAATCAAGATTATCAATTATCTTTTGTAAGAATAGTTTATGTGTGGAATAGCTGGAGAAAGTCATCTGAATGGAACACATCAGATGCATTGTTTTTATTTTGCAAGCAATGAAATGCAACAGCAGCCATGGCACCATATTAGCCTCTAGTTCATGGGGTCATGGGTTTAAACCCAGTGGAGGGCAATAGATTTTTTCAGCCTAAAAATCATTAGCATGGCTGTCATCATAAGGGAAATAAAGCCAGTGGCTCTCTGTCATTTGTGCCAATTAAAAAAACCTCAAGTTTGATAGAGATCTCAGAGCAAAAGTTTGGTCTTTAATGCCCAATATAGAAGGGACACTTAGAACTATTGTTCAGGAATACCTATGTATATTTCCTTTAGTATAAATTAGCTAATCACCTGACAAAAACAAAACTTTGTTTATAATTCTTTTGTGAAAAGCTAGCAATTGTGCAAAGCTGCAAATACAATATACAATATAGACATACTGCATTTGTTCAGAGGTTTTCTAATGTGATATAATATAGAATTTTAAATAAGCATATATGATGCATAAAAACTGAAACTAGTAACAGTCAAGCAATACAAAATATTAATGTAGCAAAAAATACATTGCCCCTTGTATGCAAAATTTACACACTGAAAGCTTTAGAAATTTGAAAGTTAAAAATATGGAACTTCCAGTGGATCCAGAGGATCAACAGTATGTTCCCTGCAGCTTGTGGATGATCAATTAATTTTGGCTCAAGACTATGAAGACACAGAATATTTGACAAGAAAATTAATTCAATGATATAATAAACAAGGCTTAAAAGTAAACATAGATAAGACAAAATCTATGACAATAAGAGACACTAATCAATATTTAGTATTGGAGTAAGAACTGAGGTTAATTACACATGCAGAGGAATATAAATATCTAGAAGTAAGAATTACACATGATGGAAAATAAGAAAAAGAAATAAGATATTTATGGAATTTAGTATCTCTACCATAAATGATATTTTATGGAATAAAAGATATAAAAAGAAACTAAAACTCAAAATTTTAGAACAATAATTACAATTGTTATGAATTATGGCTCTGATGTTTGAATTCTGGAATGACAATTAAAAAGAAAATTAATAGCAACAAATGGATCATTGGAAGATGGTCCAATAATATCCAGGAGAGACAAAATTAGAAAATTATTAAAAAGAAGAAAAGAATGTACAAAATTTAATTTTAGATTTTATTCTACAAAAAAATTTACATGATAAGGCATTTTAGATGAATGATAAAAAAAAGATTGAATATGAGAGTAATGGAATGGATATCACCAGGAAGAAAGAAAAAAGACAGGTCACACACACACATGGTTCCAATGAATTTCTGAAACAATAATGGAATGGCAAATCAAGAAAGACTAGAGAATGAAAATAAGAAGCCATATTGCTACATTCATGTATGCTGGAAAAATGTATCTATACTGTTTATATAAGAGTATATAATTTAGTTGATTCATTGCATCTTATAAACTAAGTGCCTTCACACATGAATGCAAAATACTGTTTACTCTTATATCACTATTTTCTGTTGTTATATAAACTCTGTAGGGCTCTATGTCACACCTGGTAACAAGGTGCACACCCAGAATCTATGAGGGTACCCCTGCATAATGTTCTTTTTGTTTTTAACCATTTGATGTTGTCCTTAAAAAAAAAAAAAAAAAACTCTATAACAAACTAAATGTGTGATTATATACATAACTGAAATTAATAATTTCCTGTGCAAGTGAATCACCTCACCATGAAATATATCACTGGTCTACTCATAACTACAGCCTACCGCACCAGCTTAACAATATTTCCAGGTTTAGTTTTTCCTGATTAAACTAACATTTTAATAGATCATAAATATGCTTGTGAATACACTTCTTTGTATCCACATATGATTCCACATTGAATAGAAGGTACCATAATAACACAGAAAAACAATAATACTTACAATAATTAGAGTAGATGGCAGACTAGCAGAAGGGGAGTGTTCATGCAAACTTGTCACTCCACTGTAGAATGTAAGAGCATAACTACAGTACATGACAAACCACAAGCATCCTGAGAGAAGACCAACAAATCCAGATCTTCTTATAAAAGACATTTCACTGGCTTCAAGACTTTTCTTAAATCTGTTAATAAATAATATGATATCACATATCAGAATAGCTACCATCAGCATCTTGGTATTATTTTTTTGATTTGATGTGCCCTATAACATATATCATGTTTCTGTGAATGAAATAAATACAAATATTGAATAATTGTTTAGATAGTATTAATGACCACTTTATGTATATAATATAAATGAAACATCAACATAAATTACCAAAATGCACTTATATATCGCAACTACACCCTACAGCTGTAATTGCTACACATGTGTGAACAACTTGCTTCAGAAGTCATAGCTGATTATTGTTGTGCTTTGTTACACTTGGGTGAGTGGATATATGTGCTATTGGTGAGTTATTTTGACACTGAAGCTGTGATTGTTACATCAGCATGAGTGTGCACATGTGCTGTTTTCAAGTTCCTTGACATTGAAGCTATCCATTGTTACACCTGAGTAGTTTGTGACACCTTTGGTGGTTTGCTCATATGACCACTTCTGGATGTTTCTTGCCATGTGATCAACAGGTATAAAACGCTTAGAATGAGCCTTATGGAGAGCTCAGTTTCAATGGGAATGCATAGCTTGCAGCAGTTGAGTGAGTTTCAAAAGGAAATTCATAGTAACCACCACTACAGTGAAAGTTGAAAGGAAATTACATGGCAGAATGTTGTGGAAGCATCGAATAAAGACATTTATTTGTGAAGTGATTTTATTTGTAGTCAGTGGAAGAAATAAAAAGGTATTTGTTTGAGTGATAAAGAGAGTTTTTGTTACCCTGGTGTCAAAGGGGGAAATAACATCACAATGGAGGAGATGGTGAAAACTCTACTTACCGATCAAGGAAATGAAGTCAGGAAGGGACAAGACAGAAGAGAAAATGCAGCTCAGAATGGATGAAATGCAAACAGAAATGAAGTATGTCAAAGAGAAAATGGACTCAGGTGTTTCAAAATGATGCTGAACTAAGATGTGGATGCTGTTGCTCAGGGCCTGGGTGATATGAAAATGTAGTTTTCAACACCAATAAAGGTACATAAACAAAATGCCTCATGGACAGTGTATATCAGATAATTACCAAAGAACAAAGCCCTGTACCTGCCCAAAGCTATTGGAAATAATGCAGGCAGTATGGGAAGCACCAAGGCAAGTACTTAAGCAGCATCTTAGGAAATTCTGGTAAAGGATATATCTTTAATTAGGTTTTTTTTTATTCTTCCCCACACTGTTTCATCATAATGGGCAATTATGGAAATGACTGGCAAATTAAGCAGGAATAGGAAAGATGCTAGTACGAGGGGCATACTGAAAGTCATGAGCAACACTGTTTTACAATTTTAATATTTATTTTTAAGCCAAACCAAATACATCATCATAATCTACAGACTTTCTTTCACTTTTCGACATAGTCTCCATTGTTTCGCACACATCTTTCCCATCGTTCTACAAGTTTGAAAATGCCCTTGTGATAGAACTCCGTTCCAGCTGCCCGCAGACCCTGACACACTGCTTTCCAAATATCCTCCAGCGTCTCGTAGCGTTGGCCACGCATCTGCTCCTTCACAGAATCGAAAAGATGGTAGTCGGAGGGTGCCAAGTCAGGACTGTAGGGAGGATGTGGAAGAGTTTCCCACCCTAATGCCCTGATCTTCTCCATAGTGGCACGGGCAGTATGCGGACACGCATTATCCTGTTGAAGGATGATCCTCTTTCCAGGGCGTTTATCATGCAAAGCCCGACGGAGCTTCAGAAGTGTCTTGATGTAGCGGGCAGAATTTATGGTTTGTCCAGGTTCAAGAAAGTCAACCAGAATGCAACCTTGTGCATCCCAAAAGACACTTCCCATAACTTTTCCTACAGACTGCACTGTCTTCGCTTTCTTCTTCGATGGTGAGTTCAAGTGGTGCCGTTCCATACTCTGACGTTTCATTTCTGGCTCATAGTGATGGAACCAGCTCTCATCTCCAGTCACAATACACGTCAAAAATTCATCACCTTCATTATGAAATCTCTGAAGAAGGTTTTGTGTAATGGTTCTTCTCTGAAGTTTGTGGTCTTCAGTCAATAAACGGGGGACCCAACGGGCACAGACCTTTTGATAACCCGAGCTGTGGATCATTTCTTGCACTGTACTATGTCCTATTCCAAGTTGCGCAGCAATTTCATTCACAGTGAAACGCCTATCTCCTGTAATGAGCTCATCAACTCTTTCCTTGTTGCGTTTTGTAGAGGCAGTTCGAGGACGCCCGCTACGAGGCGCATTTTGCAGACTCGTGTTTCCATCTTTGAAATGTTTCACCCATCTTCTAACACTGCTGGCACCCATGCAGACACCTCCATACGCACGTTGAAGTCTGAGATGAATTTCAGGAGCAGATTTTCCTTCTTTCACAAGGAATTCAATGACAGCACGCTGTCGAAACGAAACATCAATGTCAGCCATTTTTCAAACACCGTCTGTGGTCACGTGATAGAAGCTAATGACGTCACAATATGTCAACATGTGGCTTAAAGTCTGTAGATTACGATCCTGCAATTCGTTTCGTTACATTGTTGAAATTTAAATTTTTACAATGGGTTGCTCGTGACTTTCAGTATGCCCCTCGTACTAACTTTTAGAGACAATTCAACATTTAAGATGGAGACAAGGAACTGATAAGGACAACAGAGGCAAGAATACTAACAGATTACTACCACAAAATTTTAGATAAAGTTAAATAAACATCAATCCCTTTTGCAGTGAGACAAGAAATTTATTTTAACTCATAAAACTAAACAAAATATTTCTATACTTTGCTATGAATCACTCCCGCTTGACACCTACTCAATTCACTCGCCCCTTTCCTTCTCTGAGAATGAGTGGGGGTGAGAGCTTATAAAAAAAAATCTTATTTGTTCCATTCATATGACTTCCTCTACATGTCTGCAACAAATTATTGTTAAAAAGCTTATGCTTCCATTTATTTCATTGCTTATTACTTTCTTCCTTGTAAGTAGAAATGAAATAAGGAGTACCATAGGTTAAAGTGGTAGTCAAAATCTGGTTACTATGGACAGGAGTTGACAAATTCCTGTATGAGAAAAGTATAAGTTTTTCAAAACTGAAGCTAAAAACAAGGAATATCTCAAAAATGATCAACTCCATGAAAAAAAAATATACATAACATAAATTGTGTGTTTTAACATGCTCATTTTTTGTGTGGTAAGTTTTTGTCTGTTTCTTACAGTTTAGCAATTATGCAAAATTCCGTAAAATTCATCCAGAATAAAGTAGTCTTCAGAGGCTATTCCCAGATAATTCAAGATATACATTTCATTTGTCATGTAACTATATTTAATATACAATATTTTAATCAAAATCGTTAGCCATTTTTGAAAAATCAAAATTTTCAAAAAAAGTTCTATGTAAAGGGTAGTTGGGGGTGGGGGGATTTTCTTGATAATCTTCATGTCGCATCCTTGGGAGATATCACACACAACATACACACCACGCACACACACACACACACACCTGCATGAATGCACACAGACCTTTTTCCAAAAATGCTTTTTCTGGATTCAGGAGGGCCCAAATCATGTATTTCCGGTAAAATCTTGGAATTGAAATTTTGGGTGCATTACAATACCTTCTCTATACACTATGTACATAGTACATGTAGAGAAAGTAAAAACACAAGATATCTAGGAAGCTAACATTGTCATATGTGGATCAATCTAGGGAAGGAACTACACTACTAGTGCGAAAATAATGCACAATAATCTTTTCCTCTTATAATGTATTGTAACATTATGAGATTACAATTTTTTGAAGTGGGCTTGGACAAATAGGTAACTAGTAAAAGCTAGATAACCCATAAGTATGTATATATATATTTATATAAGTATATAACTATCAAAATATAATACAACCAACCAACTTAAATGCTATACCAAAATGAAAATTGTAAATATTATCTCAAAAATTTCTGGCTCAAAACAAGTGTAATAAACACATCCAAATTTCCATTTGATTGGAAAAGTGCCAACAGCAAAATTATAAAGATTTGAAAAGTAATAAAAAGCAACCCGACTCAACTAGTACTGAAACCCATACATACTACAAAACACACTCTCACTTAACCCAGGTATTACAATATAAAATGAAAAGAAAAGGTTTTATGTTTCCTCGCTTCGGTGGGCTATAACCATTATCCTAGAACATAAAGCTGGTTCATTCACAGCCACATCTCCGTCCAGTGTCAGTAAATCACCTTTATCTAAAATATGAAACACTGGCAAAGCACATGCCAATTCAATGAAAAGGGTTTTTGGATAAAACCTTCAATACCCTTTAAATGAACATGTGGAGAAATGGAGCATAACAATCCTGCTCCTAAGTGGTCTTATAGCCGAATACCACTCTAAGAGAACAACAGCCTGGCAGGTGCTCTTCCAGGACAGTTAGATGGTGGGAGGTAGATTCACAATGGCAAGACGTTAAATGGCAAAATTTTAAGAGGATCCACAACAAGAGACATGAAAAGCTGTCAAGAAGCATTAAGCTTTTGCACAACAATGCATGACCCCATACAGCTGATGCCATATGGAATCTGTTTCTTCAGTTTGGATGGGAGATCTTCAATTATCCATCCTACATTCCAAACCTTGTGCCAAGTGACTCCCATCTTTTTTGCCTCATAAAGTGATTTCTGACAGGAAAATGTTTCCAGGATGATGCTGAGGTACAAACGACAGTGACTTCATGGCTCTAGACATTGACGGAAAACTTGTACCACACAGGCATACATACATTGGTTCCTTGATGTGATAAATAACTTAACACATTGAAGCTCAAGCCCGAGTATAGCTCGGGCCATGTGAAATGCTCATGCAGCCTACCCCGAGAATAGCTCGGGCAGGTATTTCTAACACTTTTAATGCAATTTCACATCCTTAACTCGGTCTTGGGCTATGTGGCAAAGAACATACATCAGTTATCGTTTAGTTGTCTGATTTGTGCTACCATCTGTCCTCACTCTAGTCAACTATTAGGAAATTTAGGAGAGTTAGTAATACTGGCTGCTCTTGGGTAGTCGTGCCATTATCCTTGAAGGTGGTGATCTGTTTATCACATTTTGTATTCTTAAATGTTAAATCTATATAACTTAGCATGGAATACAAAAGTACCAGATGAGTATAAGAAAGCAATAATAATTCCTCTTTTAAAATCAAACAAACTAGCAGATAATTTTTCAAGTTACTGTCCTATCAAACTTCAGTGTATCAGCAAAATCATGGAAAAGATTATTTCCAACTGATTAAAATGATGTGCTCCATTCACATGACTTTCTCTACACCTCTGTAACAAATTATTATTAATAAGCTTATTCTTCTATTTAATACTAAAACATTAGCAGAAACGGTCTTATATCCCTCCTTTATAGGTAGAAGGGAAATAAGGGAATACACTAGGCTAAAGTGATAGTCAAATATTTTAAAATATGGTTGCTATGGCATTGAAATCCGTTTCTTTGCATGCCAAGTATTTACAAGTTCCCGTATGAGAAAAGTTTAAGTATTTTAAAACTGAACAAGGAATATCTCAAAAAGGACCAACTCCATGAAAAAAAAAATGTATATGACATAAATTGTGTGTTTTATTGTGGTCTACACTTTTTGTGTAGTAAGTTTTTGTCTATCTCTTATGTTTTATCAGTTATGCAAAATCCAATAAAAATCATCCAGAATAAACAGGTCTTTAGAGGCTATTCCCAGAAAATTAAAGATATACATTTTATTTGACATGCCAATATCTTAAATATAGGGGATTTTAATCAAAATTGTAAAGCCATTCTTGAGAAAATCAGAATTTTCGAAGTTTTTTCCATGTAAAGGGTAGTTTGGGGTGGGGAATTTTCTTGAAAATCTTTTGTATCCCATCTCAAGTTTGGTATTTAAAGGTCTTTTCGTTTTTGAGGTATGCTGACCAAGTATGCACGCATGCATGCATGCACATACAGATCTTTTTCCATAAATACTGATTTTGGATTCAGGGAAACCCAAAACCGTATTTCCAGTGAAATCTTGGTATCAAATTTTTGGATGCAACACAATACCTTCTCTATACACTATGTACATAGTAAGTGTAAAGAAAATAATAACATAATTCCAACTAACTAAATAGGATTTAACATTTAACAAATCAACAAGTTTTAAATTATAATTTTGAATACTGGAAGTGGTACACTGTGAAGCTAGCAATTAGTTTTTAATTGGTAGTCGAATATACACACATGTGCTTCACAAAAACTTACTTTTACGCAGAACTAGTTTCGCATGCATGTTACATGCATTGTCTACTGCTTTCGACTATCGGATACAACACGAGGATCCTTGATGTATGACTGTCTTTCCTCTGGTGTTGGATTGATGAACTTCATTAGCGGGTTCTCTTCAAAGGGACGATCAAAATTCATGAGGTGCGCTTCATGTTTTTTCATGTATATTTTCTCCCATGCATTGAGTTCTACTGTCCGTTGTACATTTTTTAAAAGATGGATGTCTTGTTTAATTTCATGTTGGTTGTTCCAAAAATGAGCCGATACTGCAGATTTTTCAGTTTCCCTATTTTTGATATTTCTAATATGTTCTTTAAGACGGGTACCTATGTTTCTTTTTGTTCTGCCAATGTATACCTGGTCACACTCATAAGAAGATACTTTAATGATATGTATTGATTTTCAAGCAGCATATGATATTAGAGGTACAAACTACTCGAAAAACTCCGAATTTTAGGAGTTCAAGGCAAAATGTTACATAGGATTACAGAATTCACTATCCAACACTTTATTACTATCAAATGAGACACATTATCAAAATATCAACAGATATATCAAGGTATGACAAGGTAGTATATCCTTAATACCACACTCTCCAATATTTATATGAATGGTCTTCCCTGCTAATTACAAAAGATGCAATCAGAAGTCTTGATTTTTGCAGATGATGTAACTTTAAACCAAAAATTGAGGGTCAACAATTAATAAATGTAGCATAAAGGTGTCTGATAAAACTACAGAATTAAGCATGAAATAATTTGAGAAAATTAATATCCATAAAACTAATTATCAACTAATTTCAACTTTAAGAAGAAGTCACTAAATATTTCACTACAACTAGAAGAGAAAACATTGGAAACACATGAAGTAAAATATTTAGATATAATTTTTTATACAAAATTAACATGACACACATTGATAATGTGTGGAAAAAAACAGAAAAATTACTATTATTAAAAAACCAGCAGAAAAAAGGCTAAGCAGCAAGCAACTTTGAACAATTTTTACAAGCTGTGTTAGAAACCAACTTCCAATTATTGTTAAGAGATAAATACAAATAAAGAAAAAACATATTCTTAGTCGTAACTGGAGCTATAAAAAGCATCCCTATCCTTCCTCTAAAAATGTTAACAATTAATCCAAGGCTAAATGTTGACATTGAAAAAACAGCTATCATACAATTTGAAAAATTAACCAGACTACCCTATAGCAACTGGGAAAAAGAAAATTACAAGAAAATATAAAATCTCATTCAAGCTCTCTTAATAAAGTCCAAGACATCATACAGAAATTAAAACTCCTTTTCTTAAAATCTAACTTGCAAATAATTTGATATTGTACACTGTCGACAGCTGAAGATTTTAAAAAATCTGAAACTTTTCCTTCTATTCTGAAACAATGGCATTATAGATAATAAATTTAAAATATCATGCTAAAAATGGCTACATGTCTTTTTCCTTTTATATAAAATTAAGTTTATATTCAACAAATTTTGAAATTTTAGCGTCTTCACAGCTTACAAAATTTTCTGTATCAAATAAATAAATTTATGAGAGTTGTAATACTACCTATTTGACTCTAAAGCAGCTATAATATCCATAGTATCTGATACAACAGCCAAAAATTTAAATGCTAGAGAATGCTGAAAAGTTATAAAACAATCAATTAATTTAAATAAAATAATAACACTTCACTGCATACCAGCACATAAAACAGCTGCTTTTCTGGCCAAGTAAGGTAGTAAAGCTACATCCAAATCACATGGTTCTATCTTATCATTCTATCAAAAGAATAATTACATCAACATACAATAAAAATTAAAGAAGTGTATGTAACACAAACAAAAGGAAAACATTGAAACATATACATAACACAACCAGAATTACTACACTACAAGAAAATTCTCCATTGCAGATTTCAGACTACTAAAGATACCATGACTGCCTGCACAGAATAGGCATAGCAGAATGTCCTCAATGCCAATTGGTTTGGATGGTTCAATTGGTTTGGTACTAGACTTCTGATCCAAGGTAGCGGGTTCAAACTCAATAGCTTTTAATTGTCAATGGCATGTAAAAGAACTTCTGCAGGATAAAATTCTGACACACCGGTGGCATTGTCATAATACTGGCAATTGACAGCATCATTAACAAACAAATAATGTAATTTAATTTCTTCAATATCCAGTCTGTGATCCTAAAGAAGCTCATTTCAGTCAGCTTAGTAACATCACAACAAAGTTGGTTGGTTGGTATCTAATGTTGAGCAGTTTGCAGTTTTGATGTTATATTATCATGTTGACTAAAGGTTGGGAACCACCTACTCCGCTGTAGGTGGTTTCCAGCTATATCTTCTTTAAGTGTACAGAAAGGACACAGAGGAGATCCACTATACCAATCCTGAATAAATGTTTACTGAGACAGTCATGGCCTGTTAGGAGTCTAAAAGTTACTACAGAGGACTTTCTTGGTAATGTCTTGACGTCTTATTACATAAATTTTCCCATGGTTTTCCTTTTGTTTGTAATATATTATCTTCTTTAATTTTTTTGTTATATGTTGATATAATGATTCTTTTGATAGAGTGATTACTTATTGGATCAGATGAATTTGATGTAGTTTTACTACCTTTCTTGGCTAGAAAGTCAACGTTTCATTACACTGTATTCCGCAATGTTCTGGTATCCATTAAAGTATTAATCTTTTATTTAAATTAATTAGTTGTTTTATGATTTTGCGGCATTCTGCAATAATTAGGTTATTAGGTGTTACATCAGATGTTATGAAAATAATAGCTGCTTTAGAGTCAGATAATAATACAACTTTTACAAATTTATTTATATGATATAGTAGGTTTTGTAAGCTCAAGTACTGGAGTGCAAGAAGGCAAATGACTTCATAACAAACTGCCAGACATTAGATATTAATCAACCAACTTCCTTTCATTCTTGTGGAATGTTTTTCTTTTCTTCAGAATAGCAACTGTTTTTAAGAATACTTTTCATTTTTAAAAAAATGGAAATTACGCATTTGGAAAACAATTCCAGATATTACTTCCTTGAAAATATTTCAAAGAAAACATGTTAGGTTAGCATAAAAGGATTTCATGCTTCTTTTACTATAACAGGCAGACAATTCATAATAAGAAAATAACACAAATTTTCTTCTGTTGCTTTTGTTCTCAAAACATAGTGCTTTTTTTTGTTAAAAGAGCAAACATTTTTAAAAATGTTATTGCTAACATATGAATTTTCCACTTCTACTCAGAGGCCTGGGCCGAGACCATGGCAATGAGGCAATCATTGCAGGTTTTGCTCATGGAATAAACAGCTCTCTCTGACTCTCTCTCTCTCTCACCCCTCCCTATCTCTCTCCCCTTCTCTCTCACTCTCCCTTTTAGGGTGCTGATGGCATAACAGTTGAATGCCCTTAAATGTTAATCTCTCCCCCCCCCTCTCTATCTCTCATTGCAATCATATAATATATTTGTTGAGAGTGATAATTCTTATTGTGATCATTACATATAAAAATTGTGAAAGTGTTTGCCTTTCCAAGTAAACTTTCTAATTATCAGATGTGTTATAATACTTCAAATAATGTGTGTATATATTTAAAACCATATCTATACTTTCTTCTCTTAGCTACATTTACCTTTTACTTTCAAGTATTTCTCCATTATAAGCAGCAACAGAGCGTATATTTTTAATCACATCCTTTGCTAACGCTTCTGAGGAGGAATAGGCCTTTTTTTCCTTGTTTTTCAAACATATCTTTGTCTGTGAACAAGGAATACAAGAGATACATTTCTTTGTTAATTTGATCAATATTTAAAACAAAGCTCTGTTTCATCAAATAGTATTTGTCTCTTCAAAAATAAATTCAATCTTAAAATACTTTTTGAAGAATGTGCTAGATTCCAAGTATTAAAAGTATGGATCTGCTAACTTTAGAAATTAACATTGACTCAAACTTAACACTTTTAAAACAAGTGAAATTTTAAAAGTGTTAAGTTTGACTCAATGTTAATTTCTAAAGCTATCATTTTGCTTCAATGTGTACCACTTCCTGTCAGGTTAGTTATCATATGGATCTGCTTTTATGTTAGCACTAAGCTCACGGAACACTTTGGCTTAAATAAGCAACTGCATATTTGCTAGCAAGCTAAATTCATGTTGTTGCATTAATCTCAAAAATTATTCTCTCTCTCTCTCTCTCTCTCTCTCTCTCTCTCTCTCTCTCTCTGTCTCTCTCTGTCTCTCTCTCTCTCTCTCTTCCCTTCTAACCTATTGTTCCCTCTCCTCTATTTCCTCTACTAAAGGCAGTGGGTGGTCCCAAAACAAGAGTGGACCAGTGAATATTGTTGGCAACCTTACCCCCTCCAAATAACTGTTACATGTAAACCTGGACTATACCATAAGAAATTATAATCATATAAATATTGAATTTATTAATGATTAGAAGAAGCCTTCATGCACCACTCACAATTTGTGATATTTATTACTATATGAAACTCTTAAACGTATAGTATTTTAATGAAAATCATTACAACTATTTTCCATACAAAATGTAGTTTGGATTGGAGGGGGGGACATATTTTCTTGAAAACCTTAGTGCCATATCTTTGAAAAATACATCAACTTTGGTATTTATTGTATTCACATACACACACGCACGAATGCATGCACGGACACACACACACACATACACAGTGGAGTGGATGAGCAGGTATACAGATGGATGGATGAACATTTTTCTAAAAATCCCTTTTTTGAGTTAAGGAATTTCAAAACATATATTATTGCTGGAAATTTTTATGTAGAATTTTTAGTAGAATGCCATTCTCTACTTCTCATAGGTAAGAGATACAGAAAGTAAAAAATGGGGCTATCCTGGTTAATACATGGTATCTGATTATCTTATAACAACAGAACTTATCTATACTCTCATTCAAATGTAACTACTACTTTGTATGCACCTACCTTTTTCATGAAGAAGAAGAATAAGATTATCAGTGGTAAAATGATCATGGATATTAAAAAAAGTTTCCAACTGTAACTAATGGCATAAGCAAGACATGTTATAGAGACCAGTGCTGTGTAAACCATGATGCCCATTTTCTCTCCTAAACCATCATAAAGGCTGTTGACATTCCTGGAAGGGAGGCAGATTTTGTTGGTTTGGCATTTGATTATAATCTCACATGAAAAATTAATATACAGGCTAATTCTAAAGGTTGCACACAAACTTAGCTAATATGTGCAACAACTTTGGTATGGATACTTGTTGTCTAGAAGGTGATCCTGTGTCAGTGCAAGCCTGAGAATTCAGGACCAACGATAAATTATTTTGTGCAAATTTAAGTTAAACAAAGATAGGTAAAGCTCAATCATCAAAATTTGTTCAAAATGGCACATGCCACAGTCAATACAGGCATAACATCATTGTATATAACATTCTGACACATTTCAATTCAATTTTTATTAATCCTTTAAAATCAATTCTGTACATTGTACTCTGATACAGGATATGTCAATGATTAGATTTATGTTACAACAGTTACAGCAAGTTAGATATATACATATTTACAATATATAATGAGTTTAGAAGGTTATGATACAAGATAGTTAATACAATGATATAGTATGTGGATATTTATTAAATTGTAAGTACTCCTTTACAGTGTAGAAGCAGTGCTCCTGCAAGAAAGCCTTTGCTCTGGTTTTAAATGCATTATAGTTTCTCTTTCCCAAGTATATTGTACATCATTCCCTATTTACATCTGATAGTAATTTGTGAGCTCTAAGACAAGCAGGTTGTTTGCATTGCAGTACAGATCATAATGACAGTATCTTGAATTTTGTGTTTGTTATTTTCATGAAATTGAATGCATATTGTCAGAACTCTCAGCTTCAGGCATTTCAAAACATTCACCGCTGGCCACATTCAGCTCTAACACTAGCTATGAAAGAGAAGATCTTACTCACATGGAGGAATAGTCATCTACTAGCACACATACTACTCATACCATGGTAGTTCCCAAAGTAGGGTTTGGTAAGTCTTGCATAAAAACTATCTGCACTCATACCACCCACAGAGTGTTCATGGTCTAAGCATGGATTACTTTCCATGATGACTTCAATTCTGTGAGTGGATTGTTGTTGATTACTGTTGTTTGGAACAAGTCCAGTTTTTTAAACAATATGCTATTCATTTGAGGCACAGTTATCAGAGGTGTGTTTTTAATTGTTATAATGCCATGTCTGGGCATGGCACAATCCCTGAGCCGCATTCAAACACCACCATCAACACATGTTTTCAGTGAATAGGTTAGTATATTGGTGATCATGTGGTCAGGCTGTGTCTTGTGCCACCTCATTTGAATGGGGTGTGTTACATTCTTCCAGAACTGTTGGAGAATGTACCACTTATTGTGCATTATGAGAGCACACAGAGCACCAGCACACTTCTCTCTTCAATTATGTAACATACTAGATATCAACTGTCACAGTTGTTGGATCAAATGGGAATGTCCAATTGGATGGTTACCTTGTTCTCCTGATCTGATGCCTCTTGATTTCTTTTTCTGTAGTCATATCAAAAGTTCCCAACCAAACACTTCTTAGCAGAATATTTATAGTATGTGATGAGGTCCATAATGTCCTGGGTAAAGTGCACCAGATGTTACACCTGTATCGATTGTGGTAGATGCCATTTTGAATGGTTTTTTTTGTTTTTTTTAAGCTTAACATTCTTTAACCTGGTTGGTCACATCGAACAATGAATGAAAGTACTGAAATGATGCTCAAATGATCTCGGGGTGCATGGAGCTTAAACATTTGTCTTCTCAGGATAAGAGAAAACCCCCCAAAAAAAACAGGTAACTTACCCTAAGCGAGATTCGAACTTGCGACCTGTTGAATTTGAGGCAGACATGCCACCACTACACTACTCAGATGGGCTGAATTTGTAATGCTGACTTTATCTTTGCTTAACTTAAAGATTTGCACAAAATAATTTGTCTGTCCTGACGTTCCCAGTCTTGCACTGACACAGGATCACTTCAAAGACAAGCTTCTAAGTTGTTGTATTTTGAACCTGCTATAAGTTCCCTAAGTGCACAACCTTTTGAATCATTTTGAATCACTCTATATAATGAATATTGAAATATTTTAAGAAAAAACTATTATTTCTTTATTTTTGGAAGAGGAAAACTAAACTTTTGTACAAGTCTAAGTACCTATTTTTAAAACAAAGCTTATACACACTATGATATGTAAATTGTATCTGTATGATCCACTCTGCAATTATAATGAAGCAGATGAGGTTATATTTAACTAGGACATAAATGTAAGCAATTAAGAAAACCTACTTGTCTAAGAGAATATACCTTAAGAAAAATACCCAAGGTTTCAGAACAGGATTTAAATGAAAGTAATACATAGGAAGGAAAGGAGCGAGGAAAGGAAGGAAGGAAGGACACCCAATTGTCTTTCAACAGCCGGCATTTAGTGAAATATAATAATAATCAGGATGTGAAGTATATGCAATTGGCCAAAACTTACACATGTGAGAATCATAAATATGCATATACTCATTGTAAAGAATGAATAATTCAGGAAAGGATCACAATAGATCCTTCTGGGAGTTACTGTTACAAAAGAAATTGGAATTTAAATTCATCCAACATTTTATTTTTGAGCTACTTTTAAGCTAAACACATGCACACCCCCATACTCAAACTCACACTCAAGTTCATGCAGCCACACACATACACACACACACACACACACATGATGGTTGTGCCTTGGCCGAATGGTCAAGCTACTCACCTATCACCAAGGGCCTGGGTTTGAACCCAGGCATCCACATGTGGGATTTGTGGTGGACAAAGTGCAACAGTGGTAGGTTTTCTCTGGGTTCTCCAGTTTCCCCCACCATCACATTCCACTGGTGCTCCATCTTCATTCCATGTATCATCAGTGTTATTGCTCTCAGTGCCATTTGAAATAAAAGCAGGCATGAAACACTATTAAAAAAAAACAAAACAAAAACCACACACACGCATACATTTACTTATACAGATTTAAGTAATGCTTGTTTTATTCAAGGGGTCTCAAAACATGTATTTTCTGTGAAGTTTGCGTATAGAATTTTTTGTGTGAAATGCAATATTCTTTGCCTACCAGGTAGATTGTAGAGAGTGTAAAAATATTCTCTGCTCTCATGGTTATTTCACTTTCTCAAATAAAACTAGTAATATTAGAGTACAAAGCATAGTACTTACTTTACATTGTAAAATAAAGGCTAAGACGTTTTAACATATGGAGATTTTATTGGAATATTCTGCCATATATATACACACTCATGAAAAAAATTGATAAAGACTGCGTTTATCGAAAAATGGGCATAGTATGAGGATAATGCAGGGTTAAAGTTTTGGTGATTGATGTGTAGTGATCAGCAGACAAATGTAAATGTCTCATTATTTATGGACACTATTTAACTGCTGTGGTTCTCAGCTTCCCATTCTATATTGGATCACTTAATTTTTGCTCAGAGGCCTCTCTATCAGGCTTGAGGTTCTTTTATGTGCCATAAATCTACAGCATGGGAACAACGGCTTTACTTCCCTTTCAAAGGAAGCCATGCTAAGGATTTTTACGCTCAAAAAAATCCGTCATCCTCTGCCGGGTTTGAACCCACGACATTGGGTATATGAAGTTAGCATGGCAACAATTACACCAAGGAGGGCGACAATCAGCGGACAACAGGTGGTATTGCACAGGTGTGTATCTATGACCTCTGAGTCACCTCTGAAGACAGTCACTGTGGTACCATAACAGTTGAATGGTAAAATAAGAACTATAGCTTTCCTGGCGACGTGTTAATTCAAAATCTTCTCGGGCTTCTAGCCAGGTAATAACTTGGCTTGACACCAACGTTTCGAAGAAGTGCATCTTCCTCGTCTTCAGGGTGAACTGATGGTTTGAGCTTGCGGAGACTGGTATTTATAAGAGCTGGGATGAAGCTAACATCTGATTGGTTCGCGAGATATTATGGCCTGGTATTTAAGATGACTGAGACATGGGCACGGACTTCGTAGAAAACTATTTATAGCAGTTATTCGGCTAATGTTTTGTGTTTGAGCACGCACCTGCTAGAAAATAAGTCTTGAAAGACTGCAGGTACAGGATTAGGTGTTAAGGCTCTTTATCATCGGTGTCCATGCTGAACTTAAGAATAATCTAAATCGCGATTCTGGCCTACAATTAAGTTCAGCATGGACACCGATGATAAAGAGCCTTAACACCTAATCCTGTACCTGCAGTCTTTCAAGACTTATTTTCTAGCAGGTGCGTGCTCAAACACAAAACATTAGCCGAATAACTGCTATAAATAGTTTTCTACGAAGTCCGTGCCCATGTCTCAGTCATCTTAAATACCAGGCCATAATATCTCGCGAACCAATCAGATGTTAGCTTCATCCCAGCTCTTATAAATACCAGTCTCCGCAAGCTCAAACCATCAGTTCACCCTGAAGACGAGGAAGATGCACTTCTTCGAAACGTTGGTGTCAAGCCAAGTTATTACCTGGCTAGAAGCCCGAGAAGATTTTGAATTAGTTGAATGGTGATGTCAAAAGACACTCTAGGCCATGGCCATGCCATGACAATGCGAACATACTCCTGTTGTACAACTCCTGTTGTCTAGGTGAAGCTGAATGGACCTATCGACAAATTACTGCATATGTTGGGCGCAATGTATCGGTGGTGTGTCTGTGTTTTCAACAATGGTCTGTGGAACTTTCTCACAATCGTAGACCAGGTTCTGTACAGCCACTTTGTAGAGACGCATGTCTAGATCGATGGATTATACAGACATCAGTAGGTGCCCAAACAGCATCTAGGGAAGCGATCCGGGCATATGTAGCACCTGGAGTGTCAGCACGAACTTTTGGAAACCATCTTCTTGCACAAGGACTCAAATCACATGTGCCTCTGGCCAAGATACCTCTTACACCAGTACACTGCTATAGACATCTCCTCTGTTGTCGAGAAAGGGCTGATTGGACAATATAATGACACTCTGTGGTCTTCAGTGATGAGAGTTCTGCTTGTATGCAAGTGATGGCCAGCTACATCCAGCAGGTTATTAATCTTGTGGTACTGCCATTTCTTCAACAGGAAGGCAATGTTGTTTCAACAGGATAATCCACGTCCCTATACAGCTGCTGCAATGCCATGGTGTGCAACAACTGCCCTGGCCAGCAAGGTCCCCTGAACATGTATGGGATATGATGGGAAAGAAACTGACTGGGTCTCCACGGAAGGCCACAACCACTGCAGAACTGTGACTACAGGTGCAGGATGCTTGGAATAGTGTATCGCAGGAAGCTATTCACCACCTGTACGATCGTCTGCATGTACAAATATGTGTCTGTATCGCTGCCCGAGGGGGGTACACCAAATATTAATGCAACTATTGGGGCACACTCCCTTGTGATATGTATGCTTGTATTGTACTGGTTTTGTGATGTTATCATGATGCATTATCTTACATACCTCTTCATTAAAGTTAAGCACTCTTTGATGGTGTTGCATGTTTTTTTTCTGTGAGTATATTATATATATTTTGACTTATATCCAACAACAAGGAGATGTTGTACATATAACTTACTTTATAAGAGTGTAACTAACATCCTGCGGATGCTGCAGATCAAACCATGTGATATGGCTATATAAAATTGCTTTAAAATATGCTTGTCCAAATCTTTGAGCCTGCAAAATAAAATGACTATGCTTAGTCTCAGTGCTAATTAAGTACAATTTTAAAGTATCTCCTATTTAGGACAACAAAAATTGCATAATATTATAGTTGCCAATGTTAATTTTGGATATGAAATATGAGAAGCTAACTTTATAAAAAATTCTATTTAGTTCATAAACTGTATAAATTATTCTTATACTCTTCCTCACAAGCAAGCTTTAGAACATAATTTAAAAGAAATGCTCAATCTTACATTTGGTTTAATTACAGAATTTCAGTACCCAAAATCTTATACCTTTCTAATTATATAAATTATTTTGTTCATATATCACTAGAATAAAACCAGAAAAAGATTAAATGGGGCCCCCTAGTGTTGCACTGTTTGTGTGGAAAACAAATTACAAAATAAAATCTTGTTTCCTTATTGGAACCTAGGCCAATCAAAAGTGGATGTTGATTATCAGCTTTCCATAGTAGTTAAAATAAAAGTTATGAAGATTTGAATCACAAGTTTCCTATCAGAGAATTATTGTTGTAGTTAAGTATTACTATACTCCAGGCTGACAAAGAGAATGTATGAGTGGTTATGACAATGGAAGACATCAACAGGTTCATTAAACCATCATCATCACTGTCAGTAAACATCAAAAAGGAACATGGACAAGTGCAGCCTTTATACCAGGACTTTACAATTCCCTAAAATACACAAAGAGGGAAATCCATTAAGACTGTATATTAGTGCTATTTGTTCACTAGCAGCAGCACCAGATATTTATCCATACTGTTTAAAGCTCATATTGGGATTAAAGATCTATACATATATAAAAGACTCTTTGTGCAACTTCATGCACTAATTGAAAACTAAAAATGGAAACACAGGATAGATTGCTGAGTTTTGATGTCACTTCATTGTTAATCCAAGTTCCTAGAAGAGGCTTATGATTACAATGCAGAAATCTCCTAGTTAACATCACCAACTTATTCCAAAATTGCTTAAAACCAGATATCACAAATGGAACTGTGTACCAAAATGGAAAATTTTCTGACTTCTTATAAGCAGCCAAACAGTAGCATTCCATTTACAATGAGAAATAACAAAAGGTTACCTTTTCTCAATGTGTTGGTAACCAAAAACCTAGACTTGGTCATTTTAAATCCCAGAAGTCAACTCACAGGAATGGATATATACATAAATAGCTCAAATCATCACCTAAGCCAAAAATATAATGTATTACACTCACATAACTTTTTCTATCTATTCTGTGAATAAACTACTCTCACTAAAGATTCTACTTTTATCTACATCATGCTAATCAGGATAAGTATTATAAGAAATGGTCATATTAGTTCCTTATAAGTTTAAGGGAAATAAGGGAATACACTAGGCTAAAGTGTCAGTCAAATCTATTAAAAGCTGCCATTTTTCAATAGTCATTGAAATTTGGTTCTCTTTTCATGGCCAGGAGTAAAACCAAAAAGATATGAAATGAATGAGACTTCCTGTTTGAGAAAACTTTTAAGTATTTTAAAATTAAAACCAATAACAGGGAATATATCTGAAATGGTTAGCTCTACAAAAATCTGTATGTAACATAAATTGTGTGTTTTAAAGGGATCTACACTTTTGTTTAGTAAGTTTTTGTCTACCTCTTTCGGTTTACCAGTTATGCAAAAGTCATTCAGAATGAAGAGTACTTGAAGGGCTATTCACAAGAAGTTCAGGATACTCATTTTATTTGCAATGTAAACATATTTAATATATATTCCCTGGAATGTTTCTTTTACCTTCTATAGCTGGGTGGAAGATAAATTAAAACACAAAAGAACTTGCATTACCATTATTATAAAGTACCCATTAGTAGGGACATGCATAATTTTGATAAGATGATTTCATTTGTGAATTTTAATGTTTTTCTATTAAAATCAAATTTTTACATGTTGATACATTTAAATAAACTGATAATTTGGTCTGTAAACAACAGTTTTCTCTTCATGTTATGCCAGGCTTATCATGTGTTTGTGTCAACCAACTGGCAGTCAATGAGGAGAGGTAAATAGAAATAAGCAGGAATGTTCTTCTTCTGACATAAATTCCAGAAGTGCTTTCAAGATTTTTCTGTCATGACAATGAGCAAGTGAGTCACTGAAACAGTGAGTTGTTATTCTTGATATGACGTAAAGTGCTATTCTATGAGTGAGGTTGTGACGACAGTTGTGATTGTAAGCGCTACTGTGTAACATTGCATTGCAATCTGTTGATCCTGTTTTGAAATTAGACACAAAGTGGAACTCTAGGATGTGGATCGTCAGAAATTATATTTATTGATTGCTCTTGATAATTATTAATACATTTATTTACAAAGTTTACTCTGATATTGAATTTTTCAGAGGTGTCAGTTTTACATTATTTACAATTACATTTTATTTACAATTCCAAAAACCAATTTGTACAGTATGTATATTCTTAGAATATTCTTGTATGTTATATTTACAACACTGCTCTAATTATTAATAGTATAGAATGTGTGAATAATGAGGTACCTTTTTAATTCTGACCTAAACTTGTTTTTGTACATTTACAATTCCTTTGTAGGAGATGGAAGTGAATTAAATAAAACTATACTGTTGTAGTAAATCCCTTTTTGGAATGTCTGCAAATTATTATGTCGGTTTACGTATAGTCCGTCATTATGTATATTTGCATTTTTTGTAAACTTTTTGAATTATTTATTACAAATAACAATACAGCTAGAATAAATTTGCAGGATAATGACAAAATTCCAAACATTTTGAATAGTGGTTTGTAGTGAGTTGATGTCTTACTCTTGCCATTATTCTTATTACCTTTCCTTCTTTTCATAATTAACACATTTTTTGATATCCATCAAATTTTCCCTAAATATTATTCCATAGATCGTTGTTTGAAATTAAGCATAATAAGCTGCTTTTAGAGTGCTCTATTTATAAGCTGAATTAATGATCTGATTGCAAATCTTTCAGAACTCAGATTGGGTAAGAGATAATCAGCATGGTCTTTTCAATTCATATTATGATCTATAATAAGACCCAGGAATTTTATATTGCTAGGTTCTGCAATTTGACTACTTTTATATTCTATCCTTAAATCTGAAATTTTTGTTTGTTTGATTTGCTTTGTACAAAAATGAATGTAGTTTGTTTTTTCAAAATATATACAAATGTTATTACTTTCAAACCAACTATTTAGTATCTGAAGATTTTGTTAGTTGAAGCTGGGAACTGACTGGTTTTGTGTATTTTAATTATAATACTTGTATCATCTGCAAAAAGAACTGGATAAGCATTGTTGTTGATTACTGCAGATATATCATTAATGTACAGTAAAAACAATAAAGAGCCCAGTATAGAACTTTATGGCACACCATAGAGAGATAGAGAGAGATTATAAGAGGTTTTCTGTTCAGTGAAGCAGATGGAAGAAGAGGCCTTTTCATTACACCATTATGTTGAAGGAACACTGTAATAAATACATTAATGAACTGAACTAAATTACATCAGTGAAGAGACAGTGAAAACTGAACAAAATCTCATTGGTGTCAGAAGTGCCACCATAGAGAAAATGCTTTAAAAATCATTAGTTGGAATGGAGAAGATAGATAAAAAAATTAAATCACGAATGATGGCAGTGGAGTTTTTAATGGAAATTATAAAGGAAGAAATGAGGAATGAAATGAAATTTAATTCTTTAACAGCAGTGGATCCAAGCAGATTTACATCTGAAGGCTTGGAATTTGATTCCTGAATAGTTACTGTAACCCTGGGATGCATAAAAGTAGGCACTTCAAACAGTTCATGATCCGCAGAGTATGGCCATTCAGGATTAGTTTCAAGTTTTGGTGATTTGAAAGAAATCCTCTGCAAGCAAATGTCATAGAGTACTACTGATATAGATGAAGTCCTTCAAGTGGTGGACTATCATATCCTGTAATTGCAGAACAGCCTTAAAGCCATATGGAGGCCATGTTTCAAATATATATATATATATTTTGTGCTCAGATTTGTAGTGTTTATTTTCTTTGTTTTACATATGTACTACTTTCTGTGTATGATATAATCATATGTAAATGCTGTATGGTTAATTTGACTTATATATATATATATATATATATATATATATATATATATCTGTGTGTGCATGCACCTGCGTCAGTGGGTGTGTTGTGCCTGTGTGCATGTGCATTGTTTAACATAACAACTCCAATTTCAGGAAAACAGTAACACCACTTTTGGGGAAAATGGTATTCTTTTAATCAAATAATAAACATGCCTTTTGCATGTCTCTACTTATTAGATAATAGTGTCATTGTTATCTTACCTTTGTTATACTCACTTTTTAACATTCATTTATTGCATCTATACGCTTTCATCATAATGTTTCAATCTGTTTAATAAATACTGTATAATTGTTAAACTACAATCCTAATGTGCTCTGCACCATAGGGCCATTCTGAGTGGCTCAGTTGGTTAGGCATTGGTCATCTGATCTCAAGACCGCAGGTTCAAACCTGGCCTAGATCAATAATTTTTACGTGTACCATAAAGCAACAACCCCAAGTCAATAGATTTACTAGAATGTAAAAGGACTACTGTAGGAAAAAATTCTGACACACTACAGTGCTGCTATGATCCTGGCAATTGACTGTCATTAATAAACAAAACAATTTTAATAATTTTAGCTCAATTAGGTTTTCTGTTTCTGTTTTTGAAAATAATAATAATAATAATAATAATAATAATAATAATAATAATAATAATAATAATAATAATAATAATAATTATTATTATTATTGATGATGATGATGGATTATGATTATTATAATTACCATACCTGTTTTATGGCAGAATAGTTTAGTGTTGTTACAAATAGGGTTCCAAATATCATTTGAATTGTTCCAATAATAAACATGCCATTCACAAAATTTGAAATGGCATCCTTTAATGGTAATACTTCACTATGCTTGGTTGAGTCATCAGAAAACCTGGATGCAAAAAGTAAATAAGAAATCTTAATTTAAGTTTCTAGCAATTGGTTTTACAAAGTACATCAGTTTTGATCAATTGCAGCAGCTTCTGAGTTTTCCACTGCGTAGAACTTCTGTTTTTTGTGGATATCTGAAAGCAGTAATAGGAAGTGATATTACTAACAGAAAAGTTAATATAGATTAAAATTAGCGTTTGGTTATCTAGTCTTTGTGAATACAGCCATGATATTATTCTCCATGATAGTTATGTTGCAGCTCATTTTCATTATGTTCTTTCTGTTGATGCTGCTTTTGCTATTACAGCTGAATTTGCACATTAATACCCATTACTTATTGGAGGGGATAACAACATAATTTCGTTTAAGAGTTTACATCAAAAGAGAAGATTATGACCTCAATAATGGGATTAATACCTTCATGAAAAACAATTTTATGAAATTTAATTATTAACCCCCACATACATGAATTTTCAAGTTAAAAGAAAAAAAATGTTTACTGCCTGTTTCTACGAAGGTGAATCAAAAAGTAATACATAATGGTTTTCTGCCTTGGTATTGCAGTTGGAATGTTGCAATTTGACACAGATATGGTTTGAAATTTTCACTATAGTGGGTATTTTTTGTTTTGTGTGCAGCTCTAGTGAGAGAAACGTGAACTACACAACAAGGATGGTGTGCATGCTACTTTCATCCATGTGTGAAGAGCAGAGAGGTGTAGTTCAATATTTGTGGGCTAAAGGCCATAAACCAAGTGAAATTCACAGGGACACGCATGGCCTGTATGGGGATGATCGTATGGGATATACACAAAGCTGAAATACCTATCCTGATAGGTCAGCAGAACAGTATCACTGCTGAAAAGAAGAAAGTCTGTTGTAATTGGTGGACTGTCTTCCTGAAGAAATTAAGGCATTCTGCATTGAACTCCATCAAATAGTGGTGCAAAGTATTCATGTTTATTTTAATGTCAGTTTTGTCTTGGAAATAAATTTAGTTTTATTATGTTTGAAAAATATTACCTATTAAGTTTAACAAGTAACCTCTTATGCTCCATATTGCTTAGCCCCAGTTTTATATTGATAAAAGACATTTTAGTTATTATTTTTTAAAAAGTGTTTTGTAATACAAATATCTACTTAGTTTGAAATAGTTATTTGTATAAGAACCAATGAAAATACTTAATTAAAACATACCTATATTATTTATAACTAAAAACTAATATTTTGTCACTTTAATACCTTTCAGAATTCCAGTCCTCACTTATGTGTAAACCATGAAATCCTGTAACTACACAGTAATGTTAATTTCTAATGAATTTACTGCATTCAGCTCTTTAATCAATAGTCTAGCTATTAATCATGAATATGTGGTACAATTAATAAGTGCATTAACATCTATTCATTCTTATAATAATGTATTAGAAAGTAGTCAAGTCAATAAAACAAAAATTCAAAGTTTCAGCCATTGAAATGCTAATCTTCAGAGAAGTTGCCACTTTTAAATGTTCTGTTGAAGACAGACTATTTTCATGTCTAAAATTTAACTCAATCCTATAGTCAGTAAAAAGGTTTGGGTGCATTATTTACTTACCAAGAAAAGCCATTTGGTTGATCCTCGGGACCCTTAGATACCATAACTGACATGTCAACATCATTCTTAATGAAAGAATCGGATAATTTCCCAAACAATACAATCAACATGGGCATGCAAATTCCTGCACCAACAGCAGATGCGACACCAATGACTATCAGTAACTTTTCAAGAAATGTTGCATATTTTATCTGTGAAAAGTATTAAGCAACAATGCCTCAATTCAAGTCTGATTTTTCAACTTGGTGTCTTCACAGAGCTAGTGCCTGTACACACTGCCAAAATGATTATCAAAGCGCCATGTAAATTAAAAGAAGTTATTGTGATGTCAGAGTTTAAATGCTTAAATTTATATATTTATATATTTGTATATATTTACCTCAGGGTAAAATACATATACTTTATTTTCAGATTTTTCAGTGTAGTCCTGCATGATTATGATCCTATAATGTAAAATCACTCATCACACTTATGCTCAGTTATTATATTACAATTTCAGTAAAACACAGATATTCATAGTAATCACCTAAGTTATAAATACTTTGACATGTTCAGGTTTCATTTGTCATTGATAACAAAGTAGATACATAGTTATAGTTTAAATTTTATGTATAAACATATGAACATCATTAGATTTAAAAACTTTTAACCTAAAATAAAAATTGGAGATAAAAGAAATAGATTATTATTGATTATTATATTGGTTATTTTTATGGCTCTTGAATCTAAACTGAAAAGGTTTGTTTTCTTTCAATTTAAGATAAAAATAAATAGTTTAATTGCATCAAAATGTACCTATTACATACCCAGAAAAAGTAGAAAGCAACATTTTTTATATTTCTTTACTAATTCACCTATAATAAATAGAGGAAGTACTTTTTCTATATTTTTTCATTCAATGCAGAATGCCTTAATTTCTATATTTTTCAATGAGCTTTCACTGGAAATGTGTATTTTGAGTCTTCCAGAATCCAAAACTGCATTTTTAAAAAAACAAGTATACCAACTAGGTATATAAGTTCAGTATCTTCCAAGGATGTGAAACAAAAATTTTAAGAAAAATCCCTTCCAAACTATCTTTCTGTTTTGTTTTTTTTTTTTGTTTTTTTTCTTTCTTTTTTTTTTTTTAAACTTTCTTCAAAAATAGCCCTTACAATTTTGATTAATACATATTATAGGACTTAAGCTTTCACATTGGTGGTTAATATAAACATTAATATACCATATGTTTAAGATATTAACATGACAACAAAATGTATATCTTATATTTGCTGCAAGTAGACTGTGAAGTCCTCTTCATTCTGAATGACTTTTACAAAATGTAAACACTTTTAATACTCAAGAATGTTGATACTGTTAAAGAGTACTATTTGTGTCACTATATTTTGTGGCATTAATCATGTCCAACATATTTGATTTGATTTTCAAATGCTTATACTTTTTGCAAGTACTAATTCACTATTTGTTTTTTGTTTTTTCTCATGGTCATTCAAAGATGATGAAATTTCAAAATTTTTACATAATGATCACGTTTCAAAATCTGACTGTTGCTTTAGCTTCTTTGCTAAAAAATGAGGGATAAACCACTTGAAATTGCTATAACATCTGCACAGGTACTTTATTGTCAATATGTGCGGAAATATGCGCTAATAACCCTTCACTTCTATGTATATAGCATGCTTTAATGTATTTACTAAATAAACTTTTCACTTTTATCACTTTGTTCCTCATACACAGCACACATCCCATGCAGCCCACCTGAAGCACTATGAGAGCAATGTTTCTGCTGCCCGTGTGTTGCTAGTGTTGGCAGACCCTAAGCTCCAATATATAGCAAAGGAATTGAGGGACCTAAGCTGCAAAGCATAGCCAAGGAATGGAGGACCCTAAGCCACAAAGTGAAGCCAAGGGATGATTTTAGAAGGAGAGGAATGAAACATTTGCAGTCAAATGCCGCAGTAGCAGAGCATAGTCAAGGGATTTGTGCAGATGACCTCAGTGAGCCATGGCATTTAGCAAAATTTTCATTGATGATTCATTTGACTATATTATGCTTCAACATGGTGCTGGTTTTCCTCATTATAAGCGAAGTTGCCAAAAAGTGTGGGTGGGTAATAGACTTCATTGGAACAGTATCTGGTGCTTAATGCCTTCCTTTTTAATTCAGGACTATGTTGCCATCCTGGATTCCATAAGTAATTAGTAAGTAAAGCTCGGGTACCCAGGTATGGAAGTGAAACTGAAATGCAGAAATGTGAAAAGAAAGTTAATTTTATTAACAAGAAATAGAGAGAAGAATAAGCTTTTGTAAGATTAGTTTATAGAAAGATGAATAGAGAAACTCATCTAAATGCAACATAACAAATTCTAGATTTCTTTTCCTTTTCACTGATAAGTTGAAATAGTTTCCTTAAGAAAGGCTTTATTTCTATTAAATTCTGCTCATTTAAGCACATTTTACTGATTTTATCCATCATTCAATATGGCCAACCAGGTTAAAGGACATTAAATTACAAAACAAAAAAGTTCTATTGATATGCATCTTGTTCATTCCTGGACTCAAGATGTAAATTTTGAATAAATGTTAATTTTATCCCCCTTTTAATTTTTTTGTACATTTTGCATGGCATCTGAAACTAAACCCATAGGAATTAGTGCTAACTAATGTTTGAAATAATAATGATGATGATGATGACGATGACGAAGACGATGATGATAACAAGAACTGTTACTGAATGAAAACATATTGATGAGGTATGGGCACAAAATACAAAAATCTAGACTTCATATAAAGGTACAATTAAGAACTTACAAGCTACCTAGTTCTAACCTGCAATGACCATTACTCCAAATTTTCCTCCCTTCCAATTGATATAGGTTCTTTTCATCCTTTCTCTTTATATAACTTCATGCTTATAATGTTTACCTTTTAAGTCTTTTCTTCTTCTGTGGAAAGGATTACCTTTTCACTCACTTGAAATAATAATATATTTAGTATTATTACAGTTTGCACTTCCACTTATACAATTATGACCCAATAATGATATTATTTCCACTTCAATACCACAAACAGTATTGCCAGCATCAAGTAATGCATTGGGGATATGCCACAAGTCTAGGAAACATAGGGTATCTCAACTTCATTGTTATAAAAACAAGGAAACTGAAGGACTAGTGAGTTTTCTTTCTACATAAATGCACCTAAGTGTGGTAAATATATTCTCAGTAAATTGCCAAAAAAATTGCAGGGTTTCTTAATTTTGTGATTCAAATATCAAACTTGGTATTTAAGTTCAGCATTAACCAAAAATGTGCAACATAAGAGTAGCCACTACTTTTACAAGGAACATTTAATTTAGATATCTGCAATACAAATTATATGTATATCTTGAATTTTCTGGGGATAGTTGGTGAAGTCCATTTTATTTGATTGAATGGTATATGATTTTGAATTATAAGAATTCTTAAAGGAAAGACAAAATCATACTTCAGGAAAAATATATAGATTATTAAAATACACAATTCTGACCCATCTCTATGCAAGGACAGACCCAAGATTTCTATAAAGTAGGGGTGCACCGGTGGCTTGGGAGTTCTTTCCAGAACATTTTTAAAATTTAACTTAAAATATTTAGACTTTGAGGTAAAGAGTATTGGAGAAACATGTTGTAAAAAGGGCAAAATAAATAATGCTATATGTGATATTAATAATATTCATTACATTTAAACCACTAAATATAAGGAATTTCATTATGAAAAATATTCCTAAATAGCTGTGAATTATATAATGTACAAGCAAAAAGTCCAAGTATTTTTACCTATTTAAAAAAAAAGGAAAAAAGCTGCATGTATACCATCAGAATCATAACATTGTTTTCACTGTTGCCTTGTTACTGTGCATGCATCTCACTTCCCACCCACCCCACATCCCACCCTCTTTGTTCAGCAGAACCAAGCAAGCTAGTAAACATGTATTAGTTTAAGGTAGCAGGTTGTAGTAATTATTTTGTGTTTAGTGTACATAAATCAATCACTTAAGTTTATGTTTATTTTACTGTATTTTTAACCTTTATTTGAAATTTATTATGTTGCAGCCTGTATTTTTATCTATTAATGTTTTACTTGGTGAGGAGAGGGTGCATGCTCCGACCCCCCCTCTACACTCATCCTTGCCTCCATGGTGTGGGGTTAGCATTCAAGAGGTGCCTCAAGTTCTATGGATGCTCATTTTAACATCATTTCATGTATTTGTTTAATTCATCATCCAGCATGATGTTACAAGTTAAAAGACTTTTGTAATGTTATTCAATGTTGTCCAATTTTTTAAATACTGCATATTAAAATATTCCTCCCTGAGCTAATTTAAACAAATCTGACAGATTGCAAAGCTTGCTTCTCCCCCTTTTATTTTCTTTTTATCACAATAGACTGCTGCCATGAGTAAACATTTGAAATGAATAGTATCTGTGAATGTTGATCATTAATTGTTTAATATGAAATTACACCTTAGGTAAAAAGTCTATGTTACATCCATTTGACTGTCTCCATTCATTATTACTTTCCCTACATATGAATGGTAGAGAAGGTATTCTATTCTACCCTAAATTTTTATTTAAAAGTTCATTAGAAATATACATTTTGAAGTTCCCTGAGTAAAAAAAAATTTTTTTTAGAAAAAGGTCTATGTGAGTCCATGAGTCAGTAAAGATGATAGCTCAAAATGCAAAGTTCGTTAAATGCCAAACTCGATATTTAAGTTTAGCATCTTCCAAGCATGTATTTTCAAGAAAATACCCCGCGCCCTCTTCCCATACTACATGAAAGATTTTTTGAAAATTTTGATCTTCTCAAAAAAGGCTCCAAATTTAAATACCATGTTTTTAAGATATTTTCATGACAAACAAAATGTATTATCTTGAATTTTCTGGGAATAAAGACCTCTACACTCTGGATTACTTTGTATAAGCAGTAAACCATAAGAAACAACAAAAGTTTACTGCACAAAAAGTGTAGATCTTGTTAAAACACACAATTTATGTATATATATTTTTTTGGTGGGGGGGGGGGATAGATTTAACCATTTTTAAGATAATATTTTTAATTTTCTTTCAGTTTTAAACTACTTAAAATGAATACCACCTTCTAAGTTAATCAATAAATAATAAAAGAATGTAATTTGCTAAGATTGGAAGTGAAACAAAAATGGAAGAAATATTAACAATATCATAAGGTTTTCAAAAAAGTGGTAGTGAAAACTGCCAAGATTATTTTGACCACAAACTACCGCTTCATTCCTCTACTTCTAAAAATATCCCTTGGCAATACCTTCTGGCTTAGGACATTCAACACTGGGCAATGCTTTGTGGCTTATTACTCTCAACAAGTAAGCAGTAGTGAATGACAACTAGAAAGCACATCAGCAGAGAATATCAGTAAACTGTTTTGGAACTCAGTAATAGGTATTGAAGATTGTCCAATTGTTTTTAAAGTGCCTGCCAAAGTTACTGCTAGTAAACTAATAGCATTTTCCAAAATACTCAAGTCCTATGTGCTAGTTAAAATCTTTTGTTTCATATCACTTGTTTTTGTACTGGATATGCGAAGAGAATGGAATTTAAATTGTTTCACATAGTGACCCACTTTTAAAAGCTTATAGTTTTAGCCTAGTGCATTTACATATTTCCTTTCTACTTACAAGGAAGCAAGTAATAAGACCAATTCTACTAAGGTTTATCTCAGTATGATGTAGATAAAAGAATTTTTTGTAAGAATAGTTTTTGTGGAACAGGTAGAGAAAATCATGTGAATTGAACACATCATTTTTTAATAAAAGATATATGTGATTTCTACACACTCTTATGATAGCTTATTTTTCTATTTACTTTAGTTAATGAGATAAACCTTTGCAGAAATATGTACTTACAGTCAGTACAAATTTTTATTGTAACACAAGTGGATTGGCAGAAACCAAATTAATAGTCACACCTTTAAAAGTAGGCCATTGTATATGCTGGCTTAAGTCCATGTGCTTTCCATCAGAAACTCCTGAAGAGTGAAGACTTTGAAAAATTGAATATTAAAAAATCAATAACAATAAATAAAAGACATCTATCTTAGAATTTGCTACTACTACAAAAATATTATTTTAAATAAATTATGTACTTTAAAGTTCTGTAGTATATTTTGTATATCTCTTAAGGTTTATCGTCAAACAGAATATATAAAATTCTTTCCAAAGGAGAATTTCACATGCTGTTCCCAAAATTTCAAGATATGAGTTGTGCAATATAAATATGTTAATAAATATTATGTTTATAGTTGTTTTTTTTTTGAGAAAATAAAAACCTTACAAAAATGTTCATGCAAAGCATAGTAGTGGGGAGAATTTTGTTGAAAATCTTTGGGTCACATATTTGGAGAATTCTGCACTTAATTTTTATCCAAGTTTTTGTTTTCATTTTTTATGCTGTTCACATACACACCTATAGTACACAAATAAGGATACACATGAATTCTTTTCCTAAAAAGACTTTATTTGGAGTCAGGCAGTCTCAAAACGTGTATCTCTATAAAATCTACTGCATCAGTGATATCTACATTATTTATGTATTTCATAAGAAATACATAAGAATACATGTATTAAGAAAGAAGTATAAGAAGAATATATCACAGACTTCTCCCAGAAAATTCAAGATAGCATACATTTTGTTTGTCAAGCAAATATCATAAACTTGCATGATGTTTAAATGCAAAAATCATTAGTCATTTTTTATCAAATAAAAAGTGAGCATTTTATATGGTTTAAAGTGGGGCAATTTTCTTGAAAATCTTTTTGTAATATCCTTTATTATATGGCATTGAATTTAAATACCAAGCTTGATATTTAATTGACGTCATTTTTAAATTATACCTGTTGACACAAACACATTTCTAAAACCATTTTTTTTATCCATTGAGCCGAAAAACTTGTATTTCCACTGAAATATATCGGCATCAAATTTTTATGTGAACTTCCTCTACTTTCTTTGGGCAAGAGGTAGATAGAGTAAAACCACATTTTTTTTTAATGTTAAAAAAGTCATTACATACAGTGAAGCTGTCAATTTTATTAAAATCTGGACACCTATTTCCAACACGTGCTTTACTTGGTCATGGTGCAGATGGAGTACCCTGGACGCGCGTTTCCACAACCTTCGTTATCATTCTCTTGCAGGTTAGCAGACGTACTTATATTTCCCAATAACTGGATTAATTACATGAAACATATTACCTGAAGGATTGAACGAAAGCCCTAAATAAAAATCTAAGCCGGCCAGTTTGACGCAACTAGAGTTCTCTACTCGATCCGCAGCTCAAGAAATATTAGAATCCTATCGCTGCCTCCCTATTTTAAATTTCCCGCATACTTCTTATTTTATTGTGTTTAGTTCCACGTGTTTTTACTAGTTAGCGTTTGTAACAGCTGTGATTGTACAATGGCCGTTGCAGATAATTTAATATCAAAAACATTTATGAGTTTAGAAATATTTTTGCAAAAGGTTGAACATTTGTAATTTATGTAATATATTTTTCAGCTTTAGTTTCTAAAAAAATTAATGCTGTAGATATGCATAACAGTTTCGAAGATATGTTAAAGTGAAATAATGGAGCTTTTAAGGTTATGTGTCTCACATCTTAATTTCTTCTTTGCATTTCTTATAGGCTGCAAGTTTGGACATTTTTGAAGTATTGATGTTTAATTACAAAGTGAAAATCGGGGTAATGGACCCGCTAGCTGTTCATTTTTTGGCAATTGTAACCGAACTAGCAAACCAATTGCAGGTATGTGATTTATATTTGGTGATTGATACACGAATCATTAGTTAATTTATGCTCTTTTCTCAGCGTTTATATCATTTTTCATTACAGCTGCTGTCGCAAGAAACTGGAGAGAAGTGCGGACTCTTTAATACAATCCAGCTCTCTGTGTCAGATCTTACATTTAATTCTTTGAAGTCTGATGCTCATTTAGTTCCGAAAACATGTATATTATCACTAAAATCAGATGACGAAATTGAAGACGATGACATTGACGAAAGTCGGTTGGTGCTTACTCTGTGTGAAGAGAAAAGTATCTTAAGTGAAACAGCTGCATCTCCTAAGCATAAAACTCCAACAGTGGAATGTTTGGACAATGAAGACATTACATTAGCAGAGCGTTTAAAGCAAAAGAAACTCGAGCGTGTTCAGAAAATAAACTTTGAAAATGAAAAAGCTAATGAGGAATCAGACGTTAAAAATGAAGTGGCTACTACAAATAAAATTAATAACAGTCCAGATACTAAAATCCTGGAATGTCCTGAGGAGAGCAGGTAATTTTTTGGCATTTCTTCAATACCTATAGTTGCGTAGAAAGGATTGCAAACATAATGAAAGTGGTAATGAAAACTGCTAGGATTATTTTGGCCACAAACAACTACTTCACTCCTCTACTTCTAAAATTAGCCCTTGGTGATGCTTTCTGGCTTAAGGCATTCAATACTTGGCAATGATTTGCGGCTTATTACTCTCAACAAGTAAGTGGTTGTGAATGACAACTAGAAAGCACATCTGCAGAGAATATCAGTAAATTGTTTTGGCTCTCAGCTACAGATATTGAAGAATGTCCCAATTCTTTTTAAAGTGTATGCCAAAAATACTGCTAGTAAACTAATAACAAATACTCAAATCTTATGTGCTAGTTAAAATCCTTGAAATGAGTACCTATCTTCTGAGATAGTAAAAGAATGTAATTTGCTAAGGTTGGATGTGAAATAAAAATGGAAGAAAGATTAACAATATCATAAGGCTTGCACTCTTAAGTATTCACACTCCATATATTGTTGGTGAAACTTCAGTTAACATAACTTAGAATGTAACCAACTTATTTTGCAAATGCTGGGACTTTACAACCCATTCTTATTTTTATATTTATCCATTATGCATAACATTAAAGATGATGGGTGTGTGTTTTCTAACCTAAGTAATAGATATTTGGTTATATGTGAATATGTGCTGTGTGCCTTCTTTAATATCCATAAACATAGCTTGTGGTGGGATTCAACAAACAAACAGAATTAGTGTGTATTCCATTTTCCTAAACTGCAACTACAGATAACTAAAGATAGTAGCTTTCTGTAAAATACAGAGAGAGATAAGTTGCATTATTACATTTATTTAATAATGTTAACAACTGCCAAGGTCATATAGTGTTGCTGTAAATCTTCCACAGGTGATCCTGATTGGAAAGTGTTGGAAATATTAACATGTCCAGATTTGAAATCCACTAGATTGCTGATGTTTTGATTTCTTAGGGTTTTAGCCTCACAGATCCTTCAACTGTGCTCTTTCGCTGCTCCACTCCTCTACATCCCTCAGCTATGCTTTCAAACTTAGGTGTCTGAAAGTTTAGAACAGACCAGTAACTACAAAGCAGCTCTAATAGCAGAGTAACAAAAGCACCAGATCTGTAAATTGAGTAAAAATAAACAAAGGCCCTTCCTCCCTAAAAAAGAATTTTGCCCAAAATTCAAACTTTTAAGAATAAAGAAAAACATTGGTTCCATTTTATATACTTTTAGTTATTTTTATACTCCTAGATTCTATTTTTTTTTTTTAATCACATAAGGAAATAAGTGGAGTATTGTTCCCAAGCTGGAATTCTGTCAAAGGAATTCTTTTATATGCTAAATATGATCAATATTTGGCAGTCACATTTAGGAATATGTTTAAAAATGCCATTACTGCAACCTTGGGTACAGAAAGTCAGTGCTTATTCAGCTGAACTACTCATGTTGGTTGCAAACAAATTATTGTTTATACGAGGTGTGATCAAAATGTTTCCGGAATGACATAAATATTATACAACAGTTTGTTTTGTGTAATCTGCACTGTCACCCTCAAAAGTAGTCTCCTTGGGAGTTGATACACTTCTCCCAGCGTTTCTGCCAGAGAAGCACCTCTGGAAGCCCTCTTCTTTCAACATGTTCAGAGACTTCGATTCGCGATGGATGATATAAATGTCCTCAAAACGTTTTCCTCGGAGTCGCATTTTAAGTTGCAGGAAAAGAAAAAAGTCTGCTGGTGTCAAATCTGGAGAATAGGCAGGATGAGAAACAATATTCATCCTATTTTTACCCAAAAATTGGCAAACAGAAAGGGCTTTGTGCACAGGCGCATTGCCATGATGCAGGAACCAGTCACCCTCCATTTCTCTGGCCATTTGCATCACACATTCTCCCCTAATCTTTGCAGCACTTGTTTATAGAACACTTGATTCACTGTTTGACCCTGTGGTACAAATTTCTTATGTACAATGCCTTTAATGTCAAAAAACACAATCATCATTGACTTCACTTTGGATTAAACTTGTCTGGCCTTTTTCGGGTGTGGAGATGAAGTACTCTTCCATTGTGACGATTGTTTCTTCATTTCTGGATCATACCCATAAATCAATGTTTCATCACCAGTAATAATTTTCTCCATAAACTGTAGCTCATTTTGTAGCTATTCTTTAAGATCTGTGCAGGCAATCACACGGCTTTCCTTTTGGTCATTTGAAAGCAGGCAGGCCACGAACTTGGCGACAATTCTTCTCATGTCCAAATTATCATGTTTTGAATACTTCCAAAGGAGAGTCCTAATGAAAGTTCTCTTATTATAATATGCCTATCATTTAAGACCATTTCCCTCACCTGATTGATGTTTTCATCAATTTTGCTGGAACAGGGTCGCCCCCCCCCCCCAACAATCTGCATCTTTAACTGATGTCACATCACTTTGAAACTTCAAAAACCACTCAAATGCTTGAATTTTGCCCATAACTTGCTCCGCATAAGCTGTTCTTAACATTTCATAGGCTTCTGTTGCAGTTTTACCGAGTTTAAAGAAAAATTTGATGTTCCTTCTTTGTTCTTCATAATCTGACATTTTTGCTACGCAGAAAAATCGCAGCACATGCAAAACACGTGTTCACTTCAGAACAAATTACCTCGTCACTGCATGGTCACAGGAAGTCGTTATGTGACCTTTCATTTTTATGTACATTGTGGGTAAGAATTAAATAAATCTAGCCTCAGCATTGTTGTGAAGCTATTCTGGAAACTTTTTGATCACAATTCGTATCATAGTTATTTAAATTTTTCAAAATTATTATTAAAATTAGTTTATAAATTTGTTTTACTAAAATTTTATATTATAATTTATATATTATCTTACTATAAATTTCGTTAGTTAAGGGTCCTGGCTATCTAAATAACTTTTGAACTCTGTTGCTGATTATCACAAAACTTGATGTACAGAGAACTCAAAAATGATATTAAAGATTTACTACTTCCAATTTAACCAGAAGTGACTGCACTTTTCTTATTTTATGTATGGCACATCCTATATTTTTTGGAAATGAAATGGAGTATTATTTATAGGTGTTCTTAAATACAGTGGTTCTCAGCATCCCATTCTATATTAGGCATGAAAGACCACTTAATTTTGCTCAGAGGCCTCTTTATCAGACTTGTTCTTTTATGTGCTGTAAATGTATGACGCAGGACACTCTTCTTCACTTCCCTTCAAAGGAAGCCATGGAGGAAGGATTTTTATGCCCAAAAAAATTCATTCTCCTCCTCTGGGTTTGAACCTGCAACCTTGGGTATATGGTAACCACTACTCCACAGAGCAGCATATATTTTTTACAGATTCGGATAGTATTGCATATTAACTTTTCAACACATACTTGCATAGATAATTTGAGCACTTATTACTGTTAAATAAAATAAATTTAAAATAAAAGTTATAGGCTTACTGGAGAAAAGTTTCTTTTCTTTCTGATTTATTAATTTTCGTATATCCACAAAAGCAAGTTCATTTGACTTCTTTATTTATATCCATGGAAATTTTTTTTACTTGACTATAATTTATTTATATCCATGGAAACATTTATTAATACTGAAATATGGGATTGGACTTGTGTCTTAAATACTATTCTATTTGGTATTGAGTGAAAAGAAAAGGATGCTAGGTTCAGCCTATATATATATTTATTATTATTATTTTTTTTTTTTTTTTTTTTTTTGTTTGTTTGTTTGTTTGTTTGTTGCAGATTCAGTTAGTACTCTTCATTAACTTTTCTTCTACTACTCAATAGATAATTCTGTGCAATTCATTACTGTTAAATAATAATTTTAAAAAAATTTAAGAGAGCAAACGGTTTACTTCCTGTTAGCCTGTAGAATGCTGTATCTGCAGAATGTGAGCCGTCACTGGTATGTATATGATTGTAATATTCTTCGCAATTGAGGACAATGTTTATTTACCATAGAGAGTCCAAATTAGTATATTGTTAGATATGAGCAAATTTAAAATAGTGCTATGCTCTCTAGTGATGATTTAGTAATGAGTTAAAGAGGAAGGTGTTTATATTGCCTAGAAAACATATTGAACCTCTAGAGGATTACAAATTTAAGTGATTTTGACAAGGATATTGTATGCAGAACTGTGTTTGTTTTATGACCAAGGTGAATTTCTAACAATACAGAAAACAACTTTTGCACTTAGAACTAAAATTTCATCCTCCGGGTCAAATTCATTGGTTTATAGAATTTGAGAGGATTAGGTTCAGGTACAGAAAGACAACGATGAGCATAAATTTTTAATGGAGAACAGTGACATTGCAGACAAAGGTTAATTTTTTATCAGATCTGTAAATGATAAGAAATATAGTACTCATGTATTTTAAATATATCCATTATCTCTTTCCATTTGAATTACATTATATATAATTTTAAAAATTAATTGCATATGATATTAACTTCATTTCTGTTACAGGCTGTCTGAGAGCGAAGGGAAACAAGAACAACAGTCAGAATCTCGAAAGGAATCTTCCAAATCAGGAACAAAAAGACACAAGTGTGACCAATGCACATACAATTTCAAAACACGCAGAATGCTAACAAACCATATAAATACAGTGAGTTTTTATTTCTATAAATTCTTATGCGTGAGACGTAAAAGATACAAGAACAATACTGTAGAATTTGTAAATAATTTATTGTGTCTTTAAATAAAAAGTTTTGTCAACATTCTAGAAATGGAGGTAGATGAAAGAGCACAGGGATTGATTGTGGAGCTTCAGCATATCAATCAAGAGCTCTCTGTTTAAATTTTAGCTGCAACTTTGCATATTAATATGTTGATAATTCTTCAGTTTTTCTGATGGGTGAATATATGTTTGGTGTTATTAATTCATCCAAATAATATAAAACTTAATCGATTAGTTGCAAATATCTCTTAAAATTAATACTTTTAATAATTTGCAAGCTTATAAGAAAATGACGATAGATTTATGCTAGATCTGTAACTGAGACAACAATGTGAGGATAACAAATACAGTGTTCAAAATACACTATTAAAAGAGTGGTTCAAGGTAGATCTAGACTAAATTGTTCTTTCATAATATTATGGGGAAAAACAGTGGATAGTGATGATAATTTTATTCCAATCCAGGTCCATCCAAACATCCTCATTATAACTGAGATAGTAAAAAATAGCTTTCATTAATGATACAGTTAAAATGTTTGCTGCTACAGGTAGTGCATGATTATTATACTTGCATACCATCAAGTTGCCTTGCTTTTGTTAGTATTGTAAGTTCTACTAGATTGCACAACTCTTGTGCACACAAAGGTTTTATCAAATTTTCATGTTCATCAGCAATTATTGCAGTGGAAATATCAAAATCAACGTACTCATTACTTTAGCTGATTGTATTCAAGAAGCTGCTAGCTGACCCCATAGCTCAGTCGGTAAAGCATCTGCCTCCTGTGCGAAGCATCCCAGATTTGATTCCTGGTTGGGTGGAAATTGTCCTTTAGACAAGGTTATTTCCTATCCTCCCCAGAGTCTGAAAATGTGAATGATAGTGTGAATATGTGTGTGTTATCTAGTGTATAGAAATCCAAAGAAAACCAGTAATCCAAGGACAGCTTTCTACTGTAACTGTAAATAACACCATTGACAGTAGGAAATAAATTTCAAACCCACTGCAGTTAAAGGTGGAGTATAAATGAGACAATATAAAAAAGAAAAAACAAAACAAAATTATATTGTATTTGTACTGCAGTATAATGGATATTTTAAAGATAATTAAAATGTGATTGCATAACTCCTGGACAAAAATTTGGCTATGAATTGTTTAAAAAAGGTTATATACTTTGGTATACTTTGGTGCGTACAGATAAAAATAGATTTTTTTGGGAACTTCGGTTTATTTTGTTTGTTCTAAAACACAATAATCTTTGATTTTTACAATAACATTGACAAGCACTTTCTTGCTTCATTAATAAAAGTTTTCCAAATATAAATTCATATCTGTAAAAAAAAAAAAAAATAATAATAATAATAACAATAACAACAACAACTTAATTATGGCTCCTAATAATAGTCTGTATTTTACACATACTCTAAAAGCACATACAAAATTTCAGTTCAATATTTTAAATGCATAATATAAATAAGAAAATGAGTTACAAAATATAGAAAAAAAAGTTCAGCTTGGGCCATAAGGTTGCTTTAAATGAAATTAAAATGTTAGATATATTTTAAATCACTATATTATCATAGATTTTAAAGACCTGTTATACAGCTGTGTAGAGACATTAAGTATGAGTAAAAGTTTTGTGTAGCTGGACAAGAAAACCCCAAAAATGGAAATGGAACATAGTGGAGTGCATTAAAATCATACTCTGAAATGTGATGCAAATTTACACTTGAGTTGCTTCACTAGTAATTAAATTAGGTGTCTGAACATATTTCTTAAGTAATGTTGACTACATCATCAGTAGTCACACTTGTTCCTGATATTCTCTGGACTCCCTGAATTTCTCTTTTGGTAAATTGATGTACTTGTAAACTGGGTTGTCTTGAACGGGAATTTTAAATTTGTTATTTTGTTTTAGCATAAAAATTGTTCCCCATATATCCAGTTTTAGTGGTCATTGTAACAATCTTACGAAGTGTACACTATTTTCTATGTAGCCATGACTGCTCTATAAGTGCTGCTTTCTCTATTTGTTTGTTTCTTATGTGTCTCAGGTGTTTCTGCAATCAGGTACCTATGTTTCTTTTGATCTTTCGTATGTATCTTTCTTCAAAGAGAACTTTCTCAAGGATGGCTAATGTATTAGCATGCGTATATACAATGAACACAGGGATTTGGAAGTTTGTTACATGACAAAATTCCTCACATAGGAAGGAAAGAAGACAAAAGAAATCCATGAAAAAAGAATGCTGTATATGGTGGTGCTTCATCAATCAGTTTGTTTCAAACAATTTAAGTGGGGCAGGGAATCAATTAAGATTATCCATGTACAGATTGGCCAATGGGAAGCATCTTCAAAAGAAATGTGCCAAAGATGGAGATGATTTTGGAAGATTGTCATGTTAAGGATTGTCCATGAATTGGGCATTTCAGCTGGCAGAATTTTGAGCATCATCCACCTTGATGATGTCAAAGGTCAGTTCCCCATCTGAGCAGGAAGCATGCCGTCAACAATTTTGTGAAGAGAATTAGATATGCTTAGAGCAAAACCAGAAAACTTCTTCTTGAGAGTTGTTCCAGGCAATGGAACATGATCCATAATCGTGATCCAGAAACCAAACAAGAGTCTATGCAATGGAAACACCAGGAATATCCACTCTCGAAAAATTTTGTATGCAACAGTAAGCTGGAAAGATCATGGCAACAATTTTATTGGGACTCAGAAGATGTTCTACTTTTGGAATTCATGCCACACAAGGCAACCATTACTGGAAACACCTACGCTTCTACCATGGTGGCCTTATGTGAAAATATCAAACAGAATTGCAATGGAAAGTTGTCGGTTGGTTTTCTGCTGCTTCATGACAATGCATCCACACACATCTCACATATTACAGGCTGCTATCAAGGAGTGTGGCTTCATAGAGCAGAACCTATAATCCAGACCTGGCTCCCAGTGATTACATTCTGTTCAGTAACTTTAAAAATTTCTGCGTGGGTGATGATTCCTGATGCAGTCAAGGAATCTGTAACAGGATATTTTGGCATCAAGATGTTTCTGAAGGTATTCAATCACTGGAGGAAAAGGGGACTACATTGTAAAATATCAGGCGAGTTTCATCATCAGATATAATTTTTCACGCTCAGATAGATAGCTTATTGAATGCCCCTCGTAATACATGATTTACATCAATATCTATCATTGAAAAATTAAAATGTCTTATTGTGATATTATTATTGGTAACATAAATATGTTTTGATAACATAATAATAATAATAATAATAATAGTACGTAGGGAATTTTAGAATGCTTCATAAAAATCAAGCCTAGAGTTTGGTGGAAAATATATACAGAAAACAAATATGAAGAATAATGCATTATAATTCAAAGTTATGTTATTACTTCATTTTTTCATTTATAGTTATGTTATTACAAGTGTAACTATTTTTCACAGCAATTGGAATACCTCCATATTTCTTTTCAATTTTATCTTTCCTAAAAATATTGTTGTCCCCCATGGTCTGGGGTAACAGGCTAGCCTCAGGTTTCCAAGGTCACAGATTCATACCTGTGGAGAGTGATGGATTTTTTGAGTGAAAAATCCTTGGCATGGCTTCCTTCGGAAGGGAAATGAAACCAATGGTCGTGTGCCATAAATTTACGGCACATAAAAGAATCTCAACCCTGATAAAGAGGTCTCTGAGCAAAATATAGCAGTCTTTCATGCCCAATATAGAATGGGATATTAAGAACTGCAACAGGGAAAGAGCATCGATGAATAAAACTCAATTTAATGTAATTCCTAAAAGCATATTTTAATCTTAATGTTTAGCTCTTTGCATTCTGATGATAAATAGTAAGTTTTTGTTGGCCCATTTAAATTATTAATTTGTTAACATCTACTGATTTTAATAGTTTTTCCTTTTTTTTAAGTCTATTAGCAGTGACCACACAAAAGCATAATTTGTTTCTCTTTTTAATTTATGTGCTTGAGTAAGTAGACTTCTGCAATAATGTGTTAAACTATAATATAAATTGTATCAGTAGTACCTAGGCGAAGATGATTACAGGATAGTGTCCTCTTTATTTTCCTCCTCTACATTAGTTTCTGGTAGGGAGATAGCTGGTTTCAGTAAATGATGACAAATGTCAATCATGTCCTCCTTTATTTCCATGCCCAAAGCTTGTCTTCCTTTCTTAATTGTTTTGTAAACATTTAAGATAGTGTGAAAACTCTTAGTTGGGAAAGGAATTAAGAAAATGTATATATATTTAGACTAACCTAACACTTGGAGGTTTAAAGTTGCAGAGAAAAAAGAGTCTGACATCACATAGAGTAACCAGTAAACACAAGAGAAAGAGCTTGGCAATCACCTTATCTTCACATCCACTAGTAGGAAGACAGAGAGAGAGAGAGAGAGAGAGAGAGAGAGAGAGAGAGAGAGAGATCATATCAATCCTCCACACCCTCTCTTTTATTCTCCTTTCATTTGACTAGCAGTAAAACAAATAAAAATAATTTTGAAGGGTTGCAAAGCAAAGACATGTAGCACCTGCAGAAAGTAACTAGACTAGAACCTATTAATGTTGTTATATGTTTGTTACCCTTTTTATTATTGCAAAATATTTAGGTTGAACTTGAACCAGGTTTTAATACTCAGCTAGTAATTTTGTCTTTTATGGAAATTGAAATAACATGAAGAACATGCTTTTGCAATAAGAGTTACTTAAAATCCACTGATGGGTGGTTGTTTTTTTACTTTCTCTACATGTACTATGTACATAGTGTATAGAGAAGGTATTGTATTGCACCCAAAAATTTCTTACCGAGATTTCACTGGAAATACACGTTTTGGGTCCCCCTGAATCCAAAAAAAGCATTTTTAGAAAAAGGTCTGTATGTGTGTGCGTGTGTGTCTGTGGACAGCATAGCTCAAAAACGAAAAGACTGTTAAATACCAAACTTGGTATTTAAGTTTGGTATCTTCCAAAGATGCGATACAAAGATTTTCAAGAAAATCCCCCCACCCCCAACTACTCTTTACATAGAACTTTTTTCGAAAATTTTAAATTTTCTCAAAAATGGCTCTTAACGATTTTGATTAAAATATTGTATATTAAATATATTTACCTGACAAATAATATGTATATCTTGAATTTTCTGGGAATAGCCTCTGAAGACTAAGCATAACTGTTAAACCGTAAGAAATGGACAAAAACTTACCACACAAAAAATGTAGAGCACATTAAAACACGCAATTTATGTTAAATACATTTTTTTCGAGGAGTTGATCGTTTTTGAGATATTCCTTGTTTTTGGTTTCAGCTTTGAAAAACTTGTACTTTTCTCATACAGGAATTTGTCAACTCGTGTCCATACAAACAAAGGAACTTCAGTCACCTAGTAACCAGCTTTTGACTTCACTTTAACATATGATACTCCCATATTTCGCTTCTACTTACAAGGAAGCAAGTAATAAGACTACTTCTGCTAATTTTTTCTCGATTAGCTTGAAGTAAATAGAAGAATAAGCTTATTAACAATAATTTGTTACACAGAAGTAGAGAAAGTCATGTGAATGGAACGCATCATATTTTTTCCAATAGGGTTCATTGAGATAGTCAACTACTTTTGGTCTTACTATGTACATGACTGATGACAAATGTTTATAATTATTTTGTTTCATTGAAAAAATTGTTTGTTTGTTTTTTAATTTCTTATAGGTACACAAAACAGAACCAGAAGTTGGGAAAGGGGAAGGCAACAATGCTTCAAACATAGTTTCTGATGATGATACCAAATTACTTCCGGAAAATCTACCATTCCTGTGCTGCAGAAAATGCTTAGTAGTATACAAAACTCAAGATGAGTTTGATGCTCACGTTTGCAAGCGCACTGCTATTTCTTCAGATGGACATATTACGGTAATTCTATCATCACTCTTAGATAAGATTTCAAATCATACATATGTATGCCAGAGTTTTGCATAAGGGCTTATCGCAAATGTAGGTACATAAAAAAATATGTATCATATAAGTGTTTTTATTTATTGTGTGATTTCTGGTGTTTTACAAATACAATACTGTGTAAATGCTCAAATTTGATGAAACACAAAAACATTAAACTGGTTGGTGTCAACATTACTCTATCAGATTTAATTTCACTGTTGGTAAACACATATCAGAGGACTTGCATACAGCAGAAAATATTCAGAAAATTATTCTTTATAGAGTGAAATCATATGCTTAACTTTGTGGACTGAGATACTGAACACCCTCATACCATATTAGAGAATTAGAGCTACTCAGACAAATTTTGTTTAGTCTCTCTTTCCTGGCAACCTTAGCTCATATAAGAAAACTCCAGACTATCTATGGCCAATTCAAGCAACTCATTCCTTTGAAGATTAGATAAATAATTAGGAATATTTGTATATAGTGGAGCACCATTACTGGAATCATTTAATACATTGAAGCATAGCTCGGGCAGGTATTTCTAATGCTTTTAATGCAATTCTACGACCTTAACTCGGTCTTGGTCTATGCGGCAAAGCACATACATCAGTTATGTTTTCTGATTTGTGCTGCCATCTGTCCTTGTTTTAGTCAACTATTAGGAATTTTAGGAGATTTGGTAATATTGGCTGCTCTCGGGTAGTTGCACCATTTTCTTTGAAGGTGGTAATCTGTTTGTTATGCTTGTGCTCTTAAATGTTAAAATGCTGCATTTTCCTTGATTTCTGTGAACTGAAGCTGAAATTCAGGATGCAAATGAAGCTGTGGAAAATTCTGATTCTGAGGGAGAGTTTTTCGAACTTGGAAAATAGCACAAAAAGATTAAATATAATCTCTGCAGTGATTATAAAAGTTGTATGGCACTCAAACTTTGCTAACATAAATAAGTTGGTATTAAAATTAACATAATCATACTCCAATGTTCAAACTTTAACATATTATAATTTATAGTATCTCATTTTTGTAAGAGCAGGTTTCTTTCTGTATTGGAAGTCTGTGATGTTTAACCAGCAAAACAAAACCAAATGAAATAAAAATGATTGTGTGCAAGGATAACATCAACAGATCAAAACAAAGTGCCATGCCTCCTCCTCTTCTTCTCTTGTAGATGTTTTGATTTCGTTGGCTCTTCTTCTTCTTCTTTTTTTTTTATACCATGTGTTTTCATGGTAGTTTTATTTTATATGTGTTAGATACTGAGAATAAGCAGATATATTGACATTAATTAAACTGCTATTACTTCTTCCCAATAAAGATTTTTCTCTGTAAATAATAACAAGGTTTTAGTTGTTCAGCAGTGCTTTTGCATAGTTTTTTCTTAGTTGGCTTTTTTCTTGATAGTTTCTGAGAGTTTTCGTCAACTATTAACTATTTAAGTGCATTATATAATAACTTCTAAATGCGTCCACAAAATGCACAGCTAACGGACAAGTGCAACCTAAGGCTAAATGCTTTAAAAATAAATCATCAAACTGTGGGCAAGGCCAGATATTTCAGCTATTCTTAAATATATGGCAATGCTGTAGATTTTCCATGGACAAGATATCCTTTAACTTTGAATTTAGGCTTAAAAGCAAACAGATATCTATGTATCAAAGGTAAACTGCTCTTCACATTTTCTAATCTTTAAAGGAGAGCAAGAATATTTAATAGAGCAGTTATTAGCTCCCTATTTATACACTACTGTTTGTGAATATTGCAACAACATGAAAGAATTCCCTGAATGAATCCCACTTGAAGGATGTGCGGAAGAGTATACAAGCTGTAAGAGATTAGGATTGCAGAGAGATGGGGTAAATGCAGGCCGAGAAGGGCCCTGTCGTGTTTGTCCAACAATGTCAGTGTTGCTCCAAGTGTAGTCAGTAGTCAGTACAAAGCTGTCAAACAAGATGGAAATGCTAAAGTGAGTGCCAGTATACCTTGTCAATGTCAAAGGGAGCCATATTAGCATGTGAGTGAGTTCAAACTGGACAGAATGATCTATCTCTGTGACGCAGGATTTAATGATAAGTAAATCAAGTCAAGAGAAAATGGAGCAATACTGCTGTAAAATAATGTTATAAAATAATAAAACATATTGTTTCGCAATGTAAGCCAAAGAATTGTATATGTATAAAAATGGCAGTGTGATGTCATCCCTCACGATACGCATGAATATCGCCTGAAATGACGTGCTTTTACAAAAATAACATAGCCAAAGCTATGTAACGAATACAACACATTATAATGCATATTGTATAGATAAGAAATATGTTTATAAAAGCACATCTATTATAAGACATAATTAAAAGTAGAAATATGAGAAAAGAAGAAGAATAATAAAGGTAACGAGATACCTGATGCTATAAATTGTTTATACCGGTAACAAAGCATAAGAACAGAGTTAAAAAAATATTTGTTTAAGAAATGTTAGCTATTTATAAGAACATGTAAATTATACAAATATTGATTTTAATTATTATGAATGTATAAAAATGTACTATAAATTTGTATTTCACGAAATGTGAATAAGGAAATCTGTCATTCTCATGGAGACGGACAGATTATAATGTATAAAACATTGATCTTCAACTATTGTATATGTGAACATTTTAATAAGCTTCCGGGACGCAGTCAATAAGATAGACGCCAGGGATACGGACACCAGGAGATAATCTCGCAAATCAAGACCTCTTATATGGCTATTCAGTGAGAAATATAGCATTGTACTAATTATAAGCAAGAGATTGATTGTAAGTACACATTATATTGTATATATGTGGCACAGTTTTCTAGAAAGAGGATTCTGTTCTAATAGCGAGCCTTAATTGTTTGACAAGTTAAGAAATAAAAGTTCATAAATAACAAGAAAACATGGTTATGCTGTGCACTATAAGTAATTCGCCGCCAATAATAACAATTAAGTCTGGTGCAAATAATTAATTCCAGTTTCACCAACAGCAAGAGTTACCAACTTCATATACAGCGGCAAATTCAAACCTGTAAAAAGGTTTAAAATACCACAGCACAGCAACCAGCAGCCCTGAGACCAACACAACCCACAGAGGACATTATTAATCTGCCCTATCCAGGAAGTGGGTTTGTATACTGTGACATTTCAGCTCATACAGTTTATGCTGCTACAACAATGATGCATATGTGGAAGCAGTGGATAGTAGAAGGTAGTACACAGCAAAGAGCAATACTGGACTATGCCCATAGTACAGGATGACCATCATCTTGTCTACATGACAATGACAAACTGCACAGCTTCATCTACAGTGTTGCCTTGATGCTGGAGCTCTGCAAGAGGTGTGGACTTGTCTGCATTAATGATTCATCACCATCTACTGTGGATTGGACTGGTTGCACACATGCCATTATGTCTGATTAGATTATCCAGAAACCACAAGTGCTTCCAACTGCAATAGGCATGCGAACACCTTCGCTGGTGTGTTGAGTGGTAAAATGTCATTTTGGCCAAGTCCTCCTTCAACCTGTCCTACAATGATAGCCACATACATGTCTGGCAGTACCATAGTGAGCGCAACCTGGAGTCCTGTTTTGTTGAGCAGCATAACTGACAAATACCAGGTGTGATGGTTTGGAGTGACATTGGTTAGAACAACCTTCTACGAATCGAGGGCACTTTGAACTAGAACCGATACCTGAGGAAGATTAAAGAGTCCAAAGTACTTCCCCTGCTTCAGGCATCTCCATAGCCACATTTCAGCAGGACAATGCCTGGCCACATATTGCGAAGAATATACAGGGCTTCTTCAAAGAACGATGGGTACTATTGCTTCCCTGGCATGGATGTTCGCTTGACATTTTGCCCATTGAATATGTCTGGGATAAATTGCAACTTGTTTGTCTTAGTCCTCCAGTAATCAGTGTTGGGGATTTCTGGGCTCACTTACAAACTGCATGGAGGGAGATCTCCCAGGACATATTTAGAAGTTTTATGACTCCTATGTTGCATCCACTGTGAAAATTAGATGTATTACTCTTATATTACATAGAGAAACTCAACTTTTGGGATTATGACAATTCAACACCATGAACACCTTAATCTTAAAAATACCAGATTTTCCCATTTTGAGTCATTTTATTATATAACAGTAATAACTCATAATGGATGCAATATAAAATAAAAAAGTTTAACTTCTAAATATACTTTTCAGTTTATTGTGTATCCATTATTAAGTATAATAGTGTATTAATCTCGTGTAATAGGAGGCTCAAAATTGGGGAAATGCAATTTTTTAAGATTATGGTGTTCTGGAAGTTGCTCATGGTATTTAAATTTCATAATCCTCAAATTAATAGATTTGAAAATTTAAGCTCCTCTATGTAATCTGAGAGTAACAATTCCGATTTTCGCATTGAAAACAACATAAAGTAAAATATAAACCATATTTATAAAATGACATATTTTCGAAAGTTGGGTAAAAGAAGCCCATTAAGGGCCAATTAGCTTCAGTTTATGGTAATACTTCCTGGCTGTAATTTATCAGATAAGAATGAATGAGAGTCAAATGCAATATTCAAATTTGAAAGTTTATTAAACAAAAAAAAGTGTCTAGAATTAATGCCGCTACCATATATAATTGAATAATTATATAATTAAATAACTTTGTACTGCATTATAATTACTTATGCTACAAATATGCTATAAAAATGGAAATGCATGTTAACATATTCAAGGAAACTTAGAAATTCCCTGAATAATAGTAAGAAGTATTAAAATACATTAATATAGTAAAAAGTATCAAAATACATTAATATGAACTTGTCTTACAAAGAACAATTATTTGCAAATAAAGTATGATCTTTAGTCATTATGTTATTTATTATTAAAGTTAATTGTTATAAATAAAGATTTTATGCTTATAGTTCTATGTAATGTAATTGTGCATGGAGTAATCATGAATCTTTTCATTTTTAGTTTGTCGGAAAACCAGAGAATGTGGCAAAATAAGTTCCAGAATTGTAAATAAAAGCAATAATATATCAAAATTTAAAAAAGGAAGAAGAAACAAGTGAAAAAGTAAGGGAAACGTAATGCTTTTATACTCTTGGGAAATAGTAGCTTTTTGGTAGTTTTGAAAATAATAAACTTGCTTTATAACAGTGTTTTTGGGGATATAAAGCTAATAAAAGAAGCAACTTATATAAATTGTTGTTTAAGATGTGGGAGATTTATTAGCTAACTTTGCAGCTTCTGTTTATTTAAATAAATACCCTATTATAAAATGCAAGACAAGTAAAAATTTGGAAGACAAAAGAAAGAAAGAAAGAACTCTAATGTGTTGCATTCACATGACTATTTCTGCTCATTCTTCTACAATTAATCAATTATAACTACTCTTGCATAAACCCAATATTCTACTACTTCTTGTTAATCAAGATGTACGAAGTCTGTTTAAGAAATTCCAAAACTTTGTCCAAAAAATGTTTCTATGCTTACCTTTTACTTATTGTGCATGGTCTCCTTCGAAATACTCTCCTCCACAATTGATATACCGCTCCCAATGCCATTTCCACTTTCGGAAGTAGTCTTGGTATACCACTTTCTGGATTTCGCAAAGTGCCATCTGCAAATTTTCTTTTATCTCATCTATCATTGCAAATCTTCGTTCTTTCAACGGGGTTTTCACTTTGGAAATAAAAACAAGTCCTCAGGGGCCAGATCTGGAGAGTATGGAGAGGATAAGGCAGCACAGTGATATAATTTTTTGTGCAATAGTCGTGCACTAGCAGGGATGAATGTGCGGGTGCATTATGATGCAAGAGCCATGAATTGTCTCACCACGTTTCAGGCTATTTCCTTCTCACAGGTTCTTGCAGGCATTGCAACATGTCTTGATAGTACCATTGATTAATAGTTTGCCCCTCTGGCATGCATTCATGATGAACTAATCCTTCAAAATCTAAGAAAACTATCAGCATGACTTTGACATTTGACCTGACCTGACAAGTGTTTTTTGGTCTTGGAGAACCTTTCCTGACCCATTGCGAAGATTGAAACCTTGGTCTCGACATAATAACCATAGACTAACATATCGCCAGTTATGATTCTCTTAAGAATATTCTCATTTTTGCGATCCTAAATCTCTTCCCAGATTGCAAGGCAATGGTGTTTCTGGTCTTGACGCATGAGCCGAGAGACGAACTTGGCAGCAACACAATACATTCCAAGATGCTGTGTCAGGATTTCATGATATGATCCAACTGAAAAGTTACATTCTTCTGCAATCTCTAGGACAGTTAGTCTTTGATTGGCACACACAATTTCATTGACGTTATTGATATGAGTGTCGTCAATAGACATCAAAGGGTGTCCTCAACAAGGGTCGTCTTGAACTTCTATCTGGCAATTTTTAAACCACGTGAACCATTCATAACAGCAAGTGCGGCTTAAGCACTCATCACCGTAGGCTTCCTGCATCATTTGGTGTGTCTCTGTAAAGGTTTTCTTGAGTTTCATGTAAAATTTAATGCTGGGGCATTGCTCCTCTAACTCTGCCACCTCGAAATTTGCAAACTGTGCAACAGGATGTTCTACTCAATACAGCACTAAACAATAACTAATAGACATAAAATAACTAAACACATTAAACACAGCTGTGTGCAGGAATGCCAACCACATTTCCATTGGCGTTCCATTCAATGAATGTTCTGAAATTTCTTAACAGACCTCGTATTTTATTACACATTACATTCTAATTATAAGGGCATAGTAGGCTAAACCAACTGTCACATTTTGAAATATGTGATTTGTTACATTCACATGACTTTCTCTACATTATTAGTGGATATGCAAATTATTCTTAAGAAAGTTTATATTTCTGTTTACTTCACTTTAATTGAGATAGACCTTTGCAAAATAGCTACAATACACACCAGAATTTGGGAGGAATACAACACTTCCTTTAGTAGGCAAGGGATCATTTGCTGGTGCAGCCAGAGAATCAGCAACTTGGTTTGTTCCTAAGGCCTCCACATCTTTATTAAACTACACAAGTACTAGATGCTAATAACTATTAAATATCGGTAAACTTTCAAAACTACACTAAGTAAAAACTATAAAACTTTAATGAAGATAAAAATATGTTTAACTTAAGAGGGAAGAAAGCATGTGTGGGCAATCAGAGCTGCTAAAAGTATTGAATTCTTGAAGAAACCTAGAAATGACTTTGCAACAATGCCTGGCTTTTGGTGGCAATCAGTGACAGGACCATACCTATATTTAGGACACAATTAAACATTTTACAATGAATTTGAGGTCAGGTTTCAAAGCTTTCAGTTTAATTTTGATACAGCTGATGCAGCTGATTTGCCTATTACACCATACACAAATTTTTTCATTAGGAATGGATATTTCATGAACAATATTAAGGTTCTCAGAGCTCCAATTATGATTATTTTGTGTACACACATACTCGTGAAGATGGATCCAAGTCTCGTCCATGGAAAATATTAAATGTGGATTAATTTCGCCAATGTATACACTATTGAGAGTCCACTCACAAAATGTGTTAACACATATAAATCATAAATAAATACATGCTGCGCAGTAGAAAACAAATGCTGAGCCTTAATATACTTTGTGACTAAGTACAGGACAAAATAATGAAGCACACTGGTAATAACTCAACCACATGATATCACGTCAGCTCAATACTGCACTTTCAGAAAAAAGAAAAACAAGTAAGCACCATGACCTTGTGTACAGCAATTATGTTATCATGTTACAGTGTGCACAGTGGAAAAACACTGTGCTGCAGTTCGGATACATATATAATTTTGAATGAACATGATTGAATTGACTGTATCAAATACTGTCATGTCATTAAGGTTAGATTTGCAAAGGTCTCATTCACCAACTCTTAATTTTTCAGGAACAATATGCACCCAATAGCAAGCAACGTCTTATGATCAGCTTGGAGAAGCTGAAATTGCTGAAAAAGTTCTGCTGTGGAATTTGCCATGAGGAATACCGCAGTATGGCTCGTATGTCCTATCATTTGCCTCGATGTTCTCATGGTCCTTACAGGTGCGAGCTTTGTTCAGAGGAATATGCATTCAAAAAGGACCTCAATCAGCATAAAAAGAAGACACACAGGTTGGTAAAATAGAGAATGTTTTCAAATTTTACTTTTAGAATAAATTTTTAGGAAAACAAAATAATGTTCTTATATTATGATGCAATAGTTAATATAATAGAAGAGTCTGTCATCATTGAACAGAAATTCAAACTACATACAGGATGTATTTTATGTGCCTGCCATTTCTGCTTCAAAAACAAAGATATATTGATTATTGTGACACACATATATCACTTACATGTTGTTGAACATGTTTCAAAAGCTATAATTGGTTTTAATGTCTATTTTAGTTCAACTATCAGTGTTGCATAGTGTTATAGACTATATTTTGGTTCTGTTCTTCAAAATTCTTTTCATTAAATATGTGCTTTCAAGAATTACTGTATTTATCCAAATGCAAGACAACCTCGAATGCAAGACGACCCCCATTTTTCTGAATTTAATTTTGGAATTTAGCATATCATCTACATAAGACATGCTTAAGACATAGCTACATAAAAAGAATTATTTTTAAATTAAATTTAAAGGTTTGCCATATATTAACAAACTAATGGACACTTAAGCTGAGTAAGTCCCTAATTTATTTATTTATTTATTTATTGAATTCAAATTTGCGTTCGGTTGCCAGAGAGAGGTGTATGAAAATGTGTGGTATGGGTGTGGTAGTGGCAGTAGCGATAGCATAACGACTATAATGGATATGATTTTGTATTTAGACAACATAATTAATATAACACACTGTAAATATTTTTACCTTATTTTAATTTACATAAAAATTTGCATTGCAAACAGGAGAGATGGAGAAGGAAGAACGAAATATACAGTATATGCAATGATAAAATGTGATGGTGGCAGCATAGGCGAATGATGATTATTTATGGATGCTATTGTCTATTAAGACAACATACTTAATTTAATACAACATAAAACATTTTACCTAGTTCAAATTTGCATGTAAATTCACATTGCAGTATACATGCGGCCCAAAGAGTGGAATTGCACAGCTAACCTCTTGCTTTTTGCTTGATCGTTGACTTCCAAAACATTATGTACGATAACCGATGTGAAAGGAAGTGCTGTAATTTTATTTTAGCCTCAGAGAGTAGTAATCTTTTTTCCAATCAGAATGCTCATAGCTCCTTATCAACAACACGAAATGAAACGCTCAAAATCTGCTGCACATGTTGTGACCTTGGCAGTAATCTATACCATTTCCCTCAAGCTTCGCTGCTGCCATACCTGCAAAGTTAGAAGCATGCTTTCTCCCCATATGGTATTCGGTAAACATTTATCACGAATGCAAGATGACCCCCAGTTCTGAACATTAATATTTTGGAAAAAAAACATTATCTTGTATTCGGATAAATACAGTATATTATAGCACAGAAAAGCAACTACTGCATAACAGATATAATAAACACAATTTTATGTTGTTCCACCACAGGAGATCAGGGGTGTAATAAATTAACTGAAAGGACTTGACAACATTTATATGCAAATAAAGCAGAAGTTTGAAAGCTAGAGACAAAAGAAAATTTAGAAACATAAAAATTTACAGGAAGATAGGCATGACATGAACAAAATATTTTAACATCAAAGAAACACTCTTAAAAAATATAACATGCAAAGCAAAACTCACAACATGAGAAAATATGCATATTTAGGGAAACTGACATGGATTTGTAAACTTAGAAATTAATGTGTCATTACAAAAGTTCATTCATCTACGACTAGGGAGCAACACATCTGTAAAGGCATGCAACACTGGCAACCAGTTCAAAGCTGACATGACATTATATTTTGAAACATGTTCTCCATTTATTTAAAAGTAAGCCACATACATTAAAAGTATAAAATCATTTTTACTTTCTTTACCATCCTCAAGTATGTAAAGTAAGTATTATATTTCAAATAAAAATTGACATCAAATTTTTCCCAGAAATACACATATTGAAGCCGATTGAATAATAATTAAAAAAAGTAGCTTCCTCTGCCCTTTCCCTTGATTACTCAGAAATTAAAACTTTAAAAAAACCTTGTTGAGAAAATTAATGTTATAAGAAATTATAAATTATGAGGATTCTTTATTTAAATAATGCTTCATTTTTTCTGGTATTAGAGGCAGTAAAAGTTTTTTCTGTGATGAATGTGGACTGAACTTCAAGCTGCGAACATCTTTGCAGAAGCACAAAGTAAACCGACATGAAAAAGAGCAAGGTCCATATCCCTGTGATGAATGTGAGTTAAGCTTTACCAAGAAAATTCAACTTACAAATCACAAAATCAGTGCACATTCCTTAGAAAGAAAGTTTCTTTGCCAGGTACAGCAGTTTTCAATTATTTTGTATTTCATACATTTTATGTTATCAGTGAAATGTTAATTATGAATGTGTGTAAATTTTGGACTAAAAATGGAATCTCTGATTAAGCAAGTTTACAATTTTTACAGATGTGTGGTAAGAAGTTCAGCAATAGTGGAAGTTTAACTACCCATATGGAGACGCATACGGAGAGTAGAAAGTTCAGCTGTGAATACTGCAGTAAACAGTTTCGACAGAAAGAAAAACTGAAGTATCACACACGAATACATACAGGTAAAAGAATATATTCAGTACTACTACTGCTTTGAATCTCCTAAATTTAAAGAACTTGAAGGAACATTGGTATATGTCAATCAGCTTAGGAAAATTAATCAGAAAAATCTGATTTGTTGCATTTACATGACTTTCTCTAGCTGTTCTACACACAAACTTCTTACAAAAGATTATTCTTTTTTCTAAACCATGCTAATCGAATAAGTATTGGCAGAATAATAATAATAATGAATTGGAAGTGATTCATTGTGAAGCTCGGTTAATAGTAATGTACTATGAGTTGTTTCCACAAGGCTTCATCAAGATTCAAGAACATTCTACGATAGCAGTTCTGCTGTGTAAGTATAATCTTGATAAAGCCTTTTGAAAAATGGCTCATAGCACATTACCATTAGCGGAATGTTCTTATTACTTAGTTCCTTATAAGTAGAAGGGAACCAAAGGAACGCACTATGCTAAAGCGATAGCCAGTTGTTTTAAAAGCTGTTGCTATATGATTGTCATTGAAATTTGCTTCTTTACTTGGCCAAAGTAAAACAAAAGAAACAAAGGCAACTTCTTGTTAGAGAAAGTAGTCATAAGTATTTTAAAAGTGAAACCAATAATAGGGAATATCTAGGAAATGGTTACCTCTGCAACAAAAATATAAGACATAAATTGTACATTTTGACAAGATCTACATTTTCAAAAAAAAATTCAGTAAAGGGTAGTTTATGGTGGGGGATTTTCTTGAAAATCTTTGTGTCACATCCCTGGGCAATACTGAACTTAAATGCAAAGTTTGATATTTAACAAACTTTTGTTTTTGACACACACACACACTCTCTCTCTCTCTTCTAAAAATGCTTTTTTTTTATTTAGGGGGTTTCTAAATATATATTTCTGGTGAAATCTCAATATCAAATATATGGGTAGAATACAATACCTTCTGATTTACTATGTATGTTGTAAATATGCCCTAGATAAAGTAAAAATGTATATGTGTGATAGCTAACAAACTAATTTATGTGTGTGGACAATAGCATAGTGTGACTATTTTTACTTTCTGTACCATGTACACAGTGGGTAGAGAAGGTATTGCATTCCACCCAAAAATTGATACTGTGTTTCACTGGGAATACATGCTTTTGAAAGAAAGCATTCTTGGAAAAAGGTGTGCATATGGCTTGCGTGTATCTGTAAGTTCATGTATGTGTGCACATGAGAAAGGGAGAGAGAGAAAGTGAACAGCCTCACACAAAACACCTAATCTGTTACATTCACATGACTTTCTCTATTCTTAAATCAATTTTTCTTAAAAAAAGTACATTCTTCTATCTACTTCACATTAATCCAGATAAACATTGGCAGATATGCTTTTGTTGCATATTTCCTTGTAGATACAATATGAATATGAAAATATATTAGGCTTAAGAATAGTCAAATCTTTTAAAAGCCTTTTGCTACTTAATCATTTTGAAATGCTGATCTTTTGGTTAATCAGAAAAAAGAAAAATGATTAAGAATATTTGAGAAAAGTTTAAATATTGCAAAATTGAAATTAATACCAAGTAATATCTCAGAAATTGTTAGACTTAAAAAAAAATGAGATGTACATTTTTTCTGGAGTAAGCTTTTGCGCATCTCTTATAGTTTTCCAGTTATGCAGAAGTCATATAGAATAAAGAGGGCTTAGAAGCTATTTCCAGGAAATTCAAAATATGCATTTTATTTGTGATGAAAATATTATTAATGTACTACTTTAATCAAAATCATTAGAACTATTTTTGAAAAAATAAAAAATTTTGAAAATGTTTCTAATTAAAGAATGGTAACGATTCTCTTGAAAGTCTTTGTGTCGAATGCTTAAAAGATGCCAAAATTAAATATACCAAGTTTGGTATTAAACAAAATTTTTCATTTTTGAGCTATGTTACTCTCTCTCACACACACACACACCTCCCCCATCTTTTTCTAAAATGCTTTTTTTTTTTTTTTTTTTTTTTTTTTTTTTTTTTTTTTTTTTTTTTTTTTTTTTTTTTTTTTTTTAAGGGTGTTTTAAAACATTCATTTCTGGTGAAATCTCGGGATCAAATTTTTTAGTGGAATACAGTACCTTCTGTACACATTATATGCATAGTTAATGAAAAGATGGATAAATACTAACTTGGTGTTTAAGTTTAATTTTGTACCAAAGATATGACATTAAGATTTTAAAGAAAATTTCCCACCCCAAATTATCCTTTACAAAAACATTTTTTGAAGTATGTTACTCAACAAACCTTTATCTATTTGAGTGATACTGTTCATATAACTTTATAATTGATGGGGATATTTAGCATTTCCATGAGCACAGGTGCAGACAGTTATATCCAGATTTGTGAGAGCTGCATTGCTTACAGCCCTTAGTAGTTTGTAATGTCATAAAAAAAAATCTTACAGAATTAAAAAATATCTAATTTGGAATATTCTTTTGACCCAAAACTAGACACCACCATCTCTAGTTTCTCTATTTGCACACACAGAAAGTAAATATAAAAAGAGCAAGTTTGTCCAGTTATTGGACATTTTATCTAATCAAATCAATGGTAGTTAATTTCTGTATTTTTCAAATGCTTATAATGATGAGGCTTATGTAGAGCTTGAAGTTTTCACTTGCTCTTAAGAATAATATATATTTTTGTATTCAATGTATTTATTTATAAAACATACATTGCAAGTAACTGTTTCAAGTTTCAAGAAATCCCAAATTTCCTTCATTCTAGCAAATTTGCTAAGACAAAACATATTTTCTGTGTAAAGCCATTAACCATATTAGAGTTTTTGTTTGTAAGCATAAGCATAACTTTTGTAAAATCTCATTGCTATGATATTTGTATAGCATTGGAATCATTGTGTTGTTGTAGGAGAGCGCCCTCATTTGTGTCAGATGTGTGGAAAAAGATTCATACGCAAGTCCAAGTTAGATGAGCATATGCGTCGTCACCGTGGTGAGAAGCGATATCACTGTACATTATGCAATAAGTCATATGCAGCAGCATGGGACCTTAGACTGCACAACAGGTAAACTAATTGTTTTGTATACAATTATTTCTTAATAAGGCCGTCTCCTTAGCACGGCAGTAGCATTGCTGCTTGCTCAGCGGGAGACCTGGGTTCGATTCCCAGTACCGACGTGGGGATTTTTCCCCTGCTGGGAGACCTCTCTCAGGGTGCACTCAGCCTCGTGAGGTCCCTGGGGGGGCCAATTGAGGAGTTACTTATGGAGAAGTAGCAGCTCCAGGTCACAAGGAGCGCATTAACTGGTCAGGAGGGGGGGGGTTTGAGGTGCTGACCATGTCTCACCCTCCAATTCTGCACCCCATCCATGACATCTGTCATGGGCGATAGACCAAGGTTCCTTGTGAGCTGTCGTGCATAGTTATTGTTTCTTAATAAGCTTTGGTATTTAACTGCTTTTTATAATTCCATAAACTATTAAGTTTTTAACCTTTTTTGCTAAACTGTAATAGGGTTGTGTTATTGAGTAAAACATTTGTGCTGGTTAGTTATTTTGCGTGAATTATTTAAGTTATTTCTTCTGAGTGATCAGCTAGAGCAGAACAGATTTTGTGGCTAGCAGTGAACCGAGAGGCTTCAGTGTGCCTTGAACTCCTATAAAGCATGCAAGTGCCTGTTAGTTGATGCAATACTGTATTAAGTGAATTAGCTTTATTCAGGTACCAGTGTTCTGTTTCCCAAAAGGTATTCATTTATGACTCATATGTCCTTACAGAATGTACATGGTCCCCACATTCCCCTGATTTAACCCCCTGCAATTTTTATATATGGGGGATTAAAAGAGAAAGCTTACAAAACAAATCCACACACTTTAGAGGAACTTAAAAATAACAATCCTCAAGAAATTCCCACCATCCAACAAGCCGTAGTATATTAACTGGATGTGCTGTCACCTGCTCTGCATGTATAGCAAGCAGCACTGCTGTCCGGCCAGCTAAAAGCTGTAAAACTTGTTCTGCTCTGTGCTGATTACCCAATATAAACACATTAATATAGAAAACATCCAAAAAGTTATTCCATTTACTCCACTTATTTTCCCTCCTAAAAAAGAAAGCTAGAATTTAATGATTTTTAAGGTATCCTTTTCTAATTTTGTGCAGATATCTGACACCACAGTTGGTGAATGCCTAATTAGTGCAGACAACAAGAGAACATTAATTTATTAGTAAATTTTCCATGTAAGAGTAGCTTGTGGTGGGGGGGGGGATTTCTTGAAAATCTTTGTGTTGCATCCTTAGAAGATGCTAAATACCAAGTTTGGTATTTAATGGTCTTTTCATTTTTAAACTATGCTGTTCACCCCCCCCCCCACACACACACACACACACCCATGCATGCATGCACACACACACACACTTTAGAGCCATTTTTGAGAAAATCAAAATTTTCGAAATTTTTCCATTTAAAGGGTAGTTTGTGGTGGGGGGGATTTTCTGAAAATCTTTGTCACATCCTTGAAAGCTACCAAACCCAAATACCAAGTTTTGTATTTAATGGTCTTTTAGTTTTTGAGCTATGCAGTCCACAGACACACATGCATGCGTTATTCTAAAAATGCTTTTTTTCGGACTCAGGGGACCCCAAAACATATATTTCTGGTGCAATCTCAACATCAAATTTTAGGTGGAATGCAATATCTCCTCTATCCACTATGTGCATTGCACATGTGGGCTAGAAAATGTAAAAATTCAATGTGTATTAGGTATATACTGTATTTATCCGAAAACAAGATGATGTTTTTTTCCAAAATGCTAATGTTCTTTCACAATTTTTTCTGTGGTGCTTATTTCACATAATCCAGACTTTTGATAATCCGGACAACATTAAGCCCCAATTGGTCCAGATTAACAAGGTTTTACTGCATTTATTTTTTCATGAGTTAAACCCTAGAAGAAAATAATTCTCATTTTGTTTATTTGTTTTAAAGAGTAGGCTGTGTATAATTGTTTTATTGTGTATGTATATATAAGGTATGCATATGTCTTTTCTTTCTTTCAGCTATCATTAACTTAAGAGTTTAATCTCAAAACCAATAAATCCTGTTTCTATTCAGTTCTGCCACTGCAAGCCTTGAGGCTCACGTGTACATATATATATATATAATAATAATAATACCTTTATTGTCAATAGACTGCAATACAGTTTCTGACATTGTCACAAATTCATATTTACAATTATGTATTTATGTATGAATGCAAACAGAACTGGGAAAGAGAGGTGGTCTGCATTTAGTGGCAGAGTTAGTGGAAAGGGTATCTGGTTGATTGTATTCCTGTCACCCCTCTTCCCCATGCATGCTTCAGATAGAAAACTACTAGTTGAAACACTCAGTGTCTGTGGTTTGATGGTTTATATTTATAACATTGTGTTATTTATCAAAAAAATCAGAAAATAGGCCCGTTCATTCTGAAAATTTTCAAATTTGTCTCCAATCAAACATTTTTCATTGAGGTGGTTTTGAGTGTTTCTATTCTTTAAATAATGAAGAAAATATCAAATCTTTATTTAGCAAATAAAGTGCAGAAGTCTTCAGATTGCCTCTCTCCAAGATTTTTCAACCTTTTTCATTAAAGCAAGACTATTGTCATCACACCTAAAAGGAATAAAGAAAACAACTTTTGTTATTTAGAAAAAGTATGATAAAGCGGCCTCCTTCATACTTGTAAGTCTCCAAATTACTCTCTGAACATTTCTCCAACCTTAGTCATGATGTCAACTCACAAGTATTACTTTCTCTATACGTACTATGTACATGGTGTATAGAGAAGGTATTGTATTGCACCCAAAAATTGGATACCGAGATTTCACCGGAAATATATGTTTTGAGACCCCTGAATCAAAAAAAACATTTTTTAGAAAAATGTCAGTGTGTGTGTCTGTCTGTGTGTATGTGTGTGTGGGCAGCATAGCTCAAAACCAAACTTAGTATTTAAGTTTGGTATCTACCAAGGATGTGACACAAAGATTTTCATGAAAATCCCCCCACTCCAAACTACCCTTTGCATGGAAAAAATTTTGAAAATTTTAATTCTCTTAAAATTGGCTCCGATTTTGATTAAAATCTCTAATATTTAAGTTATTTACTTGCCACATAAAATGTATATCTTGAATTTCATGAGAATAGTCTCTGAAGACTACTTTATTCTGGATAAATTTTACGGAGTTTTGTATAACTGCTAAACCACAAAAGATGGACGAAAACTTACTACACAAAAAATGTAGAGCATGTTAAAACACACAATTTATGTTATACAATTTTTTTTCATGGAGTTCATCATTTTTGAGATAGTCCTTGCTTTTGGTTTCAGCTTTGAAAAACATACTTTTCTCATACAGGAATTTGTCCATACGAACAAAGGAACTTCAGTCACATAGCAACCAGCTTTTGACTATCACTTTAACCTATGGTACTCCCTTATATCGCTTCTACTAACAAGGAAGCAAGTAATAAGACTATTTCTGCTAATTTTTTCTTGATTAGATGAAGTAAATAGAATAATTTGTTGCAGAGATGCAGAGAAAGTCATGTGAATGGAACACATAAGATTTTTTTTTACTCTTATTCTAAAAGTTATGATTTCTGAATTTGGTAAAATTGCTGCAGTGGTGTAGAAGCTTGGGGGAAAAAATAAACAAAAAAAAAAAAAAAACACACCCACACGCACACAAGGCCATGCCGTGGCCAAGTGGTCAGACCATTTGCCTCTCACCTAGACAGCCCGGTTCAATCCCAAGCAACCGCATGTGAGATTTGTGGTGGACAAAGAGTCACAGGGGCGGTTTTTTCCAGGTTCTCCAGTTTCCCCCGCCATCACATCACATTCCACCGGGGCTCCATCTTCATGTATCATCAGTGTCATCGTCTGCGGTGCCATTGCAGTAAAAGTGGGCATTAAACACTACCACACACCAGCCTTTATAAATGTAGATAAACAAAATTTCAAATATTACCTTTTCTAAACCATGAAACTACCATGTAAACCATTATTTCAGCTAGTTCCCATATAAATGCTGATGAAGCTAAACTAAAATGGAGAGAAGAGGATTTTGATTATTTATACAGAGTTTGATCTGCACTTGATATTGCATTACAATCCGGCTGTGACATCTTTTGGGGCATCTTAAACCATCAGTTTATGCAGCAGACATCCTGGATGAAGAAACTCTTAATCTGCGTGTCATGTAAACCTGCCAAATCATATGACACCGACTGGGAATATTTGACATTCCATGCTTCAACAAGTGCATGCATTTCTAGATGCAAGAGGACATTTGAATCATTTTCTATAAGTGGTGTTTGTGTGGAACACCTCCCAACAAGCTGGCAATGTCAAAAATAGAATAAAGTGTCACTTTAAAATGTTTTTATTAATAGCATTTTGATCCTCAATAAGTTGAGAACAAAGGGTTTTGGGACATGTCTTTATATGAATATTTTTTCTTGTTTTGATGTAAGAAACTTGTCCCCAAACTTTGTTAAAGTATTGCTGAATCAGCCTGTATACTGGGTGTGTGTGTGTGTGTGTGTGTGCGTGTGCGTGCGTGCATGCGCGCCTGACTGCACCAGCTATATATTTATTTATTTATTTTTTTTTTTTTATTTTTTTTTTTTTTTATTGACACCTGCATTAGGGTGTAGGGAGGAACTGTAAACAGCAAAACAAATGTCTGCTGTTTATTTTCTTACTTCTTTTCATGTAATTATGACTGTTGATTAATTAGATCAGAAATTATAGTTTGCATACAAAATGTATCTAAAATCGTTGACATGTATCCTCTATGCATCAACTGTATATACAGACATCATATCATAGTATAAAGCATATTTCTGATGCTGAGCTTTCTGTAGCATATTTATTGATATCCTTGTTGTTTGAGCTAGATTTTATAGACAACTTCCTTCTAAGAGCAGCCTCTTAGAATCTCACCATATTAAATCAGTGCAGCTTCAATCTGTATATCTATCATATGAATTCTCTGTTTTAAATTGTTTCAGAGAAATTACATGTTCATAAATGTCCCAAAATCAAAAAAGCTTTTTATCCAGGTCATTTTTGTTTAAAGCAGCTCGATATGTAGTTTAATGAAACATGAATGTTTTAATCATTTAAAAAAAATAGTCCTTAAAACAGTATTCTTTGGACTATGGTACCTTCATACAGGCTCTTATCTGTTAGAAATGGTATTTGCTTTCAGGTAAAATAAGAGCTTGTTGAATAATAAAATGCATTTATTGAAAATTATAGCTGCCTTTTATGTTTTTATCAGAAAGGTGCACCCAGATTCAGCTGATCATAGTGGACATGTGGATCATGCTAATGTTACCAGTGATGCAGAAGACCCAGATGATCCATCCCCTGGGACAGCAGAAGAGGAGTGCATCCAACTAAGTATTAAACCAAACTCAAGTGTCACTATGGAGGAGAATCTAACAGTGCATCTCAATTCTCTCAATGAAGATTCAAAATCAGTGTTACTGGATCCAAGTGCTGTCAGTGAAGGTAATAAACTTTTAGTGCAGCTGGAATCTGCGAGTGAACAACAAGAAGAGCAAGAAGATGGGAGTGCAGTAGGATCTAGTATCCTTGTTCAACTTAATTCTTTACAGAACCAACAAATTACAGATGCAGATGATGTATCTCAGCAGGAGAATTCACGTATTGTTCTTCAGTTGGACGCCTTGCAGCAACCATTTATTCTTAATAACTCAGCTACCACAAGTGAAAATGGTTCCAAAGTCGTTGTTCAGCTAGATTCTGACCAACAGGTGCCTCATCTACAAGATTGTTTAGGCTCTAGGATCCTGTTGCATTTGGATGGAGGCAATAATGTTCAAGATACCAATACCACACCTTCACGAATACTGTTGCAGCTGGACTCCACTACACCTAATGGACCTCTGTTAACTATGACAGAAACAATTCAAATGACACCTTTAATGGATGATGTTACAACACAGCTCTTGCATACATCATCCTCACAGTCTGATACAGGTGATATACAACAGAATGGTACAAGCATTAGTATCCCCCTTCAGATTCAGTTGCCCCTATCTGCATCACTGCAACAGTCTAACTCTTTGCAGTCTGTTTCATTACCAGGACAAGCAGAATGGTATTCACCTCAGTTGGCATTAATGTCCACAGCATATCAGTCTGATTAGGCAGAAACATAAAAGTTTTCAAAAGCTAAACTTAACATATTTCTGTGATTGTTTGTTGTTTTTATTTGAGAACATTTTGACTAGATAGGCCTTATCAGAAATAACTGTTCCTAGAGTTCACACATGATAATACCTTCCATCCTGCCCCTACGTTCGTATTTTTCAGTCTCATTAATATCCTTAGGGGTCCATATAACTTAGAGTTATCTTACACATATATTCTTGGAATAAGGAAACAACCCAGAAAAAACCTTATCCAAGTAATTCATCCCAACAAATTTGTTTACAACTAATTATGTTGAGAATATATGATAATTTGAATTTTTTTACTTAATTTTTCTGCATATTGAAGTGTTATAATTACTTCAAGATTAATTTTAACATTCTAGCTTCACTGTTTGAAAATGTTTCAGAATAATGTCTTCATCATAGCCTGAACTCATTTCCTCTTAAAATTTATAGACAAAGTTTTGTTGCTTGGATAAATCATAATTTTTGGAGCATCAAAAGTGTACAAATTACATTTATTTTGTGCATTAAAATTCTTTTCCAACAAAAGGTTAATGTGTTTGTGAATAGCTTCTACAAGCTTTTGTTTTTCTATTTATTGGTGATTTGTAGATCAAAACTAATCTGCTCCTGACTTGGTCATTTCAAAATTTTAGAAAAAGTTTTTCAAAAAACATTAAACATAGCACCATTCAATAACACAGCTTTAGTAGCATATTCAAGCTCTGTACATATGACAGAATTGTGGGACAAAAATAATTGCATATTTATGAAATTGGAGTTGAATATTGTAGGAAGGAATGCATACGGAATCAAAGAGGAAAAGAAACAGAAGCTATAGTGAGGATGTGGATCAGTATTGAAAAAAAAAAAAAAATCAATTGTTTATTTAATGTTTTAATTTAAATTGGATGTGTAGGTTTAATTCTGTGTAAGCAAATTTCAAAAGTAGCTAAGAAATTTGATCCATCGTATTTTCATTTTCTGTGATATTAAATCATTAGTATCTCATGTTAATTACAAGCTTTCTAAAATCAGAATCTTCATTTCATTGTCTTGTATTGCCGTACAGGCCTTTCAAAGGGGCAGCAAATGTTCAACAGTTTGGAACTTGAACCCTCATTGAGACGTTTCCCAATAGTCAGAACTAATTTACAGCAAATGCCTCTTGATACAAGATGTACTACTCTTATCATAAGTTAGCCTCAATTTCATGAGTGAAAGAATGCCTTATCTTTTGAGTTTACAAGAATAAAACATTATAGAAACATGAGGTTTTCAGCTATATTTTACCTAGCAAAATCTTTATTCTAAGAGTCATTTAAGTTAACACGGTCTTTAAGTCAATTTATAACACAGTATTTCCTTTATATCTAATATATATAACAGTTTAACAAGTGCAATGGAAATTTTATATTACAAATTAAGCTCAATTATACACTGCATCTTTAGTTTTAAATAGTGAAGCAAAAATATTAACATTCATCTGAAGCACGTAATATATATAAAATTTTTACTTTCTCAACCACATATGTGCAATGTACATAGTAAAATAGAAATATTGTATTTGCTCAAAAATTCAATATCAGGATTTCACCAAAAATCATACTTAAAGCTTCCCTGAATCAAAAAAAAAAAAAAAAAATGTGAGAGTCTGTGGTCAGCATAATTTAAAAAAAAAAAAAAATGCTGTAAAGTATCAAACTTGATATTTAAGTACCTTTCAAGGATGCAACATAATTTCCAGAAAAATCCCCCCAATCCAAACTACTCTTTAAATGGAGGCTTTTTTGAAATGTTTGTTTTTATCAAAAAACACTCTATTTTGATTAAAATGCTGTATATTATAGACATTAACATGACAAAATGTGTATTCTGAATTTCTTTGGAATAGCCCTTGAAATCCTCCTTATTCTGTAGGATTTTTGTATAATTGGTAAACCGTAAACACTTACTAAAAAAAAAAAAAAGTGGATCTCATTAAAACACACAATTCATATCATATACTCTTTTGAGCTAACCATTTCGCAGATATTCCTTGTTTAACTTTGGTTTCAATTTTAAAAAATACTTAAACTTTTCTCATCATTCGTTTCATATCTCTCTTGTTTTACTCCTATTCTAGCCATGCAAAGAGAAGAGAATTTCAATTACATCACACAGTGATTGGCTTTAAAAGATTTGACTACCCTTTAGCGTAGTTCAATATTTTAAGAGCCAGTTGCTATGTGATGACCTTGAAGTTTCATTCTCTGTGCATCACAAGAATGAAACATGTGAATAACAACTTTCCATTTGAGAAAAATATAAGTATTAGAAAATTTAAGCAAAAAATAAGGAACATTTTTCAAATGGTGAACTGTATAAAAATGTGTATTTGACATAAATTTTGTGCTTTAATGTGGTCTACAAATTTTGTATACTAAAATTTTGTGTAACACTTATAGTTTATCAGTTACATAAAAGTCATCCAGAATGAAGAGAGCTTCAGAGGCTATTTCCAGAATGCTCACTCGATGTATACATTTTATTTGTGTTATAAATATCTTTAATTTATGCCATTGTATCAAAATGGGTAGAGCCATTTTTACTTTCTCCAAACGCACTATGCACATAGTGTATAGAGAAAATATTGCACTCCACCAAAAATTCAATACCGAGATTTCACCGGAAATATATGTTTTAGGGTACCCTGTATCCAAGAAAAAAAGCATTTTCAGAAAAAGGTCCGTGTGTGTGTATGTGTCTGTGAACACGATAACTCAAAAACGAAAAGTCGGTAAAATACCAAACTTGGTATTTAAGTTTAGTATCTTCCAGGGATGCGACATGAAGATTTTGAGAAAAATACCCCCACCCCCAACTACCCTTTACATGGAACTTTTTTCGAAAATTTTGATTTTCTCAAAAATGGCTCTAACAATTTTGATTAAAATTTCGGATATTAAACATATTTACCTGACAAATTAAATGTAAATCTTGAATTTTCTGGGAAGAGTAGTTTATTCTGGATCAATTTTACTAAATTTTGAATGACTGCTAAACCGTAAGAGATGGACAAAAACTTACTACACAAAAAATGTAGAGCACTTTAAAACACACAATTTATGTTATATACATTTTTTTCGTGGAGTTCGTCGTTTTTGTGACATTCCTTATTTTTGGTTTCTGCTATGAAAAACGTATACTTTTCTCATACAGGAACTTGTCAACTCCTATCCATATAAACAAAGGAACTTCATTGACATAGCAACCAGCTTTTGACTATCACTTTAACCTACGATTTTCCCTTATTTCGCTTCTACTTACAAGGAAGCGAGTAATAAGACTATTTCTGCTAATTTTTTCTGATTAGCATAAAGTAAATAGAAGTATAAGCTTTTTAAGAATTATTTGTTGCAGGGACATGGAGAAAGTCATGTGTATGGTACACATCAGATTTTTAAGAATATTGAAATTTACTAAAAATCTTCCATGTAAGTGTTAGATAGTACTTAAAGCATAAGTTTATGTTTTTGAGCTATTCAGATCGCGCACACATACACAAGCAAGCCTTTATCTAAATTTCTCTACCCATTCTTCAATAAAACATTTAATTTAATTCAAAAATTGAGTGCCACATTCAAATAACTTCTCTCTATGCTGCAACAAACTACTTTTACAAAAGTTTATTCTATTTATTTCATGCTCATCAAGATAAACATTAGCAGAAATGGTTCTATTATATTATTTTATCGTACAAGGGGAATAAGAAACACAATAAGTTAAAGCATATCAGATATTTTAAAAGTCTGTCACTATGTGATGTTGAAATTTGATTGTGTTTGGTTCATCAGGATGAAAAATTATGAATAACAACTTTACATTTTAGAAAAGTAAAAGTTTTGGAAAATTTAAACCTATAACAGCAATATCTTCGAAAATAGCATTTTCTATAACAAAAATGTATTTCAACCCCCATTGTGACCAAAGAGTTAAAAGGGGCTATACACATAAATTATGTGTTTTGACGAGATCTTCTTTTAAAGTATACCAACTGTGCAAAACTTATTCAGTATGAAGAGAATTTCAGAGATTATCCCAGGAAATTCAAGATGTAAATATATTTAATATATGATATTTTAATCAAAATCATTAGAGCCATTTTTTAGAAAATCAAAATTTTCAAAAAATGTTTCATGTAAAGGCTAATTTGGGGTGGGAGGATGCTCTTGAAAATCTTCATGGTGCATCCTTGGAAGTTGCTAAACTTAAATATCAAGTTTGGTATTTAACCAACTTTTCCATTTCTGAGTTATGCTATTCACAGACACACATACACACACCCATGAATCTTGTCTAAAAATGCCTTTTTTTTTATTTGGAATTTTGGCATCAAATTTTTTAGTGGAATACAATACATTCTCTACCTATGTACTATGTAAGAAGATGAGAAAGTAAAAATGAAAATAATATTCTGTCCTCCTTAAACTAATAACTGGGATCAATTATTTTAATGTTTTAATCAGCAAAAGTTCAGAAGACAAAATGTGAAAAATTATTAAAGAATTATTGCCGAGACAAACTGATCATTGTTTGCTAGTATTTTTAAATGGAACTGGAATGTTCTATCTTATCAGTATTAAAATTATGCTTATAGAGTTCATGCTTTCCCAGAATTGGAATAGGAGATTGAAATTATTGTAATTTGTTTATGATGTCTTTGGCTATAACTTATAAGACAGGGATTTTTGAATTTATGATTTTATTAAAAATTATTTCTATATTGAGAAATCCTATGTATGAATCTAATTTTTACTTTCTCTACCACGTAAAGTGCACATAATAGGTATTGAAGGTCTTGTATTCAAACACAAACACAAAAACAGAGTTTTGAGAACACCTTTAAGTCAATTTTGACTCCAAACTGAGCCATGCTTATGCAGGATACATCTTAACCAGATATTTCAAATATTCAAGAATTAGCAAACAGCATAAATTATACATTTAAAAAATAAGATTTCATAGATTTTTAACAAAGAATAAAATATAAAAATGTCATAATTCCTTTCTTTGTAATATTTTTGTGAAAAATTCTTGTGAGTTATGTTAACTTTTTAAGTCATGTTAAATTTAAAGCTGAAGGTCCCTGATTTCAGATTATGATTTTAGTGTTTTCAAACATAGAAAGCAGAACAGTAACACATCTGTATGATAAGTATTTATTAGGATAACAGTGGTTTTGTTATGGAGTTTATGTTTATTTATATGACAAAGTCTTTTAGCAGTAGTTTGCAATTTTCAAAAAGAATAAAAACTTATCAATGATTTTATAAACAATGTTTGGCATTAAATACTAAGTATATCAGACAACAGGAGAATTGTACTAAACTGCTCCCTATTTCTTTAGTTGTAAACTTTGCTATATATGTAACATTCAGATTGATTTAACAGCACAACTGGATGTGAAGCTACAATGCAGCATGGATAAGTGTACATCTATATAATATTATGACATTAATGCATGACTTAGTTGTATAGAGAAGTTCCATTCACACCTTCCCAATATATGTTTTTTATGTTTAATATATATTTAAAAAAAAACAGGACTTTCTATCAGAATTTCTAATGAAAACAAAGACATACTACTAATTCAAAGACATATATAAACAATCTACAGTCAAATTCTGCTATTATTTTGTTGTAGCATGGTAAAATTTAAATTCAATTCATGTTTTGACATCTGTTGTGATTTGCTGTTGGTCACAAATAAGCTTAAATTGAAAATGCATATGAAGTATCAAAAAGATAAAGATAAAACAACCACATTCCACAATTCATAATTTCCATTAGATCATTTTGTAATAAGACTGATATGGACATGGACTCGTGAATGAGTGGTCGATGATTCAAATCCTCTCAGGACCATCATCCTTGATTTTAGTTTTTTCCAGGTTTTTCTCAGTATTCATAAATGGCAAATGCTTTAGGAGGTATCCTAGTTAAAATAAAAAACCAACAAAAAACCACAAAAATTAATTTTAAAAATCTATAACAATGGCTCAGTACACAAAAAAATTAATGTTATAATTCTCTAGGTCCCAGGCATTTTAGGTCTTAATTATTTTGAGTAAAATAACATAAGAGAGGTGTTCAATAAGCCCTTAGAAAAAGATAGAAAAACAAATTATTTTTGGTAGACATTTTTTTATTTTTCAACATAATCTCCTTTTAGATCAATACACTTTTCCCGGTGTTTCTCCAACTGTTTTAAATAGGATTTCAGAAATTCCTCAAAATAGGCATCTGTTTGGGAGATGTCTTTCTAGCTTGATGTAGTTCCTACCTCCATTTCCCTCAGGGGTAGCCACAAGTTGCCATTGGCCAGCTGCTTCCTCCTAAGTCCTGCACTCTCTCATCCATCTGCAGGCATCACCAAAATCACACTGCTGAGGCATGCTCCTCCTCCACTCAGAGCAGTGCACACACTCCTCAGGACAGGTTCTTCTTGTCATGGCATACCCATTAGAGGGACTCCCATCCACTTTTGTGCTTGAGGTATACATTGTGAGTCAAGAGTGTGGTGTTGATGACGTGACCCTCGTCATGGCAGTCCTCATTTGTTTCCCAACTGCTTGATCCTGATTCTGATTTGTTTCCCAACTGATCTCATGATCTGATTAGCCACACCCCAGAATTTGAAGGTTTTCATTGTCATCTCTGGGTCTCTCTCTCCTTGCAGTATCAAATACTCCTGGTCTTGGAGGTGGGCGCTGCTGTTATTTTGGATCCTCCATCCTCAATGAACTATTAACACCTCATAGATTGTCTTATAATCACGAGCATAAGGTATTTTGTCAACAAAGAAATAGGCTGCTTCCTGAGGCATGAAACAGTGGGAGTTTCACGAGTACTTTATTCACCAGCTGTTCAATTGCCAGGACCAGCTCCTGCATTAGCAATCCTGGCTGTTGCAGCCTTGGCTTAAGCTGACTGTTGTGGTAGGCTGCAGCCAAGAGATGGTTCCCAAACTGGCTCTTGAGAGCCTCCCAGATGTCTCCAAACATCTCTTGATGTTCGAATCACATTAAGTACTTTTGCTGCTCATATCTGGAGGCTGGCTGTCACCTGTGTGGTTTTGTTTTCTGCTATCAGTTGTGGTGGTGACAGCGACAAATTGTCAGAGGAAAATGTCTAAGATTGATGTCCTGTCGTATTTGGTATAAACGTTCCATCGAGTATCTTTTCTATCATGGCATTCATTGATGCAGCTATCAATCGTCCCTGCAGGACATTATGCTGTTCCCTGATGATCTCCTAGCCATTTAGGCATTCTCCAACATCCTCCAAGACCTTAACGTGCTGGTCAAGGTCTTCTATGTCTTCCTTCACCCAGGCAGTTGTTCATCGATTTTATTAATATATCCGTCATCATATTGAACTCTTCCGCCTTTATTTATGTGTACATCTTCGCCATTCTAAATTTCAGTTAAACTCCCATCCACTGCATGGCAGATTTTAGTTTTGGTTCTCTCTTCCCCATTCCAGATTTCTTTTTCTCTTCATCTTCTCCATTCCAGATTCTATTTCCTTTATTCCAGACTTCATGACCTGAATTTCATTTTGTAATGTTTTCATTAACTCCATTTTTGCATGCCATCGCGTTCCTGACATTAGTGTAACAAAATCTTTTTATTTCAAATACTGATGACATTGATTTTGTAGCAAATATCTGTATTTCAATGCTGCATAATAGTTTTATCTGTTATTGCTTTGGCTCTCTCTAATGCAACTGTACACTTAGAACTTTCTGTCACAACTGACTCACTGTAGGCCTGGTTCCCCTTCATGTACACCTGATTATACAGCAAAAAATTTCTAGAAATAGGAGTCATTACTGCATGTATTCTTTACACATAGGTGCGACAATGTTACATTTGTGACTTACAGGGCTTTGATAGAATGTGCACGCTCGCTCAAGTGTTAAATTTGTTCACACTTGCAACATTGCAGAGCGAGCTGCCCACACACATGCAACAGTTGAGGGTGACAAGTTATAGGCCTTTGGATGTGTAGTCATAAGGATTAATTGTAACAGAAATCATGCAGCATGCTATGTTTTACAATTCTTTGAATTGCCTCCCAGTGACGTAGCTGTACAGATCCGTACATCATACTTTGTATACATGAACTGAGAGAAGCATTCCTTTTATCTTCAATTTTCATGCTAGCATTCTAGATCTTACTGTGCTCCTCTATTCACTGAAATTTTTAGATGAGCGATCTCGTATATCCCTAGGTATTCATTCATTAGTGTGAACTGTGCAGGGGCTTTGGTGATCTAAAATAGATAAAACTTATCTAGTGTTTTCATTATTTAGGCCAGTAAACATGCATCTCCACCCATAGATATGTCCAAATGATCTTTGGGTGCTCTCTAATATCACTATAGATTGTATGTTTTATGCACTGCTAGTGTAGCATATTAACAGCAAAGAATGACTTTGTTGAGTTACTTGCATTTTTTTTGTACTGAATGTAAAATTTGCAGTACTGTAGGAAAATGTGCGTTGTAAGTTAAATCTCAGGAATTCAACTGACAAGATGTAAAGGAGAGCATATAAATGTACCAACTCGTAACTTAAGATTCCTTGACTAATAAGTAAAATGCTGCGCTATTTCATGTCATTCTTGTTTTTGGTTAATGTTTTCATAAGTCTCACTTTTAAAGGTAGTTAACAGGCCTACAACACCTCTTATTTTACTAATAATTTATTATTGCACTGAAAGGTTTTACTAAGAATAGTTCCCATTACATTATACTACTGCATTTGATTCTATAACAACACACATCTTGCAAAATACCAGCAGTGTGAATATTTGCATCAGTATGCAGCATTCATGTCCTCATATTTAGAGAAAAATCATTAAGATTCACAAAATGCATTATGCTGCACTGCTGTCAGAAAGCAATATGGGTTTATACTTTTATAACTTTGATGTGTACGAGCATTTGGATGCATATGTTTTGTCAAGGAGAAGGTAAATAAATAGATTAAATTGATCTTAAATATGCTTTGCTAATTTGTAATGTCTAGAATACAATAAAATTACATAAGGGCATTCAACTTCAATTTTTTCTCTTTGAATTATTTTGATCAAGGAAAAAGAAGACAAAAGGAACTGTTTATCATTGTTTCATAATAGCAATTTATAGGTAAGAAATAAAAAAAATTATCATCACAACCAGAATTTGTAATAGAGCATTGGCTTACATCAGTTTTCGATGAATTGTTAAGCTGCTGTGACAAGCCACATGAACATGATTACATCTCCCTCTTTTGATTCATGTATCCTAGTTAACCTCATTATTTCTGGGATATCATACTAAAATACAAGTATTTAAGTGATATAAATTTATTGTAATAGCGTGTTTAATTAGAAGCCCAGAAGGTAAAAGATTTGATCAATGCAGGTCACTTTTAAGGTATGATCTCTGTAAGAATACTCTCAAGGTTCACTGAGTTAAATTAAATAAATGGAGGATTATTATTTGCTAAGGTGTCTTGTCAAGGTAGCTCACTTTATAGTAGTATTGGGGTGGAAAGCCAAATATTGTTTTTGTGTGTATGTTTTTATTTATAAGAAGTGTTAATTGTGTGTTCTTACTAAATACAACACCACAACCAGTGGACAGTAATGACTCTTAGGAAGGAGATGCTCCAGACCTAAGTTTAGGGTTCATTCCCAGCTTTTGCCAGTCACAAGAACTGAGGAAAACCTATGAAAAACCTTAGTCAGGGAAGAATTTGGTAAGATTTGAGCCACAGACCTCCTAAGTGAAAGCCTCATACATTACCACGAAGCCATTTCTTTCAATATCTGTGTTTCAAGTGTCAGCTAAATACATTAAATTTTCCAAAGTTGATGCACATTAAAAAGAAAATTGCTAAACAGAGATATTAAAATGGATATGTTCTGGAAGTACGATGATGAGCTGAAGACTGTTGCAGTGAATTTTCTATTACTCTATCACAGCTTCAAACAGTAATTCATATATGTAAGCATTGAGTTGTATTTTGTACACTGCCAAAGAACTTTTGGGTGATGGTTTTGTTTCAATTTAGTAATAATGTGTGTATGTGTATATATAAATTAAGCAGAGAATTTTATTTATTGTTTTTGTTTGTTTTGACACTAAACGTGAATTTGGGTTATAACCAGAGTAACTCTGTGGAACTATTTTTGCAATGTGTTTTTATGATGTGACTGATAGACTGTAAGTACCTCAAGACCCATAAAGGGCCTTGCAAATATAGACTGTGATAAAACATTGTTATTTGTCCATAGATAAAGTATTTTAAATGTGAATTTTTTGTTCTGTGTAATACTGTCTGTCTTCAACAATGTGAATACAGGAGCATTTATTGTATAATAATTGTAATTGCAAAATACTTTAAAAGTAATACATTTTGTTATATTTGCAATTGAAATTTTCTTTTGGCTCACACTTTTATTTGTTTACAGGTATTTTGCATTAATGAATACAGTAAGATTTCTTTCTTCAGTTTATTTTCCCATAATGTAACTTTAAAAATTTGAAATCTCCAAGTACAACAATAAAATGTTTCAGATCATTCCACGATTCTGGGGTTACACTATTCTTAACAGCCTTGAACTGGTTGGCAGTTGCCTTATCCATAGTCCAAAATGTATGTGAACTTTCTTCTTTTTAGAAGATTAGGCGCAATGGTGTAATTTAATAATACTGAAATTCTGGAAGTTCTTGGAACCAACTCTTTCTGTAATAAGTCAGGAATTAAACATAGGTTAAAATGGAAACAGTTGATCTGTAAAACATATTCCTAGTTATTAGTGTAGTGGTGTATAATGGTCACTAATTGATTCAAATTCATCTGAAAATATGTATGAACTATTTGCAAGTTTACAGACAGTATAACTGAAATTCTTACAGAAGCTTGCACTACAGCATGTTTAAAAATGATGACCTTGATTTCAAAAACATTAAGTATACGCAGGGGCAACCTGGCCTGTTGCAAGGAAGCCTGTGGTTTCAGGAAGTGTGGAAGTCGTAAACATTTATATTCATCTATCAGTAACCTGAAGAAAAAATGCAAGCTTAGAGCATTCACATATTTTAATGTGTCTTTTGGGTCTTGTATCTTTATTATGTTTCAACCTCTATGAACTATGGTTGTTCCATATGAAAGCTCATATCCATATACTAATATCTGCCATAACAATGCCATCCATGTGCATTCAACTTCAGCTCGTTATTAGTAATAATGAGTTTTAATGTCATATTTTATGCTCCTTATGCATGTGCTTCCAGCACAATATTAATGAGATGATGACTGCTCACCATGAAGAATACATTTTGATCTTTGATGTCAACATGCACACAACAAAGTCAATATTAATATCAAAGTCAATACACTGAGCATGACACTTTAGTATACAGATGCGCCAAATTTTTTTTAAGCTTGTTTTGATTTATTTTATGGGTTCCAATTCTATTTTGCAGCAGCTACAATGATGGCTGGCTTTAAGAGGGGCAGGGATATATACCCTCCCTACAAAAATTTCATAAAATAATTTCTTCATTATCAGATAAAATGCTATAATCTATAAAAAAAATGTTTTACAAATTTAAACTACTGTGAATTCTTTGAGCATGCACAAATTAAATTAGATTGTCAGCAACAATGATGAAGGCAAGCTTGCCAGCAAGAAGCAATGTAAGTATGTAAGTCCAGTATCAATGCTCATGATTGTTGGTGGATTAACTGTGCCAGTTGTTTGGAAATCTTTAAATATCATAGTGGCTAATTCAGTCTTTGTATTCTGAACATTTAAAATTAATTATGGTAATAATTGCATAGGTAGCACATAAGTGCCATAATAGTTATCATTAGAGCTGTAACATTTAGAATCACTGTAAGAATACATTGTATTTAATGGTGAGTGTCTTATGTCACTATCGCTGAAAGCCAATGGAAGGGGTACAATCATGCTGCTAAATTGAAGGTGTATTGGAGAAATACCAAGTATCATTTCTGAGCTGTGAATATAGACAGTGAAGTGTAATTAATCAATAATGTTGACACCATCAAACATTCCATCATTAACTAAATGGATAGAGTTTGACACAATATATTTTACTAATCTGAGAAAATGTAATGCCTAAACAGTCAATGCAAATATTCTAAGCACAAATTTTTAGTGCAGTTTTGCAATAACAAAAGACATAAAGCACACAGAGCACACAAAGAGGGAATTCAATTGATGCTACACAGTCTGAGTTATTTAAAGATTTGTGTAAAATTGTGGTAAGGCAGTTATACCATTATATAAAGCACATCATCCAGCATTTAAAAGTTAAATAGCAAAACACACAAACAGGCAATTCTTCAGCATTAACTTTACAAGGATATTATTTGCCAAAATACAACACATACACACCAAAGTAAAATAGGCAAAAAAATATACATCTCCATTATGAAACTACATATCTGCTCATAGGTTTGTTGTTAATGTATGCTTTCACCAGACACACCTACTAATAAAACAGTTTTATTAGCACGTGAAGTTCTTCAGATCGTGAATATTGCAAATATAGTTGAAGTTTTTCAAAATGTGTTGAACCTTTTAAGGTCACAAAAAATAAGACTCGCGGGACAGAGATAAGGGGATCAGTTGTTCAAATCCCAGGTACAGCATCAAATTTGTTGGTTTACACTATCAATACAACTGTCCTACACATGGCTTATGTGGCAAAAACAATTAATTTGCAGAAATTGGTTTGTTGCAATTTCTTAAGTACATTGGAATTAAGTCAAATCTTTTAATAACTAGCCACCATGTGATGTATTTGAAATTCTGTTCTCTTCACATGACCCAGACAGAATAAAAAGTCTTCCCATTTGAGAAAAGTATTAAAATATGAAATATAATTAAAAATGTATTTCACATAAATTGTGTTCTTTAATGAGACAAAATGTTTTTTGTTTAGTATAATTTTGTCTATCTCTTACAGTTTACTACTTATGAAAAAGTTACCCAGAAAGATGAGGACTTCAGAGGTTTTTACCAGAAAAGATATAAACTTCATTTTTCATGATATTTTAACCAAAACTGTAAGAGCCATTTTTCAGATAATCAATATTTTTGAAAAATGTACCATATGCAGGTAGTTTGGGCTGGGGGATGTTCTTGAAAATCTTCATATTGCGTATTAAACTTGAGTTTGGTGGTACCAGCATTTCATTTTTTAGTTCTCTCTCTCTCGTTCCCTCTCCCCCCTCTCAGATACACACAGAAATTCCTGTTCTGAATTCAGGTGACCTGAATGCTATATTATTATTGGTGAAATCTCAACATTGGATGAAATACAATTTTATTGGATTGGTTAGTGAAGTGTGAATTGAGTAATATAAAACAAAGGCCTCCTCCCAAAAAAAAAAAAAAAAAATTGCCCAAAATTCAACTTTTAAGAACAAAACAAAACATTGGTTTCATTACTCTACTTAGTGGAGAAAGTAGAAACAGTTGAAGAAGTGGCAACTTAATATCAATAATCCCAAGTCTCAACAATACTTTTAATTTGCATTCATGAAATGAGATGTTCATACAAGCTTTTTTTAATGCTATAAACATTGTTTGAATGAAATAAGTTTCACTTGTGATAAATTTAATAAACACTAATTAATACTGCAATAGATTCAACATCTACTGTAACTACTAATTATTCAGGTAATACTAGCATAGATTACACCAACTATTGGGTAACTTTTACTTTCTCTACTTGGTACATAATAAGAGGTAGAGAAGGTATTGTACCCCACCCAAAAATTTGATACCAGAATTTCACGGATATTCATGTTTTAGGGTCCCCTGTATCCAAAAAAAAGCATTTTTAGAAAAAGGTCCATGTGTGTGTGAATGTGAACGCAATAATTCAAAAACGAAGCCGATAAAATACCATATTTGGCATTTAAGTTAAGTATATCTTCTAAGAATGTGACCCAAAGATTTTGAGGAAATGCTTTTATATGAAAAAATTTAAATTTTTTTTTTAACGTCCTTTAACCTGGTTGGTCATATTGGACAATGAATGAAATTTGTGAAATGATGCTCAAATGATTTCGGACTCCTTGGAGCTTAAAGTTACTCGACATTCATCTTCACAGGATAAGGAAAAATCCCGAAAAATCCGGGTAACTCACCCTAAGCAAGATTCGAACTCACAACCTTTTGAATGTGAGGCAGACACACTACTACCAACTACACAGGTGGGCTTTTAAAAACTTTTATTTTCTCAAAAGTGGCTCTAACAATTTTAATTAAAATACAATACATTAAAGATATTTACATGACAAAATATACATTTTGAATTTTCTGGAATAACCTCAGAAGACCTCAGTACTCTGGAAGAATTTTGCATAACTGGTAAACCCTAACAGACAAAAACTTACCACTCAAAAAATGTAGATCTTGTTAAAACACACAATTCATGTCATATACATTTTCTTTGTGGAATTGACCACATCCGAGATGTTCTTTATTATTGGTTTCAGTTTTAAAATACTTGTAACTTTTCTCACATGGGAATTTGTCAACTCTTGGTCATGCAAAGAAATGGGCTTCAATCACATGGCAACCAGCTTTTAAAAGATTTGAGTATCGCAATGTACACATACAATAATGACCCTCTTTTTGAGGAAGCTCCTTGTACCCTCGCTACCTCTTACAAAAGCTCTATTCATCTGGTTTTATTAACCTACAATAGTAACTGGGAGTGCAAAACTGCATTATATCAACTATTATTACTTCTAGTTTTCTCCTCTTTAAAATGTGGACACTTTGAATATAGTACTTGATTTCAGGCAACATCCTTGTGTATCGTGAACATAAATTAACATGCTCATGAGACCATGATTACTGTTTAATATATGTAACACTTTGTAATCTAGTTTTATAACTATGCTACATAACAAACAACGTCTATGGTACTTGATTGACGCAGAGTCCAAGTTGTGCAGAATTTTCTGCAAAGGATTATAAAGAGTCATCTATCAGCACACACGTTATTGCACATGCACTAGCCATGTTAGCATTACCCATTTCACCATCAAAAGGTGCAAGCACTAACCTCGAGAGACTTGAGCCCTTGGGTAAAATTTTGTAACTGGGCTTTGCTCCAGCATATTGAATTCAATCTATGTCAATCAGCATGTGGATAAGTTACCAGCAGACGTTTTTGGTGCAGGTATGGGTCAAATTATTTCAACCAATATCTGCTTGCCCCTCGGTTAAAAGCAAGTTTATCTTTATTTGTTGCAGCACATTGTACCTATATTTTCTGCATATTTGTCGTCGAATGTGACTACAATATGATGGAGCTCCGCCCCATTCTTCCTGGCTTTTCGAGAGCATTTGAACCAAGTGGTTTCTGTCAGACGAATCACAAGGGACAATGCAACAGTAACTTGGCCATCACACTCTCCGGAACTCTACCCAGTGATTTCTTTCTCTGGGATCACTTAAAGTATAAAATACTAAACTGCCTAAATAATAGTAGCATGTGGCATTATTCGACACCATTCCTTTCTGCTGTTAACTTTACCTTCAAAATGCAGATCGCTGTTTCAAGCAATTCCAATTAAAACAAGCATAAAACTGTTTAATATGTTTATACTTTTATTTTCTTTTACCCCTTAAATCATTTCTCATTTTGAAGTATCTATGCATGAAGCATGTGTGAATGCATTAAGCTTGATTCAACCTTTTATGTTAGCAAGGGTTGTAATTAATTGTACTGATATAAAGAAATTAAAATGGATAAATTCAAACATAAATTTAAAACTTAGGTTAAAATTACATTAAGGTGTTCTACTCAAAATAAAAGTGGCGAACGAGACTCGGAGTTGATAGCAATGACAATCTTTAACTCGAAAACTAATAATCTATGACTAAAACAATAGCCATTGTGCCAGAAAAGTACGCTATGGGCGCCACTTCGTTGTGTGTTGTGTTTTCGATCGATACAGGCACTTTATAAACTCATAGCTATAACATCAAAATTTGAATACACAGACATATCGACTGGCTTAAATTACTTGACACCGCCACGTTCTCTGAAAAGATTTCAGTGTAGTCATTAACATCCTGTATATTTATATTCTTGTACATTACTTTAAAAACTCATTTAAAAGTACGTACTTCAGTATTTCATTAAATAATTAAGGACTAAACAGATGTGATGGTCAGCATTGCTCAAGCCATCCGCTACCTTAACACGGCTGCGATAGACCGTTACGTATTCCTAACGTATGAAAATATTCAACAAACAAACAAGTTTCCCTAAGCAAAAAAAGGTGTTTGTTGTAACTCAAACGTGCTGCCACCCCATCATCGGTATTATTTGGAAACTGCCATAAATTAAGCAACCGGTAGCGAAAGCTCGACTTTGAACCAGTGGCGACTCGTGGCCAAATTATCTGGTAGGGCACAATTCTAAGATTGACTCAAATTAAAACTAAATTGAATGTTATTTATGGATGCTCTTCAACTGCTGCGGTTCTAAGCGTTCCATTCCATTTTGGGCGCGAAAGACCGCTTAATATTGCTTATAAGAGGGCATCTTCTCAGGCTTGAGGTTTTTTTTTTTTTTTTTTTTTCTTTTTTTTTTTTTTTTTCTTTTTTTTTACATGCCGGTATCAACGACTTTACTTCCCTTTGAAGGAAGGGAATTTTACGCCTGAAACTCGCGACTTTGGGAACCATAAGTTAGTATATTGCCACTAGATCACCGACAGACTAAAATTAGTGGATACTAAAAGTTATCAGTGGAAATGAAATGCTAATTTCTGTATTTGCACTAACCTTTCTGTTTGTAGATGAAGTCCATTATTCGATCCTTTGTTTGAAAAAATACTTGCATAACTCTTTGATTGAAATCAGAAACTGAACGCGACATGTTCCGAGAAATTTGAACACGAACTACACCTTCACTGTTCATCATTTGTCAACAACATTATCAGAAAGGTTATCCTGCTGTAAATTGATGCATAACAGCTGATGCACTTGAGTTTTAAGATTCCAGTCCTCAATACACAACTTTAATAGCTTATGTATGTCAATTACAACGTTCACGATGTTTCTTTTCACAAACGAAGCTCGCTTTTCTCTCAGAAAAGTATTAAAACTACCCTTAAAGTAAGTAGATCGCGATTGTGATATTAGTGTCTTACGCATTTTCTTTATAAGCAATTGTATACTTTACAAACTATCGACTAACAGTGTTAGGATTTTCCCTCTTAAGGCGAGTTTTAATACTGCCGTTTCTTTGAACGCTAGCAACTGATAAATCGGTATATCATTCTGCAATTAATTTCACCAAATTATTCTCCAGCGCATTCGAATTATGTTGCATTAGCACGTGAAATACATTCAAGGCACTGTTTCACCAGTAATCAGTTTACTGTTAAACAGTCATACTCAAAACACTAGCCACTAATCACCTCTCACAAGTAAGGCCCACTTTACTGCTCACCTTCATAATTTCAATAACTATTGGTTATTTGACGCTATCCTGTTTTCAAGTGAAGCTTCAAATGTATCGCGAATCTATTTCCTAGTAAACTTAGGGTAATTACATAACACTTCTTGAACGCCTTGAGCGTTGCCGCGCGAGCGTACCTTATCGTCTGCTTGGTACCAACCTTGTAAATGTTCATCATTTAAGCTTCTATTTGTACATTTCGTTCGGGAGGTTTATAGATCAACTTTGTTTTCAAATAAAAAGACATTCAAACTTAAGAAATGTTTTTTATTATTTACTCTTACACGTGAAGAGATCTTTGGCTAAATATCTTTGTCAGGGATTTGACTCAAACTTTAATTTTTGCTTATTGTCGGTTCTTATTTTCTCTTTGCGCATGCGCAGCAAATGACCACAGGTTTTCGTGTCCTAAGAGAACCTTCCCCTGTCGGCCCCTTGAACCCCGCACCAACAAATTAATTGCATTTGAATTCTTCTGTGAGGGCGCATAGGATGACCACAAAACCGCTTGTGTCCGAAAAATGCGGCCAGTTACTATTACCGACAGCCATCTTCACTACGACTGTCCAGTGTGCATAGTAGGTTTAAATTTACACAAAATGCATTATAGATTATGGTATTTTACCTAATAGTATAATGGAGAAATTCTTGTCTGAATTTGTTGTAGGGAGGGCACGTGCCCCACTGCCCCTAAAGTCCGGCCGCCACTGCTTTGAACTCACGATCATAAAAGTTAATTCTGTTTAAATAAAAGTAAAACTAGTGATGAAAAATACACAGTGACTATTGTTGTTATTATTATTATATATTATTATAATAATAATACTAATAATAATAATAATAATTATAATAATAATAATGGTGGTAGAGTCGCCACTACATGTCCTGAAAAGTCTTGAGTAATATTGGCATCGAAGTACGTTAAAAATATATCCTCGACAAGATATCTACCGTCATTACAGTTGTAAATCTTCACTCATCTGAGAATACAGGTACGTATTGAGTTGCGCTGTAAAGAAAATTACAATACTGCATTTTCTTTTTCATAGTTTTGGAATCCTGAAGTAACAAAGGAAATAGAAAACTATCTGAAGTGTATAATACAGAGCGGATTCAGCATAGTCATCTGTTGGCATTTATTCTTGCAATTTCTACCACAATGAGTTATACAAGCGATACATGTATGAGAATATTGCATACTGGAAGTCTGTATACTCCTTTAGCACACAGAAACATATCATCCAGCGTAATTCTCATATATAATTTTATTTGATTAGCATTTTAATGGTAGGAATTACGACAGAACGCATCTACTACGAATATAGTTCTAAATGTATCGAAAAATATTTATGCGCCTAATCAATGTTGGGAAATGGACGCGAATTTCTGTAGGTAGTTAATAAAAGGCATTGCTTATTAAATGCAATTTTAATGTTAGGCTATTTTTACTGATCCATTGGATTTACGTGAACTGAGTAGGTTGAGAAAGATTTCACCAAACATTTGATACAGAGGTTTTACTGAAAATACACGTTTTAAGGTCCCCTTATAACCAAGCATATTTTGAAAAAGGTTTGTTTGTATGTGTGTCCGTGTGTCTGCAAATAGGATAACTCAAAAACAAAAGCCGGTAAAATACTAAACTTGGTATTTAAGTATAGTATCTTCCAAAGAGGCGACACGAATATTTTGAGGAAAATCCCCGCACCCCTAACTGCCCACTACATGGAAAAAAATGTTGATATTTTTTTAGTTTCTCAAAAATGGCTTTCATTAATTTTGATTAAAATACTGCATATTAAAGTTATTTATATGGCAAACAAAATGTATATCTTGAATTTTTTGGGAGTAACCTCTGAATACCTCTTCATTCTGGATTACTTTTGCATAACTGGTAAACCATAAGAGATAGACAAATCTGCTGCACACAAAAATCTGGACCTCGTTAAATCACACAATTTATGTCACATACTTTTTTCCGTGAAGCTAACCATTTCCGAGATATGCCTTGTTATTGGTTTCAGTATTAAAATACTTATACTTTTCCCATACGGAAATTTGTCAACTTGTGGCCATATCAATCATATAGCCAAAAGCATTTAGAGATTTGACTATCGCTTTAGCCTATGTATTCCCTCGTTTCCCTTCTACTAATAAGGAAGTAAGTAGTTGGACAATTTCTGCTTTCTTCTGTTTATCTTGATTAGCATGAAGTAGAGAGAAGGATCAGCTTTTTTAAGAATAATATGTTACAAAATAGCTAGGGAAAGTCATGTGAATGGAACTCATATTTTAAAACAAAATCCTATGGGTTCCATTCACATGACTTTCTCTAAATCGCCGTAACAAATTATTGTTAAAAAGCATATTCTTCTACTTACTTTATGATAATCAAGATAAACATTAGCAGAAATTGTCTTAATTACTTGATTCCTTGTAAGTAGACGGAAAATAAGGGAATACCCTAGGCTATAACGACAGTAAAATCTTTTAAAAGCCGGTTGCCATGTGGTGAAATCCTGCGCCAGGAGTTTACAACTTTTCGTGTGAAAAAGTTTAAGTATTTTAAATATGAAATAAGTAACAAGGAACATCTCAGAAATGGCAATTCTACGAGAAAAAAAAAACGTATATGACATAAATTGTGTATTTTAACGTGATCTATACTTTTTGTGTAGTAAGATTTTGTGTAACTTTTCCGATTTCTCAGTTACGCAAAATTCATTCAGAATAAAGAGGTCTTTAGAGGCTATTCCCAGAAAATTCAAGATGTACATGTAAATACCTTTAGTATACGGTATTTTAATCAAAATCGTTAACGGCAATTTTGAGAAAATCAACATTTTCGATTTTTTTCCCATGTAAATGGTAGTTTGGGGTGGGAGGATTTTTCTCAAAATCTTCATGTTGCATCCCTGGAAGGTAGTAAACTTATATACCAAGTTTGGTATTTTACCGACTTTTCGGTTTTGAGTTATTGTGTTCACAAACACATGGACACACACAACACACACTGTGGCGGTACTGGGTTCGTGTCCGGGTGCGGATTTTGGTTATAAGAATGGAGTGGGTTTGTGGTTATGGCTTAGCTCAGGGTCTTTATTAGCATGGAGACTCTTTCAGGTTATGGTGAGACACAAGTGCTTTATTAACTGAGTCCGGCCTTTTTCCGCCGTAGATTTTTAATTTTTATTTAGTTTTTTATTAAAATGTTAGATAAAATGTTATAATTTTGATTGGATCAGTAAGGGAGGGGTGGATTGGAGCAGTAAGGGAGCGGTGGATTGAGTAAAAATAAGGCTCCATCACGAATTCTAAATTTCACATTTTGGTTGTTCGGAGGTCCTTCACCAAGTGCCTTACACTGTCGCCTGACCAGCGGGAATCATTGTCTTGTGTCCCGTTAGTTTTCCTTGGGCAGGGCATTCTCACCCCTTTCCCTCGGGTCAGTGCACGGCAGGTAACGGATCTTGTACCCCGAGCTCGTGACTTATACGTGTTAAAAGTCTTTCTACTCTTCCCATTTTCATTCTACATTTATATTTTATCTTCGTGGCTGTGATTTATATTTCTCTTCTTAATAATTCTTTCCCCCGGGACAAGACATGTACTGTCTCACGGACGTTTTTCTGAAAATACATTTTTTGGATATAGGGGAGCCTAAAACGTGAAATCTAGGTATCGAATTTTTGGGTGGAGTGCAATACCTTCTCTACACACTATGTACATAGTACGTGTAGAGAAAGTAAAAAACCTAATTATGTGACATGGATCTCTTATTTCGGCAATTATAAACTCAATCCTTATTACTTGTTAATGTCATCCTGTCAAGCCGACCCTAAACAAAATAAAATGTTAAATTACACCTGCTCTTCCCTAAGTCTATAACTTGATAACTTCTAAAGCCACCCTTGCCCTTTCAAAATTTATTGCTGTAAGCTGCGCCACTCCGTTTGTCGACATTGACATAATTCAATTCTTGTGTTTAAACCGACAATATACTCTACTTCTATACGCTTATTAAAGTGTTTGCGAAAACCAGTCTGGTCCGTTAGTGTCTCACATTAAAGCATTTTAATTAAAACTTACATTTTACATAGAATGCACACCTTCAGAAATGTAGTGATAGTACTAGAACACCGTTTCTAAACTGACAAATTATTTTCATGAAGGTTGTGACAGCGTCCCCTAAAATGACATCTTCTATGGACCTCATTGCAGAGGAGACAATTTCCATAATTTTAAGACAGGGATCATTATGTGTGAAGAGATAGCTTTCGAAAGCGGTATTATCAAATGATCGATACAATCGAATTTAAAGGAGCATTTTCAAAAGGTAATTCGCTCTGTTCGCTCTCTATTACAATGCAAGGCACCAACCATATCAGGTAGCCAGTGGAACCAACACACCTAGAGAGAAGGCCTTAGCATTAAAACAAGAGGCCGCACATGTTCGTTATTGGTTGCAGCGAGCAGTAAGAAACAGTTTGTCATTAAAAGCTGTTGATAATAGTTTAACATGAATCTTATAACCCGCATCTGTGGTGTGGGGGTAGCGTGTCTGCCTCACATTGAAGAGGCCCTGAGTTCGAACCTCGGCTAGGGTGAGTTACCCGATTAAGGTTTTTTTTCGCAATTTTTCTTTATAATGAACGTCGTGTAACCTTAAAGTTCTATGGATCCCGGACATTTCATTTTTGTTTGTTTATTTTTGTACTTTAACTTTCATTTATGAATGAAATCAGTGAAATGAACATTCAAATGAGTTCAGGGTCCATGAAGCTTAATAACATTTGGGGGTTTTCCTTATCCTGAGAAGATGAATGTCGAGTAAAATAATATTTGGGTAGCTCACCCCAACCGAGATTCGAACTCGGGACCTATTGAATGTGGGCCAGATTCACTACCTCAGAGTCGGGTCATTTCATCTTCCGTTTAAAGAACACCAAACGAAACAAAAAAAAATCTGAAGTGTTACATTCGCATGACCTTCTCTAGCTGTTCTACAAACTTCTTATATAAGATTATTCTTCTTTCTACGCCATATTAATCGAGATAATAATTATCAGAATGTTCTTATTACTTAGTTCCTTGTAAGTAGAAGAGAAATAAGGGTATGTTTTAAAGGCGGTCATTATGGGATTGTCATTGCAAATTGCTTCTTTGCTTGGCCAGGAGTAGACCAAAAGAAAACGGACACTTCCGTCTGAGAACAGTATAAGTACTTTATAACTGAAATCAATAATAAGAAATATCTCAGAAACGGTTACTCCGAATAAATTATGTGTTTTGATGAGATCTACATCTTTTGTCCAGTAAGTTTTTTTCTATCTCTTACAGTTTAGCAGTTAAGCAAAATTCATCCAGAATAAACAGGTCTTAGAGGCTATTCCCAGAAAATTCAAGATAAACATTTTATTTGGTATACAAATATCTTTAATATACGGCATTTTAATCAAAATCATTATGGCTATTTTTGAGAAAATCAAAGTTTTCGAACATTTGTGCATGTAAAGGGTAGTTTGTGGTGGGAGAACTTTCTTGAAAATCTTCGTGTCGCATCCTTGGAAGATCTAAACCTAAATACCAAGTTTGGCATTTAAGGGTCTTTTCGTTTTTGAGCTATGCTGTCCGCAGACACACAAGGACCTTTTTCTAAAAATGCTTTTTTCGAACTCAGTGGACACCAAAACATGAAATCTCAACATCGAATTTTTGGGTGGAATACAATAGCTTCTATATCCATTATGTACATTGTGCTTGAGGGTTAGAGAAAGTATCAATATATTATTTTAATTCACAGAAACTATGAGCAAGTTAGGGGTTGGGTTATAGAAATGATGTACCACAAACTTTTACTTTTGAGGTTTTACTTAGTGCATGTGTTTTAGTAACTTCAGCTACTGATCTCAGTATTACAGTTGAAATACTATGGTGGGAAAACAAAACATTCAACTTTTTAAAACGTTAAACTGACATTTGTTTTTAAGACCCGCATTGATGTGTGCGTGTATGTGTGTGTGTGTGTGTGTGTGTGTGTGTGTGTGTGTGTGTGTGTGTGTGTGTGTGTGTGTGTGTGTGTGTGATATTCCTTGTTACCAGTTCGTTCAAAAATCTTCTGTGAATTTGTTTTTAAGACCCGCATTGATATGTATATACACACATTTATATATATATATATATATATATATATATATATATATATATATTGTATAACATTTATGTATTTTGTATTATTCCTTGTTACTAGTTCGTCTTCTGTGAATGTTCCAGGGATATTTAGCAAGAAATATTCTTAATTTCTCTATCTCTGCACATAAAATTGAAATTATTTTCAAAAACTAATGACTAATAAGTTAAATTTAGGTTGATGAGGGGTGATACTATCACAATATGTTATATATGTATTAAAAAATTAATACGTTATATTATATTGCACATGCTCATTATTTCATATTTCCAAGGATTTAGTTTGTCTCAAGTTATTAGAATGAAAAGTAATATTATTGTTTCATTTAAGAATTAGACGAAATCAGTCCCAAATAACCTGATTCCAGCAGTAATGTGCGTTTTGAAATCCCCATTCAAATAACGCAAAGAAGTTAGTCTTCGAAGTTCACACCTTACGCGAAAGGCGTCTCAGACAAGGCCAAGAGGCAGGGGGCACATGAATAATTCAAAGCCGACTTGCAGTAGTTGAGAATCAATAGTTACCGCACGTTATCATTGTTGTGGACAGCTGATCCCAAAAAACTTTAAAAACGCAAAGCGTAAGTAGTAGCTATGTTAATTATTTAAGAGGTGTTCCGAAGTTTGATAGATAATAGGTATGTGAACAAACTTTCTAGCCAGTTAAATTAGAAAGGCTCTCATGCTTTGTTATGTTGCTCTGTGATCGACTGACCTAAATCCGTGCCTAGTGTTTTGAGTTAAATAAAAACCACGATGTTAGGCACAACAGTTAAATGGTTAATAAGAAGGAATTTTCCACTCCATGATGCATTTAATTTATTTTAGTGCATCAAACAAATGTACTTCAATAAACATTACATCTGCAATCCAAAATGAACTTCGCTGATGTTAAATCCTTAGTTGTTTGTACTGTGTACAAAAAAGCGGTCAGTGAAAAGTGCGGTCAACCTTCCTAGAACAGGTACATGAAGAGGGATATAGTCCCATTCACATAAGACTGCCTTTCAGTATTTATTACAATTGCTAAAGTAAGGCAGAAGTCTAAATTCTGCTGAAAAGTGGCCAAATTAAAAATACTGATTCCCATCACACTTTTCCCAGGTTATGCTCTGGCAAACTGATATATTATCCATCATTTTGGCGTGTTGAAAATCAGCTTACCTAATAAGTGTTGATGTGTCATTTCTTTTTTTGTGAAGTGCACATGGCTTTCCCTTATTCTCTTATTAGTAGTGATTATTTTCAACCGAGCTACTCGATCACTCACAATGAAACAAAAGTAAACTCTTCTGTGGTCAAAAGATTAATAATGTGATTTCATACAGGGTGTAAAGGCGTTGAAAGTAGGTAACGATTTCTTGGAATTGCCTTCTCCCTTACGTGCCATCTGACATGCAGTGTGCGATACATGACACGCGCAATAAACAAACGCTTTGTGTGTGTCTTCCCGCAGCTCTGGAAACTTCCTTGGCAGTAGGTTGAGAGTAATCATCTCTTTTGAGTATATCCCGCCTTTTTTTATGACGACTATATAAGAGTGAGCGCCAAGGCCGAGGAAGTGAGTTGTGACAGAGTCTTCGGAGAGTGCAGTTGGATCAAAGGGACAGCGTGGTAGTTGACAGCTTAGTGCAGCTGAGCGTCTAATCGATGAGCAAATAATTTGAAATCAATGAAATAGTAATTTCGTTTGGATTCTCAGCTGCAGTTTAATAAAATGAATGTATATGTTAAAATGTTGCAGTTCTGGTAATAAAAGCTCATTTTCTAACTATCAAAAAGCTGATATCATCTGATAAGCCACAAGGTGATCTTAATTTATTTTGAAATGACATATCCCAATGGCGACTTAAAGTTTCATTAGTACTTAACATGCGATTCAGTTAGGGTATTTAATGTTATGCTAGCATTTTGCCATGGTAGCTCAGCGGTTAGAGTAACGACTAGAGACCGGAAGATCCGGGGTCCAAATCCCGACTATGACATTTAGTTTGAAATTAAAAAACATACGATTTAAGAGGAACAAATAGCCAGAAGAGGTTCTATCTTAGTGAATAAAGCACGCCATCATGTTTCGCTATACTCTAAAACTCTAGGTATGTAAATTCACAACATTCTTTAAGACTTTCAACACTTATAGTATATGCTTAAAAATAAAAATCATTATAGAATATAAACAATGTATTTATTATCAATAAGGATATCAGAAGCCATCTGGATAGTGTAAAGTGGCGCACGAAAAACTGGACCCGAGTATCATCGTGCTACTGAAAAGGTTAACATGTGCTTTATTTTTGTTAATAGAAACCTCTCAGATAACGCACTGATAATCTGGGAAGTCGCCGACGTTTTGCAGTGCACCAACGAGCGCGTCACTTCAGCCAATGGATGCGTAGAAATCACAAATGACAGAAAGACGTTAACTACACATAGAGTAAAACACAGCGTTGCAAAGTCTTTGCTGTTTTATCTCTCATACATCGCATTCATGTAGTTTTCTTGTGAGCATAAGTGCAAGTGGTGTTAACTGTGTATTCTTAAATATGTGGAGGCCTTTGGGACGTATCCAGCTTTGATGCTAGAAATAATAGCAAAAGTCAATAATCCAGCTAGGTTTCCTTACAAAAGAAGTTCGCTTAGACAGCTGTTAGTGAAGTTCCGCTTTCGCACGTTAAATAAGAGGCGTGTGATTATGGAATCCGCAAGGATTGTAGCATGGAGATATAGACGTACTTGAGTAGACTAAACTATTTCAGGCAGGAAGCGTATTATATATTTTATTTAGATGATTCTTGGCATGATACTCGTGATGTAGCAAGAAAAGGTTGGGATGGCGGCAGTGTCTTTCAGCTCCAGTGTCACGTGGAAAAAGAATCATGATCTTGAATGCAGGCGGTAGCTAGGGTTGGTTTGACGGAGAATCCTTGGCTGATTCACATCACGAAATGAAAGCTGAAATATTTGAAGTTTGGTTCAGGAACACACTTTTGAAAAAAACGTTCCTAAGTGTTATTGTATTAAATAACGTTGGTTATCAATTCCGGCTAAAGATCATAATTTCCACCATGTCCAGCAGAAAAGACGAAATGATCAGATTCATGGAAGAACGTAATTTAGATTTACCCTATTCAGCTCTTATAAAAGCCGCGCTTTTGGAGAAAATTCGGAAAGACAATATGCAGAAAGTGTATGTGATAGACGGAATGGCAAAACGTCATGGCCATGAAGTCCTCAGGCTATCACTGTTGTCTCAATCCACGGAATGTGGCTCCTATAAGCGACAGTGTGAAAATGTGCATCGAATATGTGGAAAGATGTGCTCAGCACACCATGCAACAAGAGCGAACATTTTTTCACACGATAATGCTTCGTTTGTGATACATGTGAGTGATAGCAGATAAGGCAAAGACACAGCGCAATGTAAGTAGAAAATGTGGTTAGATATTATTAGCACTGTGCAGTACTCTCGTTGCACTTAATAAGAACCTTGCTAATTCTATTACTTACTTAGTACTCTAAGAAATAAATGTCCATGCGTGTAACACGAGTCTACTTGGAGAAAAAGTGACAACGTTGCTTTTTGTGTCACTGAATATCTGCAGTCTTATCGCAGCCTTTGATGCCAACCATGTTAACCTCTTCAGCAGCACGATACTACCAGATTGCTCATTATCGCCCGCCAATTGTCATTTGCTGTTGCAGTTTCTGTATGCTTAATTAATGTGGTTTCTTTCTTTGAAAATATTTCTTTATCATCCAATAATGACATGTTTATTTATTTGTTGTATCTGCTCGTGGCGGGCAACAATTTGTGCATAATTGGCGGGCGAGCAGTCTATACTCGGGACTGGTTTTTGGTGTGCCTCCCGATATTATGAAATACACTGCTGTGCAAAACCTAATGACGAACGTAACATTCGCAAACTGTGTCACTGCCAAGTGATATAGTTCGATAAAACTTGAATCACGGAGAGAACTGGTGCTACAGTAGGCAACTAAACGAAATATGCGATGTGAGGAACAGAAATAACACTTTTATTCACAGAAAATAAGATATACTAAAGTAATGATTACCTATGATGGTCCTCTAGATTTAAAATAATAGAGACGTGGTGCTTAAAAAGGTGTATGATCACCACGGACAGCAAAGCGTGCTCTCCATCGTACTCCCATGCTGGCCACGCGGCCGCGCCGCGGGTTTTCTCCGGGTTCTCCGATTTCCTCCGCCATCGCATTCCACCGGTGCTCCATCATCATTCCATGCATCACCAGTGTCATAGCCTGCGGTGCCACAAGTAGTAAAAGCGGGCGTTAACACTATCCTAAAAATGCTGGCCACAAGGTTGGTAGGGAGTTCTTGGGGTAGGGGGTGTGCCATTCTTCCACCAACGCTGTTGACAACTGATAGTGCATTTGGACGTACAGCAATGCAGCTCCTCAAAGCATCCCAAACGTGTTCCATGAGATTTAAACCTGGGGAACGGTCAGACCAGTCCATTCGCCGAATATCCTCTCGTTCCAAGAGACCCTCCACCTGCGCTGTTACATGCTGTCGCGCACTGCCATCCATAAAGATGAAGTGTGGGCCGACTGCACCCCTGAAAAGACGCACATGGGGAAGAAGTACAATATCACAATAAGTTTTACCAGTGAGCGTCCCGTGGTTAAAGATTTGGAGGTCGGTACGCCAATGCAACATTATGCCTCCCCACGCTATAACACCGGGGCCACCAAACCAATCATGTTCAAATATGTTCCTGGGTGCATTACATGTTCCCACCTCTCGCTAGCTGAAGGTACTCGAGAGACTACTCAGACGGAATCTGCTCTCATCCAAGAAAAGCACGCGACCCCATTCCTCGTTGGTCCAATTCTGATGCTCTTGGGACCATCGCAAACGATGCCGCCGAATAGCGGGTGTCGATGGAACATAAGAACTGAAATAGATCACCTCTATGCAGTCGTTGTGCTACTGTGTAGCGTGCCTAGCAGACCTGTTAAATGTGATCGCAATGCACCCGCTGTTTGACGTGGCCTTATGCCATTTGCATTATGTAGCGGTCTCTGCTGCTGTAGTTGACTATGGTTTGGAAACATTGTTTATATAACATTCCTTTTTGACGCAAATCGGCAATTTTGAGCTAACGTTCTCTGTTTCCGATCGATAGTAGGTAAAAAGAAGTGGTGTATTCCACCCAAAATTTGAGAGAAAGAGAGAGAGAGGGAGAGAAAATACCATAAACGAAAGACCATATTATGTGGAATAAATAAATAAATTGATCCATGAATGAGTTACCGTTAAACACTCCAGATAGAGATTTACATACACTCTTTCCATACAAACTTGCCCGTTATGAACGTTTTTCGCAGTTTTTTGTATTATCAAAACCTCTAAAGTACGTATTTGAAGGACTGCGATAACAAATAAACTGTGCATTCTTGAATCCTCTATGAAATAGCATTTTAAGTTATCGTCTTTATCAACGAGTTTATGTAACTGGGAAACCATAATAGTATGCAGGGCAAAATGCATTCAGGAAAAATAGAGTCCATGTAAATATTCAGTTTCTGTCGAATAATTTTATCTTAAACTTAACCATTTCTGAAATATTAATATTAATTCATACGTAAATTGGGTTAAGCATATATTATTGTCATCTATGTGTGTTTTGAAACTAAGATGCGCAATGTATTTTTTCATAAATTCGCGAAAAGACAAACAGAAAAACTAAACAGATGTCTATCATTATTACATCCTGCATGTAACCACATAGGAAAGATTGTAACTTATCTAATTCTTAAGGGACAACACCGTTTTTAAATGTGCACATGGTAACATGGGTGAATTTTCACCCAGCTAAAAAGTATAATTGTTACAATGTAATAATCACCGTAAATAATCAAATTGTTACAAATTTTAATGATGTGATGTTTATTTTATCTCAAAACACTCATCATAGTTGATGCAATATATAAACCCAATACTACAGGTTATTGGAAAGTTAATCACATGTAAATAATAACAAAATTCGTTGTAGAATAAAAATAACAAGCATTTGGTAAAGCAGTTTTTCTTTTGCTGTAATTTAAATGCCAATCACAGTAATTTACGACCTGCAATTTTCTCTATGGTTACCTCATGAAATTCTTACGACACTATCTTTCTGGCTGTCAGGTCTGTTTGTCATCGGATTTCAAACAATTTGTAACTAGTCTGAATCTCATCAGTGGCAAAACGGAAGTATAAATAGAACTTCCCAAAGCACCCCTTAGAAAGTCGCCACTCATATGATTATTACTTTCTCTACACGCACTATGTTCATAGTGTATAGAGAAGGTATTGCACTCCACCCAAAAATTCGATACAGAAATTTCACCGGAAATATATGTTTTAGGGACCCGTATATAAAAAAAAAACATTTTCACAAAAAGGTCCGTATGTGTGTGTGTGTGTGTGTGTGTGTGTCCGTGTGTCTGTGAACACGATAACTCAAAAACGAAAAGTTGGTGAAATACCAAACTTGGTATTTAAGTTTAGCATCTTCCAGGGATGCGACACGAAGATTTTGAGAATCCCTGTATCGCATGTCACTTATTTCCAAGAACAAAAATGTAGAAGTAAGGCAATGGCCATCCTCAAAATTAAAATATGTCAACCATATACTCTTTAGATACTGTACTGCAAAAATCATATTTTTGTTCCACGCGGATAAGTGTTAATGCAGTAAATACTGTTTTTCATTGGCGCCTAAAAATAGCTATAATTATTATTATTATTATGACCATGAACCAACTGGAAAGCATTTACAAGGATCAATAACGAACATGCATGCAATGGTCAGCTGAGGTCAAAGTTTTCTTCCAGCGCTTGCCCTCGGTGCAGTGGCCGCATTGCAGCCGAAAACGGGCTCTGTTTAATAGCATACTTCTTTATTTTGTAGCTTATCTTCCCATCACTTCAAGCAACTTACGTTTTCATTAGTTAGAACTTTCTTATTCTTTTTCACATCTGCATTCTTATTTATTCTTGGTCAAATTTTTACCATCTTATATTTTTTTACTATATTATCAATCCTCTAATTCATTCCCAAAGTTAATATTTTACTTTAAAATATTATTTGATGGTTTATACTTACTGTTAAGAAGTGCTCCCTGCTCCTTTTTTTTTTTGTTGTTGTTGTATTTCTTTGATGATGGAACTTGAAATTTCCACAAATCTCGCAAGAAAACATGCGTTCGGTTTATGTTTGTCGAGTGAGGCTACTATCGAAGTTCGCTTATTAAAAATGAGACAAGATACGTTCGTGTGACTTTTACCATGTTTACAAGATAAACACACGCTGTCTCTCTCTCTCTCTCTCTCTCTCTCTCACTCTCTCCTTTGCAGACAAACGTTCTTTACGGCTTTCGGAGAAATGCGTAATTAACTCAGGACTGCCGCGCATATTTTTGGTACCTAATGCATGTTATTATTCCAATGTACGGAAAATAAACATAAAGCATTAAGTTATGCTCATATATGTATAGCCTATATAGGGTGTTTCAGAATTCCACCCACAAATTTAAAGGGACAGAGAGGGATACTAAGTAATGATTTTGAGTCAGAGCTTATAGTCCCTGTAATGAAGTCAAATCTAAAATACGGTTGCAGGCCACTGATTCGACGGACACTCGATAGTCATATTCAATAAAATATATATCTGTATGTTTATAAAATAATATTTTTCCAAAGTTAGGTCAAAGTAACCCATTAAGGGCCAAACTAGCTTCAGTTTATGGTAAAATGTATCAGCTAAGAATAATCTGTATTTCAAAATCAAAGTGGGCAAGAAGGAAGGTAAGTTCACTATTGCTACGTACATAGTTCAGTGTGTAGACTGCGCAGCTGCCAATAAGCTCAAACTGAACAAGGGTTCGGGTCCAGAGGAGCACATTGTATGTGTTTCCTCCCCTCCCCTCCTTTTTCTTTCTGTTCCTTTAATGCGAAATGCGTTGTGGTTTAAGGAAGTTATGAAATATGAACAGTACAACCGCACGAAATGGTGAGATTGTAAGGTTTTTAGTTAATTCAGAAATTACTGTTTTTGTTTGTTTGCCAGCAATGTGAAGGGAATTGATTAGCTTGCATACATCATATATGTTTTATGCTGTTACCAGTGGCGTGCATACCTTTAAAAACAGAAAATGTTTAGCAAAACACCAATGCCCAGACATATAAAGTTAATAACCACTTTAGAGGACTCCAAATGTTTTCCATTAAGGGAATATACATGAACATGTTATACTATCCATCGAAGGCTTGCGTTGTTTAAATTCGGTAACTAAGGTCCAGTACCAAAAACTACACGTACCTTCGAACTTTGAGCCCGCGGACCATAAGTTGCCTGTCTCAAAATGTTTGTTTCCTATCCCTTTGTATCTCTTTAAATTTGTGTGGTCGAATTCTGAAACATCCTGTATATACATTTCACTACTGGCCTTATCAAAGATGTATTTCATTTAAATATGCACATAAAGTAATGAAACTATGTGTTTGAAAAATAATCACTAGTTTTGATCTTTGAATTAATGACGGTGAAAATTATCACATCTTAATAACTGATAAATATAAAGAAACATCTAAAAATTAATAACAAATACTTGATGTGTTGCATTCAAATGACTTTCTCTACCTATTCAACAAACTACTCCTTCAAAAGCGTAATTTAACTACTTCAAGTTAATCCAGATAAATACGTGCATAAATGCTGTTATTATATATTTGCTTGTACGTGCTAAGGAACAACGGAATACACTAAGCTTAAGAGCTGGCCATGTTTGTAATGGGAGTTCTATTCTCCTTGCTTAAACAAGAGTAAAAAAATTACAATTAAAAAATAATAATAAAATATTAATAACGTTCATCCCAAATGGAACGTAGAAGTTTTCTAATTTAAAACCAATCAAGAGGAATATCTCGGAAATAATTAAATCCATAAACAAATTTAATAGACATAAATTGTTTTAGCGGAATTTAAATTTTTGTATAGTAGTTTTTGTCTATCTCTTGCGGTTTATCTATTATGCAAAAAGCATCCAGAATGAAGGGGACTTCAGAGGACTTATTACCAGAAGATTTAAGATATAAAACTATTTGTCATAAAATATCTTAAACATATGGTATTTTAATTAAAACCGTTACAGCCAGTTTTTGAAAAATAAAAACAAATTGAAAATGTTTCTAAGTAAAATATAGTTTGGGGTGGGAGGATCTTCTTGAAATTATTCATGACGCATTTTTGGAAGATCCTAAACTTAAATATATAAAGTTTGGTATTCAAACGATGCTTCGCGTTTTAATTATACTGTTCACAGATGGACACACGCACACACACACCACAAACCTTTCCCTAAAAATGTTTTTATTCAGGGACCCCAAAACGTGTATTTATAGTGAAATATTCATCTAAAAGTTTTGAGTGGACAATACCTTCTCTACCTACTATGTGGGTGGTAGAGAAAGTAAAAAGGTCCTCGTTGCTCAGTAGCATACCCACAAAAAATAGCTAAAATAGAGACGTTATGTCCAAACAAGTTACAAAGTAATTTTGCTGGTTGCTTGATCCATGTACCCAATTGCTACTGTTTTTGCCTTGTACTCAATTGCTAGTGTAATGCGTATGGCCACACTGTGCCGCAGTAAAACCGTAAGGTTAATGTCGTGAATTAATAAGAAATGTGTGTGTTAAAGCAACCCATCTTCCTTTTATTCCAACAAATTCCCAACCTTTGTTATATTTTGTAAACAAAGTTTTATCCAGCTTTGAATGGCAAAAAATCAAGCATCCATCGCAGTCAGCAATTATCGCTTAGAATACTTATAGACTATGCCCCTTCGGACGAATTGGTCCGCACTCGTGCTTTTTAGATTGCACGCTTCACTTATGCGTTTTGATGGTTGCATATGCAGCAAGGCTCACGTTGTCCTGTCTTGGTTGCCCGTTTTAAGTTCGAACATTGCACGACATTAGTATCCACCTCGCCTGAATACAGACATCAAATATGAAGAAAATCACTATGATTCAAACTGCACGTGAAAATAATTGCCTAAAGAAAGCACGGCTGTCTCAGACCTTTTCTCATTCAAATTTACATGTACCGTGAAGAATTACTGAGCAAGGAGATTCAGGCGCTTCGTCTGAAACTGGCATTTGAGAGGTCGTGGGATCGACCTCTCTGACCCATGGGCTTTTTCGGGGCCACTCTTAGGTCACTAAACTGATGCTAGGAAGGTTTCTTCACTCACCCGAACTTCCTGTCCCCTCATTTCATCTTCATTTTATCTAACCGGTCTCTTTCAGGGCTGTAAATGTCGGCGAGGACTGCGTAGTGGCGCCTTCCCGTGATAGTGACTGCACTCTTAGAAATACAGCTCTCGCGGCGGGATGACACTGAAAGTCGTCTGTAGACCCAAGGAGTTTGGTCAGAACTGGAGAGTTGGCACCTAACGCTTTCCGTGTCAGGATGAAGAGTCGCTTGGAATATATTAGGGACCCTCTACGGTAGTTCTTCCTCCTTCGTCTGGTTTCGGCCGCCCTTTAAAATTGTATTCATATCATTCTATCCTCCTGCAGAGCGGAATCCCCTCCAACATCACACGCACTCCAGGCACATTTCCACTGTGGATAATTACTTTCTTAACGTCACCACTGATAGACGAAGGTATATATATGAATATATAAACATTCATTTTGTGGAACAAAAAAGAAGTTGCTTGTTATAAACAGAAGGGCATTTATAAATCTACTAAGTTAGTGTTAATGAATCAATTACAAGTGGGACTATTCACTGTGTATTATAATAGCATAAGCACTAATAATATGTATGTATAATCAGGGGCGAACCATCAGAGGAGATAAGTAGAGAACACATCTTAAGAATGGTAAAGCTATTTAATCCCATTACATTATTATGCAATTTTATTACTTTCTCTACGCGTACCATGTACATAGTGTATGGAGAAGATATTGCATTCCACCCAAAATTTGATATCGAGATTTCACCGGAAATACATGCTTTGGGTCCCCCTGAATAAAAAAAACGCATTTTCAGAAAAAGGTTCGTGTGTGTGTGTGTCTGTGGACAGCATAGCTCAAACACGAATAAACAGTTAAATACCAAACTGGGTATTTAAGTTTCGTATCTTCCAAGGATGCGACACGAAGATGTTCAACAAAATCCCCCCACCCCAACTACCCTTTATATGGAAAAAAATTCCAACATTTTGATTTTCTCAAAAATGACTCTAACGATTTTGATTAAAATCTCCTATATTTAAGATATTTAAATGGCAAATAAAAGGTATATCTTGAATTTTCTGGGAATAGTCTCTGAAGACTACTTTATTCTGCATGAATTTTACGGAATTTTGCATAACTGCTAAACCGTAAGAGATGTACAAAAACTTACCACACAAAAATGTAGAGCACATTAACACCCAATTTATATTATACACATTTTTTCATGGAGTTAATCGTTTTTGAGATATTCCTTATTTTTAGTTTCAGCTTTGAAAAACTTATACTTTTCTCTCTCAACTCCTGTTCATACAAACAAAGGAACTTCAGTCACATAAAAATCAGCTTTTGACTATCACTTTAACCTATGGTATTTCTTTATTTCGCTTCCACTTGCAATGAAGCAAGTAATAAGACTGTTTCTGCTAAATTTTTCTCCATTAGCATGAAGTAAAAAGAAACATAAGCTTTTAAACAATGTGAATGGGACACATCAGATTTTTAGTTTTTGCCTTATACAGCTTCATTATATTCCCCTCTTAGCATGTCTTCGCCTCTCTTTTTCCTCATGTCTCATGAGTGGGACTATACTATGGTAGACATTCGCCTACCTGTGTATTTTGCCAAGATTTGTGAAAGAGGGAGACAGGTACGTCATCTGACCACGGCAGCTGTATGGCTGTGTTTGCTACTTGGGACTTTAATTCTGCTAATCGGGTGAATTTCTAAAAAATAAACATTCTTTAATTTCAAATTGATTGACATCTCCAGAAGGATAAAGAAACATTTGTTGAAAGCATGGAATTGTGTGCCATTCGTGCACACAACGCTAATATTGAGAGTTTTTGTTTGCTTGCTTTGTGTTGTTTGTTTGTTTATTGTTTTTACTGACATCAGCACAGCAGATTCACCAAAGAAATTATTAATTGAGTTATTAATTGACTTATTCAAACATTTTTGTTTTTGTGAAATATAACTTTGTGTAGAATGCCAAGATTATATATCAAGGCCAGATGTTTTGTATAAAATGTTAATATACACAAGTATAATTATTAAGATTAGATGAGAACTGTTGTTTTTTCTTTTTTACATGAATAGTGCTTGAGTAGTATTCCTTATGAGTCTTTTAAGACAGCGTAAAGTGCAAAGATAAGAAACAGCTTGCTCGTGTTCAGGTCATTTACGTAGATCAGCACTTTGTGATATCCTCCGTTATATGATACCCACATCTCCCCTTTACTATGTTTAAACAGACTCTGACAAAATATTATACGATTTTATATATGGCCTACGTTTTTTTTTTTTTTTTTTGTAATTGTCTACATTTTAGATCACTAGTATTCCACGTTTCATTAAAAGAATCTTTGGTATCTAAAGTACACTCAAAATTAATTTGAGCCAGTTGATTATATTCTAAGCAAATTATAAACAAAAGTATATACCGCTGCGTAAAAAGCATTTACTTATTTATAAATACTTAACAATCTATAACTTTATCTCTGAAAACACATGCCCGGTGTAGTCGTGTTTGCTAAGGGGAGCAGTCAGTTGGTGAGAAAAAAAATTGTTCCGAAACAGATGGAGAAGAAGAAAAAAAAAACAGAAGAAGAAGTGTTTATCCTATAATTAGTTTACACTTCGCCAATGCATGCATTCATTTTCCCAAACTTTCTTTTTTCACATTTATGTACGTTATTTTAAATGTACTCGTCGAAACACATAGAATATCCTTAAGATCAACCATCATTGTAGTTCAGTATAAACTTACCTTCCCATAATAATGTTGGATTATAGTAGTCTCGACAGTAAATCTATGAGAACGCTTCCAAGAGATTTATAGATATATAGAAAAAGAAAAATTATCTCGTTGTTTATACACACTCCTCAGAGATAACCACTGTACGGCTTTTTACTTCGTGTACCAATATTTCCAGGAAGACAACTTCCAGTTCGTCGGCCATTATCTATGGCTGGTAGATGATAAGCCCTTAAGCAGCTGATTGGGAGGATTGTGTTTCAATTACAAAATAATCAATTTCTCCTTCACTACAGTTATTCGGCAAGATTCTGACGAGATCTTTAGTCACTTATGTTCTTGCAAATAACGTGGAGGACAGCAATTTATAACTGACATCGCCTTAAAATGTATCTCTCCCGTAATTTTAAGGAATACTTGCGTGCATGTTTTACTGTATTCGACATTATAGCGAATTAAGGAGTGTCTATCTATTTAAAGATTAGCGATGAGCTTACGGATAGGGGTGGAATCGAGACAGGTTGTTAGTTAACTCTAAAAGTGAACCGCTAGAGACAAACTTGTGGTCTGCTGGAATCGGCAATCCAGCAAATCAAGATGACGACCTGTCCTTATTCACACAGTTAGCGATACACCACCTAACCACATTGTGATACAGGTGATTTAGAGAGTTCGTAAGTTTTTCGTCTTGTAAATGGGCTTTCTGCTTTGGCGCGTCTGGCAACTTTAGCGGTCATCTGTTTCCAAGTGGTGACCAAGCTCAGTTCTACATAACTTGGTCGGTCGCTTGTCAAATTAAAAAAGCCAGTTGGAAGGAAAGTGAAATTGAAATGAGGTAATGGGTTGTCTTTAAACAAGTGGCGGGGCACACCCATTCAACAGTGACCAAGCTTAATGCTGCTTAAAGTGGAGGGGGGGCAGGATGGTGGCAGCCATTCAAGCCAGAGAACCCAAGGTGTCTTTAGATAGTCAGCTTTTCCTTCTTCTTGGTCGAATGACTTAGGGTATGTATACCAAATGGTTGGTATGGGTAGCCAGTTTAAAATACAGCACACTTTTTCCCCATCATGTCCAGGATGTAAGGGAGACCGAAACACAAATGAAAAACGTGCGACGGTAACCTACACCGGTATCATACATCATCCTTATCGCCTATTCTGCACGGTGCACAACCTACAGATGGTGTTCGCTGTCACCGTCCCCCAGATCTCACAGTCATTAATGATTAGGGTGTAGTTGAGGTATGTGAATAGCATTTAATAGATATGTGCCGAACTATCATATTTAAACATACAGTAGTTAAAGATTGGAAGCAATACTTTCATTTGTTTAGCAATTTTTTTACAATGACTCTACAGAAAGTGTAGATTTTTTAAAATTTGTTTGCTAACGACACTGTCAATTGCTAGGGTCATATCAGCGTCGCCGGTGTGTGTCCCTTTGGAGTTCTTTTTAATGTCCTTTAATGCCAGTAAATCTTCTGACATGGGGATGTCGCTTTTAAGCACACTTGGGCCAGGTTTCAACTCCGACCTTGAGTTTAGAAGGTCAGCGCCTGAGCTACCCAGACCAATAGATTTTTATGAAGCTTTGGCCATCACTTCTCACAATCTATAAAGAGGTTAGAAGTATGAAGTGTTGCGGAAATTTTACAGAGGGAACTGGCACAGTCAGTTATACTGTTCAAGATAATTAATGCTGTTCACACTATGTACTTTCTTTTTAGCACTCAAACTCCGATCTCTTTCATGAACAGTCCTTCATTCTTCCTTAGCTTAATAAATAATATTTGCTGAATGTATTCTGTTATGGGTTCTTCTCCTTTTCTTGTTCTGTGTGCTTTGATTGGCAAAGGTTCAGTCACACCTTGAAGATAAGGCCTTTACTTTAAAAATTACTATAACAAAAACTTTTTTTTTTTTCTCCAACAAACAGCCTATTTCTTTCACAAACTGGTTGTAATCAGAATCTGCTCACAAATAACTGTCTTACTTCAATGATTTACTTATAATTGTGCCGTATAGTTTCCTTTCGACATTTGCTGCGGGAAGACTACTGTTCGCTACGAATTTTCCGTCGAAACTGACCTCCATTGCTGCTCGTTATGGACTACCAATTGAAACTGAACTCTGAGCAGGACTTTTGTACCTCTCGGTCAAGTAACAGGAAATTTCCAGAAGCAGTCGCACGTACAAACTACCGCAGGTGTCATAACTCACACAGATGTAGCAATGCCGAGCTTCGACGTCAAAGAACCTTCCGACAGCACACGTGTCCACTCGCAGATGTAACAATGAATGCCAACAATCAGTTATGAGTTACAAAGCAAGTCGTAAACACACGTTTCGCGATTACAGCCACAGGATGTAGTCATCATTATTGATTTTTCAAAGACTTGATATACAAGCATCTTCATTAAGGATCTTATAATATTTACAACATTCATAAGATGAACGACTGGCACATATGTTTTTCCTAGAATATCTGACGTACCATGAACCATGAAGTCTTGACGTCTGGGTGGCTCAGTTGATTAGGCGCTGGCCTTTTAATCCCACGGTCGCAGATTTAAACCCGGGCCACACCGATCATTTCTAGGTGTGCTTAAAAGAAACAACTGTATGTCAATACATTTACTTGTATGTAAAAGAATTCCTGCGGGATGGAATTCTTTTACAGCGGTGCTGATATGAGCCCGGCAAAACAGCGTCGTTAACAAATAAATATGTAGTTGTTGTTTCCATGATGTCCTGTATGTTGAACTGTTTATATTAATCTAATTTCTCGCATCTCTCTTGCTTTTTCTAGCTACATTGCTGATAGATTAATCGAAAACACATGTTGATCACTAGATTCCTTGACGGCATTTCAATGCAATATCAATTAATATGCTTCCAAATACAGTAAACTATGATTGAACGTTGTGATATAATCTCAGTATTACATTTTATAGCCTTCTGACTTTCTGTTTCATAGTTCCAACGTCGCACATCAGGTGGAGATAGTTTCCATTTATTTTGAAAAGTATGTATGCCATTGCCTTCAGTCTGTTTCAAAATAAATACGGAACAGAACCCAGTTCTGAGGTGATCAGGGAAGTTAAGACTTGCTTTATTTATTACAAAAATCTACATAGGTATATGCAACAAAACATTTAATTTACTGAATTTGCTTAATTTTATGAGCTAACTCCGTTTCAAAATATATGATTTAATGCTGCTAAAATGTAGTTACTTAAAACCACACATATAAAAACAGTACCATAAGCGTGTAAAAGCTCAAATTTGTACAAAATTTGGTGCAGTCTGTGAATTTTGGAGACCCCAATATATCAAAATGAATACATATAAACGGACTTTTTGCTGCATTATATAACTGTGTTTTCAGTAAACGCTTTAACCATAAACACAGCAAAATAAAAAAACTGTACTGCAAGCATGATTTGTGACATGGTAGAGACTTTGGTACTACGTCACAGGCCTTGGCACGGATGTAGAGGGCTCTAAAGTAGGGGAAAATAGCGAGACGCGATAACTTAGAGGAGCTGAAATGAATAAATAATATTTTTGTAACAACGCTATCAATTGACAGGATCATATCAGCGCCGCCGGTATGCCGAAATTTCGTCCCTCAGAAGTTCTTTTATCTGCTAGTAAATCTACTAATTCGGGGCTTTCGCTTTTAGGCATATTTAAGAAAGCATAGATCTGTGCCGGGTTTGAATCCGTGACCTTGGGATCAGAGGGCTAGCACCTAACCAGCTGAGCCACCCAGGCCTACACCAGAATGGATGAACACATATTGTTTTTATATTTTACAGCTTAGTTTAATTAGGGGGGGTGGGATGTTTAGGAAGAATTACTTTGAAGCTTTCCCTAAAGGTGAGGGAGAGAGTTCGCACTACAGAGGGAAAGGTGACGGTTGCTCACAATAGAAAAGCGATTGCATATGCTTTTGTATATTTCAAAATTATACACGCAATTAGTAACAAAGTTTAATTCCAATATTATCTTAAACTTGTGGCTTAAGTTTAATGTCATTTTTGAATGAAATATTGAAGGAAAATAAAATGTGTAATAAACATTAACATATACCACTCAAACCAGACCAGATTCGCGAGTTTTAATTTAACAGATCAAAAAATTAAATTGTTATAAATTTACCTAAATACTCAAATAAAATACTTAAAAGATAACTAGGTATTTTATTTAATAAAATCGAAAAATACAACAACACAAATTATTTTATTTTAATATTTGATTAAAATACTAATAACTAAACTATCTCTTTTATTTAAATATTTAAATATTAAATAAAAGAAAATTTAACAGTTATACACTTTTTTTAACGTAGCCCATAACGCGTAATGCGCAAGCAACTGTGTGGAAGCATGCGCCTTTCGGTCAGCTTCATAAATTTAATATCTATCAATTCTGATTTATACAAAACAAAAAGAGATTCGTGGGAAAATCTAATAATCAAAGAAACCGAATATTAAAAATAATTCTTGCCCTATATTCCTCAAGAGTTGATTTAATGTTCCATATTTAAATTGGGAACCACGAAAAAGGCTTAAATATTATGTGTTCAAACAAAACCAGTAAAACAATTTTTATTAGAACCATCTCTTAAGCGGATACGTACCGCGTTCAACTCTCTTCCGATTAGGGCATATCGTTCAGAAACCTCAGTAGAATATAAAGTCTAAAATGGTAATATATAAAGCAACTAGAAATTAAAATGTAAACACAGAGCATTCACCTTTTACTCTGATGCTCTTTATTGAAGAACTATCAAACTTATTGTATGAAGTTATAGATTTTGAGAATTGAAGCCCAATTTTGCTGGTGCACTACTGACAAATGTGTATATTGTAGCCTTCACCTGTGGACAAACAAAGCTTGACAGTTCCTGTTTAACATTTTGAATAGAAATTCTTCTGAAAGCCCTCAGTTCTTGGAACAATGTGCTAATTACCAGTTACAGGTAACTAGTGAAGAACATCCCTGAAGCCAATAACAGCTATTTTGTAGGTCATGTGATTTTTAACGTCATAAACTCCGCCCGCCCCACGTCGCTTAGCAACCGTAAACAAAACAAAGCCTTGGTGCACGACGTGTTACTCGCGCTGTTGAAACTTCAGTCATTCGTTGCCCGGGCGATATTTCTTTCTAGGACTCTTGAAATAAGACGTTATTGAATTGGGTGAAAAAATATACGATAGAAAGTTCATAGTGGTACCTAGCGGATGTATGAGCAATAACAGCAATTGATTACAATATGCGTTTCGATAGTTTGCATTAAAAAGCGTGTTTCTAACGCTCGAAATTCTATTAGCACACGCGTTTTGTTTTGGCGGATGCAAACAACGCGATTAAAAGAGTCCTTCTGGTACTTGATAGCGTAATATTTAATTTAAAAGGAAGATAGTGTTATCTGTGTGACAAAATTCTTTACTAGCTATATTTTAATTTATTAGTCGTTACGAAAAATTAATAATTACATTTTGTTTTCATTTATTTAGAAGTGATTTATTTCAATGCTATCACGTAACTGTAATGTTAACCACTTTATAAACGAGTAAGAGCTCACGTTTTGGAAGTTCTTTGCTAATAAACAAATACGATAGAATAAAGTTACTATGTGTTAGAGGGAAATGGGTTCGAAATCCAAGATGAAAAGTGATAATCGTTAATCGATGAGGGTGTAGTGAAGGAGTTTTACCATGTGACATTAAAGTTGATATGAAATCATGAGTGGCAAGCGGAAGCCCTCGCCTGAAACTTCCCTATCACCACCATTACATCTTCCATACCCCGCGTTCTACGAGGATACGGGGGAGAGCAAGAAGGTGGCGGCCAAACTGTCCTTGAGAAATCAAGTGTCCGGGAGCGGCAAGACGGCGAAGTCGGCGGGGGCGGCCATCCAGAGGAAACCCCATTCACCCCTGCCCAACAGACCGAGTACCTTCGACACCTCAAAGTTGTCATCCACTACGTCTCCGAAGCAACAGGATTCATCGCCACCCGACCTCTATGACTGTGAGACACAATCACCTGGAGGTGCCAGCACTACGTCCTCTGAAGGTAATTAAACCTGTCTTATGCAAGTCATTGTGTTCATGCGTTGATTATGCGGGCAAGCAACGGGCATTTCGTGTGAAGACAGACTTGTTTCATAATAGCATTTTAGTTTTTGCCTCTCGTGCAAATTATTTGCGCCTTCGAACTCACCCTTGTGCAGAATAGATTTTTTTTTTTTTTTTTTTACTTTTGATATCACATATTTGTCTAAATACAATATATATTTATTAGTTTATCTATACGCGCTATGTACATAGTGTATAGAGAAGGTTTTGTAATGCACCCAAAATTCGATACCGAGATTTCACCGCAAATACATGTTTTGAGACCCCCTGAATCCAAAAAGAGCATTTTTAGGCATGTCCGTGTGTGTCTGTGGACAGCATAGCTCAAAAACGAAAAGACGGTTAAATACCAAACTTGGTATTAAGTTTAGTATCTACCAAGGATGCGACACGAAGATTTTCCAGAAAATTCCCCCACCTCTAACTACCCTTTACATGGAAAAATTTTCGAAAATGTTTTTCTTAAAAATGGCTCTAACAATTTTGGTAAAAATACCACATATTAAAGCCATTTCTATCACAAATAAACTGTATATCTTGAATTTTCTGGAAATAACTTCTAAAGACCTGTTTATTCTGGATGAATTTTGCTTAATTTAGCATAATTGGTAAACCGTAAGAGATAGACAAAACTTATTATACAAAAAATATAGATCTTGTTAAAATGCACAAGTTATGTCTTATACCTACATTCTTTTCGTGGAGCTTTCTGTTTCCGAGGTATTCCTTGTTATTACTTTCAATTGTGAAGTACTTATACTTTTCTCAGACGGAAGTGTCCGTTTTCTTTTGTTCTATTCCTGGCCAAGCAAAGAAGCGATTTGCACTGACAATCGCATAAATGTAGTTTTTAAAAATTTGACTATCACTTTTGCCTAGTGCATTTCCTTAGTTCCATTCTACTTATAAGGAACTAAGTAATAAAATCTGCTAATATTTATCTCGATTAGCATGGTGTCGAAAGAAGAATTATTATTATTGTTATTTTATTTTTGTACATATACTGTCCTTCGTGAGTAACCTACTTGGCCATCAGGAGGAGAGAACACTTAGATAGCATACAAACACAGAATCACATAACATTAAACTTCCATAGCGGGATTCGAAACCGCCACCCTTTCGCGGCAGAACGTCAATGCCAAACGCGCCAACGACGGCAACTGACTATCAATGGCTCGCATCCTTGGAAGAACCAAACTTAGTAAGTTTGGTATTCAACGGTATTTTTGTTTTTGAACTATGCTGTCCACAGACACACACACACGCGCACACGGACCTTTTTCTAAAATGTATTTTTTTATTCAGGGGGACCCAAACATGTATTTCCAGTGAAATCTCGGTATCGAATTTTGGGTGCAATACAATGCCTTCTCTGTACGTGCAGAGAAAGTAAAAATCGACCCGCGTAACTGCCTGCTGTGCGAGGGGTCCCAGGCTCAATTTCAGGCTAAGGGGTTGGAATTTTTCTCTAGCCAAGATTATTTCCAATCCTCCACAGAGTCTGGAAGTATGAATGTGTGTGTAAAATATTAATGATAATAATTTCCAAAGGTAAACATCTGCAATAAACAATTGCTATGAGTAATTATTCCAAAGAAGAAGCCACCGATATAGCCCAGATGAAAGAAAAAAACACCAAACACAAAAGAAAACTGTCATTAACATATATTAATGTCATTTTCATTGCTTTCCAATGATCCGGTATAATTCTTCAGTGAATTTTTTTTTTTTTTTGTAGTGTTTAACGCCCGCTTTAACTACTAATGGCACCGCAGGCGGCGACTCTTCAGTGAATGATTATTGTCATCATGATATATATAACAGTTACAGTCGTCATAAGATTCCTAAGTCAAAACGAATAAAATAAATAGATATTTATAGCGGATATCTTCGAAATTGTTTACCACACAAAAATATTTTGAATAAATTGTTCCATGCAAACGATAGTTTAGGCTTGGAGAAATTTCTTGAAAACCTTCGTGCCAAATCCTCGTAAGATACTGAACTTAAATAGAAAGTTTGGTTTTTAGCTGATTATTCATTTTTGGGCTATGCTGACACATACAACTGCTTTGAAAGTTATGGAAGATCTCAAAACGTATATTTAGAGAGAAATCTCGAAATCAAATTTTTGGTGGAATGCAATACTTGATATATGTAGTAGAGAAATTAGAACAGCATTTTAATGCAAACTTTGTTGGGGTATGCATTTTTTCCCGTAGAAAGTTTCTGTATCCCTTTTAAAAGGTTTTCTGGCTACACAAAATAATTCAGACCCGCCTCGTTAATCTGGGGGTAGCGTATCTATCTGCCTCACATTCAAGAGATCTGGAGTTCGAATTTTGCTAGGATGAGTTACGGGATAAGGTTTTTTCGGGGTTTTCCCTTATCTTGAGAAAAGGAAAGTCAAATAACTTTAAGCACCAGGGACCCCAAGATCATTTGAACATCATTTCATTGATTTCATTTATCGCCCGATATGACCAACCAGTTTAAGCTGCAAATAATAATAATAATAATAATAATAATAATAACAATAACGAATAAAGGGAAATTCATGGTTATTCTATGTACATTAATTCTTACAGCAATATATAATAATAATATTATTAATAATAATAATAATAATATATTTTAACTAAATTCTTTGTTTGTTTATAAAAAGTTAAAATTAAGAAAAAGTTTCTATTTGAAGGGTAGTTTGGCGTAGGCGAAGCTTTCTTGTAAACCTTCGCGTCGCACCTTTGGAGGATGCAGAACTTAAATATCAAGTTAATTTCGTTTTTGACTTGAATTGTGAAATGTAAACACACACAAACACACACACACACACACACGTAAATACCTTTTCCTAAAAACCCAATGTGGCTTATTTATTTGATTTTCTCTAACTCAGATTCACGTTTATTCATTACGGTGTAATAAGTTACCCATATTTATATAAGAAGTGACATTTCTATTCATGCTACATTCCTTAAGATCTATTTTTCCTCAAGAATTATTTGAATTTAAGCAAGAAAACTTTAGTTACAAAATTGTAGAAACAAATTCAAGTTCTTCGTGGTAACAAGAAATGGAAATGGAGTGTTATTATGGACACTCTTTAACTGCAGTGTTTCTCAGCGTCCCATTCTATACTAAACGTGAAAGACCGATTAATTTTGCTCAGAGGTCTTTTTATCAGGCTTCAGGTTCTTTTGAGTGCCGCAAATCTACGACACTGGACCAACGGCTTTACTTCCCTTCCGAAGTAATTTTGCTCAGAGGTCTTTTTATCATGCTTGAGGTTCTTTTATGTGCCTAAATCTACGACATAGGACCAACGACTTTACATCCTTCTGAAGTAAGCCATACGATCTTGAGTATATGAAGTTAGCATGGTAACCACTACCACGGAGGTCGACATGGTAACATGCTTCACGGAAAGAACGAGAAAAGAGAAAGAAAATCAATAATTCAATTTTCAATATGGAATGCCTCGAAAAAGCCTAAAACTAAGAAAAATATTTTACACAACTATTTTAATGCCTTCACATATTTGCCGTAGTACTTGTTTATCTGTCTTTAGATTTCTGTGGTATAAAAAGTATGCTTGATCAGCATTAAGCTTTATATTTATTTGTTTTAAGCGCATAACAGAAATAAGCCCAGTTAAAATGTTTATCAGACACTAAGTTATGCACAAGAGACAACATCAAAATAAATATAAAGTAATGCAGCTAGGAAATTTTCTCTACGTAAAGGGTAGTATAGATGTGGGAAATACTGAAATAAAATGCCAAATTTAGTATTTAACTGTTTTTGAGTCATCTTCTTTACAAATAGACAGACATAAAAGCGCAGGGCTTCCTCTTACTTGCGTGATTCAGAATTTTCAAGCCTTAATTTGAGGCTTCTTCACTTATATTCAAAATATTCCTTCGGGGTGACGTTTATAATCTGCAAAGTTTTTAATTAATAATAATAAACAGGTGTTTGATTTCTGTTTTATACCTGAAACTGTTATTCCTTCCCTAATCTGAACATGCAATCAAGTATTTAGTATTACTCAGTTTAACATCGTTTTTTCCCAAACAGAATAATAAATAAAAACCAGATTGGTTAACTTTGTGATGGTATATGCCCACCTAAGATTTTTAACACTCTAAGTTGAAAACTGTGACACTACATGCATTTCTATCACCGATTTATAAACAACAATAACTATGTTAGTCTTAAGAAACTGTTCAATACAAAACGTTCAGTCTCATAAGTTTATTTAATTCTTTTAAAAGTTCACAAAAACTATAATCAATTTTAATTTACTCTAATACACGAGACATTAATAAAATTATATTTACTTAATCGTATTAATTCATTAAAATTTACTTTACAATAATTTAAATGTACTTAATTTATTTACAAAGATTACCTTAAAACAATATTACTAATTTCACAGAAAGATTTGAACAATTATGCAACATAAGGTTACATTAGTTGCACAATATGACCTTTATGTTTCTCTAACTAGAGTACTATTAGTGGAAAGTTAAAGCCTACACATGTATCTTGCATTTTCTGAAATAGATTTTGAAATCCTCTAATACATTATTGAAAATATTAATCACGGATAAAAAATATATACTATTAAAACATGATCTTCTTATTAAATAAAACGTTTGTGGCTTAGTCATTGCCGAAATATTCACTGATATGTTTAATTTTCTTAGATGGAAGTTAAATTTAGTAAACCGTCTGTATCCTTAAAAATAAACAGTTTTTTTTTTTTTTTTCCGATTAAGCTCATTTCAGACAAAAACCTAGATGTAACAGAAACATTGAATGCTATCTCGCACACCACATTTACAAAATCCAATTTAACTGCACTGAAACAATTAAATTATTGTAATTATCGCATAATGAGTAGAACATTATATGTATAAATAAGGTATAGGTAATAAATAACGTTCTGTGATGATCTTCCGCGGATGGAAAAGGTAATATGACTGTTACACTTAATACCTTGCAGATAAATGGCCGCGCCGTGGCTGAGTGGTTAGACCACTTGCCTCTCATCTAGACGGCCAGGGTTCGATCCCAAGCGACAGCATGTGAGACTTGTGGTGGACAAAGCGGCGCTGGGGCGGGTTTTCTCCGAGTACTCCGGTTCCCACCGCCATCGCATTCTAACGGTGCTCCATCATCATTCATGTATCATCAGTGTCACCGCCTGCGGTGTCATAAATAGTTAAAGCGGGCGTTAAACACTACCAAAAAAAAATTATAGATAAATGCGATCCCTTCTATGCAAGAGCGAAATGTGTGCTTGCGTCACGAACAAATAATAAATAAATAAATTCTAATCAAAAAGAATAGAATGTTCATTACTTTAATCAAATAGTTTAAAATCTGTGGCTATGCATTTATCATTGAAATTCGGTTCTCTTTCCATTTTTTTGGTAGTGTTTAACGCCCGCTTTAACTACTTATGGCACCACAGGCGGTGACACTGATGATACACGAATGATATGATTATGGAGTACCGGTGGAATGCGATGGCGGGGGAAACCGGAGTACCCGGAGAAAACCCGCCCCAACGCCTCTTTGTCCACCACAAATCTCACATGCGGTCGCTTGGGATCGAACCCCGGCCGTCTAGGTGAGAGGCGAGTGGTCTAACCACTCGGCTGCGGGGCGGCCATTTCTCTTTCCAAGGCCAGGAGTAGAGGAGAGAGAGAGAGAGAGAGAGATACGAAACAAAGATAACTCCACGTTTGAGAAAATTTTAAGTCGTTTAAAACTGAAACCAATAACAAGGAATATCTCGGAAAATTAATTCTACAAAACATATATATGACGTAAATTGTCTCCTTCAGTAAAATAAAAAAGAGATTGTGATTAGTTTCAATTTTGACACCTAAACATGAACCTAAAAGAGAATCAAAATTGTTTAAACCAGATCTATAGATTTTGGTTACCTTTTACGGTTTACCAGTTATGCAAAGGTCCTCAGGAATGATGAGGGCTTCGAGACTATTTCCAGAAAATTCAAGATATGTATCTTATTTGTCATGTAAATATTATAATATGGCGGTTTAATAAAAATCGTTAGGGTAATTTTTGAGAAAATAAAATTTCTCAAAAATCAAAATTTTGGATAAATATTCCATATAAAGGATAGTTGGACTGGGGGATTTTCCTGTAAAGCTTTGTGTCGCATCCTTGAAAAATACTGAACTTGAATACTTTGGTATTTAACCGACTTTTCACTTTTGAGTTATGCACACACACAGACGCACACGGGCATTTTTTACTTTCTCCATACGCACTATGTACATAGTGTAATAGAGAAAGTATTGCACTCCACCAAAAAATTCGATACCGAGATTTCACCGGAAATATATGTTTTAGTGGTCCCCAATATCCAAAAAAAGCATTTTCACAAAAAGGTCCATGTGTGTGTGTGTGTGTGTGTGTGTGTCCGTGTGTCCGTGTGTCTGTGAACACGATAACTCAAAAACGAAAAGTCGGTAAAATACCAAACTTGGTATTTAGGTTTAGTATCTTCCAGGGATGCGACACGAAGATTTTGAGAAAAATTCCCCCACCCCCAACTACCCTTTACAGGACCTTTTTTCGAAAATTTTGATTTTCTCAAAAATGGCTCTAACGATTTTGATCAAAATTTCGTATATTACAGATATTTACCTGAAAAATAAAATGTATATCTTGAATTTTCTGGGAATAGCCTCTGAAGAGTAGTTTACTCTAGATGAATTTTACTAAATTTTGAATAACTGCTAAACCGTAAGAGATGGACAAAAACTTACTACACAAAACATGTAGAGCACATTAAAACACACAATTTATGCTATATACATTTTTTCGTGGTGTTCGTCGTTTTTGTGACATTCCTTATTTTTGGTTTCTGCTATGAAAAACGTATACTTTTCTCATACAGGAACTTGTCAACTCCTATCCATATAGACAAAGGAACTTCATTGACATAGTAACCAGCTTTTGACTATCAGTTTAACCTACAGTTGTCCCTTATTTCGCTTCTACTGAAAAGGAAGCGAGTAATTAGACTATTTCTGCTATATTTTTCTGATTAGCATAAAGTAAATAGAAGTATAAGCTTTTTAAGAATTATTTGTTGCTTGGATATGGAGAAAGTCATGTGAATGGTACACATCAGATTTTTTAAAAATACTTTTTATCCAGGCCCTCAAAGCGTGTATTTCTGGTGAAGTCTCGGTGTCGAATTGTTGAGTGGGATGCAATCTGCTATGCACATTGTGTATATATACGATAGGGAAACTAAAAAATCTGATGTGTTCCATTCAAATAACTTTCTCTACAACTCTGCAATAAATTATTGTTAAAAAGCTTATGCTTCTATTTACTTCATGCTATCGAGAAAAAAATTAGCAGAAATAGTCTTATTATTTGCTTCCTTGAAAGTAGAAGCGAAATAAGGGAGTACCATAGGTTAAAATGATAGTCAAAAGCTTGTTGCAATGTGCCTGAAGTTCCTTTGTTTGCATGTACGAGAAAAGTATAAATTTTCATAGCTCTAACCAAAAACAAGGAATATCTAAAAAACAATCAACTCCACGAAAAAAATGTATAAAACAAATTGTGAGCTTTAAAATGCTCTACATTTACTGTGTGGTAAGTTTATGTCCATCTCTTACGGTTTAGCAGTTAAGCAAAATTCCGTAAAATTGTAAAATTCAGAGGGTATTCCCAGAAAATTCAAAATATACATTTTATTTGTCAGATAAATATCTGTAATATATGATATATTTAATCAAAATCATTCGAGCCATTTTTAAAAATCAAAATTTTCGAAAAAAAAGTTTGATGTAAAGGGTAGTTTGGGGTGGGGGATTTTTCTCAAAAGCTTCGTGTTGCATCCCTGGAAGATACTAAACTTAAATACCAAGTTTGCTATTTTACCGACTTTTCGTTTTTAAGTTATCGTGTTCACAGACACACGGACACACACACACGGACATATTTCTGAAAATACTTTATTTGGATACAGGGGACCCTAAAACATGTATTTCCGGTGAAATATCGGTATCGAATTTTTTGGTGGCGTGCAATACCTTCTCTATACACTATTAACATGGTGAGTATAGAGAATGTAAAAATGAAAATCTAGTTGTGTTTAGAAAGCTAGTCTACTTTTGGAATAAATTCCTATGAATAATATAGCTTTCCTTGAAGCAAAGCTCTGAATGCTTCGAAATTATATAATATTCCTCCAATATTTACGATTAAACTGCGGTTGGTAGAGAATAAAAGGAACTACTCAATCAACAAGGTAGAATAGTGAAACACTATACTACATTACACTAGTTTACTATAATCTAACTCATTGATTCTATCGGAAATCCAAAAGACTGCAGATGGTGGTCACTGATTTCCTTCGTAATTTATAGCTGTCTACAATGAATCCACAGTGCAACTTCACGAAATGTTGGAATACACAGAAAGAATGAGACCGAGAGAGAGGGCGAGAGAGTGAGTGAGAAAGTAAACACTTTATAGACTATTAGTTAAATTGCCATAATGACCATGAATAACGAAAGAAATCAGGTAACTCAAGCGGTCCACCTGCACGAAACCTTGTCCGAAGCTTTTATCAGCTCACTAGTTAGGTTAACCCTCCATTATATTTCGTATAGACTGCAATAAAATGTTTTCTGCTCTGAAATTTCTATTAATTAAAACTTCCTCTGTCGCACCGTAAGCAATTAGACTTCCCTGATAACAAACATTACTTGCCTTCCCTACCGAATGTCTGATCTTCCGGAACTTTAAGCTTTATATTAACCTAGGATGCACATTTCGAAATACCCTGCCCACGTCAGACACTCCGCAAATGGATGATCATCAATTTAAATGTTGAAAATAAAAATCATTAGCGAATTAATAATGAACACGTTCCCTTTAATCTCAAATCGTTGTGGTTCCATAAAAATAATTCATTATAAATATATTTTACTACAAAGCGTCTGTTAGGTATATCACCGTCAATTGTTAGGCAGCGCCTATATTTAAAGCCATGGCTTTCATCTAGCTTGTCGACAACCCCTTTAATCGAAACCAATCATGTGTGTCCTTTAGGGATAATGACGCTATTCTATTACGACTTTCTTCCTATCTTCAGTCCATTCTTAGATCAGTGGAGAGGAAAATTCGGTAATGTCGCGCATAGCTCGAGAAAAAATATTATGTGTTCCATTAACATGACTTTCACCATTAAAATCCTGAAAAATGTATGTGAAAGCCCTGCAAGCACTGAAATGTAGTCTAAAAACGTACAAAAATGCTTGTAAAAGTGCTAAAAACATTAGAAAAAACTGCAAAATAATGTAAAATATGAGCGAAAACCCATTGCAAAACGCCTAAAATACCTCTTTTAGGACCCCGAATTCTTGATCAATACCCCACAACTAGCCATCCTAGAGTCCTAAACATCCTCCATATGACATGGAATGCCATTAAAAGCATACTAAGCAACAGTGGCGGCACTAAAATCATCTTAAAAATCCCTAAAATGCATGAGAAAACACTACAATCGCTGAAAAATAACTCTTAAACATACTAAAACTTTAGTAAAATATCTTGTGGCATAGATTATGGTTAGTTTGTGTAGTACACTTCCTCTCTCTCTTTCAACCCGTTATTTTTTTTCTCTGCGCGTTATTTCAAGTTATTAATAGTGATCTGCTTTTTAAAAGTAGACTATCAATGTAAGTCTTATATCTATAACGAGATGTGCAATAAAATAATTTCTGCAAAAGTTCATCTTGATTAACAAATACATATAACACGTTTTGTGAGAATATTTATAGAATAATCGGTAGAGAAAGTCATCTGAATGTAACACGTTAGAAGTTTTAAAATATAAAAAAAGTACCTTAAGTTATGACCATAATATTTTATAAAATATTTTGCTACACTGATCCTTACAACTTCAAAATGCAATCTCGTTGACCGAATGCCTTATAATATGTGAAACCAATTTACCCTAGGAAAAATATGACTATGAAATGAGTAAACTTAAGTAGACAAACATACATTTGCAGACTTCAGCTAAAATGAATGTAAATATAAATCTGTAATTTGGAAAAGAATGACATTCTGCTGAGATCCCTGGTAACATACAACGTTCCTCCAAATAGCGGCAGATAAAACGTGATTCGCGACGACGCTTGGACTCCTAGCGTCATCTCTCTGGCTGCAGTCCATTTGTATACCAAATCCTTTTAGGTTCATGTGTGTTGTATTATTTAATGATAGGGAAACCGAAGGACTTTTCGTGCCACCTTTTCTTCTGAAACAATAGTTTCCAATTTTTTATGAACTAATTTAAATTCTAATATTATAAACTGCTTATATTAGATGTCGAATAATATTAATAAGTGTATCTATAACAACATGCACGTTAACTCTAACCTTCACAACTAAAATTAGAGAAAAAAATTGTGTACGCTATTTCACTGTCTGTGCTCAAGCACAAGCAACACTAGCTTTATTTTCCAGGACTCTTAGTAACTGAGATAGATCACTAAAGATGTGTCCATCATTCACAATTTTACTTGTGAATTCACTGGATAGGTAGAGTCAGACTGAAAAATTCAGTGCCATAGCTGGAATTTGAACCACGGATCTCCTGGTCTCTAGTCGGTTGCTCTAACCACTGAGCTACCACGGCAACATGCCGTTATGGTGATAATTTAATTGTTTTCTCACAGAAATCGTATGTAGCACTCTACCTATCCAACTCCTACCCTACACACGTTTTCTGTGAGAAAACAATTATCACAGTTTTCCATAATGGTTGGCTATACTATGAATCCTGGGTATTGAAGTATTTATGACAATGCAAGTCGCCATTGGGGTCTGTCATCTCAACATAATTTGAAATCACCTTGTGGTTTACCGGGAAACATGTGAGTCAGTTGAGAAATGTAATGCTATGTTGGCATGTTGCCATGGTAGCTCATGGTACAGCAACCGGCTAGAGACCTGGAGACCCGTGGTTTAAATCCCGGCTATGTCATTGAATTTTTCATTCTATCTATTCAGTTCCCATCCTACACACAGCTTTTGTGGAAAAAAAAAACAATTAATTACAACAATTTAATTAATGGTTAAACTGTGAAGCCCGGGACTTAGAGCATTTATTGCTTTTGAAGCTGCGATTGGGGCACATGATCTCAAAATATTTTGAGATTGCCTTAGTTTACCGGGAAATATACGAGTTAGTTGAGGAATTTAATGCTGTATTGACATGTTGCCATGGTAGCTCAGTGGTTAGATCAACCGGCTAGAGAACGGGAGATTCGTGGTTCAAATCCCGGCTATGCATTAAATTTTTCAGGCTGACTACCTATCCCGATTAAAGTATCTATTGTTCATTCTTTTAGGGCCAGTCTATGTGCGCACACCGGGTTTCGAACACCATGCGCAGGAGATAGCCAGAAGACGTGCATCTCGACTCTCAGGGTCCCAGGATAATGAGAGGGTGGATATCGTCTCTAAGGGCGGTAAAACTACTCCAGGTGGTACCAAGAAGAAAAAGGGACAGCAATCTCAAGAGCAGGAAGTACAAGCATTGGGCACGACCAAAGAAACTGATGCTGCCGTACCTCCCCTACTCAAACCTAAACCTAAGAAAGGTAAGTCTATAAATTTATGTTCTTACTTCCACTTAATTACTCTCCTCACTTTCTTTATCTTCTATTCTTTTCATCTTCTCTTCTTATGTAAGTTTTCCTCTCAGCCATCCTTCTGAGTTTTAATAGTGTACAGGATACACAGTGAAGGGGGACGGCTTTCGCTCTGCAGCCTAGATAGATCTGTTGTGGCTGCCAGTGTCTAGGAGGAAGGGATGAAGTGAAAGACATACACAGCAGGCCAGAGCCCATAGAGATGCGCGGAAGTTCTGACTTGAAGACTCGTCCTTGCCCAGAACGATCGGTCAACCAAGCAGTGCTGTAGTGTCCAAGGCAAATACTCTTCCCATGGAGTAAACATCTCTCCGGTACCACGTCACACATGCAGGGAAATATTTTGAAATTGCATTCTTAGGATGGGAGATGGAAAACACTCACTAAAAATCTGATGTGTTTCATTCACACAATTTTCTCTAGCGGTTCCACAAACAAAATGTTCTTACAAAAGATTGTTCTTTTATCTTCAGCATGCTAGTCATTAGCATAATTGGTCTTATTACTTGCTTCATTGCAAGTAGAAGGTAAATAAGGAAATACATTATGGCAAAACGATAGTCAAATCTTTTAAAATCACCATTTAGGGCAAAATAAGATACCAGCGGAGCAGTAGCAAGGACTCTGCTCCTAAAAAGGCAACCATTAAAGAGCTTATAAGGTAGCGCTACCTCCTTTATACCCCAACCTACAAACAAATGTATATATTGAAGTGTCATTTACTATTGCAGATTCCGTTAGCTTCTCTTGCTAAGAATAGGTACTTGATGAGCATTAAAAGGAATAATTCTTGAAGGTGGTCATATACCAATAAATACATCTCAACCATCTTTGTGGCCAAGCCCTTACAAGGACAGCTAGCAACTATATCAACATGAGCCTACTGCATAATAATGAGTGATGTGACACAAAGCTTTGCATGAAAATCCCCCTTCCCCAAACTACCCTTTACATGGAACATTTTTAGAAATATATTTAAAATAATACATACCTATAAAGAAATACTATTTTAGTCACGAAATAGTTTCCCTTCACGATATCCTCGCTCCGTGCACTTTCCAATTTGAATAAATAATTGAAATTTTGCAAATAAATAAAACTGTGTTAAATTGTCGTTACTATTTCGATCTCTATTGTTACAAAGATTCCTGTTGTTGAGTCCAACTTGTTCTTTAGTCCTTTTCCTTGAAAAAATCGTTTGGCAAAAATTGAACTGTGATTTAAATTGTGAGTAGGCTGTAATCTGTTGAGATAAATCACCCGAAGGGTGCATAGAACACACCAATAATGTCGGAGAATGTTTGTGAAGCAGAAGAGAGCCTTGATCTGCCTAATAGTAAATAATAATAATATTAATAAATATTACATGTATTTTCCCCAAGAAAGGTCTATTGCCTAGACCCACTGCACTCCTTGCGTCTACTCTGCGCAGGTGAAAAGCAATCATGCAAAATACTTAATGCAATATTAAAGACTCATGCGCTGCAGTTCAAGGTGAATATCGACCCATTGAACTGTATGACGACTTGCTTCTTAGCAATATGTATAACGGATCATCCCTTAACTTCTTGGGGGACTTATCAAAAAAATTGTACTTCCTATGCAGGGTTGTCAATTTTACGGGTTATCCGTCAAAAATGACGGATTTTCAGGTCATATGAGGGTTAAAAACATATTGGACGGATGACGGATTATCTTGATGGAAATAATTAGTATTATCTGCTAATTAGTTTTGCTAGTTTGCTTTTACTTTCTAAAATCTGTTGTATTTTCTTCTGCTTCTTCTTCTTTCAAAAATTAGGTGTTATAATAACCTATTCAGGTATCTATTGCCCATTCACCTCTTTCGAGGTCTATCCTGATTTCTCTTTTCAATTGAGCGATGATTCATTATTTTTGATAATCTATTTTCTTTCATTCTGTTAACATACTCCTTCCATTTCATGATATTCTTATTGCTAACTGAAAATATTTCTAAATCTGTTCTTATTGTTTCACTCCTTATTTTTCCCATGAACTTCGTCTGTGCTATCTGTAATTTTTTTTTTTTTTTTGTTATTGTCCATGATTTGGGATCATGTACAAGAATAGATACAGCCATAACTTTATAAAATTTCATTTGTGTTTAATTTCTTAATTTTCTTCCCAAAGTTCTTCCAATTGTTCCAGAGATAGCTTGAAATCCGTTAACATTCTTTTCAATTTCTTTGTCAGACATAAAACTGATATCGCATCTTAGATAATTGAAGTGGGATGCTTTTTCTAAACTTTTCTCATTTTTATTATTAATATTATTATACTATTATTATTTATCCAACCAGATTCATCCCTTTTCATCCCCTCTTTGTCTTATTTGTAGTGTATTGTGCATGGGCTTAATATACATATACAATTATAATATATTTAGAACTATTTTAGCACATACAAGTCTTTATTTGTATTCCTGCGTGAGCCATGATACATTTACAAATTTCTTGTATTTCATCACGAAAGTCATTATGGTTGTGCAACAACCATCTCCTCATGCTACCTGAGGTATACAAGAGCGGTTCAATAAGTACCCGTGTTAGGAATGAAGTTGCTATTTTTTTCAAATATAAAATATTTATTTCTCAATATATCCCTTTCAGAAATATACTCTGTCAAAGTTCCTGCTATTTTTCAATCCCTCTAAGAACTGGATTTGTTAAGCTCTGGATAATACACCTCTGTCTCAATGATGACCTCCCAATTTCTTCATGTTTGAGAACAAGAAAAATCATAACTGCCAGGCGTGGTGACAATGGGGAACGTGACAGAAGTTCATAAAGCACTTCATGCAGTTTGGTGGTGATAGCTCCTGATAAATATGAGATGCTTTGTAGCGAAATATCACTTTCTTCTTCGCCAGTGCTTCTTGTGAATCAGACCAATAACTCGCTGTAGTATTCTGCAATAATAGTTTCTCCTTTTTGTAGAAGCCATTGCGAATGGCATACTTCGCATAAAAAAAAAAATCTTCACCATCACTTTTCAGACCAATGGGACTGTATTTGCCTTTTCTGGAGGAGATTCACCGGAAGCAGCTATTGTTTTGGTTTTTCTTGGTTTACAGAGTATACTGATAAATCTAGGTTTCATCGACCACTAGAAGCAAAAAGTCCTTCAAATTTCGCTTAAATGGCTCCAAACACAGCTTCGAATTTGAAATCCTCACACTCTTGTTATTAACCGTGAGCAATTGCGCACCCATCAGGCTGGCAACATGTTCATCTCCAATTTATCATGAAAATATGAATTTCCGTTCCGGTTGATACACCTAGGATCTGCCATTTCGCGAACTTTGATTCGAAGATCAGCGAGAATCATATCGTGGACTTTTTCAATGATTTCCACGGTAACCTTTTCTGCTGGGTGTCCTTGGTGCACCTATTAAAAAACGGATATTCGACGACGTTTAAAGTCGTTAAACCAATATATGTTATCATATGGTGAAGATCCCCATAGACAGCATCCAATTTAATTTTATCTCCTCGCAAGTTTTGTCATGCGAAAGTAAAAGCGATGAACGATGCTACATTTTTTTTCGATTTGAGCGAAAACACATTGAATGGCTAACTTAAATACTTGTCAAATTTAAAGTAACCTGTAAATGAGACTGTGGCGGATATTTGCGTGCTGGCATAACGAGGAAACACAAAATGTGTTGGCAGCACTGTTTCTACCCATATCTATTGATCAATACTATATGTTTCTTAAATACAACCATGCATTATATAGCATAAATTGCGCTCTATCACATTTTTACTTTCTCTACACGTACTTTATGAGTTGTGCATAGATTTAGTATTGCACCCAAAAATTCGATACTGAGATTTCACCAGAAATACATGCTTTGCGACCCCTGAATCCAAAAAAACAATTTTTTTTAAAATGTCCGTGTGTGTCTGTGTATTTGTGTGTGTATGTGTTATCCGTGTGTGCTGCATAGCTCAAAAACGAAAAGTCCATTATATACAAAACTTTATATTTAAGTTCAATATTTTCCAAGGACACGAAACGAAGGTTTTCAAAAAAAATCCCCCCTCACCAACTACCCTTTACATAGAAAAAATTTCGAAATTTTTGTTTTCTCAAAAATGACTCCAACGATTTTGGTTAAAATCTCTAATATTTAAGATATCTACATGATAAATTAAATGTGTATCTTGAATTTCCTGGGAATAGTCTCTGAAGACGTCTTTATTTTGAATGCATTTTTCTGAATGTTGCGTAGCTGGTAAACCGCAAGAAACAGATAAAAATTTACTATACAAAAAAATTTATAAATTTTAAAACACACAATTTATGTCATATTTTGAGTTATGCTGTCCACAGAAACACACACATACACACGTTAGCTTTTTTTAATAATGCCTTTTTTGGAGTCAAGGGGTCTCAAAATATAAATTTCCGATGAAATATTGGTATGGAAGTTTTAGGTGGAATACAATAATTCCTCTATATACTATGTAGATTTATATTTGCGCTAGAGAAGGTAATGTTACTTTCTGTGCCTGTTCTGCTAATAAACTATTCTTACAAGTGATTTTTCTTTTATCTACATCATGCTATTTGAGATAAACAGCAGAAATTGGCGTAATACCTGTTTCCTTGTAAGCAGAAGGGAAATAATGAAAATAAACTACGCTAAAGCGACAGTCAAATCTTTAAGTAATGCAAAGATGAAACCAATAATATGGAATATCTCAGAAATGTTTAACTCTGCAAATAAAATGATTGTGACATAAATTTTGCGTTTTAACAATATCTACATTTTCTTTGTAATAAGTTCTCGTCTATCTCTTACAGTTTACCAGTTACACAAAAGTAAACCAGAACGCAGAGGACTTCAGAGGACATTCCCGGAAATTGAAGATATACATTTTATTTTTCGTGTAAACATATTTAATATGTTGTATTTTAATCATATACTTTAGAGTCATTTAAAAAAAACGAAAATTCGAGGTAAAGTGCAGTTTGTGATCAGAGAATTTTCTTGAAAATCTTCTTGTTCCATTCTTAGAAGATACTAAACTTAAATACCAAATTTGGTATTTAACGGATTGTTCATTTTGAGCTATACTGTCCACAGACACACACACGGACATTTTCCTAAAACTTATTTTTTCTTTTGATTCAGTGGACCCTAAAATGTGTATTTCCTGTAAAATCTCGGTATCAAATATTTGGGTGGGATGCAATATCTGCTCTGCCTATTTACCAAATAGAGGAAGCTAAAGTGGACCGTAAAACGTGCATTTCCAGGTAAATCTCAATATCGAAGTTTTTGGAGGAATGCAATACCCTCATTTCCTGTGTAGTATGTACAAAGTAGAGAAAGGAAAACAAAAAGAAAAGATCAGTATGAACGTGAAAATCGGTTGTTAGAGAATCATTAAAGGATATGCCCTTTATTGACACCAATGCTAAACACTTTAATTAAAAGATTTTCCACAATTGAGTTTTGTAGAGTGAATAAAATATAATTATAATTAAATTGTGTCCGTTGATTTATTTTGTTGTAGAACACGAAAGGCAGAAGAAAATGTATTCTGTGAGTGAACAAGACAAAATACATTCATTACGTCTATGACTTTGTAGATGGTAATACATCACGTACATGGGAGGGAGCTTTATGCAGAAGGGTACCCCGAAAGACAATTTCTTTGCTCAGGAACAGTCCTGCGAATTCACCAACGCTTGAGAGTGAGAATGTGGATTGTTTGAGGGGGTATTTCGGATATTGAGGGGCATGAAGCATTGATCGTGAAAGGAGGTTCTTCGTGATGTGACCCATCAGACAGAACAAGTCACAATCCAATAACGGAAGGCGTAATAGTATGATTATCTGGAGAATTTAGCATTCTGTACTAATATCACCTTCAGCGGGTGCAGGGTAATTGAGTCAAGAACTTTCTGCTACCGCCATGTTACAGAATAGTGTCTTGTTCATGAGTTCCTTAACATACGTCTTGTTCAATGGGTACTCTCGTGACACTTTTCAAAATACTCTTACTGGACCTAGGAAACCCGCACGAATAACTTCAAGAAATTCTGCTTAAATGTTTGGGGTAGATTCAATCGCGATCACCTTAATGGGTCCTATTTACAGTTTCTGTTACTCGTACATCATTTAATTGTGTAATTTTCGACACCATCCAAAGAATGTGGTTTGTGAATGATTTTGCACCAGCTCATTTCCCCTTGATCCAGGGAGATTCATTCATGGCCTGCTCGATCTCCTGATTTGAATTCAAGGATTTCTCCGAAGGGGAAATGCGATTGCTCTATCGCATATCTACGCTCAGCGTTCGGGCCGCGGTTAGACCACTCGCCTCTCACCTAAACGGCCGGGGTTCGATCCCAAGTGACCGCATGTGAGATTTGATTTGTGGTGGACAAAGCGGCGCTGGGACGGGTTTTCTCCGGGTACTCTGGTTTCCCCCGCCATCTCATTCCACGGTGCTCCATCATGCATGTATCATCAGTGCCACCGCCTGCTGTGCCATACGTAGTTAAAGCGGGCGTTAAACACTACAAAAAAAACTGCGTATTCACATTGAATCTGATCAATTGCGAAACTCTCCTGGAATTTGACACAGAGTATCCGATAGCATGGAACGCGGGCTTAGGGAATGAATAGAAGTGGGAGAAAGCCACTTCGAGCATGCTGTTTGAACTTCAATTTTGTTCTGTAACTCAGCAATAATTGATTTTCAGATCCATGTTCATATTAGCTTTTTTATTTTCTCTACACATACTATGCATATAGTAAGTATTGTATTCTATCCAAAATTTGATGTTGAGATTTCACCGTAAATGTGTTTTCAGGTCCCCTGAGTCCAAAAAGCATGTTTAGAAAAAGGTCCATGGGGAGGGGCTGTACACAGCATAATTCAAAAACTAAAAGACCGTTAAATACCAAACTTGGTATTTAAGTTTAATATCCTACAAGCATGCGACACGAAGAACTTGAAGAAAATTAACTCACCTCCAACTACCCTTTACATGATTTTTTTTAAAAGTTTGTTTTTCTCAAAAATGGCTCTAACGATTTTGTTTAAAGATTTACATTACAAATTAAATATATATTTAAATTTTTCTGCAAATAACCTCTAAAAAAACTTCATTCTGGATGAATTTTGGATAACTGCTAAACTTTAAAAGATAAGCTAAAACTCATTACAAAAATGTAGATCTCCTTAAAACACAGTTTATGTCATATACACTTTCTTGTAGCGTTGACTGTTTCCGAGATATTTCTAGTTGTTGGTTTCAGTTTTAATCTACATAACTTGATCCAAACGGGCAGTCACCTTCCGTTTCATCTCTTTTATCCATGCAAAGTGAACAGAACTTCAATTGTTCACAAAGTGACCAGATTTTGAAAGGATTTGACTTTATCCTACCGTGTTCCCCTATATCCATTCTGCTTAGAAGGGAAATTTCTCCTAATGTTTATCTCGGTTAGGATGACGTAGAACAGCTTGTTTGCAGAAAAGTGAGAGAAACTTATGTGAATGAAACACATAATATGTTTTACTGTTTTGATGTTGAAAGGGCGTTACTGAAAGATTTTACATTAATATATATACGCTATGTGTAAATGCATCTTCGTTTATGTAGGTGATAACCAGCTCATTTCAGAGGATCGATGTTTATTACCGACTCTTTCACATGACGAAACAAGTTGTAACATATTGTTAGATATATCACCATAGAAATATAAGATACAAATGCTAATAAGAGAGAAATGTTAAACGTTAGGTAAGATATGGCGTTAGTATTTACTTGGATATTAAATTGCTTTTGAAGTTAACGTGAGTACTTTTCCGGCTAGAGAATTTAAAGAAAATTATAGCTTGTTCGATACCGGACAGATTGCGTGTTAGGTCTAGAATTAAATATTAACAGTATAGCTGCTAGAGATTGAATAAGTTCTTAACGGACTTCCTTTAGTGCAGCTACTTCGTATCCAGAATAATGTTCTCATAATAAAGATAATTTATGTTTCTGAGTTATTTCGCGTTACTGTACTTAATTTAACCGCATGCCTATAACTAAGATTAATAATTCGTATTTATGTATTAAATACACCATATTAATCATTTTACCTCCCCCCCATTTCCTGGGAATAGTCTCTGAAAAGTCTTTATTCTGGATGACTTTTTCTGAATGTTGCATAATTAATAAACCGCAAGAAATAGACAAAAACTTACTATACAAAATATATATATATATATATTTTTAAATCACAAAATGTATGTCATATTTTGAGTTATGCTGTCCACAGACACACACAGACACACGCTGGCTTTTTTAACAATGCCTTTTTTGGATTCAAGGGGTCTCAAAATATATATTTCCGGTGAAATCTCAGTATCAAATTTTTGGGTGGGATACAATACCATGTATATTGTATATACGTGCTAGGAAAGTAAAAAGAAACCAGCAACACCAATGTATGCTGAATTCTATCAGTCAATACAATACCAATAGCGAAAATTAAAGCACGCACAACTCAAAAGTAAAGGAAATTAAAATCATTAAAATAATAACAAAATTAAAATACATCCTTTATACAAGCATTACATATCCATCCAAAACTTTTCACAGTCGTGATCTAAATGTATCTGTTGAGAAAGTATCCGATGCGATCAGAGTTTAAATAAAACAGAAAGCTGGAAAGGTAGAGTCAGATTGAAAAATTCAATGTCATAGCTGGGATTTTTCAATCTGGCTCTTCCTTTCCAGCTCCTATCCTGAACATTGGAAAGTGTGGAAAAACAATTATCTCACAACACTTTACTTAATATTTAGTTGAAATCTACGAAGCTCGGAACTTACGACATGTAAGTTGCCATTGAGGTGTGTGTCATCTAAAAATAATTTGAGATATCTTGAGTGTTTTACCGGAAAAAACGTGCGTCAGTTGGGAAATTTAATGTTGTATCGGCATGTTGCTATGGTGGTGGTTAAAGCCTCTGGATGAAAATCAGGAGATCCATGGTTCAGATCCCGCCCATGTCACTGAATTTTTCTGTCTGAATTACCTTTCCAACTATTGTTGTACACGGGAAAATCAATTGTTATAAAACAGGAAGTTATTTTATCAATATTGTAAACAAATGTCGATACATTTCTGTGCTTCATGCTTACATTATCCAGCTGGCATTTCTTACACTAATTGGTCAATATCCAATGAAGTTCCTTTAAAGGGAACAGTCAGTTGTTGTTGTTGTTGTTGTTTTTTTGTTTTTTTTTTTTAATTTTGCCTCGCCCTTAACCACATTGTTATATTGACGGCAGTACCTTCTGGAACATGTTGCATATCGGCAATTGTGTTAACTTGGTACTGTAGCCATTAGGTTTTTGTTTTTCTTTAGATTTTATTCATTGGCTGGTATATAATCTTTCATTCTCATTTGCGCTTCCAACTTTGGGAATGATAGGGAATAATCTAGTCTAGAGAAAAATTTCGAATCCATCTCGGGAATTTCACAAAAATTTCGAATCCATCTCAGGAATTTCGCACAACAGGCAGGTGCCCCACCTCTGAATTAAGGGGGCTAGCAAATAGATAAACCCCTACTGTGCAGGCAACTTAACCACTTTAGTTGTTTAACGGGTCCATCCACTCTATAGGGGAAAACCGAAGATACCCTCGTCAGTTAGGCCCTAAAATAAGGAGGTACGGAGTAACAGGCATCCTCAAACACCTCATATAGATGAATGATAAGTATGGCCGTGCCCGGTCCCCATGGCCGAGCTCGCTAAAGTGTCTGATTTCGGTGCTTCGTGGCGCAAGGGATCGCGGGTTCTAGGCCTGCCTTGGGCATGAGTGGTTGTGGTGTGTTTATGTTCTAAGTCAATTAGAAATGACGGAAGACCAATATATGTTTAAAAAAACAAATAAACATGGTAGTGTTATCACGTTTCTAATCCTTACACAGAGCAACATTATGAAAAGCATTACATGATTAAACCGAATGTGTTTTCTTATATTTGTTAGCTTTGTAAGTGAATGTGTATTTAATTCTAGCATATCACCGAATTAAATATAGTAATCATATACAATCTGCATATCTTGATTATAATATTTAACTTTCCGAATCTAAACTTTCTTCTTTGTAGGTCACTGAAATCACTATCAATTTTACATTTTCAAATTTATTTCTCTATTTTTTTTTTTTTTTTACTTAATGTCCTTTAACCTGGTTGTTCATATCGGACGATGAATGAAATTGGTGAAATGATGCTCAAATGATCTCGGGGGCCATGGAGCTTAAAGTTACTCGAAATTCCTCTTCTCAGGATAAGAGAAAATCCCGAAAAAGGCCTTATCCGGGCAACTCACCCTAAGCGAGATTCGAACTCTATTGTTTTGCTGAAGTATCTTAAATATTTTCTTCTGGATTATATATCAGATGACAAACTTTACTAAACTTTTTTCTTATTAGCGTTTTCCAAGATGTATTTGTTTTTGTTAAGTTAAGTTGAGAGCAATCCTCTTCTCTGGGATTTAGATAACCGTAGTTTGTTGGTAGTGGCAAAATATCCCCTCTAAACCCTGTTTCTTATGACCTTAATCCGCTGAATGTAGTTTTCCGCGTTCAATTTCCATGCCCTTTCTCTTTATTGGCATATGTACACCTTTGAATGGTGGGTATATAATGCACGATTAGCCAACATGAACGAATTGCCGGTCCCGTGGCCGAGCTCGCTGAAGTGCCTTGCTTTGGTGCTTCCTGGCGCAGGGGATCGTGGGTTCAAGTTCCACCTTGGGCATGGTGTTTTGTGTGTTTGTAAAAATAAAACGGTAAATAGATAGGTCAGGAAAGGAAAAAGAAAAAAAAGGAATAAAAAAATCGTGTTGCACTGGCTGATGCGACTTGCGGCGTGGTAGCTGACCCGTTACGCTCCCCGCCCTTCCTCCTCATTATTCCTGTCCCATTATTAGGTGTAACTTATGAGTAATTAGTAGTACTAACATTCTTTCATTGTTGTAGAAATAATACAAAATATCCAAAAATTGACAGATTCATAGTTGTAGCATCCCGAAAACGTTTACATCAAATAACAAATTTTAGGTTCCGGGGATGGAATAATCATCCACTCATATCGAGTGCTTTCACTATCGGCATCTGTAGAATGTACGCGTTTGTTCAATATCATATATTGAGCACTTTCCACTGCATCCCGATCTTCCCACCCACATATTACTTATCTGGCTATGTGTATTTTTTATTTCATTCTTTTTATAGTCATTGCAAGTTGCATATTTCATTTTATCCTTACTATTTATTTAATGTAATTCTCTTTAGTAATAATAGCTCCATGGCACGACAGCTCACGGGGAACCTTGGCCTACCTCCCGGCCGCTGTGTCCCCCATCTCGGTCCATTACAGACGTCATGGATGGGGTGCAGAATTGGAGGGTGAGACGCGGTCAGCGCCTCGAGCCCCCCCCCCACCTGGCTGGTTAATGCGGTTCTCATGACCTGGAGCCGCTACTTCTCCATCAAGTAGCTCCTCAATTGGCCCCCCAGGGACCTTACGAGGCTGAGTGCACCCCGGGCCAGGTCTCCTAGCGGGAGAAAAATCCCCACCCAGGTCTCCCGCTTGGTAAGCAGTTGCGCTACCACCGCGCTAAGGAGACGACCAATTCTCTTTAGTGGTATGATTCATAATATTGTTATTCGTCATTAATGAAAGCATTAAAAGTGCGTTATCAATCCCTGTTGAAACATTGTAGGATAATAGTCCACTACCACACATTGGCAACTATTTCAAGACTTTTCGACACCCACAGAAATTCCTATATCCTGATTTAATATACGAAAAATGTGTGGTACAACAGCCTTTTGTGTTTGGCCACAAAATTCTTCTTTACCCTCCTTAGAGCCTCTTTTTACATTTTTTATTCCAGTTTCACGCGCTTTCAATGGGTTAGCTTTGTTTAGAGTAAAAAAGTTTTCTTTAGTAGTAAAATATTTCATATTGGCATCAAACTGAATGTCACATGAGGTTTTCTTCGCTGCTTTCCTCTTATGCTTTTATTTTTGTGTTACAGTAGTCCTTTTGTGATCAAATCTACAAATATATTTTGCTCATCGAAAATAATTAATCTTCACTGTTTCACCGTAAGTTGAATCATCTGGTCAACCTAAGAGTATGAGCAAGTAATTCACCATCAAACACCTATCCACGTCTTGTTCCAGCCCATTTTCTAATGCTTTCTTAAAATATTAGTTTATACTTTTTCTAAGATAGCGCTAAGTAGAGCTGAAGATCTAAAGGTTCCCATAAGCCCTAAATGTTCCTAAGGTTTGATATATTGAATTATATATTGAAAAGTTATTAATGGTTTAATACTCTTTGAACCTGACTGCGTTTTGAATTCTCCTCAAGTCGTAATGATGTCTTTTATTTGCAACTTATGATTTATAGAGGTTTGTCCCTTCGCTTTGATCTGAACGTCATAAGCCTTGTCACATTTAACACATTCATCAGAATGACCAGGTGATAATGAAAGGGCTTTTGTTCACTGCGCCACAATGAACTACGTCTCTTCCTTACTGGACTGTTTTAGTTAACGTATTGTTCAGAAAAGGGGTTTGATGTACCCAACAATTAAGTGCTTGTTCACTTTCAAAAAATAATGATTCATATGTAACCATTTAGAGAGAGTAGTTTTCAAATTCATCTCTACACATAGATCACATGAGGAGCCTAAGACACTGCTCGATATACATTTTTGTTCAGGTCTTAGACCAAAATTTACCTATCCTCCATAATGCAAACCATATTTTAAATAATTCTAATTCTATTTCTCTCAAGCTCAAGTTAATCATCAAGAATGTCAATAGCATGAAAAACGAAGATTTCTGCTATTTGATGCCTCGTATTGTTTGGTCACAGTATTTCAAGACAGTGTAAAAAAGCAAAGGTAGGGAACCAGATGCTCGTTCCCAGATCGTTTGCATGTTTCGGCACTTTCTGATGTCCACTGATTCAGCTATGTTACGTATTTATCTCCCCATTCCACGGTGTCAAAAGATTCTAACCAAAGGATAAACTTCAAATCTCCAGCCTTTCTGGGACAATGGGTGTGTCCGCCCCGGCTGGGAAATATTTTCTAGAGGGAACACTGCCTACTTCTTTTGGCTGAGAATTCTCCTCGCATAAGCTAACTTATAATAATAATCTTACCTTATAATTACTACATTCTCACTTACCAGTCAACACATAGATGAATCATTCATAATGCCGTATGATGCAGTACATGGACTGCCTATTATCTTAGTTTTAGTACCTTAACATGTATTTAGTTCTAATAATACTACTATCCCTTAATATAATTAATTGAAACTTTTATGCCTTGTATTCGGAAACCATACGAGTAACTAATGCAAACTAATAAATATCAATGTAAATATAAACTGAGAACCTTGAACTAAATGGTTTACAGCACTAATAAATGTACGCTAATTTCCCTATCCACCAATAGGTCGTAAGCAGCTACGTAGATCGATCTCTACACTACGCATACATATTGAGATATTATTTAAATACATTTACATGCTACAGAACAATAATTGTAGTGCTAATGGAGTAATGGTTTGGAGAAAGAAATGAAGTTTTATTTATGGACGCTTTCTAACTGCTGTGGTTCTCAGTGTCCAATTCTATACTGGGCGTGAAAGACACCTTAATTTTGCTTAGAGTTCCCTTTGTTAGGCATGAAGTTCTTTCACGTGCCGTAAATCTACGACACGGAAACAACTTCCCTTCCGAAGTGGTTTGGAGAGATGAGAAGAGGTAGGATAACGTGGCAACTGCACCCCACGCGGCCAGTACAACACGGTGAGAGCACCTACTATTATTTGACTGCCCACATATTGCTCTTCATAAAAATATGAAAATATAAACATAAAAAGAACGCTAGGGTTCTGTTTTACATTTGCTTAACTATTTTGGGAAATACTAGTAGCCAAAAATTTTACAGAGAAAAATCGATAAATACAAAGCTATATTTCACAAATGTTTAAGAATAGGTAAATATTAACCACTAATGTTAGCTAACATTTTAACTGAACCTTTTTGTACATCATCACAGAATTAAAATAAAAAGGTTTTGAGAAGCTACGATGTACGGTAACGGAGATATGGAAGATTTGGTAAAGGCTTGCAAGGGGAGGTTTAACAGGGGCTAGTTAGATAAGTGCAGAGGGGAATTAAGAAGACTTTTGAATAATTATACCCTAGATGAGTATTGATTAATTGTATACACCATTTTTTGGCCTTCTTTGATTGGGCTAGGGTACTCATAATTTTGTCCTGAAGTATGTGTGATGCTGCCGTTGTATTACTCGCCAGCACTGTCGTCAAAATTTCCTTGATGACTGCTTATACGACCTATAATGAAATCAGTCTGGAGAGACTACAATATTAGTCGCATAAAAGAAAGAAGCCTCCACTTCGAGATTGGAGATCACCTAGAAGAAAGAAGCGAGATTAGAATCGAGATAGAAAAGATACCTGGGAAAATAGATACTCAAATACAGTTACACCTGTCCCCCAGTCATAGTGAGCATTTACTCGAATATTCTTTTCCATCAAAGATATAAATCTTGCTTTTCTTTACAATGCATGCTAAAACTAATTAACCCATTAACGAAATATTAGAAACGCTTCGTTAGAAACATCAATGCAAAATATTTTTGGACTATTTGCTCTAATCACTAACAACAATTTTCTGATGGTTCGTTTATTTTTTAATTTCCTACATTTGTTTCAATCGTGTACAACTGAATCTAAGAACTATCTGTTTTTTGTCTATGCTATGTATTTACATTTCAGAACCGCTCCCGATGAAATTGCGGGCGCTACCACAGTCATTCTGGCAGCAACCCAATCAGACCTGTGGGATGTCTCCTGCAACAATATACCCTATACTACCACCTTTAGCTTCGTGTAGAGAGCAACTGGACCACCTCACCGAATCAGGTAATGAGCTCTACGCAGCCAATAGTTTTACTCAAATGAAAGTTTTATCTGCAATAAATGCTTGAATACTACATTGGTTACTTTGGAAGTAAGAATTGTAAAGGTTTTAAAAAACAACGGAAATTAGAGATCCCATAAAGTTCTTGAAAGTGCCTGTTGTACAATATATTTTCCAGGTTCAAATATTTGTTTTAATGAGTACTGGATGTTTCCTGCAGTAAGTTTTTTTTTCTATTCCAGTGACACAGAATTAAATGCAAATGATCACAAATTATTAATATGTGTTCAGAAAATTAGAGTATGCATGTTATTTGTCTTGTCAATATCGGAAATGTGTTCCGTATTTTAATACAAATCATTTAAGCCATTTTTATTTCACTTGAAAAGTTTGATTATGGTGGAGAAAAATCAGAGGAATAGTCGCTTGTTTGAGTGGAACATGAAGCTTGATTTACACAACTTTTTGAATTCTGCTTTCCACAAGGTCAGACAGACAGGCAAAGAGACAAAGAGATACAGTAGCACGCGCGCCAACATACACAGACACACCACACAAACATGCACACACTACATTTTTCTAAAAATGTTTTCTTTTGGATTTTGGAAGCCTTAAAACGTGCATTTATGGTGAAGGGTAAAATGCAGGGGACCTACTCGCCACTTATATCTACATACATCCATTGTGCTACCGCTCCTAGGAGGAAGGGATGATCGCCTGCGGTGCCAGAGCAGTAAATGCGGGCGTTAAATACTACCAAAGAAAAAGGAAGGGATGAAGTGAGGGAACCATAAGAAGCTACAGTCAGAGAAGCCACAGAGATGCGCGTAAGTCCTCAACATTTCCAGACTGGAAGATTACTGGAGCTGCGCACAGAAAGCGATTAGGCAGCCCTCATGGGGAATGCTCTTTCCTTTGGGCAGCAGCACCATCTGTCTGCCACCGCTATTCGCCACGAAACCTAAAACCACATATAAAATATGAGTAGGAAACGGAAATGGTGGAAATAAAACACAGCATTCGTTTATCGTCCCAGGGGAAACCACGAAAAACCCATGGATTAGAGTGGGTGATTGATCCGTGGCGAGTCGTAGATGTTGTCGCGGTGCCCATCGCTCGGTGCATTTATGGCGAAACTATAAAATCGAATGAAATAGTTAAACGGTATAGACATTAAAAATAATAAAAGCTACATGTATGCGCCCTTCTATAAATAAATTGCAGACGTTCTTTAAGACTGCTAAGAGCAACATATCAGAAACAAAACTCATACTCAGTTATTCCAATGACCTAGAGCCATGACCTATAACCGAAAGGACGATTTTTTTCAGTGATCCTAGCGTGTGAACTCTGTCACTCAGCCGCTATAGATTTGTTTTCTATCGCTATGGCATTATGAGCATTTGCTGACTCAGCGCAGTTGGCAAGATAGCATCTGCCATTGCATGCGTTGTGAAGCTGTCATGGTCACCTGTAATAAATTATATGTACCTAGTCGGAATTTTCCTACACCCACGTGCTGCCTCTAATCGTTGCGGTCACTATTTAATTTCTTTACCGCCCCGTTCCTGGGAACTGTTACGTCATCGTCTTTGCCCTGTATTGCTGTCTTAATAGATTTACTTTCTCTTACTTTCTTAGGAGTACAGTCATCAATCATTTTATGCACTTATTCACTACCGAATACTTAGATGTTATATTGAAAAAGAGAGAGAGAGAGAGAGAGAGAGAGAGAAAGAGAGACAACATTTTCTTGCTAAAAAGTTTTTATGCAGCATTCAACCATATAAGCTTCAATCCGGTTCGTTGCTTTTATTCACTCTTTTATTCTCATGCAAAACAAGGAAGGTAGAAGGTTGACTTAAATTCGCCAGGGAAAGGAAGGAAAGGAAGAATGTAGGAAGGGATTCAAGGGTGAAGAATTTGTATGGTCCTACAGTTGTACCCACGTTAATCTGCGAAAAGCTGGAATACTGCCCCCAAAGGGGAGAGCAGGCAAAAAAATTGCTTTATAAGTTACAGCAGGAGTCGGCAAATCTGTTCCGCCATCAGGGGCAAAAGAATATGTCGCTCAGCTTGAACCCACTTTTCTTCAATCAACACGCTTCAAACGAACAAGCAGCAGTATAAACCGCATCGATACGATATGCGTCTTTCACGAGAATGGCACGGAAGTTTCCAATTCCAACAGATTCAAAGTACAATATTTTTACTGCGCTATGGGTGAAAAGGTGAAATTTTATTGTGTTCAAAGTTCTGTTTGGTGTTTACAAATAAGAAATTAAACGATATTACGAAAATTGTCACAAAGACCACAAATAAGTCACAGGCAAGTTTTAGGTATTTTAAAAGAACATTGTTAACAAAGTCTTGTGCGTAAATATAATAACAAATTTCAAAATTACGAATAAAGTTTAAATATTAAGTGCAGCTTCATATTCTAGTAGATTACAAAGTGCATTCATTTTATAAAATCTAAGTTCTAAAAGGTTTTAGCGCGGTGGTAGCGCAGCTGCTTATCAAGCGGGAGGTCCAGATTCCATTCCCGGTACTGCGCTGGGATTTTCTCTTGCTGCGATACCTGGTCTGGGTTGCCCTCAGGCTCATGAGATCTCTGGGAGGCCAGTTGAGGAGCTATTTGAGAGGAAAGTAGCCGCTCCAGGTTGTATGGATTACATTAACCGGCCAGGAGGGATTCGGGACGTTAACCACATCCCACCCTACAGTAATGCATCCTATTCATAACGCCTATAATGGCAAAAGATTGGAAACGCAGTCGGGTTCTAGGCCTTTGCCCGATTTCGGCCTAGAGCGCCGAGGAGTTAATTTATAAACTCTAAAAAGTCATAAATAATCATAAGTAAGCACTGGTAAGTAATATTCCATATTCAGCTTTCAAGACTTGTGTGTGCAAATCAACTGAAGCAACATAAATTTGAAGGTTTAGGTAACACATCTGCTGCGGAAAATAAAAAGGAAACTAAACGAGAATTAAGATGAGGTTGCGAATTTACAGACAACCGAGGGTTGTAAAATTGGAAAATTTACGTGCTCTGTATACGTAAATACTGTGAACTAACAGTAGATGTATGTGAAACTAACACTCCTGTTGAAGTAAAGAATAATATGAAAAATTAACTATTTAAAAGCCCTCTCAGTCCCTAAATGCAATCAAACATGTGTTAAAGTAGTTATTTATGCTATTACACCACTGCTGCTTAAGAAAGCCGTGCGTCATGTGAATGCGTTCCCTGACATCACCATTCCTGATTCGCGATGGCCAATCCCTGGATTACAGACGTGTCGCTACTCCCTGACTATAACCTATTATAGTGGCTGAAGGGGATTCTGTGACGTACTCATCGGCAAACGTATTCTTGTTTGTTTCTTATAACCTTGCCCCATTGATATGTATCCTTCCGCGAATAATTTCCTTCTTTGCATTAATTGGCTAATGTACACCTTTGAATAAAACTAAATGCAGTGCAACATCAGGTGATAAAATCTATATAAACACTCTGCTATGATACATGTACATGCTTTTGTCATCCTGAGAGGGGTTGAAAACAAACGATTCGACCTATATTAGTTAATAATGCTTTACACGGATTTTAGATAGATTAATTCCGTTATATAATATATTTGATCTATGCATATGAACATTTCACAACTCACTTCACATATATTGACATAGATGATCATGTTAAATATGGAACTATGTTGTACCACATAAAGCCTACTCCACGACAGCAGCCAATGAAAGGTGAGCAATGATATAACAGTTAAGAGATATGGGCCAGGGTTATGTGGAACATACCTTGGTGAATATTGCATAGAGAGGGAAATCTACAAACTTTCAATAATAGCATCAAGGTATTTATGATTTAACTAAGCACGAATTATTCTTCAAGATCGGTATTATAATGGCAGAAGCAATCATTTCCAACTGACTAAAATTTCAACTCATTACAGAGGGAATAAGAGTAAAAAATGCCCACGGTTAAAGAATGTAACAAACATGTTAAGATACGAAAATACAAAACCTCAGCGACATTTGAACACATAAATGCGCTATAAATTCTCAAGCTATTTAGAGTAGTATTTATCAATTTCTTACCCGTTTGCAGCATTGAAAATAGGCAGCTTATTTTCGCTCTCTCTCTCTCTCTCTCTCTCTCTCTCTCTCTAATTCTAAGCAACGCACAGTTTTACACTTTTCTGTCTTGGCTGTAAGGGTACATTCACGTGAATTACAGCATTACGTTGTACCATTGCTTTGCCCAAGTTCGGCACTTGCTCGAGCTTTTTCCCGTTTTCTGATAGTGTTAATATCAAATAGCAGAATTTTGCCTAACTACTGTTTCATTTTCCTCAGCTTTGCGCCCATTCTCTTCTGAATATGTCCAACACATTCCAGTTTCTCCACTTCTGCGTGTGCACGAGGCTTTGCACCACAAACACCTTTCAACGATAAGCTAAAATTTACTAGAGTATCGGGAATGGATGCTTCTCTGAAAGGGTGCAGAATACAGAGTAAAAAATTACAGATATGGATTAACTTTTAAAAGTTTATTTAAAATTGTTTAAATAATATTTAATAGGAATTTGCCTACAGTAACTGTCCACTGTAGTTGTCTACTATTCGATATATTGTCTATATATCAAATTAAATAGGAAATTCCGAACAACAAAACTGAACAGAACACTTAAAAAGTGATTTTTGGTGATTTTCACGTCTCCCCTTAAAGTAATTAAATGGTCGTGGAAGCATATAAACATAAATTCAAAACATAAAAACATTGGATTAATGGGGAAAAAAGAAATAAAATACACTTCTGAATAAACAATAAAGCTTCAAATGGACAAGCAGCAACTTTTGATGGCAATTAATCAGAGAAATTTGGCAACAACTGGCACGTTTGAATTGTCTGCTTTGGACATTCTTGTTATACTTATAGCCTGTAATTTCACGCTACACTCCGTTTAAATTACGTCCATGAAAATGTTTACGTCCATAGAAATGTTATGTCCTAATAATAAGTTTCATGTTTATTTTCTCAGCCCTCTTTTTTCTTCCCTCTTTTTCGATATTATTCGCCATCAAAATGTTTTATAATACAACAATTTAATATCCTTTAGCTTAAATGGTCGAAATTTTCAGCAAAACTTCTAATAACCAAAAAGTAAAACTGTTATGCAATTGCTATAAATTATTGATCAAATCAATAGCAATTAAATTTTTCCATATAGCATAACGCTAAAATTTCAAAATTGAGCAATTGAGATCGAATTTATACAGTTTCTTATTTAAACTACATAAAATTAGTATCAATGTTCATCAGTTTCTATGCATTGATTATAGTGAAGTTCAAAATAAATGTTAGAATAAATATAATTACCTATTTGGACGAGTTGTGATTTGCGACAGGGTATTCAAATCGGTTATATCTAGAAAATGCTTATCTGAATTCGAATTTCAGTTTTTTCATAGATGACCTCTCAATATAAAAACAAAACAGTGTGGTCCCTTAAGCAAAATGCTAACTGTGAACACAGTATAGTGTTAAAAATATTACGTTGTATACAAGCATTTAAAATTGGAACATAGAAAAGAACGGACTGTATAAAATGGACAAACGGAATAAGTAACAAAGTTGTGGGTAAAGATAGAAACTATTCGGGAAGGTATTGGAAGAAAATACTTAAGATATGTAGTAGAAAGAATGACGGCAGGAAAAAATGTTTCGGGGGAGAAAAATAATAGATGCGGACAAAAGACAAGTGTTCGGAAACAAACATAAAACTAAAAAATAGAAAATAATGGAGGAGGCTTACTTTGCAGTGAAAGAGCAGCTTTTTTTTTAAAAAAAAATTGTTTACCGATGAAACTTCAGCGAAGCAGGAATTTGTTTATAGAAATAACTTGCAAGTTATCTAATTTCTTATTATGAACTAGAACCAAGTAAACGCCTAAATTCACTGTCCCAAAAAGAAAATAGAACAGATTAAACGTGCGTGCCCAGTAAAATTTAATCATCGCAGTAGAACCTCGCGCCTGCTAAGGAAAGCAAAATTTACACAAACACTCGAAGGTTTCTAGAGGTTTTCGGAGACTCTTGTTAGTAGCCTTAAAATTTAGCAATAGAAGAGAACGGATTGAAGAGTTTGGGATAATGCTACCCGCGTTATGTTGAATGAATATTGGTGTCTCTAGAACCATAGAAATTGATATGGAACTTTCTTGGTTTTCAGTGCTTTATAATTTTTTTTTTAACTCAAGATAATTTTATTATACACTATGTACAATTCAATTAAGCTGTTACAATATACATGTGTGTAAATTCACAAGAAACGTGTTTTGAGGTAACAGTCCTATGACTGTCCCCAAGCATAAACAATAATATAATTTACAAGCAGACGTCAGTGAAGCTTGTGTGTCTCTTTCTTTTTAATCTTTGTTGATGCTGAGGTGGTGGAAGTTGAGCTTGAATGCATTTGAGCAGAGTATTGGAGAGGTTTTCTATTCTGCGAAAAAGAGGTCTGTAACTGGAGCTCAGTGGTTGGTATGTTTAAATATTTATGCAGGTTGTCATTGCGGACGTACCATTGTGCATCCACGATGAGTCGAATTGCGATTCTGGATTGTTTGAATTCGTTTTATCTGGGTGTTTGATGCAGATCCCCATATTGCGCAATCATACATCCATATAGACCTAATCAACGACAAGTATATTATTCTTTTCAAGTGAAGTGGCAAGGGAGAAGATTCTTTGATTAAATGTTTAACTTTATACAATCTGTTACGAAGGCTTCAAATTAGCTGATTTATTTGCATCTTCCAAGTTAATTCTGTGTCCAAATATAAGCCAAGATATTTCACTGAATCATTATGCTTAACTTCCTCACCTTGTAAAGTAATATTATTGTGCTGAATCGTGCTGAATCCTCTTTCTGTAAGTGAAGACCACAACATTTGATTTTTAAGGATTCATTTTTACTTTCCATTTATTGCGCCATTCATCTACTAAGATTAAAAACTGATGTATCTTGGTTGCTGGTGTTGGATAAATGCTTCTGTGGAGGATTACAACATCCTCTGCAAATTGTGCAATCGTTAAGCTGTCGTCTTTTGGAAAGTCAGAAACCACAAACAAAGACAGAGAGAGAGGGGGGGGGGGAAGAAAAATAAAAAGTAAAACACATCAATGCTAATGACGATACATTGAAATTAGAAAATACAGAAAATACAGCTGTGGAAAATATCTCGCAAGGGTATCTAATAATGTTTTCAAATGAGATTCTGTCCAAAGCAAACATAAAATGAGAAAAATACAACGGCAGCGAAAGGAAATAAATTGTACAATACTTAGAAACAGCCTAATCCATCAGTCTGGCAGTCAGCGGGTCAGACAAAGTGCCGGGTGACGAGAATTGATTGGTGTTCTTATTATTGTGGATGGATGGTGCAGGATTATCGACCCCTAGGTCGATAATTGCAAAGAAAGCCTCTGCTTTAACAAAAGTCGGTCATCCCTGCCTGTTTTAGAATCGGCTGTATCCTATGGTACATCAATGCAAATACTGCAGCCACCTTTCGGGCAAACCTAATGAGTGTCATTAAATGTCTAACACTTTATTATTTTCCTTTATTTATTTTAATTTCTTCTCATTCTGCGGATTTGTGTACCTGGGGTTCTAAACGTTACCACATTTCTAAATAACTAAAGAAAAGCTATTTCTGAAAATATAAAATGTGACCAGCAATTATATTGGCTGCAAGTTGAATTGCTAGAGTTCAAGGTCGAATAATATTGATAATTGGTTCAATGCATACATATTATAAAGTATATAAAGTGGTGGATGATATTAATTCAGAATGTATTAGTTTGTGTCATTAATATCTTTAACCAGTACTGATCAGTCACTCTATGTAAGAATTTATTCGAACAATCTCACCAACTCAACTTCTGAAACATAGAACTTCTGGAACTGGAATACCAGGAAACTTCTCCTGAAATTTTCTACCCACCTGTCTACATATTTCAGTTTTCACTTGGCACATTTGAGCTATCAATTAACTGAAGCTACTAATAAATATACGCATGCTTATTAATAGGCACGCCGAAATCTAAATTTTGTCAACATTTTTTCATACTCAAATTTCTCTACACGGTGTAATTCTTTAGTAGTTAGTTTCAAAATTTTCTTGTCTCTCGAAAGTATTTAAAAATTTACCATTTACTTTTTTTTAAATAAAGCTGCAATTGTTATTACATTTTTAAAAATCACGAGTTTTAAGGTACAAAAATAATAATTCTTCTGCAATAATTATGTAGTTGTTAATATAAACAACTGATATCATATCATATTTGTGAACTAATATATTGTAAAACTTTTTTAAATTAAATATCTTTAAGAGTGATTTCTTTTGAGCGAACTACAATCTTTAGAACAATGAATAATAATTTAGATAGTTAAAATGTATATTTAAACAACCGTGTAAGTTTGAATTTTGAAACAATACAAATACATTATTCGTATTCTGTGTAATAACTATAAATCACCTTAATATAGCCTTGAGCGGGTCATTTCAGTGAATGCCCTCCGGAAATATAGGAGAAAACTTCAGAGCAAGCAACTTTGTTGTACCTTTACGCGGCTATAAATGGAACGCTTGGTATACTTGTATTCATCGTCTGAACTGCTCTAACCAGAGAGTGTAGTTTCTCTATTTCTGATCAGCCTCTTTTTATACGTTTAAGCTGATGCAATAGTAAACTCTAATTTTGGTATGAATTACAACATTAAAAGTTGTTTCACAAAACGTATCCATGTCACTAAATTAAGGCACATTCTCTAATGGCTATATTGTCAGTTGAGATTTTAATGTGCCGTTGATCCAGACAATAATTTTATTCATTGAGGTTTAAAAGCCCAGTTTGACTCCCATAAAGACAAAGGATACCTTTATTCCCATATAGAAAATACAGGGGAAAAAACACATTAGTTATCTAAAATCCAAAGAAAATCACATATTTGACAAAACTATTTATAACTCGCCATATTCCTCTAACTGAAACGTTGCGCACTTTTTAATGCAAACGCTATGGAATGTTTACCGAAAATATTGGCGACAGAAAATGAAACGAATCAGTAGCACAAAACACCAAATTACATTTTACGAATAGTGTTATTCTAATTTCTATCTGTTTTATCTATGGTAAGTAGAAGAAGTGTTCATTCTACCTAAAACTTCCATACCAAGATTTCATTGGGAACACTCTGAATTAAGACACTTTTAGAAAAAAAAATTGCATGTACATGTGGGGGACGGTCTGTTTATCTATCTGGCTGTCTTGTCTATGAACAGTATAAATAAAAAGCGAAGAGTCGGTTATATACCAAACTTGGTATTTTTAGTTCAACGTGTTCCACAGATATGACACAAAGATTTTAAACACAATATCCCAACCCTTTGCATGGAACAATATTTTTTTAGTTCAACATTTTCCACAGATATGACACAAAGATTTTCAACACAATAACTCAATCCCGGGACTCGATCGTGGGTTCGAGTCCCGCCTTGGGCATGGATGTTTCTGTGTTTGTAAATGTGTCTATGTATGTGTATGTATGTGTAAGAATAATAAGGTCTACTAAGGAAATATGGGAAACTGGAAAAAATGGAGAAAAAAGGAATACAGCGCCGGAGTCCTGACAAGCCTCCGGAACTGTATTTTTTATTAAAAAATAAAAAAAAAAAAAAACAACGGTTCTTATGATTTTTAAACACTCTGTGAATAAGATACTTTCATAAAAATAATTGAATTTTCTGAGATATTTTCTAAATGAGTTTGTAAAAAGCTCAAACAATAGACAACATTTTCTGCACAGAAATATACGAGATTTCTTTAATATACACAATTTATATAAAATAATATGTTTTTGTGGCGTAAACTGTTTCTGAAATATTGCCTCCCTTGTAAAAGCTTTTCTTCACAAATGACTTTAAATTCATCACTGTCTTTGTATTAATGTTTTAAGCGTTCAGTATGTTCCAAAGATGTGATAAGATTTTCAAGAAAATCTAACCAACTCAAAGTACATTTACATGGAGAATCTTTAGTTACTTATTAGAAAGCCGGTACACTTATAAAAGTGGTAATACACCATGCCTTGATTTATGGCAGCCATTTTCTCAGCTTTAGTAGTTGTGTGATACAGAGAAAATCAGCACAGTATAAAAATTAACATTGGTTGGTAAAACAGATTATTATTTGCAATTTTAAATCTTCAAACAGTTTCACTGTTGATCCATTTTCGCAAACATTTATTTCGATTAACATGAAGTCGATACTAAAATAATCTTTTGCAAGCTATAGAAGTTACAAAAAATATACGCATTGCTTAGAAAAAGTAAAGTGAAGGTATCGCTTGAGTTTCTAAATAATTATAATAAATTTAAAATGCTAATAATATTTTCAGAGTGTGTTTGAAGTTGAAATGGTTATTTTCAGTTCCTGCTAAGTTTGTCTTTTTGTGCTCCTTTTTCTCTTTCTCTACCACGTACAATGTATATTGTAGGTAGAGAAAGTGTGTATTCCACCCAAACTTTCGACCTCGGAAATATATACTTTGAGTCCCATGAAAAAAAAATTAAAAACTCTGATTGCCTATTTGAGTATGCTCGTGCGCGGTGCGTGCATGGTGCGTGTACCTATGTGTCCGTATGTCTGTGAACAACATAACTCAAATTCGAAAATGTTGGTTTTCTCAGAAATTGCTCTACATTGAACAAAACCTTACTACACCAAAATTGTAGATTTCATCAATTTACTTTGTATACATTTTTGTTGTGGAACTTAACATTTCCGAGATATTGTTTGTTTTTGGTTTCAGTTTTAAAATAGTAACTTTTCTCAAACAAGAAGTCGTCGTCCGTTTTCCTGTTGATTTACTCCTGGTTATGCAAAAAGAACCAAATTTCAAATTAAATCGTGCAGCGACCAGCTTTTAAAAGACATGAGTATCAGTTTAGACTAATGTATCCCATTATTTTTCTCTTCTACTTATAAGGGAATAAGCAATAAAACTGTCCTATTAATATTTAACTCGATTCATGTGAAATATATAGAAGAATAGTTTGTTTGCAGAGCAATTATAGAAAGTCATGTGAATGGAACCCGTCATTTTTTTTTTTTTTTTTTTTTTTTATGAATTTAGATATTATCATGCAATCCTTATCATACACTCGTACATACTGAATTCATATGCAACTTCGAGGTAGATGTGTGTTTTTGTTGTTGTTGTTGTTTTCATTTATAGTATTCCGTCTTATAAGATGTGCTATTACTTCTATATAGCCGTATTTTATTCCTCTCTCTATTAACCATTCGTCTTACAACATTCATTCCAAAAGTAAATATATATTCTATTTGAGGGTTGTCGTGTATAGCTTTCACTCTCAAAAGAAGTGGCTTTACTTCGTATGAACATAAGGGCGATTTTAATTCCTTTCTCTATTAATCAGTTTGCACAGATATAACGCTCGCTGAAACAGGCAGTGAATTTCATGTTGAACTAGGCAAGATTTGCAATTGTTTTTCGAGAACCCTTTACATGGTGCTCATCACTAACGTCATAAGTAAGATGCAGCACGAGAAGTGGCACGCCACTTACAGGGGTTGCCAAAATCGTGGGAATGTAAAATATTTGTGCGAAGCAATGCCACGCATTACTGAAAATTTGTCGCACACCATATTGAAAAATACTTGTTTCGCATCTAAAAGGAAAGATAAACTCAGTAATTTTTACTTTCTCTACATGTACATAGTGTATAGAGAAGGTATTGTGCTCCACCCAAAAATTCGATACCAATACTTCACCGGAAATATGTGTTTTAGGGTCCCCTGTATCCAAAAAAGCATTTTCAGAAAAAGGTCCGTGTATGTTTCTGTCGTGTGTCTGTGATCACGATAGCTCAAAAACGAAAAGTCGGTAAAATACCAAACTTGGTATTTTGTTTAGTATCTTCCAGAGATGCGACACGACGATTTTGACAAAAATCCCCCCACCCTAAACTACCCTTTACGTGGAACTATTTAGAAAATTTTGATTTTCTCAAAAATGGCTCTAAGGATTTTGATTAAAATATCGCATATTAAAGATATTTACCTGACAAATAAAATGTATATCTTGAATTTTCTGGGAATAGCCTCTGAAGAATTTTGCATAACTGCTAAACCATTATAGGTGGATAAAAATGATCACACAAAACATGTAGAGCACGTTAAAACACACAATTTATGTTATATACATTTTTTTCGTGGAGTTGATCTTTTTGAGATCTTCCTTGTTTTTTGGTTTCTGCTTTGAAAAACTTATACTTTTCTCACACAGGAATTTGTGAACTTCTATCCATTCAAAGAGACTTCAGTGACATAGTGACCAGCTTTTGACTATCACTTTAACCTATGGTACTCCCTGATTTCCCTTCTACTTACAAGGAAGTAAGCAATAAGACCATTTCTGCTAATTTTTTCTCGATTAGCATGAAATAAAACGAAGCATAATCTTTTTAACAATAATTTGTTGCAGAGATGTAGAGTAAGGCATATGAATGGAGCACATCAGATATTTTAAAACAATTATTTATCAACATTCACAGGAGAAATTATGATGGAATAGGTACTTCAGATTACAAATAATAATACAAATTCCAGAACAACATTGTATCGCTAGTCCATTTCTAAATAATCGTGTAATTCACATTCGTCTGTGTAGTCTTCAGCACAGACTAAAGTAATAAACATCACTGAGCGGGATTGCGTAGGCGGTAACCCGTTGGCCGGCCACTCCCTCAGTCACCAAGGTAAATATCGGATTTGATATTTCTTACCACGACTCAAAGCTCCATTTTAAGTATAAAAATAGTAAACATGAAAATAGGTGGTAATTGCGCTAATCATATAATCACAGATATTGAAAACAAGTAGACTGGACGGCATCCTAATGCTATCCACTCGCCGTGTGTGAAGCAGGTTGCTAAGTACTAAGGTCTCTGTGGACATGCGTAGAACCAATCGTCTTCCGTCACGTACACAACAAGCTGCCTAGCACTAAGGTCTCTATGAATGCGTGACGAAGCAAGATGCTATGGTTTATGGCGGTTTGGTTTGTGGCTTTGGAGGGGGAGAAGGAAAAGGTGGGTTGCCGGCTAGCTTAGGAAATGGTATGATGATTTCAAGTTTGCGGGGAGGAACCTTAATGAAACTCTCTTTGTTGTTCCTGTCCCGCATTTGATATTTCACAAGTCTCCCTGTCAAATTTCAAGAATTTTTTCAGGGCCTCACCAAAAACCTTTCACAAATTAAATTAACTATTTCACCTTTCCCATCACGCTAACTTTCCTCTTAATTCCCTTTCCACTCAATCAACTTCTTCACATCGCGAACTTGTACACTATCGATATGCTATGAGCTATAACGCGACGCGGGTTCACTACACGGTGTTTGACACTCAAGTGATGATGTGAACATCGACTTTTTCGGATCTCCCGCACGTAGACAAGAGCCTATTTGCCGCCCATTTTCTAGGATGTGCCTAGACTTTTGCTACTTCGGTTACTTTCAACGATTTTATTGGCTGAGAATATGTTGCATTTTTATATTTTGTCGCGTATTCATTGGGTCTCCCAATTTTAGACGCCACGTTATGTTCTTACGGCTATTACCATTTTAACACGCATGATTACACATTGTGTGTTTAATGGAGCGTGAATTTCGTCTGGGTGCTTCCCCTCATTGTCTGCAGCTCTGAACTTCTAGGCTTTGAAATACCAGTTTCTTTCGTTCCCTAATGACTCGTCCTGGCTTCCTCATGCTGGACTCATGATCTTTAGTACTTAGCGATTTTTTCTGATGTCCGTTTCCCGTTTAATATAGCTAGCTTAATTTAAGTAGTTTTGATTCTGTTTTTATTCGTGATTGCATTCGATTTATTTCTTTATTTATTTCCTTCAATTCCCCTCTGTTTATTTACGTTATTTTTCTTTCTTATTTATTTAATGTGTTATATTTCTTTCGTTTCTTTTTATGTTTTATTATTAAGTTACTCTTATTTATCTGTCGGGTTTTATCCCTTCAGGTTGAGGGATGATACCTAGAAGTCTAAACGTTCACCACACAATCTTATCTCCTAATAGGTCCGTACCTGATTTGTCCACATAAAGCGACGTAAAATACAATAGGGGAAAATGTAAAATCAGCATAATGTGGAACAAAATCTCTTATGAAATCGCTAAGAAAATGTAATTTCCTTACTCGTATTGAAATTTCTTGGTCAACATAGCTTAAGATATTTTTTAGAAGACAATTTAGAAAATTAGGACACAGTGTGCCGAGAAAAGGGATTGAACATAAACGATCATTTCAGTAAGTTTACTATTTGCTAATGAGCAGATCATAATAAGACAAGAGAAGAATGATACAGAAAATGATATGCTCCTTAAACTTATTAGCGCATTTTAAATAGGCATTTGAAAGTAAACTCAAATAGCACATTATGATGTTCTGTAAAAATGATGATTTGAAAGTATATGGCATGAAAATTAAATATGGTAAAAAATTTAAATCTTTATCGACAAATATGTAAAGAATATTAATCAAAGAGTGAAACATGCTAGGAAAACAATTAGATGTTGAATAATGAATATACTATGGAGTAGTAATCTACGAAAGTTACAAAACAAAATATTTTTAAAGCATTAGTTATTTTATGTTTCGCATTCAGGAAGTCCCAAATTCGATTCTCGTCGACCGCTCTCTCAAGCCTTGGGTTTTCGTGGTCTTCTCTGGTCGGCAGGTGAATGCTGGGATAGTTTTTCAACCGCCATGATTTCCTCTCCCTCATTTCCTTTTCACAACATTTCCTTCTCAAATGTTTCAGTTGTTCTTCTAGATTTTATGGAGTGAGGCGCTACCGAAAGATGGCACGGACACTTTCTCCAAGGAAAGAGTAATCGTTGTTTAGGGGAACTGCTTGAATGGACGGGTCGTTCATCGCCCTCACACAGGCCGCAGCATGCGAGATGTCCCTCTCCGTTGTACGTTTTATACGCTATAGCCTACCCTTATATATGCTGCAGAAAGTTGGATATTAAATACATAAACGATTTATATAGACGGAAATGGTGGAAGACGGAAATGGAAGAAGCATAACAATTCAGTACATAAGAAGTATAAGTGTACATAAGAAATTAAATCTTCTATCATATCCATAGACAGTAGGCCTGCGAAAGTAAGAAAGGGAAATAAAAAGTTCGTTTACGTATGAAACCCCCTCCCCTACTCATAAAGATCATAACTACGTTACAAGTAATGGCAAAATAAATTAAAGCAGTTATGCTATTATATAAACGACTTTGACGCTGTTTCATAATATTTCCAATTTAAGCAATAATCTGTGATTCACAGGGAAAAGATTCACAATTCACAATGTATCCTTAATTTAAAAAGTTGAGAATTTTAAATCCTAGTTGCACAATTTAAGAGTATTAACTATGCGCGCATATTGCGTTATAATACCTCACTAAAGAGGAAAACAAAACAAAAATGAAGAAAACGAATAAAATACAATAATATAGTGGACTGAGAAAGTAGTCAACTGTTTAAAACCGGGTTATTTATTATATACTAGGTACGAAATTACATACCCTACTTGGGCTCATGAGAATGGAACAACTTAATATTTGTAATAAACCACGGCATTCCGAAAAAAGTTAATCAGCAAAATATTTTATTTATTATGATCATTTAATATACATTAAATATTATATAATATATTGTAAATATTAAATATATTATATAAACTTGTGTATATATGTCATTGTAAACTTTTAAGGATGCAAGAACAAAGCAGGGCTAAAAGGATTTATTATAGTATAAAGATTTCAAACTAAAATATATTGTACAATAAAATAAATCTGATGGGTTCCATTCACAAAACTTTCTCTAGTTGTTCCATTTACAACCTATTAGTATAAAAGATTATTCTTTTATCTGCGCCATACTAATCGAGATAGCAATATGACCTTTATATATCATAGTAAACTTATAAGGTTTGAATGAGAACAAACGAAGTGCAAAAAGATTCATTATATAAATATCTTCAACTAAAATGTATTGTATAATAAAAAGCTCTGATGTGTTCCATTCACATTACTTTCTCTAGCTGTACCATATATAAATTATTAGTATAAAAGATCATTTGACATATCCATTAGCCGAATTGGTCTTATTCATGCTTCCTTGAAAGTAGAAGGGAAATAGTATTACATTAGGCTAAAGCGATAATCAAATATTTTAAAAGCCAGTCGCTATGTGAAACAAATAAGATTCAGTTCGCTTTGCATGGTCAGGACACAATGACACTAATAACAAGGAATATTCCGAAAACATCAATTCTATAAGAAAAAGTGTAGGACATAAATGATGTGTTTTAAAGAATCTAAATTTTTGTGTAGTAAGTTTTTGTCTACATCTAACGGTTTAATCCTTTTATAAAATTCTACAAGACTCAACCAGAAGAAAGATGTGTTCAGAAGCTATTCCCAAAAAATTCAAAATATGCATTTTATTTGTGGTATGAATATGTTTAATATTTTAATCGAAACCGTTAGAGCCATTTTTGAGAAAAACAAAATTCTCAACATATTTCCCATGTTAAGGTTAGTTTGCGGTGGGGGAATTTTCGTGAAAATCTTCGTGGTGCATCCTTGGAAGATACTAAACATAAATACTAAGCTTTATATTTAACGATCTTTTCGTTTTTTGACCTATGCGCCCACACACACATGCACACACACACACATACACACATACCTCCAAAGACATACACAGAAACACAAATAACTTTTTTGGACTCATGGGAGTGGGATTTCAGGTGAAATCTCATCGTCAAATTTTTGGGTAGAATACAATCTTCTCTAGCTACTATGTACATTGTGTATGTGAAATGATTCCGTGCTCCGTTTTTAAAACGAATATTTATCAAACTTCTGTCTTCTTATTTATGATTTTGAGTAATAGATACACACATACACGCATATCTCTGCTTTTCCCATTTTTTTACTTCCCCTGCATAGTACCTGGGACTATATACATCGTGATTAGAGAAGATACTGCATTCCTCCCAAGAATTCGATAACGAGATTTCACCGGAAATAAATTTTTGAGGCCCTCTGAATCCAAAAAAAAAAAAAAAAAAAAGCATTTTAGAAAAATGTCCCTGTGTGTTTGTGGGCAGCATAGCTCAGAAACAAAAGCCCGTTAAATATAAAACTTGATCTATTAGTTTTGTATCTTCCAGAGATGCGACACGAATACTTTCAAGAAAATTCCTCTAATCCCCAACAACCCTTTTACATGGAAAATTTTTCGAAAATTTTGACTTTATCAAAAATGACTCTAACGATTTTAATTGAAATATCGTTTATTAAATATATTTAGCTGACAAAAAATGTTTATCTTGAATTATCTGGTAATAGCCTCTGAACATCTATTTATTCTGGATGAATTTTGCTAAATTTTGCATAACTGGTAAAGCGTAAGAGATAGACAAAAATTACCACACAAAAAATGTAGATCTTATTAAAACAATTTATCTCATATATGTTTTCAGTAGAGCTAACCGTTTTTGAGATATTTCTGGTTATTGGTTTCAGCTTTAAAATACTTTTCTTATACGGAAATGTGTCAACTCCTGGCCCTACAAACAAAGGAATTTCAGTCACATAGCAACAGCTTTTACAAAATTTGACTATTGTTTTAGCCTATGTTACTCCCTTATTTCCATTCTACTTACAAAGAAGCAAGTAATAAGGCAATTTCTGTTAATTTTATCTCGAATAACATGGAGCATATAGGAGAATAAACTTTTTAACAATAATTTGTAACTGAAGTGTAGAGAAAATTATGTGAAACCAGAACATTAGATTTTTAGAAAGAGGTCCGTGCAGGTTCGTGTGTCTGTGAACACGATAGCTAAAACAAATAAATACCAAACTTGGTATTTAAATTTAGTATCTTCCAATATTGCGACACAACGATTTTAAACTACCCTTTACATGGAGAAAATTTCAAAAATTTTGATTTCCCAAAAATGGCTCTGACGAGTTTAATTAAAACACCTTTCATTAGAGATATTTACATGACAAATAAAATGCATATATTGAATCTTCTGGTAATAGCGTCTTTATTCTGGATGAATTTCACATAGCTGATAAATCGTAAGAGAAAAATAAAAACTTATTACTACAAAATGTAGATTTTGTTATAACACACGATATATACGTATATTTTATACATATTTCATATGCATTTTTTCTGGAGTTGACCATTTCCAAGATATTCCTTATAATGAACTTCAGTTTTAAAATACTTAACTTTTCTCATAGGAAATTTGTTAGTTACTAGTCATTCCAAGAAACGTATTTCAAACATATAGCAACCAGATTTTACAAGATTTGACTATCACTTTAGCCTAATGCATTCCGTTATCTACTTTCTACCTACAAGGAAGCAAGTATTAAGATTGTTTCTGCTCATGTTTACCTCGATTAGCATGAAATAGAACAGTAAGCTTTTTAACGATAATTTGTTGCAGAGATGTTGAGAAAATAATGTGAATGAAACATCAGATTTTTTACTCATAGACTCTCAAAAGCTGCATTGCAGTTGAAATCTCCATATCGAATGTTTTGATCTTTTGCAATAATTCTGGATATCCAGTGGAATGAAATGAAAATGCATTCCTCTGTTCACTTGTTTATTTCAGACAAATCACTGCTTGCATTTACATCTAACAGTCTTAGTAGAGTCATTGGTTTCGTCATTCCATTTTCGCCATTCAGAAATAAGGGCGTGCTAAAACTGAATTGCATAGCAAAGTTGTAAAACTGATGTAGCTTTCTTATCGTGAGCCTCTGCCTACTGCTTTGTTTTATGAATCTCAAACAGAATATGAAAGAAGACCTAAGACTTTTACTGGTGCTGTTTACCGTGGCGTAGAAGTCTATTCTTCAAATGTGAATGTAGTTAAGTGCTTCTTAAAAATTCAGAAGTATCGATCAATATGAAGCGGCCCCAACTTCTTTTAATATAGCGAATAATGGAAGGAAAAACCGCGATTACTATTGTCTCGTACTCTTAATTATTAGCAAATACTCCTGGCTCAATGTGAGGATATTCGAGGTTTCATCACATTTTTACGGAAATAAAAATGAATATGGCGTGTTATATATTGACGTTCTTTAACTGGTGTGGTTCTCAGCGTCCCATTCTATACTGGACGTGAAAGGCCGCTTAATTTTGCTCAGAGGCTCTCTAGCAGGCTTGAGGTTCTTTTACGTGCCGTAAATCTACGACACGGGACCAACGGCTTTACTTCCCTTCCGAAAGAAACCATGCTAAGGATTTTTACGCCCGAAAAAATCCATCGTCCTCCGCCGGGTTTGAACCTGCGACCTTGGGTATATGAAGTTAGCTTGGTAACCATTACACCATGCAGGGCGACCCATTTTTCGGAGTAACATTGGAAACCTTATTAAGTGAAGTCTGAATGCCCTTATACATAAACAATAAAAATTGTTTATTTGATATTGTGAGTAAACGTTATTAAGTTATAATGGGCATTAAATGTAATTAAACCTATGTATAAATAAATACATGTCAAATTTTGTTAGTATTCTTACAAAGTGAAAATAAAATATTAATATAAATTGAAGCATAAGAGGCCTCTATAAGCGCTTGTCAAAAATTGAATTAAAAGTCTACTCGCGCTTATGTTTCATTTTGAGTAGTAATTGATTCTTCTCAGAGCGTTTATCGGGCTTGTTGGGCTTCATCTGGCGGCTTCTGAAATAATAAATCGCTAGGATCTATGTAGAATGGCAGTTTATTTTTTAGATTATTTTGTACAATTCCAAAGAGAAACTGTAATCGCTCGATGCAATTTATACTTTGTTGAACGCTGTGAATCCTTATACGTATACAATTCAACGCGAATACATTTATACGCGTTATCTCTAAGCGGTTTTTTGCACACGTGCGAAGAAGCCCCCTTCTTCTTGATAACTTGGCGTCACTGGTCAAAAAATCAACACGTAATTATAGATACTGTTGAAAAACTAAATCATATAGAGAAAATCAAAACGCTTATATGCGACGAAAGCACAAGGAATAATAAAAATTTGCATCCAATAATTTCAACTTCGGAAGTAAAAGAACAAAAATAATTGAACATCAAATATTACAAACATGACATAAACCTCATAAAATGTCGGCAGATTTTGTGAATAATATATAAATATTGCCTCAAAATAAAATGTAATTTAAAACTTATAATGACTATTTCATACATGGATGCGTTAATTTATCATATACGATTTACTATCTCGTCATTCTTTTGTTTAGTCAGTGTCGCTAAGTTATTTTTTATAGAATTTAATATTTACTGGTAAAATCTTTGCAATATAGTAATTTAAATTCATATTTTATATATGAAAGAGTCTGGATTCGAGGGTCTGAACTTCCTCCCTCTGCTAGAGAACTTATCGGTTAGGAGAGTTGTATTATGATATTACTTATGATACAATAATCAGCCATATTCTATTATTAGGTAAATATTTCGTTATTCACGCTCCTTTCATAACAATAATACTGTGATAGGAATAAACGAATTTATATCGTATGTAGTTATATAAAATATGAGTAAAAATAACACTAACCCTATATTTAATAACTCTTATTGTTGTAGCTATTTTAAAAAGTATTCATAAAAAGCTTATTTGACTCTACTTTCTGTTAACAATGATACATATTTGTTAGAAATGGTTTCATGGTTGTAGGTGCTTGACAACCAACTATTTAAAAAGCTAGTTAACAAATTCTCTTTGATATTGCATACACTGCATGAGCTCATAAAGAAATAAAGAAACCGCATGTCAGCTCAAAGTCTACTGTTTAAAGTACTGAATATTCAACCAATAAAATTTAATGCTTCAGTAATTGTTAATACAAAAATATAGTTTATGGACACTTTAATGGTCTTTGTGAGTTTTTGTGTATATTTTTATGTTGCCCAGATGAATATATTTGTTCACATAGAAAATCTAAGTTTTTGTTTTACTTTTGATCCCAATATCCTAAGCATATGACATTATAATCAAAATTGCTGGCCGAATTAATTTGAGAAACACTTTGGATGATGATGATCATAATAATAATAACAATTATAACAATCATCAGCGTCAGAGATTAGACCTTTCGATCTGTACTTTCCTCTCAAAGAAATTGATCTATCAATTTCTGTATGTGCCCTTCTTTCTCTCTCTTCTTTTGGTTTGTGTTCAAGGATCCTCTTAGGAATGTGGAATTTCGGCATTCGTCGCACATGTGTATAATATTTCTCTTGAATTTCTTTTGTTTTTTATTTAGATTAATACATTCAATTCTTTCCGTATTTCATCGTGTATTTTTAATCTGGCCTATATCCAACACTTCTCTCTCAAGAACCACATTTTTGATACTTCTACTTTTTGATTTTGACTTTTTTTATAGTCCAGCATTGTGAGCGATATCAAAGAGAATGTACTGCTAAAACTTTATATAATTTCGAATTTGTATCTTTTCGAATTTTATTTACGAAGGATCGTCTAAATAATAATAATAATAATTAGGCTCGCGTGCCCGTTCTTTTGTCAGAGGCGCCCATGACCTGTCTCTTCTCGAAAAGTATCTAAAGCTGCGCGCAAGAGATTGAATGCACACCTATCATTGTAATTTATTGTATTTAATATTCTGCATAGCTGGCTGATTATGGCACGTGTGGCAATAATAAAAATGGACATTACGTATAGGAATGACAATTTGGATATTCCAATCACCATGGCTTAGGAAGAAAAAATTAAACAATTTGTTTTACTATTTCCTCTGAACAACAAATATGAATAAACATTATGCTATTAAATTTGGAGTATTTTATATATAGAATAATTAAAATTGAATTTATATTTACTTACATTGCTATGCTATAGGCCACATCACAGGCGGTAACACCTGCTCATTTCTCTCCCAGGAAGGGAATGCACACAAGTGTTATCGGTCCAATACCCCAGGTAATAAAGCAGAGAAGCTAATCTCTATTTACTTATGCAGACGCTCTCGCTTGTCAGCTGTGGAGGATGAAGTATTGAATCTGTTATTTAGAATTTTAAACCAAAAACAAAGAATATGTCGGAAATGGTTAAGTCAAAAAAGTTAGCATAAATAGTTTTAAAAATATCTACATTTTTGAGTAGTAAGATTTTTGCTATCTCTTATAGTTTACGAGATATACAAAAGTCATCCAGAATGAAGAGGGCTTCAGTGGCTATAAATATATTTAATACATGATATTTTAATCAAAACTTTAGAAACATTTTCGAGGAAATTGGCAATTTCGAAATATCTTCCATGTAAAGGGAAGTTTCCTGAAAATCTTCGTGTCGCATCCTTGGTAGATACTGAGTTAACAGTTGCCCTTTCATTTTTACTTTCTCCATACTTACTATGTACATAGTGTACAGAGAAGGTATTGCACTTCACCCAAAAATTAATATACTGAGATTTCACCGGAAATATGCGTTTTAGGGTCCCCTGAATCCAAAAAAAAAATATTTTCAGAAAAAGGTTCGTGTGTGTTGTGTCCGTGACCGTGTGTCTGTGAACACGATAACTCAAAAACGAAAAGTGGGTAAAATACCAAATTTGTATTTAAGTTTACTATCTTCCAGGGATACAACACAAAGATTTTGAAAAAAAGTCCTTACACCCGAAACTACCCTTTACATGGAAAAATGTCGACATTTTTTATTTTCTCAAAAATGGCTCCAACGGTTTTGTTTAAAATATCGTATATTTAAGATATTTACACGGCAAATAAAATGTATATCTTAAAATTTCAGGAAATAGCCCCTAAAGACCGCTTTATTCTGAGAGCATTTTGCTGAATGTTGCGTAACTGATAAACTGTAAGAGTTAGTCAAAAACTGACTACACAAAACATTTAGATCACGTTAAAACACCCAATTTCTGACACATACTTCTTTTTTTTTCGAATTGACCATTTTGAGATAACTCTTGTTATTGTTTTCAGATTTAAAATACTTTAACTTTTCTCACACCGAAAGCTGTAAACTCATGGCCCTGCATAGAAATTGATTTTAACTACATGGCAACCATTTAAAAGATTTGACTACCGTTTTAGCTTGGTGTGTTCCCTTATTTTCTTTCTACTTATAAGGAAGCTAGTAATTAAGACAATGTCTGCTAATGTTTATCTTGATTACCATAAAGTAGATAGAAGAATATGCTTTTTAACAATAATTTGTTACAGCGATGTAGAGAAAGTCATGTGAATGAAACACATCAAATTTTTACTTTCTCTATATGCATTATGTACATATGTGTATAGAGAAGGTATTGCACTCCACCCAAAAATTCGATACCGAGATTTCACCGGAAATATGTTTTTTGGGGTCCCCTATATCCAAAAAAATCATTTTCACAAAAAGGTCCGTGTGTGTGTGTGTTCGTGTGTCCGTGTGTCAGTGTGTCCGTGTGACAGTGTGTCCGTGTGGACATGATAACTCAAAAACGAAAAGTCGGTAAAATACCAAACTTGGTATTTAAGTTAAGTATCTTCCAGGGATTCGACACGAGGATTTTGAGAAAAATCTCCCCACCCCAACTACCCTTTACATGTAACTTTTTTTCGAAAATTTCGATTTTCTCAAAAATGGCTAACGATTTTGATTAAAATATCGTATATTAATGATATTTATCTGTCAAACAAAATGTATATTTTGAATTTTCTGGGAATAGCCTCTGAAGTTTACTTTATTCTGAGTGAATTTTATGGAATTTTGCATAACTGCTAAACCGTAAGAGATAGACAAAAACTTACTGCACAAAAAATGTAGAGCACATTAAAACACACAATTTATGTTGTGCACTTTTTTCGTGAGTTGGTCGTTTTTGAGATATTCCTTGTTTTTTGTTTTCAGGCTCGAAAAACTTAACTTTTTTCATACTGGAATTTGTCAACTCCTGTCCATACATAGCAACCAGCTTTTGACTGTCGCTGTAACCTATACTACTCCCTTATTTCCCTCCTACTTACAAGGAAGCAAGACTAACAAGACTATTTCGGCTAATTTTTTGTCGATTAGCATGAAGTAAATAGAAGCATGAGCTTTTTAAAACTAATTTGTTGCAGAGATGTAGAGAAAGTCATGTGAATGGAACACATTAGATTCTTGAGTTATGCTGTTCACAGACAAGTTCTGTTGTTTACACACACACACCACGCGCTGATATTTTTCTAAAGATATTCTTTTACAGTGTTTCTCAAAATATGTGTCTCTAACTACCAAGTACATTGTAAATGGTATAATATACATATCGTATATATATGGGCTTACATTTTTTTTTTCAGCAGGAAGCCGAAGTGAGGAGAGTCCCAGCCCCTCTAGTCGACGCCAGATTAGTGCAGCAAACACCGATCTCCTCTTCAGTCTCTTCCGTGGAGTGGAGGAACAGTACCAACCTAGGGCACCCATCGTAAGACGAGGACGTCCCAAAAAACCGCCCAGTTCTCTCCTAACCCGCGTCCTCAAGGATGATGACCCCTGTCTAGTCAGCACCGTGACGGAGAGTATTCTGCCGCTCATTCCCGACCGTGGAGGTCAGCAATTTCTTGCCAACATCCTAAGGGACGGCGACAAGGGCCTTTGCCTACCTGCGCTCAGCGTAGAGCACAACTACTCACAAATTCTATCGGAGTTAGTTGTCAAACTATAATTAGTAAATAGTTTCTATTTAAGTACAACTAAATGTACCATAAGAATTTCAAACCATTCTATTCGAAACAGGGGAGTATATTTACCACTAAAATGCATAAGAATGCCGATTAAACTTATTGCTTTGATTTGTGTAGGAAGCGAGTCCTGTTAAATTTATAAGCTACTCAAATCAAGGATGGAAATGTATTTTTACTTTCTCTAGCACGTACGTACAAAGGAGTGTGCATGTGTGTGTGTGTCTGTGTGTAGAGAGCATAACTCAATTTGAAATGGAAATGGCGTTTTTTATTTATGGACGCTCTTTAACTGCTGTGGTTCTCAGCGTCCCATTCTATGCTGGGGTGAAAGACCGCTTAATTTTGCTCAGAGGCCTCTTTTATCAGGCTTTAGGTTCTTTTACGTGCCGTAAATCTACGACACGGGACCAACGGCTTTACTTCCCTTCCTGCTGAGGATTTTTACGCCCGAAAAAATCCCTCGACCTCCGCCGAGTTTTAACCCGCGATCTTGGATATAGAAAGTTAGCATGGTTACACCATGGAGGCCGTGTCTGTCTGTAAATATCAAAGTCGGTATTTAACTTTAGTATCTTCAAAGGCGCGACGCGAATATTTTCAGAAAAAATCCCCCCACTAAACTACCTGTTACATAGCACATTTTCCGACATTTTCGATTTGCCTAAAAATGGCTCTAACGATTTTGATTCAAATGCCATATTCCTATTAAAGATGTTTACATGGCATATAACATTTATATCCTGAAATTCTAGGTTATAGCCCCCTGAACTCCTCTTCATTTTGAACGACGTTTTGCATAACTGGTAAACCGTAAGCTAGGCAAAAATTACTACACAAAACTCCTCTTCATTTTGAACGACTTTTTGCATAACTGGTAAACCGTAAGCTAGGCAAAAATTACTACACAAAACATATAGATCTGGTTGAAACACCTATAGGTGTGAACACTGGAAATTAAATCTATTATATAATTGGTTTGCTTCGGAAAATATTGATCGAATTGAAAAAACTTCCACAACAATCTAAATGGAAAAAGCGTGAGAAAGATAATATAAATACTGATCGACGATGCAAAGAATGCTTAGATGACGCCTATGTAATCCCTTCTTAACCTCTCATCGTCTTAGTTAAAAGTTACTCTAAAATTTAGAAATCTTTGTTTCCAGAATAAAATTTGACTCACGTTGTTTCTAGTTTGGCAGAAAAACGTTATTTAAATAACTACATAAACCAAAGCAAAACAACTTATTCTAACATGCAAGAAAATCGATAGAGCCATTTTTGATCAAATAAAAATGTTCAACTTATCTATGTAACGAGTAGCTTGAGGTGGGGACTTTTCTTAAATTCTTCTGTCACATCTTCGCGCTGATATATATTGAATTTTTACACACACATACAACTAGGATTTTTCTAAACACGCTTTTCTGTATTCAGGAGTCTCAGCACATGTATTCGACTCTGTGAATGAATACAATACTTCCTCTTCTTACTGAACACAGTAGAGAAAGTAAAAATGAGAACCTCCTTTTCTGTAAAATTCTCCACAGTAGACGTATAATTCTTAGACCCTTAATAGTTGCATAAATAGTGTGCATTCGTTTAGTCGGCATTCGTGTGCAAAGGCAGTTATTCATCCAATCCATCGGATGCTCTAACATTCCATTGAAGAGTTCAATAACTTTTATGCTACGTAAAATTATAAGGAATAAACAGAAAAACTTTTGAAGGTGTATAGAAACTAAAATATTAAGCCTTATATACTTTACACCATATATACTGATGAGGATAATGAAATATGAAAAACGTATCAGTGTTTCGGAAAAAGAAACGCTTAAACCTACACTCGGGTAAAAAGTTATAAATTAGTACTATTTAATTCTATTTAAATAAATCTTAATTCAAAATCTTCTCGGGCTTCTAGCCAGGTAAAAACTTGGCTTGACACTTGGTTACCTGGCTAGAAGCCCGAGAAGATTTTGAATTAACACGTCGCCAGGAAAGCTTCAGTTCTTATTTTAAATAAATCTTATTCAATTTTGGAACGATTGTATTCCTATAGCAAACAATATTTGTGGAATTTTCAACATGTTACATGTACTATTAATTATTTAATTTCCAAAAAGTTGCCTTTTGTTGAGTGAATTTGAAATTAAGACTAATTCCACCTTCATAATAGATACACAATTTAATTTTCTATTGTATATGAGTTTCGAAATGCCCCTTATACGTGCGGAGCTATATATCTTATGCCTTTTAAGAAAGTATGAATCATATTCTCAAAACGTTTCTGGGAAAATGTAATTAAAATAAATCAATGATAATGGGGTATACTCTTCTAATTCATATTCATATTCCACTGAAAAATGCTATACAGTCAGGAGTTTTTATAAATATAAATCCAATCACTGATACTCTGCAGTATATGACCTTAAATAATTATGAAATTTCGGATAACAAAAATTGCATACAGCAGTGAATTACACTTTTACTAGATTAAATTAATGAAAAATTATCACTAGGCTACTTTTATCTCAACCTTATGTTAATTGGTTGCAGATTCTATTCAAGAGAGAAATTCTTTTTTAAGAAGCACAATCAGTATTCTTTCAAGCATTTCACGTCTCATTAGACCGTCACAACATACCAACGAAGACCAATGAATGAATCTATGCTAAAATAATATGCAGGGTTAAATATCCTATTAATCAATATGTATGGTGTATATAAGAACATAATGATGGTAAGCAAGTCAAGAAAAAGGTTATTACTGTAGTTTCTGTGTAAATATTATATTCCTTTTCAGATCTTACTGTGCTCTAATTTAATTTATCCTAATAACAATAACATATTTCTATGCATTATATGTATACCCCTGAGCACAAGGTTTAGAAACCAAAATTAAAAAGTACAAAATACTAGTGTATATAGCAACTATTTATTTGTTGTTCTGTATAAATTATCAACAAAAACTTGTTTAATACCTGTTATTCTGTAAGATGAAGTATTTAATTTTATGTTAAATAGTTTGTTATTAACTTAATTTTGAAACACACACTAGTCAATTGGTATTGTAAATGAATGTCTCTAAGTACATTTACGACTATTAGTTGTTGGAAGAGTTACGAAGTACGTACCAAGTCTGCGCTAGGCCGCTCTGTATTGTGTCTGCCTTACATTCAAGAGGTCCCGAATTCGAGTCTTGGTTAGGGTGAGTTCCTCGGATAAGACCTTCTCCAGGGTTTTCCCTTTTCTTGAAAACACGAAGGTTAAGTAACTTTAAATTCCATGGACCCCGGACTCATTTCATTCATCTTCTAACATAAGCTACGAGATTAACTTTTGTTTCCGGTCGGTATGTATAAGTTCCGTTTGTTTTAAGCGTTACTATACAAATAGGGCTGTACGCTAGGATTAATTTCATTGTATACAACCTTCGACCATAAACGACAAGTAATCAAGACTGTTTTATATTGTAAAAGTATATACAACTGTTGCTCTAAAATTGCAGTGATTTTTTTAAATAAATAAAAGAGCAAAACGCATAACTACAGTCAAATGTAGTACGATATTAATTTGTGCTAAAGCAGAGACACTTCATGTATTTAGATAGAAAATTTTGATTTTTTTAAGTAGGTTATATCGGGCGGTGAGGTCAGGAAAATAATGCTTGAATAAACCCGTGGTCTCAAGATAAGGAAAAACCACAAAAAAACTCATTATCCGGGTAACTCACCCTAACCAAGGTTCGAACTCTGAACCTTTTGAATATGAAGTAAAACCGCTACCCTCACATTACAGGGTGGGTAAATAAATGGACGTTTATAAACTCCTCCTTACTTACTCTTCATCGACCAAGCGAGATGGCTATGCGGTAAAGGTGAGGCTTGCATTAGGGAGTTCCCTGGTTCGATTCTCGTTGTACCGACCACTGTAACCATTGATTTTTTCGTGGTTTCACCGGGTCGGTAGGTGAGTGCTGCGATAGTTCCCGTTCTATCACGAATTTCCTCTCCATTTCCTGTTCCCATTATTTCTTCTCATCTTTTCAGGATTGTAGGACCAGGAGATGTCGGTTGGTTGGTGCGGTAGGACGGTGGAATCTGCGCTATAAAATGTTTTCTTCCTGACGTTTAACGGGACTGCTGGGACTCTCTTCTCTGAGTGTTTAGTCTTTTAGGGAATCGAGGTTGCTGTTGGCTAATATAGGGCTAGCCAGCGCACCCTCCGGCTCTCCCCTTAATCCCTTCCTCCCAGGGATCACGATAGAATCACAAAGAATAAGCCTTGGATTCTACTAGAGCACCTCCCCCGTCTGACTATTACTATTCAATACACGTATGTATATGCCCAACACGTGGTACTTATGCAGCCATCTGAGGAAATAAATGCCTTGGTATGAACTCCCTGACTCTTCACTATAAGATTGACTGATATATACGCTTATAAGTGTCAATAACACTGAAAAAAAAGTTAACTTAATTGGAATAAAGTGTTGAGGTTAGGGACCAATTTTAGTTGATCATCATGAAACAAAAGTCTGTAAAAATGCTGATGGTGTTTGCGTTAAGAAGAGAATGTTGTCACGCAATATAAGGCAGCGGATGCTATTTCATCCAAAATTCAGTTCATAGAAATCCGTCCTTTGTAGGTACATTTGTGTACAATATATAGAAATTATAATACGTATATGCAGTACAGAGTATGTATGACATTTAAGATTTTTCTTTTCATGGAAATAAAGCGGAGTGAATGTTTTCCACAAAATATGAATTCCCCTATTGAATTATTTCAAGTTTTTATATGCATGTAAATTATTAAACAAAACTTGTCTAGCAGCACATTATGTATTTCTAGAAACATTTGTTTTTAAATTGAACTGTTGGCGAGGAAAGTCGTTTTAGATTGTTGTTTCTTCTAGAAGTATTTATAGTTATTTCCAATATATATAAAGGAAGACACCTAACATCAATCTATAGCTGCCACAAAAATAAATGAAAAGGATTGAAATTAGATTTATACAGCTTATAGAATACTTTCGAAACCTGTAGATATTCTAATTATTATTCGGTCATTTCGTTTTATCAGAATCTAAACTTTTAATCCATTTTTGCATTTTTTTCGGCTTTTTTTAGACATTATATTGCCGTTTTAATGTTATTATAGTACTACATTCTTAAACACTCGTCTTTAGTGAAAGTTATATATTGCCTTGTGAAGAGAAAACCAGTGAAGCATATGCAAAAATGTAATGAAGCATATTTGACAACGAATCTCAAATATTGCAGCACCTAATCTTGTTTCAGCTCTTATTGTTTAAGTATACGAGGCAGGTTTTGTGAGGCGATCCATAAACATTTATCTCATGCTAAAGTATAATGTAAACTATTCGGAAAAAGACTTCAAAGCGTATAATATATCAATTATCCAAAATATAATATATGATTTTATTTTAAAACGTAACCTAACTAAAATACCTTTAGTATTTCTAAAACAATTTTGTAACAAAGTGTGTAATTCATATTTCTCTTATTTCCTATGATAGCAATAATAGATACCACTATGGTATTTTCTGACCAAATTTTCAATTTTATTTATTATTATTGCTTACTGATCAAATGAAAACGAGATTCTAAAATAAAGACGCCTTCGAAAATGAGCTAGACGAAGGAAGGCCTTCAACATTCTTCCAGGTATGAAGAATCGTTTCAAGGCAAATAGTCAGTTGTACGAGTTTTTTAGAATAGTACTACAGAATAGACTTTCAAGCTGAAGATACTTCAGTTTCGTAAGTCTAAGGATGATCGTATTTCGTGAAATGTCTTATTTAAAATGCATCACAGTTTCATACAAATTGCTATATAGCTTACACAGCATTCGCATACTTACAAATATTTGATTTTTCAAATTCACTTCAACTTAAAATGTTATATATCGGATAATGTTTGGGGAAGGAGAATAAACAACTTGTCAAACAAAATTTTCACAAAACGTTTTAAATATATTGAAATTGCTTTTATCCACAGTGATCTTTTCTTGTCAAACAACATTTTCACAAAACGTTTGAAACATATTGAAATTGCTCTTATCCACAGTGACTTTTAACGGTATCTTAAATTTTTTCAGTTTTTTCAGATGCCTTCGAGTAGACATTAATATACGGTTGTTGGGTTGCTATCCAAAACGTCCAATTTGATAACATCCAGAATTTTATGATAACTAAAGGATCAAAACCCTGATGGATTAATGTATTAAAATGTGGAGATCTCGATTTCTAACAACATAATTGTCAAATGTATTATAAGTTCGAGATTTACAATCTGAATATAAGCATTTTAAAATCGTTAAATGATATAAATTTTCTTAAAGATATCAAATATACATCATTTGCGTTATAGTAGTACTGAATTAGTTGTATTCTATCACTTAATGCCCAAATCAAAGCTTGTACACTAAAACTTGGTGCTGCATTACAAAAATATGTTTTGATTAAAAACTATATGTAAAACCAAACGCCAGTAAATTTGAAACTTGTGTTTATCCTATCTAAGAAGCTATTAGATTTAATATGTTTTAAAGTTTGTAGTAACTTTCGAGAAAACCCATACATTGCAGCTGATGTAAAATTAGGTACACCGTTAAACAAAATAATATTTTTTTCTTTGATTCATAACGTGGAATATTGACAGAAACAAAATAGATCAGTTACCCTTATTTCCGAACTGCATAAGGGTTGATAAAGTTGCTCGAATTTCATAATAAGTTCAGATGACACATTTCAAAGACTAAAGACATAGTTTTGCTTTCTGAAACAATAAACACTAAAAAATAAAAAGAGCATAAAATTATGTGCTTAACCATTTCTGTAGACGGGAGGTATTATTCTAGAAATTTCTTAGACGTTATACAAAAGAAACTATTTTGCTTCCTTTTATTCGTATACATGAGTCAGGAAAGAAAAGAAGATATAATTTCGCTGATTTGTGATGAAACCCTTGAACTTAATTATTCTGAGGTATTTTTTCTTAAGAATATGTCTAGAATGTTCAGAAAGTTCAGAAAGCTATTGAAGTTTTCGTTTCATTGCCATAAAATGATGTAATCTTTAGCAGGTAAAATTAGTGAAGTATCAATAAATGCATATTAACCCGTTTTAATAAAGTTTTCAAATGCGGCTACTAATAACGCTGTATACGATGCAAAACAGGAGGAACGTTGAGTCTAACGTTTGTTACAAATGTAGCAAAGTTTGTGGAAATCCATATTGGTCGATACCATAAAAAAGTGAGGAGGGCAGAGGTTTTCTTGGATTAAATAATTAACTTCTGAGTTGTGTTTGCTGGCCTTTTAGAATTGGATAAAACTCTTACACAATTGGGTCAAATCCAGCCCGTCTATACCAAAATGAAATAACAAAAGAAAATGAGTTTAGCAATAAATCAGCCTTTAGTTGAAATCATTTCAATTTAAAATTTTTATTTTTATATATAATATTTGACGTAGGAATATGGCCTTTAAGGTGTGATTGTTTCTGTACAATTTCATGATTTTATTCTTCTCCATGTACACTTGATCGTAATGCATATGTTTTTTGCAATATACCATGCCACTCTCCAAACAAAACAGTTCACTCATCTCTTCCTTACTTTTTTCTTCAACAGAAGACTTTGTTTTAAAGCTTCCTTATCTTTTGCGAGTCTTTTTAGGTTTCATGACAACATCCTAAAGCTGAGTCCTATTTATTAAATGCCATCGCATTATCCATTATACTTTTCGGGGAATACTCTTCGTATTGGCTTGCCAACTGCAAACAATGGTAGTGTAAGGAGAGATGGTCGTCCTTCTATGCGTCACTTGCGAACTGGTGAAACGCTATGATGTTCGCGCCACGGTTCTACCTCGGGTTGAACAAATTTATGTGAACCAGTGTCGCGAACTTAAACCGTTCGTTTTGATAGCGACCCAGCTCGCGACGTGGATTCTCTCGCTTATATATTATATAGCTTAAGCATCTAAAACTATCACCAACTCCAGTGCCTCATCTCGAATCCATGTCATCTTTTTTGTTTTTCTTCCAATAACTATAGATAATGTCCTGTTTGCATTTTTCTTCATTCCATACTCATCTTTGTCTTTGTCTTTTGTTCCTTTGTTTCTCTTCTATTAGCTATGCAGAAGATAGAAAATGTTAAAGTTGCTAAAAAAATATATGTTCCATTCACATGACTTTCACATCTCTGCAACAAATTATTGTTAAAAAGCTTATGCTTCTTTCTACTTCATACTAATCGAGAAAAAAATAGCGGAAATAGTCTTATTGCTTGCTTCCATGCAAGTACAACGGAAATAAGGTAGTAGCATAGGTTAAAGTATTAGCTAGAAGCCGGTTGCTATGTGACTGAAGTTCCTTTGTTTGTATGGATAGGAGAGAAAATTTGTATGGGAAAAGTTTTATAAAGCTGAAATTAATAACAAGGAATATCTCAGAAACGATCCACTCCACGAGAAAAATGTATATAGCATAAATTGTCTGTTTTAACGAGCTCTCATTTTCTGTTAAGTAAGTTTCTGTCTATCTCTTACAGTTATGCAAAATTCCGTAAATAAAGCAGTCTTCAGAGGCTATTCGCAGAAAATTCAAGATAGACATTTTATTTGTCAGGTAAATATCTTTAATATACTATAATCAAAATCGCTGAGAAGATAAACATTTTCGAAAAAAAGTTCTATGTAAAGGGTAGCTGGGGTGGAGGGATTTTCTTGAAAATATTCGTGACGTATCCTTGGAAGATACTGAACTTAAATACCACACACACACACACACAAACACACACACACACACACACACACACTGACACACAGGATTCGGGGGGACCCAAAACAGGTATCGAATTTTTGGGTTCATTACAATACCTTCTCTATACATTATGTACATAGTACTGTAGAAAAAGAAAAAAAGCTAGCTTCTAAAGTTTTTATCCCTACCCGCTATAAAAGCTCAAACATTCGGGTCCGTATGGAAACAAAATATTCCTTGCATTACGCTTAAGCTGAAGCAGATAAATAAAAGACAAGTATATGCTCAGGTGCAACGTATCTTCTCTTAGTGATGAGAACAGCTAGTTGACCTGAATATGCCATTAGTGCGCGGACCTTCTGTAAATAAATATAGAATGGAAGGGGAAAAAAACAGGGCTAAAAGCCGATAGCATCGGTTTGGTAGCTTATCCTGAATCAGCACTGCAATTTATGATAAAAAGAAAAGGATAGCCAGAGTGACTAAGGTGTTACGTACCACGCCATCTTGCGTGTTTTCGTGATATTGCTACTAACCACTCCGCGTACTTTCGGTCTGCTATCTTTTGAATTCATTATTTCGTCCCGCTCTTTTAGCTCACTTTTCCACGCTAGTACAATTTTGGATAGTATGCAAACTATCGAATTTTATTACACAGTATTTTTTTTTTAATTTTACTATTTATTACATTTTCAGATGTAGGGTTTACTACACTCTCCTATCAGTGCAGTATATAATGCTGCGCATGCATAGAAAAATATCTAGTTAAATACAAAATCGACTAACACGTCATTGCAGAGAAGACTTTTCTTCTGAACGTTTTATTGAGCATTTGAATTGATGCTTAAAGTTCAAATAATCGGTAGTTTAAACGTTGCAGATATTCTGTAGTTTTTAAAAATGAAATATGTCAAATCAAAATATAGGATTACTTATAGAAAACAAAACCGAGCTTATAGGCCGTGGTCCACTGGGCTTCTCCCCTCGTTCCCCAGACGTTTCGCCTGCGTCTGCGGCAGGCATCATCAGTGGCGTATAATGGCTCGGCTTATATAGTGTGGGAGGTACCGCCCTCGCATGACCTAATTGGTCCAGATTGCCGTCCCCTGCGTCCGTGTTGTATCTAATTGGTGTACGTGCTTTCTTGTTTGGTCTGTTCTGTAAGGCTGGGTGCCAAGTTTTATTTAGTCTGAATGTTTCTTCTTACCTATTGAAATTGTTGGTGTGTTTATATATCTCCATTGCTTCACGGTGCAAATGTGTGTAGTAATGAGTAGTGGAGGAGAGGATGTCAGTTTCGTCGTAACGGATCACATATTCCCCTTCGCCACTGATGATGCCTGCCGCAGACGCAGGCGAAACGTCTGGGGAACAAGGGGAGAAGCCCAGTGGACCACGGCCTACAAGCCCGGTTTTGTTTTCTATAAGTGATTCTAACACCGGCCGTGTAAGCCTTCCACTACCCCAAACCTCACCCGCCATCCTGCAAACATCACAATCCCGTCAGTACGTGGTTAAGTTTTCTCCGAGAACAGGGACACGTCTAACACACCTCGGGCTGCCCTCAGCCTGCCAATTGCTCTGGGTCTGGGTGAAAGCCTTCGAATTTTAATAAAAAATATAGGATTGCTGTGATTAATGAAAGATTAAGATTCGGTTTGATAATCAGCACACCAGTTACACGTTTATTTTATTGAATACCAACTTGTGTTAACGTAACAATGTTTCAAATAACCCAGCGGGATGGCTCAGGAGGTAACATATGTGGCCCATATTAGGGAGGTACCAATCTGGTTACTTTTTGTTCTTGTTGCTGGATTGTCCCCCCCTCAATTGCCAAGGCAAATATTGGATTGGATATTTAAGAACACGACCCAAAGTTCCACCTTCAGTCTAAAATAAAAGTAAAACTGAAAACAAGTGGTAATTATGATTGCGCTGCCATCTATCCACAGATAGTGAAAGCAGAAGACTGGACTGTATCCTAGCCCCATCTGTTCGTCGCGGAGCTAAGTGGTATGGTATAAAGAAAAGGAACCTCAAAAGGCTAGCTGCATTTCGCCATCTGATTACGGATGGCGCCATCTAACTAAGGATGGCATAGTAGCTATAGTAGGTGGCACTCTCCATTTGCTTGGCGCGAAGCGTAGTTAATGAGACCTGCTGCCAACGAGATACATTACCAAACACATCCGTCGCGGCTTGACCAAGTTGTTACAACGACGTGAAATAAAATAGAATTAAAATAAAGAGGTCTTCAGGGGCTATTTCCAGAAAGTTCAAGATATACATTTTATTTGGTATGTAAATGACTTCAATAAACGGGATTTTAATCAAAATCGTTAGAACCATTTTTTAGAAAATCAAAATTTTCGAAAATTGTTCATACAAAGGGTAGTTGGGGTGAGGGATATTCCTGAAAATCTTCGTGTCTAATCCTTGGTATTTAACTGTGTTTTCGTTTTTGAGTTATGTTGTCCACAGGCATACACACGCGCGGACATGCTTTGGCTTTATTCAGGGGGTCCTAAAACATTTATTTCCGGTGAAATATCGGTATCAAATTTTTGATTGGAATACAGTACTTCCTCTATACACTATGTGCATATTACTTCATATAACATATAGGCAATAGATATATTGCCTGTGAGTTGTATTGTCATGCGACTGTGAATGAAAGTCTGACCTCTTGTTAAAGTATAAAACAGCTACCAATAAGTAAGTGCAGATTTTAGATGAATAAAATACTATTTTGAAAATTAATATGATCTGGGCGCCTTTAAGCTTATGGTTCCTATTTTATACTTGTGCCTTCGCCTGCAATTTATTCTCTGGTGACTAATGTGGCACTCGTTATGAAAAGTTTGGCAATCCCTGCATTAAATAATTTATTACAAAAACTGTGATAGTGTCTGGCTTATTCTGGCAAAGTAGTCCAGAGTCCGACGATGGCTATGATATGTTATGATTTGAAAATTATAATTTAAAAACTAAAAAAGTATGTTTTGGATAAAGTAAATATTTTTGTAATTAAAAGTGAAACTTACTTCTTGAACGTTAAAAGATTGATATTCCTTTTTAGATGTTTCATACATGAACATTAAAACTATACTTGTTATTCAAGCCTATAGTTTATCTTTTGCAAATACTATTTAAAACCAATTATCAAACTATTTAGCTGATGCTAATGAAACTTAACGGTGTTAATATCAACAATAAGAGATTATTATACACAAAAAAGTTAAGTCTCTAGCCTATAAATGTGGAAATTGGCAGTTTCCATCTTCTTCCTTAAGAGAGGGAGAAAACAGCTGAGATGATAAACAGCCAGCAAAGTTCTTGAGTAGAAGGTAAAGGCTTCGATGGTCATTCAGTCAAAACTTGCTCTAACAGATGCAAATCGCAAACATAAGTGCGGACATATAAATAATATGTAGGATTTGAATGTTACATTGGAACACAAATATATTAAAACAGATTGTCAGTAATGGAAATGGCGTTTGTACCAGAGACATATTTAAAGTTCTTAAGTATGTGACTATTTTTCTGCAGTTTCAGCGACATATTTTTCTGCGCAGAAAGTGCTATGTACAATCACAATAAAATTTTATATTTTACCAAATAGTAAAAGAAATGCAACAGTGTGATATATTTATAGGTGGAATATTATGAATGTCTTACTTAAAATTATGGTAAGGCACATGCTGAAAAGACTGGTGCCGAAAGTTTTCTGACAAAAATTCTCACACTTGTGAGTTTAATAAGAACATTTGGCATAACAATCCAGCAAACATGTGTAAACCTTACTCAGATTCAAGAAAAAATAAACTTAGGTTTACATTTTCCTATCCAGCAATGCAAACGTGGCTGTAGGTTTTTCTTTAAAAATTATTCCTGCCATAAAACTGCACTAGTTAGGGCGTTCACTTCCTTGACAGAGGTAAATGAGTAAACAAAGCAATTAAAAGTAACTACTCCTAATTATAGTAACGCACACATAATGTCTTCCTTATAATAGTGAGCGTTTCTGTAACCAGCACGCATTGGTAATTTTATTAGCAGTTTGGTTGTCCTTAGGCGAGCATTGAATCTGGCTTACAGAATTATGTCCCTTTATTCAAAGAAAGCACACTCGTTAAAGCCTGGAACTGAAGAAAAAATTAATTATGTTCACTAGAACTTTTGAACTCTTCATATGTTTTACTCTGCGCACCCGCTGAACAAATAAGGAGCCACTGAGTTCTGCAAGAGCAAGCCAATCCTAGTAATATACCTACAAATACCATTCTTGAGTTCTTTCAAATGTTCAATCAGACGGTTATCGATGATTAAAACTTGTGATAGGAGAGAGCAAAATTGACTAAACAATGAAATATATCTTTATATAGTAAATTTTGAATATATTAATTGCATATTAGGCTTTATCTACAGTTCATCATTCTTTCTGTTCAATGTATACCATTTGCTCAAGTGTTGGGACTTTCTCTGTTACTAGTTAAAGTAATCAATTGGTACTACAAAGTTGCTCTCAACATATTTATTCCTTTTAGTGTAGACCTCCCCCCCCAAAAAAAAAGGTTGCATTCTGATTTGTGATTGCTAATTATATTGCAAAACTGAGGTTTGCAAATGTAACAGAGCACTCTTTTAAAGAATTAAATGATTCATGTTTGATTTATAATATTCATCCTAAACTGTAATGCTAGTACTATGGTTCACATGTTAAAAAGTTCTGTTCTACTACTAATTATGTTTTAATAAAACGAGAATATATTATATGCAAAAAAAAGATTGTAACAAGACTACAGTATTGCGTAGCACAATGCTGTTTTTAAGTTTGCCGAATTTGTAAAATGAAAGCAAAATTGATTATTATGCTTTTTATTATTATTATTATTATTATTATTATTTTTATTTATGCTAGTAAACAACATCATATGTGAATAAGTGAAGTGGAACTTCTATACATTGGAACTTTCAACATACTAAATAAAAGTCGAACAAAAACACTTTAGTCCCACTTAAATGTTTAAAACTTTGGACATGTTTCAAAGATTGCCATCTTCATCTTCAGCAATGTCTAATGATTCATACACTTTTCCACTTAGTAAACTATTAAAGAAGTTTAATATAGGTATATAAATTTGTATCTATTCTTTAGGTTTACTATGTTATGGGCGCTATATGTCTCGCTATATACCTATCTCCGGGTTACATACGCTCGCGAATCAAACTAATGAGAAATTGGTAGGTACAACTTCATTAATGTGTATCCTATGGATATGGTAATAGCATAACTTTTCAGAAGCATTGTGTTTACCCATGGTTGATATATACATCATTTCAAAATGCGAGATATTTAGAGTTTTTTATTTTGTGCCCTATTATTATCCGCCCCCATATAAATGAATGTTTTATATCAGATTTAATAACAGCGGTACAGTTATATATACGTGAAAAAATAACACCCACATCCACCAACTCATACACAAACAAACGCACACACAAAAAAATATTTTAAAAATACTATTTCCGGCTTCGCTTGTTGTCAATTATTTAATCAAAGTAGAAAATATGATTTTCGGTTACAGTTTTATTATAGGCATAGGTTATACTTTAGACTTACTAAGATTTAAAGTATATGCTCACCCTTGTAAAAATGTGTACACATCTTTTCCAATACAAACTCGAAAAATGAAGAAAACATACACTCTGTTTTAATGTTTCCATTATAGTATTTTACACTTAGAAACTAAATTTACCAGTTTATAAGATGATATATTATAATTATAACAAATGTGTATAATATAGTTATAATAGTGTTATATACTTGACATATCATTGTTAAGAGTGAAGTTGCACTCCACCTAAGAAACAATGACTCTAATTGGAGATGTGAATTCGTACAGTAATTGACCTGGTAGCCATTGTGATAGCAAACACTATTTTTAAACTGTTTCACTTTAAGCAACATAAACTTGTTCCTACTGTACCTGTTTTACATAGAATAGTTTATTATTTATGTATCGATAACTGCATTAAATTTGTTATAACATACAAGATGTATATAAATGTATAGTAATAACTGGATTTTACAATAAGAATGATGATTGAAAATATTATCTTATGCAATAAAATGTGATAGTTTTTACATTACTTCTGGTGTGTGGCGAAGGCCATTAAAACAATTTCAAATGGTATTACTTTTTTATTTCAACAAATTTAACAACCTAGAGGATTGTTGTACGATGAAATGTTGGTATCCTTTCTGATATTTTCCTCTTCCTTGAGATTATTGTTATTATTGTTGTTATTATTATTATTATTATTATTATTATTATTATTATTAGCTGAAATGCCCGGCGTTGGACGGTGGTCTTACGATTTAAAAAAAAGAATAATATTTTAAGTTTATATATATATATATATATATATATATATAAGTTGGTGTGTTCCTTAGACTTCTACCGTTGCACCGTTTTGACCAATTAGTAGAAATTCCGCGCGCGCGCATGTGTCTGTCTTCGTGTGTGTCTGTGAACAGGCCAGTTCAAAAATGAAAAATCGTTAAATACCTAACTTGGTATTTAAGTTCATTATCTTCCAAGACTGCGACACGAAGTTTTTGAGAAAAATCGTTCACACCAAACTACTCTCTGCATGGAAAAAAAAATCGAAAACATTGATTTTCTCTAAAATGGCTCTAAGGATTTTAATTAAAATATAGTATATCAAAGATATTTACATGACAATTTAAATGCATATCTTGAATTTTCAGGGTTAGCCTCGGAAGACCTCTTCATTCTGGAAGACTTTTGCATAGCTGGCAAACCGTTACAAGATATAAAAGCTTCCTACAGAAAAAATGTAGATCCGTTAAAAGACACAATTAATGTAATACACATTTTGTCGTGGAGTTGACCATTTCCGAGCTATATCTTGCTATTGATTTCAATTTTAAAATACTTAAATTTTCTCATAGGGAATTTTTCAGCTCCTGGTCATGCAAAGGAACGAATTTCAACCACATAGCAGCCAGTTCTTTTATATTTGATTCGCTTTAGTCGAAAATATTCTCTTGTTTCCCACTGATCAGGAAATATGTAATACGTCCATTTGTGCTAACGTTTATCACAATTAGCATGAAAAAATTGAAGAATAGCTCTTTAACAATAATTTGTTTCAGAGATGTAGAGAGCGTCATGTGAATGGAACACATCTGATTTTTACTTTCTCTACACGTACTATGTACATAGTGTATAGAGAAGGTATTGTAATGCACCCAAAAATTCGATACCGAGATTTCACCGGAAATACATGTTTTGAGACCTCCTGAATAAAAAAAAAAACATTTTTAGAAAAATGTCCGTTGTGTGTCTGTCTGTGTGTATGTGTGTGTGTGTGGGGGGGGGGGAGGCAGCATAGCTCAAAAACGAAAAGTCCGTTAAAAACCAAACTTGGTATTTAGGTTTGGTATCTTCCAAGGATGCGACACGAAGATTTTCAAGAAAATTCCCCACCCCGACTACACTTTACATAGAACTTTTTTCGAAAATTTTGATTTTCTTAAAAACGGCTCTAACCATATTGATTAAAATACCGTATATTAAAGATATTTTACCTTACAAATAAAGTGTATATCTTGAATTTTCTGGGAATAGTCTCTGAGGACTACTTTATTCTGGATCAATTTTATGGAAGTTTGCATAACTGCTAAACCGTAAGAGATGGACAAAAACTTACCACACAAAAAATTTAGAGCACGTTAAAACACACAATTTATGTTATATACGTTTTTTTCGTGAACTTCGTTTGTTTTTTTTTTGTTTTGTTTTTTTAGATATTCCTTGTTTTTGGTTTCAGCTTTGAAAAACTTATAATTTTCTTATACCGGAATTTGTCAACACCTGTCCATACAAACAAAGGAACTTTAGTCACATAACAACCAGCTTTTGACTATCAATTTAGCCTATGGCTCTCCCTTATTTCTCTTCTACTTACATGGAAACAAGAAATAAGACCATTTCTGCTATTTTTTTCTCGATTAGCATGAAGTAAATAGAAGCATAATATTTCTAACAATAATTTGTTGCAGAGATATAGAGAAAGTCATGTGAATGAAACACATCAGATTTTTTTTTTTGTAATACTTCTTCTATGTCTCACCAATTACACAGGGCTTAAGAGGGCTTCATAGGTTGGCATTACCAGAAAAAATCTGGAGTGTTCCATTCACATGGTTTGAATAATCGGAAATGGTTAACTCCACAAAAAATAATATATGACATAAATTGGTGTTTTAATGAGCTCAAATTTTTGTGTAATAACTTGTCTCTTACGATTTATCAGTTATGCAAAAGTCATTCAGAACGAAGAGGACTGCAGAAGCTATTCCCAGAAAATTCATGATATACGTTTTATTTGTCATATAAGTATATTTAATATAAAGCATTTTTATCAAAATCGTTAGAGCTATTTTTGAGAAAATAAAAATTTTCGAAATGTTTCCAGTAAATGGTGTGGGAATTTTCTTGAAAGCTTTCATGTCGCATCCTGGGAACATGTTAAACTTAAATATAACATTTGGTATTCAACCGACTTTTCATTTTTGAATTATCGTGCTCATAGACACTTGGACAACACGCGCACACACATGGACCTTTTACTAAAACTGTTTTTTTTTTTTTAATCAGAGAGCCTAAAACGTGTATTTTCAGTGAAATCTCGGTATCGAATTTTTGGAATGCAATCCTTCTCTATGTACTACTTGCTAAGTAGAGAAAGTAAAAAGATCTGAGGTGTTGCATTTTCACAGCACTTTCTCTACTAATACTTATAAAGCTATCCATACAAAAGCTTATTCTCATATCCACTACTTACTATTTGGGATAAACTTTCATCTTCACCGCGCGCTTAACAAATCTTTTTCTCTCGCGTTTACTAGTCATTCGGAATGAAGAGAATGTCATAGGCTATTCACAGAAAGTTCAAAACTTACATTTTTCATGAAGATATCTTAAACATGTGGCATTTTAATCAAAATCGTTAAGACACTTTTGATACGAGGGCCGTTCAGAAAGTAGCCTCCGGTTGATTGCAAGAAATTCACCAAGTTAAATAAAAATATTTTAATATATACATCTTACAACTACATCTTTGCACTATTTTTCTACATAGTTTCCATAACGATTGAGGCACTTATCGTATCTGTTCACAAGCTTTGAAATTCCTTCTGCATAAAAATCACCCGCTTGTGCCTGGAGCCAGCCTGTGACCGCATCTTTGAGCTCTTCGTCGTCATCAAACCGCTGGGACCCGAGCCATTTCTTCATATGCATGAAGAGGTGATAATCGCTTGGCGCCAGATCTGGGCTGTAAGGTGGATGGTTGACAACGTCCCACTTGAAGGACTCAAGAAGGGCTGTTGTTCTGCGAGCAGAGTGAGGACGGGCGTTATCGTGCAAAAAAGCGATACCGGAAGTCAGCATACCACGGTGTTTGTTCTGTATAGCCCGTCGTAATTGTTTTAGTGTTTCACAGTACACGTCTTGATTAATGGTCGTCCCACGTTCCATGAATTCAACCAACAACACCCCTTTTGCATCCCAAAACAACGTTGCCATCAATTTTCGGGCAGAAAAATCTTGCCGGGCTTTTATTGGTTTGGTAGGCGAATTTGAATGTGCCCACATCTTTGATTGTTCTTTTGCCTCAGGGTTCACGTACTTAATCCAGGTTTCGTCCCCGGTCACGATTCTGTTTAACAATGGTTCACCTTCGGCCTCATAACGTGACAGAAAGTCTAATGCAGAGGCCATTCTTTGAGTTTTGTGGTGGTCGGTAAGAATTTTGGGCACCCATCGTGCACAGAACTTACGGTAACCCAATCTTGCTGTCACTATCTCGTACAAGAGAGTCTTAGAAATCTGTGGAAAATCAGTAGACATCTCCGACATTGTGAAACGTCGGTTTTCACGAACTTTTGCATCAACTGTCTGAACGAGTTCGTCCGTGACCAATGATGGTCTACCACTCCTCTCTTCATCATGAACGTTTTCTCGTCCACTTTTAAATAAACGTACCCATTCACGGACCACTCCTTCACTCATAACTCTTGGTCCGTACACGGCACAAAGCTCACGATGAATAGCTGCTGCAGAATATCCTTTGGCTGTAAAAAACCTTATAACAGCACGCACATCACATTTGGCGGGGTTTTCTATTGCAGTACACATTTCAAACGGCCACAAACACTAAACTAGCGCAGATACGACTTTCACTCGACCACGGCTTGATGCCGACTGACCTGCTGAGTGCGTGAATGCACAGATGGCGTCGCTACTCCCCCCACTACCCGCACTGTGACCGATCGGAGGCTACTTTCTGAACGGCCCTCGTACAAATGAATAACAAGGAATTTTTTCATATAAAGGAAAGTTTTGGGTGTAGGATTTTCTTGAAAATCTTCCTATCGAATTCTTGGAAAACCTTATTGGATTCAGGGGATCTAAAAACATATAATTCCGGTAAAATCTCAGTATCGAATTTTTGGGAGGAATACAATGTCTTCTCTACCTTATTATGTACTACATTGTACATATGTGCCAGAAAAAGTAAAAAGAACAGATGGCAGGATTATCATTAATTTCAAATGTAACGGAGGTCACTCATACCATTCCCTTACTGACCACTTTTAACTTAAAATAGCCCTGTTGGGTTCTGTAACTCTTTTAATGTTCGAAGGGATACCTGCACACGTCATATACGGAACAGTTGCCACTACAGTTATCTACACTGAAGCACTATAATAAAATAGCAATATACTTTTCAAAATTTAACAGAAAATGTACTATAATATTGCAGCAAACTTCTTATATTTTTAACTTAAAAGAAAACTACAAAATCGACAGAAGTACTTGGACCCTGAATACATTAGGCATTTAGAAAAATGCTGACAGACGCTTTCAATGATGGGGTGCAATAGATTCATGAGATATTAGATTGTTATTTACTGGTCTCTGTGCTCACTAGTGTTCCTTCAGGTGTCTTTTTTTTTTTTTTTTTTTTTGTATCAAAAATAGATTATGTTAAGAATTTTCAAAGGAAGAACGTTTGAAAATAAGTTGCACCCTGAATATATTAGAGTTCACCGAGTTTGCTTTAAATACTACAAAGTGCCACTTCAATGTCAACTAAGAGGGGTGCAGGCAAAGCTAAGGGCAGAAGCTGATGTGTAATAAATCCATTTCCATAAATGTTTGTCTCGATTAACATGAAGCATATAGAAAAATAATTTTAAGAAGTAGTTTTGAAGAATGGGCAGGGAAAGTAATGTGAGTGTAAAATCTCAGATCTTTTTATTTCACGGATACATAAAAATTCAAATTTTCAAACATGCATTATGTTTTTATCAAAGTGATTTGCAGCTTTATATATATAATTAAAACGAAGTAAATTTTGTTCATGTAAACGGCAATTTGCACTGGATGAATTTTCTTGAATATTTTTACCTGGCTTGCTTAAACATTGTCTAAATCCAAATCTACGCCTTTAACTCATGTATTAAATTTAGCACTTATGCAATAGTTTGCTTTAGAATTACATTCAGTTACAGAGAGATAGAAACGCGCACCGTGTTCCTTTACTTAAAATGCTATTTTTGTGTGTGCCGCGAAACGTCTATATCTTAATATAGAATTTCTGGGTAGAGTGCTGAATTCCTATAATTACTATAAGTAAGCGGCAGACAAAATAAAAATTATACTTCAGTATTAGAAAGTATTTTCTCGAATACTGTTATTGATATAGTTTTTTAGGCTGACTCAAAAAATATTCTTATTTTACACGGCCCTGAATGAACGTATATAATTGATATTTATTATAGAACAACAGTTTTAAAGTGATCTCTTTACACGCACGCTTTTTTTTTTTTTTTTTTGTGCGTGTGTATCGAAACGAGTTTTGGAACTGTTTTAGACACTGAAAATCTATAGGGTAAGATAAATATAATAATTTGACCACTTTCATTAATTCTTAAAATACCACTGAATCTATACAGAACATGATTGTTGTATCTGTAGCTACATATTTGAGCATCTGCATATCAGCTGGTTAGACTTATCATATTATGGAAACACCAGGGCTTTTCAAGGTGTTTGTGCCGGAGCATTGCACTGCGCAAGGTACAAAGACGACTTCGCTAGTTGACCACAATGCAAACCCTACTCCTCGATTTTGAGCAATAGCGTTTGCCAAGCTCACTTCATTGGCCTTCTCCTTTCTCACTTTCCTAGCTGCTTCTCCCTTACTGGAAAATGTCCGAGCCGAATCAGACCGATGGACGATGCACTGCATCTAGGTTTGCACGAGTAACATTTTACGCATTTGAGATGCCCTGGTTTAAGCGTTATTATGCAAAGTGTGCTAAGTGTAATGTAGTACAATACATTATCAATTGAACCTCTACTATTTTAAATTCGAGCCTGGCACAACATGATATATAAACACAACACATTTCAATTAAGTAACATTTAGGATCCCCCCCCCCCTTCTGTTTAAACAGGTTTACTTCATTTAGGTCTACAAGCATCCCAGCAAACGATGCTTTCTTTGCACAAACTTCAGCACATTTTGTTTGAAACCATATACCACATTTGAAACATCGGATCATTTCCTCTTCCTCAACTTCTTCACATATGGTGCAGTATCATAGCGTATATGTGATGAAATTACAGGTCTGGTAACTTTCTTAACATTAGCAAAACGATATTCACATTACCCAAGAATACCTTTCGTAAGGATCATTAGTGATTACAGCAGAAGAAGTTTTGTTGAAACTTTGTTTCGTTTTTCCAAAATTGGAATGGTGATAGTTGCTGCATAGTTTGTTTAAACTATAGATCCCACTTATAATGGCTGGAGAGGTGTGTGATGGAAAACCCTATTAGCACATTATCACTCCATTTTTCCTGGGTAGGTTTATGGTTTGCAGATTTTTGCAGTGCGTGGCGTTGGCGTCTTAACCTTTCGAATGATGCAGTTCACTTTTCATACAACTGTGTGTTCCACTAGTTCACAAAACATCGGAAAACCATTTTCTTTTAAACACAGCCGGGGGGCCTTATATCACTGGCGTATAATGGGCTACTAAAGATATTACTGGAGCCATGTCCAAAGTAAATTAGAATTAATAAGTAATATTATTAATAATTGCAAATCAGCCAGTTTCCTTGGCGGAAAATTAGCGCGTTGTGGGTGAAGAACTAGGGTCGGCTGATAAGTCCCGGACATCTCAATGAAAGCAGATTTTTTTTTTTTTTTTTTGCTTTATTTCTCAACATAATCTTTAGAAAGGCTAACACATTTGTCATGTCGGTATTCTAAATGTAATTAAACCAACTCTGTAGTCCAATTTATCAAGGTCGTCAAAAGAGCTGTCTACCGCATCAATGACCTCCTCGTTGCTGTGAAATCTTCGTCCTCTAAGACAATTTTTGAGGTTTGGGAACAGATATTAGCCACTGGGTTCTAGATCTGGTGAATAGGGTGGATTGTTCAAGCAATTCCAACTTTAATTCGCACATTTTTCCCATTACAATCTGAAACATTGCCGGAGCCGGAACATTTTTGTAATGAAACAAGATTTTTTTTTTTTTTTTTTGTCAAATGAAGTCTATTTCTTTTCACCTCGTCGCTCAAACGTTGCAGTAAGCTTGCGTAGTAGTCACCAGTGATACTTTTACCCTTTTCCAAGTAATCAACACAAATAATTCCCTGCGCATCCAGAAAACACTCACCACAACCTTGTTAGCTGACAAAATTGACTTTGCCTTTTTTTGGAGTTGGTTCACCTGGCGCAATCCACTGTTTTGACTGTGATTTACTTTCTGGAGTGCAGTGATATATCTAAGTTTCATCTACGGTAATAAGCTGTCTCAAAAATTCACTGGGATTTTTACCGTAGAGCTCCACATTCTTAATAGAGAAAGTTTTTCTTTGCAACTTTTGATCAGGTGACAACTAATGCGGTTCCAACTTGCACAGACCTTGTGAAAGCCCAAAACATTACCTAAAATATTACCTGTACGTTCTTTTGATATGTTTACAGCCTCTGCTATCTCAAACAACTTTAATCTACGGTCTTCCAGTACTAAACGATGAATTTGTTCAATGATCTCTGGATTTATCACTTCTACAGGGCGTTCAGAGCGAGGCTCATCACTAGTACTCGTACGTCCCATTTTAAACTCTGCAACCCACCTTTTAATCAAGCGGCAGAGTCTTTCAATGTACTGTCCATTTCCTCCTTGATTTCTTTAGGCGCTAAGCCTTTCAAATGGAAGTATTGAATTACTGCTCGTTTTTCCAAAAACTCCATTTTCGTGAAAACTCTAAAGCTGTCTTGTTTAAAATATTGTCATTCGAAAACTAAACAAGCTATTGACCGTAACTATGGATACAAGATAGTCTAGAGTCAAATTATACGATGCTGCCGTCTATGCCTAGTGGCGCCATATCTGTATGAGGCCCGGAACTTATCAACCGACCATCATATGTCTCGTTCTCTATACTATCGAACCGAGGGGGAAATAAAACTTTGGAAGCTTGAAGCTTCGATGCGATTTAAGAGAGGTTCTGGAGGAGGAACGCATGTTTCTTTGTTTGGAATTGTGCATAGCATGTGGAGTTAAAATCATGAAAAAGCTGTTGGGTTGTCACTATCCTTATAGTTATCCATCCATCCATCCATCCGTCCATCCATCCATCCATTCGCCCACCCACCCACCCACCCATCTATCTATCTATCTATCTATCTATCTATCTATCTATCTATCTATCTATCTATCTATCTATCTATCTATCTATCTATCTATCTATCTATCTATCTATCTATCTATCTATCTATCTATCTATCTATCTATCTATCTATCTATCTATCTATCTATCTATCTATCTATCTATCTATCTATCTATCTATCTATCTATCTATCTATCTATCTATCTATCTATCTATCTATCTATCTATCTATCTATCTATCTATCTATCTATCTATCTATCTATCTATCTATCTATCTATCTATCTATCTATCTATCTATCTATCTATCTATCTATCTATCTATCTATCTATCTATCTATCTATCTATCTATCTATCTATCTATCTATCTATCTATCTATCTATCTATCTATCTATCTATCTATCTATCTATCTATCTATCTATCTATCTATCTATCTATCTATCTATCTATCTATCTATCTATCTATCTATCTATCTATCTATCTATCTATCTATCTATCTATCTATCTATCTATCTATCTATCTATCTATCTATCTATCTATCTATCTATCTATCTATCTATCTATCTATCTATCTATCTATCTATCTATCTATCTATCTATCTATCTATCTATCTATCTATCTATCTATCTATCTATCTATCTATCTATCTATCTATCTATCTATCTATCTATCTATCTATCTATCTATCTATCTATCTATCTATCTATCTATCTATCTATCTATCTATCTATCTATCTATCTATCTATCTATCTATCTATCTATCTATCTATCTATCTATCTATCTATCTATCTATCTATCTATCTATCTATCTATCTATCTATCTATCTATCTATCTATCTATCTATCTATCTATCTATCTATCTATCTATCTATCTATCTATCTATCTATCTATCTATCTATCTATCTATCTATCTATCTATCTATCTATCTATCTATCTATCTATCTATCTATCTATCTATCTATCTATCTATCTATCTATCTATCTATCTATCTATCTATCTATCTATCTATCTATCTATCTATCTATCTATCTATCTATCTATCTATCTATCTATCTATCTATCTATCTATCTATCTATCTATCTATCTATCTATCTATCTATCTATCTATCTATCTATCTATCTATCTATCTATCTATCTATCTATCTATCTATCTATCTATCTATCTATCTATCTATCTATCTATCTATCTATCTATCTATCTATCTATCTATCTATCTATCTATCTATCTATCTATCTATCTATCTATCTATCTATCTATCTATCTATCTATCTATCTATCTATCTATCTATCTATCTATCTATCTATCTATCTATCTATCTATCTATCTATCTATCTATCTATCTATCTATCTATCTATCTATCTATCTATCTATCTATCTATCTATCTATCTATCTATCTATCTATCTATCTATCTATCTATCTATCTATCTATCTATCTATCTATCTATCTATCTATCTATCTATCTATCTATCTATCTATCTATCTATCTATCTATCTATCTATCTATCTATCTATCTATCTATCTATCTATCTATCTATCTATCTATCTATCTATCTATCTATCTATCTATCTATCTATCTATCTATCTATCTATCTATCTATCTATCTATCTATCTATCTATCTATCTATCTATCTATCTATCTATCTATCTATCTATCTATCTATCTATCTATCTATCTATCTATCTATCTATCTATCTATCTATCTATCTATCTATCTATCTATCTATCTATCTATCTATCTATCTATCTATCTATCTATCTATCTATCTATCTATCTATCTATCTATCTATCTATCTATCTATCTATCTATCTATCTATCTATCTATCTATCTATCTATCTATCTATCTATCTATCTATCTATCTATCTATCTATCTATCTATCTATCTATCTATCTATCTATCTATCTATCTATCTATCTATCTATCTATCTATCTATCTATCTATCTATCTATCTATCTATCTATCTATCTATCTATCTATCTATCTATCTATCTATCTATCTATCTATCTAATTCCAGCATACGCCTCTGGGTTACACACTTATTAGAAGCACTGAATCATCAGTGGTTACTGTAAACTATTTTAAATGTTATTGCAATATACATTGTTGTAAAAATGCTTAAAAAGTATGGAATTATATTACTGCACTCTTTTATTACAGGACAGTAACTTTCAGCTTCAGAAGTTAGGTCACTTAATTTGATGCTTATAATTATTACTTCACACATAAAAGTGCATTGATACCCTGGATCTGTAAGTGTTGCTAACCATTTCTTACAAGTCTTAACGGTCCAAAATAGAAAAAAAATATGATGCTACAGTTCATGTAAACAATTTTAAGTGTTATTCCCGGCTATTATCAAAACAAGCAACAAATAACATGTGCATAAAATAAAAACGACATCAAGCTTACCTGTAAGTTGCATAACTTTTGCAGTTCCAGACAAAAGTACTTCATAGAGTAGAAAATCAAACAATGAACTGTAAAATTGTTTGACTACTAAGTTGATACACAACTGTTTTATGAGAACAGCGGATTCTCATAAAATCACAATCCCTCTGCTTGTTAGCTCATTTTGCCCATGGGCTCTTGAATATAAGACCGTCCAATTTATGAAACATTACCATGCTTCTACCTCAGTTTGAATTCTGGGTGGACTTAGTTTTGGAAGTGAGTGTAATACAATTTCTTACTTCTTTTACTATTCTTAAAAAGTAAATCTGATCCAATCGTGTTGAGTTATAAATGCGTTGCATTCATGCAATAATGTTGATGTAATTATTGCTCTATGAGTTGTTTTGTTCTTTTCCCTAATTTTCCTTTGTAATGGTCCTACATATCCACATACTTATGTTCTGAAATATACTTGTTATTTAAACTCATTACGGTGAAATGCATAACAACATCCTGAGTAGTTAAACTGTTTTAATAAGTGATCAGAATATCCCGATATCATAATTAACAAAATAGAGGATTTGTATATCCTCGAAACTCTAAATATCAACAATACTGAACTGTCTCGCAGTGCAGAAATAAATAAATGAACGAGTTACGAGAGCTTTATTCCTTTCTATCTTTGCTTTGATGCTTAGAAATTCTTATACTCGTACTTGGTTATCATAATGGATCAAATAGATTGTGAACTGGTCTTAGTCAATAATATCTAAACAATCCTTAATATTAGTATTAATTATATACATTCTTGATGCACGCAATAAAATAAAATGAATTTAATATAAACATATATTAAAAATCAGCATTTTGCAAAACATTGTCTAATAGCTTACTTCTTTAATATTGCAGAAATAACTTTCGTCATAAAATTCATTTCGTACCCCCTATTTCAGCTCAATTTTACTTTCTCTACCACGTATAAACAATGTAAATAGTCGATAGAGAAGGTAAGGTATTCCAACCAAAATTCGATACCGAGATTTCACCGGAAATCCTTGCTTTTAGGAGCCCTGAATCCAAAAACAAAACAACAACAAAATTAGAAAAAGGTTTGTGTGCGCGCGCGTGTATGTGTGTGAACAGTATTACTTGAAAACGAAAAGTTGGTTAAAATGCAAACTTGGTATTTCAGTTTACTATCCTCCAAGGAAGCGACACGAAGATTTTCAAAACAAAGCCCAACCCCAAACCTACCTTTACATCGAACATTGTTCGAAACTTTTGATCCTCTAAGAAATGGCTCCAACGATCTTGATTAAAATTCTGTATATTAAAGATGTTTATATGACAAATAAAATGTATATCCTGAATTTCTTGGGAACAGCCCCTGAAGACCTCCTCAATCTGAATGACTTTTTCATAATTGGTAAACCGTAAGAGATAAAAACGAACTACACAAAAATGTAAATCCCGTTAACGCACACAATTTATGACATACGTTTTTAGATCTAATAATTTCAGAGATATTCCCTGTTGGTTGTTTAAGCTTTTTTCAAACAAAAAGCCCTCTTCCATTTTATATCCCTTTTGTTTACCCTGGTCATGGAAAGATAACCGAATTAAACGAAAATCACATAATAATAATAATAATAATAATAATAATAATAATAATAATAATAATAATAATATTAAAACTATACATAAAAGTAAATTATTATAAAATTTATAACAAATAAGAGAATAGCTAGCTAAAATTATTAAAATACAAATCCAAAATTGTTATAAATTTTATAATAAATTATCTTATATATAGTTTTGATGCTATTAATTATATTATATTTTACTTTTGTAGATTAAATATGATTTTTTTTAAAACACAAATCCAAGTTTGTTACAAATTTTATAATAGTTTATTTTATTTATAGTTTTAATGATATTATATTTTACTTTTTGAAGTTATATATGATTTCTTTTAAACTTTTAAATTTTTTGCGGTACGTTTTAGCCTTATTTCCCTTCTACTTATAAGGAACTAAGTAATAAGTCCATTTCTCATAATGCTTATCTTGATTAGCATTATGGAGAGAAAAGAATAATCTTTTCAAAAACAGTTTGTTTGCAGAACAGATAGAGAAAGTCATGTGACGGAACATGTTAGATTTTATAAAATGTGATGTATAATTCGAAGTGAATCAAACTAAAATATGAATTCACAGTCAGCTTTGCTATTCATTTTATTTAGGTATGTTTGATACGGCGAATTATGATTCTTGAGGCGTCACTTACTAATGGTGTATAATAACTAAAAAAATGTTCAATGAGGCGCAAATGTTGGTATACTTCTACTGCCCTTGATGTAACACTCTGGCGTGTAATTGAAGTTTTAAAACAAACGAAACAGGAAAGAAGCCTTTACGTAAGTTGATGTTACTTTCTCAGAATTAATAAATCATAAGCCTTCAGTATTATCGATCCATAGCCTTCGTTTACACCAAATGTAATAACTGCGCAGTTTCGAAAGCACTTCGAAGTTGTTAGCGCAATATGAGGATAGAAATCTTAAATATATTATATTGCTTTTGGCATGTTCTATATTCAGCGTTTCGTTGTATGCACCAACTATAAGTTAGTGAATGATTATGAATTTGGTCATTATAATAATTTATTGCGACACAAGAACTAGCAAATGCATTATGACAAGATAGAAGAAAAGTCTGAAAATATTAACTCATTCGAATTTTTGTCCGAGATATTGTCAGGTATTTAATTAATAATCACTTTATATTCATCGTTAGACAAATTTTTGCCCAAAGATATATTTTTCACATTAAAATGTTGCTGAACAATAGCTGATTGAAAATGGTCCTGAAACAGCAAATATCCACCATTGAAAATTGTTAAGTTGGGCGATTTGTTACATTTTTACTTTCTCTGCACGTACTATGTACATAGTGTATAGAGAAGGTATTGCACTCCACCCAAAAATTCGATACCGAGATTTCACCGGAAATACATATTTTATGGTCCCCTGTATCCAAAAAAAAGAAATTTCAGAAAAAGGTCCGAGTGTGTATGTATATGTGAACACGATAACCCAAAATCGAAAAGTTGGTAAAATATCAAACTTGGTATTTAAGTTTAGTATCTTAAGATTTTGAGAAAAATCCCCTCTCCCCAAACTACCCTTTAAATGGAACTTTTTTCGAAAATTTTGATTTTCTCAAAAATGGATCTAATGATTTTGATTAAAATATCGTATATTAAAGACATTTACATGTCAAATAAACTGTATATCTTGAATTTTATGGAAATAGCCTCTGAAGATTGCTTTATTCTGAATGAATATTACGGAAATTTGCATAGCTGCTAAACCGTAAGAGATGGAAAAAACTTACCACACAAAAAATTGTAAGATGTCGATGGTTAATAAAATGAAAGAAACTTAAAGTTATATAAGTAAAATTTACAGTATAACGCATTACCAGGTAGGTACATGTTATTTAAAGGATATCAATTAATCAATGATTTAATACTCAACGCTAACATGTCCTGTAGCCCTCCATGGTGTAGTGATGAATTAGTTCGGAAGTAAAAATCCTTAGCATGGCTTCCTTCGGATTCCTGTTAGTCCCTTGCAATGTTTATTTCAAAGTAAAAGAGCTCCATATCTTGAAAGAGACGATCCCTGGCCAAAATGCCACCATTAACGTCCGCAAAGTCTTGATTTCCTCCTATGGTGACGTTTGAGGATGAACTCTTGATTCCTCCCATTTTATGAACTTGTAAGTTAATGACTGTGTTTCCAACATAACACCTTCAATTATCAACAAAACTACGGCAATATCGTTGGGGTAACATCGGCTTCCGGTATAGGCCACATCATTTTTTTAGGCTGCTCTCTGCCGTCGTTTCGCTGTAACCTGTGTTAGCTTCTTCTCAATAATCCCAATGGACTACGAACGTGGAAACTGGCAGATATACGAGGGTCGACTGATAAGTCCCGGGCCTCACACAGATATGGCGCCACTAGGCCAGTTAGACGGTTGCATCGTATAGTGTAACTCTAGACTAGCTTGTATCCATAGTTACGGTTAATAGCTTGTTTAGTTTTCGAATGACAATATTTTAAGCAAGACGACTTTAGAGTTTTCACAAAAATGAAGAACTTGGAAAGACGAGCAGTGATTAAATTGTGGCTTATTACCATGGATGAAATTTGGATACATCACTATACTCCAGAAAGTAAAGCACAGTCAAAACAGTGGATTGCGCCAGGTGAACCAACTCCAAAAAGGCAAAGTCAATTTTGTCAGCTAACAAGGTTATGGCATGAGTTTTCTGTGATGCACAGGGAATTATTTGTATTGATTACTTGGAAAAGGATAAAAATATCACTACTAACTACTACGCAAGCTTACTACACAGTTTGAGTGATGAGGTGAAAAGAAAAAGACCTAATTTGACAAACAAACAAACAAAAATTGTATCATCAGGACAATGCTCCGGCCCCTCGTTCAGTCATTAGAATGTGGGGAAAAAATGTGCGATTTAAAGTTGGAATTGCATGAACACCCACCCTATCCTCCAGAACTATCACCCAGTGACTACCACTACCCCACCAAAAAATGTCTTGGAGGACCAAGATTTCACATGTGGTAAACAGCTATTTTGAGGACCTTGATAAATCGCACTATAGAGATGGTTTAATTAAATTAGAACACCGATATGACAAATGTATTAGCCTTTCTGGAGATTATATTGAGAAATAAAGCAAAACTTTTTTTTTTTTTTTTTTTTTAATGTGCTGTATTCATTGAGAGGCCCGGGCCTTGTCAGCCGACCTCTACGGACATATATGCACAAGAGCACACGACCTAATGCCATGGAATTATTTTCAATATCTTTTAATCGAATGTTTGTAACAAATGTAAAATTTCAGGAGAAACTCAGAGAGAATAAACCTGAAAACTGACTTATGGTTTTTGCTACACTTTTAATACTTTTAAAGCAACCAAAATGTGACGTGGGTAATTAATTCGAGCACTGAGCATAAACTGTTGCAAAAATAACACATATAATTTTTTTTTCCTAACAACCAGATTAATGAAACAAACCGTATATGCAATTATGTGTATTAGTATTTAAATGTGGTAGTAATTTTTTCAGGATTAGGAGTTTTGCAACACCTGATTATTTAGTAGTTATAATATAAATAAAATAATTTATTTCTCCATATATTATAAAGATATCAGAATGAAAAAGCATATATATTTATAATTGTGATAGTGCAACAAAGTTCTAAATATATTTAGTTAAAAAGTGCTAGATTCATACGTTTCACTTATCAGTATCCTTAATAGTTAAATAGGATGTCTGATGTGTTGGAGAAACTCTAAAGAAATAACTCTTTGATCACAATTTGAATAGCAACAACATCTTAGGGTTATATTTGAATCGGACTGTTAACGATCGTAAGAAGTTTCCTTCCCACTCTCTGTAATGCTACTCTGGCACGCGACAAAGATTTGAACTTACACAAGTCACATCTTTTCTGAGAGCCCCCGTTAACCCGAGCCAACAAGTGTTGTTTCGGAGTTCGCGCTATTTTTCCCCGCCTTTATCTGGTACCTCTGAAATCTACTAAACATTGTCGTATTGTTAATAAACGGTTTAGAGCAGTGGAATTCAACAGGTTTTCTCCGCGTACTCCCACTGACAATTTTTCATTCCAGCCTATACCCAAGGACCTAGCTCTAGAGTTATCCCCAATTTAAATTATATACAACCATATCTAAAATAGATTATAACATTTACAACTAAATAAATATTACAAAAAGGAGGATTATGCTATAAATCTATAAAATAAAAGCAGAAACTATTTAAGTACGTTGCAGATAGCACATAGACACAGATGCACTTATGTTTCTAGCCTGTTAATGAGATGGTTGACCTTTTTTCTGGACACCAGCTCCTCTATTCGTGGCTGAATCTTCGTTAATGCGAGTATCAATACTGATTTTGGATTTCTGTTTCGTTTTGAGTGTTATGAGTGCAGAGAAAGCCTGCCCACACAAATAAGTAGAGGGGAATGGAAGATGGCGTGTAATGATAGTCACCAAGTTCAATGTACTCTTTGCGTGCGTAACACCAGAAATCACAAATTGACATGTTTTCTATTTTTATTTTCAGTAAACTGTCTACGGACATTTCCAAAACACTTTTTTTCCCTTTTTTTTTTTTTTTTTTTTTTTTTTCAATTTTACGGGAAGATCAGAGGAATTGATGGCGGTGGTGAAAAACGGATTTGTAATCCATTCTTGTGTAATATGTCTTCCTCAATTTCTGGGAAGTATTTTAAAAGCTGTAATCTGAGATTTTGTAGGTGGAATTTGATTATCTTCAAAAGTTCATCAGCAATACTAACTTTATTTTATCCACTATGTTCCATCAGAGTTAGAAAAACTCAATATTCCCTTTATTGACACAATCAGTCCAAAATAAAACTTTCTTATAAAACCCTTTTATTTTCTCATGAACTCTAAAAGTGCTTATGTCAAAACTCTGGGTAATAAATTTAACGAGCTCAATCTTCGACTCCAGAGTTATATATATATAGCTAATTATATATAAATAAGCTAATTGGCAAATCCATTCTTCATCTTCAAAATGCTTCACCAGATCGGATTTCAATTTTGTAAGGAAACATTTTACCTCATTTTTCAGTACAAAAAGACGAGTCAATACGCGTCCTCGTGCCAACCAATACACCTCGGTGTACGAGGTGTACGAGGTGTACAATAACAACTGTGTGTGTGTGTGTAGCTCCGATATTCATACACGTTTTTTGAACAGGCAGAAGTTCAGTATACGTGACTTTATTAAATTGACTACTACAGTGCTCAATGTTTCGTGTAAATCAGGAATTTTTTCTTTTCGCTACCAAATTTTCTCTGTGTATAATGCAATGTTGCCAAATTATTTTAGGGTTAATTTCGCAAATATGGACAATAAGACCGCTTTTTTTTATCTGTCAATGAAGCAGTACCATGTGTGGATAAACTTACACGCTAGTCCCATTACAAATTTAATTTTATTTTTATAAAATTCTCAAGAATTTTAAAAACATCCTCCCCGTTGTATGTTCTGGAATTGTTTATATCCTAGAATTTCATTAGCAATAGCACCTTTTTAACTCAAAATACCGAACTTATATAAGTAGCTCAGCATCATCAGATACAGCTAAAAATTTGTACAAAGTAATAACATAATCGAACTTGAATTCAACTTACTGCACCTTAATCTGTATATATGCATATTATATGCTAGCCCAGGATTAATTCATATTTATTATTTGATTTTATACATTTTTTTTTTTAAATTGGATCCCTATACATAGTGCCCTTGATATTCTTCTGGCTCTGATAGGTACTGTCTTCATAATGCATGATGTATTTTTCATAATTTCGTAATGTATTTTTATTCCAAGAGTACGCACTAATTCATAAAAGTTTCACCTATACTTAGTTTGGAATCTTTACCTATATTATAGATTACATAATTTACCTTTTGATATATTTGGCAGGAAAATCTACACTTTTACTTTATCCTGTGATGAATTATTGAAAATAGTACACATGTGTGTGTGTGTGTGTCAACATTACCAACATCTTTTGCTTTTGTTTTGCCTTTTTTTAATGTGATTTGTTCTGTAGTTAATTGTATAGTATTTTAGTACTGTTCTTAAGTGTTTTACTCTTTTTCTCCTAAATGAACATTGTAATTGGGGAAACCTGTAATGTTCACACAAATAAATAAATGATAAGCCACTTTCTTCGAATGGTTGTAAATTACAATGAAGTCCAGAAAACTCTACAAGTGTTATATAATCGCTCAGTTGTAATTTCATCACAGAGAAATAGATTTATTTAATGGGTATATAGATTCCCACCAGCAGAATATTCTATGGTCAATTTGCTTTAATTACTAAATAGTCATTATTTATTATATCTTAATATGGTAGAATACTGCTGTGGTTGCTTAGGTATTTGAAATGGAAATTGAAAACTGCTAAGCTACAGCTTTTATTGGAAGTTGATTATTACAAATTTGTAATAACTGCGTTAGTTCTTAAGGCAACCAGTTAGTGAACTATAAAATTGTGTAGTCTTTAATATAACCATTAAAAAAAAAAAGAAGTCTGATTTGGATGTGTTATTGGGCTACTACTGGCGCTTAATTTGGTATTCCTAAGTGATGCCGTTTCCAAATTATGATCTTAAATGCAACTTCAATAATTTCTCAAAAATGCTTCTTACCATATAATCTTCAATTTTCCTTATGAAATGCAATATTTAATTGTGTTTAAGCAATGCACAAGGAAATGTTCTACAAATAACTGTTACGCGGAGAACATGCTTTACATTTATTTTCTATTCAATAAGTTCATTCTTAATTTTTTATAACTATTTGCACATTATGTTGCTTATCGGGTCAATGAAAAATGACATGCATTTTAAAACAAATGCTACGTACTACAGTGCAAAGAGCTATTTACAAAACTTCTGTGTTCGCTTGCCAACATGTTGAGGACAAACCAATAATATTTTGATACTGCCAAATCAAAAACATACTCCTCCTACTTGTTTTATGAAGGCTGGCTTCAAATTTCCACATCAATAAAGGCTAAAAATATATAGATAACATATAGTTGGATGTATTTATAATTTCACGTGACGGAGTTAATTTCGCAACAGCTACATCAAAATGTTTCCAAGATTGTTGTAAATAATAGCTTGAAAACCCTAAAATGTATATATTTACTTCAATTTTCAACCATCAGTTGTGTTAAAGATTGTAAAGATTGTATTGAGAAAGTTAGTAGACCAAGTAATATGTATTGCAACAACACAATTAATAGGTCGCATAGTAGTTCTTACCGATCGACCACAGGAAGCGGGTTGGGTAGTTTGCAAGCTACTTAGAACGCCCGATACTAGATGGCAGTCTAATCTGAAAGCGCTCTTGCAGAAGCAGCCGCATTCCAGAGAGCCAGGTAACCAGAGGCAACCTCACCATGGTCGGAGGGGATACGGAGAGGGGATAACTAGTGGTGGAAAAAAAGAATAAAAGTCGCCGGGGCAGTTGTTTGATGATAGTTGACGCAATGGAGGTAAGAAATGTCTGGTTGCTGTTGTAACGAAGACGTGTTAACAAACTGAGGAACACCGTAGTGTGCGTGTGTTGTTACACCTCAACGAATAATGGATTAAGCGAAATCTGCAAAGAAATGGATATTAATAACGTTTTTCGAAGCTTGGACCTCCCTCCAGAAGTTACCTGCGTTGTTTATGCGTCATTCAACTGTTTCAATTCTTTACAGTCCTGCTGTTGCGGCATGCGTGGCGAGCAATGCTGTTGTTGATACAGATTTTTGACAAGTGTTAGCATGAAAAAGTGTATCAGTAATGTTTAGCGAAAGTGGTGGCGTAATGTGTGTTTGTGAGCGATGAAAGTCACCGTGTGTTTTGGATCTGTGAGGGTCGTCGTTCCATGTGGGGACGGCGAAATTCTTGTCAGGGACCTCATCCGTCAAGCCACACTGCGCTACAAGAAGGCCACAGGAAAGGTAAGTGGGACCACAGACTTGTTCTTTGTCCAGAAGGTTGAGTTGTAGGATTTGCCGCAGGTCCACGTTCGGAATGACGTTTGTCTACATGATGTGGGTTGCCGCGGTTTCATTAGCTTGAACCTTTTTCAGAAATACCCAATGTTTTTCAGTACCCTTTACCTCAATTATTCTGTTGATTTATATCTACCTACAACAAATATACTACTAGTGATACTCTCTCTTATGACTTTATAAAATGTGGTTATAGAGGGGTTTCTCAAAACTCCACGACAAATATTAACAATTTATTTCTATCGTTCATGCAATGTTCCATTATTCCTATAATATTTCAAGTACAAATGCTGTGTTTGGATTTTCAAAACTCCTTATTAATACTGTGAAAACCAGCAGGCTTACCTTGAATAATAACTCGGTTAGGTACGGAATACTTTCTGGTGATTCAGCTCGCAGTTATAAAATCGCACCCACAATTCTGATGTGTACTTAAAACTGCCTGATTTTTCAGATACACACATTTTAATTTGGTTATGCCTGTATAAAATACAAATTTCATATTTTTATTGAGGGTTATGATCATAATAACACGAAGATTTTCATTGCAGGTCTGTATAACCTGTTCATTATAAGGTTAAAAACGAAGGTGTAACACAAATACAAAATCTCGCGGTCCGATTTAATGTATTCCTACATAAATCAGAATTGTATTCTTCACGATTGGATTGAGAGCAATTGGAAGTGTTTTCTTGAAGCATACATCTGCATGCCCCGTTGCAATTATAACATTACATTCAATACATTAGCGCGTAATACATTCAGTACACTAGTTATTGCATTTGCTTTACATTGTATACTAGTGTTAATTATCACAATTATTAATAATATATACCTACATGTTGTTTTAAAAATAAACTTATTGGTGTCAGATGTCATTAAAATAATTCTGTATTATTACATTTCACTGTTTAGATTATTTTTGCAATTACTCAGAAATAGTATATATTATACAATTTACTTATACATGTTTTGTTCAGATATCAACAAAGTTCGTAAATGCCAGAATATTATTTGTTGATTACTGACACCAAGTGTCTCCATTCTTAAAAATTTATTTTATTAATATTGCTTTCTACTGTTCCATGTGTATATAGTCATATTAGAAGGTTAACTGTCTGTAGGCCTCTGTTGCATGCACACGTAAAGTAATCTATTGTGTGACTTCTAAGACACCGTGTATATATAAACATTTATTGGAAGTGTTTTTTTTTTTAATTGTTTCATTTATATAGCCCCCTTTAACATCTAAGGTCATATCGGAGGTTTTGCATTAGAAAACATTGCATTTCTGTGAGTTCTTTATGTTGGTTTTAAATTGTTTTATTTTATCCAGTCACACACATTCACTCTCAATATATGTGTACTTCCAGACTCTGTGGGGGATAGGGAATACTTCTGGTTAAAGACAAATCCCCCGTCCCAGCCAGGAATCAAACTCGGGACCTCCGCGTGAGAAGTAGCTCGCTGACAACTCCATCACGGAGGCAGTATGGTTTGTTTATGTAAGCACGGTAGCAACTTTAAAACCTTGTGTATGTCTCTTCAAGTAGCATCAAAATTAAAACTTCTTAGCTCCGTGTATATCAAAACAAAATTACCGCAAATGTACTGGCATTACGATCTTCCCTGTTTCTGTTACCGAAAATCTGAGCACTTTTTACTTTCTCTACCACATACATAGTAGGTAGCGAATCTATTGCATTCCACCCAAAAATTTGATAGAAATGGCACGTTTGGAGGTTCACCGAGTCCAAAAAGAAAAGCATTACTATATTCATTTTTTGAAAATTTTGATTTTCTCAAAAATATCTTGAACGATTTTCCTAAGATACCATACGCGTAAAATATTTTCATGGCCAATTAAATGTATGTACACCTTGAATTTTCTGAGAACACACTGAAATCTTTTTCATTCTATGACTTTTGCATAACTGGTAAACCATGAGGTAGACAAAATCTTCTCTGTAAAAGAAATTTCGTTAAGGGACACACTTTTCAAAATATATTTTATGTGAAGTTAATAATTTCCGAGGTATTCCTGTTATGTTTACACTATCAAACACTTAATATTTTTTATCAAATGGGAAGTAATTCGTTTTTTTATTTTTAATTATTTGTTTTTACGCCTGGCCATGCAAAGAGAACGGAATTTCAAAGTAATTGATGTAGCGATCAGCTCTTAAAAGATTGGACATCACTTAAGCCTAGTATGCTGTGTTATTTCCCGTGTATGAAATGAATAATACCTAACAAGATCTTTTTTGCTAATGCTTATCTCGGTTACCACAAAGTATTTAGAAAAGTAAGCTTTTGCAAAAATGATTAGTTGCGGGAAGACAAAGGAAAATGTGGACAACCATTGTAAAACCGGAATGGGCAGATAACCAAAACTTGGAAGTGAAGAAAAAGAAGAAAAATCTTATGTTTTCCCTCCACATGACTTTCTCTAGCAGTTCCATATAAAACTATTCTTATATGAGATTAGTTTACATCCTGCTAAACGAGATAAGCATTAGCAGAATTGGTCTTTTTACCTGTTTCTGTAAGCAAAGAGAAATAAGGGATTACACTAGGCTAAAATGAATGTCAAATCTTTTAAAAGCCGGTCGCTGTGTGAAAAATAGAAATTTGTATATCGCTGCTTGCCAAGAGTTAAACAAAAGAGAGACAAAGAGAAAGATGTCTTCCCGTTTGAGAAAAGTTCCAATTAGCTACAATTTAAACCTATCACACGGAATACTTTAAAAGCTGTTAACTCTACTTACAAAAGTATATGACATAAATTGTGCGGTTTAATGATATCTACATTTTTACTTTCTCTACATGTATTGTACCCAGTGTATGGAGAAGGTATTGTATTCCACCCAAAAGTTCAATACCGAGTTTTCACTGGGAATGCATGTTTTGAGATCCCCTTAACACAAAAAAATTCAGAAAAAGGCTGATGTGTGTGTGTGTGTGTGTGTACATAGCTGAATAACAAAAAGTCCGTTAAATAGCAAACTTGGTGTAGGTATCTCCAAAGGATGCGATATGAAGATTTTCAAGAAAAATCCTCTACCCCAAACTACCCCTTACATGGAAAAATGCTCGAACGTGTTTATTTTCTCAAATATGGCTCTAAAGATTTCGGTTAAAATACCGTATACGCCAAATAAAATGTATATCTTAAAATTGATGGAAATAGCAATTTTTTCGTGTAATAAGTAGTTTGGGGTGGGGAGATTTGCTTGAAAATTGTTGCATCCTTGTGGGATCAGAACTTAAATACCAAGTTTGGCATTTAATGGACTTTTCTTTTTGAGTTATTTGTTTACAGATACACACATTGACCTTTTTCTAAAAATATTTCTAATTCAAAACATGTATTTCGGGTGAAATCTTATCGAATTTTTGGATGGAATATAATACTATATCTATTATTGTACATATGCGCTGGAGAAAGTAAACGTCTGATGTTTTCCATTCACATTGCTTTCTCTACTTGTTCTGCAAACAAACTATTCCTACAAAAGAGTATTCTTCTACTTACATCATGCTAAACAAGGTAAACACTAACGCAATTGGATTTATTACTTAGTTTCTTACAAGCAGAAGGGAAATAAGGGAATGTACTAGGCTAAAGCGACAATCAAATCTTTTAAAAGCCGATCGATATGTGAACAATTGAAGTTCGGTTCGCTTTGCATTTCTAGAAAACCAAAAGAGAGATGAGACGAAAGTGACCTAGTTTGAGAAGAATTGTAGTTTAAAACTAAAACAAATAACAAGGAATATCTCGGAAATGGTTATGCTAAATTGAGCAAATTATCCAGAATGAATAAATCTCTAGAAGCTATTCCCAGAAAATTCAAGATATACATTTTATTTATGATGTAAATGGCTTTAAAATGCTTAAAGTATTTTAATCAAAACCATTAGAGCCATTTTTAGGATAAACATGATTTTCGAAAATTTTTCCATATAAAGGGCAGTTTGGGGTGGGAGATTTTCTTGAAAATCTTCACTCATCCTTGGAGGATACTTAACTTAAACACCAAGTTTGGTATTTAATGGTGTTTTAGTTTTTAGGCTACTGTCCACAGATACACACACAGACATATTTTTTTCTAAAAAATGTTTTTTTTTTGGGGGGGGGGACTCAGAGAACCTAAAAACATACATTTTCGATGAAACCTCAGTATCTCATTTTTGTGTGGAATACAATACTTCCTCTATACATTAAATGCATAGTACGTATAGACAAAGTAAAAGTAGTTTGTTGCAGAATGGGCTTGATTGTTCGTTTCGAGCCACGCTAAGGGACATCGAACATGTCATGAATTATGAGATATGCAGCATAACAATAGCATACCCAGCACGTTTTACATCATTATCGTTCCATGTGAATGGAACACAAAAGATTCTTTCTTTATTTCTTTTCTCTGTTTTACAGTTTGAACCATGGACGTCATTTTGAATATAAAGTCAGTGTATTACAAAGTGAATGTTCAACGAATCTGAGGTCCTTTAAACACAATAATTATCTCAGATTTATCTAAGAACAACCAAGTCAGTAAACTCTCTCCAACCGGGATTCAAACTATTGCCATCCTAAATGTGAATTATAGACGTTACTATTGTTTACTTGATATTTTTCACAAAGGTTAAAGATGCTAGTTTTATGAAGCTGCGATAATGAAAAAACGAGTAAGTACACGAGAGAAGTAAGAGTATACATATAGATATTTGGTGTTATGTACTGATGATATCAGCATTTACCTTGGCGTGTTATGGTATATAAAGCACGAAATTAAGATGTGGTTACCTCATGAAAAGAATTGCCAGTAGCAAACTCTTGATTTATGCAAAATACACCATTGTGTGGTCAGTGAGCCAAATACTACAGACTGCTTTATTCAGCAACTGCCGGAGTAGTTTTATCGTTGTTTCGTGGTTATCATTGTAGTTGTGAAGGTGTGATAAGAGATTTTAAACTCTCAAACATCAAATCTGATTACAAAGTCTAGGTTTGTGATTTGTGTGTCTTATTCTGTCCTGAGTGATAAGTCTACGATTATGAAAGTATGATTCATTACGCGAAACCTGTGCGTATTTACTGTTTTTCTTTTAAACATGTCTAACTCAATGGAAATCTATGATTGTCAAGACCAAGAAATACCATATGGGTGCACAAAATTATGTGACGTTTCTGAACACACGCAGTTTTTAACGGTTTTCTTAGAACCCCTGTGATTCATCGTGGTACAAAACCGCGAATTTAACTGCCTCGTTGTCTAGTCACTTCAGCGCAAGAATCACATGTCCTCGTAAGTTTCCAGAATTTAACGGCCAAGGGCGTGCGAACAGGAAGTTTCACTTCTGGATCCTATCTCATAATGGCTTTTAAAATGATTACTACAACACCGGAGGTAATTACTGTCCGAACAAATGTAAGAAAGATATTTATCCCCCTGAAATTAGAGGCTTATGAAAACTAATTGATCTGAATGCTCGGATATAAGCACTGCTAGTGACGATAGGAGTATTCTTACGTCCCATCAACAGGTGCTCCAGTAGACTAGCACGTGAAAATTCCGTCATGGTTTCCTCATAACATGCAGATATTGTATACACAATTTGAAACCAACGATTATTTATGCTATTTCAGATGTAAAACTGCTGATAGAAGTAAATTATGATCTAATCAATTGTAGTATATCAGTTTTACCAAACATAGCGCCATAATGCATCCATGGGCCAAAATACATTTCCACACCCTAAAAACTTTATGTAAATGATATTAAACACTTCACAACTTACCTGCGATTAGAGTGAAATGCGCCAAAACCGCTGAAAGATAATGGTTCATTCTTTGAGTTTTATCCAACTTCAATGCTGTTTAGTTGATAATCAGTGCGGAAAATGTGGTAATTTATGAAAACAGAACGAATCAGTTACAATTTTTTCTGATTTAATATACTGTTTTCGAGATTGGCGAATGGGGTTGACATATTTCTTAACAAGTATCCTCATTAGTCTTTGCTCAAATGAAATTTGTATCAACTTAAAATGTATCACACAATGATTGTATGGTTCTATTTAAGCCCACTTATATGTAATTAGTTAATTTAGGAACATTAATTGCTCTAAACCGCTTAGGCAGAAAAGAGCGGCTCCTGACCTAATTGGCCATCGGGAGAGAGAATGATTTAGATAGAACTTAGACCACAATCACCCATGCCCAAGGCGGGACTTGAACCCGCGATCCCCTGCGCCACGAAGCACCAAAGAGACATTTAGCGAGCGCGGCCATGGAGAATGGATCGCCAGTGTCTTTGTTCACTAAAAAGGAAATGCTCCTATAGATGACAGTCCACTATTATATATTGTTACGCACATTTAAATCACCACACAACACGAACCGAACCATTTTCATACAGATATTTTATTGAGAACCTCTTGTACATTATTGCAATACTTCCAACATATGTAGGTATATAAATAAGGAATAGGCATTCCAGAACGTATAAGAATCTAGGAAATCAAACGTGTTTCATTCACACGTCTACAGACTATTGTTCTTGCCTAACTACTATTAATAGAGATGAACTTTCATTACATTTTTACATATGTATTGAGAAAATTATAAGTATTTGGAAATTTAAACCAACAGCAAGGAATTTCGCATAAATAGATTACTCCAAAAATAAATAAATATAATAAAGATAAATGTATGGTATAAATAATTTCTTGTTTAAAAGAAACTACAGTTTTGTGCCGCAAGCTTTTGTCTATCTCTTACGTTTATCAATCACCGAGAATGAAAAGGTCTTCAGAGGCTATTCCGAGGAAATTGAAGACATACGTTTCATTTGTAATAAAAATATATTTTAAACAAAAGCATTAAAACCATTTTTGATAAAATAACATTTCCTTGAAAATATTCATGTCGCATCCTTAAAAGTGCTAAACTTAAATGCAAGGTTTTCGATTTTGAGTTAAGCTGTTCACACATACGGATCTTTTTCTAGAAATATGATGTGTTCCATTCACATGACTTTCTCTACCTGTTCTGCAAACAAGCTATTCTTATAGAAGACTTTTTTTTATATTTCTTGTTGATCTAGATTAACGTTAGTAGATACTGTCTTATTATTTGGTTCCTCATTAGTAAAAGAGAAATAAGGGACTACACCTGGCAAATGGACAGTCAAAACTTTTAAAAGCTGTCGCTATGCGATTGATATTAAAATTCGGTTTTCGTGCGTGGTCAGGAGTAAAACAAAAGAAAAACTGTTGGTAACTTACTGTACATATAAGTATTTTAAAATTTAAAAAAAACAAAACAAGGAGTATGTCGAAAATGGTTAGCTGCACAGCAAAAATTCATAAATTGTGTGTATTGACGAAATCTACATTTTTTGTGCAGTAATGTTTTTGTGTTTCTTTTACGGTTTACCAGTTTTGCAAAAGTAAATCTAGATTAATAGGACTTCAGGGGCTATTCACAGGAAATTCAAGATATTCGATTTATTTTTCATGTATCGTTTAAAGGGTATTTCGGGAAGGTGGAATTTTCTTGAAAATCTTCGTGTCGCATCTTTAGAAGATGCTGAACTCCATCAAGTTTTGTATTTAACAGACTTTTCGTTTTTAGTTATGCTATTCACGGACGAACATACACATGTGCGCATGCAAACACGGACCTTTTTATAAAATTGTTGCTTTTTTAACCGCGGACTCTAAAATTTTTATTTCCGTAAAATATCGGTATTGAATTTTTGGGTGGAATACAATACATTTTCTATCTATCTACTATGTATGAATTAGAGAAAATAAAATGTTTTTGTATCCTGGTCATATCAAGACGTGTAGTTCCTGTGAAATATCGAACTTTGGGTGGAATACAATACCTTCCCTACCTCCTATGTACATAATATGTTCATGGCAGACATAGAAAAAACAACAACAAACTGAGTATGGTATATAGAAATAACACATAAATAATACCCCCAACAAATTTTGGTGTTAAACGCGACAACATTCCGAAGGTACAATATTAGCCAATAAATCACTCATGAAGCTGCACTCAAGTACGAAAGAACTGCATGACAATATTGTATTTTACTTTCAAATATTCAGTCATTAGTTAAGCAAGAAGTTCTCCAATTCATTTGAACATATGAGCACATAAATTTCTTCTTAAGCACCGATTTTCAGATTTAATGATTACCACTCTGAGGTAGATTCATCTAAAATAGGCAGTTATTCATTTAAGAAATTACATGTTGACATTGATCAAGTTCCACGACATGAAGATCTGAGGTAACTGAACTGTAATTACAAAGGACTAGCCTTTACTAATACAAGGACGAGAATACAAAGAAATTGCATAAAAATGTTGAAGTTCATTACCGTGAGGTAAAACACTAGTTTTACAATACTGGTTCCCAGAATTAACTTTCCAGCGCTTTCGTTGGAGTGCTATCATTTAACGTTTGCTGAGTAAATATGTCGAAAATCTCCTCTACGAACTTGGTAAAATAGGTACGTCCTTCATATTAAAACCAATGGTAGGACAGCCATTATTTTGCTGATACTAGGATGTATGATTATTCATTGTACCTGATTACACGATTTCAAGTTAGTTTTTGTTTATACATAAAATAGTCGAGTGAGTCAAGAGGGCAACGCTTTATTATGAACTGGAAATGTTAGCGAAACACTTCTTGAATTAAAACTAAATGTAAAGGCGAAAGAATGCAACAAATTCGAATATATTGAACTATCAACTGTATCACTGCAGTTTTTCTTGCATCAAGTTATATTTTCAACAATAACTTACCATGTGGTTAAACTGTTAAAGCATTTTGTTTTTCGAAAAATGCCCTGAAAATGCTTCAACACAGCATTGCTTTAATCCTCTGCTATTAACTCGTTTGAAGACCCAATTGTCAATCCCGTGAACAGTCCTAAGGGATGGTGGGCGCCATAAGTTAAGGCTGAAGCCTCTGTCAGAGTCAATAATCCATAAATTTTGGATGACGTGATGTTCGTGGTGTTTGTTTGGTAATGAACAAGCAGACAATTTCAAATGACCATTTGTTTTGTACCTATCATATTAAACCATACAGGCAGAGGTGGCGCCAGAACTTAACAGCCTAAGGCGTGTTGCTCTGAATTCGTCATAAGGAAGAAAGAGGAAGTATTAAGGGAGGCACACTTAATTAGTTTTCACACATAGACAAATTGCACTTAGTCATTTTGTGCTACACAGTTAAATAACTATGCCATAGTATTGTGTAGGTTTTCTTCTGTTTTTTAAGCAGAATGTTTCGGAATTAAATTAATGTACTTAGTGCATATAGGTAATTGCTCCTTTCCGTCATTGTAGATTTTAAATCCCATGAAGGGGGCAGGTCTAGGCTACCGTAGTGTAACTTTACCCTCCGATTCTTGTAGGAGGGTAAAATGTATGATATTCGTAAAATCTATATCTATTAATAATAATAGTAATAATACAAAATTAAATATTATTCAATGAATTAATGAATGTAATCCATTGCAGTAGCAGTAAAAATCATCATGCAATTTATTTTAAAGGAAGCATTTTATTTGTTTCATAACCGGTGATGATCTGTCTCTTGATGATTGCTGCAGTTTAGAACAATTCGTGAAATGTCAAACGGAACTTCTCAACAAACTCGTTAAAGCATAAGATATATTTTGCTGAGCACTTTCGCTTTTCCATAAATACTTGCATTAGTTTTCCCACTAGATGAACTGGACAATAGTTATATAGTTAAAAGATTGAATACTATAGCGATTTGTATTAAAGACTGTTCTTAAAAACGATTTTTATTATGCGCTATTTTGAACAATTAGTTGTTCTGCATTATAAATAGTATACAATATTATTTACTTGCTATTCTTTTTCGTGGAGGTGGATTTAACCACCAACGTTCTTTTCCCTCCGCCGACACGGCTTCTGCATACTGGCGTAATATGTTTTGGTCACATTTACATGTAATTGTTGTAAATATTGATCGTCAGTATTACGGATTTATTTCTTCTATTTCTTCTAGTAGCATAAAGCTGCCGCTAATGATGACACATTGCTTTCTTCAGTTATAAATGCCATGTTGATGCAACAAGATTACACAGAGTCAAACAACCAGATCATCACAAGAGATATTCGTACAGTTTGATCAGAATTCTCCTGACCTTAATTTCTGTACAGCATGTTTGGACAAAACTTCATATATTGTGTTTAAAAACCGAGGCTGCAGAATGAACACAACTGCTATAAGTAAGCTTAAGGAAAGGCAAGGCAGGAGTGAATTTTGGCTTCAATCGACAAAACAGAATGCCTTCCTCTCGTTAAAACGTTCCCTTAGGAGTTAAACAATGGTAGAGAGAACCCGATCGAAATACAGACTATTGATGAACTAAGCATAGAGAATGTAACTAAAATGTCGCTTAATATATATCTTTCATTATAAATATATGCCCTTTTAGCTGAGTCAGCTTGTTTACATCACATAATGTAGCTGATATTCTGCAGTTACAATATGCACACAGAATGAATAAAATGGAGATGAATTGACGACAAGAAGTGAAAATATAAAAACTTGTCAGTTATTAATTGGAGTGTGCAGAATAAATGATTGGAATTTTAATTGAAGAGAACTGAAACATCACACACATCAGATAAAACTTTAAAAGTTTTGAATAAAACAAATGTACGGTTTATGTCTCAGTATAGGAAGCTCAGAAAATATTCAAATTATTATTCAAAAAGTTCAACCTACTCAAGAGGTCGAAATTTTTCGGAATTTTCCCTTATCCTGGGAAAAAGAATTTCGGTTAACTTTAAGCTCGATGTATCCCAAGATCATTTTAGCACCGATTGTATTCATTGTCCGGTATGAACAAACAATTTCCGACTTTGCTCCAGAGACTAGTAGGCCTAAATTTGAGCTATCTTATTATGGAGCCAAGTTGTTGTGGTGCATTTTTAGTTAATATAAAAATCTCTAAAGATTTTAAATATTTGTATTTATCTGCAATAATAATCTGCTCATTTTATTAATTTCTGTATTGCACCTGTTTATTTACTAAAATATTTTTATGCTTCTTGGCAAACAAATGGTGTAGAACTAAGAAGTTTAAATAATAAACATTTTGGACACTGCCCAGTTGATATTTTAATTATCTCAGAAAAAAAAAACTCCGCAATATGTATCCGTTTTAGATTTATAAGGCAAACCTCTGGAATTTGTTTCTATTGCTATTGCTTAGTTCATCCTGAGATGTCACGACCATTTTGTAGAAAGAATAGACGAAAAGACAATGGTCAGCTGTATGGGTCCAGTTGTTCACACGCACGCACCGCGCATGTGCAGCAGAGCAGAGACTCATGACTGCTAGAGCATGACCACGACTTATTTTACTTACAAAGGGCATTGTGTTCCTTCTGAAAACAACCAATTATTGATGCAGCGTACGACAACCCCAACGTAACTTCTCCTTTCTTGAGCAACCCCTCGCCGGAAACAAGTGACTTTCCTGAATTTCTCACGAGGTTGTCTAAGAACTGACGCACAGGACGCTCTGAACACATCACGTTTTTAAGGCACTGTCTAAATCTTTAAAGTTAAGTATTAGATTCGGGCTCTAAACAATTTGCCTGCCAAATGCGAATGTAGGCACTATTTATCGATGTTTTCTGGTGCAAGAAAAACCTTTTCATCATTTCCATAGTATGGTGCAAGTATCAAAACTATTGCATTTTTAGAAAGAAGGCTTGAAATATTTATGATCTATATTTGTGTGTTTTGGGTGGAACATTTTGCAGATAACCGTTTTATTATGCTAAGCTTTCATTTGGCGCATACATCTTCACATTCAGGGTGATATTCTGCATTTAAGCAAAGAATATAAGATCCTTGAGTTTCAAGAGCATTGGGTGAGCGACACACGTTGGAGGTACTCTCTTGGTTCCGAATTTTTAATAGATGGAAACCAAAGGGACAGCCACACTTCTGACTGGGAAACCGCTCTTTTCAACTCATGTCATTAGTGTTATGTTATAATTTTCTTAATAAATGTGTATATACGCACAAGAGCGAATATTTTGAAAGTCGTGCTATGTTATTTCACATGAGCTGTATAATTAAACCAGAGTTTGTCTTTAGTAAGATTTCTGAATCCAATGGTTTCGTAGTTACGACTCTTTACAAAAATGAATCTGTTTTAACAAAGAAATTCAAAATATACAGTTTAATTGTCGTGTACTTGTTTCATGCTTAAAATAATTCTAATAAAATCGTCAAAGAAACTAAAACACTGGGTTATCAATATTTCGCGGCTCTTAGCCGGTCGGCAGTGCTGCTTGCTATGCCGCAGTAAAAATATACTACGGTTTCTCGCGTAAGTTATTTCTAACAAAGGAACGAAAGTATTTACATGGGTAGGTATATTAAGCATATTAAGAAGATGTTGGAAACGCCTCCCTTCGTTGTTCAATCATTTCTAGTACCTACTAAGGAAATTGCCCGTTAAATGTTGCACTTCCCTTTGATAATGATGACGACTAAGTACTCTGATGTGTGTGGAATTGTTTTGTAAACTTTCTCTTTTATTCTCCCTTCCCAGAGATAAACATCGCAGGGGAATCGTGTAGACCACTCGCAAATTCTGTATCAATCATAAATGAACACCTTTTATGGAACAGAATAACGGTTCTGAATAGAGCCATGCCGCTTAAATATTGTATTTCGTCAACTAACAAACGCGTGCCATGTTTGCAAGAATTCAGTTCACACTGAATTCTCGAGCTTCACCGCCAGCTAGCTAACAGCCGTGAAACCTGTTTTGCTCTATGCTGATCTAGTATGATGGATTTAATGTGCTAAATGAAAAGATAGAGGAAACTTCCTTTTATGTCCTCGCACTTAAAATAGTATTTATATTTGTCTCACCTGCGGACCTTTGTATGCATTCTTGTTTCTAGGATTCACGGAATTTCAAAATAAAAATTTTTGTTAACACCCATATATTAGACTGTTTATGTCGAGTATTCCTCTATTGTAAATGAAAGTGTGAGAAAATAGGTACCTATAAAATAAATAATCAATGAATAATAATAATAATAATAATAATAATAATAATACACGAGATAAACTATACCATTCAGTTGCCGAATATGAAGAATACTGTAAAAGCAAAGAGCGGCACTTAGAGCTTCAAAGAGTATTAAACATAATTGATCAAACAAAATAGTTCTTTAGAGTAGTGCATATTTTCAGTTATGTGCAAGAGGCATTAAGGCCAATGTTATGAAGACATGTGATGGCTTTCATAGCACGAGAGGACTTCAGATCGTAAGTGCAGAGCAACATGTAAGAACACTCGACTGTACATGTTTAACCTTTCATAAAACAGTAAACCATGTTCTATTTTGAAACAGATCTACACAGAAGCCTCCAAACTGGTCTGTCAATTAGCAGCACAACGCAGGAACGCACCCGTGTACTCCACTCACTTTCACTGCTAGTGGCTCCTGTCAAGGTCGTCTCTGGTGTTCATAGAACTGCCGCAGCATTGATGAACATGTTTCACCGAGTTTGTATCGCGTACTTTTTGAAAGAACAGACAAACACTTGTAATGAGCGCGATTAAAACTCATTAATTTGACTTGAGTTCTGCAGTTACTATTTTTAAGTTACAAGAACAATATAAAGAAAAAGTGTATTGAAAACCTCGCTGGAAACGAGATTGCAGATTCTAGTTCAGTTTTAGACTAAGACTCTTTCCTGAGCCTTTCCTATTGGTTATGGAGACAATATGGCTACGTGACAGGTGAACGACAGGTTTCGAGATTTCGGCAAGGTTAGGCTACATTAGGTTAGGCCAGGTGTATGTAAATGAACTGGATCGAAATAAGGGGTAAAATGGACTCTCTGAAAAGCGATTCTACTTTCTAATGCGAAATGCAGTCTTCCGTTCGCTGTGTTTGCAGCCATATTGGTCAATGGCAGAGTCAAATCTAAAACTGAACTGAAATCTGCAATGTCGCTCCCCGGAACGCCTAAAATGTAACGTAGTAATTCTTAAATAATGCTTTTATTCACTTTATATAGTTATTTATGATTACGGGAAGATAAAGTTTAGGAAAAAGATTTGGCTAATATTTTATACTGCTTACACTTTCAAAAATCTGTTGCAATGCAAATAAATAGATACACTTTATATGATGATAAACTAGTTTATTTCTAAATACCTAACTTTATGCCTATCCTTTATATCCTGGTAATAAACATTTTGAACACATATTCGCATCAGTCTAGGTAAACATAAATGGGGTATTTCTGTTATTTGTTGGACAATCAATTTGAAACTGAAAACATTTAGTAATTTAATTTGGATAACTATGTCCTAATCCAGACTAAAATCAGTGTAACAGATAATTTTACGCATATTCTACTTAGAACACTTTCCGTTAATTGTGAACGCTCCCATTGAAATAATGATTTCAACTTTGTCGTTCTCGGTTGTTGGCAACCATAACATCCAAGAAGAGTGGTTAGTAAAATACGAATCCCTATAAAATGTGCAGCCAAATATTGTTGCATTGATATGGAGCTTTAAGGAAAAATCTCACAATTTTTCGCGAAATACGGCTGCAGATTTCAATACAAGGGGTCCCTTTTATCAACATTTACATAATGTGGAAGAAGAATAACAGAGGTTCCACTGACAACTTTGTGAGCAACCCATTCTCGCCAACTTGCACCGAGAAGTGAACATCTGTAACTTGCGTACTGCAACGTGCTGTGAACGCCCATGAATGGAATTTACTTGGCAAGAATGTGTGCTAACTATATACACGTCTTAATGGGGCTAGCTTTCGAGTGCTGACAAGACATCAGCGTTTTCGATAGTTACATGGTCTGACTCGCATATTTAGCGAGATAGAGAATTCTATCTATATTTGAAAGTCGACAAAAGTGGATCTTTGAACATTCTGAAATTACCTTGGTGTAATCTGAAAGGTGGAGTAAGTGTTTCAGTATTAAAAGATTTTATTTTTTAAAGCATTTAAGTTCTTTTACTTCTTTTTAGAAATCTTTATGGAATCATTTTGTCTCTATATACCGAGTGGGTTGGCTTAGGCAGTTTCGTCTGTGGCTCACATTCCTTCCCGTGGTCCGCCTATTTTTATTATTATTATTAATGATATTATTATTATTATTATTAACACTCGTTAAGTTCTCAGTCTGACACATATTGAAGATGGTCAAATTACTATCATTATTATTATAATTCTTTAGCAGGCGCACTGTAAAATTTCACAGGCGTGACTTTCGTCGCTTAATTGTGACGATTGTGTAAACAAACGAATGTTAATATTATTCACAAAATGGTTAAAACTGAAATACCGTTCATTTGGGTAAAACCTATAATGCTCAGAACTTGAAGCGTTATTTCTATATAGTCAACAGTATTTTGGGGGACATCTCGATAAGCGCGACGTTCAGTGTGACCTCCGACAACTGCATCAGCCCATAACAGCTGCAACCCAAGCAAGGCAAATTAATCTGATGGAAAAACAAAAGAGGGAAAACATAGTTATGGAGTTGTTTACCGAAGGCTTGAGTTCCGAACCCAGGAAGGCGACTGACCAAGCGCGATACCTGGCTCTACACCTGTGTGACCCAGTTTCCTCCCACCGCCAAGAGAATTGTTGAGTCATGACGCAACACCTCTCGGTTCTTATCATTCGAGAAAACAAGCTCTGTTTGTGAGAAGACGTGTACCACGTGTCTTTTTCCATGAGTAAACGATATAGGAATAAAACTTGATAAATTCGAGGTCATGGACGGACCCATTCATGTACGACGTGGGTGAGTTTTCAATCCTAATCTTCTCTCTATCTGTCCTATTAGTATCCAGCATCTCACGTGAACCATATAGCTAAATTTCATTGCTAATAGTAGATAAATGCGAGATAGCCGTGATACATACATGATTTATGAGTTGGAAGAGATCAATCTCACAAGCAGAAAGGGATGCTGGTATCCACTTAGTGGGTGATTCTGTGCGCATATGCGAATTAAAATTAATTTTAAAGGAGACCGAAGTTTGAATGTTTAAAAGTGGGTTCCTGACCTTGAAATTCCACACTCTTTACTGACCATCGCGAGAAATAGCTGAATAACTTAAAAAAAAAAAAACTGATGTGTTCCAATCACATGACTTTCACTATACCTCTGCAACAAATTATTGTTAAAAAGCCTATGCTTCTATTTACTTCATACTAATCGAGAAAAAATCAGCAGAAATAGTCCTATTTCTTGCTTCCTTGTAAGTAGAAGCGAAATAACGGAGTACTATTGTTTAAAGTGGTAGTCAAAGTTGGTTGCTATGTGACTGAAGTTCCTTTGATTGTATGGACAGGAATTGTTAAATTCCTGTGTGGAAAATTATAAATTTTTTAAAGATGAAACCAAAAATAAGGAATATCTCAAAAGCGATCAACTCCACGGAAAAAATGTATTAAAATAAATTCTGTGTTTTAAGGTGCTCTACTTTTTTGTGTTAAAAGTTTTTGTCCATCTCTTACGGTTTAGCAGTTATGAAAAATTCCGTAAAATTCATTCAAAATAAAGTAGTGTTCAGAGGCTATTCCCAGAAAATTCAAGATATACATTTTATTTGTCAGGTAAATATCTTTAATATACGAAATTTTAATCAAAATCGTTATAACCATTATTTAGAAAATCAAAATTTTCGAAAAAAGTTCCATGTAAAGGGTAGTTTGGGGTGGGGAGATTTTTCTCAAAACCTTCGCGTCGCATCCCTGGAAGATGCTAAACTTAAATACCAAGTTTGGTATTTTACCGACTTTTCGTTTTTGAGTTATCGTGTTCACGGAGACACACACACACGGACCTTTTTCTGAATTAAGTTTTTTTTTTAATACAAGGGACCCTAAAGCATATATTTCCGGTGAAATATCGATATCGAATTTTGGGTGGAGTGCAATACCTTCTCTATACACTATGTGCATAGTACGTATAGAGAAAGTAATAACAAAGTATTAAAGCATTCACACCAATATCATTCCTTATCTCTAAAATTTCCGATACTTCAAAATGTATTTGAAATAAACTGTGTGTCTAAAGATATTTACATTTTTTGTGCATTAAGGATTTGTTCAACTGTTATGATTTACCAGCTATGCAAAATTCCTTCCATTCTGTAGGTTTTTTGAGAAAATTCAAGATATAGATGTCATGTAAATGTCTTAAATAGGTATATGTTGTATTAATGCTATTTATGTTATTTTAATCAATATTGTTAGAGAAGATTTTAATAAAAGTTTGCATATAAAAAGCGAGGCTTGGAGGGGTTTTCATGAAAGTATGTACTTGTGTTGTGTCTTTGGAAGGTATTGAGTTTAAATTCCAAATTTGGTATCGATCCACCATAGCTGTTGGATACACATTTGAGCTGTTCACATACACAGGATACTTATAGTACCAAATGTATTGCTAGGATAAAGAATAGACATACTCTTGTTATTTACGTTTTGTTGTTAGTAACACTTCATAAAAGGCAGAATTATTTGCAGGTATCTACAAGGCCTATGGGCACAAGAAGGAAAGAGTGGGAAGGGAGAACGAAATAAGGTAAAGGAGAGAAAGGGGAGATTGAAAAGTGAGAGAGGTAAAAGTCGAGGAAGAAATGCCTGTTTTAGCAATAAGTTGAATAAAACTTTTGGCTCTGCTAGCATAATAAAATAATCCTAATAGTTATAAAACACGTTGATATTGCTCGAAACTTGGAAACTAAGAAAAAAATCTGATGTGTTCCATTCACATGACCTTCTCTATATCTCTGTGACAAATTATTATTAATAAGTTTACTCTTCTATTTACTTCATGCTAATCGAGAAAAAATTAGCACAAATAGTATTATTACTTACTTCCTTGTAAGTAGAAGCGAAATAAGGGTGTACCATAGGTTAAAGTGATAGTCAAAACCTGGTTGCTATGCGACTGTTTGAATGGATAGGGGTTGACAAATTTCTGTATGAGAAAAGTATAAGTCTTTTAAAGCTGAAACCAATAACAAGGAATATCTAAAAAACGATCAACTTCACGAAAAAACTTTATATAACATAAATTGTGTGTTTTAATGTGCTCTACATTTTTGGTGTGATAAGCTTTGTCCATCTCTTACGGTTTATCTGTATTGCAAAATTCCGTAAAATGTATCCAGAATAATCTTCAGAGGCTATTCCCAGAAAATTCAAGATATACATTTTATTTGTTGTGTAAATGTCTTTAATTATGATGTTTTAATTAAAGTCGTTAGAGCCATTTTTGAGAAAATCAAAAGTTTCGAAAAAATTTACATGTAAAGGGTAGTTGGGGTGGGGGATTTTCTTGAAAATCTTCGTGTCGCATCCTTGAAGGTACCAAGCCTAAATACCAAGTTTGGTTTTTAACAGTCTTTTCGTTTTTGAGCTATGCTGCCCACAGATACACATACACACACGGACATTTTCCTAAAAATGCTATTTTTTGGACTCAGGGAGTCTCAAATCATGTATTTGAAATCTCGGTATCGATTTTTTGGGTGCAATACAGTACCTTCTCTATATAATATGTGCATAGTACGAATAGAGAAAGTAATAAGTTGTCCAGGTGCGATTGTAATCTTATGTAGATGATGGAAGTCCTGCGTTACAAAATCAAATGGAAATTTGATTAGTTTTTCGTGAACAGAGCAATTATGATCATGTAGTGCGGATTGATGGAACGGTCTTACTTTCGAAGTTTGGTGATTATAATTAACGTACTAAAATCTCATGATTTTGTCTGATTTTTTGTGGGTTTTGAAGGCCGTTTGCGGATTCTAATATTTAGAAGGCATGTGCAGTAAGTTGGCAAAAATATTATTTCAACCACTGTGTGTCACTGTTTTAGATTGATTAGCGTTACGAATTTTGGCAGAGTAGTAAAAATGTTGAAGAGATTTTCAGATGTGTGTATACAGTTTTAACACTTGAAATTTAGGTTCATTGGTACAGTGTTCACGCTTGATGAATCACCGTCAATGGCTGCTCGATGAAACGTCATTGTTTACCCTCGTGACTTGCTGCCAGTGTTTTAGAAGCACGCACTGTGATTTTCAATCTTAATCTGTAAAGGAACAAGATTTGTTTATTCTGCAAATATGCCGGTATACGAAGGTTATATGTTGACGAGTGGTAAGTCAACACCCAAATAAAGAAATTGGATATGTTTTAACGCTTTATGGTTTTCTTATATATCAACAATATGATTTTAATGAAGGTAAAGCAGTGAAAGGTATTTGAAGAATTGCGGTAAATGTCCTGTTGTAAGGTTCAGAGCATCGAAGAATATCGCAAGGTTCTAGATAAATCCTCAGAGGATAACTCTGGAGATTGTCCAATGTGGATAAACCAGTTTTTTATGAGTTTTCGACACGCATCTACAGTTAGTTATTTTTGGACCACAGCTTTGTAAATTATGTTACTGAATAGCACATAACATTGACTGCTTAAGTCAATGTTTTACTGTGCTGAAGTAAGGGTATATAAAAATTCAGCATTTTATCATATCATAATCAGAATAGTTGAAATATAAAGGATATATAATGCAATGAAAGAAGGTTAAATAAACTGTGATATGAAAATTCAGGACCTACATAAATGCACACCTAACTACGGGCACATAAAATACAAGGCGAGGTGGGAAATAAAAACACAAGGATCCAAAGTTGCTTAAGGTAGTAACCACACTGTGGCACCGACGCAAGGTGTGGCTATCCTGGGAGGTGATTCAATGACATAATCTTTTTATGAGTTCTTTGTAATACGGAGGGGACTGAAATGGACGTACTTATGCGGTGGCCAAAGTTCAATAACGACGTCTGCAGTTTAGAATGCGATTCGCTACAATATTGCCTTTAGGAACATTGATATTGTCTATTAGCGCTGCGGCTAAGCAAAATGTGCTAATTTTGTTTAAATGCTCCATTTTAAAATGTATGCTGATTTGCTACATTCACATGATTTTCTTTATCCTCTATCGGTTATTGATGGGTAGCAAAGCTATTCTTAGAATAGTTTATAATTTCTACCGTCTTTATTTTAATAAGAATATTTCGTTCATGAAACGTGATGGTAGGAAGTGGTCAATCCAGTACATTGGCGCGTAAAATTTCAACCAATCGGAACTCATTATCTCTGCATTTTAATCGTTTTTATAACACCCACGTGCAATTGCTTTTCTAAATTTATCGCACCCACGTGCATTTGTTTTCTCTCTGAATAGCAGTGCAGTGATATTCCCGTACAATGGACATATTAATTGCAATCATGCTTTACTAAGCCAAAATAGTAGAATGTAGCAATACAGAGAAATCTGTGTTTATTTTATACCAGAATAATATAACGTAGCAACACAAAGATATATGGAATGTGTGATATGGACATTGCAGTGATTTCGGTGCAAATATACGTCAAGACAAATGGGATTTTAGGAATATTATTCTTCGTGTCCACATAGGCTTGTTATTTTATTCACGAAATAGGCTTATTAAATAGAACTCGAGCTACAACTTTTCTCTAGGTGATTTATCAATAAAAGTTGGAGCTCTCGTATTACTTATGATAAATCTTTGCAGAAAAAAACATTGCACTTTAAAAAAAAAAAAAAAAAGGAAAATCCGGATTGACAAGTGTTGTTCACTACTCTTAAAATTTCATAAATTTTCAAATAATAAACAATGAAAGTCGATAAGAATTGAAAAGAATAACACAAGTGTTAAGAATACGAACCATTAATAACGGATATATCGGAAATGGTTTACGACACAAAACTGTTAATTGGGATAAATTGCGTGTTTTAAAAATATCTGCATTTCTTTGTACTAAGTTTTCGCTATCGCTTAAACTTTACCAGTTATAAAAATTCCTTCCGAATGATGTGAGCTTCACAGGCTATTCCCACAAAATTCAAGATGTAAATTTGCCATTGAAGTATCTTTAATGTATGGTATTTTGACCAAAGCCGCTACCACTATTTTTGAGAAAGTCTCAAAACCTCCCATTTAAAGGATAATTTGGAGTGTGGGAATTTTCTTGAAAACCTTGATACTAACTTGAATACCAAGATTCGTGTTTAATCGACCTGTCGTTTTCGAGTTAAGCTTTTCATAGAGACACGCAAAAGTCCCTAACTGTTTTGCCGATAGTTCACCCCGGCGCCAGGAGCCGCCATGCAGCCGCCAACACTGCAGATTTTTCGGCAACCGTCCTCGCCCCAAAACGCTGAAAACGGGATTCACAAAGCACATGCATCCGCACGTCACCTGCAAGCACTGCCACACATCACGAGCTTATAAGCATACCTGAAAACGATAAGGGGATGGATGGGTAAGTCAGAATAAAAACTTAAGTACCATGGCCGGGATTTGAACTACTGACCTACTATTGCAACATGCCGATATGATGTTAAATTACCCAACGAACTCTCATGTTTCCCGGTCAATCATAGAGAATGAGGACTCCAGCATTCTCCTGACAACAGGGAACCACGAGAATCCCCAAGTCAAGAGTGAGCGGTCGACGGATCGAACCCACGACCTCCCAAATGCGAATCGCACACCTCGCGGCGCCCTCTCGCTCGGTCTCTTGAATAGGAGTAACCATTAATTTTCTTCTCGTGGCCGCTTTTGTAAGTAGGTATAGGCATGAGAATGGAACATATCAGACTATTGGCTATCGAACATTTCAAAATTAAAAGGGCTCCAGCAAGATCTTGGTTTATTAGTACATCTGCTTGTAAAAGCTGGTTTCAGATGTGTTCAGTAGCATCAGAGTTATAAAGGAACGGATGGTCGACAGTTTGCGTGCGGCAGAATTATATGGGCTTGGCAGTTACATCGGTTAGAGGTTTTACGACCTTTCCTGACCACCGTGGAGAGGTTACTGCCCATCGTTTTACTAACCTCCTTTCCTTCCCTGTGTTCGTTTGAAGCAGAAAGCTGTCTCTTTAGTTCAGAAAACAACTCCCCGCTTATGTGTGGTTGATCATTGTACCTTCAACCGATTGTGCGTAGATCAAGTTAAATATAATAAGAGTATTTTGAGAACATGATCTTCCCCAATCTTCTTCCAAAGTCGGCTTTAAAGTTTGAGGTTGGAAACCATTCCTCGCTATTGCCAAGTCTTCCATTTACTGGTCCCTTAACTGAGGCACGATTCTCGATTTGCAAGCACTGTCTTCAGGAAACAGATTTTACTAAGTTGCCTCTCGCTCCTGTAATGTTTTTCAAATGGGAAGAGTTCCACTCTGCAACGAAAGAGGTGCGTTATCGTGCTCTGTGTTGCCAGGTCGTTTCATGTTTCCCTCTCACTCGCACACTGAGCTTGCAAATTTGCCTGGCGATATAATATTTAGGCATGTGTATTATGAAAACTGTTTGAGATAAAATCGGTGGTTTTTACGTTCGTCAACAAATATTACTCCCTAACTTCCTCGTGAATTATTTTTTGCAAAATTTGAATATTTTGTCTTAGCACAAGTAATATTTATGTGATACGAATCACTTAACGGGTTATGCCCCAGTTAAGCGGAAATTCAATATGTCAGCACAGCAGCACTCCGATTGGCACTGGTAAGCCATCATGTTTTGGAGAAAACTATATGTGCAGGGCTCAGATTTTGAGGTCTAAAATGCTTGAAAAGTGTCATACAAAATTACTCTAAAATTTAAGAAAAAGAATACCTATATGTAATTATAAAAATAACGTAAAACTGAGATTTAAATACTTATAAACTAATGACACATGGATTAACTGTTATGCAAGCAGGTGAATATGATTAATGATGAGATAATTTAGAAATTAATTAAACACCTGCATTTGTTTCACATTCTTGTTTGAAGAATCTGAAAGGAAATTTGTTCTTAAGCAGGTTACAAAACTGTAGCATTAAATCGTTAAGAGTTCTCAGATTATACAACATTCACGGCGAATTAAACAGACTTTATTGCTTATGACACACCATAAGAATAAGGGCAGTAGTAACCTGCTATTTACAGCCATTAACACATAAAGGGAAAACTTACCTGTATCATCGCAAATTTGGGACATGATTTCATAACTATGATATGCTAATCGATATAAGCGTTAACAGAAATGGTCTTATTAGTTGCTTTCTTATAAGTTGAAGGGAGATAAGAGAATACACTAGGCTTAAACGATAATCACATCTTTTAAACGGCAGTAAAACAAAAGAGATGAAAAGAAAGTTAACTTCCCGCTTGAGAAAAGTTTAAGCAGTTTAAACGTGAAACCAATAGCAAGAAATATTCGGAAACGCTTAACTTAAAAATAACAAATAAAATAAAGAAATACAAATAATAATAATGCGTATGACATAATTGGTGTTTCAATGAGATCACAGTTTTGGTGTAGCAAATTACGTCTCACGAGTTATACAAAAGTCATCCGGAAGAAGCGGTGTTCCGAGGATATTACCAGAAAATATAAGATATACATTTCATTTATGATGAAAATATCTTAAAAATATGGTACATTTATCAATATCGTTAGAGCCATTTTTGAGAAAATCCAAGTTTTCGAAAAATATGCTGTGTAAATAATTGGGGTGGCGGAATTGTCTTGGTGTCGCAATCTTAGAGGATGTATATATGTATGTATTTATTTATTCTCTGGGTACTGCCCGGTGGCAGAATGAAATGAATAAACTGCACTTAAAATAATAATCTTACAATTAATAGTAGTAATGCAAATTAATAATAATGCATACAAATTAATAATTAACACAACTAACATACTATATATACATGGCTTTTGAAATACCGAACTACTTAGTAGTATAGCAATACTTATGTCAATTACCAGCATGTTTGTAAACAGTTTCTATGAACGTCACATTAATAGTTCCAAACAATTTTTGAAATCATTAATTACTTCATGATATTTACTTAAATATATTTTAAGATACTCTACTTGATACTAGGCTTGACACTTAACCGAGTTTTCATTTTTGAGCTTTGCTGCCCCCCCCCCCGCACAGACATTTCTCTAAATATGTCTTCTTTTATTCTTCTTTGTGTATTTCCGGTGAAATCTTGGTATCGAATTTTTGGTGGAAGGCAATGCCTTGTCTATCTACAATGTACATTGTACATACGTGCTAGAGTATGTAAAATTATCTCAAACGGCAAGAAAATGACAAAATAAGTTAGCAGGAGCAAAATGTCCTAAAATGCTATAAAATGAAAAAAAAAAACAATAGTAATATTAATAATAGATATGCATTTTCATAACCTGGTACTTACGTTAAGGAGTTATGTACACGTTATCTTGATGCATCAGTTACAAGAAGACGTCATCAGGATGAGCACATTGGTTATGAATCATCTTTCACATCGGCCGCGTGTGGCTAAGGTGTAAGTAATAAAACAATTTTAGGTGTTGCATTCGCATTAATTTCTCTATTTTACAACAAGCAAGTCTTGCAAAAATATAATCTTTTATTTTCTTCCTACTAATCGAGATACACATTAACAGCAAAAGGCTTTACTACTTAGTTCTTTATAGGTATGCAGGTTCTTGGGTTTGGGGATATGCACTAGGTTAAAGTGATTGCAAAGTTTTTTAAAAGATGCCCCTATGTGATAACATTGTAAAATTGTGACTTTGCATAGCCAGGAGTAAAAAGAAAAGAAAACGAATGACGTCTTCCCGTTTTAGAAAGTTTTAACTATTGAAAACTTTACACAAATAATCAGGAATATCTCGAAATGATCAACTCTATAAAAAGAAAGAAAAATGTGTCTCATAATTTGTCAGCTTTAACTAGACCTACATGTTTCGTAGAAATATTTGTCTATTTATTGTGGTTTCCGGAATGAAAAGGGCATCAGGGGCTATTCCCAGAAAATCCAGGATATAATTTATCTTGACGCATTTGTTACGTAAATATTTTTAATATGTGGTATTTAAGTCAAATCGTTAAGAGCCATTTTTGACAAAATCGAAAGTTTCGAAAAATCTTCCATATAAAGGGTTGTTTAAAGTGAACGATTTTCCTAGAAACCATCGCTTCGCATCTTTGGAAGATGTTGAGCTTGAATTTCTAGTTTAGTATCTAACCGACTTTTGAGTTATGTCTACACGCACTCACACGAACCTTCTTTTAAAATTCTTATTTTTTATTCTGAGGTTCTTGAAACCTGTATTGCCGGTGAAATCTCGCTACTGAATTTTTGAGTGAGATACGATAGGTACCTTTTCTACCTACTATGTACATTATACATGGTAGAGAAAGTAAAAACGAGAAAGCCTAAGTTAGGTAACCTACAATCGCCTGTATGGCTTGGCAAAATACTGCATTGGCGTTATTTTCTTTTTAAATTCTGTCTATAATTCTAATTCTGGTACTTGCATAAAATACTCTTTAAAAGAGGTTAGAGATGTGCTGAAATGCATTTAGAATGTTTTATTTTCGACAGACTTTAAAGCTTTGAAAGGTAATGTTCATACCTTGTGAGAAGTGGTAACTTGTACGCAAATTTTCATAGTTTCATAGCGGGGAGAAAGAAAACCAACGAGATTTAGTACTTTTGGATTAATCCAGTGACACGGGGAAGCATTAATTTCGATGGTTTAGTCTGAAGAGTAGTTGATTATTTATTAACGACGTTGTCAATTACCAGGATTATATCAGTGCCGCCAGTGTGCCGACATTTCGTCTCGCAGGTATTCTTTTACGTGGTAATTTACTGACATAGTTTTGTTGTTTTTATGCACACTTAAAAACCATCGGGCCTGGGCCGACCTTGAGCCTTTAGTTTGGATATACAATACGCATGAATGTTTCTCGTGGTGAAAATGTGCAATTATAGCGCTGGACATGTTCAGTTTCCGAATGTTGTCTTTCGCAGCAAGTCGCAAACCTTTAATACCTCAGCTTCTCATAAAAAAATATTCTCTGACCTCCATCGTTTATTTTTTTAAAGCTTATAATAATTTTACGTGAGCTAATTGCTGTATATAATTCATATTTATTAAGAAAAACGCTTGCAGCAAGTTACACAGTAGGTAGGCATAAGGTGCTTGCAAACATTAAAGCGATAATCAAATGTTTAAAAGCAGATTGTTATACCTTGATATAGAAATTAAACACTTTTCTCATTAGATCGGAAGAAATAACTGTGTAGCGACCGCGCTTCAAAGATTACATACGTATTCAAAAATTTAAATAATAGTAACGGATAATAACATAAAAATGTTTGAAACAATTTGTAGGTTTTAAAGATATGTACATTGGATAGGTAGTGTCAGACTGAACAATTCAATGCAATAGCCGGGATTTGAACCACGGATCTCCCAATCTCTAGCCCGTAGCTCTGTCACTGAGCTTCCATGGCAACAAGCTGGCATAGCATTGAATTTCTCAACTGACTCGTATGTTTCCCGGTAAACCACAAGGTGATATCAAATTATTTTGAGATGACAACCCCAATGGCGACTTACAATGTTGTAGGTACTTTAGACCCAGGATTCATAATATAGCCAACTATTATGGTCAAGAGGTATTGGAATAATTGTTTTTCACACAAGATGACATCCCCAATGGTGACTTACAATGTTGTAAGTTCTTGAGACCCAGGATTTAAAGTTAGCCAACTAACTATGGTCAACTGGTATTGGAATAATTGTTTATTCGCATAATTTGAGATCACCTTGTGGTTTACCGGGAAACACACGAGTCAGTTGAGAAATTCGATGCTATGCTGGCATGTTGCCATGGTAGCTCAATGGCAGAACAATCGGCTAGAGATCGGGAGATCCGTGGTTCAAATCCCGGCTATGGCATTGAATTTTTCACTCTGACTCTACCTATCCAACTCCTGTCCTAAACGGCTTGTGTGAAAAATCAATTATTCCAATACCGATATGTGCATTGTTTGTTTGGTCGGTTTTGTTTCATATTTCATGGTTTACAAGTTATTTGTTATAAAAAGTCGTTTCCGAATGAAAATGTCTTTCATGAAAATGTTAGGTATTTGTACATCTTAAATATAAATATTTATTCATTCTAGCAGGGCTAATACCATGTGGCATTTTCTTCCGCCCAATCACATAAACGATCCTGAATATAGTGATTATGCATATTGATCATAGTCGAGGAACACAAAACAGAGATAATACAATTATTGCAAGCGTAATAAACTTAAGTTAATATAAAAAAAATCTGATGTGTTCCATTCAAATGACTTTCTCTAGTTGTACCGTGGTGGTTTGTCCCCGCCCGAGTACACTCGGGCGACTAGTTCCTGCTCCTACTCCTGGCTCCTGGCTCCGCAAACAAACCTTTATTCAAAAGAGTAATAGTTTAGCTGCATCATGCTAATCAATGTAAACATATCGCTATGTGAAACAATTGCAATTCCATTCTCTTTTCTTGGCAGGAGTAAACAAACGAGAAACGAGAAGAAAGATGTCTTCTCGTTCGAGAAAAGTTTTAAGTGGCATAACATTAATAACAATAATCGGGAATATCTCGAAAACGGGTAACTACGAAAATTTGTATATAGCATTGTGTGTTTTAGTGGGATCTACATTTCTTCCATAGTAAGTTTTAGTCAATTTCTTATGGGTTGCTAGTTATACAAAAGTCATCCAGAATGAAGACGTCTTCAGAGGCTATTCCCAGAAAATTTAAGATATACATTTAATTTTTCATAAAAATATCTTAAACACGAAGTATTTTAATCAAAATTGTTAGAGCCATTTTTGAGAAAATCAAAACTTTCTAAGTGTTCCAGCTGGGGGTGGAGAGATTTTCTTGAAAATCTTCGTGTCCGATCCTTGGAAGATACTAAAATTTAAACATCAAGTTTGGAATTTAAGGGGCTATTCGTTTTTGAGCTATGCTGCCCATACGCACATACTCACACACACGGACAAGTTTCTAAAAATGCTGATTTTTTAATCAGGGAGTCTCAAAACATGTATTTCCGGTGAAATCTCGGGATCGAATTTTTGGATGCATTACAATACCTTCTGTATACACTATGTACATAGTACATATAGAGAAAGTAAAAAATCTGATGTGTTCCACTCACATGACTTTCTCTACACCTCTGTAACAAATTATTGTTAGAAAGCTTATTCTTCTGTCTATATCATGCCAATCGATATAAACATTAGCTTAAATTGTCCTTATTACTTGATCCCTTGAAAATAAAAGATAAAATATCTAATATGTTCTATTCACATGTTGTTCTCTAGCTGTTCGGTAAACAAAACTTTTTATTCAAAAGATTAATCTGTTATCTACATCATGCTAATCAAGATAAACATGAGCAGAATTAGTCTTATTACTAACTCCATGTAAGTAAAAGGGAAATAAGAAAATGCACAGGTTAAAGCGATAGTCTCATCCTTTAAAACGACGCACGCTATGTGAAACAATTGAAATTGCAATCTCTTTGCTAGCCAGAAATGAACAACGAGAAACGAGAAGAAAGATGTCTTCCCGTTTGGGAAAAGTTTATAAGTGTCTAAAATTGAAACCAATAATCCGGCATACCTCGAAAACCGTTAACTCTACAAAAAAAGTGTGTATAACATAATTCTGTGTTTTAATGAGATCTGCATTTTTGTTCACTAAGTTTTTGTATATCTCTTATCAGTTATACAAAAGTTACCCAGAATGAAGGGTTCTTCAGAGGCTATTCCCAGAACATTCAAGATATACGTTTCATTTGCCATATTAATATCTTTAATATACGGTATTTTAATCAAAATCGTTAGCCACTTTTGAGAAAGTCAACATTTTCGAATTTTTTTCCAAGTAAAGAATAGTTTGGGGTGGGGGATTATTCTCAAAAGCTTCGCGTCGCACCCCTGGATGATACTAAGCTTAAATACCAAATGTAGTATGTTACCGACTATTCGTTTTTGAGTTATCGTGTTCACATACACACGGACCTTTTTCTGAACTTTTTTTTTGATACAGGGGACCCTAAAACACACATTTCCGGTGAAATCTCGGTATCGAATATTTGGGTGGAATAGTATGTGTAAAGAAAGTAATAAAAGCAAAGAAAAATTGATCGGTTGTGGTGGGTGGGCTTTTTTTAAATCTTAGTGTTGAATCTTTGGAGGATACTGCATATTAAATATGAAATTTATTTGGTATTTATACAACTTATTGAGTAGTGCTTCTATCTCTGTCTGCCAGTCTGTTTCTCTCACTCACATACTGACACAGAAAAAAATACCAGACGGCCCGGGTTCGATCCCAAGCGATCACATGTGAGATTTGTGGTGGACAAAGCGTCGCAGGGGCGGATTTTCTCCGGTTTCCCCCGTCATCGCATTCCACCGGTGCTCCATCTTCATTCCATGTGTCACCAGCGTCATCACCTGCGGTACGTAGTAGAGAAAGTAATAAGAGAAGTAGAAGCGTTTTAAAATCAAGTTATTTTAAATGTTTGCATTTCCTTCTTTTGCAAATACTGCAAGTAGAATACTGAACTGCTGCAGCATTAGTTCCGCAATGGAAAATGATGAGTGAGTTCCTGTGTTTGTTACTTGTGATGTGTTGACAGAGTATACCCTCTCTGTGTTTCATGGTATGTAAACAGCGAAAGCGAAATATCTATCGTGGGGTAGATGCCTCCTAACATTCAAGAGGTCCCGAGTTCGAATCTCGGTTAGGTCGATTTACTTGGACAAACTTTCCGGAGTTTTCCCTAATCTTCAAGTAACTTTAAGCCCCATGTACCCCGTGGTCATTTGGACCTCATTTCATCCATTTTCATTCATCGTCCCGAAATGATCAATCAGGCTAAACTATGTTAAACTAAAAAAAAATAATTCTGTAATAATGCTTTTCTCAATGATTTCTCTGAATAATTTTCCTGTTCTGCAAACAAGCTCTTCTTACAAACCATTCTTCATTTATGCATAAACAATGCTAATCGAGATAAGCATTAGCTGAAATTTCTTTATTACTTGCTTCCTTATAAGCAGAAGGGAAATAAGGAACAACACGAGGTAACGCGATAGTCTTTTAAAGCTTTCGCTATGTGAAACAATTGGAATTTGGTTCTATTTGCATGGTTAGGAGTAGAAAAAAAAGAGATAAGAAACGAAAGTTGACCTCTGAGGTGAGAAAAACTTAAGTAGTGTAAGATTGAAACCAATAACAAGGAATATCTTGGAAACGCTTAACTCTATAAAAATGTATACGACATAAATTGTATGTTTTAACGAGATCTATAATTTTGTGTAGTAAGTAATTGTCTCTCTTACGGTTTACCATTTAACATAAGTCGTCCAGATTGAAGAGGTCTTTAAGAGGCTATTTCCAGAAATTCAAGATATACATGTCGTTTGTCATGAAAATATCTTAATCATTTGATGTTTTAATCAAAACCGTTAGAGCCATTTTTGAGAAAATACAATTTGAGAAAAATGTTTCGTGTAATGGTAGGTAATCGGGTGTTGGGATATTTTCTTGAAAATCTTCATGTACTTTCACAAGTACATATTCTGAGTTAATTTTTACCACAGATAGGCTTTAAAACTGGAAGAACTGTTTTTCGCATTTTATACTTAAAATAATGGTGTAATTACGATCTCAACAAGAACAAAAATATGTAAAGAAAAAGAGAAATGGTATTCAGTTACAATTTATTGATATTTGAAGTTGTCTTCGTGCATCAGAAACAAGGCAGAAGACTCCTGTTAACATATCTGTTCCAAATATGCAGGAAAAATAAGTACATTCATTTTATGACAGTGATAGGTAAATGAAATATTAGCTGTTTTAAAACTGGCATTTTTATTATTATTATTATTATTATTATTATTATTATTATTATTAGATATATTTGACTTTGCTTTCGCTTGTTTATCACGCTTTGTTTTCTCAATATGATAGCCTGTTACTGGGAAGATAAAATATCTGCGGAAAATCCATATTTCCTGGTATAATAAACTAACACTTTTATTTTCTATTTGTGAATATTTATGCTGGTATGAGCCAGATGCTTATTCTGCATCACAAATTATATTTTAAAATTAAACGTTCTATGTCACCGTTCAAGTGAAACTCCTACAGAGATGCCTGAGTTTGTTGTTCGCCTTCATGCGGAGGCCATTCGGTCACGTGCTAATCCAGAGAGAATGTCTGTAGGCTTTCTGCCATGGGATTTGAAAACCGTGCAGCTGATTGGAAGCTCGGATATCATCAATATCGTACAGTTGTTGCAATTTTGGTATCATTGCACTCTCCTAGGTAATGGTCTCTTAAACCAGATTATAGTAAATGTAGCAATTAAAATATAATATTAATATGTCATAAAATGAATAAATTAATACTTCTTCATCCCTCAAATAATACCTTTAGACTGTTACCTCACTAAGTGCTGACAGCTCTCGAGAACATTTGAATCTTTTAAATACCGCCATACAAAGAGTAGTGGTTACTTTCAACAAAACAAGGAGGAGATTCGAATAAACAGTCTTCTAAAATTGTTGTTACAAAATTTGAGAAAATTCAAACTGAACATTATTGAAGTTACTCCTGACTTTATGGGGGAACCATAATGTTTTATTTTTCCTACTACATACCTACAGTAAGCAGAGGAAATATTCTATTCCGCCAAAAAATTGCTTTCGGTTTCACCAAAATGCATCTTTTGAAACCTCTGAACACCCCAAAAAGATAACTTGAAAGAGCAATGTTTTTATGCGTATCATGAACTCTATGAAAGTACATATAAACATTAACTCAGCGATGGGAAGTGTAATCCAACAAACTTTTATTTATTTTTTTTCATTTCCATTACCTCCTTACCTCAAAAACATTCCTGTTCTTATTCTTTGAATTTTTTAAGCTTACTGAAGATTTTTCGCACTCACATTCACTCTCACATCTTCACCTCCAGATAGAGAGTAGAAAATAATCCTAATTAAAGGAAAAATTTCAACCCGGCTGGGAACTGAACCCAAGACCTACGGGTGAGAAATCGGCTCACTGAATACTTGGCCACGGAAGCAGCCCTTTCTTATTTCTAACGTAGTGAATTTATTCTCAATAACAGAAAGCATGAAAATGTGAAATTGTAAGATAAAAATACTTATATCACTAACATTGTTTGAGTACAATTTTATTTACTACCTGATAATGAAAATCATACATCGGTGATTGCAGTAGTAGTAAGTATGTAAACATACTAGAGTTAGGTTATAGTAAATCTCTGGTTATTGCCAGTCACATGCTTTCTTAAGCAATTGGCTTCAAGCAAACTACACTCAAACGTGTGTCAATATAAAGAGTGAAAATTACAGCAGCCAAGAATTACTGTAGGACAGATGAACATGATTTGGTGAGTACTGTCTTAAGTGCCAGCTGAGTCAATGAGGGTTGGGGGGGAATGGATTGTTACCTGCGACGTTTCTGTGTAAAGTCGATTAACAGTTCAACGTCATTTCTTTTTAAATGCCTATGTCTGTTATACTTGCTTCAGGAGCAGCTATAATTGTATTCGCTGTAACCAAATTCTTCCGGGAAGAAGTGTAATGAGGTATTTTTCAAATTTCGTTTCCATTTCGCAGTACCATCCATCCATTAGATTGCGTCCATAAATATTGGTTCAGTAGTCATTTAGAACATCATTGTTCTATGCCTCCAGTGGATGCTAAAATCGCTGCTGCCCGGCATTAGTTGTCCATTGGTCCACGGAAGTTATTTCATTTCTCTCCTTCAAACCCACATCTGGAAGGCGTTCAGCTATCTGCCACCTGTGGATGCGCCTTTTATGGGTGGCAATACCCCCAAGGAACTTTAATGGTAACACGGAAATATTGGATGCTGAAGGAGGAAGCAGAGGATTGAAGGGCATGGAGAACAAAGTTCGCGAAGTTTGAAGACCTGCGAAATGCAGAATACTTGTAACTATTATGCCTGATTATTGTTAATACTGTTTACAAATATGTTCCCGATTATTGGGTGAGATATGCGCTTAGTCTTTGATAGATAATCCATGTAAATATGCAATGCTCAGAGGAGGCTTGATATTTTGTGCTCATCAGGACCATTCCCTAAGAATTAAAAATGTCTGGTATTTTAGTACAAAAAAAAAAAAGAAACTCGTCTCTGTGGTTGACGTTCTGGCTTTTCAACCTAGAAACTCCTGGCTGTAGTGGGGTAATTTTTGTTTAAAATATGTTCTACATTCTGCAGAGTATTCAAGTATAATGTATTAGAGAATGGTAATCTTTAAAATGATTAAAGAACCTAAAGTCAACGAATTGTTTCTCAGATCAAAGTCGATATTACCAAAGAAGTTAAATGAGGCTATAAAAATAAATTAAAAAAAAAAGAACACCTACACGCATAGATTAAATAAACACACAATGTTTCGTTCTCAAATTAATTCTTGTCCTGTTATATAAATATCCCAAAAAAAATAAGTATTGTATACGAGACTTTACCTTTATAAATACTTACGGCAACCTTAACGGAATCGAAATTAAAATTAACCTTATGTTCTCAAACTTTTTTTTTACAATATAATGAATCAACTGTATAGGTTCAAAATACAAGAACTGTGGTTGATTTTGAAATGGAGATCAAGGCAATTCTGGTAATGAAATGGGTACGTTAAGGACCATAGCTATAATCATGCCTCTGATCTATTACTTTCTCTATAGTACTATATAGTGTGTATATATATATATTTGGGTAATGTTTAACGCCTGCTCTTACTGCTCTGGCACCGCAGGCGATGGCACTGATGATACATGAAGATGGAGCCCCAGTGGAATGTGATGGCGGGAGAAACCGGAGAAAACCCGCCCCTGCGCTGCTTTGTCCACCTCAAATCTCACATGCGGTCGCTTGGGATCGAACCCGAGCCGTCTAGGTGAGAGGCGAGTGGTCCGACCACTCAGCCATGGCGCGGCCGAATATAGTGTAATATATAGAGAAGATATTGTATTGCACCCAAAAATTCGACACCGGTAATACATGTTTTGGGACCTCCTGAATAAAAAAATGTTTAGAAAAACGTCCGTGTGTGTGACTCTGGGCAACATAGCTGAAAAACGAAAAGTTCGTTGAATACCAAACTTGATATTTAAGTTCAGCATCTTCCAAGGATGCGACTCGAAGATTTTCAAGAAACCCTCCCCCCCCCCCCAAATACCCTTTACATGGAAAAAAAAAATTAAAAAAAATGATAGCTGTAATGATTTAGATTAAAATCTCATATATTTAAGATATTTACATGACAAATAAAAATGTATATCTTGAATTTTCTGGAATAACCTCTGAAGACCTCTTTATTCTGGATGATTTTTTTTTTAATTTTGCATAACTAATAAACCGTAAGAGCTAGACAAAAACTAACGACTATCCTTAAAACTCATAATTTAGGTTTATACTTTTTTTCCCTGGAGTTGACCGTTTTCCTTGTTATTGGTTTCAGTGTTCCTGAAACTTGTTTCATACAGAAACTTGTCAACTCTTGGCCATGCAAAGAAACGGATTTTAATCCCATTGCAGCCACTTTTAAAACATTTGAATTAAGTAATAAGACCGTTTCTACTAATATTTATCTCCATTAGCATGAAGAAGATAGAAAGATAAGCTTATTAACAATCATTTGTTACAGAGATGTAGAGAAAGTCATGTGCATTAAAAGCATTAGATTTTTTTTTTCAAATCAAAATGGTAAGTAAAGAGGATATTTGTATTAACTAGTAAAATTCGCTGCTCTTAACACTATTGGGTTGACTACAGAGATGACTTCTGTTCTTTCTTTCTTCTTTGGTCTTTCACCTCTGTGTTGCGATGTTATCGAAAGCCATAATAAAACTAATTTATCTGAAGTTTTTGATAGTTACAACTTGAGTATCCTATTGGAGATCGTAAACTGGACAGGCACGTTCTTTATATTTTAATGCGCTCTGAACAAGTTTGTTAGGCGTTCAAAATGCAATAAGTGTTTGCAATAAAAGGTGTTTTATATAGAATAAATTTAAACATAATAGAATTTCGGCAAATGGCAGAACAATTGATAAAATAAGGATTATAAACCTGAATTTTCATATAATTCAATAATGAGTAAAAATTTTAATTTTATGACACTGTCATAACCTCTCTGAGGAATGGAAAAGCCTTTTAGTGGGACCTAACAGGTGCGTGTGTGTGCATGTATATATAAGCACTAAGTTGAATAGTAACCAATTCAGTCGTGTGAGCAGCATTTTTTCAGGCTAGTCCATTATAAATCAACATGTATTCAAAATAAAGAGAAAAAACTGAAATTATTTGATTATCTTCTAATTCGTTGTATTAAACTGTTTATTTTATTAGTGCTCTTATTTTCTTCAAGCTTAGATTTTTTGTGAGTGTTTAACGCCTGCTTTAATTACTAGTGGCACCGCAGGCGATGACACTAATGATACACGAATGAAGATGAACACCGGTGGCATGCGATGACAAGGGAAACCGGAGAACCCGGAGAAAACCTGCCCCTGCGCAGCTTTGTCCACCACAAATCTCATGCGGTCGCTTGGGATCAAACCCGAGCCGGCTAGGTGAGAGATGGAATTCGGCTTTGCAGGATTAGGGAAACCCCCTTAATCGGATAGCTCACCCTATCCGAGATTAGAATACAGGATCTCTTGAATGTCAACATACCTCACTACAGACGTGGGCCGCTCTCATTTTATTCATTACGAAAGGAAGATGGTCATTTCTATGCAGAACAAAAGAAAGATGCACACAAATGTTTTCACATTACGTACTGTATTTCAGAAATTCAACTGCGGCGCGATGAAGGAGTTTTCCAGTCAAGTTTCAGGCATATAGATGTAGTCTCGTTGCATCGGTGTTGAAGATAGAGAATGTATTGACTTTGTATAAAGATTTATTAGAGGGATGTCAGGTGTTCCTTTGTCTTTTAAAGGCTAATTATATCTTATTCCGAGTATGTAAATTGCATATAAGGCACGTACTTTTCAACTTTTGCTGATGTGATGGAATTGTTGCACTCTCTGCAATGCGCAGATACTTATTCTGTTTTTGTGTAATTGCATCCGAACCCTTGAGTTGCTTGTGGTCACCAATGAGGAAATTATGCTGATACGCCCTTGTTGAGCAGGAGGTAAAACGATGCTTCGGATGGCGCCAGGGGCATTATATAATGAAATGATTGCTGCCATTGTCATTTAAAATAAGCAACAATGTACAGTTCCTTGTACTTGTTTCATTAAGAGAAGGGGTGCCTTTTAGAAGTTGTGCTTAGTAGTTGTTTTTTCTTTAACAGTGGTGATGCTCCTTTGTCCCGCCGCTTCCCACGACATTTACTGGCCTCTTCAAATGATCATCCTTAAGCTATTTTTATATTTTAGCAAACGGTACAGTAGCTTGAGAATTCTGGTTTAGAGTTAGGTGACAAATCTTTTAATTTTCCTTAACGAGAATCCGATAAAGTATTAGATTTAGTGAGATGCAGTTGAAACTGCGCCGTCATGTGAGGATGCTTGTTTTGATCAAGGAAATAGGTTGTAATTTAGCATTTTGTACGGTCATAAATTTAGATTTATTTGTTTACTTGCAAATATACTTTAAACCTACCTTATTTAATATAATGTATTTCCTTTATGTTATAAATTATGAGTATAAGATGCCTAATATTTACCAAGACCTTACGAATGCCGTCACATACTTTTAATCTATTAACAACATATATAGGAACGTGAAAAATATTGTACTATACATGTCTGTAGTGTTTGGCAAAAAAAATTGGATAGTTGTGCCCCTCAAGCACCACTATTACGGAATCTTGGAAATAAAATAAACAGTTCCGTTAATTTGTGTTGAACCTTTTTCTTCGTTTATGTCAATTAAGCAAAAGGTTCAATTCATGGGAAGATAATACGCTCAGATACATACATAGGTAAAGCTTAAAAAGCGCACAATTTCTGGGTATAATGAAAGAAGCACGATGCTGAGTATTCAGCCAGGAAAAGCTTGAATAAAAGTTGTATAACAGATGCTAATATAAAGTGTAAGATTTGCCAACAAAGAACGTAGGGACTACGGTGGCATTGTAAAAGTAGGCGGGTCTGGGATAACAAAAAGTGGGCGGAAATTTAGTTAGTAAAAAAACGTGCGTTTCTAAAATGTAATTACTTTTACTATAGATTTTACAAGTTACGAAATTGTTGTGGTGATTGGTAGCGCAGCGCTTGACTTATCACCGTTGATCGGTGATAGATTAGCCGTATAACAGTTTAGTCACAGTAACTTAAACTCGTTACTTTACAACGGAAACAAATTTTCGGTACAACGTAAAATTCTTAATACTCTGGAAATTAGAAGATTTAATAAGACGCAGTTATAATTCTCGTCATTAGGCTCATGCACAGTCGATTATTCATCTTAAAACAATCGAAGAGTATTCCAAAACGGTCGGTGAACAATATGTTACAGATAATAGGTTTGAACGACGTTTCCCGCCTGCAGCGTGTTCTACCAACTCCTGGGGAACATACAGCAGTGTTGGTGTGCCGCAGTAGGCGCTTGCGTGTCGAGAGCAGATAGAAATGGCCGCTACAATCGTAGCTCCCGCCAGTTGTGAAGTGCGTGGTGTGATTAGATTTTTGCTGGCAAAAGGATCGTCAGCTGCGGACATCCATCGTGAGTTACGTGTAATGTATGGACCGGAGATAACAAATTCGACACTGCTGTCGAGAAATTCGAAATGCCCGCAAAAATGTGCACGATGAACAGTGGACCGACGACATCTGTGATCAAGTGAATCAAAAACTTCGAAGTAATCGGCGTTTGACGATTAGTGTTCTGGTTGCTCGAACCACACTTTACAGGATTGTCACTGAAGAGCTTGGATACTGGGAACTTTGTGGGAGGTGGGTGCCGAATCTGGTCAGCAGTCAGCACAAAGAGCAACGAATGCCTAAACTTGCCTAGAGCATAACAGTTTTTGGAGCGCTATAGACAAGATGGAGATGGTTTATTTTACCACATTGTGAATAGCGTACACCAACCAAGAATCAAAACAGTCAATACAGTGGCGCCATTCGGCCAAGCCAAAAAAGTGTGAGCAAGCGCTGTACACAAAATGATAGCTACCGTGTTTTGGGACGAAAAGGACGTCTTGTTGATCGATTTCATGGACCGTTACAGCTGACGTGTACTGTGCAACGCTCACCGAAGTCGACGCCGCGGGAAACTGTCATCTGGCATCATCCTCCTGCACGGCAACGCACGCCTGCATTACGCTGTCCAAACCAAAGAGAACATTCAAGAGTTTCGTCAGGAACTCCTTGACCACTCTCCGTACAACCCCGATCTTGACTATTTCCTCTACTTGCATTTGAAACGGCGGCTTAGTGAACTAATGAAGAGCGTTACCAGGCAGCGGACTTCTATGCCGACGGGTTAAAGAAGCTAGTGCACCGTTACAGAAAGAGCATAAATGTGAACGGCGATTATGTGGCAAGTGAATTAGATATGTAGTCACATATTACTGTCAATAAAAACCTTATCTCATAAGCGGCGTTTTGATTCTGACCAAACGGACCTTAGTTTTGGATCACGTCTCGTAGTTAAAAACACATCACCAATTAGCCTCCATTAAATATTCTCAGTAAATTTAACTGGCGTTGTCCATTTTCACCACACCCAATATCCCAAGAGAAGGATCTCAGCAGCTAATCGCTGGAACAGTTTTCAACAATAGCTATATTAATTCTCTGATGCACAATGTTTGGCAACGAACATGATTTATCAATGTTTCAATAAACGCTTGTAACGTTGTATCATAAATGTATTAATTTATTTCAATTTTATTGTAGTGTATTTTGGAAAACAAAACCAAAATCCATGCAACTGCAGTCAGATGTGACCCCATCATCCACACGCGAATTCACACCGGCTGTTTACTTGTACACTCCCCATCCTTTAACACAGGCAAATATGAGTGTAGTCGCTGAGATTCAAGCTCTTTGAATGAATGATCATTAAGTTTCGTTTCTCTTCAACTATCATAGCTATTGAAATTGCTTATATTAAGGTATCTGCGACAGGGCTATCTAAATCGGTTTAATATTTAGAAGAAGAGTGGCATATGTAACAAAAAATGCATGCAGTAGAGGGATAACTAGCTATCGAACCGTCACAGAAAGCTACATTCTCATATCTATTGGAAAAAATGTAGAAATATTTAGTTTCGCATTTGACTGCAAACAAATCCAGCAGCTCCTCATTAATAGAAATGCCTACTGAGAGGACAGTCAACTTTGCTAAATGCTAATATCCAAGATATAATGTAGTATTAAAATATTTTTTTCGCTATTATATTATAAACTAAATGGATATAATGCTTGTATAATAATCCAGAGTTACTGGTGATATCTGAATAGAAATATTTTAAAAAGCTAACGTATTACATTCACATGCCTTTCCTATTATTACTAAAGCAACAGGGAAATAATAGGCCTAAGCGACAGTCAAATCTTTCGAAATTTTTTTCGCTTTCTTTATCAGGAAAAAGAAAAACGACTTCCCATTTGAGAATAGCGTTAAGTATTTTAAAATTAAAACCAATAGCAGGGAAGATATCACACACACACACACACACACACACACACACACACACACACACACACACACACACACACACACACACACACACACACACACACACAGTTTTGACAAGTCGTGTGCTTTAACGACCTACATTTTTTGTGTAGAAGGAGTTCGTTTCTTACTGTTTATCAGTTATGCAAAAGTTATCCAACATGAAGTGAAGTTTAAAGGCTTTTTCAGAGAAAATTTAGATAAACATATTTATCATGGAAACTGTCTTAAAAGTATGGGCTATTAATCAACATTGTTGGAGCTATTTTTGAGAATATAAACATTTTCTAAAAAAAATATTTATATATAGCATATTTCGGGGTAGACGGATTTTCTTGAAAATCTTCTAATATCATCTTTGGAGGACGCTAAACTTAAATGTAAAGTTTGGAATTTACCGACCTTCGTTTCCGAGATGCTCTATCTCTCTCTCTCTCTCTCTCTCTCTCTCTCACACACACACACACACTCAGTCTATCTTGTACCTTTTTCTTTTCTTTTTATTTATTTATTTATTTATTCAGGAGGCACCAAAACGTGAAATTTTTAGTGAAGTCTGTATTGAATTTTTGACTGGATTACAATACCTGCTACCTACAAAACAAAGTAAAAAACGAAAGTATTCCCATTTGGGAAAAGTTAAAGTACTGAAAAGTTTACACAAATAACACAGAATATCTCGGAAATTGTTATATAGGCAAAACAAATAATTTGACATTATATGGTTTAACGAGATACAATCTGGCCGCGCCGTGGCCGAGTGGTTAGACCACTCGCCTCTCACCTCGCCTCTCGATCCCAAGCGACCCCATGTGAGATTTGTGGTGGACAAAGCGGCGCTGGGCGGGTTTTCTCCGGTTTCCCCCGCCATCGCATTCCACCGGTGCTCTATCTTCATTCATGTATCATCAGTGTCACCGCCTGCGGTGCCATAAGTAGTTAAAGCGGGCGTTAAACACTAACAAAAAAAAAATACAATCTCTTACGGTTTACCAGTTATGTCAGCTAGAATGAAAAGGAATTCAGAGTCTGTTCCCAGGAAATATATATATGGTACTTCAATCAAAAACCCTTACAGCCATTTATGTAAACTCAACATTTTCAACTAAAAAAAAAAAAAAAAAAAAAAACAAACATGTTAATGGTAGTTTGGGTGGGGGAATATTCTTGTATATCTTTGTGTCTCACCCAGCGGAAGATATTGAACTTCAATATATAAAATTTGATATTTATTCAACCTTTCTTTTTTGAATAACGCTGTTCAAGACAGATACAAAGATATTTTATAAAAACTATTTTGTTTTGGGAGGCCATAAAATATATATTTTTGGTGAAATCTTCACATTGTAATTTTGGGTGGAATGCAATAATTGTCAATGTAAACTTTGTGCAGGTATGCCTATATTTATTTACTTTCGCTATCATATATGAAGCAAGTAGATTAAGTATTTATTTCCCAAAAATTCAGTGCCAAGATTGTTGCATGTCCGCGCGCACGTGTGTGTGTCCGAAAAAAGAAAAGTCTGCTAAATACCAAGCTCGGTATTTGGGAGAGACAATGAGATACGAAGATTTTTAAGAAAATTCTCCAACCCAAACTACCCTTTAAATGGAAAAAAAATAATTTTCTTATATCTCAAAAATGCCTAACAATTTGATTAAAATAATATATATTAAAGATATTTGTATGAACAATAAAACGCATGTCTTGAATTTTCTGGAAATAATCTGTGAAATCGTCTTCATTTGAAAGGAATTTTAAATAACATTGTATACCTGCTAATGGTTAAGCAATTGATGAAAATGTAGATCTCTTTAAAACATAATGTATTTCAAATAACGTTTTTGTGTCACAAGAAATTTCCAAAATATCCATATAAATGTTTTGAATTGTTCAATACTTTGTCATTCTTTTAAAGTGCTGTCGATTTTTAGCGGTTCCTGGTGACTGCTTGGAAAAAAAATCTGATGTGTTTCATTCACATGACTTTCTCTACATCTCTGTAGCAAATTATTGTTAAAAAGCTTATGCTTCCTTTTGCTCCATGCTAATCGAGAAAACAGCAAAAATAGCCTTATAACTTGCTTCCTTGTAAGTAGAAGCGAAATAAGGGACTACCATTGGTTAAAATGATAATCAAAAGCTGGTTGCTATGTGACTGAAGTTCCAACACGAGTTGACAAACTCCTGTATAAGAAAAGTATGTTTTTCAAAGCTGAAACTAAAAACAAGCAATATCTTAAAAACTATCAACTCCACGAAAAAAATGTATATAACATAAATTGTGTGTTTTAATATTCTCTACATTTTCTGTGGAGTAAGTTTTTCTCCATCTCTTACGGTTTAGTAGTTATGCAAAATTCCGCAAAATTCATGCAGAATAAAGTATTCTTCAGAGGATATTCCTAGAAAATTCAGGATATACATTTTATTTATCAGGTAAATATCTTTAATATCAAAATTGCTAGAGCCGTTTTTGAGAAAATAAAAAATTTCGAAAAAAGTTCCACGTAAAGGGTAGTTGGGGTGGGGGATTTTCTTGAAAATCTTCGTGTCGCATCCTCAGAAGATATCAAACTTAAATACCAAGGTTGGTATTCAACGGGCTTTTCGGTTTTGAGCTATGCTGCCCATAGACACGCACGCACGCACACACACACACACACACACACACAGAAACACAAACGGACATTTTTCTAAAAATTCTTTTTTTGGATTCAGGGAGTCTCAAAACATATATAATGTTAAAATTATTATGCCTGTAAATACAAGTTTTTCATTAAATTCATAGGATAGTTTAATAAATCCAACTATTGCAATTATAATACTAGTTGTAAATTTTTTATTTCTTTATTTAGGCTTTAAAATTTTCTTTTAAAGGTTTAGTTAAGTATAGAGTCTGTACATAGTGCGTATAGAGAAATTAATTATGGTATCTTTAGGCCAACGTATAGCGTTCCGCTCTAAAACATTTGAATGATTTGATTATCGCTGTTCCCATTGTATCTACAACGAAATATGTAATACACCTACACATTTCTAAAAGGTTTTTCTCGATTAAAATTAAGTAAAATACCTACCAATAAACAACTGAGTAGAGAAAGGCATGTGAATGTAACAGCAGATATATTTTTATTCTGCTTATCCGGATACATTAATTGATATTTGTTGGTCAATAAAAGTGGCTGTTTATTGTAATCTTCTCACGATTTTCTTCAGAATTATAATTCCCTCTATTGTTGCTATAGGAGTTTGAACGGATAGGGTTACTTTCTCTAGAGCGTATTACAATGTACAAAGTAGGTAGAGAAGGTGCTGTAGTTCACCTAAAAATTCGACACCAGGATTTAACCGGAAATATGTTTTAAAGACTCCTGAATAAAAAAAAAAAAATAGAACTCTGTGTGTGTGTGTGTGTGTGTGTGTGTGTGTGTGTGTGTGTGTGTGTGGGGGGGGGGGGGACAGCATAGCTCAAAGATGAAAAGTCCGTTAAATATCAAGCTTGTTATTTAAGTTTATATCTCCCAAGAATAGGATACGAAAATTTTCAAGAAAATCCCCCTCTCGCCCCGAAATACCCTTTACATTGAAGCATTTTCGAAACTTTATTTTCTTAAAATTGGCTCAAACAACTTTTGATTAAAATATAATATATTAAACATATTTACATGAAAAATATGTATCTTGAATTTCCTGAAAATAGCCTCTGAAGTCCTCTTCACTCTGAATTACTTTTGCATAACTGGTAAAAGAGATTGATAAAAACTTACCACACAAAATATGTGGTCAAAATATGTGCCCGTTAAATTTTTGTTGTGGGATAACGTTCCCGAGATATTCCTTGCTGTTGAAATGAAATGGCGTTTTATTTATGGAATCTCTTTAACTCCTGTGGTTCTCAGCGTCACGTTCTATACTGGGCGTGAAAGACCGCTTAATTTTGCTCAGAAGCCTATATCAGGCTAGAGGTTCTTCTACATGCCGTAAATCTACGACACGGGACCCACGGCTTTACTTCTATTCAGAAGGAAGTCATGCTAAGGCTTTTTACGCCCGAACTCACGACCTTGGGTATGCGAAATTAGCATGGTAACCATTACACCAAGGAGGCCGACTTCCTTGCTGTTGGTTTCAATTTCGAAATACTTATTTTCTCAGGCAGAAAGTCGTCCGTGTTTCTTTTGATTTACTCCTAACCATGCAAAGAAACGAATTTCAATGACAATCGCAGAGCGAAAATTTTTAAATTATTTGATTGTCGCTTTTGCATAATGAATTCCCTTAATTCCCTTAAGAAGAACACTCCGCTAATGCGTATCTCCATTATCATGTGAAAATTATGTAATTTTGAGCTATAAATTGAATTGCAATTCATTTTGGAAAAAATCACATAATGTTCACATCTACCCTTTTTTTTTTTTTTAACTACGTACTTATAATATACACCATTAATGATTAAAAACTCGGAAATTATTTGAGCCATTTTAATTCAATCAAAATATTTATATCCAAAACAATTATGTTTTCATTATATACTTTACGTTTAGGGATATTAGGGAATAGAAAGAAGAATAATCTTTTGTAAGAAGTTTTGTTTGTAGTACAGCTAGAGAAAGTCGTATCAATAGATTTTTAAAAGCATAGATTAGATCTATTCAGGAAATGTACATAGCGTGTTTTATATACCTAAGTTCATTGTTGATTGTCATACTCATAAGGATTCTGAAGCAAGCGACAAATGTTTATAGAGTTGGAGTTTATCCAACTTGCCATACGTAGAACAATACAAGAGACAGAGAATAATAACTAAAGTTGTGGCACCAGCAATTCTCTGGTCGAATAAAATCAGTGGTGAGTCTGTGACTTCGACAGTATGGTTGTGCTCAGCCGGCCTTTGAAAACCGACCCCAAGATGTGGGCTGGACTTTGAGGGGAAGATCGGCTTTTCATCTTTGTTTCTTCAAGGAAACTGCGAGGGAGAATATAATAACATTCTTGACCAGTGTTCAGGTCCTATTCCTCCCCTTTGTGAGGGTGCAACTTTACACTCGTGAGGTCTGGCCAACACTTGTCCTCTCGCCTCCTGAAACAGTGTTGCCAAGACCGCTGTTCTGGAATTTCATTGCGGCAGCCCCCTTGTGAAAATTGTAAGCAGCTTGCCCTTTTGGAAATAAGTGATAGCAGAAAAAGCTGGTGTGTTCCATTCACTTGACTTTTCCTACATTTCTGTAACAAATTGTTGTTAAAAAGTTTATTCTTCTATCTACTTCATGATAATTTACATAAACATTAGCAGAAATTGTCTTAATTACTCTTCCTTGTAAGTAGAAGGCAAATAAGGAAATATTCTAGGTTAAAACGATAGTCAAATCTTTTAAAAGTTGGTTTCCATGTGGTTGAAATCCGTTTCTATGCAGGGCCAGGAGTTTACAGCTTTCCGCGTGAGAAAGGTTCAAGTATTTCAAATCTGAAACAAATAGCAAGGAATATCTCATAAATTACATAAATCGTGTGTTTTAACATGATTTACGTTTTTTGTGTAATAAGTTTTTGTCTCTCTCTTATGGTTTACCAGTTACGTAAAATTCAGCAAAATTCATTCAAAATAAAGAGGTATTTAGAGGCTATTCCCAGAAAATTCAAGGTATACATTTTATTTGCCATATAAATATCTTTAATATATGGCATTTTAATCAAAAACGTTTGAGCCATTTTTTAGAAAATACAAATTTTCGAAATTTATTCCATGTAATGGACAGTTTGGTAGTTTTTTGTCATAGCTCAGCGATGGAGCATCGTCACGCAAACTTGAATATCCGTGGTTCGAGTCTCGTCGTGGAACAGTTTTTTTCTAGTTTGATTCTGAACTTTCCCAAAGAAGTCTAAAAGTTTAAGGCCAATATAAATGATATACCATGTTAACTGAAGAGCGGATATAGGCTCATAAAAAGAGAGACAATAATTTCCATTAATTAGACATAAAATCGTAAATATGCGTATAACATTTAACTTCCGGTGCGTTCATTTTGCATTGGAAGTAATTTCGTAGTACTGTTAAACACAAAATAATAGGAATACTTTGGAAAAATAATATTCGATGGTTTTAAGTGTGCTTGTGAGCGATTGCCTTTTGTCAATAATTTACTGGTATGTAAAATAACTCGTGGACAAAATTCTGGGTCACCGGCGACGCTGACATGATCCTGGTAAGTGTCAGCTTCGTTAACAAATTGAAAGTTTATTTTAAACCTGCCTCGTAGTGAGAGAGCAGCGTGTCAAGGGTTCGCGAGTTCGAATCTCGCTTCGGGTGAGTTACCCGGATAAGAGTTTTTTTTTTCAGGGTTTTCCCTAATCCCTAAAAGACGAATGTCGAGTAACTTTAAAGCTATATCGACCCGAAGATCTTCCGAGCATCATTTCACCAATGGCATTCATCGTCCGATATAACCAACTAGGTTAAAGAACGTCAAGTCCTCTTCCCCCAAAAATATACAAATATCTATTTTATATTGACTCGCTTATAATCACAGTTTCTACTAATAACTGTAAAAACATGGCTAGACTACCTTCACGGTCGAGTGGTCAACGAGCTAACTTGTCATCTGGAATTCCCGGGTTGGATTCTCGGTTGTTGCGGGAAGTTTTTCTTTAATGAGAGTAATTCCCTATCACAGATCTAGAAGTAGCGTGCAAAATTTAAGAGTGAGTGTGCGTGTGTTGGAAGATGGAAAATGATTAACCCAATATTAAAACCTACAGTCAAAGTGTTTGTTTTACAAGTGAAATCTCCGATATGACCATTGAAATTAAAAGAAGTTAAAGGAACTTAAATAAAATAAACAAATTACGGAAATTGGCCTTTTAGGTAAAACATTTGTTAGGATAAGATAAATGTGTTCAAACCGGCTTTAAAAGAACCCTAAGAATGTTTCTAATTGGGATTTGTAAAAGTCAGCACCAGTGGCTGGCCGCGATAATTTGGTGTTCAGAGTATCATAAATGGTATGCATGCTTACCATGCTGCAATCGGTATAAAATGTTGGAATATGTTTAACATAATTACAAATCATTAATTCGTTGATTTTGTTAGCGTGCTTAGTGTTCGTAATTGTAAATGTTGTATATGATCTTCATTAAAATCTATAGTTATTGTTTTATCGATGTTTTAAACATTAATTTAAATGTATTAATCTAATTTTAAGAATTAATTTAAATGTTTTAAGAGGTATGACCTCTATTATAGCTAATGCCCTTAAACTCAACATGCATCTTTACGAAGATGGTTTATTTGTATACAAAATGTAATTGGGCGTTTTCTCCTTTCCTCCTCCTCTCTCCTGCCTTCTTCCCGCTATCTTTCTGATGTGCTTGCACACTTGTTATGCATAATTTCCCTTTCCATTTTTTATCCATTAATACTTTCATACCTTCAGTCATTTACATGTTGCACCAATAATGGTTAGTGGCGCTTCACTTCGTTATTTCTGACATCAGGGGAGGTCGATTCATTCTCGCCGAGTTACTAAACAAAGGGCATCCCGTACTGGTGTAACGTGAATTGAACCAGGCCTTGATGAAACAGCAAATGGCAACTATGGATACCATCCCATCGCCCACTATTGACAAGTGGTTGGACAACTCCCTATTAACTTCCTGCTGATGGTCATTCTCTTCCTGTAACCGTTGTTTGAACGTCCTTAATTTGAAACTAAGGACGCCGAAGGGCAAAATTTCGATAGCACTTAAAAACACTAAATGCGATACTGCGATGCTAGTCAGGATTATGGACTAATCTCGAGATGTTCGCAGAAAATGCCATGAGGAATTTATTTCAGCTTTTTATCAGTTTCTCCTGTATCAATATTACTATGACTATTATTCTTAAATTTATCTACAGTCCTGGAAAATAGGCCGTTGACATTTAGTTATTTCGCTACGATCCGATTGTTAATGACTACACTAGAATCGATCTTATTTTTTTAACAATTACAAATTTTAAAGGACATTTTTACATAGTAAAACACTAATGAAGATAAATTAGTTCCTCAAAAGAACTTCAGCCTACAAAGTAGACTGTGTACCAGCCTAAAAAATCCCATTCCAGAAAATAAAAATGCGTGTTTTTACAAAATAAACTGCAGACTGCAACAAATTATACATAACAAAAAACTAAGAAAATCTAGAAGAAATAAGATTTAAAGAGACTCCCTCCGTGGTCGAGTGGTTAGCGAGCAGACTTCTCACTCGGATGTCCCAGTTCGATTCGTATCTGGGGTGGGGAATTTTCTTCATCCAGAATTATTCCCTATCCTCTCATAGAGCCTGGAAGTATGAATGTGAGAGTGAATGTTAGTGTATTCAAGATATAATATGATTAACCTAATGTGAATAACGCTCCCGATATGAACATAGCAGTTAAAGGGGGTTATACAAATAAAACATTTAAAATAAATAAATAAATAAATATAGGACATTTCAGATCATTTAAATAGAACCGAACTAACAAATCTATCGTTGCTTACCACTTCTGCTCGACCAACCATGAAATAATGCAAAATGTATCCTTTCGTAAAACCTGCCAGATAATTAACAGAATTAAATATTTTGTGGAAGATCCCCAGACAACATACCGCCACAAATCAAATTAGAAATGAATTACACAATTATAGAAACTAATCATATCTAATGATGTACCAATTATAAAAAATTGTGCAAAATCCCTTCTAAACGAAGAACGCCTCACAAGTTATTCCTAGAAAATTCAACATACGCATTTTATTGGTCGACTGAACATCTTAAGCAGGGGAATTTTTTATCAAAATCGTTAAAGAAATTTTTGAGGAAGCCTATAATGGAGAGAAATATTGCATGCAAATGATAGTTTGGGGTGGAGGATTTTCTAGAAAGTCAATTATATAATTGGAGATACTGAATCTCAATAAGATTAGATTTTGTATTTTTGGAACTTTCGTTTCTGCGTTATAATGGTCTCGGACACATACACAGACGTTTTCTAAAACAGATTTCAAAGGCCTCAAAATGTATTTTCGGTTGAATTTCCGTGGAAAATAATGATTCCCAATACTTAGTATGTACCTACCGCTCTCATGTTTATCATATTGCTCATATTCTATCTAGAAAACTAATGAACATTTTGTAATCGGATTTTTTTTCCGGAATATATTTCCATACCTTATCTACTGTCGGTAGATGGTGGAGAGAAAAAAGAAGGAAAGAAAGAAAAAGTTATGTGAAACAAATACAGATTTATGCATATGGTGATTTTTAAAAAATGTTCATTGCTTCTAATACATTAAATGAAATTTGGAATAGAGAAAATGCAAGCAGAATTGAAGACGAATGTCTTCGATGAAAACGCAGTTAACGACCAAAATCAACGAACATCTGACTGGCATGAAGGATGTGGAAGAACTTGGTGGAACGGCAGAAGACTTTAGTCAACGCGTTAACCGCCTCGAATCCTCGGGGAACGCTTAGTGTCTTTTAAGGAAATGCCAATGGCATCACCCATGAACTGAACATTCAAAATACTTAGGTATGTATGTGATGGAAAAACAAACATATCCTATACATCCATACTAGCAAGTAGAGCTTAGCTTAGAGCTTAGCTTATATTACAAAAAACATACAAGCAAGTCCTAAGCCTTCCGTCGAAATTCTTATGCAACATGGCGTTTCATTATACTTGCACCCTGCAAGCAACGATATTGAATACATCCACCGCGACGATTGGGGGCTAAGAGCGCTCAACTGCCTAGAAGGACATTTGAAAAAAATTGTGGTTAATCAGAGAGATTGGGATGTTAGAATGCTACCTACTTTATTGCGGCCTAGCGCTCCTCACCCCTCGACACGACTGTTGACATCGGCCAGCTTGGTCTATCATGTACTTTATAGTTTGAGTCCCCCCGTCTATAATATATACACAATTATTAGTGTAAGCACAATTTCTAGTTCCTTAATTGCTGTTTTCATATTAAAGTTGTGTATGTGTACATTTCGCTGAAAAACAAGCTGATAACAGCGAGATCCCTTTGCTCTGGGGACTTCTGCAAATTGCCCTGTTGACCTCAATCTACATTCAGTTTGCGTGTTAGCATAGCTAGGTTCTTTCTGGTAGACGCACTGTTGTGTACGAGTATAATAACAGAATATACACACTAAAATGTGTCACGCGACACAGACACGGCCCCTTGGATCGATGTGGCAGTGCATTGCACGGCCTTGCTATCACCGTAATATTATCATGAAACAGACACGCACATTTGGATCTGTTTTTGTTTCCGCCTCCCAGGAGATATCCTGATTGCAGCTCCCATTGCGTTTATCCACATCTGGTTTGTAATATCGTTAGACTATTTCCGATTTTTTTATGTAAGGTTTTGTTTTTACATATTTACTTAAATCCGAATAAAGGAGTAATATTGTGTAATCGGTCTGCTATTCCTTCAATGGAAACATGTTTAATTGCTATTTCACCTAAGGTTGGAATGTTATTTTACCATTTCGTTTAGAGTAGCTTTAATTTCAACAGTTTGACGTCTGTCGCTGTGTCACGTCGAAATGAGATTGTCGCACCTGATGCTCAACTTTTATTGAGTAAATAGTCATGGAAGAAAAGTCCTTCATGTATATGAAACGAAACCCATAAAATGAATGATGTTTAACAATTATAACATGGAATTACTCTTAGAAAATACTGTTCAGGTTCCATTGCTGGAAACACCTAGTTTCTCCTTCGTTTGTATTGGAGCGGGGGGAGTGAAATTACTGTCTAGAACGCAGTACTCTGGTATAACTAAATATCATTGAACAGGTGAGGAATTGTCTCTGTTGAATTTGTGGTCACAATCCCTTTATTTCTTTTAGTTCGTACAACTGCGTGGTTATAATCGAGTACTGCCATATTAATTGCAAAATGACAATGTACCTAGTACATATATGGTTACACTACATTAAGAATCTGTGTTCATTGTGTTCCATTCATACGATTTTCTCTACCACTTATGCAAAAAAAAACAAACAAAAAAAAAACATTCTTACAAAATATTCTTCTACGGACTTCAGCTAATCTAGATAAACATTAGCAGAAACTGTCTTATTACCTAGTTCCTTATAAGCAGAAGAGGAAAAGAGAAAAACTAGGCTAAAGCGATAGTCAAATCTTTTAAAAGCTATCGCTGTACCATTTACTCTCAAATTTGCTCTTTGCATGGCTAGGAGTAAAACAATAGGAAAGCGGATAGCAACTTCCTGTTTCAAATATTTTGGCATGTAAAATGTACTTTGGAGTGGCAGTAGTTTCTTGAAAATCTTCGTTGTATCCTCGGAAGCTACTAAACTTAAATACCCCCCCCCACACACACACACACACACACACACACACACACACACATTGTTTCTGAAAATGTTTTTTTTTTTTTTAATTGAATTTTATTTTGGACTCAAACACACATTTCGGTATGAATTCTTGGGCGGAATACAATACCTTCTCTATTCACTATGTATATAGTACGTGTAGAGAAAGTAAAAACACAGATTAAAATGGAACCTCAACTTTGTGAAACACTACTCCCTGAACATGCAAAGTTAAATTCAAGTGTCTCTACGATTAATTAAAGCTTAACTTTTTAAGCTGATGGTGTTGAGGTGACACCTTTAAAGTACTAAAACGTCCGAGATAAGCGCATTATACTTCTGCTGGCTCATCGTATATGCTGACACAGATCAGTGCTAATCTGTATGTAGAAACTCCACAACCCCAATACACACCCGCCATCCTACAAAACCCACAATCCTGTCAGAACGTGGTTAAGTTCTCTCTGAGAACAGGGACACGTCTAACACACCTCGGGCTGCCCTCAGCCTGCCAATCACACTGGACTGTATGTAGAACCGTCGAGCCACTACGACCACCACCGCTACCACAATTTATCTTTAACGTTGTTGCGGCCATTGCAGTAACTCTCCCTGTTATGTAATAATACTTGTAATTAATCATTGCTAAGAAAGTACGCGGAAATATGAAGGGAGAAAAATACTAAAGGAAAGATAGTCTCTATTTATTATGTTCCTTGTTACACATTAAACCATCTTATTGGTAGCAGGAATTTCAAGTCTATTACATGTTGTGCCATATTCTGTCCACTATGTACATTGATACTGTTGCAAAACGGACACGGGTTCATACATCTTGAAGATTTTGTACTGGAGTTACAAACACGCAGTCTTTTACAAAGCCACAGTAGTAGTAGTCCGGTGGAGTGATGTCTGGCGAACGTGTTGGCCACCAAATTAGACCACCTCAATCAATCCAACAATCCGGGAAAGTTTCTGTAAAAGAATCTGAAATAAACAGTGTATAAGTGGAGGGCCGCCGTCTAGTTGAAAGATTACATGAGGTCACAGATCCGCTACCTGGAACTACAAGAACTGTTTCATTATCTTGGCATACCGGAACGGGTGTTGACTTTCCATTGAAGAAAAAAGGATGGATAAGCGTTCATCAGACCACCCCTAACACTAACTTTTGAACTATCCCGGGCATGCTCGCGGTAGATAGTGTGTGGGCGTTTGTTTACCCCAGATCTTTAATTTGTGCCGATTGACAGATCTTGTTTTATGAAACGCTGCCTCATCTGAAACAAGACGTTTTCAAAAAATTGAGGATGCCAGTCAATACGATCCAGCATTTCAATAATGAATACCTGACATCTGGTTTTATTTTTTGAACAAAGTGCACCTTGTAGGGGTATATACAAAGCCGCTTATGAAGCACTCTATGCACAGTTGATTTCCGCACAATGGTCAGTAGTCTCCGTAGTCATGCTAACACCTATTCAGCCTTAAGTTAATCCTCGCCAAAACAAAACCTCGACGACCAGTGCACCATTATAACGTAGCCTTCCGTCTTTTGCGCCAGAAATGCTGTATATTTTCACGACCACGTAGCGCGTACACGCGGCATATTGTAATGTAAAACGAACACAGTCCTTATTCCGACAACTTAAACGGTGACTAAAATATTCTATTAAGTATAATGGGGATAATTTTGATAGTCATAACAAAATAAATGGACACATATGTAATAGGCAATTAACTCTAAAAAACACCAGTGAAAAAATAAATAGCATATATGCGACAACTTGCATCTATTTGCTCTCTGGTTGCGGCTCTATTCCCTCCAGATCAGAAACGCGGTTTGAGCTGTTTGTGCTGCTACTTTCCACTCCGAAGTTGATAACCACCGCTTCTTCTTTCGTTACGTACAACACTTTTATCAACTGTTGGCGGCTCGTTTTTAAAATATTTATGATACAAGTGGTAAAAATTGTTTTTTATATCGTGAGTAGGATGCTTGGTAAAACGAGGCCGTAGGCTTATAACGTTAGGCAAAAATTGCGCGTAGACAAACTCAAGAAAACCAAATAAAAAGCGTCGGTATGATTAGAAGAATACCCTTTTAATTTGGTTTTCAAAAACAGTGATAAAATGCCTTGGTTGTATTTCATTAATTCAGTAAAAGAAATAAGAGGAATTTTAAGTCACATACTGCACATGGAACTTCAACTTAAAGTACTATCAGAAATGGTTGTTTCCTTCCCAACTTAAACATTTCATTTCTATGTGCATTTAACTAAATTGTTTGTTAATATTAAGGTACTCCTGATGACTGTCTTGTACAGCAGGCCCACAGCGCGTCCACTTCTTTTATTAAGTAGACATGCTAGAAGAGCTGAGTAAGGTTACTGTAATAACAGTTATAAATACGAGAGCGGTTCAATAAGTATGTGCTTACTTGTATTAAAAATGAAGAGATCATTTTTTCAGACATAAATTATTTTTTCTCAACATAGTTCCATTTTAAGGAATACACTTCTTCCAACGTTCCTGTCATTTTAACTCCTTGAAAAATAGGAATTGTGAAGCTCTAAAAAATACTCCACTGTCTAGACTAGACGATGATCTCATTTGATTGAAATGAGTTTCTTTTGACAATTTCTTCATGGTTAGAAACAAGAAGTACTGACAGGGAGACAGATCAGGCGAATATGAATGGTGTGGTAATAATTCATTCCACAATTCATGTAGTTTGGCGAAGACAATGATGGATAAATGTGATGTGCATTGTGCAATGAAACAGCAATTTCATCTCCAAATGGGGCCATGTCTCCATATTCTTGTCGAATCGAGCCAGTAAGTCACTGTAGTATTGTCCAGTAATGTGTTTACTTTTTCTAAGAAATCAATAGTCAATGAGTACAAAACTCTTCGCATCAAAAAAAAAAAAAAAAAAAAAAAAAAAAAAAAAAAAAAAAATAGTCGCTATCATTGTCCGACCAATGAGACCGTCTTTGACTTCTTTCGTGCAGTTCCACCTCAAGTAACCCATCGTTTTGATTATTCCTTGGTTCCCCGAATATAAGGATGAATCCAAATCTAGTCAACGGTGCAGATTTCGATTAAATAACCCAAACACAGCTTCGAAATTGAAAGCATACCCCGCCCATTGCCAGTTGTGAGCAATCCCGGCACCCAACGCCCGACAACTGTTTCATTCGTCGACACACCTATGGCTTCTGCCACTCAGCAAATTTTTGTTCGACAGCAAATATCAAAGCGCGGATTTTTTTCTTCTTCTTTTTCATCGATTTCCTCGGTAACTACACTATGCTTGACTTCCTGGGAGCTCATCAATAGCGACCATATTTCATGTCGTCCAACTAATATCTAATTGTTGTTATAGATGACGAAAGGTCTCTGTAAACACCTAAATTTTTCTTTTATTTTCTCGCAAGTTTTCCCATCCAAAAAACAAAGCATGTGTTCCATTTGCATGACTTTCCCAACATCTCTGTAACAAAGTATTGTCAAAAAAATTAATCTTCTACTTCATGCTAATCAAGATAAACATTAGCAGAAATTATTTAACACTTAGTTCCTTTTAAGTATAAGAGAAATAAGAAAATATACAAGGCTAAATCGATAGTCAAATCTTTTAAAAGCTGTTTGCTATGTGGATGAAATCCGTTTCTTTACATGGCCAGGAGCTTATGAATTCCCGGTTGAAAAAAATTCTAATATTTTAACATTGAAAGTAATAGCAAGGAACATCTCGAAAATGGTCAACTCCGCGAAAAAATATGTATATGACATAAATTATATTTTTAACGAGATATACATTTTTTCTGTATTAAATTTTAGTCTATCTTTTACGGTTTACCAGTTAAGCAAAATTCATCCAGAATAAATAGGTCCTCAGAGGCTATTCCTAGAAAATATGTTTAATATACGGTATTTTATTCAACATCGTTAGAGCCGTTTTTTAAAAAAAGCAAACATTTCGAATTTTTGTCCATGTAAGGGTAGTTTGGGATGGGGGATTTTTCTCACACTCTTCTTGTCATATACTTGAAAGATACTAAATTTAAATACAAGTTTGGTATTTTACCGACTTTTCTTTTTTGCGATATCGTGTTCACGGATACATACACACGAAACTTTTTCTAAAAATCTGATATGTTCCATTCACATGACGTTCTCCACATCTGTGTAACAAATTATTGTTAAAAAGATTAATCTTCTATCTACTTCATGCTAATAGAGATGAACAATAGCAGAAATGCTTTCTTGTAAGTAGAAGGGAAAGTAGACTAAAACGATAGTAAAATCTTTTAAAACCTGGTTAGCAAGTGGTTGAAATCCGTTTCTTTGCTTTGCTAGGAGTTGACAAATTCCCGTATGTGAAAGGTATTTTAAAACTGAAACCAATAAATAACAAGGAATATCTCAAAAATACTCAACTCTACGAAAAAAATGTTTAACATAAATTGTGTGTTTCAATGAGATCTTCATATTTTGTGTAGTGAGTTTTTGTCTATCTCTTACGGTTTACTAGTTATGCAAAATCCAGCAAAATTCTTCCAGAATAAAGAGAACTTCAGAGGTTATTCCCAGAAAAATATACTTTTATTTGTCGTGTAAATAATTGAATATACTATATTTTAATCAAAATCGTTAGTCATTTTTGAGACAATCAAAATTTTTCAAAAATTTTTCATGTAAAGGGTAGTTTGGGATGCGGGGGTTTTCCTGAAAATATTCGTGTTGCTTCCTTGGAAGATACTAAACTTATATACCAAGTTTGGCATTTTACCGATTTTTCGTTTTTGAGTTATCGTGTTGACAGTCACACGGACACAGGACCTTTTTCTAAAACTGTTTTTTTTATGCAGGGAACCCTAAAACGTTTATTTCCGGTGAAATCTCGGTATCCAATTTTTGTTTGGAATGCAATACTTTCTCTATACACTGTGTACTTAGTACGTGTAGAAAAAGTAAAAATACTTTCTTTTTTTTTTGGATACCGGAACCCTAAAACGTAGGTACATTTCGGATGAAATCTAGGAATCTGGGTACTGTAATACCTTCTCTATATATTGTGTACATAGTACATGTAGTAAGTACATAAGTAATTTAAGGAAATCAGAACGATACTGCACTTTTCCATTTTAACGAAAACACGTTGAACGATTAACTGAAATATTTGCCATATTGAACAAAACGTATGAATCAGTAACAAGTTTATAAGGGCGACGTGTAACAAATAGCAGTGCACGATGGTAGCACCGGCTTACCTTAGCAACACCATCTAGTTCGAAACACGATACTTTAATAAACTGTCTTCGTGTACGTAGCTTCTGAAATTAGTAGCACATATGTGGGACAAATGTTTCATACACCATGTTACCCTATACAGAAAATATGGACACTAAAGCTGAAGAAATGGAGAAAAGCTGAGATACTTTTTAAATTCCAAACTAAAAGCGAGTCTAGATATAGTTAGCTGCATATCGAAGTGATTACTGAAATAAGAGGTATCTGGTTGTGGTTGATTTTCTAAATAATGGTGTATTCAAGATCCATTCCACACCTCGGAAGTGAAGTGGAAAGATTCAAGGTCTGCTGAAGTGTTAGCAACGTGTGCAGGTGGTCATTTTGGTGGTTTTGGCGTGTCATTGACTGCAGTTGTCATACCTGTGGTAGGAACCGATGAACATCACTTGCGGATAGTGATCGTTTTCTGGTTTTGCCTCTGGCATTAGCTGTATTCCCTGGTTTGTATTTTCTTATTTTAATTTGTTTAAATAGAATCTTAGACGCGAATGAAAACAAAATGCGAAATATAATAAAATCCGCGCGCGTGTATGTGTATGAAAGAGAGAGAACACTATTAACTCAAAAAGAAAAAATCTTATGTGTTCCATTCACATGACTTTCACTAGCTATTCTGCAACGATTATTCTTACAAAAGCTAATTCTTCTCTCTACTTCGTGTTGAAATAAGCAGAATATAGCACAAATGGCCATAGTAACTAGAAGGGAGTTAAGAGAATACGCTAGGCTAAACTGATAATTAAATGACTTAAAAGCTGTTGCTATGTGATTGAAATTCGTTTCTTTGAATAACCAGGAGGAGAAAAGTTTGTCTTTAAAACTGAAACCAATAACAAAGAATATCTCGGAAGTGGTCAACTCCACAAACAAAAAAAAAAAAAAAAGGATAGGACATTAATTGTTTTTTAATGAGATCTACATTTTTAGTGCAGTAAACTCTTGCGGTTTGCCAGTTATGCAAAGTCATAAAGAAGAGGTCTTCAGGGCCAATTCCCAGAAAATTCAAGATGCACATTTTATTTTCCATATAAATATATTTAATACAACTAGTTTAATCAAAATCGTTAGAGCCATTTGAGAAATTCAATATTTTCGAAATTTTTTCCATGTAAAGGATAGTTTGAGGAGCGGGGATTTTCCTCAAAATGTTCGTGTCGTGTCCTTGGAAGATATTAAACTTAAACACCAAGTTTGTTTTTTTGTTTGTTTTTTTAAGCGACTTTTCGTATTCGAATTATTCTGTTCATAGAAACACATGACGTTCTCTACACTCTACAATAGTGTATTTTTAAAACGCTTATTCTTCTATTTACTTCATACTAATCATATACGCACAGAGCTTTTTCTAAAAAAAATATTTTTTTTGGATTCACGGAACCCGAAACTTCATTTCCAGTGAAATCTTGGTATCAATATTTGGGTAGAGAGCAATATTTCTCTGCCTATGTACCCTGTACATGTAAAGAAAGTAAAAATGTTTTTTTTATTTTGGATACAGGAGTCCTAAAACGTGTATTTCCGGAGAAATCTCGGCATCAAATTTGGGAAGAATACAATACTTTCGCTACCTACTATATACATTGTACATATCTACGTGCTAGAGAGAATAAAAATCGGTTAGACACCAATCTTGATATTTAAATTCACCTCCCAAAATATGACACTCCTAATTATGATACTTGGGAAGTTTTTCAAAGTGCAATTTCTTTTCAAAATGACTAGTGATTTTTATTAAAATACCACATATTAAAGATATTTATATCGCAGACGAAATATATATCGTGTATTTTCTGAGAATTTTCTCTGAATTCCTCTTCATTCGGACCGCAACAGTTAGATATTCAAAATCTTACTGCACAAATATGTACAACTCGTTAAAGCAGACTCCATATATTGCTGTATTTACAAGGAAATGCTTCTATGTATTAAACCATTTCTTCTAATGTTTATTTATATTAACATGAAGTAGATGGAAGAATAGACTTTTGTAAGAATAGCTTTGCGGTATAAATATAGAATTGATGCAGAATATGTCTTGTAAATGTTACATATCTGTTTTTTTTTCTTTTTTTCTTTCTTTTTTAACATTCTTAAATCGTCATAATTAGCAGCAGTGAACAAAGAACAACACTTAGACATACCCTGTCGGTTTTCTCAAATTTTAGTTTTCACTTATCTGTCGCAACTTCAAATCATCTTCAATCATTTATTATTAAATCTGTTTAAAGTATTATACCAGAAATTTGGAATATTTGCTTACGTCTGTTGACAGTGATCAGTCCTAGTTTTTAGGCTTTTAAATATAAAGTGAACGTTTAAAATCTTTGAAGTTAAAAAATTGAGAAACCGCATCGAATTTGTCGGAACAACTATTTTAACGTTAGCTTTTCCCAAATGTGAGTCTTGTCATAGTTGTTGACCTCCCCTTCATAGATTTACTTTGTATGTGATGCAAAATACCCCTCCTAATCTCTCTCCTTCATACAACTTAAGTTCGTTTTTACCAGCCTTCTATATTTGGCTTTATTATAGGATCGTGATAGCCTGGCTTTGTAATACGAGCGTAGCGTGTCAGCCTAACGTTCAAGAGGTCCCGAGTTCAAATCTCGGTTATGGTGAGTTACATGGATAAGGTATTTTTCCGAGGTTTTCATTTATCCTGAGAAGACGAATGTCGAGTAACTTGAAGCTCCTTGAGACTCATTTGAGCATCATTTCACCGATTTAATACATCGTCCAATGATTAGTTTAAAGTGCGTAAACTACAAAAGAAACAAACAAATAAAAACAATCGTGATAACGGTCGACACATTCCAGTGAATACATCTTAGTAGTGAAAATGCCTCTCGAGAAATGTCAACGGGCCCTACTCCTCACGACCGCGACCATCTTCGCAGCATTACAAGCGCTTATAGTGACATGCTCCTGCGATCGTTTCCTTATATGCTGCACCTCGTTCAGCATTGTAAAACCAGAACTTGTAGGAGTAAGTGGAACAAACAAAGCAGAGCGAGGAAAACAAAACTCGCGAGTTTGTTCTAGACTTCGTCAGGGCGTGACAGAGAATTTCAAGATACGTTCGAAGTTTCCATTTAAAATCAATTTTATATGACTTTTTGTAATTGGCAAACCATAAGCAATAGAAAAAAACGCAACCAGAAAAATATAGATTATCTTTAAAGCACGGTGTATTTAAGAACATCTTTTTATTTTATCATCCATTTTCAAGATATTCGTTTGAGTTTTTCAGTAGTATTTTGGACATTTCTGAAGTTTTGCCAATACTTATTTAATTACTTCTAGCGATATCATGCAATGTAACATTTTTATAGGAATCCGTTTTTCAAAGATCTGACCTTCGCTTAACTCTTGTCTACCCCTTGTGTTCTCAATCAGACAGGGAACGCACACTTTATGTGTAAATTCAGTAAATTCACACCACAGAATAACAAACTTGAGTTAGGCCGATTTCGTACTGTGTATACAATAGGAAGCATTTATCTGCTTATTGTGAAAATAACTCGTACAACAAAAGGCACTGTGGAGGTTTTCACAAAAAAGAAAAAAGTCATATTTTTAAATAAAATCCTGTACTTCTTGTTTGTCTTTTTCAATCTCTCTGATTGAATTCATTTATATTATATTTAAAATTAAGGTTTATGGTCTGAGTGTGAAATATTTATTAAAATATTGTCTAGAAAGTTGTCTTAATATGTTCTTAAACGCAAGAAGATATAACTTTAATCTCTAAGATGTTTTATCAATAACTATTGGTCAAGGAAGAGGGACATCCTGCGTACTGCGACCTGCGTGAAAACTGTTGTGGCTGCCACCCTCAGGAGAAAGGGGTGAAGTGAAGAAACTAAAATAAGTTATACGAGCAAGCATGCATTCCACAGGGACGCGCGGAAGTCCCTTTCAGTTCAATGCTCGAAGACTTGTCTGCAGCTGCCCAGAGAGGGAAAACAACGACCTTTCAGTCAATCTAGTGTCCACGGGAAATACTGTTTCCTTGCAGCAAGCATCCGCACCGTGTGTCCACCATCGTCTAATGCCGTAAAACCTAGAAGCGCACGTGAAAAATGCAAGGAAGTGGAATGAAAGGGAAATCTAATCTTTTTAGATAAGAAACCACTTCAGCATTCGTCTGCTGACCACGGAAACCACTGAAAAGCTCAAGGTCAGAGTGGATGGTCGACGGGAATCGATCTCTAGACCTCCTGAACGCGAGCCTCGTGCGTTATTGCGGAACCATCTCGCTCGGTGTTGCTTTATTAATCCTTTTTTTTTTTTTAGAATTTTTTTAAAACATGCTTTTAAAAGAGCATGTTAAACAGTATAATAATTGTAAATATGGTATTTTTATTTTTCGTTAAATAAAATATTACTGGTCAAGTAATAAAGTGCTCCTTCCATTTAAAAAGCCAATGGAACCAAATTAGGAAAATCCTAGCAATTTTCCCAATAACCCAAATGGAATTTGAACTAATGGCTAAGAAGACAATATAAGTGTTCCATACGCGTTGCTTATATCAGGAATTTTGACGTCAAGAAAGCGTTTACAAAGAAGTAAACATTAAGTTAATTCAAATCAGGCTGACTTTCGAGAACAAAGGAAGTGAGTTCCATATTTATACTACTTCAGTCATCATCTAGACGTCATGAGCTTCAGTGAAAACTATTTTCTCCTCATCATTACAAAGAGCTTCTGTTGAGATAGACGTGACAGGATTAACAAAATTACTCTGGCAGGGATCAGGGTTTGCGTCGTCGTGTTGGCATGCTATGACAGGTAGGGAGTTCATAGGAAAGACGGCCTTTAATTAAAGCTTAAATTGGCTGCACCTTGCTCTATGTTAAACTGCTTGTAAAAGTTGTGTTCTGGATTGCCTGGCTCTCTTGTCCTACAGTTCAGTAACCCCTTCTTGATGTATGCTTCTCAGATGCACTTCTCCTCTAAGAATAATTACCTACAAAGAATCACTTTTGATTTGAAAGGCAGTTTAAGCTATAGAAGAGGAAGAAAATAGTTTAACAAATCCACTCACGAGAACCATTTTCAGTAAATACTCAGGCCTTCAACGAGATATTTGGCAAAAAAACTCAGTTATTTGCCTTATCAGTTAAGAAATAAAACAATAAGAAATCTGATCTAAACAGCTTTCTATAACAGGGCATAAACACTAAATTCTCTATTTTCTCTTTAATAATAAGAATATGCACTAACAGTTAATATCGCGAAGGAGCACGTGTGTAGGTTTGAGTGCTCTGCCCACATTGAATATCATAAGTTGGCTCCAAACTGTATTTAACTCCACTTTTAAGAATTCTACATCTTTAAAAACACTCGCAGAAAATTATGATTTTTAAGGTGCAGAAAGAATGCATTTTTTAGATATTCAATTAATTTTATAATGCGTTGAAAATTACATCCATTTATCAATATGTTCTTATGTGGTATTGACAGGTATTATTGGAGAAGTAATTGTTTTTGTTTCGTATAGTATTTAAAATTGCTATGAAGATAGATTTTGGCCTGACTGGGGTGAAAAAAATCGAGATTTTACTGAGCTTCCTCGCTGTCGCCTCAAGTTTAGCCCCTTCACATATTTAATAGCAATTGCAGCATATATATATATATATATATATATATATATATATATATATATTTATCGAAATGTGTAAATGAGACCAATTCTAAAACGTTTATCTCGATTATTAGGAAATAGCAACAACAACAAAATTGTAAGCTAGTTTGTAGAAAATAAAACGTATATGTGTTGCAAACGCATGCTTTCTCTGTCCATTAGAGCTTCACATAAACCCTTATATTTTGGCAATCATATAAAATAAAATTCACGTTGAATTATATTGTTATTATATATCCAGGTAAGCAATATTGATTTGAATGCTGCTAGAACGTGCAATATGTACTGAGAACATGCCAAAAATAACCAAGATTATTGAAAAAAAAAAGTAATTTTTTTTTTTCTTAACATCCTTTAACTTGGTTGGTCTTATCGGACAATGAATGAAATTGGTGAAATGATGTTCAAATGATCTCGGGGCCCATGGAGCTTAAAGTGACTCGACATTTGTCTTCTCAGGACAAGGTAAACCCCCGAAAAAAAACCTTATCCGGGTAACTCACCCTAAGCGAGATTCGAACTCATGACCTTTTGAATGTGAGGCAGACACGCTACCACCACATTATCCAGGCGGGCTGACATAAATTGTATATGTTCATAAGCTGTGTATTTTTCATGTAGAATATTTATCAATTTCTTATGGTTTGTACAAATTGATACAGAATATATTAAGAATCAAGATGATTCATCCATTGATAGAAAAATCAAGATATATATTTCATTAGCCATGTAGATATCTTAAACACTTTACGTTTTACTCAAAATCTTCTAGAGACATTTTAGAGAAAATAAATGTTGGTATCTTAAACACTAAGTACTTTACTCAAAATCTTCTGGAGTCATTTTAGAGTAAATGAAAAATGACAAAATCTTATCCCAATATGCATAGATTGGAGTGGGGAGATTTTCTTGAATATCTTTATGTAGTTGAACTTAAGCTCCAAGGTGATAGTTATCCGACTTTTTGTTTTTGAGTTATTGTTGCTCACACGCATGTGTGGACCGTTTACAAACAATTCCTGTGTTATGGTGCAGCGAAACCCAAAGTTCATTTCCATTGAAATCTCGATATCGGAATTTTGGGTAGAATGCAATGTTTCCTCTACTTGGCATAGTTAAGCCATAGAGAAATAAATATTATAATGATTGGTGAAGGATATCTTGGGTATTTTAGCACCTTTACTTTCTGAATTGCAATGCTTGCTACATTGGTAAGCAGAGTATTACATTCTACCCCCCGCTACCCTCCAAAGAAAATCGTGATTCCACCTGTTATACTTGTGAGCTGGGTGCATTTTGAGACTTCCTAAATTTAAAAAAAAAAAATGCTTTTTATTGTTCATTGCTTTCTCTGCACGTACTAAAAATAAAAATAAAATCTGTATACTATACTCCGATATCTAATTACTTACACCGGGGCAAATATCTCAGACCTTATTTAATTTATTAACAAACTTTTTTTTTAATTTTACAAAATAAAATAAATATACAATTGTCAGATTAATAACTTAAACTATATAACTTAAATTATGCATATGAACCTATATATTTATCAAAGTTATACTTAATATTTAAATGTTTATGTATTATATTAATTATTATTAATTACCTAAAATTTTAAATTATATATATATATATATATATAATTAAAATTAGGTTATTATTTTAAACTATTATTAATATCAATTATCACTTTATTTACTACAGTTAATATATTTAATTATGTATTATTATCCTTTTATCAATTTATTTAATTTTAATTTTTTATTATTATTTTAATCATTATTTATTACAATTTATTTTGTTATTTATTATTATAATGATATATAAAATTCTTTAATAACTATTCTATTTATACCATTGCTATTTTATATTATTATTATTATTGTTATTATTTTTTTAATATTTTATTACTTTATCCCACATTCTTATTGCTATTTTTCTATAGTTACATAATGTGAGATAAAGATCAAACTATTATTAAAATTACACATTTTAAAAATATTACTAGTAACTACTAAACAAATAACAGGTAACCAGTTATTATAATTTAAATTAAAAATTAAAAACCTAAACCAAAACCTAAATAAGAATAATAAAAAATTACAAATTACACTATTCTATAATTTGCCGCCGGTAACCGGCGGCACACCGTATTGGTAACCAATACTACTTCTTCCTATACTTTTCTTCTTTAACATCAGATATTTAAAGATCTGCTCAATTGCTAAGTATTCTACGATTTTATACCTAATAAAATCTTCTACTATTATTATTCTACTGCACAATTAGTTCTTCTGCGACTTAGTCTTATATATTAGTCCATGTGTAATTATTTCCTATTTTCTATTGCACGTATTATCTAATTACATTAATTATCCTTCAATTATAAGTTAAACTATTCACTTTCACTACACACTTTCATTATACACTTTAAAATTCATTACTTCTTTATTCCCTTCTTATCACACTTATTCTACCTCTCCACTCACCTCCCCTTCTTACTTCATCCCTAGTCCTACATCTTCTCACTTCATCCCTGACTCTGCATCTTCTCACTTCATCCCTGACCCTGCATCTTCTTACTTCATCCATGATACACCATTTTCCTACTTCATCCCAGAACGCCATCTTCTGCCTTCATCCAGATCTCGCCATTTTCCCTCTTATCCCAATATCACCATCTTCTTGCTTCATCCCCGTCCTCCATCTTCTCTCTTCGTCTCAAAACACTGCTTCCTCTAACCTGCATCTTCCAGCAAGCTTTATCTTTTACTTCTCTAATTATATATCCTTTCAAATTATTCTCTGCACGTACTATATACATAATGTATAGAGAAGGTATTGTATTGCACCCAAAATTTCGATTCCGAGATTTCACCGGAAATATATATTTTGAAACTCCCTGAAACCCCCCCCCAAAAAAAAGCATTTTTAGAAAAATGTTCGTTTGTGTGCAGCATTGCTCAAAAATGAAAAGTCCATAAAATACTAAACTTGGTATTTAATTTGAGTATCTTCCAAGGATGCTACACGAAGATTTTCAAGAAAATCCCCATCCCCCAATTTTTTTTGTATTCAGGGGTCTCAAAACATGTCTTTCCGGTGAAAACTCGGTATCGAATTTAGGGCATTACAATACCCTCTCTATACACTATGCACTAGTACGTGTAGAGAAAGTAATATGCATACAGTTGCATGTATGTGTCGATGAGAGGGCTGTATGCTTTGTGCAACTCAATAGCCACCTGCATTTTCTGCTACATTGTATTGTGTGGGTCTTGCCCACGGTCTCCACGTGCAATCCTGACCAACATCTATGACTCACAGCTTGCCTTGCTATGGGCTACCATATAACTATAATTTACTGGTATACTGTTGACTGGTTTCTATTTTTCCCAGTTTCGCTGTAAGGCTCTACATTCTCTTGACCAAAGAATAACAAGCAGTCGAAACCTATGGAAGAAGATAAGCAAGCACGCATGTGCCATTCAGTGAAATTTTAATCCAAGAATGATTAAATGAAAGTATGGCTTGCCATAATTGTTTGCGGATTTTTCACTATGTGCATACCAGAGTTTTAAAAAAATGCACCAAATTTGACTGTAGCATTGAAATAATATATCACGACTATAAAATTAAGATAACTCACAACTAGGATAATTTTTATTTAGTTTTTTATTTAGTTATTAAGCTTAGTTCCTTTTCATTTAGAAAGTAAAGTTTAGAGTTTGTGTTGTAAATGCTCCATAATCTGACGTACTCATTTGATCGTTTTAAAACCTGTACCTCATGTGATGTGTGAAAGAAGAAATGTATAAGAATTCTGCATTGTGCAATATTTAAGAAAAAATAAAGGTATCTATATCCTATAAAAATGCTCCTTACTGTGCGATTTTTATACTATTTGTATAGAATTGGAGATTGTTTTTTTTTTATTTGGTTAAAAACAAACATTTACTCACATTTTTAAACTAATTTTTTACATTTGTTAATTTCTATTTTTTCACAAAATGTAGGCTTATCCAACTTTGCTGGCCTTGTGATACAGCACATGCTCTTTATGGTAATTATTGTATAAGTTTTACTGTATAATTATTAAAAAAACTGAATCCAACATTTCATTGCATAGTTTCAAAAGAAAATCGAAAATAGAACCGAGAAAAACCGTTTGAAGTTGCGTTTCAACTTTACGTGGAGTTGAAGTATAGCGGTTTCGTATAACAGGTACGCTATCCTTGATTACAAGGGGAACGCTTAGGACAAAGGTTAAAGCTTCCCTCCTAGCCCCGTAGAATAGTGGCGACTTCAGAAACGGCAGCTGAGTAGGTAAGACTTTATTTGAGGCTTTTACAGCTGTACCCGACGGCACGCTCTGACATCGATAACAAGCCACCTCCCATCCATTTTGGCGTATACAAAAGTTTCATGAAACCGCGTTTTACTTGCTGTCAGAGATTCGCGGTTGCTGTTATGTACGTTCTATATACAGGTCGCGCACCAGTTCTTGACCAATGACATCTTTAAATGAGAAGTTAGATGAGAATCACTTACTCACATTTACTGTGTAACATAATTATAAGGAAGCAGAGCTGTTTGTTATTGCAACATAACTATTTACTGAACACTCTATCAAGAGTAGGCTAGCTCATTGTATCTTCACTAAAGGTCATTCGTCTAGAAGGGTACCGATGATCGTTCAGGTGTAGCTAGCCTGAAGCATGGGCTTTTCTCAGGTCCTTAGTAACACAGGGAAATGAAAATACTCTCAACTGCTGTCTTAATAGCTGAAGTAAATAACTGTTATTGGTTACATTTTGTTCGTCAACAGGCTGCTGGGATTCAGGCATACCTATATCTATGGTAGATGGTTGAAAGAACTGACGATCTTTGTGTTAACAGAATAAGAAAGTAGACAACTACCTCCAATAAAGCATTGGATAAGTGTATCGAATAATCTTTTTCAATTATGCTTTATATATCGGAAAAAATAATTAATATTTTATATAACAGAAAGATTAACACCTTCAAATTGAAGAGATTAGAACAAAATTCTTCTCTTTAATTCATAAGAGGAAAAGATGAAAGTTTACAAAGAAATCCATCAAAATTATAGGCAAAATTGGTTAGAGCTTGTTTTAGAAATCATAAAAATAATATATCCTCTAGTAAAATTCTATAAGTAATCTGACAAAACAATGGTTCATTTTGAAGAGCCCATTCGGATACTTGTTAGAGTGTAAGACTCCATTTAGGTTCTCGAACCCATTTGCGTGTCTCTTTCATGATTTTATTATTCGTGCGATTGGGGCTTTTCATTTAAGTGGTGCTTAAGCATGAACAAAATACCGTTGTTATATTCGGTTATCATGAGGCACAGTCCTTTCTAAGCATTAGCGTTACGACAAAGGAATTGTAGCTGAACTGTTAGTAAATTTTACGCAGCCAGCGCTTACTAGACTGTGTTCATCTGCCCGTTAATTACCATTTCTTACTATGTTTACAGTCTTTATGCTAGTATATGGTTAGAGTATTGTTAACTTGAACTGAGCTGATTAAGAATTCCTATCTGGTTATCATACTGCTGAATGCAAAGCAAAGCTGCATTAAATTTTGTGTTTTTCTCTTCTTTTCTCTATCCCTTTCTATGTTTGAATTAAATGTCCTTATGCAGTAGCACGAGAGATTTAAGATTTGGAAAAATCTGCAGTTCTTCTGACAATACCATCATCGCTTTTTATTTATAAAAGCTCCTCTGTGGATAGATTCTATTTATTTCAGAAGATTTTTCCAAAACAGAATTTAGCGACAATCCAATCTTAAAATATACGTTTCTCCACATAGAAAACTAAATAAAAGCTGTGGCAGCTCCATGCTGTAACCGTATAGCTGTGCCACATCATTATTGCTTGACATCTTTTTACTTGCATGTTTATCGATTTTAGGGAAATCATGTTGGGGCACGGATACCTCGTCGTTTAAACCGCGGTAACTTTTAGCGTGTTATATATTGTTTACTGCTTACCTGTAATGGCTATTGTATTCCAATTAAAATGTTGACACCGAAATTTTCGGAAATACACGCTTCATAAATAAATAAACAAAGCCTGTTTTAAATCACGTGTGAGTGTGTGTGTGTGTGCGCGCGCGCGCGCGCGTGCGTGGGTGGGTGGATGCGTGCGTGGGTGTGTATGTGTGAGAGAGAAAAAAAGAGAGAAAAAAAGAGAGAAAAAAAGAGAGAAAAAGAGTGAGAAACACGAAAAGGCTAAATATAAACTTGATATTTAAGTTCAATATATTGTGGACCCAGGTTCTTTTGAGCACCATTTCAAGATTTTATTTTTCGCGTCCAATGTGACCTACTAGCTAAAGGACGTCAAACAAATTTTTTTTCGTAATTTTCGATTTTTTTAGAAAGTACTTAACTATTTGGAGTAAAATAACATACAATAAATACGACATGAATATCTCGAGTTTTTTGGGAACAGTCAGAAAGAATATTGTATAGCCTTGTGTAACTGGTAAACGGTAAGCAATAGATAAAAACGTAGTGAAGAAAAATGTGTCTGGATATTTTTAAAACATACAATTTATTCCAAATAAATGTTCTGTACCATAAGCCATTCCCGAGATATCCGTTATTAGTGATTTGAAATAGTCAATATTTTCTCATTCTTTTCAAGTCCTATCGATTTCCAGTTATTTTTCGCGATTGCATGAAAAGAGTAAAGAACTTAAGCAATCATATAGCGTCCAGTTCTTAAACATTTGACTAAACTATGCCCTTTGTATTTATACGAAACGTGTAGTTTAGCTATGTCTGCAAAAGGTTATCTCTACTAAAATTAGGTATGCATAAAACTAAACTTTCGTAAAAATAGTTTGTATGGTCACTAATCAACGACAGAGGGTAGAGAAAGGCATGTGAATGTAATGCATTAGGTTTTATTTTATCAGTTATTCTCCCGAGAAATGCGACAGATCCTTCAAAGTATGTAGCGGTGTTTAAACTCTGTAGGAAAGTAACCATATGGTTTAGTGTAGTTTTTGTAACTCATTAGAGCTACTGTCCTTTAGCGCGTTTGAAACAGCTGTATTTTGGAGAGCGCTAAAGAATCCATAATGCTTGGAAAGTCATACTTAGATGCTGTTATGGATACGCCGACCAATTTAATCTCTGCGATGCTAGCTGCTTTTGGTGAAAGTTGCCTTTGTTAAAGTCGTTTATCGCGCTCTACTGGCATGCAGAATGCAAATATAAGGCCACGGCTTGCGAAATGTGTAACTTAATAACCCAAAGAATCCGTTTGAGCAAGTTACACTGACTGCGTCACTGTGCGTGGATCAAAGGTGAATCACAGATGGCGGTTTACCTTGTTCCAGGAAAGGAGAGAGAGCTATTTACCTTTACATACCAGAGAAAAGCTAGTGCTCATTACACCGTAACGAGTAGGTTCGTTAGTGCATACGCTTGTTGCTACTGATGTAGGCCCCGCCATTCCAGACTCTTATGGGAAGACAAAATGCCTTATTTCGCCATGTTACATTTAACCAATTGAGATGACATGTTGCCTAAAAAAAGTGTTTATAATAATTAATGCATTTTTCAAGCTATGCTCTGAAACCTTTTGCTGTTGATTATGAAACAGAATAAACTGTTATTAACCCCAAGTATTTAATTTTTACTTTCTCTACACGCACTATGCACATAGCGTATAGAGAAAATATTGCACTCCACCCAAAAATTCGATACCGAGATTTCACCGGAAATATATGTTTTAGTGGCCCCTTTAACTAAAAATGCATTTTCGGAAAAAGGTCCGTGTGTGTGTCCGTGTGTCTGAAAACACGATAACTCACGATGCGACACGAAGATTTTGAGAAAAATCCCCACCCCCAACTACCCTTTACATGGAACTTTTTCGAAAATTTTGATTTTCTCAAAAATGGCTCTAACGATTTTGATTAACATTTCGTATATTAAACATATTTTACCTGACAAATAAAATGTATATTTCGAATGTTCTGGGAATAGCCTCTGAAGAGTACTTTATTCTGGATGAATTTTACGGAATTTTGAATAACAGCTAAACCGTAAGAGATGGACAAAAACTTGCTGCACGAAAAATGTAGAGCACGTTAAAACATACAATTTATGTTATATACATTTTTTCGTGGAGTTCATCGTTTTTGAGACATTCCTAGTTTTTGGTTTCTGCTTTGAAAAACGTATACTTTTCTCATACAGGGGTTTGTCAACTTCTGTTCATACAAAGGAACTTCAGTGACATAGCAACCAGCTTTTGACTATCACTTTAATCTATGGTAGTCCCTTATTTTGCTTCTACTTACAAGGAAGCAAGTAATAAGACTATTTCTGCTATTTTTTTCTGATTAGCATAAAGTAAATAGACGTATAAGCTTTTTAAGAATAATTTGTGGCAGGGATATGGAGAAAGTCATGTCAATGGTACACATCCGATTTTTCTAATACGTATAGTAAAGGAGGTACTATACTCTAATGCAAAATTCGATAAGGAGATTTCATCAAAACCACATGTTTTGAGGCACCATGGAAAAAAAAAAACATTTTAGAAAAAGGTCTACAGGCAGGCACGTTTGTGTTGTGTGCAAACAGCATAACTCAAAGTTAAATGCCGGATAAATACCAAGATTGTTATTCCAAATGTGCTACACATTTCGATAAAATATCCTTTTCCAACGCTAGACAGCGTGGTTTACGTTAACATTTTAAACCATTTATAATTAGCTTACCTCTATAATAGTTGAGCGGAAGATTAAAAATATTCATATTATTTAAAATAAAAAAATGAAAATACAATGAAAGATGTACATTGAAAACCTGAGAAAAAATATATACAATCTGGATGCTGGTACAGTTAGCCGCACACTCTATTCAGACTAATTGAACACATTGATTTTTTTGGTTATGTTACTCAATTTGAAGTGTGCTATACACTCAGAGGATTTCCGCTTGCAATTTACGGATCCAGAAACCTACTCCAACTTCTTCCGCTACGTTTACGGTGCATTGTGATTGATCTTACCTCATGGCTCAGATCTGCTCGGGCAGGAATTCTTAGGTTTGGAATTTAATTTTAAATAATAATAATTTATAATATTATTATTATTATTATTATTATTATTATTACTATTAATAGTCCGTTTAGCATTGGCTGTGGTACGAAGGAACCCGGTTTCGATTTCCGATACCGATATGGAAATTTCAACCTCTCCCACCCGCTAGCGGCTTAGCATGAGGTGCACTACGGTCGTTGGAACCAATAATTCAGGTAAATTGTGGTGGTTGAATCCGCATGAGTAGTAAGCGGCATTTTGACACACATTGCCTAATTTGGACTTTGCTGCTGTCTTAACGTTATCCTGAAATAGCAATACGCATTTATTTGTTATTACTACTACTATTAAGGATATGCGCATGCTGCGATAATCAGCTATCCTGGACGTTTCAACAAAACGGACTAAAACTTGTAATAAATTATCTTGTTGGTCTTTATTTTCTCTTTATATGGACAACTTTTCCGTATTCTTGATTGACTTAAAATGACGACGATACTGTTTTGATTAAAATATGTATGTTTAGGATTTTGTATGTCAATGTGCATATGTTGAATGTGATAAATTAATTGTTTCCATCTTTACTTTCAAGACTGGCCTACTCCACGTATAAAAGCCTAAAGATCCAGACTTGGATTGAAAAAAAGACATCACTTTTTCGTGTAGCACGTGAATTCGCAGTATGTTTACTGGCATTGCATTAGGAAATATTTCCATTTTCAAAGTCTTCTTTTTTCATATCGAGGAAGCAATCGCTGTAACACGAAAAAAGAATTATCCACTTTTAATAAATGGACAACCGAAAAACCCTGCTGAAAAGGTGCTTTCCTAATCGTAAACCTTTTCTAAGGATCTACTGGGAACAACTGCTAAAATGTTGTTGGCGCCAAGAAGCAGGGCCTTGTCTAGCATTTTAGTACCTCAAGAACACGGCCAGACGGCGTCACGTGTTGTTAAGTTTAGAAAGAAACGCGGCTTGTCTCCCCGGTAATGTGTGTGATTCACATTTTGGAGGTCCACTTTTCCATTCCCGCCATTTCTCATTTACCACGATTTCCTTTCCATCATTTCCCTTTCATTCTGTTTTCTTCTCAGCTTTCGAGAGTGCTTTTACGTTTCGTAGCGTATGGTGGCGCCGGAAGTAAGGCGCGGATGCGTGTTGCAAGGAAAGAGTACTCCCCGTTGACAGAAGTCTGCTTGATTGACGGGTCATTCGTCGCCTCTCTGGGTGTCTGCAGCACTGGGATGGATCTTCGAGCCTGGATTTGTTAATGACTTCTGGGCATCTCTGTGTCCTATTTGTGGTATATAGCGACCTGTGGCATCTTGCTCTTCGGGGTGGAGGTCGCAATAGATCTATGTAGATCGTAGTTGTCCCTCTCTTGATGCCAGACAAGGGGTGGATACTGTACACTCACTTTCCGTTCACGACTGTTACCCCTTCCTGTTTTGCCTCTCTGATCAAAAGCGGGTCTGAGAGCACATGCTGCTTGCATCTATAGGTAAATATACAGCGATGGTTGAAGTCTTGGCGTACCCCAAAAGCTAGTAATTACTATATACTCCGGGCTGGTCCCAAAGCTCAGTTGGTAGAGCACTTGCCCGCCGTGCGAGGGGCCCCATGTTCGATTCCTTGCCGGGGTGGGAAATCTACTATAGGCAAGATTATTCCCTATCCTCCCCTGGAAGTCTGGAAGAATGAATCAGTGTTTGTGTGCGCGCACGGAAGAGAGAGATAGTGTAAAATAACTAAAGAAAGAAAGAAATCCAATGACAACTACATATATACGGGTGAACACCAAGGTATTAATATATTGACAACTGAGTTTTTTTTTTGTAAACAGTACCGGAGTCTGGTCAGGACTCTGGCGCTGTATCCCCTGTTTACATTTCCTGGTTTTACTGTTCCTTTACACAAACATATAACACCCATGCCCAAGGCGGGACTCGAACCCACGATCCCCTGCCCACGAAGCACCAAAGCAAGACGCCTTGGCGAGCGTGGCCATGGGGACCGGTCCCTGAGATTAGGATTAGTATTACGACCAGCTAGGTGATGTGGATGTTCTCAACTTAGACTAGGTGTCATGCTGACTGATAATGATGATGATAATAATAATAATAATAATAATAATAATAATAATAGTGATAATGATAAATATCTATTATACAAGTAATTTCATGCAGTGGTCCGTCCCATAATTTAGACTTTCATTAATTTGGCTCTTTTACAGCATTGTATAGTCGCTTATTTATTTGTTCGGTACTTATAAACAACAGTTAAGAAAAACCAAGAAACCTCTTCCACAGCAAGGTTAGGCTAGTATAGATCTGCAGGTTAAATTTAAATTGGAGACTGATTATTAAGAAAAAACAACCTATCAGAAAGTTACTTTCTTTGTACTTTGTCTACATGAATCACACCACTAACCAGGAAACGCCTAGCCTCCGCTTTGCAAAAGATAACCATTTCCTGATAAAAATTACCCAACCCTTTACAGGTTGCATAATCTAGAACCGAACCTGTTATTTAAAACATATACTTTCTGCAATGGCGGAGGTACACTTTTTTGTGTCAAGCCTGAGCTTCATATGGGATTAAGATACTTCATATTTCATACGTTGTAGAACTGAGAAATGAAAGAGTCTACTACAAGACTGAAATGTCAGTGAAATCCGTTCTTTAGAAAACAAAAGTTACATACGCAAAGACTCATTATATCAGCAAAGACACATATCTTGTCATATGCTACCCTACATTATTATTACTCTATATATAAACAAAATATCAAACAAGTAATGCAAACGTTTCAGTTACTGCAAAACGATATTAACACAAGTGCAAATTTAAACATTTATAAAACCTGAATGTCTCATTTATTTCCAAATAAATAATCCACCTCAGATATTTTATAAGTGGATGTCGCGATATTCATCTTAACTTTAGCCTGACATATTTAAGATACAATTTTAACAAAAGAAAGCGATATTTCTTTGGTCGGGTTCAGGAATAAATTGAGGATCCCATGGCTCATCTACTTGAAAGTGTAATCTACCATTTAGTCCACAAAATTCTGCTGGTGCATGAAGAGAATATCTACAATGGAACCGATTGCAACATTAGATTAACATCCGAATTGATGTTTCTCTGTAAAATATCCATGGTCCAATGTAGGCGACTAGGAAGAATAAATTCCACTGCTGCGCATTTCGCGACTACTGGTGTTCATAGTTCTTGTGCCACTCATCTCAAGCACCCTCCATAATTTAGATGCTATTGTAAGTTGCAGGCACTTAACAGAAGTAGACAAAAACATAGAGAACGTTTATTATGTATTGATACAACCAAAAGCAGGCACGTGTCATGTATACATTTGGTACGGATAGAGGCACCAAAAGCACACTGTCATTTACGATTGCTTCTAATTCCCAGACCTATCAGCGTTCTTACCTTTTACATGATAATGTTGGCTCTGCATCATCCAAGGCAGGTTGTTCCAGCTTGGGTGAAGTAACTCGCGACTCACGGGAACATGCAACATGCATTACAGCACAGCTTTGAGGGAATGGTATAGTCACGGCTGAATCAAATGTTGGAAATGGAGTGGCAGGACGCAACTGTTGTGGTATGGTATGACGTTTGCATACTGGCGTAATGGCTCTCCTTCCAGCTCTGCTCCGAGTTTTGTGGTTGGGTAGACGCTTGACTCAGACGAGTCGAGTTGGAACAGCCTCTTCTAAGGAATAAGTAATTCCTAACTCTATTTCAGAATATTTACAAGACTGTAAGTTGTCATTGTGGGGTGTTATTTCAAATTAAATTTGAGAGCGCCTTGTCCATTACCGGTAAAATTTGCGAGTCAGTTAAATTGAAAGTCATGGTAGTTCAGCCAGAGGAACGATAGGAAAGCCGGAGATTGGTTCAAATCTCGCCTAGGGCATTGCATTTTTAGTTTGATTCAATAGTTCCAATTATACAATTTGTGGATATGATAAGAGGAAAGTAGAAATGAGGGACAAAGAAAGAGGCCCGGTTTGGAGCGCAGTACCTGTCCATGTAGAGAAAAGTATGACTAATTGATTCCATTGTAATACATATGATAGTTTGAAACGACTATATCAGAAATAATGCATATAACACTGGCTGAAATACATACAACTACTGTTTTATTGAAGATTCTTAGAAACGCACATTACGGCACCTATAATTAAAGGTAATAACTGCATAAAATGCACCGTTTATGAGCTCATCAAAGCAACAATAACAATCATTATCCTTCGGTGCATCTAACAGAAACATTTACAGCTGCGGGCTATTCACTATGAAAAAGTATTGAATAAACGAATCAGCGTTTGCAGGATTACAAACGAGGACACCCTTATTTGAAACAATTTCCAACTTTGATGGCTCACTTAGGTGAAAACAGATGTGGTTTTGCAGATATAATGTTACAAGATCAATACGTTGAATTATTTCATCTTCAAGTTTAGTTTTAGATTAATATTATTATTACTATTATTATATTATATTATTATATTATGTTACGCCTTGTGTTGCAAAAAAAAAAAAAAAAAAACCAAAGAAAAGTATCGCTTAAAATAGGCAGGACATCCTAAGTTCCTTTTTAATTTGTGGTGTAATTAGTTTTCATTCTTAGCTCTTTTCTCTTTTTCTCTCTTAAGGGAACTTAATATTTAGACGGCTGCGTTCTGAGTGACAACGATTCCTGTGGCTAAAAACCTTCCTTTTATTATCAAATTAAATAAAAATTATCTCGGTTTCATTAAAATGCTAAAAATTGACATAACATGTACCTATACACATAAATAATAATGAGCCTGCACTTCTTTCCTAAATGTTTGTTACTTTTTGTATAATTTATCACTATAACTGTATGGAAAATACGTTTAACATAGTCATTTGAGGAAACAAATTCTTAATAAGTTATTTTATGAAACATTTAATACATTTGAAAATGCGTACACATTTTTAATTACCTCTAGGAAGATTTACCAGTTATGCAAAATCATTCAGAATGAAGAGGACTTTACAAACCATTCCCAGAAAATTTAAGATACGCATTTGTCATGAAAACCATAAAGATATGATATTTTAATAAAAATCGTTAAACCCATTTTCAAAAATCATAACTAACGAAAAATGTCCATCTAAACGTACATTGGGGTTTATCTTGAAAATCTTTTTCACATCATTGGTAGGTGCTAGAAGGAAATGGGAGTTTTATTTATGGACGCTCTTTAACTATTATGGTACTCAGCGTCTCATTCTATGTTGGGCGTGAAAGATCGTTAAATGTTGCTCAAAGGCCTCTTTTCCAGGCTTGAAGTAAATCTACGACACGGGATCAAGGGAGATGCTAACCTTGCATACCAATTTTAACCAACTTTTCGTTTTGAGTTATGGCATTAACGCGCACACGCACACACACGCACACCTACACCTACTATTTTTATTCACATAGAAGTCTCAAAACATGTATTTCAGGAGAAATACCAGTATAGAATTTTTCGGTGAAAAGAAATACTTCCTCTACTTACCTTTGGTAAATAGTAGAGAAACTAAAAATATGAGTGAAAAGTTTTGGAACCCCGTGTCAATGTTTGTGGGAAATTTACAAAAATATAGCAGAAAGGTAAACCATTTATTCCGTTGTGAAATGAATGACACGAACGTTTTATTGCGGTTTGTTTGGGTGCATCGAAGTTCCCCGCAGACGCTTGGTCGATTGATCGTTCGGTCACACTTGTAAGATGTCTTCTCCCTCTTTCTGGAATGCAGGTCGAAATGCGATTAGCCTCTTGCTCCAAGCATTGGTGCCAACGTTATAAAGGCGAAGGTCATTGTGTGTGTTTTACTTTGCTAGATTTGCAAATGAATCGCTGTCGCGCCTATGAGTTCGTTTATGCAGAATTTGAAAGAAAAATCTTGACTTGTATAATGAAAGGTAACACGTTCAAACTGCCTTTTCAATCCATTGATAACCTACTCGGATTTAAATTAAGGGGCACATTGATTTCTGAGTAAACTGTTATTTAATTAGTATTAATTCCTGTAAACAAGAGTGAAATCAAATCGTGAACTTTCAAACATTCGATATGTGGCGGAAATAGTCTCGTAGCTTGGTAAAATTGTTATTTATATAGGTATTTTAAGAAATAATTCTTAGTCTATTAGTAAACTTGTACAGATTTAAGAAATCTTTTAAATTGCTTGGACAAATATTCCTTAAGAAAGTTATAGATTCATTTTATATTTCCTTAGAATTTCCTTAATTTTATAGTTCCTTAAGATTGAAATGCGTATTAAGGTTCAACTTCATAGTGATACAGAACATCTAAAAATCGTACCTTTTTTAGAATGTCCATGTTAAGAACTCTATCTGCACCTATATCAATCAAACTTGAACTTTTTTTTTATTCACCGGGGTGTTATTCGTGTTCTTATGTATTAAACTCCAATTCCACAAGTGTACCAATAAAAATTGTACATTTCTATAATGATGCAGTTTAATTTAGAATAATATCTAAAAGAGCGATGATCTATGTTTATAAATTCGATGCAACTGATATGCCTTACGTTTAAGTCTTAGAGCCAGTTACCCAGTATTAGGATTTTGTAAGATGTAAAAAGATATGCCATATATAAAAGTTAACCTCTATTTTGGTTTCAAATAAATAAGGAAGTTTATTTATCTTACTTTATCAGGTCGAAACTTATTACAATTAATTTGCTTCTTACTTAATTTCAACTAAATAAGGATATTAAGTTGAAATTAAGTAAGAAGCAAATTAATTGTAATCAGTTTCGACCTGATAGTAAGATAAATAAATATCCTTATTTAGTTGAAACCAAAATAGAGGTTTATCACTGTTAATGATAAAATTGAATAAATTATTCCAATTAAGAAGATGTATGCATTAAATTTTAAAAATAATAAAAATAGTAAAAAAATTCAATGTTATTCTCTTGTTCTTAAGCAAACAAAATTAGAAAACATACTGGTTTTATTTTACGATGAGCAGATTCAATAATTACACTTTAGGAAACAAAATTTCTTCATTTGTCCATATTTAATAGTATTTTCTGTGTTAAAATTATGTGGATCTTATACAATTTTCTTTGTCTAGACAAAACTTCTTCAGTAAATCCGCACCTTACATTGTGATTCACTCTAATACAATCAGATCCCGTTAAAAAAGCAAGAATTGAATGGTTTTAATAACTGTTACATATATCAGTAAATAAGTGTTACATTATTCTATAGAGATTATAGTTTTTTTCTATATTTGTATTAACCCATTTCGTATAAATTTAGACCACTGAGAAGCCCCTTTTCCAGTTTCTCCACTATGCTGGCATATCCTCAAGGTTTCAAGTTGTAACGTCGCATCCGCACCTTTACTGAAATGTCTCGATTTTTTTAATGTTTTATGAAAAAAAAAATCAGCAGGATCCGGATAGAAGTTCTAGAAAATAGTATTTAAACAGTAAAATGTAAATGTTTTTAAATTAATTAAGGCTGCAACAATACTATAAAAAAGTAGACAACTATTTTTCTCAACTGTTTGAGACCTAAAAAGTTTGAAAAGCGACATAACATGCTCCAAATAATTTCTTAAACAATAATAAGCCAAAAATATATTAAAGTACGTTTTATTTTATGTTATAACTAGTGTGCAGAAAGTTATAAATTAATTTTATATGGATATAACTACTATACAAATACAAAAGCTATGTATAAGAATAATGCTGAGATAATTTAGAAAATTAATTTAAAAAATGTTCTCATGCATAAACTCTCGAGCTTTCAGTTTACACAACTTCATTAGAAATGAATGGCAACAGGCTATAATACAGCACAAGGTTAATAACAACTGTGCGCACAAAAGATGAAACAAAATTCCTAGTTTAGGATGTGAATTGGTAGTGTAAAGATACACGTATACCTGACAATAAACACCCATCCATTGACATGCAACCGTTTCCAGACTAACCAGTAGGAACTATTTTTCCATGAATACACAAGAAAACACAAGGAAAGTATTAAATAAAGACACACAGAATAAGAAAATAAATAATGTAACATAAAAATGTTATAAAATGGCAGACAAACTATAAAGGGCCTAATAAATACGCATTTTCATAATGCGGGACCCCATGATAGAGCATGATATACACATTAGCAGTGCCTGGTGCTACAATTAACAGATTATAATCAGTAAACGTGTTTTTTACAGGTCACTGAAAGAGCATCTTTTCAAGACATATCACGTTTGCATAAAGAGAATTCGGGAAAGAGTTCTACTGAACTATGGCAACGTAAAGTTGCACAATTCCGTTAACTAAGCATTTTGGTGTTTTAGCTATATATCAAGAAAAACGATTATGAAAGGCAAGCAGTTTCATCACAAACCAAGAAACTCGTATAACTGAACTGACTTATCTGCAGAGTGAAACGGTTCAATCTATCAAGCCACTATTTAACACAATGCCGCCCGTTACTTGCTACGGGAATCATACAGCGAGACTGTAGGGTATAAAAATCGGGTTTATTTTTTGTTGATTTTTGTTTTTCGATAATGTTTAACTCCCTGTTTTATTGCTATGGCACCTCAGGTGATGACACTGTTGATACATGGAATGAAGATGGAGTACCGGTGGAATGTAATAGTGAAGGTAACCGGAGAACCCGGAGAAAACCCGCACATATATTGTTTCAAGGTGTTAAAGTCAAATATTTACTTTCTCTACACATACTATGTACGAGGGCCGCTTTTTGTTCAACCTCCGATAGGCTATAAATAAAAGACAAGTTCATAGAAAACAATTATTTTATTACTAAAAGTTTTGTATACTTATGGTTACGTTTCAACATAATCACCGAAAAGATTGAGACATTTACCGTACCTGTGAACAAGCTTTGTAATACCCGCATTTTTGAGAAAAGGTCCATGTGTGCGTGCATAGCTCAAAAACGAAAAGTCGTTAATTACCAAACCTGGTATTTAAGTTCAATATCTTCCAAGAATGCAACTCGAAGATTTTCAACAAAATTCCCCTACACCAACTGCCCTTTGTATGGAAAAATTTTGGATTTTTTTTTCTCTCAAAAATGGCTCTAATGATTTTGATTAAAATATCGTATATTAAAGATATTTACCTGACATATAAAATGTATATCTTGAATTTTCTGGGAATCGCCTCTGAAGGCCTCTTTATCTGCATGAATTTTACGGAATTTTGTATAACTGGCAAAGCGTAAGAGAAAGAGACAAACTTACGTAACAGAAAATGTAGAGCTCGGTAAAAAACACAATTTATGTTTTTTTATATATATATATGTATAGATTTAAAAAACGTATACTTTTCTCATACAAGAATTTGTCAACTCCTGTCCTTAGAAACAAAGGAACTTCAGTCACATAGCAACCAGGTTTTGACTAATACTTTAGCCTATGGTACTCAGCTATTTCCGTTCTTCTTGCATGGAAGCAAGTAATAAGACTATTTCTGCTAATTTTTTCTCGTTTAGTATGAAGTAAAAAAAAAAAAGCATAAGCTTTTTAACAATACTTTGTTGCAGAGATGTAGCGAAAGTCATGTGAATGGAACACACCAGATTTTTGCAGCTTGGAACCGACCTACACTCATTAGCACTAGTGTAGAGATTTTTAAGTTGTAAGAAGAAGCTGTGTGGAGCAGTGGGGCAGTTGTTTCAATGTTGAACTGAAAGCGCTGAGAAGTGGCAGGTGCGCGGACAGCGTGACGGACTCTATCCACTTCCCGTCTGTCTCTCTCACGCGCCCCTCTCCACACACTCGATGGTGTGATTTCACGGGCGAAGAGCACTTGGAATCACCAAGTAGGATGTGGAGGAAAGGGAAGAACAAAGAAACGCACGCTTGTAACTTCTTGCAATAGTGTTTTTACAGGGATAACCTGGCTCCATCTGGGAATTTTGTATCGACGCCAAATCTACCAAACGCTCATTGAATGTGGCATTCCATGAGTATGGTAGAAATTCAGCGTATGAATAGATTATTAATATTCAAGTCATGTCATGTCATTCTGTGGCTCTGACTTCCATTTACTGTAGCGTTTGCCCTTTGTGCTTCCTCGTGTAATATTGTTCTGAATAGTAAACTTTTCGGTTTTCAGATTTCTTAATCCTTCTCTTGTCTTCCATTTTGGAATGGCAAAGAAACGGCAAAGTAGATTGGAAAGGCAAAAAGAGTAATATAAGCCCCAATAGTCTTTTCTAAAGCATCTCAGTATCGTTTGCTACTCCCAACAAAGCATTTCATTTGAAGGTCAGCACTGTGCGAAATGGGAGCACTGAGTTTAATAAACAACAAATAACTGTTAATAGTTCCTGTTGAGGTACCATGCACCCTCATTAATGGAAAATAGTTGTTCTAGAATAGACCGCCTCGCTAATGGTTCCAGCAGTGGCAGATCATCATTTCAAAACTGTCAATTTGCATTTCAAAATGTGGGTTCATACTATTCTTCTTAAAAGTATTGATTACGTAGGTAACACCCTATGTGACAGTGGTTTAAAGCCTTCCCAAAAAGATACTGATCCCTGCATATATTTAAGGTAAAAATAACAGATAAACACAAAACAAACAAATGAAATTATTAAGAACAGTGATACAACGAAATAAAATGAACGAAAGGAAACGAACAAAAAGCAAATAAACTATTTGCCGGCGGTCCTTGGTTTTGATGAAAAACTATTTCAATTAGATAAATCGGTGTCTAAATTTACCGCAAAACTACATATATTTTGACGAAATTTGCGGACTGAATCCGCATTCTAGAATAGACTTTCAAAGTTTAGTTATTGAAAATTGTGACCCAACATTTTGATACTTGAATAATATTTTCAGAGATTTTTATGGTAAGTGGGTAATAGTACCTCATCTAAATTGATAATCAGGCGCGGCTAAACGAGTAAATACTTTTATTTTGTAAATCAATGCACGCTGTATTTTATTTTCATTAGGAATTAGTAGCCAGACAGCAGAGCCTTAGTATTGGTCATAACATTGCATGAATACCCTCTGTGTTTCCATGATCCCTAGGAGGAAGGGATGAAGAGGAGACTTGAAGTACGGCCATATCCATACGGCGATATATGTTAGCAAAGATCCCTGCGGCGATATATGTTAGCTAGGAGTGGTCCCTAACGATTCTAACATGACACCAATCCTAACATCGGCTAGCCCTGTCGTACCCAATCTGGATCTCTGGAAAACACGAAACACTACCAGGAAGGAGGGAGGTCCAAGTAGTTCCGTCAAAGGCCATGAAGAAACCTATACACAGCGCTAATTCAACTGTTAAACTGCAACTCGCCAATCGCCTTCGTCTTGTCTACAGCCTGAAACAGATGAGGTGAAACAGAGAAAAGAAACAGTGCACAGGAAATTTGTGATAGAAGGGGAACCACCCTATCATGTGCTGAGGAAACCACCGAAAAAACATTGTCAGAATGACCGATCTTACGGGAATTAAACCCGAGATCTCCTGAATGCGAGATTCATACATTACATGGAGCCCCTCTCCCTCGGTTTTATTAAATTCCTGATTTCCAGCATTATTGAGACACTTCGCAAGGAGACATAGCTGCAACATGGATGGTGAGTGCTCCCTTCACTGGGGATGACTGGACCACGCAACCATAACTTGGCACAAGTAATTTTCATGTAGAAAAACAATAGCATTTTGACATGGTTTTTATAACAGGCAGCACAATTTACATAAGAAGGGATACAAAATTCGATATCAAGCAATAACAAAGCAATGGAGCAGCAATAACTATGTAGAGCATTGCCTTAAATATTATATACAATCCTGTGGCAGTAGAAATAAGTTCTTATAAATTCTTTGTTTTCGTTCTCAAATTTTACCAATAAAAACGAATTTATCTGTCCATCGTTTATGTGCCTACATTTAGCTTTTGCTACTAGTAAAGCGTACCAGAATATGCTCAAGTTGCAAAATGATGTTATGTAAACGGTTCTTACGCGACAAACCAACATTGAAAAATTCGCTGACTTCGCAGCACTTGCGCAGAAAGTGGGCCATAGTTGGTGTAAACAAAAGAAACTGCAGTGGTCATTTCGAAGCCCTGAGAGGTTTCAAGGTTAGACACCATTGACACTTGCACTCCTAGGATAGCTTTTGAATCGTGTTTGGCTTCCAGATTATGACTGTTACGCATTTAGCTGTAGAATCCCATGCAGCATGTGTGTATTTGCATATATTTTCTGAACAATAGCCCAGTAATCGCATATATATTTCCCATGACTGGTTTAGGATTAGACATGGAAGGGGTCCAGGACACGGGGGCACAGACCGGATGTAGGCCCTTGCAAGCCTTTGGTTCTTATGTGACACCAGAGGTGAGAGGATAGTTCAAAGGGCGATCCGATTCGAATGACGACGGGCGCAACCGTCGGTTGGTCCTTCAACTCTGAAAAGAGAATACTACGAAATGATGGTAACGGAAATAGAAGGCCGGAAAATTCGGGGGACTTAATTGACCTACCTAACATTCGCATGGCAATCGGGGAAACACCCGAAAAACCCATGATGTCAGAGAGGCCGGTCACGGAATCGTACTCTCGACCTCTCAAATGCCACAGACGAACCCATCTGAGCCATTCCGCTCAGCTTATTCCAACTGGAATGCATGTAATTAGAGGACTTCGACGTTAGATACAACAGCGGGAACGTCGAACAAAGAAGAAAAATATAATTTTTTTTTTTTTTAATGTATCGGATAGTTAAACTATTACGTTATTTTAAGATATCAGCCAAACTTCATTTTACGATATAATTTTGGAAGTAACATTGATCTTCTCTAATATAAGTTGAGGTGTTTCTTCCTATTTACAATGGACCATTGTCACACTAATGTTGCGGATTCACCTGCAATTTACATCGAAAACAAAAAATGTCCGTTTCTAGGCTTTCTTTCCCATAGGTTCTCTATTCGCCGGAAAAAGAAATTATGACATATACCTTCACATATTTATCTTACAAAAACCTTCATAAAGTTGTAAAATTGTAACGGTCAGTTGCATGGTAGTACAAGAATCTGCGCCCAAAACCTCCCTGAAAATGCTAACAACCAAAAGTTAATTTAGCTAACAGAATATTCACAATAGATGCGATTCATTTTTCCCAGTGACGGGTGGAAAGGAAAAGGATGGAAAGAATCTGACGTGTTCCATTCACATGACTTTCTCTAATTTCTGTAAAAAATTACTGTAAAAAAACTTATTCTCCCATCTACTTTGTGCTAATAGAGATTTGCATCCTTGTAAGTAGAAGGGAGATAAGGGAATGCATAGGCTAAATCGATACTCAAATCTTTTAAAAGTTGGTTGCTATGTAATTGAAATTTGTTTCTAGTAGTTGAAATATTCCCGTATAAGAAAACTTTTAAATATTCAAAAATGAAACCAATAACAAGGCATATCTCGGAAATGGCCAACTCCTTGGAAAAAATGCGTCACATAAACTATATGTTTTAATGAGATCTACATTTATTTGTGTAGTAAGACGTTATCTAGGTATTTCTTACGGTTTACCTACAGAAAACAGTACCAGTTATACAAAAGACATCCATAATGAAGAGGTCTTCACAGGGTATTCCCAGAAAATTCAAGCTATAGGTACATTTTATTTGTTACATAAATAGCTTTGATATAGCGTAATTTAATCAAATTCGTTAAAGCCATTGAAACTTTTTCTATCTAAAGGGTTGTTTGGGGTGGAGGATTTTTCCTCAAGATATACTTGACGCATCCTTGGAGGATACCAAACTTAAATACCAAGTTTGGTAGTTTAACGATTTTCGTTTTTGAGTTATGTTGTTTCACACACACACACACACACACACACACACACACACACACAGACACACACATACGACTGCGCGCGCGTACGCAAACAGCTCGCGCGTGTCTTTTTCTAATTTTTTTTTCTGGATACAGGAGAACCAAAACGCGTATTTCGGGTGAAATCTCGTATTGCATTTTTTGTGGAATGCAATACCTTTACCAATGTACTATATACACAAAGTAAAAAACTGGAGGGATAAAAGCCTCTTAATGTTGTTTAGAAAGCAATATACGCAAGGAATTAAATATTATTAGTGCATCATTCTAATTAAAAAACAAATATATATATATATATATATATATATTTTTTCAAACTTATACAAACGGTGATAAAGTCAAAACACGGTAGTTTATTTTCTATCTACTTTCACTAAACAAATGGCAGCTCAATCTGCAATGTCATAATGGCTCCTTGTTATATTATTCTTCCACTTGTTTTTCTGTACGTATGAAACAATTCACGAACCTCTTACGCTTAGAGTTTGTAATTGTATAAGGTTTTTGAGAAAACGTATTTCAATTTCAAACGTTTTTGAAAGCCATCCAAAATAAAGCATGTCTTACATGCAGAACCGCGCAATATTTTCGTTCGATTTTTAGCTGAATCGTTGCTGAAATTTCATAGTGTACAAGGATTTAGAATACACTCTTTTAAGAGCATTCAGAACTCGATAAGAAGAGCAGACTGCTGCTATTTTGTTATAGACGATAGATTTGGAGTTGCTAACAACATTTTGCAATACCAAGTTGCAAACTGCGAATGAAACATGTCTGTAGCATGTCCTTTTGTCTATATGCTGCATGGGTGGATTTTCACTCCGTCGCGTGCACACTCTTGCCGATGCAACACATCGAAATTATTTTATATAACATTCATTTCTGTGAAAATAAGAAGAGCAGAACATTCTATTAGAAGTAAATTACTAACTGGACTGACTTAATGAACAGTTTTTGGAATGGAAAAGAATTGAATGAAGCTTCATTTAATGATGATACAAAGCAAAATAGCATGCGACGTTTTGTTCTTTTTATTGCAAACTTATCCTTGAAACGGATAAAGTTAAAAAAGTATTGCAATTTTTACAAAATTCAGGGCAACTTGTGTGAGGAGCTTCAACATTTCGAGTCTTTTATTGTTTGCAAAATATCCTTAATAATATATTTTTACTTTCTCTACACGTACTATGTACATAGTGTATAGAGAAGGTATTGTATTCCACCCAAAAACGAGATACCGAGATTTCACCGGAAATACACGTTTTGGGTCCCCCTAAATCCAAAAAAAGCATTTTTGAAAAAAGGTCCGTGTGTGTGCATGTGTGTGTGTGTGTGTGTGTGTGTGTGTGTGTGTGTGTGTGTGTGTGTGTGGACAGCATAGCTCAAAAACGAAAAGACCGTTAAATACCAAACTTGATATTTAAGTTTGATATCTTCCAAGGATGCGACACGAAGATTTGCAAGAAAATCCCCCCCCCCACTCCCAACTACCCTTTACATGCAACTTTTTTCGAAAATTTTGATTTTCTCAAAAATGGCTCTAACGATTTTGATTAAAATATCGTATATTAAAGATATTTACCTGACAAATAATATGTATATCTTGAATTTTCTGGGAATAGCCTCTGAAGACTACTTTATTCTGGAGGAATTTTGCATAACTGCTAAACCGTAAGAAATGGACAAAAACTTACCACACAAAAAATGTAGAGCAAATTGAAACACACAATTTATGTTATATGATTTTTTTTCGAGGAGTTGATCGTTTTTTAGATATTCCTTGTTATTGGTTACAGCTTTGAAAATCTTATACTTTTCTCATACAGGAATTTGTCAATTCGTGTCCATACAAAGGAATTTCAATCACCTAATAACCAGCTTTTGACTTCACTTTAACTGTAATACTCCCATATTTCGCTTCTACTTACAAGGAAGCAAGTAATAAGACTATATCTGCTATTTTTTTCTCGATTAGCTTGAAATAAATAGAAGAATAAGCTTATTAACAATAATGTGTTACACAGAAGTAGAGAAGGTCATGTGAATGGAACACATCAGATTTTTTTCAGTACTGGCGCAGTATTTCAATTACTACACTAGATCCCTAAAATTTAACGCAATTGTACATTTACCGCCGTGTTATATAGGTGAAATAACTATGGAAACAACGCATCTATAAAAATCTGATGTGTTCCGTTCACATGACTTAAAACTTTTCACATACAGGAATTTTTCAACACCTGGAGATAATCTTGTGGATTTCATTCACTTGGCAAACAGCTTTTAAAAGATTTTACTATCGATTAGCCTAGTGTATTTCCTTATTTACCTTATGCTTTCAAGAAAGTATTTCTGCTCTTGTTTATCTCGATTGACATGAAGTAGGCAGAAGCGTAAGCTTTATTAAGGAAATGTATAGAAAGTCATGTGAATGGAACATATCAGATTTTTATTGTGTATAGTCCTCGAAACGATCGGGTGAACTCCCAATTATTAAACTCCTTGCTTGGGAGGGGGTGTGAGAAATAACGTTAAAATTCATTCAAAGAATGCAAACTATTCTTTGCAATCCAGTAAAAAACCCGGCGGAGGATGATGGATTTTTTCGGGCGTAAAATCCTTAGCATGGCTTCCTTTGGAAGGGAAGTAAAGCCGTTGGTCCCTTGTCGTAGATTTTCGGCAAGTAAAAAGAACCTCAAGCTTGATAGAGAGGCCTCCGAAGCAAAATTAAGCGGTCTTTCACGCCCAGTACAGAATGAGACGCTGAGAACCACAGCAGTTAAAGAGCGTCCATAAATAAAACTCCATTTACATTTTCCAGTACAATGACATGACTATTTCAAAGCTATGCGTTCCGTTAAAACATAAAGTATAGCAATTACTGTACAAAAAGTCATGCGGGTATATTAGCGGAGTATCCAAACCTGTCTTTCGTTTCCTTGAGCCCACATTATTCAATGGTGCTATCGCTAGCTTCATTTTAAAAGGGTTATGCGCACTAAAGTTCGTTAATTATTGTAGTTGATTTGAATGAATTGTTATTAAGATAAATTTAAAATAGGCACTACTTCTTCGCTTTTGTTTGATATAAAAGTGCACTTGGAGTAGAAACATTTTCTCTACCGCCTATAACCATAGTAAGAAGTATTACTTCCAAAAAAAAAAGTCAATATTGAAATTTCACGGTATGAGGCCCCCTAAAACTGTTGAGAAATGATCCGTGTGCGTTATATTTGTTTCATTTGTTCGCACGCGCGTGTCTGTAAGATGCATAATTAAAAAAATCTGTGGTATTCCATTCACATGACTTTCTCTAGCTGTTACACAAACACCATTTCTTACAAAACATTCTTTTATCTACGACTTGCTAATCAAGACAAAACATTAGCATGCCCGCCTGGGTAGTGTGGTGGTAGCGTGTCTGCCTCATATTCAGTAGGTCGTGAGTTCGAATCTCGCTTAGGGTGAGTTACCCGGATAAGGTTTTTTTCGGGGTTTTCCCTTATATTGAAAAGACGAATGTCGAGTAACTTTAAGCTCCATGGACCCCGAGATCATTTGAGCATCATTTCACCAATTTCATTCATCGTCTGATATGACCAACCAGGTTAAAGGACGTTAAACAAAACAAAAAACAAACAAAAAAACAAAAAAAATTAGCAGAAATTGCTATAATACTTGCTTCCTTGTAAGTTGAAGGGATATAAGGAATACACTAAACTAAATCGATAGTCAAATCTTTTAAAAACTGGTCCTATATGAAACAACCAAATTCGGCTCGCTTTCCATAGCCTGCAATAAAACAAGAGAGACGAAACGAAACTTCACTTCCCGTAATTTAAAATTGAAACCAATAACATGGAAAATAGAAAAGGTCAGCACTGCATAGGAAACGTAAATGACAAAAAATTATGTATTTTAACATGATCTATATTTTTTATGCAGTAAGTTTTTGTCTAACTCTTACGGTTTAATCGCTATGCAAATTTTGCAAACTCATTCAATAAAAAGGTCTTCAGAGGCTGATCCCAGAAAAGTAAAAATATATAGTTTATTTGTGATGTAAATAACTTTAATATACGGCATTGAAATCAAATTCGTTAGAGCCATTTTTGAGAAAAACAAAATTTCCAAATTTTTTTCCATGTAAACGGTAGTTTGTGGGGGGGGGGGGTTCTTGAAAATATTCCTGTCGCATCCTTGGAAAATACAGAACTTAAATACCACGTTTGATTTTTAAACAGTCTTTTCGTTTTTGAGATATGCTGTCCACACACACACATACGAACCTTTTTCTAAAAATCATAGGTGTTCCATTCATATGACTTTGACTACCTCTGTAACAAATTATTGTTAAAAACCTCATTCTTCTATCTACTTCTTGCTAATCGAGATAAACATTAGTAGAAATTGTCTTATTACTTATTCCTTAGTTTGGAGTTTGGAATTTAATGACATTTTCGTTTTTGAGCTATACTGCCCACAGACACACACACGAACGTTTTTCTTAAAATGTTTTTTGTTTTTTTGTTTTTTTGTTTTTTTGGATTCTGGGGGTCCCAAAGCATGTATTTCCAGTGAAATCTCGGTATCGAATTTTTAGTGCAATAAAATACCTTCTCGATACACTATGTACGCGGTACGTGTAGAGAGAGTAATAAAAGTCGGATAAATACTATACTGGTACTTAAGTTCGACAATAACATTAAACCAGGTACCCTTTACGTGGACAATTCTATTTTATCAAACTGACAGGCGGTTTTATTTAAAATGCATGTTTTAAGATATTTCTGTGAAAATAAAATGTATATCCTGAATTTTCTGCGAACAACCTGTGAAATTCTTCTCATTCAGAATGTATTTTTTTACTATAAGTTGGACAAAACCTTACTGCAGAAAAATGTGTAGATCTCGTTAATGCGTTAATTTGTGTCATTCGTTTTATGGCGTTAAACATTTTCAAATATTCGTTGCTATTGATTTGGATTTTCCAATACGTTTGCGTTTTTTGAAATGCTAGGGTAGCATTCATTTGTTATCAGTTTGTAATCTGAAATAATTACGTGCGAACTAATTATCGTTTCAGCCTTCTGGATTTCCCTTCAAGCAATTTAGTGTTTACTGAATTTTTTGTGCATTCGTTTATCTTTGCTAACATGAAGTAGATATAAAAATACACTTTTCTGTGATAAGTTGTAGTAGAGAGATAAAAATAAAGGGCACCGGGTAGAGAAGTTGTGTGATTGTAACAAATCAGGATGGTTTTCAAAATCGCTAATGGCATGAATTTGTTCTCAACAGATAATTTGTTATTCTTATCAAAGTTTCTTATTCTACACTTTAAAGAGAAGTATGCGGCTTGTAAGGTTGCGTTGCATAGAACAAAGAAAGTCGAATTCCTCACTAGATTCCCAGGATTAATGAAAGCGACAGTGGAGTTCAAGGCAAAAACATTCTCACGTTGCTGAAATAAAATGAAGAGCAATGCCCGATATGCATGCAACATGTTTTTAATTCCTTTAGAGTAAACTATAAAAGTAGATGGCCTGTTAAGAAATCAGAATAAGGATATATTCGCAAATATCATAATCACAAATTTCCTAATTATGCATCGAAAAATGTCAGATCTGTAATATGAGTTTTTTTTTTCATTACAGTGTAGTATTAGACAGCATGTTAGGAAATCTGAGCCTGTTTTTTCCACGTTTTATGCAATATCAGTTGATATTTCTGAATACCTTTTCATAATTAACTTGAACTTGTTGACAAAATGTATTTAGATGGTTGAAAATAAATAAACATCAGCACAAACAAAATTAGATCACATCAAAATCTCATGTGAGGTTCCTTCACATCAGGAGCAAATTAACTTAGGACCAGGCTCTTAGTCGTCGGAATGAATGAAAGGGATCACGGAGGAAATGAAGTCGTAGATGTGCGTGTGCCGTATCTTCCAACAGTTTGAAGTACTTACTCATGCCATTCTGAGGAGTGCTATGTGAAATATAATCTACCACAAGTACTTACTATAAGCACCTTTTGTTACTAAGGGGTTACTCTTAGTTATATAAGGGCTGTCAAGATATGCCCTCCTTAGGTCGCATCCGAAGTCTAAACTTGAGTCGATTCTAGAGCTGTGCGTTGAAGAGCAAGTCGGATAGCCGTCCTTACAGAGATTGCAGATGTGAAAAATTAAAATAAGCCTATAGAGCTTGGAATGGACAGTACTGTAAAAGCAGCTTTTCTTTCGTAGATTTTGTAAGTTTACTTTGCTTGGAGAGTTTGTGGTTGCAAAGAGACACATACATGTCCGTATTGTTTGCTTTAATGTTTGTTAGTGTAGAGTGCAATGGAAACATTTCCGCAAATATTTGAGCTAATTCAAACAGGTTTTAAATTCTTTTTATACATTCAGTACTTAAATATTGACAGCATATAATTCAAAGGACATATAAATTGACTGGACATGCCAACTTTTGATATATTCAGCATTTTCTCTTTACGAGTTGACCGATTTCGACCTCCACAAGGCAACCTCTTTTATTAGAATCAATCGGCCTTAAATTTGTATCCTCCGTCGCTTCATGTATATTTTTCCCATCTTAGCTGGTAAATGAAATGGCGTTTTATTTATGGAAGCTCGTTGACTGCTGTGCTCCTGAGCGTCCCATTCTATGTTGGGTGTGAAAGACAGCTTAATTTTGCTCAGAGCATCTCTATCAGGCCTGAGGTTTTTTTACGTGCCGCAAATCTACGACACGGGACAAACTGCTTTATGTACACTTCCCTTCCGAAGGAAGCCATACTAAGGATTTTTGCGCCCGAACCGGGTTTGAACCTGCGACCTTGGGTGTATGGAGTTAGCATGGTAACCATTACACCACAGAGGGCGACTTAGCGCTGGTGCACTTCACTCCTTTTTCCGAGCGGTTACCAGTTAAAACTCTTCTTTGGTCATCTGTGGTTGTGCCTTCTCTGTGTCCGTACCATTAATGTTCAAAGTTTTTGTGATAGAGAATATTATATTTCAGTCTGACTCTACCTATCCAACTCCTGTCCTACACACTGCTTGTGTGGAAAAACAATTAAAACCAATATCCATTGACCATAATAGTTGGATACTATGGACCCTGGGACTTAAAGTACTTGCAACATTGTAAGTCGCCATTGGGGTTGTCATCTCAAAATAATTTGAGATCAACTTGTGGTTTACTGGGAAACATGCGAGACAGTTGAGAAATTCAATGCTATGCCGGTATGTTGCCATGATAGCTTAGTGGGAGAGCAACCGCCTAGACATCGGGAGATCCGTGGTTTAAATACCGGCTATGGCATTGAATTTTTCAGTCTGACCCTACCTATCCAACTCCTGTCCTACACACGACTTGTTTGAAAAACAATTAAAACCAATACATATTATCTGTATTCACTCCATACCTAGTAGCATTTCGTATCCTATCTTACCCCATTAGACATCTTCTGAGATAGTCCATCTCCAATGTTCTGATTTTATCTCTAACTTCATTAGCATATTGTTCATTATGATTTATTGTTGTCAAAGTATTGCCTCCAATAAAAAGAGTTACAAGGAACGACTAAAAGGAAAATAAAGTGTTCAGTTAAAAGGGTGATTCAAAAAGATATTGTTTCCAGCTGTAGTAATTTGATAACCGAGTTTAAATGTTTATCACATAACAATTATAATAATTATTTGCTATCTTTGGTGAGCAATCGAAATTGACTCCTGGATAAGAAAAGATCCAGCTACGATCACACTCAAGCCGCTTGTATTGGCATTATTACTTATAAAGACTCAGTCGGTAAACCATTTATGATATAAATTTGCACAACTTCTCACTTTGTTGCACAAATAAGAGGAATTGGGAATTAACAAACGGTTTAATCTTGGTCTCGTAATGCGTTCAGAATCTTCGTAAGACAACTAGCTTCTCGTTCTCATCATACTGAAACCTCACATTTCCTATTTGTTGGACTCGGTTACTTTAATGCGTTATATTTCTTGTAAGTAAAAACTAATTGATTAAAACTGAGTGATGATGCTAATAATAATGGTAATAATAATTAATAATAATAATAATAATAATCTTCCTCCTCGTATGTAGGACAGAGACACCCCCTAGGACTTACAAAGGTACCTAGGGGTCAGAAGCCTTTCGTGGAGCCGACGGCACGAACCAGAGAATGAAGAATCTGGAACGAGTGGTCGACCCGTAGTCAAGCATATGCGCATGAGGAGGTGGATGATGCGAAAGGTGATAATGGAGAAGTTTGTTGTATGAATGGGGGGGGGGACCGGAGGATCCGGAGAAAACTCGCCTAGGCTCGTTTTGTCCAGCACGAAATCCACATGCGGGCGCTTGGGATCGATCCCGAGCCGCCTAGATGGTAGACGAGTGGTCTAACCACTCAGGCACGGCGCCGCCTTGAGTAATAATAATATGATTTTCGAAAACTTAATTTTTCCTTCTGCGGTCACAGAGATGGTTCAATACCGACGAGAAATGTTGTTCATCTAGGACTACCAAGACTACATTTCAGTCTAAACAGTGCTCTTATTAACTATTTGAGTGTGAGGCATCAGAATCAGCGGGACTGGTTCCATTGTTACAGTGGAAAGAGATGACATTTAATCCATTAGGAATATAATTGTCAACAGAAACAAAACACACCAAAGACCCGAGACGGAGGAGTGAGCTACAATGTGATACTCATCTCCATTAAGAACCTGAACTTCATTTCTCGAAGTTTGTTTTCCCGCTGAATTCAGGGTTTTAACATCCCCCTAACCTAAGGCGCCAAAATTAGCATAACGGGTTGCATAGGTCTACTAGTTGCGCTTTAGTGAGGGACTAAGAACATTCTAAAACATACCGTACCAACAGGCAAAGCATAGTCAATAATAGACAAGTTTTCTCTCTATATTTTCGAAAATCGTGCTAATTAAAGTGTTATTGATTTTACCAAGGCAAAATATAACAAACACCATATTGTTTCTGGGTCCGCCTGTGGTGCGCTCTATCAAGATACATACAAATATTGTTTTAATTCGTGTTTCAACAATATGCCGTACGTATTTATTCCCTGCATTATTTTAGTTTTTCTTCCATTCCCTGTCATACCACTGATTGAGGATCGAATACAGAGTTTAAGGCCGTCATTTAGGGCCGTCAATATTGTACAATTTAATTGCTGGGCCTATATTTCCTAAAAAAAATAAGGAAATCTGTACATTTTGACGAATATCAACTTCTGACATCTCCGCAGTGAATGCATGAAAAATGTGTTTGTCCTTGATGGACTCTCCGAATGGTAAATATACCGATGCGTAGTGATGACGTACATCGTACCGTGCATGGGCCTTGGTTTAGAGAATTGCGAAGACAGCATTTGTGAACGCTTCCAAAGCCAATATCTAACTAGGGGATCCAAGGCAAGCTCTCTGGAAGAGGAGGGGTCAGCCCGGTGTATCCAAATCGACTGTGTATGATATGAAACACACTTGAACTCTCCTCTCTCTATTAGACTTATTTATGCTTATTAATATGTAATTCATCAATATAAATAACTTTATATTGCGATTCTAGTCTCTATTTCGGGGTTATAATGGAAATAGCAAATACGATTTTCAGATTTACGGTATTAACAATTTTCAGATTTTTTTCAATAACATCTAAAAGTTAATACCTTACATCTTAAAATAATTGACTTTTCACTAAAGAAGAAACATGTGCATTTGTAGAGAAGGTTAATATGTATTTTAACTCCTTTAGATGCAACAAGGAAATTCCCTTCTTTCTTTTTTTTTCCTGCAAAATATTGCTTAACTATTACCTTCTCTACACGTGCAATGTACTTGTGTATAGAGATGTTGCATTCCACCCAAAATTTCGACACCGAGATTTCACCGGAAATACACGTTTTGGAACTAATAAAAACTATTAGGCTCTGTTAATTGATATTGTTATGTATATCAGAAAGTATCCCACTTTCAAACGGAATTTCCAATCATAGTTCGCCTCAAGAATAAGTTTTGGAATACCTTTTATACATTTTGAGGTCTGTAACTAAAAACTTAGTTAATATCGATAAAAGCAACCATATCTCGCGATCTCTTTAAACTTCTAGAGCATCACTCATTCTCCAGTCCGAATCCAATCGAAATTCAGTAGCAGGAGTAGAAAGTCCACGAAGCTTTCTAAATTACTCCTCTTTACTATGGACAGTTAGTTATTTCACTTTCATTTGGGGGTGATTGACAATACAAATTGGTAAAAGTAAAATTTGCGTTGATTTAGGAAAAGTGCCAACGAAAACTGTGTAGAAGGAAACGGTACAATTATAAAGGAAATTTCTTTAAACAATGTTAAATGTCTAAAATCGCAGAGTTGTAAAGTTTTTAAGTGCTAGTAAAGACTTTTCTCTTGAACTCAGGCTCTTATTAAATAGTAGGTAATATTTATTTGGAGAAATCTAATATTTTAGGAAGTTAATAAAAATGCAGTGCAGTTTTACATTTTATCTCTATATCTATAGATAAAGTTGCGTAACACTTAAATACCAATTTAGAGGTTACAGTTAATATTACTTAAACAGTGAAATTTGCAAAATGGGGCTATTTATAGTGTAAGCTTTCTATGTTTTTATAGGTATGATTATTGTAAGGTGTATCTACTCATCAATCTTAAAATAATTATCGTAATATGAAATCACTTTTCCACATTATTTCCTTTTTTTGCTATTCCGTCTTACACATATACACACACGCACGCATTCGCTTTTTAGATGGAATGCAAGCATTCAGTCCCCCATACGATAGAACAACGGAATACGACACTTAAATGCTTTATTGTCTATTTCAATTGGGGAACGAAAACAAAGATTTTAATTATGCTGTGTTCAAAGATAATACTTGTAGCGATATTTTGGGATAATATATATATATATATATATATATATATATATATAATATTCTAGACATTCATATATATATGAATGTCTAGAATGAAGAAAAGATAATGTAGAAGAGCGGGGAGGCTTATCACTTTTAAGATAAAATATTCCTTAGCTCAGCCCACTTCCTGAAGAACGTTCTTTGTGCATCCGTAAACTAAAAATACAAGGTGATGTTTGTTACGTAAGAGAACACGTGTTTCCCACGAGATGGCAGTGATAGTAACGTGGGAAATTTTGGAATTCCCTTAACGTCGGTGTTTTCCACGAACAAAAGTGTTTCTGTCTTATACCAGCGTTGATATCTCCATCAAACACAAACAATGATGAGAGATTCCGGAAATTGCGTCATGCAGTGACATTGTAGCAATGAGAAAAGTGGTGTAGACTATTTTAAATTTGAATATGAGTAAGTATACACACTACGTTGTTATTTTACAAGATAAAGGATTCTCTTTGTCGCTTAGAAATGTGAGTAGAATAAGCAATTAATACTACCTATTTACGTATACATTTTTATAGTTTTACAGAAGAAACTCATTATTCCGACAAGTCCGGAACCGCGTTAATGCCGAAATACGAGTTTACCGGATTATCGAATGTCAATTATTTTAATTGTAATACCAAAGATGAATCACTAGATAAAACTACAGTTGATTAGAATACGTCTTTTTAAAAAAAACAGTGTTAAAATTAAAATCTGACACTGAATATTAATTTTTCATATAAAGTCTAAAAGAAAAATGCATACACATGAGCGGTATTGCTTAAAAACGTCTCTGATAGCGCATTGCTAACGTGATTCTGATCGTTTCTCGAAAAAGTCGTAAAAACTATAAACAAATTAATCAGTTCTGTAGGGTAGTAACTTTATTGGATTGAGCAAAATTTTATAAATATGTATAGGGAATGTATCAGAAGCCTCTTCCCACGAGACTTTAGCATCATCTGCCATTGTTCCTGCTTCATCCACATCCTGAGCCATGCTTCTTGTGGGTTAACAACACTTTGTATAATCTGTTCGTCACTCAGTATTTTGGCGATTTCAATCCATAACTTCTTTACGACGTACATCACTTAATTAAGTGAAGTTTGCACAGTTGCTGTCAAATATACCACTATTATTTTTCCATTACCAGTCAATGAATGCACAAAACCATCCGGGGTGGGCGGGGAGAAAGGAAGAAAGAAAAGAACGAGAGCGGCTAATCGGTGCCGGATTACAAAATGTGCCGAATTATATATTATCCGGACTAAAGAGCTTCTACTGTATTTAGATTTAAAGATGACGAAATCCATTCATGAATTCGTAGTTGTTTGAATTAATAATTAATAGTAAATCATATCACAAAGCAGATAGGTGTCCTGTCAATGCCTTGCTCTACTAGTTTCAAAGCTTTGCTAGATGTGAAAGCTGTATTAGTGAAACTTGAAACTGACGAAGCGTGCGCGGCTAACTGAGAATGTATGGTCAAAGCAGTGAAGTAAATATAGCGGGAGTGTGATAACGATTTCGTTTGAGAAAACTTGATTGAATGAAGCTTTCAAACAGTTTTCTATCTCTGGAAAATTAATTAATGCTATTTTTGCTTGTTTCAATATGTTGGTATGGTTCCTCTTACCTATAGCAACCATATTTAATCATATAATTTGGTAAAATATTCTCCCTCCGTGTTCTATCATGAGTAGGCTCGGTCTTTAGGACAAGAATCAATTCCAGCACTTGGTGCTTAAGGAAACAATAAGTTAAAATATAGTTTCTGAGTCTTTTAACTGTTCAGGATTCTTTGAATTTCTTACAGAATTCTTATATTAATGTTAAATACTGATACTTTCACGTATAAGTTTTAGAAATAATTTTAAGAGATTATCATCCATACAAGAGGTTTTGCTTAGAAGCAAGCCCTATTGTATTCCACCTAATTTTTAAAAATGTGTTAATTAAGCTACTAATTTTATTTTAACGCTGTAATTATTAGTCGTTTTGCTTAGAATTTAGTTACCTTAAATCTGTTCAAAATAAATCCGAGCAAGAAGTCCTCATTTACATTTTAATATATTAACACTTAATTGCATAATTCAGTTCTGTTTTCAATGCATTCATTTTCAGTTAATAGCTTGCTTGTAACAGGTATGTGTTAAATCTCATTGTAGTTACATAAGGTTAAATTAAAAATCTGATGTGCTCCATTCACATGACTTTGTCTGCATCGCTGTAACAAATTATTGTAAAAATGATTGCTCTTCTATCTACTTTATAATAATCGAGATAAACATTAGCAGGAATTGTCTTAATTATTTGCTTCCTTGCAAGTAGAAAGTAAATAAGGCAGCTAAAACGAATGTCAAATATCTTAAAAGCCAGTTGGCATGTGGTTGAAATCTTTCCGTGTGAGAAAAGTTTAAATGTTTTAAATCTAAAAACAATAACAAGGAATATCTCAGAAATTATCAATTCCACGAAAAAAACGTATGACAAACTGTGTGTTTTAACGTGATCTACATTTCTTGTGTAGTGAGTTTCTGTCTCTCTTACAGTTCACCAGTTACGCAAAATCCAGCAAAATTCCTTCAGAATAAAGAGGTCTTTAAAGGCTATTCCCAGAAAATTCAAGATACACATGTTGTTTGTTGTGTAAACATATTTAATATGTAGTATTTTAATCAAAATCGTTAGTCATTTTTGAGAAAATCAAAATTTTCGAAAGGGTAGGTTGTGGTGGGGGGATTTTTCTCAAAATCTTCGTGTCGCATCTCCGGAAGATACTAAACTTAAATATCGAGTTTGATATTTTACCGACTTTCGTTTTTCAGTTATCTTGTTCACGGACACACACGGGCGTTTTTTTTTTTTTTTTTTTTTTTTTTTGTTTTGTTTTTTTTTTATTCAAGGGACCCTAAAATGTGTATTTCCGGTGAAATATTGATATCGAATTTTTGGGTGGAATGCAATACCTTTTCTACACAATATGTACATACTGCATGTAGAGAAAGTAAAATGGGGGGGTCACAAGAGTCGCTTGAAATTGCGCACTTGTGTGCTTTAATTTCTAATACCTATCAGTTAAAAACACCCAAATCATAGGAATCTACTCCGGAGCACAAAGCAGCATTCGGGTAGAACGTAGCTCACAAAATGGTTATCGTTATCAGCAGCGTGTGAAGAGAACTGCAGATTTTCTTACTGCTGAACTAGATATTCGTTTCAGGCAAAACCCCCGTACGTATCTCTAACATTGGCTCATTTTTGGTACGTTGATTTCATTGAAAGAGCGCCATATTCCCACAAGGGAGCCAAGTTAACCAGATTGACTCCGACTTTCGTTAATAGCGCATTCTTGCCGCATGGCCCCTTTGCATGCGGGATGCATCACGATGACTGTGTCCCACACCCAGCATTCCAAGACTGTTGGACGCAGCCCAGAGAAACCACGTGATGGCAGTCAATTGTCTACAGCAGTTTATCCTCGCATGGCATGCTCCAAATTGAAATTCTTGATTGAAGTTTCGACATCAACAGTAGAGAACAATATATATAATTTATTAATGAGCCATACTAAACTCACACTATTTTGAAGAAACATTTACCCAATTGCCTTGGTATGGCAATTAGATGGATCATGTTTACTGTTTCAGTACTAATACATATTGAATCTGTAGTACACTAAAATATATAGAGGGCTAGGGCTGATAAACTCTGAAACAAAATTAAAGTGACTAAAATGTATGGAAACAAATTAATCTACTCACGTGCTGAATATCCAAATTAAATTAACTGAATTGTATTTATATTTTAAAGATTTATCGAATTATGACGTTAAATATATTACTCCCATGTTGGTATATATGCTATGGGAGACATAAGGCATGTTATTTACGTCAATCTAAACTAACTGTGTGTGATGTGTTTCTATTTTGGACGACTATTTGTCAGCATTAATTGGCATTTGAGTGTAAACCAAATGTTTGTGGTGTTTTTCTATTTTGGACAATTATTAGTCAGCATTGATTGGAGCTATCCTACACTTGGTACATGTTAGCTTAATAGTTTTTTTTTTTTTTTTTTTTCCGAGGGTGTATTTGAAATTGAACGTTACGTTATGTTATGTAGTCGGCTTTCCCTCCCCTTATGTAGGACCGTCACCTCCCTAGGACTTACAAGGGGTGCCAGGGTCAGAAGCCTGTCAGGGAGCCAACGATACGTAACCACAGAATGAAGAACCTGAAACCAGGCATGAATGTGAGGAGGTGGATGAGATGAAATGCAAAGGAATTGGATGAGAGGAAAGGTGATGAAGAATGAGTGGCGGGGGAAACCAGAAGAAGATCCACCCAGACACTGTTTCGTCCAGCACAAATTCCACAAGAGGGCACATTGGGATCGAACCCGGACCGCCTAGGTGGGATGCGGGCGGTCTAACCACTTTGTCACGGCGCCGCCTTGAAATTAAACATGAATTTAAAAAGTGTGTTTACTTTTTGAGAAAAGTCAACAGCTTCCATATTGGCCTTTAAGACGCCACCTAATTGACCATCACAGAAGAGATATGACTTAAAATACAAAACCACAAACACTCATGCGCATGGCGAGACTCTAGCCCGCGATCCCCTGCGCCACGAAGCACCAAAGTTAAGACACTAGCGAGCGCGGCCATGGGACCCGTAACCACCTAATGAGTATGGCTCACTTTAAAGAGGTCTCCGATCTCGGTCAGGGTGAATTACTCGGTTAAGGTTTCACCGGGAGTTCTCCCTTAAGAGAAGGCGAATTTCAGGTAATTCTAAGCTCTAAGGGGCTTGTTTGAACGTAATTTCATTAATTTCATTATGCAATATGACTTGCTAAGTTAAAGGACATTTTCACACAAAAAAGAAAAAGAAAAAAAAAAAGCCAACATAACATAAGCTCATAAGCATAATTGTTATGAATTTAAAATAAATGCACTTTTATTATATTAGTGAGTACATGTTTGTGCATAGAATATATATGATGGAATTTTCAAGCGAAGTCTGATGGTCATTTATACCATCATATTCATGCCGTGACTACTATAAGATTTTACTCACTCCTTCCTTGCAAATCTCGTGCTTTGTAAAACTCAACACTACGTGACAAGAAACCTTTAATAATTGGATTAGATTCAATTAAGTTTATTGATTTAGTTTGAAGAGAATTTTTGGTACTCAAAATTTATATTAAGTTATATAAATGGTTTTATGTTAATTGTGGTAGTAATACAGTTTATAGCTCCTATAATTCTCTCTTAAATGACATCTGCATAATCACGAATTACTCTTCCACATGTCCATGCTTAATTTTAAAGCAAATTGATCTCAAGACCTTGGCAAACGAAATGTCATTTCGCAGTTGAGGAAAACACGACAAACCTTTATTCCTCGAGAAACCGCAGTAGGTACGTATAATTTGAAATTCAGCTATTGGTTATCCTAGATCACCATTTCTGATCGTCACAGCATACAGTGGCGCAGATCTTGTGTTTGTTTTATTAATATCTTCTCGGTTTGTACAACATTCTTTTCAATTTTATAATTTTGAAAATACTCTAGTGCTTAGGCGAAAGTGTGGAGTTCGTTTAAGAGGAGATTAAAACCTCTACCCCTCTAATGTTACATTCCTATTAATTATCTCGGAAACTGTTAAAGATATCAGATACTGAAATATTTGTAGTGTGTGTAAATACATGCCTTCTAAGTTCATTGAACCGCTTTTACCAATAATTTGTTTGTTTACTACCTGCCTCTGTAGCGTGTTTACCTCACATTCAAGAGGTTTCGAATTCGTTTAAGGTGACGTACTTGGAAAAGTGGGTTTGTTTGTTTTTTTTTTTTCTTTCTTTTCTTTTTTCCCGGGGTTTCGCCTTATCCTGCGAAGATGAATGTTGAACTTTCAGCTCCATAGACTCTGGGCTTGTTTGAGCATCATTTCACCTATTTCATTCATCGTTTGAATATGACCTACCAGGTTGAAGAGGTTAACAAAAAGCATTCTTTATTAGAGAATTCGATACCGAAATTTCACCGGAAATACATGTTTTAGGACCCCCTGAATCCAAAAAAAAACATTTTCAGAAAAAGGAGCGCGCGCGCGTGTGTGTGTGTGTATGTGTGTGTGTGTGGGTGGGTGGACAACATAGCTCAAAACCGAAAAGACCGTTAAATACCAAACTTGCTATTTAGCTTTGGTATCTTCCAAGGATGCAACACGAAGGTTTTCAAGAAAGTCCCCCTACTACAAACTACCCTTTACATGGAATTTTTTTCGAAAATTTTGAATTTCTAAAAAATGGCTCTAATGATTTTGATTAAAATACTGTATATTAAACATATTTACATCCCAAATAAAATGTATATCTTGAATTTTCTGGGAGTAGTCTCTGAAGACTTCTTTATTCTAGATGAATTTTGCCGACTTTTGCTTAACTGCTAAACCGTAAGAGATAGACAAAAACTTACTATAAAAATAATGTAGATCTCGTCCAAAGACACAATTTATGTCCTTTACGTTTTTGTTGTGGAGGTAAATGTTTCCGAGATATTCCTTGTTATTGGTTTCAGTTCTCAGACAGGAAGTGTCCGTTTTTCCTTTGTTTTACACCTGACTAAGTAAAGAAACAATTTGCAATGACAATTGAATAACGATGGCTTTTAAAACTTTTGACTATCACTTTAGCCTAGTGCATCATTCCTTTAATTTCCCTTCTACTTATAAGGAACTAACTAATAGGAACATTCTGCTACGGTTATCTCGATTAGCGTTGTGAAGGAAGAAGAATAATCTTTTGTAAGAAGTTTGTAGAGCAGCTAGAGCAGGCATGTGAGTATAACATATCAGATTTTTTTCTTATTCTAAAATTTAGGTATTTAATCCATGTTCAGCAGCTTCTGAGGAATAGGTTATTAATGCCAGAAAATGTTAGTCGCAGGAAAGAGACTATTCAAAGCAAACATTGAAAAAAAAAAAACTCTCATTTACTCGTATTTACGAATAAATAAACAATACTACTTGAGATGGAAGCTTTCATACTTAACAATAATACCAATTTGTAGAGTAAAGATTAAGCAGAAGCTAAACTGTCATTATTTGACAATTTTTGCCTTAAGTATGTACATCACGATGAGTGGTTATTGGCTCGCGCTAGTTGTCCTCGTAACCGGTGCAAAGGGAACAGTTTCATCAGTCTACCATAAGTCTTCAGTAGCGACGTGAACCTTTGGGGTAAACGATTTTGGCTGTTGCCACTTTTATTGTTCCTCCCTCACTCCCTTTCTCCGGGGCCTTCGGCTTGGTCTTTTATTTCTTAGTCCCTTGCTCTGAAGTTGCAGTTAAATAATGCCCTCTTCCATTCTCAACCAGAAACCCATGCCGAAGAAGAGAGCAGAAATGCAAATATCGAATAAAGACGTGATTTCCTATTACAAATCCTTTTCACTTTCTCTACAATGTACCATGCACAGAGTAGGTAGCATGGTATTGTATTCAACCCAAAAATTCTATATCGAAATTTCATTTATGTATGAAGATCCTCTGAATCCAAAATAGCGTTTTTAGAAAACGGTCTATGTATTTGTGTCTATCAATAGCATAACACAAAAACTAAAAGTCTGTAAAATACTAAACTAATATATAAGTTCAGTAGCTTCCATGATGCGACACGAATATTACCAAGAAAATCCCCACCCCAAACGATCCTTTACGTGGAATATTTTTTCCAAAATGTTTATTTTCTCAAAAACGGCTTTAACCATTTTGAATAAAACACCACATGTTTTGTATACTTTATGGAGAAATAAATGCTTGTGTTGAAATTCATGGAATGGCTTCCGCAGGCTTATTCATTCTGAATGACTTTTGGATAGTTGGTAAACTGTAAGAGACAGAGAACATCTTGCTACAGAACAAATGCAAACCTCCTTAAAATACACAATTTGTATCAAATGTAACTTCTTTTATTTTCTCATTACTCCTGACGAATATTAATGCCAATCACATTGCGACAATTTTAAAAGATTTAGCTATCATTTTAACTTAGTGTATTTAAATCCCTTCTTATAAGGAACTATATAATGACATTTCTGCTCATATTTAATTTTATTTTATTAGCATGAAGATGATAGAAGAATAATCTTTTATAAGTATAGTTTATTTACAGACCAGGTAAAGAAAGTCACGTGGTTGGAACATATCAGATGTTTGCATTTATTTTTACTAAGTTTCAAGTGATCGCTGTCAAACAATATATCTTGATGGACTGGCCCGGTCAAAAAAAAAATGTACAGGATATGAATTGCATGTTTTAACCAGATCTACTTTTTGTGTGGTCAGTTTTATCCATCTCAGTTATACAAGAGTCGCCCGGAATGAAGAGACTTCAGAGGCTATTCCCAGGAAATTCAAAATATACATTTTATTTTTCATGCAAATATCTTTAATATGCGATATTTTAATCAAAATCGCTAGTTATTTTTGAGGACATCAAAATTTTCGAAAAATTTTCCATTTTAAAGGTAGATTGGTGTGGGAGGATTTTCTTTTCTTTTTTTGGAATTGTTGTATGTAACCAGCTTTTGAGTTAATGCAGTTAACAGACACGAACACACGGACTTTTTTCTAATATCTCAGGGGACTCTAAAACATCTGAAATCTTGATATCGAAATTTTTGTTAGAGGCAGTACTATGTACGAAGTAGAGAGCAATAAAGAATTATTTAGCTATAATGTATGTTCAATTTCAGTCGCTGGATTCGTGGAATCGGAGGGACGTTCGATTTTTCCGAATAAATTTAATCCAATGCTATATACCCTTTCGGTAGTCCATAGATCGGGAGGAAGGAATGAGGTCGATGCATTATCACTATCATAAAGGCAAGGAATGCCACACGAAGCAGGTAAAGCGTTGCTTAGAAGCATGAGATTAGATAACAGCGTTTGTCACACAAGGGAGTGAAAGCGCTGGGTAATGCTTATGATTGCTTCATATAATGGAGAGGCGCTGTGATTTCTGGATAAAATGCATTTCATGGAGTAGGACGATGAAAAAACACATGCTATTCACCGATTGTCTTGCAAGAGTAGGTACAAATGACAATGGCTTTGGTCTTTACTGTGCGAGTAATTTCATATGATTTCAGCTGCCTTTTCGAGTTCTCTTATGGCAAGAGTAAATGTCTCGCATACTTAGCCTCCTGTTATTCCTATCTATTTTGAAACAGTTTTTCCTATAAATTAATGTTGGCAATTCTTTCAGGGCCCTTCATAATCTCCGTCTCTCGAGAAATATATTAAGATCTATGTAACTGTGTTAGGCTCTATAAACCCAATTGGGTTTGTAAATTGAGAGTTTTGGACTCTGGAAGAAATGTGTATACAAATGCATACATACTTATCGGAATTAACACAATTATTTTTGTAAGAGAAGTGGAAATATACTTATCCTCTAGTAAAGGCAGAACTGGAGTATCGTAGGTGTACCTGAATGAGTGTAATCAAATTAGGAATACACCTGGGGAGTTTTATGGTGTAAACCCTGGCGAAAAAAATTGAAAGTTAAGCTGCGCCAAACATAAGCATTGACTTAGGGGGCAACGAATTCACTTTCTGACCTCTTAACTTATAAAGCCAGGGGCTTTATCCTATCAGCAATTTTACTGGAGAGACCTGGCCCTCCTAAAATTCCAACATAGAAAAAATAAAAATATTTAAATATATCAGATGGAGCTGTAAAGCGTTACCTTAATTTCAGATGCAGAGCAACAACAGCAATGTTGGTGCAACCGTAGTTTCAATTGACATCGAATCAGAATTGGAGCACACAAATAGTAAATTGTACTTGTGTTTACGCACCGATAGTTTTATCATTTACTATACAAGCATGTTTTGCAGTTTTAATATGTGCGATCGATTTTCGAAGAAAGGTGTGATGTAAACTGGATTTACTTTGTATATTATGAGAAATCCACTATTAGGAATCGTGGTACATCCATATTTTGAGCTCGAGACTACCCTCACTTCTAATCACAGCAGGCTTTTAAAACTACTTAAGTCCTTTGTGTGGCCGCGGATTAAGTTATTCTCGTATTGCCTAAACGTCGTTGCTGTCATTCATACTTTTCGTACAGAAGCCATGAACTTGGATATCATTCAGTGGTAGAAAAAATTCTAAGCAGGGTTCTACTGCATGCGACAATACAGGTGGTGACATTCTTTTGAGACAGTGCAAGGGAAAAGTACAAAAATAGTTTGCTCATGCCTAGATCATTACGTGTGTCCCCCTTCCACTGTCTCAAAAACTCTAACCAAAGAATGCATGAAAGGAAAAGATACGTTCCAGGCATAACGTTTCTGGAATGTTTCTGTTAAAAGATTTGAGGAAAACCTATTATCGAAATAAATTAAAAAAAAAAAAAACAAGTTTGAACTATCTTAGCCATCTGTGTTGGTAAGAATGTACTCAGATGCAACATACATTTTGGAAAATCGTTAAACGCAGCAGTTCTAGCATTTTTTCTGTAAAATTTAAATTAACTATATATTTAATTTACAGCCAATTGTATCTGTATACTATATTATGATTAAATGTGTTTTACTTCAGTAATTAAACATTTTATTAGTATCTGACTGTTTTGCACAATCCTGTCTACTCCCCCAAATGTATAACAAGTTGGTACCAATGGCCCCAATCATGTAGAATAGACGCAAATTCTACAGCGGAGAGCCTTTTTTGAATCTTCAAACAAGGTTGTCATCTTTTGACCTCCTTTCTACCTTACCTTGTGCGTCAACTTGTATGCGCGAAATACAGTGAGTTTCCTCTCCTGATTCAACAACTCCCAAATGCAGCAGAATCTCCAATATGGACATTTTCGATGAATGCAATCCACGCACACTAATTAGTGTCATCCCGAATTTCTCCAGTTACCTTAGGACACCCTTTTTAAACCGTGTTCTAAGCCACGCCTACCAGTAGTGAGAGTCGCTCCTAAACAAAGGTATTTATTACGTCAGGGACTTTACGGAAGTAAGCTAACTTTAAAAGGCATCCGAATGGAAATGGAGTTTTATTTATGGATGCTCTTTAACTGCTGTTCTCAGCGTCCCATTCTATACTGGGCGTGAAAGACCGTTTAATTTTGCTTGGAGACCATTTTATCAAACTTGAGGTTCTTTTAAATTTCGTGAAAGCAGCAATCCTTACCTTTCCAACGCCTGGAGAACTGCATGTTAACGTGAATGTGGGGGAGGGGCAGTGTAGCTGTTGTAGTAAGTTAAAGAATGAAGAGTGTATTGTTCAGAAACAAATGAATCCAAGAAATAGTGTTAAAATGCCAATTTTAAATTGTGTTACATGAGTGGGACCAAGTGTAGGGGACATGATGAGTTAAGAACGAACGGTAGGTTATTCATATACAAACATGTCCAACTGGTAGCTTTGAATTGTCCATTTTAACTCACGGATAACCAAAATTGCGAACTCACGAGCCAGATAATTAAAAAGAATGCATAAAAGGAACATATCGCTGACGGTTTGACGCATCTGAAGAATACCCTTTTTCAGCGTGATGTATTATCCTTACAAATACACGTGAGCAGTCAAGTTGTACAGAACAAGGAGTGGGGAAAAGAGGCGGACACTGGAAGCGATAGTCATGGGTAGATATGTAAACGCACAAAGATATCGGCTGCCGGTCGACTGCAGCAATCGGACCATGCCACTGCCCATCATGTTTACACCACTCTCGTCTACTTGCACGGATGAATATTATAGTGTGTTATCCTGCTAACACACCTAAAATGGCACTTTGATTCAGTCTGCGACATAAATGAATACATCAAAGGAAGAAATTGCAGGAAATATGTTGCATGTTATTATCAAATACTCCATTTTTGGTTAAAGCATAACCCAGATATACGATAGAGCATATGCGTTAATTGGATACAATTGTAGTGACAGGCAACAATAATCTTAAGAATGTTCCAGAAAATTAGAGTAACGTATTTTGGGAGCGAAAATTAGAGATGCCTGTCGGCTGCCACATTTACCTTGAGATGTTGGCCCGTACACACACTATTTTCACACTTACTTGCCAGCTGACCTAGTCATTATACAGTGTAATTATTCCTCTTTGTGCCAAAACAACGTACTGCCACATTCGGAAGACAAGACTTGAGAAGCAGGAGAGGGAGAGAGTGTGTGAGAGCGAGGCAAAAATGTTAAGAATTTGCCTTAATCCCCCAAAAGTTTTTTCTGGCCAGAGAAAAACTCCAGCCAGGACTTCCGGATTTGGAGATTGAATGGTCAAACCCAAACTACATGGCAATCGAATATTTATTGTAATATGGATTTTCGAAACTGTTGCTTGTTCACTTGTTCCAGTATTATACTGGTACACCCACAGAAAGCAGATGAAAAGCGTTACCCGTTTGACTTTCTTAACCAATCACAAAGCACCATTCCGGTTGGTCAGTAAACGGGAACAAATCTAGATGCCGCACCTTTGCAATATTTCCAACCACGTGCTCAGTTTTTTTTCTTTGTTTGTTTATAACTCCATGGCACGACGGCTCACGGGGAACCTTGGCCTACCGCCCGGCCGCTGCGTCCCCCATCTCGGTCCACTACAGACGTCATGGATGGGGTGCAGTACTGGAGGGTGAGACGTGGTCAGCGCCTCGAGCCCCTCCCGGCCGGTTAATGCGGTGCTCACGACCTAGAGCCGCTACTTCTCCATCAAGTAGCTCCTCAATTGGCCCCTCAGGGACCTCACGAGGCTGAGTGCACCCCGGTCCAGGTCTCCCAGCGGGGGAAAAATCCCCACGCCGGTACTGGGAATCGAACCCAGGTCTCCCGCTTGGTAGGCAGCTGCGCTACCACCGCGCTAAGGAGACGACCTTCTTTGTTTGGTAGTGTTTAACGCCCGCTTTAACTACTTATGGCACCGCAGGCGGTACTCAGTTTGTGAACTCCTACCATGTGCATAGAGTTATTCTGTACAAGCTAAGTATTATTCGTTGTAATTTATATTTATTGTTAGTGTTGATAATGTAGTTGGTGTAGTTGGTGGGGAACATAAGACTTTCCAAATTATAGAGGTGAACAGACTTTTACGAAAGGTTGGCGGCCTCATGGAAGAAGAAAGTGAATCATGTGCACAAAATAATACGAAAAGCACAGGAATTAGACAGAATCATCAGTGAATGTGAGCCACTAATGATGTCTTGGTGACGACGACGGTGACGACGATGTTGATGATAATGACGACGGAGACTTGGATGGAATTCAGCCATTAAAATTCTAAACCGGTGAAAATCACTTTGTTATACCTTTCTCTCATTGTAAGCTATTTTGCATTTTTGTTCAATATTGTGGTAAATATGCATGTATGCTACATGGTTATAGTATCATTGTTATTTTAAATTAACATCAATAATAACGAATTAGTTTCATTATTCATCGGCATTCATTTTATATGTACACTGTTTATATTCGTCACGATAGAGACATTTGTTATCAGCTGTTGTTTACTAGATACTCTGGCAACGCCGCAAAGGCAGCATAGCCAACCTTACGCGAAACCAACGAACTGTCAAGTGCAAGGATTGAGAGGCGGGGGTACAGCTTTTTATTTTGTCTATACGTACTATGTACATAGTGTATAGAGAAGGTAATGCGCTCCACCAAAACATTCGATACCGAGATTTCACCGGAAATATATGTTTTAGGGTCCCCTGTATCCAAAAAAAAAGTATTTTCGGAAAAAGCTCCATGTGTGTGTGTGTCCGTGAGTCCGTGTGTGTGTCCGTGACTCCGTGTGTGTGTCCGTGAGTCCGTGTGTCAGTGTGACTGTGAACACGATAACTCAAAAACGAAAAGACGGTAAAATACCAAACTTGGTATTTAAGTCTAGTATCTTCCCGGGATGCGACATGAAGATTTTGAGAAAAATCCCCCCACCCCAAACTACCCTTTACATGAAACGTTTTTCGAAAATTTTGATTTTCTCAGAAATGGCTCTAACAATTTTGATTAAAATAGCATATATTAAAGATATTCACCTGACAAATAAAATGTATATTTTGAATTTTCTGGGAATAGCCTCTGAAGACACCTTTATTCTGGATGAATTTTGCATAACCACTAAACCGTAAGAGATGGACAAAAACTTAACACACAATTTATGTTATATACATTTTTTTCGTGGAGTTGATCGTTTTTGAGAATATTCCTTTTTCTTGGTTTCAGCTTTGAAAAATTTAGTTTTCTCATACAGGAATTTGTCAACTCCTGTCCATACAAAGGAACATCAGTCGCATGGCAACCAGCTTTCCCTTTAACCTATGGTACTCCCTTATTTCGCTTCTACTTACAATAAAGCAAGAAATAAGACTATTTCTGCTAATTTTACTCGATTAGCATGAAATAAATAAAAGATAAGCTTGTTAACAATAACTTGTTAGAGAGATATAGAGAAAGTCATGTGAATGGAACATCAGTTTTTTTTTTTTGTATTTTTTTAAGCTTAATATCCTTTGAAATTGGTGAAATGATGCTCAAATGATCTCGGGATCCACGGGATCCATGGAGCTCAAAATTACTCGACATTCGTCTTCTTAGGATAAGGGAAAACTCCGAAAAAAAAAAAAATCCTTAATCCGACTAACTCACCCTAAACGAGATTCGAATTCACGACCTGTTGAGTACGAGGCAGACACACTACCACCACTACCCAGGCGGGGCTAGAAAGTTTTAAACTTATTTAATTATTCATATATGTTAAGCACCTTTCCTTTTGTTTCTTAAGAGCTTATGCGGAGATTATGAAACATCTAGGCCAGCCGTGTTAAATATGCAGCCCCATAATTTCTAGATTTAATTGATGGACTTAATTTTAATACAGAGAAGTAAGCTTTACCTTCTTCACTGTATCATTCACCAGAAAATTATGTGTTTAAAAATTACAACATAATCACGTTTTGAAACTTGTAAAGAAGGTTTTAAGTTTTATTCTTTTTCGGGGGTTGAATCATCAGTTGTTATTACTTTCTATACATGTACTATGCACATAGCGTATAGAGAAGGTATTATATTTCACCTAAAAATTCGATACCGAGATTTCACCGAAAATATATGTTTTGAGGTACCTGAGTCTAAAAAAAGCGTAGCAAGAAAAAGGTCCGTGTTTGTGTGTGTGTGTGTGTGTGTGTGTGTCTGTGTCTGTCTTTGTCAGCATAGTTCAACAGTAAAATACCGTTAAATACCAAACTTTATTTTAGTTCATTACTTTCAAGGATGCAATACGAAGATTTTCAAGAAGATCCCTCACACCAAACTACCCTTTACCTGAAAAAAATTAATATTTAGATTTTCCTAAAAAAATAAAATTTTTTGAATAGTATCTCCATATTTACATTACAAACAAAATTTATATCTTGAACTTTCAGAGAATAGCATCTGAAGACCTGTTCGTTCTGGATGAATTCTGCTGAATTTTGCATAACTAGTAAACCGTAAGAAATAGACAAAAACTTACTCCAAAAAAAATGCAGATCTCGTTAAAGGATAGAATTTGTGTCATATGCATTTTTGTTGTAGAATTGACCGTTTCCAAGGTATTCCTTAGTATTGATTTCAAGTTTAAACTATGTAAATTTTCTCAAACGGTGGTATCTCTCCTTACATATCGCTTTTGTTTCATGCTGGCTTTGCAAAGTGAACTAAAACTTTAGTTGTTCATATAGCGACCAGCTTTTAAAATTATGACTATCGCTTTAGCCATATTTCTCTTCTGCTTACAAGGAATACATATCTGCTAATGCCTATCTCGATTCGTAAATGTAGATAAAAGAATCTCTTTTGTAAGAATAGTTTATTTGCAGAATGAATAGAAAAATTCATTTGAATGGAGCACATTGGTTTTCTTTTCTAGTTACGTTGAAAGTGCATTTGAGAGATTGGCACGCTATGCAGACTTTTGCTGGATTTCGTGTCACAGGCTTTTAAAACGCTTTTGGCTTCTTCGAGAAGAAATTAATGTTTTTGGAAATGAAGTTAATTTCCCGTTAAACTTTCTGGCAATAACTGAGTTCAGAATTTGACCTTTATGGCAATAATAGTAAGAATGATAATAATGACGATAATAATAAAAATAATAATAGTAATAATAATCATCATCCCGTGCCGCTGCAGCCGTTATGAGCCTGGAGTTTATTACCTATGCCAATGTCACATCACTACGCAACCGATACAGGGAGGTGATGTGGCAATCTCGGTATCAAATTTTTGGGTGCATTACAACACCTTCTCTATACATTATGTACATAGTACGCGTAGAGAAAGTAGAAAGGAAATACTAATACTTCTCGAAGCTAGATACGGGTTTTATAGCGTTAAAATTAACCATTAGGGAAATAATGCCTTAGACACCGAAATAAATAATTATTCTTGATGTTTCCAGGAACTTTGACTACGCAGACCCGTCTAAAACCGTTAAAGCGCCCTCCTCGATTTGAACGAGGGATAGCACACGTTTCCCCGATGCGATCTGATTCCGAACGGAAACCTCCACTCTACTCCACGTCACATGGGGTGAGATTGAGGCTATTGTTTTCACTCAGCTGTTGACGCCAGTGTCATCAGAGACACGTCCGGCTTCTTTTATAACGGTCTCTAAGTATACTAGAGATGAAATTTATTTACTAATTTATTATTAACTTTATTATTCCTAAACATGGTGCTCCTATTCTAAATTTCTGTTACTCCAGGACTTACTTGCGTCTTCTTTGCATCTGTTAAAATTTTTTATTCTGTTGTTACCTCCTCATTCTGTCCATAAGATTTTTCATACTGTTCCGTCGCTTAGTAAGGTCCTTTTGGAGTTCTTCATGGTTCAGTCATTTTTATTTATTTATTTAATTTATTTATAACTTCATTTGTTTATAATTTCGTCTCGTATTTGTTTTTATCAGTTTTCTATTCTTCTTGGGCATCGATGATGATAGAAATTACTATGGTTTTGTAAAGATGCGTAATCAAATATTTTCTCACTTTATTTTTAAACTTTGTCTCAGTGTTCCTGTCATTCAATTATTTTTACATAGAATATTTTTTCAACTGTATTTTTCTATGGTATTTTTCTTTAACTCTATGGTCACATCAGAGTCTATGATTTGAGAAACAACAGACGGTGTTATAGTTGTAAGGTTTTAATACTGATTTAATTAATTATATTTCAGTGTTAAACACACTCGTATTTACTGCTACACTCATACTTTATACTTGAGGATTTTACCTTATGCTTGGAATTTTGTGAAGCCGTGTTTTGACTGAGTGGTTAGACTACTCGCCTCTCACCATAGCGGCCCGGGTTTGACCCCAAGTGACCGCATGTGTGATTTGTGGTGGACAAAGCGGTGCAGAGTGGGGTTTCTTTGGGTTTTCCGGTTTCTCCCGCCATCGCATTCCACCGGTGCTCCATCTTCATTCCATGTATCATCAGTGTCATCGCCTGCGGTGCCATTTGTAGTAAAAGCGGGCGTTAAACATTACACTATCAACTATGGAATTTGGTATTTGTTTACTTAAGTTTTTTTTTTTTTTTTTTTTTTTTTTTTTAGTATTCTCAGCTGATAAAATATATTGAACTAGAGGTAACAAACAGATGATAAATGAAGTAAATTCTTCGCAGTAAATTGAAGAGAAAAAAATACTATACACTTTCTCAAAAGTTTCTCCTTTGTGTATCATTTTAAGGAAATAATATAAAACGATCGAGAGTGTCCATATAAATGTTTTTAATATTTAAATATTTTTGTGGGTCATCTATACATGCAGTTCAATGAAAAGATATTCAAGTAGTGACAAATCTCGCATACTTTCTTTACTTTTGAAAAGTAAAGTCCATGTAACTTTTTTTTGTACTATTTAATACTTCTTGTGCACCATTTGATACAATTATAGTAATTAAGGAACTATAGAATTGTATTTTCTTGCAGATTAAAGGAAATTAATAATGCTAGTGGCTGAAAAGGTGTTTTATTTAAAGACCAATATAAGTCGACGATTTTGATTAAAAGAAAAGAACAGCTTATATATGAATTCTGTAGTTTATATGCTATGACAAATCAATCCCAGATGTGGAGAAAAACTCGTTAAAAAGTTGTCATGGTTCATTCCAACATTCGTAAATAATGGTCTTAAATGTCCTGGGCAGTAGGTCAGCTTTAGTTTATCTTAGTTTAGTTATTCATATTCACATAGTGTGGAGTTACATCTTTAGAGCAGATTCTGTATATCTGGAACCTCCAGTTTCTGTTCATACCAGTGTTCGCCAAAGATGGGTAGGCAAGTTTGAATTCGGACAGCTGTTGGAGAACGGTAGAGCACCTTATGACGTCATTCCATTGAAGCAACGGTCTTCAACAGCTGCAGCACGCGACGGGGCGGTTCTTCTATTGATTTGTTGGTAGAAAACCCGTTTAAATTCGACCCTGTTCTATTATTGCCGTAATGTCAGACAGTGGGAGCAAGAGTCTGGAAATTGCACGAGATATTTCCGTATATAGTACATCGTGGCGACAAAGTGTACTCGTAACAAGTGATGTAGACCGGCGTAACTTTGGTACAGAAAATGACAGGCTACTTTTATGCTCTGACTTAACACACAGAAAACAAATACGTATAAAGCCAAAATCAATGGCACGGGCCTTAAAACTTTCTGAACCCGGATAGTAAGTCACAAGTTCTTTACTATATACATTTGTTAGGTTTGAATCAGTTCTCCCTTTCAAATAAGCGATTCACAAACTCACCCCAAGACACCAATGGCATCCGATAAATATTAATGGTGTATATATATGTATATATACATATTTTTGTTTTCTCTATTTCTTAGGTATAAAAATAAAGTAAAATGGAATAAAAATAAAAATATGTATAATAACACAGGTACCTAATTACTTAAACCAGGGCTAGTATGTCAGATTTGTAATATTTATTAAACATCACATTTAAGCTAACATAATTATAAATATAATTTATAAACATAAATTTTAAATATATAAGTAAAATATAACTTTAAACAGATAAAAATATAAATACCACTACAATTTCTAAAATATAATAATAAACAAACACTAAACTAAAACATCAAACACACATCATACATACGTTCATAATTAACACCAATAATTACCATTACTACTTCTAAACAACAATAACAAATATAATATAAAATCAAATTACCAACATTATTTATCTTTAAATTTCAGTTTTACTAAAATATAATAAATTATAATTAATATGTTATCTCTTATTATTTATATTTCTTTTACATATATGCCTACAACGTAATGTATATTGAAAGGTTATCCCAGTTAATAAAGAGGTAGATATGACAGGATTTTGTAGAGCGTTCACAGAACAGAGAATGGAAAACTCATGCGATTCTCCATATGAGATTTTTTTTAAAGAAAAACATTTGTAGAGTTGTGTTACATACTTTATACATATTACCACATAATCTCTTATATAGTATAGTAGCCCTATAAAATGTGATTCTGCCAAACACTTACGTTGCTTCGAATAGCTTGCTCGCATGCATAATGCATAGAAAATGAAACCCGTTGTCCGCATATGGTAAGTCATATTTTGGTACTAATAAGCATGAGAGGGGAAAGGACAAAGGACAGTCGCGTAAGATTTTTTTTTTGGGTAGCTTAACGTCCTTTAACCTGGTTGTTCACATCGGACGATGAATGAAATTGGTGAAATGATGCTCAAATGATGTCGGGGTCCATGGAACTTAGTTACTCGACATTCGTCTTCTCAGGATAAGGGAAAACCCTGAAAAAAACCTTATGCGAGCCACCTAAGCAAGATTCGAACTCGCGACCTGTTGAATGAGAGGCAGACACGCTACCACCACACTACCCAGGCGGGCTATAAGATCTTTATACTTGTCACATCAGAGACATTTGAAGATATGATAAATAACTTCTTTTTTTTTTTTTTTTTTTTTTAATGACAATGTTACAAAAGTATGTTTGACTTAGGTTAAGTATTTTTGAGCTCTTGTTTTAATATGCTATAAATTTGACTATATGATACAATATTATACAACATTCATTCAGGGTGAAGAGAGATCATAGTTACACATTTTATTACACATGCAAATATACGATCAATTTAAATGAAAACTGGTAGTTTTCGGCGGAGGGATTTCCTCGGAAATATTCGATTGTCATGCAGATGTCTCGCTCAAGTATAAATGTTGTCATTTATACAATTTAAGTTTTGGATTTGATTTTTTGCACCTGTGCTTACGAACCTGTTTCTTTGGGTTGTGGTTAACCTGAAAACCTATTTTCGGTGAAATCTCGATATCGAATTGTTTGGTAGACTACAATACATCCTCTACCTTTTATAGGTATGTAGCAAAGAAGAAAATTTCTTACTGATCTTGTAACTTAAGTGAAACGGGTGAGCTTGATACGCATAGATTTTCGTTGATGGAAGAGTATCGTGTTGCAATACTTGAGCTGTGACGAAGAACAGACAGTATAAAACTGGATGAGAAGCATGGCTCCATTTCACTAACTCTCAAAAGCCTTCCCTTCTAAGATTAAAATACAACTTTCTTAAGGTTGAGGATAACCAGATACACATAGTGAGTGGTTCCATCATTACTCACACTCCTACAGCTGTGTTCACTCAGCTCAGTCTCCCTTTTTCTCACAAGATCCCTCAGAAGTCAAGCGTTTTCTCCTTAGGCACTGCATCTTTAGGAAACAGGTCTGCAAATGGGCATTATTATGCAACATAAATCAGTATAATTTAGTATTTCAGTCATTAGTATATAGAAATTCTTTTCTTCTCTCTCTCTCTCTCTCTCTCTCTCTCTCTCTCTCTCTCTCTCCAGGAGTTTCTAATCCTGAAACTTCGGCTGATTTTCTTCGTTATCACACTTTTCTTTCACCATCTCAGTTGTGGTGTTCTTATTGATCCTATAGGACTCAGAGCCTATCAAATAACCTTGAATTTCTCTCTTCGGTATTCTCTAGCCGCGGCTGTACTTTACCAAATACATTTTTAATCGTTACTAAAATCGTCCCCTTATTTGGCTATATTCTTTGTCATCTTACTGGACATCATTAAGAATCGATTAGAAGAATGTCTAACATTGTAAACAGAACTTACACGCGTCAACACAATAGCCTACAAAATGTAATAATATTTTTACTGTAATCTAGCTGCTTCAGTGACAGGCTGTGTTAGGCGTGGGTAGTTTCGGGAATAGACACCACCAAATAACTTTTCTGAGAATATTTGATGTGAACTGATAGCCTATTTATGTGGAATGAGTTGCCGATCGTTGCAAGATGAATCTCACTTGTTCTTGAATGTGAACACCTGGAATTATAACTGCGTCGTAACAAATATGCTAATTTCCCGAGTATAAGAGCTTTGACGCTGTAGTCTCAATTTATTTGAGTAAAGTAAAATTACCGAGAATTGCTACTGTGCGACGAATTCTCAAACGATCACCGTTAAACGAGTGAATCTAGCGCTGAACTACGGTCTCTAGGTAGAAAAACTGAAAGAGCAAGATGCTGTGTGTCTCGAAGGCAGGAAATACCAGATCCAGAGCAAACAAATTTGCAAGATATAAATCCTTATATTAACCTAAGCTCTTCCTACATCAGGTTACTCCGTCACAAATACATTGTTCTACGTTGCTGAATTTTACACTTCTATAGTATATGGGACACACTATTCATTATCTTTGACAGCTTAAACCCATTATCCTTATTCTTAGAAACTGCTTACGTACACCTTTAAGCGTCCCTTAAGTTTGTGAACACACACTATTCGATGAACTGTCTCTTGAGCCAAATGGATTTCCTAGTTTACTGAGCTTTGGAACTTAACTTGCACAACTATGACTTCGAGCTAATTGGTAATTTGCCTCTTTAATAACGCTTACTTAACAACAAAATTATAGAATATGCATTCTTAGTTTTCTTGAATACATGCAATGATTTATCATAATTATTTCTCTATTACTTTTATCAAATAACTATTAATTTGATGCGAGCATAATTCCGCTGTTAACACCCCATTACATTCGTTTATTCTTTTCAGCAATATTAATGTATACGTTTGCCCGAATTAATTCCTAACTTGATAATCAATTCGTTTCCCTATCGGCAACTCTTTCTGTATAATATTTCTGTTACTTCTTTTTGCCTTGTACAAAATATAATTACATAAAATATTTCTTAAGCAAACAATAATTCTCTAATTCTTAAACAAAATATGCCTAATATTAAGTTTACCACGCTATATGCATACTCTCTCGCTCTCCCTCTCCCTCTCCCTCTCTCTCTTTGAATGTCTGTTCTGGATTTATAAATAAATATATTTCTGTTTTTTTGTTTGTTTTTTATTCTCGTTTCCTTTTAGTTGCTGATTCTACATTTGTTGCGTTCACTGCACTTCATTTTTTGCTTAAAACAAACATTTTTTTCTTTCTTATATTTTCAACTTAAGCTATTTAAAATTCCTTATTTTATCACGATTTCTCTCTATATGAGTCTGCGTTTCTTGCCCAAGGAAATGTGAGCTTTCTTTTTCAATTTTACCCTTTTATTCTGTCATGTTCTGTTTCTAAATCTGTAGAAAATGAAGCTGCGATATCTTCTACGTTTTTAGCCTGTCCCTGCCTTCCCTTTTCGGCTCTTGTTATACTTAATTTTAGTTTCTTTTAATTCTATGCCGCTATTTGCTTCATCTGTTGTGTTTCTTGTATTATTTTTCCCCTTTCTTTTCTAATTTCTTATTTACTTTTCCCTCGATTTTCTACTTTCTGCTTCTGATTTCTCTCTAATTTTTTCCTCAATTTTCTACTTTCTATTTCCGATTTATAACTAGAGTATTTTGAAAATTTTCTTTTTTTATTTTTATATTTTTGGCTAGTGTAATTCTAACGTTTCCCATTTCTTCATTAGCCTGTTCTCTATTATCTTTTCACATCCCCCTAATATTATTTGTTTTTCCTTTTATTTTCTCTTTGAATGCTTGTAATAATTTCTGATGATTTTCCATTTTTTCCCCTAATTTATCTCCTAGCTCCTGACTAATTCTTTTAACATTCCATAGTTGCCCAAAAATCACTTCCCCCAATCCTGGATTGTGTACTTTTTCTCCCTGATTTCTTATTTCCTATTCCCAGTCTTGAGTTATTCCACAGCTTTTGACGATTTTTGTCTTTTCTACTACTCTACTCTGCGCAATTTCCTGGCTACTATATGTTCTTCCTTCTAAACTTCTAGAATTTCTAGTGAATTATTCTCAACATTTTAGCCACAAAAATAAACATGAAGGAAATAAAATTGCACTTGGTACCTGATTTGTTGATACACTCACTGTGGTCCGATGATGCTGACGTCTTCTTTCTTGATCACCTTATACCGTGAAGCCTGAATTACCGTAATTCTGTATTGTTTTCCTTTCTATTCGTAGCGTTGGTGTTGGTTTGATCCCCGGCGTGGCCTCCGCAGTTCCTCCAATGAATTCCCGCGTTGGCGCTAATTTGTAACAGGTTTTTCTGCTGCCTGCTCCAGTGGTAGGCTATGAGATCGCTTTCTCTGGGTGTGGGTGTTGCGAGAATGGACAATACCAATTAACTTTTCTGAGAATAGTAATGGAGACATACCTGTTCTCTGTGGAACGAGTTGTCGATTTTATAAGTGAATAATCGACTGCGCCTGAATCTAAGCCCGTGGAATTATAACTGCGGCTTAATAAGTCTGCTAATAACTGGTGTACAATTTATTTCCGTAGAAAGGAGTTACACTGCTACACGGCGAATCCTCTAACACTACCGCTAAACGAGAGTAGCGCTGCGTTACAGGTAACCAAATTTCAGACATACATTAGAGTCCACAATACATTAAGAGTTCCGAACCATAGTTCCTGTGTTCTACATGGCAACATTGTATTCTTATATTAGCATCTGAGATACACTTTTCATTCTCTTTGACTGCTCAAATCCAAGAATGATTATACTGGGCTAATTCTTAGAAATGGTTTACGTTCACCTTCCATCTTTAAGCGTCCCTTAGGTTTGTGCAGACACAATAATTGGTTGATTTGAACCATGTGCCAAATGTGTTTCTTTGTTTACTGAGATACCGGGAAGTAAACTTCACTACTATGCTTTCGAGCTAACTACTTCTGTTTACTAATGACACCTTGCAAAAGAATTATAATTTTAAAATGTTAAAAAATCCATTACATACAGTGAAGCTTCATTTTGTTCAAATCTGGACATCTATTTCCAACACGTGCTCCACTTGGTCATGGTGTAGATGGATTTACCCTGGGCGTGTTTCAAGAACTTTCGTTGTCATCCTCCTGTCAGACGTCTGCTAACCTGTAAGAGGATAACAACGAAGGTTGTTGAAACGCGTCCAGGGTAACTCCATCTACACCATGACCAAGTGGAGCACTTGTTGGAAATAGATGTCCAGATTTGAACAAAGAATTATAATTTATGTAGTTTTTGCATGGTTCGTTGATTTTAATATACATATAAAAATAACACTATTTATCGCAATTATTTCTCTGTAATTCCTTGATAAAATAATTATAAATTTGATAAGACAATAAGTATTTGCAATATCAGAGACAGTAACCACATACAAATGGGTTGATACAAAAGCAACCACACAGACCAGACACATGTTAATGATAGGTATGTTACGTATTGGCAAAGCAGTGTTGGAGTATATCAGGTATGGTGAGTAGGCTACCCAGAAGGGAGGATTAGCGTGTCGTGACATAACTGTTCCTCTATCGGAGCAGTGTCGTAATGGGATTCTTAGTTTTGAAAAGCTAGGAATGCATATTTATTAAAGTCTAAGGTATTCTTCAAATGTCATAAATCGAGTGCTTTATTCATATATATTCACACAATAAAGATTTCAAACTCAAAATGTCGCACAGTTCTTTCAAATTGAAGAAATAATTAATATAATATCACTTATAAACTTGCAGGAGTAGTACCTTACTCGCTGTTTTTTTACAGTACTTCCACACAGCACAATGCAGCATCTTTGTATGCTACAAAATATGAAAGAGTCCGTTCTTTCTGAAATGTCCAATCAACTTTTGTAGAATATATCACGTAATTACGCACAACTGAGTTTCACCATTCGATTAAACGAGTACTTGTGTTTCACAAACACAAGGTGGGAGTCGCCAGAAACATAATAAAATTACTCGCGGATCAAGAATGCACATGTCTGGCGTACAAGTTGCCACTTGGCTATGACGTTTCAGTCCTCACCCATCATTTTGAAGTCCTGTCCCTCGTGCTATGCAAATATCAATCACGTGGATGGATTGTAACAATCACTGTTACTAGCTTACGTTGGATGTCCAATGCCACATTTATGTTGTGAAGCTTCCTGGACGATTCGTAATGTCTATATCGAGGATTTATATGCACTAAAATGCAAAAAATATGCATATAATATTCGCTTATATATACACTCGTAAGCTATTTCTAAGAAACCAGTTAGAAGATCGCTAACGATTTTCTATTAAACAGACTACCTGAAGTGATGGGCACTATCGATGTTTTCGACAGTCGAATGAGTTACGTTAGTGAGAAATGACTATCGAATGATTCAGCTTTACATTCGAATTTAAAGTCAGTTTATTTTCGCAAAATGTGTTAAGTAGAAGTGTAGATAAGGTGTAAGTAACCAATTTTCATTCGGATTTAAAAGAACTATGCAATAAACGTTCGAGCCCTCAATTAATATAAAAATACTTCAGTTCACATTATTTGCTTTATTGAAACAAATTACTTGCATATATTCTCCAGTAATTATCGCGATAGTTGATTCCATGAACATGGGATTTTGATGGCATGCTCAATCAGACTGGCACATAACTGTGGAGTAGAACTCTCCATTTTGAAATAAAGATACATATTTCCGTTTTTAAGGTTATCTACCTGATTCAGAATTATGTGTGGTTATGGTTCAGTATGATAATTTGAGGTTAAGTTATGCAAGTTATATCGTATTACCGCTTACCATCCATTTAATTGGAGTTTAAAATGAGCCAAAGCTATTGACCTCGCAATATAGGGAAACATTGACTTAGAGATTAGTTCTTATTCTTTATTTGCGGTACTCGGTTTTAAAGTTGGCTAAATAATATTTGGATTAAATTGAATGTAAGGCATAGTTAACATTCCTAAGTGGGCTTCCTGATTTTAATTCATTAAGAGGTGGGGAGCTACAATTCTTTTGTGGCGATTAACTAGTTAAGAAATAGGAAATGACGACAACAGCAGCAACAAAAGAGATTGGGATAAAATGTGGAATTAACGTTTTGGTTTTTATGCACAGCAATCAGCAATTTACCTGCTACAAAATGGTTGCCTTTCCGGCAGTTCTAGCAACATTACTGGAGCTGTACGTCATAGTACACCAAATGCATTTTTATAGTTCTTTAATGTAATGTTTACGAATAATTTCCAAAACTGTTAAATAAAGAAAATAAAAATAGTTGATACTTTATGCTGAAATGAGTTTGGCTTACGGTCTACATTGGTTCGGTGAAAGTGAATTAATATGATTGGGGAGTACCGACTGCCAAGGAACCAACGGTACAGTAACAATTTAAAACCGAATACTTGGGTAACAATCAAATAAGCGATAGGCAACAATCAAATAATTCGATAATTTTCATTCGATATACCCCATCAGTAATATGAAGTGTTCTTTGAATTTCAGATTTTCCGGAATGTACATGAGCTAGTACCTAAGCCCATTTCGCAGTTAAATTTCTTGAGTTGTAAAATTTATACAAACACGTGAAAATGCCAAAATATGAAGTTATATGCAAAATAAATAAGCATATTATTTTTTCCTAAATATACAAATAACAATAGTCTTATTTTAATATATATTCTTTCGAAATACGAAGCTATGTAAGAAACTCTTGAATGTGACCCTCCAATAAAAGGGTGCATTTATTTACAAATCCTCGATCTAGTAATATGAAACGCTCGGCTTGTTCAGCACAAAGAGTAGAACACAATATGTAATATAGTTGCTCATGTGCCAGTCCTTAATTGCTAATTGAGACAGTGCATATACACTTGTATGAGTTATATTTTTCATTTTGACTGGGAAAATAAGATCTTTCGTATAGTCAGATTTCAATTATGTTCATGAACTGTTCCTGTTACTGAACTGCATCTCCGACCCCATGCAGCTTACCTTATAATACTTTGATGCGCCTTTCTGCTCTACAATTTTCTCCATATTGTTTTTCCGCTAAATGCGACTAATTTCTGCCTACTGGACCACAAGCACACGCACCGCCAAGGTTCCGCACAATGCGACTAATTCCTATCTACTGGGTTACAAATACATGAACTTCGTCAAACGGATAAGCTGAAAACTGTATTCCGCTCTATCGGTCCCTAACGTTACAGACGTAGTCCAAACAATGTAATTTAACATGTTTTGCATGATGGGTCTTACTGAAACTAAACTCGTTCTTGATAAAATTTTCACAAAAGTTAAACAAAAACCTAGGGTTTATTGCAAGCAAAGCTGTTGCATTCTATGTATGCAAGACACTATGGCCTTCGTAATTGTTTCGATCATTTTAATACATTGTAGTATAACTTTACATTCACGATTCATTTTAATCGCAATTATTTTTAATTTCTCTACACGTACTGTATACACCCGTGGACAAAAACAAAAATAAAACAAAACAAACAAAAATGAGGCACATCAGGAACGCCAAATTCGTCCATGTTCTATACGGCACAACGCCTTAGGTACATCATCCGCTATACAGTTATGTAGCGGCGCAACGGTTGTCACAAGTCTAAACATTAATATTACTAACCCAAATGATCAATAATCCTAATCAAATACGTAACTTAAGCTGCTTCAACAACAAACTGTCAACATTAACTAAAATTAATGACACAAAACATGATATAGCTTGTATTGTACGGCGTTACTAAACCTGAAAGCTTTCATGAGGTTCACTGTAGGCTATAGTCTGTAGCGCTGTGGCAAAACGTCAGTCACTCCTCTGGTGTGAGTCGTAAGTTCGCTAATCGCAAGTAGCAAATATTCTTTTGTGTTCTCTTAATGATGTTGAATTAATACACAGCGGCTATTTATTTTACATATTCTTATTTCATACACGGCATTCGGTGCAGCTAATAATATGATAGTTATTGTGATACTATTTTAAGTGTTTATTCTTCCGAACAGCAATATGCTGCACACGAAAGCATGTGGTGCACAGAATGATGCGCAAACGCATCAGGCTCGAACAGGTCTTTTCCCAATGGAATCTGTACTGTATGAAAACAATACTAAAAGTATTGTAAAGAAAATCACTGTTTTGAAACATTTTTAAGAATTCAATTTTGGAGATATTTGATTTTTGGGAGGTAGGAACATTTTTTTTCTTTTTTTTTTTCTTTACACAACACGCCCTTCACAAACAGATCCAAAGGTAAAATGCCAACCGCAACTGAAGTAACGGATATTCCCAGACGAGCTGACATTTTCTTCCACGTGTAAAGGAAAGGAGATTGTCTATCGTACAAAGGGTCCGATACAATGCAAAATATGTGGTCATGAATGCGTATCTGTATCGTATTGGGTCTGGATTTCAAGGGGCGGTCTGGGTATTCTGAGCAGCTGTACGATACAGTGAGCAGTGTGCAGAACGGTAATACTCGAAAGTATTTTGATTGCCCCTGTGAGGATGAGATATCCTGTTGAATTTGTGCAGGATAATCATGCAGTCCACATCTCGAAAGGTTTCAAATTGGTTTTCAGAGAGATAGGATATCAGAGTGGTAGACTGGCCTCTCCGTTAACAGATTTGAACCCTATTGAGAATGTGTGGGCCGAGATAAAAGGGGAGTTGCGCTCCAATTTACCTGTAGACGGACGAAGGATAAAATATGGCTTCTGGGCACAAATTAAAGAGGCCTGAGATCTTGTAGCTTCTACTGCAGGCATTTAATTTTGTCTGTCCCCAAGATTGAATGCAGTTTTACGGCCTGAGGGTTCATACGCCCGATATTATGTTTATTTTTGTTTTAGTTTTAGAAGATAATAGTTTGTTTACACAGCTTTTTAGTTAACACGAGTGTTAGTAGAATTATGTTTTTTGCATAGATAGACCCATAACTTCAAATGCTAAAGTTGTATTAATGCACTACTGTTTTACATATCCAGTCATAAAATTAGCAAACATATAATAATAATAATAATAATAATAATAATAATAATAATAAATGACAAGCAACGCGAGATTTCAATCTAGGCCTTCTTAACCCCTCAGACACCATTATGTTGTTCTGTGATTTGTTTTCAGTTCTTATAAGTAAACCATTGCACTGTCAGTCACAGACCATTCTACAGTTCTTTAGTGCGAACACAACTTTTACGAGCATGCACGAAGCTCATCGATCGACACTGAAATCTGGGGATGACACATTTTTTGAGTCCACGGCTGTATATAGTAGGCAGAGAACGTACTGTATTCCAGCCTAAAATTCCATGTCTAGATTTCACTGGAAAATGTTGATTTTATCAAAAAGGCTCAACGAGTTTGAATAAAATACCACATATTAAAGATGTTTACATTATAAATATAAACATTATTAATAAAACGCATACCTTACATTTTTTGTGAATATCCTCTAAATACATTCATTTTGGCTTATTTTGCATAACTAGTAAAGCATAAGAATTAGACAAAAGCGTATTGCACAAAAAGAAGTAGATCTCTAAAACACACATCATATAGGTACTTTTTTTTGGAACTATTTCCGAGATATTACTTATTACTGGTTTTCTCAAGCGGGGATTTGGCACTCTTTTTTCTTTTGTTTTACTCCTGGCCATACAAAAAGAATCAAATTTCAATCACATAACAACCAGGTTTTGAAAGATTTGACTATCCCTTTAGCTTAGTGTATTTCCTTTTTTCCCTTCTCTTTATAAGGACTAAGTAATAAGAACATTTCTTCTAAGATTTATCTCGATTCTTATGAAGTAGATAGAAGAATACCCTTTTGTAAGAATATTTTGTTAAAGAATAGTTGGAGAATGTTGTGTGAATGAAACGCATCAATATATTTTCTTAATACTTTTTGATAGCTTTAGTAGAAAAGCTTTTAGATTTTGCTTCGCAATTTTATAACGTTAACTGTTCATACTTTACCAAAACTTGTTCTATATGATTGTAAATATTCGGATATTTTTGCATTTTTGATGCCGTTGTATGTTTTAGCTGAGTAAAAGTGTTTTAATATTTCATAATTGAAATTCTTACGTGTATTTGACCAGATTGGGTGATCTGTTTTCGGTATTAGATGGCTCAGTGAATCGGAGAAGAGCTAAATTAACTTCTATGCGAGTCCACATTAAACGGCGGCGCGCTGTCTTCAAGACAACTAAAACTGGAAAAAAAAAAAAAAATGGCGAATAAACCATTAGTCGATGCTAAAAAAAAAATGCTGATTCGTTTGTACGCTTTGTTAAAAGCATACATTTTGAATACAGCAGCAGCAACAGCTTTCTAGCTATTTTAAAATCGTCATAAAAGTTTGCTCAACGTCTTTAAGGTAACATTTAGCACGAATTAAAAGAGATTAAAAACAAATCGATCCCCGAATGCTAAAGTCAATCGTTGCCATATGAAGTATTTTATAAAGCCCATGTTCTTCAGTTGAAAATGACATTATGGTAATTTTTAAATTTTAACCTTTTATTTCTAATTTATTCGTTAGAAAAAAAAATCTATGAGAAAATTGTGAATAGAGTTCTTATATTAAAACTGCTAAGTTATTCTTACTAACCCGCTTCCGTAGGTTGAAGTTTGGAAAACATGGTCCCTTAAGTTCAAGAGACGCAAAACATGTTATAATTTACCAGCACATGTACAATGACTGCGTTTGAAAAAATAATATTGGAAATGTATATAAGAATTAATTATTGCCCTTTATTTCCTCAGAAGACAACTTAAGGTCCGAATCTTTTATGGTTTACATTACATGCTATTCTTTGTGTGTTTGCGCATTTAATTTGGGACTCTTTGTAACCTACTACAACGTTTAAGTAAATATGCATTCTAGATCTATAATTCTTTAATATGGCATGATCAAATATACAAATTATACATTAAATGTATTATAGTATTATTTAATAAGCATCGATTTTTTATCCCGAACTATATGAGTCAAATGCAGGCACTGTCTCCCTTCATTGTGTTTCAAACAGTTCCTGATAAAATGCCAGATATAAATTAAGTGATGAATATATTGAACAAAGAAAAATGATATACACTATGCAATCAAAAATTTGCTCACCATCGGTTTACACATGCTGTGACATCAATACTAGAGAGAGAGAGAGAGAGAGAGAGAGAGAGAGAGAGAGAGAGAGAGAATGGAAGGATATTCATGATCCGTTCCGCAACAGTGAGTTAGAATGTAGCTTAGGCTATAATATCTGCTTTCTGTCTGATATAAGTCATTAAGCAGGGGGAGGTTAACAGGTTCTTAGAACCAGAATTGTTCTTCTTATTGAAAGTTATCCGAAATGGGAACATTTCCTTTATGTAAGAAAGGTCAAAATTATTGCATAATGATTTTAAAACAAACTGCAAATCAATACAATTTGTGCTGATGAGCAATCTTAGTAATGGAAGTTTTATTATTAGGTCTAAGATATAATACAAGAACTCATTTTTACTTTCTCTATTCCATATACAGTACATAGGCAGAGAAGGTATTCATCCAAAAATTAGATACCCAGATTTCTCAAGAAATATATGTTTCAGGGTTTCCCTGAAAGAATAAAAAATTTGAAAAATGGCTCAACAATTTTGAATAATATGGTGTATATTAAGAATAATTGCAAGACAAAGTGTATATCTTGAATTTTTTGGGAATAGCCTCTGAAGTGGTGAACCGTGAGAGATGACAAAAACTTACTACACAAAAATATAGATCTGTTAACACACACAATTTGTCATTTTTGTTTGTTTGTTTGAGTTACCATTTCCGAGTTATTCTTTGTTAATGGTTTCAATTTTAAAATACTTATATTTATATTAAACAGGAATTCGTTTGTTTTACTACTGGCCAAGCAAAGAGAACCGACGCACAGCGTCAGCTTTTAAAAGAGTTTACCATCACTTTAACCTAGTGTATTCGCTTGTTTCCCTTATACTAACAAGGAACTAAGTAATAAGAGCATTTCTGCTAATATTTTTCTAGACTAGCATGAAATATAAGAATATTCTTTTGTAAGAATAGTTCGTTTGCAGAACAGATAGGCAAAGTCATGTGTTCCGTACATATAAGATTTTTAAAATGTCCATTTCTCTCTGATGCCTGCTGATATGGTTGCAAGATCAAAGTTTATATTAAAATTGGGCTGTACTTTGTTGAATATTTATGCGTAGTTAAAACTTAATTGTATGTGTGTGTGTCGCATATTTGGAAAAACAAATTGTTCGCAGATACGTATAAAAGGTGTGCACAATTTCGCGTATTCACTGTTCAAGTCAATAATTGAAGATCAAAGTTTTATGAACTGTGGTTTTAAGTGACACTGAATGTGTCCACATTTTAAATAGATTTTTCTGAAACTTACTGTGATTGAATTGATGTTAATATGTGTACAAAATTTCACCCACTTGGATAAATACTTTGAGAGTTATAAATTATTTTATAAATATTATGTAAATATGGTGCATAATCAATGTCCCACGGTCTCATAATTTGACAAAGTTGGTTACAAGTTTCTCAAATGAAGCTTGGAATGTCAAACATATATTCTACGAAAATATTTTTAAATAAATATGATGAGAGCAAATTGTAAAAATGTTTAATCTGTAAGAAAATGTAATCCTTGAAACTAACGATATTTTAAAATCACTACTGATATTAGCATGTATTTTGTTCGTAGAATGTAAGGGAACATTCTAGAAATTTTAATTGATTTTAAACAAAAAGTGAGACATATGTATCATTTCGTAATTGTGAAAATCAGCTTTATTCTCATGTAGGCACGTTGCCATGGCAGTTCGATAAGGGGGTACAAAAACCAGCTATGGCATTGAATTTTTGTGTCTGACTCAACCTTTCCAATTCTTGTTCTACACACAGATTGTGTGGTAAAACAATCTAATGTGTTCCATTCACATGACTTTCTCTACATCTCTGTAACAAATTGTTAGAAAGTTTATACTTCTATTTACGTCATACTAATCGAGAAAAAATTATCAGAATATTATTACTTGCTTCTTTGTAAGTAGAAGGGAAATAAGGGAGTATCATAGGTTAAAGTGACAGTCAAAGCTGGTTGCTATGCGACTGAAGTTCCTTTGTTTTTTTGGACAGGAACTGACAAATTTCCGTATGAGAAAAGTATGTTTTTTATTTCTGAAACCAATAACAATGAATATCTCAAAAACGATTCACTCTTCGAAAAAAATGTATATAACATAAATTGTGTTTTAACGTGCTCTGTGGTAAGTTTTTGTCTATTTCTTACGGTTTAGCAGCTATGCAAAATTACGTAAAATTCATTTAGAATAAAGTAGTCTTTAGAGGCTATACGCAGAAAATTCAAGATGTACATTGCATTTGTCAGGTAAATGTCTTTAATCAAAATGGTTAGAACCATTTTTGAGAAAATCGAAATTTTAGAAATTTTTTCCTTGTGAAGGGTATTTGGGTGTGGTGGGATTCTTTTGAAAATCTTGTGTCACATCCTTGGAAGATACTGATTTTAAATACCAAGTTTGGTATTTAACGGACTCATACACACACACGCATGCACACGCACACCCGCAGGCACGCACACACACACAGTCTTTTTCCAAATATGGCTTTTTTGGATTCAGGGAGACCCAAAACATGTATTTCTGGTGAAATCTCGGTATCGAATTTTTGGGTGCATTACAATACCTTCTCTATGCACTACATAGTACGTGTAGAGAAGGTAAGAATTATCGTTATTACTCGTAGTCTGTAGTACGATGTTAATTCAAACACGACCCTACTGAAAAACATCCAGCCCAAGGACCCAAGAGGCAGGTCCCAGAAACCTGAACCAAAATATCACTCTCGCTTTCATCAGAAACCCGATCATCACTTCCCTCTGCTGAGCAACCCCACCCTACCTTAACATGGGACAGGTATGCTGCTCTTAAATCCTTTCCTAGAAACCGTAGGTAATAATCTGTGTCAATGCCAGGAGCACGCGCCCTGGCCACAAAAAGTTGTCTGCTTGATATGTCATACACTGCCTTTGACTTTCTGTTTAACCGAAGTAGGTAAATACTGTCACAGTTGACGAGTTTTGTGTGAATGCCATATCTTTTATAGTTGCATCATTTAAGAATACATAAAAACAATTACGCAGAGGGACAACCCCCCCTCTCACTCTTTCTCACTTTCAGCAGAAAATGAATTCAGTAGCAGAATATGATGTATGTTACCTTAAGCTATGTATAATATAACACTATATTCAAAAAGTCTCCGGAACATTTTAGTTTCTCTTTAATGTAGGTATACGAAAGATAAGGATATTGCATTTTTAGGCGTTAGTACGACACTTAATATCAATTTTCAGGCTAATAATGATTGCTGTATTTGCGGCAATAGATTTTTGTTGTGTATGCATATTCGTTTATCGCATTTCGTAATGTTGGCAACGGAGCACGTTCGAACATAAAATTTAATGTTTTGTCAAGCAAATCTCCCTCAGAGACACTGAGAATGATGGAAGAAGCTTATGGTGAACCAGCGATGACGAAAACTGAGGCGTGTGAATGGCATAAACGTTTCAGTCAAAATGTTTTAACGCTAAAGAAACCACTGTGTAAGCGGCGAGGGCGTTACGACAGGTATCTGAATATGGTTACCAGCAGTACTTCCAGTCTCTCTATACGCAGTGACAGAAGTGTGTCGCTGCGGAAGGGAACTATTTTGAAGAAAATGTTCTGTAAATTGCCTTATGGTAATTTGTTTCTGCGTTATTTACACTTTTTGAATATAGTGTTTGTGTGTACATACATCGAATAATTTCAGAACACACTATGTTCTTGATTACAACGATCTCCATTATTCAACTAAACTATGAGTAACACTGCGGAGCTTTGATGGTTGAAGCTAATACAAATTAAGAAAGCATTTGAAGATGGAGGAGTCAATAATGCTGTCGTCCTTCGTGGTCTAAGGGTTATTTGCCAGTCTCTGGTACCCGAGGTCACAGGTTCAAACACTGCTGAGGAGATGAATTTTTTCGGCCGTAAAGGGAAGTAAAATTGCGCTGTCGCATCGTATATTTACGGCACGTAAAAGAACCTCAAGCCTGACAAAGAGACTTGGACGTTGGGAATCATACTAGGATAAGAGCGGCAATAATAATAATAACAATAATAGTAATAATAATAGTAATGATAATAACTTCACACTGGCATGTGACTTATTTGTTTCACATTTACACAAATCACTCCTTTTTTTTTTTTTTTTTTTGCATAGTATCAACAATTCCTAAATATCTTATTTAAGCCGCAGGTAAACGTATATGCAAAGTTGTTTGTGTGTGTGTGTGTGTGTGTGAGAGAGAGAGAGAGAGAGAGAGAGAGAAAGAGAGAGAGAGAGTGGGAAAGGGGGAAGGGAGAAAGCGGAGTTTTATCTGACAAATTTCAAATTTCCTTTTTAATTAACTTTCAGGTCCTTTGGATTCCGGTCAGTTTTTTTGAGGAGTCATTAATGATCTAATCTCTTTATTCATCCTTCCTGTTGGTCTGAAGTGTTCCAGGGGACACTGCAGTAAATAAATTGTGGAATTATTTTTTATTCATAGCCTTAAAAATAAATGTATCCCCAAATTGTTTATAAAATGTTTAAAGGAATGATTAACGAACATGAAAATGTTACGGGCAAAAACATGGTTTGGTCACCCCTAGTAAAATAAGTTTGCTATAGACGAGGTTGTTGGAAACCTGTTGTACATGTTGAGCAGGAATTGTTGCTGCATTGATAAATAGAGCATCATAATATTGTAAGTTGGAAGGCCTTGAACCGAAGTAATACTGTGAATGAGCTCGCTATTGATACATTACATGATGTAGGTTATTATGACCAGTTAATACTAGTAGGATATTGCAAATAAATCTGTATTCCATTCACGTAGCTTTATCTACCTGTTCCATGTACAAACTATTCTTACAAAAGCTTATTCTCTTACCTACATCATGCTAGTCGAGATAAATATTAGCACAATTTGTCTCATTACTTATTTCCTTTTAAGTAGAAGGGAAATAAGGAAATAAATAGGCAAATCTTTTAAAAGCTAGACACTGTTCGCTTTGCATGGTCCCATTTGAGAAAAGTTAGGTAGTCTAAAACTGAAACCAATAACAGGGGATATTTCGAAAACGGTCAACTCTACGAGAAAAACGTATATCACATAAATTATGTGTTTTGACGAGAGCTACATGTTTGTGCAAAAGTTTTTGTCTATCTCTTATGGGTTATGTAAAATTCTGCAAAACACATCCACAATAAAGATATCTTTAGAAGCTCTCCCATAAAAATCAAAATATGCAGTTTATTTGTGATGTAAATGCATTTAATATATGGTATTTTAATCAAAATTGTTAGCTATTTTTGAGAAAAACAAAATGTTCAAAACATTTTCAATGTAAAGGGTAGTTTGTGGTAGGGGGATTTCCTTGAAAATTTTCGTATTGCATTCTAGGAAGATATTAAACGTAAATACCAAGTTTGGTATTTTATGGAATTTTCATTTTTGAGTTATTGACAGATGATGAATAAAATTTTAATGAAAAGCGGAATCCTGCAAGGAGACTCTTTCAGCCCTGTGTTAATCAACTTGGTTATGAATGAAATTGTAAAGGGTGTTAAACCTATGGAGGGCTATGGAATGGGCGATGACAATCTCGACATTGTATGCTACGCAGATGATACACTGCTGGCAAATACAGATGATGATTTACAAATATTGTTATATAGATTCTATCTTGATTGTCAAAAATATAATATGAGAATTTCAAGGTCAATAACTACAGTAATGATAATATGTAAGCAACCTGTAAGATGTAAGCTGGAAATAGAAAAATAATAGAATAAGTAATGGTAATAAAATACTTGGGAACTGAATTAATTGGCTGGGTAGACTAAGTAACGAAGTGACATACCAAACTAATAAAGCAGTAAGAATAGCAGTCTGTATGAGTGATGTAATATGGAGAAATAAATATTTAAGTAAGGATACTAACATAAGAATTTATAAACCAGTAATACGACCAATATCTAACCTGTGCTTGTGAGACACAAGCATACACGACTGAAACAAGACCGATCTTGGAGACAAATGAAATGAATACCATAAGAAGGATAGTAAATAAAACAAGAAGGGATAAAATTAGAAATGGAGAAATTAGAAATCAACTAAATATTCAAACAATAAGTGAATGGGTAGATAGAAGAAGAACTGAATGGAATAACCATGTAAAATGAATGTCATCCAACAGAATAATAAGTATTGCCAAAAATAATTTACCAGGGGATGGGAGAAGATCCTCTGGGAGACCAAGGAGGAGATGGAGAGACACTCACATTCTGGATTAAACAGGCCGTAGATCTATAAGAAGAAAGAATAATTGATAATATACTAATTCCGAGTATTCATCATAAATTATAAAAGCACCACCGACCATAACATTTTGAGTATCCGTGTCACTAAAAAGAACCATCAGTGTAAATATGGAATTCGTGTTTCTTAGGGCAGTCTTGTTGTACAGGGCAGAATTCATGGATGTCTAGACGTTAGGAGGTGAGCAAATATTTCAACTTCATGGGTGCTACCTTTAAAGAGTAAGTAAGATGTTAAGTAATTTTGCTTGATTATGTGTATGACCTAAATTGCGAGTTTTAAAGAGATCTACATTTTTTTTTTTGGTTTTTTTTTTTTGTGCAGCAAGCTTTTGTCTATCTCTTACGGTAATCCAGAAAATTCAAGATTTACATTTCATTTGTCATGAAAATATTTTAAACATATGGTATTTTAATCGAAATCGTTTTAGCCATTTTCAAGAAAATGGTCCATGTAAAGGGTAGTTTGTGGCAGGGGGGGATTTTATTTAAAATCTTCGTGATACGTCCTTGAAAATGCTGAACTTAATTATAAAGTTTGGTATTTAACCGACATTCCGATATTGAACTATGCACACACAAACGCACACGCGCACACATTCTAATTTTTTTTTTTTTTATTCATGTTGTCTCAAAATATGTATTTCCAGTATCGACTTTTTGGGTGGAATGCAATACCTTCTCTATCCACTATGCACATTATATATACAAATACTGAATAAGTGGCTTTATCATGTGATACGAATGAATGATAATCGAATTCTTTTTCTCCCTAAACATTTGTGAGGAATAATGTATTGATCTGTTTGTGAGGTGTGTATTGTTAAAAATCTGATGTGTTCCATTCACATGATTTTCTCTGTAACAAATTATTTTTAAAAAGCGTATTCTTCTATTTCATGCCAATCGAGATAAGTATAAGCAGAAATGATCTCGTTACTTGCTTCTTTTAAATAGAAGAGAAATAAGAGAATACACCAGGTTAAAGCGATAGTCAAATCTTTTAAACGTTGGTTGCTTTAGGTTGAAATTCGTTTCTTTTCATAATCAGGAGTTGACAAAATCCCATATGAGAAACGTATTTTAAAACTGAAACCAATAACAATGAATATCTCGAAAATGATCAACTGCACGAAAAAAAGTGACACAAATTGTAGTATGTTTAAACGAGATATACGTTTTTTGTGTAGCAAGTTATTGTCAATATCTTTGGTTTACCAGTTATGCAAAATTCATCCAGAATGAAGAGATATTCAGAGGCAATTCCCAGAATATTCAAAATATACATTTTACTTGTCTTGTAAATATCTCTAATATACATTATGTTAATCAAAAGTTACAGCTATTTTTGAGAAGATCAACATTTTCGAAATTTTCCCCAGGTAAAGAGTAGATTGGGGTGGAAGGATTTTCCTCAAAATCTTCGTGTGGCATTCTTGGAAGATACAAAGATATTCTAATACTGAGTTTATATTTTATCGAATTTTCGTTTTTTAGTTATCTTGTTCACATACACACGACACATACGAACATTTTTTTAAAAATTCTGTTTGTTTTGTTTTTGTCATTTTTTGTATTCAGGAGACCCTAAAACGTTTATCTCCGGTGAAATGTCGGTATCAAATTTTTGGATGTAGTGCAATACCTTCTCTACCCATGTATTATGTACTAAGTAAAGAAGGTAAGAAGACAAAAGCCTGACCTCTAAACAGACCTAATTTTGTCCAAAACTCGATTTAAAGAATTTGTTTAAAAATCGGTTAGCCTTCATATTTTTAGAAGAACTTTATGAATGTAAACTTCAAAGTAGAAGAAACATTAGACATTATAGAAAGAAATGGAATGGTCAGTTATAAAATCTCGATTTCAGAACAACAAATACTGTCTAACCCGAATTGTATGTGTTGGTGATAATTGATGATAGTAATAATAATAGCAACAACAACAATGTGTTACAGCTGTCTTTTTTTTGTTTCAGGTAAGAAGTAATTCAAATTGAATGTCATCAGAGGTGATTTTAATTATAGGAGGAGGTAAGTTTATCTAATATTGAATAGTGTAGTTCCCCCCCCTAGTCCTTATGAACGAATTGTGGTCATCCGATTATAGTATTAATCGGGCCATGAACCGATTATGATTTTTCAACTACTCTGAAGATGTTTCTTAGTGTTATTGAAGCAACAACTCCACGAAATGAGTTCTGGTATTTTTCATGTAGAGCTTTTAAGAATTGTATATGTTTATCAAATTAAAGGGTAAAAAATAGTAATCCATTTGCATCAAATTTTATTTAACGAATCATTAAACATGCTTTAAATATCTAATTTATGACGCTTTTTTAAAATTCAATTTGACACGCTCTTTGTGCAGCTGAATTGTTATATGGTCTGTGTAAATCGCACACTGTTCATCGCATATCATAAAAATCTAATGTGTTCCATTCACATGACTTTCTCTACATTTCTGCAATAAATTGTTAAAAAGCTTATGCTTCCATTTGCTTCATGCTAATCGAGAAAAAATTAGCAGAAATAGTCCTGCTTCTTGCTTCCTTGTAAGTAGAGGCGAAATATAGGAGTACCATATGTTAAAGTGATTGTCATAACCTGGTTGCTTTGTGACTGAAGTTCCTTTGTTTGTCTGGACAGGATTTGATAAATTCCTGAATGAGAAAAGTATAAGTTTTTTAAAGCTGAAACAAATAATAAGGTATGTCTCAAAAACGATCAACTCCACGAAAAAAATGTATATTACATAAATTGTTTGTTTTATCGTGATCTATTTTTTTATAGTACATTTTTGTCTATCTCTTACGGTTTACCTCTTTATGCAAAATTCAATAAAAAGCATTAAAAAAATCGGTCTGTAGAAGCTATTCCCAGAAAATTAAAGATATACATTATATTTGACATGTAAGTATCTTAAATATAGGATACTTTAATCAAAATTGTTAGAGCCATTTTTGAGAAAATAAAAATTTCGATTTTTTTCCATTTAAAGGGTAGTTTGGGGTGGTGGGATTTTCTTAAAAATTTTCGTGTCGCATCCTTGTAAGATACCTAACTTAAACACCAAGTTTGGTATTTAATAGTCTTTTCGTTTTTGAGCTATGCTGTCCGAAGGCACACACACACGGACCTTTTTTCAAAAAAAAAATTTTTTTTGGATTCAGGAGGGACCCAAAATATGTATTTCCGGTGGAATCCAGGTATCGAATTTCTGGATGGAACAGAATACCTTCTCTATACACTATATACATGGTACGTGTAGAGAAACTAAAAAGGGCATGGACCTACGTAACTTGAAATCAAGCCGTACACCCTTTTTTTCACAGGTATACATCGTTTTTGTTTGGCAGCGCGGTAGAACCCTTGGGGACAGGTGCATGGACCTCACTCTGTAAACATGATACCTGCTCCTTAAAAGCCGCATCTCTACATTGTGTTTATGTCTGCAACATGGGAGTTATAAATATCACTTATGTCAGAAATGTCAGTTTTGGGTGTGGTGACGTCACTTAAAATGTCTGTTGCAAATTACTGAACAGGTTTGCACAGAACCGGATTCGATTATTATGCAGGTGTTGGGAGGGCGTTTGTCGACCGAGAACTTCATTCTGTATTCAGCACAGAATCAGATGGTTTGCCAGAAAAAACTCCTGCGCTTCTGCCAGTTTAGGTAAATTTGGCCGATGATTAGAGAAATTTAACACTGTCCGGGATAATCTAATCAATGCTGTAATTATATTTATGCTTTCGTTAATTATAATTCCATCGTTAACTTCCTGATTGAATCGAACTAAGCCCCGCCAGACTAAACGTCTTGTTGACCTGTGTCAGAATTGTGTGCTCCTTTTCCGCCTGGCCCTTATGCAAACCGCGTATCTTCGCGATGCTCTATGTACACAATCACATTGTTGTCTAATTCAGTGCTTTACAAGGCTTTCGAAGAGTTGTCACAGACTCACAACTTTTTTTTTTGTAAATTGTTTTTAATAATGTTATTTGAACATCTTGAAAGCAAATAAGGGTATCCTCTAAAGTAAAAACGGTCGAAATTCGAAACACCTGATGTGTTCCATTCACATGCCTTTCTCTACATCTCTGCAACAAATTATTGTTAAGAAAGCTTATGCTTCTATTTACTTCATTCTAGTCGAGAAAAAATTAGCAGAAATAGTCTTACTACTTGCTTCCTTTTAAGTAGAAGCGAAATAAGGAGTACCATAGGTTAAGGTGGTAGTCAAAATCTGGTTGCTATGTGACTGAAGTTTCTTTGTTTGTTTGGAGTTGAAAAATTCCTGTATGAAAAAAGTATAGTTTTTTAAAGCTGAAACCAATAACAAGGAATATCTCAAAAAACGACCATCTCCACAAAATATATGTATATAATATAAAGTGTGTGTTTTAACGTGCTCTACATTTTTTGTGTGGTAAGTTTTTGTCCATGTCTTAGGGTATAGCAGTATGCAAAATTCCGCAAAATTCATCCAGAATAAAGTAGTCTTCAGAGGCTCTTCCCAGAAAACTCAAGATTTAGATTTTATTTGTCAGGTAAATATCTTTAATATACGATATTTTAATTAAAATCGTTAGAGCCATTTTTGAAAATCAAAATGTCCGATAAAAAATTCGGGTAGTTGGAGGTTGGGGGGATTTTCTTGAAAATCTTTGTGCCGCATCCTTGGAAGATACCAAACTTAAATACCAAGTTTCGTATTAAACGGCCACGCGCGGACCTTTTCCTAAAAATCCTTTTATTGAATTCAGGGGGACCCAAAACATGTATCTCCAGTGAAATCTCGGTATCGATTTTTCGGTGGAATGCAATACCTTCTCTATACAATATGTACGTGTGGAGAAAGTAAAAAAAAAATGGCTTTAGTGAATTAAAACAGAGTTTTTAAGGTGCGTCACGTAATCGGCAACATGACTGAACGCAAAAAGTAAACAATCATGGCAACCTCAACAGGGTATTTGTATGCTATCCTTGTTTCTTGTAGCCTTGTCCCGTAGCATGCTGCGTTACCTTCCCCTTTCTCCTGATTGGCTAATATACACTTTAAATGATGACAAGTCATGTGCCACTGAAGGCTAGGCGATAAAAGCGATATAAACAATTTGAAATGTTAGGTGCGTGATTTCCTCATCCTGGGAGACAGGTTTAAAACGAAGGACCCTTCCATGAATTTGTTGATAAAACTTTTTGGATGTATTGTATCTGCTATATAATATATTTGATTCGTACCATTATGAAAATGTAAATTTGACATTTCAGTTCGAATTAATTAACATAGCACAATGTGTTAAATAAACTATTTTGTCCCGCACGACACTATTCCACAACAGCAGTCATGAGAGGTGACTAAAGTGACCATGCCACCAAGGGTGTAGCGTCAATGGATGTGCGAGATGTATTGCTTACCTTAGTAGTTTACCTTAGTTTGCACTTTTTTTTCTGCTATATTAATCCTATTGATGTAATCCTTGTTGAGAAATATATTTTGAACAACGGTTCTTCGATGAAATTTTGTGAGAAGGATGCATTTGTTATTCATGGTGCACGCCAGTCTCTCAAACGGTATGCGCGCGCAGGGAATGTTACAAGCAGAATACATCTTGCCTGATGAGATTAAGGTGGTTTAAAGTGAACTTTCTCATTATTTTGCTTAACAGCGGAATTTAATTTTGTACTCTTAACCTCTTGTGAAAATATTGGCTTACAATGCAGTATTTAAGATGCCAATTGTGAGTGAATACGTAAGGAAAATACATCAAGTAAATAAGAGCAGAGTATTTTGCTGTAGTATATCTGTGTACGTAGCCACGAGGAAATCACCTGCTACGTCTCACGTAAACTAGTGCACTGAATATGTAATCCGAGCGTTGTGCAATCAACAAAAGAAGGTGCCAAAAGTTGTAATTCTACTGTTAAAGAAAATATAATTAAAGTAGGAAGCATTCTTTAAATATATCATAAAAATTTCGGATACATATTAATGGTAAAGTGTAGTAAGTCTGTGATGTAATGCCGAGCTTATTATGCATATTAAGTTTAATCATGCTAGTTGAAGTGTTCATTTTGTTTTAATCACCGACGAATCTCTAATGTTCAGTTGCAATTGATGTAGTATCAATTGGAAGTTCGTGTTTTTATATGTTAAAAATAACCGGCTTTCGACATAACCATTTCAAGAAATTATATAATTTATTTTTGGTGGATCGGATTTGGAGGCGTTTCCAGAACGGAAGAATGATGAAGGGAGAAGGAAGAATCCTATATGATGGTATGGCACTGCGAGTACAAATAAAATTGTCATACGAAGCATGCTGATGGGAACTAAATGACTGCTGAGAAGTAAGATTCCCAGATGAATGCGAGAAAGACAAGAACTGCGGTAAGATAAAGAAAAACAAAGTAGACACACCGAGATAGCGGAACTAAGGTATCTCCTGAAGCATCAGCTTGACGTGCTATCAGTAAGGAAGCAATAGCAAAGTGAAGTTTTAACAACAAAAATCTGATGTGTTCCACTCAAATGACTTTCTCTGCATCTCTGCAACAAATTATTATTAAAAAGCTTATGCCTCTATTTACTTCATACTAATCGTGAAAAAATTAGCAGAAATAGTTTTAAAGGTGAAACCAAAAACAAGGAATATTTCAAAAACGATCAACTCTACGAAAAAAAATGCATGTAACATAAATTATGTGTTTAAAACTTGCCCTACATTTTTTGTGTGGTAAGTTTTTGTCCATCTCTTACGATTCAGCAGTTATGCAAAATTCCGTAAAATGTATCCCGAATAAAGTAGTCTTCAGAAGCTATTCCCAGAAAATTCAAAATATGCATTTTATTTGACGGGTAAACATCTTTAATACACCATATTTTAATCAAAATCTTGAACAATTTTTGAGAAAATCAAAATTTTCTAAAACAATTTCCATTAAAGGGTAGTTGGAGTGGGGGAATTTTTCTCAAAATGTTCGTGTCGCATCCCAGGAAGATACTAAACTTAAATACAAGTTTGGTACTTTACGAATTATCGTTTTACGGACCTTTTTCTGAAAATGCTTGTTTTGGATACAGGAAACCCTGAAACATAAATGGTGAAATCTCGGTATCGAATTTTTGGGTGGAGTGTAATACCTTCTCTATACACTATGTACATAGTACGAGTAGAGAAAATAAAAATAGATAAATAAAATAAAAAAAGAAACACACTGAAGAAAGAACTAAGGAGTATGGTGGAGAAGCTTGGACGGTACGACCAGGCGAGGAAAACGAGTGGAAGCAGTTGAAATGAGATTATAGAGAGGTTTGGAGGATTTAAATTAGGAAAAAAAAAAAAAAAGTAGAAATAGCGGATGAAGAAATAACACTGGTGAAGTACCACAATAAGAGGAAATGAAATCAGATGGGACATGAATGAGGATTCTAAGAAATGCACTAGAAGGAAAAGTAAATGAAAAAAATATTTGATGCAGAAATGGGTGTTCAGAATAGGTAATATTGGGGCAAATTCTCGTGGATAACAAACTAGAGTGAGCGCTATTTCTTGACGTATATAAACATTCGAAATGACAATAGCGACGAGGTAAAATGCAGTCATCCGGTTTCCTCTCATTATGGCGCAGTCCAGGTGAGAAGACAATGTTACAGGTGTAATGTACTGTTAGGATACGACCTTCAGATCAGATACTATGCCCCCGGGTGTGGTCAAAACGTGTGCTACAGATCGTGGGAGCGCACCTGATGAAGGCCATTCGCTGCCACTTAAGAGATTGCGCCAGATTCATTTAATTCTAGGTATGTTCTTACTTTGTATTATATATTAATTTCTCTCGTTATTTAAATATATTTTTGTGGCTCTTCCTCTTTTTAACTTTTGTCTTTTATTTTCGTTGGGTAATGACACAAACTTGGGGGGAAATGCAGAGACGGAAGCAAAATAAGAGATGCGCATGCAAAACATATACGCCTAATTGGGCAAACTTGACAGAATTTTTAAGAGGACACTTTAGGGTACAATGGGATTTGCAGAATACTTCATCGTATTGAAATGTCAATCAAAAACGCTGCCACCAACACATTTCATTTGTAAGCAGGGACACAATCTACAAGCTTAAAAACCTGATGTGTTCCATTCACATGACTTTCTCTACATCTCTGTAACAAATTATTGTTAAAAAGCTTATGCTTCTATTTACTTCATGCTAATCGAGAAAAAATTAGTAGAAATAGTCTTATTAATTGCTTCCTTGTAAGTAGAAGTGAAAAAATGGAGTACAATAGGTTAAAGTGATAGTCAAAAGCTGGTTGCTATGTGACTGAGGTTCCTTTGTTTGTATGTTTATGGGAATAGACTCTGAAGACCTCTATATTCTGGATGAATTTTGCTAAATTTTACCTAACTAGTAAAAGCAAGAGATTGACAAAAACTGTAGGAGAAAAATAGAAGTTTTTCAAAGCTGAAACCAAAAACAAGGAATATCTAAAAAAACGATCAACTCCACGAAAAAAAAATATAATATAAATCGTGTGTTTTAAAGTTTTTGTCCATCTCATACGGTTTAGCAGTTATGCAAAATATATACATTTTATTTGTCAGGTAAATATCTTTAATATAGTATATTTTAATCAAAATCGTCAGAGCCATTTTTAAGAAAATCAAAATTTACGAAAAAAGTTCCATGTAAAGGGTAGTTGGGATTGGGGGGGATTTTCTTGAAAATCTTCGTGTCGCATCCTTGGAAGATACCAAACTTAAATACTAAGTTTGGTATTCAACGGTCTTTTTGTTTTTGAGCTATGCTGTCCACACACACACACACACACACACACACACACACACACACACACACACACAAACACACACAGACACACACACACACGGTGCAATACATTACCTCCTCCATACACTATGTACATCGTACGTGTAGAGAAAGTAAAAAAAATGCATAGATCAGTTCAAATTATTGTGTTGCGCATGGGTATTATACTTCATATCGAATATTACTTTCTTAACAAGATCGTCCCAGTTCCGACATAAAATATTCTAATTTTCCTTTCTATGTTTTCGTGGAATCCATTGTGAACGAGATTTGGTTACTTGTGCTTTCTTTTGCAAAAAGGAATGCAGTATAAGTCAAGCCAGTCTCATGCAAAGTACCTATTGTAATAGCCATTTTATTACTTTCTCTATCCCCGTATGTACAATGCACATAGTGGTTAGATCGAAGGTATTGTATTCCACCCAAAAATTCAATACTGAGATAACACCGGAAATACATATTTTAGGACCCCTGAATCCACAAATAGGATTTTCAGAAAAAGGTCCGTGTGGGAGTCTGTCTGTCTGTCTGTCTGTGGACATCATAACTCAAAAACGAAACACCGTTAAATACCAAACAGGAAGATTTTCAAGAAAATTTCCCCACCCCTAACTACCATTTAAATGCAACAATTTTCAAAATTTTTGATTTTCTTAAAAATAGCTAACGATTTTGATTAAAATGTCGTCTATTAAAGATATTTACCTGACAAATAAAATGCATATCTTGAATTTTCTGGGTATAGCCTTTGAAGACCTGTTTATTCTGGATGCATTTTACTGAATTTTGCATACTTAGTAAACCGTAAGAGATAGATAAAAACTTAGTAAACAAAAATGCAGATCTTGTTAAAATACACAATTTAAGTCATATACATTTTTTTCGTGTGGTTTACTGTTTTCCAGATAATCCTTGTTATTTGTTTCAATTGTAAAATACTTAAACTTTTCTCAGACAGGAAGTGTACGTTTTTCTTTTGTTCTACTTCGGCCAAGCAAAGAAGCGATTTGCAATGACAATGGCATAACAACAGTTTTTAAAACATTTGACTATCACTTTAGCAGAGCGCATTCCTTTAGTTTCCTTCTACCTACAAGGAACTAAGTAATAACATTCTGCTAATGTTTACGTCGATTAGCATGTGTAGAAAGAAAAATAATCTATTGTAAGAAGTTTGTCAGAGCAGCTAGAGAAAGTCATGTGAGTGTAACACATCTGATTTTATTTTGATTTTTTTTATTAATATTACTACGTTTATTTAATTAGGTTAAAATAATAATTTGTGTTTCCTTGCAGCTCAACATCACGATATTAATATATTTTTAAAAAAGTCTTTCAAAAATTCATTCCATATATTCAACGAATTTTACCAGTGATGCTAAGTATTATTCCATATAATGCCCGGATTTGGTATTATACTAAAAGTATAGCTTTGGTTTTAAACAATGCCTTGACTCCATTTTTACTTTCTCTACCGTACTATGTACATAGTATACAGAAAAGGTATTGTATTGCACCCAAAAATTCGATACAGTGATTTTAACGGAAGTATATGTTTTAAGAACCCTGATTCAAAAAAAAAAAACAAAAAAAAAAAAAAAATTAGAAACATATCCGTGTGTGTCTGTGAGTAACATAGCTCAAAAACAAAAAGTCGGTTAAATACTAACTTGACATTGAATATGGATATCTCCCAAGGATGCGACACGAAGATTTTCGAGAAAATCCCACCTACAACTAACTACCTTTTACAAGGAATATTTTTCGAAAATTATCATTTTCTTAAAAATGTCTCTAGCGTTTTTAATTAAAATAACCTTATGTTTAAGTAATTTTTATGGCAAACGAAATGTATATCTTGAACGTTCTGGGAATAACCTCTGAAAACCTCTTCATTCTGAGATGACTTTTGTATAACTGTTAAACCGTAAGAGAGAAGTAAAAACGTACTATGTAGAGCTCATTAAAATACACCCATTTTTTCGACATATTCCGGAATATTATTATTTTATTTTTTCATTGTTTCATTTATATAGCTCCGTTTAACATGTAAGCTCATATCGGGATTTTTGAATTAGAAACAACTCGTCTGTAAGTTCTTTTACGTTGGTTTAAATCGTTTTAGTTTCCTCAACTACACACACACACATTCACTTTCACATACATACATTCAGACTCTGTGAGGGATAGGGAATAATTCTGGTTAAATAAACATTCCCCGCCTCAGCTGACTCCTCACCCGGGACCTCCGGGTGAGGAGTCAGCTCGTGACCACTCGACCACGGAAGTAGTCCAGATTGTTGTTTTCAGTTCTAAGCCACAACATTTTCTCAAACGGGAAGACATCTCGATTTTCGTTTGTTTACTCCTGGCAAGCGAAAAGAATGGAATTTCATTTGCTTCTCATTGCTACCTGCTTTTAAGCGACTTTACTATCCGCTTTAGCCTGTGCATTTTCTTATTATTTCCCTTCTACTTCTTACAAGTAAATAATAAGACTAATTTTACTTATGTTTATCTTGGTTAGCATGATATTGATAAACTATTAGTCTTTTGTTTGAGAACAGCTAGAGAAAGTCATGTGAATAGAGAACATCAGGGTTTTAGCCCAAATGAACCATATATGTAGTTGATAAAGAAGGTATTGCATTCCATCCAAAAATTCGATACCGAGATATCACCGTAAATATATGTTTTGAGCTCCCTGAGTCAGAAAAAAAAAACATTTTTAGAAATAGGCCCGTGTGTATCTGACAGCATAGCTCAAAAACCAAAAGTCGGTTAAATACCAAACTTGGTATTTCAATCAAGGATGTGAGAGAATTTAAAAAAAAAAAACCCATCCCCAACTACCTTTTACATGGAACATTTTTTGAAAATGTTAATTTTCTCAAAAATGCTCCAACGATGTTAATTAAAATACCGTATATTAAAGATATTCACATCACAAAATGTATATTCTGAATTTTCTGGTAATAGCCTCTGAATAGCTCTTTATCCTGGTTGAGTTTTGCAGAATTTTGCATAACAGTTAAACCGTGAGAGATAGATAAAGCTTGGTATACAACAAATGTATATCTCATTAAAACGCATTATTAAATCTATACATTTTCCTTGTAGAGTTGGCCGTTTTGAGATATTCGTTGCTGTTTCAATTTTAAACTAATTAACTTTTCTCAAACGGGACCTTGCAAAGGGAACGGAACGTCACATGGCGACCAGCTTTTAAGAGATTTGACTATCGCTTTAGCGTATGGTATTTTATTTCCCTTCTACTTACAAGGAAGCAAGTAATAAGACCAATTCTGCTAATATTTATATAAATTAGTATGACGTATATAAAAGAATAATCTTTTGTAAGAAAAATTAGTTTGTGGAACAGGTAGAGAAAGTTATGTGAATGGATCACATCAGATTTTTGCCTTTATATACTTTCTTTTGAGGCAGTGAGAATAGGGCGGCAAATACAAAGTGCAGTAGAAACCTGTTTACTGTCTCAACAGCCTCTGACTAAAGAATACTAGCAAAAGTTTCCTCATTTAAAGATCGGTATATTTATTTTTGATACTGAAATAGGTTTTCAGCAAATTTCTGAGCTCATTAGACATGACAGTAGGTTCAGTACGAATCAATTCCGATCCTGCTGTATAGATGAATAGAACTGAATATTGTAGAGACTGGTTGTTTAAACGGCGATCGTAATTGAATCACATTAAAAGACCATAAATATGAACAAAGTTAAAGCACTTACACAAAAAAGTTCGGCAAAAGAGAGCAGAGTTCAATCTAATTCTATACATTATAAACTCACGTCATAATGCCCATGGCAAGTGGACTGAAATAGATTTCAATCAATCAATTTATTGTTTTAGAGCATGTTCATTGCATAGACACTGTCAATTGCATACAAAGGAAAGTAATAAAATTTAAAACAACAATACCCAAGTCAGGAAGTACTAATACTTAGTGCTTTAAAATATTCATATCATATAGACATAGATCTAATAAAAGTCTTTTAACTGCTATTTTAAACTTATTAGTGTCCAAGTTTTTAATATGCTGTGGCAGTACATTATACAAAATTACACCAAAGTCATTAAAACTGTTTTTAGTTGTTACATTTCTGCTCAAGTTAATCCTTAACTGTAGATTATTTCTGGTATAATATTCATGTGTAGCATTATTGGGTAAGAATGTGACAATATTATTACTTTATCTACATTATGTACATAGTGTATAAAGAAGGTATTGTTTTCCACTCAAAAATTCGATACCGAGATTTCAACGGAAAAACATGTTTTGGGTCCCCCTGAATCAAAAAAAAAAAAAAAAAAAAATGTTGGAAAAAGGTCCGTGTGCGTGTGTGTGTGTGGTGTCTCTCTGTCTCTCTGTCTGTCTGTCTGTCTGTCTGTCTGTCTGTCTGTCTGTGAGAGCATAACTCAAAAACGAAAAGACGGTTAAATAGCAAACTTGGTATTTAAGTATGATGGCATCTTGCAAGATGCCAAGAAAATTTTCAAGAAAATCTCCCCATCCCCAACTACCCTTTACATGGAACATTTTACGAAAATGTTGACTTTCTCAAAAATGGCTAACGATTTTGATTAAAGATAAAATATTAAAGATAATTACTTGACAAATAAAATGTATATCTTGAATTTTCTGGGAATAGCCTCTGAAGACTACTTTATTCTGGATGAATTTCACGGAATTTTGCATAACTGCTAAACCGTAAGAGATGGATAAAAACTTACCACACAAAAAATGTAGAGCACATTAAAGTACAACATTTATGTAATACATTTTTTCGTGGAGTTGGTCGTTTTTGAGATATCCCTTGGTTTGGTTTCAGCTTTGAAAAACTTATACTTTTCTCATACAGGATTTAATCAAGTCCTGTCCATACAAGGAACTTCAGTCACATAGCATCCAGCTTTTGACTATCACTTTAACCTATGGTACTCTCTTATTTCGCTTCTGCTTACAAGGAAGCAAGTAATAAGACTGTTTCAGCTAATTTTTTTCTTGATTAGCACGTAATAATTAATTAAAAGCCATAAGCTTTTTAACAATAATTTATTGCATAGAAAGTCACGTGAATGGGACACATCAGATTTTTTTTCTTTTACATAAAAGAAACTAACATATTACAAAGCAACTGTAAGAATTTTCAACTTCCCAATTAATGGCCTGCAATGAGCTCTACTATCTACATTGCAGATTAATCTTACTGCATTTTGTAATTTCAAGAGTTTTTTGACACTTCAATACACTACGTAGACTTAGTAACAGTAACATACCTCATAAACATCTATTTTTGCTAATCAAGCGAGAAGTCGTTAAATGTGAAGAGCTAAAACGCAGTAGTAGTAAATTCGCAGTGCTACCATCAGATAACTAAAATACATACGCATGTTTTGTTATTAGGGCTGTACACCAACAAGAGTAGCAAGAGTGAAGCAGTGAGGCGGAGAGATAGGCCATGTCAGCAGTGAAGCCAGGGTATTTTCTTGAATCAGCATTAAGTACAGATATTACAAGTAAATCGGTAGACCTTTGAAATTTAAGGGAACAAGGTAGTCTGAACATACGGAAATGCACCTTAAGTAAGTTGAAATACCACTGCCTTTAAAGTATTCAATTGTTTTTCCAGAAATGTATATAAATTATTCTATAAATCTAAACAATTATTTGAAATGGTTGTTTGCATTAATAGCTTATGTGGTTTGAGTCTATTTAAAAGCATTTCATTTTGCAGAAAAATAATAAAACTTAGTCTTAAAACATGTGAATTCATGTACCTTTTCCTCTGATACTCCTTGCAATACATAATCACACTTTTGTATGCTTGTTCTTAGTATAATCCGCCATCTTCTGAACCTACCGATACAATTTCAGTAGAAATTAAAAAAGAAATATATTTGCAAATGTAAAAAAGTAAAACTGTAGAAAATTAGCAATGTTGTTGCTTTCGTAATATGATCAATCTGGTTCAGAAAGTTCATCTGTGTGTTGTATATATGTGCTGAAAATTTCAGCTTTCCAGCTCTCATACTTTCTGAGAAAAAGGTACATAAGTATCCAAAAATGCTGTTTTGAGAAAACTGAATTTAAAGATACAAATGTTCTAAAACATAATGCATAACAGCTTTAAACAAATGCAGGCTAGCATTTAAATTATATTTAAATTGATTAAAATCCTCTTAGCTCCCAAAAGTATACATTAAACTAGAAAAACAGAGATTTTATTAGTGTCTAAAACAAAAAAATATCAATTGTTTTACCATCATAGTACCTTGTCCCCTTAAATTTCTTTCAGTTTCCACTTGTTTCATAAACGAAACGATATTAACACAGGAAGGTTGAAATCGAGATAAAATCTAATGAATATTCAACTTGTGTGTGAGCTATATTTCTTGAATGTACACAAATATTCGAAATGCTAATAGAGACGAGGTAAAATGCAGTCATCCGGTTTCCTCTCATAATGGCAGGTGAGAAGACAATGTAGAAATAAATAGGACAAAATAAAAACTATAGATATTCATTAACCCCAAATAAGAGTATATGAGACAGTTACATTTTAATATGTTAAGGAGAGTAACAATCAATGGCAAAAAGTTGTCTCGGGATTCAATTTTTCCCTGTGCCTCTATTTTTACTTTCTGTACACGTAATGTACCTATACATAGTGAACAGAGAAGGTATTGCACTCCACCCAAACATTCGATACAGAGATTTCACCGGAAATAAACGTTTTAGGGTTCCCTGTATCCAAAAAAGAAAAAACTATTTTCAGAAAAAGGTCCATGTGTATGTCTTTGAACAGATAACTCAAAAACGAAAAGTTGGTAAAATACCAAACTTGGCATTTAAGTTTAGTATCTTCTAGGGATGCGACACGAAGATTTTGAGAAAAATCCCCCCACCCAAACTATCCTTTACATGGAAAAAATTCCGAAATATTTCATTTTCTCAAAAATGGCTGTAACGATTTTGATTAAAATACCATGTATTAAAGATATTTATATGGCAAATAAAATGTATATCTTGCATTTTCTGGAAATAACCTCTAAAGACCTCTTTATTCTGAATGAATTTTGCTTAACTAGTAAACTGTAAGAGATAGACAAAACTTACTACACAATAAATGCAGATCACGTTAAAACACACAATTTGTCATATATGTTTTTTCGTTGAATTGACCATTTCTAAGATATTCCTTGTACTTGTTTCAGATTTAAAATACTTAACACTTCTTTCACACGGAAAAATGTAATCTCCTGGTTCTACATAGAAACAGATTTCATCCACATGGTCACCAAAATGGCGTTTTATTTATGGACGCTCTTTAACTGCTGTGGTCCTCAGCGTCCCATTCTATGCTGGGCGTGAAAGACCGCTTAATTTTGCTCAGAGACCTCTCTTTCAGGCTTGAGACTCTTTTAAGTGGCATAGATCTACGAACGGGACCACCGGCTTTACTTCCCTTCCGAGGGAAGTCATGCTAAGGATTTTACGCTCGAAAAAAATCATCACCCTCCGCCGGATTTGAACCCGCGATCTTGGGAACCAGAAGCTAGCATGTAATCCTAGACTATTGAAGATGACTAAGATTCTTAGTCGTACAGTGCATTCCCATAAACTTAAAGTTTCACATTTAATATGTCATTCAAATATCTAAAACCTATAGTGTCTTAATCAAAATTGGTAAAGTTTTGAGAAAATTAGTTACTGTTTACCACACGCCACCCACTCACCCACAAGCGCGCGCGCGCACACACACACACACACACACACACACACACACACACACACACGGACGTTTAATAAAAGTTATTTTTTGGTTCAGTACTTCCCCTATTTATTATATGCAGCAGAGAAAGTAAACCGAATGTACCGAATGAAAAATACTATGCTAACTAATTTTTATTACATTCAGAGACTTATGCCTAGATGTATAGCTAAATTCAATTTTAGAGGACCTGAATTAATCAGGAGAAAAGTATTACTTCATAAGTGATTATTTCTTTGTGAAACATTCCATTATGCTTTCGGTAAGCTCGCTGTTGACCACAAAGCTGCACCACCTTAATGCTAAACATGTTATGGCCAGGAGCAAGTTTTTAAATCCCACGCTAGTCATCACGTGATCTTGCGGAGGCGATTAGAACTGCTGAAAAATGCAGATACATTTTTTCTTATGCTTTTTCATGGTCAAACATTTCTGCCTGGTTAATAGCTCTACTAAACAATAGTGACGCCTACACATTCAACCAAACGTTTTAAAATGAAGCGCTAAAATGACGTCATCTGAAGCACATGAGAGCGTTCTGCGAGGCAAGGTCTATCTACCGGCCATTCCTTGAACTAACAGGGTAGCTCAACTCTTGCCGTTAGATGGCGCAGCATGTTTTATTGGCTGAGCAGAAGTGAGCGGTCCAATAGTTCCAGGCAGGCAATCATCCAAATTGGAGACTCAACTTTACCCTCCCTACCTTTCTAGTATCATATTATTTTTGTTGTTTATCTTCTAAAGGTAGATCGTAGAGAAACTCACAATTCTGATGTGTTGCCTTCACATGGCATTATCTACTCACTCTTCTACGAACTATTCTTACAAAAGCGTTATTATTCTGTCTGCTTCTTTTTAATCCACATAAACTTTCAGATTCCCTTGCTATGCGAGATAAGTTTTTACACAGCACTTTACTATTTCATCTTTTCGAAATTCTATTCTATTTGAATGGACACGAGAAAAAGAAAGAAAGAAAGAAAGTAAAAACATATAAATAGCTACTTCCAATTTCAGAAAAGTATAAGTATTTGAAAATTCAAACCAATAACTTGAATAACAATTCGGAAATGTTTAACTTCATAATACTTTTTTATGTTACAGAAATTGCTTTAATCAATTTATTTATTTTTGCTTACGATTTATCAGACATACAAAGTCATTCAGATGTTATTTCCAGAAAATTCAACATATACACTTTATTTATCATGAAAGCATCTTAAACATTCGGCATTTTAATCAAAATCGTTGGAACCATTTTTTAAAAATAAAATTCGAAAAATGCCAGATATAAAATTTAGTTGGGGGTGTTCCTGAAATTCTTTGTGTCGCGTCCGTTGAAGTTGAACATAGAATACAAATTTGGTATTTAACTGGGCTTTCGTTTTTGAGTTATGCTACACACATACACCTATATCCATCCCATCTCATTCAAACTTTTCTAAAAATGCTTCTGTTTTGAATTCAGTAAGTCTCAAAACTTGTATTTCCGGGAAATTTGGGTAGCCAATTTTTTGGGTGGTACGTAATACTTCCTGTACTTAATATCAGTAAGCAGTAGAGAAAGCATTAATCGATTTCAATGCTAAAATAATTAAATATACCTAAGTAAACAATTGTTTTTGGCTATCATTTAAGAGTTTAAGAAAATATTACCATATATTGAGTAATGTTTTAAGCTGCGCACATTTACCATATTTAGTTTATAGCCCCTCCTGTTGTACTCAGTCGTTGTAAAAAGGAACACTAGCGGTGTCATGGCCGAGTGGTTAGACCGCGCGTCTCTCACCAAGGGAATCTGATTCGATCCCAGTGGACGATATATGGGTTTTGAGGTGGACAAAGCAGTGTCTGGGCGGCTTTTTACCGAATTCTCCAGTTTTCCCCGCCTCTCATTCCTCCACCTGCTCCATGATCACATTTCCTTTCATTTATTTCACCGCCTTTTCATATCATCTTCCGCCCTCATACCAGGTATTGAACTGAACATCCATTCTGGTTTCAGAGTCCTTTGCTTAACAGACATCTTTTCGCAGGCGTCTGGCCTATAAGTGTTTGGGGGGGGGGGAGTGCAAGTCCTTCATAAGAAAAGGGTAAATAACGTATGATGAAGCAGAAAAAGGAATGTGAGACATTTTTAAATGTTTACTATGTGTACCATGTGTACCACATTTGAAAAAAAAATGTATGAATCAATAGTAGCTGGAAATAGGGACAATGCTTTTATTTCTACATTTAAACCATAAAAATACAGACTTCTTAACTAGTTAACTTTTTCAGAATCATTTGTTTTTGCCGATTTTTTAAAATAAAATGCTCCAATTGAATGGATGTTCTTTTATTAACAATATGTAGTATCCAAGAAGAAAATTAAATAAAAATATAAACTTTAAAAATAGAAATAAAATTAAAACAGCTTAACTGTACCTCTAATAGAAAAAGGTAAATGTCTAGAAGCAGGAGCTCCAATTATAATTAATACCTACTAGGGTATGTTAGGTGTTGAGATAAAACACACATTCTCTCTCTCTCTCTCTCTCTCTCTCTCTCTCTTCTCTTCTCTTCTCTTCTCTTCTCTTCTCTTCTCTTCTCTTCTCTTCTCTTCTCTTCTCTTCTCTTTTTTATTTTTCTTTCATCTCTTTATCTTTCTTTCTTTCTTTCTTCAAGATGTGGTATTGAAAAATACATATATAATAATCGGGAAGACGTTATTAAATTGTGTAGTTTAAGTTCGATAAAATAATACGTTATATAGTTTTGCCCCCAAGTCAAATTTGTGTTTCGTTTTAAAAGTATTTACGTCGTAAGCTTAAAAACTATCACGCAAGTACATATATGTTGTTAAACATTTTTGGCTGGTCCAGATCACATTGTGTGGTTGACTATCCTACCAAATCTAAATGAACGTAGAGGATTGAAATATGCGTAGGATTCAAATAGCTTTCTCTGCATTTCCACAAACTACTCTTTAGAAAGCTCATTATTCTATCTACTACATATTTTACATTTCATTGTAAGCTGCAGTTATTAAAGTGAATCAGATTTGTAAACAGTGTGTCGGTTTGTGACTACTTTGTATTGTGTTAAGATGATTAAGATAATTCCTTGATTTCCGGAATACGCATAGAATAGTCCAGCAATGCCGGGACGTTTTTTCAGTATAATGCATATTGGATTTTTGGTTTTGCTGTATGAGCTCATCTTATATTTAAGTTGGTATAGTGAAAATTTGACACCCTATGGTTGATAACGATCTGAAGCTGCCAAAAACGAATATTCCGTATGCAACACGCATGACAGTAATTAGGGTTCGTAAAACAAATGACGGAGAGATATTCGGGGGAATTGCACCCAGAAGACAAATAAATCATGAGTCCGGTTTAGGCTACTTTGCTCTCTAAATATAAAATATGACGTGTTCCATTCACATGACTTTCTTTACATCTCAATAACAAATTATTGTTAAATATGCATCTATTTACTTCATGCTAAACGAGAGAAAAAGAAAATAGCAGAAATAGTCTTATTACTGCTTCCTTATAATTAGAAGCGAAATAAAGATCTACCGTAGGTTAAAGTGATAGTCAAAAGCTGTATGCTATGTGACTGAAGTTCCTTTGTTTGTATGGACAGGAGTTGAAAAATTCCTGAATGAGAGAAGTATAAGTTTTTTAAAGCTGAAACCATAACAAGGAATATCTCAAAAACTACCAACTCCACAAAAAATAAATATATATATATATATAACATAAATTGTGTGTTTTAACGTGCTCTACATTTTTGGTGGGGTAAGTTTTTGTCCATCTCTTACAGTTTAGCAGTTATGCAAAATTCCGTAAAATTCATCCAGAATAAAGTAGTCTTCAGAGCCTATTCCAAGAAAATTCAAGATATACATTTTATTTATCAGGTAAATATCTTTAATATATGGTATTTTAATCAAAATCGTTAGAGCCGTTTTTAAGAAAATAAAAAATGTCGATAAAAGTTCCATGTAAAGAGTAGTTTGGGGTGAGGAGATGTTTCTCAAAACCTTTGTTTCGCATCCCTGGAAGATACTAAACTTAAATACCAAGTTTGGTATTTTACCGACTTTTCGTTTTTGAGTTATCGTGTTCACAGACACGCGAACACAAGCACACACATGGACCTTTTTCTGAAAAAGCTTTTTTTGGTTATAGGGACCCTAAAACATATCTTTCTGGTGAAATCTCGGTATTGAATTTGTTGGTGGAGTGCAATACCTTCTCTATACACTTTGTACATAGTACGTGTTGAGAAAGTAAAAAGAGACGGAGTTAGGAATAGACAGATGGGATGAGGGTCTTCAGTAATTGCAACCCAGCACCGCAAGAAGTCCAATGAACCCTTTTTGCTTCCAGCATAATCATTGGGACAATGTGCGTTAGTAAGGACGGTATCGATCAAAATTTGATCGCAATCCTGATGCTCTAATTCTACCCCGCGGTTCCAGTGATAATCGACAAAGCTCCCAGGAGCGGTCCCACCAAAAGCCAGGATTACGATGAACTTTACATAAGTTGAAGTTCTGAAATGCTGCCAAATTGAAGACCTATTAGGATATAGTTTAACTTAACGTTACAGAAATTAGTCTTGATTGGTAGATGTTATTATTCCATGCTATTTCCTTCACCCCATTGGTTATAATTACCATGTAGCATCACTTGAGGAAACGGAAAGGGAAAGTTTGACAGTGACAGACCTTTTTAAGTTACGTCGCTTTAAGTTAACCCACGCTAAGTGAACCCTAAATAGCTCCATTTAATACGTTTTAGACTTTTACGTTAAGTCGCGTTTAGTCAAGTCACGTTACATTACATCGTAATTCCAGCTTAATTTCCTCGGGGAAAATATGCCACCATCGTGCCACAACACACCAATCGCCGTCCCAGTCATACAACCCTGAAACAGATGAAAGAAAATGGAAGTAGAAACTCGTAGCAGAAGGGTAAACTGAAAAAAGTCAAGACGGAAATCGAATCCGGGACCGCCGAATGCGAGCCTCACGTAACCGCAGAGCTATCTCGATTGTTAAGCTAAAGGGTTATCCTTCATGTTTAAGAGAAGCAATTCTGGACTGTTTTAAAAAATCTGCTGTTCCATTCACATGACTTTCTCTACATTTCTTTAACAAGTTTTTGTTAAAACGCTTAAGCTTCTACCTACTTTATGCTAATCGACATAAATATTAGGAGAAATGTTTTCTTGTAAGCAGAAAGGAATTGAAGGAATACACTAGGCTAAAACGACATTAAAAGCTGGTTGCCACGTGGATGAAATCTGTTTCTATGCACTGCCAAGATTTCACAAATCCCCCCGTATGTGAAAAGTTTTAAGTATTTTAAAGCAAACAAATAACAATATCTCAAAAAGTGTCAACTCTATGAAAAAAAAATTATGACATAAATTGAGTGTTTTAACGAAATCTACATCTTTTTGTGTATTAAGTTTTTGTCTATCTCTTACGATTTACTAGTTATGCAAAATCCAGCAAATTTCATCCAGAATAAACAGGTCTTAGGAGGCTATTCCAGAAAATTCAAGATATTCGATTTATTTACCGTGTGCCAGTCTTTAATATGCGATATTTTAACCAAAATCGTCACGGCCAATTTTTTAGAAAATCAAACTTTTTGAAAAGTTCCCATGTAAAGGATAGTTGGGGAGGGGGAAAATTCCTCAAAATCTTCGTGTCTCATCCTTGTAAGATACTAAACTTATATACTGAGTTTGGTATTTTACCGACATACGGACACACACATGAAATTTTTTCTAAAAATACTTTTCTGGATACAGGGGGCACTAAAACGCCTTTCTCCGGCGAAATCTCGGTATATAGTGCGCGTAGAGCAGGTAAAAATTGGAATGATGATTGTCAAAAGCCTAGTGAGGTAACCTAGCTTTACCCTTATGTTTAGCGACTTGCCATATAGTTATGCTGTCCTTTCAAGTTACTCTGCTTCCTGCGCTATAGGTACTAAGGAGTAGCTGGTCCCCATGGCCGCGCTCGCCAACGCGTATCGCTTTGGTGTTTCGCAGCGCAAGGGATCGTGGGTTCGAGTCCCGCCTTGGGCATGGATGTTATATGTTTGTGTATGTGTGTGTAAAAAGTAAAACAGAAATTAAGTAATCATACAGTAATCACAGTAAACAAATTAGGTAAATAAAAAGTAGGGTATACAGCGCCGGAGTCCTGATCAGACTCCGGAACTGTATTTTAAATAAAAAAAAAACAAAAAGGACTAGTTCTGCCTCGCGCTATGTTGTTTCCAATTCCCGGTTTAAGGCTTTAAGATGACGGTGTATGTATAATACGAGAAAAGCGTGAGAGAATGGGAGAAACAAGTTCTCTAGCGATAAGGCATTTTGCACAGTAGCACACGTGTGAGAAAGAAAACTATCCTCTCTTCTCTAGGCAAGAGACCGGAAAAAAAATAAAATGAGTAACGCTCGGCAAAGTTATAGTTTTGACTCAAATAATTTTTGGAACGAGTTTCTCCGGCACACGAGGTCAGAAAAATATCCAGCTTCATGAATACGCAGTATAACCGTGAAATGTCGGTTTCTAAAGAGAAATTACAATATTTCCTTCCTATTTTCCTTTTAATTTTTTCGCTGCAAATACTGCCTAAGGAGCATATTTCTTCAGGCTCTGTAATTTCCTCCACTTTCAATTATTAACGATGCAACCTTAATGCACAGAAGAATTTTGCTGTTATTTTTTGTTTGCACCGATGCTCAGTAAAATAGCTATAGCAGAACTCAGTTTTTGAGATAATTCTTCATTACTACTTGTAGCGCAACGTTCCAAATTACAGTACTGAATATTCCACAAATAAAGTGCAATAACGTATTCCTGATCGTGAAAAGAACAATTGGTCTATAATACCTATCTTGAGGTATAAGTATAGTTGCATTCTTCGTCCTTGATGTACACATATATTGCAATATTATACAATAGCTGAAATTAAAATCGGTGGTGCTAAATAAATAGATTATGCCATAAGAAAGCTCATTTATTTAAATGAAACATACTGTTGATCAAATTTTTAAAATAAAGAATAGGTAATCGCAAATTGCATGTCGGAATCAATTGAAAATACATTGCAAGCATTTTGAATTAATCGCCAAATATATGAATTTCGTAGGAACGCAGATGTTGTATGTATTATTTACACCGACAGGCGCGCTCTTTCTCCCTCCTTTCTTCTCTTTCTATCTCTCTCTATAGCTCTCTCTCTCTCTCTCTCTCTCTCTCTCTCTCTCTCTCTCTCACACACACACACACACACACACACACACACACACACACACAGGGATATTCAAAGTGGAGAAGTTTCCTTTATATCAAAGAAACTGTGAACATCGGAAAAGCATTCATCAAATAAGAAAGAACCTCTCAAACACATAACATTGCATGCGTGCAAACCGAAGTGCAGTTGCTGTGCACCATACATCGGTCTGACTCAGCTCGGTTCGGGACAGTTCGCAATGAATAAGAAACTGGGAAGGTAAGGAAGGGGGAGACAGGGGAGATAGCGCTACAAACGTAAGGAAAGAGACATTATTGCTCAAAATCGGTGGAGTTGGAGTTGGCTGTCGTCAATCTAAGCACCTTACGGCGTGCAATTCACTGGCGCATAAACCTTGAGAGGTTTTGAACTTTATGGTTGAAGTTTTACTTAATGCATTATTAGATGAGCAATGGAAATTAGTTCATAACACGGAAACATCAAAACATAAATAATCCATTTTTTTTTTTTTTTTTACCCTTGTAAATATTTTGATTCCTAGTTATAAAACTTTTTATGAGGCATGTAATTTTATTTATTAGCAAAGTTCCCGTTAACCTCTATGGAATATCGAGGGTTGAACTTGAGAAATTACTGATGTTTCCTCATCCCTTTCCCATTTATAAACCACTTTTAACTGCACGTCATATCGACAGCATTTCCATTTAGAACATATTGCTTAACTTGTGTACTGTTGTTATTGGGTTTTTATGTTTGGGTATTACTCAGTAGATCACACACATTCGTACTCTGCCATGTCCCATAGAGAATTATTTTGATTAGAGTAAAATTCAGACCGCCAGCCGGAAATGGAACCCGTGACCCCTCGTGCTCTATTGACTGATCTAGGATGGTGTTATAAACCGGCAAGCGGCGGGTTTTTAAAGTTTTATTATATTTCATCATGAAACAAATTCACGTTCACACTTCCCAACTCTTGGAGGGTAAGAGAATAATTTTGGTTACAGAACCATCGCCCTAGCTTGAGAAGGCAGAGGACCAACTATCTGGCAAAAATGTAGTCGAGCATTCCTTAATCTTCTTTCCTTGTCGTATAAGGCAGCTTTTTGTTGTTGTTTTTTTAACGGTGCACATGCGATTGGTTGCACTTGAACAATGGATTTACATCAGTCAGCAGTAGATACACACGATTATATTTTCCCCCTGCTGTCGGTTCATATATAAATATTACTAATTTCTGATATTGAATAGAAGTTCTAAGACGACTTTAAAATTAATTCCCTCTGTCTATTGATGGGTGGAATGGTTTCTTACTTTCATAGCTTAAGGGTACCCATATGTGTAACTACTAATTACCATCTGCTATCTGCATTCCGAAAAAAAAAAGAATTTTTAAAATGTCCTGAAAATATTTCAACCTAAATACAGTTTATTCAGCTAATTATAACATCAATTTTATCCGAAATTCCAAAAACATAACATACTGAAATTAATCATAAATATGCCAACATTCCAAATATCAAAATATGCATTTGTACAAGATGTTTCAAAAACACGGGGCATAATTTCAGGTATGTATTTCCCACATGTAGACAATCAAATTAGTTCATTGTAACATGTGTCCGGAAATGCTTCTTTTCCGAGTTATGGCCTTCACAACATTGAAATTCACTGGAACGTTTTTCTTTCCGCAGGTTGTTGTCATTACAGAAGATGTTCAAAATGTCCACCTCCTGCTTGAATACAGACCTCACATCGATGTCTCATTGACCTGCGAACACGATCCCAAGCTCCAGGAGTATTGCGTATGTCCTCACAACTTGCCACAATTCGATTCCGAAGGGATTCCAAATCCGGCACCGGAGACGAATAAACCAATGCTTTTAAATGGTCCCACAAGTAGAAATCGAGAGGGTTCAGATCAAGTGAGCGTGGAGGCCAAGCAATTGGGCCACCTCTACCTATCCATCGATCAGGAAACCTTCGATCCAAGTACCAGCGACCCGTAAGACTGAAGTGTGCAGGAGCGCCATCAAGCAAGAAATGAATGTGTTGATGATTGATCAGTGGAGTGTCTTCGAAAACGTCAGGTATGGTGTTTTCCAGGAAGTTTGTGTACGCCTGCCCCGTAAGTCTGTTTACAAGTACATGGGGTCCAACTAATCGATCACCAATGATACCGGCCCACATGTTGAGGGAGAACCGCACCTGGTGATGAGATACAACAATTGCACGTGGGTTTTCATGCGACCATACATGCAGATTGTGGAAATTTGTTATGCCATCTCTTGTGAACTGTGCTTCATATGTAAATAATACGACGGCAGAAAAGTTCGGATTTACACCACACTGCTGCAAGAACCATTGACAGAACCTAACTCGTGCAGGGTAATCTGCTGGTGACAGGGCCTGTACACGTTGCAAATGATAAGGATACAATTGATACTCGTTCAACAGTCTCCAGACAGTCGTATGAGGAACGTTGACTTGCAACGCTAACCGTCGTGTGCTGATAGAAGGAGTCCTGTCCACAGCCTCCAGAATCTCCTCCTGCACTTCTGGAGTAGTAGATCTTGGTCGTCCCCTTCCCAAACCAGGAGAGGTGAATATTCCATACTCGCACAGACGGGAATGGAGACTTACAAATGTCTTCCGATCTGGACATTGTCGCTGTGGGTACCTCTCCTGGTACAAACGACGAGCCAGCGCAGCATTGCCGTCCGCCTTACAGTACATGAAGTGTATCTCTGCCAGCTCTTGATTTGAATACATGTCGCACAGTCTTAACGCCTAAAGAACACTGAATGTAACCTTCCTCAGAATGAACTATTAGAGCGCCCTCCTAATGTCTCCTTTGACGGCAAAGACCTGCGGAAAGAAAAACGTTCCAGTGAATTCCAATGTTGTAAAGGCCATAACTCGGAAATGAAGCATTTTCGGACACATGTTATAATGAACTATTTTGATTGTCTTCATGTGGGAAATACATACCTGAAATTATGCCCCGTATTTTTGAAACACTCTGTATATCCAACTAAAATCAGTTTATTTTCATCAGATTGCTATGAAACGTATTTAAATGATTTTAAAATATTAAAAAAGTTGGTGAGTTCCATTCACATAACTTTCTCTAACTGATTATTTTATCTACATCATGCTAATCGAGATAAACATTAGAATTGGTGTTATTACTTGCTTCATTGTAAGTAGAAGGGAAATAAGTGAATATATTATGCTAGAGCGATAATCAAATATTTTAAAAGCTGCTCGCTATGTGAATAATTGAGGTTCAGTTCGCTTTGCAAGATCCCTTTCAGAAAAGTTACAGAATGTAAAACTGAAACCAATAACAAGGAATATATATAAAATTATGTGTTTTAAATAGATCTACATTTTTTGTGTTCTAAGTTTTTGTGGATCTCTTACGGTTTAACCGTTACGCAAAACTCCCCCGAATAAAGAGGTCTTCAGAGGCTATTCCCAGAAAAGTCATGATATACATTTTGTGATGTGAATATCTTAATACACAGAATTTTGAACAAAATTGTTAGAGCCATTTTTGAGAAAAACAAAGTTTTCAAAAAGTTTTACATGTAAAGGATAGTTTGTGGTGGAAGAATTTTTTTTGAAAATCTTCGAACGCATCCTTGGAAGATACTAAACATAAATACCAAGTTTGGTTTTTAATGGTCTTTTCGTTTTTTAGCTATGCTGTCCATAGACACACACATACACATATGTCCTTTTTCTAAAAATGTTTTTTTCGGATTCGGGGGACCTCAAAACATATTTCCGGCGAAATCTCGACATTGAATTTTTGGGTAGAATACAATACCTTCTCTAGTTACTTTGTACATTGTACATTGTACCTACGTACTAGAGAAAGTAAAAAATGATGGAGAAACTATGACAAGTCATAAATATCCACCCCCTACGGATCTCACCTGATATGCCATTATTCAGAGTTTCCTTACTCCTCTTTAGCCTTATAGACCAGGAGTTGACTTGTAAGTCCTTGAGGTTGTAAAATCCTACAAAAATTGGAGGGTAATCCGAAAAAGAAGAAAGTTCAATGGAACTCTTCTCTCTTTCTCCCCTACGGAACTCCTCACCTGATATGCCATTATCCAGTCACCTTGCTCCTCGTCAGTCTTATAGCCCAAAGAGATGGCTTGTAAGTCCTTGGGACGTGTAAAGTCCTACAAAAATTGGAGGGTAATCCGAAAAAGAATAAGAGTGCAATGCAACTCTCTCTTTCTCTCTCACACACTTTGTGTTTCTCTATCACTTTGTATTCAATAGAAGGCAGATGCTGCACTGGGACGGAAACCAGGCTGAAAAGAAAGTGTAAACATGAGTAAGTGTTCATTAGGAAGACCTGTTGCGCAGGCTCGTTACACGAGCGGAACACTTCTTTGAAGTGAAGTTATTTGATTTAGTCACCTTGCCTGCTACTAATGGTTCTTGTAAATTTAACCCAGTTTCTCAAGAAAAAGTTTGGTAGCTCGTTGGGCAGTGCATGGCGTTAAGGATCCACCAATTGAAACTGGCCGCCACCTTACGAAATCTGAAACATTGCTACATTATAAGAACATTTTCCTTTTGTGGTTCCTAGCTAGTAAAAATTGCAACGAATTCTGAAGCATAACCCTTCAACGCTTGTCGCGAATTCACACCCAACTCTGTAATATCGTGGAAGCGCAAGTGCCTTGGAATCGCGTTGACGACCGATAAACGCTTTACACAAACCAGAGAGAAGATAAATCCTGAATCGTAGAAAGTATGCGTATATTCCAAGAATGTAAATAAATGTAATATAATGTTATAAGTTTTCAAAACGAGAAGATTAAATAATATATAAACGAGAAAAATCTTATGCGTTCCATTCACAATACTTTCTCTACATTTCTGTAACAAATTATTGTTACTAAGCTTATTCCTCCATCTGTTTCATTGCTAGTCGAGAGAAACGGTCTTATTATTTAGTTCCTTATAAGCAGTCAAATGTTTTTAAAATGTAGTTGCTAAGGAATTGAAACCTTTTTTGCGAGGCCAAGAGTTGACAAGTTCCCGTATGAGAACATTTAAAAGTATTTGAAAACTGAAACAAATAACAAGGAATATCTCAAAAACGGTCTACTCTAGGAAAAAATGTACATGACTTAAGTTGTATGCTTTAACGAGATCTACATTTGTTGTGTAGTACATTTTTCTCTCTCTCTCTTACGGTTTACCAGGTATTCAAAATTCAGAAAAAAATCATCCAGAATAAAGTCTTCAGAGCACATTCTCAGAAAACTCAAGATATACAGTTTATTTTTATGTAAATATCTTAAATATAAGCTTTTAATCAAAATCGTTAGAGCCAGAAAATCAACATTTTCGAATTTTTTTCCATTTAAAGGGTAGTTGGTGGTGTGGGGGATTTTATTGAAAATCTTCGTCTAGCGTCCTTGGAAGATGCTGGACTTAAATACCAAGTTTGGTATTTAACGGACTTTTATTTTTTGAGCTATGCCGCCCCTGCGCCGCTTTATCCACCACAAATCTTACATGCGGTCGCTTAGGATCGAACCCGGACTGTCTAGGTGGATTTATGGTTGAACTCATACTTAACCTAAAAGCTATAATTTGTTTTATGTATGATTAGTAGAAAAGTGAATTCGTTTTTTCAAGGCCTTCTATTGTATTCGAGGAAAACAATTTACTAAAAATTTGGAAAATGACATGATTATTTCTTAAGAAACATGACGTAAGTTATAAAGCGCTTCTTTGTAACACGCTGCTATGTGAAAATACATAATGGCGTGTTGTTTACTTTATACGAAAATATACAGAATAGAAACTTATCAATTAATGACCTACTTTTGAAACGGAAGTAGATCAAAGCAGTTTCTCTTAAGGAATTGAATCTCTCTTATTAGTGTATTATTCTCACTAATTATACATTACGTAACGAAAGAAAGCAATAATTGACACAAACCAAATATAATAAATACAATGTATGTATTTTATGTGCAATAGTTAAGAGCAAAATCACGATCGAGTGGAAATAAAAGAGAAGATACAAATCAATAAAATCTTTCAAAACATGCTAAGAGGTGTTAGAGATCTCTAACTTAATAACCTCTTAAATTCGTTAGGTATGGAGTGAATTTTTCATTTTTCCTTTTTCCAGTACCCTGGAACTCAAAAGTCTGTAAAGTGAGCGAGAGGAGGGGGAGGGGGCTACCGCAGATGGAGACTTGCCCGACACTGGCTGCTAGATTCGTTCTCAACTGCGCTCAAGAGCAAACTTGTTATGCGTTTGAGAAAGTTAATTATGACTGAATATATTATGTACCTTACTAAACCTTATTACTTTCTCTACATGTACTATGTACACAGTGAAGGTATTGTATTGCACCCAAAAATTCGATACCGAGATTTCACTGGAAATTCATGTTTGGGACCCTCTGAGTCCAAAAAAAGAATTTTTAGAAAAATGTGTGTGTGTGTGTGCGCGCGCGCGCGCGTGCGCAGTATAGCTCAAAAACGAAAAGATCGTTAAATACCAAACTTGATATTAAAGTTCAGTATCTTCCAAGGATGCGACACGAAGATTTTCAAGAACATTTCCTCGCCCCCAACTACCGTTTACATGAAAAAATTTCGAAAATATTGGTTTTCCCAAAAATGGCCTTATTGATTTTGATTAAAATCTCTTATTTTTAAGGCATTTACATGACAAATAGCATGTATATCTTGAATTTGCTGGGAATAGCTTCTGAAGACCTCTTTATTCTGGATGAATTTTGCTGAATTTTGTATAACTGGTAAACCATAAGAGATAGAAGCAAACGGCAAGAAAGAGATTTGAGGTTGTAAAAAATACACGGAAGTTTAGTGAGATAGCTGAAAAGAATTAGTTGGCATATGAAAAGTAGTTAGGGAAGGATATATATGAAATAAAGAGAAGCGAAAAAACATTGAGTGGTAAGGAAAATGTCCTGTATGTGGTGGAGATGAAGATGCTGAGCATATAGTATTTAACTGTAAAGAAATGAAGGAAAATATGGCTAAGATAAATGTTTCACAAAGATAGGGCAATGTTCGAAAAAAGAGAAGAATAAATGGACAGTGAATAGAGACAAATAGGAAAAATAAAATCTTTACAGAAGACTACTTAAGAAATTAAGAAATAAACTATTTGTATAAGAGTGGTATTGTAAATGATGAATGCGCTTGGTAAACATCAGGGATACCAGCTGAACGTCAGGGATATTAATTTGTACATTGCTAAGTACTAACAAATAAGTAAATAAAACGAATGATTAAGGGGTGACTGTAGAAATTGTTAAAAACCTGTGGTTCTATCACTGAAATGGAGCATTGTTTTGAAAATTAACTGTTTAGTAATCATAACGAGAGCATGTGAAAGGGATTTTTTCATCTTCTCCCACTCCTTTCACTCTCTGCATATAAAGGTAAACTTTTCTTCAGGGAAACAGTATACGTGTGAAATGCTTTATAAATTTTTATGGAAACCGGGTCACTCTCGTTTCTTAATGAGTCAGTATTTATAAGGTAGGATAATATAGTCTCGGAGCATTACCCGCATTATCCGACCATTGTTGTGAGAGCAAGGCGTTGCTCTTCTCTACCAGAGAATCCAGGTTAACAAACCAAATACATAAACGGAGTAGGCCATGTTCAGCCTACTTCCCACCCGTCGCCGTGCCGGCAGAAAGTAGCTCGCTTTATTCTGAACACAAAACAAGCAATTGAAGGTAATTGTCGCAACAAGAAGAGCGTTTTGTAGGCAGGATACGTGGTATGGCTTCATCGTATGTACCCTTATACCAGCATGGCGACTCTGGATCATTAAGAACAGGAAATGTTCCAATTGAACGATGAAACGAACAGTGACAGAAACTAAGTAAAACACACAATAAATATACTGTTCTCTAACACTCACACGATTTAATCTACACTTGTACAATTCCCTCATATGTTAAGGGTACCTACATATAAGTTGGATTGGGTGGGTACATTTTGTTTATAGGTATTTTATTAAGAATGAATCATCGGTTTCATAATCTGTATTTGGTGTCCATTACTGATGAATAGAGATAATTATACACGAGTCACTTGAAAAGAAGATTGTCGTTGATTAGACCTATATGGATGTATGGTTGCGCAATATGGGGATCTGCTTCAAACTCTCGGATAAAACGAGTTCAAACAATCCAGAATCGGGCACTTCGACTCATTGCGGATGCACAATGGTACGCCCGCAATGACAACCTGCATAAAGATTTAAACATACCAACCATTGATGCAACACTGAGCTCCAGTTGTCTCATCTTTTCTGCAGAATAGAAAATCATCCCAATCTTCTGCTCAACTGCATTCCAGCTCAACTTCCACCATCTCAGCCTCAACGAAGATTTAAAAGAGGCACACAGGCTTCATTGACATCTACTCGTAAATTATATTATTGTTTATGCTTGGGGACAGTCGTAGGACTGCCTCAAAACACGTTTCTTGTGTATTTATACATATGTATATTGTACCAACACATTTGTAATGTACATAATGCATAATAAAATGCATAATAATAAGGCTGAGTGTCTAAAATTTCAAAATAGTTGAGCTGTTTTTTTTTTTTTTTTTTTTTTCATTTTTTTTTTTTTTTTTTCATTTTTACTTGTTCAAAATCGTCCACACGAAGCAATTTTTATTCAGTTTCCTTCGATTTTGTAGAGAAACACCTCAAACTACACGCATAGAAAGTTTAAGTGATTTTTAATACAATGTGCAGTAAGTAGGGGAAGTATTGCTTTCCAGTCCAAAATTCGATGACGAGTTTCACCGGAAATATATGTTTTAAGGTTCCCGCAGAATAAAAGAAGGCAATTTTAGTAAAAATTCATGTGTTAATGTGTTTGCGTCTGATTGTGTGTCTATGTACAGCACAACCCAAAAACGAATATCCGATCGTATCTATCAAACTTGGTATTAAAGTTCAGCATTTTCTTTAGATACGACACGAGGATCTTCAAGAAACACTCCCAGGCACCAAATTAATGGAAGATTGTTTTTTTAAAATGGCTCTTAACAATTTTGATTAAAATACTATGTATTTAAGATAATAGTATAACAAATAAAATGTGTATCGTTTTGAACCACTTTGATTTGTTACATTTACATCACTTTTTCTATCCACTATCGTTTATTTCGACATAACTCCTAACTATTCTTACAAAAAAATATTTTTGTATCTACTTCATGGATAATCGAGTAGAACTCCTTGAAGGTCATAAAACTAATTCTTTGAAGTGAGTTTTTACATGTTGCTTCCTTGTTTTTTGCGGTAATAAACTGTTGTAAACATTCAAAACACGTGTCTCAGTTTCTTCCGGCTGTGTTAGAATATCTAAACCACTGTCGCTTCTAAACTCACAATCTTGGACTGCTGATTTAAAGGTGATAAAAGGTGTACACGATAGGGGGAATTCACACGTCTTCCGAGTAAGATATAGTGAGCGCAAAGGGGGTTATCATTTGGAGTGATAATTAGCAGCGCTACAGAGATTGATACGAGTAATGCCAGAGGCAGGGAGTGGGGTCGGTATAGTCATGGTCCGCTCACTACTGGTGAAGCTACCTGTACCTGTGTTAGTATTTCCTGTTCAAAATCCGGTTCGGAGAATACATGCCGCTTGCGTTTAAGGAAAACGTGTAGGTTATATACCCCAAATGCGCTCCCTAATCATAAGGAATCGCTAAAGTATTATAGATATCATGCTATATACATTTCAGTTACGTCACATGTAATTAACGTATAATAGTGTGCTTGACTAAAATATTTTATTTGGGCGGTTAAACATAATATTCAATGAAAGCGTATAATGCTATAGGCGTGAAATGATTTGAGACGGGAGAAGACAGTTTTATTTAAAAAAGGTTATATTAGTCAACTGAAAATGAAAGTAGGAACTCAAATCGTACTTAATGGAGAACTTGTAATGTGAGGTTCATTTTCACTTGTAATATTTCACTGATAGAGATTTATATTTTCCTACTGTATAATAGTATCTCAAAAGCCCAAGGTTTAGAGAAAAAGAAAATTATAGGTAGACTTCTGAAAAATTAAACATTAGGTTAAGTCAAACATTACGCTCACCTTTAGGTGTTCAACGGCGTCCATTAGCTTTAGGACTGAGGTAGGGACGCAAGGTCCAGATTCTTGGTAATTTGGACATTAAAATGTATCTACTTTTAGGAACTTCCTCGCCGTGCTTTCAACATGCTGGAATTTAAATATTCTTTGTATAGCTTAACCTGGTTGGTCACATTGGATGATGAATGAAATCGGTGAAATGATGCTCAAATGATCCCGAGGTCCATGGAGTTTAAAGTTACTCGAGAAGGCAAAATTTTTGCCTACTTCACATGTAAAACGTCGAAAAAAACTTTATCCGGCTAACTCACCCTAAGCGAAATTCGAACTCACGATCTCTTGAAGATAAGACAATCTACCCTCACACTAATTAAAAATCTTGCTCACCTCCAAACCAAATAAAGGTCTGTAAGCGAATGTGAAGCTTTACCAGAGAATTATATGCAAGGACCGTAGGTGCAATGCATAGTAACAAAAAGGATATCTTATTGTTATTAGTGAGAGCGAGTTAACGTGGTTTTCTTATATTTCTCTTAGGAGAAATGTGTTTCCTGGTGACCATTTTCTCCACAATTTAAAAAAAAAAAAATTGAATTTTGCCTCCCTTTTCTGCTTCAACTTTAAGACGAGAAAGCGATATCTACTTCGCCGAAAAGCTTTCACTTCGAGTATGCTTACGTAAAAAATATTTTGGTATGCCGAATTATTTACTTCCTAAATGGACTTTGCCCTATTTGTCTTGTTTATTAATGCAGACATTCATGCTTCTTTTATCATTAATAATGTATCTCTGGATGCACTAAGCTTAAATATACTAGGTGTGTGGAAATTATTTAGCTATTATTTATGCTAATTTTAGTAAAATATTTCATTAATCTGCCGTTCCTTCCGTAACGGTAAATAAATACCGCTCTGTAGCGAAGAATACATGCAAAGAGATAGTGTAATATAACTATATCGAAGGGGGACACCTCGAGCACTGCTAGATCTATTGCGCCTACCACGCTCCAGGTGGGAGGGATGAAATGAAGGAACTACAGGAGGTTAAAGGCCGTAGGAAGACAGGAAACAGAAACGCGTGGAAGTCCCTACATCTCCTAGCTCGCAGACCCGTCGTATTATTGGAGATTGCTAGAGAAGCTGATGCCTTTCAATCAGCAAGTCCTCTGTTTCTTCTTTACTTGAAGCAAACTTCCACGTCATCTGTCCGCAATGTCATACACCACGAATTCTTGAAGTATACCTGAGAAAGAAACAGAATGAAACGGAAATGAGGGAAAGTTAATAGCGACAGATGAAAAAGCATTGCAGTTTTCTCCTCCGACTAAGGAAAACCAGGATAAACCGAAGGTCCGAGTGGGCTGTCGGCGGAATCGAATCCAGATCAATCCGAATGCGACCGTCACATGGAACCAACTCGTTGGGTAATAACGAATGATGTTTTCGTGCTGCTACGACGATGCTTACAACGGAAAAGCGTCTCTGAAAATATTGGCTCATAATAAAGTTGGCAACATTAGTTGTTCAGGATTAAATTAAATTAATTGAAAATTCTTTTTGTTTTTATTGTTTATTTTTTTATAAATATTGGAATAATAGTTTTAATGCATTAATAATGCTTTATTGGTAATGAAATGTTTATCGTTTTTAAGGATATCTAGTTTTTTCTTAAATGTTTCATGGTAGAGTGCAAAATAGCTTTTTAAATAGCTTTATTTTGATTCAGAATACCTCAAAAGTGAAATCTTAGTATCGCTTTTGGCAGGAAAACAATGCTTCCTCCATCTAGTATAAGTAAGTAGAAGATAAAGCAATTAGGAAATTAGAGGAAAATGTTTTGCAACAGAAGTAAATTAGTGTGGTGAGAACATTTCAGAATAAAGGGACAGAAGGAATTGGCCGAAGAAAAAATTGTGTTTTATGTGTCAAGAAATGAAGGGTTTACGGCAACAAAAGAACAAGTGATCCCCTATCTTAAAAACTGAAACAAAAATGTCGAGTCTCAACCATCAAATATTCATGTTTAACGGAAAGAAAACGGTTGTAATTGCTAAATAACCCAATAACAGCGAGGAGGACCTGTAACTAGATGCTATACGATACCTTTGGAGAACACAGTGTATGGCATTTGTGCATGACTGTTGAGTCTATCCATACATCTATCCTGAAATTCTGCATTATGCGCAGTCTAAAAAATCTGTTGTGTTCCATTCATATGACTTTTTCTACACCTCCGCAACAAAGTATTGTTAAAAAGCTTCTGCTCCTATTTACTTCATGCTAATCGAGAAAAAAAAAAAAAGAGCAGAAATAGACGTATTACTTGCTTTTTTGTAAGTAGAAGTGAAATAAGGGAGTACCATAGGTTAAAGTGATAGTCAAAAGCTAGTTGCTACCTATGTGACTTAAGTTCCTTTGTTTGGACAGGACTTGATAAATTCCTGTATGAGAAAAGGTTAATTTTTCTAAGCTGAAACCAAAAACAAGGAATATCTCAAAAACAATCAACTTCACGAAAAAAGTGTATATGACATAAATCGTGTGTTTTAACGTGCTGTACATTTTTTGTGTGGTAAGTTTTTGTCTATCTCCTACGGTTTAGCAGTTATGCAAAACTCCGTAAAATTCATCTAGAATAAATAGTCTTCAGAGGCTATTCCCAGAAAATTCAAGATATACATTTTATTTGTCAGGTAAATATCTTTAATATACGAATTTTAATCAAAATCGTTAAAGCCATTTTTGAGAAAATCAAAACTTTCGAAAAAAGTTCCATGTAAAGAGTGTTAAATCATTAGAAGATACCAAACTTAAATACCAAGTTTGATATTCAACGGTCTTTACATTTTTGAGCCTTGCTGTGCACAAACAGATAGGCAAGCACACGCGCACACACGGACCTTTTCATAAAAATGTTTTTTTGGATTCAGGGGGGCCCAAAACATATATTTCCGGTGACATCTCGGTATGAAATTTTGGGTGAAATGCAATACCTTTTCTATACACTGTACATAGTACGTGTAGAGAAAGTAAAAAGGGGTAAATCTATTACTGTTTCTTCAAATTGCTCTCGCTTTACTCTCCATTGACACAATGAGCTACCGTGGAGCTTCGCCTTCCACTCAATCCTTCCAGCCTGGCTCAGCCAGGAGTTGCTGTGACTCAGGTGTTCATAGTGAAACACGTTCTCGCTGCTTCCGTAATCAAGTCTTCAGAAAGCTCGTTTGCGTGTGGCGTTGACGCTCTGCCGCGAAAAGGCCGCAGCTTCGAATCCCACTATGGGAATGGATGTTGTGTTGTTGTTTCTGAGGTTGTGTTCTATAAGTCATTCTCCCCCCCCCCGATGACCAATTAGGATAAGCATGAAGCTCCGCCCCCCCCCCCCCAAAAAAAAAACAAAGAAAAAGTATCCAGAAAGGGAATGTATATGATCTAAATGTGAAATTTTGCAATTTGGCAGAGCAGCAATCCAACTTATAATTAAGTTTCCTACTGTCATTAGACTTCCAGGCTCTTTATTATGTTCCAGGGCTGTTAATCAGAGATGCCCAATGTACATACTGACAACAGTCGTCCTCCGTGGTGTGGGGGTAGCATGTTTTCCTTTGCCTCTGTCGAGCTCAAACTCGGCGATGGATTTTTTTCGGGCGTAAAAATTCTTATCTTGGCTTCCTTCGGAAGAGAAGTAAAAACCGTTGGTCCTGTGTTGTAGATTTACGACACGCAAAAGAACCTCAAACCTGGTAAAGGGCCTCTGAGCAAAATTAAGTGGTCCTTCATGCCCAATATAGAATGGGACGCTGAGAACCATAATGGTTAAAGAACGTCCATAAATAAGTTTAATTCATACTGACAACCAAATGGCAGGCAACCAATGTAATGTAGAGTCTATAGAACTGTAAACTGAAATATATATGCTCCTATAGTGCAGCGAGCAAATAAAGGAACGTGTGTTAAAGAATAATGCACATAAAAATTAGTTTTCTCTGTTGTCGCAATACCAGAGTAGCGATATAGCAATGTACAAAATACTCGTATATACAAACCATTGTCAGTGGATAGCATCTTATTGCAAACTTTTCTTCTAACGAAGCTTTTTTTTTAGTTCATTAAAACCCTGTCCCGCCAGTGCTAAATCCATGACTCATCATCTCGGAAACTATTGAAATATCAGACTGCAGTTCTTAAGTTAGGTTCCTCATAGTCGAGTCAAGTTTGCTCGTGTACAGCCCTCACTGCGGGCAACACAATTAAACACCATCTACTAGTAGTGGTGCAACACAACGTGTGTAGTTGTGATGGCTGCTCTAAGCTCGAAATTCCTGTTCTTCAACTACAGCTAGAAATAATTCATTTACAAAACAGTACCGAGTTAAATGATACATATCAAAACAGAAAGAGCATAAATCTTTCTACAGTTTCGTTCCACCAGAAAGGTTTCCTAAACTCTGCAATATCGCTGCAAGAATTCTGTGCATTTGGGACAACCTATACTATCTCAGACACTGGTTTTCTTAATGAAGCTTACATGGACAAGTATTGCAATAAATGGAACTTGGTGGTAAACCAGGAAGGACTCAAATTAATGTATTTAAGAAAGGGACAAAGTTGAGCAAGTGGGAAAAGTGGAAGAAAGAAGGCAAAGAATATAAAGTGGTTAAAGATTGTATATACTTAGAGGTCAAAATTAATGGGGGAGGAAAATGGGAGAAACAGAAGAAATTCGCTTTGGCAAAAGGGAAAGGAGCACTGACAGCAATTAGAGGGTGCAAATATAAAATACAGATATAAATGGCTAGAAAGAATGTATAATATGGTAGCTGAAGCAAAAATGCTATATGGAATTGAAATATGGGGACTAGATAATGGTTGGGAAGTTGTAGATACAGTGCACAGGATGTTCTGCAGGGAAGTGTAGCTCTGCCAAATGTAACAGTAAAGGAATATGCTCAAATTGAAATGGGACGAGTGGGAAGGAATAGTTTGATTATGGAGAGAGCTCGTATGTATTGGTATAGAATACTAAATTTAGGCGAAAGCTACTTGTTAAGGCAATGCTTAGAATATCAAGAAAAAAATTGAGGAAAAATGGGTGGAGTTATTTAATACAAATTGGATTGGAGGAAATTTGGAGAAAGAGGGAAGACAATGCAAATTATTTCTGGAAAGGAGCTAGGAGGATATTTGAGATATAGAAATACAAAAATAGTTTAGCAACATATGGGAAAAAAATCATTAGAAACATATATACAAATAAAAATCACATGGGAAAAAGAAATATATGTGGATAAAGTAAATAAAGAACAAAGGGAGAGTATTGCTTGAGTACGAGCGGGTGTGTGGAGACTAAAGGGTATGACAAAGGGACTTCAACAGAATCAATGCCCAATATGTGGTGAAAAGGAAAATATGGAACATGTAGTTTTTGACTGTAAGGACAGAACTTTGGAGAAAACAGTGTATAATTTGGTAAAGGGCTGAAAATGGACAGAAAGATAGCCTTAATCAAACTTTTTAGTAAGGATAGCATAAAGGTAGGCGAGTATTTGGCAAAAGTAAAAAAGAGTGGATGTGGTCCGGAAAATAGAAGTAGATTAAACATAAGTTAATAGGTTGTTTTAAGAAATGTTGAGCAAGACTGTCGTACGTATCATTATTATTGATGATGATGATGATGATGATAATAATAGGAATCATATGAGACATATTACAAGCGAATGTTTTTATAAATACAAACTCTTAAAACTACTGGGCTGAAAATTTCCGATGTGATAGTTCACATATCATAAGTAAGGTATTGTTCAAGAGAACAAATGCCGCAGATGCTCTCATCAGCGAAGTTCTTTGGGAATTGGAACAAAGTAACTTCTGATCTCATCGCCCTGTTCAGAAAAATTTGCTCTTAGGGATCACCAGTTTTGAGTCTTACATTTTGCGTCCTGCTTTAAGGATTCGAGTATTCAGCACATCTGGCCAGTAAAACAAGTGCCAGCAAAACAAGTTAATATAAGAATAATATAACTATTCGCAATCAACCCGTTTAAAATAAATTACATTTTCGTTTAGAAGGAATGCTTCATTGTTTGTTTTCTAACTTGTACATTGTAGGTAGAAAAGGCAATACATTCCGCCCAAAAATTCGATCCCATGATTTCACTAGAAATTAATTTTTGAGGTTCCCTGCATAGAAAAGCAGTTTTAGAAAAAGATCTGTGTGTGTGGATGTGTGTGGGTGTGTTTGTGAACAGCATTAATTAAAAACAAAAAGTCGATTAAATACCGTACATGATATAGAAGCTCAGCATCTTCAAAGGATGCGACACGAAGATTTTCAAAAATTCTGCCCCCCCACACACATTCTCTGCCATTTACCTGATAAAAAAGGTTCGAACATTTTTATTTTCTCAAAAATGGCAAACGATTTTGTTTAAAATACCGCATGTTTAAGATATTTCCATAACAAATAAATTGTGTATCTCGAGTTATCTGGGAATAGTTACTGAGTTGGTCCTCATTCAGGATGAGTAAACAAAGGAAAACACTGTTTACTCATTTCGAGTAAATATGAGTAGCAGATAGAATATAATTTGCAACACAAAAATTATAAATGCTGTCAAAACACACAAGCTACAGTTTTTTTTTTTGTTTTTTTTTTTTTTTGTTTTTTTTTCTGTTAACCATTTCCGATATTTCTTGTTATTACTTTCAATTCTAAAATACTTCCCTTGGGGATGTCGTTATTCGTATTTCTTGCTCCTGGTCAAGCAAAGAGTACAGAATTTCAGAGACGTCACATTGCGATCAGCTTTTAAAGAGTTGGCTATCGTTTAAGCCTAGTGAATTCTCTTAATCTTTTGCATCCACAAGGAAATCTAATAATTAAGAGTTTCGGAATTTGTAAATGATACCGAAATAGTTACCGAAGATATCCGTCCCGTTAAAACGCAGTGTTAGCCCACATTCCGCCTATGTGGAAGACCCGGGTTCAATCCCCGTAACCAGCGTGAGGATATTCTCCCCCGCTGGGTGGATTGGGTGTGTGTCCTTTAATAATCCCTATCGAAAGGAAGGGAAATGGCAGCACCATCACAGTATCGTTCTTTTATGAAGGCGGGCGTTTTATGGTGTCTCCCATAATTCCGTACCGGCCATTAACCGACTTTCGGTTTGAACACTGGTCACCTTCATTTACACCACATTTCCTTCAAAATTGCTGCCTTCTGATGATACACTTTTGCCAACATGTGTAAAGCGTCTAGAAGCGTTCCAGGAAACTTCTCAGCACTCTCGTCGCATTTGCGGTGACTTTTTCTGCGCAAATCGTCCGAAAATCGTTTTTACCATGCAGGACCTTCCCCCGCCCCCCCCCCCCGTTTCTGCTTCATCACAAGCATTTTGAAGCATTCCTAATGTCTTCAAAGGAGATTTATGTATCAAAACACAAAATTTGAGTTTGCGCGTTATTTGTGACTTACATTCTGAGTGCGACGAACAATTATTGCGCAAGCAACAGAATTCAGTTATTATGCAATAACAACATGAAATGGTCATTAAATTTTTACGGAAGTGACACCATGAATGTTGCTAATACCTAAAACAGAAACAAGCCACATTACATTTTTCGTTTCGGCGTAAAAAATACATTCCGGAAGCCTTCGTGCCTAGATGTATGCAATACAAGCATTTATGTAAATGTTTATATGGATTAATGTGAAGAATACGCTTTATACTTTCTCTACCGAGTACTATGTATACATGTAGTGGATAGAACAGATATTGTACTCCACCCAAAAATTCAATATGAGATTTCACCAGATATACATAATTTGAGGACCTCTAAAACCGAAAAAGTATTTTTAGAAAACAGGTCCATGCATGTGTGTAGGTGTGTGGTGTAGGCTCCTGTAGACAGCACAGCTCAAAAACGAAATGTCGGTTAAAATATCAAACGTGGTATTTAAGTTTAGTACGTTTCAAATTTTCAAAAGCTCCCACCACTCCAAACTACTCTTTACTTGGAAGAAAATTCGAAATTTTGATTTTATCAAAGATGGCTGATGATTCTTATTAAAATACCGTATATAAACGCTTTTTACATGACAAATAAAATGTATATCTTGATTATAACCCCTGAAGACCTATTTATTCTGGATAACTTTTGCACAACGGGTAAACCTCAGATGAGATCTTACTACACATACATGTAGATATCTTTAAAACCCACAATTTATGTCATAAATTGTTTTGTGGAGTTAATAATTCCGGAGACATTCCTTGTTATTGGTTTCAATTTAAAATAATTATACTTTTCTCAAACGGGAGGTCGTCGTTTGTTTCATATCTCTTTTTTTACTCTTGGCCATACAAAGGGTAGCAAAAGTTTAGCATCATTGCATAGTGACAGATGTTAAAAGATTTACTACCTCTTTAGCCTACTGTATTCTCTTGTTTCCCTTCTACTTACAATAAGATCATTTCTGCTAATGTTTATCTCAATTAGCATGAAGTAGATGGAAGAATTAAATCATGTCATGTCATGTGAATTAAATCCATTGGAGTTTTAAGAATATCTCGTTAAATAGGTAGAATGCCAGGATTACGATGAATTTTACTTACGTGAGGGATGTAAAGTGAAGTTAAATGCTGCTAAACTGAAGACCTATTACGATGCACTTCAATTTAACTGTATTGGTAGTTTTTATCAATTCATGATATCGCCTAACGCATCAGGAAGGAAAAGGTTGACACTGCCACATGCTTTAAGTTACATCGCGTTTAGTCATGTTAAGTCAACTCTTAATGCTTAATGCTTTAAAATGCTCTGATATTTATATTAACAAATGCAAACCCTTAACAGTTTCTCATGTATATCTGTTAACATTTTCAACACCTTACCTCAGAACATTACGACTCTTCCACTCTTAAACTTTAAGAAGATGATCAAAACAATCTTGAAGGCAATTCCTCTTTATAGCATTTCAGAAATTTATGGCCTGAAATGGGATTAATCTTGTCCATTTTTAAATGTATTGTTGTAACATTATTGTATGTAGAATGTTTCATTACTTTGTATTCTCATGACGCAGCCTATGTATGTCTCATACTTAATGACTGAAAAACTATCTATCTATTTAATACAATGAGTTAGACTCACGTTGCATCGCGTTAAGCCAAGTCAGGTTATGGTGAGTTCATCATAATCCCGACATAAGCTATGTGTGCGTGTGTGTAACACGTCAGAGTTTTTACTATCTGTAGTGTACCTAAGTAGAAGTACTGCATTCCACCCTACAATTTGATACGAGATGTAACCGGAAATACATCTTTTGAGCAGATAAAAACAAAAAAGAAACATTTTCAGGAAAAGGGCAGCGCGCGCGTGTGTGCGCGTGTGCATGTGAATTTGTGAACAGCGCATCTCAAAAATGAAACGTCCATTAAATGCCAAACTTGGCGTTTAAGTTAGCACCTTTCAAGGAAGCGAATATTTTCAAGAATATCCCCCCATCCAAACCACCCATTATCTGGAAATTCTTTCCAATATGTTTATCTTCCCAGAAAGAGTTCATAACTATTTTGATTAAAATATCATATGTTTAAGGTGCTTTCTTGACAAATAAAACGTGTAGTGTAACTTGGCATTTGTGGGCACTGAGGTAATACGAATACGTTTAAGCAACTTGACATGTTTAAAGCACGGGGAGGAAATGCCAGCGTATTGCTGAAGCATGTTTTGTGGGCAGTCGCCATCTTGTGGCACTATACATTACCATATACACCATACCATCTGTCAGATTATTTTTTCCCTCAAGTTTTTGAAGTAAAAAACATAGGACAATGAAAGGTGAGAGATCTCTAGTTGAAGGAATATTTAATACAATCACATTTTTAGTCCTGTAAGAGGTTATTATTGATAAATTGGTATTATTGCAGTAAACATCGCCGAAAGGTCATAACTTAATTTTGTTCTAATTTATTGGTCTAAAACTGAAGGAAGGCAAAATATCAGATTTTGACCAATAGCCATTAATACCACTATGAACTTATACAATGAGTCTGTTCTAATTTCTCTATTGAGTGCACTAAATAAACGATCCTGAATATATGAGGCAATCATATATAGGATGCATATACGAAACACAAACACATATGTTTTGGAATAGCTTGGAATCACTTTTAAGTGCACACCAAAAAATGGTAGCAAGTATCAGAGATATCACAAAAATTATAATGACTTTCACTGTGGACTACATGTATTGCATTCCGAATCCGAGGAACAACCCCCTATTCTCACGGTTCTGGTATCATAAGCACATAATTTGATAGCAATTATTTCTCACGATAGCTGCTAAATGGGCGAATTAGTAAGAGGTTTCTTATTAACCGGAATAGGTTGCAATTTTATCTGCTTTTCAATGATCTTTCCGAGTTGGAAATCTAAGTCTATCAAACAATACATAATCGTTCTGTTGATAATGTATAACATATTTCATAAGTAGACCATCGAAAAACCACTTTATATAAGTTCACTAACCTATGTATTGAAACTTACTTCTCTTTTCTTGTTTTTGCTTCTGCTATTCGAAAAACTACAACCAAATACCACACACGTGTTGACCATTATACTGGTTTAAAACTTACAGTCTAAAGTTACTGCTTAATTGAACATTTAAGACCATAAAATCTTATCTTTGGGTGCATATTTAACCCACATAAGGCTCACTCATCTCAAAAGTGTAGTGTTAAATATAACGGCTTGGCAAAAACGTGCTTGAGCAGTCATAATTCATAAGGATAGGGCATTTCCGATCTGAACTCCCTTTATCTGTGGTATAAAGCAATGATATCGAGTTGGGGCATTCGTTGCGCCATATTGACCGACCTGAAATGTCATGATGGTCAGCAGGACGCGATTTAGTGTTCTGATAACAGACGCACAGAGTAAATAAGTTAATAAGTTTCAAGGGAGTGAAGTAGGATAAGCCTACTTCACAACAATAGGGCTGTTGTGTTTCAGTTTACTTTTTCGAGGTACCATCTTTTGAGGACCCCTGAATCCAAAAGAGCGTTTTTAGCGTCCGCGCGCGCGCGTGTGATTGAAAACAACATACCTCAAAAATCAAATGTTGCATAAATGCCAACCTTGGCATGTATGCTTAATATCTTCCAAAGACGCGACACGAAGATTTCTTGAAGTTTCCTCACCTCAATTACCTTTACATGAAAGTTTTTCAAAAGTGTTTAATTTCTCAAAAATAACTATAACGATTTTGATTGACATACCATATATTACACACACTTATATGACAAATAAAATGTTCATCTTGAATTTTCTATCAATAACCTGCAAGTTATCTTCATTCGGAAAAAATCTTAGATATCTAATTTTGTATAACCGGTAAACGTTATTTGATAGACAATAGATATTAGTTACAGAAAAAAATATAGATCTTTCCTAAGACATATCTATTTCAGATAACTTTTGTGGTCTCAGACATTTTCGAGATATTTGTTTTTAATTATTCAATTTGTTCAATACGTTGTCATTTTGTTAAAGTTCCGCAAATTCCATTCACTTGCTTTTTGCGATTGCATGGAAACAGTATGACGTTAAGTTCTTAAATATTTGACCGTCTCTATTTCATTTAATGTGTAACAAAAACGTGTAATATAGCTATTTCTACAAAGGTTTATCTCGATTAAAACGAAGTATATATAAGAATAGCTTTCGTAAAAACAATTTTAATGTCATATGTCATTAACAAGGGATGGAGAATTGACATTAAAATGAAATAGTTAAAAAAATAATTTCCTAAGACAACTTTTAATGCCACTAATAAACACTAGAGACAAATCATGTGAATATAACGCATATAAATCTTTGCATATTCAAAGATGGATTAAAAATGAAAACTTGAGGAAGCATTAACTTGAATTGAAGATATTTTAAGAAGGCTTCTGTCAAAAATATACTTTTGCAACCGCAAAAATATCTGACCGCAAAATCAGCCTTTGCCTTTGTTTTCGAATCCTCGCATTCCTTCTCATCTCTGCATAATAATAGTAATATATATATATATATATATATATATATATATATACATAATAATTTAACGAAAAGTCTTCAGTCTCCAGCATTCAAACACCAGCAAAATAATTTCAAAATGTTTAGTAGTCAGCAACGTTCTTTCTGAGTTTTTATTTAGATTTTCCTCAGTCCTCTAAGCTGGGAAATCCCAGGGAGGTATTTTAAATTTAGGCTAGAATTTTCCCTTCCCAAATTTCCTTTTCCAATTTTTATTTCATTTTTTATAGTGTTTAACTACTGTATCAAGAAAGTTCCGGGAATTTGCCAATAAAACACAAAAAATTACATTCATCCAATTTTATTTTATCGCCTTCAAAGTAGGCCCCTTCTGAAATCATACATTTATGCCAACGAACAATCCAATCATCAAAACATTTTTTGTAGGCACTTTTAGGAATCGATGTCAATTGTCGCCGCGAATTTTCCTTTGTCTTCTATCGACTGAAAACTTGAAGTGGTAATTTGAGTTTTGGAAAGAGAAAGAAATAGCAGGAGTCAGATCAGGTGAATACGTTGGTTGTTCGATGAGATTTGTTGAGTTTTTGGCCAGAAATTCGTTCACAATAATAGCCTTGTGAGCTGGTGCGTTATCGTGATGCAGAATCCACGAGTTGTCGTTCCACAAATCTGGCCTTTTTCGCCGTATTTGTTCTCTCAAACGCCGCATAACGCTCAGATAATAGTCTTTAATTACCATCTGGCCTTCTGGCAAGAACTCTGTGTGCACGACACCGTGATAATCGAAAAAAAACTGTCAACATGACTTCGAATTTGACGTGCCCTTGTAGGTTTCGGTTCAGTTGGAAGGCGCCATTCGGAAGCTTGTTGACTGATTTGAGTGTCAAACTCGTAAACCCACGTCTCAGCACCAGTTACAATGCGTTTCACGAATGTGGGGTCAGAACTGGCTCGTTCTAGCATGTCTTCAGCAATCCTTACGCGATTGAGTTTTTGTAGAAAATTAGATACTAAACTTATATACCAAGTTTGGTACTTTACCGATATTTCGTTTTGAGTTTTCATGTTCACAGACACACGGACACAAACACACGGATCTTTTTCTAAAAATGCTTCTTTTTTGGGTACTTGGGACCTCAATTGTCTATTTCCGGTGAAATCTCGGTATCGAATTTTTGGGTAGAATGCAAATATTTTTCTATGTATCTTCAAAGGACCGAGCTGCAACGCGTGTCATGCCCAAACAATCGTTTAAAATGGTACGAATCGATTCGTGAGACACAGAAAGTTCAGCGGCAATCTCTCTCAGACCTAAGTGAGATTTTCAGTTCAGTTGATGGCCGACCAGAGCGAGGCAAATCTTTCAGCACATCTCTACCAATTTTGAATGCACAATACCACTCATATGCACGTGTTTTTGACATTTTCAGCGATTCGGCACACGAAATACCATTTGCAATGCAAAATTTGAGACAGATTCTTTGTTCAATATTTGTATCCATCGTAAAATCGCAAATCACCTTTGAGATGAACTAAATAATTGGCGAACTGTAAACAAACTAGATGACAGATGACGATCAAACTCCGCGTGGGTATAGAGGAAAGCTGTATCAATTTAGCGACAACAGCAATTTCGAATGCCCTTTTAAACAGGATTTTTAAATGATCAATTCCCGGTGCTTTCTAGACAGAATGCACCACAAATGTCACCGCAGGCGATTTCATTTCAGTGACCACCACTAAATTTTTTTCCCCCAATCACAATGAAGCGTCTTTCGTTTACTTTCGTGGAGCTTAGGTTGTAAAATTGTCTCTTTTGTGAAGTGAGTTCACTATCTAAGTTAAGTCTTACATGTTTTTGGAAAAATAAACTTTCATAACCTGCAATCTTCGAAACAAAAAAAGAACTTCAATTCCCTTCTTTAGGCTTTGTAAAAGAACCTATTGGAGGAAACCTGTGGAACTCCAGTCGAGATGCAAACTCGACGTGAACCAAGTTTCAGAACCGCAATAAGCAATAACTGAGAGAAAACCTGAAATAAGAACAGCAGTGTCGGTCGACATGCTGGCAAAATATCAACCAGTATTAATTGCGTTTTTAGAGAAACAAAAACACCAGCGAGTATTGCGTCATGTCTGTGGCTTTATTCGAGCGTGAAGAAAGGCTGTTGGAATGGAGGTAAATGTTACCTATTGGAGGAAACAAGGAGATCTAAGGTGCATGGAAGGATGAAACTTGCAGCACTGGAAAGGCTACCCACATCATGATACCTGATGGAAAATTTTATGTGTCAGTCTGTTAATCCATCAATCATAGTTTTATGTCTAAGGCAAATCCTTCAGTATAGGTACCCGATCGCATTCGTCCATTTTCTGCTTTCCTCTTTCTTGCGCTTAAGGCCCAGTTATCTTTGTCATCTATTACCTTGGATCTTATGCCCGAAGATTTTTCCATTCACAGTTTATTTCGTGTAAAATCCTAGAATAGTGGTATAAAATCATGAATGTCTCAACATTTTCATTTTTCATGATCATATATGCCACAGAATAAATAAATAAATATATATATTCATGAAAAATGAAAAAAAAAAAATATATATGGAGGAATATAAAACCAATTTTGAACGGTATTTATTAAAGAAATGTGTATTATAAATCTAACTGTAGTAAGCATTTCACTGATGGTCAACAACAAAATAAATATTAATTAATGACACTAATTGTGTTTGGAACGAGCTAATGTTAAAATGCTGAGATGCTGAGAAAATGCGTATTACACGTGAATTATTCATTAAATGCCAGGAGATTAATTATATTTTTATTCGGATTATGTAATAAATTACTCATTTGTGTTTCATTTCATATTTATATACCAGATAAATAATAATAACCAGATTTTTAGATACGTATTTCCTTAATGCTTACCTTTTGTTACATGTTCAAGTTCTGCCAGCAACACTTTCAATACATCTTCATTATTTATTTAATATGTCCATTTCTCACGTTTAACTGTTCCAACTCCACATTTCAAATACTTAAAACATCATATATATCTTAGAGATAAAAATATGTATATCAGTTTCTCTTGCTAACGTAATTGTTTTATATTTATAGATGTTAAGGAAATACATTTTACGCCCGAGTGAAATTTTGTTACAGCGGTATGCAAATAGGACATTCTCTTTCAGATAGATAATATTTTTTTTGAGAAAATGGAATTTTTCTTTGTTACTTATAGCACGATTTATAAAAGCTAAATAGCTGTATGTAAAGGAATTCAAAATGGCATTACGAATCATCTTTTCGTCATCCCTGATGTAGAAACACTCAGCAAACGCTTATTCTTTGTTCTCTATCATACGAATCTATCTGGGGAAGTACCTAAGGTATTCCAATCAAAACTTCTATACCAAGATTTCAAAGGAAATAAATGTTTTGAGCTCCTGAATAAACAGAAAAAGAGCACTTTCGATAAAAAGGTACGCGCACGTTTATATGTGCTCATGCGTGTCCATGCGACTAGCATAACTCAAAAATGACTTCTAAGGATGTGACACGAAGTTTTGCAAGAAAATCCCCCATCCCAAACTGAATTCTACATATAAACATTTTCAAAGATGTTGATTTTCTCAAACTGGCACGTAACAATTTTGATTAAAATACCATATCTTTAAGACGTTTTCATGACAAAATGTACATCTTGAATTTTCTGAAAATAACCTCTGAAGTCCTCTTCATTCTGAACGACTTTGGCATAACTGCTAAACCGTGAGAGATAGCCAAAAACTTAATGCACAATGTATATCTCGTTAAAAACACAATGTCAGCTATATATTGTAGTTAATTTCCGAGAGTTTCCTTGTTATTGGTTCAAATTTTAAAATTATTGTACATCCCACAATTTGGTGCTATTCGCCTTCCTAATGGTAAAAGAAAACAGAATTTCAATACCATCACATAGTGATCAGCTCTTAAAAATTTTGACTCGCCTAATCCTGTGTATCTACAAGGACATACGTAATAAAAGCATTTACAGAAATATTTATCTGGATTGACGTGAATATATAGAAAAATAAGAGTTTTACTTTCTCTACCTTTCTCTAGTACATAGCACATAGGTAGAGAAGGTATTGTACTCCACCCTAAAGGTTATATACCGATATTTCACCGGAAATACACGTTTTAGAGTCCCCTGTATCCAAAATACCACTTTTTTGGGTAAAAGGTCCGTGTGTGAATGCGTGTCTGTGTGCCCGTAAACACGATAACTCGAAAACGAAAAGTCAGTTAAATACTAAACTTGGTCTTTAAGTTAAGTATCTACCCAGGATGCGACACAAAGATTTTGAGAAAAATCTCCTCACCCCAAACTACCTTTTGCATGGAAACAAATTCGAAAAGTTTTATTTTCTCAAAAACTGCTGTAATGATTTTAAAGAAAATGCCGTCCGTATATTAAAAATATTTATATGAATAATAAAATGTATATCTTGAATTTTATGGGAATAGTCTCCGAAACCTATTTATTCCTGATGCATTTTATTGAATTTTGAATTACTGGTAAACCGTAAGAGATAGATAAACACTTACTACACAAAAAAGATCTGGTTTAAACACACAATATGGTATGTTATATACATTTTGGTGGAGTTGACCATTTTCAAGATATTCCTTTTTATTTTTTTTTTATATTAATGATTTATTGATCGATCAGCGCATGTGCGCTCTACAGATCATTGATTTTAGACATTATTTACATGCAAGAGATATTCCTTGATTATCAGTTTTAAATACTTTCTTATGTGGGAATTTGCAAAATGCTGTCCATGCAAAGAAACTGATTTCAACTACATGGCACCCGGATTTTAAAAGCTTTGATTATCGCTTTAGCCTAGTGTATTCCCTTATTTCTCTACCACTTACAAGGAAGCAAGTAATAGACGATTTCTGCTAATGTTTGGCTCGATTAGCATGAAGTAGAAGAAAAAGCTTTTTAACTGTAGTTTGTTACAGAGATGCAGAGAAAGTCATATGTCTGGAACACATCAGATTTTTTTAGTTTGTTTTATGAGTATAGAAAGTCATGTGAATGTAACACATTTTTTAGCTGGCATCATATAATACGGGTCACATACAGGTCACGGCACGAGAAATTTTCTCAGAACAGGGAACATCTTTACGTGATATACCACGAGTGTTTTCAGTTTGTCAATAATTCACGACCGGAGCGAAGCGACAGAAGTGAATTGTCATAAGAGATGAAAACACGGGCTGTATTTGAAAAGACAATTCAGCGAAATAAGACTATTAATAATTTATGATATATAGGAAGCGATATTTTATCAGGTTATGATTGTAATACATTAGTTCTCAAGTGGTAGATGACGCATTCGACGATGTTTATTTACCGATTTTTTTTCTTTCTTCACTGCATCCCGAATTATGATATTGCTGACCATGCCTACGGTCAATGTACGAATATCGATAGATGTAGTCATTTCCATTTACTTTTCTTATATTGGTTGCCCAATCTTGTAAAATGATATTATTTCTTCCGTTGGAGTGTCACATGAAAGCCTGTGCCCTCTTTCTAAGCAAAATTGCATGAACTGTTTCCATGCATTAGCTCGTTTTTATCCGTATTAACGGATCTGGCTTCATTAATGATTTGTTTTATTTCTTGTGTGGTCGCCTGATCAAACCGTTTCAAAGTTCCGCCATCACGCAATGTCACCTTGTTTACCAATAACCAAGGCAGGAAATTAAACGAACGCCAGGTGCAACAAGCTTTCAAAGAAATGAACATTAGCTGCGATATCGCTCAGTCAGATGACCGCGTTTGGTTTAAATTGTCTATTGCATTGGCGCTTTAATAGGTGAGTTAAATTGTCCATGTAATTCCCATCAAACGGGATTCTAGATGGAACTTCCATCTGGTTTTAGGGCTTTTGAATTAGTTGTAATGTACTGGAGGCAGAATTTGCATTATATCTGCATTTTAAAGCAGATAGAATATTGCGAAAGTTATATGGAAAGTTAGAATAGAAGCGCTCCAATTATTTTTAAGCTGATTCCAGAAGGGCTGATGGTGAACTATTAAGCACAACTATTTCTTTACGCAATTTACATGAGGTGTATAACGAAAATATATAATACGACGGAGTTGACACCTAAGGCGATTTGAATGTGAATCATTCTCAAAAGATTTCTAGGCAGATATTTATCAAAATTAGAAGAATGGGCATACGTAAGAGTAACCTTAGTGAGTGCAATTTTACACATCCCCTTCAGAGAGAAAGTTATCGAAAAGCAAAACTTGCTTGCTAGTTTTTGCGAGGACACGAGAATTATACTCAAGATGGTCCGAAGTAGTGAAAATGGGAGTTATTTAACTTGCCTGAAGATGCTATGCTAAGAGCATTTCAACACGTCGAGGGTCCGCAAATGAGCTTCTGCATGGCGAAACCATTCAAAGAAAGGGAAAATAAGAGAGAGAAGGAGAGTGTGTAATTATGTCTGTCTCGCTCTAACAGTGTGGCAGCAGGTATGCCAGCGCCAGCAAATGCTGCTCCGTCAGTCAAGGAGAGTTGTGGCTGCCTGTCGGACGGGCTTTCACCTGCTGTGCCTCTGTGACACGGTTTGTGTGCGTATCCGTGCTTGTGCTGTGACGAGGAACGAGTGAGTGTGCCCCTGTGTTTGTAGCACCCTGCATCAAGGTTCAGTGGTAAATAATAGTTTGTTGTGTGTAGCAATTTATTAAGGTTAGGTTGTGCGTCCCAAGAGAGTTACACCCACCTTAAGGTGTCGTAATGAGAGGCGTCCGAAGGCTAAGTGACAACTTGTCCTCAAGGACTATAACATACTTCTGAGGTCTCTCTCTTGTAGTTTTTCTATAGTTGAGTGTCTGAAGCTTTTACCCCTCTTAAGAAAGTACCCTTCAATGCCGCCCACACCCTAGTGTACCGGTGTCTAGTTACGACAAGGGGTTAACATAGAAACGAGAAGTTCGTGAATTCCCCAATATTTGGTCTTGTTGACCAACTGTGAAAAGTGTCGAGAAAATACCTTCACGTAAAATAAAAAAAAATATTTCTTCAGTGACGTTTATGGTAATGTATTTATAAAATTTGAATAATCCTTAACTGTTCGTGAAAAATAATTTATCATTTTTAAAAATTTGTGATAAAAATTAGTCATTACATCATACATTCTAGCTTAGAACATACCATTTAAAAATGAAACTTTATTAACCAGGTAAAAAAGTTAGTTTGTCTCAATTTTTATATTAATGTTATGTTTGGAGCACAGGAATTCGGGAAATCTTAAAATTTAGTATTTCTGGTAGTTTTACCCTGTTATTTCATTGTGAATGGAATAAAAACGTTTTGCATAACCTCGAAGCATAATTTTAGCGTAACATTGTTATTATTATATGTTAAATGTAGTTATTTCCACAAGATCAGCGTTTATAGTTTTATACTAATATAAATTCTGCTTTTCTAGAAGCTTACAAACGACACGGAACGAGTATGCTTTAAGAGTTGGAAAAATACTGCGAAGTTATTTTTAACCATTTAGTTTTAATGCTTTATAGGCAAAATTAGAAAGAGGTGAAGAGTAAATACATTTAACTGTGTTTTCTTTCTTCAAATAGTGATAGCATTTAATATTTTTACTGTTGACGGCGATGATACGCTAAGTTTATGGTGTAAAATTTTGTGTCCGTTGAGCTCTCGGTCGTCTTATCGAGTTGTATACATTAATTTGTGCTGTTACAAATTAATTTTTGTGCACCTTCCAGGGGGTATTACCGTGCTACTCTCAGATAACGCACCGAGTATTCTGAGATGTCGCCGACGTTTTGCAGTGCACCAATGAGCGTGTCACTTCCGCCAATAGAAATCACAAATGACAGAGAACGCGTGGAGTAAAACACATCGCTTTATCGCAGCCTTTGAAGCCCACAAGTAATATTTTGAGCTTATCGCAGCCTTTGAAGCCGACATGTTGAGTAGCACTGTAATAAATGTTTGAACTCAGAGCAGAGGAGGGTTTGAGGCATCTTTTAGGAATGTCAAGATGCAGAAAACAATCTGCCTCTTTCTTTTGCAAGTGAGTGAGTGGGCGCAGAATACAGTGAAAAAGTTGAGATATTTATAGAGGCCTAAAAATTAGTATGATCGTAAGATAAAAGCTAAAGTGTGCGTATCGTGATTAATATCTTTTTGAAAGAAAACTCCTTAGTAATACTAAGTCCCTTTTGGCGCTCAGTTCACAATATTAGAGTTTGAAGATTACGGACACGTAAGCGCCTCTCAAAAGTATTTGACTGATAACAGGATTTGTCACGGTGCATACTTAGAACATAGGATTTGCGATAAGTTGATAACAAAATATCTGCTTGTCCCAATTTTGTTGCATCAGCCATGTGATTGTTTTGCAAGGGGTTTAATGCCGGTGAATTGTTGCTCAACATGATCTTCATTTATGATGTAAATTCTCAAGCACAGGCTTAGAAAACAGAAAAGTGTTGACAGGTAGTTTATGCTTAATATGCATGTATAAATTCTCTTACGATAATTTCTTCCATTTTCTCCATCAAAAGGAAGATCGTTAGATTTGGAAAACTATAAATGTTCAAATTAGAACTAATATTACAATTTTTTTTTTTTTCTTCAAATGAATGTGTACTATGCTTAAGCCTTTTTCCCGCAATATGAACAAAACACAGTGCCAAAGTGAGGAAAAAGAACATACAATAGCGTTCTTTAGATTTCTTTCAGAAATATTTGCATCGAAAAACTATTTTCATTTTAGCATAAAATAGTTGTAATATTTATTGTTGTCATGTTATGGATACTTTAGCGCACTTAAGTATTTTATAATTTATTACTGAATTGTATTTAAGGGGGCAAATGGGTGTCAGATTTTTTCGGCCTAAAAGCTCGTTTTTATTGCAAAAACCAAGTATCATCTTTGTTTTAGATGTTTCCGAAGTTTTTGGTCCTATGACGTTTGTAACTTAACAAATATACGTCACTTTTGAAAGCCTGCACCCTTTAAACGTCCTCCACATGTAAACTTTAAACTTAATTTTTTTTCTTATATCAGTTTTATGGCATTTTGTTGCAATAAAATTGCAGAAATTACAACTTCTATGCAAAGAGGCTGAAAATTGCAATAGGTATTCAAGATACTATGATTAATGAAACCAAGTATTGAATTTTTGATATACTGCGTGGCTCACGAAATAAAGAATAAAACACACGACATGACAGCAAAAAACGAAACAATTTTTATCATGAGGACACTAAATATATTTTTATTCTGCACAAGAAGCGAATATCAAGATACTTAGATTTATCAATTACAATCCGTAGAACATTAATTTCGGCCTTATTGCATTAAAATTGTAGAAGGTAGATTTTGAAAACACTTTTCTAAACATAAAAACACTAATAAAAACTATTAGTTACAGGATTGAAACGTCAATGTTTATTCTAGGTCACGTAACATATATGTACAAAACTTTTAAATTCCTAGCTTTAAAACTTAAGCAGTTGATATGAAACCCTTCTTCCCTTAAAATATGAATAGAGGATACCAAAGAAAAAAAAAATGCGTTACGTTCACATGTGTTTCTCTGCCTGTTCAAAAAACTATTGTTAAAAAGCTTATTCTTCAATCTACTTATTAACTGAGATAAACATTTGTAGAAATGTTTATTATTATATTTCCTTATAGATACAATCAGAACAGAAATTATTCAGCAGCAGATAGTCAAATCGCTTAAGACTTGTTCTTTGTGATGAGTTTGAAATTCTGTTCTCTTTGCATGATCAGGAAAAAAAGGAAGAAAAACAGGTATTTGATAAATTGTGCTGTGCTTTAACGAGATCTACATTATTTTATGCTGTAAGATTTTTTCTATCTGTTATGGTTCCATTTTATATAAAAGTAATTAGATTGAAGATGACTCTTGCGTATTTAATCGTTAGACATTTTTTGAGAAAATTAGAATTTTCGACAAATGATCCAAGGTTAAAGTTATTTAAAAATTTCGTGTCTGCATCCTTAAGATGCAGAGATTATATATAAAGTTCGATATTTAGTAGGCTTTGTGTTTATAAGCTGTTACCACACAAGCGCGCGTGTAGACCTTTTTCTAACAATCTTTTTTGGGGAGCGTACAGAGATGTCTCAAAACACATTTCTGGTGAAATTGTGACATCGAATAGAATACAATATACCACGCTTACTTGTTATACGTAGCAGAGAAAGTACAGATCATTAAATCCTACTTTATAAGAACTTTTTTTTCTTTCTGAATGTTCTTATTTCCGTCTTTTCTGTAGTTGCTGAAGAGACTGTTTTAAAATTCCTTCAAGCAGTTTTAATGGACGCTATATTACTCGTACATACCGCCTTTTATGATGTAGTTATGAGAGGAAGTACATATAAGGTGGCCGATTAAAACGAATAGATGTATATAGCATTTACAATTACTCGCGGTTAATGCACTCCGATTAAACTTGTGCATTGTTAGCATTACGATAAGTTATTCCTGTTGAGTGCGCTTTTAGGAGATGCCAAATAGCTTGCATCCGTCACGTTTTTTCTTTTCTGTTCCTTTTACAGATTTGTCAAGATTTACTGATTACTCTTGCGTAGGTACGTCATATAACATTTGATGGTATATAAAATAAATTTATAATAAGTTTATTTAGCAATTAAATCTGCATTTTGAAAATGTTCCAAATGAAAAAGCAAATAATTTTAAGTTTATGTTTACAGTGGCATTACTATGCCACCAAAATACATTAATAATGTATTCTTAATTCTACACTCGGGAAAAATTGCATTTTGAATAACTTGTTTTTAGCAAGATACTAAGTAAGAGGGTAATTAACGATTTGCATAATTTTGTAATAAGCGCAAAAAATGTTCGTTAACCACTGGCTTGTTCCAAAGTAATCTCTGCTTGGCCTGAGTCAGTCTAACCATAGTTATTAGAGGACCGAAAAACGGACAGGTTTTTTGTTTTTATTTTTAAGCTCTTAATACTAAGGCTCCTTGTATACGGTGAATGTTTTTGTTTAAAAAATATACTTCTTATCTGAGAGGCATTGGGTTTCATGAGGGCTTTAGTAAATAAACAGAGCAACAGTGTTAACGCATGGAATTTAAGTGACGTCAGACACTACTATTACGGATACTCTCCTTTCCTTTCTTCCACAACAGTTTCTCTCTCTCTCTCTCTCTCTTGTTTACATCTCTCTCTCTTTTGTTTACATATATTGGCTTATTGGTTGAACCACTTGGTTCTATCAGGAGATAGAATGACTTGGGTAGTACACAACACTAAACATCCATTCCCATAGTGGGATCCAAACCCGCGACCCTTTCGCGGCAGAACGTCGCCAAACGACCAGGTTTACCGGGGCCAGCGACAGCTATTTCATTCGCTGCATGGCAATATTCCTACTGTAAGTAAGAAACATACATTAAAATCATCACAGCATTGTATGTGGTGGAATTTGACAGGGACTAGTTAAGCACAAATAGTGAAATCGTCATGACCAGCGGTTAAATGTTGCAGTATACTAAACTGAATATTGCGACAAAATGTTGATATTATTAATCTCTAAACACAGCGAAGGAAATAATTTCACCATTTTGCTTAAAAATCGTTCATTTATTCAGAATCACTCCAGTAATATTGCAACTACAATATTATGTAATTTGCAAGCATCAACACTAAAATTCCAGAAGCTCTTGAGGCATTAGAACAGGTTTCAGAAACGGAGTAAACAATAAGTTAAAATCATAAGTGATTCATGACACCAGAGGTGTATTAAAACCACAGAGATTTGGATGCAGGGAATCTCGCAAGTCTAATATTTCGTCTTTTATTTGCTTCTACTATGTCGGAACATATGGAACAAAGTTTTTCAAAATATATAAACTGTCTAGATGCTAATCCCTCGCGATTTATGATCCATGCATTTCGAAAATACATTTTGCATACATCGTAAAACTCGCAATTGAAAAGCCAATGCGATTCAGATTTCTGTTCATTAATATGTTATCTAACAATGATGTAACTCTAATACACACTACCAATAGCTAGACATAATTATGTATGTTGTTTTCTTCCGATACTCCTCAAACACAACCCAGCTGCTTCCAAAGCAGAGTGCAGTGCCTTCAAATCTTCATCATATTTGTTTACGGACAACCTTGTAAGGTCGCACTCCCTCCACCAATCCTCGGTGCGTTCCTAGCTTGGTTTAATTATTAAAACATACATCTTGTTTTTAATTTTCTAGCATTAATTTTGCAGAGTGTGATTCAGAGGTTTCTGAGTTATGAATTTGACATAAGTACACATTTATATTATTTGATGAAATCTCTACATACAGAATGTCAAATCAAATTAAATGTGATTTTCTTAGGAATACAATTGTATATATGTCATTTATATGTCGTAATATGCGTTTAAGGTACTCCTTGCGACGCATTAGGTTAACGCCGTGACATTTTGGAAGGAATTTGCCAGTACATTGTAAATAAAATTCGCTGCCATAAACATCACCAACCTCAATGTAGTTTTGTTTCATGTACAGGGTGGTAGGTCTTTAAGCAACCTTTTAAACTGTGATAGAACAAGTTATTTTTACCCCTATAAAGTTTCTATTCTTAGATAATTAGTATTTTATTTTTGCACAATATTCCACCACAGCAAATTCAACGGGTTAACTTTTAATGTTCAGCTTTTGCTGCTATTGCAATGAACAAATTCACACTTCCGTTATGCAAATAAACAAAAACCCGCTCGTGATTTTAACGTAAGCTAAATATCATATTGAATATGGAACTGAACAAACATTTACAGTATAGAAGTAAATTATTAATGGGTACTGCTATTAATTATAAAGGTAAATAAAAACCTGAGAAATTTATTTTACGCGATATTACTTCCTTTGTAAGTTATAACATTCTGTTAATACCTACTAAGTTGCAGGGTGGCCCTTTAAATTCAAATATGGGAGAAAATTTGAGAGGAAATTCCGTTTTTTATATATATGGCCAGCATACTTATCAAATATGCTCATCCAGCTTTAGTTAATGAAAAGAAAGTGGCCGTGACCTAGATTTATTTAATGTGATGAGGAGAGGCTGTCATCGAGAACAGAAGTAGAGACACCGGATTATCAAGTCTAGTTTCTTAATGGCTTTTGTCTGAGTTTTGTCTTCCATTTCCTCCCCATTGACCACGAGTGATGGTTTTTAACGTATCCTGTAATTTATTTATTCGATTCTTGCCAAGAAATATATTCACCAGTTAACAAAGTGACACGAGGAAATCCAAAATTTGAAACCTAGGTTTTAAAAGGCGGCAGTTGCACATGTGAAATGTCGTACTTCTTTTCTGACGGTAGTTTCCTGACGGCTAGTCAAGGAATTGTCGCAATTTCAATTGCGTACATTAGGTGTACGGGTGAAAATAAAATGTAAACGTCATATGAACAAATACATATATTTACTTTCTCTGCACATACTTTGTACATAGTGTGTAGAGGAAATATTGTATTGCATCTAAAAATTCGATACGGAATTCAAATACATTTTTAGGACCCCTGAATCCAAAAAAAGCATTTTCAGAAAAGTGTGTGTGTGTGTGTGTGTGTGTGTGTGTGTGTGTGTGTGTCTGTGTCTGTGGACAGCATAGCTCAAAAACGAAAAAACGTTAAATACCAAAATAGGTATTTAAGTTTAGTATCTTCCAAGGATGCAACACGAAGATTTTCAAGAAAATCCCCCACTTCAACTACCCTTTACATGGAAAAATGTTCGAAAATGTTTTTCTCAAAAATGGCTAACGATTTTGAATAAAATCTTGTATATTAAATATATTTACACCACGATAAAAAGTATGTCCTGAATTTTCTGGGACTAGCTTCTGAAGATCTGTTTATTCTGGATGAATTGCTGAATTTTGCATAACCAGTAAACCGTAAGAAATTGACAGAATCTTACTACACAAAAAAAAAAAAAAAAAAATGTAGATCTCGCCAAGACACACAATTAATGTCCTTTACGTTTTTGTTGCGGAGGTAATCGTTTCCGAGATATTCCTTGTTATTGGCTTCAATTGTGAAGTACTTATACTTTTCTCAGATAGGAAGTGTCCGTTTGCTCTACTCATGTCCAAGCAAAGAAGCGATTTGCAATTATAGTCGCATAACGACAGCTTTTAAAACGTTTGACTAGCAAAGCGCATAGCGTATTCCTTTAGTTCCCTTATATTTATAAGGAACTAGGTAATAACAACATTCTGATAATGTTTATCTCGATTAGCATGGCGTAGAAAGAAGAAGAATCTTTTGAAAGAAACGTGTTTGTAGAGCAGCTAGAGAAAGTCGTCAGATTTTTTTATTTTTTCAATGATACAACCTCTTTTAATTTTTATGGTCATATCGGGGGCTTTGACGTGAGAAACAACTGCTGGATTTTCTCGTTGTAACTATAGGGCTTCTTAGTGTTGGTTTTTCTGTTTTATACTACTAATCACACTCATACTCCAAATTCATACTTCCAGACTAGTGGACGTTAGGGAATGATTCTAGTTAAAGAAAAATTCCCCGCCCCAGCCGGAAATAGAAACTGGGGCCTCTGGGCTGAGAAGACAGTGGACTAAAGAGGCAGTTTTGAACATAATTTGAATCGTTCTTCTAATTACTCACCTGCATATTTGTAATTTACGGGTGTTCATTACATATGTCAAAGAAAGATATTTAATGTTAATCATGAATCATGTTTACGCAAAATGGTTACATTTTAGATCCTGCATGCGGACTTGGGCACGTACAAGGTGCATAATCAACCTCAAATCTTCGTAACGCCAGCACTTTTTGTCAGCAATAAACTTCTGTCGCGACAAAAAGTTAAACTCTCTGCATTTCCTCTAGTAAGCTTTTGTCAATGTCATATTTTCCCAGTTTTAAAATATAATATATATATTTGTTTATCATGATAGTGTCTCCAATATGTGAATTGCATATGCATCAACATAATTAGAAGCCATTTTGAAAATTTAGCAATTAAAATAAATGTTATAGCGGAATGTCTCAGGCGGTTAGGTATGTAGCTCGCATTCGGGAGGTCCTGGGTGCAAATCCCGTGGCTCCGTTTTCGTGGTTTCCCTCAGTCACCAAGCTAAATATCGTATTGGATATATAATTCCACGACTCAAAGTTCCACCTTCAGTCTAAAACAACAGTAAAACTGAAAATAAATGGTAATTGCGGTTGCGCAGCTATCTATGAAGAGATAGTGAAAGCAGTAGCCTGGACGGCATCCTAACCCCATCTGCTAAATGGTATGGTGTAGGGAGATGAAACCTCGAAAGGCTAACTGCACTTCGCCATCCAACTACGAATGGTAGAGCAGCTAGACTGGATGATACTCTGGCACGTCTGCTTGGTGCGAAGCGAAAGTAGTATGAAACGAGGATGGATATTTGAAGGTTCTATCAACGTAGTATCTTACCACCAGATCCGTCGCGACATGACAATTGTAAAAGCGACATAAAATAAAATATAATTTTAAAAAAATGTTCATTTGAAGAGAAGTCTTCATCTGACCCAAGCATAGTATTTCGTACTTTTCAATCTCTTCGAGTTTGTTATATCTATAGTTCGCATACATATATTCGCGAACCATTTTTTGAAACTGCTTTGTAAATGTGTTTAGGATAATGGTTTTATAAGTGTAAAAATATTTATTTGAATGATTGTTTACCTCTATGTGGTATGTTTAGTAAGGTTTTTGCGTGCCTAATTTAAAGTTCATTATGGATTTCATGCTCCCTGATGGGAGAAAATGTATCCATTGTCATTTAAGATTTGACTGGTGTTTCTGGGAAATACAGGATCATTAACGCATACATTAGCGTTAATGGTCAATTGTCAAAGCAGGTAGACGCACCCCCGTCATGTAAAAGAGACAAGGGAAGTTCGGTATAGTTACTGCCATTTAGTGTGCAAGGATGCATGCGCGTGAAAAGTGGATGAGTTACCCTCATAAAATAACGGCCGTAGAAAGAAAATTCGTTCTTTTCGCCGGGGAAAGATTGTGATAAGCACATGAATCCCAGAACTTGTAGAAAATGTTTGTTTCATAGCGTTTCAAAGCCAATAAAATATAACTATTTTCTCTCTAAGTAATTTGAATATTTTAATCACACTGATAATATGATAATATGTTGCTTTTCATGGGATGCTGCATCCTAGTTTTCGAGCTTTAAAACAATTTGAATCGTAATGTTGTAATCTATATGCATATTTTCATGCATATTTGTAGGGTTTGGATTTCATACTCCTCACTGATCATATTTATCACTTTTTATCGGTTTATTTGATTAGCTTTCCGAAGGCCCTCAAAGTCCAAAGCACATAAAATGCCTTTAAGAATTGGGTGAATATCCTGGGAAAATAGTAGTTTAAATTGATTTCCCCAAAATAATCCGCCCACCTTTGTTGTGTGAGGGTAGCGTGTCTGTCTCACATTCAAGAGTTTCCCAAGTTCAAATCTCGGATACTGGTTTCTTCTGGAGTTTTCCCTTATCTCGAGAAAATGGATGTCGAGTAGTTTTAAGCTTAATGACTCATTTGGGCGTCATTTCACCGATATCATTTCATCGTCCAATATGACCTTCCCGGTTAAAGGGCATTAAATAAATAAAGAAAAAACATATTCATAATTCATTTTCGCATTCCAACACTAAACTTTTGAATAAAGGTAAAAGCTACGATCAGAAATGAATTTTCCTTTCTTAAATACTTCTTGCCAATCTTTTGTTAATTCAAAATATTGCATACGATGAATTTTTCACCTCATTTCTTTGACATTGTTCATATACATTCCGAAATGCTAGGCAAGGTAATGACACTTTTTGCAAGGTAATTATATGCATGGGATTAAATGAAAACTTGTTTATATGTCTTCATGAAGCACTAGCTGTCTTACCGGCATAGCATTGTTACGTACTGGTTTTTATTTTGTTTTTTTTATTGAAAATAAGGATAGATGCTATTTTTGAAAGTGGTAGTAGACTGTAATTTGAATTGGTACCCAAATGCTAGATAAGGGTATAAGTTTTTTTCAGATTGCCCGAAAAGTAATCATTTGTACATAGGAGTTGGAAAATAAGTATGGGTGGCATTTTGAAGTTGTGTAGATTCCTATAATTTTTGCCAAGTCGTATAGTCAGAGTATAAACTTTTTGTCGTGTTTGACCAAGCAGTATAGTTATACCTACAAGGATTTGAATATAAAATAAGGATATTTTTAAAAATTACGAATAAAATGTAGATCAAAATAAGGATAACACCTATGACTTTTACCAACTCCTATTGTATTATTATGCAATATTTCGGCCATTTAGTTTAAAGAGTGGGCATTTCTAAATTAGGAGTTGAAAACATGGTAGCCGTAGCTGTTTTAAAATTGCAAGGTAGTTTGTAATTTTCTTTTGAATCCTACAGTATAAGCATACAAAGTTTCATCTGGCTAGCCCAATGAATGTTGATTTATATCTTAGGGACTGAAAATTGGGGTTGAATGTCAGGGTAGGTTATCATTTTGTGCTTTTCTATTATTCAAAGGTACTGGGTAACAAAAATAAAAGTACTGTAACAAAAATATTAGTAAATAAAACTTCCAGTGAAATATGAAGGAAATACCTCCCACCCTAAAATGTATAAATTTTAAAATATATTCAGTTTACCCGTTTGCCCTTTTAGGCTCAAAGTCATTAAATATCTCTGTTTGCAATAAATGCCAAAAGTAGCCTCTAATACCTATATTCAGCGAAACGGAATGTAAGTTTGATGACATGAATGTGAAAAATCTTATGTGTTCCATTCACATGACTTTCTCTACATCTCTGCAACAAAATATAGTTAAAAAGCTTATACTTCTATTTACTTCATGCTAATCGAGAAAAAAATAGGAGAAATAGTCTTATTACTTGCTTCCTTGTAAGTAGAAGCGGAATAAGGGAGTACCACAGGCTAAAGTGATAGTCAAAAGCTGGTTATTATGTGACTGAAGCTCCTTTGTTTGTATGGACAGGAGTAGACAAATTCCTGTATGAGAAAAGTATATTTTTCAAAGCTGGAACCAAAAACAAGAATATCTCAAAAAACGATCAACTCCACGAAAAAGTGTATATAGCATAAATTGTGTTTTTTAACATGCTCTACATTTTTTGTGCAGTAAGGTTTTGTCCATCTCTTACGGTTTAGCAGTTATGCAAAATTCCGTAAAGTTCATCCAGAATAAAGTGGTCTTCAGAAAATTCAAAATATACATTTTATTTGCAGGTAAATATCTTAAATATAGGTACGATATTTTAATCGAAAATTGAAAAAATCAAAATTTTCGAAAAAAATCCCATGTAAAGATTAGTTGGGGGTGGGGGATTTTCTTGAAAATCTTCGTGTCGCATCCTTGGAAGATACCAAACTTATATACAAAGCTTGATATTCAACGGTCTTTTCGTTTTTGAACTATGCTGTCCAGACACACACGTATCTTTTTCTAAAAATGCTTTTTTTTTTTTTTGGATTCAGGAGGACCCAAAACATATTTCCGGTGAAATCTCTGAATCGAATTTTTGGGTGGAATGCAATAGTTTTTCTATACACTATCTACATCGTACGTAGTAAAAGGAAATACCTAACCCCCTGGTTTCCAAATTTGTTCGCTCATTGGAAGAAAATCCATCGAGTGGTTTTTGAGATACATTTTCTCTCTCTCTCTTTCTCTCTCTCCCTCTCTCTGTGTCTCTTTTCTTTTGGTAGTTTAACGTCCCTTAACCTGATAGGTCATATCGGACAATGAATGAAATGATGCTCAAAGAAGTACTATCTTCATAGAGCTTAGAGTTACTCGAATTCGTCTTCTGAGGACAAAGGAAAACCCGGGAAAAAACTATCCGAGTAACTCACCGTAACCAGATTCTAACCCGGGACAGACACGCAGACAGAAGCGGGCTCTCCTTCTCTGTATAATATTAGGTAAGTGAAAACCTAAACGAGCGAAATGGAATTTAAACCATTCCGCGATTGATATAATAGATCGACCTCAGTAGACTGCTTTGAGGGTACATCATTGATGAAAGTCGGATGTACGTCAGTTTTGCTCCGGAAGTTCTAAAAACGCACATTGAACAGATTAGTCATAACGAATTTTAGCGTTGGGGTTAGTTAATTCCCACGCTGCTACTGCTGTGTTTGCTCATATAAATCACACAGTAGGGGTTAAAGGAAGCGGAGAGTCGTAACTTACACAAGAGCTGACGAGCTGATTTTCACGCTCTCTACTTCTGACATGCATTCCATAGCTACGTTCTCCCTCCCATTACGCAATTTGTTTACATTAGCGTAATGACGTCTGTCTGTCTGCTGCTGCTGCTGCTGCAGGTAATGGTGTGCCACGAAAAACAACTTTTCGTACATATCTGCCTACATTTTGTGATGTGACCTACTCATGACTTAATTATGGATGGTGAAACGTTGGAATTTAAGATACGTAAGATACAAGGACAGTTTTTTTTTAAACCTCCGATAGGTTATAAATAAAAGACAAGTTCATAGAAAACAATTATTTTATTACTAAAAGTTTTGTAAACTTATGGTTACTTTTCAACATAATCACCGAAAAAATTGAGACATTTATCGCATCTGTGCACAAGCTTTGCAATACATACTTCAAAAACTGTTGCCGCCAATGATTTCAAATGAGCCTTGACGTTGTTCAGAAGATCTTCCTTTTGTTATTACTATATTATTATTATTATTATTATTATTATTATTATTATTATTATTATTAAGTGCTGCCTTCCTAGCCACGTCTTCAGTTTAAGGAAAAGGTGAAAGAAGTTGGGTGTCAGGTCAGGACTGTACGGCGCATGATCGAAAATGTCCCATTGAAATTGTTCAAGGAGCCGATGAGTTATGCCAGCAGTGTGTAGACGAGCGTTCTCATGGATCAACACAATTCCTGAAGTCAGCATTCCTCTTCGTTTGTTTTGAATGGCTCTCCGCAAACGTCGTAAAGATCTTCAAACAACGTCAATGCTCATTTGAAATCATTGGCGGCAACATTTTTTTGAAGTGGGTATTGCAAAGCATGTGCACAGGTACGATAAATGTCTTAATATTTTCGGTGATTATGTTGAAAAATAGCCATAAGTGTACAAAATGTTTAGTAGTAAAATAAATATTTTCTACGAACTTGTCTTTTATTTATAGCCTATCGGAGGTCGAAAAAAAAAAGTCCTCGTAGTTCGAGGTTTACTGCTACTATCTCAGTTTATGAGGGCACTCAGGAAGCCTCTCTCTCCTTTTTATTTAATATTTAGAGGAATAATTGTACTCCATCCAAAAAATTATATTTCGAATTTCTTTGTAAATGTTATTTTTGAGGTCTATTAAATAAAACGTATTCTTAGAATAAACGAGTGCAGGTGAATGTACGAAGGTATTTCTAATTTAAAATCGGAATGTCGGATAAGTACCAAATTTGGAATATAGTTAAATGATATTCCAAACTTCCGAAACAAGGATTTAAATGAAAGTCTCCATTCCAAACTACCCTGTACATTGATCATTTTTCGTTGTTTTTGTTTTCTTAAAGTTGTTCCAGTGCCTTTGATTATAAAGTACCGTGTGTATAAGATGTTAAAATGGTAAAATATACGTCTTGTATTTTTGGAAATATCCTGTGAATCCTCTTCATTCGGAACGAATTTAGTATAACTGATAAACCATAAGCGATAGACAAAACTTACTCCACAACCTGCTTAAAATTCTTTCATGACACCAACAAATTTCTAGATATTTGTTAAGCATATGTATCTATACGTATACTTAGAGGCTCTCATAAAAGGGGCGGTCAAACACATGTCAGACTGTATGACTTTAGGGATCCGGAAATACCTGCGCAATAAAATACTGAAGTTCTGTTTAATCGAACCAAGTAAAAAGGTAATACTTGTGTAAAAATTCACATAAACTAGTATTATATGAACTATTTTAAAATGCATAAAATATATAGCTAACAACATTCATTGTTAGCCTGGAAGTCAAGGTCTTCGCGGTTGTAGACGGTAACTTCACTCGAACTCTTAAAAACTAGTTCAAATCAGCCCGAATTACATTTTGTGTTGCTTTGCTTATGTTTTCGATTTTACTCCCTCGCGGTCTATGCAGCTGGTTCAATCCTTTATATCTTAAATCTGGCAATAAATAACGCAAGAACCAATACTAGTGTAGAATTAGCCTAACATTCAGCATTGGGGCGTAAGAATTCGTTTTACAGTCTGTTTATAAAGATAAAATTCAGCAGACATTGGAAATAAGTATCACAAGATACTTTTGGCAACCCAGACTCGCGGCAAAAGCTGGAAAACTTGGGCGTTGAATATTGCGCTCTTAATTTGGGAGGTTATATCCTCGGATGCAAGATGTGTCAAAATAATGTTCTACAAACGGAATCCATTCTTGCTTTCTATCTCACTGTTCTACATAAGGGTAAACCAATTATTCTGTTTATTTTTACTTCTAATGTTTTCCAACTTAATTGACTGCGGGGATATTTAACATCCAGAGTCTCTCGTAACATACCCAAGAGTCTGTTAGTTCCGAAAGAGGTAATCAGAACGGAAGTACAACTATTGATCCGTTCAGTCACCGTACAAAAAGCATTAGGTAAATGGTTTAAACTTTAACATTACAAGTTCTCCTTACACGGAGGTGGGATTACAGTTCGGCAACAAGTATGGGTTGATATGACCCTCAAATCCTGTAAAAGCAGGTACACATTTTAAATAATGTGTGTTTATCAAAAGTATATTACCCAACAGGTTCATGCATTTCTAATATTCTATCCCCACCCAAGAAAAGCCACAAAATAATCACATCCTATGAAAATATACAACTTTTTGCATTAGGGACATTCAAACCCCGATTACGTGAGCTTTGAGTGTACAGATATGTGTTTATTTTCAGTAAACCGAACATTTTACCCTTGTTTCCTTACAATTTTTCATTCTATTGTGTCAGCATTTTGCCATATTGGGAATTTCTCACTGCACAAAATATGTATTCAATTCTGAGTTTATAAGGAACCTAAAAAATACTTGCCGAATTTAAGGCAACATGTTTAAGATGGGTAAAAATTAACAATTAAATGTGATAGTGTGAAGGATAATTAGCAACATTACTGTTGCTATGTTTATAACTGATATAAATTCCATCGCATAGCTGCTATACATTGCAACATTTCATAGATTTGAAAACTATTTTAAAAACACTCAAATTATAAAATTGTATACTTCTGTTCATGTTCTGATGTCCACGTTCAGGAGGTTATCAACTCAGCCTTTACCTTGTTGCGGTTCTAATTACTGAATACAATTGTTGTTACGTATTAGAGGGATCAGTATATTGAAAAGACCCTCCCTATTATGTTCATTAGTTCTGCAAGAGGGGTAAGTTTACAACCTCATGGATGTGGACGTCAAGGCATGAACAGAAGTATAAACATGATCTATGTGCATCCTGTATAATTTAAGTTAGCTCTTTCTGAACCAAACATCGTTATAGGGAAATATGTGCTTTAAAACTATTAGAGTTTGAGATTCTGTAAGGCAAATTTGAACGCTACTTGAACCTTCCAGTTATTTTGCACTGCTGCCAGCTTCTGCCACTTCACATCTTGGCTCAGGATCTAATAGCACCTTCAGTCATTGCCAGCACGCCTGCGTGGCTAACATATAAAACAGATGGTTCTTCTTCCCTCACGGAAGCATTTCCTTTATAACGGTAACGGTCAGCCAAACGAGGCGGCATTTGCTCAGCATTGTTTTTTTTAAGCATACTTGGATTTATGGCCAATATTCTTTGCAATAAGGAACCGGATGGCGGTGTTATTAATGACTAAATTATCCGCACATCAGCCTCTGGAAAATAGCAATAAGCAGTTTCCAGCCAACTGAGGAATTCATGTTTCATATGAAAAACTATATTTTTATTAGTTTTATTCTGTGCCATTTGTGGTCTTCGGTCTCTTTAGGTATTCTATGGCGTGGTGAAGGTAAAAGTAGTCAGACACAGAGGCCTTCCGTAATTACGACATGTAGACTATGGTGGGACCTTAGTTCTTTCAACGTGACCCCTCGGAGGAAGGGATGAAGAGGGAAACCCGAAGAGACCAGAACCGGACGACGATGTGCGCTAGCAAGGACGGGGTTTCTAACAATTTTAACATTATCTATACCAACCCTGAAGCCGGCTAACTCACTGGGAGTCCCGGGTGCAGGGCTTCTGCGGTCCCGACGAGCACCAGGTAGAAGTACTTTCAAGGCGCAAATTCGACCGTCCGACTGCAAAACACACACCGCTACAGCCCTGGAAAAGATGAGATGAAATAGATATACAATGATGGATTGTGGTAGAAGGGAAGACGACCACCACGTCTACCACCCGGGGAAACTGAAACAAACTCGTATTCAGATTAGTCGTCCCGGTGTGAATCGAAAATTGAACCCTGTACCTCCCAAGTGCGATCCAGGAGTGGTGGAACTGCAGCCAATTCCTACATCTAAGTTGCCTCTAAGGCACCCCTACTTAACTTTAAGGATATGAGGATCAAAAGAGAATATGCTCCTAGGGAACTAATTTAAACGCACTATAGTCACTATGGGTTAGTTTTAGTCAAGATTCTATGATAGATTCGGGAATGAACCCGGACTCCGGGAATAGTAGCAACTCGCCAGGGATTGGCCTTCAATTGACAACCAGAGCTTGGCTGCATCTTTGTCGTTAAATATTTGCTCAGTATTCTTTAACAGATTTAGAATATGAAAATAAGACATACTCCGTTTTCATGCAAAAAGAATGGAATTTCAGTACCATCACACTGCGACTAGATCTTAAAACGTTTTACTACCAGTTTAATCCTGTACATTCCCTTAAATTGAGTTTTATTTATGGACGCTCTGCAACTAGAGTCCCATTAAAGACCGGAAAGTTTACTAATAGGTCTGCTAGAGGTATTTTACCTGCTGTAAATTTACGACACGGGACCTCCGGCTTTACTTCCTTTCCGAAGGAAGCCGCTAAGTATTTTACGTTCCAAAAATTCCATCGTTCTCCGCGAGTTTTAATCCGCAACCACGGGTTTTCCCAGACCACTAGAACGATGGCGTATTACCGTATTCCCCATTATAATTACAAAGGGTGTAATAAAACAAATGTTGCTAATGATTATTACGATTAGCCTAAAATACCTATAGAGCAATAAGTTTTTGTAAGCTGTTTATTACTTTCTCTACAAGTACTATGTACCTACATAGTGTATAGAGAAGGTATTGCATTTCTCCCAAAAATTCGATACCGAGATTTCACCGAAAAGATTCGTTTTAGGGTCCCCTGTATCAAAAAAAAAAAAAAAAAAAAAAAAGCATTTTCAGAAAGACACGATAACTCAAAAACGAGAAGTCTGTAAAGTACCAAATTTGGTATTTAGGTTTAGTATATTCCAGGGATGCGACACGAAGATTTTAAGAAAAATCCACCTCCCCACCTCAAACTACACTTTACCTGCAAAAAATTTTGAATATTATGATTTCCTCAAAAATGGCTCTAGCGATTTTGATTGAAATACTGTATTAAATATATTTACATGGTAAATAATATGTATATCTTGAATTTTTTGGAAATATCCTCTAAAGACCTCTTTATTCTGAATTAATTTTGCTGAATTTTGCATAATTGGTAAACTGTAAGAGATAGACATAAACTTACTACACAAAAAATGTACATCATATTAAAACACATAATTTATGTCATATACGGTTTTTTTTCGGTGAATTGGCCATTTCTGAGATATTCCTTGTTATTTGTTTCAGATTTAAAATACTTAAACTTTTTTCACACGGAAAGTTGTGAACTCCCTGACCCTGCATAGAAACTAATTTCATCCACATGGAACCGCTTTTAAAAGATTTCACTATCGTTTTAGCCTAATGTATGCCCTTATTTTCCTTCTACTTACAAGGAAGCAAGTAATTACAACAATTTCTGCTAATGTTTATCTCAATTATCATAAAGTAGATAGAAGAATATGCTTTTTAACAATAATTTGTTACAGCGATGTAGAGAAAGTTATGTGAATGGAACACAGCGGATGTTTATAGAAGAGATAGAGAATGTGAAGCATAGGTGTAGATTGGCAATTTTCTTTGATCCATGATATTACAAGAAAATAAATACAAAACCGTTTCTAATTTTAAAGTGAATCTTCAAATAAAAGACGCACGTTATTAGGAATTACAGAATAAGTTTCAGATTGGTTGATTGTAAATAGTAATTATGCAGGCATTTGTTACCTTATCGGCAAAGGTTAAACTTGTTGATGGTGACATCCTGGGCGTGGCGACATGCATTTTGCATACCATCTCTGTACACAGCAGGGGTTTGTTGAACTGGGTGTACGCGCCGTTGAAATGGAATTTCCGCTAGTTATCTACTGTAGGCAAACTAGGGGGACTGGAGTGCTTCTGCTCGAGCTTTGTTGCCACCGCTCTTAGAAGTTTGCGGTTTCTTTTTGCTTTCTGCAGTTTAAAAAAAAAAAAATATTTCCTCTCCTGCCGATATGTAGCAAGCAGGGAAGTATCTGCATTCCACCCAAGCATCCGGTACCGAGATGTATTTCACCGGAAATACAGTTTTGAGACTCTGATTAAAACTATGCGTTTTTAGGAAAAGGTCTATGTAGTCTGTGAACCTCTTCACCCACAAATGAAAACACCAATCTTGGTATTAAGTCTTCCAAGATACGACACAAAGATTTCAAGAAAAATCTTCCCGTAACGTACTCTCCTTTATTCTTTTATATTGGATCCTATTGTACAGTTTCAACGTGTCGCGAGTTCGAATCTCGCTTAGAGTGAGTTATCCGGATAAGTTTTTTATTCGGGGTTTTCCCTTATCCTGAGAAGTCTTGTAACTTTAAGCTCCATGAACCCCGAGATCAATTGAGCATTATTTCGCCAATTTCATTCAGTGTCCGATATGACCAACCAGGTTAAAAAAGCGTTAAAATAAAGAGCCTTCTTTTCGGTGCATCAGAAAGTTCTTTTTATTAAATACGTTCTTTGGGACTAAAATTTAAAAGTGAAGATGCTAACAAAAATACCTAAACATTTTGAGAGACATTTTGTGTTGTACATGCCCATTTATGCAATTTGACACAAGAGTTTATAATCTGCATTTAAGCTTTACGTTGGTTTATTTTGCTTTTCGTATTCTTTATTTGTTTCGTTTCTAGTAACATTGTAGTTTTTAATTTCATATATAAAATCCGACACCAATATTTGTTTTTGTTGCTTTTAGCATATGATTTTCTTCTGGACCCTTGTGGTCAGCTGTAGATAGCTTCCATATTTTGTTTTTGTTGAAATAAATGAAAATAAATCTTACTATTCATCTATGTAGTGTGGGGATAACGTTTCTGTCTGACATTAAAAAGGCACTGGGTTGGAATATATGTTAGGCTAACTTTTCCGGAAAGGGAGTTATCCGGAATTTTGTCCTTATCCTGAGAAGACAGACGTATGATAAGTATAAGCTTTGTGGACTCCAGGATCATTTCGCCCATTGATTCATTGTCCGAGATGACCTAACAGGTTAAAGTACATTAAAGGTAGAAAAAAGAATGTTAACGCAGAAAAAAATTATATCTTGTTAAAAGACGCAATTTAGCTGAAATAAAAAAATCTGATGGGTACCATTCACATGACTTTTTCCATATCCCTGCAACAAATAATTCTTAAAAAGCTTATACTTGTATTTACTTTATGCTAATCAGAAAAAATTAGCAGAAATAGTCTTATTACTCGTATCCTTGTAAGTAGAAGTGAAATAACGGACAAAGGTAGGTTAAAGCGATAGTCAAAAGCTGGTTGCTATGTCAATGAAGTTCCTTTGTTTATATGGATAGGAGTTGACAAGTTCCAGTATGAGAAAAGTATACGTTTTTCATAGCAGAAACCAAAAATAAAGAATGTCACAAAAACGACGAACTCCACGAAAAAAATGTATATAACATAAATTGTGTGTTTTAATGTGCTGTACATTTTATGTGTAGTTAGTTTTTGTCCATCTCTTACTGTTTAGCAGTTATTCAAAATTTAGTAAAATTCATCCAGAATAAACTACTCTTCAGAGTCTATTCCCAGAAAATTCAAGATATACATTTCATTTGTCAGGTAAATATGTTTAATATCCGAAATTTTAATCAAAATCGTTAGCGCCATTCTTGAGAAAATCAACATTTTCGAAAAAAGTTCCATGTAAAGGTTAGTTGGGGGTGGGGGGATTTTTCTCAAAATCTTCGTGTCGCATCCCTGGAAGATACTAAACTTAAATACCAAGTTTGGTATTTTACCGACTTTTCGTTTTTGAGTTATCGTGTTCACAGACACGCGGACACACACACACACACACACACACACACACACACGCGGACCTTTTTGTGAAAATGCTTTTTTTGGACATTGGAGTCCCTAAAACATATATTTCCGGTGAAATCTCGATATCGAATTTTTTGCGGAGTGCAATACTTTCTCTATACACTATGTACATAGTGCATAATGGAGAAAGTAAAAATATACGTGATGTTAACTACTTACAAGGTGTTCTTTATTATTAGTTTCAATCTTCATTTACTTAATAGCCGCTATTCGTTTCCTCTCCTGATCATACAAAGCTTCAAAGCCACCACATTGTTTTTTAAAGCTCTTAACAACCACTTTAGCTACTGTAGCTCTCTTATATTCAGCGAAGTATAGTGGATGTTTTAATGCATTTATAGCGATTGACAGAAAATAGAAGAATAAACGTTTTTAAGATTAGATTATAGAAGAGTGAATAGAGAAAACCATATAAATGCAGCACATTAGACCTATAATTTACTTATCACACAATATCCACGGAGCTGTTTTAGTATTTTTAAGCACACTAAGTTTATCACTTTAAGTGAAACAGAGGGAAAGTAAAAATGCTTTAACGAGATGTTTCTCTCTTCATCCTTACGGTGGAAAATGAATATTTCCATTTTGCACGCCAGCATATCGTACTTTCTACCGTATAATTAACGTGAAACACCTCCAGCATATTATATGTGTTTCGTGTAGTTAAGATTCTTTTTTGTTATGTGCTACAAGTTCACGTGATGACGAGTTGTGGACTACAGCCTTCATGTTCTTTTTATTAATGTAGAAAATGGCTTGTACTCGAACTCATAACATTAGTATAGTCAGAGTTCAAAAGCGAGTTATCTAGTACATATTTGTGTTTTTATTTTTGGCTGAGTTTAAACCAATTTTGGTGTATTTGTTTATAAAAGAGTCCTGGAGTTTAAAGCATGCTCAGACTTTATAGACACAATAATTTGTTAAATATTCGAAAGCTATAACATCGGGATCCAACATTTTATGATTTTAGGCTGTAATACAAGCTGTTCCAACTCTGCTCGTCTGAGCTAGAGTACCCGTGGTACTCGACTACAAATCTTGGATCCCGGAGAGAGAGAGAGAGAGAGAGAGAGAGAGAGAGAGAATGTGCTAGTCAATATTACAAGGAGCAAAGGTCACAGCACAAAGTTTGTATGCCAACACTTGATTCGGCAGTGGCGATAGGTTGCCCCCGATGCTGAGGTATATTGCATACAGTAGACATATACCTTTGAAGTGAGCAACTCGGTGCTGTTTGGTGCGCAGTCAATATGAAACAGCTTGCTGTAATAGAAATAACCCAAGGTTGTTTTATTAGTGTTTTTTCATTGGAAGTTTGGGAAGAGCAGCGACTTCCCCCTACAGGCGCTTAGACAATTTAAGCTTTTAGGTCCTGAAATTCGTGATTTATTCGGTACAATGCAAATGTATTGTTAGTAGATTTCAGTATCTTAATTAAGTAAATGCATTTTGAACAAATCCAAGCATCTCAACCATGATTTCCTCTGAAATAAATTTGTCGATTTTTGCCTTTCGCATCTTGCTTGCAGCCAAATTATTATACTGTTTAAATTGAATCTATTTCTTAGCAAATGTAATCGTGACTGATGTAATTCGACGCAAAGAACATTCTTGTGTGATAACCGTTAGTTATATCGTGTGAGTGGAAGTAAAATTTTACATTTCTAGCCATAATCCTACCCTTCTACTAAGTATTTGAAGTATTTAAATGTCTCGACTTACAATCCTTGTGAGAATTTGTAGGAAATAAATTGATACCTTTAATTAATGTAATAACGTTAGGTCTTTAGTAGTTTTACTCCTTATTACCAATAACATTTTGCGATAATACTATTAAATTTGAAAATAGTTGCAACTCTTAGCAGCATTGGAGAGAATCACTTGTTGGCCATCATTGGTAAATAACTGTAACTCGCAGATGACGTTACACGATATGACCGCTAGGGAAGGAAGACCCCAGGCTCGTACATTCTGATGGTCTGTCATTAGGATAATTTGCTGAACGTGAGTTGGGCAGTACAACAGCTGTTTGTTGCATTCCACGCACTTCAGCGCATAAGGTCACTAAGCTTTTGTTCTCTTCGCTCTCCATTTGTGGTCATACTGGGTTGTTCATGATAACACACAAAGAATTTAATGGATCAAAGGCGCATTCCATTCCATAGCATGCTTCCTTATCAAAATTCTTGAGTGCATTCCAAAAGGTTAAGGCTGGTTCACAATAACTGAGAACGGTAACCAGAACGAGAACGACAAACTTATAATGTGAACTTCAGACCTTTTAGGGATCCAGGAAACGGGAGAGACCTATCAAAATTTAAGTTGCTCTTTCTGGTTTCCGAGTACGGAAACCAGATTTTTATTTGTAGAAATTATTTAAGGAAGCATGATGGTGAACACACCGAAATATTAGATGTTTAATAATGACGCGCTGACTGTCCCAGTTATGTATCTGTTCGTATTTCCAGTCACCCTCCGTGGTGTAATGGTTACCATGCTAACTTCATATACCCGGCGGAGGACGATGGATTTTTTCGGGCGTAAAAATCCTTAGCATGGCTTCCTTCGGAAGGGAAGTAAAGACGTGGGCCCCGTGTCGTAGATTTACCGCACGTAAAAGAACCTCAAGCCTGTTAGAGAGGTCTCTGAGCAAAATTAAGCGTCTTTCACGCCCAGTATAGAATGGGACGCTGAGAACCACAGCAGTTTAAGAACACCCATAAATAAATTGCCATTTCCATTTTTTGTTCGCATTTCTATTCCTTATTAGTGCAGCAATCAATAAATAACGTTTTTACGTCACTTTTGACATATTGTTATTGCTTAAATAAATTTAAAAAATTACCGTTTCGACTTTTGCCTACACAATCAAATCATCATAGCTGCAAAGATCGTAAACAACAGCTAGGGTTATTGATAGGCAGGTAAAAATGAATGCTCTCGATAAACCCAAAACCAATAGACTGGTTAAAGGGGTGAGTATGGTTACTTTGGACATTTCTGATTGTCGTCCTGTAAAAGTTCAACTTTATTTCCCTTCGCCCTGGTTTTGGCGAGTATTCAACTATAAGTTCGGTCAATGGCCGGTACAGGCTCCTGGGGGAGCTTCAAGCCAACATCTGCGTTCAGGCAAGGATGATACCCCGGAGGTGCCGCAATTTCTCTTCCGTGGGATGATGATGATTAGGCTTCGGACATCATTTTTAGGTAAAGTTAACGTCTTCATTCGGAGAAACTTTTATAATCGTGCCTAATAGCGCATATTTCGAAATATTAAAGCTACATAAAGGCATAAGTTGCATAATTTAACGGCATCGTCACAAAGCATTAGTTTGGTGTATCCTTAGTATTTTCCTTTACTTTATATATAATATGTAAAACCTTAAGATAGCAACAGTGAAGCAACATTTGATTTGGGTTTACTCATTAAGTTAAATGAAGCTTTGTTGCAAATTATTAATTGCTTTATTAATATTCTAGTGAAATGTTTATTAACGGGCGGATAGGTGTGGCGCAAGTCCCGCTTTATTGAGTCTGTGCTATTGGTATAAGTGAGCACAAAAGTCATTATACAGTTCTGTAGTAAACATAAGTTTTTATTACCAAATAAAAATAACATGAACAATTCTGATGTGTTCCATTCCAAAGTCTCTACAAACTATTTCTATAAAAAGATTATTCCTTTAATTACATCGTGGTAATCGATTTAAATATCAGCAAAAGTGGTTGTATTAGTTCCTTCTAAGTGGAAGGGAAATAGGTCAGTTAAATCTTTAAAAAACTGGTCGCTTTGCGAAACAATTGAAACTCTGTTTTCGCTTTGCACGGCCAGGAGTAAAAAAGGAGAGATGAAAGGAAAAATGACCACCCGTGTGAGAAAATTTTAAGTAGCTTAAAATTGAAACCAATAACAAGGAATTGCTAGGAAGCGTAAAATTCTACAAAAAAATGTGTATGGCATAATTTGAATGTTTTGACGAGATATGTACATGTTTTGTCCATTTCTTACGGTTTACCAGGTAAGTAAACTTCCTCCTGAATTTAGAGGTCTTCAGAGGGTATTCCCAGAAAATTTAAGCTATACATTTTATTTGTCAAATAAATATCTTTAATATATGGTGTTTTAATCAAAATCGTATGAGTAAAACAAACATTAAAAACATTTTCCATGTAAAGGGTGATTTGTGTTTCGGAGATTTTCTGGCTAATCTTCGTGCCGCATCTTTGGAAGATACTAAACTTAAATACCAAATTTAGTATGTAAAGGTCTTTTCGTTTTTGAACTACACACAGAGAGATAGACCATTTTCTAAACAAGCTTTTTGTTTGTTTTTTTATTCAGTGGTCCTCAAAACATGCATTTTCAGTGAAATCTCGGTGTTGAATTTTTCGGTGGAGTACAGTATCTTCTATATACCTATTTACATGCCACGTGCAGAGAAAGTAAAAATAATAAATCTGTATTGTGGCAGATGAAATCATAAACTTAAAGTATGGCTTGTATGCATGGACACCTATACAATTAATTGCAATACATTTTCTGAATGTTTCAAAAGTAAAACGTATTCCACTGGGCTTCGTAACCTTAGAATAGGCTGCACTTGTACTGATCCCTTGCTTAATGCGACGCAATGCTTGCTAATATTAATAACGGAGAACGGTTCTATGAAATTTAATTATTAATAAACTCCATTAAGAATTCAAACTTTTAATTGAAAAAAAAAAAAAACTCAATAAATAATCTACATTCGGGGGAGGGGAGGGGGAGGTTCCAGTGAAACTTTCAGTGCATTTAGCTATTTTATAGCCAGAGTGCAACCAAATCGCACTATCCGAAGCCCAATAATTATGAAAGAATACACACCCAGTCCAGTCCTTCTGGTGGTTCCCCCACACTATAGGAGGCGCGCTACCACTGCGCTAACAGGAAGGCACGTGACTTTGATGCTTAGAAATTCCTATATCTGGGGATGATTATGGCGGCAGCTGAGTGGCCTCAGAGAAGTCATGCACTTAGGCTGCTAGAGCTATATATGTCTGGAGATAATACCGAAAACATGCTTACAGATATAAAATATAATTTCAGCGCATTAGCATGCAGGGAAGTTGCTCATATCTGACTTGTTTCAGCCAGGAATGCGAGGTTTGGAAAGTTGCAGAGAGTAGGAAAAGGAAACGAGCGGCACGCAACAAACACCATGTCGAATCTCAAATACATACCTTCACCCTAATTACTCTTTATGTTTCCTCTAGCAACCCATAACAAGAACATAGACATTGCACAATGCATGCGTGTAAAAGTCCTGCAGAACTTTTTATGAGCCCTGGGAGACGTGTGAAGGTATGTCTTCCAGGGATCTAATACCGTAGTATTGAACTATAAAAAAAAAGGCAGTTTCAAGACTAGAATTATATTGCGAAAGATGCCTGTTAACCGCAAACAAACTTCTCTTGGAGAATCACGTGTTAACGGCGTGTATTTCTCTCTTAATGGTCGGTAACCACGATTTCAGCACTATTGCGATTTTCCTCTTGCTGGTACCGCTATGTGTACCATTCACATGACTTTTTCTACATGACTATAATTCTATCTACTTAATGCTAACTGAAATAAACAGAAACAGAAATGGTTTTATAAGTAGACGTGAAATATGCGAAAACAATAGGCTAAATCGACTATAGAGACCACTCACCTGTCACCTAAGCGGCCCGGGTTCGATCTCATGCGACCGCATGTGGGATTTGTGGTGGACAAAGCGGCTCAAGGGCGGGTTTTCTCCGGGTTCTCCGGTTTTCCGAGCCATCAATTCCACTGGTGCACCAACTTGATTGCATGTGTTATCGCCTGCGGTGCCAGAGTAGTAAAAGAGGGTGTTAAATACTATAAAATGATAATAAAAATCTCTTAAAAAGGTGGTTGCTATGTGATTGAAATTCCGGTATGAGAACAGTTTATTTTAAAATTCAAACTAATTAGTGTGGTGGCAGCGTGTCTGCCTCAAATTCAACAGGTCACGAGTTCGAGTTTCGTTTAGGGTGAGTTACCCGGATAAGTTCCCCTCCCCCTTCGGGGATTTCCTTTATCCTAAGAAGACAAATGACGGTTGGTCCCCCCGGCGCGCTCGCTCAAGTGCCTTACTTTGGTGCTTCGTGGCGCAGGAGACGTAGGTTCAAGTCCCGCCTTGGGCATGGGTGTTTATATATTTGTAAAATGTGTGTATTGGAAGAAAATGGCAATCAAACAAAGAACAAAGTACATGTTAAGAAAATGCAAAAAGAGGAAAAGGGTATACAGCGCCGGAGTTCCGACCAGACTCCGGAAATATATTTAAAAAAAATGACTAGTATCTTTAAGTAGCTATATGTTCAGTATAGAGTGTAAAAATAGCTCTAAATGTGGTTGTTCACGTAACGTTTATGATTTCCCATAGTGAATTTGAGAGTTTTAGCTTAGAAGCTATTATTCTGTATGTTACCTCTTTGTTTTGCATTGCAAATTTACAGTTTAATGTGCCTGTCTAAATCTTTCTCTTTTATTATAAAACAAACATTCGTTACAGAATTGATTGAACCTAACAAAGGAACTGTTAATTTAGTTTCACGCTCAGTGCACTTGAAATGCTCTTCTCTGTCTCAGGATATTACTGATATCTAAACAATTTGGAGGTAACATACTTCGTTTCCGAATAAATCTTTGACATTATTCCTGAAAATTTAAATGATGTCTGTAACAACTCTTGCGGTGCTATTCAACGAAGCTTCTATCAAAAGGATAGACTAATGAGGGTTGAGTTGAACTCGAGTCTCTGGTTTTCATGAATTGTTGGAAGATAGTCTAAATGAATTTAAAGTGATGCATTTGTGAAATCTGGAAAATCCACAGTATGTAAGATATATTGTCTTATTGAAATTTAAACCAGTTATACCCAATAGTAGGGATATTTTTTACATGTATCACAATTCTAGCTTGCATGGTTATTTAAATAATAATTGTTTGTCTAAATTTATTGTTATAATGAATCTGAGCCACGTGGTGCTTTTTAAAAAAATATTTACATAAAAATCCACTTTTACAGAGAATAAGTTTACAATATTGTCATTGTTTTTATATTAACCCTACTTAGTGAGAAAATTATTACTTTTCTTACTCTCCAAAACTCTTGATTTTTCAAAATAATTATTTATTAAAAGTGGAGCATTGTTTAGAAAATGTAATAAGACCATTTTCTTTAATGTGCTTTAGAGAGGTAGTATAAAAATATTTGAAAAATATTAGTATAGAATTATATCGAGGAAAACATTTCGAGTATGGTAAAGTTTGTTACAAAATAGGGTTTAAAGTTTGGGAGTGCCTATTAATAAGCATGCACCTACCCATGTATAGCTTCAGTTAATTGTAGTTAAAATGGCCCAAGTGGGATAAAGGATATATTTTCTTAGGGTTTAAAATTCATATTAATTTATTAGGAAACAAAAACATTTCTTAAATTTTCACCTTGTTGGACAAATTTTACAGATGCAGGTACCATAGAAAAATAAACCCATAAGTGGGAACTTATCTTCGTGTTACTTTATCTCCTTAAGTGGTTATCGTCTTATCACAAACTCATAAACCTTTAAATGTATATATTACGTATTATATATAATTACTAATTATATAGAAGAGGTTAGACAGTGAGGCATTCTTACGATGCTCCGCACAGGGGTGGAACTTCTGCCATCGCATTGATTGTAAATACATTTCCAGGGTGTAATTGCTATAGGCCAGTTTGTGGATGTTAGGTAATCTGTGGTAGTCTATCCTTGGCACAAAAATGGGCAGAAGTAATGTACATGTCAGATGCTTCTTTGGAACGTTTCTTGTTTTGCGGGGAGTCTCTCTTTGAAGAGCGCTTTTCTCAATGATGAAGAGTAACTTCTACTTACAAATACACATGGCAAAAAAGAAAAAACCCAAAGATGTTGTATGAGCGACTGTGTTCAAAGGAACCTGTTGTAGGCGTTTATTTTATTGCTGCTTTTGAGAAAAGAACATTAATTTATTCCCCTCATTTGGAACTTCCGCTACTCGTAATTTGTTCCCCTGCATTTAAAAGAAAGTTTGATTCATTTTAGTTTGAATTCCTTCTTCTTTAGTCATCAATCCTTGGATTGGTTTGCAGCGATTGCTGCAATCCGTTTTAATTCTTTCTACATTTTGCAGTTCATATCGTTCTTAATTTATTCCATGTATTGTAGTCTTTTTGTTCCTTTGCTATTCTTGCCTTCAGTTGTATCTTCGATTATACTTTTCAAAATACTTTGGTGTCTCAAAAAAATGTTCTATGAATCTTTTTTTTTTTCCTTCCTTCTTGTTCGGCTTCAAATTTCTCCTTTTGCTTTTGCTCTCTCATACTTCGTTATTAACAATTTTATCTGTCCAACTAATCTTCCTGTAGCACTATGTTTCAAATGCTTCTATTCTTCTCTGATTTTAGTGTTGCCTAAGTTTCACGTCCATATAGCATTACATTTCATGCATATATTTTAAACAAATCCCTCTAATTCCTAAGCTAATATTGTTGGATTAAATAATTTATTTTTTCTATTGAAAGCAAGTTCTTTTTTAAACATATTCTATTAATAATTCCATATTGGTGACAGATTTTCGACTTAATGTACTGTCTTACATTCACTTCAAATAGCCTCCTCTACGAAACAATATTCTTCACAAGTATGAATACTACGATATAAGCAAGTCTCCATCAAATAACACACAAGTAGTGTATGCAACCGGAAGAAAAAGTAATAAATATTCTAAAGCAAAGAACAATAAATCCTGTGCTCTAATATTTCCAATATAAGCCCAATTCATACCAATTGTAGGTAATACAAAATTGGCGCCACTGAGCGTTTCGTGTAAAGAGCGAAGAAACCACCAACATCGACTAAGTCGAGTACTGAATTAAATTTATATCTAGACCAAACCTAGGCAGCAGGCAGGTAAACGAACCATACTCTCCTGTCTATCCAGCTGTGAATATAGACGGAGCTATGGAGTATGGATATCACATGCTTCAGATTTACTTAAATATAGATATATACTTATATAATATACATAAAGGGAAACTGTCACCTAATCAAGGCAACGATTTTCCAGTTAAGTGTCTCAAAATTACATGAAGACAATTAAACCGTCATCATGTATAAGAAAGCATTATTTTTTTAAGGTAAGAGCTTCAGACACAAACTCACTAATATTTTCACGTCACAGGTAGAAGTTTTATCCCGTCCGAGATATATACTGATGTTGGTGAATTTTAGCGGAATCTGGTAATACGCCGATAACATAATAAAGTATATAGTGATGTCATATTGACAAGTGCTGATGAAGACAGAAGTGGCCATGTTCGAGAGTTGTCACAATGGAGGTGACGGCCCCGAGGATGAGGGTTTTGAAGGAAGAAGTGGAGGTCCGCGGTGTACCGACGTGGCAGAGAAACTAGCACAACTTTTTGGTTGGCGACAAACGTACAAAGTAGAAAAGCTGCAGCGGGCACTTGCAGATTCTGTGATTAGGAGAAACATCCAGCAACAACAACTACATCTACAACACAGGCCGCTGAGCATCAGTAAGGTAAGCTCCTGTTTTCATCCGTTTATATACCGCGTCTTCTTTAACATCTCCAGGACGCATTATATTACATAAACAGCTTCTATATTGAGCAACTCAGCATGTTCACAGAAGTATCGTGGATGTTCTGTTCTGCTTAGGTGTTCTACCGTTGACTTTTATTACCGTATCACTCAAAAGGTTAGCAAGGGCTTTTATCTTTGCTAATATAACATCTCAGATAACGCACAGATTATTCTGGGAAGTCGCCGACGTTTTGCAGTAGACCAAGGAGCGCGTCACTTCAGCCGATAGAAATAACAAATGACAGAAAGATGTGGAGTACGCGTGCAGTAAAACACGTCTTAGCAGCCTTTGATGCCAACATGTTACCCTTTTGAGTAGCGCGGTAATACCAAAACATACCCTACAGATTGTTTCATGCGAAGGACGGTAAAATGACGCCATTAATGCAATCCGTTGTCATTCTCTGGCCAAAATGGGAAATAGTGTAGGTCTGAATGTAATACAGCAACATATGTGTATTTAAATGTTACGTCATAAATACTCTCTCAAAGGAATGTATGTTAAGTCAGTATATTAATATTAGAGTATCTATTTGAAAAATAAAACTAATAACAGGGAATATCTCAGAAATGATTAACATCACATAGAATGTAATTTTTGAAATAAATTGAGATCATATTTATTGTGCAGTAAGATTTTGTCCGTTTCTTACGGTTTTCGAATTATAGAAAGCGTTCAGAATGAAGAACACTCGCACATTATTCTCAGAAAAATCAAATATTTTATTTTGCCATGCAAACTTGTTAAATAGCTGACATTTTTAGCAAAATCTTGAGTCATTAATGAGAAAATTAAAAATAATAAAAAAATGTCCATGTAAAGGGCTGTTTGGGGTGATCGAATCGCTTTGAAAATTTCCATATCACTTTTTTGGAATACGCTGAACTTGGTATCTAACAACTGTTCGTTTTATGCTGTTTACACACGCTTACGCAGACGCGTTCACGCACACACACACACACACACACACACACACACATACCACAGAAGAATCTGTTATCTATTCGGAAACTGCCATTTTGTACCACTGAGTATCTAAACGTGTAATTCTGGCAAGAAAATAAACATGTTTACATGAAATAAAGCGAAATTATGCTTGATAGCTTTTAGGATCAGAGACAAGTTCAATTATTTTGAGGCATTGTGGAATGACGACCTTGAAAATCGAAGGTTGTTTAAAAACACTAAAAGGACAGCCGCAAGGAACACCTGACGCACTCGGCTTAGCTAGTTAAAAGATGAATGTTGCTTAAGTAAGACGTCATTACGTAAACATTCCGCAGGATCAAACAGAACTTTATTAGCGTCTGCGCTGGGAACAAACAATGACGCATGACTCCGTTCCAAGTGTTTTTCGGTTGACATCCTCAGGCAACTAGTCCTCGCGCTGAAAAATAAATACCTCGTTTTTTTTCAGTTGTTTTGAAAAAGCTCATTTCATGCAAATGATAATGTGAAAACTAGAAACTCATTGGTTTTCTGACCGATCAGTAACTTCCTGGCTTAACTTTTATTTAAAACAGCTGCTATGGAAAGAGCAACGATGCCAGTGCAATGAATGTACTACATATGGGAGCATAATTAAAAGTGAATATAACACGCAATTGTTTAGTCTGAGGAGGAAATAATAAAACTAATTTAATCGGTTCAAGAACTGTTAAGTTGTTTGTAACGAAAAAACGCCAAAAGGTATTTGTAATCAGGGTTAATGAAGGGAATAACTAATAATTCCTACTTAGTTAACGTGTTTAAATGACTTATGTAAGTAGCAGAGGGTGCCGAAACCTGTGAGCCGAGGTTCCTTGAGTCTCCTCTCCTTCAATATTCAGGAGGGTCTTGAGCTCTATTAGTTATTTTATTCTATTATATTTTTCAAATGGTAAGAGTTCTACTCTGCAGCAAATGAGATGCGTTATCGCGTTCTGCGTTGCCAGGTCGCTACCCTCCACTCTTCACATTTCCCTCTCACTCGCACACTGAGCAAACAAATCTGCCTGGCGACATAATATTTATGTATATTAGCAAAACTATTTGAGCTAAAAATCTGTGGTTTTTACGGTTCTGCTACGAACATTACTCCCTATTTTCCTCGTGAATTATTTTTGCAACATTTGAATATTTTGTCTTAGCGCAAGTAATATTTATGAGAGAGGGAATCATTCGGCGCGTTACTTCCAAGTTAAGCGGGAATGCAATATGTCAGCACAGCAACACTTCGATTGGCTGCCGGCATGGTAGCGTTCAAGGACAAACCTCTTCCCATTTTAAAGTTACTTTAGTTTTATTCTTTTATTGTTTTTATTGTGCTGGTAAAAACCAGAGAGCAACTATATTCTCACATGCAGTGGCGTAGCCAAAACAATTATGTGTGTTTGCATGTGTGTGGGGTGAGGGGCTTGGGGGACATTATGAGTGGGGATTCTTATTTTAAATCATTTATATACATTCAACTAATAAACATGAATTAATCCTGAGACAGAATACTTTAAACTTATACAGATTAGATTCCATAACTCGAATAAAAACTAGGATTTTGCAATTGGTACTTACATACATTTCTCTTAGCAAGGCGGTTTCAAACTATCAAAACACCTCCCTAGCTACGCCTCTGTTCCCTGGTGCAAAAGGATATAATTATTATTGTTTTATTATTATTTAAATCCTCTGAGGCCCCCTCCGATAACTCTGGCGCGGATTGCAAGGTCAGTAACCGTGAATACTGAGTAGAGAGTGAAATTTGACAAGTGTTAAGAATCTTGTTATTTACACTATAGTATTAAACAATTTTCTTAGAACTGGTTTTTGACATTCATATTTTATATACCAGGTGGTCCAATTGCCTCGTATTTGCGTTAAAAGAGTTGCAGAACTCAACGGGACTATTTTAAAGTAAAACCCGCCAGTGAGGAACTGGCCTGAGCGAACTTCGTTTTACCGCTCTCATCCTCTCCCCTGATAAACAGGAGGGGTTAAACGAAGGTTGCTCAGGCCAATTACCCTCTGACGGGTTTTCACTTTATGTACACCTACTGAGTTTCGCAACTCTTTAACACACGAAGGAATATCTGCACACGTCAAATACCGGACAATGGACCACTTAATAATAAGTTTAAGTAAATAAAATTGACCTTCAATGTTCTTTTTGGGTTATGCTTTCGTTTTTAGCCACTCGCCTCTCACCTAGGCGGTCCGGATTCGATCCCAAGCGACCGTGTGGTGGACAAAGCGGCTCCGGGTTCTCCAGTTTCCCCCTTATCACATTCCACTGGTGCTTTTTCTTCATTCCATACATCATCAGTGCCGTCGCCTGCGGTGCCATAGTAGTAGAGTGTCTTTACTGCAATATTTTCTGATACTGGGGAACCTGCTTTCAGAGAGAAGATATACTGAATGAACTCTTGGTAGCAAACATTACACTACAAAAGTTGGTTGCATTTGAACGCCAAGAATGTGAAAGTGGTGCCCATGATCTAGAATTCCTGAATGTCAAAATAAATTGGAAAAGCTTAAGTTGATTTTTAAAAAAGGGAAAATTTGGGAGTTGTTACTCAAAATGAATAACATAAAAACTGTATCATTTTCATATACCTCAAAATAATTATTTGTATACAACTTTCTTATTAGCCTCCAAATAACAATGCATTTTGCCTAACATCCGCGTTCCTTTAATAATGATACAAAATATTATGGTACTATCTGAATTACACAAAACGTGAATGGTTTGCTTTGGCAGGTTTTTTTCAGGTCTTCATTCTCTAGAAGATATATAATTACTTTCTCTACTTAGTACACGGTACATAAGTACAAAAGATATTGTATTCAACAAAAATTCGCTGCCGAGATTTCACTGCAAGTAAACGTTTAGGGGTCCCTTGTATAAAAATAAAATTAGAAAAACCAGAGTGTGTGTGTGTGTGTGTGTGTTTATGCATGTGTCTTGAACAACATAACTCAAAAACGAAAAGTCGGCTAAATGCCAAACTTGTTCATCTTCCAAGGATGCGACACAAAGATTTTCAAGAAAGTTTCCCCCACCCCAAATTACCCTTTACATGGAAAAAATTTTGAACATTTTTATTTTCTAAAAAGTGGATCTAACGATAAATTAAAGATATTTACGCAGGAAATAAAATTTAGATGTTGAATTTTCATAGAGTAGCCTCTGAAGACGTATTCATTCAGAATGACTTTTGTATAACTAGTAAACCGTAAGAGATAGACAAAACATTATTACCCCAAAACTGTACATTTCGTTAAAACAGACAATTTGTCATAAATTGTTGGATTTTTCTCAAACGGGAATTTGTCAATACTTTCCCTATTGTTTTACTAGAGACCATGACAAAGAGAACCGAATTGCAATCCCATAGCAACCAGCTTTTAAGAGATTCTGCTTAGTGTTCTCCCTTATATCCTTTCCACTTATAAGGAACTAAGTAATAACACCATTTCTGTTAATGTATATTATGATTAACATGAAATAGAATAAGCGTTTGTGAGAATAGTTTGATACAGAATAGGTAGAGAAGGTCAGATAACTGATGCAAATCAGATTTTTAAGGTGTGCTTATTTGTAATTTGTTATAAATGTAGTTACTTGTACCGAGCCATATGATAAATGTTTCAAACTTGTGTCCATGGCGAGTTCATTTGTTAAGGAAGACAAAAACACATGCAACGACAGTCACCATTTCAAACAATAAGTTACAATGAGTTCTTAAACAGGTAGAAATCTCCATCAGGAAACCCGAAGAAGGCGACCTCGTGGAAGGTATGCAGATACCAATTCTTTAAACCAAATATGTAATACCTGAGAAAAGAAGTTAGGTTGCAACTGAAGTTGTCATAGCACCGTATCTGTAACAGAAATCAGAGAATAAAGCCCAGAGCTGACTCTGAATCCCAGTAATAAATACGCTGGAAATTCCACTCACTGAATACTAGGATAACATCTGTGTTCAAGGATTTGTTCTCCCTAAATGCCCTACATTTTCAGACATATCTAGGTGTTTCCGTGCTATTGCAGCTCTTTAACAATTCTCTCCCATTTAAGAGCACGTTAACAATAGATCTGAGTTAACAGAGACTTGCATCACCGCTATTGTGAAAAAAAAAAAAAAAAAAAAAAACCGGTAAATTCTTTGCAGAAGGAAGAAATTTCAAAATGCGAGACGGAGTCGATTTTCTGCAACTGAAAGTGAAATGATTACTTGCGTGGAAAAAGTCATTTTTAAACGGTGTATGAATTAAATTGTAAGCAAATATTAACAAACAGAAGAGAAGACGATAAGTTTTAAATGGTAAAACTAAAATATCAAATATTATTATACTTGCACGTCTACAACAATAAATATGAATGTAGGTGGAGGATTAAATATATTGCATTAATATTCGTGGTAAAGTGCAAAACACCCACAGTACAGGAATTTAAACTTTTCATATGTGATGAGGAGAGGGACAATAAAATGCTATTATCAAAAAATGAATTAACCGGACGAAATTAACAAGTTAAAAATATAAATAGAATTAATGAGCTGAAGAAGCTCGGAGGTATTGGGGTAGAAAAATTTCGTTTATTTGTATTTTCAGCATTCTGACCAAGCATAATTCTGTTTAAATTAGGACACTAGTCTTTCATTTATTTTTGTATCATTTTATTAATTCCACTTCTTCCATTTTAGTAAACTGTAATGCTACTGCTACTGCTACTGCTACTGCTACTGCTACTGCTCCTGCTCCTGCTACTGCTACTGCTACTGCTCCTGCTCCTGCTCCTGCTCCTGCTCCTGCTACCAATAATAATTAATGCGTTAGATTATTCAGGTAAAATGGATGTTAGCAAGGGAATAAATGAAACTAAAGCCATTAGGTATTTAGAAATAGATGTGAAAGAAACGACCTGTAAGAACGCTATTAAATAGAAAGCAAAAAGGGCGAAGGAAACAAAACACGCTAGGTTAAGGCAATACAATGGAATAGCGCAAAACACATTCCGGCGCATTGTTTAATCTTTGCTGTTCAAAACATTCCACCCATCTGAATATAAATTTGTCAAGAGAAATAAAGATGATGCCTCCCAAAATTAAAATCTTTATCGTTTTCTATCTCCTAATTTGATATTTTATGCACGTTAAGACGTATTTCGAAGTATTAAACTATAAAGAGAAGAGATGAAGTACAGGTGAAAAACAAATGTCTTACAATGCCCTTAAATAGCAATACGATAGATCAGTATATTGTGATGATGTATAAGTCACAAAATGATATGAAATGTTAGATCTATCGGAGTGGAGTTTATAGTACATACATGAACCGACGGTGCACTCCATTTAACATGTACGGACCTTAAGGTTGAGACGCGCGTTAGAGTTATTGTTGTCGCAGTAATTGACTGTTGACTTTGGGAGTACGCTAAAACTAAACAATAAAGCTGTCAAGTAAAGGTTTTGATAATTGCATGTTTATCTTAAAACATGCTTTGCGTTTGAGCCTACTTCTCTACTTTATACATTTATTTTTATTCACAATTAGTTGTTATTATAGTGTTTTTATTATCAATTTGTTTCTGTTAAGGGTACATTTTCAAGTTACAAAATGTTTTTATTCCCGGTACTGGAATTATATAATGTTTAAGGTATTTTGACATATAGATAGGAAAATTTGGATATGTTTATATTTTTACGTACTTTTCGCCCTATAGGATTCTCTTATTATCACAGATAAAGATACCTTAAATAAATAAATGCGTTTGTAGGTATGTCTAAATATTTACAATTAGTGTTTTAATTGATCTTTGGAGTGTGACAACTGACAGCAGAAAGTTTGGCATAAGCGACAAAAAAGAACGTGTCCTGACAGAATGTATTCTAGAATATGAACCAATTGACGCTTTTCTGACGATACATTTGCTTAAAATCATAATTGTAGTTACCTTATCCTGTCCCATCCGATACCACTCCAGATGTTGCACATCTATAGAACTTCTATAGAGCTGCTGTTAATGGCAAAATCTATTTTGCGATTTCTTATTCTTACACTTAGAGTTACGGGATTATAAAATATATAAATCTTTCTTCTAATACAAAAGCAACTGTTTTCTGCAACGTAGGAAATTGTAGGATCTTTAAATATGTTAATTGCAAACGCAGCATTCCATAAGTACAACCTAATGTATTCTTATTACTAAAGTGCCTTCAAATTATTACATTTCCTGGTACGCGTGTTTAAATTGCAGTTAAATATATACAGAATTCGATTTCATCTACTATATCTAAACTACAGGAAAATGTTTTTCAGTGTAAAGTAAATTGAGTCTGCAATTTCAGAAATTAAATTTTTTGGGGGGTTTTGATGATGTACTTCAGGAATGAGTCAACAAAAAACTTTATTTCCGGGGTCTCTCAGGTCAATTTAAAAGCAATACTATCTTTAATATATATCTGTCGTTTCTGCATTACAGTGAAATTCTATCTGATAAGGTTTGTTAGATGAAATTGTCGCCAGAAAGTTCACCAGTCGTTAATCTAACTATAACTTCTGGTCTACTACGTAGAAAAAATTACTCTGAGGCATGATAAACAAAGAATAAATACCCTTAATGGAACTTGTAGACTACATTTGTGGCCAATAGCTTGATTTTGCTTCTTATATTTAAGAAGACAATTTACAGTCAAGGAGATTCTATTCTGACGGTAGAGCTGTAATCACAGTAAAGAATACGGGTAATTAGCTTGAAGAGTAATGAATCATAAACTCTTCCAGTATATATTGACGCTTATCTCTCTACCGAATTTTTTTAGCGATTTGTTAATTAAGTATATTATTGGAGCATAACTTGACTACTCTTTAGCTATGATATTTATTTTTAGAGCATTCATCAACTTTTTCAAACAAATAATCTCTCATATCCCTATACTTTTGTATAAGAAAACCCGAAAAAAATTTAAATTGTTATGTATTGACTGATTTAATTTTTTCAACCCTGAACATGCATACCCTGGGATAGGTAATTTAACAAAATAACACTGAGTTTTGAAGAATACATAAAGTCTAAAGGACCATTTTCAGGTATGAGCTGCTGAAATTTCAAGTTCCAAACATTAAGTTGTCTGCACAACAAAATAAACAGTTCTAAGAATGAACAAACACTTGCATCACGCACCCGTACAGTTCCCAAACAAAGGTTGGCAGAAACCATTGTGTCCGAAACTCTTTTCTTTTGTCTTGATGACAACGCCCTTCGCTTTTGGATTGTTTCCATGACAATTCCAGCATTCTGTTTCGCTAGACCTTACCTACGTCACTAAAAATGTTTGCCAAATGTCTCCAGCATACTGAAAATGCCCTTGTACTACACACCCCTGAAAGAAAATATGTTTAAGCTCATTTCAGAAACTTCACTTAAAGCAAGTCTGGAGGAGCGTTGAAAGAATCCGGAAAGATGTTTCTGGAGGTGCTGTGCATCTCATATATCTGGTGGCTGTGTCTGTACACCTCCCCCCTCCCCCCGAGCAAATATCATCTCTTCCCGTCTTTTCACACTTTCCGGCAAACATGACAATTAAGGACTGCTTCTAACGTTCCACGATCTAGGATTGTCTGGAATTTACCCAGTAGTGAAATCATACTGGATTCCTTGAAGAATTGTGTTAATTAAAGATTGTCCAAATAAGCATACAAAAAGTGTCACTATAGATAAACCAATAAAAAGTTACGCAGAAGATCTGACCTTTTGTTGTAACGTTTGTATTCATTGGATTAAAATGAACCAGTAGGAGGTTCGTATACAGTAGTCATATTCATGATGCATTGCATGAAGGACCATTTTTAATTAATGTAGTCCCTTTTCAACCAGGTAAGTGTTTGTTGCACATTATCCCTCAGTTTTACCTCAAACATGAAATTCGTTACTGGACTTAACTCTTATGTGCTACCAGGTATGACCACCTTAGTCGGTATACGAAACTGAAATTGAATTTTTATTTATGGACGTTATTACGGTTGTTATTCTCCCATTTTATATTAGGCATGAATGAGCACACATTTTTGGCCAAAGGCCTCTATCAGGATCGAGGTTCTTTTTCGTGCTACACGAGACCACCGGTTTTACTACACTTCTGAAGGAAGCCGAGCTAAGGATTTAATTGTATACATAATCCTAATTGACTGAATCTTCATGAATATAAGTCATCCTGAATGACTTATATTCATTCCATTTCAAGGTTTATAGCAGTTTTAGATGTTTCTGGCTCATTGATTTATAAATTCTAATAATTGTATGCAACAGGTGAATAGTTTTGATGACTATTTTACGAGTAAATATTTTCTCGAGCCATATTAAGATTATCCAATACTTTTGCTATAACATTGTATGCGCTGTTAGCATTATAAGTTGCAGGCAACAAATAGTAAAATAATTTCGCATATATAGCTGTGTAATCGAGAGCATCTTCACATATTATGACTTATAAGCCTTTAACTTCTCTCCTTCTCAACTTAGAGTGAACACATATTTAATGTGCTAGTGTAACTGTTGTATCTTTTTTGTTCGTTACATTTACGAAATTTTAATTAACCTTTAAAAACAGCACTAACAGCAAATTTCGAATATTTGTTTTTGCTTCCTGTACTACGTACCTACACTAAATAAAGAAAGTATTGTATTCCATCAAAAAATTCGATGTTCACCGGAAATACAGGGTTTGAAGCCTTATGAACCGGGGAAAATAATTAGAAAAATCTTATTGTTCCATTTGTATAACTTTATCTACATCTGCATTATATTTACATTTATTTTATATCATGCAATATATTTATAACATTTTAATGATATTCATATTAACACAAGCGAAATAAAATTAAACTAAAAGTATAAAAATCAACCTATTTAGAAAATAGACATTTGAAATTTCACTACCAATGTCCCTTAATAACTGATATATAGTATTTAACATTTTAAACCAATACCTTAAAATGGCTGATACCACACAAAAAGTTTATACAAAGTATATTATGTGTTTAAAGAGTCAAACATTTGTTATATACAATATGATTTTACGATATTTTAATGTTTTCGTATAAAATTATGCAACTCTTCTGAATAAAGATAAACCTTTATTAGTAATGCAAATATCTTATATAGTATGGAGTCTAAATCGTTAGGTCCATTTTTGAGAAACTTGTTTTTAACAATAATTTGGGAAAATTAATTGGCGATTTATGAGTTGAAGCATTGAACCACGCAGGATAGCCTTACGGGGGATAATTTAAAACTTTTGATTTTTGCACTATAATGATTAAATAAAAAGTTAGATGTTAATTTCTAAAATTAATAATTTTTTCATAAGCAGTACATTTTTTTTGAAAAATTACTATCGGCGTTAGGGTAAATCTATTTCCTGTAACATTACAAAGATGTTTTTACACATTCTAGGAAATTTTAGTTGCATTTAAACAAAAACAGACGTGTGGAATATTTTGAAGTAAAAAAAGTCGTTTTCAGAAAAACGCTGTTTTATAAAATGGTATCTAAGAAACATATGCGTTATAAGGTTTTTAAATGACTGTAGAGTCGGAAGCAAAGGGGAAGCTAATGTTAGTTTTCTATGAATGCCCAAATGTTCCAACAACTATATGGTATTCAATTTTTTCTTCGATTTTTTTGTTCGCTTGTAGTCAAAATATCACTCACAGTATCCCTTAAAAGCACTGCCTCTATTGAGTTGTTTATCATCGTGGTGTCATGAAAGAGTATGGAAGTTGAAGGCTTCAAATAGCCACATCTGACATCCGTTCGCTTTCTTCTACGCTCCTTTTTGTTTATACAGGAATGCGTAATTAAACTATGTTTACAAACGTGTATGATTTTAATATGAAGTACGTGATAAATAAGCTTTAATAAGAAAAACCGCAGAAACTATAACATGAGCAATAGTGGGAAGAGAAAATTGTAGGATTGTAATACATCAGATTTTTATTTTCTCTACAGGTACTATGTACATAATGTATAGAGAAATTATTGTATTGCACCAAAAATTCGAGGTTTTACCAGAGATTCATGTTTTGAGACCCCCTGATTAAAAAAAAGAAGCATTTTTTAGAAAATGGTCTGTGTGTATGTGCGTGGACACCATAGCTCAAAAACGAAAAGTCGGTTAAATACCAAACTTGCTATTTAAGTTTAGTATCTTCCAAGGATGCGACACGAAGATTTTCAAGAACATTTTCCCACCCCCAACTACCTTTTGGATGGAGGATTTTTCGAAAATTTTGATTTTCTCAAAAATGACTAACGATTTTGATGAAAATATATTATGTTTAAAATATTTTAATGACAAATGAAATGTATATCTTGAGTTTTCTGAGAATAGCCTCTGAAGACCTCTTCATTCTGGGTGACTTTGCATAACTGGCAAACCGTAAGAGATAGACAATTTTTGGGTGGGGGCAGGGTTAACTATTTTCGAGATATTGCAGTTTATTGCTTTCAATTTTAAGGCGCTTAAACTTTAGTCAAACGGAAACACGTCTTTCTTCTCGTTTCTCGTTTGTTTATTCCTAGCAGGCAAAGAGAATGGCATTCCAACTGTTCACATAGCGACCGGCTTTTAAAGGACATGTTTATCTTGATTAGCATAATGTAGATAAAAGATTAATCTTTTGAATAAAATGTTTGTTTGCGGAACAATTAGAGAACATCATATGACTGGATTTTTACTTTGGATTTAAGATGTTTACTTTCTGTACGCTACTATGTATATAGTTTAAGAGAAGGTATTGTATTGCATTGCACCCAAACATTCCGAAATAATTGTTTTGGGACCCCCTGAGTCCAAAAAAACATTTTTAGAAAAATGTATGTGTGCGTGCATACGTCTGTAGGCAGCATAGCTCAAAAACGAAAAGTCCATTAAATACCAAACTTGATATTTAAGTTCAGTGTTTCCCAAGGGTGAGACGCGAAGATTTTCAGGAAACCGCCCCCATCCCACCCCCAACCACCCTTTACATGGAAAAGATTTCGAAAATGTTGGATTTCTCAAAAATGGCTCTTAACGATTTTGATTAAAAGCCCTTACATTTAAGATATTTATATGACAAAAATAAAATGTATATCTTGAATTTTCCGGGAATAGCTTCTGAAGACCTCTTTATTCTGGATTATTTTTTCTGAGATAGACCCACACTTAATACACAAAAAATTTAGATCTGAGTAAAACACACAATTTGTGTGAATAACATATATTCGTGGAGTTGACCGCTTTCGAAATATTCCTTGTTATTGCTTTCAGTTTTAAAATTCTTTAAATTTTTCTCATACGGGAACTTATCTACTTTTGGCCATGCAAAGAAACGGATTTCAATTCCATATCAACCATATTTTAAAATATTTTTCTGTTGATTTAGCCTAGTGTATTCCCTTATTCGCTTCTACTTCTAAAGAACTAAGTAATAAGAACTAAGTTTCAGCCATTGTTTGTCTGGATTAGCATGAAGCAGATACAAGAATAAACTTATTAACAATAATTTGTTACAGAGATGTAGAGAAAGTCATGTGAATGGAACACAGATTTTTTACTGATACAATAACGACTACCACCTAAGAAACAGTTTCTCCCATAGTGTTGCGTGTAACTATAAAGTATTGTAAAGATTCTGCAAAAGCAGTACTTCTGAACAAATCTACCCAAAATAGAAATTAAGAAACAGGATGGAAATGTTCAAGCATCATCATTAGTCGAAAGTGGTGTTTGCGACATCCGCTAAGGTTTCAGTTTATTTTCACTGCTCAAAACGAAGCACCTTCCTATTTTCTTGGAGATGGACTTTCAGTTCCATGCCTCGTGCGAAGTGAAAACAAGGATTTTTGAGAACCTTAGGTATTCAGATAGTTGTTGCTAAGCCCGATCAAGAGTCACGGACTAAACTGAAAGTCTCATAGCATGCCATAAGCAGTTGGGAAACGTCAGTTGCTACCTATTCTGTCTTGTCAAGCTCATGCTTACGTGAGCGGAAGTGACATAAACTTTGCTACCAAGGCCTCGGAGCTTGATTGAATCTCTAGTCGCGTAAGATTGCATGAAGAGTGTTCGGCGGTTTCAGCCAAGCAACGCTATCCTGTGTTTAGATTTTTTTCTTTCTCTCCACGTACTGTATACAGTGTACAGAGAAGGTATTGTATTGCACACAAAAATTCGATACTGAGATTTCACAGGAAATACATGTTTTGGATTCCCCTAAATAAAAAAAATCATTTTTGGAAGAAGGTCCGCGTGCGTGCGTGTGTGTGTGCGTGCGTCTATAGACAACATAGCTTAAAAACGAAAATACCGTTAAATACCAAACTTGGTATTTAAGTTTGGTATCTTCCTAGGACACGAAGATTTTCAAGAAAATTCCCCACCTCCAGCTACCCTTTACATGGAAAAATTTCGAAAATTTTGATTCTTTCAAAAATGCCTCTTAACGATTTTCATTAAAATCTCTTATGTTTAAGATATTTACATGATAAATAAAATGTATATCTTCAATTTTCTGGGCATAGCCTCTGAAGACATGCTTATTTGAATGAATTTTTCGGAATTTTGCATAACTACGAAACCGTAAGCGATCGACAAAACTTATTATACAAAAAATGTAGATCTCGTTAAAACACAATTTATATCATATACTTTTTTTTTTTTTTTCGTGGAGTTGACCGTTTTCGAGATATTCGTTGTTATTGGTTTCAGTTTTAAAATGCTTTAACTTTTCTCATATGGAAACTTATCAACTCCTAGCCGCACAAAGAAACGGATTTCAATCCCATAGCAACCACATTTTAAAACATTTGGCTGTCGGTTTTAGCCTAAAATATTCCTTTATTTCCTTTCTACTTATAAGGAACTAAGTAATAAGATTGTTTTTGCTAATGTTTAGCACGGAATAGAAGAATAAACTTATTAACAATAGTTTGTTACAGAGATGGAGAGAAAATTGTGTAAATTGAGCATCTAATTATAGGTTCGGATAATGATTACCTCCAAATTTCTGAAAAATGATTATATAATGTCTTTAAATTTATGAAAATGAACCAATATTGCTGGAAAATGTAGCCCTAAATTTATGAAAATATGACCAATGATTGTAAAAATATGTAGACATACCTTATTCAACATTGCAGTAAACAACCCTAAAGATTCGTAGATTATCGAACTTAAAGAATCGTTCCTTGTCCTGAATAATATTTCTGCTTATTTCTGTATGTTGAAAAACCCATTGCCTCTAAATCATGTCATAGGTGCACGGTTGAAATGAACAATGTCTTCCTGCGAAAAATCTTTCACGGCTGCCTACATCAAAGTCCAAATTTTCACCTTGCACAATTTTATGGGTTTTGCACATTCGTTGGTAACCAACGTTCTTTTACATAACATTTTAATTATTTTTACTTTCTCTACATGTACTAAATGAATAGTGCATAGAGAAGATATTTTATTGCACCCAAAAATTTGGTACCGAGATTTCACCGGAAATGTATATTGTGCGACCCCCTCAATAAAATAATGTTTTTTTGAAAAAAAATGTGTGTGTGGGGGGGCAGTATAGCTGGAAAACGAAACCTTTAAGTACCAAACTTTTACTTAAGTTCAGCACCTTTCAAACATGTGACACGAAGATTTTCAAGAACCCCCACCACCCCCACCGCGAACTAAGATTTGCATGGAAAAGTTTTCGAAAATTTTGATTTTCTCAAAAATGGCTATAACGATTTTGATTAAAATGTCGGAGGTATATTAAATATATTTGCATGATAAATAAAATAATTTTCTCAGAATAGCCTCTGAAGTCAAGCTTAATATGGATGAATTTTGAGGAATTTAGTATAACTGGTAAACCGTAAGCGAATAGAAAATATAGATCTCATTAAAGCACACAATTTATGTGATATACTTTTTTTCGTGGATTTGATCATTTTTTAGATATTCCTTGTTATTGGTTTCAGCTTTAAAATACACTTTTCTCTTACGGGAATTTCTCAGCTCCTATCTATACAAACAAAAGAACCTCAATCACATAGCAACCAGCTTTTGACTATCGCTTATGGTACTCCCTTATTTCCCTTCTACTTAAATGGAAACAAGTAATAAGACCATTTTGGCTATTTTTTCTCGATTAACTTTTTAATACTAATTTTAACAGAGATGCAGAGAAAATCATGTGAATGGAATTTTTTTTTTTTTTTTTTTTTTTTTTTGTTGCCAACGTCTTGACTTATTTTCCGTACAATATAACACACTTTGTAGTATGCTTCGACACGTTACATCTTCTCAAGAACCGAGTACTACATCTCTCGTTTGTTTCTTCTAGCCACGTTATCGGAGTTCTCAGAATAGAAAAGTTACTACTAATGCACGCCAAACTTTTGAACTCGGAATCAGGCTGACAAATTTCTCTTGCTGCCGCGCTTTTTCTAATAAAATGGGAATTGCCGTTTTTTCCTACATCAAAAGTGTCAGGATAATGTAACTCATATTTGAGGAATTAAAAGATCACATTATTTAGAATGTTTGAGAGGTTTGTTCTGAAGGAAAAAGGGGAAGACAGTCAACAAAAGAATGTGCATTTTCTAAAAGATGACAAACAATAAGAATGTCGAAAATTAAAAATAAATAAAATGAGAAACAAATATAAAACTGGGGCATTCTTATTTTTCTTGTAGCGAAACAAATTTATATAACATCCGAAATTTTCTGATATCTTATCCGGTACTGCGTACAATAAACAGTGAACATTCCGCACAAAATTCCGATGTCAAGATTTCATAGGAAATATATTTCGAGCCCCACTAAGGCCAAAATAAAATATTTTTAGAAGATTCGTGCGTGTCTGCTATAGCATAGCTAAATCAAAATGCCGTATAGATACCAAAGTTGTTGGTTCAAGTCCAATGCCCTCAAGGATGCGAGGCATCAAACTATTCTTTAAATGGAACATTTTCCTAAATCTTGTAATTTTTAAAAAAAATGGTTCAAACGATTTTAATTACAATAGCACACATTAAAGATATTTGCGTGAAAAATGTGTTTTCCTAAAGTGCGAAAGTCCAAAAACAGACTATGATTGGAATGCGTCATATGTACTCGACATTGTCAAAGTGTGAGCTGTGAACTGTCACGGTCCCATGCGGCCTTGTCAAGTTTATTTGAACTGTAGCGCTATCTGTCATGCAAGTGATAAGATAATGCAAAAGGTCGACAACAACGCATGCACACGCTGGGGAAAAACTAAAGGACAAATGAGGCTATTTGAGTTGATAAAGTAATCAGCAATCCACATGTTTGGTCTATCAGGGGCCTCAAAAACTATTGGGTTGTCTGTTTTACTTTCTCTATACGAACTATCTACATACTGTATAGAGAAGGTATTGTATTGTACCCAACAATTCGATACCGAGATTTCACCGGAAATACATGTTTTGAGACTCCCTGAATAAAAAAAAAAAACAAAAAAAAACATTTTTAGAAAAATGGCCGTGTGTGTCTGTATGTGTGTGTGTGTGTGTATGTGTGTGTGTGTGTGTGTGTGTGTGTGTGTCTGTGGGACCATTAAAGCCCAAACTTGGTATTTAAGTTTGGTATCTTCCAAGGATGCGACACGAAGATTTTCAAGAAAATCCCCCTACCCCAAACTACCCTTTACATGGAAAAAAATTCTAAAATTTTGATTTTCTTAAAAATGGCAAACGATTTTGATTAAAATATCGTATATTAAAGATATTTACCTGAAAAATAAAATGTATAATCTTGAATTTTCTGGGTATAGTCTCTGAAGACTACTTTATTCTGGATGAATTTTACGGAATTGTGCATAACTGCTAAACCGTAAGAGATGGACAGAAAATGTAGCTTGCGATAAAACACACAATTTATGTCATATACATTTTTTTCGTGGAGTTTATCATTTTTAATATATTCTTGGTTTTTTGTTTCTGCTTTGAAAAACATACTTTTCTCATACTGGAATTTGTAACTCCTGTCCATACAAACAAAGGAACTTCATAAGAAAAATTATTATCCGGGCTTATAGGCCGTGGTCTACTGGGCTCCTCCTTCATCTTCCCAGACGTTTCGTCTGCGGCAGACATTTTCAGTGACAGTGCTATGGAAGTGTCCTGGTGGAGGTCTCACAGTCGCTGTTGAGACCTCCACCAGGACACTTCCTTATCATCCAGGCCAGCCGCAGCACCGATTATTTAACCTGGACCCTCCCCATCCTAAACCACAGGCGAGAATATGAAATTCTTAGACTTACAATCGCTCAAACCTAGCACTGAAAAGGTTAAACTGATATAATATCAGAATCAGATTATTCTGCAGATCTAATATTTGGGTCGCACTGGGTGAGAAACAAAATATAGATTTTGTGGTATAGTAGTGAATATCCCTGAGGCTCGGTAAACGAACACATTTGCACCACTCCTGGTATACTACATTGCTCCTTTAAAGTATAAAATGTTTTGATTAAACTTCACATCTGGTAATCGAATTTTTTGTCAACATATTTCTTAGTGTCTGAAGATAATACCTATAACGAGTGTTAGCTATAAGAATGCATTTCTCCTATTTTCTTACACACATCTCAGTTACAGTCTATGTTTATCGAGATAATTTATTGTTACTTTCTCTAGCAGGTGTGAATAAATTGCAATCCACATGGTAGGTAGATAAGGTACCTATTGTATTCCACCCACAAATTTTATACCGAGATTTCACCGGCAGTACATGTTTTGAGGAGCCCTGAATGCGAAAAAAAATTTAGAGAAAGATCCATGTGTGTGTGTGTGTGTGTGGGGGGGGGGTGGGACAGCAAAACTGAAAAACGAAACGCTAAACTTGACATTTAAGTTAATTATTTTCCAAGGATGCAACACGAAGATTTTCAGAAAAATGTCCCCTCCCAAACGGCGTTTACACGGAGCATTATACGAAGTTATCGATTTTCTAAAAATAGCTCTAACGACTTTGATTAAAATGCCATACGTTAAAGATGTTCACAATACAAACAAAATGTATATCGTAACTTCTTGCGAATAGCCACGGAAGTTCTCTTCATTCTGAATTACTTTTGCATAACTGGTAAACCGAAAGAGATAAACAAAAACTTACTACCAAAACATGTAGATCTCGTTAAATCATACAGTTCATGTCATACATAGCTTTTTTTCTTTGTAAAGCTAACGATTGTCTCTGTGATTAGATTTAATTTTAAAGTAGTTAATTATCTCAAACCGAAAAATCTCCTTCGTTTCATATCTCTCTTGTTTCACTCCTGGCCACGGAAAGAGAACCATGCAATGTCCAACATATAGCTTTACAAGATCTGACTATCCCTTTATCTTATGATCGTTTCTGATGATGTTTATCTCGACTAGGATGATGTAGATAAAATAATAGTTTGCATAACAGATAGAGAAAGTAATGATGTGTTCCAGCAGATTATTTCTTGAACAAAGGTTTGATTGCAAACGTAATACCGATTCTGATGGAGTGCGAATTAAAGCATTTGGAGCTATTCATTCTTCTTTTATAAATCGGAAATGTTTAAATCTTGCACATCTGATCAAGTTTACACAAGAGGTGCATGCTCCATATCTGTAGCATCGAATCTATGGTATTGTTACTTTGTAAGCAATGGTATGCACTATTATTATCTACAAATCATCTCTCGTGGTATCGTCATCCGGTACAGTAATCAGTGGGTATTATCTTTCCCATGGCCACTGAAAAACTCTTTCTTTTAAAAATGTTGGGGGATATCCTTAAACGTTTCTCACACTGACATCGCGATAATTTTGAGCTGCCTTTTTATAATGCCGAGTAACAATGGCAGGAAATGTTGCAATAAATCTTGCTCCCATCACGCCTTCCGACATATTCTAACTGAATTCCCACTATTTTCCTTTCAATTAGTGTTATATATTGCCGGACATCGCTTATTTGTACTGATGTATGTAGTTAGTTTCAGATAAAAGCCTATCTCTTTCAGTCACCATTTCAGACAAGAATGACTAATCAGTTCCTTTTTGTGTAACCATTGACTTTGCTCACATGCATATCAGATTTTTTAAAAACGCTGTATCATGCGAGAAATTCAATGCTATACCGGCAGTTGCTCAGTGGAAGAACAACCGGCTAGAGACCGGGAGATCCGTGGTTCAAATCCTAGCTATGGTATTGAATTTTTCAGTCTGACTCTACCTATCCAACTCTTGTCCTACACACGGCTTGTGTGAAAAAAAAAAACAACAACAATTAAACCAATATCAATTGACCACAATATTTGGCTATACAATGAATCCTGGGACTTAAAAGTACTTGCAGCATTGTAAGTCGCCATTAGGTTTGTCATCTCAAAATAATTTGAGATTACCTTGTGGTTTACCGGGAAACATGCGAGTCAGTTGAGAAATTCAATGCTATGCCGGCATGTTGCTGTGGTAGCTCATTGGAAGAGCAACCGGCTAGAGACCGGGAGATCCGTGGTTGAAATTCCGGCTATTGAATTTTTCAGTCTGACTCTACCTATCCAATTTACTTATGTTCTCTAAACTAAACATTCTCATTCCTAACCTACAAATTATCAATGAGTGCTTCCGTGGTCAAGTGGTCAGCTGACTTGTTATCCGGAAGTCCCAGGTTCGTTTCCCGGCTGGGGCGGGGAGTTCTTTGTTTCCTTCCTCCACAGATTCCGGAAGTTGCATGTGAGAGTGAATGGTATGAGTTTGAAAACAGACTTGATTAAAACCAACGTTAGTAATATCCTACAGTAAAGTCAAAGTCCCCCGTAATGGCCATAGAAGTTAAATGGGGCTACAAATGATAAGGGGAGGAGGGAAATCCATATAAACGATTTTTATCTGTTAATTTCCGCTTAATCATAATAAATGTTGGCAGATATGTTTTCAACGTACGTTTCAGAGCAGTGCATAATATACCGATGCATTCAGGTTGTATATGGCAATGTTCAACTTTTTGTATTATGCGCGCATCTTTTCTTGGGCGCTAGTTTTAGGGGCAAGCGAGAGCCGGAGGAAAGAAGAAAGAGCTCACACGCCTGTCTTTCCGCTGTGTTATCAAGAAAGAAAGTTTCTTTCTTTGGGGCCCTCAGCCTTTATGGTGAAGAGGTTATCTATTTACTGCGAAATAGCAAAATTATTAAACGAAACTAAGAGCACGTTGTGAAGCCACTATACGTCAGGGTGTATAACGTGCTAGGATGTCTCAATGTTATTGCTCAGCTCTGCTTCCGAATTTACGCGAAACCTACCGAATGAAAACGGAGCCGAGTGCCAAGACGTGCACGCGTAGTAAACAGCTGTTCCCTCTCGCTTTGGTGCTTCGTGGGCAGGGGATCGTGGGTTCGAGTCCCGCTTTGGGCATGGGTGTTATATGTTTGTGCAATGTGTATATGTTTGTAAAAGAAACAGTAAAACCAGTAAACCAGTAATCAGTAAAACCTACGGGGGGAAATGTAAATAGGGATACAGTACCGGAGTCCTGATCAGACTCCGTTACTGTTTAAAAAAAAAAAAAAAAAATCGCTGTCCACCTTGTTTGAATAGGCAAACCCCCTGAAAATAGAGGGGTGGTAAAAGATCTCTTCTGTAGTATCATTATATAAAATAGGACTACTTGCTTCCGTTTCTTGTGTTGCTAACACTGTCATCGCGTACGAGGGAAGTGTATTTCGCGTAGAACATTAACCTTTTTTATTGTTTCATTATTATACACCCTTTAACATCAATGGTCATATCGGCGGCTTTGACTCGTGAAACTGTAGGTTCAGAACATTAGGTTAATAAACTTTATATAATTAAACACACACACATTTACTCTCACATTCATACTTCCAGACTCTATGGAGGATAGGGAATAATTCTGGTTAAAGAAAAATGTCCCGCCCCAGCCGGAAATCGAACCCGGGGCCTGCGGGTGAGAAGTCGGCTCGCTGATCACTCGATCTCGGAGGCAGTTAACAACAGCTTTGTTACTTAGATTAACCAACATATTTACGGTTTTAGTAGTGAGGTATAATGTTGATGATCCTGACTATTGATTTAATATTCCACAATACTTAGATGATGTTAATAACAACAACAAAAGCAACAGGTCTCGTCGGTTGTGTGCTAGAAATCTGAGAAACTACAAATGGCGGCCTGTCTTGCAGTGGTCTTGGCTGACGATGCCGGAGCGGTTGCTAAGTTTTTTAACTTTTTATCCCAAATGCCTTCTACATTTTTGGTTTAGTTTATATTTTTCTTGCCGGAAGGCAATGGATTGTAGCTAGGGCTTTTTATCTTTCAATTTTATCTTTCTGTGACTTGTGCAGGGCGGCATTTTCTTTCAGGTTTCTTCTCCCCTTTTCGCTCCAATGTGGTACTGATTTTTGTTTTAGATTCATCCCGCTCCGGTTCGTTGCAATAGAGGGGTGTTGTTCCGCGTTTATCTCTAAATTTAACTGTTTTACTTCATTTTGTAATTGATTTTATCTTATTACTGAAACCACCTTTTGTTTTATCCGGGCTTTTCTATCCATGCAGTTGAGTGCCCTGCAACATCAATCATCACCACCTTCCGGATGTTTGTTTTATGGTGTTAGTACTGTGGTTTTAGTTTTAGGTCCTTTTAACCCTTCTTAATGAAACATTGTTTTTAATGGTTTTATAGTTTTAACTGAGCTTCTAGAGAAGGATGGTTTTTAATCTCCATTTTATTTCTAATTTTAGCAGCTATTTTATCCCTCATAACTTTTATCATGGTTTAACACTGGACTCTAGATATTTCAAGGGCGCCGATAACCAAGGAGTTGAGCGCCCTAAAATCCCAATCATCATCATAATAGAAATCTGAAGATTATCTATTAAGTAGCTACTCTAACCTACGTATCCGCAGCTGTGCCTGCGAGGATAAGGGTGGCGGGTTACAAAAGAGGTTCCAAGTTCGAATGTCGCTTCCGCCTGCAGATTTTTACGTCTGTAATACATACTACTGACCTAATTATGCCCCCATTTCAAGGAGTTACGAGGAATATTGTGTTATTAGTCTATGTGAATAGGTTTTCAGAATATTTGTCTGATATAAAAGCGTTGGTTCTCTAGTACCAGGGCATCATACAATGGCAAAGTAACGAAGGACACGTAGCGATGGTTCAAACCGTTCGTAAGGCTGGCGTAAACCTTTCTGATGCTCGAAGATTATCCACAACGGTTTCCACATCTATCACAACAGGCCAAGAACCATTGCGGTTCTCCGCAGATGCATTAATCGCTGTTTGCCGTACTGTGACACCATGGATGCTGCTGCGGGTAAACCGTGACACAGAACGATGCCTTAACCACTGCAGACGCATGGAAGAAATGTTAAATATTAAATCGAAGGATATAGAACTGCAGCATCAAGGCCTACGTTACACGCGGCGGTACTTTATTGTATTGAATTTCAAATGCAAATAGAATGGAAGACGGAAGGTTCATCAACAAATGCATAATTATTCATTTCTAGAAAGTACGTCTTACTTAAGGATAGAAAATAGGAGTTTTGTTCTGTCATAAGTTAAGTCTTTTCACTTTACTCTAAAACTCGCCTTGAACTTTTATCCCGCAGAAACGATTTGCACTGTCTTCGGCACTACATTAATTAAATTCGTTGGCTTATTTGCATTGTTCACTTTACCCATCATTTCAACTTATTTTGACGAACACACAACACTTCACTTTAAAGCTACTACTCGTAATTAAGTCAGTATTCTTTGTGTACCCCTTAAACCCCTGTAACATGCAACCCAAATTACAGACGCGCCATGCGCATTTGCGACGTAACATTTAAATAATTGAACAGCAATTCGGGAACATTCTGTATGTTTGCCTGATATTTATTACTCAGAGAGTTCAAGAGAAACAGAAAGGCTTTAAAAAGGTATGGTTTAAACCTCTAGAAAACATCAGTAAATAAAAAAGCTAAGTTAATAAACCCTATAGGTAGAATCTACTTATTAATCAAAAAATTGTCTTAAAGTTGTCAAAATAATAATCTTTTTTAAATCATATTTGATATTTAATTGGAAGAGGTCCAAATTTAAAATGCTATTGTTACTGCTCACGCTTTCATTGTAATATTGTTTGAATATTTCGGAATTAGTTAATGCTAATGGCAATATATAAGACAAAAACCGTCTATTTTAACGAGCTCTAATTTTTTCTGAAGTAAACCGTTATCTATCATGAATGCTGTCACTAAAGTGGAATACAATTATGTGAAATTTAGTCAGCTGGTCTTGGACTGTTTTTAGAAAATTCAAAATAAACATTTTATGTGTCACGTAATATGTCAAACAGAATCCAACTGTTACAGCCTTTTTGAGAAAATAAAAAATAAAAGGAATATACAGTATCAAGTATAGTTTATATTCTCCAAACTTTTAAAAGAACTTCTCTCCGTTAGCAGATTAGCAATATGCTGTAAGTTACCGTATTCATGCTTACAGAGTATTTAAAAAAAATTGAAAAGAAAACTGATGTGTTACTTCACATGACTTTCGGTATCCATTCTCCAACAAACTCTTCTTACAAAAGTGTACAAGTTGTTCTTCAATCTATTTTTTTTACTCGAGGTAAACGTTGCAGAGTGATTTCATTACTATGCATTTCGCATGCACATAGAAGAGGAATACAAGAGGCCCAAGCAGTATCACTAAGCTGGTCACTATATGCGGCTTTGCATAAGCACGTGAAACAATTGAGTGGACACTCAGAACTTCAAAATCGGTTTAAAAACTCAACTTAATAATTACGAATATATAGGAAAACTTTAATGGCACGAGAAAATTCTCTTTCACATAAATTATATGTTTTAACAAGTCCACTTTTTCCTGATAGTAAACCTTTGTCCGCTTCTTATGGTTTACTAGTTACACAGAATTACACAAAGTTTATTCGGAACAAAGTGGACATTAATATTATTACACCTAATAATACATTACATATAGCATATTATACATGTTTCTCAAGAAGCGTTGTTATCGTATCCTTGAAAGAGCCTGCCTTAAGTATAACTTTAATATTTAACCAAGATTCCGTTGTTAATTATGCTGTTAACATACATATTTTTATAAGCATGTTATTTTATTTTTTAATTCAGTATCTCAAAATGTGAATTTTCAATGAAATCATATGTAATTTTTGGATGGGATATAATGCTTTTATACTTACTAAGCTCTAAGTATTAGAAAAGAAAGCACGTACAGCTTACCGTGAGTGAACTGAAGAACCCCCCCCCCCCGGAAATGCAATTAATTCACTTGCAAGTAGGTTCATTATTTTCAATAACTATTGGAATGTATGCTATCCAGATACGAGTATGTGCTTTTGTATATTTTTGTAGGTGTTAATTTCAATTACCTTAGTTTACGGCTGTTCACTCAGTGGGCAACAAACTTCGTGCAGTCCAAACCTGTCGCAGTTATTCTAACTCTATAGACTATCTTGATAACAAATACTGCATCCAGAGATTATATCTTGATGAGAGGAAATTGCTGCATCCAGAGATAGAAGGAAGAGGAAGTCAAAGGGGGTGGGGTGTTGTTCCATGTTCTGTCACGTCCGGACCAAGAAGTTAGCCCTAACCCTTCCACCCTTAATTCGCTCCTTTACATTCAGTTTTCCTGTCCACCCCTCTACCAAAGCTGCACAAAAGACGCTTATTACCACTATCATGACTCCGGAACTGAGAAAAAAAAAAAAGACTCCCTATACTTTCCAATCCGTCATTGGAGTTCTTGAGAAAGTGAAAATGCTAGTTTCACAGTAAGGCATATAATGAATGAGTAAATAGAAATTTTATCTGCCGTTCTTTCTTAGACTTTTTTGTATTATAGATAGATTTATAAGCCGTGAAGTCCCTTGTAAATGCACTGGACATCCCCAGAATAAAAATGAAGTCATAATTAATCACTTAGAGCACCAACAACAACAATAATAATAATTTCAGGGAACAGAAATAAGCTTACAGTTCTAAGTTTTAAGTTCAATTCGCTAGATTCGATGGTCTGCACTGAAGCCGTTATCCGAAGAAAATCAGTGATGGATGGTGTTTAATTAGATCTATTACGATTTAAATGAAAAAAGAAAACTTTCCAGCATTTGATGTATATGTATATAGATTGATGGGATGGATTCTAATGGCCTGGAATTCAATGTTTCTTTCATTTTAATTGGCCCAAAAAGGTACTAGCTACATAGTAAAACTGAATTAGCCAAAGAACAACAAATAATTATGGGAATGAAATTTTACTGTCTGCGGTTATTACAAGTACATTTTCCTAACTAGTAAAAGTGCTAAAGTTAACTGAATTCTTAAGGTAAGATAGGCGGTTCGAATTGACAATAAATATACTGTAGGAATTTTGGTTATTTTGAATATTTAAGATTATATAACGACAATATGGTGTCAAAATGATAATTTTCAAGATTGTAAAATACTCAACTTCTATATTAATTTTTATGGACGAAACATCTCTTTTATACGTATATCTTATAGCTATTTCCCAAACTTAAAACACAGATAGTATAATCATTTGCCTGAAGAGGAATCAGAAGAGCACAAAGGAAGACAATAAGAATTGTGATTTTGACCCTGGACTCCTCGAAATAAAAGAAAGGGAATATTTTTAGCATCTTTAGACCCGTTTTTCTAAATCCAATATTCTTGGCATTCGGATACACATTAGCGCTCTAACGAAACTATAGACCTAAAATATTTACTGTTATTAATATCACTCCAATAAATGAAACTGAACAGAATTTGCATTTTTAAGCGTATTTTATTTATTTTTTTAATTTTTTTTATTTTAGGTCGCTTTAACGTGTTTTATTGTTTAAATAGACATATTAAACATTTTTTAGAAAAATGTATTTTAAAAATATTTAAAGCGAGTTTAAAAACTATTCTTACTGTTGTAAAAATTAAAAGTTTCAGGAACGCCCCCTCTAATGGTTCTTTGTAAATATAGAATGTGTATACAAATGCATATTTAGTTTAGTTTTACTTGAGATATAGAATTCAGTGTTTCAATATGTTTCACGTTCTTCTTGGTTGTTTATAAATTTTAATAAATATAATTGCATATTCTGATGTCGCTGCATATTTAATAGTTTTTCCATGCAACCAACATATAGAGCATAGAGGTATTTATAAATGTTTAATTTTAATTAGTGACAAACTGATAAGGTCCCTTACTGTGGAAACCCATAGAGTAAACTTGAGACCACTCCTTTAAAGTATGCATGATATTTAAACGGTAAATTGTATAATGTGTTAATATCCTGACATTAAAGTTTTGTAATCTATGGATAGATATCTTCAAGATGAAGACGTAGTGTCCTTCAGAAATGACTGAATTAGCAAATGATCTCAAATTTTGCCGAATGACATCTGTAGATATGGAAATATCTCATACAAACTTGTGTTAACCAGATCATTTGGAAACATGATCATTGTACACTGAAAACAAAATGACAGCCGGAATGATGTCTTAAGGAAAATTTTATGTATTAAATACACGATTTTGACAGCATTAGTGCATGCTTATTTTGGGTATTTTAATGCGTACATTTTTTATATTATTTACATTTTATTATTTAATAAAGTATACGGGAAACTTTTAACTTATTTTAAAACTAATATGGCAAGCTGTCATGACAAGTTGAAGGGCAGATTGTGTTCCTTGAGGAATATTTCGTTGCAAAAGAAAGAAAGAAGAGCCTCGGAAATAATATTCCACTAAATCCGTTTGATACCAGAATTGTGATAAATACTATTACGGATGCATATTTCAGAAGGGTTATTTATAGAGCGTAGAAGTCACGTCTGTCAACATTCTTTCTATCAATTCACGTGGACAGGCACGACCCAGCGAATAGAAGGTAGCTTACTCTACCGGTTGACCATGAGCATATATGTTGGTTTGGTATAGGTGTATCGCCTTCCTCCATAGCAATGTCGACCTTGTGGTAGCCTACATAGGAACAATAACAAAGCATTGCTTAGATAATGGAATGCTTAATAAAAAGATAACATTTGATAAGGAGTACCAACCAATAAAGATAACGGCTACCTATTTGCACACAGCGATTTGGCTGTGTTGAAGACGATCTGGCATCTTACACACACATCTTTTTGTGACAAATGGGATTTCTAAACCACGTTTCCCCCCCCCCTTTTCCTGTTATCCATTTCTAAAATGATTTATTGTTTTACCGTATCAAACCACGCCTGGAACACTAAAGCTTCAGCGAGTGCAGCCATGGGAATCGGTTTTTGGAGCACCGAGTTCCAAGCGGATATGCATGTCGCAAACTGTATTCAGCCATGGCAGAGAGATCAGAGATAGCAAATAACAGGTCGTGCAAAGGTTAAATGTTTGCTGATGTTTCAATATTTTAATGCAATCTAATCACCACAGGATAAAATAAATCTTGTTTTTATAGGAATATTTTTGATGCACAATTTTTCCCAAGTTACGAAAAGGTACATCTTTGAGAGCAAGTATATAAAAGGATTTTCCCCAAAAGCAGAACAACCCATTATCAATTTGTAGGTTTTAACTATCGAAACACAAACTTAAAAACTTGCCTGTTTATTGTTACTATTTCAAAAATTAGACGAGTACCATTCACATGACTTTCTCTACATCTCTGTAACAAGTTATTGTTAAAAGGCTTCCACTTTATGCTAATCGTGATCAGCATTAGTAGAAATAGTCTTATTACTTGCTTCTTTATAAGTAAAAGGGAAATAAGGGAGTACACTAAGCTAAAGCGATAGTCAAATCTTTGCTATATGATTGAAATTCGTCGAATATCTTAGAAATGGTAAACTCCACGAAAAAATGTGGATAACATATCCTGTGTTTTAACAAGATCTACAGTTTTTGTGTAGTAACTTTTTTCATTTATTTTACAGTTCATCAGTTATGCAAAAGTCATCCAGAAAGCTATCCCTAGAAAATTCAGGATACATTTTCTTTGTCATGTAATTATATTTGATATATGGTATTTTAATCAAAATCGTTGCAGCTATTTTTGAGAATATCAAAAGTTTCGAAATTTGTAAAGAGTAATTTGGGGCAGGGAAATTTTTCTCAAAATCTTCGTGTCTCATCCTTGTAAGATACTAAACTTAAATACCAAGTTTGGTACTTAACCAACCTTTCGTTTTCAAGTTATCGTGTTCACACACACACACACACACACACACACACACACACACACACACACACACTGACCGTTTTCTAAAAACCTTGTGTTCTATTCACATGACTTTCTATACATCTCTGTAAAAAATTATTGTTAAAAACTTATTCTTCTGTCTACTTCATGCTAATCGAGAGAAGCATCAACATAAATGGTCTTTAATTCTTGCTACCTTATAAATAGAAGGGAAATAAGGGAATACATTAGGTTAAAGTGATAGTCAAATCTTTTGAAAGCTGGTTACCATGTGGTTGAAATCCGCTTCTATGCATTGCCTAGAGTTTATTAATTTCCGTATAAGAAAAATTTAAGAATTTTAAAACTGAAACCAATAACAAGGGATGTCTAAAAAATGCTCAACTCCACAAAAAATGCAAGTATATGACATAAATTGTGTTTTATCGAGATTTATATTTTTTGTAGTAAACACTGTCTATCTCTTACAGCTTGCTATACAAAATTCAGCAAAATTCATCCAGAGCAAAGACGTCTTCTAAGGCCATTCAGGAAAATTCAAGATCTATATTTTATTTGTCATGTAAATATCTTTAATATGCGGTATTTTAATCAAAATCGTTGAAGTCATTTTTGAAAAAAAAAAATTACAATTTTTTTGCACGTAAATTGTAGTTTGGAATGGGGGGATTTTCTTCAAAATCTTTGTGTCGCATCCCTGGAAGATATTAAACTTAAAAACCAAGTTAGGTATTTTACCGACTTATACTTTTTTAACTATCATATTCACAGGCACACACGGGCCTTCTTCTAAAAATGTTTTTCCTTTATTAAGGAACCCTAAAACGTGTACTTCCTGTGAAATCTCGGTAGCGAATTTTTGGGTGGGATATGCTATCCTTTCTATAAGTCATGTACATAGTACGTGTAGAGAAAGTAAAAAGTATCTTTTTTTGGATACAGAGGACCCTAAAACGTATATTTTTGGTGATCTAGACTTTGTATTTTTGGGTGGAATACAATACCTTCTCTACCTACTATGTACTTAACATAGTTCGTGTAGAGGAAATAAAAATGGCAGAATTGTGATCTTGACTAATGTTATAAAGAGGAAAACATGTGAATTTAATAATGCCTATAAGCAACGATAACAGAATAAAAATGCAAAACCTCCGGACTACCAGCATTTGTATTTAAAACAGATTAACTATATGCCTGATAAATAACCAATTCTTAGAACTGCTGTTTTTTTTTTTTTTTTTTTTTTTTTTTTTTTGTAAGGAAACAAATGGACACCATTCCCATAAAGATGACCTAACAGAGGGCACATAATTATCGAATTAATTATTAATATTGCATCTTCTGCTCTGAAATCGAGTCGCGATATTCATACTTAAACGCTGTTATAATAACAGTCTATGTAACATGAGGACATATATCTATACATGTTGTTAGAAACGACACCGAATGAAAATAAGTCTTAGTTGCTTATACTATAATCCGAAATTTTATGTACCAACTGCAAAACTCTTTAGGTAAGTTTTTTTATGCAACAATCAAAATTATATCATTTTGAGATTAGGCAGGGCAGGAAGCACTTGTGTGTGATATCTACATACTCACACCTCTTGGAAAGCACGTTCATGATAACAAACGGGTTTCTCCTAATTCGTTATCAGCAAACCTGCCCTAGCTTTCATGTAAATGGGTAAATGGCAGTTACAACTCAAAACATGTGTATATGGCGATATGTTGCCAGGAGACTTGTTTGCAACTTTTTTTTTTTTTTTTTTTTTTTTTTTTTTTTTTTTTTTTTTTTATAGCTTAACGTCCTTTAACCTGGTTGGTCATATCGGACGATGAATGAAATTGGTGAAATGATGTTCAAATGATATCGGGGTCCATGGAGCTTAAGTTACTCGACATTCGTCATCTCAGGATAAGGAAAAAAACCTTAGGGAGATGGGATTGGACATTTCCATCCACCAACATTTGTGGTCGATGAAAATGCCCATGACGGAAAAGAAGAAAGCACATGTTAGCCACTTTGTTCCACATGTTCATGGTTGATATGTCCCGTAATAGAAGACTTTTTTTTGGGTAGTGTTTAACGCCCGCTTTTACTGTTCTGGCACCGCAGGTGATGACACTGATGATACATGAAGATGGAGCCCCAGTGGAATGTGATGGCGGGGGGAACTGGAGAACCCGGAGAAAACCCGCCCCTGCTCCGCTTTGTCCACCACAAATCTCACATGCGGTCGCTTGGGATCGAACCCGGGCCGTCTAGGCGAGAGGCGAGCGGTCTGACCACTCGGCCACGGCGCGGCCTCAAGAGAATAAGTGAGAAATAGAATGATTAAATGTATTATTTCCTTAAATATCTTACATATCTAAAAGCTGTTATTGAGTTATATTTGAATATATTTATAAAACAAAATTTTTATTTCCTTCGTGTAATACAATAGTCTCGCATTCTGTAAATTTGTTAGGAGAAATTTGTTTATTAATGGATAGATAGGATAGGGCCAATTCTATGTCCTACTCGTTCGCCAGACTCCATTCTCTGTATTTTTATCTGTGGGACCATCTAAAACAATTAGCATATGTAAGAAGCATTCCTATGACTGGCTCCGTGGTCGAGTGATCAGCGAGGTCCCGGGTTCGATTCCCCCATTGAGTCTGGAAGTATGAATGTGAGAGTAAATGTGTGTGTGTTTAGTAATATAAAGTTAAATAACCTAATGTTCTGAGCCTACAGTTTCGCAAGTCAAAGCCCCCGATATGACCAGTGATGTTAAAGGGGGCCATACAAACGAAAAAAACAAAAAACATTCCTAATGCAGACACACTTCATCAACGTATCATGGAAGCCTGCGAAACCGTTTGACGCCATGTGGAAGTGTTTGACGAATGTGTATGTGTGTAGTGTGCAGGACACCACGTGGAACATTTGTTGTAAGTTTCTGAATTGTGTAATTGCTAGCAACATGACAGTATATTAATTATGTTATTTCATTGCTAACGTAAAAACTAAGGCTTTTTGCACGTGTGAACTTGTTTTGCTGTGTGAAATCCGCCTCTAAAGTTTACAAAAGTAAAGTCTGAACGTTACATTTTGTTCAGAATTCATTATTTTTATTAATAAATATGTTTAATTAATATTTATATTTCGTTTTTGAGGAGAATTAATATATATGTTTGCTTAAGATTATTTGTCATTTGGACACCCTGTATAAAGAAATGTGAAATTTAACTATTTCTGCAAATGTTTATCTCTACCGGTAAGTGAATTCTGGTTTCTGGTTTTAATCTTTTTAGAGTACTGATTTATTTTACTTTCTTCTGTTTCACAGCTCTATTAATTTTCTTCTTTAATAAATGTTCTGTGTAGCCATTCTTTTGTTCAATTTCTGGGATCCGATCAAGCTCTAGTTTGTATTTTTTTTGGCTTAATGATAGGTTAACCAATCCGAATACAAGGCTGTTGATCATGGTGTGTTTGTGTGAAATTGGGTAGTAGCTATTATGTAGTTGTCCATCTGAGTAGTATATAGAAACAACAGAAAAAATAAACCATCGTGAGAATACTTCGTATACTCGTCAATAAAAGATAGAGGGTAGACAATGCCATATGAATGTAACACATTTTTCTCATAGAATTGCCAAAAAAAAAAAAAAAAGAAAAAAAAAAAGCGTCGGTGGCGCTACTCATTCAGTTTTTGTTATCTAGTGTAGTTCCTAAGATTGGCAAGCGTGAATAGCCGAACGAGAAGAGCCTTACAACAAAGAGTACCATTCCACGTCCTTGTGCCAAATAGCCAAACAAAGGTAAACATTTGGTAATAATCCTATGAGAACAAATACATGTACTTGTTGAGGCAAATCGGTAATCCAATCACATTGCGTTAGGGCATGGGGGTGACGCTTTGTTTTTGTTGTTGAACCTTGCTGCACTTCTCAAGTTTCACATCCATTGAGACGGATGCTGGGGCTCCATTCATCAGCGAAACCACCAGCTGAGTGGGTGGGACATATGCAATGCCAAGGATCTTATGAGAACGGCCAAGTTCGCAGGCCTCGGAAAAAAAAAAAAAAAAAAGAACAAAAAAAAAACTTGCAAGCCGCAAATATTCTACTGGCACAGGGATGCGAGAAGACCTACGTATTGATAGCCTACTTTCTTAGTAGCTATTACAATTCATTTATTTGGAATTTTTGAAGTTCTATGGCTGCCGACGACGGTGCCCAAAGCTAGGACAATGCATCAACTGCAAATGAAACATTTGTAGCTTTCAATTGGTTTGATGGAAAGTTCGACAAACTTTGCTCCATGGCTATAAAAGAAAACTCCTAACTTTCAGAAGATTTTTGGAAAAGTCCAGTGCCTGGGTATCAATGTGAATGTGTGTGTGTTTTCTGGTTATCTAATAACCAAAATAATACCAAAACAATATTAAAAATCACAATAAAAACAAAAATAATAATAATCAAAAGAGTTGGAAACAGTTGGAGAATAGCAATGAGAAATGACAAAGAACTAAACGAGAGATTAGTGAGACAAAGCATTTGGGGTGGAGCGTCTCTATACTCGACTCGTCTGGGTAGAGTACAAGCACATACTCAACCACAAAACTCGGAGCAGAGCTGAAGGGGAAAAGTGGTAGCAAATACTTTCCTTGGGCAAAGGTCACACCACAATACTTGCACCCTACCACTTCATTTCCATAGTTGATTCAGCCGTGAAGTTAAGTGTATTGCATGTTGGGGGTAAATCCCCTATGAGGTTGCGAGTTACTCGGTGCTCTTCAGGCGTGCAGCCAAGCTGGAACAGTCTGCTGTAGCTTGTAAATTTGGATGTTTTAACGAACTGATGGAAACATTTAAAATGTGGATATAAATAATGTGTATGAATGATACTGAGAATGATACCAGATGGTCTATCATCTCTTTATCTTTAGCCAGAAGAGAAAAATAATCAGGTTTTAAAATAGTCATGAGAGTTTATAAGGCGTGGTATATGAATACGGCTTTCATCTTTAAGACTAAAATATATATAAATATACATAACAATTTACCCCTTCTCATTTGTGGATTTATTAAAGGTATAAACTTTTATCTTCCATATCGATTATTTGGAAGAAAAGATGTGCAATCATTATTAATATGGCAATTTCGTGTATCTTTATTCTTATGAGAGACATATCTTAAGAGAAGCAGTGCCTAACCGTTTTCAGTAAATCATTTTGGTCACATTCCATTCAAAAAAAGATATATTTGGTTTCACGTATTAAAACTGGGAACTAATATCCTTAGATTAATTTTCCAGTCAGCAATTTTATGTAAGCAAGTCTTCATTTGCGGTTATTCGTTGTCGCTTTACTTTCCCAGGCTATTCGCTTTATCTTAAGTATGTGCTTTGAAGCTCTTGTTGGAAGTAACTCATTTATACCGGGCAGGCAGAGTTAGTCACCTTCCTTAACGTTTGTTTTGCCTCTATTGACTGTGTAGCAGTATTTTACTTTTATGCTAACAAAATATAACTAGAAAAGCACTTATAAGCTAAAGAAGTATCCCACTATATTATAGTAAGCATTCTTAATTGATAGCGAACATATAGTAATGCGTGTAATAGAAGTAGAAATGTTGAATAAAATTGTTTACAGGATTTACATTACGTCCCATTCAACATGAATAAAGTACAAGTGGAAATGCATAAGGTGAAAAAGCATGATTGTGTATTTTTTTTTTTGTTCTTTTGTTTGTTTTGTTTTGCTGCATGCGTTCTGATATCTTTGTAACCGTCAAATATTATTTCTCATGTGGTAGACGCGACATGTGAACGTTGTTTGTGAATACTAATTAATTAAAATAAATTAATTAAAATAAATTATGATAATACTGTAATCATAATTGCCTTATCTCTAGTCTAGTTTGGTTCCTAGCATTTTTCTTGTCACCACAACCACCGCTGCAATCCCTAGGAAAATGTCATTTATTTTCTCTAAGGAATGCCAACGTGTTTTTAAAAGTAATTGAAGTATTTGTTGATTTAATTTTTTTCTCACAAGCCGTGTGTAGGACAGGAGTTGGATTGGTTATATTAAAAAATTCAGTGTCAAGATTTGAACCACGGATCTCTCGGTCTCTAGTCGGTTGCTCTACCACTGAGCTACCATGACATGGCGTTGGTATTATTTAATGCCATGCCCGTATGTTGCCATGGTAGCTCAATGTTAGAGCAGCCGGCTAGAAACCAGGAGATACGTGGTTCAAATCCCAGCTATGGGATTGAATTTTTCAGTCTTAACTCTACCAATCCAATTGAAGTATTTGTTTTCTATCCTGACAAGTAGCAGGGCTTGTTACAGAGAGAGAGAGAGAGAGAGAGAGAGAGAGAGAGAGGGGGGGGATGGGAATTGTTTACTTTTGAAGAATTTTCAGCAGGGATCCATGACATTGAGGTAGCTTTGCCATTAAGTTCTGCATTTCAGTTATCAAAAGCAAAATTCCATCTTTCCACAAGAAACACTACAGTTGTGAAGGATCATATTTGAATTCCTTTTGTGTGTTTACTCTTAGATGCCCCCTTTTCTTGATCGGTTTATTTATTTTATCTATGTTCTTTCTCCCTTTTAAGGGAAAACACTCAATAAGTGTGAAGCGAAAAAAAAATTTCATTTGTCTTAAATTTTTAAATTAATAGCTGTTATTGTTAAATAAGTAAAACATGCGTTAGTTTCACTATAGAACAATGAGATTAAAAACATAGCAACTAACATAAGATAATCAAAGTAGGTCAGCGTGTTGCTCAAAGTTTTGCATAACAACATCGTGAGATACGTAGGTAATTATTGCTGGAGTTCACTAGTAATACCGTGGCTCCAGTGAACTAGGGTCATGGAACAGTTGAAATAGACAGCCGAAATCTTTAAGTTCATATAAGGCAAATGCATTTAAGTGAATGTAGGCAAGGAATTAATAACTGTGATTAAGCAAACGAATCACCCTTTGGACATAATATGCTGCGTTTTCCTTAGCAAGACAGGACAGTTTCAGCACAAATACAATTGAAAATGTCTATGATTGAATCACTTTAATTTTGCTTGACCACGTAACCATTTTATCAGCTTCACGTTCAATCATGCCTGTCGGGCTTGTCCAAAGATATGTGTAGGCGTAATAGCCGTTACACAGCTAAATTAATTCCAGCTGTTTGTGCTTATGTGCATAGCTGTTATGCCAATAGATATTTTCTAGAAGCGTCTGTGGTCTTGCAGAATGACAGGATGCGTATGACCGTGAATATCTGTTGAAAACTTATATCTTCGTTTCTCTAGGATTTACAATAAATAGGTACAAACGTTGTAATTATCTCAATATTTGGTTTGACCAATTTCCAAGTAGAAGTTATTTTTCATGTAAATTTCAATAGGCAGTCTGCAATCAATCATTGACCAGCTGTTTAGTTCATATTTCTGTGCAGGTAAAGATATGTCCAATTCGAAATTTACTCTTCAGCTCCCAAAAGCGAGTGGAAAATGTTTAATTTTGTGCAGTTTAGAGCGTATTGTCCTTCATATCTAAAAACAAAAGGATGCATTACTTTGCTTTCGTATAAAAATGTTATGGATGTCAAAACGAGTAATTTAGTCTGCTTTTCTGTAATTCCTGCTATAACATCTGCTTTCTCTAAAGATATTACTGCATAGCTCTGTGATGTAAACGCTGTTAAAATCTAGTTAAATTGGTGGTCTTTTGAGTGTGCGAGATAAAAAAAAAAAATAAAACGGATGAAATGCCATTACCACCATATTTGCCATTTAAACGGATTTGTTTAATAACAGTTCAGTGTTATTGAAGCTAGCTTTATCAGAGTTTTGTAATACAATTAATGTAGAGACATTTAGGTACTATCTAAGTTGAATTGCTTTAAGTTAAAGCAGATTTTTCATGTGCAGTAAATATTTGCAGTGTGATCTATTCTAAAGCCGTGTGGGGATAGGATGGCGTATCGCTCAGGTAATACTTTAACCTGTGGGAGGAGTATACATATGCTGAACTGTGCCAAGCGTCCACTCTTGTCACACGCCTTACTCCTCGCTTGCTTCAACACTACTTCCTTCCAATTGCTAAACCCCCACCTGCTTGCAAGGGCCCCATTCCACTGGCTAAAACACCGCTAAACATATATGTAGTAGGGGATGCCCGATTATGGTGCAAGACAGCGGTAGCGAAAAGTGCTACTCGATTATCTCCTCCATGGAAGTTTTTGAAGATTTATACATACGTATATAAAACACATATTTATGATGAGATATTATTAGGCACATTTATAGGAATAAACTCTTGTTGATCATTGTTTCGAGAAGCCCCTTTCGCATAACTTTAAAATCGATCCCCTTACTTATAGTGAGCGTATGTGCACATGCAACATGTTGAATGAATACCAGATCTAAAATTAATAGCTTGCTTTTTGGAAGTATTTTTAAAGTATTTTAACAATGGAATGCAATCCAATTTAAATTATCTAGTTGCTTCTTCGGATGCAACTAGTCAGTAAGAATGACTTCCATCTTTACCATTTCTTCATACACATATAAAACCTTTTGTAACATGCTGATGATGGAAGTACAACTGAAAATCTCCAGTCGCTGGCATAATATCGATTCGTGTAACGCAATTTACTTTATTATTAGGGCTGTAACACCTTAGACGTTTATAACAGTGTATGCACAAAAGTGTTTCTTAAAAAGAGCGAGGCTGAAATACAGGACACCGCAAATTGTATTTATGTTGCATATGATTCAGGTGAACAGAATTTTGATCATTTATTTGAACTACAGTCTAACCATGGGTACATGAAAATCAGTATTTTGTCGAAACAGTTCTATTTGAAAGCGGAGTATGTATATATAGAGTAATATATTTTATATTGACCGTTCCCGAGTAAAAAAAAAAAAAAAATAGATTTTAAGTCTATCCACCACTTAAAGGAATCATAGAATGGAACCATTTCAATGATGTACATACACTGAAAGATACTTTTCTTTTGTTTCATTTGAACATCGGAATTAGGAGTATTAACTTCTAAAGAGTATCCTCAAAATGCTCTGGATTTCTTATCAACTTTTATTGACTTAACTAAACCTTTAAAACAAAACAAAAAAAAAACAAAAAACAAAAATAATGCTAAATAAAACATGTAATGTGTTACACTCACATGACTTTCTGTAGCTACTCTACAAACAAACGTCTTCTTCTTTCAACACCACGGTAATCGAGATAAACATTAGCAGCATTTTGTTACTCAGTTCCTTATAAGTAGACTGGAACTAAGGGAATGCACTAGGCTAAAGTGATAGTCACATGTTTTAAAAGCTGTCGTTATGCGATTGTCATTGCAAATCGCGTCTTTGCTTGGCCAGGAGTAGAACAAAAGAAAAACGGTCACTTCTTGTTTGAGAAAAGTATAAGTACTTTACAATTGAAACTAATAACAAGGAATATCTCGAAAACTATAAATTCCACGAAAAAATGTATATGACTAATATATGTATTTTAACAAGATCTACATTTTTTGTGTGGTAAGTTCTTGTCTATCTCTTACAGTTCACCAGATATGCAAATTCAGAAAAATTCATCCAGAATAAAGGTCTTCAGAAGCTATTCACAGAAAATTCAAGATATACATTTTATTTGTGATGGAAATGGTTTTTAATATGTGGCATTTTAATCAAAATGGTTAGAGCCATTTAAAAAAAAACATTTTCGAAATTTTTTCCATGTAAAGGGTAGTAAGGGGTGACGGATTTTCTTGAAAATCTTCGTGTCGCATCCTTGGAAGATACCAAACTTAAATACCAAGCTTGATATTTAATCCTCTTTTCGTTTTTGAGCTATGCTGTCGACAGACAGATACACACATGCACCTTTTTTCTGAAAATGCTTTTTTAGGATTCGGGGGTTCCGAATACGGGGCTAGAGAAAGTAAAAATTAAAATTTTAAAACTGAGACAGGGATGGAGTCACGCTCATTATAAAGTTACTTCTCTAGTTGGTGGCATTCCAGAGGGAAGTGGTCTAAAAAGCATTTGCCAGTGTTTTTCCTACGGTGTATTGTTGCATGTGTAGCGTCCTCGTTGTATCACTGGTTGTTTTCGACCTAGAACACTTCAGGCACACATGTCGTTGTGTTCGTGTCATGCATGACTCAGTCTAGCAAGAACTATCATGGACGACACTTGCGATTGTGCTGTCAAAAAGTTGGCTTTTTATATCTTCACCAAAGTGGTAAGTAACTTGAATCATTTGCATATTGAAAATAATGTGACTTCTTTTTACTTTCTCATACGCACTTGAAAGTAAGCAGAGGAAATCCTGATTTCCGCTAAAAATTCATGTCGAGACTTCATCTAAAATACATATATTGAGGCATCTGAACTCAAAAATGCATATTTAGAAAAGGGTCTTTGTATGCGTATCAGAGAGAGAGAGAGGAGAGACTGTCGATAGCTTAACTGAGAAAATTAAAAATCTGTTATGTATGAGTAGTATCAAACTTGATATTTAAGCTCAACAACATCTGCGGATGCAACAAAAATATTTTCAAGAGGATGCACCCATCCCAAATCAAGTATTTTGTTAGATTTTTCCAGAAGTGGCTCTTAGCGGTTTTGATTGAAATACCATGCTTTTAAAATATACGTTTTATGTAGTGAAAACATCTTTAATTTTTCCGAGAAAAGATTGTGAAGTCTCTTTATTCTGATTTACTTTTATATAATTGGTAGATTGTAAGATATAATTGATATCTTAAAATTTAGATCTCGATGGGGCACACAATTTATGTAAATTTATTTTTGGTGGCGTTAAACAGTTCGGAGAAGTTCTTTGTTACTGATTTGATTTTCAAGCTTACACGTCTCTCAAATGAAAGTTGCCTCTCTCTCCCCCCCCCCTCTCTCTCTCCCTCTGTCTGTCATGCAAACAGAATGAAGGTTTCAAAGCATCACTTAGCGACGACTCATCTTTTAAAACCAGACTCTCTCTTTACTTACTATATATTTATATCTGCCACGAAATGTGTAAATATATAACTAAGGCTTACGTTAATTAACAAGAAGTGGATAAAACTTTTTGTAAGAATAATTTGTAGATGGGTGTGTATATATATATGCGGGTGAATAAACACTCAACATTTTAGATTATGGTTGTGGCGGTCAGTTTAGATGTGAAGCTTATGTGCTAAAAGTTTCGGAAAAACACGACAAATGTCTGTAACAAAATTATTCATTTAAACGTTTTCTTTTGAGTTTAAATCTTTGTAAAATGAGGATTAATGATGCTGAACCTGCTTTAAAGAGAACAATTGCACGTTACTATGGTCTTAAAACATGTAAAAAACCTGTTTTATAGCTTGGAAATACATCATTTTCAGCATGTATATATTCTATGTTTATTACTGCAGAGTAGCAAATTCCGGGAAACAGTTTTATACTTTAAGTGACCTAATTAACGGAGAGAGAACTGTCGTTTTTAAATGTAAAAAGGAGGAAACTATATTATGGTTAATTCAACCTAATATTTTTCCAGACTTTTCATTTCATTAGTTTTATAATTTGTTTAAAATTACACCATTTTTTCACTATTTTAATGTGTGGTGGTCACATGCTTAAGAGATTGTACATATATCTTGAATTTTCTATGAATATCCCATGAAGTCCTCTTTATTGATTGAATTTTGTGTAACTAGGACACTGTAAATCGCAGACAAGAACGTGTTACATGTTATAATTTATTTCAAGTAAGTCTTTTCGCAGGCCCTTTTCGCAATATTCGATCTTCAGATATTCGATGCTAACAATAAATCATTATATTTCATATGGGATGCAGAATAAATTAAAGCGTATATTTAGAAATTATACCTTTTATAAAATATGAAATATAATATAACTTAGGGGAACTATGGTATTTTTAAAATGGTCATGGTGTTGAGGTGTCGTATATCCAAAGTTAATTGATTTCTCTAAATTGTGAGTCCTTCTATTATAACATGTGTAATAATTGCAATTTTTACATATGACAAAATATGAAGTAAAATTATATATATACATCAAAGTTGAGCCAAAGTGACTGAAATGTCCAGAATTAATGACATTACTGTATACAGAGCCTTAAAACCTACCATTTCCAGTGATATTTAATTTGTTATAATGTAATATTTCCTAATATGCCTATTATCAACTATATGTATAATAAAATTGTAACAAGCATGCTTCTGTTAATTGGTTTTAATGAATTTTAACCTTGAGAGAGAGGGGGGTGGGGTTGGTAGCATGTCTAAGTTCGTGGTTGCTACTAACGATGCGTGCATTACACACCAAGTTCTGTGTTCTTAAAAGTATAAAAAATAAATACAAATAAATGACGTAGATGGTGACCATACCAATAGCCAACCCAACCAAAATGAGTTAGTTAAGCCCCACTTTTATTCAAACCACATAAGAAGGTACGAATTAGCAAAACTTCACAAAGAATTTCGAAATTGCACTGATTTACGGAATATGGCATTGACAAATCACTAATGAAAACAGGTGTTCAGCATATATCTTTGTCTATTTCACAAGTTTTTGCTGACTTATTGTAAGCATCAATCAACAAGTCGTTACCATAATATCAGAGGACAAACAACTCTACTTCTGTAAGATTGCTAAATGTCTTCCTGAATATCTTTTCTCATTTGAAACATGAACATGTGAATAAGTTATAAGATGATAATATTTTGTTTTTACGTCCTTTTAACCTGGTTGGTCATATCGGATGATGAATGAAATTGGTGAAATGACGCTCAAGTTTTTATAGGATAAATATTTAGAAGTTTTACCAGTTTACGTAAACCAATTACCACGAGAATCCGCGTGTGCCGATTAGGAAGAGGAACAATTAGTGCACCATTAACACTTTTATTTGCATTTGTTTTGTTTTTAAAACGCAGAAGTGTTTTATTCTTGGCTTTCTGAGTACAATCCAGCCGCCTTAGAAAGTCCAATGATATCTGCTGTGATATAGTGTATCATGCGCGCGCCTTTTCTTGGTCCCCAGTTTTACGGTAGCGGGGGCCGGGGGAAGAGGAGAGAGTTCGCCCGCCCAAACATCACATGAAATGTACCTTGCACAGAGATAGGAATGGTGGGAAAGATACGAAGAGGGCAAACATGAAAATGAGAAGAAAAGGATATGAGTGTCAGTGGGAGAGGGAGAACAAGACGGGGTTGGAAGGAAAGAGAAAAGAGAAAGTCAGAGACTTGAGTAAGGGAGGGATATTGACAAACAGAAAGAGAGGAAATTTACTTATTTAGTTTACCGTTCTCGTATGTAGGACTTAAGACATGGGTGTCTCAGGCCAGAAGACTTTTAGGGGCAGACGAACATTAAAGCATAGTGAAAACCCGGAACGGAAGATTCGCCTAGGTTTGAATGTGAGGAGGTTGATATGAAGTGAAGCGAAATGGATGAATAATGATGATGGAATAACTAAATGAATGACAGGGAAAACCGCCCAGAGGCCGCGCTGCTTTGTCTTGCACAAATCCCACGTTCTCTGGGATTGAACATTAGTTATTAGTTCTTGCTATTTTGTGCAGCGATAGGACAGATTTAAACTAATCAGAGGTTTTATAACCAGTAAATTTGTGATACAAACTTTTAAGACTGCTTTATAACTTTCTTGCCATGGTTTATGAGACTTGGGTTTGTTTGTTACCTTGTTATACGTACAGCTAGTTCCTGTGTTTCAGAATTCGATCAAGAAGTCCACTCTGTATGTGCGTGTGTTGCTAATTGCCTCATTTGTAAAGCATTAAAGATACTTTTTACTGGTAAAACGATATAAAACACGCTAAATGCAGACTCCTGTCCTCGTGATTTCTCACGGGACGGCATTCCGCGTTACCTGTTCAAGGTCGTAGAGGATGAAAGGATCTGCTACTACACCTGCTTATTGTGACATGCCCGAGAAACTTTTGGGGGTTGAGGGTATGCAGATGGGGATTACCGGCTTACCACAGAGGTCAACTTTTTGGTTTTCTTGGTTAAGCTGCTGTCCTATTACAATAGCAATTTTCATTCCAAACTTCCTGCTGAACCAACAATTAGCATTTTCAAGACGACTGTAACAAGGATAGAGTCAGATTGAAAAATGCAATGCCATAGCCGGGATTTGAACCACGCATCTCCCGGTCTCTAGCCAGTTGCTCTACCACTGTGCTACCCTGGCAACATAGCATTGAATTTCTCAACTGCCTAGCTTCCGGTAAACATGCCACTTAAACTTTAATTAAACGGGAAGAAATCTTTCTTCTCTTATTCCTGGCAAGCAAAAATATTGGAATTTCAATTATTGCACATAGCAACCGACGTTTAAAGAACGAGACTATCTTTTAGCCTGTACATTTTCTTATTTTCCTTCTACTTACAAGGAAGGTAGTAATACGATTAATTCTGCTTATATTTATCTTGATTAGTATGATGTTAACAGATTAATGATTTGAATACAAGTTTGTTTGCCGTACAGCTGGAGGGCATCATGTGAATGGAATACATTAGATAGGGACCAGGTAATAAGGACAATTTCTGCTAATGTTTATCGCGATTAGCATGATGTAGATAGAAGAATAACAAAAAATTGTTACAGATATGTAGAGAAAGTCATGTGAATGGATCACATCAGACCTTTTTTAATTTCACAATTGCGAAAACTTTCAATATTTTGACTTCATTTATTCCATAGCGTTTCATACCGTTGATGGGGGGCAACCTAGTAGTGTGGTCTCTGTTTGCAAGCAAATGCATTTTAGACACAGTTTCATTGGTGATGATTCAGCCATTCTTGAATAAAAATACTCCATATTCGCATACAAATAAACATAAAAAACGCAATTTTTAGCTTCAAGGTAGGCCATTATACATGTTACGATTAATATTACTTGTTTATATAATTGAAAATTACTAGAAACAGATTGATTTGGTTTCACTGTACAGTATTATATACGTATAAAAAACATGTTTCACTGTAAAACAAGTGTCTGTGTTTGTCATACTGCCGCAGTAATTTCCAATTTATTGCAATAAGTATGACAATCTTAATGAACTACTTCTTAAGCTATAATAGATGCAGTTTATTATAATATAATAAATAAATGTTGTTCAAGAAATTATTGTAACGGTTCCAATTAACTAACATTGTTTATAAAATGCCACGAACGCAACCGTGAAAATCTCCGTTCTCTCTGCAATAATGTTACTGTGCTTTAAATATGATGCTCATGACTAGAAAGCTGTCATAATGCCGCATGAATTATCTGAGAGCACGTTTCTCTTCTTCAAAGCCGATGTATCTAATCTGGTGAAAAACATTTTCTTAAGTGAGAAACGTCGTTAATTTATGGCGTTGGAAGCGTTATATTACTTAGGAAGACGCTTTATTGCTCAAGCGTTACGGTAGGAACACATTGTCTACTGAACGTGGCATCCGTCTGTGCGTAGTCATGCACAGAAATTATATTGCCCTTCATATTGAAAATTAGATACGCTATCTTTTAAATACAAGTCTGTGGACTTAATGAAGTGGGTATGTAATAATGTTTTATATACAAATAATGGGTATGCGCTGTGTGAAAATTTTTAGATGGTATAAAAATATTCGAGTCGCCCAGCTGGAATGCCCATCAATTCGTGTGTATACTTGTAGTGAAACGATATTTTTTTACTTTTTCTAGCCCGTATGGACAATGTATATAGTGGAAAAAGAAGGAATTGTATTGCACCCAAAAATTCGATACCGAGATAATCATCAGAAATACAGGACCCCCTGAATAAAAAAAAAATCGGAAAAAGGTCCGTGTGTGCCTGTGAACAGCGTAGTTCAAAAATGAAAAGACGGTTAAATACCATACTTGGTATTTAAGTTTGGTATCTTCCAAGGATGCGATATGAAGATTTCCAAGAAAATTCCCTCCCTAACTACTCTTTACGTGGAAAAAAATTCAAAAATTTTGTTTTTCTTAAAAATGGCTCTAATGATTTTGATTAAAATACCACATATTAAACCCATTTCCATCCCAAATAAAATATATATATCTTGAATTTTTTGGGAATAACTTCTGAAGATCTGTTTATTCTGGATGAATTTTGCTGAATATTGCATAATTAGTAAACCGTAAGAGATAGTCAGAAACACAAAAAATGTAGATCTCTTTAAAATACACAATTTTATGTCATATATATTTTTTCGTGAAGTTTACCGTTTTCGAGACATTCCTTGTTATTATTTTCAGTTATATCGACAGCTTTTAAAACATTTGACTATCGGTTTAGCATAGCGCATTCCTTTAGTTCCTTTCTACTTATAAGGAATTAAGTAATAAGAACGTTCTGCTAATGTTTATCTCGATTAGCATTGTGGAGAAAGATGATCTTTTTTAAGAAGTTTGTTTCTAGAGCAGCTAGAGAAAGTCATGTGAGTGTAACACAGATTTTTTTCTTTTTAGTTTTACGTTCTAACGTGTTTTAAATGAAATCCGTGAAGGAATGCTCAAATGATCTCGGGGTCATGGAACTTAAAGTTTCACGGCATTTATCTTCTCAGGATAAGGGAAAACCCCCAGAAAAGACCTTATCCAGTTAACTCATCCTAACCGAGATTCAAACTCGGGGACCTCTTGAATGTGTAACATAATTTTCTTGCGATTTCTGCACATCATGCTACATGTAAAGTTGAGAAAGTTTAGACATAATACTAACCGTAGTCCTTTAAAACGCATTTTTATGAGGCAGTGTACCTAAAATGATTAATACGAGTTTTATGTGGCATTACTTAATTGTTTAAACGAAACCTGCATGTTTGTAAACTTACTAATTATGCCTCCAGTAGTATACTCAAAACTCATAGAAATGTTTCACAAAAAGCAAATATTCGGCCTGGAAAGACGATTGAATACTTGCACTACTTCCGGTATTAATGCATACACCAGAGCAGCAATATTTATTTCTCAGTACTTCTTTAGGAAACTCATAGCTTGCTCATCTCTATATGGGCTTTTCTGTGTATGGGGGGGGGTGGGTGGAGGGGGGGCTGTACAAGTTCTGAAGTGGCTGAAAATAGCCGTTTTCCTAATTTCAGAATCCAAGACTGGTAAAGAAAGGGTTTCCTTTAGAGCGGTAATGCTAAAACATTTTATAGCTCTGAGAAACGGAACATCCCTTTCGTGTTTAAGGGTATGAGTTATTTTGATAAAAATTCTGCAAAGTCTTTCCATTTCCAAATTTATACTCAAAATTTGCATTGTTATATTTAGTAATAGATAGTAAATGAGTATTAAACAGCATTTAAACTTGGCATGTCAGATGGAGCATCTTTCCCTCGGTGTTATTTTATAAAACCTGCAGACATCGCTGCCACTTTCATTATTAGAAAGCTATACTCTAGAACCAGATGAATCGTTAAGTTTACAAATGCAATATTTGAAACAAACGAAGTCCTAAACTAATAGAAATGCGATAAGAAATAGTTTACTACACAGATGCTATGAGTTCTTTTACAAATTCTGATGTCGCTGAATTATTGGATCTTACATCATGCGTGTCGTTACAGTTCGTTACAGCTCTGTTATATTATTTTTTACCCCGTTTCATTTTTTTTTAAATAAATCCCTTGAAACCCCAAGGCATGAAAGTCGCGGTATTTGTTCATTTATTTCGTTTCGCTTTACTCTTCTTTTCCACTTTCTCTTATTTACTTAAGTCTTAATGAACATTTTGACCACTTTCTGCATTGACAACAAACTGAACATTTAAACCCAGATACGCAGGGGCGTGAAAGGAATTATAAAAGAGCTCTGGAGAGTGTTGTCCGGCACACAATTGTTAGGTTTACTAGTGTATAAGAAAATTATAAAATTACTTCATAATATATTATTACATAACAGCGTGAAGTTGCTTAGCAGAAAAATAAAAAGGGAAATCATTTATGTAGCAATAATGAAATTAAATGCCAAGTTTGGTATTTAACATACTTTTCATTTTTTAGTTATGCTGTTCTCAGACACACATGTTGAAATGCTAGTTATTTACTAAGGGGTCCTCAAAACATGTAGTTACAGTGAGAATTCGGTATAGAATCTTTGGGTGGAATGCAATACTTCTACTTACTATGTTCATCTGATGTTCCATTCACATGACTTTCTCTACATCGCTGTAACAAATTACTGTTAAAAATCATAATCTTCTATCTACTTTATATATTCGAGCTAAACATTAGCAGACATTTTCTTAATTACTTGCTTCCTTGTAGGTAGTTGGAAAATAAGGGAGTAAACTGGACTAAAACGATAATCTAAAAGCTGGTTGCCATGTAGTTGAAATCCGTTTCTATGCAGGGCCAAATAAGTATTTTAAATCTGAAACAAATAATAAGGAATATCTTAGAAATGACCAATTTCACGAAAAAAATGTATATAACATAAATTGTGTGTTTTAACGTATCTACATTTTTTTGTGTAGTAAGTTTATTTCTAACTCTTGCGGTTTACTAGTTACGCAAAATTAATTACGAGATCTTTAGAGGCTATTCCCAGAAAATTCAAGATATAGACTTTATTTGCCTTATAAATACTTTAATATTCGGTATTTTAATCAAAATCGTTAGCTATTTTTGAGAAAATCAAAAAGTTCGATTTTTTTCCATGTAAAGGGTAGTTTGGAGTGGAGGGATTTTTCTCAAAGATACTAAACTTAATTACCAGGTTTGGTATTTTACCGACTTTTCGTTTTTGAGTTATCGTGTTCACACACACACATGGATCTTTTCCTAAAAATGCTTTTTTTGGTTACAGGGGACCCTAAAACATATATTGCCGGTTAAATCTCGGTATCGAATTTTTGGGTGGAGTGCAATACCTTCACTATACTCTATGTACATGGTACGTGTAGAGAAAGTAAAGTGGTATATGCCTGCCAGTTAAAGTAATTTATTTCCACTCACGAGAAAGCAAGTCACAAATTTTCTTGATAAACCTAACCCAGAGAGGTGTGCAGTGTTGGTTAACACGAAATTAGTGCATACGTTTGCTTCTGAAGGAATACCATAAGGTAGGGTACTGGAGCTTTTAATCTAGTCAGAAAGACCGACGTTCCCATAACCTGTAAATTTCTAACTCAAATGCCAAGGCTTATTTCTACTCGCTCTAATTATGTAATACTACTTGCTGTCATATACGAAATCCAGGCCGTTATTTTCTTTTCTCTGCAATTGGAAAACCATTTGGACAAAGGTAAGGCATATCTTAACGATTTATCTGTGAGCACTGACTAAGTAGAGTAATATGCGGTTGGAATTGCTTGGGAAAGAGAATGCTGTTGCAGTACTTTCGTGACACTCGCCTCAAGCAAAATATATAGTTCTGGTGTATGCACATATTTTCGTTGGTCAAGCACTGAATAGTGACAACATAACGTGTGCATTGTTGCTCTACTTTCTTCAGCAACTTGGTTCTATATGCGTGATATGTTGAGAATCATAGAAAGTGGTTCATAATCTCTCATATCTAAGGAAAAGATGGTATGTCCATAGCCTATCATGGTTTACACGAAAGATATTAACTATGTCGTGATAGTCCACTTTCACTGGAAAGAACTGGCCATGGCACGAGAATGTCGTATGCTCGTTGTAGATACCACATAACAATTCCTTTAACAACTAGTTACAATACGGATGTTGGATTGCAGTTTGTATCTAAATTTGTAATGTTTTACTTTCTCTACACGTACTATGTACATGGTGTATAGAGAAGGTATAGCATTCCATCCAAAAATCCAATACCGAGATTTCACCGGAAATGTTTTAGGATCCCCTGTATCCAAAAAAGCATTTGTAGAAAAAGGTGTGTGTGTGCGTGTGTGTGTGTGTGTGTGTGTGGACAGCATAGCTCAAAAACGAAAGGACAGTTAAATACCAAATTTGGTATTTAAGTTTAGTATCTTCCAAGGATACGACACGAAGATTTTCAAAAAATCCCCCACCCCAACTACCCTTTACATGGAGCTTTTTTCGAGAATTTTGATTTTCTCAAAAATGGCTCTAACGATTTTCATTAAAATGTCGTATATTGAATGTATTCACCTGACAAATAAAATGTATATCTTGAATTTTCTGGGAATAGCCTCTGAAGACTACTTTATTCTGGATACATTTTATGGAATTTTGTATAACTGGCAAACCATAAGAGATAGACAAAAACACTCAACAGAAAATGTAGAGCACGTTAAAACACTCAATTTAATTTATATATATTTTTTTTCTGTCGATCGTTTTTGAGATATTCCTTGTTATTGGTTTCAACTTTAAAAAAAGTTAATGCTTTTCTCATACGGGAATTTGTCAACTCCTGCCCATAGAAACAAAGGAACTTTAGTCACATAGCAACCAGCTTTTGACTAATACTTGAGCCTATGCTACTCCGTTATTTCCCTTCTACTTGCATGGAAGCAAGTAATAAGACTATTTCTCCTAATTTTTTTCTCGATTAGCGTGAAGTAAAAGAAGAATAAACTTTTTAATATTAATTTGTTGCAGAGATACAGAGAAAAACATGTGAATGGAACACATCAGAATTTTAGCTTAAAACATTCCAATTTGTTTATGTCTTAACACTCGCGAAAGCTTTATTGAAATAGAGAAAACAGTGTATAGAATCACGCACGCTATATCTAAGCAGCATTTAAATGAAAGAGGGTGTTCAAAAATCACTTTACTAAGTAAAATAAATATAAAGTTATTGTAGGAAATTAGTATATTCGGTACCAGTTGTTTCTAATTAAAGTATTGCATATTTGATTGTATTGTTTAGAGCATTATACTCAATTCGGCATAATAAGGTCTTCTGGAGCAAACAAACGTACATGCCCTCGTCGCGGCACACCTTTCAAATAAATGAAATTCTTTACCTCGTTGCGTATACAAGTTTGAGCATATTTTTCTTAATAAAAATTATAGTATAGCATTTTCATAATAGTTTCAATGAAATATATCATCCTGTTGATACAATATGAAAAGGAGTTATTCATGGCTGATCACTCCTATTAGTTGGTGTTTGAGTGTCAGGAACTAAAGTTTTTAGGCGGACACTTTAATGATAGGTACGGAATCTTGCTAATGTTGATTGTAGTTCTTTAACACTGGAAATGCATACGCTAAGAGTGGAAAGTTGAACGAGAGCTTAAAATTCAGTGCCACGGCCGGCACTCGAACCTCGGATATCGTCTTTTCCGACCCGATGCTGCAACATGAGCTGACGTGACAGGATCATCCGAATAGGCAGTAAATTTGATGAACCTAATTACATTGGGATCTGGCATCTTAAAGACAAATTGCAACTCTGCAATAATTTTCATTTCTGAGCTTCTAGTTAAATTTGTATGTTTACGCTCACCTTGTTCTGGCTCATGTTTGAAAGTTGAAGCAGATATGAAAATATAACGCAGTGCTATGGGCATGATTCGAAGCACGGATCTTCGGATTTCTGTGCGGCCTTCTGAACTACCGGGCGATATAACCTGAACATTAAAATTCTCTCACTTTATTCATGTATGCCGCGATCTCAATTACTCCGAGATTTTTTTTCCACAGAGTGTATTACATTAACATATTAAATCGTAAATTAAATGCCAACTTAGACAAGAACTGTTAAGGCATAACAAGGCTTGATAAAACTTCAAATATCCACATTTGGTCAGAGGTAATTATTACTTAGGCATGTTTTCGCCATTTTTCATAATGACATAGTGAGTTCTTGAACATTTGGCATTTAGATACATTAAAAAGCAATAGCGTAAATGTTGGCAATCATACATTAAGTTGAATATAAGTTAGATAGTATAATTTGCCATTTTAAAGAGCATTTGAGATGTTTCAGAGATGGTGATTTGCCTATACCCCTTGTTGGGCGTGAGGCGCTTGGCGCAATGGTACCACCTACAATGGGTGTGACACGATATCCCACACTACGAAACAGTGAGCTGCACACCAGAAATGACTTCTGACGTTTTATTAAGCATGTGATTATGCGTTTAATTGTGAAATGCACACCAAACCAGAATATAACATGTCATTAGGGCTCAGATGAGTTCAGTAACTTGGTTGATGTGGCTGCAAGCTTGACCTTGTTGAATTACGAAATGCTTGCTTATTTGTGTGATTATACCTAACTGAGCTATTCAATGCTTGGTGATGTTTGCGTGTATCACCATTTTTGGAGGACAACGCCATAGGTGACCATATATACCAAAATTATCCTTCTGTATTGTACGCCCATTAACCACTAAGGTCCATCAACATATGCTTTTGCCACGAAAAGTACGAACACGTTTCTGTCAGTGTAGTTTCTCTCTGGGGGAAAGATAAAAACGTGTTAACCAAACTTGCATACGTTCAACATACGTTGTCGCAAAAAAGGCACAGTTTATCTTTGGACACTTGGGCTTTATTGAACCTTAGGTATATTTTTACTTTCTCTACAAGTACTGTGTACATAGTGTATATAGAGAGTATTGCATTCCACTCAAAAATTCGATACCGTCTACTCAATGGAAATAGACGTTTTAGGGTCCCCTGTATCCAAAAAAAGTATTTTTAGAAAAAAAGAAATCCGTGTGTATGTTTGTGTGCGTCCGTGTGTCTGAACACGATAACTCGAAAACAAAAGTCGGTAAAATACCAAACTTAGTACATAATTTTAGGATACGACACGAAGATTTTGAGGAAAATCCCCCCTCCCCAAACTACCCTTTACATGGTAAAAGTTTCGAAAATTTTCATTTTCTCAAAAATGGTTCTTACAATTTTGATTAAAATACCACATATTCAAGATATTTACTGACAAATAAAATGTACCTATATCACGAATTTTCTGGGAATAGCCTCTGAAGACCTGTTCCTTTTGGATGAATTTTGCTGTATGTTGCATAACTAGTAAACCGTAAGAGATAGAAAAAACTTACTACACAAAAATATAAATCTCGTTAAAACACAGAATTTATGTCATATACATTTTCTTCGTAAAGTGGTTTTTTTCAATAGATACTCCTAGTTATTAGTTTCCGTTTTAAAATACTTAAAACTTTCTACACACGGAAGGGAATTTGTCAACTCCCGACAATGCAAAGAAACGATTTCATCCACATGGCAACCAGCTTCTATAAGATTTGACTATCGTTTTATCCTAGTGTATTCCATTATTTCCCTTTTGCTTACAATAAAGCATTTTTGCTAATGTTTTTCTCGATCAACATGAAGTAGATAGAAGCATAAGTTTTTAAGTAATAATTTGATACAGAGATGTAGAGAAAGTAATGGAACGGAACACATCAGATTTTAGGTTTATACGGTGTGTGGAATTGAATTGCAGTTTCGTTAAGAATTGTCCTTTTATTGTATTTTTGTTAGTCTTTTGTACTAGGCGTAAATATTCCAAGCATGTTCCATTTAAATGGTTGGTTTCTGAAGTTGCAGTTAATTTAAGGCGTAATTAACAACTTTAACTGGAAATGTAAAATATTGTGAAATGAATGTAACTTTTAAAGGCATTTATTTCATATAAAGACGTCTTATAAAAGCCATTAAGGAAAGGTCTTTCAATTCCTTCTCCTCTGTTCAGTTACAAATAGTCTTGTTTTAACAAGCTTCGAAAATGAATGGGAATTAAAGAGCTCTGGAATGCAGATTCAGTCAATCAACCAATATCAGTCTAGAAACGTGTGAATGCTTGCTTCTAGCACGCTTCTTATAGTGTCCGGAGTATAGTATTCAACGAAGGCATGAACGAATGAAAGTGCTTACATGATGTATACTTGACTATAGTTGCATGTGCGCCTGTAGTTCCGTGTTCCATCTTCTCTCGGTATTGTAGATTATCATTCATTTATAATGCTGACACTAATAGTTATTAATTATTACGGCTGAAGCATCACTAAATATGAATACAGTTACAAACATTTGATATTAACGCGCACTGTTTTAAATCTGTGTGTTCTTTTATGGTTAACTCTGCCAAATACACAGGTGATTAGCTAGCATAATGGGAGAAACTTTATATTACATAAGAACTTCATTATTTAGGGCTAATGTTTCTACAAAAGAGAATTTGTACAAGCAAATTCGATACAAAGATTTTTACAGCATATTTACCAAATGTTTACAAATGCATTTGCGAGGATAGCGATACTTAATGGATTATTACAGTAATTATTTCCCATTTTTATTTCTCTTTTATATAGCTAGTATCCAGAGGAGGTATTGCATTCGAGATTGCGGAAATATATGTTTTGTGGCCCCTGAAACTAAATAAAGCATTTTTAAAATAAAAGGTAATTTTTTGTGAGTGAGGTAGGTAAAAACCATACTTCAAAAACCAAAAGGCTGATAATGCCAAACTTTGTGTAATACCCTCTAAAGACACGATATGGAAGCTTTTGAAGGAAATATCCTGTAGCTCAAATTATCCTTATCATGAAACATTTTTCGTTATATTTTATTTCCTCAAGAATGGCTCGAACTACCTTGATTAAAATCTATATATTATATTAATCTATATTAATCTATATATTAATAAAATTGGTATTTTAAATTTTTTGGAAATATCCTATAAAGTTCTTTTCAATTGGAAAGCATTTTTGTATAACATTATACAACTGGTTAACCATTAGAGATAGACAAAAACTTACTGCTCAGGAAAGATCTCTTTAAAGCACTTTATTTCAAATACATTTTTTGTGGCTCAACCATTTTCGTCTTTGAATTTTTGAATGCTTCGTCTTTTAATTTTATTTTTCTATAAGTACCCCTGGCAATCTTCAGGTTGTTTCTCACGATGTCGTTCAAAGAGTATGGCATTTTAAGGCCGATAAGAGCCACAAATGTTTAAACGTTTGATTAACGCAATTCCCTTTTACCTACAACGAAATGTACCTATATTGAAACTCAATATTTCTTCCAAATCGTATATAATCTTACTATTTGTGGAAAGTAGCTAAGATACTACAGAATCTGATGTATATATTGGACCAACAGTTGTTTTTTTACAAACGTCTTGACAATCGTTATCTATTTCGAGAGGAAAAGTATTCATAGAAATTTCAAAATTCCTATCTATGCAAAACCCAATAATCGTGTTAAGACAACATGTCTGTGTCTGCAATAGCTGCGGATATTAGTTAAAAGCATAAAATAGATAAATTTCCAATAAAACAAATATCCTGAAAACTCTTTACCGTGATAAAGATTTATACTTACTGGGTGAATTAATAATACTCTACATACATTTACCCATTTAAGCTTCGATGTTGAAATCTGATTAATTTTGTGCTGCTTAGGTATCAGGAAAAAGTAAATTATGCGATAAAGGTATACATTTAAACAAGGTCCAGAGTAAAACTAATATGTTTTAAAGGACTGAAACTAAAAGATGTTGGGTTTAAACTTTCATCCGAGTTTTCGATTACATCAAATTTCTTTGCCTTACTCTTATAATCTTCATTCTGCACATCGCATAACTATGCAGTAGAGTGTATGTCCTCGACAAATGACAATGTTGTTAATTATTATAGTCCACTCCTCGTAAAATGCCAAATTGTTTTCTGATGTTATTTGTACACAACTGAAATGAGCGCAGGACTGTTGCGTCAAATACAATCACGACCTGTGTTTATGATTGCTATGGTATTTATATATCTCGGATTGAATTAAAAAAAAATGTTCGGGCAGACATCAGCGTCCTCTTTACAAATAAATGTTCGCAAAACAGATTTAGGTTTTAAACAGCGTATAAACATATTTTATTTTTTTGTTTCATGTGTATAGCCCACTCTTAACTCCATAATTATATAGCAACCTTTGATTTGCCTCTGTAGTATAGGGGTAGCGTATCTGTCTCAGATTCAGGAAGTCCCGAGTTCGAATCTCGGTTAGGGCGAGTTACCCGGATAAGATATTTTCCCCGGGGTTTCCCTTCTCTTGAGAAGACGAATGTCGAGCAACTTTTAAGCTCCATGGGACCAGGACTCACTTGAGCATCATTTCACCGATTTTATTCATCTTCTGACATGATCTACCAGGTTAAATGCTGTTAAACTAAAAAAAAAAACACTATTATTGTATACTTACAGAGAGGAAGAGAGGGAATGATTCTGATTCGATTTCTCAACCCCAGCTGAGAATCGAACCCTAGACTTTCGGGTGAGGAGTCGGCTCATATCTATATATTTTGTTTGTTTGTGGGAAATTTTATGCAGGTGTGGAAGAGGTTATAACCTGGCTTGTTTTATTTCTCAAAGAAATATTTAACTTTCATTTGGGAAAACTAATGCATAGGCCCCGGTTATTCCAATTTACTCACGGATCTTTCTCTCAGGAGCTTTAAACATTAAATGAAAGCGTTGCATCGAGGTGTAAGGTTACTGAAGGACGCAAAAGAAGATGGCTACAGAAGTTATTTGGCAAGGAATTACGTGACGTAATGGGGCATTGCCCACACTGGCAGCGTGCGAGGTGAACGGGTGTTGCTGGGTGCGCCGCCAGTCTGCATACCCTCCAGGCGTTGCAGAAAACTTGGGAGGAAACAGAGCACGGACCGCAACAAAACAACAGTTTGCCTTTGCCGCTGCCACGTGTAACACGCTCTTTTATTGCGGCGCGGGACAGAGCGTTGTGTTTGTGCCGTTTGACGTTTGTGAGTGTGTGAGACACAAGAATATTAAAACGTGTATTTAGGGAGTTAATGGGTATACTAGGTAATCTAGTGGACAATGAAAGCAATTGCAGGCACTTGGCTTCTGTCTGATAGGCTAATTAATGTGTCCAAGGAAGAACAACAACTATATGTCTTGAAGTATTTACTGTGACGCGTTAAGAAGGATGGTTTCAATCCGTGGTGTGTTTTTGTCCAACATCATTTCATGTAACGTCTCGGCAGACGTTTCATAATGGACAGAATTCTATATATTATTTGCTTTCAGTCTTAATAGCAAAATCCAAGTCACTTTATCGTAGCAAGTTCCTTGGTGGCCTGAAAGTTTTGTTTGTAATCTATCAGTTGCATTTCAATATAGGTTTCCTTTATGTCAATTTTTCATGGTGTCATCGTATATACTAGAGCCATAAAACGTTTAACACGAAAATGACAACGGTCATGGAGACTAATGAAAATGAAAAAGGATAGATTGTACAAGTTCTGATTGCAGTTTTTCGCCTGCAGCTGGCATATTGACAACATATTCGTGTGCTGCTGTTATAAATTTATGACAATTCAAAGACATCTTCTTTGAGGGATTGCTTGCACTTAAAATCTTCGACGATTTTATTACTTCATCAAATGGTTTCACTTAATTTGCGCTTCCAAACGATACTAACAACTTCTTGAGAGTTCTGTAAACCTGTTGGAAGGTTTATCTAATTTTGGTTTATTAACATAATACATAGGTATATTTTTTTTAGTATGCAAATCTTGCTTAGTTACCACGAATTATTGTTTGGTTAGTTATTTTAGAGATTAGGAGGAGGAGTTGGGAAGTCACATGGCTGCACCGTGGTTAACAGAAAACTACTGATACATGTTACCGACCTGGGCGCAGGCAATAGGTTCCCTTCTTTTGCCCTTTGCTGGCTCAAAAGACACTGACCGAAGAGTGTATGCTGGAAGATTTATACAAGATAAACGATCCTTCATCATTACATCTTTAATAGATCTGAAAATTACCCATAGCTTTGAAAATACTCCATAAATTTCTTCTGCCAGTATATTTTTGTTTAATTCTTAATTATTTTTACAAACAAAAAACTGAACTAGTAAATTTTTTTCAGATTAATGTCTGTGGAAAATTGATAGTTTTCAATTTAAGTGCGCAAGATTTTCTACGTAAGCAATCAAAGATCATTTAAAATCATTTAATTAAAAATATTTTATGTTATATTCACCTGAATTTATTTAGTTCATCATTGTTTACTTTTATACCTTTTCTACAAGTATTCTTACAATAGCTTCTTTTTCGACCTACTTCATGTTAATCGACGTAAATTGTTGCAGCAATTGTTTCATTATACATTTCTTTGTAAGTTCTGGAGGGATGCAGACATAGTCGGACCTTTCCATACTAGAGTTAAAATGTCATTCTTTACACCGAATCGCGAGAAACAGTGAATGACCTCTTAAAAATGATCAAATATTAATGAATTCAAATCAATAACAAGTGTTATAAAGAGTTGTTTTTAAATAAATTGCGTGATTTAAAGTTATATTATGTATATTTGTGTAGTAGCATTTTGCCAACATCTTATGGTTTACTCGTAGTATCAAATTACGTAACATTCATTCCGAATAAAGATATCAAATGTCTTTAAATGTGAAATAAGGATGAAAAGGAATGTTATCAATATTTCTATTTAAACCTAAGGATATACTTTTAGAAATGGTTTCTTTAGGAAATTTAAATATATTTATATACATTCTGTTTTTCTATTGGATCAACAGTGTTAGATATATGACAGTAGATAATTCTGACATTAAATTAATTTAGATTTTATGTAATTGATAGTTCACGTTGAATCTTATTTAATGTTAATTTCTTGTGTACCGCTGTTTAAAAATATACTTAGAGGCTATATACTGTATAGAAATTCAATATACGCATTTTATTAGTCGTGCACATATCTGCATATTGTAAACGTACCGTATTTTGGTCAAAATCATAAGAACCAGTTTTGAGAATATACAAAATTATCAACAGTTGTCCAGAGCTTCAGAGACTGTTCCCAGAAAATTCAAGACATAGATACATTTTAGTTGTAATATTAATATCCTTAATATATGGAATTTTAATCAAAATTAGTAAAAGGGTAACATTAAAGGGTAGTTTAGGTTGGGGCAATATTTCTGAAAATCTTCGCGCCGAATCCTTGAAAGATACTGAACTTAAAATACCAAATTTGGTACTTAACTCTCTTTTCGTTTTTGCTCATAGACACACATACAGACCTTGTCTTAAATGCTTTCTTTTGGTTCAGGAGTTATCAAAACATGCATTTCCGTTGAAATTTCGGTATCAAATTTTTGTTTGGAACGCAATACTTTCTCTACTATGTATATTGCACGTGGTAGAAAAAGTAAAAAGAACGCGAAAGTAAAAGCATCTGGAAGTCCTATATTTTCAATATGCGAAATACTAAATATATGAAGTAGTAGTTTTTTTTTCTCAGAGTATTGATCATTATATTTACCTTCTATATTGCGATGCTGCTTTAAATTATCCAAGTTTAAAAGTAACAGCCAATTATTACGGTGAAAAACATTTATTTTAATCTATTTTTGAGATTTTACCAGCGGTTGCACTAAAGTGAGATTTTTTTTGTGTTTTTACTTCTGTCTTTACCACTTAAAAACTGTCAACGTGAATTATTTTGGTGCTAAAATATGCGTATTAACATTAATCAGTGCTTTAATTTGCCTTCATAATTCAAGCACTTCAAATGAATATAATTTTCTCCAAATGCACTGAATGAATATTACAAAAATGTTCGCAAATTTATATACATAAACAAAAAATTGATTTTTATGTCTGCCGCTCCTTTCTCTTGACCATTCTGTTAAGTACTAGGTATAATATAATGTTGGCTGTTTCCGCTCTGTATGCTTGCCATGTTACAGGCTTGGTGATTTGTCCATCCTATCCTACTTTCCTAACGCTTCTGTTTGCTTCATAATCAGCACCTTCTGCTCTCCCTTTTTTCTACATTGTTCTTTTGTTACCGGAGCCGAATTTTGATTATATAAATATTTGAAAAATGATATATAAAAATATGATACACTCACATGACTTTCTCTAGGTAATCCATTACAAACTTTTTGCCAAAGATTATTCTTCTTTCTACACCATGGTACGCGAGATAAAATTCATCCAAAATAAAGAGGTCTTCAAAGGCTATTCCCAGAAAATTCAAGAAACAAGTTTTATTTGGTATGTAAATATCTTAAACATACGGGATTTTAATCAAAACCGATAGAGCCATTTTTGAGAAAAACAAAAATTTCAAAAATATTTTCCACGTAAAGGGTAGTTTGTGCTGGGAGGATTTTCTTGAAAATCTTCGAATCGCATCCCTTGAAGATACCAAACCTAAATACCAAGTTTGGTATTTAACGATCTTTTCGTTTTTGAGCTGTGCTATTCACAGAAACACACACATGGACCTTTTTCTAAAAATAAAATCCGGACTCAGGGGACCACAAAACATATATTTCTGGTGAAACCTTGACATAAATTTTTGGGTGGAATACAATACAGTACCTTCTCTAAACACTTGTACATGCGGGCTAGAGAAAGTAAAAAGTCACATAATAATTACAATGCAATTGGTTTAATTTATAAATGTGTCGACATTTTATAATTAATTTTTACATGGGTATAACTGCTATAAAAGCAGAAAAAAGAAGTTAAAAAATAATTTAAAAATTAATATATATATATATATATATATATATATATATAATGCTCGTATTTCAAGTTTGAAAAAGAGAGCGATTTTAAGAACATTGTGCTTGAAACAGGTCTTACAAAATTATAGCATTACAACCTCCATTGTTTTAGATTCCTTTGTTCCAAAGCAGAATCGGGTGCTTTAAATCGATGTTTTCCCAGGATAGAGGGCGCTGTTGCGGTCACGCAGATAGATTCTAAGATAAGATGACTTGCAGAAAAAACTGGTCAACCAGAAGAAGTCGTAAATACCATTACATGTTATGCTTGAACTGTTTTCTTAGATTTAAGATTTGAGGGTTGTTCAGAGAAGCTTTAAACTTTGATAAATCAAGAACCATTGTGAAGATTCAAAACTTGCATTAAAACCAAGCGTATGGCTCGGGGTGGCCCCACATTCGGGAGGTCGTGGTTTCAAATCCCGAGGGCCAACCAATCTGTGTGGTGTTTTTTCGTAGTTTCTCTCAGTCGTCAAAGTAAATACCAAATTGATATCTAATACCACGGACAAAGTTCCACCTTCAATTTGGAACAGTGGTACTGAAGAACGAGTAGAAGTAGAGCTGAAAATAGATGGCAAGTACGATTAGCGCTGCCATCTATCCACAGATACGGAATACAGCTATACTGGACTGCACCGTAATGTCATTTGACTGACGTGGAGCAAAGTATATATGGGATGAAGTCATGAGACGCAGAAGAATAGCTGTACTCCATCTGACTGCGGATGGTAAAGCAGCTATACTGGATGGCACCCTAAGGCTATCCGCTTGATGCTACATAAGTGAAAGTGGTTTGGTACGGGCATAAGACCTAGAAAGCTACTGTCCATCACAGAGACCAGTAGTATATCATCTAACAGATTCGTCGCGATATAACCAACTAGTTAAAGCGACGTAAAATACATAGGATAAAAAAGAACCATTGCGTGATACTAGTCTTCAACTTTGTTATGTATTTCTCTAGTGTTGAGTTCAGCTTTTTATTTAATTTTATTTAAAATTGTGTGAAAATTTATACACACACACACACATATATATATATTGTATATATACACACAAGTATGACAATATATACCTATTTCTAAAATGTAATTGTAACAAAACCCGGCATTTAAGACATTTGTAAAATTAAGTTTGTAAGTACGTGTGTCTATTTCAGAATGACACCAACCCACTTTTTCCGTTTCCAAAGCTCGATGTTACCGACATTTCCTTCACTTAAATACCGAGAAAATGGTTATAAAAATTTCTAACTATGAAGTTGTAATTTTATCAGATGATAAGTTTTTACTTTATATATTCTCTCTTATAGCTTTTAAGCTTGAACCAATTCTTTTAGGCACACAATGTTTCTTTTAATAAGTCGAACATAATATAATAATATACGAAATAATAACAACATATATGTTTAATTAAATCTGTAAGAACAAAAATATATGGTAGCTTTTCTCCAAGTATTTACTACATTAGGAGGCAATAACAGTTTAATATTAAGATAGTATTTTAGCATATTAGCTAATTAAAACACAAACTGCGTTACTTTAATAGTGCGGAACAAGGCTAAAGACCCCAACCTGAGAAAATATGTCACATGCGGTTGCATTTGCTGTCAGGAAGTGGTGATTGTAGTTTCCGGTGCCTGGGGGGAAGCATGGAAAGTAGGTAGGTACCACGTTTGTCGGATGAAAGCTATGAGAGAGTGGAGTTCGTGTCGTATACTTTCATTGAAGTCTCCCGCAACGTGACACACTATTGCGGTGATTGATCAATGTTCTATTCAACTTGGCTCTCTCTCTCTCTCTCTCTCCCTCCCTCCCTCTCCCTCTCTCGTTTTTATTTACATTTTCGGAAACGATAGCTCTCGGTTGCGTTTTATTTCTTTCTCAAAATTAATATGCCCACTGTCATATGATATGGATCTGTTATTTGTGGCATTGCTAGTTCCGAGTAGAAATGACTCGAGTTTCTTCATTCTGAAGATATACAAATTTTGTAATGGTTTTGTAACATGCTGTGTGTGAACAAATGCTAATAAGAGCATTGTGCGTTTAAAATATTACCTTCTGTAGCTATTTATGCCGTTCTTTTTTTTTTTCCTAAGGAAAACAATCTTCACTAATCAGTATTATCTAGCTTTGGAACTAAATTTCTGCGCAAATACATTCTATTCTGTAATGTATAGTATTAAAAACAAAAAGGAATTAAAAACTTGAGGCCTAGGTAATTATTTTCTTCCTACAGTCACTGACCTCGTGATGGCATTTGCTTTTATTTAGTACGAGGCTGACTCAGCCTAAAGCGTATCAAGGCTACATTTGTTTACATCATTGACTTCAATCTTTCCTCGCCCATTGATACAGCGACGCAAAGTTTACTGATTTGGAGTAAAATAAATAGTACCCAATTATTTAGTAATTACTTTCATATTAAGATTTTTGTTAAAGCTCAGATGCTTTGAATCTGAAGTTAACATATGTTTTATTCCTAACTTTTGCCACCACCGCTGCTGCTAAATTATAAATATATTCTCAGAAAGGCGCACGCAAGCTATAAATTCGTGTTTTGAATCCCGGCCGTGATCCAACTTTTTTTTTAAACGGATTCCACTTCCCTTCCGTGGGCTAGTTTAAAAAAAATTACATTAATGTAATTAAACGCCGAATAGTTATTTTTCCATGATTAAAAACGCTCCTCTGTGATGACTCAGGTCGCTTCTTTTGGATATCTCGCTTTTGATATAACTTTAGTATTTTCTGGGATATGATGAGAATATTTTTTTGTTTTGCAGAACATGATTAAAATACCTAAGTTCGTTAAAATTTTACACTGAAACCAATATTGATGGTTTGAATACGGTCGTAAACTTAATGTTTACTTCTTCTAAAGTCAGAAGTAGTTTTGCATTCTAGGTTTCAGCGGAAATACACATTTTGAAAATCCCCGAATCCAAAAAGAGATTTTTAGGGGAAAAAAAGGATCCGTGTGTGTGTGCGTGCTGTAAACAGCAAGAACGAAAAAATATTTAAATATCAAGTTAAGTATCTTCTAAAGATGCGACACTAAAGATTTTGAACAAAATCTCCTTATCCTAAACTACCCTTTCTTTACATGGAAATGTTTTCAAAATTTTCGATTTTCTCAACAGTTGCTGTTGTGATTTTGATTAAATGAAAGACGTGCATATGACAAAATATATACGAATCTTGAACTTTTTGGGAATAGCCTGTGAAGTTGTCTTCTTTCGGAAGGAATTCTGTGTAATATTGTGTAACTGGTACCTAGATATTAAGCGATGGACGAAACACGCTATAAAAAATGTAGTTCTCTTCAAAGCACACAACTTATTTTATTGTATATTTTATAGTCGGTCTATCCTCCCCTTATGTAGGGCATACAGAGAGTGCCTGGGGATTAGAAGCCAATCGGGGAGTCAACGATATCTAACCACAGAATGAAGAACCTGGAACGAATGGTCGGCCGTTGCCAGGCATGAGTGAGAGGAAGTGGACGATATGAAATGCAAGCGAAATGGATGATAGAAAAGGTGATGATAAAGCAATTGGTGGAATGATTGGCGGGAGATACCAGAGGTGAAAACCTGTCCAGACGCCGTTTCGTCCACCACAAATCCTACATGTGGACGCTTGGGATCGAACTGGGCCGCCTAGGAGGCAGTCGAGCGGTCTAACCACTCGGCCACTGCGCCGCCACAATTTTATTTATTTTTGCCGTAGACCATTTCCTAGAAATACATTATTAATGATTCCAGTTGTTCAATACTTGGCCATTTTTTCAAAGTCCTTTCGATATTTAGTTGGTTCTAGATGGAAAAAGTATGGAATTTTAAGGCCAATAGATATAAATAGCTTCCAGTTGTTAAACATTTGACTAGGATTCTATTCTCTTTGTATCTAAAACGAAATGTGTAATGTAGCTATTTCCGCAAATGTTTATCTAGATTAAAGTGATGGATTATAAACCTTGGTAAGAATACTCTGTATAAACAATAGAGGCTAGAAGAGGTCGTGTGTGCGTAACACATAATACTCGTATTTTTAATACCTTATTCTACTTTTCAATCAATGTAAGGTAGGTAGGTATAAACGTGCAGTTGAATTTGCAGTCTCCTAAAGGTGATTATGACTGCAGTTATTTCAAAGTTTCAAAATCAGTTAAAGTTGTAGTAATCTCCAATAGTGCAATTTGTAATATTAGTATTTATGCTCTTTACTTTTCTTTAATACCTTTGGCATTGGTCGATGCGTAATTATAGAGGTTCCTTATTCTTTTGATAATTGCTATGTCATTGCAATATACCGGCTAACACAAAAAGGTGTGCGGTACGCCGTGGAGTAGACAAGAACCCAAGAAATAGTTCGTAGAGAATTTGATCTTTTTTCATTTACACTTAATTTTATAGGTGGCATAAACATTTTTTTTTTTTTTTTTTTGCAACTGCACAATTTCTGTTGTTGTTCGTATATTTTGTTGCTAGATCCATAAATTACATCAGGTTCAGGCGGTTTCGTCTGTGGCCTGCATTCGGGAGGTATCGAGCTTTTCTTCTTCTTTTTTTCGGGAGTTTCCCTGAGTTGCCAGGCGAATACTGGGTAGCTTTCTTTTATCCCCCGAATTTCCAGTCCCTGCATGTTGCCATTGCCATTTCATTTGTCCTTCATCCATTGGTTTCTTTCAAGGTTGAAAATATCTGTGATGGTGATCGGTGCGGCGTGGCAGAGAAAAAAAATGTTCAAAGTGACCATCTCCGTTCCCCGACTTCGGCTGGTTGCCGGGATAAGGGACGCTGCTGGCGAGGCATTGAACCCTATGTGGGGTGGGGGGCCTCGGTCAGCCTGTCCGATTGTCGGGGTGCTTTAATTTGGAAAATGTAAGGCTCTCGACACTACTGTGTCTTTGCTCCTGGTTCCGGCCGCCCGGTGTACCCTCTCACCTCATCCCACCTCTCCCTTCCGGGGGCGCCCCCTCGAAGGGCGTAGGTACAATAACCTTAGGTTTGGTGTCGAGTCCCCTCCGATGGTATGCTATCCTATCCTCAGTATGCAACTATATATAAACATGGGAAATATTTAATAATTTTGATCCATTCATGGCAGTTGTACTTGAATCATGGTTTTAAATGTATTCTTATCTATCTCCTAGCGAGCAATTACCAAGTTGTCTTCACTACCTTCTAAGATTCCCTACCTTGTGAAGGCCGTCTTGTGTCTGCATTTTTTAATGTATTCAACTTTTAGGTGCCTCTCTAATTTAAGAATGTTAACTGAAGTTGCAAATCTGCCCTTTTGGTGAATGTGGAAGTAGATGGTTTTAATTTGTTGTTTGTTTTAAAGTCAATGTCTATATATTTCGAAACTTAGACACAGTTGTTTTATTACAATTTGAAAGTTTATATATTGTAGTTTGTTTCAACTCATTGACATGAAAAGAAGTACAAGTTGCCTGAAAGAAGTTTTCAAGAGTAATTATATGTTTACAAGACTCTTAAGGATGAATTTAACACAACACATATTGTAGTTTGCTTTAAAAGAAAGCTATATACACGCCAAACATTGAAGACATTTAGAGATAATAAAAAACTGAAAAACTGACTGACGTCATAATGTCCGTGTGGAGAGTAGCATATCTTCCCCCTGCCCGAATGTTGCCGACAGTGTCCGCCTATCAGCTACAAGAAGCTGCTGGCAGAAGCTACATGGTAAGATGTGTTTACCTCTTCAATGTCTTCTATATATAATATAAAAGAATGCTGGCCCGGTTTTGCGTTGGCGAATCCCTAGTGCATTTTCTGATTCACAAGCCTCAGCAATATTGCTGACTTTGTAAGTAATCATAGCTACCTTGCTCTTCTGATAGCGATGGCTTAGATCTTTTCTTAAGTGTGGTCTTTTGCATTCACGAAGTAATAACTGTTTAAAATCTTATTTAAAGATACCCATAGGTGAAATGCCTAAATGTTATCCAAATGTTCGCATGATGCTGACCACAATAAGACGTGTGTTGATTTCATCCGGATATCTTTAGTAGTTTTTGAGAAAATATTTTATTTTACTTTTATTATATTTACTAGTTTATCAGGTGAAAATCGTAATTTGAAAAAGTAAAACTATTACCACGCCATTTAAATACTAACACACAAAACTAGTATTTACTTTTTACATTCTTCTAGTTATCTCAGAAAACACATTTAATCCTTTAAACACAATTTTTGTGATGTATCCTCAGTGATTAATTATGTAATATGTTGTGAACGAATATAGAAGTACCTTTTCTTAATCTATCGAGGATTTTAATAATATTAACGCAGATATTGTGTTAAAGACCGTGCATTAACTTTTAAGCTCATTCTCTCTGCTGAAAATGTGGATAAAATTTTTTACAAACTACGTTTTATGGATCGTTTTTAATGTGCAGTAGTGTAAGAAAAATCAATGTCAAATAATAGGTGTTGAAAGTAAATACAAGCCATTAGGCTATATGTATGCTTTTTAGCATTTAATTGTTCGTGTGATGAATCTTTAAAGAGCTCTGATAGTGAAAGCCATAGTGTGCAATTTTATTGAAATTAAAGGTTGAGAACATTTTGGACATAAAACTAATTTGTTAGTTTATCGATAATGTTGATCAAATTTTAGTTATGGGTATCCTTAACGGGACAGATAGGTATGTAATGTCTTTGAAATTTCATGCTTTGTGCATAACCCCACGACTACGAGAAATGAGCGAATAGCGACTTCCACGTGAGAAAAGTGATTATTAGGAAATTCAAAACAACAAAATTATTCGTAAATTAACGTCACAAAAATTATATTTGACATAAATTGTGTGCTTTAACTGGCTATATATTCTTTTGTTTTTTTCTACGATTTTGTATCTCTTACTGTTCATAAATCAGCCATTCAGAATGAAAAAGACTTCATAACTATTCCCAGAAAAGGTAAGACATACATTTAAAATTGCATGTACATAACTTAATAGCTTATTCAAAATCTAGAACTGTTTTTAAGAAGATAAAACACTTAAAAAGTCCAGTAAAGGGTGGATTGTCGTGGGGTGATTTCCATAAATATCTTCGTGTCACATCCTTGGAAGATTCGCGCACTCACTTGTAAATATGCCTTTTTTGAATTCAAGGTGTCTCAGTTTTTTTCCAGGATCCAATTCACCCTTCACAAACCGATCAAATTCACCAAAATACTTCGTCTATTTAGTAAAGAAATAGAAATAACAGAGTAACAGATTCTAGAATAAACTTCGATAGCTGTTAGTATTGGTTTTATGAGGTTTTCATACATTTCTTTCTGGTTTTCAATTACTGCATCCTTTTCCAGTATTTAGTTTCTGATATACTTGGAAATACCTCACTTTCAAAAACAACTAAATCTGTTTTCAAATTAAAATAACTTGAATTCAAAGTAATGCTTTATTTACTGGCTTGTAGACAACGGAATTCTAAAATTAGCTTGTTTCACTTAACGGTATACTTAATTAATTTGTGGAAGTATTGTCATTTTATAAGGTCGCTTTAAGAGCATATCGGGTCGCTGCATCGATATGGATTCTTTGGTATAAGCTGGTGTGTACAATTGGTATAATTTGAAAGTGGAATACTTTTTGGATTCAGATAGAATTCTTTACAGTCTACTTAAACAGCTTGTTGAGAATAACATTGCTTACAATATGTTTGTTTCTGCTTGTGTGAATGTTTAGTTCTACTGACTGACACAAACCATCAGAAATCGCCACCAGAGCACTTATATGCAAATTTATATACAATCGCCACTAAAATTTCAACCACACCATTTAAAGAGGAAATTGTTAATATTTGCGAACATTTTCCCATAAATATGGGAAATTCACATCTCACAATTCTTGCCTTCTCCCCTAACAATAGTCCTGATCAAATGGAAAGCGTGTAAGCGCTGATCTAAGTGAGGTTCAAGATATCGGTGACAGAAAATTCCAAAGTGTTCACCAACTTGTTGGCCAATTCCGCTTTGCCCCATGACGAAAACATAATTTCACGTTTCGTGAACCATTGTTACCACTCTGTGAAATTGGATTGGGGCATGCCACTTTTTGTAAAGTGGAATTACGGTCATGTGTTCTGGATGTTAAGACGGTTCGTGTCTCACTGGTCCTGTATTCGTTCATTTAATGATTCATCCTGTGCCAAAAAGGAATTCTGTAAGGGATTAAACGGCATTGAATGAAATGCGTGCATAGGTGTAAATTATGTTGGAGAGGGCAGACCGCGTGAATTATTTTTATATATTCAGCAAAACTTATTAAAGCTATGACATAATATAACGGAACATTATAAAATTTATTGTATTATACATACAAATAGGTATTTTATCTTGAATTAATATCGGCGCGAGTCCTGATTGGAAAGCAGCCTGAGTTTTAAAAGTAGGTATTGGAATAATTTTGTTTTTATTGAACACTTTCAGAAGTATAATTGTATTTCTTCTTGTCATTAAATACTTTTCTCTTTCTCTCCTGCTTATCTATGGTAAGAGGAGGAATTATTCCATTCCACCAGTTTTCAGTTGAAATACAAATACATTATTCAGGTGGACTGCTTCAGAATAATTCTATGCTTCCTGTTGTTCTCATCAGGAACTGGACTTTTTCAAAAGGGCATCCTTAGAACAAATAATAAACCAGCCTTCTTCTCATTCGTCCAGCTTTGAAAATCCGTATTGCACGAAATTAAGCTGTAAGATGTGTGGAGAGCACAACAAAACCCAGTCTAAACCTACATGAAACTCAGCATTTAAGAGTTGAGTCTCCATAATTCAAGCATAAACAAGATACATTAATAAGCAAGGAATTACAGCTAATGATTAGGCTCTCTAAACACTTAGGTATAATTGTTCACCATTTTAATTCAAAACCGCTCCATTAGCCCTTAATACAAATCTTTATATTTCTCTATATGTGGCTTCCAATCAAAGTAAACATGAACACGTGTAACCTTAGGGAAAAATAAAGTTTGCTCTACATTTTTCTCATCAGATACTTCTCCATTCTCAGTGTTGGTATTAAATGCAATTAACTTTGCGTTGACATGATTGGACGCGCTTTCACGGAAAGGATATGCTTACTCACATCAAAGAAACTGTTTCAACGGCATCAAATATGAAAGCTCGTGTTTTTTACGCATTGAATTCATCGAATTTATTAGTTCACAACTTGTATTCAAAATTCGCTAAGATTTGAACATGGTACCTATGCAAACAGTTTTCTGCCGGGAGAATAAGAAATGCAATTTATGAATAGTTTGAGATCTATAGCATAACGATTTACCCATTTTCAAAACTATTTGTCTTAAAAGTGCATCCAGGCGCTCAAAAATTTCCGTTTTTCTACTGTATTTCACAGTAGGTGTTTCACATTCAAGGTTAAGTTTAGTATACTAACTTATTGCAGATATAAAATTGAACTAAAAGCAAAACAACCACATGTTTAGAATTTTCTGTGTTATTTAATATTGTGCTTCTCTGGAACAATTTCTGTAAATTTACAGGTTGTTTACATATGTAACGCCTGTTCTTAAACGTCAATTCGCACAAAATAACAAAAATAAACAAATAAATACATACATAAAAGCAACTAAACGTTATTAACCTTTTTGTGAACAAATATAAAAGTTAACTAACTCCATGGCACGACAGCTCACGGGGAACCTTGGCCTACCGCCCGGCCGCTGCGTCCCCCATCTCGGTCCACTACAGACGTCATGGATGGGGTGCAGTATTGGAGGGTGAGACGTGGTCAGCGCCTCGAGCCCCTCCCGGCCGGTTAATGCGGTCCTCACGACCTGGAGCCGCTACTTCTCCATCAAGTAGCTCCTCAATTGGCCCCCCAGGGACCTCACGAGGCTGAGTGCACCCCGGTCCAGGTCTCCCAACGGGGGAAAAATCCCCACGCCGGTACTGGGGATCGAACCCAGGTCTCCCGCTTGGTAGGCAGCTGCGCTACCACCGCGCTAAGGAGACGACCCGAATATAAAAGTACCTTTTTTTAATCTATCAAGGATTTTAATAAGATTAACCAGATAAATTGCAATATGCTACTTTTTGAACGTAGGACTTACATTTATGTAAAAATTCCAACAACGACTATATTGTTGTTATTGTTATTATTGTTATTATTATTGTTATTGTTATTATTATTATTATTATTATTATTATTATTATTATTATTATTATTATTATTATTATTGAGTACAGGCCAGCATTAGAGTACCTACTGTAGAATACTATGAGTATGCATTTCTTTACAACTGCTTTTTTTATATATATATTTTAGTTTTCTTTGTGTATTTTCATTTAAATCCACCCAGCAAGTCAAATGTTTAACAGAATAAATACCAAAAACATTATAGTTTGTTGTTGTGCAAAAAAAAATGCATTTACAACTATGTGATATATAAGAAGAATCTGGATCATCTTGTTCAAGCTTCTCTGGAGGCAAAATGATGGACGATTATACTCTTTATAATGCTTTACTAATAATTACTACGTCACGTAGTAGTATTTGCAGTTCTGTGTTTATGTACCTAGTTATGTATAGTAGGCACGGGAGAAATAAACTAATAAAAATAATACTTAAGTTTCCCAATAAAGGCGTTCTACACTGCATGAGGAACTCAGGGTAGAAGAGAGGCTGTTTGCATCAGTATGCTTAGCTGCTCAATGAAGCAAGAGCCTGCATAAGAAACATTCTAAAACTTGGTTCTGTAAGAAGAGGAATAAACCGTAAAACTTTAATGCAATAAACTCATACTTTCAGCTCAAATAGCACCATGCAGCTCTAGATAAAATTACAAAAAACACGAGCATAACCGCTATAAAGAATAATGACCAATGCACCGCAATTTATCCTCCAAATAGAACCGTTTAGATGAAAATTACTTTTAAGCTCCTCCATTCATAATCAAGTTTAAACTGCATTTACTGGCAATGGCTAAATTATCGAACGAATCTTGTGGTTAAATTATTGAAAGAATCTTGAGTCATGATAGATTTTAGAAACTGCGTATTGTAACGTAACCACAAGCTGCTGCTTTCTTTTTCGCGAGAAGTTCCTGGAGCTCAGTTAAGACTTAAAGCTCAAATCTCTTCATGTGCGCGTGTGCGTGTGTGTCCTGAAATCTACATTTGGTGTCAAAACAAAAGCGATCCCCCACCCCCCTTTTAGGAAAATTATAAATAGCTGACTAACTTCATTGTTCTGCATTTGTATTTAGAGAGAGATTTGCTTAAAAGAGTAGGACAAAATGAGCTCAACATATGAAAAAATAAATTTTTATTTTGCATCTTTTATCATGTTTTAGGTATATTCATATCTTTTTATTGTGAAGATCTTTAGGGTGATAATGCCCACGTATTTTTTTTTCTTTTTTTTATTTTCGATATACTTTCATGCAAACATTACTTGTATTTATGTTTGAAAGGCTTGCCTATGGGAGCAATAATATTTCCATGCTGTATTGTGCACAAGTAAATTCATGCATAAATAGATAAAATATATATTTTCCTCTTTACAGTCAGCAGACTCCTGGGTTGTCGTGCACAGCTTGCAGAGTCAGAATGATGGTGGAATCTTAGATCCTGATGATCGGCTGTTGGATGTTGCTGATGATCGTGAGCAGATTATTGCCAACTTTGAGGATGCTGGAGATGGTCCACCACCACATCATGGAGGTGGTGATGGAGCCAGTGGCAGTTCTGTTGGCACTGGAAGTCCTGATATCTTCCAGGTATTTTTCTTTCATCCATTCTGTACAGGCCTCATTCTGTACTATACATTTCCTTAATTTTTTTTAATTTTGTTTTACTGGTTATTTGTGTGTTTCACATTTCTTTAAGATGTCTATTTACACAAAAATGTGTTAATTGTAATTCAAACGTTAATTAACTTTTTAAAGATTTTCATTATTATTTATTTGTATCTGTGATAAGTTTTATACCTAGATTTATAAGTTTTATTTGTTACAGTTCAATTTAATGACACTTGTAATAGTCTTGGTTTCTTTACTCTATACGTGGTGGCTTTTTTTTAACTGATATTGCTAGTGCTTGCATGACTTCTTTCCAAGGCTTTGGGTATTCTTAAAGCATGCATCTGCTTGCATGTTCTAATATGCTCTGTTGCATTTTTGGCAGAACTCCTTATGGTTGAGAGGAAAATAGCCAAAACAGATAGATTTTGATTTTGGAACTTCAAATTACATTAAATGCAGGGAATCCGAGATATGCGTTTGGACCAGATGTTCATCAGTGGTAATTGAATGGAATGGCCATTTGTATATTTCTGTGCTTAAAAATATTCCATATTACTTAAACATGAATTTATAGCGCACATATTTCTTGAAAAAGAAATATTCTTCATGCAAGGATTTACAGTCCTACGATTATTTTATGATTGTTTCAAAATAAATTTATTCAGTTAAGAAAATTTTAGATTATAATGAAATGCTTCTTATTAACAAAGTATGGGATGTTAAGTCATTTGATATCTGCACGATGAATAGGTATATCATTTTCATAATTATATTTGCACTAGTTTGTCACATGGGTAAGGTTAAAGCATTCTAGATGTATCCTTATTAAAGAAATATTTAGACCAAGTGTTTATAAACATTCTTAATACAAAGGTATGCACTAAAGCATTTTTTGATATCAAGTTCTGAAGGATCGTCTTTTGGACATCTATTAGAACAATCAGTGTGAGTACTTCTCATTTGTAAAATAAGAATAAAAGAATTGAAATAAAAAACTAAGAGAAAATAGCTAGGAGGAAATTAACAACTTCAAAATGTTGAGTTTGTTCAACTATTTTGTATAATTAAATGAATCAGGTTCATAGTACTTCTTTAGACTCAATTCTGTTCATTATTGAAGAAGCATTTCTATTTTTGGCTTTATTATAAAAATTTGCATGGCCGAATATAAACCTATAAATGCAGATCAATCTAACAACAGGAGTAGTATCTTGCTATGAAATGTTTTACTTTCCAAAACTGAATGTCCATACATGAACTTGAAATACCTTTTAAGTTAAAAAAATTAACATCTGCATGGATAAAATAAAAAATCAATGCCCAAAATAGCCTATCATAAGAGCTAGTTGAATTATAAAGTAGAACAACCTCTGGAGGGAAGAAATTACATATATGGAGAAGAAGCCTAAATTTTTAATTTCCCAGTGGGAATTTTGTGTTAATATATTGCCAAGCTTCTAGAATTCATCCTGATTAAAAGGATTACACATATAAGTTCTTAATGACCTAGTGTGAAAAATAAAATTTTATCATCCTTGACTTTCAAAAGGAATAAACAAATGCCTTATTTATGCTTTATTTTTTTTTATCTTGCGATACAACTAAATTTGTACATGCGATAATGTTAGTACAAACTATAGCTTTGTAAACAAGTACAGTAGTTTTCCTATAATGCTGTCCTATTTACTGGTTTGAATCTTGGGAGCGCTAAACAATTTGAAAACCCTAAATTTACCACATTGAGAAATAGAGGAGTACAGCAATACAGAAAACTAAAAAAATGGCTAATACATTAATATTTTAAAACACTTGAAGTTTGTTTACAATGGTCATTATTGATCAAATAAACAGCTATCCGGAAATTAAACCCATACTAGCACTTTTGTAAGATTAGTATACACAGAAATTATTTAGCTTAAATTTTCCTGCATATAAAGATAATTATCAGATAACTAATATGGAGATTATACAATGATACTGAACATGTGTAGCACCATGTGAACTTAAAAGAAAAGGAGAGGGAAAAAGCTGAACAACAGAAGCAAAACAAAGTTTAATATGTAATACAATGGATGGACCTGCAGGATTTTTCTTCCTGCAGAAAGCTTGCATTACCTCTGCCTGAGTCCTAATTGCTACAATACTAACACCTAACAACCTGGTTAACAACGCTAGCACTAAGATGATATTGTAGCAGCTGTAGGACATGCAAGGCTATGTATGGTTGCAGAGTGAGAACCCCAAGTTTGCAGCGCCATATACAAGGACAGACATTGAGGTGACAGGGGAACAAATAGCCTCTGGTCTTCAGGTGAGGCGGGGAAGTGAACCAGCATTGAACCAGCTGCCTATCACAGAGAGCCAACAGTCTGATCCCACCAAACGATGGTCTGCCACTCCCATCATCCTGGATGGTGGCAATGGTGATGGCTCTTCCGATCGACTTCGATCACACAGGAAGGTCTGATGAGCATTTTTTGCTTTTCTGATCCTGCTTTCCTTTTTAGTAATTACCATGACCTCCTAAGTTAATTAGGTTAGTTTAACTAACAAGACAAGGACAATAACAAAACTTGAAATGTGGAAAGTTAAAATTATAAAGTATTAAAAAATAAGAATATTTTTAGTGTGATTTTCATTATACTCTGTAGAATGCTGAATTCAGAAAGTTACAAATGAAAGAAGAGTGCATATACAACTTCCCTTCCTTGCTCTGTAGCTGAACATAGTTCCTTAGGTGAACCTTGCAATACAACAACCAATGTCAAACTCAACATATAATTTTTATTTATGCACAAAGTAATTCCAATAGTAGTATTTCTGCTGCTTTTGTAAATTATTAGAGTTGTTTTAGAACTAGATTAATTAAAAAAAAAAAAATAATTTAACACCTAGCTCTAATTTTATTCTAATTTCTTGTTATGAGAAACCATTTCCGTTGATGAAAGGGGAAAATCTCATTGCAACACTGCTACCATGCTGTGATGAAAGTATAGATTTTGTTTTAAGTTGAGTAAAATTCACTTAGTATAAACTGCTTTTGTTTTTAGCATTTCATGATATATTGTGGAAGCTAAAAATCTTCATATTGGTTTGTATTTTACAAATTTTAGGTTATTTTTACATGTTGTATCAAACTTTGTATCTTATTTGAAGAGGTTATATTGTAGTTTTGATTAAAAATATTAAAAATCACAGTATTAATTTTAAATCATACAATCCTTGACACTGCCATTATTTTATCTTCTACACTAAAACACTGAGCTGAATGGGCATAAAAAATGCAGGGGAATTGTTAGATCCCATTTAGTATTGAGAATAAGGCTTTCCAAGCTGTACCTACATATGAGGAAAATTCTGCTTAACTCAAGAACTAAATCTTTAAACATTTTCAACATAAAAGCTTAAAATGAAAGATAAAGCTAATAGAAATGTACAAGAAACATGCACACATATTTCTTATTCTTGGATTCCTTGCATGTGCCATGTTTCAGAAGTAATTTCTTCCAACTTCAATGAAACTGTGCAGTTGTCTACTATGTTGTTGTTGTTGTTGCTATTATTATTGTTGTTGTTGTTGTTTAATAATAAAGGGGTGAAACAACTGGTTCAGTTCGCTTTGCATGGTCTCATTTAAGAAAAGTCGGGCAGTTTAAAACTGAAATCAACAACAAGGAATATCCCAAAATAGTCAACTCTACAAGAAAAACGTATATGACATAAATTATGTATTTTAATGAGATCTACATTTTTATGTAGTTTATGTCTATTTCTTTCAATCTTCCATGGTCCACTACAACATCACTGAAATTCTAATTTAGTTTTTATCACTCTGCTTATGCTGCACTTTTTCATCAAGTAGTAATATTTTTAGTTGTGTTAATATTGCATGCTTAGCATTTCAAAGGTCAGATAATATGTAAGCATAATCTTAACAGACAAAGCAGAGGATTATGGGCAGAAATTGGGTATTAATTTGAGTTATTTTTAAAAATATGAAGTGTAGTTTATCAGTGTATTTTGATCATAAAAATCTGATGTGTTCCATTCACATGACTTTCTCTACATCTCTGACACAAATTATTGTTAGAAAGCTTATTCTTCTATTTACTTCATGCTAATTAGGAAGAAATAGCAGAAATGGTCTTATTTCTTGCTTCCGTTTCAAGTAGAAGAGAAATAAGGAAGTACCATTGGCCAAAGATATAGTCAAATCTTTTAAAAGCTGGTTGCTATGTGATTGAAGTTCCTTTGTGTGTATAGCCAGGAGTTGACAAATTCCCATATGAGAAATGTTTAAATATTGAAAAACTGAAACCAATTACAAGGAATATCTCAAAAACGGTCACCATGAAAAAAATGTGTATATAACATAAATTGTGTTTTTTAACGAGCTCTACATTTTTTGTTAGATAAGTTTCCATATATCTCCTACGGAAATTCCACAAAATTCGTCCAGAATATAGATGTCTCAGGATTCACAAAAAAATTCTTGCATTTGATTTGTCATGAATATATATCTTTAATATATGATATTTTAATCAAAATCATTGGAGCCATTTTAAGCAAATCAAAATTTTTGAAAAATTTTTCAAGTAAAGGCAGTTTGGGGTGGGGAAATTTTCTTGAAAATCTTTGTGTCGCATCCTTAGAAGATATTGAACTCAAATACCAACTTATCCAATGTGTAATTATGCTTCACTGTGTACCACTTCCAGTATTTTGATTCTTTTGATCTCAAATACCAAATTTGGTATTTTAAAGACTTTTCGTTTTGAGCTATGATGAACTCCCAACCACACACACATAGACACACATGCTCACATTGACATTTTTCTAGAAATATATTTCTGTTGAATTCTTGGTATCAAATTTTTGTGTTCAATAGAATACCTTCTCTATACACTATGTACATAGTATGTATAGAGAAAGTAACTTGTTTTATTGGCAGACTAATTTGTTTTCACTAGATAAATAATATAAAAACTTCAGGCATAGTTTTGTGGTGTTTATACAAACACTTGCCTAGATGATCTGATGGAATATTACACAGCAGTTTAGCAATTAAGATATAATCATATACATATTTTCATATATTTATATATGTGTGTGTATTCAATTAGACTTTTGATGGCACAATATGAAGGTTACGCTTCATATTGTGCATATTTACTCTTAAGATTACTTTTAAATATTGTACTCTTTCTTTCATATGGAGCTGTATGAAACAATTCTTAAATTTTTTCTGCAACTTTGCTTAAATTCATGAAATTTAAGATGTTGAGTCTGATCTCAGATGCAGTACGTTTATACAATACTTATTCTCTGTTCGATGGAGATACAGCAAGTAGAGGAAATTTTGCGTTCCATCAAACAATTTGATGTTGCATGCATGTTTTGAGGCCCCTGAAGCAAAATGAAAGTATTATTAGAAAGGATATGTGTTTGATATAAGTTTAATATCTTCCAAAGATGAATGTTACAATTTTAAAGAAAATCGCCCCCAGCTTAGACACCTTTTATATGAACTTATTCTAGATACTTTTGATTTGCTCAAAACTCAGTCTAAAACTCTTAAGTTTATTTCAAGTAATGTTTTTGGTGGCATCAGCTATATCAGAAATATCTATTTTCATTGGTTTAAATTTAGCATTAGCTTGATTGTATTTTCTGGTACTTGTATCCCCTTAGAGCTGCAGCAAAATGTGCAACAAAAGCATTTCTGCAGAGGTTTAATTTGATTAACATGAAGTAGATAGAAAAATAAGCTTTAGCAGGAATAGTTTGTAGTAGCTATAAATACTAATACATTATATTGGGTAGAGAAAACAATGTGAACACATTTTTAACACATAAAACAATAGAAATTTTATTTTATCATTTATCAGAAAGTGATATTATCAGCAGATTGTAAAAGTATCTTTCACTTTAACAGCTCTAATCTTCTCTTCAGAACCTAAAAAGGGAAGGAAAAAGAAAACCTACTTCTTCTACTGCAATTTCTTAAGGCAGTCATTCTCCTCTTCATCTTATAGTTTCTTTTTCTCTGTAACTCTTGGACAGCCATAATTATAATTCTGCAGATTAGCATTATTTCTAGCAATTTAGTATTAAATTATTTATAATATATGGTAATGGTGGCTAGTTTTTTGACGTGCTACTCAGGATGGACCCAGAGTTAGTTTATAGGATAGCCACTGCAGTTAGGAAGGGCATTCAGTTTGGGTTCTCAAATATTCTTCCTGAATTAAAACCAATTATTATTATTATTATTATTATTATTATTATTATTATTATTATTATTATTATTATTATTATTATAGTTAACATAGAATGAGAGAAGAATTGCATGAAAAAGTAAAACAATTAAGAATTAACGTTTTTCATATCATCAATTTTCTTGCAAACCGAAATTTTTAATTTAATCCACTGGAATGTTCTAAAATTTGTTCTATAACAAATTCCATGCTAATTTGAGTGTGGAGTAGTAAGTCAGTTGGCATAAAGATTGTAATGGGGAAGGGGAAAATCACCCCTTCACCCTCTGTTGAATCTGCTCTCAGCTACTATTACCCAGATGAAAAAAAAAATACACTAGGAACTTTGTGGCTTTATTGGTTTGTATTAGTATGTAAAATTATTATGTGAAATTGTCTTAGCTTCCATTATTGTAGTAGTAATTGTTCCAAAAATCATGTTAAAGTTTAAGGAACACTGGCATGCATCTACAGTTCACACCATATGAGGCTATTTCTATATGATGAAGTATTTGCATAGTTGTAAAACTTTTCCCCTCCCTTTTCTGTTACATGTTTGCATTAAATTTTGGAGAAATAGGAGGGAGAGAGCTTAGATCCGAATTTTCTCTGAATAAAGGAAAAATTTGGGTGCCAAAATAGATAGAAAGCTTAATGAAATATATACTTCCCCTGCTTTGTGGTAGTTTGCTTATATTGAATACCTACTCTTATTTCAGCATTCAAGATGCTTATTACTGAAAGAATATTAACAGTAACTTGCCTGTTCTAACCCACTGAAAACGAAAGGTACATACATTGTGTTTGTTTAACTTCTTGGTTAAGATTTTTTATAAGACTTTCTCTCAGCCATGATGAGAGGCTTGTCACTTCTAGGTTTATATAGCATAGATAATTTTGGTAGCACATAATTAAGCTAAATTGTAAACTTGAAAGCAAGAAGTGTAGGATATAATTGAAGTATAATAAATGCTGGTGATAAGCGCAATTATCAAATTTTGAGAATTAAGTAGAAACTCTTCATTGTATTAGTAGAACAGCATGCACTTATAGGATATGCAGAATGGGAAAACATTAGCAACTGTGGTTGTATTGCCCATGCATGCAAGTAAATGCATCACAGTTGGCTACAGCATAAGAGTAGATATTTGATTTTTTTTTTAAGGCAGGTCATCATTTCAAATGCAATGCTAGGGATTTTAAGAGATTTTAAGGAAATACATGTTTTAGGGTCCCTTTTATCCAAAAACAATTTTTTTTTAAAAAGAAGTATGTTTGTGAACATGGTATTAAAAAATGAAAAGTTGGTAAAATACCAAGTTTGGTATTTAAGTTTAGTATCTTCCAAGGATACGACACAAAGATTTTGAGAAAAATCCCCCCTCCCCCATTTCAAACTACTCTTTGTATGTAAAAAGTGTAAAAATTTGATTTTTCTAAAAATGGCCTCAAACGATTTTGATTAAAATAGCATATATTGAAGATATTTACATGGCAAATAAAATATGTCTTGAATTTTCTGGGAATAACCTCTGAAGACTTCTTTATTCTGGATGAATTTTGCAGAATTTTGCATAACTGGTAAACTGTAAGTGAAAGACAAAAAATTACTACACAAAAAATATGGACCTCATTAAAGCACACAAGTTATGTGATATATATATGTTTTTTTTTTTTTTTTGTGGAGTTGACCATTTCTGAGATATTCCTTGATATTGGTTACAGTTTTAAACATTTCTCTCATACGTGAATTTATAATCTTCTGGCCATGCAAAGAAACAAATTTCAACCACATGACTACCGCCTTTTTAAAGATTTGACCATCACTTTAGCTTAGTGTATTACCTTATTTCTCTTCTGCTTACAAGAAAGCAATAAATACAATTTTTGTTAATGCTTATCTTGATTATGGAGTAGGTAGAAGAGTAGGCTTTTTAAAATAACTAGTTGCAAAGATGTGCAGAAAATCTTGTGAATGGAATACATAATTTTTTTTTCTTTTGGCTTCTTTTCTACATGCATGCAAGACATTGCAATCTGTAGATCCTATTATGAGATTAGACTCTGTGCCCAAACTCTAGGATGTTAGATCATGACAAGAATTCCATTTATTCATACTCATTAATACATTTATTTATAAATAATATCTCTGACAAAGAATTTTCAGAGGTGTCAGTTAATAATTACATACCTGTTTCCAAAAATCTTTTGGTACAAATGCATTCTTAGAAAATTCATGTTCATTATATTTATGTTACATTATTACCAGTAGTTTTTGATTGAATGAAACCCCCCTCTGCATAGAAGGTGAACTGAATTAAATAAAACTATTCCTTTGGAGTAAACCCCGTTTTGGAATGTCTATATAAGTCCTGTCTATGTCTGGTTTCTTTGTTATGAATATCTGCATCTTTTTGTAAACTTTTCTGGATTATTTATTACAAATGAAAATATGGCTAGAATATATTCACAGGTTAATGGTAAAATTCCAAATATTTTGAAAAGTGGTTTGCAGTGAGTTGATCGTCTTGCCCCTACCATTATTTTTATTACCTTTTTTCACATAATGAACTTTAGCATTTACTGAATTTCCCCAAAATATTATCCCATAGATCATCAATGAATGAAAATATGCATAATAAACTGTTTTTAGTATGGTCTATTTATAAGCTGAATTAAAGATTGGATTACAAATCATGCAGAGCTCAGTTTGGGCAAGATATAATCAATATGGTGTTTCCAGTTCATGTTATGATTGTTAACATGACCCAGAAATTTTATACAACAAGCTTCTAATTATTTTCATATTCTATCCTTAGGTCTGCAATGTTTTTATGCTTTGTGCAAAAATTAATGTAGTTAGTTTTCCAAAATGTATGTGAATTTTATTATTTTCAAACCAATTATTTAGAGTGTTGAAGATTTTGTTAAATGAATCTGGGAGCTGGCTGGCATTCTGTCCAATTATAATACTTGTGTCATCTACAAAAAGAACTGGATAGGCATTGTTGTTTATTACTGCAGATAGATCATATATATATATACACTAAAAATAATAAGGGATCCAGAATAGAATCTTGTGGGACACCATGCTTTATTTCATACCATTCAGAATATGCATTGCTATTATTTAAAGTGTTTATTATTCTGTTCAATCAGTAAGATGTAATCTATGGATATCCTTTACCTCTAATACCATAGTGTGATAATTTTGTTAAACATATTTCATGATTAACAAAGTCAAATAACTTTGATAGATCACATAGTATTCCTAGTGTATTAGTGTATTCAATGACTTGAAAATGCCATCACTGTTGATATGCTCTTCCTGAATCCAAATTACTCTTTTGCTAAAATATTATATTTATCTAGATGGTTGATAAATTTTTTTAAACATAATTTTTTCTAAGATTTTCGAAAAAGCTGTAAATAAAGATACTGGTCTATAGTTTGACATTTCTGAGATTTGCCCATTCTTGTATAATGGCTTAACGACTGAATATTTTAATCGGTCTGGGAATGTCCCTGTTATATAAGACTTAAAGATTTGAAAATAATGTCTGCACTCTACCTTTAATGTTTTTGTGTTTATTTCATCGTATCCTGATGAATTCTTGCTTTTGAAGGATTGCATTACTTTTTTATTTTGGTTGCACGTGTGGGTACTATCTCTAAGGATGTAAAATTTTCCATACAAGATTCCTGAAGTTATGAAATTGGATATTCTTAGGCTGTTTCTTTGTCAGTAATTTTCCACCACCTGAATGAAATATCCATTAAATGCATTTGCTATCTGATGAGGATCATTTGTGGTCACTTGATTTACTTTAATTTCTTTTATATCATTTTTCGAGTGACATTTACCAGTCACTTTTTTAATAATGTTCCATATAGCGCTAGGCTGATTGTGAGAGGTCTGTATTTGTTTTTCATAACAAAGGTTTTTCAGTTGCATTTATAACCCTGCAGTACATTTTATAATGTTTATGTCTACCACTCTTATGTTCTTTAGTTGCTAAATAAAGTTCTCTTTTATATCTACATAATAGTCTTATACCTTGTGTTAGCCAGTCATTTTTAGAATTCCTATTAATTTTCTTTACGTGGAGTAGAAAACTGGAGCTATCTTACGAAAGTGTTTAAGGAGTTAAACTTGTTTAATTTATACATTTCCACCCACAATTCCTTGGACAGTTTCACTTTAAAACACCATGTTTTCTTTATTTATAATTCTAAAGCGGGTAACGTGTTTGCTTCTTTGGGATTGGGAGTATAATAATCAATTTTGATGAGTTGTTCATCTTGGTCTGGTCCATTAACAAAGGATTGTATTTCATGGTACTCCTTTTTAGACATTTTAGCAAAATGTTGTTAATAGCTATTTTGGAATTATTTTGAATTCTAGTTTCAAGAGATTGCATGCATAAGATTGATCTTAATAGTGAACAAATTTGCAGCTTTTGATTGCTGTCTATCAAGAAATCTTTGTTCAAGTCACCACACAAAATAAATTGAACTTTTGGTTTGAAGAGCAGTTTTAGAATAATATGTAGGTTACGTAGAAAGTTGTCAAGATTTTCTGTGGGAGCCTTATACACCGCTAATATAATTAGTTGGTTTACTGTGTTAATATGAATAGTGCAGTTTTCAAAGGTTTGTTCCAAACAATATTTCTCAAGATCAATTACGTTGAAGCTTATGTTATTCTTAACAAAGATATTCACACCTCCTTCAGGAAGTTTTTGTCTACAGTACCAAGCTACTGTTTTATAACCATTCATTGAAAAATGTAATATTTCCTGTTTTTCTAAATGATGATCTGTGATAAATAAAATATCAAGACTTACCTTTTCAGATTTGAAATTAATTAATAATTCATTTACTTTATATCTTAAACTTTGAATGTTTGGTTAAATACTGTGAGCGATTTCTCTTTTTTTAATGACTTGGAACAATGATTATCTGGTTGCTGTTTTATTTCTGAAACATTTACTGTTCTATTTATTTGATTTACCCCCCCCCCCCCCCAAAAAAAAAAAAAAAAGAGCAACATTACATAACAAGAGCAGGAATATTACAAGGACTATCCATGGTTGTGCATGAGAGACACTAATAGGAATGCATCAGCATATCCTTGTCTCGAGAGATCAGATGCAAGCCATGTTTAGTATAACCATACCTTTCAATGGATGACATTTCAATGATTCTAATGTGGCCTGCTCCCTCTCGATTAAGAAACCGATCAAGCCTAAGATTAACTTTTTAATCTGTTATTTGTTCTTACATTAGATATTTACGTATGTACTGAAAAGTTGGAGATTTTCTGGTATTTTCTGTGTTCATTAATTTACATTGTAATACTTCAGAAAATATGCATTGAAACTAATTATCAGTTTATGCTTACCAGCTAATAAAGTTTAGCATTCATTAGTGTGGGCAATTTAAGTCAAACATAATTTGCTTTTCTTAATTTTACCATTAAATATTAAAACTTGAAAATCTTGTCCATGTTTGCAGTCACATAAATACAATATTGTTTAATTAGGTTACTGTTAGGTAAACAGTATTACAATTATTTCCATTGGCATGCCCCTTAGGAGCCAGTACGAAATGGGGGTTTCCTGCAAGAGGAAGAGCCTCCACCTGTCCCTCAGACAACAGCACCTGCTCGCCGGTTTGTGCGAGATGGCTCTAGTAGGTTGTCAATGCAGTTTCTCCAGGGTGGAGATGGGCTTCGATGGGCTGATGCTGCAGAAAGAGCACAATCTAAGTCTCTCCCAAGGGATCATCGCAGGAAGGAGCCTCTAGGACAGGCCACAGCACCCCAGCCACAACCACCATCAAATAACACTAGTAATAATCATCACCACGATTATGATCTTGATGATGAAATAGATAAGTAAGTAACTTCTTCTGTAATTCTGAACAAGAAAACAGTATGTTTGATACCTACCTGACCTTTTGTTTGAAAGATAGTGTGCCTGTAAGGGAGAGAAAACAATCACTACATGTGTTATCCTTAACTTTTCTAAGATGCAAGAAGCTCTTCAGCATAGATAGGTTCATATATTTGAGAATGTCTATATAATGTGTGTTATACTTCACCATAAAAGAAAACTACAATATAGAATTTTGATTTTTAATAGAATTTATTTTGTTTCTAAAGAGATAATGTATGCCTTTTTTAAAAACATGTAAAATATGAAATTTCAGATACTAAACCAAGCTAGTAATAAACAAAAAAAAATAGATCAAATAAAAAGAAGTATTTTAGACAGTGGAGCACCATACTTTAAATGTAATGAGTCACCTTTTTTACACTTTTTGCTCGAACTTTGCCTTCATTTGGGAAGACCGGTTTCAGGGTACTTTAACCCTATCTTCAGTTCCATGGATGATTGACGCTATACGCAACTGGTGGTTGCGTGCAGCCTGGTGTTGTGGTGCCCTCTACTCTTATCAACAGGATGACTGCGGGCACCTCTGTTGATGATGTCATCCTGTTGACAAGAGTAGAGGGCAACACAACACCAGGCTGCACACAACCACCAATTGCATGTAGCATCAGTCATCCCTGGAAGGGATAGGGTTAAAGTACCCTGAAACCGGTCTTCCCAAACGAAAGCAAAAAGTGTAAAAAAAAAAAGGTAAATCATTACATTTAAAAAAATAGATGTTTCCTTGTCTTCCAGTGACATTTTCCTTCTCAAAAAAATCTTAATATAACATTTGTGTTTTTAAATCATATTTTTATCCATTAAAAATTACACATTATTTTGAAATCTATCTGATTTTTTCTACTGCTTTAATATTTACCTCTGCAAATATATGGAAAATCATATATTTTGGAAGTTTTTAGGTAAAAATTAGTTGCAGTTACCATAGATTCTGAGTTTAGGTTGCAAAATGTGTCTGCAATGTTGCCAGTGTGTGTATTTTATGTTCTCAAAAAACTTTCTCTGCAGAAAATGGTCATAGAAAAAATGAAAGATAGTAAATAATTATGTACCAAATAATAAGATTGTAATTGTCTTATATTAATCTAATAACTTCCTTTCCACCCATCAGAGTAAGAGATCAGTATGAAATATCAATAATCATTAAGCTACAAAATGCAGCAATATACAATTTATTTGTGATATAGAGTGCTCTTTATTGAAATTACCAAGCAATATAATAGAAGATGTAATTGTGTGTTAAAAAGTACCTGTAGCATATAGTATATAGATATGAGAAAAGTGCAAGAAAAAAAATAACTGGGATAAATTACATTTATTTAAGACATTTTATGCAACATTAATTTAATAATTGTGAGTAAAACTATTATTTCAGTTACACAAAACACAAATTTAAGAGCTGAGGGTTGCATGTTTGGCTCACATTCAAGGAGTTATGAGTTGGAGTCTTGCTTAGGGGAGTTACCCAGAAAAGTTTTTTCTAGGAGTTTTCGCTTAGCCTGAGATGATGAATGTTGTCACCAGGTAAAGGAAATAGGTTGGGATGGGGGGGGAGTAAAGGAAATGAACGTCATATGTTTTATTCTTGCTCCATTGTTGACTATGTGCATACTCCAAATTTACACAACTTTAAAATGTAAAAACTGAAGCTAGTAACAGTGAAGCAGCACAAATATTAATCTATCAATAAATGTAAATAATAAAAAGTAACAATAAATTGAATTTTGCCTTTTTAGAAAATCAACTCCTGTTGATAATTACATAACAGTAAGAGTTTTAACCCTTTTTCACATGCATTTGTTATTTTTAATAGTTTAGTTTATAGACTGATAGCTTATGATCAATAAAGTTTGATTTAATGAGAATATAAACATGTTATGAACTTTCCCTTTCATTAATGGTTTTTATCACTGATTTTATAAGTAAAAAGATTAAGAGAAATTTAAATATCAGAAAGCTGTTAAGGAGGCTTCTACTCTTAAGAACATAAGAGGTGATAATATTTTTAAAAAATGTAGTTATCATTCTTGGGCATATAAAAAAATTAACATAAATAATAAAGAACCTTTTATAATAGTTCTTCAAAATAAATACAACATAAACATTTTTTGGGGGTTTTTCTCAAAAAGGTATAAAATAAAAAATTTGTTTTTTTATCAATTATTAGTTTGTGACACTGTTTACACTGGAAAGTCATTTAGAAACCAGAGCTATGGAGTATTTTAGGTATATTAAGTGCGAATGGATTAATAAATCAGCTGTAGCAGATCATGAAATAAATGCAGAAGTTAATTATTAAAACATTTAAATGAAACGCATAGAAAATATAGCTTAGTCTAATAATCACTAACTTAAAGTGAGGTTCTGTACAAACTATCAATCAGGGTTTAGGATTTAAATGAAGTTTTAACACACAGCAGAAATTTTACAGGGTATTCAATATGCAGGTTATTAAGGTATACAGTGTGCTGAACATTCCGATGGCACACTCATTGTCTGTGCATGGCTTGTTTGTGCAGGAGTGTGGAATATGTGGTACTGCATAATGACAGTGGGCCACTGGGTATCCATGTTGTGCCTGATTATGACCGGTTGGGGAAAGACCGTGGTCTCCTTGTCCAGGGAATTGAGCCTGGGGGACGTATTGACAGAGATGGTCGTCTTGCTGTCTATGACCGCATCATTGAAATCAATGGTCAGAACTTGCTCAACATGTCTTTCCAAAGGTAAGGAAATCACTGTGTTGCATAACAAGTGTAGGTTTTGGTCCATTCTGTTGCCAAGAGCTACTAGAAATCAGATTTTACAGTGTTTATTCTTTCATGATTTGCCTGTAGTTTCAAATGGTTAAGGTGCTCTTGAAAGAAATTGTAATAGTGTTTAAAATGAATATTTGTGTCTGTAGTTCATAAGTGAAAAGATAAAAGAATATGAAATACAGTTAACTTTCTTCCCACATCCTCTCTCTTTCCACTTCCTTTTAATGCAAAAAAAAAAAAATATATATATGTATACAAAATTAGCAAATAAGATCAATTTCAAAGCCCAGATATAATCCAGATAAATGGCATAAGAAATATATGGATACAAAATACAAAAGTACCTATACATTATTTTTGTGTTAAATTACAAAGTCTTCCAAATATTGATATCTATCTCGAGTGTAAATTAAGTAAAAGTATACATAGAAGTCTCATTTTCAACTACATGTTCTTAAGGCATATCAGTATGGTATATCATGTTCTTGCAGAGTGCAAGAGATCTTTAAGGATTCTTTGCGATGTCCAGAATTAAGACTACGGGTTATCAAACATCAGAGCAATAACTTGGAACAAGGTTTCAAAAAGCCTCCACCACCAGTATTTCCTAGGTCAATCAGCAAAGGACTGGATGAAAAAGATTCTGTTGCCATGGTAGAAGGCGAAGAGCGAGGTATGTGCTTATGTCTTTTATGCATAGCTTTTGTTACTCTTGCTGTTCATTCCAGAAAGGTAATTTTACTTAATCTCAATTACATTTTAGCACTTCAGGATATCTGAATGTTAGCAAATAACTTACTTTTTATTGTTATTTCTTATACTCCTTTCTCTCTTGTTTGCTTTTATTTTCTTCATTTACATTTTACTTTGTTTACATTTTCACTAAGTAGTATTTAATCTTAATTAAAGACAGCATTTTGATTAGTTAAAATTCCTTTTTTGCAGCTGAAAGTGTGCGAACAAAGATAGCAACAGTATCGCCAACAAAGAAGGTATCTCCAGCAGCAGTGCCACCACGCAATGTAGCTGCAAGTCTGCAGACGGCAAATACAAGAAAAATAGGTCGTAAGATTGAGCTGGAGCTCACCAAGGGACCACAGGGTTTGGGCTTCAGTATTACAACAAGAGACAATCCTGCAGGTGGCAATTGTCCCATCTATATTAAAAACATTCTCCCCAAGGTATACCTATCTTAGCATTAGGTAAATTTTCTTCAAAATGTTTTAGTCCCTCTAGGATTTTATGGAAAACTTGAAAATGTTTTAGGAGCTAATTGCATATTGCTTTTATGACAATAGTGTTTTGTTAAAAATTGTAAATTTTGAAGCTATGTCCTATTAGTTGTAAATATAATATTATGATCCACAAGCAACACAAGTTTATTTGGGCTTCTTGCATCGGAAGAAAAAACGAAAGTAAATTAAATTCAGAATTTAATTTTATGCTTATTTCCTTCTGACTACTGACATAAAGCTTCCAATGCTGGAAATAACAGTGTCGTTATGAATGATGTGGCTAGAACACATGGTGCTAATTACTCATTTTTTATATTTGGACTAAGCTTTTTATATTTATGATTTTGTTTTAGGAGTCAGTGTGCTGTTAAACAGTTTCCATAGCTAATGCTGACTTCCAGTATTCTCGTTAGTAATTGCATTGTAAGCTCATTGTTATGAACCTACTTCAGATGAGCTTCACATTAATATTTGATGAATCTTAATATCTTGAGCCAATTTCTGGAATATCTATGAAGAATGAATATTATGTTATTGAATACCCCTCCTAGCTGGGTATATTCTAGCTAGGCAAAGCTCGGTAAATTTATTAAGAAAGAATTTGTATTAAATATATAACAAAAAAATTAATCTTAATCTGTTAGCTGTTGCATTCTAGTCTATTGTTACAGCATAAAATTGGCTATTTGTGATAAAACTTTATTCTCTTCACAATGTATTGCAGCCTGTCTTCTCAGGTGGGAACTGAGAACCATGGCTGACCAACATGGTGTAAAGGGTATAATGGTGTAGCAGGAAGAGACGAGAAGGAGGAAGTCATTACAACAAACCTCTCGTCTTCTCTCTTGCTATGCAAAGCCATGCTGGCATGGCCCGAGGACAGTCAAGGCAAACCGATATGTGTTGTGTAGTCAGTGTGCAGAAATAGTTTCGTAAGTTGGGGTCTGACACGTTAGTGGCCAAACTCCAAACTAAGCGTTATGTTGCCAATGTGAGCAACCTGTGGTCACCTGACATGTGTATGCCTCAGAATGTGATAATAAATGAAATAGTCCTCAAAGAGACAGCAAAAAAAAGTAACTTAATTATATTTATGAAAAAAGTTAATATTAAAAAATAATTGATTTAAGGTATACTCCAGAGAGCTAAATTAAAAATGAACAAAGCAATAAAGAAGGGAAAAAAAGCTGATGATTACCTTGAGCCAATTTTCATGCACTTTGAAGTGTAGAAGTGAGTTTACATTAAGGTACAAGAAAACGACCATATGTAATTGTAATTACACTTAGCCTTGTTTTTCATCTTAACCACAAACTATAGAATAAAGTAAACAAGTTAATGAGTAAGAGGAATATAAATAAACCAAATCAATTGGGCGGACACTTCTGTTATATGCCACCATATTGTTTAATGTCTTTATGAAAATCGGGAACTGCTAATGCCTATATCTTGGCCTTGGTTGCCCTTTTAGAAAGATAATCTTCACACTCACACAAACACTGAAATAAGTAACAAATAATGCAAATGTAAAATAACTGCTATAGCAACAGGTCTGCTGCCTTCACTTGTTTTTGTGATTGGAGCACTTCTGTCAGACCCCAACTTAGTAAAATAGAACTATGGCAATTTTTATTACTGAAGATAAAGATTCTTAGTTTGTCTAATGGATACAAAATCAGAATTGCTCATTTCAAAAATAGATGCAGAAAAGTAGTAATAATAATAGGTGATAATGATGGTGAAACCTCTTAAGGATGGAAATATTTCAGGACAATGTGTTGGAAAGAATTTACCATTCTTGGCTTAATCTTTAAACATATTCAATGCACATATTTGCTAGTGAGGTTCAGTTCTTGTTCAATGTAGAAGTGTATAGGTTTCTCTTTAATAAATGATTTGGTCAAAGCTCATAAATACACTAATGTGCATATTCTTTCATTTTGTTTGCTACTGGAAGGCATCATCCTGTGTTTATTTTTTTAAATTGTTTTTTAATAGTTGCATTTTTATTAGGTTTTTAAATTAAATTTAAAAAGAAGGTGAAAATAGTTACTGTATTTATTGAATCCAATTGAGCCAATAATAGAAGGATGAAAGTGACTTAAACTTTTTATTTTATATTGCAGAGAAGAACAGACCTCATATTGAGACCTCATATTGCAGATACTGATCAAGAAGGATTAAACTTCTGTTTTGAAATTTAAACATGTTTCAACATATATAAATTGAAAGCATTACATTAAATTTGTTTTCAAACATAGTAACTGCTTTAGCTGTCAATAGGTTAAGTGAACAAATTTCACTTTGACCTTTTAAAGCCTTTATCCTGTATTCTGTCATTTAACTCGTTAGGGTGCAGCTGTGGAGGATGGCAGACTAAGGCCCGGCGACAGATTATTGGAGGTAAATGGTGTAGAAATGACAGGCAAGACACAAGCAGAAGCTGTGACAGTGTTGCGTAATGCTCCACCTGGAAGTAAAGTCAGAATTGTTGTATCTCGACAAGAGGATGTGGCATCCAGTCCTAGGTTACCACGGCAAATGGTATGTGTTAAATTAGGTGCATATATAAGCATGTAAGCACTTTAAAACATGTTTCAAATTCAATAATGTGGAAGTAATGCTTTTTGCTTGTATATCCTAACCTATGTGCTTATTTTCAGTAAAAATTGGTAGGCTTACATGCTTCTGTTTGCTGAAATATGTGTTGTAATTCTGAGCTTAAGAATGAGCAATATACATACAGTGGAAATTATGTACCAATAATGTACAGCCTGTGTTAAGCACATTCAAAAGAAAAATCAAGTTTTGGGAATGTTAATAATTCTTTGTGTTCATATATTAACAGTTGGACATAGTATGAATGGAATACTGTATTTTAAACTTAAAAATAAATTACACTCGCTAACACGCAAAACCACCTCTGTGGTCTGGTGGTTAATATGCTAGCCACACATCAGAGGTCTTGGGTTTGATTCCTGGCTGGAAGATGAACAGTTTTCTAAAGCCAAGATTGTTGCCTATTTTTCCTAGAGTTTGGAAGAGTATGTGTGTGATTTAACAGAAATCTAGAATACACAAATAAAACTTATTGAAAAAAACAATAAACAAATGGATAACATTGCCATTGAGCAGTTGTTTCATTTATGCCATTGTGAGCTAATATCTTAGTAGCAGAATAAATGTAACAAATGGAACAAACACATATTTGACACCTGAAGCTGTAGCAAATTTTAAAATTAAAGTGTCACAACATGACACCTCAATAACTTAAGCGAATGTGTTTCAAGAATTGTTTTCAGCTTTCTGTCAGTTTAATATGATTGTAGAATATGCAGGGAGATCTGGTGATGGGTGAAATTTTTGAACGCAACAGCAGAGCACAAAATAAATATGAACATCTCAAATCTTCTATGCTTGTTGGGATGTGCATAGTACCACCAACTACAAATAGTTTAATGCAAGTGGTGCATAATAAGTATAATTTTGAATTGGGATGAAGGCTGCTGATATATTAAGTGCCTACATTTAATGCTGGTCATAGTTACTTTTGCAACAAGAAACATTGCATTTGGAAACTAACCAGCAGCCATCAAAGTCCACAATAGATAACAGATGACAGATACTTTTTTCAGTATGAGAAAGACACTAGTTTGAATGGATTCAACAAATGATGTGTGCCCAGATCCCCTATGCCAATGAAAGAAAAAGCATACTTAACAGGGTTTCTATACCAATGAAGTACAGCATATGTAATTATATTTTTGGATTTTTGAGCTTAATTAAAGTAAGTGTATTACTTTATAGTGGAATTACAATTCTAAACACGTATAACTTAAGATACTAAAGTATAATATTAATTTTAATACATGCATATGCTGGACATGAAGGAGCTAATAACGTTACACCAAATACAATTTTTTGTTCATTAAAAGAAAGAAATCTGGAAACCACAACAGAAAACATACAAACATTAAGCACAAGAAGGTAATGGTAATTTCTGTCCATTTTTCACTGCAACATTACATAAAAGGGGAAATTAAATTAATAAACCATAGAAAAATAAATTCACTGAGCTAATAAACCACCACAATTAAGCGGGCACTGGTATTAAAATAGCAAAAATGTGATTTTGGGAGATATTTATTTTTATTTTTTGAAAATTGAGACCTTAGTGTATGTTGAATTTATCCATATATTGTTTTGACTAAATTCCTGCTGGAATGAGTTAATTTTTGCACTATTCAAAACCTTACTCTGGAAAAGTTGGAGCTTTCAATTCATTTTTGCCCATTAACATTTTTGATTTAATTATTATATGCTAAAAATATAAGTTTCTTTAGTATGAAATCAGTAGCAAAATTTTACTTCTTCTGTAACTGCTATTGGCTGTTTTCTAAATTTTCAAAACATAACTATAACTATTTTTGCAATATAAACAGTGATTTTAGTTTCACTTGTAATAAATCACTTGTTATTTTTAAATTAATTTCAATTTCAGTGGAATAAATAATCATTTAATGCTAACACAAACAAAACACACCTGGTGTCTGGAAAAGGGACATGACACAATTACACTGAAAAAATTGTTAAGAATTGGAGGGGAGACTCTAGCATCATTTATCAAATAAAGATGGTTAAGAAGGCATCAAAAAGAACCAGGAACACAGTTTTTATGGTGTGGGTAATTCTAAATGATACTCAGGAACATTCCTTGAATATCAAAATGTATTTTGATTTATTCACAAAATACAAAATATGCACTTCAGGTTATACTTTTTCTAATTACTTTTTAATGGATCAGGATGAGAATTTTACACTGTGTATAACAAACTATAATAAAATAAGCTGTGCATTAGTATTTTGATTCTTTAATTGATGGATTTAAAATTAAATTATCTGTTGAATTTTAGAAAATATTAATGTTATTATCCTTAAAATGTTGAAAAATTAATAACTACAAAATACAATAGATTTTTCAAAACTCACAAACATTTATTACTAGTTAGTTCTATTATTAACATGCAATTTCTCAATAACTTAGTTCAGCTTTTAATTTTAAAAAGTATACCCCAATATATATATATATGTAGCTTCCATTTATTACTAGTGTCCTTTAAGTTAATTAATAGGTACCTGTGGGCCATGTTGGGACTAGGTGTGTAACTGGAAGCAATTGTTGAACAATGGGAGTAGAGGCTGGGCTCCTGCAGTCAGTTGATGATGAGCTACTTTGTTGTGCAGTATTATAATGTAACGTGGAGTAAACTTAATTAATAAATAGAGTTATAATTAAACAGTGTTTTATTGTGAGAACTACCAGAGAGATATTGCTCAGTGCACAACAGGCCATGAAATTAAAAATACTATTTGAACAATGTTTACCAGATCTCTCTTGATCTTCCACAATCAATATAGCTAGCAAACAGCTGAAGATGGGAATAATGGGTTTCAAAATCTGTTGTACTAAGATAAGGCTTCTAAGGATTATAAACTGTAAACTCATAACTTTAAAATTAATATTTATGCATCACAGTTTATTGAATTGCAGCAAATAATCATTAAACATTTGTATGAACTTTCCATTCAGTGGTATACTATTTATTCAGTTGTTTCGTGTGCCTCAAGAAAGATTTAAAGTCAGTTATAACATTGCTATGTCTAGAAAATACAAAAAAATTAAAAGTTAATTTCTAGTAATATGTGTAATGAGTGAGTGTACTCTTTAAATATTATGCTTGCACTTCACTTATTTAACTTTTGCACTTTCTAGTGTTTTTATTTTTTAAATACATGTAAATTCAACTGGCTTTTTCACAGCTCCCCATTAATTGAAAAGAAATGGAGGCTATGTATAAGGAGCTTAAAGTGGTTTTAGGGATTTGCTCTTAACAAATAACTACAGCTTTTGTTTGCCTGGCTGCTTTTGTTTTGTTGGTGGTGATATGAGGTGTATGTTATCAATGGTGTGCAGGTTGCGTCGGAATCGGATCCTAATGCTCAACAGAACAGCAGTGGTGGAGGGGGCTTGAAGGAGGAAAATGGTTCATCGCCCAAGATGACAACAGCAAACCATCCAATTGAGGTCCTTATACTTAGACAAATACTTGTTACATTTATGTATAAAATCATATTATAAGTAGGAATTTAATCTGTAAGATTAACATTTTAAAGATCCTTATTTCTAGTTCTGTATATTTTTATACAAATATTTGAAGAAAAGAAAGAAGCAGGGAGGGCAGCTTAGTAGTATTTTCCTATTACAATAAGTAAATTATTTGTTTTTTCCACACAAACCATGTGTAGCATACAAGTTGGAAGGGTAGAGTCAGACTGAAAGGTTCAATGTGAAAGATGAGATTTGAACTACAGATCTTTTTGTTTCAATCTGGTTGCTCTAACCAACCAAGCTGCCATGGCAATATGCCAACACAACATTAAGTTTCCCCACTGACTTGCACTGACTCCTGACAATGACATTGAATTTTTCAATCTGGCTCTGTCCTACCTAGTAAACAGTTCTTCCAGAACATCTGCTTCAATATTATAATCAGGGAGGTTGGCTATAATGAATAAACAACCAACCAAAATTTCTCTATAAGTCAAAATTGAGGATGAGAAGGTTTTCACCATAGATATTGATGTATTCTATTGGCACTACAGACTTTTGATGAAGAAGGGTTAAATTTTGCTTCTCATCCAGAGGTCCCTGGTTTGAATCCCAGCTGGAACAGTGCATTTTTTGTTAACTAGAATCATTCCCTATCTCTCGCAGTGTCTGGAAGTGCGTGTGTGTGCGTGCATGTGTATGTGTGTGCATGCGTACATGTGTGTTGAATAGTATAATACTGAAAAAATATCAATAAACTCTTCAGTTTGGCAAAAAAACAACAGCAAGTATTTTGTATAGCAAAAGCGACCATAGAAGTTAAATGGAGCTATATAAATGAAACAATAATATAAAAGTAAAAACCACTCCATGAGATACATCAGATGTAGTTAATGAGTGAGAAAGCTGAAGTTTAACCAATTAAAACAAAGAGCACTTGCCTACTTTGTTTAGCAAGACTGATTTCTAAGTATTGTAAAAGCAGGTGTTCAAAATTTCTATATAATTTAATACTTTAAATTATTAATCTTTTTGTTAAAAGTGGTGAAATAAGAAATATATGATCCTTTATATTTGACAGTAATTATATATAAATATCACCATTGTCCGATTTCAAAAATGGCATATTTATTTAACAGTTAATTGATCAATCTCACCTCAGGTGGTTCTGATCATTCATTTATTTTTATTCACTGTTGTTTTAAACCTTTAATATGGGGAATGTTAGTGTTAAATAATGTTTTCATTAAATATTGAGAAATTAGGAACAATAGAATGAAAGTTGTACAGTTATATTGTTTATTTACATAGCAGGACTAAATGTTTCAGCAAATGTTTATAAATAATAGTTCAATGTTCGATCACAATATAGTATTAAAAAAAAAGAAATGCACAATTCAACTTATCAATCAATAAACATGCTTTCATCATTCAAACTGTATCCAATACTCAATTTCACTAATCATATCATTTTATGTTTTTGAACACATGAATTCCTTTTCTTTGAGTTTCACATTTTATTTTTTGAATTATGTCATATTTTCTTTACTTCCATAATGTCTTCAATCTCTGCAAAAGCAAAGACTGTTCAGGCTATCACTTTCTCTTTCTTTTAAAAAACTTAACTTCAAACAAATATTTCCAAACTTCTCTCTCAATCCTATCAATAAAATATCTGTTCGTCTTCTTTGTTGGGAATTATAAGATAACAATCTCTTCTCTTAAAATTTCTTCATTTCCTGTCTTCACTTTCATCATTAGAAGGGCTAGGATCATCATCTCTATTTTCTGCTCATCTACGCTGCTATCTTCACCTGTAAAGCAATCCTTTGGTTGAATTCCAAGACCTTCCACTACCACTCCCTTACCTGGCACCAAATTCTGAACTCTTAGTTGTTTCTCAAATACAAGACTACTTTAAGTGATTTACAAATGCTACTTACTATTCACAACTTTTCACTTTTCTGTGAAGCATACTATGATTATCTTCAAGAGGTAACTTTTTCTGAGCAAAAAGCAGGAATCTCTGATTTTGCAAAACTGGTTATGATTGTTTATCATCTCCAATTTCATCAAATGCCTTTTTAAGAAGTCAAGGGAATTCTAATTTCAGAAAATACGTTTCAGTATCAAAAGAATGATAAGTTGAGTTATTGGCTCAAGTGGATGGTGTTAAGGGGTAATAAAAGATGTTGCTCATTGTGCAACTTACGCAGTTTGATGTTGTGTAGAGAAAGTTGGCTGGACAAATTATCTCCTATTAGCAATTTTGGCACTTCTAGTCTAATAAAATGAAGTATGCCCAAAAATCATGCTTCAAACATACTCACATCGAACCATCCATTCATATTTCTATTACAGCCAGTAACAGACATACACCCAACACATCTGTCCTAGAGATGCTTACTCTTGTCCGCTCTATGTATGGCGGAAGCATTTTTCCATCTGCTGTAGCTAATATTGTTACTAGGATTCTTTGAAGAATTGATTACTCTTTCCAGGTGTTGCATTCGGTGTCTAATATTGGCTTTAACTTGGCCCAGATTATCTGAGAAATTAGTTTCATCATAATTAATTATGTTAGATGGAGGGAATCCTTTCAATGGTGTCTTCAAATTAGGAAAATGTTCAGAGAATGCAACATACGTAACAGCAACTTTGCCTCTCTCTATATTTTCACCTAATTTGACGCTTAATTTCTTTTTTTCCCAGGAACTTATTTAATCAATCCTTGTCAGATTTGTTGTTTACAAATAATTTTTTATATTTTTTCTACCTTATTTAGATAGCTTTGAACCACATTTCTAATAACCCAACCTCTTAGTGGCAAACCCCATTTCACATACATTAATCATGCTTCAACCCAAATTTTTCCTTCTTCTCTACTCAAAGCAGTTATTCTCCCAATTTAAATTTGTATTTTATGTTTATTTTGTCATGAAGAGTAGTATATGACACACCACATTGTTCCTGTGCTTTTCGAACGCTTAATTTTTCTGATTTGGCAGTATTATTGCAATAGGTATGTACACAGGATTGTATTTACATCTACTTCCTAGCCCAACTTTTTTTTTACTTCCCCATTCTGATCAGATTTACCCTTTAATGTAACAATTTTTAGTAATAGATGAGCTACCATTAAAATAAAACACATTTTAATAGTTGTAGTTGCTGATATTATGTAAAAACATAAATGAAAAATATGTAGAAGCATACCTCGGTATCTGATAGTAATGATATTTACAACAGAGGTTACTACAAGCTAACTTCCACCACTATGACACAATCACTGAATTTGAACAATTGCTAAAAGAAAAATAACAACACTTCTGTATAGCATTGTTGTATTCTAAAAATGTTGCTTCTTGTTCTGAAATGTGTGATGCATTTCTGATGTTAATTGTTGTTTTCTATGTAAGCAGAAACAATCAGAACCACTCATCTATAATAGATTCACCTGCTTTTAAGTAAATGTAAATCATAAAAATTGTAAATTGAATGATGTCAGAAATACAGCTGTAAGTGATGAGGAGATGATGATGATGATGTTTTTGCAAACAGTGCCAGCTCAGAAGACCACTTGAGCCTATCTTAAGATAAATAACTCAGATGGGGAAGTTTTGACCCAATAAGTGTCTTCTTGCTTACTTTTTGCAGAGATACCTCAACACCTTCTCTTCCCTTTAAAGTTTGTAATGATATTTATACAAAAAAAATGTCTTGCTCGAATGTGAATGATCTTGGTGCAAATGAAACTGCTAAAGTTAGGTTTTCTTGAAATTAGCCATAACTTTTCAATGTTGAAGTATATAACTTTATGCATATTTGAACTAAAATAATAGAAAGTTCATCTTCCTATAAATAGTGGGGGAAGGTGGTAAAGAGTATACTTTTTTATATTTTATTGCACCCTAATAATAAGAGAGATTGGACAACTATTGTATAAGATGTACAAGGGTGTGTGTTCCCAAATGTTTGCTTACATAAATAAATCTCTTATATGGATGGAACAATCATAGTAATCAAATGCATACAAATTTGAGGTACCTAAAACAAATAAAAGAACAGTTTACTTAGTCATAATCATCATAAATAGCCCATAACCTCTGTAATCAGCACAATGTTCATGCTGCCAATTAATGGATTGATCACATGTTCAATCTGCTTCTGGTGGATCTGTGTAGTTCTCTCAAAAAGTGATAAGCTATTCCAGTGTACTCACCTGTTGCCATTAACCGCTTCTTCTTCTTCTTCTTCTTCTTCTTCTTCTTCTTCTTCTTCTTCTTCTTCTTCTTCTTCTTCTTCTTCTTCTTCTTCTTCTTCTTCTCCTTCTTCTTCTTCTTCTTCTTCTTCTTCTTCTTCTTCTTCTTCTGCTGCTGCTGCAAGAGCTTTCATAAGTGATAAATTTGTTAGTGTTTGAGACTGTTTTCCTTTATGCTTCCAGCTTGCTGTAGCTTCAGAGAAAGATAAATGTCCCTTGAGACAAGTTGGAAAAGTCATGGTTTCTGGAGCATTGTGAAAGAAGTTAATCATGTTGGAAGGCCCTAACTCTTGGTTTATTGTAGAGGGAGTTATTGTCTTCTAAGATTATGGCTTCTGATTTGATTTTGAGGGAGTGATCTGTGGATGAGCAGACAACTTACTCTCTTGTTCTTCTCTGTTTTCAGTTGATGTATATGGGGCAGGATATGTTGTGACATTAACAGGAGCAACATCCTTATATGATCATAATACCTCAAGTTTTCTCAATTGAAGCAACACTATTGTAAAAATTTCAAAAGAGCCCCAAACTGATATTTGTGATGGTCTTCCCCCAGATGTGGAACTCTTGAGAAAATGCCATTTTTAATGGTACAAAAACCTCCTGTTAAATGGTTGCATTTTAAAATACAACATACCTCTCCCATAGTTTAAAACATTTATGAACAAGAATTCATATAACATGAGAGAGGCACATAGAATAGAGCGCTATAAAACTACATATGCAAGCTCTTGGGCATGTACTCTTAGCCATGCAAGTGTACTGTTTTACAATTGGTAGTACAAATGCCCTCCTTGCAACACATGCTATAGGCAGTGTTAAGAAGAATTCACATTTTTCATATATATAGAGAATATAATGTTCAGTCACATTCAGTGTCATTTGTTAAACTAAATGAAACTGAAAGAAAAGATCAAAGAGAACAAAAATGTATTTATCTTAACCACAATGATCAGAGCAAATCATTAGTCTTCTCTCTTAGTAGCTACCTCAATCCTTGGAGATGATCAGTGAAATATCTAAATCGCTAATAAGCATGCATACTCTTAGACACCTTTCTCCTATCTATACTTGAAGGGATAAAAATACAAGTGCTGAAATAGTGTTTTTGTTAACTTTGCAAGGTTAGCAGGCTGAAATGAGCTGCTTCTCCGTAATTTGAAACAGTTTTGGTTTGAATTAAAATTATGGACCACTGAGGTTTCAATTGTCTTTATGCTTGACAGTTGGACCAGTCATTGGAGTTGATTCCTCATGCCAAACAAAGGCTGACTGTTCAATCTTCAACCATGAAAACATCCAACCAGTCTTGCAATCTGGGAGGAGGGGGTGGAATTTGAGTAGTGAAATATTCCTTTTAAGTGTTTGTGGCTAGTAATATTTGACAAAAACTAACTTCAGCAGAAAATTAATTTTACAAGTTAGAAGAAAGTAGGACAGAAAGTTATCATAATTTTATTGCAATGCTTTTCTGCAGAAGTTTAAAAAATAATTTACTTTCTTTTGTTATTTGTTTAGTCTCAGCCATGTGACTTTTCTGTCCACAGCCAGCAGAGAAAGCAAATGATGATGGTTTAGTCTTTCCATGGAAACATAGAGAAATTTTAACATTTGATATTCCTGTACATGATACAGAGAAAGCTGGTCTTGGTGAGTATATTTTATGAGCTTGAAATGTTATGCAGATTCATGCTTTGTTTGAAGATCTCAGAACTCTTCTGTTCATTACCCAAAATATTTTCTAAATGTTAATACAAGCTTTTAAAATATCCTAAATTGTAATTGCTTTGAGTTGGACTATTTCAGTAAACAATCTGCATTGAGAAAATTAAAAGTCTAAGTCTCATATTCCTGTAATGTATATCTGATTTCTTTTTTTCCAAATTTGTGTTTCCTTTAATAAATTCAAATTTAATCCAGGATTAAATTTTCACTAAATATATTATATGCTTATCTATTTTAAAAAGATATTTAGAGCAAAACTATGTAATCCACCTTGTTTGTGTAAGAAACCATTTAAAAACTTGAATAGGAAGCACAAGAAAAATGTTATGTTTATGTGTATTTATATTATGGCTGAAAATAAGCTGCTCTCACACATAAAACCACTCCCTTAAAATTAAATAAAGCTTTGGCATGAAAACAAGTTGCATCTGAATGATTGAGGCAAAAAACAAAATCGGTATAAAATACTCTTGAGTAAACACTTTTCCTAGCATATGATACATCACATTGGCACCAATCATAGTGTCATATTTTGCATTATTCATTCTCTATTGAATACTACATTATTCATTCTCTTCCCGCAATGTGTCATCTTGCAGTCATCCAATGTATTCGACTGCACATCACAAAACAATACACCTTTACACCTTTAGGTCTTTTAAGGAGTCATATTTATAGTCTTCATCATCAATGACATTCTTATTTGATGAGTATCTCATGTTCTTCCCCTACTTCACTTATAAATTTATAACTCAAATTTTGATACCTTATATTGTCCTATTTCTTATTGCTATATTTAACCATTTATATGTGTTATATTTATTTATATTTAATGTTTGTATTTGTTAAGCTTTGTTCGTGAGGCAACCTAACAATTAAGGAAGCTATGGAAATAAAAAATCAATATGCAGATAAAAGACTGCATTGTTGCATAATGAAATGACAGTTTAGCTTCCACACTTTAGCTGTAGTGTTGCAAATGGGCAGAGATTTCAATGGCAAGGATATGTAAAAAGCTAAGGTAACATACAAGTCACAACCCAACTTAATGCCATTGAAATTTGGACTAAAAGTGCAGCTTGTTTTTGGGCCCTTACACACGCACATGCATGGACCTAGAATTCAACCACAAATTGACAGGATTATGGAGGTGTCCTATATAAACAGTTTAGGTTGGGAACCTATTGTCCCTTTTGCCAATTGCCAAAGTTAAGGCAATGCCTTCTAGATTGCACATCAATGGCCTCAAGTTAAAGAATATGGATGTATGTGTACGATTTTCATTCAGAATGTCTCATTTGTATTCCAGTAATCAAAGGAGTGCAGTATTGGTGCACAATGAATACAATGTTTAAACTTATTGGACTTGCAACTTTGGCAAAATTGCCAGTTGTATGTATTTATTTATTCTCTGCAATTGGATATTGCCTGGTGGCAGAGTTAAATGTACAAAATTCACTTTGAAGGTGTACACATCACTGTTAACAGCTCAGTAGATTTCAGATCATATGCACTTAGCTAGAGCACTCCACTATAACATAAGAGTGGATGAGGCGGTATAGCAATGGTCAATGAATCTGATGATCCCTAGATTTTACCACTCTCTAAAGCTTCCATTTTTTAGTTTTAATTTTCTTATTTTCTCAAAGAGGTACACAATTTGAGCAGCACTAATACACTTAGTTTGCATTTCTGAAGCCAGGATGATAAACCCTCCAGTACAATTACTTTCAAAATACTGTAAATAATATTTACGCAGCATTCAAAATTAAATGCAGTAATTGTCAAGGAACCCATGTAGATTAATGCAATAAAACAATATGTTTGTTGAAAACATTTATGTTATGCATGCTTTGAAAGGTAGTAACTGAACTATGATTTTAGCGGTGGAATAAAAAGACCTGGATTGTCTTTAGAATTCGAACAGTGGTACTTACATTTTATGTGTAAGTAACCATTTGAGCTACTGTGGTTTGCGAGGCTGTGCTTTTGAAAGTCTTGTCTAATGCCTACATGTGATTACTGTGAGAACCATGGTTTGCTAAACATTGTGTTCATATTGTAAAAGTACACACATTATGTGTATGGAAAGAAACTGTTTTAACAAGGTGCAAAATGGAGATAACACAAACATCCTCAGTAAAGCTAAGCTGCAAACTTCTGAGCTCATGTGCCTTTTGGTGCTATGTAGTACCATTATGCATGTTGAAGAGTCTAGGTTACAAATGTCTGTTGAATCAGATAAACAATTAGTGACACAACTTTAGCTGCTTGTGATGAGGTTCACACCACTCCTGGAATTTTTAATAGGGTGCAAGGTTCATTTGTTTAGGTGTAATCTCTACAGGGATATTTCAGGTTGTCAAATCAAAGTTCCTTTGGTGACAATATTTTTTTTGCTACGGATATTGTATTATTTCTCAAAGAAGATTTCTATTTGCTTTTCATACAGAACAAGTGCATTCATAAGTAGAAGACATTTTCCTGACTATTACATAGTTCTCAGTTAATTTTATTTCATTTGATGTTTATTCGATATAATGATAATATTGTTTTATAAATTGTGAACCATGCATACAATTATAATGTGTACGTACATAACACTTCAATGTATGATATACTGCATTTTAGAAACTCCTTCGAGGGGTATGTAGAACTGAACCCGTTCAGCAGTTAAATCCAATTTTTGATGAAATATTCTCCATTGTACCTACATGCTAATCGTGCGTTACATTTACTTTATTTATCAGGACAATAAAATCATATTGTGTAATGAAGCAAAATATGAATGGCTTTGTAGAAAATGCAAAGGTGACAACATAAAATGAAGGTATCCACGGAGGCTTGAACCTTCAACTCCTTCAACATCTTAACCTGATATGCACACTAACCATAGCACTAAATAATGGCACTATAACTATGCTCTCTGAAATTGAGTGTTTTGGTCACGGTCCTCGGAGCAGTTTGATTAGTGGCGTGCTAACCCTTATTACATGTTAAGCTGTAACAAAAATTTAGAACCCATAGCTCATAGTTTCCCTATCTCAAAAAGTTTATCCCGAGCCCTTCTACAGTCCTACCAATTATGCGGTTGAATTCTGGAACACTGTGTGTATGTATATGTATGTATATATATATATATATATATATATATTATATAATATAATATAATATAATAACATTTTAAATTTATATTTGAACATGTATAATGCATTTCAGGAGTAAGCGTTAAGGGTAAGACATCGGCGAATCACAATAACCCATCTGGTGGTTCAGTGGATCTTGGAATCTTTGTGAAAAGTGTGCTGCATGGTGGTGCTGCGTCTAGAGATGGACGACTCCGAACAAATGACCAACTGCTGAATGTGAACGGCATATCCTTATTAGCACAGTCAAATTCTGATGCCATGGAAACGTTAAGGTGTGTTTTTAGAGAAATTAATAAGAGATTACTCACTCACTCACTCATTCTCGTCTCGTCCGTCTCTCTCTCTCTCTCTCTCTCTCTCTCTCTCTCTCTCTCTCTCTCTCTCTCTCTCTCTCTCTCTCTCTCAGAAGTTTACAAGTTATGCAAGGTTTACTGAGAAAATTATTTTGAAAATTTGAGATTTAGAGAAGTCTAAGCACACTAAATCAACTGCTTTGTTTTCTATACAATTTTTGAAGTTCAGTTACACTTCTAGTCAAGTACATAAATTTAGCAAATGCTAATGAGCTGACAAATTGACTGAGGATGGGAGGATGTTCCCTGTTAATTAGTTAAATTATCTGCATGTAAGTGGAGAGTTTTAAAGCATTTAAATTTCAACTCAACATTTAAGTGCTCCACTATATGCAAATATTCCCAATTATATAGTAGGTACATGCTTTGAAAATTCTCAGAACTGAAAAATATCTTTCTCCAAATGTACTAAGGTCTGCTTTCATTTTAGGACGCATTGTTTTATTATTAAATTCTCTTTTTTTTTTTTTTTTCCTTTCCTTTTTTTTCTTTCTTTTTTCTTCTTCTTCTTCTTTCTTCAGAAATTGAATATATTTATATCCTTAAAACAATTTCATGAACATAAACAAAACAACAGAAATATGCAACAGTTTAAGTGCTTAAGCTAAATATATAACATAATGAATCAACATCCATCTATATGAGGCTTCCTTACACATAACTCCAGGGTTATCTGCATAATGAAGCTGGTTACTCTGTATTATTAACAAGCCATGTGTAAACTTTATATTCAGGATATTTGCTTATTAAATATTAATATTTTCTTGTCTGGAGAAATCTTCTCAAGACTTGTTTTAGTTTGAATTTGTTAATATAATAATATATTAATATAATAAATAAATATTAGTGCAATAATAAGAAAACCACTATTGCCAAAGCATACTATAATTGATTCTTCCAGGCGTGCTATGCTTCATACAGAAGGTCCAATACCTGGTGTTATTTCCTTGACAGTAGCAAGGAGAGCATCATCACCAGGGCCTTCTAGTCTAACTAATGGACATCAATCTGGTAGAGAATCTGTCTCCAGTCACCTTACAAGTTCCTCAGGTAATAGCACTGTGCTAGTTCTTTATTATTCAAGTAAAGATGCTGTTGCAAAAATGGGTGGATAACATTTATGAGTTAAAATTTTCAAGCATTCTTCCACAGTTCAGCCCATGATAATAAAGATGCATGTAGTTTTGCTGAAAGGGAAAATATTATCAGGCAATTCTTTCCAATAATTCTAGTATCTTATTTAGCCAGTTTAGAGTGGTAGCAATGACTCGTCAGTTCAGAGACAAAATGCTCTGCTTATTCAATTTTTTAATTTCTTTAGTCAAAAAATAATTTTACATAGTTGGCAGCAAACTCTTGCATTGTAAAAAGTCCTCCTTCGGGAGTTGGAGTATTTCAGTATGTATTGGAGTTATTTCCAGTGCTCCCTATGTGATCTACATCATTGGCAGATCTGAGTTCCACCAAGCAATGAATCTCTAAAATCAACTTTATAACACTAAAATTCACTGAAAAATAACACGGAAAACTATAAAAAATAACACCGAAATGTTCTAAAAAAATAAAACAAAATATTCCTGTCCCTATATATTAGTGTGCTACCATTATTATAAATTAACTCAAGGAAAACTATAAAAAATAAAACAAAATGTTCTAAAAAATGAAATAAAACATTCCTGTCCCTATATGTTAGTGTGCTACAATTATGATAAATGAACTCATTTTTTATGTTGGATTGGGCTCCACTCAATCTAGAGTGGAACCCAAATGGAACAGCTCTCTCAAATGGAATGACAAATTGCCACTGCTTTTTTGTTAGATTTACAGTTGTTAATTAATCTGCTTTTTATAACTGTTTTGAGGACTCTAAATAAACATTTGGTTTATTAAATAATTTTTTCTAAAGAAAAGTCATATAAATGTGATTGTTATGCTGATCCTTGAATTTGATTATGTTTTTCCTCATTAGGCACTGAAACGTTTGGCTGTAGCAGTGGATCAAAACTGGATAATGAGGGTTATACACCAGATAATTCTGGAACAAGTGAGAATTCAGATAATACAGTAATCTTCCTGCCATATAAAGAAGATGGAGAAAGCTCAAGAGATAGTAGTCATATTATCAATAAATCTCCAGATAAAAGTGAGTTGGGAAAAAATATTTGCACATAAAAACGGTACATAGATTGGGACAAGAAGTACAAAGCTAACATTTAAGTTAAACTATATTGTTTCCAATTCAGCTATGAAATAAAATTTACTTTATGAATACATAATTAAACCATGGATTATATTTTTACACATAATTCTTTACATCTTTGAATAGTTTTCTAATGCAGTTTCAATCTTATTGCAGGCAATCGTGATATAATTTGTGCAAGGAATCCTGTGATAGATCGCTTAACAGGCCAAATACCTCCAACCCAGGATGTGAATCCTCTTCGCAATGAGAGTTATTATCGAGCTACACATGACACATGGAACACAACAATGTTGCTCAGTGGAGGGGGAGGAAGTCGTGGAGATAAGCTAACAAGTCCTACTGTAAATTTACCATCAGGAGAAATGGTTCTGATAGAAGAGGAATATATACCACCACACTCCCATCGGTAAGTGATTCTTAAGATACCGGATTCTTTTCCTTTCAGGAAATGTTAAAGGATGTTAAAATAAATTACAGAATGCAGTAGATATAGGAGAAACAATTTAATGGTAGTTCCCAAGAATACAAAATGACTGACATTACATTAAAATAATATAAAATGGGAATTACTAGTTTTAAGGCACTCAATAAATCTTATTTTGAAATACCATTTCTGGTCATTGAGATTAATTAGTGAATCAATTTTTGTAACATTACATAACTTACTATTATCTATATGAAAAACACATTTCTGAAGCTATTTGCTTATATTGTTAATATCTGTCATCTGCTTGGTATGTATAAAATATCCATGACAAAAGTTACAATGGTATGTAATAGCCTGGAACACAATAAGAAACCTTACAAGAGGATTGACAAGCTTGCTGTCAGGGTTTCAGGCACCAGTTTTCATCCTGCCCTATAGCACAAACCATCAGTGTACCACATATGGAAGTTTTCAGGGGTAACCCAGTTTCTTGGTCCCTCTCCTCCCTGGTTGAAGTTGCCACTATATATGTTGGGCTTAGATTGTATCTGGCCCCCATCAAATCTCTTGCCATCAGCTTGAAACTCACTCCCCCCCACCCCAATTGTCTAGTGGCGACATACATTCACCCTTGCATCCTTGTTCACAAATAAATGCAGAGGAGGGAGATCCACCAAAATATCTTAAGGCAGACTTTGGGGTAATCCACATCACCCAGTTATCATCAAACAAGCCAATCTTTGCAACATCCAATCATCTAACCTAGTAGCCATTGCCTTCACCTCTGAAGGTAGACCACCAGACCAATGCTGCTTAGAATAATGAGGCCTTATGCCTGAAATGTGGAGTTATCTGATGATCTTCAATCTTAGGCCCCACCTTAATCCAATGCCCTTCTTTACTTTATATTCTACATGATTTTTTCCAACTTGGCCCAAGCATCCAAGATAACTCCTAGATGGTTAACAGAATCAGGTAGCTTCAATCTCTTCCCAAACAGAAGGGAATCTACCAATGACCTTGTGAAGACCATAATCTTATCTTGCCCAGATTCACAGACGAGTCTGCTTCCATTCAACATTCCTCTACAGTATGCAAGGAGCCCTGGAAAAGCTCTGAGACTGTAGTGGGGAGTTTCATTTAGAAGGCATATTTTGTTTGCATAGCCTTGAGCATCAACTCTCCCTTTGTTGAGCTAGTTCAGCAGATCACCTGCCACAAGGCACTATAAAGACTCCTCCTTGGGAACAGCCCTGGGGTATTGATATCTTTAACATCATGTTCCCCAGAGCTGTCACAGCCTGACAACCCGCCAAGGAGTTCATAATCCAGTCCATGATTATCAGACTGATACATTTATTCTCCAGATGTTTCCTAATAGTCCACAGAGTTATGTGGCTAAACATAACCTCAATGTCTAGAAAAACTGCCATGGCAGTTCTTCACAGTCCAGCACCCTCTCCAGTCTAATCATGAGCTGGTGGAGTGTTGAATCTCTGGATTTAACCAGCAGAGAATGTATGTGTGTATTGACTAATACTCCCATCTCTCAGATGTTTCTGTACCAGTTTTTTCCAATTCAGCTTAATCTGACTTAACTACTCCGAGCAGACCTGTTCTTCTTAACTTATTTGATTTTAGAAGAATATTTACATTTATTGGTAGAGAATTTTATGTACATAATCAGAATTACTTTATTTCAGATCTGGCATTGAAAGATAGAATTCCTTAAACTTTGCTCTTTGGTAATTGCTTTGTAGGACAGGGAGACCAGTAACAGGGAGAAGGGGTGAAACAGAGCAAGATGGAAGATCAGGTAGTGGAGGCTGTGCAGCATCAGATAAGAGCAGTGATACACATACCGCAGATGTTACATATGCTAGCCAGTAAGTTAAGATTGTATGGACTACTCAAAAGATCTTTCTGTTAAAAAATTAATATTCTTTTTTGCAGAGTAATATTAACATGTAATACAAGGTATATTAAGTATGTATGAAGACTTGTTTTGCTTCTTAAACAAGCCTGCAATTTATGAATATTTATTCTCTACAGTTTTCTTCCAGTGCATCTCATCTGTAATTACTTGTGCCTGTTATAGTACCAGAGTTTAGGGAGGAGTGCTAAGAATGTTGAAGATAAACTTGCATGTTCTTGTGCAGTATGCAGCTTGGAGACATGCATTGTATGAACCTGAAATTGACCAGACTGTAATTTTATCTATTTATATAATCAGTGGTACACATAAGGGGGTAGGGGTGTTCTGAAATTAAAAAATGGGGGGAAAAACTAATACATGCAACAACAAAAATTACAAATTTTACAGAACGTAATTACAGGTTTCAAGAGCCATTGACTTCATCGTATAATGGTGTCATATTGGTGCCATGATGAGTCCACTCCTATCCCATAGTATGTTATCCCTCTGGTGGTTTTCAAATTAATTTTAAAAGTTATGTAATTGATTTCTTGTACATAGAAGTTAAACATTTTTATGTGAATCTTTTACAATATCTAACTTGACACATAATATATTAAAAAATCTGATGTGTACCATTCACATGACTTTCTCCATATCCCTGCAACAAATAATTCTTAAAAAGTTTATACTTCTATTTACTTTATGCTAATCAGAAAAAAATAGCAGAAATAGTCTAATTACTCGCTTCCTTGTAAGTAGAAGCGAAATAAAGGACAACCGTAGGTTAAAGTGATAGTCAAAAGCTGGTTGCTATGTCAATGAAGTTCCTTTGTCTATATGGATAGGAGTTGACAAGCTCCTGTATGAGAAAAGTATACGTTTTTCATAGCAGAAACCAAAAATGAGGAATGTCACAAACACGATGAACTCCACGAAAAAAATGTATATAACATAAATTATGTGTTTTAAAGTGCTGTACATTTTTTGTGTAGTAAGTTTTTGTCCATCTCTTACGGTTTAGCAGTTATTCAAAATTTAGTAAAATTCATTCAGAATAAACTAATCTTCAGAGGCTATTCCCAGAAAATTCAAGATATACGAGGGCCGTTCAGAAAGTAGCCTCCGGTTGATTGCAAGAAATTCACCAAGTTAAATAAAAATATTTTAATATATATATCTTACAACTACATCTTTGCACTATTTTTCTACATAGTTTCCATAACGATTGAGGCACTTATCGTATCTGTTCACAAGCTTTGAAATTCCTTCTGCATAAAAATCACCCGCTTGTGCCTGGAGCCAGCCTGTGACCGCATCTTTGAGCTCTTCGTCGTCATCAAACCGCTGGGACCCGAGCCATTTCTTCATATGCATGAAGAGGTGATAATCGCTTGGCGCCAGATCTGGGCTGTAAGGTGGATGATTGACAACGTCCCACTTGAAGGACTCAAGAAGGGCTGTTGTTCTGCGAGCAGAGTGAGGACGGGCGTTATCGTGCAAAAAAACGATACCGGAAGTCAGCATACCACGGCGTTTGTTCTGTATAGCCCGTCGTAATTGTTTTAGTGTTTCACAGTACACGTCTCGATTAATGGTCGTCCCACGTTCCATGAATTCAACCAACAACACCCCTTTTGAATCCCAAAACACCGTTGCCATCAATTTTCGGGCAGAAAAATCTTGCCGGGCTTTTATTGGTTTGGTAGGCGAATTTGAATGTGCCCACATCTTTGATTATTCTTTTGCCTCAGGGTTCACGTACTTAATCCAGGTTTCGTCCCCGGTCACGATTCTGTTTAACAATGGTTCACCTTCGGCCTCATAACGTGACAGAAAGTCTAATGCAGAGGCCATTCTTTGAGTTTTGTGGTGGTCGGTAAGAATTTTGGGCACCCATCGTGCACAGAACTTACGGTAACCCAATCTTGCTGTCACTATCTCGTACAAGAGAGTCTTAGAAATCTGTGGAAAATCAGTAGACAACTCCGACATTGTGAAACGTCGGTTTTCACGAATTTTTGCATCAACTGTCTGAACGAGTTCGTCCGTGACCAATGATGGTCTACCACTCCTCACTCCTCTCTTCATCATGAACGTTTTCTCGTCCACTTTTAAATAAACGTACCCATTCACGGACCACTCCTTCACTCATAACTCTTGGTCCGTACACGGCACAAAGCTCACGATGAATAGCTGCTGCAGAATATCCTTTGGCTGTAAAAAACCTTATAACAGCACGCACTTCACATTTGGCGGGGTTTTCTATTGCAGTACACATTTCAAACGGCCACAAACACCAAACTAGCGCAGGTACGACTTTCACTCGACCACGGCTTGATGCCGACTGACCTGCTGAGTGCGTGAATGCACAGATGGCGTCGCTACTCCCCCCACTACCCGCACTGTGACCGATCGGAGGTTACTTTCTGAACGGCCCTCCTACATTTTATTTGTCAGGTAAATATGTTTAATATATGAAATTTTAATCAAAATCATTAGAGCCATTTTTGAGAAAATCAAAATTTTCGAAAAAAGTTCCATGTAAAGGGTAGTTGGGAGTGGGGAAATTTTTCTCAAAATCTTCGTGTCGCACACACACACACGCACACGCACACGCGCACGCGCACGCGCACGCGCACACGCACACGCACACGCACGCACACGCACACGCACACGCACACACTTTTTGTGAAAATGCTTTTTTTTGGATATTGGTGACCCTAAAACATATATTTCCGGTGAAATCTCAGTATCGAATTTTTGGTGGAGTGCAATACTTTCTCTATACACTATGTACATAGCGCGTATGAGGAAAGTAAAAATGTACAGAACTAGATGATTAAGAGGGGAATTTACATTTAATAATTTGAATGTTCCTGGTGAGTTTTGATAATCTAGAAGTTCATGACACAACTTTGAAATTCATCTGAAAATCACTAGAAGGAGAAGGACTATTTGCCTAATAGAAGTTTAACCTAATTTGGCATAGGTAGTCAACACACAGCTGAGGGCAAAGTCCCTTTAAATATGTTCTGCAAAATTTGTGATAAGTGAAGCATAGATAGTATGTTAAATTTTAACAAACTTGTGTAAATTTTCCATCCATTATATGGTGGAACCCTTGAAAACCAACACTGGAAATCCAACATTTTGGATAGTACAAAGACAGCATTAGAGATAAAAAGTTAAAATTTCATTTGAATGTAAAGGAAGGATTTAATCATAGTATTGCACTTAAAAATTATTTTTTAAGTTAGTGTTTAGCATAATAGAATCTAAATGTATAGTAGGCTTAAGCTGTTAATTAATTTGAAACAGAAGTGAAGCTGTGAAATGAAAATGACAATTACTGTACTGTATGAGGGCACTTCAATAAGTACCCATGTTAGGGAATGAAGGAGTTATTTTTTTCAAACACAAATTATTTATTTCTCAGCATATCCCCTTTTAGGGGTATACACTTCTCCCAATGTACTCGTCATTTTGTTAATTCCTCAAAAAAATTGGAATTGTTAAGCTCTGCAAAATATGCTCCTCTCTCAATGATGGCCTCTGCATTAGGTCTAAATTTTGTTATCATTAGCCATTTCTTTATGTTTGAGAATCAGAGGAAATCGCCGGGAGCCAGGTTGAATGAACATTGAGGGGGGATGCAGTAACAATACAAATATAGTTCATGCAAATGGTGGCAATTGAATGTACGGGTGCTTTGTTATAGTGAAATAGCATACTCTTCTTCACCAAATGAGGCTCTTTCTCCTTTATATAATTGTCAGATTGGACTAATAACTCACTGCGATATTGTCCAGTATGACTCTCTTTGTATCTCAAAATGTTAGTCTTTTCAGCCAGTGGAACAGTCTTTACCTTCTTTGCAGCAGATTCACTGGAAGCAACCCATTGTTTTGATTGGTACTTGGCTTCCAGAGTAAAATGATAAATCTAGGTTTCATCAATGGTGACTTATGCAATGCAAAAAATTTTTCATAAATGCTTAAATAGCTCCAAACACACTTGAAATCTGCACCACAGTGAGCAAATGCTGCAGGACTGACAACATTTTTGTCTAACTTCTCAAATAAAATATGAATTGCCATTTGCATTGACATACCTATGGCCTGTGTCATTTCATGAACTTTGTTTGATTATTAGCAAAATCAAGGAGATTATTATAGGCTTTCTCAATTATTTCTTCAGTAACCACATTTGCCATGCTTCCTGGGCACTCATTAAAAATAAAAGTTTTAAACATATATCTAACTGTTGTAATAGATGGCATAAACAGCATTCAATTTCACTTTTATCTCCTTGCAAGTTTTCCCACCCAAAAGTAGAAAGTGAATCACTAAACAATGCTGCACTTTTTCCATGTTAGCAAAAACACAAACAACTAACTGAAATGCTTGCCATATTCAAACTAGCTAATGAATCAGTGCCAAAGCTGTTTTGGCAATATGTAACAAATGACAGTACATGATGGTAATACCAACAACTTGCCTTAGGAATACTATCTGCATATTTTGATACAGGTACTTATTGCACTCCTTGCATATACAATATTTTATTATATGTTTTTCGGATAATACAAACATTTCTGTATCTGAACACACCAAAGCCCCAATTAATTTGACTTTCCAGGATCAAATTACCTACTATGCTGCAAATCAATGAAATAAAAAAAATGTTGCCCAATTAATTTTACTTTCCAGGGTTATACTAAAGTTTATTTATACCTACTGTGCTGCAAATCAATGAAAGAAAAAAGATGTTGGCTTATTTTTTTATGCAATCCAAGCTTTTGATATTGTGAGGAAGTCTTTTTTCCATTTAAAACAAAGTTATTGAGATGATACTTTTCATGATGGCTAAGTGGAACAGCTTTCTCTTTCTTTGCACTTGAAGCTAATGCCCAACTTCAGGACATTGCAATTTTTTGTTCATTTCCATTTTATTACTATTGATATCTCCTGTGTTACTGTGCATTATCACAGAGGTGCTAGCAGAAGGGCAGTGAGTATTGAATAAGCCATGGCATATTTTATGTTTGAGATTAATTTTATTTACAGGCTATCTCTGGATGAGGCAGCAGGCTTTTCTAGAGATGCATTTGGAAGGCAAAGCATGTCTGAAAAAAGGCATGCAACACTAGATGCCAAGCACACAGATACATACCAGCGCAACAAAAAATTGAGGTACAGTCAAAAACAAGAATTAGTATCCTGTTTAGAGTTAATGAGTTGTTAGTATTTTATGTAAAATAGATCTTTAATTATTATACAGGGTGGTAGGTGACCAATTATGCTCCTTTTAAACCATGAAAGAGATTTAATTTGTTAACGAGTCGAACCAACCTGACAGTGGTGTGTTGATTACATCTTTGCCATAGAGCCAAAAAGGCACGACGATGATGAACATCCAAGAAAAAGGTACAAAACTCACAGTAGAAATAGAAAAAGATACCAACTATCATTTTTGGATTGGAAAATAATCAAATTTGAAAATAGAATAAACTTCAGTATTCACAGGAAACCTACTCAGATAGACAATTATATAAAAGTCAATAGTTATATACAAGGACGCATAAACAGGCAATCTTTAATAGTCTAGCATACAAGCTGGTAAACATTCCACTTCCAACAAATGAATACAGGGCAGAATACAACAGAATAATCAACATTGCAAATAGAAATGGCTTCCCAAGATCCCTAGTAAATAAAAAAATAAAACCAGCCAAAAAGAAATTCCTAAAAGAAGCAACCACTCTCTGAGTAATAGAACAGAAGATGAGCTTCAAGAAATTCACATATCATCCATTGGCATTTGACAAATTTAAAAAAATGTTCAAAGAATACATTCAGCTAGCACCAGTAAACGTCACAGCATAGAAAATGAATTAGGCTCAAATATCAGACATCATACCAGCAAAGACAAAATTGGACACATACAAAATGAAATGCAATACTTATAATCAGATTTATATAGGGAAAACAAAAAGAAATCTAGAAACCAGATCCATCAGTAACATAAATAAAAAACAATTGGAAAAATCAGCAGTTGCCACCCACTTTTGGACAAAAAACTGCAATATAAATTCAAAACCAAAACTTCTAAAACACAACAGGAAAACAAGAGCTGGCCACATGGGAACACATCTTCATCTTAAAAAATAGGAACAGAGTCTTCAATTTTGACATTCCGCAGAAGGATGTGTTTAGCAAGTTCATTGAACCACCACCAGAGGAGACAGCACTGACATCAGCATATTCACCACAAGGAGTTAGTCGATGTCCAGTTGAAAATGAAGGAAACTAGTCCTTCAAAACATGTTCCAGAAAAACTCCTAAATAAGTGTTGGTTAGTGTAATTAATTGACTCTCAAATTAAGTGATTATAACAACACTGTTTTCAAACTTCTATGATAAGAAAAGTGAATATGAAAGAGATGCTTTTTGAGAATTTTTCCTTAGTAAATTTTTTCCATAAAGCTTAACATTTTTGAGAAGATCATTATATTTTATTTATGATATTATATTTATTATTATATTTATATAATATATAAATATTATATTTTATTTATGAGTATATTAGTATATGTTATTTTCCTTGGTTCTGATTTAAATATATATATTTTATTTAAAGTTAATTTTTATTGCTTTTAGGAAAACAATTCTGAATAATATTGATTGAAGAAGCACAGTACTGTCAAATTTCAACGTAAATGTTATTTATGTCCTGATACTAGTTGTTACAGAAATACTCAACTGCTTTAAGCTAAGTGGGGTGAAAATGTTATATCTCTTAATGGAGCCTTGAAAAATATTTTTTTGACATATGATTTCAATTTACCCAATAAGGGAAATTAAGTCAATCTTCTTGGCTACTCCACAAAAACATGAGCTAAGTAAATATTAGGCACCATTTTTGAATAACAGACCAAAAAGGTGTTTTGTGACTTTTAGAGTGTATGACAGTGCACCTGTTAGGAGGCCAGTTGACAAAAAGTGTGCGAATAACAATGTTTGCAATACACTTCCCACAAGCATCAATAGTTTTATCAGTAGACAATTGTATCCTTCCCTGCACAATTCTAATTGTTTGCAATGCATTAGCCTATCAAGAAGGTAAATAGTTCTTCCTCATTATAGATTTATCTTTAATAAGATGTATTGTGTACTTTTCCATAAAGTTTTTGAAAAGTGCATGTTCACCTTATTGAAAGTTGAATGATTTTGAAGATGCAGTTTTAGCTATGCCAAACAAAAGGCATTAGTTGCCTGCTTTGTTGTGCAGACCACTAGTTACATTGCTCTTGATTTTGTCATATCAAATGCTGTTGCACGTTTAATTTTTTACTGTCATTTTTTTAGTTTCACACACTTTACAAAAAAGGATTTTTCTGTAGGTATTGAAATATTGCTTTCCAAACTTTTTAATATAATTTCTAATTTTTCTTAATTTTGCACTTTCACTTTTTGCATGCATCTGTTTATTGTAACACTAAATACTTAAATCTTATTTGTACTAAAATGTATAGGGCAGAGAACAGCTACCTGCCCCCAAAGATGTTGCATAATACAAAACAGGCTTTCATTAATTTAAGATGTCTACTAATATAATCAACATAAGACTTGAAAGAAGCAAAATAGGCTCAATGTGACCAAAGTTGAGAAAGTGACTTAAATATGCAAATATATTGACGCACAAAACACATTTCAAAATAACAAAAACATTCAATTCATATATTCACAAAATGAAATGAAAGCAAAATAACATTTAATAAACATCCTAATCCTATTCATCGAAATTAAAACACCTAAGGTTGTATTGGTACTGGGGAAAAAAAAAAGAAAGAAAAAAAATAAAAACCATTTTCATTTAAAATTTAATAGATTTGTGCTTTGAATATTGATATCTAACAACTTTTATAACTTAATAAAATACATGGACAGATAAGAATTAAAAATGCATTTCAATAAAATTGAACATTTAATGTTCAGCTGCATTCCTAAAAACTGGTTTCATGGTCATGTAAATGATATTGGAGTTGTTAATAAATCCAAATTGACAAGAAAATGACTGACCTGGAAAGTATATGGGAGAAGCTTATTGTGTATTAGTTATTTTTCATTGTTGCACCGTAATTGATCCTTGCACAGATTGCCTACTGCAACAACTCATAAAATACTCTTCCAGTGGTTTCTATGAAATCATGATATGCAGTAGGTTGTTCCAAAAAGTAATGTTTGCAAATTCTGCATAGGTTGTGACTTAAAGTCATTAAAATAAGTAAAAGTAGCTAAAAGTTAAGTTTATACAAGCCCTCAAAATGATCTGAAATTGCTAATGTTGCTTATTTACTGACATAATGCTAAATTGACATTTATCTTTTTTGCACATTAATGCATGTTGACCATCAATGATCTGTGCACAACAGAAATGCTTCATTCAGGTAAAAGTTTTGGCAATAATAAATGGCATACACAGTTATACTACTAAAGTCGTGCATAGCTTTTGTTTAGATACTGATAGTGGTTAGATTAATGCCAAAAAATGAATATATAAGAGAAGTAGTATGCAATATCCTCTTGTGTTTATAAAACAAATATTTCAACATTATTTTTAACGTATTACTTTAGCTAATATATTGTGTTTGCCCTATAACAGGGAAGAGAGAGAACGACAGAGACAAATGCAAATGCAACAGCAGCAGATGAATGATCAAAAAGCAGATGATGGAATAAAGAATGGTAGTGGTAAGTTGAAATATAAATAAATCAAAAGGAATATAATTTCCAGCAATTCAGTGTACTGCACCTTTCTGTGGTCTTGTAGAACAGTTCAGGAGCATGATAAAGGTAGAAGTTGTTGAAAACTTGATGGTTCCCTCCATGGAAGCTAGTGTAATTGATCCTAGTATAAAGTTGAGCTTTTAAACTTTGGCAGAGTTACCTTTATCTTTACTGCTAACTCACCTGTCCCTTCCTGTGATTTTCATTCTTTTATTCTTCTCTTTATGTTACTTATTTAATATATAATGTATATTAATTTAACATTCACATTTATGTTTTATAATTACATTAGAACATGAATTTTAACAGAAACATTTCTATGAAAATTTAGTAATTTATAGTCACTGCTGCTGTTTTTTCTGAAAGCTTTCAGCGTGTCTTAAGTGTGGATTAAATGCTAGAATTGGGCACTTGGTCACATCATGTAGCAACCATCTTTTGGGAAAATAATAATATATGTGAATTATGCACTAAATAACCGCTACATATTTGTTATTTTTATCTCCTTCATAATAACAGATATGTAACAAAGGAAAATGGATGTAATGAAAATAACTTTCATTTTATCTTTGTTATTTATAGATGGTATCACAGCATAATACGAACAAGGGCAGGTATATGCTCAATTAGCCAAGAGTAAAACTGTGTGTCTGGGATAGTAAATTTTGTCATTGTCTCTTAATAGGTACTGAGTTTTGCTGCATGGTAATACCAAATACTTAAGATGTTTGCAGAGTTTAATTACAGTTGATAAGTAAGGTATTTACTTTTAAGTTGGCTGATTTGCGACCTTGTTCCTGCTTCATAATAGAAGAGTTCAGTTTATCCATATATAATGTAAATCTGAAGATGTTTTCTTTACAAGAGCATATTACTTGTTGTCATTATACCTTTACTATGGCTTAACTTAAAATGTAACCAGAGCAGACAACCAACAATGTGTTTGTTTATAATAAGAATCTCTGATTAAATGGCTTGAAACTTTTAGACTAGATATTAAAGAAATTGATGAATATTATAAAACATAAATAATTATTCTGACCACTGGAATTGATATAGGTTATAGAACTTTAATGAAAGCCAAAATCTCTACATTGGTATTGATATAGAGCGTTAAAAATGGGTATTTCTTTATGATCTTAAAATGTACATTTCATTTTTGGCTATAACAAATGCACTAGAAATGCACTTAAGTTTATGCCACTCAGACTATATCCAATATGAGAATAGGTACTAATTTGTTGCATCTACACAAATTAAGAAGGTAATATAATGCCTGTGAGCACTTCAGATATATTAATTTATACACATGCTCAGATAGACATTAGGCAGGAAAGAATAAAGTTGTAATAACATGTGACAAAAATACAAAAATATTTTTCTACTTATAAATACAAGATGATGCATTTATTTTGAATTTTCATAGTAATTTGAATGATTATTTGCAATTGTGTAAAACAAATATAAACAGGGTTTAAACATCAAGTGGCCCATCTCTGCAGTGTGGGGTATCATATTTCCCTCACATTCAAGGATCTCAATTAGGGTGTTTCTTGGATAAGGTTTTTTTCTTGGGTTTTCCCTTGTCTTGAAAGATGAAAGTTGGGTAACTGTAGTTTCTATGGATCCCAGGTGCATTTGAGCATCATTTCACCATTTCATTCATCATCCAATATGATCTATCAGGTTAAAGGACTTTAAATTATAAACAATGAAAAAACTCAAGCAAGATTTGAGATTTTTACTTCTGATCGTTAATACAGAAAAGTTTATTCTTTAACATTTTATTCAAAATTCTGCTATGAAAAATTAAAAACACTCTTAAGAGGTGGCCATAAGGGATTCAAAAATACATTTTCTCCCTAAACTCTTAATTTAGGTTGCATTAGATTTATTAATTACTGTGCCTAAACAAAATCCACTTAAAATTAATGAAGTATTATTATCCTCTCATGTAATTTGTAATTATATCAGAATGCTTCATGTGGTAGTGTTGTAGTAAACTATTGAAGATTCTAGAATGTCTGTTGCTCTCATTAATGTCAGTATGGTTGTGCTGTTAATTAAAGAAAATAAAGTAAATACTACTCCCAGAATACTGCCTACAATCTTCCAAAAACAAACAGAATTATTTTAAAGGAGTTCAACAAAATAATATGTTAATGATATTGAATGTTAAAGGAGGTTTTTAGAATAGCAGATTTTTTTGCATAAAACAGGATTATAGGCAGCTGCAGCACTTGAACTAGATGGTTGCACCTGTAAGAAAAGTGCAAGAGGTCCAAATTGGATCTCTGTTGGCATGAGTTACTTCATAAGGTTTTTTTTCCTGTGGTTTACCTTTGTCCTAAGAAGATGAATGTCAAGTAACTATAAGTTCCATGCTCATTTATGCAAAATTTCATCAATTTAATTTAGTTATGATCTACCAGATTAAAGGACATTAAGCTACAGACACAAAAAATAGTGTGTATGCACAAGCATTCCCTCCCTCCTTAAGATGCTCACTTACTCTCTTTAAGAAACACCCTTGCTTTCTGATGGCTCCTCAGAACCAACCCTTTAAAGGCATTGTCATCAATTCAAACTGGCTCCCAGGAAATTCAGAATAAATCTTATCATCTAGTGCATTAATAATAGTCATTAAGACAGAGCATTGCAAAATTTTCCATGATGGGGAGTTATTGACTCAATATTAATCTCCTCTGAAACAATGCATGAAAATTGAGAAATGAGCTAATTTTGAAAATAAAATACCCCTCTGTTATCACAAGGTAAGCATATCATTGTTGTTAAATGCTAGATTTCTGTAATGTTATTTATATGTTTTATATCTTGTTTTACCATCTGCAGTATGGATATGCTGTGTTGGGATTGGTGAGAAGAAACTATGTTAACAAATGTAAAACTAACATATTTTACAACTAATTGGTTGCAGAATTATTGCACCTGTTGTATATACACACTGCCTGCTGAGTGTGAACCAAGTGTGTTATTAACATCTGTTGAATGGCATTTTGAATGGTTTGTTTTTCTTCATGTGTTTTCTAGCAAAAGCGAATCGAGATTTAATACTGCCAAGCATGATACGAGCCAATTCGATAGAGTCTATTATAAGCATATCTCGATCACAGGCTGATTCAGAAAGTACGTAATTTTCTTCTGCAGTCTTGTCGTATAACATATATCTTAATTCCTTTTCTCTGTAACTCAAAATTAGTTATATATTTAACAATTGCTAAAAATATTCTAATTTGTATTTCTCTTAAATTAAAATTAATAATAAAGTGCAGTGAAATTTTATTTTTTATAGTTGTGAGTACAGAAATCACATTTCTGCTGATAAAAGGTGGGACAGTCTTGGGTGGTTAGCTATTTAGCATTGGGGCTGATTTAGGAGGCAGTTTATATGGTACATGATTGTTTCTCACAGTAGATTCAAATACTGAATCTCTAGTGTTAAAAACATTTATCAAGCAGGTATGCAGTGGACAAATATAGTTTACTTGGTAGTTTACCATGCTCACCTGCTTAGAGCTGTAAAACTTGACACCAGTTGAAAATTTTACTGTCTATATTTTGTTGGTAAACAATGTTTTTGAAAGGAGAGTTGAGGTACTAAAATCTTGCTGACATTTCTAAATGAACATGATTTAAATAAATTTCCAGAAAGCAGTTTAATTCCTGGGAAAAGATAATATACTGAGGTGTACATGTTTAGTACCGTCTCTATTGAGCTCCTGGCTGGGCTATTTCTGTGAGATAAGGTACTATCACCAAATAGTTAAATGATATTCTTTATGCTTTATCTTGTGCTTGGTACAAAATAACATAATTTTTTTTTTTAAACTCATATCTTCTCTCATTTTAGTTGCTCCAAGCAAAGCAGTGTTTACTTTATCTACAATATGCCTACAGTAAACACCCAAAATTCTATGCAAAGACTTCTTCAGAAATACACGTTTTGAGGTTCCCTGAATCAAAAAAGTGTTATTTTAGAGGAAAAATAGAAACTTCAAGGATATGGCATAAAGATTCTCAAGAAAGACACCCCTCCCCACCCAAAGTCAAACTCTTATTTACATAGAAAAACGTTTACTTAATTTCTCAAAAATGTGTCTGTTTAAAATAACATATGTTTAATATATTTACATACAATAAAAACTGTATCTTGTTTTTCTGATGCAAATAAAACTTAAATTTTCTTTTTTTCAGAATAACTTTACATTCTGGATGACTTTTATATAATTGCTAAACAGTAATAGTAATGTCTTCACTATTACTGTTTAGAGTGACATCATTCTAAGTGATAACATCTGATTACACAAAAAACGTGTATTTGCTTGACCATCTCCTTATATGCCTTAAACTAATGTTTCAAATATTAATATATTTTAAGTGATAAGACACGTCATCCTCTGTAGTCTAGGGGCAATATGTTAGCCTCTAGTTTCCAAGGTCACAGGTTCAAAGCCGTGGATTTTTTCGGGCATAAAAGTCCTTGGCCTTTACTTGGGCTTTATTTCATAAGAGAAGTAAAACCATTGATCCTGTGTCATAGATTTGCAGGCATATGAAAGACCCTCAAGCCTGATAAAAGAGACTTCTGAGTAAAATTAAGTAGTCTTTCATGCCTGATATAGAATGGGATGCTGAGAATCACAGCAGTTAAAGATTCTCCATACATAAAGTCTACATTTCCATTTCGGTAGGTTGCTCTTCATTTTTTTGTCGTGCAAAGAGTATAGAATCCCAAAGCCATCACTTAGCAGCACTATTTTAAAAATCTGGACTATCACTTTAGAAAAATAAGCAATTAAAGCCTTTATATCAACTTGTTGTAAACATATTAATCTTAACAATTAAAATTTAGTTGAGTCAATTTTGTAACACTACATCACTTACTTTTTTATTTCGGAAAACATGTTTCAGAAGCCATGTGCTTCCATTGTCAATTCCGGAATTGACAATGGAAGCACATGGCTTCTGAAACATGTTTTCCGAAATAAAAAAGTAAGTGATGTAGTGTTACAAAATCGACTCAACTAAATTTTAATTGTTAAAACACATCACTGTCTCAAAGTCCACCATATATCAGGATATTAATCTTAATAAAAAACCTCCTAGGTCTATGTTTAGGAGTTCAAATTATAACAGAACTATTTTTAATACATTGTTCTGCAATACATTTAGTTGTAACCCTCATTTACCCACAATGAATGTGTAAATGTGTAATGAAGCCCTACCTCATTTAACAAAAATGAACAGAGGAATAGGATTTTGTAGCCTGTGGAAGAGAAAATAAAGTGAATTCAACACTTCTAGTTTTTTTATTAAATATACATGACAATATATGTATGCAAGTTGACTATATATTATATGTGAGAATAAGAATAAACAAAATGACCATAAAATCTTAAACATATCATATGCTCTAATTTAAAATATACCTATTTGAGGAATTTAAAAAAAAACACATTAAAAGCTCAATAATTGTTTTATGAAGGTAAAAGCTGTCATTTGTAACTGCATCTGCTCAATGGATTGATGAAAGGAGTATTTGGTTCAGGCAAATATAATATCATTACATGTACAAATAATGAGGCCCATTGAAAGTATATGAACAATAAAAATTAATATGTAAATATAGTGTAAACAAAACAGCTTTATAACATGTAACGTAACAGACTTATTTGCAATACATTGCATAAGCATCAATACATTACTTCAATTGAAGTTGACTTCAAAGTTAGATGCAATGAAGTGTAATTATATGAGGGTCAACAAATATAAACAAGCCTTTATTTTTTCTTAATTTTTTATTTGATGTAACAAAGTACTCGTCACTTTTCTACATAATCCAGACGTAACAGACTTATTTGCAATACATTGCATAAGCATCAATACATTACTTCAATTGAAGTTGACTTCAAAGTTAGATGCAATGAAGTGTAATTATATGAGGGTCAACAAATATAAACAAGCCTTTATTTTTTCTTAATTTTTTATTTGATGTAACAAAGTACTCGTCACTTTTCTACATAATCCAACCTAGCATGTTGACAGCTTCTTAGTGTCCTCATCATAAAAAGAGTGAAATTGTGTCATAGGTTTCCACACTTGCATCATTCTCAAATTGTTTGCCTCCTAGTGCCTCCTTGAGTAAAGGGATGAAAATACCAGGCCGATAAATCTGGATTGCAAGGAGGGTCATTTCTTTCAATTTGTAGCATCATGGAGAAGAATGACTTCTCTTATCACTGTCCACATCATTTGATGTTTATAAACAAGTCTAAACTTGCTCAAAGGGCCACAATAATTTTCCACATTGATGCTCATGTAGAACATTGGTAAGTCAAAAGCCATAGCAGTCATAAAAAACAGTTTGTCAGCTGACAATTGAGGCTTGGCTTTCATTGTCAACCAATTCATGGTCTTCCTTGAATGTCTTATGCCAAGCAAACAGGCAAGCCCTTGAAAGTGCCTGATCCTTGAATTGTGTTTCTGTAACTGCCGACTTCATAAAGTTGTATTCATTTGATTATTTTAACATGCATTGTATTTAGTTACATGTAAAAAGAGGCACTATAACACAAAAGGTGAAAGTAACATATTTGCAACTTGATAATATGTAAATATTTTAGTCATCTGCTGAATATAAAATCAGATCAACCAACTCAATAAAATGAGTCCTTGTGAGTGCACAATATAAGTTTTACTTGTCAACACCCCCCTCACGAATAAGGATGGAAGAAAAATAACCTTCTTCATGTGAGTCCCAAATGGTTCTTGCATTTTAACAAACTTCCATGGAGGCACTGCTTTAGTGAGAATGTCTGCATCCATTTCTTCTGTTCTGCAGTAGGCAATTTTGAAGTCTCCTCATGATACCATTTCCTTTATTAAGTGTTCCCTGGTGCTATATTTTGAACGAGAACCTATTATGGGATTTTCTGCTAAATTCTTGGCAGCCTGATTATCATTTAGTATTAGTATGTGACTATAATTTAGGTGAACATCATTTGCAAGTTGTTTTAAATGAAGTGCCTCTTTTGCAGCATTAGTCATTGACATATACTCTGCCTTTGCAGTTGACAGGGCTGTTGTTCCTTGCTTTCTAGATTCCCAACTGATGACTGAAATTTGAAACAGTAGTCATGTATGATTTGTGGTCCACAGGGCAGGATCCCCAGTTTGGTTCCATTTAAGCACTGTAGGACCCTTTTGACAGCTGTCCAATGTGGTTTACCATAACATTGATTGAACTGACTAAGATAGCTTACAGCAAGAGTGATATCTGGTCTTGTTGCTATGAGGCTTCCAACTAGGTTCTGGTAGGGAAGGTTTTCTCCTTTCCTTCATTTTTGGTTAGTTTTAGACCAACTTCCATCAGTGTATTTGCAGATTTACTGTCCATTAAGTTGTAACACTTGAGCAGATTTCTGGATTGACAATACAACTCAATACAAAGACAGTATTTTAAATGGCCAAGGTTATACATCTGAAAAGTTTCCATCAGATCCTTCTTGAGTTTAATCACATTAAATTTGTTTGAAGAGGCAATCAGGATGTCACTGACAAACACAGCAAGTAAAGCTTTCTCTGCCCTTGTCCCAAAAATATATACACAAGGATCTGCACGAGAGGCTTTGAAACCCAAACCTTTTAATTTAGAGTCTAGTTTGACAAACCATTGTCTTCCTGATTGTTTTAAGTCATAAAGTGCTTGCTTGGGAAGACAAAACTTTTTCACTTTTATTGCTCTTCAAGACTTCCAACATTTTTTCTTGCTTTCCATATATTGTTGACTGAGGGTTGTCTGCCTCTTCAATCATGACGTTACATAGATGCTTTTCAAGTGACTCTGGAACATGCATGTATATTTTTTCTTCTAATTCTCCATTCAGGAAAGCAGTTGATACATCTAGCTGATTAGTCTCCATTTCTTCTTCCACAGCTATACCAAGAATAAGTCTTATAGAACTCAACTTGGCAACTGGTGCATAAGTTTCTTCATAATCTATTCTACTTGTGTAAACTCTCTCGCAACCAATCTAGCTTTTTGATGTTCCAGAATTCCTTCACCATCATATTTAGATTTTAATACTAATCTGGCTCCTACTAAGTCCACATCATTTTCTCTTTTAACGAGAATCCACATATCATTTTCCATATGAGTTTACATTTCTTCCTTTAATGCTTCTTCCCAGTTACCAGGCTTCTTCCTCTTTGATTGACCAGTTTCTAATGTACTGTGTACTATTTGTCCGCAAGCTGATGGCTCCAGGGAAATGAAGGGGAGAGCAGGAACATTCCACATAGTATAATATGAGTCATATAAACATTCTCGCTTTAGGTCTTGCTCAATTACTCCTCCTTGTTATTGACACTATGTTTACTCATTGCTATCTTCTTTTAGTTTCAATTGTAAAATCGTACAAGTCACTGGTGTTATGTCAGAGGTAAAAAAAAAAAAAACAAAAAAAAAAAACAGTGATACATTTTGAGAGTAGGGATAGGAAAGTAATTGAGGGATGTGACGAGAAAGTGTATAAAACTTCCAAATGTAAGATTTAAGTGAAAGTGGTTAAGAGTGTTCTAACAACCCCAAGGAAACGCCGAAAAACAAGACCTGTATACTAGATATTGAATGTGGATGATTTTGATAGATGTGTGATTCAGAGAATTATACATGATTTTTACAGTGTTGAAAAGTGTGTTCCTACTCTAAATAAATTGCAGTCTATTTTTGGAGAAAAGATACATTTTCAATGAGACAAAGTTCACTTGGGAAAGTAATTTCAAAGCTGGGATTTAAATGGAGGAAATATCAGAACAAAAGAAAGGTGTTTATAGAATGTCCTCATATTGAGGTTTGGTCAAAATTCAGCATTTGCGAGAAAATGGGAGAAGCAACTTCTTTATTGATGAAAGGTGGGCAGAAAGTAACATCACATTTGGCAAAACTGGCAAAGTAAGGAGGAATTTGGCATCCATACAAAATCTAGTGCAGGGAATAAGTTGATAATAGTTCATGCAGGTAGTGTAGAAGGGTTCCTGGAAAATTCTCTTCTCGTTTACAAGGCCAGAACAACTGCAGGCAAGTATCATGGACAAATGAACCATATGAACTTTGAAAAATGGATTCAAGAAAAGCTGGCTTCTAATTTTCCCCCTTTTTCTGTTTTGGTGTTAGACAATACTCCTTATCACAGTGTAGAAGTGGATAAACCCCCATCTATGAGTGCTGTGAAATCTGCTATGATATTGTGGTTATGGAACAAAGAGGTTCAATGTGACAGTTTTATGTATAAAACTGATCTTTATAGCTTGGTAGAAACAAAAAACCTAAAAAGAAAGTTTTTAAAGTGGATGCATTTTTTGTTTCATGGGCCACACTGCCGTTTGCTTGCCCCATAAATGTGTGATCTAAATCCTATAGAACTAGCCTGGGCCAAAGTGAAATGAATAGTTAGAGAAAGAAATGTTTCAGGTAGCTTATACTTACAGAAACTGTGCGATATAATGTGTGAATGTATATCACTTGTGACCGAAACAGACTGGCAGAGTTTTTGTAAACATGCAGAAAAGATAAAAAATAATTCCTGGGAGAAAGAAATTCTAGTTGAAAACATTATCATCAGTATTGTCATGTCATTAGGAGATGACAGCAGGGAAAATGAATTGACTCAAAAGAAGAGTGGGCTACTCCAATTGTTTGTGGTGAGCGTAATGTTTTTATAAGCTAAACATATTGCATGAAGTGAATAACATTTAAGCTTCACTATTTTGAGCAATTTCTAATGTGAATACACATTCCAAGGTTGGTACTAGTATCGTTATTGCAACCAGAAGCACATGTCTAGCTTCAGGTGTCGCCATGTACCTAGAATTGTTTACTCCCATTGCATTCCTGCCAGGGGCCATGAGCTGATGGACAAACAGTAGATGTAAACTTTAAAGTTTGGGCTCACAAACTTTTATATTTATATGTAATTGAATGTTAAATTATAGTTATGTAATGCATTATGAATGAGTCCATTATGTTACCTTGTGAGATTTGTGCTGGACAAAGCAGCACAGGGGTGGGTTTTCTGCAGGTTCTCCAGTTTACCCCGCCATTGCATTCCACCGATGCAATTTTCATTCCATGTATCACCAGTGTCATTGCCTGTGGTGCCACAGTAGTAAAAGCAGGCATTAAACACAACCAAAAAAAAAAAAAAAAAATTGTGTTACCTGGCACTAATGCCTGATGTTTCTTGTATGTTTATGTGTAAGTAATTTTAATTATAAATGTGAAGTGTTTGAAAATGGAACTCAAAAACATAACCACTTTCATTACATTATCTTACTTTGTGCCATATTTCTTAAAATTTCAATATTTTGAGTTAAAGTGTCCATAAGATGTCCAATTCTATGTATAATGTCCTTATCCAAGCCAAATTATTACCTTTGAACCACAAATTGTCTTGAAATATGTATGCACTTTAGAGAAGCACTTTAGTACTAATGAAATATAATATTTGAGAGAAATATTTAAGTTTTCTTAGCTATCATTTGTAATTTTTATTTGTTTAATTTGTATCTTTTGATAAATTTTATTCTTCTTACTGATCCCAAATTCCCATGGCTCATTAGACTGTCAATATAGGTAATAATCCCAGGAAGCACTAAATGAACTGTAATTGTTGAACTTTCCTGTAATGCTATAAATAACAAGCTGAAATGCAGCTAGCTGTCTTGAGCACCATTACAATGTTGTTGTTGTTGGTGTTTTTTTTTTTTTTTTGCTTAGTAGTTTATTTTTTGGACGTTATACCAGCTACATGTAAATTTTTAATCCAAATGTATAGTGATTGTGATACATATTATATTATTTCTGAATATGTAGGCATAGCATTTTGAGGCTCATTTGCTAAGAACTTTATGCCTCTTCCATTCCTCAAGTAAAATTATGTTACTTTCTTGCACTTCTGGATCTAATACATTTATCTACTTTTACTCTTGAGGAGTATTGAAGTATAAAAATCATTCAATCCTCCCATTTCGGATAAAATTGTCTTGCACAAAGTTGATCTCAGAAATAATACACTTACACCTGTGTGGAGAAATGCAGTTATTTTGTATTGTGTTGCAGATGGGATTCCAAACAAAACTTATAGGTTTAACTCAATTTATTAAAAGCTTCTCTGTCTGCAAGCTATTATAATCCCAGCAAGAAAACACTTAGGATACAGTTTTATAGATTGAGAAGCTTTTATTAAAATTTAAGCTTTATTTGTCATATGCTGACAAAAATTGATAGATTCTGAAGTAAACTACAGAACTATTTCCTTTTGGGCTTAAGATCTTTGTGAGGATCATATTTCTGTGAAACAGTGTCTCTGATAGTATATCTCTATTTTGGAGATCTTTGTGAGGATCATATTTTTATGAAGGACAAACAGTGTCTCTGATAGTATCTCTCTATTTTGGAGATCATTACTACCATGTTTCTAAAAGATAGATGACTTGTGAACAGATAGGCTATGAATTTTTGCTCTTTGCATGTTAACACTTATTCTTCTAAAGAGTATGGTGTCTGCATGTATGAGCATTCAAGAGCATGTATGAGTAGATTGTGATGTGTATTAACCAATTAAATTGTGAGGCACTCCCTCCTCTAGTCTACAGTCCAATTGCAAGTTCTCATGACTATACACACCTTTCTTGAGACTCAATAGTTCATTTCTAGGGCATTAAATGAAATGGCTGCAGCTGGGATTATGGTAAAAAAAATACTGAAATACAGAGAGTTAATTTACAAAAAAGTCCTTACCAGAAAGGAAAATTAAAATGTATGATGAGTAACTCTGTTTATAATTTTGGGATCTACATTATAATCATAATAACTAAAAAGCAGGTTTTAACTGGAGGGGCATTTAACTATGCATATTATGTACTAGAAAAAAATTATAAATGCACTTTGGAACAGAAAATATTCAATTATAATTCATTTTGATGCAGGTTTTACTGTAAAATTTCTTATCAACCATAATGTCTTATTTATTTTGTTTTAAGAATAAACATGTGTACTAAAATCTGTTTATGCACATACTAAATCAAAGCACTAAAAGATTATTATTTTGCTCTTTTTGTCATAAATACATGCACTCTAACTTGTCTATGATGAATAAATAGTACAACCCGTTAAATGTAATAAATATTGGCTTCAAATAAATATCTAGTTTTTAGTGTGATAAGATTTTTGTAGAAAGCACGTAGAACCACTTCTGAACAGCAGAGCCTCTTATGAATACATTATAAACTTTTTTTATCAGTACAATTCTCAGAAGAAATACTGTCAGTCCTAATGCATATGTAAGGCATTACATAGTTGCACCCAAGAGCACTGTCCTGTGGAACCTATTCTTGCTAAGGAATGTACTATAATTATGGACCTGAGGATCAACTTATAAGAAGTAATGAGAGTTTTTTCTGCTCTTCTTTATGTTATATATTATTAAAACAATTCTCAGAATGATAAAATATTCCAAACATAAAACAAAAACTGAGTTTATCTTTAGATCTCAAGAAATTTCACTGCACGCTTTGTGTTTTTATTCCACTCACTCTCTTCTAACTGCAAACTTTACTATCTTTCTCTCATTTTTATTTACACTCCTAATTCTTAAGAATTTTGTGTATAATGATTTTGGTATATTAATCTTGGAAACATGTGAATTTAAACAGCATGTAATGGAACAAAGCTAACAAAAAAGGTAAATGTGCATGCAATAAGCAGATATTATTTAAATGCCAACCATGTTGCAACAATATTATACATACATTAACATGCTTACACTTACTTATCAATGTAACAGTGCATGAAGTAAGCATGAGGAGACAAAAGCAAAACATTAAATGAGTTTGTTGAGTGTGTCAGAATACTTTTTCCTTCTACTTTTTTCTCCCTACAATTTCTTACTTAGATCAACTATTGCAGTTTTATTTAAAACATCTGGCCTTGTTTTGCACTCATTTTCTTTATTTTAAATTTAGGATCAGATGTTAGACTGAAGAACGAATTTGGTCCATCGTTAGGAATGAAGAAATCGTCAAGTCTGGAATCTTTACAAACCATGGTACAAGAGGTGAGTATTTTACTGTTGTTTCACAGCTGTAGATGATTGTTTCTGGTAAAGAAAAGAAAACTCTTGGGTATAAATTGTTTAGCTCTTCAACTCTCTATTTTGTTTAGCTCTTTAGTCTCAAGTCACTAGCAGATCTGTGCATGAGCTTTCAGCCTGTCATCAGTCACACGTGTACTAACAACCAAGCAGTAATAAACCATTTAGCATATATTTATGGGAATTAAAAATTCACGTACAGTGTGACTTTTTTTCCACCTCCTCTAGAAAAGCACAATATTTATTTTATACATAATATGTAATTTGCAAATTTAAAGGCTTGTTTGATTTTAAGGCTCAATAAAGCTAAAGTACTCTCCTTTGTTTTCAAAATAAATATTAATCTATTGATGTCTAACTCTTTGGGGCATATACCTTTAAAATGCAGATTTAATTTGCATTTTGTTTTTAAGCATGAGTGCCTTCATAAATGCATCAATATATAACATTGCCATGCATTAAACACTGGTTTTACTTGCAAAATGAATTAATTAAACTAAAAGGTAAATAAAGTAACCTAGGTAACACAAAGTATCGGACATGTTTGTTTGGCCACTCACCAATTGAGCAAATGACCAGAAAGGATATATAGAATATGTTCATTGCATGCTTTAAATGAGTACAGGTTGACATTAGTGTACTGTGAATACAGAGTAAGTGAATATTCCATATATGTTATGAATGGGGCACTATTTTTGGCCATTGCTCATTTTTATTTTCTTGACTAAAAATATACAATTGTTGAGAAAGAGAAGATAAAATCTTAAAATCAAAATTATAAAAGCAATGATACTTTGATTTTTCCTTTCTTGTGCAGTGTTCATAAATACCATTATTCAAAAAACGTTTCTTTAAAGAAAAATGAGTAAATATTTTTAAAATTAATTTATCACTTATCATTTTAACCAGAAAAAAACAAAAAAACAAAAAAAAAAACATAGTGTGCAGTAACACAGAAATGCATTCAAATTATTTTATTTTGATATATCTTCACCTTTTTTCGAAAAAGATCAACACTCTTCTTGAGAGTGAAAGTTGTAAGTTTTGTTTTCTTAAAGAGATTCTGATGATATAGATATTGAGTTGCAAAAGAAATTTTAAACACTTTTTGAAGTAATGTGTACTTTGTTTTCCTTCATTCAGACTGGCACACTTGAAGTGTGTTATTTAATGTAATCCAGTATATTAATAGTTCATGATATAGAATTTGTGTAGAAATTCTTTACGTATAAACAGAATAATGAAGCTGCCAAACAATGTGGATATTATAAATAATGAGAGACATCAAATTATTATATTTAAACCAATATCTTTTCTAATAATAATTGCACTATTTTAATTTTCAAAGTTGTTTGTCATAATATAGTGCATAAAAATTGAAATATTTAGTCTAGAAGTAATGTTGATTTTTCTTGTTAGATCCAGATGCAGGAGGATAATGATCCTGCATATACATATAGAAATGCTCAAGGTGCAGTGAGAGTTATACGTGGACGAGGCTGCAATGAAAGTTTTCGTGCTGCTGTGGATAGAAGCTATGAGGCTCCCCTTTCTGACCTTAGGAGCAGAATAGGAATGGAGACTCGTAAGTTTTTTTTAATAATGTTTTCTTTGCCAAAGAGGATTTTTTACAGAAATTGTTCTTCATTGATTCATATAAAAAGCAAATATTTTGGTCTTAATCTGTAATTTTTAAAAGTATTTTTAGTCTTATGCACTGTTTATTTAAAGAGGCATATAAAACAACTTGGGTATTAACTCCTGCTTTGTTTTTTGGTTAAATTTTGCAAAAGGCTTACAAAGAAATATTTAAGCATTTTAAGCACACACACACACACTCTCTCTCTCCCCATCTTAACTAAATTAATATGTTGTGCTATGTAGAGGTGTAATTACTTTTGTATCTATATGTTTGAATGTTTTAGAAAATTTAAAAAAAGGATCTGTTTTAATACTATGAGTTTATTCAGATGAGTAGAATTATCAGCTTTGAATACAGCAACACAAATGTGTACTATGCAGCTATTGTGCTTAGCTTTCATGTATAAGATTGATTCTTTGAACACCCCAGGATTCATAGTTCAATTAATACAAGGGCCATTTAGGCACAAACCGGAATTTTGTTCATTGCACTCACATAGTGACATGAGTAGTACAAAACACCAGGGCATTATTGTGGAGGGGGCAACCATGCCTGTGGCTTCGGAAGTCATATCCTCCATTCACTATCACCACTATAAGAGAACAAGAAATACATGCATCTGTTGCACAGTGTGTTGTTATTCGTTTTCTCATCAATGAAAGTGAGAAGGGAAATTTTGAAGAGACTCCAAGCACAGTTCAGTGATAACACTCTAAGCAAAACCCAAGTGTTGAATTGAGCATAGAAATTTTGAAATGGTTGCAATAAGGGAGAAAATCAAAATCATAAATAGCATCTGGTGACAATGGTGAATTTAAATAATGGAAGCATCCATACTATTTATTTCTTGTATATTTAAATCATGTACATGATATCAGACGCATCAATACATAATATTATACATTTTTACATTGTTGCAGGCATGTGCGCACACACACACTTAAAACTATTTTCATGCACTTTTCTCACTTAAGTATTAACACTCACTTATCCAATATGTTTTTAAGCTATTTTTAAATTTTTTTAAATGATGTGTTCAGTTTTATTTATGGAGAAAGTCTATTATAGATGCATATACCATTGTATTTGAAACTAAGCTCATATATTTTCTTTCTATGAAAGGTGACATGCAATTGTAATTTTTTCCTAATATTATGGCTATGTATTTCTGAACTTTTATTATAGTTTTCCAATTTTTTTCTCATTTGTATAGCAATCTCATAAATAGAGATACTAGGCAGTATCTATATTGTAACGGACATAATTAAATACAGAAAAATATCGGCAAAGTGGGTCATGCTTTCTTAGCAATATACAAGAGAATGTGTAGAAAAACTTCTGGATTCCTTTGAAGAAGAAGGAGAAACCTTTTAGGACCATATCGTGACCTGTGACGAAATATGGATCCATCACCTCATCCCAGAGAACAAGATGATGAGTAAAGAGTGGAAGAAAGTTAGGGAGAGGTTACCAATCATGGCCAAGATGCAACTATCAGCTAGGAAAGTTCTGGCTTCTGTGGTTTGGGATTCCAAAGATGTAGTGGTCATTTGACTTCCTACATGAATGGAGGATGGTGAATGTGACCTACTTCTGTCAGCTACTGGATAAAGCCAAAGCAGTTTACTGCAATAAATGACTCCAGCCCATTTGGAATGTCCTCCTTCTGAACAAAAATGCACAGTCACATACAGCAGCTGTAATTACTGATAAACTTGCCAAATTACACCTTTTTAACACCCACCTTACAGCCCAAACTTGTGACTACCCAATGTTTGGACATACAAGAAAAAACAATAAAATTCACAATGGAAACACAAACCAATGGAGAACTCCCATTCTTAGACTTAAGAATCATCAGAAACGGCACAAAAGTAAACTTTGGAATCTACAGAAAACCACTCAATCAGAAAATTACTTTAAAAATGAAAGCTACAACCCATTACCACACAAACATGCAATAATAAACAGCCTCACACATAGATTAGTAAATGTACCTATGAGCACAACCGAATTCAACAAAGAATTAAAAATCATAATTCGAACAGCAGAACAAAATGGATACAGTAAGAATCTTGTATACAAGAAACTCAACAAAGCAAAGCAGAAGAAAACCATAGAAGAAATAACTACCCTAACAGCATGAAAAAACGATATCAACACATTCAAAAAATTCACTTACCACTCCCGAGCATTTAGAAAATTAAAAAAAATCTTCAAAGAACAAACATCACCCTGGCTTCAATAAACAGATTTTCTGTCATAAAGTTACTAAACTCAAAAATAAAAGATGAAATTCCACCAGAAAATAGGTCAGGAATATATCAAATTAACTGCACAAATTGTGAAAAGTTCTACATAGGACAAACCAAAAGAAGTTTAAAAATCAAAACCAAAGAGCACTTTAAAAACCTAAAATTGAAACAAGAAGATAAATCGGCAGTAGCATTTCATTTCTGGAAAGAAAACCACAATCTGGATCCAAACCCAAAATTGCTAAAAACCATGTCAGGCCACAATGAACTCACAACCTGGGAAAACATCCTCATATGGAAAAACAAAGATCACCTAATAAGCTTTGAAATCCTGCCAGTAGACAGCTTAGTTAAGAAGTTCATCATTTCGCCATCAGAGAAGAAAACATAAGCAAACACAACCAGCAACGGCAGTTGGACCCGTGAGGTTGAAAATGAAAGCATAGGCTTTCAAAACTAGTCCCTCATAATAAAAATGTAAGTGACGTAATGTTAAAAAAACCAACTCAACAAATTAATACCACATATAAGTACATGTGCAGTTGGCTACTGGAGCAGTCTTCTTCTTTTTTCCATGAAGGGATCAGAAACTTCCTATCCATTAGAGAAAATGTAAATTTAATGAAGGAAATTATGTAGAAAAATAAGGCACTCCATTTGTATCTGTATGCATCAGCAATAAAGCTGTTTTAAGAAATATGGTTTATATTTTAATGGTCCTTGTAGAGTGCAAGGCAGAAGCTCCATGTCATTCAATGCTAATTTCTTACATATAATATCACATCAACTATCTGTTTGTTATATTGCCATAATTTCAAAAGTAAATTTTTAATTGCATCAAACAAAAATGACATGTAAACTATCATAAAAATAACTATATGATGCTTCTGAAGTCTAAACATATTGTATTCATCTCTTCTATCATTCTAAAACCATACACAAAAATGCATGCATTATCAGCCAACTTGTGAGAGCCTTTTCATCACTGCTGTAACATCTTGCTATAGCTTTCATTTTAAGACCCATAGCTTTCATGTCAATGTTGATATAAAAGATATGTTATGACTATAAAAAGCAGTTAGATGCAGAGGAATGCTACTCTTCTCTAGTACATACGTTTTTGGCGAGTCTTCCTCTTCTAGGGCCACCATTAGAAATTTCTTCCATGAATTTTCAAGGGATCAGAAGTCTCTTGAAGATGAACCTTTTACTGGTCACCCAACAACAGCAGTGACCCAAGAAAACATTGATGCCTGAGGAAAATGGTTGAAGATGATTCTCATCTCACATTTGGTGACATTGAAGGGACCCTAAATATTGGGTCAACAGTTGCACAGACCATCATTCATGATTATTTAGGGATATTCCACATACCCTGAGAGAAGCTCAAGAGTGGATTGGTATCATTTTATGTTTGAGAAATTTGACAAAGGATGGTCCAGAGACAGTTACAGTAACATCACAGATGACAAAACATGGATTTATCATTATCACCCTGAAACGAAGAGGCAGTTTTCAGTATGGTGCTCTCCAGGTGGGCAACCTCCCATAAAAGTTTGGAGAAGTAGGAGCTCTGGAAAGATGGTGACCACTTTCCTCACCAAGATGGGCCCTCTCACCTCTGTGACCTAGGGCACATGTCACTCTGATAATGCTGAGTGGTATGTGACTGAATGGCTGTTGAAAGCCATTGTCATATGGAGGTCACAGCACCCAAAGTCAAAGAAGGTGGCATCTCCTTCTGCATCACGACATGCCTCAGCTCATATGATTGCTAGAACATTGACTTCCTGGAGAAGGAAAATGTACAAATCTTGCTGCACCCTATTCACCTGACCTGGACCCTTGTGACTTCTTCCTGTTGCCAAAAACAAAAGAAAAAATTCTTGGGCAGCATTTTTCATCCAATGAAGAGGCCATTGCTGCATACAACAGTGCTCTAAAAGACTGCCCTAAAGAAGCTTGAAGTGAGACTTTTCTAAGTGGTTCCAACAAAGGATGGAAAAATGTATAAGTGCTCAGGGAGAGTATTTTGAAAAGTTGTAATAATTGTTTTCTAAATAAAATGTTTTTCTGAATCTCTGGTGAAAACTTTCAGCATAACCATTGTATGTGGCATCATTTGCTTACATTGGTTGACCAAAGAAGCATTTTTATGAACATAATTAGATGTTCTTAGAACTAGGTGGATACCTACTGTATGAACTCCTTTGATGCATTCATACTAGTTGCTTACCATTAGCTCACACTGCTAGAAAACTTTGCTCCTAATTACTAATGGCTCTAGGAATAATTTGTAATAGCATAGTATCCTTCGCTATATTTACACTGGTTAATGCTAGTTTATTAGCTTGAATGGCGGAAGCCTTTCTCCTGGCTAATTATACAATTACATTTTTTATAATTTTCCTTCCAAAGAATGGAAATACTCCAAAAACTAAACATGAGAATTCTCGATTAGAAAATTGCCTTTATGTAAGTCATTATGTTAAATACCATGTAATAGCAGCATTACTAGGACTGCTGTTGGTACTAGTGTGGCTAGAGGAATGGAAACCTCTCCTGTAGTTGGTTTTGGAGGCCAGGAATATATTTAAATTGGTAACATATATTACAGTGTTCAGGTGTGACTTGTGTTAAATATTCAATGCATTTTGAGAGTAACCTTGTGCATTCTTATGCTGCTTAAAAGTGTATTAACCACAGGAGAATGCCATTGTTTTAAAACACAAATTATTTATTTCTCAACATAGTTCCCTTTTAGGGATGTACACTTCTCCAAACATTCCTATGTTTTCAGAAAAAAATTGTTGAATGGTGCATAAATGTTAACACTGATAAATACAGAGATAGCCGAATATGTTCAAGCCAAATTTGCTGTTCTAATAATTAACACTGATATAAAGCCTGGGGATATACACTTCTCCAAACATTCCTATATTTTCAGAAAAAATTTGCTGAATGGTGCATAATAATCAACACTGATATTTTATTTATTTATTTATTTATTTATGCTAAGCATTATACAGGTGAATATGATCGGTGTTCAGCCCTGGCTCTTTACCGGTCATACTCATATTTTACAATAGTTTATTAATTCTAGTTTATTGCATCATTTTGTCTATTTACTGTCCATATCCATTTATTTTTCACTTTGCATAAGAATTGTCCAATCTTCTTACTATCTTTTTGAAACATTTCAACTACTACTACATTTCTATCTATTTTAAACCATTTCTTATTAATATACTTTTTTCTCCAAATTTCAGTTCCTTTACATTTAAATAAAATGTGTTCTATATCTTCATTTCCGCCACATATAGGACATTGATTTTGTGGAATACCTTTCCTTAGACCTTTTAATCTCCATACTCCTGCTTTCAGCCATGCAATACCTTCTCGCTCCTCTTTATTTGTCACATCAATGTACTTTTCCCTTCCCCATGAGACTTTCATTGGTATATAGAAAACTAAAGATCTCTTTTCAGTTATTTCACTAAATATTTTTTGTATTTCTATATCCTCAAATCTTTTCCTTGCCAACTTCCAGAAGTTATTCACATTATTTTCTCTTCTTCTCCACATTTCCCCTAACCCACTACTTTCCAGGTTATTTCGAAGACAGTCTACCCATCCCTTGTTCTTTAAACTTTTCTCTTGATATACTAAACACTGTTTTAACAAATTCCTTTCTTCCAATTTCAATATCCTATGCCAAAATTTCAATGCCCTTTCCATAATCTTTCCCTTACTTGCCACTCTACCCAGCTCTATTTGTGCTACCTGCCTAACAGTTGCATTTGGTAACCCCAGTATTTCTTTGCAAAATTTCCTATGCACCTCATCTATGCCTTCCCATCCTCCTTCTAATCCCCATACTTCTATCCCATATAGCATTTTTGCCTCAACCACCATATTGTACACTTTTTCTAACCATCTAATATTTATATTAGGTGCTTTGTATTTGCAACTTCTAATAGCTGATAAAGCTCCTTTTCCTTTTGCCAATGCAAATTTCTTTTGCTTTTCCCAATTGCCACCACTATCAATTTTAACTCCTAGATAAATACATTCTCTCACTACCCTGTACTCCTTTTCATTCTCATTCTTCCATTTTTCATATTTGCTCAATTTTCCCCCTTTTTTGAACACTACAATCTGCGTCTTGTCCTGGTTCACTTTTAAACTCCACTCTTTACAGTAATTATTTAATGTTTGCAAGGATTGTTTCAAGCCATTCACTGTAATTGCACCTATAACTAGATCATCTGCAAACAGTAATCCTGGAATCTGAATATTATTAATTACTGGCATCGAGTTATTATTTCTCCCAATTTCTGTTAATACATCATCTATATATAAATTGAATAGGACTGGACTTAACTTACATCCCTGTCTAAGGCCTTTCTCTTGTTGGATTTCTCTTGTTACAACCCCTTCCTCCACTCTTATACAAAAAGTATTTTCCTTATATAATGCTCTAAGGGTGTCCACCATTTGTTTACTCACTCCTTTAGTCAACAACTTATGCCACAGCAATTGAAGCTCTATCCTATCGTATGCTTTCTCTAAATCCACAAAAGCCATATATAACTTTCCTCTTTTGTCTTTCAAGTATTTATCTACCAGTGTTTTTATAATAAATAAGTTATCAACTGTCCTCCTCCCTTTTCTAAAGCCCATCTGAAGTTCCGAGAGGATATCATATTCTTCAACCCATGTTTGTATCCTGCTTGCCATAATACCAGTAAAAATTTTTCCTACATTTGATAATAATGCAATGCCTCTATAGTTGTTTGGTTTGTCAACACTACCCTTGCCTTTGTATATTGGATGTATGATTGCTTTCCTCCACTTATCTGGTATATACCCCTTCACCTTAATTGTGTTAAATAAGTCTACTAAAACCTTAACTCTGTTTATTTCAGTGCACCATTCCTTAAGGAACTCTGGAGGGATTCCATCTATTCCCGTTGCTTTATTTCTTTTCATTATTTTCACCTGTTGGATTATTTCTTCACTTCTTATTATATCATCGAGTATATCTACATAGTTATTACCTATTTCCCAATTTCCTATCTCATTTTTACTCTTTTTTTCCCCATACAAATTTTTAAAATATTCCATCCATTCTCCTGGTTTTATACTTGGTTTTGTTACATATTTATTATACATTGATTTCATAACCTTCCATATCTCATTTGCATTATTTTCATTTAGAATTCGTATCAAATTACTTTCATATTTTTTCATCCAGCTTGTTTTCTTTTGTTCCAGTAATAAATTATATAAATCCCTCCCTTGCATATACTCTTTCTTTAATTCTATGTTTCCTAATTCCCTCCACTTTATGAGCAGCTGTTTGACTTGTCTTTTAGTTACTCTACATTCTTCATCAAACCAGCCCTCATCTCTTTTGTAAACCTTCTTTCTCATTTTCATTTCCTCCCCAGCCCTTAGCATAATGATATTTAAGATATCCATAGCACTTTCAATTTCTTGTTCCTTTATCATAAAACTTATTCCACACTGACATATCTGGCCATAATTAGAGTTTAGTGTCTGCCTAAATTTATTGCAATACTCTTCCTTCCATTTGTATCTACTGTATTCTTCTATGTTGCACTTTTCAACACTGATATAAAGCCTGTTGTCTTTCCATAAAAGGCAGATTGCAGATACTACATTTCTTTCACTAATAGATTATTGAATATCAGTGCTTATTACCTTAAGACAGAAGTCAGAAATAATATTAGAGCAGGCATCTCTTTAGACTACTAAGAAATTACACTGTGTGCTTCATTTTTCTATCCAGGCTTAATACATATTTGACTACATTGCATTTCATTACTTGGTACTGGGTGTACTGGCTGAGCCATGCCTGATGCAACTTTGGGACTAGCTAGCAGCACGGTCACTATGTCAGTGGCACATTTCCCCTCCACTGTGTGAGTTGAAATCTTGCACAGGTAGCATGTGTCCGGTCTGTTAGGCAATTCAATACAGTGTATTGAGTGAAAGCATATCAAGTAAAATGGGGCAACACAAGTATTCTAATTTCTTGACGTACACAATCCTCAAGAAGAATTTCTTGATGCACACAAACCTAGTTAAGTTGATTCATCAGTCAGTAAATAAATTTCATGAAATGAGAAGTGTTCTTCATAGGAAACATAGACAGCCACATACAGTGCTCACAAAAGAAACTCTGGATAAAATTGGACATGCTCTGGAAAAGTCACCTAGAAAATCAGTTTGACATTTTTCTCAGCAAATGGGAATTTTCTGTAGCTATCATAAATGTGCGTGTCTGTTGCCATGGTAGCTCAGTGGTAGAGCAACAGCTAGAGACCGGGAGAACTGTGGTTCAAATCCCGGCTATGGCATTGAATTTTTCAGTCTGACTCTATCTATTCAGCTCCTGTCCTATACACAATTAAAATTATCACAATTATCCATAATAATTGACTATACTATGAATGCTGGGACTTAAAGTACTTGTAACATTGTAAGGCCCCATTAGGGTTGTCATCTCATAATAACTTGAGATCACCTTGTAGTTTACTGGGAAACATGCAAGTCAGTTGAGCCGTAATACATGCCTCGTCCAATATGTAAATAAATACAAAGAAAAAATATTGAAGCACCATTTGCATGTAGAGTACGTAGGAGTCAACCATAATTTACGTCTCGACAAATATGAGCTACTCTAGAGAATGCTAAATCAATATGAGATGAATAATGTATTGCTAAGAATAAACCTGTTATAATGCTATGCCAGCATGTTGCCATGGTAGCTCAGTAGTAGAGCAACTAGCTAGAGACCAGGAGATCCGTGGTTCAAATCCTGGCTATAGCATTGAAATTTTTAGTATGACTCTACCTGACAACGTAGTAGTTAAAAAGTAGTGCAGAATTTAGAGCCGTTGACTCTGCAAAAAGTTTGCATTTTATGAGTGAATTTTGAAAAAGGTGCATGACAGACAAATTTACCTTAATCTAATTTTCTTTTCAGATGAATTATGGTTCCACTTAAATGAGTATATTAATTTATAAAATAACCATTCTGAAAAGCCTAACATAATCCACAAGGATGATAAAAAAAAAGTAGGAGTAATAGACTATCAGTGGTGAGAGAATAATAGGTCTTATATTTTCCAGGAAACAAGAGTGAGATGTATGTGCAAAACATTTTTTAGCCTTTTTTATGACCAACTAGGTGAGAGAGAATGTACTTTCACAACTTTTCAGTAGGACTGCGATGGCACATACAGTCAACTTCTCTGTATAGGAAATGTTAAGAGTTATCATCAGGGCCCAGAATTGTATGTAAAAATTGTTTTTTTCTTAAGAAGTACATTCTTAAAACAAAGTTTATTATCCTGATTGAGAGTCTGCAAGTATAAGTCCAAGATCTTATTTCACATAAAAACAATTCTTTACCAAACATTTTATGTAAATAAATATATCTGAAATGTTTATAATAGATCCATATTTTTTATACTGTTCTGTAATTTTAATTAAATATTTCTGCTTTTTTTTTTTTTTTAAATAAATGCATATTTTAATAATTCTTCTACAATTCAAGAAAGACATGAATCAAGAACTGTGTTAGCATATAACTGCTGCAACATCTGCTTCAGACACAATGCAATATTATCGTCTCAAAACATTCCTTCCCACCCGCCATAAGTTATCTTATCTTTCAAATGGTAAAAAGGAGCAGGGAATGACCATGATAAACTGTGAATCCCTGATGGTCAATCGTAAGTTCGTAACTGCATATCTATTTCAGTTTCATTTGGGATTCAGTTTAAGTAGTGAACGTTTGTGATCTTAGGTCTGTGAATTATTTTAAGCATGCCCAAAATGAAATAAAGTATGCGTGAAAGTTTACAGAAATATGTAATGGAGTTTAAAAACATTTTACCGACAGTAAGGTATTATTTTCCCAATCTTGTGCGAAATGTGTAAGTGCAGAGTAACGATTGCAGATAATACAACATTTGTCTGGAAATAAACATCACAGCTTCCTCCCATGTTTCATCGCAGCAAGTTTGTATAGGAAAATCTACTCCATCCTCATCTAACATTAAAATAAATTCACAGCATTATTCACATTTGTGTGAAGCGCTTGTTTTGGCCGATATACCCATTTTAAGGTAAACAATCCCAAATTCAAAAATTTTCTTGCCAAATATATGGATATAACCACTCCTGATGAATCAACTCTTCAGAAAAATTATCTCCCAAAGTGCTATAATGAAACATTAAAATACATTAGGTCAGTATGTGAAAATAAGATGATCTGGGTGAGCACTGAAGAAACTAGCAATTCTAAGGGCATTAGAAAAGTGGGAAATGTTTTTGTAGGTGTGTTGGAAAATAATGAAAACATTTCCAAGCAACACTTCTTGCTAGCTTCTAAACAATTGTCAGTTACAAGTGCCAATTGTTAGGTGTTCATGAAGCTTTGCATATCTTATAGCCAAATGTGGTACGACAATGTTTTGCTTTTCATTACCAATAGTGTGCCATATATGAAGAAGGCTGATGAAGCTCTTTGTGTATGTTATCCTAAAATGGTTTATGTGACATGTGTCATATATGCCCTACACAGACTGTGTGACAAAATCCAAACACTTTATCCAGAAGTGGACAAGTTAATGTCAATCAGAATTTTTTTTTTGTAAAATCAACTAGAGTTGATCTTTTCAAAGAAAGAAATCCTGATCCCCCACTGCCTCCTAAACTCGTAACCATGCATTGGGGCACTTGGCTAAGTCTGTAATATATTACGCAGACAGTTTTGAAGCATTTTTATCTGTAGATGCTTCTACAATTGTTCAAAATTTAGTAAAAGATGCAATTTAAAATCATATCCGCCAATTTTGAATTCTTGACTCATTCTGTAATGAAACTGTAGACTTCGGGGAATTTATGGAGTAATGCAGTTAAAGAAATAGAGTGCGTTGAAAGACAACTGGACACTCTTTTCAGTTTGAAAGCTGAAGTCTTAAAGAAAAAATTTAAGGATTGACAAAAATACAGGCTACAAAGCCCTTAGCAAAGTAGCTCTAGGTTTGGAATGCCAAAGAGCAAGTGAAGTTGATGGTGTAGATGTTAGTGATATGCCCTGTTTCAAATATGCAAGATAAACAGTGTATGAGGTAGAACCATTATTTTTTCAATATAAGGCATTATTTTGTGAAACAAGGCATGGATTTCTGATGGAAAATTTGGAGAAGACATTAGTCTTTCACTGCAATTCCAATCAGTGTTCCACATCTGATGATTAGGAACAATTTATAAGTTAACTTTTTTACACTATGTTAGGTGTTTCTGGAATTTAAAAAAGTTTTATTCCATATTTTTAAATTTTTATCACACAAAAAATAAATGTTTTAAAGTTTTTTGCACATAAAAATTCCAGTTCTGGTTATCATTATCAACATAAGGCCTCCTCATTCCCCTGATTTACCTACCTGCAGCATTAAAAGAGACGGTGTACAAAACAAATTCATTTACTCTAGATGAATTTAAAACTAACATTCATCAAGAAATTGCAGCTATTTCTTAAAGGGAACTACAGACTGTAATGAGCAATTTTCTGAGAAGATGTCCGTTCCAGCATCTCCTTGCTTAATATACATGAGCAATTTACTTTTCTTTTTAAGAGTTTATGTTGCGTATGTTAGAAATAAGTCGGTGAAAAACCATACTGCATTTGCTGCAAACTTACTGTCGTCTGCACAACCGACAAGGCAGCCAGCCTCAATGGCTGACTGCACGTTGTGAAACTGCTTTCATGAAGGATCATTAACCATAGAAGATTATTAATTTATTTGTTTTTTGAAAACTTAAAGAAGTGCAAAAGGGTATCATGAAAATTACAGTGAGTTTGTAAATTTCTTTCGCAAAGATCATGCCTGAACCTATATTCAAGTATACTGCTTTTATGAGAAGGTGAAATTGTTCTTGAATAATGCAAAGATTATGTGCTTTTCTTTAGTGTTAAAGAATAGAAGGAAGCTAGATGCTTTGCATTTAATTCCTTCACCCTCCTCCCTCAGTCTTAATATTGACTTCTTAACATAGTCTGTTAACCTGGCCTTAAGTAGATAGCTTGAGTTCCCCTTGTTTTTTACTTTGCACTTTCCTGGTGTTGTTATGGCTTTCCACTAACAACCTAACGTTGATACCCCGTACTAACTGCTGCCTTGGTCTGCTTTTATTCTCTGTACTTCTTCCTACCTTCTCCTCTGTATGGCTTGGGGATGCACGCTTCAGGAAATAGCAACAGCAACGATGATGATGGCTTCTCCCCAATCATAGTTGCTGAGGAGGATGGACCCTTGCCATCTGGAATGCCCATTGACTGCGGAAACAATGGAGGTCCTGCGGGTGGCACTGGATTTGGATTTAGCTCAGTGCGTGGTGGCCCAAGGCAGTCTTCCCTAAATGCAGTGCTGGATGCAAAACACAAAACTGGCAAGAAGAAACCTGGCATATTTAAGGGAATTGGATCAATGTTCAGGTAAGCTTTTAGTGTTAAAGGATTTTAAAGAATAATAGTTTACCTCCAAACTTAATGTATTAAAATTCTTATGCTTTTGTTGTGTGTAAAAATGTTTTGGAATTAAAGTTATAGCATAAATAACTGTAGTGCCCAAGCATTCAGTATTTAACAATTTAAATGCTCTAAAAAGTATATCATATTACCATTAATGACATGTGTATCTCTGCAGGAGATAGAATAAAATAGCTTATTTTTTAATGCATATTATGTTTTACTACTCTCTTTCATTTTTTGGTAATGAATAGAGAAGAAGAGCTTAATAGAGAATAAAGCAGTTCAAAGGGTAAGGATATTTATTCTCGTCAGTTGATGACTAAAGAAATGGAAATGCTTCTAAATCCAGAAGCAAAGTATGTTGTTTCAAAGCATTTTGTACGGCTATGATATCTGTTGATAATATATATTTAATGAAGCCATTATCAGTGAAAATGCAATTATAATTGACCATTCAACATTTTTATCATGTTGTATACTTCAATTGTTTGGAACTACAAGGTCTTTATACACAAGCCACAAGTACTACTAAAATTTTTGACCATCTATTGCAGACTTGTGGGTGTGCCATAATGCACTTCCTTGTTTGTTGATTGGGAATAGGGAGACACAAAGGAAATAGATTTCTGCAGTTTATTTCAGTTTCTCTTCTGCTGCCTAGAGGTATCTAATGACAGCTAAGCATGCCTTAAACCAACGATTGAGATAAACAAAAAAAAAAAAAAAAAAAAAAAATACCTTCTACTGAAGCCTTAAGTCTTGTAAGGTCTTGAAATAAAATAAGTCAAATCAATTACTCTCATTCGCGGCAGATGGTGATAGTGGTCGATTCATTTCAATAATTCAGTTACACTAGTATCCCACAGATGGCATTACAGCTATACCCTGCCGAACATTCCCGAGACTACTCACTTCCTCACGAACATTCCCGAGACTTCACATGAATATATAAAAGTGTACGCCGCTTGGCGCTTTCAGTTGTCTTCCTCGCGTTGATTCACAGTGTTTAGCTATGGATAAGTTCATTGTTAAACGTAAGCGCCAGGACAGTGAAAGTGAACAGTCGGCTCCTACTGCTTGCTTTAAGAAGCCAAATCTTACAGTTTCTCCCGGACCGTCGAATTCACCACATAAAGAAGACAAACGAAAGAAAATAACATACCAGGACAGTTACTTAGCGTATGGATATAAGTGGAATAACAGCGAGGAAAACCCTATCCCTGTGTGTTTAGTTTGTGGCGAAACACTTAGCAACGAGGCCATGGTACCTAGCAAACTGAAGCGGCATCTTACAACAAAGCATCCTAGTGTGTCACAGAAAAGTGTAATGTATTTTTCACATATATTAGAAGGGGAGAAGAAAACAGCTGTGTGAATGGTAAAGAGAATGACCATAGGTGATACTGCTCTTGAAGCCTCATTTAAAGTAGTAGAACTGATAGCTAAAAAAAAGACACCTCATACTCTTGGAGAGGAAATCATTGGCCCTGCATGTCAAGTTATAGTTTTAACAATACTTGGCGAAGGAGCAGCTAATCAAACTTCGAAAGTTCCTCTGTTGTCCAACAACACAATCAGCCGCAGGATATCTGAAATATCAACGAATAAGTCACGGAGAAAATAAAAACTTATAGAATATTTGCTTTGCAAGTAGATGAGAGTCTCGATATTGGTGACAAACCGCAACTCCTTGGTTGTATCAGATATATTGATGAAAAAGATATTAGTGAACAGTTTCTGTTCTGTAGACTGCTGGAGACTACAACCACAGGCCATGATATTTTCGGTTCTATTAATTCCTATCTCAATGACCATGATCTTTCATGGAAAGACTGTTATGGTATATGTACAGATTGTGCACCATCTATGTCTGGGAAAATTAAAGGTTTTACTGCCAGAGCTCTCAATGAAAATCCATCCATTATTATAACTCACAGTTTTCTGCATAGAGAGGCATTAGTCGTGAAAGCGTGTAATGAAGATTTTGCTGAAGTGTTTAACCAAGTTGTGAAAATGGTGAACTGTATGAAGTCCCGACCTTTAAAGTGCAGAATTTTTTAACAGTTATGTCGCGCAACGGATGCAGCTCATACCTCTTTGTTACTTCACACAAGTAAGGTGGTTGTCGCGGGGTCGTGTATTGAACCGGTTTCTCGAACTTAAAGAACAGCTAAAAACTTTTTTTAAGGATGAAAATCAAGACACATTTCATGAGCTCTTATTAAGTGATTCTTGGTGTTTTGAACTGTCGTATCTGGCAGATATTTTTCATAAGTTGAATGAACTGAATGTTTCGATGCAGGGTCGACATGAAACAATAATCTCCTCAACCAATAAAATGAAAGGTTTTAAAAGAAAGCTTAGTTCTTGGAAGTCTGCAATTCAAAAAGGAGATTTGTCGAACTTTCCATCTCTTCTTAATGTGGCAGGAGATAAAGATCTGGGTAAACTGAAAGACCGCATTTGTGATCACTTATCAAGATTGCAAGATGCAATAGATGCGTACTTTCCAACTATTTCCACTACGAATCTCAACTGGGTTGTCTCACCATTTGATTTCGTTGATAGTGCAGAGGAAATAAATTTCACTGCTTGCGAACGAGATGAATTTATTGATCTTTGCGCTGATTCCACACTCAAAGGTGAGGCGTCGGTGGCTAGTTTTTGGCTTCAATGGAGAGAGGAGTACCCTAACCTAATGAAGAAAGCAATTAACGCACTTTTGCCCTTTTCAACATCCTATCTATGTGAGCAAGCCTTCTCTGCTATGGTGACGATAAAATGCAAAGCAAGAAATAGACTGAATAACCTTGAGGATGATTTGCGTGTTTCACTGTCAACTGTAAGACCGACATCACATATCTGTGCTCTAAGCATCAATCACAAGTTTCACATTAATCATTAATCGAAGAAAATTTATTGATGTATTTTTACTCATTGATTGTAGTAAAGTTTACTGTATTATGTTATGGTATACGTTATTATTATATAATATTTCAATGAATTAACATATTAAGCTTAATTTTCTTTTAATTCAAGGAAGGGTGCCCTGGTGTTTAATGTTATTCCCAAGGGTGCCGTGAACTTCAAAATGTTGGGAAACACTGCCTTAAACATACAAGGCATATTGTTGGTTTATGGGAAGCAGGATGCACAGTTAAGGAAATTGGTAATATACAATGTAATTATACTGCAGTATGAGTTATCCTGATGGAAAATTTCACATAGAGTCTGAAAAAATATTAGAAAGCAACAATAATAACTCTAAATAGCATTAAACTAAAATTTAATCTGCAAAGGGATCACATGAGAGATTAATACATCTTCATTGTTCTGCAGTTTATGAGTACTGTATGTAATAGACTTTTTTATTTCTGGATCAGCATGAATTCTGACCAGATGTTAAAACAGAAAGGCTATAAGTAATGTATAGTTCCCTTGTGCACCAATACATTGCAGATCTCCCCACAAATTATTCACATGCCAGAAAACCTGACATAAAGAATAAAAACATTTTGCCATTGCTAAAAAAATTACAAGGATATATAAGAGAAATCTAAAGTATTATTCCAAGGTTCTTTGTGATGTAAGTTATATGCATTATTACACTTTTCTTCATTTTTATGCTTAATTTATTTCTGTTGAGTGGTTTTAAACATGCATTTGCCACTTTTAGCCTCTTAAGAACTGCATTGAACATTTCAGATGATACTTTGTTATGTATTAAATATAAGGTATACAGTATTACCTATACATAACCTATCTTTGCTCATGCGAAATTAAGGTTGGATAAAAAGCAAAACTTTTCTTCAATTTATGCTAAGCAATGGATTTTTTTTTTTTCCATTATCATTATGATCTTCTTCATGTAACAAAATAAATCCTTATAGACTTATTTCCTGTTTTTTTTTCCTTTCTTTTTTTTAATATAATCCTAACACTTAAAATAGTTTAGAATATGTGGAATGCGGCTGCACAGTCTAAGGCATGGTATGCGAGAGTTGACCATACTGGTATAGTCAGTGGTTGCCGCCCCAAAGTACCAGAATATTTTAAAAAATTAGTTTTTATTTATTATTTTAACTCTCAACTGAAATGTTGGTTATCCCTGAGTGGGTCAATAGAAAAGACAAATTGACTACAAACATTTGTGCCACATTAACATTAAATGCTGTTTTCCCCAAATTGTAATGTGTTGTCCTCGGAGGAACGTTATATTGGCACTATTTATAAAGTATTCAAATTGGTACTGAGGTGATCCATAATTTCATTGGGAAACTATGAATCTCAGAGCTATATATTTCTGCTGCAAAAAGTGAGCATTTAAAATAACACTCATTATTGCCAACAATATTATTTTATATTTAGTATATAATTATTTAGTTTATATGATTGTTTTTGACTTCCTTTAAGTTAGTAAGAAAATATAACATCATAGAATATAAGGTTAAAGCTTTCTATGGAATTACCCTATTAAAGGTTACCTGCAAAATGGGTTAGATGCTTTTATGAATATTGCATTAATATAAAATAAAATATTACTGCCATGTATTTAAGACAAACAATCAGAAAATAATACTATAAGCTGCATAACAATAATGCTGGTGGTGTTACAAAGTAGAAATGTAATAGAAAATAAAGTATCCTGAAATACCTTCGATAATTTGTGACACTAATGAGATTTCTCCTCATCCCAATCCTGAAAATTATACTTTTTAAGTGTAATTATTTTGCCTTTCCTCCTGTTATTAAAAATTGATTGAATATTTATAAAGCTTTTTGGGACAGAAAAAGCGCAGCTGATGGAAAAAGTCTGATGATAGAGACAACAGTCTTAGAAACATGTCCCAGTAAGTTCTGGTATATAAAGTAAAGCTAAAGTAATAGAAATTCCAATTTGTGCATATAAATTTGTTGAATATTTTGTCTTGAAATTATTAATTGACTATCATTTAGTATTGAAAGGTATGACATTTTTGTATAAATATCTCTAAGTAGATGCACCAAATGCAACAGTAAGAATGACTCCTAGTTAGTTGTTATACGAAAACTTGGATCTGACCCTCAACTAGCTCTAACCAGAACTTTAACTCAGGATCACAATACAGGCCCCTTCTTGAACAAGTCCGGAAAAATATGTATTTCAAACTCTGAAATGTAAGTGACTATTAATCCAAGTAATATGAAAACTAATGATGCCATAATTTTCAGATTAATGCAGTGATATGAAAGAAAAAAGAAAGGGAGAAAAAATTCATATGCACAATTAATCAAATAAAATTGAATTTATTCACCATAGGATTTCTTATTATAGAAATATCGGCTTCATCAGTTACAATATTACAGATACAAATAAGTTATAGACTAGTAAGTACATATTCATGAAAGTAAATATGTGAGAAACTAAAAGTATAAGATGTTTCTATTTACAATAAATTACAAAATCAAAGCATGGTTTTAGGAGTTCAAAATATAACACAAATGCATAACAAAATTTAATAACTAGACAGTTTCCAGTTATTCATTTACAGAGTAATAACAACCCTATATTAAAAATCTCTTTAATTCCTTCCTAAACACAGCCATGCTTGATAAGTTCTTAAAAGGATGGGGGAAGTTTATTATACAATTTAATGCCATTGTAGTGTGGACTTTTTTCATATAGGGTTCTTTTATGCCCATTTATGTGTAGCTTTGATTTACCCCTAGTATTATGATTATGAATTTCATCATTTGTAGCAAAACTATTTAATTGATAATGTGTAAACACCAGGGTTTCATAAAGGTAAAGTTAAGTTATTTAAAAAATAATGTATTACAATATTGTGATTTTCTTGATTCACACCACAAAACTTATGTAATATGGTATAAGACTTCTCATTATTATTGATAATTAAGCTCATGTACATGTTAATTATTCTTTTATTGTAAACCATATACTCAACTCCTACCAGTACTTGCTAGCCAAACAAATCAAAGTTTTCACATTGTTAAATTTTAAATAATTTTGATGAATAAAGAATAAAAATAAGTATGAAGATATTAACAAAATGTAAACATTTTAAAAAATATTATGAAATAGAATTGTTTCCCTTCATCCATCATGTTTTCCAAAATTTAAAATGAAATCATGCTCTTTTTTAATGCTCACATTTTAGACAAAGAATATGGAATTTCATACCCCTAATTCCTAAATCTATTAATCGTGCAGACAGTTGATTAGTCTCAAGTATGTTTTATTATTTTCCAATATTAATTAGTGCACAGTTACAAAAATCTGATGTGTTCCATTCACATGATTTTCTCTAGCTATTCTGCAACAAATTATTCTTACAAAAGCTGATCTTTTTCTCTACTTTGTGCTAATCAAGATAAACAGAAGTTAGCAGAAATGGTCGTATTAATTAATTCCATATAAGTTGAAGGGAAATAAGGGAATACACTAGGTAAAGTAACAATCAAATGTTTTGAAAGCTGTTGGTATGTGATTGAAATTTGTTTCTTTGCATGGCCAGAAGTTGGCAAATTCCTGTATGAGAAAGGTTATTAAAAACTGAAACCAAAAACAAGGAATATCTAAAAAATGATCAACTCCTGAAAAGTTTGTATATGACATAAGTTGTGTGTTTTAATGAGATCTACATTTTTGGTGTGGTAAGTTTTTGTCTATTTTTTGTGGTTTACCAGTTATGCAAATCTTGTCCAGAATGAAAAGGTTTTCAGAGGCTATTTTCAGAAAATTCAAGATATACATTTTATTTGTCATGTAAATATCTTTAATATATAGCATTTTAATCAAAATTGTTAGAACCATTTTTCAGAAAATCAAAATTTTCACAATTTTTTCTATGCAAAGGGTAATTTGAGTTGGGGCATTTTCCTTAAAATCCTCCTGTTACATCCTTGGAAGATACTAAACTTAAATATCAAGTTTGGTATTTTACCAACTTTTTGTTTTTCAGTTATCTTGTTTACACACACATACACTCACATATATGCATGCACTCTTCTTTAAAAAATGCTTTTTTTTTTCTTTTTTTTTTTGGATACACAGAATAGTAAAACATGAATTTTCAGTAAAATTTTGCTATCAAATTTTTGGTGGAATGCAATACCTTCTCTACCTTTATGTACATTTTATGTACGTGCTAGAGAAAGTACTTAAATCAATTTTAGTTTGTGTCCATTGTTCTTTTAGTTCTGCATAATTATTAGGTCCAGTACAGTTACTGTGAATGCCACTGAATAAGCAGGTAAAATTCAATCATTGGACAAAAATTGAACCAGTTGTGAATTTTGAACTGGCAGAAAAAAGCTATGGAATGACCTTTTGATTTATAGGTTTGGAAAACATAGAAAAACATTAGATATGCCACTACAGATAGCTCTTCAGCAGGAACAAGAGGAGGGTGCAGCATGTACAGTAGAAGAAGAGAGGGAGGCTGCCCGTAGAGCTGCTCAAGAAGAGCAACAGCGAATACAGGAGCAGTATCGCAGACTGATGCAGCGTCAACGGCAAATGGAAAGTCAGGTATGCTGACAATAGGAAATACGTTAAATCCATAATCAAAGCCTATATTAATGAATTATAAATCAGAGATAGATGTGTCATCAATGCAATGCAATTTTACCCACAATCTTAGAATTATTGCGTAAACAAATGAAGTTAACAAAATACTACCAGTATTTTTCTGTGAATGAAAGTTGGTAATAAGCGGATATTTCAAATATAAAGATTGTGTCCATACCAATTTCAAACAAATCTGTTGGAATTTAACATTTAAATAGATGACATAATGGCCAGTAGGATTGAAAAATAAAGCTACATTAAAACACTTTTTAAATTTGTCATTGTATAAAGCTTGTTTACATGCCATCATACTTGCAGAGAATTTGCAAGTTTTCACTTTTAAAAAGTGATTTCCATTTTGTCAATTTGTGTCATTGTTATTAGCTTTACATAGTAACATGGATAGGGTGGTATGGCATATTATAAGCTAAAATATCAATAAAAAGTTAAAAAGAAAAAAAAAAAAAAAAAAAAGAGGCTGCTAAAGTTTACACATAGAGTAGAAACTTGACAGAACACTCTTGAGTATTAGGAAATAATAATTAATGTTTGTTTGTTAATGAACATATCAGCACTGCCAGAATTTTTCCCTGCAGGAGTTCATCTACAGCCCAATAAATCTACTGATATGGGGCTCCTGCTTGTAAGCACACTTAAAAACTATCAGTCTGGGGTAGGTTTGAACTCACGACATTAGGATCAGAAGGCCTACATCTAACCAGCTGAGCCTCTCACACTGGCAGGGAAAGGAAGGGATTGATTGTTTAGAGTAGTATAATTGTTCTTTTCACACTTTAAAAATTGCAAATGTTATTTATTTCTTATGCAAAAACATGCTAGAAATGGATTTGGAGACATAAGATGGTACATTTAAGAGAATTACATATGAAATATCTCTACAGACCACATTAATGTTAAAAATCTGTCACATTAACATGACTTTCGCAGCCTATGCTGCAACAAACTAAAGACTATCTTTTTTTGTAGCCTAACGTCCGTTAACCTAGTTGGTCATATCGGACGATGAATGAAATTGGTGAAATGTAGCTCAAATGATCTTGGGGTCCATGGAGCTCAAAATTACTTGACATTCGTCTTCTCAGGATAAGGGAAAACTGGAAAAAAAAACCTTTTCCGGGTAACTCACCCTAAGCAAGATTCGAACTTGTGACCTGTTGAATATGAGGCAGACAGGCTACCACCACACTACCTAGGTGGGCTAAGGAGTATCTTCTATTTGATCTAATCAACATAAAAATGATTTGGTTTTATTACATAGGTACAAAGAGAATAAAGAATACACTAGGCTAAAGTGATAGTTAAATCGTTTAAGAGCTGGTCATATATGATGGTATTAAAATTCTGTTCTCTTTGAATGATCATAATGAAAAAAGAAAATTATTCATTTGAAAAAAGTATAAGTATTGGAAAATTTAAACCAATAATAAGAAACGTCTCGGTAATGATTAACTCTATACAAAACAAAAAGGTATTTGGCACAATTCTGTGATTTAACAAAATGTATATTTTTGTATTAAGATTTGTATATCTCTTATGGTTTACCAGTTATGCAAAACTCATTCACAATGAAGAGAACTTCAGAAGCTATTCCTAGAAAATTCAATATACATTATATTTGTCATGAGAATATCTTAAACTTAAATATTATTTCAATCAAAATTATTTTTTATTTTTTAGCAAATCAAAATTTTTGGAAAACAAATTTCATGTAAAGAGTAGCAAAGTGAAGGGGGGGATTTTGTTAAAACTCTTTCATGTCACATTCTTAAATACTAGGTTTGGCTAACCTCTTAAAGGAGCTTACTGCATACAGAAACCAACATTTTCACACATGCACACATGCACATCCTTTTCTAAAACTACTTGAAATACTTGCTGCAGAATGCTAACAACAATATTGCTTCTCAAGACCAAGAGGGAGGAAGTGAGGCAAGCTTTCCTGGTGCTGGTCACCATCGAGAAGGGTCAAACTCGAGTCAAGCTGCTCCACAGACTAGGTCAGAACGTATTCACCAATTAAGAGCACAGCATCAACGACGTCATGCTGAGAGGCGGGGCCAGTACCCCCTTGATGACAGGGAAGAACGTTATGAAGAAGCTATTAGACAAGTAAGGAATTGAATTTATTACGCTCAATGACATAGTTAGAATCTATTTAAAATGCAAAGGTATGCATGCATATACATCTACTTAAACACACACAATCTGTTATATTCTAGAGTTGTAACCTAAGGGCCAGTTCCACCAACTATGTTTAAAATGTGTACTACATTATGTTAAGGTTTAACATATTAAAACTCTGCATTTCATCAAGCTTTTACACTAATAGTTAGATCTTGAAATGCAAACAGCAGCTTTTTAAAAGATGAGTCCAACCGCATGGCTTCTGAATGAACTCTGATACACATTTCTGCACATATTACACTGCTCTCTGTATCAGTAGCCGACAACAGTTACACTCGCGGATAATTGTTATTTGATTTTTCCTGATTATGGAAAATGTAACTCTTCAGAACAAAATTAATTATAGAACTGTTATTAAATACAGAGAAATTATCAAATGTAAAAAACTGGATGACTTAAAATAAATAAAAAGGTTGTGGCGTGGGAGAAAAACTGTGAGGAATTTTATTACTTTGCATGTGTCCAGTCCACTAGGCAGGTGTTGCAATTTTATGCTGAACTGCACACCAAAAAGGCAGGTGAGAAGAGTGATGGATACTAAATTGTAACTGAAGTGGATGAGGGTCACTGAGATCCAAGAACACCCAAACAAAATTGCAGTGTGCTTCTTGAGGCAATTGCTTTGGAAATTTCTAGATAAACCCACAAAAAATAATTTTGGAAATTCCAATGCTATCACTTCCCATTAAATGAATAATACCAGTAGCATAAAATCTCAGAGTAATCAACATTTATGGAATAGGAGAGGGAGAGGGAGGGGGAGAGGGAGAGATTTTTTTTTTTTTTTACATTTAGTAGTAATGTAATCTATGTTTTAATATTCTATAATTCTGCTCATGATTGCTTTGGGCAGTCTGTATTGTATAAAAATTCCTTCTCTTGAAGATGTTCAAAATAATTATCATTTTCAAAATCTTCTTCACTTAGAAATGGCATTAAAAATGCCAAATACAGATTTTCCATATCAACAGCTTGGTTTGTGACTGCTATTTTTCAACTTCAAACTTTTATTAAATGCGTTAACACTAGGGTAAAGGCAATGTTAGCTTAACACCAAGTTTACACAATGTTAAGGAAACTTCAGTGTCAAATCACTTTTAACATTACATTAAACTTTAGTATTAAATAATATAATTGGTCCTTAAGTATTGTACTCCTTTTTTTATTTGGAAATTCTGTAGTTTTCCTTTTAAAATATTTATGTCTGAAGTATTGAAAGTAATTTGCCAATATAATTTTTATCATTAATACATATGACTATTTTTATTCATGAACTACCTTTTAAATAATCTCATTTTCTTGCTGAAAAAATATATTAATATATATATGGTGGTAGTAGCTCCTTAAATAAAAATTGTACAAAAGTAAAATCCATTCTCTAAAGGCTATTCCAACTTCTAACCAATAGCCAGTTATTCAGCAATATTCCATTCATAGAGTTACAACATTTTTGTGTCTAACTTAAACATCTTAATTTACTTATGGCATTGAATGCATTAAAATGGTCATTTTATTGAAGGCTTGATAATTATTTTTGGCTGTACATGTTGGTCATTAATTTATTCATGAAAAGAGTTTAATTCTCATTAGTGTCATGTGAAATGGGCTGTGTTTCGTTCATCTTTGTCGAGTGTGTCTGCTATAGACGTTTGTTTTTTAGAACAAGGCAAGCTACATCCATTTGGCTTTGACCCTATTTACTTAATGGACTCCCTCCTTAAGATGACAACTCAGTCAAGGTAGTTGCTTTGTACAGCTTTAGGAGAAATGTATAAGCAATCTCACATGCTGCCATGCATATTTTGGATGCCTAACGAACTTAATTGTTTCCATGTGCGAGTTATCAAAAAAAATAAATTATTAGGTTGTTCTCATATATCTAAAGCTATACATTTCACTGCTGGCCATGCCAAGGAATTATTTTATATAAACACATGCATAAAGTAATGAAACTATGTTTATGAAAAATAGCTTGTAGTTATGAACCCTGAAATAATTACAGTGCAAATTATCAAGTCATTATAACCAATAATCATAATCATAAATAAATATCTCAAAATTAATAAACAAAGCATTCTCTTGCTCCATGGCATCCAAAGGGGAATAAGCAAAGTAGAGAACTTTACCTCCAAAAGAGAATGAATTACAAATGAATTACATATTATTATCATAATGTTATGAATGAATAAAACTTTGCTGATTGATCTGTGCTAAACCTTATATACTGACAAATTCCTGATCTTTGCTACATCTTGTAAACAAGGGTTTACTCAGGTTTGAGTGAACTACATCTCAATTGGAATGTCAATAAATCAAGTAGGCCATCCATTCCAGTTAGCAAATATTGCTTTGAACATGCCTCTTCAAACAAATTTCACAGGGCTCAGGTATTTTAGATTACACATTCTTCCCATAAGTTTTGATGATTGCATATGCAGCAAAGCTCGCATCCTGTCTTGGGCTGCTCTCTCAAGTTCAAATATTGTATGACACTATCATCAGTTGCTGAAGGGAATGACTGAGGCCACCAAACACCTGCAGAGAGACAGAAAACATTTCTTAATCTACTCTCTTTGGTGGTAGGATATGTAAATGCAGAGATTGAATACTCTTGATTTTCTGAAACTTCATTTCCTCTATAACATCATTCTAATAAAATCTGATTTATAGCAAATATGTAATAAATTGCTTTCATAGTTATTCCATTTGTCACCCAAATATGAATATATTTTTATTTCTGTTAATTATAAATATTTATCTGTATATAGGGTTGCCTATTGAACTTGGCCCTAATAACTCTCTCTCTTTCTCTCTCCCTCCCTCCCTCCTCCCCCCTCCTCACACACACACACACACACACACACACACACACACACAAAGACATCCATTCTACGTACAATATTTACTGTCTATTATTTGTATAAATATTATTCCTTTCTTTTCGCTGTCCATTTACACTTCTTTTTAATTTTAAATAAATACTGTCCCACACTCCTGCTCTCTTTCTGAATATTCTGTTCAGCATTGTTCTTTTGTTGCTTTTAAATTTAAACTTAAAGAATTAATTTCTCCAGTTTTTAGTTGCCTTACATTTGAACACTATATGTTCAAGTTTCTTTCATTCCTTGTTACGAGCTTCCACTTGAGTAAAGCCTTCTCTTTCATCTTTTAACTTCTACAACACTGTTCACCCATATACAATACCTCTCTTTCCTCCTCATGAGTTTTATCTATATAATTTTTCCTTTGCCGTACCAATTTCATCTTGACATAAAATTCCAGTGATGCCCTCCTAGTTAATTTTTGTATCTCAATATCTTCATGCCTCTTTCCAAAATGCTGTAACATTTATATCTTTATCCTCCAATTACACCCTAATCCATTATTCTCTAAAATATATTTTTAAAGTACTCAGCTATACCTTAATAAAACTAGATTCTTTATATATTAAAAGTTGCTTTACTATGCTATTTTCATTTAGAGTTAGATTCTTATGCCAATATCTTAAAATATAATCAAACCTTTTACTTTAACACTTCCCACTTCTGTTTGAGCAACTTCTTTTATAGCTGCAATTGGTAAGTCAAGAATTTCTTTACAAAATGATTGATTCCCAAGGATTACATATTATCCAATTAACCAATTTATATTTTGAATTATAGTTATAATTGTTATCCACGATTCCATTTTTATAGAAGAGAAAAAAAAAATGAAATCTGTGAGTATAAAAATATACCTTATCCACAATTTTCAAGGATTTTCCTTCCCAAATTTCAATACCATAAAGCCATAGTCTCCAAACTAAGGCTCATGTTGGCCCGTAGTGTCATTAATCCAACCCACAGCAGCTAAATGTGTGAATCATTTTTTTTTATGTAATTGCGGTTAAAACAGTATTATTTTCTGCTTGAACGATTCGATATTGATGTATATATTAGGGAAAACTGGTTTTCTCCTTGCAATCTCAAATTCAGTTTGTTCATATGTTTTGTCAGATCAACATTGAATGCTAATTCCACAGCCTTTTGCTATTTTGTAATTCAGTAAGAGGGTAATGCTTTTCATTCAAAAAAATGTTTATTTCTGCTCAGAGTTCAAAAAAGCACTGAAGGAGCTTTTCTACAACTAAACCAGCATATGGCAGTATTATATAGTAAGTTATTTTCTCCAATCTCTTTAACAAATTCATGGAATTGTTGGTGATTTAACTTAGTGGATCTGATGAGATTAAAACTATATGACTGGTTTTAGAACTTAAGTCATATACAAACATTCTCCACACAAGGACTGTTGATGAAGATACAATGTAAGACTAATGGTTTTGAACCACCATCATTTTCTACAGCCTTAAACATTAGTGGAACCACTCCTTTATTTTTAGCACACTTGTTTTTGCCTCCATGAGTTGTAATAGATTTAAAGTTTTTCCATTGAAGGTTCTTTTTATTATTGGCATTTTCAACTACCTTAAAAATATCTTCCCCAGTACGTCCTGTGAATACTATAAATATCAAGAAGTTCTTCATACACCTCATAGATTTTATCTACTTGAATAAAAATAAACACCTGAGCATTATCTGACACATCTGTTGAATCATTCAAGGCCAGCTACTCAAAATGTCCAGTTTTGCCAGACACAGTTTTAAATAAATTTACCTTTTCGAGGCACATTTCTTCAGCCACTGCAATTATGTATTCCTTGATCATTTATCCATTATTGAATGGTTTTCCACATTTTGTGATTTCAAGAGCCACATTAAAACTGGCATGAGTTGCAGCCTCTTGTTCAGTTTTGATTTTCATTAACACAAATTGCTGTGATTTCAATTTTTCCGTCTGCAAACTTCCTGTATATTCCTTGAGAATGGCTATGGTTTCAGTGCAAATCAAACATAGTGCCTTATTGCTGGACTCAATCACAAAATATTGATAGTTCCTTTGATCTTTGAATGTTCTCCATCCACTCTCTATTTTTCACTTCTTCTCCTTACTAGTAAATCACATATAAAAACAAGTCAGATCATACTACTGTTGTGTATGGGCTTTGGTCAGCTCGAAGAAGTCTTTTAAACAGGGTTATGCACTACTTTATTTTGCAACAGACAGTTTTGCTTCCTTTACCTCCTTAGGCAGACTAACTTGTAGCCACATCGCTAACCTTTTTGTACTCCAATTACTGCTATCTCGAAGTGAGGAGAATACACCAGAACTTTCTGGAACCAACAAGGTTATTTATGAATGTTTAATTATTACTGCACTTTTGAAAGTACTACCAGATTTTTTCAAATGTCACAGTCATAACAATACACAATAGTAATTGCACAAGTGAATTAGCAAGGGTGCTTACTTGGTGATTATCTAGAAATTACAGATGATGCCGGAAAATTAAAACAATTTTGGAACTTACTGGAGTAATCAGTACAGCCCTAAGGCTGGAAAGTTTGGAGACCCCTCCCATAAAGCATTCATGCTACAACCATTCTATTATATGTTCTTTCTAGCTATTTAACTTTCAATTGTGATGTTTTAAAAAGACACCCCAACAACAGAGGGTATTAATCCTAGAACATTACTAGTATGAATGCTAGTTTATGCTAATGATAAAGTTATATTGGCAAAAATGAAAATGAACTCCACAAAATGACATACAGATTAAGCTTGGTAACAAAGAAGTATAACATAGAAATTTCCTAGGGAAATCAAAAGTAATGGCTTTTAAAGGTTCCCATATGGTTTGGTGTAAAATAGTCATGTATAGTAGAAAGAACAAACATCAAGATTCAATTTTCTTGATTGCAATATAACAATTTATGAAGAAACAGATATAAATAAGAAACTAATTAAATTTAACCACATAACAAAAACAATAAGACAAACACTTAAAAACAAGGCTAGAAATATTTCAATATCAAATTATGCCAAAAATGACTATTTCTATCATTACATATGGTGCAGAAACATGGACTACTACTTAACACAAAACTAAAATACAGGCAGAAGAAATTAAGTTTCTCAAATTAATAACAGGATATACCAATGGACAGAAAACAAAACAGTGAAATTAGACTGATAGATATACAAGAACTTAACATTACAATAACGCAATACAGAATAAAATGGAGACAACATTTACACACAATAACTAGCCACAGAAAATCAAAGGCTTCATTACTTTTTAGATCTAAAGGAAGACATAATCCAGGAAAACCTAAGAAAAGATGGGCAAAACAGCACTTTGGAGTTAAAACAGGCTGACGGCCTAAACCATGTGGGAGAAGGGAAAAAAGTCCTTTTATAATTGACATAGCGGTTTTCCCTTTTGTAAGTAAATATCCTTTTTGAATTTATCATTTTCCCTTTCATTCAGTTTTGAATTTATCATTTTCCCTTTCATTCAGTTTTGAATTTATCATTTTCCCTTTCATTCAGTTTTATACCTAAATAAATGTAATCATGTATCACCTTATATTCCATATTTCTTTTCTTCAAATTTTGATATTTACTTAACTTTCCTTCTTTCTTGTATTACAGTTTGTGTTTTGTCTTGGCTCTCCTTTAAAATCCATATTAACATAAGGTAGTCCATTTTTGACACTGTATATTGTTTAAGGATAATTTAAACTCATATCAAGAGTACCAACAGAAAATAAAATTATATCTTGTGTTTAAAGCTGATTTGAGACTTTGAATTACTTGTATAGGCAAGCAACCAAAAATGTAGATGAAAATGCATGCAACTTATTTATATAACTTTGAGTGTTCAAAATTAAATATTCAATTTTAAAGTGCTTTACCAAGAAACAAATCTTTCCACATTTTTCTGTGCATGAAAGGTTTAATATGCAATTTTTCTTATGTCTTATTCAAGCTTTAAACTGAAGTATAGAGAACTAAAATGTTATTCTGAAATACAAATGGAAAAAGAGCCAATTTGAGTCTTTTAGCAATACTTTAAGTTACTGGCAGGAAAAATTTAACTGTAAAAACTAATATAGTTTGTAGCCTAAGAAATTGCAAATAATTAACAATATATAAAGAAAAAAATTGCCCCTAACTGTTTGCACAATAACATGAAAATTGTATTCTATTACATACATTACAATACTGTACCATACTATACCATATCATATCATATCATACCATACTATTTGTAGATCCTATTATGAGATTAGACTCTATGCCCAAACTCTAGAATGTAGATCATGTCAAGAATTACATTTATTCATACTTATTATTATTATTATTATTATTATTATTATTATTATTATTATTATTATTATTATTATTATTATTATTATTATTATTATTATTATTATTGTTATTATTATTATTATTATTATTATTATTATTATTATTATTCATACATTTATTTACAAATAATAACTCTGACAATGAATTTTCAGAGGTGTCATTTTGCATAATTTACAATTAAATGTCTGTTCCCAAAAACCTACTCATTTGTATGCATTCTTAGAATGCTCATGTTTATTATATTTACAATGGTACATTATTACCAGTATTTTTTTTTAATGAAATCCTCCTCTGTATAGAAGGTGTGAGTAATAAGGTATCTTTTTAATTCTGATCTAAACTTGTTTTTGTTCATTTGTAATTCTTTCATAGAAGAGGGAAGTGAATTAAACAAAACTATTCCTTTGTTGTAAACCCCTTTTTAGAGTAACTGCAAAATTATTTGTTGGTCTATGTAAGCCTTGCCTGGTGTCTTTGTTATGAATATCTGCATTTTTTTAAAACTTTTCTGAGTTATTTATTACAAATGACAATAAGGCTAGAGTATATTCACAGGCTAATGATAAAATTCCAAACATTTTGAAAAGTGGTTTGCAGTGAGTTAATCATCTTTCCCCTTTCATCATTCTTATTACTTTTTTTGCTTAATGCACACTTTTTTAGCATTTATTGAATTTCCCCAAAATATTATTCCATTGGTCATCAATGAATGAAAATATATATATAATAAGCTGCTTTTAGTATGCTCTGATCTATAAGCTGAATTAAAGATCAGATAGCAAAAAATGCTGAGCTCAGTTTGGGTAAGATATAATCAATATGGTGTTTCCAATTCATGTTACGATCGATCATAAGACCTAGGAATTTTGTAATATAGGCTTCTGCAATCTGATTATTTTCATATTCTCTCCTTAGATCTGCCATGTTTTCATGCTTTGTGCAAAAATTAATGTAGTTAGTTTTTTCAAAGTTTATGTGAACGTTGTTACTTTCAAACCAATTATTTAGTGTGTTGAAGATTTGATTAGATGAATCTGGGAGCTGACTGACATTATGCTTTTTAATTATAATACTTGTGTCATTCGCAAAAATAACTATTATGCAATAATCTTTCTAGCATTAGTTATAGTTTTAAAGCAGCTAGTTGAAAATTGGAAATTTAAATTTTAGAGGTTTGCTTAAATTCTGCAATACTATCAGCTTTCTGAAAACAAACCTAACATTTGAGAGTGCCCACTTGAAAATGTGGAGAAAATACTTGAACAGCAGCATGCATTTCAAAACTGGTTTGTGATAATATTTTATTTGAATTTAGTTCATATATTTGGTACCAGCCAAGGCGGTAGACTGATCGCCTCTCACCAAGGTGACCCAGGTTCAATCCTAGGGGGACTACATGTAAGATTCATGGTGGACTAAGTGATGCCTGAATGGGTTCCTTCCAGATGCTCTCCAGATTCTCTGGTTTCTCCCACAATTTATTCCACTACTTGTTCCATAATCACCTTTCCTTTTTCCATTTCACCATCATTTCAAATCATCATCTTCTCATTCTCATAACAGGCATTTGACTGATCATTCTTACTGGAGTCACGCCGTGGCCAAGTGGTTAGACCACTCGACTCTCACCTAGATGGCCGGGGCTCGATCCCAAACGACCGCATGTGAGATTTGTGGTGGACAAAACGGCGCTGGGGCAGGTTTTCTCTGGGTACTCCGGTTTCCCCCACCATCGCATTCCACCGGTGCTCCATCATCATTCATGTATCATCAGTGTCACTGCCTGCGGTGCCATTAATAGTTAAAGCGGGCGTTAAACACTACCAAAAAAAAAAATTCTTGCTGGTTGCTCTTTCTGATACAGAGTCTATCTGTTCCTCAGCAGGTTTCTGACCCCAGGCACTGACTTGTAAGTCCTCCATATGAGGAGGGTAAATGGCAAAAGATAAATGTTAATTTAAATCTCTTATAAGTTTTTGCTTAGCTGTTATTGCTATCCATTTATCTTAAATTTAAAGCAGATTTCATATTATGCCTTTTGCAGCAAATTTAAAATAAACAATTTTTTTTTACCATGCTATCTTAGACAACTTTATCTAAATTGAATTATTACAGCAATGTCAATTAAACACAAAATAATAAAAATGTTTCCATATAAAGCATACTTAAGGATAGAAATTCCCTAAAAAACTACGTCGAGCATGTTTACAAAATACCTAAGTAAAACATGAAATTTATCTCACTTTACATTTTTGAGCCATAGAAAAATCATAGGCCAGCATTCAGACTTTTCTAAAAAGAAATCAAGGAGTCTTTCTAGTGAAATATTGATAGCAAAACTTTTGAGTTCCACTTAGTTCCTCTTAGTACTTAAATACAGAGAAAGTAAAATAAAAAAAATAAATAAATATGCAATTATTATGCTACTTAAGCAAAATTATATAACAGTCGAGCATTAAATTTGAACAGCACCTATGTGCACTCTCTCTCTCTCTCTCTCTCTCTCTCTCTCTCTCTCTCTCTCTCTCTCTCTTCTCTCTCTTTCTCTCTCTCTCTAGTAGGTACTCATTAGGGCATTGAAGTAAATATTAACTTTTTTTTTTTTTCCAAGTGCAGAAGTTTTCACCAAGCTTCTGATTGGAAATATATTTACTAGGTTACACTTTGAAGCTAGACAATGACATGATTTTGAAAGAGGGACAGCAGAGTTTGGGACTTTAGGTTCCATTTATATAATTTGTTGACCTTCTCCGCTAATCATGTGTCATTTGTTCCCCATTACTGTACAAATCATGTGAGGCTTGGTGAGGAATCTTACAATTCAAATTTTAATAAGGTGAGCTGCCTGTGTGATATTTTTTCCCTGGTTTTTTCTCTGACTGTTTTTTTTTTTTTTTTCTATATCCTGAAAATAAAATGTGAGGTAACTCTCACTTCTTTAGAATCTGAGCTGTTTGAGTACTCTTCAGTGATCATTTCATTTATAATCTGTAGATATAAGGTATTATCAGGTGCATTTGTAACACACACCAAACTATTATAGTAAATAGAAAAGTTATTACTTTCTCTACTACTTGCATAATAAAAGAAGTATTGCACTCCAGCCAAAAACCAAATAAGATTTTATTGCAAATAAACATTTTGAGACTTTGTGAATCCAAAAGGAGTATTTTTAGAGAGAGAGAGAGAGAGAGAGAGAGAGATGAGAGAGAAGGGGGGAGGGAGGGAGAGAGAGGGAGAGATGTAGTGTTATTTATATGTATATATATATATAAAAAATCCAAAAATGAAAAATTGGTTGAATCCTAAACTTGGTAGTTAAGTTCAACAAGTGAAGTCCAAAGCCACCTCTTGGATGGAAACAGTTTTATTATACTTGATTTTCCCAAATGGCTGTAACACTTTTGATTAGAACACTATAGGCCTATTATTTATTTGGTAAACCAAAAGGAATAGATAAAATTGAGTCAAAATTGAGGGTTTGAAATGGGAATAAGTGTTCCCAAAACCGGTTCCAGTAGTTAATGTACAAGTGATGTTTTGTGTTACAAAAACCAACTCAAATTCTTTCCATTTAATATTAATCACATCAGTCACAAGCTTCCTTGCATCTTATTTTCAAGATAAAATCTTACTTCACAAAAATAATAGATCTGGTAAACACACACAATTTATTTCAAATAAATTTGTTTGTGAAATTAACTGTTTACAAGATGGTGCTTGACATTGGTTTGAATTTTCAAACACTTATGCTTTCTCAGCTGGAAAATCAAAATTCATGTTTTTCTCTTGGTCACTCAAAGACCGTGGAATTTCAAATCACCATATAAACACTTTAAATAATTCTAACTTATGTTACCTACTGTGTCATACAAAAAAATGTGTATTGAAAAGTTCTGGATAAACAAGAAATAGCCAGAATAATAAGCATTTGTAAGAATCTTTGTAGAAGAGTGAGTAGAGGGACACATGAATTCAATAGTAGATTTTGTAAAGCAATCAATGAATAAAATAAATCACTTAATTTATATAAATTTCCTACTTCTTATCATTACAGAGGTTAGAACAACCAGATCATATAAGCAACCAGCACCAGGGACGTTCATCTAATTATGACTTGTATGGAGAAATGACTCGGCCTGGCAGTAGAGTTGGGATTAGTGATCCTGCTCGCTTTAGCCATTATGTTAATTATGAAGAAATTCAGCAACATCTCAAGTAAGTGACTGACTGTGCTTGTTTTTCTTAGAGTATTACATACTGCTAATAATATATGCAATCATTGACAGAAGTGTATGAAGAGATGGACATAGTTCAACATCCAGCCCTAAAAGATAAAGGTGTATAAATTGCCTCAAATATTCTTTCCTGTTCATTGATTGCTAAAAATGCAGCCTAACCTTAAATGTGAGATTAGTATATTTTATATACAGAAAAACATTTTTCTTTCTTTCATATATTATATAAATCTTGAATATACACCATTATAGTGAAATAAATACATATCTATCTACTTATTTTTCTTGCTGCTTGTGGCAAGAATGGAGCATAAAGTAATAGAAATTTGTTATAAAATTGTTCATGTATTTTTTAATTTCAACAGCCAAGGGTTTGAATATAATAGCATTGCTAACACCACCAGCTTAGTTGAAACTATAAATTGTGTACAAGATTCCTGCCCAAATCTTTACATTCACAAAATGCTCAAAGTAATAACTATTAAATAAAGTTAATAACAGGGAAGTAGATCTCAATATATTGTTATACCCAATCTGTATAAATAGGGACCTGCAATGCATTCTGTAACTTTTTAATTTCAATTGCAGGAAATTTTTCATGATTAATCAATCACATAGTTGTTTCCACTTCATGTTTATATTTAACATGAATTGTGTGTTTAAATTACTGCCACTATGTGACCATATGCTTGTGTAATTATTGCCATCTGTTAGAAGTAAATGAAGTTAATCTATAGCAATATTTGGCAATACTTTAGGCATCATTAAATTGTCTATATTCTTTTTACTAAATATTTGCTGACAAGTTTTCTGTAAATTAATTTAATTGATTTAATAATTTAGATTTAGCTCTTTATTTTATGATTAAAAGTTGATTTTTCTCTTTGCATGTGTTTAATATTTCTAAAGTTCCTTTTAATGCTGGTTTACAAAATGGAAATTCCTGTTATTTATGGACGCTCTTCAACTGCTACGGTTCTCAGCGTCCCATTCTATACTGGGCATGAAAGACCATTTAATTTTGCTCAGAGGCCTCTCTATCAGGCTTGAGGTTCTTTTACGTGCCGTAAATCTATGACACGGGACCCACGGCTTTACTTCCCTTCCGAAGGAAGCCATGCTAAGGATTTTTACGCCCAAAAAAATCCATCGTCCTCCATCAGGTTTGAACCCGCGACCTTGGGTATATGAAGTTGGCATGGTAACCATTACACCACGGAGGGCAACACTGGTTTACAAATTAACTTATGTTGAGGGCATAAATTTGATTACAATCCAGACGAGTTTATTACTTTCTGAATCAGTACTGTGCTCATTGTATGTAGATAAGATATTGTATTCCACCAAAAATTTGATGTCAAGATTTTATGGACATATTTTTTGAAATCCCCCACTGCCCCTAGCATTTTTAGAAAAACGTCTGTGTTAAATATTAAACATGGTATTTAAGTTCAGCATCCTTCAAGCATACTACACAAAGATTTTCAAGAAATTTCCCCCACGTGAAACCACCCATTCAATTGAAACTTTTTTGAAATGTTGATTTTCTCAGAAATAGCTCTAATGATTTGTACTAAAATATCATATATTTAATATATTTTAATCACAATGTCTATCTTGAATTTTCTGGGAATAGCCTCTGAAACCTTCCTCATTCTGAATGAAGAAGGCTTCTTTTGCATAACTGGTAAACTGTAAGAGATAGTAAAACTTTGCTATAGAAAAAATGTTGACACAATTTATGCCAATGCAATTTTTTTGTTGAAGATAACCGTTTCTGAAATATTCCTTGTTATTGGTTTCAATTTTACAATAATTTAACTTTTCTCAAATGGGAAGTCATTATTTATTTTTCTTACTCCTGGTCAAGCATTTCAAAACCAGCACATAGTGTCCATCTCTTGAAATGTGACTTCTGTTTAGGTCTAAAATATTTCCTTATTCACATTATATCTGCAAGGAAATATGAAATAAAATCATATATGCCATTGTTTGTCATATTAATGAATGTAACACATCAGGTTTTTTGTTAAGTATCAGGCTCTTTTAACCTTCTAAATTTGTATCTATTTTAGAACTTGCTAATGTGTTTTTATGCTGTAATTATTTTGAAGGACTATAATTATATTTCATGTTCTCTAAACGTTTCAGTGAGTTTATTATTTGGCCAAATGTGATGACTGACTTCCAGTTTTTAAGAATAGAAAAATTCATGATATCCTTCTAATGTTTATTTATTAACTTAATTGTAAAAAGTATTTTGATAGTATATTAATTTTCTTTATCAAATTCATTTTTACATAAAGGCATACTTATATATTAGCTTAAACTATTAAACAGTTAGAGCATTAGTATGAAACAGGTAAAACTTTAATAAATTAATTTTATTTTTCTGTAACATTATGTTTTTGTCTCTAAATATGTTTTCCACATCACTCCTCAAATAGTATAGGTATATAATTGTGATTTTTTTTTTTTTTTTTTTTTTTTTTTTTTGTATGAAATGTACCTATATAAGCTGAACTAAAAATTCATTCATGTATCATTCAAAATTAGCACACACAAAATATGTTGGTTAGAATTGCAGTTAATACATAAATAAATGTTTCTCTCAAAAGAAGGGAAACTGGAGCTAATGGAAGAAAAATTTACCAAATATCTGTTCAGCATGTCTACCACACATTTCAAAAGCTATTTCCTCTTAATGAGGTGCTTTCCAGTATTATGGGAGTAACTACTAGTCCTGTCTTGATGTGCTGCAACTATCAAGTGAGACTACCAAATGCAAAACGTGCCTTTTTGAAGTTATTGTATTTATGTTTTTATTTCTCTTAGAAAGCAACACAAACTTCTACAAGAAAACAATTAGTTGCCTTAATATTAGTATTCATGTACAAGAGTGGTAAATACATTATTGAAAAATGAAAGCTAAAAACATTGTATCAGCATTTAATTTTAGAAAGGGCAAGTTTTCATTTGATATAACACATAGGTCCAAATTTCTTGTGACATGAATGAGCAGTATGCCCATCAAGAAAGATTGCATTATTTATATAAAGCTTTTTTCATCTTCCCCTCATATCTTTAGTGCCTTATTCAGCAATTTTGTGGACCCTAAAGTTTTCCTACTACTAACAATGCTTATTCAAACCCCTACCTGGCAGAATTTGAAAATAAATGAACACTCAGTAAAATTTACAATAATTACTCCTGGAATGTAAAAATGATTTTAAACCACTGTATAGTGGGCTATTATTTTTCACACCAAGTTCAAAATAGAAGTGAACAATCCCTACTGTATTATTGTGCAAAGCACTTGGCAGCATCATGTGGAAATAGACAGAAATGCAGTAGCCATGAGAACATATTGATTCAGATAGAATGTGTATATGCACATTCCGTAGCCTGGGGGTTATTGGCTTTTTAAGATTCTGTATGTCTGAGCCAAACAGAAAAGAAAATGTTGATTAACATAAGTTAAGAAGTACAACAGAATAGAAATGCAATGCATACAATCTGAGCAACAATTCTGCATCATTTTAATAATGAAGTTCAATTATTGTTAAACAGCAAACCACATTTATTGTCAATTAAAGTTGGTCGTGACAGAATTGTAGTGCCAATTTGTGTTGTATTCTACTCAACTTTACAACCTAAAACAAAAAAAAAACAAAAAAAAAACTAAAAGGTTGCTTGTACCAGATATATTGGTATCAATTATCACTATGACAGTAAACTGTAAAGCACTAATGAAAATAGTTTGCGGATATCTACAGCTGTAGCAGCAAATGAAATAAGTTTGTGTCGCCAAGAACATTTTCATTGCGAGAGGGAGTTCATGTCAGACTATAAATTAACACATTTGTTGCACTGAGCAATTGAATTACTCAATTAAACAATGTATAAATTCTGGTAATTTATGAATTACTTGCACAAGGAGCTGGTAATCACATCAGTTAGCAGTTGGAGGGGCCTTGATCTATTCAGGACAGGTCAGGCAGATTTCCATATATGAATCTGATGAACCAGAGTCTCTGGATGGATAAATTTTGCACTTGAGATGTTTTTTTAGTGGAAATGCAAAGTTTGCCCTCTCCTTTTGAATAGTATTATGCAGTGGACACAAAACACCTGTGAACTAAGTTAATCTCACCATGTCTTCTATCATGAGAGAAGGCTGCTTTTCATAGAATTTGTTAAACACATTCAGCACGATGTCTTCTCTCTGCTTTTTAATGGTTTTCCGCATATATATTTCTCCGCAATGGCCAGAATTTTTCTGAGCATTCACATTATCAAAAATAATATTTTCACAACACACTAACCATGTGACAAGGTACATAGAGCAAACTGACTGCTTAGATGGAAACCAGAAAAAAATTACAGCACCTGAATGTAGCATTATAAACCCTCTACTGTAGTGGTTCAGGTACTTCAGATACAAATACATTCCATATTATTGAACTGCTACATTAAGGGCTTTTTTATTTATCTATACAAGAATAACCACAAAAAATTACAATCTAAACCAAAATATTTTATGTAAAAGAAGAAATGATATCTTTAAGCAGAAAAAGTTGTAGTTTACACACCAGTCAATGAGACTCTCCATTGTTACATAGCTTTGTTTACATCTCCTTATTTCCTTTGAACTTAAAATGATAATAGAGCGTGGTGCTGTGTTTCCCAGCCACAGAATGTGCCCAAGTTTGATTTCATCCAAGGGCCCCCCGGGTGTGGATTTTAAGTCATGAGTGTAGGACCTGTCTCCATTCAGCTACATGAGGAAAATGAAAAGCTGTGATAGGCAGCAGACATGCCTAAGAAAGCCAAATTTTCAGGTATGGAATGCATGATACGTCACCTCCTTATATTAGTTGGATGATCACCCTCCTCTGCCAGCATTTATGGGTGAGGCCACAGTTGTGTTGGCAGGTCTTGGCCCCTTGCAGACTGTAGAGCTTTGGGAATTAACTTAACGTGATAATGACAATCCACATGGTGATAAACATGCATCCATCACAGTAAATGTTTTTTGGCTAATCAGACAACAGGATTGATTTATTCTAAAATATGTATATCTATCTAGGTCAAGTAGAAAGTACATTGGTTTAAAGAACCAAAGTTCCATGGTACAGTGTAAACCACGACATTGGATTTTTTAACTCTGATTTAACTTTCAAACTTTTGTTTACATTGCTTGTAAAATAACATGTCTTTTATAAATGTAAACATGAGCTTTCCTCTGAGACAGATTTAAAGAAGCATATTTGGTCTCTAGTGACACAGAACTTCATAGGGTATTGCTCATATGACAGGTGGAGCTTACAAAATTGAAATTTGGAGGAATTGTGAAGTTTACCTGCATGCTTTTATTTGTTCCAAGAATTACAAAATCTTATATTATGGGGATATTTTCTGAATTGTCTTAAGAATGCGAACAATAGTGACTGTAGCTCAAAGAAATGCATGTAAGAAAGGTCAACTTAAAACTTGTGTGAAAAGTGAAACCACATGAAAGACGTCACTGTCATATTTAAGTTGCAGATTGAGCTTCAGTTTTTTATAGTGAATATACACAAAAAACAAAATACCTGTGCCTTGGCATTCTCTCCCATAAAGTCTCTATTCTATGGAAAACAATTTAAAAGTTTTAAGGTGTAATAGCTGACTTTGTCTGTCTTCTGCTCAAGGATGAGTTGAATGGTAGTATGCAGGCACTGAAAATTAACTTTGCTCATACTGAGGCTACACGTATCTGCACCCAAGACTGCATTGAAGATAACATATAACCTAGTAAAGACAATTCAAGCATAGATATGCTCCAATTGTCCCCAGTGATGGATGTCTCCAAGAAAAAATCTGAAGGGATAAAAATTGCTCATTTTTGTAAATTGTGTCATTTAGTATTTTTTAAAGACTGATATGTGCAAGGAATTAAATATTGTTAGTAAATTGTTCTAATTCCTAAATAATTTTTGAATTGTCAAATTTGGGCCTATGCGAGAGAAAGCCGAGATACAGATTTTTTTACTTTCAATCTACTTTCACTAAAAAGATTGCAGTTCAATCAGTAATATGAATGTGACAAGGCCTCTTGTTGTACTATAATAGGCTAAAACTGAAGAGTTTATTGGGATCTTGAAGTCTTTCAAACAGAAGTTGAGTCAACTGAAAGAAGCTCTCTTATATCTCTTTGTTTAGCCAAGAGGGGAAGCATAAAGAGCAAGTATACACTTTGGATCAGTTTATTGTTGGCCATGTGGTTGTAAATGGCCATAAGATTGAGAAAGAAGTATTTGGAAATTGTGAACAAAGTGTATTTTGCTTCCTTCATTGTACTACATGGTTGTGTGTTTTACGATTTAGGTTAACTAAGCGTTAATTGTAATAACAAGAACAATTGGTTTTTCTTTGTCTGTATTTTCTAAATATTTGGATGTATAGTAAATGTTAAATTCAAGGTAAATATGAATGATTTGTTACACTGAAAATATTGAGAAAAAAAACTCTTTTCATCCTGACTTTTCCACAATCATTTTTATTTATCATAATATCACACCTGTTTTTATGGAAGAGTTCATTCTTCCAAACTAACAAGGCAAAACATCTGGAATGCCACTGTATAAATCTTTATTTCATTCCTGTTGCTTTATAATTTCATATTAATTTATTTCTACACATATTATTAGCTGAAATATGTTCATAAAATTATTTTTATTATAAATGATTCTAGAAATTAAGTGAATGGATGATGGTATCAAAAACAATCCCTTAGCATTAAACTAACAAACAGTGTCTATCTTCTTTTTCTTGGTCTCACAAGCAAACGCAAAGAACAGCTCTCTGAGGTACAGATAATGCAAATGAGGCTTCAAGTGCAACATCAGAGGTTTAAAGTTGAAGAAGAAAGGTAGGAAAACACTGATGAGTCGAAAACTACAGAAAATAACACTACAGCAATAAGATGACTGATGCAATAATAATAATAATTTACACTTCAGCATCTTTGTCCCATTTTAGCAAACAGTTCAGTTTTGTGAATGAAATAAAGCTTACATTTAACAGCATTGCAATAGAGATTGTGCTTGTTAATTTACTATTGTTTCAGTTTCACATTATCTACAAACTCTGTCTCGCTCAGTGTAATAAAGGTACCCTTGCCTTGTAGTGGTATGTAAAGCATTTCCTTCATTAGTAACATTGCTTTATATTAAGTATTTCACTGTCATATATCAAATGTGGTAATATTCAGACATAATTTCACTTTCATTAATTGTTTCTGAAGATCATATGTATTACATGCTGCTTTTGAAATATGCATGCTAAAACTTAATCCTTAGCAGCCATACAAATTAACAGTTGCTTCATTCTCTGAGGGTATTGCTTGGAATTTAACTAAAGAAGAAATAACAAGTTAAAAGTAAATTTGAAATTCATATCATGCTAAAACTAATAATAATTATTATTACTTATTTCCATAGTATGCACGTTGTATTCTATATATTTACAGTTTGAGGCATGTCAAAATTTGTATTGCACATTATTGCTTTGTTTTCAGGGAATAATAGTTGAAAAAAGGAAAGAGAAAAAATTCATTTTACAAACTGCATATAAATTTACATTGTTAATAGTAGTAAGGCTTATTTTCATGTCAGTGGCAATTATGAGTTATGAATGAGTTATATTTGGCTGGATATAATGCAACGTGTTTTTACTGTTATATTTATATATTTACCAACTTGTAAGGTACTAGTTGACCACAATATGAATGCATTCAGTGGGAAGAAGAACTAAACAGTTACAGAACAAGTGGGCAGAGTATTGGAAGTACAGTCAAGCAAAGAAAACAAGTAGAGGTACTGCTTCTGAAAATTATGTGAAGATATCAGCAAGTTAATCCAATTTCAACATAAAGATTAAAAAAGAAATACAATTATTTTAATCATTGTTTATGGATCCAGAACTAATAATACCATTAAACTTTAAAAAGAGTTAATTTTTTCTTTTAATCACACTAATTAATAAATTTGATAACTACCTAAAATCATCTATTAACTCAATTAATTACTATACTTAATAAACTCTCATTGTACAACTGTGCATTCCCACTGTCAACTTGCCTCTCACTCCCTTTGAATCCCTAGTCTTGATGATGTCGACAACACCATAGTGCCTTCCTTAAAGTATATTCATATAATGGTGAAGTGGTAGCTCATCACGTGCTTAAATTAAAATAGTCCCATGAGTGGAAAATGCAAGTCTTCCAGACCCTATACCTATGATGTAAGTACGACAGAAATCTCTAGAAACTGGGTGTAAATGTCCTTATGTAAGTCTCAGTGACTACCGAAGCAATACCTGGCAGGTTAGTTGCTTCCTAATTGACCATGCATGTGTGGGCTGGCATACACCAGACTGTGGTGAATGTCTTAGAGTGGCAAATCCAGATTCATAGAGAAATGTGTCTTTGTCTGACCAATGAGTTGGTTTAGAAACAGTGTAATACAGTAAACTAAAACTTGCTAACCATAAAACCTTCCTGTTTCCTGTTCAGGTTATTCAAATGCTCACACTGTAAGCAAGCATGGTACTGAGATCAAACCAGAGAGTGTTATCTTTTTGTGTGTGTGTGTGTGTGTGTGTGTGTGTGTGTGTGTGTGTGTGTGTGTGTGTGTGTGTGTGTGTGTGTGTGCGCGCGCGCCCAATAACTCAAAAGCAATAGGTTTACCGAATGATAGCAAGAACCAAAATGATAAAGTAGGGGCGGAAAAAAGCTTCCAATACTTGTGTCTCTCTTGGAGGTATTTTGAAGTGCTGAGAGAGGTTCAAATTGAGAAACATGACCATAAGAAGTTGTAATTACATTTCACCTTGGTTTATTATTTTAATCACAGATTGAATTATAAGGCATATCTAGAAATAAGTACTGTTTAGATAAAAAAGGCATAAAATATTTGTTTTCACAACATTATTTGTACATGAAAGAGCATTCCTTAACCTATTTTTCTACATACTATTGTTTAGGCATTTGTCGTAGTGGATAATCAAACTTTTGTGTGCCTTCTTCAAAGAAAGCTGTTCCCACTGCTGAACACTGTGTTTTGTGGAAACTCATCACAAAGTGTTCTTATTGTAAACCAACTGTTTTCACAAATTTGTGTATTCACCTGTTCATCCAAACCATTAGTGACAACAAAAGACTGCCTATTCTGCTTCATCATGAACATTGGATTGTCCATCATTGAATTGCCTAACCCACTTCTCACCATTCCGTCATTACATTTTCACCATAAACCTCTTCAAGTTGACAATGAATTTCAACTGGCTTAACATTCCTTACATTCAAAAACTGTATTATAAAGCACACTTCACAGTTGGCAGAATCAGAATTTATCTTAAACATTTTGAGTGATTACTAACAACTCTAAGCATAGCATGATCTGGCTGTAATGGCAACATGCTATCATGGTAATATGGCAGGATGGCACCAAATTCTCCAACTGACTGGTCAGAGCAACTGGACAGGAAACAAGGAGAACCATGGTCCAAATCCCAGCTCAAAATAATTTGAGACATCCTTGTGGTAGTGATGATATGATGATGATGAGTGGTGTTTAAAGACACTCAACTTCTATGGTCTTTAGCACCCTCATAAAAAAAAAATTCAATTAAAAAGCCAGAAATAAAAGATAATCTAAAATATAAAACAAAGATAAAATACTGGCTGGAGTATAATCCGGGCTTGTGGGCCGTGGTCTACTGGGCTCCACCTTCTTCTTCCCAGACGTTTTGTCTGCGACTACGGCAGACATCTTCGGTGGCAGCGGCGAGGTTGAAGTGCTCTAGTGGACGTTTCGACTGCGAATGTGCTGGTTGCACTGTGGACCGCGGTATTTATATCAGCGACCGGTGGGGAGGCATGTGGTGATTGGGGAGGCGTGTGGTGATTGGTACAAGCCCGGATTATACTCCAGCCAGTATTGACACCGGCCGTGAAAGCCTAAGAATTTCAAAGATAAAATAACAAAATATGTTAGTAAAACCAGTGAATAAAATTATGGTAGCAAAGGCCGCAGATTAATCTAGAATATATTCAAAACATGGAGTGAAAAGGGCACAAAAAATTAACAAAAACCAAGTTGTTTGGTTAAAAGTCACACTGATGATAAAACACACAAAACCCAAATCCTTACTGGAAGTATCTCTACTGTAAAACACTCTAGCAGCACATGCCATATCAACAATGCTGCTCCACAGAATGGACAGATAGGAGCTGGTACCTTCTTAAAAATGTGACTTTGGGTAAAAATACAGTGACTGATCCATAAGTGGGCCAATATGACCTCCTCATGATGGGATATAAGAGAGGAGGTTACCCAGGTTACAGGGAGATCCTTCATTTCCCTAAGCTTGTTCCTATAGAGAGATGGCCACTCCTAATGCAAGATCTCCTTGTGTGTTTACCATGAAAAATGTGAGTCAGTAGGAAAATTTGGTGCTGTGCTGGCTTGTTGCCATGGAGTCTCAGTGGTTAGAGCAACTGATGGAAACCAGGAGATTCTTGGTTCAAATCAGTTATGGTATTGAATTTTTCAGGTCTGACTCTATCTCTCCAACTTCTTTATATGTCAGATCTACATACAAAATCTACATACATATCAATGTGAGCAAAATTACAGAGAAGGGTCACATAGTTATTTTTAGAACAGCTAAGGCCAAAATTGTGGACAGCAGTGGACATGTGCTCTTAAATGCAGATCATTAAAATGGACTATGTTTTTCAAGGACAAAGCCAAATTGAATGTAGAAAGTATAACCAAGGATGAAACCTGGAAAAATAAACAAAGAAGAATTCACATATTGAATATTGGCACATTCAACTAGGACATGTGAATATCCAAGATATCTGTAAAGATGCAAAGAAAGAAACTCTGCGGAAATAAGCATTGAGAAGTTTGATGAGCAAAGTTTTTCTACAGGGGAAGATGAGCCGACCTTCATTACCAAAGACATTAAATAGGAAAACAAACTGGTTGACATTCAGAAATTTGTGGTTCAATGCATGTTGCATCAAAGTATGCACTGTAACAATAATCTATAGCCCACCTGGGTAGTGTGATGATAGCATGTCTGCCTCACATTCCACAGGTCGTGAGTTCGAGTCTCACTTAGGATGGGTTACCCAGTTTTTTCAGGGTTTTCCCCTTATCCTGAGAAACAAATGTTGAGTAACTTTAAGCTCCATGGGTCCTGAGATCATTTGAGCATCATTTCACCAATTTCATTCATTGTCCGATATGACCGACCAGGTTAAAGGACATTAAGCTACCAAAAAAAAAAATCTGTATTTCTGCACTTTCATGGACATCTATTCCTGTTGGTGCAATGTAAAATTCATGAAGCAGAATCTGACAGCGGAACAGAATTTGTAAACTGGAAATTTGATGAATGCCTCAACTAATATGAGATATGAAAACTGATGGGCCCCCCCTATAATCCTTAGCAAAATGGTATTGCTAAAAGCTGCAACAGGACTGTCATGGAGATGGCACAGTGCTTACTGATATAATCAGGGCTGCAGAAGCAGCCAATGCAGCAAACTTTCTCACAAATAGGTACCCACAAGGAAACTATATGGTAAGATACCTCACAAATTTTGGTGTAGTGAATCACCTAGTGAACCACCTAATGAGAATGTTTTGTTTGGATGCAAAGAGTACATCATGGATAGATCAACAGAAAACAATTAAATTGAGCCTCATTCCAGAAAAGAAATCTTTGAAGGATACAGTACACAAACAAAGGGGTATCGTATCTGGGTTCCAGGCAAAGGAAAGGTTGAAGTATCGAAGAGACGTGAAGTTTCTGGACAACTCATCCAAACAACCTAGAAATGTGTATAGAGAAGATACCAGAAAAGAAACTTCAGAAGAATCACCAGATTTCCTGAATTTTGATAAAAACCATTTTTCAAAATCAACCTCAAACTTTCTCAAGGGGAGACAATGTTATCTTAACTCAGGAATCTGACAAAGAAGATTTCTATGATTTTCCTCAAGAAGTGCAATATAAATCAAAGCTTGGAAGAAGTAAAGTGATTTACACTGGACAACCAGGATGACCCTGTATAGAACATGGCTACAAAGCTCCAGCAAATCATAAGGATGGGGAGAATATACATTTTGTATTTCTAACTAAACTTCCTAAGCTCTGTCTGGTAGACACTCACATGGGTAGTTAGACACTTTAGCTTAAGATGTAACTGGAAGTATTTTGTAATCTCCCCCCCCCCCCCAAAATACACAAAGAGCGAGGCTTTTTGCGAAATAGTAGTTCCATAGCTAAGCTATGAAACATTTGCTTCAGTTGCCTGATTGGATTCTATGTACCTGGCTATTGTATTTGCTGCAAGAAATAAAATGAAAATTTGTCTGAATGCTATCCTGGATAAACATTTGTTATTGAAATTACCTAATCAGATAGAGCAAGTACTGAAACACATCATTTGAAAGAATCAAGATCCAGAGATGAAGCAAAAGTCATGTTGCAAAGATTGCAACAAAGAACTAGGTTTGTCATTGAAGAAGGTGCTATATTGTCTAGAACAGACAAGTCTCACTTGGTGTCAATATCTTCACAAGCATGACAAGCATTTACAAGTCAAAGAGCTACACCACAAAAGGGGACCCATACATCTACCTAAAGAATCAAGTAAGAAACAAATGATCATCATAATGTATGTTGATGACATTCTGGTAATGTGTCAAGGCTCTGAGGAAGTGGCTATTCTCATCTAAATGTTGTTTTTGGTGTTAAGAGTCTTGGGTCTGTGAAGCGTTTTTTGGTAATGGGTTTCAGCACTGATGATGATAAAATTTTGCTAGGTCAGAAGACATGGGTACATTGAAGATATTCTGTGTCAATTCAACATGTATGAATGCAATCCTGTATCTACACCTGGAACTATTGATGCAAAGTTCACCAAAGCTGATGTATGGACCAACTCTAATAGAAATAAGCAACTTTGCCATGAGCTTATTGGATGTCTGCTGTATCTTTCAAAAACAACACAACCAGACATAGCCCATACAGTTGAGTCCTCTTGGCTAATTCAATAATTGCTCTGTCAAATCACATTGGGCAGCACCAAAAGGTGTTCTACACTAATTGAAAGGGTCCATCGATTTGGTATCGACCACAATTTTGGTGAAGGTTCAATTGCAGGTTATGTGAATACTGATATGGAAGTTCAATTGATGACAGACACTCATCACTGGATATGTTTTCATATTTGCTTGGGATTCTAGGAAGCATTAAACAGTGGTGGTATTGATTACTTAGGCAGAATACATGACACTTAAGGAACTTATTCATCTTTGCAATTTCTTAGCCAAGTTTGAAAGTTCACCATGGAGTCGATAACCTTAGTGCACAAAAATTGCCAATGAATGCAGTTTTTCATGTATGAACAAGGCATACATTTGTCATCACTATGTTAGCGAAGGTATATTGCAGCATATTGCATCTGAAAACATGCCAGCAAATATACTAAAAAACCTCTAACCAAGTGGAAGCATGAACATTATGTGGAACTTCTGGTAATGTTAAGAGGACCCAGAGATTGATCGAGGAGAAGTGTTTTTCTAGCCACAGCACAGCAATTCAATCTTTGAGTTAAATGCTCTATGTATGGTTATTACTGCTGCAAACAGTCTCGTCTTTTGTTTTGCACTCGAGAATGTGTCTTCCATTTTGTTTTCATGATAGGTTTTTGTGTATCTAAAGTGTAATAAATAATTTATACATTTAGGTGTATCAAACTTTATTATTTAGTATATATGCAGTTACCTTGCTATACATATGTTCCCAAAAAAATTATTTCCTGCCATTGCCTTTTACGTATTGCTTTAGCTATATCTTTGTCACTTGATATCTGTCAGAGAAGTGCTAAGCAAGAACTTTAATAAATGTATTATTGCAAATGAAATAATGGTACAGTGTATTTCACTTCATGCATTTACCCTACCAGTTTTTTTAAAAAAATTGCAAACTCAAATATAACATTACTTTATGATATAAATGAGTGTACAACATAGAATGAATAATAAAACTGAAAGTTGTAAATCTTAACTACTTTTATGACAAAAACTGAAAGCTCAGATATTTATTCAAATCACAAAAACATGCAACAGAGTATAAGTATAACTTTGTGCTCATAAATCTAATCAAGCTTGCTCAGAATCAGATGTGCAAACATTTGTTCTGACTTTGGATGACAATTTTAATGATAGATCAAATCTCAGAGCACTCAAATCAGGAAAATAAGTTATAAAATCTTTCAATACATAAAAGACTTGAAATGCCTAGCAAAAATATAAAATGTAATATACGGCACATTAAAACCAAACTCCATAACACCAACTTCTGGACTGCAGCAGTAGAATAGTCACCAACTATTCTACTGCTGCAGTCCAGATGTTTGGTTTTAATGTGCTGTATATTTATATTACAGCTCACTTAATCAGCTCCATTGGTCCCCAAGGACCTTATTCCAAAACTATTGACCAAGTTAGGTGATTGAGAATTGCTTTACCTGATACTAGGAGGCTTGGCAATAAAGACTGATTGTTGTGCACATTTCTGAATTCATTGATAACAAAGAGAAGAATGGGAGGTTGGTCTTGGGACTTGCCCTGATACCATTCAACATTTCATGCCACTGTGGTGGTTAGTCTGGCTGTGAGCTTCTTAGAAAGGGTTGTGTGTCTAAACTCCGTCAGAATTATACTATGCTCTAAAGTAGAACGCGTTAACATCAAATGCCTCACAAAACTTGGGTAACCTGCCACAGAAACTTACGATATGTTGAAACAAGTTTATGGTGATCAGTGTATCTTGTGCTCAAGTTTTCAAGTGGGTTAAGAGGTTCAAGGATGGTAGGGAAGACATTAAAGGCAATCTGAAATTTGGCCGCCCTTCCACTTCGAAAACTGAAGAGAATGTGGAGAAGGCCTGTAGAATTGTTTCAGAAGATCACCTGAGTATTCAAGCAATTTTGGAACTGGCCTGCACCAATAAGGAAAAACCATTAGACAGATTTTGCACAATGATGTGCGCATGACAAAGGTTTGTGTTAAAGTGGTGCCAAGAATCCTCACAAATGAGCAAAAGCAACATTGAGTGGACTGCTGTGCATGAGCAAATCAAAATTCAAAGTAATTACGATTGCATTTATCAATATCCAAGGGGTTATTTACATTGATTGGGTGCCTGATGGTCAGATTGTCAATCAAGTTTATTATTCAACTGTTCTGAAGACCCCCAATGAACATGCACATGCAGGAGATAGATCTGTGGAAGAATCACTCTTGGATTCTTCATTAGGGTAATGCATCAGATCATAATGTGATATCTGTGAAAAGGTTTTTGGTAAAAATAACATTTCAGTGATGGAATATCCACCATATTTGCCTGGCCTAGCACAATGCAGCTTTTCTGTCTTCCTCAAAGTGAAGTCTGTGCTCCAACGGCCAGGTTCAAGTACATGGATGCAGTGAAGGAAAAAGCAATGTAGCTCCTCAACAGCATAACAGTAAAAGACTTGCAACACTGCTTCCAACAGTGAAAATTCACATGGAGTGGTACAGGAATCTCGGAGGGGACAACATTGAAGGGGACATTTCAGTTGTGCATATTTTTTCAATAAAGAATTAGAGGATGAGTCTGGTTTCTGTATTTTCACACCTCATATCTCTTGAAATTATTATTATTATTCTTGCAATAATTTACTGTTCAGTTAAAATTATTTAACATTATCTCAGAACAAAATTAATATTCTATTTTATATAGATTTCTTTTCATTTGTTCTCCATGCCTCCTTCCTTCTTTCCTTCCTCTTTCTTTCTAGTTCTTTTATTTTATGCTCTATAAATATGTATGTAAGGATGTGAATGAATGGATTGAGTGAAACTTGTTTTGAGTCCATGGAGATTAGAGTTAACCAACATTCATCTTCTGATGATAAGAGAAAAATTAAAATAAATATAAAAAATCTTTAAAAAATGCTTATCCAGGGAACTTAATCGTAACTAAATTTTAACTCGTGAGCTCTTGAATTTGAGACAAAACATCACCTCAACAATGGAGGTGGAGTGAAAGTATATTAAAGAAAAAATTGTCATATAAACTGAACATGTTGACTTCAAAATACGCTTATCAGTTTTGCTTTTGGTACAGTGTTTTACTGAGAAGCATTTCTTACAATAATCAATTGCCAAATGTAGTTCATTTCTATTAGAATCAATACTGTGTAGTAAAATAAGTGCAAGATTTATTTTAGTAAGTATTATCAAAGCGAAGCACCAGTTATACATGTTTTTCTATTTATGTGACTAACTTACTTTAGTTTTATCACTTAAATTTAGAAAAAGTAATTGAGAAGTAGATAAATTGCTAGCTAGGAATTCCAGCCATGCAACATGTTATATAGTCAACTCCAGATATTAAAAAAAAATATAGCTGCAACAAATTCTATCACATTATATGCCTTCATCTATTTTCAGATACTTGTTTTAGCATTTCCATGAAGCATGGTACTATAACTCTTAGTGTATCCTTAAACTGAAAATAAATAAAAGTGAAACTGAAACAATACAAGAATTATCAAGCACAGCAATTTTGTGCAATAATAGAAAATATTTGCTTATGAAATTTGAGTAAATGATGAGTTTTACCAAACTTTGTGGCTTTTCTAAAATAGAAACAGAAGCATTGTTTCCTTAAAGCATTAAGCAATTTAGTGTGTTCCTCAGCTGGAATTAAAAAGTAAGTGTGATGAAAATTATTTGTGTAGTGGCCTTAGTAGCAATAGCAAAAGTGTTTTATATCTTACATATATTGGAGACACCTGTAGGTTCTTACGTATTCTTGCTTGCACGTAGACTGCATTGAATATTTGTTTCTGCAATAATTGCTTGAATAAATGCATTCGTTTTAAAATAGAAGAAAATCTTTTGTGTTGTATCATCAACACCATCATCATTGAGGCCACCCATACTACTTGTGTTAATTAGGACTAAAAGGGTCTGTTAACATCTCTTTTTGTTTGTTTGTTTGTTTTGTTTATTTTGGTTTGTTAAGAAATCGCTATTCCTTAGCTTAGCATTGTGGACTCTCCTTATCATACTGCACAACTTTTATTGGAGAACTGGAATGCTATCATATTCACATCTATAGTGTTGTCAGCCATCAATTATTTGCAAAAGAACTGAAGTCTTAGGAAATGATTTCTGCTTTTGGAAATGAAATGGAATATTATTTATGGATGCTCTTTAACTACTTTAGTTCTCAGCATCCCATTCTATATTGGACATGAAAGACCACTTAATTTTGCTCAGAGGCCTCTTTATCAGCTTGAAGTTCTTTTACGTTCCCTAAATCTACAACTTGAGTCACTGTAAAAATTTGTGTTAATTATACTGTAAAGATTGCAAACATAGTGAAACAACAATTTGATCTTTTGTTATTGTAGGATACTTAATTACTAAAATACTTCTGTAAGGTCACTTCTAGAATTTAGTGTTACAAGGGATTCAGTCAAATGCATCTTGACATAGAAAATGATATCTGTCTGTTTTATGCATGAAAGTCTCTTGTTATAGATTGAGACCTTCTAGTGTGAATTGTTGTTAACACCTAATAATGGTGAGATAAATTGGGTGCAGTTATCTTGAAGATTATTAACCTGAATTCCAACTCTTACTGTTATTAGAATATGAGTTACATGAGGATGAATATTTAAGAAATTTCTTAGCAATTGCTGACTTATTCCTCATTCAAACAAACATTTCATGAGTTTATGTGAAGACAAGATTGTGTAATTGTATGAATAGTTTTCTTGTCTTTCTTTAATATGCTGCAATTTTCTTTCTTAATAATTCATATAGTTCAAGAATGAGAAATCTTTTCGTAGCTTTCTCAAAATTGCTTTATGCTGTTAAGGGTCTCTTTACATGAAACATTTCAGTTATATTACTTATTTTAAAAGTCTTCTTGTAGTTTTGAGAAATTACTTATCAAGTGACTATTAAGTAATACAACAGAAATGGGTTTAAGCACATGTAGGGATTCTAAACAACAGCAGATGATAGTGCCAAGAAAGCAACCGAGATCCCGTTTAGGGGACCTGATTATTATCTTAAACTAATTCACCAGGTCATCAGAAAATACAAGAGGTATAGAAATCTATGCATATATACAGGGTTACAAACATTTCAAGCTGTACCAATATGGTTTGATATAGTCAAGTTGCATAGCTGCTAAACTAGCAAGAGGAAACTATCATATGAATTAGATAAAATCTATTGTGCTTACTTATCTATTATTTGAGTGTTATACCCATGCTCATAAAAGGGCTCTCATTTTTGAACAATAGTATAAAACTTAATGAGCTATTAACACTCAACTGCTAAGCAATGAACTAGTTATATACTTCCGTTTGTTAGTGCTGTCTGCTTATACTTAACCATCCTTTGTTAAAACTCAATCACCTACTGAATGTTTTGTGTAAGCAGTTCTTTCTGCTGTTTCTGTTTATAATAAGTTATCATAATTCCATGCTGTAATTCAGATATGAAGTTGCTCTTCAGCAAGGAGGTTCATCATATTTTCATTAATAAGCGTGATAGATCTTATAGCAAGTTTGGCAAGTAGTGTTTTCTGAATCTGCTAGTGACTGAGTAGATATCTGTAGGCATTTGTAGTATTCAGTGACAATATGTTAATATTCAGATTTTATTGCTTGCTTGCTGTGTGTTTCTCGTCATTAGAAATATAGTATTACAGATAGTATTACAAGTATTATATATTAATACTTTTACTTAAAATGTTTTATTCCTTGTGTTAACAGTCGAAGGCAGCAACATTACCACTCTCAACGGCGAGACAACCGTGAGCCTCATCAGAGACCTATATCTAACTTCTATGAGTATGAGAGCATACAAAATGTAATGCGAGCTAATCAGCATAGGGAAGATATGCAAAAATCAAATCACAGTCAAGAAGAAAATCTCAAGACTAATCATCATAGGGAGGAAATACTCAGAGTGAGTCATCAACGAGAAGATGATCTACGGACCAATCATCATAAAAGCAGTCACCACCGAGAAGAAGTTACTAGAGGAAATCATCACAGAGAAGAAGTCATGAGAAGCAACCACCAACATGAGGAAATATTAAAGTTGAACCACCGAGATGAAATGTTGCGCGCTAACCACCAAATGATGAAACAAAGGGATGATGCACTGCGAGCGAGTCAGCAACAGCGGATTTCTACGAATGGCAGCATTGATGGGAATTCTAATTCATTGCCTAGAAGAATGAAGCAACAGGATAACAGAATGGCAAGCAACAATAGTAAGTGAATTCAATGTTTTTCAAATATTGTTATAAAAATGAATATCTTTCATTTCACTGATGAGACAAGACATAACTCTAATCAAATTATCTATTTGACCCTTTTTCTATTCTCTGTTTTAAAAAATATTAACAAATCTCATTTCTTTGATGCTTTTGAGTGGCTTTTATTAATATGATTGTCAATAACTAGGTATATGACTTGAGAAGTTCTAAATATGCCCACATATGATAAGTTATGGAAGGATCTGTGCAATAAGAAGCTATAGGTGTAAAATCAAATCAAAGTAAGATAGCAAACCAAGAATATTTGTTGACTATGGGATGACATATGCTGTGCTATCCAATCTGAATACATACCTTATTCATGTGATGTTACATTTAAAGAAAGAAGAAAATGTTGAGAAAACTTGTTCAGAATCAAATCTGTTCTCAGTTTTACTCTAGGTTTTCATACAAAATCAAATCAAATGTAATAATGCACAGATATCTCCAATGAAATATTACATAACAAGTTAAACACACAAAGCTATGACATAGCTGTTTTTGCAGGATTACTTAAATAAAATAGTAATGAATATATTGAAAAAAGACAACTATGTGCCAATAATTATGAATGTATTCAAATTTTCATTGTTGGGGAAGAGAAAACTTAATTTTTTTAAGCTCTAATATGTCCTTCAGTAGTATCTCTTTTCAAACAGTAACAGTAGTCAGCCATCATTGACACATCCCAATGGCCTTGATAGCAGATTTCCTTTATGAGCTTGCCTTGTTCACTCATCCCAAGATTTAAAAAAAAAAAAAAAAGTCTAATGGCACTTTAAAACTCATTCCATGCCCTAGATTTCTAAAATATTGGAACATTTCCTCCACAATTTCCTTCTGGCTCTCAGATTTCTTGTTGCCAAGAAAGTTCTGTCACTCTTTTGTATACTAACCATGCTAACTTCTCTAACTCCGACATTGACTGAGAACCTGAAAATTACTAATACTTAAAATTAATTTTCTTCTTTTCTGGTATTTTAAATTGTATGTTGCCCACATAGAATTCCATTCTGTAACAGCTAAGCACCAACACCACCTTGATTCATGCGAAGAAGAAGAAGAAGAAGAAGAAGAAGAAGAAGAAGAAGAAGAAGAAGAGATGATATAAAATTAAAGCATAATGCTAGTTTTGGGTTATGGCCAATTCACAAATATTTTTCTAAATTCAATAATGAGATTTCAACGTACATAGAAACAAGATTTTACATAGTAATGCCAAACATAGGAATTTTCTAAAGAAACCAGGGTGGAAGGAAATAATGTTTAACCTTTACTAGACCATAGGTAGGAACAATACACGTAACCAACCACCCACCTTGTACAGACTTTTGGCATTTTTTTATACTGTACCTCTCAAACCAGTTTTTATCTGCCATCAGTGAATCTTGGCTATTGCTGTCCATGTTTTTTCTACTGATAATAGTGATTTGAATATTGATAACTTGAAGCCAGGATCATCATTTATGGGGGACCAGAAGCTTCAATTGCTTCCTTCTAAGTTAGGAGAAGTAATTAAGCTGCTCATTATTGTTGCTCTACCAAAAGAAAAATGACAACTATATTTTTAATGCAAGTATTTAAATTTAAAAAAATAAAAGAGGAATTTCTTTTAGCCTAAAAATATTGTTAGGAATCCACATGGAAACTCGGTGAGCTGCTTCAGGCAATCTTGCACCCCCTCCCCCCACATCAATAAAAAATTGCAATGTCACTTCTGTTTGAATTCCTATGTCTAATATTGTCAAAGTCATAATTATCGTGTGACTTTCTACAAATTTTCACTTTGTTACTTGTAAACCATAGAATATGTTGGGTTTGTAAAACTCTTCAATTGAGATTTGAAGAAGAAGAAGAAGAAGAAGAAGAAGAAGAAAAAAAAAATGTAAGCTGTTAGCTATATATTTATATACTTTGTCTTCATATTATTTTTCCACCTCATATAGAAATCTATAACAAGGCAGAGTGAGATAAATCTGTAAAGTTTGTGATAGGACATAAAATGCTACATAATGGATACATTTTTTTGTTTTTTTTTGTTTAACGTCCTTTAACCTGGTTTGGTCATATCGGACGATGAATGCAATTGATGATATGATGCTCAAATGATCTCAGGGTCCATGGAGCTTAAAGTTACTCGACATTCGTCTTCTCAGGATAAGGGAAAAACCTGAAAAAAACCTTACCCAGGTAACTCACCCTAAGTGAGATTCGAACTCACGACCTTTTGAACGTGAGGCAGACATGCTACCACCACGCTACCCAGGCAGGCGAATATTTCTTAAATTTGCTTTTACTCCAACAGAAGGTTGAATAAATGGTGAAATAACCAAACAGGAAGTAATTGCTAAGCTACATTTTATTGAACTGTAAGAGATTTATTACTATTTTTGTTGTAGAACAGAAACCTCAGTTGGAGATGGCCGAAAAAAAGTTAATTATGGTTATTCTCCTACTTAGAATTGGAAAATTATCATCCATTCTGTCTTATTTCATATACTTGTGTAGTATTTGTAAAATGTTATACAATTACAGTGCTATAAAAACTGTAACATATATATATATATATATATATATATTTTTTTTTTTTTTTTTTTTTTTTTTTGGCCAGTTCACCATTGTAAAATGAATATTTCCTTTACAGATAGTTCTAACAGCTATCAGAGACAGTTTCAACCAGGTCCAAATTATGTGTCAGGGCCTCATGTTGTGAATGTAAATGGTCACCTGAGGACTACACACTTACATGAGGTGGACCAATGGAACAATCGCAATGGAGCTGTGCAGCAAAATGGACCTCGTGTAAACATGCCTGCAGGAACAACCAAAATTAATAATTTGTCAGGTCGACCACAGGGTCCTTTTATCACCCATGTTACAATAGGACAACAAGGTGTACAGGGACAGCCACCAGGGTCTAAGGTGTAAGCTCTGGCTTATGCAAATTCTGTGCTTTATTAGATGCTTACTTGTGCATCTATTTATTTTCAAAATGCATGACAGCTGATTCATCACTACTTGAGAGAAGGTTGCCATCCAGTTGGTTTCATTTAGGGATTGGAAAACAAATTATGATTTAAATTAAGTATAAGTCTCTGTTACACCTTGTAGGATGTTCAACATTAACCACTTCAACTTTAAAGGAATGTAACTTCTTGTGTTTAAACAGTAATGTTTAAACTGAAATATATGTAAAGCTTAAAAAAGGTTCAACTTCCAACATCAAAGAAAAATTCCTTTTTTGATTTATTTTTGTGGTGTGAAACATTGTTTGGCATATTTTGTTGGCATTTAACACTAGATTAGTGTGCCTTAATGCTGAATAGAAAAACTGGAATAAATATTCAATAAGGCGGCCATGAAGATTTTACCAAATTTAAATTAAACAATTGTTGACTGTTAATAAGTTTCTGTCTGACGTTTTCAAGTATTAAACAATGGTTTTAAAAGAAAATAATGTAGGTCTGAAGAATCTGAAGGGAATGTGATCAGAGGCTAGGATTAAGTGTCACAACTTAAAAGCATCACAAAACTTGATAGCCATTGCATATGTAAAATAAATAATTATGTACAGAAAAAACTAAAAAGAACAGTGCAAAGACTATTTTATTTCAGCATCACAAACTCGTGTAGCTGTGATACAGTGTACAAAAAACTTTGGATACTATATAGCATTAGAAAAAATGTACATAGAAATATTGTAGGTAAATAACTTAGAGAAAATTATGTTTATATGGCCAAACTTCCAGAGCAAATGCAATAATAATTTAAAAGATAATCTTTGTTTTTACGTTATTTTTAGAAAATTGTGCACATTCCAAGAAAATATGTAAATATGTTAATTGTGATAACTGTGCCTTAGAACAAGCTGTATGTGTCATTATTATGTGTATTATTGTAGAAGTATCTTTTACATATTTGAAGGCATTATACTCTTGTGTTCTTTCCTGTTATGTGGGACACTCAGACTGATTAAATGTCAATAGGACAATTTTTGCTACTGTGATGCCAAAAAGTGCAATGGGACTATAGTACTTTTACCATGGTAAAAATAGTTCATGAATTAGACATCACACTATAAGAAGAACAGGAACTGTTGTGCCATTTTTGTTCTGTCTCTTGGAAGACAATAAAGGTCCTGTTCTTTGAATTCATATTGTGAAATCATAAATTTGTACAATAATGTATTATACCTTTTATACAGTTGTCATTTAGTTGATGCTTTTTATTATACAATATCCAATTATAATTTTTTGTTTATCAAAGAATTACAGTATAATAACAATTTTTAAAAATTTGAGAGTACCTTTATCAGTATCCTTACCTGAAATAAAAAAAATCCTCACATAATGATTTGTTTCCATCCTGATGGCATTTTTATTTCATCTCCTTTGTTGCCAGAATATATTACATTCTATAGCAAGAAATTAGACAAGCAGATAAAACTCATGTTTTTAACAAACACTGCAGAGTGTTGTTTACAAAACAAAATTCTTACCAACAATTGTTGATTGTCCAACTGATAGTATTGCCAACCATGGGATCATTATGCTATTTGCACCATATGTTAATTTTCTGTAGCATATTTTCATTATACTATACAGACCATAAGCCATCACTAATCATTACATGGCTAATGCAAAGGTAGTCGTTATGAACTAGACTAGCATGTAGTACACACAGTTCAGTTGACGCTAATTATTGGACTCTTGTTTGAACTTATGGTAGAGACTGTTGTTACCTGAGAAACAATGTTTACAAAGTTAATACAGTACAGAACTTGTAGCAAACATGATGGAAACATGACCATAATTAACAGTGTTGATAAACTTTCAACCTCCATCCCAACAAGGTATTTATAAATTAAATTTTAAGATTAGTGGCAGAGCTTCCTTGTTCAGATAGGCCAAAATCTATAGAGGCATGTTGTTGCATAGTGTTTTGTGCAATCACCAACTAAATTTCAAAGAAAAGTATCCAATGAGTATGGAATAGCAAGAACAAGCCTACAAAGGATTCAGAAAAAATCTAAAATTCAGACAAAAGGGACTACTTTACCTCAAGGTGTAAATGAAAATTATCCAGATAGGTATATGGAATTCCACAAATTGTATGCAATCTGACAAGAAGCCGCTCCCAATTTTTACAAAAGCATACTTTGAAGCAATGAAGCAACTTTTAAGATGATTGTCAGAGTGAACAGGCACAACTGTGTTTCTATAGATTCTACAAATCCCCATGTGGTAGTGCAGACAGAGTTAAATATTTTTGGTTTGAGTATATGGCAGGAGTTTTCAGTGATCAGATAATTAGACCTTATTTTTTTAACAGTATTGTCAATTCCGCAAATTTCTTATGTTTAAAGAAATGTTGGAACTGAAAAGCAGTTTAAACTCCTGCAGCTGGTTAAAGAAAAGTGTGAGTATTAGTATGAGTAGTCAATAAATGGAAGAGTCTTATCTCTGCAGTGCTTTTTGAATTCATCAAAAGAATATCTTTTTCAACCACAGGCTAATTGCCAATAATAGTTGCAGCTGCCTCTGGTATTGGATATATGAATTGGAATTGCATGAATCAAGACCATAAAATTAAATATTTGATACTGTGTAGCAAAGTAATTGGCTCTGGTATTCTTATGTCATGAGCTCAGTTTGCTTCAAGTTATTCTTTAATAATATGGAGTGTTGTTGATTATGATGGTGCTCATAATAGAATTGTCAGTCACTTGACAATTTTCCTCCTGTTTTATGTCTGGCTACCATGAATCACAAAATTAATAACACATTCTAAATTTTAAAAAAAAAAAAAATTGAATCTTAATATAATAGTGTGGCTTTGCTTTTTAATGCATATGCATGCCTCTGCATATTATAGCAGGTATGGACTGTGGTGGCAGCTTTTAAGAAGTGCAACTTCACTTAAGTTTCCTGTTCTGCTTAATTGTCACCTTAAAGCACACAAACTCTGCATTAGAGGTGGCACAAATACACATGTGGGCCACTCAGCAATGGAATACTTGGTAAAATAAAGCTGAATATTTCCTAAAGCTTAATTCTGCATTTTCAACAATTTAATGACATTTTATAATAGAAAGGGCATTAAAACGTAAATCATATATACTATGAAATGGCAGAAACCTGAAAAAAAAAAAACTGGTAACATGGACACAAGGCATACAACAAAGTTTCATTTCGGTGCATGAGAAGCATTGTAAAAAAAATTTAAAAAAAAAAAAAAAAAAAAAAAATCCATGTTGCAAAATATGAAATTTTGACATGATTAGTATTTTTCAATTGGTTTAGAAATGAGCATAAATAATACTTGCTGGAGATGGTTTTGTACTTCTGCGAATAGTCCATGAACATCTTATCATGAGAATTCCAGAAAACTGCAGAGATGACTTCTCCTGCAGATGGAGTACTTTTATAAAACATCAGAGAAACTCACTGAAATTGATTTAACTAAGTCTTAAATTCTGAGAAATGTTATTCTGAATGCATTTTTGTTCATTGTTAATAATCCAACAGAAGGTTTTCTTGCCCAAAATTTTGCATACAATGTAGTGGCCATGTCACCCAACTCAAATACCTTCACTTAACAGTTCAAGAATTTAAGCTAGAATCTTGTTGGTTGGTTTTGCTTCTGGAATGTCCTAGGCTCTGATCTGAATAAATCTACAGCCATACATACATTAAGTAGCTCATTATTAGCTGTTGAAAATGAAGGCTAAGTGATCACTTTGTTTTTGCTGTATGGTACTGGTTCGTTTTGAGCCAATTTTAGAATTAACTTCAGCTGCCCAAGTCCAAAATTGGATTTTACAACAGTTTGTTATTTTAACTTCTCTGAGTTTTGCTGCCGAGCACTCCAAAATAATATATGCTACATTTTTATCCTCACAGTTAACCAATTTTGCAAGGTGGACTGTTTGAAATTTCAAATCTAAACTGGTTGGATTCTGTATGCTGCCAAGCACTCCAATAGAATATGTGCTAGATTTTTATCTTCACAGTTGACCAATTTTGCACTGTGGACTGTTTGAAATTACAAATCCAAATGGGTAGGATTCTGTAACAATGCAAATTAGTCTTGCTCTAGCTACAAAGGACTTTGTGGTCCCCTCAAGTTCTTTATACATTTCTTGTACATTTCATGTTTTTTGGGTTTAATAAAGGTTTCAGAGAGATGCCACTGATGTGTCCATAAAATATTGAGATTTTTCTTTAAATATACTGCTGATAGTATTAGTGGTGCTGCTCTTTGTGGGATAGTATCTAATTTAGCTATGTTATCAGCAATTTCATTCCCATATATGTATATTACAATGACCTGATAACCACTGATATACATCAGCATTTTTGGAAAGTGACTACATTTGCATGTCTGAAACTTTATAGTTTCAAGAAAGTTATTTAACTATTATAATAAGTTGGCCATCTTCTCAGTGCCTCTGAGTTAGGCTGAGAACTTTTAGAATGCCCCTTGTATAAGTATAAAAAATCCTCTTTAATCTAATCATCACTGGATTCTCTTAATCTGACACTAACTAAAATCAAAACCTTTCCTGTTCTTATTCACATACTTACAAACTTACCTAAATAATGTAGAGCTCTTAGCAGTGTTGTTAAATTACCTTCTTCCTAATCATAATCCTAAAAAGCTTGCCAAAATGGTATTTTTTTTATAATTAATGGTAAACATTTGAATAAATATTTTAATGTCTCTCACTCAAATACATAAAAACAAATGAAAATGAATGTAAAAAATATACATGAATTTAAATCACAACTAAGAAATAACACATATTAATATTCTTATAAATTTGAAAATAAATAAGTGATATTCCTCCTCCAATATTAGCTTCATGGAAGAGTTCATCTTTTCCACTGCAGTATTGCACTGTAAGTTTCTGATTGTTTACTCAGCATGCCTATATATCAATTGGTGGACAGAAAGGAAAGATTAACAGTTTCACTGTATCTGTACTTTCCATCAGCCCAAAAAAATATTCTCAAGGCTTCCATATAATATTAAAAGTATTATAAAAGATAATACAGAGGCAAGCAGTATTGCCCACACTTCTCTTTGTTTATCAACTTGTCAACTTCTCTACATGTTTGTGCACATAGTGTATAGAGAAGGTATTGTATTCCACCTAAAAATTTGATATCGAGTTTTCGCCGGAAATGATCATTTTAGGTTCCCCTAAATCCAGAAAAAGCATTTTTAAAAAAGGATCAGTGTGTGTCCTTGTGTCTGTGAACATAAAAATTTGGTAATGAAAAATGAAAAATTGGTAAAATACCAAACTTGGTATTTAAGTTAAATATCTTCCAGGGATGCGATACAAAGATTTTGAGGAAAACCTCTCCACACAAAACTACCCTTTACATGGAAAAAAATTTTGAAAATGTTTATTTCCTCAAAAAAGCCTGTAACGATTTTGATTAAAATCTGTATATTAAACATACATGCATACGTAACAAATAATTTGTATATCTTGAATTTTCTGTGAATAGCCCAGAAGAGCTCTTTATTCTGGATGAATTTTTCTAAATTTTGCATAACTGGTAAACTATAAGAGATAGACAAAAACCTATTAAAAAACAAATGTAGATACAGTATACATCATTTACATTTTTTTGTGTAGTTGACCATTTATGAGATGTTCGTTATTATTTGTTTCAGTTTTGAAATACTTTTAACATTTTCTCATCTGGGAATTTGTGAACTCCAGGCAATGCATAGAAACTGATTTCAACCATATGACAAGCAGCTTTTAAAAGATTTGACTATCGCTTTAGCCCATTTTTCTCCCTTATTTCCTTTCTATTTACAAGGAAGTAATAAAGGCAATTTTTGTTAATGTTTATCTTGATTAGTGTGAAGTAGATAGAAGAATTGTTACAGAGATGTAGAGAAAGTCATGTGAATGAAGCACATCCGATTTTTCCAGAATATCCACTGCATCTACCATGCAAAAGGTATGTGATTGGATGAAGCAGATTCAGCTCACCTGGTTTTGTCCCCCCATCTATAAATAAGTTTGGTATCTCACTCTTGTTCTGGCAAACCCTACTTTGATGATACATTAATGTGGAGTTTGTCTGCCTGTGAACTTTGTTAAGGCAACTTCAGTAAGCAATATATATTCACAAAGAGAGATTACAATATGGAACTGATATGTGAGACATTTAAATAAGATTATTGTTACATTGTAACAATATAATTAGAACTCATTTTCCTATATAAGATATATAGTATTAACCAAAGTGGTGCAGGGTAAAAGCTTACAAGGTTGCATGCCAGGTCGGACTGTGATAATTAACTAATCATGTTAATTTTTTGTCTTAGTAAGAAGCCTGTCTAGTTCAGTAATATATAGGTCCAGAAGAATAAAAAAATGTTAAATAAACTTTGCATCGGTAACATCTACTACACTAAATCATAGCTAAATGAAACAAAAAAGAAACTTCTGTGTTAAAAAAACTGGCTTTAGAACATTGTTTATAATGGCCTCTAATATACCAATGTTGTCTTAAGTTCTATAGAACTAGGCTTGTTCTCAAAGTAAAAGTAAAGATGTAAAACACTTCTGGGGAAGGGTCTTTTAGTGAGCTGAAGGATTCAATTTAGAATGCAAAGAAAACCTTTATAAACAGACATTGACCCAATTATATCAGATATTCACAAACAATAAATCTTGTGACATCAGTAACCAGTAAAGATGGTTCAGATTCACAATATTATTAATCAAATGCCTTGCAGCCAAGCAATTATCTTTTGGTGCCAAGTCAAATGCCAATTAAAATGCAGAGCATTACAATTATAACAAAATAATATGGAAGAATAGAAAAGCATGCAAAAGATTGATTTAATAATTTAATGATTTCTATAGTTGAATACAGTGGCAGGGTAAAAAGCTTAACAGTGCTGCCCTATTTCTCACACTTCTTCTACATTTGTGGCAGCTGGCTACTTGCATATTTCTACCACTCTTAGATATTCTGCTATGATAATTAACATGCAAGTTTTCTTAGGCACTGGGTTTTCTAGTCCTGAGATGATAAAAGTTGATTAACTTTGTGTATTGAGCTGGTGCACTGACATATAGAACTGCACCTGAACAATTGTGGAGCAATATTTAGCAATATTAAAGCATCACTTTCTACATATTTAACAAAAAACAGTAAGTGACAATGATTAAACATTTCTGTAATATTTTATAAGTTTATTTTCCAGTGATGATTAATAATATTTTGTTTTAACATATCTTCAATAAGAGGTCACTTAGCATTTTGTTAACATCCAACATAAAAAGCAGAGTTAGAGATTTTTCCTTTGGCATAAATGTTTCATTTTCATAAAATTACTATCTAATTGAACTAGTTTTCCAAATAATTCATGTTGCCCATGTCTGTAAATGCTTACAACTTCAACAAAGTATGATTTTTGATTGTCAAGTGGCTGATAACTGTACTGAAGTTTGCATAAGTTCTAAGAGACTAGTGATACCTCATGCTCGTAACAGGCATGTGATAGTAGGACCAAACTGTTGGAGCTTGCCTGCAGTGCCAGAGCAGTAAAAGGGGGCATTAAACACTACCCCAAAAAAACAAAACTGTTGGGGCATAAAGCTAACAAATATATGCACTCTAGCCATTAAGAAGGAGCAGGAGGTTCTAGGTATCCTATAAGTCCTGGGCCCAGACTTAGGGGGCTGGTACTGCTAAAGTGATATTTAAAAGGTGGGGTTCTGATTGACAGTCCCATGCATCCTCAGCAGTATGCTTACCAGCTCATAATTAGACTGGAGGGAGCGCTGGGCTGTGTAGAACTGAACATGGCAGTTTTTCTAGTCTACTTATTTACTATCTGGTAATTCTTTTTATTCTGAATGTTTTTATTTTCCATTAAAAATAAAAGTGTATGATGATGAACTGATTCAACGAAGCTAATGACATAACTTGTGACCAAGGTAGAAGAAAATCAGCTGAAAGACAAATGCACATGAGCCAGTTGCAGCTATTTAGATGAAGCTAGTGAAGCTACACTTCACTTATTTTTAGTTGTATTAAATCTGAATATAGGTGTTTAATTTGTTGCATGCTCAAGTATCCAAAAATACTAGTTAAGGAATATGTCTGTGCGTGAAGAAGAAAATGGTGGAATGAGGGTATTCTTGCCTTCTGGCCTTACAGTCTTGAAGAGTGTTAACAGAACAAAAGAATTGAAGAGGGATGGCTGTGGTTTTGAAGCCCTTTTCTCTCAATCGATGTGTAACTGTATGTTTACACCAGTTGCCATGCCAATGAAATGAAAATTAGTGGGTCAATGTATTACCAAAGAGATCTGTTTTGAGGCCACGGTGAAACCATCAGTATTTAAGTGAATCATGGAACTTTTTTTTTTGGTAAAGTTTAACGCTCGCATTTACTACTTGTGGCACTTCAAGTGATAACACTAGTAACACATGGAATGAAGATGGAGCACTGGTGGAATGCGATGGCGGGGGAAACTGGAGAACCCAGAGAAAACTCACACCTACGCCACTTTGTCCACCACAAATCTCACATGTGGTCGCTTGGGATCAAATCTGGACATCTAGGTGAGAGGTGAGTGGTCTAACCACTCTAGTGTTGCTATTTCCCCAACAAGCCAATTACAGTCTAAAAATATTATTTGCACAAAGTGAACATTCTAGTTGCATTTTATTCTTTTATTTTACTGAATTTAGCTCCTATGCAACTTTTTATTTCTATCTACTATTTATTTAATTAAAGTTAGCAGAGAGATGAATCTGCAAGATGATGTTGTGTGTAGTATATAACACATATAATTGTTGCACTACCTGGTTGCGATAGAAAGGATATGCTATTAACAAGAAGACCAAACCTAATTCTTAATTTGTCAGCACAAAAAGTGGAACAAAAACGTGCAAAATGTTACAAAAACACTTTAAAAGTTCATCGTACAGTGAATATTAGTAGCTGGGTGGTAGATATATGAAAAAAACTGTGTAAAAACTTTGTATAAATATGTGTGTCATTCACGTGACTTTCTCTGCTTGGTCTGCAAATAAACTATTCTTACATCAGATTATTATTTTATTTACTTCTGCTAATTATGGTAAACCTTAGCAGAAATGGTCTTATTACTTGCTTCATTATAATTAGAAGGAAATAAAAGGGAAATCACTAGGTTGAGGCAATATTAAAATGACTTAAAAGTTGTCACTATGTGATTTACATTAAAATTTATTCTCTTTTCATCAGCAGGAGTAAAATAAAAGAGATACAAAATGGATGGGAACTACCTGTGTGAGAAAAATTTAAGTATTTTAAAATTAAAACCAATAACAGGGAATATCTTAGAAACTATTAACTCAGCAAAACAAAACTCATGTCTTCCATTCACATGACTTTCTCTACATCTTTTTTAAACAAACTATTACTACTAAAGATTCCTTCTACATCATGTTAATCAGATAAGCATTACAGTTCCGTGTAAGTAGAAGATAAATAAGTTAATATGCTAAAGTGATGGACATATCTTTTAAAAGCTGTGATGTCATTGAAATTCTGTTCTCTTTGCATGGTGAAGAATGAAAAAGGAATGATGACTTCCCAATTGAGAAAATTATAAATATTCGAAAATTTAAACCAACAAGCAATATTTCACCCATACTTATCTATACAAACGAAAAGGAGAAATATATTTATGATATAAACTGCGGGTTCAATGTTATATGCAGTAAGTTTTTTAGTATCTCTTATGATTTACCAGTTATGCAAAAGTATCCAGAATGAAGAAAGAGGACTTCAGAGGTTATTCCTAGAAAATTTAGCTGCAGGCCGGCACAAACGACAGACACCCAATTCCTTTATACTTCCAGACGTATATTCCAGCCACGAGAAGGTAGTTCCAAGATGTCCTACTAAGGTCACTGGGAAACGCCACCTATTAGTGGATGCTCGATAAGCCTCTCTCTGGTAGGACCATGAAGAAGTAGAAGTTTCAAACCACAAGCCTCTGCGCCACGTCCTTAACTGCTCGAACCGCGGCCCCTGAAAGATGAAAGGGAAATGAAATAAAATGAGAGGAATAGAGGATAGGGGGAAAGGAGAATCATGGTAGAATACAGCCCCAGCCAGCATTCGCCTTCGTAACCAGAGAGCCTGGAGTCGGGGGGAGGGGGGACGAATAAAGAAAATAAAACATGGTCAGAGAGGGTGGTTGCCGGAAATCGAACCCGAAATCTCTCAAATGCGAGCCATCTTATTCGGTAGTTCATACCTTAAATGCGTGCCTGTTTTGACGGACATTTAAATAACATTCTGCATCCCGAATATTAACACCGCTACCCGCAGATTAGGGAAATAAACGTATTCGAGTAAAGGAACTGTCACAGATGCCTCCGTGGTCCAGTGTTCAGCGAGCTGACTTCTCACCCGGATGTCCCGGGTTGGATTCCCGGTTGGGGCAGGGAGTTTTTCTTTAACAGGAATCATTCCTATCCCCTAGAGAGTCTGAAATGAAGTTTTATCTATGGACGTTCTTTGACTGCTGTGGTTCTCAGCGTCCCATTCTATACTGGGCGTGATAGACCGCTTAATTTTGCTCAAAGGCCTCTCTATCAGGCTTGAGGTTCTTTTACGTGCCGTAAATCTACGACACGGAACCAGCGGCTTTACTTCCCTTCCGAAGGAAGCCATGCTAAGGATTTTTACGCCCGAAAAAATCCATAGTCCTCCGCCGTGTTTGAGCCCGTGACCTTGGTAGGTATATGAAGTTAGAATGGTAACCATTACACCACGGAGGGCGACCCTAGAGAGTTTGGAAGTGTGTATGTGAATGAGCGTGTGTTTGGAGAAATGAAAATAATTAAAAACCTAATGTTCAAAACCTACAGTCAACGAGTTGTTTCTTAAGGCAAGGCCCCCGATATGGCCATAGATACTAAAGAGGGCTATATAAATGAAGAGGGGAAAGAAAACTTTCACACTGTCTCAACTACAGATAATTAAGGTTGACAGTAAAAATTCAGTTGTTTTCATGGTTATCAAGATCGCAAACACATTACAATGCATCAATGACTATCATTAACGATCAACTGTAACTATGTTTCGATATGAACGATGTCAATATATACTTTCTTGCTATTTGGCACTTCTCTAGCCAGATACATACATAAATATATTTTGTTAACGACCATGTCAATTGTTAGGAAACATATTACGCTGCAGGTTTGCCGGAATTTCGTCCCGTAGAAGTTCTTTAACATGTCATCTGACATGGAGCTGTCGCTTTTAAGCACATTTAAAAACCACGGTAGGTTTGAACCCGCGACCTTGAGTTCAGAAGGCTAGCGCCTAACCAACTGAGCTCCCAGGGCGACTAAATACCTATTTTTCTAGTCGTGTCAAAACCTGATTAGTACGGTGGTTATTTATTGCCAAATATATTTGCACATGCTTCTGCTACTTAGTCATGACATGAGTGATCTTGAATCAAAGGAACAAGGGGATAGAAGGAATGTACAGAATGTGTGTGTAATGTCAGAGGGGATTCCGCACTGCAGCCAGTGGGTTATTGTACGTCAAATCCCAGGAGAATAGGACGAAATGAGAGTAGTTACAAAAGGCGGCCGAAACCGGACAGCAGGGAAGAGTCACCGTGGAGCTCCTAACATATTCCAAGCGGGGGAGCGCTAGGAGCCCGCGCCCCAGGCCTGACCAAACTCCCTGAATCTAAAGACGACTTCCAATGCCACCTCGCCGCCGAGAGCTGCATTTCCAGAGCGCAGTCACCATCCCGGGAGGGTGCCACCACCGCAGTCCTCAGCGACACTTACAACCCAAAAAGAAACCGATTGGATGAAAGGGAGATGAAATAAACGAACAGGAAATTCGGGGGGATGAAAAAATCTCCCCAGCATTTTCCTAGTGATCCTGGAGAAGAAAAGAAAGAAAGAAAGAAAAAAAAGCCTGGGCCAGAGAAGCAATCGGTCCTACGACCTACCGATTGCCAGTCACAGATGATACGCCTGAGCTACCTGGCTTGTCGAGAATGCACAGCAGTAGTAAGAGAGGGTAATTCAACTATTTACAAGAAATATAATTATTGCAATAAAATAATAGCTACTAATTATTAAGAAATTGATGATAAAAAGGGGTAGCAGTTTATCTTCCCCTCCCCTTTGTGTCTGAGTTTTATATCAATTTAGTAATCCCCATTTCCTTTATCACCGGATTATATTATTAGAATGATGAGGGGTGGTAATAACTGTTTTATAACGCCCACGTGTTGAAAAAGCTTATATTTGTTTAAGCATCGGAGACGGATGCCACTTGTGTTCAAGAATGAAGTATAAAACCATTAACAATGAACCTTAATAGCACTCAGGTGTGCGTATGTGTACGAGTGGTTATAAATATCATTGTTTTGCATTTTCTATCCAAACTTCCCTATAAAGCCATTGCCCCCCAAAACCGTAGAACCAAAGTTAAAAAAGAGGTTAGGTCTAATATTTTATGATAAATAATTTTATTTTCGTAATGGAATAAGAGCTGTAGAGAAAACTCATCTCGTGTTTTACATGTATTTATTGGCCTTTGGATTTATTTCACCGTGTTTGTTTACTTCTGCTGTTTTATAATATTTTTTCTCAAACTTTCAAGGCTTTGTTCTGTTCCTTTTGCTGTGCAAAACGCCGGAAAGCAGTTTCGAAATACTTTCTAACCTTCAGGAACTTGGTTTTGCAAACATGTGCAAAAATAATCGCATGAAAAAATAAACAAAATGAAGGCCAATTTGAGTCGGGTTAGCAGGGACCCAGTTTTATTGTAATTTGTCATGTCTTTCGCGCCGCAGTTCAGTGATGCACTGGTCATTTGTCATTCGCCGTTTGCCAACAGTAGTATGAATCCTCTACTTTCGCCAGTAGGGGGCATTTACAAGGGGCCTGTTATTGACATGACCTATTGTATTTAACACTAGTACACCACAATGATAAGGCACTGCGGTAATATGAGATTTTTACTAGGGTAAATTGTCTTGTTCAAAAAAAAAAATCACCAAAGTTTTCCCGTCTTTCTCTCAGTAAACAATTCCAGGTGCTGCTTATTAACGTTGTACATCAGGCTAATCGAGATAAACATTAGCAGAAATATTTTTATACATATTTTCTTACAGGTTTAAGAGGAATATTCATGATCAGGTAGACATGCACGTGCTCGAATGTGTTATTTTTATCAAATTTGTTTAATGTCTCCAGGGATTTACCTGCTCATTTTATTGTAGAAAATAAATCCTCAAAAAGCTTGTAAGAAATGAAAACCCCTTTCCTCCGTAAATAGGAATGATTAATGACCTAATGTTGGCAAGACACGATGGGTAGTACATTAAACTATCTGAATTGTTCTTAAAAAGTAAAGAATTACCAAGTACCTTTCAATTTGGCAGCGCTGGTTAGAGCGTTTTAAACTATAGGAATGAATAGGAAAAGTAAATGGAATGAAGGAAGAGAATAGTACGTTGTTATTGCTACATGCTTACATACCTATTTGGAGAAATCTCAGAACGTTCATCATCTTGTGTACAATGTTCCATCTAATGTGTCAAAAATGATGTTTACCTAATCCTTTTTCTTTACCCATTCGATCTATAGTTCAGAGCGTAACAATACAAAACAATTTCAATGTTTGAGATATGAGGTCCACAGTTGTAGGTATCAATAATTCTTATAATTTGTTCAATTTATGTGATTATAAGCGCTGAATTTTATACAATTGGGAAACCACAAAGAGATAAAATAAATACATTCTAAGGAAAAACGGAAAGTTATTAAAAATAATTTTTTTGAGATAAAATGTTCAAAGTTTGACCATTTCCAAAATTTTAATCATTGCATGTTTTTTAAAACTGCCTACCAAGCGGGAGACCTGGGTTCGATTCCCAGTACCGGCGTGGGGATTTTTCCCCCGCTGGGAGACCTGGACCGGGGTGCACTCAGCCTCGTGAGGTCCCTGGGGGGCCAATTGAGGAGCTACTTGATGGAGAAGTAGCGGCTCCAGGTCGTGAGGACCGCATTAACCGGCCGGGAGGTGCTCGAGGCGCTGACCACGTCTCACCCTCCAATACTGCACCCCATCCATGACGTCTGTAGTGGACCGAGATGGGGGACGCAGTGGCCGGGCGGTAGGCCAAGGTTCCCCGTGAGCCGTCGTGCCATGGAGTTATGTTTTTTAAAACTTTCCCAAATTAAAGCTGAATTTGTAGTCACTATCGCTGAAATATAGAAATGAGCAATTATGTCATTTATTTTTTCTTGCACGAGCTCACGGCAGACAAAAACATGTTTGTGACATAATAACAACAACAATAACAAATAGTACAATTAGTATAAAGTACATATTGATTCAGGATCTCAGTCGATAGAACACCGTTTGATGTGCGATAAATACCGGGTTCAATTCCTGGCTGTGCTCGAGAAATGTTTCTTTAAACAAAAACGTTTTCATTTTGAGTGTGAGCGTGCTTGATAAAATTATATACACCTTTACTGGACACGATTTGAACGATCGATACTGTCGGCAAATTTTGAATTTCTGAATTTAGACCATGCAAAAAGAACATATCACGAGAACTTTAAAATCGACAGAGAGGTGACATTAAGAAGAGCAAGCAGTAATTAATTAATGTTTGGTTTCTTAGTGAGGCATTAAAATGGAAAATAAATCATAGCATCTCGAGCCATAGTTCCTTGTAGTACCTGGAAATCTTGAAAATAGAACTGTTTTATTGCAGAATTGGTAATTTACTAATTATTCGGAGTATTCAAAAATTTATTTCAGTTTCGTTTCACTTGTTCACATAAACAGTTGACCTGGTTGAGTCAGTTGATAGGTTACTGGCCTTCTGAATTCAAGAAAGTGGGTTCAAATCTGGCCCAGACCAACGGTTTAGGTGTACTTAAATCCGACAGTTCTATGCCAGTAGATTTATTGGTATGTAAAAGAATTCCTGCCGTATGAAATTCCAGCACACCAGTGGCGCTGTTATGATCCTAGTAAATGACAGAATCGTTAACAAACAAAATGTTTTGAATATTTCACATAAACTTCCTTGACCTGTACAGAGGACCATTTATGGTAGTGGAATGGTATTCTACCCAAAAATTCAATATCTAAATGTTGGTAAATTCTGAAGTGTCCTGAATTCAGAGACGGCGTTTTATGAAAAGAAAAATATAGGTAAGAGTATTTTTGAACAGCATAACTCAGCATTGAAAGGTATATATAACGTGTTTAACACATACTTCTTTTAAGCTTGCTATGCGAAGATTTTCGGTAAAGTCGACCACGCCAGAGAACCCTTTCCTCTTCATTATCTCGTTTTAATTTCTCTAAACGCTATGTGCACAGTGTATAGAGAAGATAGATATTGTATTCCACTCAAAAATTCGATACCAAGATTTCACCGAAAATACATGCTTGAGTCCCCTGAATAAAAAAAATCATATTTAGAAAATGATCAATGTGTGTGTATATATATATGACATGAAGATTTTCAACAAAATCCCCACCCCACCCCAAACTACGCTTTACATGTAAACTTTTTTGAAAATTTTGTTTTTCTCAATAAATGGCTCTAACGGTTTTGGTTCATTAAACAGTTTACATGGCAAATGAAATATATATCTTGAATTTTCTGGAACAGCTTCTGAGGACTTCATTCGGGATGAATTGCTGAATTTGGCCTTACTAACCGTAGGAGATAAACAAAAACTTAACCACAGCAAAAATGCAAATCTCATTAAAACACATAATTTATGTCATATACATTTTTTGTAGTGTCAATCTATTCCGAGATATTTCTCGTAATTGGTTTCAGTTGTAAAATATTTAAGTATTTTGTACAATTGTAAACTACGGGAAATTATGAACTTCTGGTCTCGCAAAGAAACGAATTTCAATCACATATTAACCAGCTTTTAGAAGATTTGATTATTGTTTTAACCTAGTTTATTCTCGTATTTCATTCTACGTAAAAGGAACTAAGTATAAGACCATTTCTGATGTTTATTTCGATTTTTGAATGAAATAGATAATACGCTTTTTAGCAATAATTTGTTACAGAGCTATAGAGAAAGACATGCGAATGGAACACATCAGATTTTCATAGTTCATTTATGCTGACCTTAACTTCTAGGACCAAAGCCAGGGATTTGATTTGAGAGAGTTTGTTAGTAAGCCTGACGAACTATAGGTACTATATTCATTCTTGCAGTAAACATACTCGTATTCATTCCCAAATTGATATTTTTAACTCTAAAAAAACAGTGGATAGTACTGGTCTGAAGAAATTTTCTAGCCAGGACCTCTGGGCTCGAATTAGCTCGTTGACTTCTAGACTACAAAAGCAATAAGACTTTATTTTCTCAAAAATGGCTGTTGATTAAAATAAGTTTTAGGCTTTGTTATGGGGACGAGAAGACACTTCAGTTTGTCATGAAAAGTCTCGAAGTATTCTTCATTTCTTTTTAATTTTATATAGCTGGAAAACAAATATAAACATTTGATGTGTTACATTCACATGCCCTTCTTTATCCAGTATCATTTATTTTTATACAGCTTCTACAAACTATTCTTACAACATCTTATTGGTTAGGGTTAGAAGTGGATTAGAAGCCCTAAGCCTCTTTCTTTACTGGTCATCATGCACCCACTTTACTTTATAATCTCTCAGAATGTAGTATTCTTTATAAAAGAAGCTGAGGCCTTGTTAAGTTCATGAAGTTGCACAAACTCTAAATTTAACGTATTTCATCATTTGACCTGCAAGTCAAAGACCCTAGGACCCTAGGCTTATTTGAGCATCATTTCACCCATTTCATCCATCGTCTGGCATGACCTTCTACGTTAAAGGACGTTAACTGATTTATAAAAAAAAATTCTGATGTGTTCCATTCACATGATTTTCTCTATATCTCTGTAACAAATTATTGTTAAAAACTTGTGTTTCTATCTACTTCAAGCTGATCGAGATAAACATAAGTAGAAGTGCTTTCTTGTAAATAGAAAGTAAAGAAGGGAATACGCTAGACTAAAACGATAGTTAAATATTTGAATAGCTGATTTCCATGTGGATGAATTTCGTTTCTTTGCATTGTCAGGACTTGACAAATTCCCGTATGTGAAAAATTTAAGTATTTTAAAGCTGAAACCAATAACAAGGAATGACTAAAAAATAGTCAACTCAACGAAAAAATCTAAATGACATAAATTGTGTGTTTCAATGAGATCTATATTTTTTCTGTAGTAAGTTTTGGTCTATTGCTTACGGTTTATAGCTATGCAAAATCTAGCAAAATTCATCCAGAATAAAGAGGTCCTTAGAGGCTATTCCCAGAAAATTCAAGATATACATTTTATTTGTTGTGTAAATACCTTTAATATATGGTATTTTAATCAAAATCATTAGAGCCATTTTTGAGAAAATCAAAATTTTCGAAAAGTTTTCCATGTAAAGAGTAGTTTGGGGTGGGGCGATTATCCTCAAAATCTTCGTGTCGCATCCCCGGAAGATACTAAACTTAAATACCAAGTTTGGTATTTTAACGCCTTTTCGTTTTTTAGTCATCGTGTTCACAGACACACGGACACACTGACATGCACACGCACACTCACACGGAATTTTTTCTAAAAATACCTTTTTTGGATTCAGGGGACACCAAAACGTCTATTTCCGGTGAAATCTCGGTATCGAATTTTTGGGTGGAATGCAATACCTTCTCTATAAACTATCTACATAATACATGTAGAAAAATCTGATGTGTTACACTCACACGACTTTTTCTAGCTACTCTACAAACAAACTTCTTATAGAAGATCATTATTCTTTCAACACCATGCTAATCGAGATAAACATTAGCAGAATTTTAGTACCTTAAGGGAATGCACTAGGCTAGTCAAATGTTTTAAAGCTCTTGTTATGCGATTGTCATTGCAAATCGCCTCTTTTCTTGGCCAGGAGTAGAACAAAAGAAAAACAGAAATTCCCGTCTGAGAAAAGTATAAGTGCTTCACAACTGAAACTAATAACAAGGAATACCTTGAAAACTGTAAGCTCCACGAAAAAAATGTACATGACATAACTTGTGTACTTTAACAAGATCTACATTTTTTGTATAGTAAGTTTTTATCTATCTCTTATGATTTACTAGTTATATCAAATTAAGCAAAATTCATCCAGAATAAACAGGTCTTTAGAAGCTACTCGCAGAAAATTCAAGATATACATTTTATTTGTGATAGAAACAGCTTTAATATGTGACATTTCAACCGACAGAATGTCTCGCACAGATGGACACCACTTTCAACACACTTATAACAAGGTTACATATATGTTACATCACATATATTACATTACATGTATGTTACTAACACTCGTGAGTGGGTAATGCGGGAGTAACGGAATAATAATGTGGTGCACATATTCACGCGGCATTGGCATAAAACGAAGGCGCTGCATCTATTGAGTGTTAGATACAAAGATTGTGTAAATTTCACGGTTGTCTAAGGCTACTTTTTTATTTCCTTTCTAGAATGGTTTAATTTATGTGCATTTAAGCTACTTCTCTTGAGACCGAATGAGACCAACCTGTGAGATTCTAATTCGGGAGGTTTCGGGTTTGATTATTTTCGGTCATTCTGATTTGAGATTTTTTGAGGTTTCCTCGGGTAAGTACCGAAATCAGCCAGTCCCCATCAGCTCGCTACAGTGCCTCGCTTTGGTGCTTCGTGGCGCAGGGGATCGTGGGTTCGAGTCCCGCCTTGGGCTTAGGTGTTTATATGTTTGTAAAATGTGTATATGTGTGTGTATTAGAAACAAAAAGCAAACAAAAACGATGTAAATATTAGGAAAATGAAAAAAGAAGAAAAGGAAATAGAGCGCCGGTGTCCCGACAAGACTCTGGAACTGTATTAAAATGCTGGGATGGTTCCCTTTCTACCACGAATTCTCTGTTCATTTGCTACTCCCACCAGCTGCTTCACCTCAGCTATTTAAGGCTATTAGGCCAGGCGACGGCGGTCGTTATTGCGACAAAACGATGAAATTTGCACTATGTTGTGATTTCTCTCTGGTGCTTAGGTCTATTCTCGAGAACCCCACGGTTGCGGGTGTCATTTGCAGAGTTAGGAGTAATTTGTGGCATGTTGAAATTGTTAGTGATCCCCATCCGTGCAAGCGCTCATCGTCATCTGACTGTTTGCCCTTTGAGTCTCTCCTTCCTCCCTTCCTCTCAGGGGTCACGTTTGAAGCTCAAAGGGCTCATTATGGTCTAACATATGGTGCGGTGTTTCAGTTACTGCAAGCTTTTCCGTCTGACTAATCCGAACTTCATCTAGGGAAACTTACATAGACATACTAAGGTTTTCGCCAGCATGGCTTAGATCACATCTAAAGTTTTTCTTTCCTCCTGCTTTTTTTGGGTTTAAAGAAGCTTCTGTCTGTCATTGCATTTCTTCACTTTCACTGACCTGGTAGTGTCTTGAAGTATCGTACAAACAAGATTCGATACGGCAAAACAAAGTTGTAAATCGTAACAATTGACAGGGGTGTGAAACGCTTCAATAATGAACAGTAACCAGATCAAGCTTCTACTTTCTCTACTACGCACATTATAGTAATAAAAGGAGTATTGTATCCCACAAAAATCGACACAGTGATTTCACTGGAGATACACGTTTTAAGGCCCCTAAATAATAAATACGCATTTTAAAAAAATATCCTTGTAAGTGTCTGTGTGTTTGCGAGCCTGTGAACAGCAGAATTCAAAAATGAATACTAAACATGGTGCATAAGTTCAGTATCTTTTAAAGATGCGACATAAAGATTCTCAAGAAAATTCATCCATAAAAAACTATCCTTAACATGGAAGATTTTTTTGAAATTTTCGATTTTCTAAAAGATGGCATTCACGATTTTAATAAAAACACCAGATATTAAAGATATTTACATTACAAATAAAATGTATATGTTGAATTTTTTTAGAATACCCTGTGAAGTCCTCTTCATTCGCAAGGGATTTTATATTGATGTATATTTGATAAATATTAAGCGATAGACGAAAACGTACTACATAAAACAAAAATATAAATCTGCCCACCTGGGTATTGTGGTAGTAGAGTGTCTGCCTCACAGTCACCAGGTCGCGAGTTCGAATCTCACTTAGGGTCCGTTACCCGGATAAGGTTTTTTTTCGGGGCTTTCCCTCATCCTGAGAAGACGAATGTCAGTAACTTTAAGCTCCATGGACCCGGTGATCATTTGAGCATCATTTCACCACTTTCATTCATCGTCCTATATGACACACCAGGTTAAAGAACGTTAAGCTATAAAAAATTAAGAATAACTTTAAACATCTTTAAAAGAAACAGTTAATTTTAAGTAGCTTTGCTGTCCCATAATTCATTCCAAAGATATCCTTATTAATGATTCGAATTGTTCAATACTTGGATAATTTTTTGAAAGTCCTTTCGACGTACAGTTGTTTCTTACAATTGCATGGAAAGAGTATGGAATACGGAACATGCACGAGTTTTAAAACGTTTACTAAAATCTGATGTGTTTCATTCACATGACTTTCTTAACATCTCTGCAACAAATTATTGTTATAAAGCTTATGCTTCAATTTACTTCATGCAAATCGAGAAAAAATTAGCTGAAATAGTCTTATTATTTTCTTCCTTGTAAGTAGAAGCGAAATATGGGAGTATCATAGGTTAAAGTGATTGTCTAAAGCTGGTTGCTAGGTGACTGAAGTTCCTTTGTTTGTATGGACACTAGTTGACAAATTCCTGTATGAGAAAACTTCAAGTTGAAACCAAAAACAAGGATATCTAAAAAACGATCAACTCCACGAAAAAAATTTATATAACATAAATTGTGTGTTTTAATGTGATCTACACTTTTTGTGAGGTAGGTTTTTGTCCATTTCTTACGGTTTAGCAGTTATGCAAAATTTCGTAAAATTCATCCAGAATAAAGTAGTCTTCAGAGGCTATTCACAGAAAATTCAAGATATACATTTTATTTCACAGTTAAATATCTTTAATATACGATATTTTAATCAAAATCGTTAGAGCCATTTTTAAGAAAATCAACATTTTCGAAAAAAATTCCATGTAAAGGGTAGTTTGGGGAGGGGGATTTTTCTCAAAATCTTCGTGTCGCATCCCTGGAAGATACTAAACTTAAATACCAAGTTTGGTATTTTACCCAGTTCACAGACACACGGACACACGGACACAGACACACACATACACGGATCTTTTTGTGAAAATGCTTTTTCTGGATACAGGGGACCCTAAAACATACATTTCCGGTGAAATCTCGGTATCGAATTTTTGGGTCGAGTGCAATACGTTCTCTCTACACTATGTACATAGTACATGTAGAGAAAGTAAAAAAGCTCATCCTTGAATTAACATAATAGTTATTTATGATACAAGTGATAAAAATCTGATGTGTACCATTCACATGGCTTTCTCTACATCTCTGCAACAAATTATTGTTAAAAAGCTAATGCCTCTATTTACTTCATGCTACTTGAAAACAAATTAGCAGAAATAGTCTTATTACTTATTTCCTTGTAAGTAGAAGCGAAATAAGGGAGTACCATAGGTTAAAGTGATAGTCAAATCTGATTGCTATGTGACTGAATTTGCTTTGTTTATATGGGCAGGAGTTGACAAATTCTCATATGAGAAAAGTAAGTTTTTCATAATTGAAACCAAAAACAATGAATATCTCAAAAACGATCAACCCCACGAAAAAAATGTATATTTCATAAATTGTGCGTTTTAACGTGCTCTACATTTCTTGTGTAGTAAGTTTTTATCTTACGGTTTAACAGTTATGCAAAATTCCGTAAAAATCGTCCAGAATAAAGTAGTCTTCAGAGGCTATTCCCAGAAAAATCAGATATACATTTTGTTTGTCAGGTAAATATCTTTAATATATGATATTTTAATCAAAATCGTTTGAGCCATTTTTGCGAAAATCAAAATTTTCGAAAAAAGTTCCATGTAAAAGGTAGTTTGGGGTGGAGGGATTTTTCTCAAAATCTTCGTGTCGCATCCCTGGAAGATATTAAACTGAAATACCAAGTTTGGTATTTTACCGCCTTTTCGTTTTTGAGTTATCGTGTTCACAGACACACGGACACGCGCACACACACGGACCTTTTTCTGAAAAGGCTTTTTTTGGATATAAGGGACCCTAAAACATATATTTCAGGTGAAATCTCGGTATTGAATTTTTGGGTGGAGTGCAATACCTTCTCTATACAATATGCACACAGTGCGTGTAGAGAAAGTAAAAATTGTGTTTTATTTTATGAGTAGGAACCTTGCGAAATGAGGCCGAGTTTTGCATTCCTACGAACAATATAAAACAATTTTAACACGAGTGTCATGCATTATTTTGTAGACAGTTCTCAATATTTATAGGCATATTATAATTACAAGTAGAATGTTTTACTTATTTCACGGAGTTAGTGGTCTGCGATATTCAGTTGCTGCCTTTCTTAGCATCCGTGTTGACAACTGATGGTTTACTCATACAGAACGAAAACATTCTATACAACGGAGGAAGTGTAGCAGTTGTAATTTTGCTCTCTCCGCTTTTGCATAATTCCACCTGGTTCAGCAGATTCCATGTTCATGACATTCAAATCATCAGCCATTTTATGGATCAATAGGAACTACACTGAGTGACAAACTTTCCTACATACTACTGACATCTGGTAAAGACCTACTTTTAACATCAACTATCTAATAAATAATATTTCATTGTAATGTTACGTACTTTTGAAGGCAGGGTAGGTTTCTCGAAAACGCTACTAACAAGTGACAGTGGAGACGTCATCGCGCAGTAAGAGCTTAGTTGTCTTATTATACCTGCAGTCGTTTATTTTCATACTTCTTTATCAAAATGACAGATGAACATGTTTATAAAGCACAATCGGATACTCCGACATGCATGTATGCATTAATGGTAATTATAGTTTTCAGAAATAGAGTTATTTTGGTGGCTACCGAAATTCGTGAATCAAGTAGGTATAATATTAAGTAACATACCACCTATTATAGCCTGATTATTCCAGTTTGAATTGAAAAAACGCTAATATTGAAAAAAAAATCTTATGTAATCTTCATGAATTTTTCTACCTATTCTGTAATAAAATATTTTTACAAAAAGCTATTATCTTCTATTTTATTTATGCCACGCAAGATAAACATGATAAAGAATTGTTCTTATTTCTGGTTGTTATGTGTTTGAAATTCGGTTCTCTTTGCATGGTCAAGAGAAGATCAAAAGAAACAAGAATGGCAAATTTCCGCTTGAGAAAAGCTTAAGCACTTTAAAATGGAAATCAATAACACGGAAAATCTTGGAAATGGTTACTTCCACAAAAAATGTATATGACATAAGTTTGTGTGTTTTAACGAGATATGAATTGTTTGTGTAGTAAGTTTTGTCTAACTCTTACGGTTTACCAGCTCTGCAAAAGTTATCTAGAATGAAGAGATATTCACAGAATATTCCCAGGAAATTCAATATATACATATTATTTGTTATGTAAACATAACACACGGTATTTTAATCAAAATCGTTAGAGTCATTTTTGATAAAATCAAAATTTTCAAATGTTTTTCCATGTACCTATATGGCAGTTTGGGGTGGAGAGATTTTCTTGAAAATATTCATGTTGCATCTTTGTTAAATGTTCAACTTAATTATCAAGTTTGGTATTTATTTAACCGAATATTCGTTTTTGAGTTATGTTGTTCATAGACAGACACAGACACACAAGGATGTTTTTCTAAAACTGTTTTTTTTTTACAGCGGACCCTAAAGCGTGTATTTCCAGTGAAATCTCTGTATAGAATTTTTGGGTGGAGTACAATACCGGCTCTATCTATGTACTAACTAGATAAGTATGAAAATAATGATGTGTTATCGATTAGCTTTAGATCATAACAGTAAATCACAGTAATCGTATTTCTGATTCGCAGCGAAGTAAAGTATCAAGAAAAATCTGACTTACAATTATTTTCCATTCAAAGAGCGGAGTTTTTGCCTATTCCTTCGTATTACATAAACATATAACATAAGACTATTTGGGGGAAATGGAAGTAGTTGCAACTTTTTGACCCTCGTATAAGACACAAATGTAATGCTAAAAATCTGATGCATTCCATTCCCATTACTTTCTCTATTTGCTTTACAAACTATTCTTACAAAAGTTATTCGTTTTTCTACATCATGCTAATCAAGATAAACATGCCAAAAATGGTCTAATAACTAATTCCTTAAACATAGAAGGGAAATAAGAGAATACACTAAGCTAATGTGATAGTCAAGTATTTTAAACGCTGTCGCTATGCATTTGTTATTGAAAATATTTTCTTTTTCCAAGGTCAAGAGTAAAACAAAATAAATATGAAAAAAAGATAACTGCCCGTTTGAGAAAAGTTTAAATAGTCTAAAATTAAACCAACAGCAAAGAATATCTCGGAAACGAGCAACTCTATCGAGAAAAAAAATATATATGACATAAATTATGTATTTTAACCAGATTGCATGTTTTGTGTAGTAAGTAAGTTTTTGTCTATCTCTTACGGTTTATCAGTTATGTAAAAACCATTCAGAATGAAGATGAATTCCGGGGCTATTCCCAATAAATTCTTGATATATAGTTTATTTACCATGTAAATATCTTTAATATGTGACATTTTAATAAAAATCGAGGATACGCGGTGGTGGTGGCGGCGGCGGCGGTGTTTGTGGTGGTAGTTGCTACTCTTGTATATGGTTCCGAATCACGGACAGTAAAAAAAGTTAATGATCAGGTATACAGACAGCAGAGATGAAGTACATGATATATGTAAGGAGATGCACTAAAATGAATAGAATATTGAATGAAGCAATAAGATATTTTAAACCTGATCTGGTTTAAAAATATTTTCAGTTAATGATAAGATAGAAGAGAAACAATGAAATAAAAGGTTCATGACAGAATTGTTGAAAATGCATTAAAAATGAATTATCGGCCGATTGGAAAGAAAAATCTGGGTAGATCTTGTAAGAAGTGGATGGAGACCGGAACAGGTAAATAAATATAACACCTAACCCTGGAAAGGGAAGCTCCTCTTTGTATACTGGAGCCATATAAGGAGCTGATTAGCGCCCGGGTATGACCAGTTAAAGGAGCTGATGAGTTTAAAATGCAGTTCAGTTCAGTTATGTTTTGTTGTTGTTCTTTGTTTGTTTCCCATTTTCCCTACAATTCTATTGTTTTCCTGTTTTCCGTTTTTACTTACAGCCGGCATTTACAAACACACAAACATCCAAATATGAAGGAGGCGGGACTCAATCCCCGATCCCCTGCACCACGAAGCTAGGCACTTAGCAAGCACGGCCATGGGAACTGGCGACGGTTCTGAGTACCTCAAGAGTACGTTTGAGCTACGCAGTACCTAAGTATAAAGTATGTTTAGCAGCAACAGTGTTCTAATTTATTACAATAGTAGTAATGGTGGTGGTGTTGGTGGTGATGGCGGCGGTGGCAGTAAGCAGGAGCAGTAGTAGTAGTAGTAGTAGTAGTAGTAGTAGTAGTAGTAGTAATAGTAGTAGTAGAGGAGTAGAAGTAGTAGTAGTAGTAGTAGTAGTAGTAGTAGTAGTAGTAGTGGTAGTAGTAGTAGTGTAGTAGTAGTAGTAGTAGTAGTAGTAGTAGTAGAGGAGTAGTAGTAGTAGTGGTAGAGGAGTAGAAATAGTGGTAGTAGTAGTAGAGGAGTAGAAGTAGTAGTAGTAGTAGAGGAGTAGAAGTAGTAGTAGTAGTAGAGGAGTAGAAGTAGTAGTAGTAGTGGTAGAGGAGTAGAAGTAGTGGTAGTAGTAGTAGAGGAGTAGAAGTAGTAGTAGTAGTGGTGGTAGTAGTAGTAGTGTAGTAGTAGTAGTAGTAGTAGTAGTAGAGGAGTAGAAGTAGTAGTAGTAGTGGTAGAGGAGTAGAAGTAGTAGTAGTAGTAGTAGTAGTAGAGGAGTAGAAGTAGTAGTAGTAGTAGTGGTGGTAATAGTAGAAGAGGAGTAGTAGTAGTAGTAGTAGTAGTAGTAGAAGAGGAGTAGAAGTAGTAGTAGTAGTAGTAGTAGTAGTAGTAGAAGAGTAGAAGTAGTAGTAGTAGAAGAGGAGTAGAAGTAGTAGTAGTAGTAGTAGTAGTAGTAGTAGTAGTAGTAGTGGTAGAGGAGTAGTAGTAGTAGAGTAGTAATAACAGTATTAGTAGTTATCAGTAGTAGTAATAGTAGTAGTGTGAGTAGTACTATGAGCAATAGTAACAGTAGTAGTTGTAGAGTAGTAGTAGAAATAGTAGTAGTTATAGAGTATTATTATTATTATTATTATTATTAGTAGTAGTAGTAGTAGTAGTAAAGCAGTAATAGTAATAGTGGATTATTATTATTATTATTATTATTATTATTATTATAATTAGTAGTAGTATTTTTTTTTTAGTTTACCGATGGGGAAAAATCTTCAAAAAATATCGCTCTTTGTGACAAGTTGGGTTTGTTCTGCACACACTAGGAAAGCCGCCTTTCAGCATCACATCGTATATGTAGCATCAGTATTTAACCCCTTGTGTTACCCTTTTCCTTATCTTTGAGAATTTTTGTTATCATTTCCGCAATCATGTTCCATTTTTTATCACTTTCTAGCACTTCTCGTATAATGTTCCTCGTATTGAGATTTTGTCCAGTTTGTTGGGCATATTTTTGTCTGTGTTGGTTCCAGTTTTTGCATATTAGAATCGTGTGTTCTGGTGTATCCTTTTTTCCACAGTGCACACAACCTTCGCTGTCTACCAAGTTCATTTTGAACAAGTAAGTTTTAAATCTTCCATGTCCTGTCAAAAATTGGGTAAGATAATATCCAACTGGACCCATGGTTCAATATCCGGTATCAAAAGTTTAGTCCATTGTGCTGTCTCCGTTTCCAGAGTCCATTTATCTTGCCACATCTGTATCGTGTATTCCGTTATATTGACGTCTTACATGTTTTCTGGTTTTTTATTCTTATACACTCTCTCCTGTGCTAGTAAGTGTATAGGTATTGCTCTATTATCTGTATTGCTTTTAGTAAAAGTAGTAGTAGTAGTAGTAGTAGTAGTAGTAGTAGTAGTACTACTACTACTACTACTACTACTACTACTACTACTACTACTACTACTACTACTACTAATAATAATAATAATAATAATAATAATAATAATAATAATAGAAAAAAGAAGAATTTTTCCATCAAGGCCATAGAGAATACGCGTCAAAGATTTCCTTGTGAACGATCATGCAATCAGAAAAGGACCGAAATGGTGGGTGCTCTAAGCATTGAAACAAAACATGACGCCTGTTGTGTGCGTAAGTTTTTTTTTTTATTATTGTACGGTACTGGTTCCTATGTTCTTGTAGCCTATATGAATGAATGAACTTGGCTGGATTGGAATTGGTGGGGATGGGGAAAGTGCCGGCCCTCAAGGATAGCAACGTTCGTTTCCAGAGCTGGAGTGTACTAGTGGGGCAGTAATTTAGTGTACGTAAACTCCTCCGCGGAATTCACACGTTCGGACCTTGTCTACTTCTCTCCGCGTTCCTGTTCAAAAGGTGAGTGCTTCACTGAATACTGTCTTAACAGAAACATCTAACTGGAGTTTGTTAACACATAGAACTCGATGCAACAATATCTTAGTATAAAAGAAAGAGATAGGCTAATCTATGGTAAAATATTACCTCCACAAAATGATTTTATATTTAAAGACATAGTATTCAATGCCCTTCACATGTTTTTTAGCGAATTGTTAATGTTATCTGCGAGCATTTAATAATTTCTACTCACACATCGTACTGTCTACATTCATTAGACACTTATTGCTCTAAGGAATTGTGTATTTACGTGCACAGAATAGTACAGAAACGAAAGTTTGTAAGATTGTGATAAGCTTGAGAATACTGCTTACTATATTTTTTCGCACCTTTTCACATACCTTTGCTAATATGCCACTTCATATAGATACCCTCCATTTACTTGGAAAAGCGGTGCAACAATGTCGAAACTGCTACATCTATATCTTGAGGCAATATTTATACCCTAACCTCAAAATCTGCAGACATTTTGTGAATTTCATGTCATTTTTGTAATATTTAATGTTCAAATGTTTTTGTTCTGTTGCATTTCGAAGTTGAAATTGCTAGGTGCAAATATTTATTATTCCTTATGGTTTCTCGCGTATAAGTGTTTTGATTTTCTCTATGTGATTTTGTTTTTCCAACAATAAGTATCATAGTTACGTGTTGATTTTCTTAGTTGTGAAGCCAGTTATAAAAAAAGAGGTTTTTCCAGAAGCATGAAGAAGGCCACTTGGAGGTCATTAACGAGAATACACGTGCATTAATGTGTTCGCGTAGAATTATATTCGTACAAATATTTGCAGCGGGATCGCTGAGTATTTCCGCTCACTCGTGTTAAAAAGTGTAAACACGTATTCCGAGGAATCAGATTTTCACCTCGGAACTTGCAAAAGAAGTTAAGCGTCACGAGAGGAAGTACACTCGCATTCAACCAAGTACATAATTGCATCGAGCGATTGCAGTTTCATATAAGAATTGTTCGAAATAATTGTGAATAAATTATTCTACGAAGAAAATCCTAGTGATTTATTATTCAAGAAATCGCCAGATAATCGGAATCTGTGAAGCCCAAAATCCCATTAAAATGCCCTGAGATAAGAATGGATTGCTACTCCAAACTAAGCATTAGCGTGAGATAGATTTCTATTTCAAATTTGGCGCGAACGCCAAGAGGATCTCATGCTTCAATCTGAAGGGATACTCTTGAATTAGCCGAACTATCTTAAATTCAGACACACTTCTATCGTTATTGCAAACAAATATATCAACAGTATCGTTAATAGTTTTTTACTTTCTCTACACCTACTATGTACGTATTGTATAGAGAAGGTATTGTAATGCACCCAAAAATTCGATACCGGAATCCAAAATAAGCATTTCGGGAAAAAGGTGTCTATGCGTGTGCGTGTGTGTGTGTGTGTCTGTGGACAGTATAGCTCAAAAACGAAAAGACCGTTAAATACTAAAATTAATATTTTAGTTTGTTATCTTCCAAGGATGCGACACGAAGATTTTCAAGAAAATCCCCCATCCCCAACTACCCCTTACATGAAATTTTTTTCGAAAATTTTTATTTTCTCAAAAATGGTTCTCACGATTTTGATTAAAATATTGTATATTAAAAATATTTACCTGTCAAATAGAATGTGTATCTTGAATTTTCTGGGAGTAGCCTCTGAAGACTACTTTATTCTGGATGAATTTTGCGGAATTTTGCATAACTGCTAAACCGTAGGAGATAGACAAAAACTTACCACACAAAAATGTAGAGCACATTAACACACACAATTTATGTTTTGTAAAGTTTTTTCGTGGTGTTGATCGTTTTTGAGATTTTCCTTGTTTTTGGTTTCAGCCTTGAAAAACTTATTTTTCTCGTACAGGAATTTTTCATCTCCTGCCCATACAAACAAAGGAACTGCAGTCACATAGCAACTAGCTTTTGACTACATCTTTAGCCTATGCTACTCCCTTATTTTGCTTCTGCTTACAAGGAAGCAAGTAATAAGAATATTTCTGCTGATTTTTTCTCGATGAGCATGAAGTGTCCATAAGGTTTTTAACAATAATTTGTTGCAGAGATGTAGAGAAAGTCATGTGAATGAAACGCAAAAGATTTATTTTGTTACCTTGAATCACACAGCATCACACTGTTTATTTGAATGATGGTACTATTATTTACGACAAATCAACCATCGTATCATGAATGAACATGATCGTTATTAAATTGTCACGAATAAAATATTTGAATGCAGCTAGTCGAATGGTCACGAATTAATGAGTTACTATTATTTCGCCTACAATATGTATGTATGTGTGTGTGCGTGTGCGTGTGTGCACAATATTGTGGAAAGATAAAGCAGTAGTGATAACAAAAGTGTAAGTTAATTTTACTGGTTTAATGCAGTGTTCTAAAATACACCGTCAAAATTTTAGAGAAATTCGGCTGAAAAAAATATCGGATGTACTCCATTCACATAATATCTCTACATCTCAACAAATTATTATTAAAAAGCTATTATTCTATCTACTTCATGATAATTGAGATAAACATTAGCAGAAATGGTCTTATTAGTTGCTTCTTAGTAAGTAGAAGGGAAATAGGTGAATGCTCTGGGCTAAACTGACAGTCAAATGTTTTAAAATGTGGTTGCTATGGGATTGGAATCCGTTTCTTTGCACGGCCGGGGGTTGACAAGTTCCCGTTTGAGAAATGTTTTAAGTATATTAAAACTGAAACCAATAACAAGCAGTATCTCGATTGTGTAATAAGTTTTTGTCTATCTCTTACGATTTACCTGTTATGCAAAATCCAGGAAAATTCATCCATAATAAAGAGGCCTTCAGGGGAATATTTCCATAAAATTCAAGATATACATTTTATTTGTCATTTAAATATCTTAAATATAACAGATTTTAATTAAAATCGTTTGAACCATTTTTGACAAAACCAAAATGTTAGAATTTTTTCCATGGAAAGGGTAGTTGGGGATGGGAAGATTTTCTTGAAAATCTTCGTGTCACATCCTTGTAAGATGCTGAACTTAAATATTGAGTATGGTATTATCGGACTTTTCGTTTTTGAGCTATGCTACCCACAGACACTCACACACACACACACACAGACTCACACACGCACGGACATTTTGCTAAAAATTATTTTTTTGTATTCAGGGGGTCACAAAACATGTATTTTCGGAGAAGTCTCGGGTTCGAATTTTTGGGAGCAATACAATCCTTCTCTATACACTATGTACAAAGTACGTGTAGAGAAAGTATTAAGCTCATCTGCACGCTCTCACGCCACTTAGGCAAGCATAAAATACTAAGATGGAGTTAAGTTTTGAAGTATTTCTATTATGTATTTTACTTTGTTTTCTTCTTAATCTTAACAAATATAGTAAGTATAAAATTAATGTAAAAATATACTAATTTCTCTACACGTTACACGTACTATGTACATAGTGTATAGAGAAGGTATTTAAATACACTCAAAAATTCGATACCCCCTGAACCCCCCCCCCAAAGTATTTTTACAAAAATGTCCATGTATATATATATATGTGTGTGTGTGTGTGTGCGTGCGTGTCTGTGGGCAGCATAGCTCAAAAACGAAAAGACCGTTAAATACCAAACTTGGTATCGTATCTTCCAAGGATGCGATACGAAGATTTTCAAGAACATCCCCCACCCCAACTACCCTTTACATGGAAAAAATTTCGAAACTTTTGATTTTCCCAAAAATGGTTATAATGATTTTCATTAAAATCTCTTATATTTAAGATATTTGCAATTCAAATAAAATGTATATCTTCAATTTTAGGGGAATAGCCCCTGAAGACATGTTTATTCTGGATGAATTATGTATAACTGGTAAACCGCAAAGAGATAGGCAAAACATACCTGTAGATCTCGTTAAAACACTCAATTTATGTTATATCATTTTTTTTTCGTGGAGTTGACAGTTTTTGAGATATTCCTTGTTATTGGTTTCAACTTCAAAATACGTATACTTTTCTCAGACGAAATTTGTCAACTCCTATCCATATAATCAAAGGTACTTCAATCACATAGCAACCAGCTTTAAAAATATTTTACTATCGATGAGTATGGTACTTCCTTATTTCCCACAATAAGACCCGAATTTTTTCTCGATTAGCATTATGTAAACAGAAGAATAAGTTTCTGAACAATAATTTATTGTAGAAATGTAGAGAAAGTTATGTAAATGGAACACATCAGATTATTTTCAACTTTTTTATTGCATAAAAATCCACTCTATAGAAATAAGTTTTGCACGAATAATTTGCATCAGAGATATACAAATCTGGTGTGTAACATTTACATGAGTTTCTGTGTCCACTATCAATACATAGATGTTTAAAAGCGAAGCGAGGAATCTGAAATTCCATAATCTTTCCAAGAGTTGGTGAGCAACAGTAAATAGCGATATACTTGCTTTGAACAATTCAACCAATTAATAATGGATGTCTTGAAAATGGGCGATGCAGAATATTTTATCGAAATAAATTAAGTGTTTTAAGGAGATTTCCACTTCTTATACACTACAATTTTGTCGAGCTTTTAGCGTTTACCGGTTGCACAACGTTGTATAGAATGATCTTCAGAAGGTATTCCTAGAAAATTCACGATACTTTGTTATGTAAATGTGCTAAAAGGATATTTCCATCAAAATCGTTAGAGCATTTTCCGCGAGAGAGAAAGAGAAAAAAAAAAATCAGGGAGGGGTAGTGATTCTCTTGAAAATCTTCGTGTTGCATCTTTAGAGTTCGGTATTTATCGGACCTTCTTGTTTTATATATATATATATATATATATATATATATATATATATATATATATATACAAAATATATATACACTCACACATACAAATAATGGGTCCTTTTCTTCTTCTTCAGTGTTGTGTTCAGAGGGCCTAAAAACATGTAGTTCTGTGAAAAAGTATGTAGTAGAGAAAATAAAAAATTAACAGTGGATAGAGAAAGTATGCGAATATGGCAAATCCAATTTTGTCAGTTTTGCTGTAGTATCTCTAAGTACCCCAAGCTAATAACCTAGTAGTTTTTGTTTTTTGTTTTTTTTCTTTTTTTTTACTATCGCCCTCCGTGGTATAATGGTTACCATGCTGACTTCATATACCCAAGGTCGCGGGTTCAAACCCGGTGGAGGACGATGGATTTTTTCGGGCGTAAAAATCCTTAGCATGGCTTCTTTCGGAAGGGAAGTAAAGCCGTTGGTCCCGTGTCGTAGATTTACGGCACGTAAAAGAACCTCAAGCCTGATTGAGAGGCCTCTGAGCAAAATTAAGCGGTCTTTCACGCCCAATTTAGAATGGGACGCTGAGAACCACAGTAGTTAAAGAGGGTCCATAAATAACACGACATTTAATTTTTAATAGTTTTTTTTCTAGTTTCCTACTTTTCCTTTGTTGACCTATTTATGTACCATTTTCATTTTTATTTACACATACACAGACATATATAAACACATAAACACCCATGCCCAAGGCGGGACTCGCGCCACGTATCACCAAAGCTTGGCACGGGGACTGACAATAATTGAGCGCCCATAACTCTAACCAATCTAAGTACCCGATCCGATAACATTCACATCCATCACAATTAATTGCACAAGGCCAACTTCTTCGTTACAATGCAGCTCTTTTTTCTAATCTACAGTTTTCCGCTTCTCTCTTCGTCAATGCTAACAATTTATTTAGTTACAATTTTCAAAATTGTCTCTTATTTGAATCTTTTTCCCTTATTGTTTATCCCATTCATTTTTCCTTTCATTGTAATTCTTAGATTGCAGATTCACCTTATCCATACCCTGGTCAATTTCGTCTGCCCTTGTTGGCATTTTAATGTTGAAACTGATCAGAACGATGATTGTATTATTAGACAATTATTATGAATGACTGTATCCTTTTGCATTCAGCCCTGACACGATTTCAGGGTTTCATGAGGTTATTACTATTAATTTTGACATTGTATTCCTTCAATTAAAACAATAATTAGTTATCTTCATGTTCATGTCTGCTGATACTATAGATACGCAATTATTAGAGTGAAGCAACGGCAGAAAGCACGCACATCACATCAAGAAACCACATGGAAACTAATGAAGCGAAATACATGATAATCAGGTTCCAGAATTCAAATGACATATTTTGATTGTTATTTGATAGACATTGCTAATGCCTACATAAATCCTCGTGGATTTTAGATTGTGAAAATGCACATTTGTATGGCCACATTTGTCACTTTACCCATTTTCAATGTAGGGCGTTTCCTATCCCAAGCGACCGCACGTGAGATTTGTGGTGGACAAAGCGGTGCAGGGATGAGTTTTCTCTAGGTTCTCCGGTTTCCCCCGCCATAGCATTCTACCGGTGCTCCATCTTCATTCCATGTTTCACCAGTGTCATCGCCTGCAGTGTCACAAGTAGTAAAAGCGGTCGTTAAGCATCCAAAAAAAAAAGAGGTGTTTATTTTCAATTGTCATATTTTATCATTTTCTTACCATTTGCGCCTTCGTTTAGTCTTTTGCTTGCGTTTACATCCCTTACATACATATAATATAGATTATATTACTGACATTTTACATAGTAACTTTTAAAACATTAGAAAGTTCATAATTCTTCTGAGAAATAAGAGTAGGTTTATGCATTCTTTATTCACATTCTTGGGGGGGGGGATTACATACATACTCATATTACAATTTAATGGTTAGTCTGGAAAGGGTTGCTTAAGAGTAGAGGGAGGCTATTGGCAAGAGCAGGTATAATTTTATTTTGAATTTATCCCGTAAAATAGTCATCAGACAAGTCAGTTTTCCAAGTTTTTCAACGTATTAATGAGTGCGTGCAGCCAATGGCCATTTTTCTTATATATGTGTCGTGGCACGGGATTCCTCTTCATTCGCTATAAATGTTGTGTAGTGTGAGAACTCAAAATATTTGAGTTAATTGTTAAGATTTGTAAGACCCACTTCAAAAACAAAATACATGTTATATGTTTCAAACAAAAACATGAAATAACTAAAGTTTTATTCCTAGCCGTGCAAAGAGAGTCGAATTTCAGTTGTTTTAGATGTCAATAGCTTTTAAACGATTGACTATCGTGTTAGCCTAGTATATTACCTTATTTTTCTTCTGCTTACAAGGAAACTCGTAATAAAACAATTTCAGATAACGTTTATCTCGACTTGCATGATATAGACAAATTATTAATCTTTTATGCGAATATTGTTTGAAAAATAAACAGAGAAACTCATGTGAATCGAACACATCAGATTTTGTTCAGACCTACTTCTGTTAACCGAGATTAAACCTTTACAAAAATAATTTCATTATACATTTTGTTTAAGATACAAGAGGGTATTTCAGATGTTTAAAAGATTGTCTAGAAATTCCATACTCTTTCAATGAGATCACTATACAGCTGAACACCAGCACCACTCTTAAAAATGACAGTGTTAAAATTTCAAACTAATAACAACGAATATATCCGAAATTACTAATACCACAAAAAAACTTATTTGAAATAAAGTGTGTGCTTTACAATCTACATTTGATGTGCAATGTAATTTTTGTATTATGCAGTTACAAAATTCATTCCGAAAATTATTCCCAGAAAATTCAAGATATACTTTATTTTCTTATAACTATCCGAATCATGCATGGTATTTTAATCCACTCTTCAGAGCCATTTTTGAGGAAATCAAACATTTTGAGGAATTTTGCACGTAAAAATTAGTTTGTGTGGAAAACTGTGTTGAAAATATTCGTGTATCTTATTTAAGATGATGCTGAACCTGAATACAAATGTTGGTATTCATCAAAGATTTCGTGTTTTAGTTATACTGTTCTCAGACACACAAGATACATAAAGCGCGCACGGGTCTTTTTCTAAAGATGCATTTTTTTGTTTTAGTAGATCTCAAAGATGTCTCAATTCTCTAAATCGAATAAATAGTTTGGCGGTATTAGGTAGAGAAAGTAAAAATTTAACACCACACACCATATTTGATTCTTAGATTTTCTGGGCCGATGCTATACTATTGAGTTAATATGGCAAGTCACCCGTTAAATCTTAGTTTAATCCGAGAGTTCTTCATGACGATCTCAAATAGAAGTTACCTAAAGACTATTTACATTGTTAAAAGTATTTTAAATTTTCGAGTGAAATTAAGTCGTATTTATGGATGTTCTGTAATTGTTGTGGAGATTAGCGTCCCATTCTATTTGGACGTGAAAGACCGGCCAGAGGCCTCAAATTTCCGGATGCTCGGGTGTGTCCAGGGCCAATTGCAACTTCTTAGCAGAGTGGATAAGCTTGAAGGTTTAAATGACATCAGACGCTAGTTTTAAAGCACAGCTGACACGCTACTTAAAGAGATAGCGAGTTAATGTGGTGTAACATGTAAATGTAGAAATTACCTACAAAACGACGAGTTCTCATGCTCACGCCAATCTAAAAGTTATTTTGGAAGGAACTACCGCAAATACAGTGCCTGAGAAGGAGATGTTAAATTGCATCTCTGATAGCCAGTGACCAGTATCAACCTATCATACAGGTTGAAGAAGTTTTAAATCCGATGATATTTCCGTACGATAGCTGGATTATAGTTCTCCAGTAATGCGATGACCTGTAGGTATGCATTTATTCTCTGCAATTGGGTACTGCCCGCTGGCAGAGCTAAATGTTCAAAATTCAGTTACAATAATAATCCTACATTAAATTAAGAATAGTAATACAACTAACATATTATATATGCATGTTTTTTTTTTTTTTTAAATACCTTAACTACTTATTATTCAGTATACAAATTGCATGTTTATAAACAGTTCTATGAAGTCTCAATATTAATACTATAGAACAGTTCTTCAGATCCTTAATTACTTCATAATATTTATTTAATTAATATCTAACATTTACCCTCTTTACATTATCCCTAAACTTCTTTAAGGTTAGAGGGCAGCCCTGAAAGCCTGCTACAGGCAATTCATTCCATTCTTCAATGGTCCTATTAACAAAAAAAAAATTCCTACGTCGATTCTGTACCTTCTACTCTTTATTTTATACAAATGATCGTTTCGTCCGTAGTATGCCAGGTTTTCTAACCTCTTTCTAACTTCCACCCATGCATTTAAACTATTATAAGCTTTAAATAATGCGACTAACCTATATCTTTTTCGCCTAACTTTTAGCGTCTCCCATTTATTCTCTTCGCCTTTAAATATTTACCCAAAATATTTACCTCTCTATGAATTTTACAGCCCTTCTCTGTGTCTTTTCCAGCGAATCAGTTTGATTGACCTTGCATGGGTCCCAGCATGCTACTCCATATTCCATAACCGGCCGCACAAAGGACTTGTAGGCAATTTCCCTGGACTTTGTTCTCCTCTTCTTCAATATTCTCATTACGAAATGCAATGTCTTCCACGCTTTCCTAACTGTAGAATGTATCTGATCCTCCCATCCGGCATTACTTGACAAGCACACTCCCAAATATTTGCAGCTGTCTACCTGTGGAATTTGTTTCCTGCCCATATGATAGCTACGAAGAACTTTTCCCCTTAGTTCGACTAAAACCAATTTACTTACTTTTCCTAGCGTTAATTGCCATTTTGTTTGGGGCGGTCCACCTACTTTTTTCATTTAGGTCATCCTGAAGAGCGGTCTCATGCATTTCGAATCTTATTGTAAATAATACCATCGTCTTCGAAGTCTTATCTGACATTTAATAGAGTTATATCATTAACAAAGATAAGAAAAAGTAACGGACCCAGGGGGACGCCCGAACTTATAAAACCCTTTTCAGACAGTTCTTTATCTACTCTTACTTTTTGTGTCCTTCCTTTCAAAAATGTTCTATTCACGATACTAAGGAATTATCGATTCCTGTTTTTGCTAGCTTTTGGATGAGTAAATTATGCGGCACTACGTCAAAAGCTTTAGAAAAGTCTATCACCACTGCATCAATTCTTCCCCCTGCATCCACTTCATCTGAAAAATCCTGAAAGAATGAGGTTATTTGACTTCACATGAATACCCAGTTCTAAGCCCATGTTGCGTTTCTTTGAACCATTTCTTGTTTTCTAGCTCCTCCCGTATCTATTCTGTAATAAAATGTTCCATTACTTTACACACTACTGAAGATATACTAACAGGTCGGTAATTATTTATTTCTGTTTTAATACCCCCTTTATATATTGGCCAATAACGGGTTTCCAGTCTTCCGGTATAGTGCAGTTGTTAATTGATATATTAAACAAGAGCACTAGATAGAGAATTATGGCTTCTGTACCTATTTTTAAAATTTCTGTAGCTATATCATCCGATCCTCTTGATATTCCATTCTGTAGCATTTTGATTCTTTTCCGTAATTTGGATACCATTATTTGAAAAAGCCATTCTCCACCATTCCAAATTTCCTGTTCAGAATTATTATCATAAAATTTATGAAAACCCGATACAAAGTACGGGAAAGTTTCATTTTCCATTAAAAATTTCAATGTCGCGATTTCACGGAAATACCTGCTTAGTTTAAGGCTTTTGAATAAAAAAAAAAAAAAGAATCATTTATATAAAAAAAAAAGTGCATACATGTTTCTGCTCGATGAATACTACACTTGGTTTTTAAGTTTAGTATCCTTCAAAGATTTTAAATGAAAATGTTAAAGAACAAGTTAAAGTAAACTATAGCCTAAAGATAGAAGAGTGAATACCATTTCCATGACATTTTGTTTCAAAGGTAAATCTTAAAGGTGGCATGCATATAAATGGCAAAGAGAGAAAGATTTTCCTGACATCAGACATAAGATATTCGTTATTATTGGCTTGACTTTTAAAGTTTATTTTAGTACCTAGTTGCATTCCTTAAATATTTGGATATCAACATTTCAATGGAACTACAAAATTTGAAACCACGGAATAAATAAAAGAATATTTTTTAGAAAAATCTGCAGTGTTCCATTCACATGACTTTCTCTACTTCTGTGTAACAAATCATTGTTAATAAGCTTATGCTTCTATTTACTTCATGCTAATCGAGAAGAAATTAGCAGAAATAGTCTTATTGCTTGCTTCCTTGTAAGTAGAAGCGAAATATGGGAGTATCATAGGTTAAAGTGAAGTCAAAAGCTGGTTACTAGGTGACTGAAGTTACTTTGTTTGTATGGACACGAGTTGACAAATTCCTGTATGAGAAAAGTACAAGTTTTTCAAAGCTGAAACTAAAAGCAAGGAATATCTCAAAAACGATCAACTCCTCGAAAAAATTAATAAAACATAAATTGTGTGTTTTAATGTGCTATACATTTTTTGTGTGGTAAGTTTTTGTCCATTTCTTACGGTTTAGCAGTTATGCAATATTTCGTAAAATTCATCCAGAATAAAGCAGTCTTCAGAGGCTATTCCCAGAAAATTCAAGATATACATATTATTTGTCATCTTTAATATACGATATTTTAATCAAAATCGTTAGAGCCATTTTTGAGAAAATCAAAATTTTTTAAAAAAGTTCCATGTAAAGGGTAGTTGGGGTTGGGGGATTTTCTTGAAATTCTTTGCATCCTTGGAAGATATCAAACTTAAATACCAAGTCCGGTCTTTTCGTTTTTGAGATATGCTGTCCACAGACACACACACACACACACACACACGCACACACACACGGACCTTTTTCCAAACATGCTTTTTTTTTTTTAATTCAGGGGACCCAAAATATATATTTCCGGTGAAATCTCGGTATCGAATTTTTGGGTGCAATACAATACCTTCTCTATACACTATGTACATAATACGTGTAGAGAAAGTAAAAAAAAGATGCAATATTTATTTGTTTGTTTGTATGTGCATGCGTAGGAATGTGTGTGCGAGCGCCTGCATGCGTGAACCTGATATAGGATTCGAGGGTTTTCAAGAAAGTCCTCTCACACTGAACTACCCTTTACATGGACAGACATTAGATATTTTGATTTCCTAAAAGATGCTCTAGCGACTTTAATTATCATATATTTTAACGTTTTATGTAAAAAGTATATATCTTGAATTTTCTGTTAATAGCCTGTAAAGCCCTCTTTATTTGGAGGGAATTGTGTATATTTTGTATAACGGATAGACATTAAGAGATAGACAGATTTGTATTGCACATGTAACGTAGAACTTTAAAATACATAAGTAGTTTGAAGTACTTTTTTATCGATTTTTTCATGGTACCAGCCCTTGCCGTGATAATTCACTATTCAGTTTCTTGTGATGTCTGAAAAGAGCATGATGGACTTTGATGGCCACTGTACAGTGACAATTTTAAACATTTGATTATCGCTATTACCTTTGCACTTATAAAGAAATGTTTTAATGAGGTTATGAATGCAAATGATATGTCAATTTGAATTACGTGGAACCTGCTCCTTCAAAAATGTTTATAGACATTATATAAAAATAAACCATAGTGGGTTGAGAAATGCATATATGCAACGCATACGATTTCTTTTTTGGAGTCAGGATTCTCAAAACATATATTTCATATGAAGTCTCCATAGGTGTGCAATTTTTGGTTGGAATGCAATGGTACCTCTACCTACTTGGTATGCGATAGAGAAAGTATTACGAGACATGGATTGATACAGGATATGGTCTCATGGTTACCAGTCCTACTGGTTTGCACTATTGCTTGTGTTTCACAACCTGTTTGATTAGGAAAAACAAAAAAATACATTACAATATTAACATGCATTAATATGAAGAGTTTCTTTTTTTTTCATAGTAGTGGACTGTTATTGCAATCTTCAGTTCCCAAACAATTTGTACAGCATTTTATTTCTTAAACCAAATGCCATCTGTTATTAAACATGTATAAAATGTGTACCGGCTATAGCATATACGTATAAAAAAAATAAAACTCTGTTTGGCATTTTCAGCGTGAGCGTTTATGCGCTGTTAAGATTTGAATTATTTATTTTAAGTTATTGAACTTTTTAATGGTAAATAAAGTACACTTATTATTTAAAATTAAATGTAGATCAGCCAGAAGAATTAGTTTAGAGAGAGGGAGAGAGAGGTGGGAGAGGAGAGAATTATGCAGCCAGAGGGTACGCCCTTTTCATGATATAACCTCATGGTATAATATTTGCATTACTTAACATTACATTTCGTTTATTAATATGGAATGTAGCTGTTACTTTCTTCACTAACTGCGAGGACCACTTTCGGTAATCACTGATACAGTGGTACAGAGTTCCAAGTCCAACATTTTCAAACACATTAAATTGCGGTATTCCCTACCGACGCCCGAAGGAAGATGAAGAGAAAAAAAAAAAAAAAGAAGAAGCAGTACTTTGCATGCTCATAAGGTCTCAGATTCTTAGGCTGTAACATATGTTTTTGTTCTTGACGTTTAATTAACCATTTTCAGGATATTAATGTTTCAAACTTCCTGGAGCTCAGTATTTATAGCCTAAGGGTTTCTATCTAAAATGTCTCTAATCTCTGTCTTCAGTTGCTCAGATGTTGAATACGTATTTGCCAATTATTGTTGATTCCCTTAATATTTCAAGGCACATAATAAATAATTATAACAGAAGCTATTCTCTGCTTTGAAAGCGGAAGAGAGGCTTTTGGAGACATCATTGGCAATATTTCCAGAAAAGAAGTACCTACCTGGAACCTGTGAGTTGTGTTCTTCGAAGTTGCAAAGAATTATTAAGCACAATCCTGGATTTGAAGATACGAAACTTTTATTCTGTAATGCAGGTGGAAAATATGTACCTACAGGAAAATTAGCCCTCTACTAGCATATATGACTATACTCCAATGATGTCATGTTCTGAGGAGAGAATTTTTCCTTCACTCGTCTCTGTAGCGTGGTCCTTTGCTGTCTCCTTTTAGCTAGATACACTTTTCGCAGCGTTTCTCCAACTGTTTCAAACCTTCCAAAAAAGTAGGATTTCGGAAGGTCCTTAAAATAAGTATTTGTTTGGGAGATGAGCTCTTCGTTAGACGTGAATCGTTTTCCGCCGAGCCTCTTTTTCAACTTTGGAAACAAAAAATAGTCACTACGCTAAGGCTGTGGGGCCCAAACCTGCAAATCTGGTGAATACGGTGGATGTTGTGGTAATTCGAACCATAATTCTACAACTTTCGCCATTGAAACTGCGCAGGTGTGCACCCTTGCATTTTCTTGATGGAAGAGTCTTTTTCTTTACCAGATAAGAGCGTTTTTTTTCTTGATTTCTCCGTTCAACCGTTCAATAACGACGCATAATACTCTCCATTTATCTTTTTTCCTTTCTGCAACTAATTAATGTAGATGATTCCGCGTGCATTCCAAAAGAACCGAGGCCCCACCTTGTCTGCAGATTTCATCCCCTTTGCCTTCTTCGGAGCCGATTGGCCTTTAAGAACCCACTGTTTTGACTGTACTTTTGTCTCTGAAGTGTATTAATGTATCCATTTTTATCCAAAGTTATGTAGCGATGCAGAAACTCGTCAGGATAGCGACGGAAAGTGCCAAACCAGCATCCGAATCTATCACACGATTCCGTTTGTTATCCATTGAGAACAAACGCGGCACACATCTTTCAGACCTAATTTTTTGTGCAATATTGATAAAAATGTACCTTGCGATATGCCTGTGGCCTCTACTATTTCACGAACTTTGATTCGTCGATCACTCAAAACCATATCCTGGATTTTGTTAATCATTTCGGAGGAAATCTCTTCTATGGACGTCCGGAACGATGTTCAATATTTGTGGATGTACAGCCATGTTTAAATTCATTTATCCAATTGTAAATTGTTGCAAACGCAGAAACATGTGTCATAAACTTCTTCCAACTGGCTTTATCTCTTTCGATGTTAAGCCTTTTAAATATAAGTGTTTAATCACCCCACGAAACTCGTTTGTTTCCACCTTTCTAAAGAACCACGAGATTGTTGATTCAAACAATGGAAACGAAACCACGTGATGGGTATAGCTGCAACTGTGACTGCCATCTAGTAAGAGACGACAGTTACTAAATACTAACTGTTTTCGATGCTACGAGTGTAATTTCTTGGATTTTCTAATGACGTATTGAACGCCTTGTACAGAAATATTCCAGAGCTTCAGTGTGTATATTATTTACTAAAAATGATTTCCTTATTGGTTGTGTGAGGAGTCCGGATCGATTCCCAGCTGGGTTCAAGAAAGGTTTTTTAATCAAGAGAGTTCTCCACAATGTAGTAGAACCACTGGTGTGTAAATGCGAGCGTGACAGCACGAGACAAGTTATCTAATAATCATTTCAGGATGGTGTTTGGGCTAAACGCTAAGCATATGTGTGGTATCATTTAACGATTTACTCGGAAGCGGTGCAATTATGCAGCATCAATCGGAGCTGGAGAGTTAATGAAGTAAAATAAAAGTATAAATACATGAATAGATAAATAAATAAGTAAACAAATAATAAGAAATAAAATATTTTCAATACACATTGTGGCTGCACTGTATCATAAAACAGGTGAGACAAGAGTGAACCCTAAAAAAAGCATTAATCAATTATTACTTATTGTATTGGTTCAGAAGACGGAAGCCAATGACTGTACATCATTTCGAAGTTAACTGCTTAAAATATTGAAGAATTCAAACGAACAACATGTGGATTTTTGGAAACATATCAACATCATATGTTGTATTTGAGGTACGTTTTATATCTTGATAATCTGCAGGTAACTTTCTCTGTTATTCTCTAAGAATAAAAGAGGTATTTTACTTTCTCTAGCATATATGTATAATGCACATAGTAGATAGGGAAGATATTGTTTTCACCCAAAAATTCGATACCGAGATTTGATCGGATATACATATTATGCAATCCCTGAATAAAGAAAGATCAGTGTGCGTGTCTGTGGACAACATAGCTGTAAAACGAAAAGACCATTAAATACCACATTTAGCATCGAAGTTTAGTATATTTTATGGGTGCGACACGCAGATTTTCAAGGAAATCACCCTACCCCAAATTATCATTTACATGGAAAAAGTTTTTAAAATGTTTGTTTTTCTCAAACAAGACTCTTATCAATTTTGAATAAAATACCGTATGTATATATATGTATATATATATATATATATATATATATATATATATATAAGATATTTACATGACAAATAAAATGTATTTCTTGAACTTTCTGGGAGTAATCCCTGGATGATTTTGCATAACTGGTAAACCGTAGGAGATAGACTTACTACAAAAAAAGGTGTAGATCTCTTTCAAACACACAATTCATAGTTAATCTTTTCCGAGATATTTCTTGTTATTGTTTTCAATTTTAAAATACTCTTACTTTTTTCATACAGGAAATCGTTCATTTTTCTTTTGTTTTACTCTCACCATGCAAAGAAGGGAATTCCAATTACAGTCGCAAATTTTAAAACGTTTGACTATCGCTTTAGCATAGCTAAATTCCCTTGTATCTCATTTAACAGGAGTAAAATTTTGTAGAACAGCTAAAGAAAGTTGTGTGAAAAGAACGCGTCAGATTGTTTATTTACTTTTATTGTTTCATTTGTATAGCCCCCTTTAACATCTATTGTCATTCAGGGGTTTTGCTTTTAGAAACAACTGCTGGTGTTTTCTCGATGAACTGTAGTTTTTTTTTTGTTTTTGTTTTTTTAACTTTAGATTTATTTTCAGTTTTTACTAGTAAACATACACACATACACACACATTCGCAGTCACATGAATATTTACAAATTCTATTTGGTGTAGGGAATTGTTTTACTTACAGGTTAATTCTCCCTCGAAGCTGGGAATCGAACCCGCGACCTCTGACTGATAAATTAGAACACTGACCACCACTCGATCGCAGAGGCAGTGTGAAAAAATTAGGTCTTAACAATGTAAGTATTTACAGATGATTCAAGAAGTGCATTTTATAGGATGATAGGGTAATTTCCTGTTAATATTTGTCTTGGCGCTAAAACTCATTTCTTTCATTAATGCTGTTCACAAACAGACAGAAACAAACATACACACGCGGACTTTATTTTAAAATGATTTATTGACTTCTTATATGATATCTCGTGAAATCTCAATCGACTATATAAGTCGAACGAATATTTATTTACCTCAGATAAGGGTAGGAAGAACAGAAAGTTTCTTGTGTCTTACCTAATACCAGCTGGTTTGAATACCTAAGACTCACTATTTGACTTTATAGTTTATCCATTTATAATGTTAATTTATCTTCTGACATGAACTATTTAGTTTAAAACGTTGAATTGTCAATTGTCACAATAATATAGTTTATAGGAATGATAATAATTGCACAAGTAGGAAACAAGGTAAATGATGTAAATCATACACTACTTTCTCTCAAAGAATTTCGGTGATGAATATGAGGAGCTTTTATGTTTGGAATTGCAGTTTCACCTGATTCAAGAATATATTATGTCACTTGCATATGGAGTGGCATTTTATCAATGAACACGATCATCAGTTCCAAATCATTTTAATGAAACTAGATGATAGAAATGTTTACTCACTGAAAGGTTCTTACAATATCACAACATGGAAAATATATTCCGACAACAAACGCTTCTTTTATTCCGTGCTTCTATAAGTTTCTGCTGCGCAATCTTGTGTCAGATTTAGGTAAGCCTTGAAGAAAGGTCTTATAAAATATAATGAAAGGATATATAAAAACTGATTAACAATCGCACAGCTCTCTTCCTCAAATTATTTTTCATCGCTAGATAGCTTATACGAAAGATTTGTTTATTTACATCCTGTAAATCATATGTGCTCAAGATAGGTTTGAATTATGGAATTTATTTTTTTTAAAAAGCGTTACATACAGCGAAGCTATCTTCTTGTACAAATCTGGACATCCATTGCAGACACTTGCTCCACTAGATTTAGTGTTGGAAATCTGGACGCGTTTCGACAACCTTCGTTGTCAGTCTGCTAACCTGCAAGAAAATTACAACGAAGGTTGGCGAAACGCGTTCAGATTTCCAAAACCAAATCTAGTGGAGCAAGTGTCTGCAATGGATGTCCAGATTTGTACAATTTGAATTATGTATTATATGTGTATTTTGTAGACTGATGCAGCAGTATATTGTTAAAAATGTAAATGTGTTGTTGGCCCTAACTTATCTACGACGTTGACTGACCTTGTCAGAAAGTTATGGGTTCAAAAAGCGTTCTTTAAGTTATAGATCAAAAATCGGTCATATAAACTGCTAAAATTGACTATTAAACATTCATTCCCTTATGTTGCGTTATACAGACATTTTGCGATTTTGTATTACTATAGTAATAAAATAGATGATGAATTAAAGTAGTTTTATTAGTGTCAAACATTTCAAGTTATGACATAAATACTTATCCATAACTCCTCATGGGTCATTGACCGTACATGTATACCTAAGATTAAAGTAAAAGGCGGCAAAAGAAAGCGGGGGAAGCAGAAACATGGAGATAAACTGTTTCTGGTCAACTGCAGATTTTTGATCTGGCTTCATACACCTAGGCCAGGAAATTTTCCAGTTTTGCTGGTTCCTCTGGTCAGCCAATAGATCCTAAATTGCCATCTCCTTTTAGAAGAACAAGAATTTTTCTTTGAGTTCAATTTACTCTCTGGTTCTCCCACTGTACATATTCCTCCAAAATAACACCCACTCTCCATCAAAATCATAGAATAGGCAGATTCTCCTACCAGAATCGTCAGTTATTTTGTGTTCCCTTCAGCCGATAGTATTAACCATGTCTGATCTTTCCTTTCTTTCCAAGTTATGTAAATGTCTCTTTACTCCAATTCAATTTTATTTAATTTGCTAGACTTAGAGAAGATTTGATTTTACAACACGATTACATTTCCTGTTGGCTAGTTGACTATTCTTTTGACACATTTCTATATGTTTTGTAATCGCCGTATTGAATTCATTGCTTCTCTCCTGAAACCTCCTTCCAGTTCAGCTGCATCAGCCTCAGACAGAAGGTACTTCACTGCTCTTAAATTACAGTATGCCTAATGTCTTCACAACATCCCTCAATTCGATAGAGCTTTATGTGCCCTGTGACATTTCAAGAATTCTTTAACAATTTTGTTTATATTTGCTCGTCATTGTCATCCTCAAATTTTATTTTCGTATGACAGAATTGGCCTTAACATAAAGCTACACATATTCTCTCATATATCTACGGGAACATAGGTCATACGCGTAGAGTACGAAATAATGCATATATCTGCCGTGCTTTATAGTTAGTTATGTTTGCTCCATATTCCTCTCATATGTAACATCGCTAGATGCGCCGTGGCTCGCCTCTTCCGGGTACGATTCCAAGAGACCGAATGTGGAGTTTTTGGTGGACAAGGCGGATTCTTCAGTTTCCCCCACCATTTATTCCACCATTTGCTCCATCATTACCTTTCTTTTCAATATTTCCCCTTCATTTTATATGATCTTGTTTCTCAACTCATATCTGGTACAGGCCGATCCTACATTCTAGGTTCTTCACTCTGATTTAATTGTGTCTGCTCCTCGGCAGACTTCTGACTCTAGACACTCGTGGGTAAACTCTTCATAGAGGAGGGTAAACTAAGTAGATAGGTAGACATATGGCCATATATGTTAAACGGTGATGTTCAAATGGAACAATAACAAAAGTAAATACATTTTATACTCTCCAGAAAATATATTTTACTTTCTCTATTGCTCCTTATGACAAGTTGAGAAACGACTTTAATTTCAACCAGCTATTCTACATATATCGAAATTTAATAGAAATAAAACATTAGAGATAGTCCGAAACTCCTTCCTAAAATTTAGAAAAAATATATTTTTTTTAAATCTGGTTGAAATAATGGAATGATCCTCGGTTTCAGAGTTATTTGAGATTTATTTTACAAGACAAATGAATAGAGTGCTGTGATGAAAAGAAGGAAAAACAACCTCCATGCAACAAGATTCGAACTCCAGGCCCCTGTAATGTGCGACGTTGCACTTGGTTTTACAAAAGCTTAAAATTATGAAAGCTACAACAATATTAATTACTCTTTTGTCTTTTCATTGTCCTTTAACCTGATAGATATTGGACGATGAACGAAATGGGTGCAGTAATGCTCAAATAAGCCCAAGGTCTATGGAGCTTAAGTTATTCGACTTTCGTCTTCTCAGAATAAGGGAAACCCCCGTAATACCCTTTTATGGGTAACTACACCTAACCGAGATTCGAACTCGATGCTTCTTCAATATAAGGCAGACACGTTAGTCCCACAATACAGAGGTGGGCCAAATGATTTTATTCACCTGAATCTATATCTATGCTGTTCAAAGAGTGTATTGTAACCCCGTCCTTCCCAAAATTGTATTCATCACCACCACAGTTTTTCGATGGTCTACATCTTCCGCACAAGTTTCGCTATGCTTCCTTGGGTTCTCAGGTGTTTTTTTTTTTTTTTTTTAATTTTTTTTTTTTACCACCATGTCCTCTTGCAGTCCATAAAAACAGGTCTTCTTTCTGCTCGGAGGATTCCATTTGAAGATCTTTTTTGGTAATCTCTCCTACCATCTTTCTCACTGATCATATCATACAAGTTATTGTCCTTGAATTCGTCTATTATAGTGTGTTCTAATTCCTTCCATCCTAATTCTGTTTGCTTTTCCAAAACGAATTTATTTTGCTAATAATTTACTTTTTCTCTTTTTACTAACCAAATTTATCAACCATATTGTATCCTTTTATTAATTAATTCAACATCATTAATTTCCACAATAATGGAGCCCATAGTACGATGGGAGAGATATATTCTGGCGTCTATAAAGGAAAAGTGATTGCAATCACACCATTTACTTTTTGCCTTGTGACAAATTATTATTATGTAGGCATAAATCGTCATGCATTCCAAGCCCAAATCTGCCGTGAACTATCGCTGTCGTAGGAAAAAAAACTATTGCTGAAATAATGATATTCGAGCCAACCACACATTTATGTGAAGGATTATTATCCTTCTCGTCACACTCCCATGACCGCTGAATAGGTAAATACGAGTGAGATACTTGTATACTTCTTCCTTTATAAATGCCAATGTTTAGTTACATAATTAAAATTATCCAGTACTATGAGAACGCATATTAGTCCTAAAAGATATAAGATTCCTCACACAATTAAATTTGCCAGTACTATGGGAACGCATTGTAGTCTTACAAGATATAAGAATAACTTCCTCACGGCATCTCACACTGCTAGATTAGTGCTAATGTTGTCGATGTTACATTTCAGTGAATCGGGACCTCGAGATTATTTGTCATAATTGTGTATTACCAGACATAGGAATTCTTAAGCAGTTGCGTTCAAGTTATCTACACTAAAACTACATACCAACAAAATATATAAACAACCGCACGTTAATAAGCACAGTCTGGTGAGTGCTCTCTGCATTCGCCAATAGACTATATGATGCTAAGGGGTGATTTGCCACCTGCCACGTCACTATCTAAAGTCCATTAACAGTTAACTTTATTTTCTTTTGTCATGGCTTTAATGCTTAGAAATTCCTATCAAATGTGCAAAGTGCCAATGTCAATTTAAATGAATAAATACATAAATAAACAAATACCTATGTCTGATTATTACACACCCATTATAGGAGATACACTGTTGCGACAGCAATTTTCTGACCACTCATAATATTATTATTTATTAAAATAACATACATTTTGAATAATTGAAGTGCATAAAATGTGTCAATAAATAATATATGTTCCACCAGATTACTGCAAGAATGCGGTAATAGTTGAAGAAAACTTTCAATCGCAGCAATATATTCATGGTCTTGAGTAAACTACTGTCGGCCATACATAAATAGATATACAAATATACATTTTGTAACCTGCTATCCTTACTTCTTGTTTTCTATGTCATGATGTAAGTTGCAGATCTTACAATTTTATTTCATTACAAAAAAGTATATATATGCATATACACATATTTGATTATAGTTTTATAACATTCACATATACGTGGCCTAACCTCAACGAATAACATTACAGAACTTCACTAAAAATTAGACTTCATTACACTTTCCACTCAAAACTACAACTTAAATCATAAAATAATAGCAACTGGAATCCAGCAGCTTCCTAAACCAACCCGTGCTACACTTATTAATTCAATTTTAGAGCTACCAAATCTTTCTTTTATGCCAGTTCACTTTAAATTTAACATTATAGTTCGCATAATATAAACAATTACACTTTCAATTTTTATTACTTCCCTATTCACCACACACCTAAACTTCACATAACCTCTCTTCAGCGTTTCCATCACCTCTGTAGTTCCGGTATTAAAGGATACTTTTCATCTCGTAAAAACCTCTTATCTTACTTCTGTCTTCCTTATAAACTGAGCTGCTGTCTAAACATTCCTCTGTAAACTCTTTTTTCTGTTGCTAAACATTTCCATCTTTCATCTTAAATCGTCTTCCTTTCAATATTCTTAGTTGTTCCCATGCTCTTCCCATAGACAAAGTTCTGCTGCGTTATAAGCTTTATAGTCATTCATTTCTAACTTCTTCCAAAAGTTTTCTTTTACTTCTTTTTCTCCCTAGGTCTTTTCTTCATTTCTTCTTTATTACCTTCTCTCTCCTGCCCCGATTCTTCCAGTCGAGATCCAATAATTATTTTTCTCTATTAAAGCCTCTATATTCTTCTTCTTCCTCTTTATATCTTTCTTCATTAATTCCACTCTCCTCCAAATCTTTGTTCTCTCGTATCCTTCATTTAGAAAATTATCAGAAACTGTGGCCTCTATTTCCATTCTGGTGCTTAGCTACTTCTTCTCTCAACTTCACTCTAATTCCTAATAGCTTTCCTATCTGCTCTAACCATTTTCTACAGCACAAACAGAGTTTTCCATCAACTTGCTCAAATTTTCATAATATGCCGGGTTTCTTAAATATTCCTTATCTGTTTATTGCCAACTTTAATCTAACTCTCTTGCATTCTCTGCAAGAAACCTCTTATCTATCTTCTGTCTTCCTTATAAACTGAGCTGCCAGTTGAAATATTCCTACTGGTGAGACATATACTGCTGCAGCAATATTTGTGATCATTAGAATATGGGAAATAGATTTTATTATAAGAATGAGAGGTCCAATGACATATTGATTAAATAAGGGTAATTGAGAAAAAAAATCTGATATGCTCCATTCATATGACATTCTCTACATCTCTGTCACAAATTATTATTAATAAGCCTATCCTTCTATCAATTTAATGTTAAAGCACTAGCAGAAACGGTCTTATTTTTTAGTTTCTTTGTAAGTAAAAGGGAAATAAGGGAATACACTATGCTGAACAACAGTTGAAGTTTTAAAATGTGGTTGCTATGGGATTGAAACCCGTTTCTTTGCGTGGCCAGAAGTTAAGTTCCCGTATGAGAAAAGTTCAAGTATTTTAAAACTGAAATCAATAACGAGCAATACCTCGAAAACGGCCAACTCCACGAAAAAATGTATATGACAGAAATTGTGTGTTTTATCATGATCTACATTTTTTATATATCTAATATGTTTTGTCTATGTCTTACGGTTTACCAGTTATGCAAAATTCAATAAAAAGCAACCAGAATAAAGAGGTCTTCAGAGGTATTGCTTAGTTCCGGGTAAGTAGAAGGGAAATACGTGAAAACACTATGCTAAACTGACAGTCAAATGTTTTCAAACGTGAGATTGAAATCCGATTCTTTGCGTGGGCAGTAGTTGAAAAGTTCCCGCATGAGAAATACATTACACATTTTAAAACTGAAACTAATAACAAGGAATATCTCGAAAACGGCGAACTCCAGGAAAAAATGTATAAGCCATAAATTGTGTATTTTAACGAGATCTACATTGTTTGTTTTGTTTAATGAGTGGTGTCTAACTCTTACGATTTATACAAAATTCAGCAAAATATATCCAGAATAAACAGGTCTTCAGAAGCTATTCCCAGAAAATTCCAAGATATACATTTTTGTGTGTTGGAAATTGCTTTAATATGTGCTATTTTAATCAAAATTATTAGAACCATTTTTGAGAAAAAGAACATTTTCTAAAATTTTTCCACGTAAAGGATAGTTTGGGGTGGGGATTTTCTTGAAAATCTGCGTGTCGAATCTTTGGAAGATAGAAAACTTAATACCAGGTTTGGTATTTAACGGTCTTTTCGTTTTTGAGTTATGCTGTCCACAGACACACAGACAGACAGACAGACACACAAACACGGACCTTTTTCTAAAAATGTTTTTTTTGGATTCAGGGGGTCCTAAAACATGTATTTCCGGTGAAATCTCGGTATCGAATTTTTGGGTGGAATACAATAAATACTTCACTTCCTCTATACACTATGTACATGGTAAAAATGCTCTTTTGGATTCAGGGGCACCAAAATATTCCATTAACATAACTTTCTCTACCTTTTCTGCAATAAACTATTCTTACAAAAGCTTATTCTCTTATTTAATTCATGCTAATCAAAATAAAATTAGCAAAAATATTCTTATGACGTACTTCCCTGTAAATACAAGGGAAATAAGAGAATACTCAAGGTTAAAGCGATACTCAAATCTTTTAAACGCTTTTGTTATTTGATGCAATTGAAAATCAGTTCTCTTTGTATGCCCAGGAAAAAAAAGACGAAATAATGTCTTCTTAAAAATTATTATTTTAATAAAAAACAATTTTTGAGCAAATAATTTTTTTTCGAAATTGTTAAATGTAGTTTGAACTGGGGGATTTTTTAAAACTATTTGTATCTCAATCTCAACCTTGAAAGATGCTGAAATTAAGTACCAACTTTCGCATTTAACGGATTTTTTCATGTTTGAGTTATGCTGTTCACGAACACACACACACACACACATACATACACAAGCGCGTGCCTTTTTCTAAGCAGGGGACCTCCAAATATATATATTTCAGGCGAAATATCGGTGTTGAAATTTTGAAATGAAATGCCTTCTCTATATACTATGTGCATAGAAGGTTGTTTAGAGTAAAAATGGATGCAATACGATTCCTATGTTTATTTTTCACGACATATGGTATGACTTTTATTTTCCATCACACCTTACTTTGAAAACTAGTCGCAAATATTAAAGCTGCAAAACATTTTTCATAATAGGGAATGTACAATTCGGTATCCGATTCGTATATTAATTTAACGGAATCCTAGATTGCGCCATCATTGCTTTTGCTTAACAGCTGAACTCTAATTCCTCTCAACTCCGTTCTTTCCGTTTAAGGTGGCACATGTATGAAATTGGACGAAACATTTTGAAAATTAAAAAAATATTTTGTCATAACAAAAAATACAAATTCAAAAATTTAAGAAATTATTTCGTTTTTCCAGTTTGGAACACTTTAGTTACCAATTAACTGCAGCTATAATGGACAGGCGCATGTTTTTTGGTATGTATTCCCAACTTTAAACCTTACTTTTTCGCAAACTTCTTTCTGATACTTTTTCACACTTAAAAGCCGCCTCACTATGCAAGTTTTCACTAATTCGTTTGAATATTTTTATGCTGTCCCTCAAAAGTACATTAAAGAAAATGTTCATATGCTTTTCAAAAAAAAAAAAAAATAATCCAATTTTGAGAAATGAGTTAATAAATTTTGAATACATCAAGGGTTTTGGAGTACGAAATTTAATATTTTTCCTACACTGATTAGGACTATAATAGTACTATTTACAAACTCATTAACTTTAAACAGGATTTTTATGTGAATATTTTTTAAAAAAAAATGCATCACATGGATTGCTTTACTAGAACAGCAACAACCAAAACAAAAAATATTATTTAAATAATCATCCAAGCTGAAACTGGTCAGATGGCAAAAATATCACTATGATAATTGGTATAAATGTTAACAAGATATTTTACACAGTGTAGATTTTCCAAATTTCACAGATGCATCACCTTAATGACTTTTTTTTTTTTTTTTTTTTTTTTCGTTTGTTTAATAAGAGATCTATGCCGACAAAACTTTTTGAGGGACAAGATCCTCTCAACAAAATTGTTGCGATGTACATGGCTTCTGTAATTTATGGGAGCACAGAATGTCTTGACCACCATAAGGCGCCCATGGTTAAAGTTCATTTCTGTAAAACTCACTATCGGAAGCACATACAGTTGCCCGAAGCAACGTTTGATACATTTGCTTAGTAAGCGATTTTTGCAAAGAAGTTAAACGAGTACCAATCAAGACAGCTCTAGCCATGTACGCTAATAGATAATTCAGTAATTCTGGCAACATTTTAGTTTGGAAGATTTTGCACATCATCCGTCCAAAATTGACAGCGAAACTCTTTTGCTTTCCGTGCTTTTTTCCTTTACTCAACAACCAATATTATAAACTTTATAGGAAAATATTCATAAATTCTCTGTCTCTCTCTCCTACTTGGCATCATTGCATAATGATAAAGCTACCTTTCATGTGATTTTGAGGTCGGCTTTCAGCTGATTTTGATTTGAACAGAATTTGCAAAATTTATTTTTGCAAAGATGGCAATTAACAATTTCTAAGGATGTTAAAGGCATTTGTAGCTCTGTAACTTTACACTGTATATTTTACTATTTCAGTCATTCTTTCCTAATTACTTTATCGAATATTAGAAAGGTCAGAATTAAATGTTCAAAGACATTGGTTGGTTCGAAATAAAGTACATAACAGATTCGTTTTCCCAGTATCTCTAGTCAATTGCCAGAATAAATGGTAGCTAAGCTGGAATCCAAATGTTGTATAGATGTTCAACCAGACGATAAACTTTTTGTGTATGTCCACATCGCTGGAGAATGTGACACTTATATCATCGGATTATGCTGCAGCGAGTAATTTATCACTAATGGGAATTTCAGATAGATATGTTGATTACCAAGGCCAACTTATATTTATTTTATTTATTTGTACTAAGCATCCATACAAGGAAGATGACTATAGCTGCATCAGACTAGGCTGTTATCTTGACATATTCCTAGCCAATTTTTCCTTCTATTCTAGTTCATTATTTTAATCATAAAGATGATGATGATGACAATAATAATAATAATAATAATAATAATAATAATAATAATAATAATAATAATAATAAAAGTGTACTACAGCCATGCTCAACATTTCTTAAAACAGCCTATAGCCTTATGTTTCATCTAATACTCTTTTTTGTGGACCACATCCACATTTGTTTTTTACTTTAGCGAAATACTCACCTACCTTTTTTGCTATCCTTACTAAAAAGTTTGATTAAGGCTATATTTCTGTCCATTTTCAGCCATTTACCATTTATTCACTGGTTCCTCCAAAGCTCTGTCCTTTACAGTCAAAAACTACATGTTGCATATTTTCCTTTTCACCACATATTGGGCACCAGCTTATATAGCAAAGTATTGAGGCTTGTAAAGAGCATCATTGGGACAGTAAAATTGCCTGCGCACTTAACTTAATAGGGGTGTGCCAATGTACAAATAATGCATATGCATGGGAAATTACTTTAGCTCGAGACACGTAATACATTCAGAAACATAATTGTGCCCCAGATGTCAAAAAAAACTTTTAAAGCCAACTAGAGCTGATTTCTACATAAAGTACAACAGTAGTGCAGTCATCCAGTCAACAAATAACTTGAAAATCGCATATTTTAAAAACCCAGAATGTTAAACTTTCGTAAATAGGATTATGTAGGAGGAATCGCAACCGGTTCTTCAGAATTATGACCAATAACCTGTAAACACATTATAATTGGAAGTTTCACTGGTCAACCTTCTGTGTCCGTCGCAGCTGATGTTTTTTCTATTTTTTTTTTTTTAATACGTTCATTCTTTTGAAATCTGCTCCTGTATGGTTTGTGACATTCGCAAGGTCGTGATTTAATTAGTGTTTTAATGTCTGATACACATGTATCAACGTTTTAAAAATAAGCTATGCATTCCTATATGAATCTGACGTGAACATATACGACGTTCTCTACCATGACAAATTCATAATATGGATATTATGCATATTTTTGTTTTTCATGATAATTCATGTTTACTTAAGCGCGATATCAAGCCTGCTGATGCGTGCATTTTTACATACAACAAACACAAAAATAATTCAAATGTTAAGTCATAGTAAAACGTTCTTGTGATGGAAAGAGAAAAAAATCATAGCTGTTACACATACTTTCCCTATTCTCTATCAACTATTAGAAGATATAAACTTACGAAACAGATTATTTCATGTATATATGCACTTTAATGTATTCCTCCTGTCGTTTTAACTAACCATTGCGTCTTCCCGGGTATACAATAAAATATATACTAACATTACAAAGAGAAAATATATGGTGTGTGTGTTTATTACCAATGTAAGATAATTTAAAATATCACTCAACTGATTTTGATAATTCTTTCATCATTAAAGAGCCCGATTCATTCTGACGCCTTTTAATTTTATTTTATAAGTAATTAAAATTAAAAAGCATATACGAAGCACTTGTACTTGAATATGAACAAACTGGAGTTACAAGAGTGCATACTTGCGAAGAAGGACTTGACCTTTAGTTGAGAATGCCATGGTATAGAAAACAATTGTTAGTTACTCCATAGATTATGAATAGGTCCTAAACTTTGGTCAGGATGCTTGAGACAGTGGAATGGGAAGATAGGGTCATGTCATGGCTGCATGGTGGCGATTTCAAAGTGCCGACATACGTAACTGACCTGGATGAGCAACTTTTTCGTACCTTTGCCCTTTCCACTGTCTGCAAAGACTCCGACCAAAGAATGCACGATTTATCAGCAACAAAATGTAACAAAATGTAGCACTTTTGTAACACTTTAACAAACAGAAAAAGTTGTACTGTGATAATCAATCCTGTGTTAATTTGTTTATTTAATTTAAATTTATCGGAAACTGCAGATATACATATAATAAAACAGGATTAACATTTCTGAATAACATTTATTCTAATTCAATTGATGTGTGCACTGAAGTTTCTGGGAGCAATAACCTTCTAATAACCCTCATTTAAAACATTTGGCTTTATTTCCTTCTATTTATGATGTAATTAAATTCGTTATCAGGAAATGGAAAATAATTATGTAATACCCGCAATACCCGCTTCAAAAAATGTTGCCGCCAGTGATTTCAAATGAGCATTGACTTGTTTTGAAGATCTTCGTTGGCTTGAAATTGCTGTCCTCCTAGCCACGTCTTCAGTTCAGGGAAAAGGTGAAAGTCGCTGGATGCCAGGTCAGGACTGTACGGGGGATGATCGAAAATGTGCCATTGAAATTGTTCAAGGAGCCGATGGATGTGCCGGCAGTGTGTGGGCGAGCGTTGTCATGGATCAACACAATTCTTAAAGTCAGCATTCCTCTTCGTTTGTTTTGATTGGCTCTCCGCAAACGTTTCACAATAAACAGCTGCATTGATAGTGGTTCCAAGCTGCATCATTGGCAGTAACATTTTTTGATGCGGGTATTGCAAAGCGTGTGCACAGGTACGATAAATGTCTCAATCTTTTCGGTGATTATGTTGAAAAGTGACCATAAGTATACAAAACTTTTAGTAATCAAATAATTGTTCTCTATGAACTTGTCTTTTATTTATAGCCTATCGGAGGTTGAAAAAAAACGGCCCTCGTACATTTACTTTTTATGTACTTTACTTTTTTGGAATTGCACGATGGCAGAGCGGCTATAATGCACGCATCTCACCTCGGCGGACCTGAGTTCAATGCCAGGTGATCGCGAGTGGGATTTATGGTGGTCGAAAGGCATCTGGATAAGTTTGCTCCATCATTACCTTTTTTTTTTTTTTTTTTTTTTTTTTTTTTTGTGTCATCCACTGAGCCTTCATTTGCCATCATCTACTTCCTCGCTTTCATGTCAAGCATTGGGCTGATCCTTTATCCTTAGGTACTCTATCTTCAGATCCATATCCAGCTGGTCCTCAACAGGCATCTGACCCCAGATATTAGCTTGTAACTCTTAGCGGTGTAAGTATTCCATATGAGGATATGCAGATGGAGAAGAAGAAGTAAATAGCTTTAGTACACGACAGTTGAATCAAAATTATCAGAGCAATTTTTGAGAAAATTAAAAATTTCGAGAAATCTCCCATATGAAGAGAATTTTGGGGTGTTGGGATTTTTATGAAAATATTCCTGTCCACCAAGTTTGGAATTTAACCGACTTTTCGTTTTTGAATTATGCTGTTCACAGACACACAGACATAAGACACACACGCCCCTTTTTAAACAAAATCTGATGTGTACTATTCACATGACTTTTTCTATATCCCAGCAACAAATTATTGTTAAAAAGCTTATGCTTCTATTTATTTTATACTAATTGAGAAAAAATCAGTAGAAATAGTCCTATTACTTGCTTGTAAGTAGAAGCGAAATAAGGGAGTACCATAGGTTAAAGTGATAGTCAAAAGTTGGTTGCTATGTGGCTGAAGTTCCTTTGTTTGTATGGACTGGAATTGTTAAATTCCTGTATGAGAAAAGTTTTTTTTTAAAGCCGAATCCAAAAAATAAGGAGTATCTCAAAAATGACCAACTCCACAAAAAAAATGTATATAAGATAAATTGTGTGTTTTAAGGTGTTCTAAATTTTTTGTGTAAGTTTTTGTCCATCTCTTACGGCTTAGCAGTTATGCAAAATTCCGTAAAATTCATCCAGAATAAAGAAGTCTTCAGAGGCTATTCCCAGAAAATTCAAGATATGCATTTTGTCGTGTAAATCTCTTTAATATACAAAATTGTTATCAAAATCGTTAGAGCCATTTTTGAGAAAATCAAAATTTTCGAAAAAAGTTCCATGTAAAGGGTAGTTTGGGGTGGGGGATTTTTCTCAAAATCTTCGTGTCGCATCTTTGAAAGATACCAAACTTAAATACCAAGTTTGGTATTTTACCGACTTTTCGTTTTTGAGTTATCGTGTTCACAGACACACGGACACACGGACCTTTTTCTGAAAATACTTTTTTTGGATACAGGGGACCCTAAAACATATATTTCCGGTGAAATCTCGGTATCGAAAATTTTGGTGGAGTGCAATACCTTCTCTATATATTATGTACATAGTACGCATAGAGAAAGTAAAAATCTGTTGTTTTCCATTCACATGACTTTCTCTATATGTCTGTAACACATTATTGCTAAAAGCTTATTCTTCTATCTACTGCATGCTGATCGAAATAAATATTAGCAGAGTTCGTCTTACTTGTAAACAGAAGGGAAATAAGGGAATAAACTAGGTTGAAGCGATAGCCAAATCTTTTAAACTCCGGTTGCCATATGAATGAAATCCAATTCTTTGCATTGCCAGGAGTGAAAAATTCCAGCTTGTGAAACGTTTTAAAACTGAAACCAATAATAAGAAATATTGCAAAAATGATCAACTCCTTGTAAAAAAACATATAAAATAAGTTGTGTGTTTTAAGATCTGTATTTTTGTGTAGTAAGCTTTGTCTATCTCTTACGGTTTACAGCCATGCACAATTCAGCAAATTTCATACAGATTATTCAGAGGCTGTTCCCGGACGATTCAGAATGTACGTTTCATTTTACAAAAAAATATTCTTCGAGTGGTCAGCGAGCTAACTTCTTACCCGGAGGTCCCGGGTTCGATTCCCGGCTGGGGCGGAGAATTTTTCTTTAACCGGAATTGTTCCCTATTCCCCATAGAGTCTGGAAGTATGAATGTGAGAGTGAATGTGCGTGTGTTTAGTAATATAAAGTTTAACCTAATGTTCTGAGCCTACAGTTTCACAAGTGAAAGCCCCCGATATGACCATTGTTGTTAAAGGGGGCTATACAAATGAAGCAATTAAAAAAAATCTTTAATATACGGCATTCTAATCAAAATCGTTAGAGCCATTTTTCAGAAAATCAATATTTTCGAACATCTTTCCATGTATAGGATAGTTTGGAGTGGAGAGATTTTCCTCAAAATCTTCGTTTTGCATCCTTGTGAGATACTAAACTTAAATACCAAGTTTGGTATTTTACTGAATTTTCCTGTTTGAGTTATCATGTTCACAGACACACGGACCTTTTTCTGAAAATGCTCTTCTTTTTCTTTTAGAGGAGCCTAAAACGTGTATAAAATTTAAAGGTGGAATGCAATATCTTCTCTATTTGTGCACCTATTATGTACTAACTTATTTTCCTATCTAATTCACGCATATCGAGATACACTTTTACAGAAATGCTTTTATTGCATACTTATATATATATATATGCATAAGTTACACTAGGATAAAGCGGGGTTTATGAGCTGATCGCTATGTGCGATGCTATTAAAATTCTGCTCTCTTTACTTGACCAGATGATATAAAATAAGGCTTCACATTTCAAATTTATATATATATATATATATATATATATATATATATAAAACTATTCTAAAATTTGGACCAAATATAAGAGAATGTATGCATGTTTTTGATCTTAAATGGTGCATAAGCTTGATATACAGTTGTTTATGTGGTAAGATTTTCTGTATATCTCTTAGGGTCTACGAGTTGTGCAAAAGTTATCCACAATGAACAGGCCTTCAAGGCTATTCCCAGAAAATCCAAATTACCTATTCATTTCATTTGTCATGAAATGTTTTAAACATACCTATAGTATTTTAATCAAAATCGTTAGAGTTTAACCAACTTATGGTTTTGAAAAGTCACACACACACACACCCACATAACTATTGATACACACACACATACACTTACGCACGTATGCACACTTACTCACGCGGACCTTTATATAAAAAAGGCAACAATTATTATTTTATAAAAGATATCGACATCGAATTTTCGGTAGATTCAATACTTCCCGTGATTACTATACGTAATAAAGAAAATAAAAGTCTTGTAAAACGGTAGACCATGTAAACGGCATTAGTGTTTGTTCCCTCTGAATATAAAAATTAAGCATTTTCACACCATAATTTGGCTGGACGAATAATTTCTAGAGGCGTATTAATTTTATAAAACAGTTAAAATGAAGCTTTCAGTTGTCTGCAAGGTATAGTTCAAATAAAATATTACGAAGTTCCATTCTATGCCATTCAATTTAAATATGAAATAGGTGAAATGTATGAATGCATAATAACGTCTTCACAATTAAGAAACACATCAGTACATCCATTGACCTCGTGAAAAGAGGGAGGAGATAAACGGTGTTTAAAGAGTGTTTTTGTGTAACGTAAGTGCACGGTGTTCACTAGAGCGTATTGAAGGACATTTTTTCTGCGAAAACATTTGCCTATGTAACAAAGTACTTTCACTATCAGTAATGCCGGTGTATAAATACTTAGAACATTTTTTCCTCTCATTTACGAGCTGGGAAATTGAGATGCAGTTAAGATCAACATTAGACAGATATTTCGGACCCATTTTATCGAAATTTGTTATATTGGGGTTTTACCTTCTCAGCAAGAGTAGAAGAAGCAATACTTCCAATGATTTCGACGCTTATAATAATAATAATAATAATAATAATAATAATAATAATAATAGCCCGCCTGGGTAGTGTGGTGGTAGCGTGTCTGGCTCACATTCAAAAGATATTGAGCTCGAATCTCGCTTAGGGTAAGTTACCCGGATAAGGTTTTTTTCGGGGTTTTCCCTTATCCTGAGAAGACGAATGTCGAGTAACTTTAAGCTCCATGGACCCCGAGATCATTTGAGCATATCATCAATTTCATATATCGTCCGATATGACCAAACCAGGTTAAACGACGTTAAACTACAAACAAACAAAAAATAAATAAAATAAAAAAATAATAATAAATAAATAAAATAAAAAAATAAATAAATAAAATAAATAATAATGATAATAATTTTTGTTTGCACGGTTCAATATCAATGTGTGCGTGTGCTGTCCAGTATCAAAAAGCTCAAAATACGGAGATCTTTTGGTATTTGGCTCAGACACATTAATGTACAACCGGGTTTTCAACACCTTCAACACTTGATACATTTTTTTATTATTAATATAATAATGACGTTGAATTCTATTTCATTTTACGACGCTTTAACAACTTGGTCTTATCGTGACGGGATTATTCGGTAAGATACCTTTTGACGGTAAATGGTCTTATCCCCGAATCAACTTTGCGCCAAGCAGATGTTGGAGTCCGTCCAGTCTAGCTGTGCTACCATACCATCCGTAGTCAGATTATATCTATGAATTAACACCAAATACGCTTTGGCGACGTGAAATAAATGATAATACACGATGATAACACTAACTTGGCTTAGCAGCACCATCTGTTGTGAAACAACTTATTGAATCGCTCTCTTGTGTTTAAGATTTTTCCATTATGGAAATGTATATTTTTAATTTTCTACGACTAGCTTGTGAAGTCCTCTTCATGGAATAAACCTTGTATAATAGATAAATCATATGAGGAGCATAGATAATAGTTTATTAAAATTTACTACCTAACTTTTTGTGAAATTAACCATTTCTGAGATGAAATAAAATTACAACATAGAATATGCAGATCTCTTTAAAACACACATTTAACGTTAAATAGCGGTTTGTATATGAACTATTTTTTAGATAACCGTAGCTCTCTCAATTTTTCATTACTTTATATTTTTGGAGCTATTTTTGGCCTTTTTTTTTTTTTTTTTTTGAAATGTAACAATTATGGAATTTCAAATCCAATATATTGCAGCATGCTGTTTTGAACACTTTATTATTGCTTCAGACTCCTTACCATTTGTAATAATGTGTAATAATGTTATTTCTACAAACGTTTATCTCGATTGTCATGCATTAGGTAGAAAAGTAAGAAATTTGTATAGAAGATATATAAAAAAAACCTGATGTGTTCCATTCACATGACTTTCTCTACATCCCTGCAAAAATTATTGATAAAAAGCTTATGCTTCTATTTACTTCATGCTCATCGAGAAAAAATTAGCAGAAATAGTCTTATTACTTGTTTTCTTGTAAATAGAAGCGAAAAAGGGAGTACCATAGGTTAAAGTGATAGTCAAAAGCTGGTTGCTATGTGACTGAAGTTCCTTTGTTTGTGTGGACACGCGTTGACAAATTCCTGTATGAGAAAAGTAGAAGTTTTTCAAGACTGAAACAGAAAGCAAAGAATATTTACAAAACGATCAACTCCACGAAAAAAAAAAAAAAAAAAAGATATATAACATAAATTGTGTGTATTAATGTGCTCTCTATTTTTTGTGTGGTAAGTTTTTGTCCATCTCTTACGGTTTACCAGTTATACAAAATTCCGTGAAATTCATCCAGAATAAAGTAGTCTTCAGAGGCTATTCCCGGAAAATTCAAGATATACATATTATTTGTCAGGTATATATATATATATTTAATATATGATATTTTAATCAAAATCGTTAGAATCATTTTTTTAGAAAATCAAAATTTTCCAAAATTTTTCCATGTGAAGAGCAGTTGGGGGTGGGGAGATTTTCTTGAAAATCTTCGTGTCGCATCCTTGGAAGATACTGAACTTAAATGCCAAGTTTGGTATTCAACGGTCTTTTGTTTTTGAGCTATGCTGCCCAAGACACACACACACACGCGCGCGCGCGCGCACACACACACATACACACAGACAGACAGTCACACAGCGGACATTTTTCTAAAAATCTTTTTTTTTTTGTATTCAGGGTGTCCTAAAACATGTATTCCCGGTGAAATCTCGGTATCGAACTTTTGGGTGCATTACAATACCTTCTCTATACACTATGTACATAGTACGTATAGAGAAAGTAATAAAGACTTATAGGTAGAGAGGGTCATATGATTCTAACACACCAGATTCTTTTAATACTGCAGTTATCTTTCCGTCTTACCGTTCCTCTCGCATCTTTTCTAAGATACTTAAAGCTCAGGGGTCCTCAAAACGTGGAATGCTTCTGGTGGAAGCTTTATACCGAGGACAAAACATTTACCCAAGCTGCCAGAGGTATTCAAAGTATTTATTTATGTGACTTTATTGTGTCCTGTCAGACAGTGACATGAATATTTAATTGTAATAGTAAAACAACAACATATGTGTGAAAAGAGCATGGAAAGTAAATCCGCTTTATGTTCATGTTTCAGGAAACTTCAAAATGGTAGTACCTGAGTGGTACTGTGGCCGGTCAGTGATGGTCACTGGTGGCATGGGGTTCATGGGCAAAGTTCTTCTGGAAAAGTTGCTGTATTCTTGCTCCGATATAAGAGCAATCTATGTTCTAGCGCGCGCTAAGCGAGGAGTTTCTCCTGCGGCGAGATTGGAAGAGATCACCAAGTTGCCGGTAAATATGGGACTTTAGGAAGGATAAGCTAAGCATAGAGCAACTAAATTATTATACATATATGCATCTACAGGGAGAACAAACAGATTAGGATGTTATTCTGATAATATTCAAAAGCTGTTGAAGATGTATCCATAATACAATAATTGTTAGAGATCACAACGAAAATTTAGAAGTTCATGTTTACATGGTTTTTAATAATTTAGCAGAGAATTATCGTTGAAGAGCAAGTCTGTATATTCGGCATATCCAACGATTGATTAAAAGTGTTAAAGATTGCTTAAATCTGCATTTTCATAACGTCATTCATTCTAACAAACTCCCATGCCCTATTGTGAGTTTCTCAACTTAATATATAGAACGTAGGTAGAGAAGCTATTCATAATCCTACCCTAAAATTCGATACCAAGATTTCACCGGAAATATATGTTTTAGGGCCCCCTATACACCATAACTCAAAAATACCAAACTTGGTTTTTAAGTTTAGTATCTTTCAAGGATGCAACACGAAGATTTTAAGGAAAATATCTCCACCTCAGGCTACCCTTTACATGACAAAATTTCCAAAATTTTGATTTTCTCAAAATGTTTATCGGTTTTGATTAAAATACCGTATATTAAAGATGTTCACATGACAAATAAAATGTATGCCTTGAATTTTCCTAGAATAACCTCTGAAGACCTCTTCATTGTTGATTACTTTTGTAAAACTGGTAAACTATAAGAGATAGAAAAAAATCAGTAGACAAAAATGTAGATGTCGAGAAGTACTCCAGCTATATTAAAATAGTTTGTTGTAGGTGTTGTTTTTTCAAACCAACCAATGCGGATTGTTTTCCAGTAAACGGAATTTCATTTTTATGAAAGAAAATTAAATGTTTCAGGTTTATTTTTATTTTCTCTTTAATGTGATCACGATGTTCTATAATCGTGTAGTCATGTTCTAAATAGTATATCATTAAACTTATTTTAGCAATTCAAATACAGTAACCATAGTCTTACCTGAACTAAATTTGATGGAAATCTACGACGAGGTGAAGATCCTTCGTCACCATTCGTTGTTTAACGTTTAGATAGTTCATGGGAAAAAAATGATCAGCAGGTAAAATTAGTTTCTCAATGTGTCTTTTATGTGTCAGCATGAGTAACAAAAATGCTATGAAATTTCAAATACTAAGTGAGGTAGAGGTAAGTTAGTGCTGCGCCACATTTTTGTAGTACTAATTATCTAACTTACCACAAGATTTTATAAGTAGGTACATAGTGAATATTAAATATACTTTTATTTTAATTACCAAAATTGTTTACTTTATGTATATAAGGTTATACACCTTATATATGTAAGGCGTTAGGAGTATGCGTGAACAGACTTCAACGGCAATTCCTGACGTTAAGCTGAAATTTAGGTTCCTATACCATTTTCCTTTAAAGTTCGGTTGCATAAATAAAACATTAAATTGGTCAAATGTTTGATTCCGAATATGTCACTACTCATTCATTGTTTACTTCTGTAATTAGAATAGCGAGATAGAGCTATAAAAGATGAATTATTTGTGTTTTTACTATTTGTTGCTAAAAGGAATCGTTTAGCCACAAAATTATATTAAAGATTTGGATTCCATTGTGTCTACCGGAATAAAATGATGGTTATACATTTGGCAACTATGCCACATAGGGCGTTTGTGTAGAACGGAAGGTCAAGAACTTATAAAGGGGTGTTGTGAATACGATCGGATAGCTTGAAAGAAAGTCATCCCACCCTTGTTAGTGGCAGCAGCTGATAATAAACAAACAGGCACGTGGCGAACTGGATTTCAAGCACAAACCAAAATAAAACATTCGGCTCTTAAGTCCTACTCCTTTGTCAGACTATATATTAATGTATTTAATAATGTTCAATTGTCTCCATTACCTTTGAAATTGAAGAGAACACGGAAAAAACGGGTTAAATCCATTTAATGCGTTTTCCGGGATAGCAATTTCTGCCTCAAAATGTAAAAACTTCTTTGTATTATTATTTAATAAATTGAAATCTGTACACAATATTCAAGATTTTGTATGTGAAAAGCTTTCATATAATAATGCAATTTAGGCAAGATGTGTCTTGTCTCTCTTTATGCCTGTCCGTCTGTTGCCATTAGTCACTGTATTAATCTGCCCTATATTGTTGTAAATATGAAAATAATGTGAAAATGTACTAATACTGTATTATAGAATCTCTATGAAACAGAAGATACAGATTTTATAATCCTCTTTATTAATGTTATCATATATTTTACAACCTTATTAATATATTATTTTAAAGATACACACTGCCCCACAAATTGTTATTCGATACTCAGCATTAAATAAGAATTCTCTGACGGAAAATAATATTTTTCTAGTATTCTAGTATTCTTGAGTTTTGTGTGTCACAAAACACTAAGTTCCTGAAGATCAAGGTAATTTTCCTTGAATATGGGCAGTACTCCTAGAATACATGATCTGTATAAGTATGCTGAGACCTGGGTGTAAAATAAGATTTTCACAAAAGCAGTCAAGATAATTAAGCACAATAATGAAAATTCTATAAAAGCTTGCTTCATTGCAGGAGGACGGGAACTGGAACCCTCCCTCGTCAAACATTAGCTCCTCTACACGATATCTAGAATGTCCTTTTGTGACTGACGCCCATGTCTTGTAAGTTTCTCTATGAGCTACTATCCTTGGACTTCTTCATCTCCTTGATGACCCGTAACGGAAATGGGCATTTTGGTTGGTATAGTAATTGCTGGGGAACTCCTAGTCAGCCTGAGCATTTTCAATCCGACTTAGCTTCTTATACAGTATCATACTTTGGGTATTTCGCTGAGCGTGGACATTAACTAGCATTCGAATTGTTGTTTGGTGCTATCTTGACTGCCAGAAGTCTGTCCAGTTGCGTATCAAATGCCTATCTATCCCCACCATCTCAAAAGGAGTAGGTTTCACTCGTGCATTTTTAACAATATCTATTCAGTCTGTTGGAAGCTCAACTTTCAATTTGCTTTTGATGAGGGCCATATCTTTGTCACTTTCTAGATAGGAATGTCCCACGAACAGAATCAAAACACTCGAATTGGTGAACAAAGTAATGAATGTATCTGAGGATTGCTTAGTCCTTATTCTGTTCCTCCGCATGAAAATATCAAAGGATTTCGGGATGAAAATCTCGGAATCAAGAATGTTGGTTACATGGTGATGAAGGAAAAAAAGCTTCCTCATTTGAGCTCCTTTTCCGACTGTCTCAGGATAAGCACAAAATACTGCAGCATTTTAAGAAAGCTTATGAAAACTGCGTTTATAGTAGACAATGTTGGTGCTTATGTTAGGACAAGGTAGATTTCGTTGAAAACCCATGGAGATAACTTCAACATTCCTGTATTTTCTGCTTCTGTGCTTAGCCTCTCTTTCCTTCATAAAATGTTATCAGCCTTACTTAGGTGAACTTAATTTTCCAACTTTTCTTTCTTTAAACTTTGCTCAATCTTTATTTACTTATTGTGTTTCTAAGTTTTAGGATGTGACAAATGTATCACATGTGCTGTATGTGTCACTCACTTCACGGAAATCCAAATGAAATATTAAATATTTTGTTGAAGAGCTTACGATAGCATTCATATGATACCGCATTATTAGTGTAGGCTTCTGCAAACATCTGGTATATTTTTCTAATACTCAATTCTTCAGATAAATATATATTTTACTCTCATTTATATTATAACGACTACATCCCTCTTTAAATGATGAATGTGAGTGCAGATGGTCTGTTCTATTTCCTTAGGAAGTTTGTGGGCCACATTTCCATGTTTGCCTCGTTTGTCAGTCGAGGATATGCCATACACCTTTATGGAATTTCTGACACTCTCTAACTTTTTTTTTTGTGATGCCATGTAAAGAAATAAAAACATTCTGGTAAAGTGGCAGTTATGTAATAGTACCATTTCTGTTTAATTTTACCTGTAACGAAATATACAGTCACGCAGAACAGCCTGTCTCATCTTTGCGAGGTCATCGGCGTTGATCATTTTCAGAAAAAATCAATCCACACAAATTACTGCTTTGTCCATCCCAATCTTTCAGATGATTGAATTTGAACAAATTTTGGAACTTTTCTGCATCATTGAGTTCCTGAGTAACTTTTTCTTGCAATTACAGTCCTCTCCCGATTCATGTGACGCATTTCTGAACTTTTTTGAATGTTCAGCCTGCCAAAAACTTTCCGCTTTTTAAAATCCGCACTCGTTCATGCTATTCGTCATATTTGGATCCCCCAGCACGATAATATCTAGGCCTCTAACATTCTGTGTGTATATAAATATATAATAATGGTTCGGTGACGCTAGACATTGCAAGAAATATCAAATTCAAACCGGCGACGTTCACCGTGCATTACCGAACAAGTAGATGATTAACTATTAAAACGCGCTTTAAATGTCAGAGGAACAATTAAATATCAATGTGTGCGTTCATGTATACTGCTGTTAATTTTATTGATTGTATTGTCGAGTATATTATCGTCTGGTTTAAATGCAAACTAGACGTTATAGAGCTATGGCAGGATCTTTTTATGCAAGTGTTTAATAAAGGCAAAAATCTGCATTTCCTTTTCTTGTGGTTGCATGCATATCCCAAGGGTAACCCTAAATATTACACCTGCTAAACTGTAGAACCTAAATTATAAGTGACTGATAGCGTAAGTGACATAGAATAACATTTTAGTGTAAGATTCGATAGCTTAACAGATTTTGTGATGTTAATGTGAAAATGCAGCTTGTTTAACATGTACTGCAAACATTCAGTTTTTATTTAGAAATTTAAAACATTTCAGCCTTCATTTTTATTTGAAATAATCCGATCGTTTATTTTCTGTTTTATTTCAATAAGCTATGCAGGTACGTTTTCAGGCACTTGGTATATGTGTTAAAATTTTAAATCTGGATTTACTGTTCTGGAAAGCTCCATTATATTACTCTAAATTTTACCGGTTAATATGCTCAATAAATTTACTTCTACGAAATTAACTTAGATTTTTTTCAATTGGAATTTTTTCGACTTATTCAATATGTTGCTGTACGTCTGTTTATGTCTAAAAATAGGGATAAATAAAAATGCTGCGTGAGTTTCGTGGGTTTGTTTTGCTTCTTATGCTCAGGTGTCGGCAACACTGCGTGCTATTTAAAGTTAAGTGTAAAATGTTTTAAGTAGATTATAACTTAAACTGACATTTTCAAAATGTTGCATTTTATTTATTTATCAGCGATATAAAATTACCACATTTTCCAATATATTTTAATGTCCTTTTTTGGTGGCTATAGCTAGCTTGTCGTACTAGTAATCGCTGTGTTAAGTAAAATAAATCCAGATTTTTCTAATTTTTATTAAAAATGTTTTAGTTATAAATCTGAACTCAACAGTTTTACTTAAGAGTTTGCACTATAGTATTCGAAAATTGAGGATAATTCATAAAAAAACATTTAGCAAGTCTCTACTCAGGGATAGCTATTAAGTTTTTTTTTAAATACCGTTAGCTGTTTATCATTCTATTATCTAAGTGAATACATTTCCCTAGCGAGTAATTTTCATGAACAATATAATGTAGATAGAAACACTCAACTTTAATACTATAGCTTTTTGAATAACTCTGCATATGAGAGTCACACATAACATTTATTATGACATATGCATAGATAAATCATTATGGGGAATTTTCTATCAAAACAGTCCGATATTCTTACTAAGCACTGATGAAAAATGCGAATAAAAACGTCAGCAGTGAGAGAGATAAATAAAAACTCTGATGAATTCCATTTAGATGACTCTGTTTTCTGTAAAAAATTATTCTTACAAGTCATATTCTTCAATCTACTTCATGTTTTTCAACATAAACATTAGCAGAAATAGACTTATTGCTTAATTTCTTTTAAAAAGAAGGGAAATAAGGGAATGCATTAGCCTAAAGCGTAGGCCAAATAGTTTAAAAGCTGGTTGCATGTGGCTGAAATTCGTTTCTTTGCACGGTAAGGAGTATACAAATTCCCGTATGATAAAAGTTTAAGTATTTTAACATTGAAAAACAATAACAAGGAATATCTTGAAAATGGTTAACACCACAAAAAATGAATATGACATAAATTGTGGGTTCTAACGAGATGTACATTTTTGGTGAAATAACTTATTACAATTTACCAGTTATACAAAAGTTATTCTTAATGAAGAGGACTTTAGAGGCTATTCTCAGAAAATTCAAGGCATAGATTTCGTTTATAATAAAAAATCTTAATGGTTTTGAATAAAAATTGTTAGAGCCATTTTTGAGAAAAACAAAATTTCCGACAAATGTTCCAAGTAAAGGGTAGTTGGGAATGTGGGATTTTCCTGCAAATCTTGGTGTGCCATTCTAGGAAGATCCTGAACATAAATACCAAATTTGGTATTTAACCCATTTTTAGTTTTTGAGTTATGCTTCTACACCTCACAGGCACACAAAGACTTTTTTCTAAAAATGCTTATTTGGTTTAAGGGGTCCTCAAAACATGTATTTGGGTGGTAATGCGGTATCGCAGTTTTAGGTGAAATACAATACATTGTCTGTCTACTAATACATTGTACATGTGTTTGCAGAAAGTAAATAAAATCGGCGCCCCGACAAGGTCCTCAAAGAAAATAATAAATAATAAAAACCAAATGGTTATTAAATTATTTCTATAGTCACGTGATAAACAGCTCCAGTAAAAGTATATACCTTTCCTGTTGCTTTCACTCTGCCGCAAAATCTTCAGAAGCGAATCGGAAGCCAAGCACAGCAAAGAACAAGTTTGAAAGCAGACGGTCATTCACATTTCTATGGAAAATTCCATGGGCTTGTATATCACTGCACGCGCGTTCCAAAGCGCAAGAAGTGAGACATTCCAAACTTACTTTGTATGATAAATCCCATGGCATTACCTGCATTCTCACCTTTAACCCTGACAGGTAAAACATGACTTTCTAATTTCAAATCATATTCCAGAACGTGAAAAGGCATTTGTAATTTTCCATTGAACAGAAATTGGTTTAATCAAGTTAAAATAAAAATGCATGTTTTGGTTTAAGATCTTTTAGTTCCATAACCTATCTTATGCCTTCTTCTATCACTTATCTATTTATTATAGAGGGAGTGCTACCTTCCAATAAAAAATAGATATCGGGATTTAATGGGAAATGCAGATCTCTTGAACTAAAAAACAGAGAAAGTAAGTTTCCAGATTGCTTATGTGCGTGCGTGCGCGCGCGCGCACATGCCCGCGCAATACAGCTTAAACATTAAAAGTGGTATGAACACCAAATGCCATACCTAAGAAACCAAGGAGAATATTTACAAGAAAATCGCTTCATCACAAATGCCATTATATCGACAAGCATTTGTTACTTTTTATTTTGCAAAACTGGCTCCAGCGATTTTGAGGAAAACATATTTGGCATAATGAATAAAACCTATATTGTATTTTCTGTAGCTAGAGAAAGTAAAAATGCTACAAATTACTCTAGGATAAATGTAGAGCTCATTAAAGTAATCACTTTGTATAAAACAAAATATTTCGTGGCATTATTTAATTCTAAGATATTCACTTCAATGTTCAAACATTTTAAGCAATCCATTTTGAAATAAAGGTCGCAGATGACAGGTTCAGTATAATTAAAAATAGAACGTGATTTATGTTTACAAGTGGCATATCATTATTTTAAACTGGTTTCAAATTTAAACTGAATATACAAATTGACTGTACTAGTCGTACTTGTTTCTCATTTCATGGTTAGACATCGTAATACTCTAAAATTGTTCCATTTATTTTTAGGTTTCTTGGAGAAGACAAAGAGTTGTACGCTTCGTTGTGACTTATCTTTCGGGAGCGGTTTTAATTCAAGGGCTTTGTAAATAATTTGAAAACAAATAATTTACATTTGATGTTTGATTTCTCTTTGATTTTTCACGGTTATTTGGACCAAATATCAGCTTTTATGACTAGTGATTGAAATTTATATATCAATTTATTATAGAACATTTTGGTATGTGTTTATCCTTCAGTTCTTGTACAAATCAAGTAATTTTTCCAATATATAAATACCAACTCCTCGTTTGCAAATATTAATTCAACGTTAGCCATTTCGCTGGAATTATTGCAACTTTTTATTGATATAGGCAGTAAATTATCAGTGTTTGATAAGATGTATCTAACATCAATGAAATTTATGAAAAACAGCTAATACAGTATGATTTTCTTCCAAAACACGCAGAACCGTGTATTATGTTCTAACCAAAAATACTAATTTAGATAAGCAGTTATAACCTCTAATTAGCCTTCATGTTATCATAAAACACCGTATTCAATCAGCAATCCTGGTCAGATAGTATTCTTACCCAAATGGTAATGTAAATCATATTACATGTAGCACCGTTTGGAATTCACGACTTCAACTTTCACTCCAACAAAATAATCGATCGGAGCAATGTTTTCATTTCTAGTCATCATCTGTGATTAAGAGGATAATTTTTCATGTTATTTTGGTTTCCGTAAACCAGTTTTACATCCTTTCCGCTGCAACGTTAAAGCATAAACCATTTACGGCTATGTTGAGTACGATGACTCAAAAAACAACTCGTTGATTGTAGCTTATCTAACAGCTGGTTTTTGAGCATTTCTATCTTGAAACATAGCATGAGGAAGGCAGAGAAATATTATAATTAAAATAAAATTTGGCTATTTTTACTTTTTCTACCATGTATGTAGAGAAGGTATTCTATTACACCCCAACCTCTATACGGAGATCTGACCGGAAATTTATGTTTTAGGGCCCCCTGGATAGAAAAAAAGAAACTATTTTTGTATAATAAAAAATTCTACGTTTGTAAGACTCTGTGTGTATGTGCTTGTGTGTGTGTGTGTGTGTGTGTGTGTGTGTGTGTTTGTGGACAGCAGAACTAAAAAAACGAAAAGTTGGTTGAATACCAAACTTGGTATTTAAAATACCATATATTTAACATATTTTTATGACAAACGAAATGTATATCTTGAATTTTCTAGGAATAGCCTCTGAAGACCTCTTCATTCTGTATGACTTGTATAACTGGTAAACCGTAAGAGGTAGAAAAAAAGCTACCACTCAAATATGCAGATCTCATTCAAACACACAATTTATGACATATACATTTTATTTATATAATTTATTTACTTTTGTAGAGTTAACCACTAACGAGATATTCTTTGTTATTGGTTTCAATTTTAAACCACTTAAATTTTCTCAAACGGAAAGTCATCTTTCATTTCATATCTCTTTTGTTTTCTCCTAGTCATTTAAAGAGTACCTAATTTCAATTGTTTCACAAAGCGGCTATCCCTTTAACCTAGATGTTCCCTATTTCCCTTGCACTTACAAGGAAGAAAGTAAGATCAGTTCTGCTAATGTTTATCTCGATTAGCATGATGTAGAAAAAATAATGATATTTTGTAATAATAGTTTGTGGAACAAGTAGAGAATGGAGCATATCAGATATTTTCCAATCATGCGGTCATGACTGGAAACTCTACAACCACCACGATGTTATAATAGTTTTGTAATGCATTAATTTTAAAGGTGGCAGATAAGGATAGTTTATCATGTGAAACGAAATAAATCGCGCGTTTTAATGAACCTTAAATGCCAAACAAACAAAACAAAAAATAACAAAGTAGACCTGAGAAAATATTAAACCTGTGTGGATAGTGCAAAATTTCGCCCGTGGTAGCCAGTTTTCGAATCCGTGGTTACCGGATTGTAAAGCTGGAATGCCGGGCATCTACACCTGCGTGTTTATATACATCATAATATATTCGTATATTGGAATAATAGTTGAATTGCTTGGTTATCTAATCCATTATAATCGAACTAAATCGTTACGCTCCATTTTTCTTTTTGCTTCGCTACTTCCATTTGGATCTGTAAACGGTGGAAATTGGCCGGTAAAGCTTTTAACCGGTTTCCAGGCTTCGGCAAGCGTTCATGAAACAGCTGTTTTACCAAAGCGGGTTTTAACACCTTCTACCTGAGTTAAAAAAGATGTTAGTGAAACCGGCCCTATTGTAGTTTCTGTATCCCCCCGAGAGGCGTTTCTGCCCTCTGAATGTAATGTATCGAGACTGAGGTCTCATTTCTTGGCTTTTAATTTAGGATTTATTTTCATTTTATGAGCTTGGACTTCTTTGTTTTCACAATAAAGCTCAGTATTTAAAGTTATTTATATGGATATTAGAAATACGATGTACGTCCAGAAAGTAAGTCCCATTTGGTAATAAAATTAAATTGTGTACAGATACAGAATAATTATTTATTGCACAAAATTCTACAACTTTTAAACTACTTCTCTACATAACTGCCGAAATTTTGCAAGTATTTGTTATAGCGTGGTACAAGTTTTTGTATACCTTCATAGAAGTTTGCCGCCTGTGTCTTCAAAAAGTTGGAAACATTTTCTTTCAGCTCTTCGGCATTGTTGAAGTGTTGACCGCCAAGGAAAGACTTGAGATGTAAGAACAGATGAAAGTCATTAGGAGCGAGGTCAGGGATGTACGGAGGATGGTCAAACACGTCCAAGCCAAATCCATGTAGGAGGTTTTTCGTCACATTTGGACGCCCACTTCGTTCTTCATCGTGCACTTCACTAGTTCTTCATTGAACTGTCGGGCCCATCTTCTCACCATTGAATCACTCATCGCATTTTGTCCGTAAACTTCGCAAATTTGCCGATACATTTCAATTGGTTTCACTTTCCTAGCATTCAGAAAACGAATCACAGATCTGATTTCACAAGCGACGGGATTTTCAATCAACACCGACATTGTAAACAAGCACAACAAAGCGTATGTGACTGACAGCGATCTCAAAATGGCACATGTTTCTTCTCCTTGATACAGAGCGTCTACCGCTCATGTGCGGAACTGCAATCGCAGCGCTGCAGCGGAGATAAATTGAAACGGAACTTACTTTCTGGATGTACCTCGTACTTGTATTGTGCAAGTTGGCCTATAAGTAGAGCAGAGCACGTTCTCTTTGTTCTACCCTGCATCTAAAGAACGCCAATAGACTAATGTAAATATTTAGCAGAGTTGGTCTGTTAATCAGGAAATGAGACAAATAATATATAAGAATGGGCTTCAATCACGTGGAAAACATTCAGAACAGAGTTAACAAGATCGATGGGGTCGAATCAGAACCATACGGCGAGATTGATTGCTTTTACAGGTAATTTTAGATCCAAGTATAAGTTTTTAGAACAGACTAAAAAAAAAAAAAAAAAAAGCTGCAGCATTACAATCATTAACATAGATTTTTATATAATATTTGCAGAGTATTCTTATGAGCATGTTTTTATTTTTCTCTCCACTTAATGATAACTGATATTAACCTATGCAAAAATATTTTCATTATAGGAACTACGGTAACAGAGAAAACTGAATCGATAATCAGATGTTATAAATACTAGTGGCGAGCTGCTCTTCTCCTGAATTTCTATAAATCTAAATAGCGACAGCACTTTAAGGAACACAAAGAATGAAATTTAATATATATATATATATATATATATATATATATATATTCTGGAAACTTTACTGTGAACACAGTGCTGTTTTACTAATATGAGTACCAAATTTAATTCAAATTGGATATATACGAGTACTTTACAATACATATATAAATTATTTCATACATTTTATTATACATATACATTATATAGTCAAACTGTCCGTCGGAACTGAAAAATTGAGAAAAATTGGTTGATATTTATTGAATTTTAGCTTTGAACCGAATACAAAACATTTACGTGTGGATATTTGAATAACTTTAATATTACTTATGATAATTTTTCTAGCTTTAGAAATATTAATCTCTGAAATTTAATTATTTTTCGTAAAAATATTTTTTAAAAATTACTAATGTTGTTAGGATAATTTTGTCACCTGAAATATACTGAGGTTCATGGAACAATTTGAAGGTATGAAAATTAATAAAACCAGCGTATAAACGCTGGTTTACAAAATAATATGATAAGAAACGGGCACGATCTTTAAATGACTGCAGAGCTCAAAGCAATGGGGAACTATAATTCTCTATGGATGTTCTAACAAACATTGCTATGAAAAAGCTAGTTTCGATTTTTTGACCGATTGTAGTCAAAATTTCACTACCAGTATACCCTAAAGAATGACTAAATATTGCACAGTTCAAATATACAACAATAATAACATTAACAGTAATAATAATAATAACAATAATAATAATGACAGTAAAGTGCAAATGATAATGATAATAATGACAATGGTAATGAAAATGTTGATGATAACAATGATAATGGTAATGATAATAATAGTGATAAAGATAATAATAATATTATTATTTTTATTGCATCGAAATGGCCAACATCAAAAAATTTATTGAAATAAATTGTGCATTTTCAGAGTTCTATATCTTCAATGAGGTAGACTTTCATCTCCTATAGTTTACTAATTATATAATTATTTCTGAATGAAGAGTACTTCAGAGGCCCTTTTCAGAAAACTAAAAATAAATCGGCATATTTTAATCCGTAATGCAAATATCTTAAACGCATGTAGCATATACTGAAAAGTTTAGAGGATTTTTGAGAATTTTTTTTCAAGAAAGGATGATTTGAGATGGAGAGATTCTCTCGAAAATTTAGTGTCGCGTTTTTGGAAGATGCTAGGCTTTAATACAAAGTTTAGGGTTCATTCAACATTATGATGTTCACAGAGTTATATAAATACAAGGCAATGATATAAAATGCTTTTGTTGGATTTTATAAATTATTAACACATAGTTTTTGGGTTTAGTGCAATATTTGTAACTACTTCAGATTGGTGACAGAGTACATAAAAACTATTCACTTAAACTACCAAACTTTGTACTTAAGTTTAGTATCTTCCAAGGATAGACACAAACATTTTCTAGAAATCCCCACCCTCCAAACTACTATTTACATGGAAAAAGTTTAGAAAATTTTGATTTTCTCAAAAATGGCATTACTGATTTTGATTAAAATACCATATATTAATGATATTTATATGATAAATAATATGTATAGCTTGAATTTTCTGGGAATTTCTTCTGAAGTCCTCTTCATTCGGAATGACATTTGAATAACTAGTAAAGCGTAAAAGATAGGCAAAGCTTACTACACTAAAAACGTAGATTTCGTTAAAACATAATTTATAACATATGCGTTTTTATTGTGGAGCTAACCGTTTCCAAGACACTTGTTGTTTTTTGGATTCAGTTTTAAAATACAGTTTTCCCAAACAGGAAATTGTCCGCGTTTCTTTTGTTTTACTCCTGGGCATTCAAATGAGTGAATTCAATACAGTCGTATAGTGACAGCTTTTAAAACAGCTTTAGCTTTGTGTATTCCCTTATTTCCGTTTTATTATAAGAATTAACTAATAAGATATTCTGAAAATGCTTATCTCGTTTAGGATGGTGTAGAAAGTAGAATAACATTTGCGACAAGTTTTTTTGAATGTGTAGAGAAATTCTTATGAATGGAACAAAACAATTTTTTATTTATATATTACCCCGAGTTACTGTATTTGTATCTATTGGCCCACATACATTTTAACGCCATGGTTTAGTATAGTGGGCCTCAGCTTCTTAGTTCGTTCTTTTTAATTTCTCCTGCCGTTCGTACATACAATGTGTATAGTAGCTAGAGAAGGTTGTGTTCCACCCAAATTTTCAATGTTGAGATTTCACCGGAAATTAAACTCTGAGGTCCCCTGAGTCCGAAAAAAACATTTTTAGAAAAAGGTCCTTGTGTGCATGACTATGGACAGCATAGCTCAACAATGAAAAGTCTCTAAAATGCTAAACTTGGTATTTATGTTTAGTATCTTCCAAGGATGCGATACGAAGATTTTCAAGAAAATACACCGACCACTAACTGCTCGTTACATGGAAAATTTTTTGAAAATTGTTTTTATCAAAAATTACGCAAACGATGTTGATTAAAATAGGGTATATTAAATATATGGTCGTCTCCTTAGCGCGGTGGTAGCGCAGCTGCCTACCAAGCGGGAGACCTGGGTTCGATCCCCAGTACCGGCGTGGGGATTTTTCCCCCGCTGGGAGACCTGGACCGGGGTGCACTCAGCCTCGTGATGTCCCTGGGGGGCCAATTGAGGAGCTACTTGATGGAGAAGTAGCGGCTCCAGGTCGTGAGGACCGCATTAACCGGCCGGGAGGGGCTCGAGGCGCTGACCACGTCTCACCCTCCAATACTGCATCCCATCCATGACGTCTGTAGTGGACCGAGATGGGGGACGCAGCGGCCGGGCGGTAGGCCAAGGTTCCCCGCGAGCCGTCGTGCTATGGAGTTATATTAAATATATTTATAGCATAAATAAAATGTATATTTTGATTTTCTCGGCAAAGCTTCTGAAGACCTCTTCATTCTGGATGAGTTTAGCAGAATTTTTCATAACGCTAAACCGCAAAGGATAGATAAAAGCTTACTGCAAAAAAATGTAGATATCGATAACAGACATACTTTTTGTACAGATATTCCTTGTTAATGGTTGCGTTTTTAAGGCACATTACTTTTGTCAAATGGGGAACATGCTAAGCGAACCAAACCTCAATTGTTTCACACAGCGATTAGCTTTTAAAAGATTTTACTATCTCTTTAGCCTAATTTATTCCCTTGTTTATTTTCTACTTACAGGAAGCAAGACCAATTCTGCTAATGTTATCTTGATTAGCATGGTGTATATAAAAGTATTTATTTGTAAGAATAGCGTAGCATAACGTCCTTTATCTGGGTTGATGATATCGGACTATGGGTGAAATTGGTGAAATGGAAATGCCGTGTTATTTACGGACGCTCTTTAACAGCTGTGGTTCTCAGCGTCCCATTCTAAATTGGGCATGAAAGACCGCTTAATTTTGCTCAGAGGCCTCTCTATCAGGCTTGAGGTTCTTTTACGAGACCCACGGCTTTACTTCCCTTCCGAAGGAAGCCATGCTAAGGATTTTTGCACCCAAAAAGTCCATCGTCCTCCGCCGGGTTCAAACCCGGATAGGGTATATGAAGTTAGCATAATAACGATTACACCACGGAGGGCGACTGAAATTGGTGAAATGATGCTCAAATGATATCGGAGTCCGTGGAGTTTAAAGTCACTCGACATTCGTCTTCTCAGGAAAACACCGAAAGAAACCAAACCTAAGCGAGATTCAAACTCCCGACCTGTTGAATGTGAGGCAGACACGCTACCACCACACTACCTAGGCGAGCCAAGAGTAGTTTGTATATGAAACAGCTAGAGAAAGCTATTTAAATGGACCACAATAGACTTTTTTATTCTTCTATACCATTTTACTTTTTCTGCCGTACTATGTATTTAGTGTATAGAGAAGGTACTGTTTTGCACCCAAAATCTGTAAGATTTTACGGGAAATACACGTTTTGAGATCCCCTGAATACAAAAAAGCATTTTTAGAAAAATGTCCATGTGTGTATCTATGTCTGCGGACATCATAACTCAAAAACGAAATGATAGTTAAGTTCAGTGTCTTCCTAGGATACTGAACATTTTTTCGGTAGATTTTCAAGATAGTTCCCCAATTCCAAACTACCCTTCACGTGGAACATTTTTCGAAACTTTTGAATTTCTTAAAAAGGGCTTTAACGATTTTGATTAAAGTACGTGATGTTTAAGATATTTTTATGACAAACGAAACGTATATCTTGAATTTTCTGGGAAAAATCTCTGAAGACCTCTTCATTCTGAATGACTTTTGTATAACTGACAAACCATAAGAGATATAAAAAAAACTTACTACACAACAAAGTCATAAGTTAACCGTTTTCGAGATATTCCAGATAATTGGTTTCAATTTTAGCTACTTAAACTTTTCTCAAATGGGAAGACAAGCAAAGAGATTGGAATACCAATTGTTTCATATAGCGACCGGCTTTTAAAGGACGAGACTATCGCTATAACCTGAGCATTTTCCTATTTCCCTTCTACTTACAAGGAAGCCAGTAATAAGAATAATTCTGTTTATGTTTATCTTGATTAGCATGATGTTGATAACAGATTAATGTTTAGAATAAAAGGTTTGTTTACCATACAGCTGGAGAACATTAGATTTTTTCCATTCTACTTAAGAGGGATCAACCAAGTAATATGGACAATTTCGCTAATGTTTATCTTGATTAACATGATGTGGTTAGAAGAATAAACTTTTTAACAACACTTTGTCACAGCGATGTAGAGAAAGTCATGTGAATGGAACACATAAGACTTTTTCTCTTGTCCTTCATACGATTTCCTTTTATATAGATACCCTTCCTTCTTAACTTTTAAAACTTCTGTACCGGTATTTTCCCATATTTTGGGCGTATAGCGCTCCCCCCACAACCTCGTTTCTTCACATTCTTCTTTTAATGTAAGTCTTTATCTGTACCCCTACATAAAGGGCAGGATGAGTAATCACTACTTCCATCTTTATTTATTAGATGCTTCTGCCATATATGGGGTATTTTACTGCAAAGCATAAACATTAACTTATTCTGGGTAAAGGCTCGTATACCTCTTGCAAGGAAGTGTTTTAAATTTCGAGTGCTTCTAAGTAATTGCTCGAATCATTTGCCATTGGAAACAATGTACAATAATATAAAATGGGGTTAATTGAAGGAACAATTGTTCATTGAATAAAACCTTTCACTTGAAGTTAGACGCAGTTGCTTATCTGCTACAGAACTGCGCAGAGGGCTTTCACGCAGATATCTATTTATTTCTCGTAGCAATTATTATTTTCTAATTACTCTAATGCACAATGAAAGTGAAACGTAGCATAGAGTATGATGAAGAGAATATTATATGAACTCGGGCACATTCTCATACCTAGCTTGGAACCTGATTTAGGACTTGCAAAAAGTTTGTGGTACTTTTATTTCAAGTGTCCCACTTTCCCCGCACCTGATGTTATGGACATCGACTACACAAAATAGACACCATTATGCAATAGTCGTGTAAGAAGTGTCGTTTATTATAGCCTCTATGCCTTTAAAGATGATCACTAAATCGTCAACTCATAACAACATGATAGCTATACGTGGACTGATATAAAAGAACAAAGGAAATCAAACAATAACTCCAAAGATATACGAAAGTGTTAGCAAGAAAGTGTAAGTTTAAATAATGAATACAAAATTATCTATAACTTTCTCTCATCTTAAATTGTGCACAATTGTATTATTTATCTACACGACTGAAAGAATAAAGTGGTTGGTTTATAATCTCAAAACACTAAAACATTCGTTAAAAGCAATGAAGTATAAGTTGTTGCTTTCAATTATAATTAATTACTACTAAGAGAACTGTAATATAAGATGAAGGGTAAGAGTAGAGCCCAACACCAGTAATTTCTCGCTCATACACATTAAAAGAAAAATAAAATAAATCGTTTACTACTGGTATATACTACACATTTTCTTCTAAACAATGATGTCAATCTTCAAGTATTGTATTAAAATTCCAAAGGCTAAACTCACTTGGGTGTTGGTTTTATCCATTTTACCGAACGTCTTTTTTGAGGCCTAAGGTATTAAAACTGATTTAGACACTTAATAATATATAATATAACAATCACAGAGACTTATGTTATCACCGCAAATTCATAAGTATCCTCTATTTACCAATCACTTCACATGAAGAAGTTATTCTTCTACTCACCATATGTTAAACATATAAATATTTGCCAAGAAATAGTTTCAAACTAGGCAATATCCTGGTTACTTGCAAAGATCGGAAACAACATCCGACTATAACTCAAATACATTTAATATGTGGCATAGCATCCTTACCGAAGACATTTTTGGCATGCGCAAAACTTAAAACATAAAATTGATCGTGTCAGAAACGGATAGCGTTATGACAAAAAGTATATCGTTTATTTAATTAATCGCTACATTTTTAATTTCTCAGCTACTTACATAGAAAGAAAAGGAAATATTGTATTCCACACAAAAATTCGATACCGAAATTTCAGGCGTAATACCCATTTTGAGACTTCCTGAATGCTATAAAAAGGTCCATGTGAGTGAGTGTGTGTGTATGTGTGTATGTGTGTGTCCTGAAATAATAACTGAAGAATTAAATCGGTTAAACACCAAACTTGGTATTTAAGTTCAGAGTTTTCTAAATATATGACGTAAAAACTTCCAAGAAAATCTCTCAATCCAAACGCTATACATTGAAAACTTTTTGGTTGGTTTCTATTTTCTTAAAAACTGGCTGTAACGATACTGAATAAGGTACCATATATTTAAGATACTTACATGACAAATGAATCTTTAATTTTCTGCGAATAACGTGTGAATGGCTCTTAATTTTGAATGACTTTGTATAAAATGTAAACCGTAAGATAGAAAGAGAGTGAGTGAGAGAGAGAGAGAGAGAGAGAGAGAGAGAGTGAGTCTTACTACACAAAGCACGTTGTTGTTGTTGTTTTTAAAGCACACGGTTATGTCAAATAAAATTCTTTGTGATTTAACCATTTCTGAGATAATTTGTTTTATTAATTTGAAATTTCAATACGTATACTTTCTCAAAAGCAAATTACTACTAAGTTTCACTGTCTTTATTATTATTATTATTATTATTATTATTATTATTACTATATATAAATAAAAGACAAGTTCATAGAAAACAATTATTTTATTATTAAAATTTTTGTACTCTTATGGTTACTTCTCAACATAATCACCGAAAAGATGGAGTCATTTATCGTACCTGTGCACAACCCTTGCAATACCCGTTTCAAGAAATATTGCCGCCAATGATTTCAAATGAGCATTGACATTGTTTTGAAGATTTTCGTTGGTTTGAAAGTGCTGCTCAGGGAAAAGGTGAAAGTCGCTGGGTGCCACATCGAGGCTGTACGGCGGATGGCGAAAATGTTCCATTGAAATTGTTCAAGGAGCCGATGGGTTGTGCCAGCAGTGTGTGGATTAGCATTGTCATAGATCAACACAATTCCTGAAGTCAGCATTCCTCTTCGTTTGTTTTGAATGGCTCTCCGTAAACGTCGTAAAGTTTCACAATAAACAGCTGCATTGATAGTGGTTCAGCTGCATAAACTCTAAAAGCAACACACCTTTTTGGTCCCAAACACGGTAGCCATAACCTTTCTGTTTTTGAATGTTTATTTGAATTATTTTTTTGGTTTGTTTGATGAATTTGGGTACATCGATTGGTCGGTGTTTTCTTAGTAATGAATTTTGTGAAGGACCGCAAGAACTGCTGTTACTAATGAAGATATTGCAAACTGCAAAAGATAAAAAAAACATTGTCATATACAATTCTCTATTTATTATAACCTATTTTAATATATTTAAATATTATGGATTTATTATTTTTTCAGGTTCTATATGATTTATACCTTTAATTTTTACTGTGTCATAGATATAATAAAATTTATCTTAGGTTATGATATATTTATCTTTATGTTTTATTAGTTTTTTTTTGTTAATATTTATATCATTATTGCCGCTATTCGAGCAATAATTGAAGAAGATAAAGGAACATCTCATGAATTTATTGGGACGACATGCTCCATTTGTATGATCGCATCCAAAATATTTTACATCAACAGTTAGACGTGACAAAATGTTGTTATCGATGGATTCCACCTAAACTGGATCCCGATTAAAATCAACAACACCTTTATGGTGCAAAAAAATATTAGAAAAATTCCAAAGCGGCATTTCAAACTTGGCCTGGAATGTCATTACTGGCAATAAATCTTATATTTGTTTTTATGGTCTTGAAAAGAAAAGCTCAGTCGGTCCAATGAGTCTTTCAAACAGAACCTAATGTCCGAGAATTCGCGATGATTATAAAATGAGTATTAGTTGTTTTTTGTTTTTTTTTAACGGGCCATATTGCTACTACACTACAGTATTAGATGACAGTCGTACCGTTACTGCCAACTGGTATATAAATGTCTATTTTAGTATACATTTTTAATAAATGTCGAAAAATGCCCAAAAAGAAAAATAATTTCTCCATCATGACAACCCATCGTCCAATACATACAAGTGAGTGTTTGAATGCGCTTAAGGTCAATATAATAGATCCTCGTCATACAGCCCTGACATAACACCTTGTGATTTAGTTTTGTTTCCAAAAATTAAAGATAAAATACGTGGAAACATTTTTTCGTCGTCAGGTGAAACAGTGGGACGTTATAAAACCTGGCTTCTGAAGTGCCTCACGAAGAATGTTTTCATTGCTTTAAGGATTGGTTTCATCGAATGCAAACTATTAGTGTTAAAGGGGAATATTTTGAAAATCAATGTCATCATTTAAAGCTAATCCTTGTTTAATTTTCTAAAAATTGTTAGTCCCACTCTCATATTAGAAAATCAACAACTCAATATTCGCAGACTTAACCTCAATAGCAAAGGCACAATGTTCCATTTTTTCTTTTTTTCCTTCTTTTTCTTTTTTCCCTTCGTTTACGTTTTTATTTCTCCTGTTTTGCCGTCTTTTACAGATATTCTTACATGCAGTTACAAGGACACAAACACCCATGCTCAAAGTGGAACTTGAATCCGCAATTCTCTGCGCCACGAAGACCAAAACTAGCTACTTTAGTAAGTGTGGCCATGGGAACCAACGCATTAACACAATGGAAATTAAATCTATTTGGTAGAAGAACATTTCTGTTTTAAAACGAACACAATTAAACGTTTTGACACTTCTCTAAATCTTAAAGCTGCCATTCTTAATAATCAACAATCGTAAACAAAGGAGGAGGCACTTTATCTGCTGAAGAATGGATATTTTTTCTTCTGGATGCGATAACTACTATATGATCAAATCACTATTAGCCAATATAGTGCTTATGTTGTATAAGTGGCATAAATAACACAATAATACATCGCGAAATACTACATATAAGGTTTACCCTATTGGAGGCTTAAAATATCAGGTGTTGAAATAATAGAGTGTGCGTAATTTTTGGACTGTCAATTCAAATGCTTTCCGCACTTAAGATTTTCAGCAAATTTCATGTTTTTATCTAGAATTTATCATCGGGGGTAGGGATAAGTGTAGGCTTAAAAAGCGATAGAAACATTCTTTCTGGGGATCAGCAAAAGGGAAGAATAAATTATTATTACAAAATCGCCTATTTAGAAAAAAAAAATGTTCATACATATTTACTTTTGTAGAATCCGAGAATAAGGTACGAAGACAACACACAACGTAACACGTAGTGGTTTCCTGAGTGTTTGTACTAGTAAAAGTGCAAGCAGGGAAAGAAGAAACTGCAACAGATGAGACAACGATAATGGCACCGGAAACGGCGTGTAAGAGAGGAAATAGCGTAAAAGGAGCATGCTTGGTTTCAACACTGCTTTTAGCTTGGCAACTTCTTTGCATTATTACGTAACATGTGTTTTCATTACGAAACATAAGTGTTTCAATATTTTCACGTGACTTTACATAGTATACACATAGCTTGATGGAGAGTTAATTTCCATTATGAGATTTCCAATTCAATTAAACTAAACAGTTCTGGTATCGAGTATATTCGTCAGTAAAATTAATAACCATCTTAGGCTCCTTCGTAAACACATTCAGATGGATACTGTAAAAATGCAGTAATTACTAATGTGGCACATAAAGATACCCCTAAAATGGTGAATATCTTATTTATAATATCTAGGTAACATAAAATTAATGCCAGTACGAGGAATCGGCATAATCAGTATAGATCTTCAAACACGTGTTTACAGCATTAGTGGCTGTTAAATGTATAAAAATTAATTTGTCAAACAAGGGATTTATCTTTATCGTAATTATGTTTTTAGTTAGGTTTACTTAGGCCGCTGAAATATTTCTTCAAAGTGTCAGTTGAAATCATAAGTGATCTTGATTAATGTCTTAGAAGTAACTGTATCTCAGGTTAAACGTTCTGTGGATATTTTGGGAATAATTACCTTTCCCTTAAACTTGTATCGATTTGTGAATATTTGGGGATAATTACCTTTCCCTTAAAATTCTATGGATTAAAAAAGATTTTCTCCTCTCATTTTTACCTTCTCTAGCACGTATGTGCACATAGCGGATAGAGAATGCATTATATTCCACCCAAAAATTCGATACCAAGGTTTCACTGGAAATACTTTTTTTAGGGTCCTCTGAATCAAAAATACCATTTTTTGTGTGTCTATGTGTGTATCCATGTGTGGTGTGTCTTTGAGCAGAGTAACTTAAAAGCAAAGATTTTCAGGAGAATCTCCCCACCATCAATTATCGTTTATGTCGAATATTTTTCGAAGACTTTGACTTTCTCAAAAATGCCTCTGACGATTTTGATTAAAATGCCATACGCTTAATATATTTTTATGACAAACAAAGTGTATGTCCTGAATTTTTTATGAATAGACTCTGAAGACCACATCATTCTGGATAATTTTTATACATTTTGTATAACTGGTAAGCCGTAAGAGACATGCTGCACAAAAAATGCAGATCTCGTTAAAATACACAATATATGGCATATACCTACATATTTGTTTTGGAGTTAACCGTTTCCGAGATAGTCCGTGTTATTGGTTTCAGTTTTAAGCTACTTAAACTTTTCTCAAACGGATAGCCATATTTCTTTTCGTCTCTTTTGTTTACTCCTAGAAACAAAAAGAACGGAATTTCAATTGTTTCATATATCGACTGGCTTTTAAAGATTTGACTATTGCTTCAGCCTAGTACATTCCCTTATTTCTCTTATTCTTACAAAGAAGCAAGTAATAAGACCAATTCTGCTAATGTTTATCTCGATTAGCATGATGTAGATAAAAGAGTCATCTTTGTAAGAAAAGTTTGTTTGCGAAACAGCTAGAGAAAGTCATGGGAATGGAACACATCAGATTATTTACATAACATTTCAACGCAGTGATTCGCCTTAACATCGCAAAGCTTTAGCAGGATGGCGGTAAATGCAACGCTAATTTTGCATGTTCTAACCAAATTAGACATGCACCGAAATATTTCTTCAGGCACTTAGATATGAAATGTCAATTTCGTATTTCTATTATTTGTAATTTTGTAAGTTCTGCCAAACGTAACCGACCTGGGCACAGGCAACGATTTTCCAAATTTTCCCTATGCTGTCTAAAACGACTCTGCCCGAAGAATACGTACATATCATTCACACACACATATATATGTACATTCATACATTATATACATGCATACACCCTTTTCTGAAGAAATAATGGGTTAAAGGGAACTCAAAACATTTACTTCGGATTTACATTCAAATTTTGAGTGAGATACTGCTTACCGTAGGTAAGTAGTAGATTATTTAGGTATGCCCATGTAGACTATGTTTAGTAATTATCAAAGCAATTAACCAATTATTTTTAGGACAGCTAACGCAGCAGAATATGTGCATTTAGTGATCATGTTGGTGCATACTTATGAATATAATTGCTACGTCCTTTCAAGAGATCCTTAGACTCAAAATTCACAATAGCACCCCCCAATATATACACATTTTGAAAAATATATAAAACCATCGATGCTGACGGGACGTTGCACCTGACTAGTAACCATCGAAGAGCGATCTTGCTACTTCCTTTCACTCTTTGAGCCTCATTCACACTCATCACCTTGCTAACCCATCCTCTCTAAAGCGATTAAACCCATCAGGGGTAGATACATTTATAACCATGAATATATTAGTTCTATTTATATGTGCTATTAAACTAGCCTCAAATGAAATACGCTCCTATTGAAATAAAATCCTTTCAACTGTTATTTTTACCGATTATTTTTATATTTATTTATTATTTCAATTTGATTTCAGTTACGTGTCATTCGTTTTCCCCTTGTCGATTTTAACCTTTTAAAAGTGCTTTTTGCTGGGCATATAAGTGCATATTTTAATATAGAACATTATATGACATTATTATGAGAAAGCTCAATATAATTCCATATTTTGAGAATTTTATAAGACAATTTATAATTAATAGAATAATCTGTATTTGGATTGATGTATTTTCCACAGTATATAATGTTCTTGGAAATGGCTTTGCAAATTTTAAATTGACCTTCAGGATGTTTTTAAAGAACTCTATTTTTCTTGAAATGTAGGGAAAAATAAAATATAGATATAGTTTCAAGCAGATAGAATTTACCCTCAGTTCTCTGGCGAAAGAACGAACAAAATCAGGCAAACAGGCTGGAGAAGCTTTTCGTTAAATCTTCGTTCAGTTCAACTTTCTCCCTTCATGCGTTTGATAGCCAGTCATAGTGTTTTCATATCAATGTATATTCAGTGAAGAATTGCGGTGTTTTGTTTATGAATTTTGTGACAACATATGTATTACTGATGGATTATCTTGTTCTGCAAATTATATGAAATGAAAGTTAGGACGAGAAACGTTTCCCAGTGCAGTAGCATTGCAATGCTACAAAACATAAGAACCTTTTAGTTATAATGCAACTGAAAATAGGTGACATTTACTATTTGAAAACACTCCAGAAATGACTAAATCAAGTGTGACTAATTTTCCGTTTTTTAACGCTAAAACAACGTGTTATATATTAAGTGATTAATATATTTTTCCCTCTTCCACATATTTCGTATTAGGGAATGGCGTGAAATATTCCGGATAGTTAAAAATTACTATACCTGAACATCTTAGATTGGCATGTCAAGTGAGAGAGTTCATAAATTATATATCGACGTTTTACACACTTATAGTTTGGACTAAAGAAACAAACTTAAAAAAAACTTCAACATGTGCGCCACGCGAAACATGCAACTTGTTCACCTGAAATGCGATTCCACGCCAGATATTTGTGTTGTGACATTTTTAATTGCATGTCTGATGCGTTGTTACAAGATCACAAGTTCCGAAACCACCATTTTTGTAAACATCTTTAACATACCCCAAAGAAAAAAATCGAAGGGGATAATGTTCGGTGATCTTAGGGGTCACGGGATTGGGCCATCTCTGACAAACTACCAATTTGGGTAAGTTTCATTTAGAATTTCCGAGCTTCAAGTGAGGTGGAGCGTCGTCTTGCTGTAAGATGACATAGGTTGCATTTCCTGTAGCTGAGGAATGCGTAGTTTATTAACATATCTAGGTACACATTTGCATTAACTGATCCTTTAGTGCAGAAGAAAGGACCAATTACTCTATCATGCATTAGTCCACATGCATTATTGATTTTCGGGTTGTGTTTATTGTATTCTCTTATCATATATGCGTTTTCTGAACCCCACTGACAGGAATATAGCTTCATCGGAAAAATAGATACGTTGTAAAAAAATCCATTATCCTTATATATTCACTGTAAGTGTCTGTAGCAAAGTCTGCACGTCTTGGATGATCTTCTGTGTATTGCCTGAACAATTTGGAATTTGTAAGGATATAACTTTAAACGGTTGCGAACCACATTATGGATGTACTCCATGGTACTCAAAGTTCGCGTGAAGCCTGCCTAATTGATTTTTGTGGTGACCTGGTGAACAACGTTCGATTATCTCAATAGGCTCTTGAGAAATTGATGGTCTACCACTGCTTTTACCTTTTGCACTAATTCGGTTGCTAAAAGTTTTTTATCCTTGACATAATTAACTTCACGTCAGGTGGGTTCCTTCCATAACGTGTCCTAAACATTCGCTACACACGAGTCGAGGATTTTATTTCCGTAAGCCATTGAACAATTGAGCCTTTTTCTGCGGAGATACCATTTTGAAGATAACAGCGGCAGCACTCCTAGCGGTAAAGGTGATGTTTAGAACATACTTTTACAAAAACTTTATAGTTGCCCAAGTTTACTTGCAACAGAAGAACTTCAATTAGTGTCTTGGGCCACATGTTATATATTGCTCATAACAGAGTAGTCATTCATGGACACCTGTATATATTCATATTAAAGCAATAAAATCCATCTGCATCGCACATGTATGATGGTGATAAATAATGTTATGTGTTTATTCGTCATATTTTTGTATTTTACGGCTTAATAAATGCATGTAATAACCTAATTTATAGGTCATAGAAATCTTCCCCTACACATAATATTCCATTGGGTAGCCCTCAGCCTGCCTACACAACACGGACTCAATTGCGAGCTCCAATAATTAATTATTCTTTTCAAACACTCATTTTACAATAAAGGAGGAAAATACTGTTTTATTCTCACTCTCTTGTTCTCCCTTTACCACTTAGGTACCCAGGGTAGAGGCAATTTAGTACACGAGCAAAACATTCGTATCGAGGGTTCATTGGAAATCCATGCTATGATGGAGGAATTATCCTTGTCCGCAGCTGATTTGAGCATACCTAAGAAACTGAAATACCAAATACCCAGATATTTTCTAACGATGCAAGGCAACATTTCTCAAGGCGTTCCCCATTTCATTTTAAACGATTTATCTCAAATTTCTTTATGCTCTTGTCTACCTTTAAACAAACATTTATTCTGCATTTCAGTTAACATTTCCTCATACATTCTTGATGCCAAATAGTATGATGATAAATGACTGTGGGATATATATCTGTTAGATGAAGGCTATCTGGTTGTTAAATAATAACCTGAAGACACAAGCAAGCACACAGTCAGATCACAGCACCGTACATTGCACATACCAAGGAAGATTCCCATAAATAAACCCGATCTAACAATCTGAATGTATGTTTCCCCCAATCCGTTTGCCTGAGGCAACTACTCCGAAAGGCCACAACCGCAGACACTACTATTTTCGAATCTTAATAATCTCAAATGCAGAATAATTATAAATGAAAATACTCTGTGTAGGCATACCTTCAAAATATTTTATTTACCTTCCAGTTACATCACAAGTAAAACAAAACTTAACAATTGTTACACCACGTTTTTGGAAGAAAGAAATCTTATTGTGAGAAATTATAAACAATCCTTTTCATTTAGGTTTGTATTTCACTTATGCCCTTGTATTGTTGCATAGCAAAACCTCTGATCTTTGTTTCACAGTAACCCTCATTTCCCTCCAGTTGTTGACAGCAGTGGTTTTCAAATGACGGTATAAAAACGCCAGATACAAGTAGCAGTTTGAATCATTTATATATATACATATATGTGTGTGTATGTGTGTATAATTACAGATTTTATTCTATTATTTCTCCAAAACTATTTTACTCCCCCCCCCCAAAAAAAAAGACACCACTAAACATCATTAGGGTTTACTCGGCACATATTAAAAAGGGTTTGGGGAAACTATTATTCTTAATAATGGTCTGGGGGCAGTGGCTTCGGGCAAACAGATTCTGCGAAATGGGTTCGTCATGAAGTATATTTCGAGTGGTTGTTTCGGGGAAACGGGAACAACCGAGAAGTTTTCTTTATCAAAGAAGCATTTCTCGGGTAGAGCAGTGAGTTAAACCCAGGGCCCTTGGAAAATCAGGCGAGTGTCCTACCCAATAAACCATTGAAGGTAGCCATAAACCTTCTTTGGAGAATGTTTTAATAATTTATTTTGATTTGTTGGTAGATATAAAATAAGGGTTTTAATAAAAAATTTGTAGTGTAAATTATAATACAGGATGGTAGGGGTATTTTTTGTTGTTGTGTGTAACGCCCGCTTTTACTACTTGTGACACAGCAGGCGATGGCACATGATACATGGAATGAAGATGGAGCACCGGTGGAATGCAATGGCGGGGGATACCGGAGAACCTGGAGAAAACCCGCCCCTGCGCCGCCTTGTCCACCACAAATCTCACATACGGTCGCTTGGGATCGGACCCGGGCCGCCTAGATGAGAAGCAAGTGGTCTAACCACTCGGCCACTGCGCGGCCATTGGTAAGGGTATGAATGCAGATATTGTTATAAATTGTACATTAATGTGTATCCACTTTGGTGAATTAGTTGTTTTTCTTTACCATAAACCAGCCATACAATTTACTACCTGATATGTTTTACATAGTCTTAACTACTCGCGAAATGAACAATGCCTGTCAGTATAGACTATTCGTTTTGCTTTCTTGTTTCCTTGCCTCATTACGCGACATGCTGGTCTAGGTAGTGCGGAGTCATTGGATTAGTGAAAGCATTCAGACTCAGTTCGGAAACAATATTCCTTATAGCAAGGCCTACCCACTCAAAGTTACGCCTTCCGATACACGGGTTCGGAAAATAAACACTTATCTCTTGTATGTGCTACGCCTACTTGGAGGTACTAACTAATCTAAAAAACATATTACTCTTAATAAGTAAAATTATAGGTCCGAAAATGAAGCAAAGATTGATGTAATGTTGTTCATTGCAGTGTTCTTAATTTATTTGGCGTGGATATATATATATATATATATATATATATATATATATAGGCGTCTCCTTAGCTGCTTGCCAATCGGGAGACCTGGGTTCCTGGCTTCGATTCCCGGTACCGATCTGGGGATTTTTCCCCCGCTGGGAGACTTGGTCCGGGGTGCATTCAGCCTCGCGAGGTCCCTGGGGGGTCAATTGAGGAGCTACTCGATGGAGAAGTAGCGGCTCCAGGTCCTGAGGATCGCATTAACCGGCCAGGAGGGTTGAGGTGCTGACTTCGTCTCAGCCTCCAATACTGCACCCCATCCATGCCGTCTGTCATGGATCGAGATGAGTGACGAAGCGGCCGGGCGGTGGGCCTAGGTTCCTTGTGAGCTGTCGTGTCATGGGGTTGTTGTTGTTATTATTATCATTATTATTATTATTATATAGGTTTACCTTTAAATATGTTTTATTTAGGATTAACATTTTGCTTTTAAAGGTTTATTAAAAAAATGTAAAGTTATTAAGGAATCGTAATACTTTCATAGCACAAATATCTACACTTATTCCCCTAACAGGCGATATATCGAGAAAGCTCTGTCATTATTACGATACTCTAGGAGAAGTCTTTTGGAACGTGAATGAATTCCTGAAATGAATGTTCAGACGAATCCAGGGTCTGCAGCTGAGGATCACACCACATTTATCAAATGAGAGTTATACGACATAAGAAAAAACTCCGGAAGAAAGCGTTAATCTAGACGACTCGCTACAACCGGGATTTGAACTCAGGTCCTACAGATTACAAGGCGGATGCTCTAACCATACATGCACCATGAAGGTGGGCTGTAAACTGTTGTATTTACTAATTTATGTATTTTATTTTTATAGTCCTTTTAACTTCAGGAACTTTGACTGGAGAAATTGATGTTGTTTACTCTTTGAACTTTATGTCGCATCCTTGTAACAACTTTTTGATATTTAACAGACTTTATAGTATTACTGATCACAGACGGATTAAAACAAATAAACACACGCACAACTACAAGGTCGCACCCGCAGTCCTTACTCTGTTTATCCAAGGAACTTGAAAATGGTGAAATCTCGATATAGATTTCTTTTCGAGAATACATACTTCCTGTACTTGTTATTTAGGTAAACAGCAGAGGTTTAAAATATTGCTTAAATTTAAACATTGATATTATTAATGTTAAATTGTACTTCTTATAAATTAAATATATTTTCTTGTTTGAACTGTTTCATTTTTCTTTCCTTAAGATGTGTCTGATATAAATATGGCATTTAGTATATATTCGGTTTAGAATTCCATTGTTCACTGACATACTCAAGCAGCTACCCGAATACGTATTACTCTTTCTCATTTTAGTAAACTTTTAAGCTGAGGCAATCTCAATAATTGAGAGTACAGCGTTGCCAACGTTTCTTTATGAGTAATTGTTTCTCACATTATATACTTTATATACTTACGAGCTTATTTTAAAAATAACTTGCTTCACCTATTAGCTGAATGAATCTAAAAATCTGATGTGTACCATTCACATGACTTTCTCCATATCCCTGCAACAAATAATTCTTAAAGAGCTTATACTTCTATTTACTTTATGCTAATCAGAAAAAATTAGCAGAAATAGTCTTATGACTCGCATCCTTGTAAGTAGAAGCGAAATAAGGGACAACCGTAGGTTAAAGTGATAGTCAAAAGCTGGTTGCTATGTCAATGAAGTTCCTTTGTTTATATGGATAGGAGTTGACAAGTTCCAGTATGAGAAAAGTATACGTTTTTCATAGCAGAAACCAAAAATAAGGAATGTCACAAAAACGACGAACTCCACGAAAAAAATGTATATAACATAAATTGTGTGTTTTAATGTGCTCTACATCTTTTGTGTAGTAAGTTTTTGTCCATCTCTTACGGTTTAGCAGTTATTCAAAATTTAGTAAAATTCATCCAGAATAAACTACTCTTCAGAGGCTATTCCCAGAAAATTCAAGATATACATTTCATTTGTCAGGTAAATATGTTTAATATCCGAAATTTTAATCAAAATCGTTACAGCCATTTTTGAGAAAATCAAAATTTTCGAAAAAGGTTCCATGTAAAGGGTAATTGGGGGTAGGGGGATTTTTCTCAAAATCTTCGTGTCGCATCCCTGGAAGATACTAAACTTAAATACCAAGTTTGGTATTTTACCAACTTTTCGTTTTTGAGTTATCGTGTTCACAGACACACGGACACACACACACACACACACACACACACACACACACACACACGGACCTTTTTGTGAAAATGCTTTTTTTGGATATTAGGGACCCTAAAATATATATTTCCGGTGAAATCTCGGTATCGAATTTTTGGTGGAGTGCAATACTTTCTGTATACACTATGTACATAGTGCGTATGGAGAAAGTAAAAATGCCCTAAATGTCATACAACCACAAAAACATGATCACGGAGTTCCTTACGAAACTACATGTCTCTTTATCTTTCTATATTCATCATCTTTCTAGTCATCAAAGCAATCTATTTTCATCCCGTCTCTTGTTTTAAATGCTAGATACGTAATCTGAAGGAATGTTATAAGAAGGAAAGCGTGGAATTGGCTGTAGATATCTTCCACTGAGTTATCGATTGTTCACATTTATTCAGTCACTGATAAGGGTTCGTCACGCTGCATTTGATGACACTCGGAAAGTCTGGAGAAGACAATGAACTATCAGAACCTACGCGTGCATTTGCCTTGGTATAAGTAACATTTTATTATATTGTAAGATTTTATAACAGTTCTGAACCTACTCCAGCAATGTGCTGTATCAGCACATCTGTTAAGTTAATGCGAATATGGTTACTTCAGCGTGACATGCGAGGACGAAATTCAAATGGGAGTGCTTCGTGCCATGACTGCACAAGACTCCCAATTCAGGGCAGACAGATTTGAGCTTGATAAATGAGAAAACTTAAAATATTAAAAAATATTTAATGGGCTATCAATCCCAGTTACCTACGAGGAAGCTAACTATCTCAGTAAAATTAACTCTGAATGTCAATCTGTTGCATCAGGATTTCTCTAACGTTTCTCACATATGCACCATTTTAAAAGGATTCTATAAATTGTAATGAGCAATTCATAATGAAAATTAAGCATTAACATAACGATGTAAATCTTAAACATTCATAACGCAATTATGAAACAAATAGGATCCGAACACAAGAGAGCGTGAAATAGTCGAGCTCAATGACTATCAATCAAATGAACCCTTTAAGGGCATTAAACTAGCAGAAAGCAGCTATCTTTGCGAAAGGCAGCCTTTTTGGGAATCTCTCCTCATCGTGAGTTTGGTGGAGGCAGAGTAGTGTCTTGCCTCCCCTATTATTTGCACTTTATATAAACGATATTTCTCACACCATTTGTTGCAGTGCCAGCTTTATGCCCATGACTTACAACTGCATATACGTTCATGACCTGACGACATTGACAAGTAGTCTTGAAAATTAACTATGACCTCGACTCCGTTTACGCAGGCCTTGGTATCAATCTCTCTAAGTCATTCCCATTTCAAAACATGCGCAGTTTGCTAGAGCACTCCGTAATAACATGCTGGTGGGTGAGTCGGTATAACGCTGTTCATCGAATTCCATGATAGCAAGATCGCACCGCTCTCCGAAGTTTGTATTGTTTAGTTTTTTTTTTAATTTTTACTTTCTCTACCCGTACTATGTATCTACATAGTGTTCAGAGGGAGTATTGCTTTCGACCCAAAAATTCATATCAAGATTTCACCGGAAATATATGTTTTAGGTTCCCCTGTATCCAAGAAGCATTTTTAAAAAAAGGTTCGTGTGTATCCGTGTGGTGTGTGTGTGTGTGTGTGTGTGTGTGTGAACACGATAACTCAAAAACGAAAAGTCGATAAAATACCAAACTTTGTATATAAGTTAAGTATATTCCAGGGATATGACACGAAGATTTTGAGCAACATATACCCACGCCAAACTACCTTTTACAAGGAAAAAATCTCGAAAACTTTGATTTTCTCAAAAATGGTTCTAACGACTTTGATTAAAATACCGTTTATTTATAAGGCAAATAAAATGTATATATTGAAATTTCTGAGATTAGCCTCTAAAGACCTCTTTATTTGAACGAATTTTGCTGAATTTTCGTAACAGGTAAATCGTAAGAGATAGACAAAAACTTAAAAATGTATATATATCCTTAAAACATACAATTTATGCCATATACGTTTTTTCGTGGAATAGACCATTTCTGAGACATTTGTTTCAGATTTAAAATATTAATTTTCTCTCACAGAAAGTTGTAAACTCCTGGCTCTACATAGAAACGGATTTCAACCACATGACAACCAGCTTCTAAAATATTTGACTATCTTTTGCCTGGTATATTCCCTTATTTCCCTTCTATTTACAAGGAAGCAAGTAATTAAGAGAATTTCTGCCAATAGTTATCTCGATTATCAAGTAGATAGAAGAATATACTTTTTAACAACAATTTGTTACAGTGATGTAGAGAAAGTCATATGAATGGAACACATCAGATTCTTTACTTCTCAGAGGCACACAATTTGACGAGCACTGATACGCTTAGTTTACATTTATAAAGTCAAGACAGTAAACCTTCCAGGACAAATCACTTTCAAAAGACTGAATAAAATCTTCGAAGCGTTCGACATTACATGTGGTAATTGTTTGTAAAGGAACCTACGTGGATAAATGCAATAATCTGTATTTGCTAAAATCCGAACACCGGTACTTTAGTTTAGTTAGCCTATGTAGGTGCTATGTCGTTTTAACCATTCTTTGTAGGTGCAATTTCTGCAGTGATGTTGCTGGTTGCAGTTGTAGCTTGTACTTTGAAGTTTGTATTATTTCCCAAAGTTTATTTTTATTTGCCTTTCATGCAGAGATGAAAAGGTAGAATGCACTTTCTTTTACGGTATATAGTTCTTAACTACTTTTATGCAGGCATTGATTTTACTAAGGAGTTGGTTGTTCATTTTGTATTTCATTTGAAGTTCATTTGACACAATTATGATGATATTATTTCGTAAATAAATTTTTGAACTGTGCCTACAATTGTAATATGTATGTGGATAATACATCAATGTGTGATACACTATATTTTAGAAACTACTTCGAGAAGTACGGAGAGCTGCACCCCTTCAGGTGTTTAATGTAATTATTGAAACGTTCTCCGTTGCACCTAGATGCTTATCATAACATTTATTTTATTTGTCAGTACGAATGAATCATATTGAGTAACGCAGCAAAATATGAACGGCTCATTATAAAATTCAAACAAAGGAGACAACATAATATTAAAAGTACCTACGGACACTTAGACCTCCAACTCCAACATTTTAACCCGATGCTCACACGCTAACAATAGTGCTAAACAATACCACTGCTTCTGCGCACTCTGAAATTCGAGTGTTCGGGCCATGGTCCACGGCGGTTTCATCAGTGACGTGCTAACCTTTAATACATATCATGCTGTAGCAAGCAATTTAGAATCCATAGGTTACCTATCTGGCAATTTGTGCAGTTGAATTCTGGGACAGTTTTATATCATGCGTCAGGGAACTCTCTCCGCATTGATGGCTGCGCCGTTGCAGAATGTTTAGACGACTTGCCTCTCACCAAGTTGGCCCGGGTCCGATCCTAGGCGACTGCATATGGGATTTGTGGTGGACAAAGCGGCACAGTGGCGGGTTTTCTCCGAGTTCTCCTGTTTTCCCCGCCATCGCATTCCACCGTTGCTCCTTCTTCATTCCATGTTTCATCAATGTCATCGCCATAAGTAGTGAAAGCGGGCGTTAAACACTATGTATATTTTATAGAAAAACTTCGTATTCGTTTTCTTGAATCCACTATTCCCAATCGCGATACTGTGCGATTTGACAAAGAAATTCCGTGAAACCCGGGCAGTTCTCGTTGCACCAAGAATGGCAGGCCACAATTATAACGGTAGAAAATCTTGACAAAATATCAGGTTATATGTTGCGTAATCCTACAAAAACGATGCACAATAAAGCATAAGAGATCGAACAGTCAAAATGGACAGCACATGATCCTAAGAAGGGAAGTTAAATCGTGTCTATAAAATTTCAGTGGTGCATGAATTAAAAGAAACTGAGTACACACAGAGACTGAGATATTGTGAATACTAACAGAGATTTATAAATCAAAGTGGACTTGACGTTTTAAATTAAAACTTCTTTACGAACGAAGCATGGTTTCACCTAACTGGATATGTAAATTATCAAAACTCACGGGTTTAGTTTTCAGCAAATCTCTATGCAATGAGAGAGACAACGTTCATCCAGATAAAACCCGAGTCTAGAGCACGCAAGCCGATCTTTTATGAGACGTCTGTGAATTCGGATGCTTACTGCTCCAAATATTTATCCAATTCGATTAGTAACATGCTACGGGACACAGTCAAACCAATCGCTTGGACTTTTATAAGAAGTTTTGTGTGTGTGTGTGTGTGTGTGTGTGTGTGTGTGTGTGTGTGTGTGTGTGAAAGAATTGTCACTAAAGAACTTTATCCATCGCGGTCCCCAGGTTTAATACCATCGAATTATTTCATTTGGTGTGCGGCAAAATTTGTGGCATAAGCTAATAATCCAAAAACAATCGGTGCACTTAAAACGAATCTAGTTAATTTATGTGTTGTCTATTATGCAAGAATCATACTGAAAGTGTTTGTAAATAAGTGCAAAAGAGTTTATATGTGCATTCAATAAAGTAGAGTGATGAGTACACATTTTATTTGGTTATGAATTACATTTGCTAACTGCTGAGCGACGGCGTAGTAAGTTACAGTTGCTACCAACATAAATACAATTAAATATTTGAAGCTTTCTCGGTGTTGATTATTACAGATGACTTCACGGGATAGCAACCGAGTTAGATTGGAATCAAAGAAATCCAAGCTTTCGACCATCTTATCTCTGTGGTTTTCGTCAGGGAGAACATTGGCTTGAAGACCACAGAATCAAGGTGGTCGAAAATTTGGATTCCTTTGATTCCAATCTAACATAAATGCAGTTTCTAATGCGTATACACACCGCTGTGTCCGGTGCGCAGAGAGCTCCCTGGCGCCCTGTATGTACTTCTGGTTATAAATCTCACTCTAGCCACGATATAGATGCCATTTCTTATCAAACCAACTTCTGAATAACGCTTGCCATTTTGTACAAGGTAAAGTATTTTTCATTCATGATACATTTTTAATGTTATATTTGACGTGTTTAGTTAAATTAATACTCATAAAGGCTTAATGTTTACTATCATTTAATTTATAAATTCTTTAAGTGATATTAATTCTGTGGCGGGGAACCAAAAGTTGATAATTTCATTTTTGAGATTTTTTGCTTTTCGTTGACATGAGTTGCGTTAGTGGTAGTATTTCATCTAAGGCTTGCATTCGGGAGGACGTAGGTATGCTTCCCGTGGCTGGCCTACCTGTCCCATGGATATTTTCGGGCCTTTCACTGTGTCGTCAGACGAAGGTCAGCTTTCTTTCATCCCCCGAATTTCCTGAAACTCCGTGTCGTTTTCATTCATCCTTTATTCTGTCGGTTTCTTTCAGGGTTGCAAGTGTCAGCAATGGTGCTCGTGCGGCTTGGCAAGGAAAAATGGTGCTCAAAGTGCCCATCTCCTTTTCCGATTCGGCTAGTTACCGAACAGTCCAGGATTGTTCCTAGAGGAGACGTCGGACCTATGTGGGTGGTCTGTTTGTCCAATTGTCGGGGTGCTTCAATCTGCAAACTGTCATTGCTATGCCGTCGCTCTTGGTTTCGGCCGCCCGATGTATCCGCTCACTCCTGGGTGTGCCCCCTCGTAGGGCATAGGTACAATCACTTCAGGTTTGGTGCCGAGTACCCTCCGTAGCGGGCGTTAAACACATCAAATAAAATAAATAAAAAAGTCCTCTCCGACCATATCCTATCCTCATATCCTATGGTAATCTTAAATCTGTTAAAAGTTGATAGTGTATGATTTGAAGTAGAACCATAAAGTACCTGGATACACCTTGATATCTGAGATATCTGATTTGTGAACAGGTTGGTAACATCCAAAAGTTTATATGTGGCACCTCTCACCTTATTTGCATATCAAATTATGATTCCCCACCACAGACTTGCTAATTTCTTTGGCAGTATTATATTCTGAATGCGCTATATAGTTATATAATATTTATTATAATATTACAATTTACATAATGTTCTTAATGCGAAGTTGGAAGGTCTTCCAGAAGTGTTATGGTACTACGTGCTGCCACAATTAATTCTTTTACTTCAATCTCCTACAGATAATATTTTATTTATAATATGATATACCGAGTGAGATATCTCCGCGGTAACACGTGAGGCACGCATTCGGCAGGTCCCAGGTTCGATTCCTGGCGACCGTCCACTCTGACCATATGGCTTTTCGTGGTTTTCCCCTAGTCGCCAGTGGTACCAAAACTCTCCTTTCCCTCACTCCCTCCCATTTCAGTTTCCTTTCATATTTCAGGTATGCTTTCAGGTTCTGCAGTGTCAGTGGTGCCTGGCAAATGTCATAATTGCCTGCTCTCTGTAAACATTTCTCCCCGTGAGTGCCAGAGAAAACTGTCTGGTCTGCTGGGCAAAACCAACCGTTAGAGAAGGCCTGAACCGAGGCCACCGATAGAGAAGGCCAAAGTAGTGCTGTGACGTCACCGTTCGAGGTGCTAACTTTGTGTGAATTTCAGCGCGGGATCTTAATATTCATGTGCAGCCACATGCACTACTCTTTCGGGGTCCATAATATTGATATTATTGGTACATTGATAGCACACGTCGCAGTACAGCTACCAATTGTTTTATATTAGCGGTCGTCAGGTAAAACGAAAATTATCTCCAACATGTTAAAAGAGAGTCGTGTCTTTAGTAATCCCGTTTATCGTATGGTGGAGATAGTTAAATAGTGTTGTGTTATTATTAATGTTCAAAGTGGATTTTCCTAGATTTATAAACAAAATTAGAACGTGACAAAGTAGTAAGCGCAGCAACGATAGTTGTGCCGGTAATTAGTGGCAGATTGCCAATAATTTGTTGAATATGCACGAATAATTGTCAGCTGATACTCCTGTAGGGACAAAAAAGGGGGGTTTAATTTTCCAGCTGATACTATTATTATATAATAATAATAATAATAGTAATATGCACCATTGAACAAGGAGGAGTGGCCACACCCGGCGGAAAGAATCAAGGTACAGAAACAAATCAAGACTGCAGAAACAAATAGTTACAAAATAGAAATATTCACGGATGGTAGTAAACTCCAGGGAAAGGTAGGAGCTGCTGCAGTCATCATAAAGAACGGACAGATTCTTCACACGTTGAAAGCTAAACTGTCCCAACACTGCTCAAATAATCAGGCGGAGCTGATCAGAATTCTTAAAGCCCTCGACCAAATTGTCTCAGAAGAAAGAATTGTGGCAGTTTATACAGATAGTCAAATTACTCTCGATCTACTAAAAAAACAACTTTAAACTTGGATTCGTCATATCGGAAATAAGAAAACCATTAAGAAAACTCCGGGAACAAAACTGGACAGTACACTTTGGCTGGATAAAAGCCCATGTCGGAAATCACGGCAATGAAATGGCAGATAAATTGGCAAAGGAAGCTGCAATAGGAAGCACCGGAATCACTGAGTATACGAGAAAACCAAAATCAACAGTCATTACAGAGATAAAGGAAGAAGGAACCATCAAATGGCAGAACGAATGGTACAACACAGCTAAAGGAGCAACATGCAAGAAGTACTTCCCATCAGTTAGAGATAGATTAAAACTCAAATGCCAGATCACATCAGAGATCTCCGAAATTGTAACAGGACACGGCAAAAATAAATCACATCTACATCGAATAGGGATCCTAAACGACTCTAATTGCCCGTGTCGGAAAGCCACGCAGACCGTAGACTATCTACTATACGATTGTGAAATGCAGCAACACGCCAGAAACAAACTAAAAGAAGAAATCCACAAAAGTGGAGGAACATGGCCAGTGCCACAGAAAGAACTAATACACAAATATTTTAGACATTTTAACAAATATGTGAAAGCAATAGTGTATGATAAGGTCTGAAGGACAAGTGAAAAAGTGAAACTTGAGATAACAATACTGAAAGAAGTATTAACATATGTAAATAATGTATACACAATGAAATATGTAATGCATGTAATATTACTTCGGTAATGGGGCATGCTGTTTTGAATAAATATTATAATAATAATAATAATAATAATAAAGGAATGACAAATATCCAATGATTTATTAGATAAATGAAAGAGTTTTATTTGCTCAGGTAGTCTCGGATAGAGTCGCTGCGCTACCCTGTTGGGATTACTCCTTAATGATGAGCGAGTGTTCAAACAGCAATGTAGGGACTTTGTGGCCTGTTTACGTGCATTTTGTGGCTACCTACGGCTTCTCCATTCTTTGCCTCCTGGGGGGTTTAACCACAGTGCGCAGTGCGCGACGTGTTCCCTCCGTTAAGAGTATCCTAATTCTATAATACCATAGGTATAGTGTTTCGTGCATTTTCTTCTTTTCCTAATTCAGCTCTTGGATACTTACTAATGAGTTCCTTTATAGTATCAAGCAGTGCAATTTATGGTCTAAATGTCATCTGCGTTGTCTTGAAATTACCCAGTGGCTAACTGAAAACATTTATTTGCTTCCACTTGAGTGAAATTCTGCTACATATTCCAGAAAAGTAGCAATTAGTATCCTTATTAGAGATACGTTAAGGTAGAAACAACTTTCAGGGTTTCAGATGGTTTCTTTTAGCTGCTGGTGTTCTAGAATATTAATGATGACAACCAAGAGTGACTTTCACCACAATATTTGTGTCTCCTTAGAAAATTCGCTGATATTATTTTTTCTATCTATATTTTATTCGCCAGGTTGAATGCTCTTGTGAAAAATCTGTATTGTAAAGTTTTATATTCTGTAACATTTCAGCCGCATTCCGTGGAGAAGACAGTTGAATTACATGTTATTGTAAAGTAATAAGACAAGGGTATAGATTATTTATAAACACAGAATATCTACAGTTATTTGCAACAGGCACACCCGATAGAAATAAATTGTGAGTAATCCTCCTGACAAAAATCTTATTGTTATGCTCACAGAACCATGAACATGTATTTTTATTAAGAAAACATTAGGATAAGGAATATACATAATCTCTTCTCGATCGGATTACAGAAAACGTAGAAATTGAAACGCGTAACATTGAATCGCCAATAATGTAAAATAGTTATGTTGCTACATAGAAGAAGTGGTGACTTTCTCCATCCCTGTTCATTTCCTAGGGGTGACACAAATTGACAACATAAAAACTTATTTTACTATCCATTTCAAGCTAACTACTACAAATCTTGATATATAAAAGTTAGTGTATGTATGTATGTGTGTATGTATGTCTGCGTGCGTGTGTGTGTGTGTGTGTGTGTGTATGTGTAGTAAAAATAGACATGGAATTTCTCAAAAACAAATATTGATTTTTAGAATAACCACCGCAAACGTAAAGTAGTGCAGCAGCTAGTGAGGTATTTTTGTTTTAATGATATCGATGCTACTACTATGATATATTTATTATTAATATACATTTTTTATTCACCCCAATGTTTTTAATAGACACTAAAGTATATAGAAAAACAACAAACTAATTTCGATTCTTAAAAGAAGTCCACTCATTTCAAATCTCTCCAAAATGCATATTTGACTTCTCTTTTTGATTAAATAAATAAGATATGTATCTGTCGTTCTATTATTTAATTTTCAAATGAGTGTATAGTTGTTTAAGTACAATACTTTTATTATTATTACCATTATTATTATCATTATTATTTTATTAATATTATTCACTGCACATGAAAATGAATTAATAATGCAGTAATCATATTTTATTCCGTTGCTGTTTCGAAAGTCCCTTCAAACTTTAAAACTGAATAAATCTAATAGCATGCTGACAAGGACAAGCATAAATACAGCGTGTTGCACACTTAATAAGATTATCTTTGGTTTATTTTTGCATATACGAGTATTAAATTTAAGTATAACTTTGTCCTTATTCCAACAGAAATTTTAAAATGGGAGCCAATGCATTAAATATCAAACATCTGGCCTAATGCAAATACAGTCTTCCTGGATGTTTGACAAATCTTGAAGCATTAAACAATTTAAAATAATGCTTCAATTTAATTTTAAACTTCAAACTGCATCACCTCGCATCTCTAGATTCGTTTCACCAATTTAATCTTTTCATTTCTCTCGACTTTCTATTGATAAATTATGTAAAATAAAGAGCTTTGGTGGCTTACGCAACAATATTTGCTTGTTTTGTTTGATATGACTTCGTCCTATCGCAACATTTACATGCACACTCACAAATACGCATGATTAAATTTGTAGTGGATATATGACCTTAGTTGCGTGGTGCCTTCCTGTGACACTTGGCTGAGTAACTTTCTGCTAGGTGAGCTTTCTTAGATTATTGCAGGTATAACATCATCCATATCGAATTAATAGGAAACTATACTTTTTCCTAATCATGTTGCTGTTCTTCTGTACATAGAAACAGCCGATCCCCGTGGCGCAGGGGTTTGTGGGTTCTCGCCTTTTTTGTTTTTATTATTATGTTTTTTTAAACAGTACCGGAGTCTGGTTAGGACTCCGGCGCTGTATCCCCGTTTACATTTTACCCCCTAAATTTACTGTATGATTACAGGTTTTACTGTTCCTTTACACAAACATACACACATTGCACAAACATATAACACCCATGCCCAAGGCGGGACTCGAACCCACGATCCCCTGCCCACGAAGCACCAAAGCGAGACGCCTTAGCGAGCGTGGCCATGGGGACCGGCCGCATTGGGAATGGGTGTTTGTGTGTTTGTAAATGTGTATATGTGTATTAGAAGCAAAAATCAAACGGTAATCAAATAGAAAAGCAAAAGGAAATGTTGGAAAAATGGAAAAAAGGAGGAAAAAGAAAAAGTAATACAGCGCATTGAGTCCTAACAAGACTCCGAAATTGTATTTAAAAAAAACAACAACAAACATATAGACAGTGTAATGACGGACAGGCAACTTTACTTGCGAAGCCGCCTTCCCGTAATAACAAGATTATTTCTTTTGCTCTATGGTGGAATTTTAGGCCCTGATATTGAATTTCAATTCTCTATTAACCTGGCGATTGAGGAAACCAGCCCACTCTCTCACCCAAAAGAAGGTGCAGTAATATGACCGATACACATAGAACCGTGACCTCTCGAGTGCGATCCTAAATATCATATTCGATTAGAGCGAAGCTTTTCTTTCTTTTCAACTCGAAGACCATCGCATATATAGCCATTTAAATTTTCAAGTGACAGAAACACGCAATGGATACGGTCTGATATATCACAGTAGTCTATTATACAACTTCCAGAAAGGCAAGCAGAAAATAATTATAGAGCACTAATTATGGAGGTATTAAAGAAGACAGGTGCTTTTTTCCCCCCCTAGTTGCGACTGTTTTAATACAGTTACAATTTTCAGTGACGTGACTAAATAATTATTTCGAAAAGTGCTGTCAGTATATTGACAAAGGGAAAGGAATGTTTTAAGAATAACTAACTGTCATTACTCAATGGAAAAGGGCCAGTTCATTCTTTTTATAACAATGCCCAGCCAATTACAAAGAAAAGGCAGAAGTTAAAAGGCTCCAGAAGCATAACGAACTAGACTTCTAAACTTCCTTTTATAGTACATTCACTGATGATTTTTCTTGTTAATAGAAAATTGTACTTATATAATAATATAGGTTTTCGATAGAAAAGAAAAGCTGTAAGATAGACTAGAAAACATTAATGTCTGTAGCGGCCAGCAATATAACCAAACGACAATGTTTTGTAGACATCAATGGCGCCTATTTTTACTTTCCCTACAGTGTATAGAGAAGGTACTCCACCCAAAAATTCGATACCTAGATTTCACTGGAAATATATGTTTTAGGGTCCCCTGTAACCAAAAAAAGCATTTTCAGAAAAAGGTCCGTGTGTGACCGTGTGTCCGTGTGTCTATAAACCGATAACTCAAAAACGAAAAGATGGTAAAATACCAAACTTGGTATTTAAGTTTAGTATCTTCCAGGGATGCGACACGAAGATTTTGAGAAAAATCTCCCTACACCAAACTAACGTTTTCGAATTTTTTTATTTTCTTAAAAATAACTAACGATTTTGATTAAAATATCGTATATTAAAGATGTTTACCTGACAAATGAGATGTATATCTTGAATTTTCTGGGAATGGCCTCTGAAGACTACTTTATTCTGGATGAATTTTCCGGAATTTTTCATAACTGCTAAACCGTAAGAAATGGACAAAAACTTACCACACAAAAATGAAGAGCTCGTTAAAACACACAATTTGTATTATATAACATTTTTTGGTCATTTTTGAGATATTCCTTGTTTTTGATTTCACCTTTAAAAAACTTATACTACTTTTCCCATACAGGAATTTGTCAACTGCTGTCCATACATACAAAGGTACTTCAGTGACATAGCAACCAACTTTTGACTATCATCTTAACCTATGGTACTCCCTTATTTCGCTTCTGCTTACAAGGAAGACTATTTCTGCTAATTTTTTTCTCAATTAGCATAAAGTAAATAGAAGCATAAGCTTTTTAACAATAATTTGTTGCAGAGATGTAGAGAAAGTCATGTGAATGAACAATCAGATATTTACTTTCGCTACTTAGTGCATGAGCATAGGTAGAGAAGGTATTGCATTCCACCCAAAATTTCGATACCGAAATTACACCGGAGGTACACGTTTTGAGGAATCCTGAATCCAAAAAGGAGTTTTAGAAAAAGGCCCACGTGCCTTTTTTGAAAATTTTGATTTTTTCAAAATGGCTCTTATGATTTAGATTAATATACCATATGTTTAAAATATTTTCATGACAAACAAAAGTACATCTTGAATTTTCTGGGAATAGCCTCTGAAGACCTCTTCATTCTGGATGACTTTTGTATAACTAGTAACCCGTAAGAGATAGACTAAAATTTACTACACAAAAATGCAGATCTCGTTAAAAAGGGCACAATCTATATCATATACATTTTTATGTTTCCGATATATTCCTTGTGATTGATTTTAATTTTAAAGTACTTAAACTTTTCTCAAACAGAAAGTCATCTTCCGTTTCGTTTCATATATATTCCTGGGCATGCAAAGAGAACCTAATTTCAATTGTATCACATAGCGACCAGCATTAAAAGGTTTGACTATCGCTTTTCCCTAGTGCATTTCTTTATTTGCCTTTTGCGTACAAGGAAGCAAGTACTAAAACAATTTCTACTAATGTTTATCTTGATTAACATTGTATAGTTAAAAGAATACTTTTTTGTAAGATTTGTTTGTTTAGAAAATAGGTAGAGAAAGTTATGTGAATGGAACACATATTTTTAAAATATGGAATTGTCTTGTATGTATTAATGAAGGTATTTCTGAAGTTTAATGAGGTTACCACCATCGATTGTCAAACTAGTAATAATGCTTGATTACATTTTTGTTATTTGTTAGAAAAGCACCATCCATTCTTTGATGTGTTAGCGATTGATTGCTGAGGAAGAGTATTGTATTAATGAAGCATGAACCAAAATATACAAATAAATTACTTATAGTTTGAGTTTAAATCTCAAGTGTTTAGAGCTTGGTTTGCAAAGTTAAAAATAATAAGGGTTAATTGTTTCACCATCATTGATGTGGTTATATGCTTGAATGTACAGAATATATATGCCTGCTTTTCAGAGTACCTCATTTAGTAGCTCATTCCAGCTCGGATTAATACCCAGCTGAAGTTACACAAGATCACGGCAGCGCCGGCTTTTTATAGCAGCGAATTCTGGACAATGAGGTAGAAGGACTCAGCCACATACAATTTACAGAAATGAAATGTCTTATGTCATTACTGAGATACACGAGCCTGCTTAAAATTAGAAACCAGGACATACAGACTGAATTACAAATATTTTCAATAACGGAAAATTGAGAAATATATACATAATTAGGAGGAGCATTTAATACAAGAATAATATAAGAATTTTGAAAATTACACTATTTTACTGATCAATTGACCGAAGATACTCCAGAAGACCGAGATAATGATGGATTGAGCCCGGGACAGCCCGGTTAGCCTAATCCCTAAATGTTGTTGTTCTTGTTGATGAGAATAGCTCATTCTTAGAAACGTTCTATTTGGAAGTTTGGGTTTGTATTTCACGTCGCATAATTCCATGCTTGGAATTAGTACTATCCGCACTTTTCACTTATAAGCCATTGGCTGCTACGTGATTTTGGAGGACGCAACAGTGCTTATATCACAATCAATTGTATGAATATCACTATAACAATACAAACATTGCATCTTGTCATTAAAGTTTGTAACATCACAGATATTGAATAAAGACAGGTTAAATATTGCAACGCCCCAGGAAACACCTGATACTATACCAATGACGTAGCTTGAGGATAGATCTATCTAGGGAAGCTGCTCTCGGGAATGAGTTGTGGCAACGAAAACTCCAAATAACGCCCCAGCCCCTGCCATGGGCCCCAGTTCAGTCTGTTGTACCTCAGGTAGTTACATATCTGTACACATCTTCTTTGACAGCATTAAATATCTTACGCTGTGAGGCATTCTGTTAATCTGATCAGATATGTAATATCTTGCTTCTCGATGTCATTCTCTTTCTTTCTCCCTCCAAGGTTGGGAATGGTTGCACTCTACGGCGACAAAGTGCAAATAGAATAGAAGCTCCTTGGACGATAGGCAAACCGAAAAACAAAACAGCGAGAAAGGTCCTTTTCAGATCCTGAACTTTTGTAGCCTGTACTGTAAAACCTGCTGGATCCCCAATCGCGACAGAACTTTTATTTTCGTTTAAGCTCTTTTTCAGAACATAATATTTTATTTGAGTACGGTTGTTAAAATGTGCCTATCTAAGGAATGCCACTGAGCATATCTTTAAGCACCGTTTTATAGCTATTGGAAGGAGCACAAGTACAAAGTCATAGAATCTACAGAAAAGATAAATTATAAAATAAATACAACGACACGGTTAACAGAACCGTTACAAGTACAAAAATCTGATGTGTTCCATTCACACGACTTTCTCTACATCTCTGCAACAAATTATTTTTAAAAAGCTTATGCTTCTATTTACTTCATACTATTCGAGAAAACATTAGCAGAACTAGTCTTTTACTTGGTTCCTTTAAGTAGAAGCGAAATAAGGGAGTACCGTGGGTTAAAGTGATAGTTAAAAGCTGGTTGCTATGAGACTGGAGCTCCTTTGTTTGTATGCACAGAAGTTGACATATTCCTGTATGAGAAAAGTTAAGTTTTTCAAAGCTGAAACCAAAAACAAGGAATATTTCAAAAACGATCAAATGCACGAAAAAAATGTATACAACATAAATTGTGTGTTTTAATGAGCTCTAGATTTTTTGTGTGGTAAGTTTTTGTCCATCTCTTACGGTTTAGCAGTTATGCAAAATTCCGTAAAATTCATCCAGAATAAAGTAGTCTTCAGAGGCTATTTCCAGATAATTCAAAATATACATTTTATTTGGCAGGTAAATTTATCTTTAATATACGATATTTTAAACAAAATCGTTAGTCATTTTTGAGAAAATCAAACTTTTTGAAATTTTTTCTATGTAAAGGGTAGTTTGGGGTGGGGGGATTTTTCTCAAAATCTTCGTGTCGCATCCCTGGAAGATTCCAAACTTAAATACCAAGTTTGGTATTTTACCGACATTTCGTTTTTGAGTTATCGTGTTCACAGACACACGGACACAGTACACACGAACACACGGGCACACACACACACACGGACCCTTTTGTGAAAATGCTTTTTTTGGATATAAGGGACCCTAAAACATATATTTCCGGTGAAATCTCGGTATCGAATTCTTGGGTGGAGTGCAATACCTTCTCTATACACTATGCACATAGTGCGTGTAGAGAAAGTAAAACTTAGTCAGCGTATAAGGATACTCTAGCAGTAATTTTTGCAATCAGTTGAATTTTTACAGTTACTGATTCCGCCACTAGGCACGCATGGTAAGAAGGGTTACCTCACCGTCCATAATGAATAATAAAATGATGATGTTTTCATTGACCACCAGATCCGCATATCATTTGTAGCAACATCTTTATGAGCAAAAACGAATTAAAGCAATATTACTTTCTCTTGTTTAGTTTTTCTCTTTCTTTAAACTATAAGAATAGGTCGTAGTTAATATTGGCGAATTTTTATAGTGATGTTCACAAAGGATCTGTTGAATGCCTGATACACCATTTAATCTTTTACTGCTCATTTTTGTTAAAAGAAGAGTCTTTATCGAATTGCTGCATATTGCAGTGACAGAAACATAATATTCAGAGATAAAATAAATATATAGAATCGATAGCCAAACGTTGTAGCAATTTATAGATCATATTTCTTGTAATCCTCAATTCATGATAGATGGTTTCTCGACAGGTGAAAAGTATGCACCATTTCTGAAAATAATTTACCGTTTGCTTCTTTGTATGTGGTATACAAATATATAGATGATATAAAATGTTATAAAATGTATTGTAACAACAAGAAGTGGCCCAAAAACGCACTTTGTATATGCATATTCTGTATGACTCCTATAATAGGGAAGTTAATGCCTGTTTTGTACTATTTCTTCTGCCAGTCATTTTTCTGTTCAGCCATTTATAAACTGTTTATGACAGCAAAGAATTTCAAGGACAACAAATACTAGATATTTGATTCCCTTTAAAGTATTGATACTTTATTCACTGTCTGTGACTGCTAGTGATATTACGAGAGTATCACGAGAAGTAGTTCGACCGCTTTTTATATTATAGGTCCAGGATGTTTATTGCGAAAACTTTCAAAGCTCTTTTGGAACTGAATATCTTAAGATGGTTATAGCCAGCCTTGTCAAAAGCAAGCAGGTTAATGCGGTGGTAAAAGATCCACTTTCTTTTACGAAATCATTCACTGCATTCTTAAAATTGTATTTCACGCACTAATTTCACAAAGATGATAAAAAGACCTTCTTATTACTTTTTAAATAATTCAAACGTCTGTTTTAAAAAGCTAGGGTTTCAATGTACATACATTATCATTTCAATAGCATTCTTGGATGTGTTTATCTGTAAACAGATGAACTCAAAAGCAAAGGTAGGTTTAACACCAAAATTGGTAATTTAAGTTCAGCATCTTCCAGAGATGCAACAAGAAGTTTTACAAGATAATTCCTCTACTAAAACTACCCTTCATATGGAACATTTTTGGAAATTTTTGATGTTATATAAATATTTATATAACGGGTTTGATTAAATACCACAAAATGTTTGGGATATTTTCATGACAAATGCAATGTGTATCTTGAATTTTCTGGAAATACTCTCTGACTTCTTTTTCATTCTGTATGACTTTTATATAGCTGGCAAACTATATGTGTGTATATGTGTGTGTGTGTTTGTGTGTGTGTGTGTGTGTGAGAGAGAGAGAGAGAGAGAGAGAGAGAGAGAGAGAGAGAGAGAGAGAGAGAGAACGAGAGACCAAAAAACCTACACAAAGTGTAAATCTTGTTAAAGTACGTAAGCATTTCCGAGATATTACTTATTATTGGACTGGGTTTTCAAATAATTATACTTATAAAATACTTTAAAGAAAATCGTTATTCTTTCATTCTTTACTTTTGGTCATACAAAGCCATCATACAGTGAGCAGATATTATACGTTTTTTAGTGTGCTTATCTCATTGTACCTACATATTTAATAAAACATTTCTGCAAATGTTTATCTTAATTAACATTAAATAGGTAGAAGAAAAACACAGTTTTTTGAAGAGAAAGTCATGAGATTTTAACACAAGGTTTATATGTATATGTGATTTTAATGCTTTTTCACGTTCACAAACCTCTGATTGTGTCTAGATGTGCAAAATCTGCCCGTGTAAGCAAAGAAAGGTTGTTGAATACGAGAATTTGTAATAGAAAGTCCCGTCAGCCAATTCAGATTTATTCAATCCTCTTATGCAGTATAAAAATTCATTTTTTCTAATTCGACTTTAACATTACTTCTTTGAAAGTTAAATGATTTAATTCTGATTTGAAGTTTTAATTTGTAGTTTTAATTTTAAAATAGTTCTACAAGAAAATATGCTTCTTTTCAATGAAAGTATCTACTATATTTTCGAGAGAAATTTTCCTGCATAGTTTCTCCCCAAATTCAAATATTATTTTAATCGCAGTTTTACTAATAAGAAATTGTAAAGAGAAGAAACTTGTATGCATCAGAATCTATTCACTCGCTGACAAATGTACTTACTTTTAGCTAGGAATCTCCCTGGTATTTTAAAATGTTAAATATTGAAAATGGAAACTTAGGAAGGTTTATATATTTTTCAATAGCTCTCAAATGTTGAACATTCATGGGGGAATATTTTCTCTGATTCCTTACTTCAGACATGGATATTTACTGGTATTTGATCTTCCCGCATACGTCATAAGATGGCGTTGCGAAAGTTGCCTCTGTTGGGCCGCGACAGAGCTTAATTTGTAAAGTCGTCATGACAAATACTAAGTATGAATGAATGAATGAATAAGTGTATTTATTGACGTAACAATATTATACATAGAATTTCAACAATCTCACGGGTCCACAGACCGTACGTGCTTTTGTAATACACATATTAAAACAACAACAAAGAATCAAAAGAGTAAACACGAAAATAAAAGACAAAGGTAATGCACAATCAAAGGCAATATTAAAACAACAACAAAGAATTAAAAGAGTAAACCCGGAAATAAAAATACACAGATATTCAAATATAGCAATTTAAATTTGCAGTACACCTTCTTAAATTCACCCTCTTATAATAGATAATTACACTTAAAAAAAATATATACACATAATATATGCACAATATATAAAGCCATATATATATATATTTGTAAAACTTAGTCAATTTTGTTTAGTTGTTTTTATCCCTCCCCCTTCTCTACTGGTAGCCTCCTCAGATCTCAGCTGTCTTGCATTAAGTATAAATTTACCTAGCCCGTTCACGTCTTCCTTGCCTGCCAGTAGCGTCCAACATACTTCTAGTTCTACATTTGCGGTGTTAAAGAATCGCGGTAAATATTTTTCCCGCCATTCCTCCGTACCCCTACATCTTGCCAAGATGTGGATCCCCGACTCTTCCTCCTCGCAAATGGGACAGATTCTTGTACCATTCTCGTCAGCAATTTTTGTGCTCCTTCATGCTCCTAGTCTAATCCACGTGATCCCCTCTCTAATGAGTTTGGTACCTGTTTTGATGTATTGCTCCATACCCCATTCCGATTTTAGCCCAGACTGTACTTCTAATGAAACCTTCTCTGTGCATTGCACAATTATTTGCTGTCTGTCAATATCAAAGAGGCGGTTCTTAATTTTTCTCCAAATACTCCGCCTGTTTGCCTGCCCCGCCATCCAAATGTATCCCATTCTAATGGTTTCCAACCCTTTCTTTAATGTTGATGCCCACGTTGAATTACCTTCCATTCTCAACTGTTCACGGTAGCAGACTGCCCTAATTAGAGATTGGTTTCCGTGAACGATTCTCATCCAATATTTGAGTGCTCTGATTTTGCACTCTAATCGTTTCACTATGTGCCCCGAATTCCCTCATTATTCCGTAGTTTGCCGTACCCCTCCCTACACCCAGAATTCCTTTCAAAAATTGGGTCCTCACTTGGTCCAGATTCCCTGTTTGTTCCCACCCCCATATTTCTCCTCCATATGTCATCGTGGATCTAACTATCGTTCCGTATACAGTTTCCATTAAGGTTATGGATATATTCGGAAATCTGCAGCGTATCTGGAGAGCTTCCGCCGCTTTCACACTTGCCTTGTGTTTCGTGATATCAATGTGTTTTGTCCATTTTCCGTTCATTGTAAATGTGAGTCCTAAGTACACAAAAGCTTTAATATTGTCCATTATCTGTCCTGCATATGTCCAAGTCTCCTCCCTGCTATAAACAGAACCATTTTTGAAAGCCATTGCTTTAGTCTTATTCACATTAACTATAAGTAGCCATTCATCGCAATAATTCTTAAGTTTGTCCAGTTCTCGTTGCAATCCGTTAACTGTCGTAGAGCATAATACTAAATCGTCCGTGTATAAAAGTGCTGGGATCAAATACTAAGTATGTACCAGGTGATCCAACTGCCCCGTATTTGATGTGTGCTGATTTCCTTTGGTGCGTTAAAAGAGTTGCAGATCGCCACGGGGCTGTTTCAAGTTAAAATCTGCCAGCGAGAGTGACCGCTTTACACGTCTTGCTATCAGCAGAGACTTGAGCGGGTCGCGCTCATTGCGAGAGGTAGAATAAAAGTCGCTCTCGCCCAGTTTTGACTTGGAATAGCCCAGTTGAGTTCTCCAACTCTTTTAACACACGAAGGTATACCTATATACGTCAAATAAGGGGCAGCTGGGTCAGTCACCTGGTATATAAGGATTTGGTCTTCCAAGTTGATAATTGCTTTCTGTAATTGGGGTTCATGTCCTGTTGAAATGGAATAAATAAATAAATACTTAAATATGCATAACCAAAAAGAAGACATACAAATAGTAAATATGGAAGAAACAATTAAAGCCTTTGCCATGGAGTTGGAACCGTGGAAATGTCATTTGCAAGACGGACAGCTGTAGCTTTGCAATCCCTTCAAAATATAAATAAGAACAAGGAGTTTAATAAATATTTTCCCTTACCTACTAGAAATATAAGGAACAAATGACTTGCCAGGAAATTATTTTGACCTTTTGTAAACATTATTTATGTCTAACCTGCCAGGATGAGCCTGGATTTGCGGCTGTCATAGAGCCATGTTAAATATTTGTGCTTCTTTGACATTGTGACTTTGATCTATTTAAGTAGTAATCACAAGCAAAACACAGGCAGTTAAGATTCTTAGCAACTACAATTTTGTTATGCTTGGTTCTATATATTTGTGTGAACAACTTTTTGACAAATGAATTATTCAAAATCAAAATACTGATAGATGAAAATCTGTTGGCAAGCTGTAATCAACTAGGAGATAACCCTGACTTTTACGAAACAATTGTAAATATAAATGAAGAGTTATTACAAATACAATGTTGCTTGTATTATTCTATTGTAGTCTAAACTGGATATAAAGCAACTAGTTCTTTTTATCTTAAAACCGCTACCGTCACTGCACTAATTGTTTGTCTGTTTCTCCACCTTACAGTTCGTTTCAAACTAAGAGATGTTGGACTATTGTTTGGGTTGCGTTAAGAGGCTCGGGTTTAGCCACACCTGCCTTATTTGGAGTACTTTGGGAAGCTTTATATGAACCACACGGGAAAAATGAAGCTGATCAAAACGTTTACAGGACAATTGTAATTGAAGGATACTCTTTATGTTTATTACAAAGAAACGGAGTAGCAAAGGCGATACATCTATTTGCAATGGAAATATTCAATATGGCAGTCGCACGCCACGCAGCAAAGTCCAAGTGCCGGACCAGGTCTTGCCATATATGTGACATTTAGGGCAGTAGTAACAAGTCGTCTGGCAGACTTCGCAGTAGTCAGGTGGCTCAAAGGCAGCATTCTTATGTACCCTACAGAAAAAGTCACTGTAAGGTGAATGGTCAAATGCGAAATGTTGAATCAGTATGCTAGTAGTGCGATTAGTACAACACGGTGAGGCAGTTTTCCCTCGATTGGCCAGTGAGTTAGTGCGGTGATGCACCATATTGTTGGAATGGGTAGAACTGGGGTCCTCATCTTGCGGTTTTGGTGCAGCGTACACCTCACTTTGTCTGTCAGCAATAATAGGATGCTTGGCCGGGCGTAAAAAAAGCATGCACATATGCAAAAAGTAAACTTTTGCTACGCCCTGACACCTCAAATGCATTTGTGTTAATGTCTTCATTTAAGTATCAATTTACTCTGTATTACACTATGTTTAATATATAAACGAAACGGTCTAGCTCACTGGTAGACTGGTCATGGTTCGGCTTCTCAACAAGGGTCCCGGATGGAGATTTCTCGTTAGCTAGAATCATTCTATCTTCCCAAAATTTGGAATCATGAATCTGGGAATAAATTGAGTCTGTCTTGGTAGAAATTTAGTGACCAACATTAAAATCCCACAGTTCAACACTTTGTAACACTGTCGATCATATATCACATTCGATATATTTTTATTTTCGTTCTCAAATACCCATTAGGTAAAATTCCATTTAACTGAACTGTATTGAGCCGAAAATCAGCTAAGAAGAAATGGTTGAGGAGGTGGGAAAGGGCAATATATTAGGAAAGAAAAAATACAAGATACTCGTTCTCTTTGCTTGACCAGAAGAAAGAAAAACAAATTACTTCCCATGTGAGAAAAAGTTAACTATTGCAACATTGAAACCAATATTAATGAATATCTAGAAAAGGTGAACTCCAAAAATTGAATTTTGCATAGATTGTGTGTTTTTACGAGATCTGCACCTTTTGTGCAGTAAAATTTTGCCTATATCTTACTAATTACGCAAAAGTCATCCAAGATGAAGAAGGCTTCAGAGGATACTCCCAGAAAATTCATTATATATACATATATTACTTGCGATAAAATATCTTTAACAAACATATTTTAATCAAAATCATTAAAGTCTTTTCTTTTAGAAGTACAAAATTTTCGAAAAAGTTTCCATGTAAAGAGTAGTTAAGAGTGGGGGATTTTCTTGAAAATGTTCGCGCGCATCCTTCAAAGATGATCCAAGTTTGGTATTTAACACACATTTGGGCGTTTTTCTAAAAATGTTTTTTTTTATTCAGGGGGCCTTAAAACATAAATATATAGACATATATATATATATACATATATCCGGTGTAATCTAGACATCGAATTTTTGGGTGGAACGCAATACCCTCTACCTACTATGTACACAATAAAAAGAGCATGAAATAAATAAAAACATAATTTTGTTTTTAAGGAAACTTTAATGCGCAATATAGTTGTACACATTTAGTGAAAAACAAAATTGATATGTAATATGTGTTTGGAGTATTGCCCTCTGCCAATTCCAATTGAGCCGGTCCCCACGGCCATTCTCGCTAAAGTGCCTCACTTCGGTGCTTCGTGGCACAGGGGATCGTGGGATCGAGTCCTACCTTGGGCATGGGTGTTTATATGTTTGTAAAATATGTATATGTACGTGTGTGTTGGAAGAAAACAGCAAAACGGTAATCAAACAGAAAATAAAAAAATGAAATGTTAAGAAAATGCAAAAAGAGGATAAAGGATCTACAGCGCCGGAGTTCCGACCAGACTCCGGAACTGTATTAAAAAAATGGTGTTTAGTATTATGATAGGCACTAGGTCTATTTATTGACTCTTTACAAACATGTGCTAGTAGATAATGGGAAAGATTACCTGCTATTATAGTAGGTAGGACGGAAGGTATTTGGCGCTGATCCTGTGAGGTTATTTTACCCATGTCCCATTATATGGCGCTCTGGAAGGGAGGGATGAGGTGAGAGGAGACAACAGGCAGCCGGAGTCAAGTATGATGACACAGCAGTGGCACGGTCTCTAAGCACAGCTGTCAGATTGAAGCTCCCTGAGTGTCAGATAGACCGATAGAAGACCTAGGACCCCGCCATGCAGAGGGACTAACTTGTCCAAGGAACGGTTCTTATGCCCGTGCAACTAGAGAGGGTTCGGGAGGGGGTGTGATTATGCCAGAGAGCATCATTTTTCCCGTCACATTACTGAACGAAGATCGTGTAACGTGTGCGATTCGCATTCTAGAGGGCTCGGGTTAGAACCACGGCGACCGCCCACTCTGATCCATTGGATATCTGTGTTTCGCCGGAGTTTGTATGGAAAAAAGGTATTCGCACAGTTTTACTTACTTACCGCTTATGTGCAATGTACATAGTAGGTAGAGAATCTATTGTATTCCACCCAAAAGTTCGATAACGAAATTTCACAAATACATGTTTTGAGGCCCCTGAATAAAATGTTTAGAAAAAGGTCAGTGTGTGTCTGCCTGGCTGTACCTGTGGACATCATAATTCAAAAACAGAAGTCGGTTAAATGGCAAATTAGTATTTAAAGATGGTATCTTCCAAGGATGCGACACGAAGATTTTGAAGAACCTCCCCCACCGCCAACTACCGAAACATTTTTTGAAACTTTTGACCTTCTATAAAATGGCTCTATGCTGTTTTTATTAAAATATCATATGTTTAAGATCTTTTAATGACAAACATAAGGTGTCTATAACTTGAATTTTCTGGGAATAGCCTCTGATACCCTCTACATTCGGGAATATTGTTGTTATAACTGATAAATCTTAAGGGATATACGTTTATACTTATTTCACAAAAATATATATCTTGCTAAAACACAAAATTAGTGATATACATTTTAAAATGTTTTTACAAGTTATTATTATTATTATTATTATTATTATTATTTTGAAGAGTTAACCATTTCCGAGCCCTTCCTTGTTATTGATTTCAATTTTAAACTACTTAAACTTTTGGATAGCTAGAGTCAGACTGAATTTGCCATAGACGAGATTTGAACCATGGATATCCCAGTCTCTAGCCGGTTGCTCTACCATTGAGCTACCAATGCAACATGCAAACATAGCATTGAATTTCTCAACTGACTCGCATGTATCCCCGTAAAAAACCAGGTGATCTCAAATTATTTTGAGATGATAACTCCAATAGCGACTTACAATGTTGCAAGTACTCTCAAGTTCCAAAATTCATAGTATAGTCAACTTTTATAGACAATTGTGATAAACCGTGTGTAGGACAGGAGTTGGATAGGTAGAGTCAATATGAAAAATTCAATGCGATAGCCGGCATATTACAATGATAGCTCAGTAGTAGAGCAACCAGCTGGAGACCGGGAAATCCTGGTTCAAATCCCGGCTATGGCATTGAATTTTTCAGTCTGACTCTATCTATCAAACTCCTGTCCTACACACGGCTTCTGTGAGAAAACAATTAGAATTACTTAAACTTTTATCAAACGGAAATCATTCGTTTCATCTCTCTTTTGTTTTACTTCTAGCACACAAAGAGAACCGAATTTCAATTGTTTCATATAGCGACGGGATTTTAAACGATTTGACTAACGCTTTAGCATGATGTACTCCCTTATTTCCCTTCTAATTATAAGGAAGGAAGTAATAGACCATTTCTACTAATGTTTTTCTCGATTAGCAATTGTAGATAAAACAATAATCTTTGGTTAAAATAGTTTGTTCTTTTTTTGCAGAAAAGGAAGAGAAAGTCATGTGAATGGAACATAAGATTTGTAAATTTGAGTTTAAATCGCTGCTACCCTTCTGACTCCAGGCAACCGATTTCCAATTCAGTTTAAATGCTCTTTGCAGAAAATGATATTATTTCACAGCTGTCAATTGATTTTGAAATACCATATCGCGATGTTAGATTTCATAATCTGAAATATTCCGTTATCAGAACCTTACACCTTACAGTTTTTTATTTGTTAGTTGTACGTCACTGGCATCAACACATACATCTTCGCTTATGATGAAAATTTCTCTAATGACGTAAGCAGATTACATTTTCCTATTTATGTGAATCAAAATACTCAGTGCATATGTTATTGATAATGTAACAATAAGGTGTCAATTTTCTACTGAGATATAAATGATAAGAATCATTTGTACACACTATGCTTTAACGTAGCATTGACATATGAAAATTATGAAATTCAATAGCAGAAAATCACTAATGATATTAGGAGAAGGTCATGATGTACATGGAGCAAATAATTTATGTTGGTAGAAGTTAATTTTAAATCATCAGACACCTGTAATAAAATTGATAGACGTAGTTTACGGATAGAAAAAAACCAATCGAACATAGTTACTTCGCACTAAAATAACATGATTTGATAAGGAAAGTCTTTATTACATAACTATATAATTTATTAGAGACAAATAGCATATTTATTTTCAAGATCTTTAAATTATATCCTACAAGCCCTAAATGGATTAAGCTTTATCAACATTTCATAGCGAATACCGTTTTTGGGCTTCTGGATCCGAATGGGGAATTTTCATTAAACACTACGCGCGTGTGTCCTTGTGTGTGTGTATGTGTGTGAGAGGGAGAGAAAGAGATAGAGAGAGAGTAAGAGATGTAGAATACAGAATATAGAAACTCTGTTACACTAACATTATTTTTTCTCTTCACACTTCTTGAAATTACTCTTACAAAACCTAATTATTTAATCTACTTGTCAATCAAGAAAAGCTTACTACATATTTTTACTTTTTCTAGTACATATAGCAAATAGGAGAATCATTGCATTTCGCCAAAAATCCGATATCGAGATTTCACCAGAAATGTATGTTTTGAGGCCTTTTGATACAACAATAAAAAAACATTTTTAGAAAATGATCCGTTTGGTGTGTGAACAAAGTGGCTCAAAACTTTATGCCTTCCATTCATATAACTTTCTCTCCCTATTCGGCTACAAATTATTCGTAACAAAAAACTAATTTTCTATTTCATATTAAACTTATTATTTATTTCCTTATACTTAAAGGGAAATAAGGGAATACACTGATAAAGTGATAGGCAAATCCTTTAATAGCTGCTCGCTAAGTTATGTTCTTGAAATTGCTTTCTAATTGCGAGCCCAGGATGAAAAATAATAAAGAATGACAACTTCCCATTTGAGAAAAGCATAAGCATTAGAAAATGTAAAAAACGAGGAATATTTCGAAAATGGTTACCTCCATAACAAAGTAACTGACATACTTTTTGTGAGTTAAAGAAATCTACATTTTTTGTGTAGAAGCTTTTGTCTACGTCTTACAGTTTACCAGTTGAAAAGATCTTCAGAGACTACTTAAAAATCACATTATACGTTTCAATTTTCAGGAAAATATCTTTAATATATGTTATTGTAACCAAAATTGTTGGACACATTTTTGAGGAATAAACATTTTTGGAAAATGTTTCATGTAAAGGGTGGTTTGGGATGGAGATTTTCTTGAAAAACTTCATGTTGCATCCTTGGAAAATGCTGAACTTAAATATAAAGTTTGGTGTTTAATAAAGTCTTCGTTTACACCCACAAACACGCGCGCATGAGCGCAACTTCTTTTAAAAATGCGTTTTTGTTCAGGGGCCCTAAAACGTGAATTTCCATTCAAAATATCGGCATGGAATATTTGGGAGAATACACTGCCATTGTTCTACCTATTACGTACCGGGTAGAGAAATTAGAAATGAAAAGTCGATTAATTACCAAAGTTTATATTTAAGTTCTTCCAAGGATTTGAGACAAAGATTAAAAAAGCAAAAGCCGCACATCAAACTACGCTTAAACAGATTTTTTTTTTCCTGGAAAACTATCATTTTCTCAAAAATGCCTCTTAACAACTTAGGTTAAAATACCATATGTTTAAGATACTTTCCTAGTCAATTAAATATACCTTGAATTTTTTGAAAAGATTCTCTGAAGTCCTCTTATTCAGTAGTCTTTTACATAATTGCTAAACCAAAAGACATAAAGTCTTGCTGGACAAAAATGTATTTCTCTTATAGGACACATTTTATATCAGATACATTTTTTGTATAGTTAACTTTTTTAACTTTGTTATTGGTTTAAATTTTGCAATTTTAATATCTAATAGTTTTCTCAAATAAGTAGCCGTTATTCACTTTTTCATCATGCAAAGAGAACGGAATTTCAGACTTCACATAGCGACCAGCTCTTAAGAAAATAATCATTGCTTTAGTATGCTATATTCTCTTATCCCTGTTATACGCACAGGGAAATAGGTAATTAAACAATTTCTATACATGTAGAATACTCGATTAGCATGGCGTAGATAGAAGAATAAGCTTTTGGATGAGTAGGCAGAATGTAAGACATAATACTTTTACGTTTTCTATTACATGTACTAAGTAGGGGAGTATTGTATTCCACCCAAAAATGTTGCGTCGAAATTTTCCCGGAAATATGTATATGTTTCAAGCCCGTTGAATCTAAAAAACTAATTTTTGTAAAAACTCTGGGTGCGTGGTGAACGGTATACAACAGATCGAAAGCTAAAAATCGGTTAAATACCCAACTTAATATTTAAGTTCCGCAACATCCAAGGATGCGACCCGAATATTTTCAAGAAAATCGATTCTCCACGTTACCTTTTATATAGATATTGTTTCCATATTTATAACTTTTTTAAAAATAGTCCTAATGACTTAGATTTATATATAAGATATTTTTCATGACAAATAAAATTCATATTTTAAATTTTCTGGGAAAATACTCTTGAAGTCCTCTTCATTCTGGGCGACTTTTACATACCTGGCAAACCGAAACGATAGACAGAACAAACAATATAAATCTCATTAGAGTAAACAATTTATAACAGTATAGTCAACCAGTTTCGAGAAATTCTTTGTTAGTGATTTAAATTTTGAAATACAATACTCTTCTTAAATGGCAAGTCGTTATTACTTTTCCTTCTTTCTCACCCTGGCCATGCAAGGGAAGAAGAATTTAAAAGCCATCACTATCGTTTGGATACATCACTACACTCCAGAAAGTTCTAGACGGCCCGAATTCGACCCCAAACGACCGCATGTGAGATTTGTGGTGGACAAAGCGGCGCAGGGGCGGGTTTTCTCCATGTTCTCCGGTTTCCCCCGCCATTGCACTCCACCGGTGCTCCATCTTCATATATCACCAATGTCTTCGCCTGCGGTGCCACAAATAGTAAAAGTGGGAGTTAAACACTCCAAAAAAAAAAACTCCAGAAAGTAAATCCCAAGAAAAACAGTGGATTGCGCCAGGTGAAGCATCTCCAAAAAAGGTAAAGTCAATTTTGTCAGCTAACAACGTTATGGCGAGTGTTTTCTGGGATGCACAGAGAATTATTTTTATTGATTACTTGGGAAGGGATAAAAGTATCACTGGTGACTACTACACAATCTTACTCCAACTTTTGAGTGATGAGGTGAGACCTCATTTGTCAAAAACAAAACAAAACAACAAACAAACTTTTTTCATCACGACAATGCTCCGGCCCATCGTTCAGTCATTGCAATGGGAAAATGTGCAAATTAAAGTTGGAATTGCTTGAACATCCACCAGATCTAGCACCCAGTGATTACCATCTGTTCCCAAACCTCAAAATATATCTTGGAGGACGAAGATTTCACAGCAACGAGATCGTTGATTTGGTAAACAGCTATTTTGAGGACCTTGATAAATCGCACTACAGAGATGGTTTAATTAAATTCGAACAGCGATATGACAAATGTATTAACCATTCTGGAGATTATGTTGAGAAATAAAGAAAAAAAAATGCTGTTTTCATTGAGAGGTCCGGAACTTATCAGCCGACCCTAGTATTAGAAACCAAAGTTCCGCCCTCAGTCTGAAACAATAGTAAAACTAAAAATGCATGGTAATTTCGATTGCACCGCCATCTATCCATATATAGTGAAAACGGTAGACTGGACGGCCCTAATCTCATATGCTTGTCGCCGAGTTAAGCGATATGGTGTAAATAGATGATATCTCGAAGGTTGACTGAATTTCGAATGGTAAAACATCTATATTGAATGATACTCTGATATTAACTGCGTGGCTCAGAGCAAGAAGTAGTATGCTACGGGGATGAGATCTGAAGGCTTCTGTCCATCACATACCGTCAACGTCGTAGCTTACCCAAGGGATCCGTCCTGATATGATCAAAGTGTAAAAGCAACGTAAAATAAAATAGAATGCTAAAAAAGCCTTTTTAAAAGCTGGTCGCTATATCATGGATTTAAAATTAATTCCTTGCTTTTGCAAGATCATAAATAAATAAAAATAAACATGTATTAAAATTTCGATTTTTTTAAAAAATGGCTCTAATGATTTTGATTAAAATACCATGTATTAAATATATTTACACCACAAATAAAACCATATTTAGAATTTTGGGATTAGTCTCAGAAGCCCTTTTTATTCCGAATGACCTATGCAGAACTTGTAAACTGTAATAAATAGACATGTTACTAAAAAAAAAAAAAATTATTATAACAACCAAATTATACCCAATAAAGAAATATATATAGTGTTTGTAGTTTAACATTTCCAAGATATTCTGTGTTATTATTTTAAATTGCACAATACTTATACTTTTTTCCAACTGACAGTCGTCATTCGTTTTTCACATTGTTTTGCTTGAACATACAAGAACAACGGAATTTCAATGTCATCACTTAGCGACTAGCATTTAAAGTATTTCAGCTTGTTGTATTCCTATCTTGTACATACAAGGAAATAAATAATAAGACTATTTCTGTTAATGTTTGTCTTGATTAGTATGGGATAGATAGAAGAATCAGCTTTGTAATAATAGTTTGTTGCAAAATAGTTAGAGAAAGCCATATGCTTTTTGGGAAAAGGTCCATGTGTGTGTGTGTCCTGGAACAGCAAAGCTTAAAAACGAAAAGTCAGTTGAATGCCCAAATTTAAGTTCAGCAGGAACAAAGATTTTAAATAGAATCCCTCATCCAGATATATACATGCAAAATGCTTCTTATTTTTTATTTTTCAAAACTGATTCCAATGATTTTAATTAAAAGAGAGAAAGAATGTTTAATATACCTTCTTGACAAATTAAATGGATGTCACAATTTTCTAAAACCCCGTCAAGGCACTCAATTCACGTGAAAAAGCTTTTTGTGGAGCAACTGTTATACATACTGGAGTTATACCGGAATATTCTATATTGGTTTTAATGTTCAATCATATACGTACACTTTTTTTACTTTCTTCCGCCTTCCTTAGGACACATACATGGACCTATTACTAAAAATTCTATTTTCGGATTTGTGGAGTCTCAAATAGGTAAAATCTCGATATAGAATTTTTAGGTGGAATACATTCTTTACCTACTAAAGGAGAGAATTAGAGAAATTAAAACAGAACAATCGCCCATTTTCATATTACATATAGCGAATCTCACCTATGAATATTTAATATTTGGAATAGTCAATATTTCGGAAGCAACTATTACTGGTAAATAATTGACTTATCGCTTTTGTTCATATTTTAAAACTGTTCCGTTACTGATACGTTATCACAAAAGCTGCATTAAGATTTTTGTACAGTTTAAGATAAAACTAACGTTCCTTGCGCATGTGGATGATTTTTATCTTAAGTGAACAAACATGTTTATGTACAATTTACATTGACGTACGCACATTGAAAGATTGGTTGTATGTTTCTGATAAGCAAACTTTCAGAATACAAGGACAATACTACAAATATATGTGACGCAGCAAACTCAAGAGCCACAAGTCCTCTATTGTTATAGTTCGATGACATAATTTGTATGTTTTTTCAGGTCATATCCAAACGTATATTTCAGGTAAAACATCGGTATCGGGTGTTTGTGTTATAAATTGCTGCAGCAATCTATGTATTACTTTCTCTACTCGTACTATGTACCTACATAGTGAATACAGAAGGTATTGTATTGCACCCAAAAATTCGATACCGGCATTTCACCGGAAATGCATGTTTTGGGTCCCGCTAAATAAAAAAAAAATTAGAAAAAGGTCCGTGTGTGCGCGCGTAGGTGTACGTGTCTGGACAGCGTAGATAAAAAAACGAAAAGACCATTAAATACCATACTTGGTATTTACGATGGTATCTTCCAAGGATGCGACACGAAAATTTTAAAGAAAATCCCCCCCACACCAAACTGCCCTTTATATGGAACAAATTTCGAAAATTTTGATTTTCTCAAAAATGGCGCTAACGATTTTGATTAAAAGCTGTTATATTTAAAATATTTACATGGCAAATAAAATGTATATAGCCTCTAAAGGTCTTTTTATTCTGGATGATTTTTATTGAATTTTGCATTACTGGTAAACCGTAAAAGATTGACAAAAACTTACTACATGAAAATCTAGATCACGATAAAACACACAATTTATGTCGTACATTTTTTTTTTTTTTTTTTGTGGAGTTGGCCGTTTTTGAAATATTCCATGTTATTGATTTCAGTTTTAAAATACATAAACTTTTCTCACACGGAAAGCTGTAAACTCCTGGCATCGTACTTGTAGGTAATGCAACCTTTTAAAACCAGGAAGACTGCAGTGGGAGATTAAGGAAGTCAAATATTCCACTAAATGCTCCACGTCCTTTTGAGTGAATTTCAGGGAGTTCTTCATACTTTATTGTTTTTAATTATAAGGGACAAACGGGAAAATTTATCATAAAATATCCTACCTCAGTGTACAATTATTTCATACAAAACGGAGAGAGGTAACTTAAATTAATTTTTTGGGCTTAAAAAGCTAAGAATGCAACCTCGAGTAAGTCAAATAGTATATAATAGCGCGAAAAAATGTCCATGTATCTCAGAATTAATCGAAGTCGATATAAAACTAAAATATAGCTCACATGAGAGCCTTCTAAAATTTGACGCTTTTATGCATTCTGCTCCATGCACATGGCTTAGTTTAAATAGGTATAAGAATTTTAAGAAAACTTTTCAATATATTTAAAATTCTATTTATTTTACAAACAAATGATAAAATAAGCAAACTAATTCAGTAGTGTTACCTCTCTCTTGCCTTTGCTAAACGAACGTGATTTAATTTCAAGTTTTGTTTGCATTTACGATATTCTGTTACAGAAGCTGACTCATAAAACAGCTGCACAATCTCTTTAAATTAGAGCAGTCGCAGTTAGATGAAAGTAGCATTAAAAGAAATTCCAGATATTTGTCTCACTTCATTACCAGAATCAATAAAGAGAAAAGAAGATGAAAGTAGTTTATTGGGAACAAGTTGGTACTTGTGTTCGTTATTTTACATCAGGTTCTACGACAAATTTGCGTATGCAAATGATGCCGTTTGTGCTTACCCTAATATCTAGTAACAGTTTTAGTGGCTGATATGGAAATTTTACTTCACTGATGAAGTAAAAGAAATCTCCCATTTTAACGATTCTTTTATTTACTTATTAGTCAACTCATAAATGAGTTTGCCTAGTGACATAGAATAAAATATACATTTGGAGATTTTTACAAAAAATGTTAAAGTGAGTATTACAAAAAAATATATTACCATACGCTATAATAGTTACCTATATAAAATTAAGCTATGAGAACAGATTGTAACAAAGATTATAAAAGATGTACAACAATAAAAGTTATAACAATAAAGGATAAAAAAACGACAAAAATAAATCTATTTATGAACCATAATTCGTTTTACGTTCTGCTTAAACCATATAAATGATTTCGAAAACTGACTGGAACGTTTTATGATGTTCTTTGCGATTGCTTGTTCCACATCTTTGTTAATTTTATACTTCGCCCTCCATTTCACAAACATATTTGTAATTGTTCCTCGAGATCAAAAAAAAAAAAAAAAAAAAAAAAAAAATAGGCCTACTACTGTTATTTTTCTGAGATTGGTATGGTATAGTATGGTGGACTCTTGTACTTTTATAAGCATTATTTCCCATATACGCTTTCATGGTGAATTTGGATACTTTAATTATATTACGGGCACTGTCATGGTATCCTTTATCAACTCTGTATATAACTTTTTATTGTTCCATATATATCCCTTTAAAATCTATGATCATATCGGCAGTTTTGCTTTAGAAATAACTGCTGGTGTTTTCTCGCTTGATCCAGAATGAAGTACTCTTCAGAGGCTATTCCCAGAAAATTCAAGATATTCATTTTCTTTGTCAGGTAAATATCTTTAATATACGAAATTTTAATCAAAATCGTTAGAGCTATTTTTGAGTTCCATGTAAATGTAGTTGGGGTGGGGGGATTTTTCACAAACTTTTCGTGTCGCATCCCTGGAAGATACTAAACTTAAATACCAAGTTTGGTATTTTGTGGACTTTTCGTTTTTGAGTTATCGTGTTCACGGACACAAGGACACACACACACACACACACGGACCTTTTTCCGAAAATGCTTTTTTTTTTTTTTTTTTTAGATTAAGGGGACCCTAAACATATATTTCCGATGAAATCTCAGTATCGAATTTTTGGGTGGAGTGCAATACCTTCTCTATACACTATGTACATAGTGCGTATAGAGAAAGTAAAAAGCTATCACTTAACTATAAAATAATACTCTTTGGGTTGTCGTGGTGCAGTCAGTAAAGCATCTGCTGCTTGCTTTGCAAGGAGTCCCAAGTTTGATGCTTTTTTTTTTAGTTAAGACATTTTCTCGGTATAGCCAAAGTCTGGTTTCTGAAAGTGTACGTGGGTATAACCAGGCTCTAGTCAAGTAGCCCATATAACCAAACTTCACGTTTACCACTGTGCAAGTACCTTGAGCACACGAGAATCTGTACATCGTACTACAAGACAGTAATGGTGTCGCAAAGTTGTTAATAATAATAATAATAATAATAATAATAATAATAATAATAATAATTCAATTACATACATTTACAATGTTGCAACTAAAGTTCTTTTATAAATACATAGTTTTTTTTTTCTTTTTTTTTCTTTTTTTTTTCTTTTTGCAGAAAGAGCAGGGCTACAATGGGCCGCAAATTAAAAACTCTAAATACATAGCTTATGGTTTTCTTTAACACTTGAGCACATGCTCTGCGTGTTTGCGCGCGCGCCTGTATATGTGTGTGACCGTGAACAGCATATTTCAAAAGCGAAAAATCTGTTAAATACCAAACCGATATTTAATTTCCGCATGTTCCACGAAGATTTTCAGATACATCCTCCAACATCAATTACCCTTATGAAAATGTTGATTTTCTCAAAAATGGCTTTAATGATTTTGATTAAAATACCATATCTTTAAGATCATTTCACGACGAATGAAATGCACGTCTTGAATTTTCTAGGAATAGCCTCTGTAGACCTCTTCATTCTGGATGACTTTGCATAACTGGCAAACCTCAGGAGTTAGACAAACATTTATAACACAAAAATGCAGATCTCGCTTAAACACCTGATTTATAACAGACACATTTCTTTTGTGGAATTGATCATTTACGAGATATTCCTTGTTACTGCTTTCAATTTTAAAATGCTTATACTGTTCTCAAACGGGAAGTCGTCATTCGTTTCATGCCTCTTTTTTTTATTCCTAATCATGCAAAGAGAACCAAATTTCAATCACACGTCTATCAGCATTTAAAATATATATTGCTTTAGTCTAGTGCATTCCCTTATTTGCCTTCTACTTACCAGGAACTAAGTAATAAGACAATTTTTGCTAATCTTTATCTCCTTGAGCATGATGAGCATAAAAGATAACTTTTTGTAAGAATAGTTTGTTGTGGAATAGGTAGAGAAACTCGTGTAAAGAGAATACTTCAGGTTTTTAAAAAAAAATATTTCGAAAATACTATGTAATCGAAGCTTATTCATATAGATTTTCTGGCAGCTTTTATAGTTCACAAAATTTGAAAAGATGACTGTTTAACAAATTATATTAATGTTTACTTTCTCTATTTCATACTCAGTACATAGGTAGGGAAAGTATTGCATTCCATCCAGAATTCTTTACCAAGATTTCACTGGAATCACACAAAAACGCATTTTTAGAAAAAGGTTTTGAACAGCGTAACTCATAAAAGAGAAGTAAATACCAAATTTGACATTTATGTTCAGCATCTTTCAAGGATACGGCACAAAGGTTTTCAAGAAAATTCCCGAACCTGCAAACTGATAAATCTTAAAGGATATAAAAATGTCTGACGTGTTCCATTCATATGACTTTCTCTACATCTCTTTAACAAATTATTGTTAAAAAGCTTATGCTTTTATTTACTTCATGCTAATCGAGACAAAAATAACAGAAATAGTCTTATTACTTGCTTCCTTGTAAGTAGAAGCGAAATAAAGGAGTACCATAGGTTAAAGTGATAGACAAAAGCTGGTTGCTATGTGACTGAAGTTCTTTTGTTTCTATGGACACGAGTTGACAAATTTCTGTATGAGAAAAGTAACTTTTTCAAAGCTGAAACCAAAAACAAGGAATATCTAAAAAACGATCAACTCCACGAAAAAAAATATATATAGCATAAAGTGTGTGTTTTAACGTGCTGTACATTTTTGTGTGGTAAGTTTTTGTCCATCTCTTACGGTTTAGCAGTTATTCAAAATTTAGTAAAATTCATCTAGAATAAAGAAGTCTTCAGAGGCTATTCCTAAAAAATTCAAGATATACATTTTATTTGTCAAGTAAATATCTCTAATATACGATATTTTGATCAAAATCGTAAGAGCCATTTTTAAGAAAATCAAAAATTTCGAAAAAAGTTCCATGTGAAAGGCTGGGAGGATTTTTTTTTTTTGAAAATCTTCGTGTCGCATCCTTGGAAGATATGAAACTTAAATACCAAGTTTGGTATTCAACGGTCTTTTCGTTTTTGAGCTATATTGTCCACAGACACACACACAGACATACACACAGACACACACACACAGACCTTTTTGTAAAAATGCTTTTTTTTTTGTATTCAGGGGATCCTAAAACATGTATTTCTGGTGAAATCTCGGTATCGAATTTTTGGGTGGAATACAATACTTCCTCTATACACTATGTACATACATAGTACGTGTAGAGAAAGTAAAATTATTACACAAAAAAGCGGTACATCTTGTCAAAACACAGTTTTTTTTTTTTTTTTAAATTTTATGTGAAGGTAACCATTTCCGAGATATTGCTTGTTATAGGTTTAAATTTTCCACTTATATTTTACTCAAGTGGAAAGTATTCATTTTTTTCCTAGTTAAGTAAAGAGAACGGAATTTTTGTACATCACATAGCGCCGGGGTTTAATCGATTTGACTATCGCTTTAGATTACTGAGCTTCCTTATTTCCGTTGCAAAAGGAAATAATATGGTAATAAAATCAACTCTGCTAATGTTTATCCTGAGAAACGTGAAGTAAGAAACTACTACAGAATGACCTCAGAGGTAATTTCCAGGAAATTTAAAACAGATATTTTATTTATCATGTAATATACCGTATTTTAATCAAAATAGTTAGAGTCATTTTATAGAAAAATACAATTTTCGAAAATGTTTCCATGTAAAGCGTAACTGGAGTGGGAGGATTTTCTTTTTTCTTTGGACCCATCATTGGAAACTGCTGAACTTAAATATCAAGTTTGGTATTTAACAGATTTTTATTTTTGAGTTATGTTCATAGACACACACACTTCGATATTTTTCTAAAAAAATGCTCTTTTTTATTCAGCCCAAAATGTGTATTTGCAGTGAAATCTCTGTATTAACATTTTTATTGGAATGCAACATCTTCTCTAGCTATGTATTACGTACGCAGTAGAGAGAGTAGAAATATGAAATAGTTCAGCTGAAATTAATTTCTTTCCATAACTCACATTGTCGCCCTCCGTGGTGTAATGGTTACCATGCTGACTTCATATACCCAAGGTCGGAGGACGATGGATTTTTTCGGGTGTAAAAATCCTAGCATGGCTTGCTTCGGAAGGGAAGTAAAGCTGTGGGTCCCTTGTGGTAGATTTACGGCACGTAAAAGAACCTCAAGCCTGATAAGAGAGGCCTCTGAGCAAAATTAAGCGATCTTTCACGCCCAATATAGAATGGGACGCTGAGAACCAAAGCAGTTAAAGAGCGTCGATAAATAACAGGTCATTTCATTTCATAACTCACATTAACATAGTACAACAATTCAAATAACACGTGACAAAATAATTATTTCCCCTTAGAATAATTGAACATAAGAAATGTCTGCACAACTTCTTTATATTGGTATAGGTACTAAGCTCAAATTAACATTTTGAGAGCGATATAATAAACCGTAACTTTCAATTGCCACATCAAAAAGTGATTACTCACGAATATGAGATCTTAACAGCTTTTGACGAACTTCATTAAAATTATGTATGCAGTATATGTTTTATGTTTTGAGTATATGGTCAAACCAAACAGAACAAAACGGATATTTTGATTTTCACAGATTTATACCTTACCTTAAACGTTTTATGAATATAAACTCTGTGTGTGTGTGTTTTACCATAAAATAACATTTTAAATCACTCTTATTGATCGGTGAAAGAATGATAAAAATCGGTTTATAATATTAATATACATGGCACAAAGTTGTGCTTTCATAAAATAACTTCGAAGAAAGCGATAAGTAAAGATGACAATTTTTCTCTGAATTATACCTCTGATTAATCTTAAACATTCGATCTTCAGGTAATAGGTATCTGAAATTGTCTGCGTATTTATTTTGACTGCAACAGTGTTAAATTTATATTAATTCCACTAACAGTAAGCTAATTTATCTTTCATTTTATCTTCCATCATGGTGATAGTTCCCTCTCATTATTTGTAACTTCAATATTAATTGTAGTCATTTTAACAAAAGATATTGGTTTATTGTATTTCTCAACACTGTAATTGAGGAAACAATATTCATTAAACTTGAAATAAAAAAGACGTTTTAATTAAATTGGGTATGAAGATGTCGAGATACGATGTATATCTCGCAATTATTGGAGGCAAGGGAGCGAATCGAGATCTTAAGGGCCTTGAGGATTAAACTCGTTAAGCAGAAGGATTGTTTGGCGGTAAGGGAATGAAGTCTAAAAGAAAATTAATTTCTTCCAGTATATTTCTTTCGTTCCTGCTTCCTTCTTTCTTTTTTTTTTTTTTACTTTCTTTTCTGTTTTCTTTGTTTCTTTCCATCTCTCTCTTTTTAAATTTGGTGAAGTTTTTGAATGAAATCTATCTAGAGTGCATGTAAAGTACACTTTATCAAAATAATCACTAAAAAGATATATTAGATTTGGAGCAACTTTTTGATTTAACTTCTTTAGTTAGATTGAAGGGTTTAACTTAAAATTTAATATTAACAGTGTAAGCTTCTAAATTGACTGTATATATAGGTATGCGCATGTCTAAAATATTCTTAAGGAAGATAGATGAATTTAAGCTATATTTATTTTTAGATTGTTAGCAGAAGTTTTAATAATGTTCCACTGGCCATGTAATATCTATACAATCATACAAGTGTGACATAATTAGGCGAAATAATGTGCCATTCTCATTTAGGATCATTTATCTGAATAGATCCTGAAAAAAAACTCAACTTGATCGGAATTGTACTTTACAGGAGTCCCGTGAATAAGCAACATCTTAAATTGACCCATATACTTACTTCCAGATTGTAGGTTGTAAAAGCATAATGTGCTTGCTAATACTCATTTGTTTCGCCAATTTCCATAGTTGTGGTTTGTAACTCATACTTCAAAATTCTCTCCCTTTCTTGAAGACAACAATTAATGTTTTATAATAGTGTATAAATAGATATTTATTGATGAAGCAATTTATTTATTTTCCTGTACATTGCTTACATCATCTTCGCGTATTATGAGGAAGGTCATCAAGTGTTTGTTGACTGCTCATTGACTACCGAGCAACGCAGCACCTTTGATCATTGCCATAGTCATAGCAGTAATACATGTACAGCCTTGCAAGTTTTCTGATTAATCAAAATATAATATTATTCAAACGATTATCAAGGATAACTGTTTTAAAATACATAGTTCACTATAACTGTTTTTCAAAGTTAGAATTGCAGCAAAACCAGATGAACATAAGACATCACAAACATCTAATATCCGAAACGTACGATGCTGAACAGCAAGACACGAATGGCAAAATTCTAAGATTAAGGATTGAAAGAGATCTGTGGCAGTCTGTAGCTGTTACTAGAAAAACGATAAATAAAAATTTTCATAACATTAAAATAATAGCATTGTAAATTTGAAAAGAATAGAAATACCCAATTAAGAAACATTGCCAGATGTTTTTGACCTTTCTGACACAATCGGAGAGTTAAACATTTCAGAGCCACCAACTCTGTTGACTTGCAGGGAATGGAAATGATACACTCATGGATTTATTTATTTTAAGATTATATTTTAAATGCATGAAACCTGAGACGTGACGAATGGACATTAACGGCAACTTTGTCGTCCACATTAACGGGCAAAATTGGTTCAAAGGATACAAAGTGAAATAAAGTCAGGACCAAAAACATAATCCCTACTGTTCATATATTTATCTGTTTACACAGCATGCATTACTCTCCACTTTTGAAACTTGAAATTGAACAAACCACACATCACATGGATCCTATGTTAATATAAATAAAAATCTGATGTGTACCATTCACATGACTTTCTCTATATCCCTGCAATAAGTTATTCTTAAAAAGCGTATACTTCTATTTACTTTACGCTTATCAGAAAAATTTAGCAGAAATAGTCTTATTACTTGCTTCCTTGTAAGTAGAAGCGAAATAAGGGACTACCATAGGTTAAAGTGATAAGTCAAAAGCTTGTTGCTATGTGACTGAAGTTCCTTTTTTTGTATGGACACGAGTTCACAAAGTCCTGTATGAGAAAAGTATGTTTTTTATAGCTGAAAACAAAAACAAGGAATATCTCAAAAACAATCAACTCCACGAAAAAAATGTATATAACATAAAGTGTGTGTTTTAACGTGTTCTACATTTTCTGTGTAGTAAGTTTTTGTCCACCTCTTACGGTTTAGCAGTTATGCAAAATTCCGTAAAATTGACTCAGAATAAAGTAGTCTTCAGAGGCTATTCCCAGAAAATTCAAAATATACATTTTATTTGTCAGGCAAATATCTTTAATATACGATACTGTAATCAAAATTGTTAGAGCCATTTTGTAGAAAATCAAAATTATAGAAAAACGTCCCATGTAAAGGGTAGTTTGGGGTGGGGGGATTTTTTTTTTCAAAATCTTCGTGTCGCATCCCTGGAAAATACTAAACTTAAATACCAAGTTTGGTATTTTACCGACTTTTCGTTTTTGAGTTATCGTGTTCACAGACACACGTACACACGGACACATACACACACACACACACACACACACACACACACACACACACACACACGGCCCCTTTTCTGAAAATAATTTTTTTTGGTTTCAGGGGACCCTAAAACATATATTTCAGGTGAAAACTCGGTATCGAATTTTTGGTGGAGTGCAATACCTTCTCTATACACTAGGTACATAGTGCGTATAGAGAAAGTAAAAATCTAATGTGTTCAATTGACATGTCTTTCTCTACATCTCTGCAAAAGATTTTTGTTAAAAAGCTTATGTTTCTATTTACTTCATGCTAATCGAGAAAAAATCAGCAGAAATAGTCTTATTACTCGCTCCCTTGTAAGTAGAAGCTAAATGAAGGAATACCATAGGTAAAAGTAATAGTCAAAGCTGGTTACTATGTGACTGAAGTTCCTTTGTTTGTGTGGACAGAATGTATGAGAAAAGTATACGATTTTTAAAGCTGAAACCAATACAAGGAATATCTATAAAAGGATCAACTTCACGAAAAAAATGTATATAGCATAAATTGTGTGTTTTAACGTGCTCTACAGTTTTTTGTGTGGTAAGTTTTTTCCATCTCTTACGGTTTAGCAGTTATGCAAAATTCCGTAAAATGTATCCAGAATAAAGTGATCTTCAGAAGCTATTCCCAGAAAATTCAAGATGCACATTTAATTTGCCAGGTAAATATCTTTAATATACGATATTTCAATCAAAATCGTAGCCATTTTTTGAAAATATCAAAATTTTCGAAAATTTTTCTATGTAAACGGTAGTTGGGGGTGGGGAGATTTTCTTGAAAATATTCGTGTCGCATCTTTGGAAGATACTGAACTTAAATACCAAGTTTGGTATTCAACGGACTTTTCGTTTTTGAGCTATTCTGTCCACAGACACGCAGACAGACTGACAAAGAAACAGACAGACAGACACACACGGACATTTTAAGAAAAAAATGCACTTTTAGGATCAAAGGGGTCCTAAAACATGTATTTCCGATGAAATCTCGGTATCAAAATTTTGGGTGCAGTACAGTACCTTATCTATACATTATGTACATAATACGTGTAGAGAAAGTAAAAAAAAGAAAGCGGTTGAATTATCAGAGAAGCGATAAGCTAGAACACCTAGAGCACTATGGTGTGCACATTCAAGTCAAACAATACATGTTAAATTAATGTCTTTTTTACAGTAAATTACAGCACGTATACTTCGGTACAAAACATGGTCCATTCTCCTGAACGAGAGAAGTGTTCTTTTACCGTGAGATGTTACATAACACTATATTCCCCAGACCTCATCATTTCACTCTATGGCTGGCCTGAAACACAATTCAAAAAATAAAACTAATCAGTGATTGATGTTAAGTAAATTTAGTATGAGACAATGAAGAATCACAAATAGTGTTTCTCAATGAATTACAGTTCTGGTGTAAATTAGATGACTCAATATATTATGTTTAACGACTCTTTAATTTAGAAGGTGGTGTTAGAAATCAATTAACTTTAGTATAACATACGTCATAATATAATATTAATACATCTTAATTTTAAGTAGACCTTACTAAATTCGTGGTTACCATCGAAAGGATGTAGCGTGCATCCTATCTGTGCTGAGCTGTATATCATTATCTATAAGAACCAAACCGCTATTCTAAAATAGAATTCCATCACGATCCACCAGGATTGAAACCACATTGGTTAAATGCTACACCCAATGAGTGACTACTTATTATTGAATATAAAATAACACCAACATAGTTTCAACTTTCAACTAACGCTTTATCCAGCCATTTAGCTTTATGTTATTAAACAGCAGTATCTCAACACTGCGGAACACACTGAAGAACGGTCCCTTTGTTTGTTTCAGCTTTTTGAACGCATCCAAAAGGAGAAGCCGGAGGTGCTAAAGAAGCTAGTTGCTGTAGAAAGTGACATCACGATGGAAGGTCTTGGAGTACAAGACGATGTCCTTCGTCAACGCCTTCTGGAAGAGGTCAACGTTGTATTTCATCTGGCAGCATCGCTAAGACTTGAGGCAGGCCTCAAAGCAGCGGTTTTAAACAACACTCTGAGTACTCAATATGTTCTGGACTTTTGTCTGGCAATGAAAAATCTTCAGGTAGGCTTGGTATACTTCTTATTCTATATTGTGTACTGTAGTTTGTTTTTGCTCACATTAGTAAAGACAAAGGTCCCGCCTCTGAAGTGTGAGGGTAGCGGCTCTGCCTCACTTTCAAAAGGTCCCGAGTTCGAATCTCGGTTAGGGTGAGTTACACGGATAAAGTTTTTTTTCTGGGCTGTACCTTATCCTGAGGAGAAGAATGTCGAGTAACTTTAAGCTCCATAGACCCGGGCTCATTTCAGTGTTATTTCACCGATTTTATTCATCGTCTGATATGTGCTAGCTAGTTAAAGGGCATAAAATTAAAAAAAAAAATACATGGGAAATTATATCTTATATAACTTTTAAGATAAGAGTCTATTGCATGATCTGAAATCGTCATCCACTGCTTTCATTAGATAGAGGATGTAATAAAAAATACAAGGAAAGCTGTTCAGATGAAAAATGATAAGAAATATAGGTCCTAAAATTAATATTTTATATGAATCAATATTGATTGAAATTGGTAGCATATATTGAAACGTAAGTTTTGCTTACTGAAATAATACGTTCTAACTTTTTTACCGTTTACACACTATAAATGAGGAAGAATTTAATTCTTTCAAAAAAATTTAATAATGGGATTTCAGCGATATATGTGTATGAGAGAGAGAGAGAGAGAGAGAGCGAGAGGGAGAGAGAGAGAAAGAGGCACAAAGTTACCTTACAAGAAAACATTCAATTACATTTTCTTAGAAAGGGCTATAACGAATTGTTGTTAAAATATTTATAGACGTGATTCCGTATAGTTAGAAAAACAATAAGAAATAAACAAATAATTTCTCCCCAAAAGGGCCTTAAATCACATAATTTATATCAACTCTTTCTTTGCAGCGTTACCCATTTTCGAAATATTCCATGTTCCCTTCAAACAAGGCCTTATTAAAACTTCTGGACTCACTGCTGCAAGCTTTTAATATTTATCATTTGAATTCTATTTCTGCATTTTGCTTTAACTAATCACTAGCTGCTTGATTTGAATTTATTTCTAAGCCTAATTATGCAGTGAACAACGAAGATAAAGCAAACATTTTAAGAAACAGTGGAAGTAAAATTTTTATTACAATCGGTCAAAAAAACGAAAATCGTTGTTGGAACCCCCCCCCCACTCACACACACGAAATCCCGCTTACTTTTTCTCTGTTTTAAGGGGTCTAGTTGGAACCTTTGAGCATCATAAAAGAACCAATTTATGTCTCCCTTGCTTCGCTCTACAACCATTTAAGACTATATATATATTCTATTTTATAAAATAACGTTTTTCTCAAAACTACATTGTCACACTTTCAAAATGTTCCACGCATCTCATTTGTTATCTGGAATACGGAAGATTCAAGTTGGTCAACACCTAACTGCACAACTACATCATTTATTCAATGCGCATAATGTCGTTTACACTTTTCTACTCCAAGACCTAAAAACATGCTTAATAATGAGTATTCACTTACAGCTAAATGGAATAGAATACTCATTAGTCGTTATGTTAACCCTGTATTTCCTGTCCTATTCATTATTTCACTACTATCTGTAAGGCTCACCAACATGTATAATTAATTACGTTATGGACAGCTAAAATTGGTGCAGTAAGTATTGGTTAAACCTGACGTTTCTATCGTCCTTACTTTTATTTAAATATCAGTGAGACACTCCGCGAATATAGCTTGTAAGCAAGAGTACACGCGCCTACTCAACCACAAACTTGAAACAGAGTTGGAAAGGGAGGGTGGTAACAAATACGTTACTGGGAAAAGGACATACCACAATACTTGCGTCCTACTACTTCACTTCAAACTCTTGATTCTCACCTAGGCGGCCGGGTTTTCATCCCAGGGGATTGGATGTGGGATTTGTTTGGGGCGAAGCGGGATCTCAGCGGGTTTTTCCTCGGGTTATCTGGTTCCCACGCCATTCATTCCACCTCTATAATCATCTTTCCTGTCATCCATTTCATTGTCATTTCATATCACCACTTCCTCATTTTCACACCAGGCACTGGGCTGATCACCCATCCTAGCTTCTCTCTGATCCAGAATCTCTGGTCCTCAATAGGCGCCCGACCCCAGGCGCAAGCTTGTAAGCCCTGAGGGTTAAGTCCTACATACGAGGAGGCTAAACAGAGAAGGATAGAAACAAAGAAATAAAGATTCAGCAGTGATAATATCTTGGCCTAAATGCTGGGCAGTATTGCATGTTGCAGGTAGACCCCTGTGAGTCGCAAGTTACTCGCTGTTGTTTCAGCGCGCACCGAAGCTGGAACAGCCTATAACACCTCTCCTTAATACCGAAGGACCCGAGCCTCGGACTCCAAACCTTAGCTTGTAGTATTCTCTCCGTTTTCTATAGAAATTGAATGTATCGTACATAAACAGCTGACTATTGTAATAAATATGCATTATTGACCGCTATCAATCCGGTTTCAGAACACATCACTAGCTCAGCACTACTATTGAATATTGTAGAAGATATGCTCGAAGCTTGCGATGACCTACATTTTCAATTCCTTAGACATATTTGTACGTATTGCTCATTAAGCTTAAGACGCTAAGTTTATCCGATACAACTGTTACACGATTTAATTCCTATTTTTGTTAAAGGCAGCTATGTGTCGTTTTTCGAAATCTCTCATCAGCGCTTTCCAAAGGCAGAAGTTACATAGGCTACTGCTTTGGGTCCCTTAATATTTGCACTTTATGTAAACCATATTTCGCATTCTATTCGCTGCACTGCAATGGTTCTCTAATATACAACATTTACGAATTGGCGACATATACAATTTAGAGTTAAAAATTAACATGACCTCCACTCTGATTATTCAGGTCACGTGATTAAGGCCTTGGTATCAATCCCTCAAAGTCACAGGCTAGCATGATAGATATGCGTCGGATTTTATTAATTGAAATCAATCATTCTATTATCTCTGACAGAATACACAATTTAAATGTTATTGTTAATAGTAAATTTAAATGGAACAATCAGGCTATTCAGATTTGTTATACAGCAAATTCTTTAATTCACACTCTGAAGCGTTTTTAATGCACTCTGTTTAAAAAGTTCAATAAAACCTTGGTACAAACAATGGTGATGACCTACTTTGATTACGAGTAGTGCAATTCCCTCCTCACAGATTTAAGTTCCCATTTTCATGTAAATTACAGCTGCTCATAATATGCGTTACGTGATGTATACCGTCACATCATCTTGTGGTTCTGTGAAAACATTAATAATTCGTGTTTTATTTTTCTTTAAACTTATTCACACTTCTGCTTCAACATACCTGGCTTTTCGTTTTAAATGTTTGTTCTTATCCCACAACCTTCACACATACTCAGAAAATCGTCAAATATTTTTAATAGTATAGAAAATGTCTATACTCCCATCATTAGCCACTTAAAGTTAGCTTCGAATTATCTACACTCAAACCATTATGCCAATACAAAGAATATAAATAGCGGTGGCTACATAAACATGTTCTGGTGAATACTGTCTGCAAACACGAACAGACTGTACGAGGAATGGATGTGATTTCGGATTTACGACGTTACTGCATAAAGTCCAGTGTCAGTCTAACTTTTTTACTTCTCTACACGGACTATGTACATAGTGTATAGAGAAGGTATTGTATTCCACCCAAAAATTCGATACCGAGATTTCACCGGAAATACATGTTTTGGGTCCCCCTGAATCCAAAAAAAGCATTTTTACAAAAAGTTCCGTATGTGAGTGTGCGTGTGTGTGTCTGTGTGTGTGTTGTGGACAGCATAGCTCAAAAACGAAAAGACCGTTAAATACCAAACTTGGTATTTAAATTTGGCATCTTCCAAAGATACGACACATAGATTTTCAAGAAAATCCCCCCACCCCCAACTACCCTTTACGTGGAACATTTTTTGAAAATTTTGATTTTCTTAAAAATGGCTCTAACGATTTGGATTAAAATGTCAAATATGAAAGATATTTACCTGACAAATAAAATGTATATCTTGAAGTTTCTGAGAATAGCCTTTGAAGACTATTGTATTCTGGATGAATTTTACGGAATTTTGCATAACTGTTAAACCGTAAGAGAAAGACAAAAACTTAACACACAGAAAATTTAGAGCACATTAAAACACACAATTTATGTCATATACATTTTTTTCGTGGAGTTGATGTTTTTTAGATATTCCTTGTTTTTGGTTTCAGCTTTGAAAAACTTATACTTTTCTCATACGGAATTTGCCAACTCCTGTCCATACAAACAAAGGAACTTCAATCATATAGCAACCAGCTTTTGGCTATCGCTTTAACCTATGGTACTCCCTTATTTGCCTTCCACTTGCAAGGAAGCAAGTAATAAGACTATTTTTTCTAATTTTTTCTCGTTTAGCATGAAGTAAATAAAAGCAAGAGATTTTTAACAATAATTTGTTGCAGAAATGTAGAGAAATTCATGTGAATGGAACACATCAGATTTTTTCCCTTTATTTCTGGCTTTAGTGCTTAGAAATTCCTATGCCTGCTTATCATCTTTATTGTGAAGGTTGCTGGGGTCTAGAATTCATTTCTACAGGATGCCAGAAGCTGTCAGATTTTAAATGAATTTCGCACATTGTAATTAAAAATAATTGGTTAATATAGAGACAATGTCCTCATTTGCATTGTATACCTGCATGGTGTAATAAGAAAATAATTAAGTCTACTACAGGTCCTGCATGAGCAATACTTGCCGAGAGAGGCGAATATACTCTTCTGTTGCTGTATACAAATATACAGAAACCTCGATTATCCGGCCTTCATTAATCCTGAAGTTCGATTTATCCGGATTGATATTTTGCTTGCTTACTTTTGCTTAAATTGTTGTTTTGCTTCTCAAACACAGTGTACCTTTAAGCTAAAAGAAAGTTGCGCATTATTTCAGAAAATAAAGTAGAGTATAGTATTGAATTTCGGTATCAAAATGTGTTTTCCGTTATTCTTGTTAGTGTTAAAATTAGTATTTTATTCATCAAATAGTTAGCGGATTATCTGGATTTTCTTACTCCAAATAAAATCTATGAAATATGCGTATGTCACATTTAGCTTCTATATGCTTTTAGTTAACTTAGGTTCACTATTATTCAAAATTTGTAGCAATTCTGTTTATATCGTTTTAAATATGACTTACATGCACATCAACAACTGTATTCAGTATGCTGTAATTAGCATTTCCTGCGGAAGAGAATGTCAAAATGCCTTAAATGCCAAACTTAACATAAATAAATAACATGTATTGGCCTATTTTGCATATTGTCTGTTAAAATTGTGTTTTAGAAATCAATATGCTCTTTTTCCTGTCATTCTAAAATATTAAAGTATAATAATTAAGTATATATTTTTGATGCTGAATCCCTAAATGGACACGAAGATCCAAAATTCTAACGGTAACGGATATTAGTTCTAAAGTTTGTGTAGAAAAGAGTGAAATGAAAGAAGGTTGTGCTCTATTACAGACATTGAATACCACACTGCTTTCCGTGATAATCAGATAATTATAGAATTTCTCAAACAACTTTTCTATTTACTTCAACAACAATAGTCTGTTTTCAGTTAGTCATATTAAGTTAAGTTAAAGTCATTTAATGCTGTGTGTTTGATTTTCACGTTACGTCACATTAAGTCGTCACGTTAGGTTAAGTTCATCGCTATCCTGGTTTTAACAAGACGTAACTAAAGATGTGGCAATCGTTTTACGAGTTAATTAGAATGTCGAGTGTTGGACCGCTCGCTGTCACCACATATGGGGATTTGTGGTGGACAAAGCAGCAGGTAGGTTTCCTTCGGGTTCACCGATTTCCTCACCTGTCATTCCACCAATTACTCCATCTTCACCTTTTCGCCTCCATCACCATCATTTCACCTTCATTTCGTATCATCTCCTTCCTCATTCTCATACCTGGCTACGGCCGATTCCTCGTTCCCGAATTCCCCTTAACTGATTAAATTGTGTCGGCTCGGCACCAATCATCCTTAGCATGGGTTTCTTCAGAAGGGAAGGGTCTCGTGTCGTAAATTTACTGCACGTAAAAGAACCTCAAACCTGATAAAGAATTCTCTGATCAAAATTAAGCTGTCTTTCACATCATATATAGAATGGGGCATTAGGAATCACAGCAGTTAAAAACCGTCCATAAATAAAACTCAATTTAATTAAATTTACTTCTAGACAGACTTCTTACCCACGTGTAAGTTTTAGGGGGTGTAAGCCCTCCATGCAAGGACGGTACGCCGACTTTGTTGATTTAATTTGAATGTCACGAGATTAATTTGAACCAACCGGTGTGAAGCAGTAATGTGGACTAATTAAAACGACTTCCAATCAGAGTCATTTTCACTGTCAGATTTTTTTTACATATATTGGACTTCAGACGTAACCTACTTGGCCACTAGAAGGATAAAATGATTTTAACTGTACGAAACACAGAAATACACAACACTAAACAGCCATTCGCATTGTGAATTCGAACCCGCAACATTACGGCAGAACGTCAACGCCAAACGCGCCAACGACCACGGCTACTGGGATCTCTAATCAGATCTTTTGTTTATCTCCATTTTTAACTCATGTTACATCCTATCACGTTAAGTTCATCGTAATTCCGGCATTAAGTTGTAGGTACTTCCAAGTTGTCATGTGTATTATGAATTACTCCGGAATTACCTGATACAAAAACCAAGTTAATTACGGTCGTTTGTTCAAAACCAAAAATTACCACAAATATATTATTAGTGGTTTTATGTACACAGAGATTTATCGGCGTAACTATACAACACACGGAGGTTATAATAGCGCTTAATATTATGTAACTAGGCAAGCAGATAAACTGGAGTTGTAACCTTCTGCCCTGGGGAAACTAAAACTAACGTCCTTCAAATACAAGATTCCATGGTCGTCACTCTCAATCTACAGCTGACTGTGAAGTACCTGGCAACGCTAATAACTACAACCATAAACGTAACAGTCATATACACTTTCTGTTTCTTCAAGTACACCATTATACTGTTATGCTCAAGCATAGATCCTCTAAGACTTAATTTGTTTACTGTGTGGGAATATAACATATCTAGAGTTATCATCGCGTGTGAAAAATGTATACCGTCTAATTTGTTAAACACAATACTGTTTTTTTAGGAAATTATTTTAAATTTTGAACTTCTTTGAGAATTCAATCTGTTAATATTTCGTGTTCATTCATTACACGAGATACATTTAAGTGCTAGAATTGTGCATAGTAACTAGGAGCATAGGAACAAACTAGGAACTTAATGCTTTACTTGATAGAATGCTTTATCTGAAAATAAATATTAATTTATACATAAATGATATTTTGCCTTATTATAATCTCCGTGCAAATGACATCCGCTAATCATTAAACAGCTTTTGAATGCATTTTCTATAAAATGTATACAATAATGTTTCTTCCCTTTGTAAATGATTGTATTGCAATTCTTTAAAGTGAACATGAAATTAAGTAACATGACAGCATAATAACCGCAAACATAATACGCAACATTGAACATTGGAACATTAAGTGGGAGGCGCATTCCACAAATGTCAACAGTGAAACAAATTAGAGGGTTAAATTGATCCTGGGTATGTTATAAATGTAATAGATGCAAATCATTAACGGCTGCTTACTTTTTTCATCATTATATCCTTCTTCTTTTTCCTTTTCTTCTTACTTCTCTCTCTCTCTGTCTCTCATTTCTCTCTCACTCTCTTTGTTATTTACTCACTTTAATTATGTGGTTATATGACGACGGATCTGTTAGGCCAGATACATCGAGGTCTGGTGGCGCTCTAGCTAACATTATTTTGGCAGCTAGGAAAACCTCAAAAAAACCCTGTCAGATTGATCGGCCCAGGATTTGAATCTAGAACCTCCCAAACGTCACAGACCTTACGGCTAAGTCATCCCGCTTAGTTAAGCGAAGTTATAAGGGGGGAAGAGAAAGACGTGTGAGTGATACATGACATTTTTGTCTATTTGGTAGATACTAACTTAAGAGCTATCCTTTATAACTCTTTATCATTCGCTTAGCAGTGTGCTTATCGGGCCTTTAAAGTTTATGCAAAGAACAGATGCGTTGTTGAACATTCTGAAAATGAATGACCCTCAAATGTGGACGTCACGACTTCATGGTCGCCACTGTCGATGGATATCTGGTAATGACTCAAGGATAGTAACAACAGCTAGTTCATAATGGTGTCAGCATGATTTTTTTCCCCTTTACCCTAAGTATAGTGTTACCTAATTGAAGGTAGTGCTCTAAAACCTATTTTTACTTTCTCTATACGTACTATGTGCCGGGAGGGACTCGAGGCGCTGACCACGTCTCACCCTCCAATACTGCACCCCATCCATGACGTCTGTAGTGGACCGAGATGGGGGACGCAGCGGCCGGGCGGTAGGCCAAGGTTCCCCGTGAGCTGTCGTGCCAAGGAGTTATTATACGTACTATGTACATAGTGTATAGAGAAGGTACTGTATTGCACCTAAAAATTTGATAGCGAGATTTCACCGGAAATATATGAAACAAAAAAAAAAAAAAACAAAAAAAAAAAATTTCTGATGTGTACCATTCACATGACTTTCTCTACATTTCTGCAACAAATTATTCTTAAAAAGCTTATGCTTCTATTTACTTCATGCTAATCAGAAAAAAAATAGCAGAAATTGTCTTATTACTTGTTTCCTTGTAAGTAGAAGCGAAATAAGGGAGTACCATAGGTTAAAGTGATAGACAAAAGCTGATTGCTATGTGACTGAAGCTCCTTTGTTTGTATGGACAGGAGTTGACAAATTCCTGTATGAGAAAAGTATAGGTTTTTCATAGCTGAAAATAAAAACAAGGGATATCTTAAAAACGATCAACTCCAGAAAAAAAAAAATGTATATAACATAAATTGTGTGTTTTAATGTGCTCTACATTTTCTGTGTGCTAATTTTTGTCCATCTCTTACGGTTTAGCAGTTATGCAAAAATCCGTAAAATTCATCCAGAATAAAGTAGTCTTCAGGGGCTATTTCCAGAAAATTAAAGATATACATTTCATTAGCCAGGTAGATCTCTTTAATATATGAAATTTTAATCAAAATCGTTAGTCATTTTTGAGAAAATCAAAAATTTTGAAAAATGTTCCATGTAAAGGGTAGTTGGGGTGGAGGGCTTTTTCTCAAAATCTTCGGGTCGCATCCCTGGAAGAAACTAAACTTAAATACCAAGTTTGGTATTTTACCTACTTTTCGTTTTTGAGTTATCGTGTTCACAGACACAGGGACACACGGACACAGGGACACACGGACCTTTTTGTGAAAATGCGTTTTTTGGATGTAAGGGACCCTAAAATATATATATTTCCGGTGAAATCTCGGTATCGAATTTTTGGGGGTGGAGTGTAATACCTTCCCTATACACTATGCACATAGTGCGTGTAGAGAAAGTAAAAAAGCATTTTTTGAAAAATGTCCGTGTTTGTGTGTCTGTGGGCAGCATAGCTCAAAAATGAAAAGATTGTTAAAAACCAAACTTGGTATTTAAGTTTGGTATCTTCCAATTGAATAAAATGAATTAGAAAAGTATACTTTCGCAAGGGTGGTTATAGTTACTAATAAACGATACAGATTAGAGAAAGTCATGTAAATGTAACACATAAGATGCTTAGAAAAAAGTACGATATGTGTGTGTGTGTGTGTGTGTGCGCGCGCGCGCGCACGCGTGTCTGTGCGTGAGAACAGCATAACTCAAAGACGAAAAGTAAAGTATATAACAAACCTGGTATTTAAATTCAGCATCTTCCATGAATGCAGCTTGTAGACTTTCAACAATCCCCTTCCCCCTCGAATGTCATTCTACCCTTTACATGATTATTTTACCAACATTTTCATTAAAATAACGAATATTTAAGATATTTTCATGAGAAATGGCATGTACCTGTACATATTAGAATTCTTGAGAATAGCCTCTTCATTCTGTGACCTTTGCATAACTGGTAAGCCCTATGAGGTAGTTAAACGTTTACTCCACTAAATATGTAGATCCACTAAAGCACGCCATTTATGTCAGTCTTTTTGGTGGGAAATATTCCTCGTTATTGGTTTACTTATTTCAGTATTTACACTTTTCTCAAATGGGAAGTCATTAGTTCCCCCTCTATCTTTTGGTCATGCAAAAAGAACTGAATTTCAAAGCCAACATATAGTGGCCTGATCTTGAAAGATTTTTAGCGCTTTTGTTTTAAATTAATTGTTTTGTTTATTAATGACGCTGCCAATTGCCAGGATCATATCAATGTGGCCGGTGCCGGAATTTCGTCCGTAGGAATTCTTTAGCATGCCAGTAAATCTACTGATATGGAGTTGTCACTGTAAGCACACGTAAAAATCAAGGTCGCGGTATGAACTGTAACCTTGAGCTCACAAGACTAGCTCCTAACCAACTGAGTTCCCCAGACTGACTCTATCCTTTGGACTAATGTATTCCATTGTATCTACAAGGAAATATGCTATAAAACCATTTTTACATGAAGTACATAGAAGAATAGCTACAGAAAATCATATGAATATGGCACATTATATTAGTTTCTCTAGCCCGCATGTACAATGTATATAGTAGATACAGAAGGTATTGTATTCCACCCAAAAATTCGATACCAAAATCTCACCGAAAATGTATGTTTTGAGGTCCCCTGAGTCTGAAAACAGCATTTTAGAAAAAGGCACATGTGTGCCCGTGTGTCTGTGAACATGATAACTCAAAAACGAAATGTCGGTAAAATACCAAGTTAAGTATCTTCCAAGAATGCGACACGAAGATTTTCAAGAAAATCCCACCATCCAACTACACGTGAAAGCAATTTTAAAATGTTTGTTTATCTCAAAAGTGGCTCTAACGATTTTGATCAAAATCTCTTACATTTAAGATATATATATATAAACATGGCAATATACCTATATATGCATGGCAAATTAAAGGTATATCTTGAATTTTCTGACAATAGCCTATGAAGACCTCTTTATTCTGGATGAATTTGTCTGAATTTTGCATTATTGGTAAACCGTAAGATATAAACAAAAACTTACTGCACAAAAGATGTAGATATCGTTAAAACATACAATTTATATCATATACATTTTTTTCGCGGAGTTTACCGTTTTCGAGATATTCCTTGTTATTGGTTTCAGTTTTAAAATACTTGAACTTTTCTCATATGGGAACTTGTCAACTCCTGTCCACGCAAAGAAACAGATTTCAAACCCATAGCAACCACATTTTAATACATTTGACTTCAGTTTAGCATAGTGTATTCCTTTCTTTCCTTTCTACTTATAAAGAACTAAGTAATAAACCGTTTCTGCTAATGTTTAACTTGATTAGCATTAAGTAGATACAAGAATAAACTTATCAACAATACATTGTTACAGAGATGTAGAGAAAGACATGTGAATGGAGCACATCCGATTTTTGTTTTTAGTAATATTGTCCGAAGATACACACGAAACAAAACAAAACAAAATATTCAGGGACGGGTCTAGTAGTGATGTTTATAACTATCTTATTCAAGGTCAAAGAAGCTAAATCATTATTTTTTAATTTAAGTTCAAGGTGGACAAGAAAATACATCAAGGTCTCGTCTGTGAAATAACCGTTTGCTTTGAGGGAGAGAACTATGATTGTGGGCTTAATGCGCTTAAGTAATTCTGGCGTTAGGTTAGTTTGTTTTTAACATCTTGTGCTAAAAAAACATTGGTCTAGAATGGGAGCTGTAGTTTTCGTTTATTAAGGCAACTCTTATGGTATCTTGAACATACTTTTAGTTCTATTTTAATATTTCGTTCATGAACTTTTTTTCTGAATGAATCGATGTCTGTTTTGCTCATTTTACTTTATTTCTTATAACATGAATTATAATATTGTGTTACAATATTACGATATTAACATTCCGTTTCACCCAAATAGTCTTAATCAGACCTCGCCAGAATAAGACTTCTGAGACCCCCAGAACCCAAATAGCAGTTTAAAAAGAATGCCCTTATGTCTATAAACGCAACTGGAAAACGAAAAGATGGATAAATAACACATTTTAAAGGTAGTACTTGAGTTTCACACTGTAAGCATAAAATGCGAAAATTTTCAAGATTGTTCTGTCAATTCAAATTACCCCTTCCACAAAAGTATATATTATATACCTATTAATATAGTAAAAAATCTGATGTGTTCCATTCACATGACTTTCTCTATATCGCTGCAACAAATATTGTTAAAAAGCTTATGCTTCTTCTTATTTCATGCTAATCAAGAAAAAATTAGCAGAAATAGTGTTATTACTTGCCTCCATGCAAATAGGAGGGAGATAAGAGAGTAACATACGTTTAAGTATTAATCGTATTAATCAAAAGCTGATTGCTATGTACTGAAGTTCATTGGTTTGTATGGACAGAGTTGACGAATTCCTGTATGTGAAAAGATGTTTTTTACTTTTTCTATACGTGCTATGTACATAGTGTATAGAGAAGGTATTGTAATGCACCCAAAAATTCGATACCGAGATTTCACCGGAAATACATGTTTTGGGTCCCTCTGAATCCAAAAAAAGCATTTTCAGAAAAAGGTCCGTGTGTGTGCCTATGTGTGTATGTGTGTCTGTGGACAGCACAGCTTAAAAACGAAAAGACCATTGAATACCAAACTTGGTATTTAAATTTGGTATCTTCCAAGGATGCGACACGAAAATTTTCAAGAAAATCCCCCCACTCCCAACCACCCTTTACATGGAAGTTTTTCTGAAAATTTTGATATTCTAAAAAATGGCTCTAACGATTTTGATTAAAATATCGTATTTACCTGACAAATAAAATGTATATCTTGAATTTTCTGGGATAGCCTCTGAAGACTACTTTATTCTGGATACATTTTGTATAACTACTAAACCGTAAGAGGTGGACAAAAACTTACCCCCGCCCCAAATGCAAAGCATGTTAAAACACACAATTTATGTTATGTGCATTTTTTTTCGTGGAGTTGTTCGTTTTTTTAGATATTCCTTGTTTTTCGTTTCAGCTTTGAAAAACTTATACTTTTCTCATACAGAAATTTGCCAACTCGTGTCCATACAAACAAACAAACTTCAGTCACATAGCAACCAGCTTTTGGCTTTCACTTTAACCTATGGTACTCCCTTATTTCGTTTCTACTTACAATAAAGCAAGAAATAAGACTATTTCAGCTAATTTTTCTCGATTAGCATGAAATAAATAAAAGAATAAGCTTATTAACAATAATTTGTTACAGAGATATAGAGAAAGTCATGTGAATGGAACACATTAGATTTTTTAAAGTTGAAACAAATAACAAGGAATGTCTAAAAAAGGGTCCACTCAACGAAAACATGTATTAAATATAAATTGTGTGTTTTAACGAGTTGTACATTTTTTGCTAAGTAAGTTTTTGTCTATTTCTTACGGTTTGCCAGTTATGCAAAATTCCGCAAAATTCATTCCGAATAAAGTAGTCTTCAGAAACTATAGCAGAAAATTCAAGATATACATTTTATTTGTCAGGTAAATATCCTTAATATACGATGTTCCAATCAAAATCGTTAGAGCCATTTTTGAGAAAATGCAAGTTTTCGAAAATTTTCCCATGTAAAGGGTAGTTGGGAGTGGGGGGATTTTCTTGAAAATCTTCGTATAGCAATCCTTGGAAGATACTGAACTTAAATACAAAGTTTGGTATTAAACGGACTTTTCGTTTTTGAGCTATGCTGTCCACAGACACAGACACACACACGCACAAACACACACGGAACTTTTTCCAAACATTTTTTTACTTTCTCTACACGTACTAAGTAGATACATTGTATAGAGAAGGTATTGTAATGCATCCAAAAATTCGATACCGAGATTTCACCGGAAATACATGTTTTGGGTCCCTCTGAATCCAAAAAAAGCAGTTTCAGAAAAAGGTCCGTGTGTGTGCCTATGTGTGTGCCTGTGGACAGTATAGCTCAAAAACGAAAACACCGTTGAATACCAAACTTGATATTTAAATTTGGTATCTTCCAAGGATGCGACACGAAGATTTTCAAGAAAATCCCCCCACTCCCAACTACCCTATACATGGAATTTTGCGAACATTTTTATTTTCTTAAAAGTGGCTCTAACGATTTGGATTAAAATACCGGATATTAAAGATATTTACCTTACAAATAAAATGTATATCTTGAATTTTCCAGGAATAGCCTCTGAAGACTACTTTATTCTGGATGAATTTTACGGAATTTTGCATAACTGCTATACCGTAAGAGATGGACAAACACTTACCACAGAAAAAATGTAGAGCATGTTAAAACATACAATTTATATAATATACATTTTTTCGTGGAGTTGATCGTTTTTTTTTTTTTTTTTTTTTTTTTTTTTTTAGATATTCCTTGTTTTTCGTTTCAGCTTTAAAAAAACATACTTTTCTCATACAGGAAGTTGTCAACTCTTATCCTTTCAAACAAAGGAACTTCAATCACATAGCGACCAGCTTTTGGCTATCACTTTAACCTATGGCACTCCCTTATTTTGCTTCTACTTACAAAGAAGCAAATAATAAGACTATTTCTGCTATTTTTTTCTCGATTAGCATGAAGTAAATAGAAGCATAAGCTTTTTAACAATACTTTGTTACAGAGATGTAGAGAAAGTCATGTAAATGGGACACATATTTTTTTTTTATTTAGGGGGACCCAAAACATGTATTTTCAGTGAAATTTCGGTTACGAATTTTTGGGTTCTATACAATACCTCCTCTATACACTACATACATAGTACGTGAGGAGAAAATAAAAAATGGAAATGGAATTTTATTTATGGACGCTCTTTAACTGGAGTGGTTCTCAGCGTTCCATTCTATACTGAACGTGAAAGACCGCTTAATTTGCTCAAAGGCTCTTTTTCAGGCTTGAGGTTCTTTTACGTGTCATAAATATACGACACGGGACCAACGGCTTTACTTCCCTTCCAAAGGAAGCTATGTTAAAGGATTTTTACGCCCCAAAAAATCCATCGTCCTCCGCCGAGTTTGAACCCGCGAACTTGGGTAAATAAAGTTATAACATATTTTAGATAATAGCGTGTCAGGTATTATGCGTATTTTGAATTTTCACTGAAGAAACTCTTCATGCTGTCACAGTTATTTATATCTACCTATATTAAAAAAAAAATCTGTTTTGTTCCATCTACAAGACTTTTTCTACGTCTCTATAACAAATTATTGTTAATAAGCGTATTCTTTTATCCACTTTATACTAATCACGATAAACACTAGCAGAAATGGGGTTATTACTTAGGTCCTTATAAGTAGAAGGGAAATAAGGGAATACACTAGCCTAAACCGACAGTCACATGTTTTAAAATGTGGTTGCTTTGGAATTGAAATCCGTTTCTTTGCGTGGTCAGGAGCTGACAAGTTCCTGTATGAGAAATTTTAAATATTTTAAAACTGAAACAGTAACAAACAAGCAATACCTTGAATCCGGTCAACTCCAGGTAAAAATGTATATGCCATAAATTGTATGTTTTAAGGAGCTACATCACATTTCTACGTATATGAAAGACGAAAAGACGAATAAATATCAAACTTTGCATTTATGTTACATCTTCCAAAGGAGTAACATGAAGGTTTTTAGAGAAAATTCTTCCACCTAATCATAATTTTCATGTAATATTTTTCGTAATTTTCTATTTTCTCAAAATGCCCCTAAAAATTTTCATTGATAGATACTTAGGTATATCATATTAAAATATCCACGTGGCAAATAAAATGAATATCTTGAATTTGCTGAGACTAGCCTCTGAAGACCTCTTCATTTTGAATTACTTTTACATAACTGGTTAACCGAAAGAGATAGACAAAAATGTACTACAACTAACATGTAGATTTCGTTAAAATACACAATTTATCTCATACTTTTTTCGTGGAGTTGACCGTTTCCTTGTTACTGGCTTCGGTTTTAAAACATGTTTTAAAAGTTTTTCATATATAAGAATTTGTAAACTCCTGGGCATGCAAAGAAACGAATTTCAATCAGATAGGAACCAACTTTTAAAAGATTTGACTACCGATTTGGCCTAGTGTATTCCCCTATTTCCATTCTACCTACAAGGAAAATGTAAATGGCGTGTTATTTATGGACGCTCTTTAACTACTATGGTTCTCAGCGTCCCATTCTAAATTGGGCGTGAAAGACCACTTAATTTTGCTCAGAGTCCTCTCTAGCAGGTATGAGGTTCTTTTGGGTCCTATACAATACCTTCTCTATACACTATGTACATAGTACGTGAGGAGAAAATAAAAATGGAAATGAAGTTTTATTTATGGACGCTCTTTAACTGGAGTGGTTCTCAGCGTTCCATTCTATACTGGACTTGAAAAACCGTTTAATTTTGCTCAAAGGCTCTTTTTCAGGCTTGAGGTTCTTTTACGTGTCATAAATATACGACACGGGACCAACGGCTTTACTTCCCTTCCGAAGGAAGTCATGCTAAGGATTTGTTCACCCGAAAAAATCCATCATCCTCCGTCGGGTTTGAACCCGCGTCCTTGAGTATATGAAGTTAGCATGTAACCTACAAGGGAGCAAGTAGGTAGGTAATACGACCATTTCTGCTAAGTTTAGCTCCATTAGCATGGGATAGACCGAAGAATGAGCTTTTTAACGATAATTTGTTACAGAGACGTAGAAAAAGTCACGTGAATGGAACACCAGATTTTTCGGGAATAGCTTCTACATTCTGAATGATTTTTGCATAGCTGGTAAACCCTAAGAGATAGACAAAATCCTACTACACAAAATGTGTAGATCCGCTAAATTACAAGTATCAAAACCAGGCTTTATGGAGCGTATAGGTTAATACGAGATAGCCCTTGTTTTTGGTTTAACTTTTCCAATACTTTTTTTTTTCAAATGGCAAGTCTTTAGTTTTCCTCACCCCCTTCTTTTGGTAAGCATAGAGAACGGAATTTCGAAAACATCACAGAGCAACCCATCTTCAAAGATCTGAAAATCGCTTTAGGCCCATGTATTCGCTTATGCATTTGCGCCTGCACATGTAGTGAAACTAGTTTTGCAAATGTTTATCTTTATTAGCATAAAGTAGATAAAATCATGTTTTTGTAAGAATGGCAATAGGTAGAGAAAGTCATGTGAGTGCGACACATCAGATTATTTCATAACGTCATGTATCCGCATACAAAGCTTGACATTCCCGCGCGAACAATAACAATAATAAAAAAAAGTTTTATGTATTGACGGGACGGAACTAGTAATAAAGTTATAAACAATTTATTCAAGGCTAAATCCACTATTTCGCTATTTTTCTTATTTTGTTGTTGTTGTAGAAGTTCAAGGTAGACGAGGGCATTTATCAAGGCCTTCTCTACGAAGTAACCGTTTCTTTTGTGGGAGAGATCCAATGTGGGCTTAATATGCTTAATAATGCTGACGTTAAGGTTAGCTAGTTTTCATGTAGTACAAAACAGCGTTGGTCCGAGAATAGGAGCTGTAGTGTTTGTTTTTAAGGTAGCTCTATGATATCTACTGGAATGACCTATTATAGCAGATAGAGGAAATAATGTGTTTCATATAAAACGATAACAAGATTGCGCCGGAAATACAAGTTTTGAGATCCACTGAACCTAAATAAGAGTTTCATGAGGAAATCGTGGAGAATAAGCACCCCAGCATTCGCCTAAGTGACAGGGACAAACCACAAAAAAAAAAAAAAAAAAAAAAAAAAAAATGCTAGTTAGAGTGCACAGAAAATATTATCAAATAGTAACAAAAATGCTAGTCAGAGTACGCAGAAAATATTATTTAAATAGTAAAGAATATTTTATTATGTATTTAAATTATTTGAAACTGAAATGTTAAAACGAAGAATTAAGCAAATATTTCACTGTCGGCGAGATTCGAATCTGTGAGCTCCCGAATGTGTGTCGCACACGTTACGATAGCGCTACCTCGATTGGTTATTTGTACATACTATAAAATGTAGAATTGTTTTTGAACTATAGTATTATTTTATTATATTTTATAACAAGGCAGAATTGGCCATTTTAGAGGATAGTCTTATAAAATGGACGGCTACAAAATTGATGTTTAAAGCACGTTTCACTTACAACCTCTTAGCGCCTGCTCATTCTTCGTGAAACCTGACGCTCATCCTGCACAACACACCTACACTTCTCTATCGTGATCTTCGCCGAAGAATCCATCACAATATCCTCACTTGGAATCGCCTGTGCTGCGTGCAGATGCTAGTTCCTGTTTTCTTATGTACACTTTTTCATCTTTTTACCCTGTCCTTTTCTCTCTCTCTCTTTTTTTTTTTTTTTTTTGTGTACAGAAGGTAGGGAAACGGCAGGAGAGGAACGGCATCTTCACTGTTTGAGCCTCGAATTTATTCTACATTAATTAATAAATCTCTAGATGGTGTTTGAAGTTGCTTACTTTGACCACTTCCAGGTTGCTTGTCTATTTCACATGAAATTCCTGGAGTAGGATATCTTTCGATTGAGCTGCTTGCTTGGCCTGACTGGCCTGGGTTAGGGTCTTGAAAGTTCTCCTTCTCATTTACTTGACTAAGGAATACCTTGGATGGGGTATAGGATGCACCCAATTATTGCAAAGTAATAAGAATTCACTTTAAAGGATCAAAGTATGAGCTATCCAAATTTCGGAGGTGGTGAAATGTATATTCTTGTCAATAGGAACTGTCGCTAACAAGAGTAGAATATCCATCTAAAATTAAATTGCTATGTTTGCTACCTTGAGGTTTGTGAGCAACAACTTGTTTCAGGAGATCATAAAACAGTACCACAGTTACTATCTATCACTCATTTTAACCATATTTCTGGAGATATTTTATGTAAATAACCATGGGTGGAAGAAAGACATCAATGGTGTTGGCTCAAACCTCTCCCTTTCACAGAGTTGGTATGTGTGTGTGTGTGTGTGTGTGTGTGTGTGTGTGTGTGTGTGTGCACATGTGCGCGTGAACAGCACTATCCAAAAGTTAAGTCAGTTAAGTACAAAATTAGTATTCAAGTTTAGTATCTTCCAAGGCTGCGATAAAAAGATTTTCAAAAAATTATCCCATCCCAAAATACCCATTAGATGGAAGATTTTCTAAATTTTTGATTTGCTCAAAAATGGCTCTAACGATTTTTATTAAAAATATAATGTATTTAACGCATTTACATGGTTAACTATGTTTTATAATTAAATATATTTTAATTATAATAAATTTGTTATAATTACAATTATTTTATTTTAAATAAAATCTGTGCATTGGTTAAATTTCACTCAAGCGATACACTTAAATTGGTGTATTTTGCCTACTTTAACTCCATCATCGAGTATGGAATAAAATTCTGGGGTAATTCAGTGGATAGTAAATGCATATTCCGGATACAGAAGAAAGCTATACGAATAATCTGTATTGCTTATAGCAGACAGTCATGCAAGGAACTATTCCAAAAATTGGGCAAACTCACTTTACCTTGTGTTTATATGTTATCTATTTTAAAATTCTATGCAGTTAATGGAGATAGTTTTATAACAAAGATGGAAATTTATAACATTAATTCTAGACAAAAGGGATATATTAATCGTCCCAATGCCAATCTTCATTGCTTTCAGAAAGGTGTATATTATGAAACAATCAAGATATTTAATGCTCTTCCCAATAATCTCAAAGAAAATGTTAGCAATTTCAGGGCTTTAAAGGCTTCTCTTAAGGAGTACCTTTGCAATAAATCATTTTACTCTGTAGAAGAATATTTAAGTGACAAACCTCTCTGGCAATACCATAATAATCATTGTATTTATATGTGTTATAATATAGTGCATTTTGTGTAGGTATATTAGTGTGTGTGCATGAATGTATCAAATGAATTTTTTTTTAGTATTTAGCAATGACACAAGGTCTGTAAAGCCTGATGCTCTGATATTTTACACTCTAGTATATAATTGTAAATATTTGCATTGGAAATTCTATAACATATTTGTAAATATGTATTGTAATTTGTTGACATTTATGGAGAGTACATACCACAATAATCATATTTTAGTTTTATATAATTACTAGTAGTAACTATTATGTTGATAATTAGAAAACTATCATTTGACAATACATTAGTGTTACATATAATGAAATTATATTTATTTATACATTTTAACACTAATTTTTGATACTCTTTGCTTTTATGTGCATGCAAAACAGGAAGTACATATGCTCTAATGGAGCACATTAAGTATAGTGCAGTGGTATACATGCCTCAAAAGCAAATAATGTGATTATATGTCTATTCTGTTGTTTTTGTAACCTGTGCTTTTAGCATTAGAGTTTTATACATTTTTTTTTCTCCATAGTATATAAACATATGTATACATGTATATCCCTTGACAAGTTCTATATTCAGTGACTTCCTGGCCTAAACAAATCTACAGAATGCTTTCTAATCTATCTAATCTACAACGCTCATTTGACCACTTTGACTGTCTCTCTAACCCAAGTGTACTCATATTACTGTTGAAAACTGAAATCCTGCTGACCTGGTTGCCCTGCTTTTATATTCTCTTAATCACAAAGCAAGAAATTTCAGAGCAGCGGTCATTATTGCACTTCTACATACAGTCAGGTAGTACATGTAGGTGTGGCAATGCAGAGTTTTAGATGTAAACTCCATGCTAGTGCCTATGTTAAATTTGGTCATACCTGTGCAATCTATGAAGCTAGGGTAAGCAAGTCATTCATATACGTGAAATAATTAAGTGTGAAAAGGTATAGGTGCACACATTTATCATGTAGTCACGCTGCTTCCTTATTCCCCTTGTACCTACAAGGAAATAAGTAATAAGACAAGTTTGATTAGCATGAGGTAGATAAAGGAACATGATTCTTAAGAGTGGTTTGTTGCAAAATAAGAAGACAAAGAGATGTGAGTGTAACAGATTAGATTTTTTACTTTCTGTATTACTTACCTAGAATAAATAGAGAAAGTATTGCACTTCACCCAAAAGTTCTCATAATTTCACAGGAAATTAAGGTATATGGACTCCTTGAACAAATAGATAAATAAAGTGTCTGCCTCACAATTAAGTTCTGCCTATCCAGGGTTTTGCCTTATTCTGAGAAGATGTGTAAAGTAGTTCTAAGCTCTATGGACTCCAGGTTCATTTGAGCATCATCTCACCCATTTCATTTATTGTATGATGTGACCTAACAGTTAAAGGATGTTACACTACCACAAAAAAAAAAAAAAAAAAAAAAAAAAAAAAAAAAAAAAAAAAAAAAAAAAAAAAAAAAAAAGAAGAAGAAGAAGAAGAAGTAAAATATGTCCATGTATGTGTGTCTATGAGCGACATAATCAAAAAGAAAAGGATATAAATACCAAATTTGGCATACACGTTCAGCATATTCCAAAGATCAAACACAATGATTTTCAAGCAAATATCTCACCACCAACACCCTTTACATGGAACATTTTTCAAAATTCAAATTAAAAAAATGCTGTTATGATTGTAATTAAAATCCCACATGTTAAAGATACAATAAATCAAATACTTTTTAGTTTTTATTTTCTGGAAACAGCTTTTAAATTTGCTTCATTTAGAAGGAATTGTACAATTGGTATCCATTAAACCATAGATGAAAATGCACTAGATAAAAATAAATATCCCTGCAAAGCATAATTTATTTCAAATAACTATGATTGTGCTATGAATCATTTTTGAGATATCTTTATTAATGGCTTGAATTTTTAAATTCTTCGTCATTCTTTTAAATTTTGGATATTTAGTTGTTTTTCATTATTTCTTGGAAAGAGAATGGAATTTTAAGACCAACATATAGTTTCCAGTTCTTAACATTTGATTTGATAATGAAAATACCTAATGTAGCTATTTCTGCAAAGCTTTATTTGAATTAAAATGGAGTAGGTGAAAAGGTATGCTTTTAGTAGAATAGTTTGTATACACATCAATAAAAGATAAAGGGTAGAGAAGTTCATATCAGAGTAATACATCCATTTTTCCCATTCAGCTTTCAGTACTTGTTTTACATTGCTTTTAAACTCTGCATTTTGCTGGTTGACAATTTATTTTGTTTGTCAAATAAGAATTTATCATTATTGCTGTTACACATGTTCATAATTTTAGTATTAATTACCTATGTGGAATTATCATTAACATATAGACAGAATATGTCTAAAGAAATTGGAGAATAAACACTGGAATGGTGGCGGCAGCAGTGGCGATGGTGGTGGTGGCAGTGGCAGTGGTATTGGCTGTGTCAGTGGTGGTGGCAGCGACCATTTTACTTTTCGAAAATTTGCCTTCACAAATTAGACCTACTCAATTGAATTGTCTTCAAACAGTTGTGTTTCCAAGATTAATTTGTGATTTATTAACTTCAAAACATTGATAAGCATTCACATCTATATTTACTAAGTAGCATATGTTAAAATTCAATGCATTATTATTGTCCTTTACTACAGGAACATTTTGTTTCAGAATGGAAATAAGGCAAGACTACTCTTACATAAACATTAAGTTCATTCCTGAAATCAGTTTATGAACCAAAGTCAATTATAAATCAATATATTCTTCACCACCTTACTATACAGTATATAGCCTTTGAGGACACATTCCTGTACCATAGCACTTTTTACTTTGCACCAAGGAGATAGCACTAGGGTGCCACAGTTTAGCTGCTTTCAGAATCCGTAATCAGATAGCAGAGAACAGCCAGCCTACAAGGTTTCCAGTCTAGCTGCTTCCACAATTCATAGTCAGATGCCAGTCCTTAATGCTACATCCCTTTATACCATAACATTTTGCTCTACAACAAGCAGATGGCATTAGGGCACAATTCATCCTAGCTGTTTTAACTATCTGTGGATAGATGGCAGTGCAATCACTGTTAACATATATTTTCAGTTAATTCAAAATCTTCTCGGGCTGGTGAACTGAAGACGAGGAAGATGCACTTCTTCGAAACGTTGGTGTCAAGCCAAGTTTTTACCTGGCTAGAAGCGCGAGAAGATTTTTAATTAACACGTCGCCAGGAAAGCTTCAGTTCTTATTTTATATATTTTCAGGTTTTATGTTTAAGACTGAAGGTAGAACTTTGGGTGGCGATATTAAACACTCAATCTAGTATTTAACTTTGTGATTGAGGGAAGCCACAAAAATATTCCAGCCAGAATGGTCAGCCCACAGGATTTGAACCCATGATTTATGGAACTTGTGTATACAAATTCTTGATTTGCTGGACAGAGAATTTCTGCTATATAAGTGTAATTAATATAATTTTCAAAATTAACAGGGGAAAGCTTTGTTGCTATAGTATACGTAAATAAGCTGCTATACTTGGATATATTTGTGTTAAGCCAATAATTGGCAAATTTTTAATAACAACATTAGCTGTAGGCTGGTATGAATGTATTTTAGTTTGAACGAATGAATACTTCATGTAAATTACAGCATATTATGGCATAATGTAGTACAAGCTTTGTTTTATTACAGTCATTGCTCATTAGTGACCCCTAAACTTTGACATAAACCAAATTCACATGTTCAAGAGTGATAAATTAGAATTCAAAATATAAATCTATACACATATTCAAATTCATTTTCAACCCTCCATTATGAAAAAGAAAATTATTTTCCTAATAAAATTATTAAATCTACCAAACATGTTAAATATTTTATATTGATTAAATATTTATTAAATGTAATCTTTGTTTAATAGTTTTCTTCAGATAATACACATTTATAGTAAATAGTGACTTTGTGAAAACAGAATATATATTTGAATGAATTAATTTATGTAGACGTTCCTGCACCTTTCAACTGCTTTCTGCCATTGTGACTATGAAGAGCTGGAAGAAAAGATGTATCCACCACCAGCAAAACCCCATGATGTAATACATTTAGTACAGTGGTTGGATGAAAAGTCTATTGAACTGATCACTCCGAGGTAAAAACTTTCTGACAAACATATTATATACTTAGGAAATGAAAAATAAATTGATTTGATTATTATTTAATTATAACCATTGCTATTCTTTATGTCATCAGAATCTTTTTAAGATATATTTGATTGCATCTCATAGTTTTGAAACTGTGTCATATTCAGTATAGATGCACTTACATGGATGCACAGCGACAAAAGCTTAGGAGAATAAGAAAGAACGTAGACATAATTTGTGGGTACATGTGTGTGCTGAAAGATTTAATGTTTTATCTTTGTTAAGCTATACATCCTAGTCATATTTTTAAGCTTTGTCCTGGCTGCTACCTATACTATTAGAACATATCATTAACCAGACAGTGTGTTATTAGTAAGTACATGATGCCATGTACTTTATATATTATCATATGCCTCATGAGAGTATGAACCAATCCAAAATGTGCATTAACTCAGAGATTCTTATTTTTTGTTACATTATTATCAGTAGTTGATAAATCAGCAAATTTAACATTACAAATGCCTATTGTACAACTTATTTATTCATCTGTTTTCACAGTTATGCAGACTATCAAGCTAAGATTTTAAAAATCTGTAACTTATTGTAGGCATTTTATGAATAATGTGCTAAAAGATGGTACCTGTCATGCTAATGCATGAATTTATATTTTGATTATTAAGCTATGGAGATTCCATAACTCTCATGGTGAGTGTTGATACCTTTCATTTTCTGCTAGGTTTAAGTGGTTGACATGACATACAGTTTACAAAAACATGTAGTCTACTTCCTCTATTAGATCCTTATATAGAAGAACAGCTACACTGAATCAAAACATTGATAGGGAGCCTTCACCAAAGAGCACATTATGAATAAGGCATACACTTAGAGAAGGAGGGAGGGTGAGAGAGAGAGAGAGAGAGAGAGAGAGAGAGAGAGAGAGAGAGAGAGAGAGAGAGAGAGGCATATGCATAAATCTGAAATTAAAATTATTTGTATGCATGTGTTGCAAATTACACACATGTTTATACCACTTTGATGTTTTGAGAACGGACAACAATGAGCTGTGGTAAGCCAAAGCAGGTCTTCCTGTCTTTAGAGTGAAGTACAGACAATAACAGGTGCAAGCCTGGATTTACAACAACAATATGCAGCTTCAGCACTTCTGTGTATGTGCATGTAGGTGTTGCTGTGCCATATGCTAGGATGGATATCATATGAGAGCATTTCTGCGGATGATTTTCTATGAGTTTAAATTTGGTTTAGGGGAGATAGAATGCCTTAAAAGACTGTATTGGACATTTGGAGATGAACAGTGGGCTCCAGTGACAGTGGATGAATATTGGATAAAAGCAGATTATATCTTGCAGGAAGATTATCATTGCACGTATTATCATATTCAAGAAGCCCTGAATATTCTATTGGCAGCAGTGAACACGATCCTTAAAGGAAAATTTCAAGTCAGGAAGGTCTGCAGTTGTATCTCCCCACAGTTAAAAATGATAGAAAAATTTAACTGGGGAAGATCCAAAAGCTTATTTAATTTCATAGGTGAGAAATGCTGAATATATAGTATTATCCAGAAGTGACAGATTGGTCTGGTTTCTATTTCTAAAAATCTGATGTGTTCCATTCACATGACTTTCTCTACATCTCTGCAACAAATTATCGTTAAAAAGCTTATGCTTCTTTTTGCTTCATGCTAATTGAGAAAAAAGTTAACTTATTACTTGAAATAAGGGAGTGGTATAGGCTAAAGAATTAGTCAAAAGCTAGTTGCTATATGACTGAAGTTCTTTGTTTGTATGGACAGGAGTTGTCAAATTCTCATATGAGAAAAGTATAAGTTTTTTAAAGCTGAAACCAATAACAAGGAATATCTCAAAAATGATTCAGTCCACAAAAAAATTGTATATAACACAAATTGTGCATTTTAACAAGTTCTACATTTTCTGTTAATTAAGTTTTTATCTATCTCTTATGGTTTGCCAGTTATGCAAAATACCATAAAATTCATCCAGAATAAAGTAGTCTTTAGAAGCTATTCCTAGAACATTCATGATATACATTTTATTTACAACATTTTTTTTTTTTAATATACAGTATTTTATTCAAAATTGTTAGAGTCATTTTTGAGAAAATCAACATTTTTGAAATATTTTCCAAATAAAGAGTAGTTTTGGGTGAGGGGATTTTTCTCAAAATCTTCTTGTTGCATCCTTGGAAGATACTAAGCTTGATTACCAAGTTTGGTATTTTACTGACTTTTTGTTTTTGAGTTATTGTATTCACAGACACATGGACACACAGATACACACACATGGATCTTTTTCTAAAAATACATTTTTTGGATACAGGGGACCCTGAAACATATATTTTCAATGAAATCTCGGTATCAAATTTTTGGGTGGAATGCAATACCTTCTCTATACAGTATGTACATGAGTATGTGTAGAGAAAGTAAAAAACTACTATTACAAAAGCTTATTTTTTTATCTATTTTAGGTAATCAAGATAAATGTTACAGAAATGGTCTTATTACTTAGTTCCTTATAAGTATCTAGAACAGAAATAAGGGTCTACACTTCAAGCGATAATCAAATCTTCTATAACATGTTGCTATGTGATTGAAATTTGGTTTGCTTTGTATGGTCAGTGTAAAATAGAAGACAATGACAATTTGCTGTTTGAGAAAATTAAAGTATTTTAAAATTGAAACCAATAACAGGAAATATCTCGGAAATCATTGCTGTACAAAAAATTGGTGTTTTCTGTTGAACTCTCTGTATCGTCTCTAGTTGAGTTGGTGGGATAGGAATAAAAACATCTACTCCATGTGGTACAAGTCTTATATGTAATGCAAGTCCATTTGGATGCTTAGTTTTTGTTCTATTGCACTCTGGTACTTTACACATCATTTTATGATTTTGAAAATGACAACAGTTTTTCAATTAACATGTACTGTTTTTATATAATTTGATATTTTATTAATACTCTTGACATTACTATACATAGAATTATTATTATAATATATATTTACAGCTAAATTTTAATAATAATAATAATAATAATAATAATAATAATACTTTATTACATATTATATATCTTCAGCAGTTACATATATTTACAAACAACCATCCCTTGTGTGCTTCCTTACCCACCTATTTTTTATCGTCCTATGAAATGAGCCAATAATTGATGATAGCTTGAGTACCAAACACTGGCATTCACTTATCAATGTGCGACCCTTATAAATAAAATAAAAGTAATAAAATGTTCAAATGCTGTATCTTAGAAACTCTCACCTGTTTAGTGTCTTAAAATAATATCTCAAGAGTTTATTTTCTTTTTATAGCCCATTGTAATAGTGCAATTTCTTCAAAAGATTTATCACTGTATTGTTTACTTTTACTTTGTAGGTACTGCATAATGGTACATTGTTAACAATGGCTTCTACTTCTTCTGGGAGATGTTCTTTCTTGTTACAGAGACAGAAAAGTAGCATTAAACTATTTCTTAAGAAAGTGTACTTTGCATATGTAAAGTTAAGCTAGAAGATCAAAGCCAAACATGGGCTCCTCATACTATTTGTAAAACATATAGTGAAGGGAAGGCAATAGAAAACAAAAACCAATGAAGTTTGAATTGTTATGATATGGCATGATCAAAACACTCACTATGTTGATTGTTACCTCTGCATGTTATCATGTTTTAATGATAACTACATAGTTTGTGTAGAAAGCTTTTCTCTTTCTCTTTGTCCCAGAGTTTGGTATTCAAGCTATCCTAAATTATTGACTCATTTCATAGGAAGATAAAGGATAGATGGATAAGGAAGCACACAAGGGATGGCTTGTTTTGTAAATATATGTATGCATTGAAGATGTATAATATTTAATAAATTATTATTATTATTATTTATTTATTTATTTGTTCCATTATGAATAAGCCCATGAGGGACTATACAAATTACTTAGAAACATCTCTTTGTTTTCCTTTGAACCCATATTTCTCTCATTCTTTTCTCTCGTCTGTCCACATTGCTCCAGTTTTTTTTTCTTCGGTCTGTCCTCGTGATTAACTTGCCATTCATAAACTTTGTTTCTGAAGAGCTCTCTGTTTAATATATCTTCTTGTGTAATTCCTGCCAATTTTAATTCTTTATTATTATTATTATTATTATTATTATTATTATTATTATTATTATTATTATTATTATTATTATTATTATTATTATTATTATTATTATTATCATTCTTTACTTGTAAATATATAATAATAATAATAATAATAATAAAAATAATAATAATAATAATAATAATTATAATAATAATAAGAATAATAATAATAATAATAATAATGATAATAATAATAATAATAATAATAATTCTAACTATGTATGTATAGTAATGTCCAATGTATTAATAAAATATCAAATTACATAAAAACAGTACATGTTAATTAAAAAACTGTTATCATTTTCAAAATCATAATGCTTTTTTTTTTTTTTTTTTCTTTTTCCCCATGTAAGTACCATGTTCAATAAAAAGGGGAAACTTGTCGCAGGACAGTGTAATGAATAGAGAATGATATATATTCAGAGGTTCTTAATATTTTTGTTAGCATTATGCAAATATACTACTTACAAGGCATCCCATTAGAAATATAGTTTATTTAGGAGTCTGTGCTCTTATTACAGGCTTCTGGGACCACATCCAAACTCTTATACTTACTCCAAACGCCTTGCAGAGTATCTTGTATATGAGTACAAAGACAAGCTTCCAGTATGCATTGCACGACCATCAATAGGTACTTATACCAGTCATATATTATTTGTATAATGCAGCTAAGGTAATGTAATACTAACAAACAAACAAACAAACAAACAAAAAGAAAAAAAATATATATATAAAGTGCATTTAACATTTTAAGAGTGTTGATGAGAGAAATATGTAAAAATATGAGGGTGGTTTGAAAAGTTTAGCAAAAAACCAGGAAAAAATGTTTGTTTTATGAACAACTCACCTTGCTTCTTCGCGTAGTCTACTTTGAGAGATATACACTTGTCCAGTGATCCTCAAGTCTTTTCATCCTGTCGGAAAAATAGGTTCTGTTAAGCTCTGCAAAATACTTGTTGGTTATGGCTATTACTTCCTCATTTGATAAAAAATTTCTTCCCACAAAGCCAAAGATTTAAGTTAGGGAACAGAAGAAGCCACTAACGCCAAGTCTGGTGAATAGGGTGAATGTGGAACCAATTCAAAGCCTAACTCACGCACTTTTGCCATTGTTATCGCTGATGTGTGGGATGGTGTATTATCCTAATAAAAGAGCACCTTTTTGTTGCCAATCTTGGCCTTTTATCAGCCAACCCAAGTTTCAAATGATCTAACAGTGAAGCACAATAGGGCCCAGTTGTGGGTCTACTATTTTCCAAGTAATCTATGGGGATCATTCCTTAGGAATCCCAAAAACCAGTGATCATCATTTTACCAATTGATAAAATGGCCTTTACCTTTTTCAGTGCACTTTCACTAGCCTTTGTCCATTATTATTACTGCTGTTTTAACTCTGTAATGATGGATCCAGTTTCATCAACAGTCACAAACTGGTGAAAAAAGTCTTGCAGATAGTGATTAAACATTGCCAGACATTGTGATGAAATGTTGTTCCAAATGCACTTTTGGTTGTCTGTGAGCAATTTTGGCATCATCTCACAACAGCTTCATACTTACATCAAAATGTCATGTACTTATAGACTGGGTAAAATGCATGTTGTAGCAAGAAGGGTCAAACTTCATTTTTAAATTTAGAGACTTTATTTTGATGCATATTTGAGAGCGGTAACTTATTATACAATTTAGTTCCTATGTTAATTACATTACTTTTAAAGATTTCTGTTCTACAGTACTGCAAGTGGATATCAAATTTATTTCTTGTATTATGCTCATGGTATTCTTTATTCCTTTCTAAGTGCCCCAAATGAGATCTGATGAAACACAGTACTTTTACAATATATAGACATCTTAGGGTAAGTATTTTCTCTCTTTTGGAAATTTCCTTACATGAATTGCATGCTTGCAATCTGTTCATTGTTCTTAGAACTTTATCTGAATTTTAAATGTCTCTTCACTGTCACTTACCCCACCCCAAAAAATAATACATTACCCCAGTAGAGATAGAAAATGGGCAAAATATACATTTCTCAACACTTTATTACTAATTGTGTTCCTAAGTGAAAAGATCATGTATGCAACTGAACTAAGTTTTAATACCAAAGATTTTAGTTGAGTATTCCATTTTAGTATTTCTGTGATATGTTATCACTAAAAATTTTGTTTTCTCTTTATAGCAACTTTCATTTATGTTTATTGACAGTTTAGGTCTCACTATATTCATATTTTGTCTGCTATGAAAATGCATAGCTGAAGTTTTGTTAGTGCTGATTATGAGTTAATTTGATTGGAACCATATGCATAAATCATTTAACAATTTATTTGCCTTTTCCCTAATGGTTTCTTCACTTTCTCCTGTAACCAGAATATTTGTGTCATCCGCAAACAAAATTATGTCTAGAACCTCTATATTAAGTGACAAATCATTAATACGAGGGTCGACTAATAAGTCCCAGACCTCATACAGATATGGCGCCATTAGGCAGTTAGATGGTAGCATCGTTAGTTTAACTCTAGACTAGCTCGCATTCATAGTTACAGGTCCATAGCACGTTTAGTTTTCGAATAACAGCATTTTAAACAAGACAACTTAAGAGTTTTCACGAAAATGGAGGATTTGGAAAAACGAGCAGTGATTAAATACTTCCATTTGAAAGGCTTAATGCCTAAAGAAATCAAGGAGGAAATGGACAGTGCATTGAAAGACTCTGCCCCTTCATATTCAATGATTAAAAGGTGGATTACGAGCACTAGTCATGAAGCATTGTAGAAGCAACAACTCCAGAGATCATTGAAAAAATTCATTGTTTAGTACTGGAAGACTGCAGATTAAAGTTGTTTGAGATAGCAGAGGCTGTAAACGTATCAAAAGAACATCAGATAATATTTTAAGTAATGTTTTGGGCTTTCACAAGGTCTGTGCAAAATGGATGCCATGTTTGTTGACACCTGATCAAAAGTTGCAAAGAAAAAATGTTTCTGTTAAGAATGTGGAGCTCTACCGTTATATGCTATCTGAATTTTTGAGACATCTTATTACAATGGATGAAACTTGGATACATCACTACACTCCAGAAAGTAAATCACAGTCAAAACACTGGATTGCGCCAGGTGAACCAACTCCTAAAAAGGCAAAGTCAATTTTGTCAGCTAACAAGGTTATGGTGAGTGTTTTCTGGGATGCATAGGGAATTATTTTTATTCACTACTTGGAAAAGGGTAAAAGTATCATTAGTGACTACTATGCAAGATTACTGCAATGTTTGAGTGATAAAGTGAAAAAAAAAAAAAATAAATAAAAAAAAAAAAGACCTCATTTGGCAAAAAAAAAAAAAAAAAAAAAAAAAATCTTGTTTCATCATGACAATGCTGTGGCCCATAGTTCAATCATTGCAATGGGAAAAAAGTGTGAATTAAAGTTCAAATTGCTTGAACATCCACCCTATTTGCTAGATCTAGCACCCAGTGACTACCATCTGTTCCCAAACCTCAAAAAATGTCTTGGAGGAGAAGATTTCACAGCAACGAAGAGGTCATTAATGTGGTAAAGAGCTATTTTGAGGATCTTGATAAATTGCACTACAGGAATGGTTTAATTAAATTAGAACATTGATATGACAAATGTATTAGCCTTTCTATAGATTATGTTAAGAAATAAAGCAAAAAAAAACATTTTTTTTAAATGCTGTCTTCATTGAGAGGCCCGGGCCTTATCAGCCGACCCTAGTATACAAGGGGAAGAGAAGGGCTTCCACTATTGATCCTTGTGGGATCTCTGCTGTGAAATAAAGTTACAATCTGTCTGCGATTTGTCAGATAAAATTTAAACCATTTATTACAATATCTCTAATCCCATAACTGTTTAGTTTTAAAAGTAATATCTCATGATTCAGCACATGATATGCCTTGGACAAGCCTAGAAATATTCCTATAGAATGCAAGTTTTTATCAATTGATTCCTGTACCTTGATATTACGCTGAAAATCACTGTATCTTTCGATTTATTTGTTGCAAACCCATGTTAGTATGTCATTCTTCCTTAAAATTTGTTTAATCAGTTGTATATTAGCTTTGCAAATATCTGTGAAAATATTGATAATAAGCTATAGGCCTATAGTTTTCTTTATCCTCTTTTTTTCCCTGCCTTGTGTAATGGTTTGATTTTGGCCCACTTTAATTAATCCGGGGAACACTCCTGATGATATTGATTCATTAAAGATATTTCTTAAGGGAGTTTTTATGTACTCTATGCTTAGCTTAATTATATAGTCTGGTGTTTCATTTTTCCCACCTGACATCTTGTTTTTTAAGCTTTTTAGCTATTTTTACTATCTCTTGCTCTGTTGTAGCTGAAGCAAAAAACGAGTTCATACAGCTGTTATTTTAGCTAGTTTATACTTCTTTTCCCCTCCATTTAAGTGCTTTATATCAACTGGTCCACAACTTCTGGAAAGTATTTATTAAATACTAAACTCTGCCGCTTGATACCTCTGTTACTTTCTCTGATTTGCAATTTCATTCTTTCCAATTTTTTTCTATAACACTTCCCATATCCTGTTGATAATTTTCAATACTGCTTTTGTTTTATTTGCAGCCACTTCTATATACCTATCATTCTCTTTTCTTGTAGCTACTTTTATAACTTTATTGTATACCAAATGATATCTATGTGCATAATTTTTAATTTCTAGGTTAGATGCACCCTGTTTTTCTAATCTATTAAGCAATCTCACTTTTCTGCTACGTGTCATAATTACATTCATGTCCCAGTCTTTGTTTGGTCCTTTATATAGTACACTTTTATAGGAAATGCAATGTCAAAGTAGTGTGAAATGGTATTTATGTATGCATTGAATTTGTCGTTTACACCTTTTGCTGCACTAACCTCTTCCCATTCTTCCTTTGTTAGTAAGTACTGAAACTTTGCTACACTCTTGCTACCAAACTTTCTTTTATGAACACTAATTGAGTTTTTATATGCTGCTGCAGGTTTATAGTTACTATTTATGCATAATGATCTGAGAATCCATATCTAAAACTACTGTCTTTTTTATTTTCATAGTATCATTTATGGTAATAACATCTATTCTGTTTCTCTAGTTGGCACTTTAATTACATTTGTTAGATTATACATAAACAGGGGGCTTTTAAATTCTAACAATTTGGTATTAATAATTAAGAAATCCATGTTCCAGTTACCTCAGAAGATTACCGTTTTATATCTTCTTATTAAACCTTTTATGGTATATTCTAATTTATTGGTGAAATTCTCTAAGCTATCTTCTAGTGATCTATAGATACAATGCGAGCTGTTTAGATCTGATAGTTCTGTGATGACAATTCAAATTCTTTTTCTTCATTTAACTCGTTGAGGAAATTTATGTCTTTTGCATGAATGCAGCATGCAAGGATGGTGTTTAAAAATTGAATATAAATATTCTTTTAAAATCTTCTTTTGAATTAATACGTCGTCAGGAAAGCTTCAGTTCTTATTATAAATATTCATGTAAAGTATTAAATACTATACATTACTTCAAAAATTGAAAACTTTTCCTTTTGTTTCATTGTAGATTAAATCAGAAATATCTACAGAATTTCAAGTTGCATTATTAACTAAATTATGTTAAAGTTATAAATGGGCATTTTGCAAAGTATAATATAAACTAAAACACTATTAAATGCAATAAAATTGACTTTTATGCTTGTACTTGAGAGTACTTTAAAACAAATCTAGGCTTTGGTGTAAGCATTGATATCTATGTACCCTTTTTCCTTTGCAGTATTACCAGCTATGAAAGAACCAATGCCAGGATGGGTGGATACTCTTAATGGACCAGTAGGCGTCTTAGTAGGTGGTGGTAAGGGAGTGATACATTCCATGCTTTGTGGCAAGGACTATGCTGTTGAAGCAGTGCCTGTGGATGTAGCCATCAACATTCTGATCTGCATTGCACAGAGGCTGGCTTGCAAAAGGTTTGTAGATGGTTGGGAAGAAAAATCACAAATACAAAATGCATTTACACCTTTTGTATGTGAAAAAGTATAATATTACAGAACTTAAAACACGGCTGAAAGAAGTAGAGCATTTGTTTCCTGAGGGAACTTTTATAAAAAATAATGACAATGAAAAATACCTATCAGAGTAACCAGTTCGTTACTAAATTTCATTGCAGCTTATTTCACAGACACATCCAAATACTAATAGCAAAAGGGAGATATCAAAAGGAATTTGAATGCATATGTATGTATGTATTTATTTCTCTGCAAGTGGGTATCACCCGGTGGCAGAGTTATATATGTATACAAGATATATAAACAATAAAATCACAGCTGCCAGTTTATGGCTTTGTAAGCTAATAAAATAGTTATTTACACTAATATGAAAACATTCATTTTTCTTTCAATTCAGATTAATTAATTTCATAATTAGAATCACCAACCAATTTAACATTTGTATTTACAACAATTTAAAATCATAAGCATTTCATTTAAGGAATATTTACAAAAATTATCCAACATTAATATCAAGATTTTTCCTAAATTTCTTCAGAGACAGGGGACAACCCCAAAAGGCTGCTCCAGGCAATTCATTCCAGTCTTTTATGGTTCTATTTACAAAAGAGAACTTTCCCACGTCAGTCCTGTATCTTCTACCCTTAATTTTGAACGGATAATCGTTCCGTTCATAGTAAGTTGGGTTTTCCAGTTTGTCAGTAACGTCCTCCCATGCGTTTAAGCCAGCGTAAGCTTTAAATAAAGCGCACAACCTCCGTTTCTCACGCCTAACTTTCAACGGCTCCCATTTTATCTCCTCAGCGTTTGTAGGCCCAAAATATTTACCCCTTTTTATGAATTTTATAGCCCTTTTCTGGATCTTTTCTAAGGTATCAATTTGATTTACTCTATACGAGTCCCAACAAGTTACTCCAAATTCCATGACCGGCCGCACTAAGGACTTGTACGCAATTTCCCTGGACTTTGCACTCTCCTTTTTTAAAATCCTCATTAAGAAGTGCAGTGTTTTCCACGTTTTCTTAGATACAGAATTTACCTGCTCGTCCCATCCAGCGTTACTCACCAAGTAAACTCCCAAGTATTTGCAGCTGTCCACCTGTGGAATTTTTTCCCCACCCATGTGATAGTTTTGCAGAATTTTTTCCCTAGATCTATTAAATGCAATTGACTTACTTTTGCCAGCGTTAATTTTCATTTTATTTGCAGCAGCCCAATCACTAATTTCATATAAATCACCCTGAAGAGCAGTCTCATTTTCAACATTTCTAATTTTATTGTAAATAATACAATTGTCTGCAAACAATCTTATCTGGCATTTTATATTAACAGTTATGTCATTTACAAAAATAAGAAAAAGTAACGGCCCCAGTACTGAGCCTTGGGGTACGCCTGAGCTTACCATACCCCTCTCAGATAGCTCCTTGCCTACTTTTACCCTTTGCGATCTTCCTTCCAAAAATTTTTTAACCCATAGAATTACGCGTTTATCAATTCCTGTAGCAGTTAGCTTCTGGATAAGTAAATTATATGATACAACATCAAAAGCTTTGGAAAAATCTATCACCACTGCATCTGTTCTTCCCCCTGCATCCACCTCCTCTGCTAAATCTTGAAATAATGACGTTATCTGGCTGTCGCACGAGTATCCAGGTCTAAACCCATGTTCCGCTTTATTGAACCACTTTTTTGTTTTCTAATTCCTCCCGTATATATTCCGCAATTAAATGTTCCATCAATTTGCACACTACTGAAGTTAGGCTGACTGGTCGATAATTATTTAATTCTGTTTTATTTCTCCCTTTATGAATTGGAACTACAATCGCGTTTTTCCAGTCTTCCGGTAAGGCACAGTTATTTATTGACATAGTAAATAAAAGCATTAGGCACGGAATCATGGATTCCCCTCCAATTTTTAGTATTTCGGTCGGTATATTATCAGGCCCCCTCGACTTTCGATTTTGCAACATTCTGATCCTTCTGCGCAATTTGGATGCCATTATTTGAAAAACGGATTTTCCACTATCCTCAATTTCCAGTTTATAATTATAATCCGCTTTGTTAAAAAGAGATACAAAATGTGAATTTAATGCGTTCGCTTTTCCCTTATCGTTCAATATGGCAGTTACATTTTCCTTGAGTTCTGGTATGCCAAGTTTATTTCCCCTGCGTCTACTTACATAATTGTAAAAAGATTTCCAACTATTATTGGTCCCGCTAAGAATTTGTTCTAAGAACCGCTCCTGGACTTGCAACGTTTCGTCTTTTAATTGTTTAGCTAATTCTTTATATCTGTTAAAATGCCAATCTGACTTCTTCCGTTTATGAAACGCGCGCCTAGACTTTCGTTTAAGTATTCTGATGGATCTTGTATAATATTCTGGATCATTACTTTGTTTGATAACTTTGTATGGAACGTATTTCTTTATTGATTCCGAAATAAGTATTTTGAAACTATCCCATGCTGCATCTACATTTGTTGCAGATTTTACAAACAGGCAAAATTGCTTTTTGAGAAAAGTCAGAATTCCATCTACGTCTGCTCTGCAGAAGTTAAAACTAATAATTTCCTCTCCTTCAAACCGGTTTCGCACCTTCCAGGTTATGTCTAATTGTACACAGCTGTGGTCACTTATACCTGGCAAGACCTCACATGCGCTAAACAATGACTCAGGTCTGCATAGAAACACGTCCAGTGCAGCCGATTTCCGGGTATCTGTTTTGACTACCTGCGATAACCCATGATCCCAAACCAGAAGGTTAACAACATATTGAGCTTCGCCTCCTAATAACTGCCCATTCCAGTTTACATTTGGCAAATTTAGATCTCCTGCTAAAATAACATTTTTTCCCGTTTCCGAAGACATTTTTTCCACTAGTTTATGAAGAGTTTTAAAGTTAGTTTCGCCAGGTGGTCTGTAAAACGCTATTAACGTAATGTTATTTGCTTCGTTTTCGTGATCGATAATTTCAATGGTCTTCTTCCACCCACAATATCTTACTGCTTAACTCTAACTTGGTACAAATAAAAATTCCCCCTCCCCTTCCTACCCTGTCCCTCCTAAACACCCTGTAATCTGATCTAAGTATCTCCACGTCATTAATATCAACACTGAGCCATGACTCCGTACCTATAATTACACTTGGGTTACTTATTTCCATTAAATTCCAAAATTCTAATGTTTTGTTTATGATGCTACGGCAATTTACCTGTAACAGCCTTAAGGAATGTGCCCCTACCTGAGAATCGTCGCTTCCCCGAAGCCGTTGTCAGTGCTGCCCGATGCCACCGCTCCACTCGGATACCCTCGCGAACAATACTGCCAACTTTGAAGTTCCTCTTCTGTTTAGGTGAACATCAATCCACGAATTTGAGTCCACAAACTGCACATCCAGTCGTTCAGCCACCCACGAAAACGCGTCGTTTACCTGCATTACCTTCCTCCAGTTGATATCGCGTCGCCTCAAAACTCCACTGATGACAATGTTTGCTGACGGAAACAGTGCCTTTGTCTTCTTAACTAAATCATACATGTCTCTCATCACATAGTCAGAACTCCTTCGTAGGTCATTACTTCCATAATACTTCCGTAATACGATGGTCCGGTAGTTGCTTTCTTCCTCCTCTCGCTTCTTCTCAAGTTCCCTCAGTAGGCCGTTAGTCTTTATGCCAGGATAGCAAGCTACCTTTGCATTTGTAGTTCCCGCATGTCTAACGATAGAGTCGCCGATGATCAAACATGGTTTCTCCTCTTTCTTTAAGTCATCTTCCCTTGTCTCCCTCAGTAAGCGGTTTTCTTCTTTAAGCTTCCGAATAATATCTTCCGCTGTTTTCAGCTTGTCGCGTAAGTCTCGTAGTTCCTCCTGCAGCTGCTCCAATTTTTTATCATTTGCGGTGACGGTCACATCTCTCCTGCAGTCCTTACATGACCAGTTTTCTTCTATGTTCTGTTCTCTCTTAATTTTTTGACAGCCAAAATGGTACCACCTCGCGCATGAAATACAAAGAAGTTCGGTCCTCAGTGCTTTGTTGCATCTTCCACATCTTTCATCTCCTACAGGTCCTGAATTTATTTCAACTCCTCCTATCACAAGCAGGGCTAGTAATACAAAAGCCATAAAATAATAATTCTTCGTAGTTTCCGTAGCTCCAGTAGCCTCTCTACCTGCTTTCCGCGGTCGCCTGCCCCACCACATTCCTACCCTCGCCCGGTAAACAACCAGATCCACACCCATTGTTCTGCTGCTACCTGCCTCCCACTGGTACGTCCGCGCTGCTCGAGATCCCAAGTCAGACAGCTGGGCCCTTAGCTCAGTCAGTAGAACATTTTCTGCTGTGCTATGGCTCCTGGGTTTGATTCTCAGTTGCAGGGTCAAAATCTTTCTTTAGCCAAGATTGTTCTCTTTCTTCCCAAGAGTCTGGAAGTATGAATGAGAGAGTGAATGTATATGTTGTGTATAAAATCCAATGATGCCTATACATGTGTTAATACCACTGTCAACTGGCAGTATGTTCTAAAGGCTGCTGATATTGCAGTTAAAGGCAGGGTATAAAAGGAACAATTAGAAAAACAAAATAGTCAAACAGAATGGACGGAATGATTTCAAACTAATTTCATAGATAAATATTATTGAAACGTATCAAGCAACAAAAATTGTATTCAACATTATCACAATGTAATGTATTTAATTCAAGACATTACCACTTTCTGCATTGCTGAAAAATCTTCTAGCTAGAGTAAACTTACCTTCTATTCCAAATTGCTCTACTTATTTGGAAAAACAAATATTTAAAGAATTTGATTGTTACTAGCATCACAAACAGATACAGCATAAGGATCTTGAGTATGCATTTAGTCACATACCAAAATGTAAGATGTCTGGGATTTATCAAGTGGAATGCTTAACTGTGATAAAATATATATTGGTAAAACTAAACAAGGTCTCAAAGTTAGAGTGAAAGAACACATGAGAAATATAATAGATAAATATAATATAAATAGATAAATAAATAAATACAGTGTGTCCATAAAGTCATAGTGCACTTTTGGCCTGTCACAGTAAATCAACAAAACAAGATAGAAATGTGAAATATGCACCAAATTAAAGGAAAACTCTTCAAGTTTTGTACTATTCAATGCAGCTTGATGTGGCATCCATTTATTGCCCTATACACAACCAAACAATATTCAAGTCCATGTTTAAAGACATCTAGTATAACAGAATGAATGGCATCTGTGATGGTTAATGTAATTGGTACATTCACTGTACACATGCTGCTTCACATAACCCCACAAATAAAAGTGTAAGGGCATTAGTTTTGGGGATGGTGGTGATCATGGCTTGACGAACCCCTGCCAATCCACAACTGGAATGTTGTATCCAGAAACTTATAGTCAATGCTGACATAGTGTGGAGGATCGCCAACTTGTTGAAAGATGACATTTGCTGGAAATTGTGGCACGCTTACAATTCAAACATGTCAAGATAGTTTTTTCCATGACAGTCTGCTCTGAAAAGAAAGATATCATGCATCAGTCCATACCACACATTCATTTTAGGGGTGTTACATTCATATTCAACATAGGCATGAGGAGTTTCAGCAGTCCATATGTGGATGATATGGTGAATATGTCCACAGACATGTTGCTTCATTGTTAAACACAATTTTCTGCAGAAATCAGTCATCATTGTTGATCTCATGAAGCTTATCTGTTACAAATGCGAATCATTTGGGTCTATCCTCTGGTTTTATAGTGTGCAATAGCTGCAACCTGAAAAACATAGACATTTCTTTAACACCTTATGAACTGTAGTCGAGCACATGCTTGCACAGATTTTTAGGGCTCCTTACGCAGCTCTCCTATATAGCCTCTACAGACTCATTGCCCTTCGTGGTGTAATGCTTACCATGCTAACCTCATATACTCAAGGTCGCAGGTTCAAACCTGGCAGAGGACAATGGATTTTTTTGGGCATAAAATCTTTAGCATGGCTTCCTTCGGAAGGGAAGTAAAGCCATGGGTCATGTATTGTAGATTTACAGCATGTAAAAGAATCTCAAGCCTGATAGGCCTCTGAGCAAAATTAAGTGGTCTTTCACACCCAGTATAGAATGGGTTGCTGAGAACCACAGCAGTTGAAGAGTGTTCATAAATAAAACGCCATTTCATTTTTTTCACCTACTGATGACGTACCAGAATCCCTTAATCCAACAGACTGCCAGTATACTTCAACTGCTTATCCCATCGAGTAATTTTATTCCTATGTGGTGGCGCTTCATTGTACATGCCAAGATATTCACATTGCAGTATGGTCACAGATTCAAATTTTGCAAACCACAGAACACATTGAACTTTCCTCTATCTACATCTTGACTGGCAATCCACATCTCGATCTGCTGCTGCACAGTTTATGATGTTGCATTATCACCTGCATGTGGACATGCTTGCACATCATACTACAGAAGTTTGGAGAGTTTTCCTTTAATTTGGTGCAGATTTCACATTTCTATCTAGCTTTGTTGATTTCCTGTGCTCAAAAGTGTACCACACCACATGTCATATCTTACCTGCAGCACAAGATTAAACAAAACATAAAACTGCTGAAATACATCAAGAAACCATTATCACTTGATATATGTAAAAAAATATTCATCTGGAATGAGTCACTCCTTAAGGATTTTGATACTCTGCCTATGGACGACGTCATATGCTCATATGCGACACAAATGTCAATTCACTTCTAATAACTTGGGTGATCACCATTCAATTACAAGCTCTAGTTAGTCAACTGATGATGGGAAGGGAACCTTTCTGAAATGACTGGTTTCTTAACCTTTTGATACAAGAGGAATATATGTGTTTTTAATGTGTTCATGAGCAAATAATTTTAATATACCACTCCACTATAAGCTTGCTTTTAAATCCATTTTTTATAATTTTGAATATATCCCAATTCAAGGCATTAGTATAATGTCAAAGTTAACTTATTTTCAGGAAGAATTTGTATTAAAGTTTTTGTACTTGAATTAAAAAATACAGAACATTTCATTTTGCACTTACAGGGTAGAGATATTGGTAGATATTAGTGTATCAAATTAAAAACACAATATAGTACTTCTTTTCTTAACTTTTTCTTCTTTTTTAATTATTTTGATTGACATGTTTCTCTCTTTTCAGAGTACAAACAAAAGAGGACGTAAAAGAGGATATGCCTATTTATAATCTCAGTTCAGGAGCTGTTTGTCGGGTTTCTTGGGATGAAATACTGAGGAAAGGCAAAGAAACAATTCATGAATATCCCTTTGATTATGGTATTTGGTACCCAAATGGCAAAATACGGACCAACCAATTTATCCACTGGTTGTGTGTTTTTTTTTTGCATATTGTACCAGCCTATTTTCTGGATGTGTTGCTGTTCATTACTCGCAATAAGAGATTGTAAGTACCTACTTTATTGCATTTACATTTTTGTTTTCGATCTCACAATACATTATTGTGAATAGAATCAAATTTATTATCTTAAGAAGTACAATAGCATAGTCAAAAGAAATCAATACATATTTTATCAAATTCATTACAGTACTATATACATTATATTTTACAACAGTGATCAAAATAAGTAAATATAATTGACACTAGAATCATTTTGGTCTTGAAGGCAGTTTTTAAGCTTCCTCTTAAGCCAAAGTGCATTGCCCAGTTGAACAGGATTCATGAAACAAACAAGTAACTATGATTTTTTGCTAATAAAATCAACTGGTTCATAAAGCAATTGCTTGTATTTTAATTAACTGTATTTTATATATAAGGGCTGATCAACAAAGACTGAAACTGATTTTTTCCTGTAGGTTCCGTGATAGTTTCATATCTGTAACATAAATATTTGAAAAAAGCGGGTTTTTATGTATAATGTCGGTAGGCAGTAGCACTCTCATATTGGTAGATTGGTAGTAATGCTCTATTTTGTAGACCTTACATGTATTTCACATACCAGAAAATGGAGGTAACGCAAGAGGAGCAGTACGGCGCAATCAAATTTTGTTTTCGTTTAAACCATACAGCCACCGAAACTTATGAAAAGCTGAAGCAAGCATACAGTGAAGATGCACTACCTCGTGCAACAGTGTTTAGGTGGTTCAAGGACTTCAAAGAAGGCCAACTTGTCAGTGTTATGCAAGGTGGGCCTGGTGTTTCGGCTTCTGCTGTGACTGAAGTCAACATCAACACAGCTGCTGTGATTGTCCGAGAGAATCGGCATATAACATTATGTAACCTCAACAACGAAGTGTTGAGAATTTCATATGGCAGTGTGTTTACAATTATGCACGACCATCTTTATATAACCCGAGTTTGTGCTCGTGCGAATGGAGACAACCCGTGAGGTGCTGCGTCTCTTTGCTGATGGATGAGATGCATTTTTTAAATTGATTATCACTGGTGATGAGTAATGGCTGCATCATTATGATCCTGAAGGAAAACAAGCGAGTACAGTGTGGAAATTGCCAAGTTCTCCAACACCAAAAAAGTCAAAAGTTGTGCCATCTGCAGGGAAAATGATGGTGATCACATTTTTTGACTGTAATGGAATGATTTACCAGCTTGCAGTTTCCCCTCAAACTTCTGCTACAGCAGCATACTACACGTCAGTATTGGCTACACTGAGGAAGCACATTGCAAAGAAACAACCAGAGCTTTTTCGGACTGGGTGGCGACTTTATCATGACAATGCACAGCCTCACATCGCAAATCAAGTCATGCAGTTTCTGGCTTGATTCAACATTACCTGTGTACCACATCCACCTTATAGCCCTGATCTTGCACCCTGTGACTTTTTTTTATTCCCGTCACTAAAGGCAAAGCATAGGGGTATTCAATTTGAGAACTCTGAAACAGTGCTCAAGAAAAGTGAGGCGATTCTCAAGAACCTGACAAAGAATGGTCTGCAGTATGTGTTCAAGGACTGGTAGAGACACTATAAAAAGTGCATTGAAGTAGAAGGGGACTACTTTGAAAAAATATATGTAAACATTGAATTGGAGTAATAAACATCTGTGAAAAAAAATCAGTCTAAGTCTTTGTTGATCAGCCCTCATACATATCAAATATAAAAAAATATTCACAGAAAATTATGAAAATATTCACAATAGTTTACTAAAATATTCAGAATAAATTATACACCTTAAGTTAAAATTTTAGGTCTATATAGTCATTGATAAGAATGGTAAATTACTTAACAGAATTTTTTTCACAGCTGGCTTAAATTTTTTATGATTAAAGTCTTTAATATTATCTGGGAGATGATTGTATAAGTTATTGATGTGATATTGATTTAAGACACCTGGTAAGCCTATGAGTATTGAAGTTCATTTTCATACATGCTCTTACATTATGATCATGCAATGCTAGGCTCCTTTTAAAGAGATCCATGTTTAGATGTTTGTAAGAAGTTGGCTCAAGTATGAATACACATAGTAAGAATAGTATCAGTAGTTCTTTGAATATCATCTTATTATTTGAAACATATCAGTACTTGTTTTATTGTTACTTTCTCTAGCATATATGACAATGTACATAGTGAATAGAGAAGGTATTGTATTCCATCCAAAAATTTAGTACTGAGATTTCACCAATATTACTTTTTTTGAGAACTACTGAATCCAAAAACAATTTTCTTAGAAACAGGTCAGTGTGTAACTGTGTGCGTGCATGCATGCGTGCGTGCATCTGTATGTGTGTGTGTGTGTGTGTGTGTGAGTGTGTATGTGCGTGCGTGCATATGCTGGCACTTTATATGGATAAATAATTGCATAGTAATCAAAGCAAAGATCTCATTATATTTTCCAATTTTTTTTGCTGGACTTCATAGAAATGGGAGATTTCTTAATATATTTAAGATATTTTACAAAAATAAATTTGTCTTAAATTTCTTGCTTATTGCTTATGAAATCTTCTTCATTCTGAATGACTTAAGTATAATTGGTAAACCATGAAGACAAACAAAGCAGACATAATGAAGATCTTGTTATAATAAGAGAATTTATGTCAAATAAAATTTTGTGGCATTAACTATATCTGAGTGATTCTTAGTTTTGGGTTTTGAATTTTAAAATACTTAAATCTTTTATAAGTGGTAAGTTGCTACTAATTTTTTTTCTCAAGTTCATGAAAAGACCATGGAATTTCAAAGCCATCACATAGCAATCTACTTTCCAAAAAATTGACTATGACTTTAGCTTACCATATCTATCTTATACCTACAATGATGTGCATAAATGTGCTATGAAAGCGTTAAGATGTAGATAGAAGAATAAACTTTAGAAAAGTGAATAGAGAAAGTCACATGAATGCTATAGGTACATAAGACTTGTTTTAAATTTCAGCATGGTTAGACTACAAAAGCGCATTTCTACAGGCCTTGAAGTATTACAGCACTTCACAACAAGAGATTGGTTCTTTCACAATGAACAGGCATTGGAAACTTATAACAGTCTCTCTAAAGAAGATAAGTGAGTAATATATTACATTTTAGCTATTATGCGGGTAAAAACAACAACACTTATTGACATGATTGAGGAATACTTTCATATCATTAAAGCTAATATTCTCACATATAACAACAGATAAAATATTATAGGTTGTCTCTTAAGTAATGTCGGTTTTTTGATTTTGGTGTTTTGAAAATTTATTAGGTTTCTTTGGTTTGGCAGTATTATTTACAGGATGCCATAGCTAGTGTTGCATACATTGCGAGCATGTATTAGTCTTCAGTTGTTAATAAACGATCACAAAATGGAGAAAAAGGTTGAACTTAGAGTCCTTCTAAAGCACTACTGGAAACAAGATTATAAAGCTGCTGCCGCAGCTTGAAGAACATGTGAAGTGGAAGGAAAAGGTGTCCTTAGTGTGGCACAATGATGGTTCCAACATTTCAACAATGGAGCAAAAATACTAAAGGTTTACCACATTCTGGAAGACCTAAAGTATGGAATATAGAGGAAATATGCCAAATTTTACGAGAAAATCCGTAAAAAAGTACCCTAGGCTTTCAGAAGAACTTGGTGCATCAAAAGATATCATACCATTAAGACACTTGGAAAATCATAGAAGCTGTGGATCTGTACGTCATGAAGTGACACCTCAACAGGCTCAACATAGCGTGGATATCTGTCATCAACTTATCTGTTATCCCATGGATGAAAGATTTGTCAGGAGAATTGTCACTTGTGATGAAAAATGGGTATATTACTGAAACCCTGATGCCTCAAAACAGTGGCTTGTTTCCTGCTGGCCACACCTTGGTCGAGTGATTAGACCAAGTGCCACAAGTAGTAAAAGTGGGCATTGAACACTACCAAAAAAAAAAAAAAAAAAATTGTTCCCTGCCAACCTGCAAAAGTCATCGTTAAAAAAAATTGGTTTGATCCCAAAGTAATGTTGTGTGTCTGGTGGAAATGTAAACATCATGTTATTTATGGACACTCTTTAACTGCTGTGATTCTCAGCATCCCATTCTAAATTGGGCATGAAAGACCGCTTAATTTTGCTCAGAGGCCTCTCAATCAGATTTGAGGTTCTTTTACGTGCTGTAAATCTATGGCACGGGACCAACAGCTTTACTTCTCTTCCAAAGGAAGCCATGCTAAGGATTTTTACGCCTGAAAAAATCCATCATCCTCTGCCGGGTTTGAACCTGCGACCTAGGGTATATGAAGTCAGCATAATAACCATTACACCACAGAGGGCAATGAGTGTGTCTGGTGGAATTTTGAAGGTGTTATTCACTGGGAGTTTGTTCCAAACAGGCAGGCAATTGATGCAGATCTTTATTCTCAACAACTGGAATGAGTTCATGAAATTTTGAAACAGAGATACCAGCATTAGTTAACCGAAAGAGAGTTCTATTGCAACAGGACAATGCAAGACCTCATTCTGCACGAACAACCATGGAAAAAATTCAGGAATTGGGAGGAATCGAACTGCTACCACACCCAGCATACAGCCCTGATCTCACACCATCAGAATATCATTGTTTTCGATCCATGGCCCATTTTCTACATGGAGGAAATTTTGACAACATTGAAGCAGTGCAAGTAGGTCTCACCAATTTCTTCGCATCAAAAACCAGAAACTGGTACCATCATGGCATAATAAGCCTCACTGAAAGATGGCTCAAGACCATAGAACGTAATGGTCTGTACTTTGAAGATTAGTTAATTGCTTGTCAGAACACATTAAAATAATTGTTTTTCTCAAAAAACGACATTTCTTATGAGACAGTATCTATATAACACACACAAAGTACTAAAGAATGTTGAATTTTCAGAGAAATATTCCCTGTACCACAGAGTGATATCAATATTGATGAATATATGAAAAACGCAATTCTTGGAGCACGAGTGTATTGTATGAAGGAGCCACTGTCATCTCTTCCAAGGGCTCGTCGTCATTTAAAATTGTAAGTATCCTAAGGGCTATTAGCCATTGTCTAAGGATAAACAAATTACCTAGTGTTAAAAAAATTAAAAATAACATTAGGTAATTTCATTTTATGTGCACTACTCTAGCTGACAGTACCTCTTTTAAGTAATGAGCATTAGGGGAGGCAATTACTAAACCTATTGTGCCTCAAACATGCACTTCATCTACTCAGAAGATGCACACAGGAGAAGGGTTTGGGGGTTAAAGCTCCTCTAAAACTATGCTTATAGTTCCAGTAAAATACTGAGAAATAACTTTTATTATTATCATTATTATTATTATTACTATTACTATTATTATTACTATTATTATTATTATTATTATTATTATTATTATTATTATTATTATTATTATTATTATTATAATAATTAACTGTGATTATGTTAATTCCTGAAATTAGTGACCACACATAAAACATTTCCAAGTCATTTTGCATTTAATTTGCATTCTTCCTGCTAGGTCCATGTGCAGTCCACTCTATGGTACCTTCTTTACCTTTGCTGATATGTGAATATCACTCAGTAATCAATTACTTGTGCAATGCTTCAAGATTTGTGTAATTTTTTTTTGTTTCTAATACAATGTATAAATAAATTCTCTTAGCTCAGTTAGAATGGAAAATTTGCCTAATTTGAATTAATCAAAATAATGTAGTTGTAGTCATCATACTGCAACTTCTAAGGACTTTGTACTTCAATAGTTTGGTTTTGTGAACTAATTACTAAGCATTTGTCTCAATTTTAAGTCAGAAAGAATATAATTAAGAATAAGTGAAACTTATAAACTTTCAGTAAAGTTACTTTTGAATGAATATGTAATTGATTTACTAAACGTGTATGAAATGCCAAAACTTAGGTGCAAGAAATTCTGTTGAATATTTGAATAGCTAAATGCATGAATGTGACACATTTTTAAATACAAAAGCATGTCAGCCATGTTACTGCATTTAGGAATTCAATTTATTTTTCAACTTTCTTAACTTTGGGAAGTTGAAGAAGAGTGAGAGAGAGAGAGAGAGAGAGAGAGAGAGAGAGAGAGAGAGAGAGAGAGAGAGAGAGAGAGAGAGAGAGCACAATACTGTCATTTGTTAATGAATTTTTATTTTCAGTGTGTTACTTTACCATTTTATTTCAGTTTTAGGGAATGAATGTACTGAAAACTAATGCATTAATGTTTTAACAGGTTGTACTGCATTGATTGTTTAATGAAGATACTCTTATATGGATTCCTTTTCTGGCTTATTTGGAGGCAGCTTGACAGCATCAAATTTATTCTTGACTATCCAGCACATGCATTACGTGGCCTTCCTTTGTTTGATACATTTCTTAAACACTATAAATAGATATTGTCTATTGGTTTTCATAAAGCTGTTTGATGATACAGAATGAGCAGCTGAATTTATGGCCCCTTGAGGCAGAGATGAGTCAGGGGAAGAAGATTTCCAAGTTAGAAAGGTATTGCTTATCTTTATGGCTTTACCTGCTTTCACTCAAAGCATTGACCTTCTTGCTCATATTGTGTTCAAGTGTTATACAAATATGTATCATGTTTTGTAGAAACTTCAGGGTAACTGACAATGACAGTAACTATGAAATAAAAACATTAACATCTGCAGAAGTAGCTGCCAATTTAGATATTGTTCTAAAGTTAATTAAATTAGAGCACAGTGTATATGCAATAAAATAAATTTCAATTAAGTTTTTCACAATGTAAAGTTTCATACAGGTTCTTGATTATTTCTAAAGGAATAATAAAACCAGTTTTTGTTAACATTTGTGAATCAGTAAAACTGGTTCTTCTTCAGTGTTAATTCTTTACTATCTAAAAAGAAATAACTAAATAAAATTTAAAAATCAATCATGTCACTGACTAACAACTTTAAAAACATTTTAAATGCTCTCTTCCATAACCTTTTATTCCTATTTGTATGCAACCAATAGCAGCAAAAAATTTATATACTCAAGAAAACTGTAAGTACATCATGTAGTATCTGATTGATTAACAACTGATTTATGGTTAACAACCAATATGTTGAAATTAGCTTTTTAATTTATTTTACATTAAAACAAAATATTTTAAAAACAATTAATTTTGAGAAAATAATGTTGCTCATTAAGTAGCAACAAATACACTATAACCATTCAAATGGGTTGATGATGAGAGTGAGAGTGAGTGAGAGAGGTATGTAAATTTACATATAAGAGCTAAGGCAACATCTGTCAGTGTATGAGTTGTATATATGTAACCAAGCCTTTTTGGGGTTCCTACCTATATAAATGGATTGGAATATATAATGGCTGTCAAATTTTATATATAATGTTTAGGATACTACTGCCTTACTTCCAAAATATAAATATCTGATTAGACACTGTCCCTCTGTCTGTGATTATCAATTATATTACTTTTATAGTTGCAAGATTACGTTTCTCTACATGGTAGGATACCAAAAGTCCATAGATTCATAGATGAATATTTTTTGATGAATATCTTATATTTTCTGTTCGCTTTTGAAAGCTATCATATCAATCCTATGTGCACTCCTGCCAATAAAAACACAGCCCACTCCCCTAGCATCCTTGGTACCATCAGTGTAGATAAAATTGCAACCGTTGAACTGCGCTTTGAGGGCTAAAAAGGTGGAATAAATAGCCAAATGTGGCATCATCGACTTTGGCGTGGACAACCCTAGATCAATACGGTGCTCAGGGTGGAGCCACGGGGGAAAGAGAGTCTTCCCTCTGGGATATATTCTTGGTAAAGTAACGTCCAATAGCTGAAGGAGCAGCCGAAAGTGAATACCAGCTGGAAGTAAGGCCAGGGAGTTATTTGAGTATTGGCGATCCAAAGATTTGTTAAAAAAACAAGGTAAAAGATGGATGTCTGAGTAAACTAAAGAGGCTACAAACATAACTACAAGGGAGAACATAAAGTTGATAAGGCAACAGAGGTTCAGAAGCTTCTGCACAAAGGCTGAGAACTGGACTTGCGCCAATACTCAAACGGATACCACAGTGATGTGTAGCATTGAGATAAGTTAAAATTGACAGTCGGGCCGAAGAATACTCAATACACAAGTTGAGTTTTGACTGGACCAGGGACTGATACAGCCATAGAAAGGTAGTCCAATCAGCCCCCCAGGTTGTGCCACTTAAGAAATAAAATATTAAGAAAACGGCCACATTTTGCCTTTAAGCACGACATATGAGAAGACCAGCTGAGTTTCCTGTCAAAAATCAAACCTAAAAATTGTGTCTCCTTTGCCTTCTCTACATTCTCCTGAGTAAAAACACCAGACAAAATCGAGCATACCAGTGCCCTAAAAACTCTATCCTTAATAAACTCCCAAATAAAAAGGGGGCTGACGACCATGAATGCCCCAATTATGAAGGGTACAAATTATACCATACCTCTAGCAGGTATCATATGCTTTTTCTAGGTCAAATAATGCCACGACCATCGGACTCTTCCATAAAAGACATCCATGATATAGGAAGGTATGTGGATAGCGAGACCAAGTGGTCATCTGTGGAAAGCTAATGACAATTTGCTGTAAAACAGATTATGGGATACAAGTCACCATCTGCTTGCTATACCACTCGATCTTTGTCAGCCTCCATCATTAACCTCTATGGTGAGAACTGAAGTACAGGAATTTGAAATGCAAGAAGAAAAGCACAATATTTATAAGATAATGATTCCTTGCAGACTGGAGAAATATAACCTCAGTTCCATCAAAGTTATAAGCATAATAATGAATGGAGCAACAGGCACAAGTTCCAATTTCTTCATCAGCCTCTGTAAAAGATTTGGCCAAGGCAGTCAATTAATCAAAGAAATAACACTTGTTGACCTGATCTGCTCCTTATCTATTTTTAAAAACTGATGTGTTTCATTTGCATAACTTTCTCTACATCACTGTAACAAATTATTGTTAAACAGCTTATTCTTCTATCCACTTCATGCTAATCGAGATAAACTTAGCAGAAATTGTTTTCATTACTTGCTTCATTGTAAGAAGAAGGGAAATAAGGGAATAAACTAAGCTAAAGCGATAGTCAAATCTTTTAAAAGCTGTTTGCCATGTGGCAGAAATCCATTTCGTTACATGGCCAGGAGTTTATGAATTATATATAAGAAACGTTTTAAGTATTTTAATACTGAAACCAATAACAAGGAACATGTAGGAAATGGTCAACTCCATGAAAAAAAAGTAAAGATATGACATAAATTATGGGTTTTAACAAGATCTACATTTCTTGTGCAGTAAGTTTTTGTTTATCTCTTACAGTTTACCAATTTTGCAAAATGGATCCAGAGTAAAAAGATCTTCAGAGGATATTTCCAGAAAATTCAAGATATACATTTTATTTGTCAAGTAAATATATAATTAATGTATAATAAGTATACATGCTTGTGTTAAAAAGGAAAGAGAAAGAGTTCTTGTGCATAACGTCCATTAGGTTTTACATTTATGGATAATAGCAGAAGAGGACTCATTGAATACAATATAATCCAATACAATTTAAGATAATGCCAACAAGTTCTCTAAAATTTATAGTTATATGGCCTGAGGATTCACAGTAAATTTCTTGGATTCTGCTTGTATTTTAATTTTCATATTTTCCTCTACAACCATCTGCTCTGAATCCATTCAGTTCTTATGGTTTGATTATTCACTCATATTTTTTGCAATGCCATTTACAGATACAATGACCAATCTGTATGTCTGAACACTTAAGGCAATGCTTCAGTGAATTTTGATGAAATATATGAATTTTGTTTTTTTTAGTTTTGTTCTCTTTTTCCATTTTTATTAGACGGTGAAACTTGTCTATAGTAGCCAGGAGTTGTTCTTTTAAAAATGACAATTAAATTTAGCTTAAACATTTTTTTTAATACTGGACAGAGGTCTGATTCATCAACTGATTAGATACAGCAGAACCTACTATATTAAAAGTAACAAACCTATGTATGTACCAGTGGCAGTTCCAATGATATTTTCAGGGTAGGCAAATATCCACAATATGCAAATTACAGATCTAGCAGAAACACTTTGATTACCTTTACTTGTAAATAGATCAATGCGTCAATGCTTCATGATACATTGTACTATGTCTCCTGTTTTTCTATCAAATGAAGAATGGATGCCATCGCTAAATCTGTAACCCTGCTCCTTAAGTAAGACTTCACTCTGTTCAAGCAAGAGAAACTTCTCTCAACACTGCAACTTGTGGTAGGAGTTGTTGTAACTAAGATAAACAGCTTCCGATAATAAAATTTGAATATAGCTTTCCACAAATAGTTTTATATCTCCAGCAATACTTTGAGACAAGACTGGTCGTTGGAGTAGACAAACTCAAGCTTGTTTCTCAATCTTGAAAAGTCAAAATACATGATGTAATAATCTTGTAATGAAACTAGCTTCTTGCTAGGAAAACATTTTCTAAAGGCAGTTAGAATATTACTTCAAAATGTAATGCAGTAATATTAGGACCTAAAAAGTTTGTATTTCTATTTAATGGGTATTTACAAAATGACTTTCACTTTTAATTCTCTGTTTCTCAAAACACACAATTGCTAATGCTGCAAAATCTTTTTTTCACACAATAAAGTTTGCACACATGTTCTAGTTGACTTCCAGAGACTCCAGGAGAACTTGTTAACAATCGACAGTACAGGCAAATTTACTGTGTGCCTGTCTTGATGTACATCACTTGCACCACTTCAGCATTTATAACAGCATTTTCAGGTGCCAAATACTGGAACTGTGATCATAGCATTAGAAGTCAGTCTAGCTCAGAATTTACCTGCCCTTCACAGGCAAGCTTCAATTGACTTTACATGTTCCAGTATCTAGCGTTTCCTGTTTCAAAAATCGCTCTTTTCTTCTAGAATGAAGTGACCTGCCAACTTTTTAAGAATCCCATCATTTACATACTTACAACTGTATGGAATAAAATATTACATGTAGATTTTGGTTTGTTCAGTGTAAACATTTAATTTGAGCTCCGGTATTCATACATTTTGTTATAAGTATTATTCAAAAGCTTTTAAAAATATGTATTTTTGAAACTATTAGGGTAGGCTTAGCTGCCTCTGGTATGCCCTAAGTGATTAAGACCTTATCTGACTTGTGCGCAAAAGTGTAGACAAAATCAACATACATAATATGTCCTTTACGTATCTTTGTCTGTAGCAACAAAATCTTACACATTTAATTCTTTTGTTGTCTGTTTTGCTTTTTCCTGCATCATTGCTCCACTACTAATCCAGAGTTTCTTGGCTCATGAACTCTTAATTTGTAAACACGAAATTCTGCACCTCTCTTCCACTCAATTTTTATTTCGATTCCATTTCATCCATTTTTTTTTCAGTGTTATGAATTTGCAATCTGCTATATTTAAAAATGTTGCCAAGTTTTCCCACAGAAATTCCTAAGCATTTTAACTAAAAAAGATAAAATGAATCTAATATATAAATAAGAGTTTATAAAATCATGTATATAAACTAATATAATCCTCTTACATGAGGTACTAAATTCATAAAGTTGAAGATAAAAATAAAACTCAATTTCAACATTACTTTTCTCCTTTCTTCAACATTAAAACAAACCTTTATTTATTGCAAATTATGATTACTGACCGAGTTTGACTGAATGCATTAGTAAATATGTATAGTGGTTTCACAAAGGCAAAACACTGCACATGGACAACTAATAATTGTTCTTGAAGATCAGCAGCAATTTGATTTTACAAACGTGACAGTTGGCCTCGCGTGTAGAAAAAAGATGGAGGAAGAGCAATTCTGTTGTAAAACCACTACTGATATTCAATGGCAAACTTGTATGATGATTTCAGAGTAAAATAACAATGCATAGCAGCTATGTCTAACCATTTAATTCAGGGCATTTTCTGTCATTTATGTGGCCACTGACTACAGTGTGAGTATTAGTGCAGGCTTAGTGGAGAAACTAATTGGGTGCAAATAAAAATGACTATTAAAGTGACCACAAGAAAGCTATTATGGCAGTCTTAATTGTACTTATAACTTTTACTTTCATGCTGCATAATTGGTATTTTAATATAAGACATTTTAAAGCCACAAATGGCTCTATTATTGGTCCAGTACAATTTAAGCAGATCACTCATTGAACTAATACCCCATTTTCCTTAGATTCTTTTGGGGCCTCTTTCATCCTTCAAAATGTTTCCTGAATCAAAGTTTTCAATTTATGAGCTTGAATTGTTCAGTGTTTCATGAATGATGGTTTAAACATTTCTGTACTCTAGTTAAAGAATGTTAAATAGTTCAGTTCAACATAATTATTTTTTATAATTTAAAAAATTTAATCAGTTGAAAAATTCAATTACATGTGAACAAAACTAAACTTTTCTCTTAAACCAATTAAAATTAAGAAATACCTGAACAACAATTACTTTATATGTATATTCGACAGAAATTAAACATTTAGAATGTGAAGTTAATATATTAATAATAGTTTTACGTAGTTTATTAAAAGTGTCTGAGCCTTATGATCTGAATATATGGTAAAAAATCTGATGTGTTACATTCACATGTCTTTCTCTAGCTATTCTACATACAAATTTCTTACAAAAGGTTATTCTTCTTTCAACACCATGCTAATCAAGATAAACATTAGCAGAATTGTATTACTTAGTTCCTTATAAGCAGACTGGAACTAAGGGAATGCACTAGGCTAAAGTCATAGTCAAATGTTTTAAATACTGTTGTTATGCAATTGTCATTGCAAATTGATTCTTTGCTTGGTCAGGAGTAGAACAAAAAAAAAACCAAAAAAAAAAAAACTGGCACTGCTGTCTGAGAAAAGTATAAGTACTTCACAACTGAAACTAATAAAAAGGAATACCTCGAAAAAGGTAAGCTCCACGAAAAAAATGTATATGACATAGCTTGTGTATTTTAACAAGATCCACATTTTTTGTATAGTATACTTTTGTCTATCTCTTACGGTTTACTATATGCCAAATTAAACAAAATTCATCCAGAATAAACAGGTCTCTAGAAGCTATTCACAGATAATTCAAGATATACATTTTATTTGTGATAGAAATGACTTTAATATGTGGTATTTTAATCAAAATTGTTAGAGCCATTTTTAAGGAAAACAATGTAACGCACACACACACACACACACACACTCACTCACTCTCACTCTCTCTCACACTCTCACTCACTTACTCTCTCTCTCCCACACTCCCCCACTCCCCCCCCCCCCACACACACCTCTCTCTCTCACACAATTTCTGAAAATGCATTTTTTGGACTCAGAGGGTCCTAAAACATGTATTTCCGGTGAAATCTCAACATCAAATTTCACCTTTAAACAAGACATGGAAGACTCGGGTATCATTATAGGTTCCATGTAATCAATGGCCTTACTTGTACCTATAGAAGAGGAGACCAAACAATAGATCACGACTGCAACATGTTGAAGAACCACAGAGAAAATTAAATACAAAAGTAAGTAAGAAAGGAGGAAAAGGACTGAAAGTAAACCAGAACTAGTGGAAAGTTTCTAAAAGACTACTCTAAATATGTGAATGCAATTTATCTAGACAGTGTATAATATTTATAAGAAAAGAAAAGTCATAGGTAGAATCAGACTGAATAATTCAATACCATAGCCAGAATATAAATCGCAAATCTCCCAGTCTCTAGCCATTGAGCTACTATGGTAATGTGCCGACGTTTATCCTAGCCCTAAAGACAGGTAAATATATGTATTATATAAACTAGCAGAGCAGGATGAACCTCCAGCTCTAGCACTGTAAGTAATGAAAAAATTACTAGCATTAAACAACAATATGAAGGTGTATTGATTGTGATCTCCACTTTAGATTATGATCTAATAGCAACCTTAAGAATTTTACTGTTGTCACCAGGGGAAGAGGGTGTTTACCAACATTGAAATCAGATGGAATTAATGGTCAGCCACATTTAAAAAATACCAAAACATATTTATTAGGATTCATGGACAATTCTAGGTCACCTAGAAAACTTAGGAGAAGGTCTAAGTTCGATTGAAGTAGTCCGAATGTGTTGGTGAATAATTTGGAGAAATTAACTGCAGAATAATATCCCATTTTATCAGTTGCTATGTTCAAGGAAACAAGTTGTTAACTTTATTCTTCATTCTAATCATTTTGCTACTGTAGGACAATATTATTTAGTTCCCTGTCCTTTTGTTGTATTTTCCCATTGTCTTTCCCAATTTTTTAATGCTTTTTCTTGTATTTTCTCCCAATTGTTCTTTTTGGTATTCTGATATGCTTTCTATTTTGTAATGAAGAAGATGATGATGATGATAACTCTACCTATCCAACTTCTGTCCTACATATGGCTTGTGTGTAAAACAATTAGTCCAATACCAATTTTTGGGTGGAATCCCTATGTACATTGTGTTTACAGGTCTAGAGAAAGTAAAAATCAAAGAAATAAGAAGAAAACAATACATTTATATTTAATTTTATTTTCACTATTGCATTGCTTTAAGTCTGTGCACTAGTGGGATTTGTGGTTGTGTTCCATACATAACTATGTATTTTAAACAGAAAAGTGTGTATACTGCTATGGAAGTGCTCACTGGAATTGCAGGTAGTTATAGTTTGAAAAATCTGATGTATTTCATTCACATGCCTTTTCTATACATTCTGCAACAAACTATTCTAACAAAAAACTTATCTTTCTACTGCATACTAACTGAGATAAACATTAACAAAAATGGTCTTATTACTTATTTCCAAAAAACAAGATCATCTAAGAAGGTATGGGAATTTAAAGTAAACTATTGGCATATAGAAGAAGCTGGATGTGTTAAAATGGTAGTGCACTCAAAGTACATATTTACGAAATAAAGAGTGAAGGACTAAGGGACGAATCCTGAAGAAGTCCTTGTGATCTTAATTGGGAGGTACTGAGTGTATAATGCGGGTGGTTTCATATGATTAACAAAAGGTTCATAAAACTGGTAGATAAGTATGGAGGTCAGGAAAGAGAATTTTTGTAAGATGTCAATTAAAATACCAAAGGAATTTTAATCATAAGCATGAGAGATAACTAAATTGAGCATCAGAATGCCCTCTTGATGGTGAAAAGGGAGCCAGATATCATGAGTGAATTATAACAGGTTATATTTAGTCAAAAAGGGTTTCTGGAAACCATATTGTCCCTTTAGCTAGACACCATAATGTTCCAAATAAATGGGTATTTGGGAAGTCAACATTTATTCAAGAATTTGTGAAGTACAATTGGTCTGTAATGTGGCAGTTCCTCCCCCGGCTTACTGATTAAAGTATTGGTATCACATAGAAAGTGGAGCCAGAAAGGACCCCATGTTAAGCATATAGGCAAATCAAAATAAAGCTCCATAGGAGGTTCATAGGGAAATGTACCATGTCATATGAAATTCTGCCAGAATAAATAGCAGAAGAATTAGTATACAGGGTTACTACAAAAGAAATAGACAACTTCAACTGCCTGTAAAACAAAAACTATTAGAGATAGCAACCTAATTATTTTGGAGGTATGTTGAGAAACTCTCAAAGTTTCGTTTGTTACTATTGGTAACGCTGTAGTGTTTTGTTTGTTGTTGCAGAAGCTGAAATGGTGGAAAATCCTGTGGCATATTGCGTGTTGGAATTTGCTAGAACGCAATCAGCAACTGTTGTCCAACGACATTTTAGAACACGTTACCACAAAAATGAAATGATGTGCTCACAAAAACCAGCATCGTCTTCATCATGTCGCAACATGTCGATGCAAAAGTCACGCCGTATGACCTTATCTTCTTCACTCAGAAACTCTAACATCTTTAATCTGTAAGGCATCATGTGCAGACGCTTCCGCAAGATTTTCCATACAGTTTGCTGTGGAATTTGTAATTGCATGCTTGCCCTAGATGTCGATTTCTGTGGGCTTCTTATGTAGGCAGAACGAACACGTTCAACGTTTTCTTCCGAAACTCTTGGTCTTCCCGAGCTCTTCCCTTTGCTCAAACATCCCGTTGTCTCGAATTTTCTATACCAATCGTAGATTGACTGTCTAGTCGGTGGCGTTTTGTGGTAACGGCATTGGACAACAGTTGCTGATTGCGTTCTAGCAAATTCCAACACGCAGGATTTTCCACCATTTCAGCTTCTGCAACAACAAACAAAACACTACAGCGTCACTAATAGTAACAAACGAAATTTTGAGAGTTTCTCAACATACCTCCAAAATAATTAGGTTGCTATCTCTAATAGTTTTTGTTTTACAGGCAGTTGAAGTTGTCTATTTCTTTTGTAGTAACCCTGTATATTGATGTGCCAGAAGTAATTCTGCAATCCTTGCTGACGAGATGAGTTCCCGACCACTGGAAAATGAGCCCTGGGGCTACTAGTCACCGGTTGTTCGGTAATAAAGTCCGAATCCACAGAGCATAAGAATCCAGCTGGAGCTACGGTCGAGGTGTGAAGGACTCAGAGGACCTGGAATTCGGTATTTTATCGAAGGTTACTACACATCTCAGGTGTTGAGATTCGAGATGATGCTCGTGAATAAAAGGTTCTTCAACCGTGTCTTTTTGCATGTTGTAACATGCATCGTGTATAAAAAATGTAAATGGCGTGTTATTTATGGACTTTAACTCTTGCTCTTTAACTACTGTGGTTCTCAGCGTCCCATTCTAATTTGGGCGTGAAAGACCGCTTAATTTTGCTAAGAGGCCTCTCTGTCAGGCTTGAGGTTCCTTTACGTGCCGTAAATCTACGACACGGGACCAACGGATGCACATATGGTTACTGTATGGATCAGTATTCAGACTGCGTAAGAGAGAAAAGGTGTAGATAATCGTAAAGCTCGGCGTTGTTGAGTCATTGCAGTATAACAGTATAACAACGCATTTTCCACCATGGCCGGTTTGTGCTAGGCATGATTTAGAAGTCTGAGAGAGAGAGAGAGAGAGAGAGAGAGAGAGAGAGAGAGAGCAGAGGGAAATACTTTGGGAGAACAGTGTCAAGGGTGGTTTCCAGAAACTCAAAGGAAGTGTACCCATGGGAGATAGAATGTGCTATGCAAATCCTGTTTAAATTTTGTCCAGTCAGGAATTTTCAGCCGCGTCGGGATATGTGGGAGTCGTCTCTGGAAACTTACCAGGGAGGCAATTTGAACATGTATGGCTGGATCACTTCCAAATGGTCAAGATCCAGCTTCCAAAGGGAATCGGAAATAAAACTTAGATGAGGAGAAGTCGTTGTGGGGGAGGAGGAGGGGCCCAAAGCGCGTAGTTCGTCGGTATTTAAGAGGAAATGAGAGAAGGCCAGAGAGTATAATTTCAAGAGGTTTTGCGCCCCAATTCGGATTTATTATGGGTAAGTCCTATGTCATAGTTTCCACAGATAATTATATCCCAAAAAGTTTGCGTGATGGAGAATTATACACCGGTAGGATCTGTAAATTAGATGGCTGTAAAAGTAGCACGTGAAATTTCGTCATAGCTGATAATCTTAGATGGAAATAACTTGTACCTAAGGATGAAGTAATAGAAATAAGCCTTCACCTTCCCAATTGCGGTCATATTGGAGATTACGACAAGGAGTCCATTGATATGTATGATGCGGTGCAAGCCAAAACTCAGAACAATAACCACGTCAATATGTTTAGATGCCATATGTCGTTGTAGATCTAATCGTCTATTACGAATGCTACTAACATTTCATTGTAGAATGGTAAACGGTAGTGCCATAAAGTTCAAGGTTACAGCAATAAACTGTTCGTGCCTTAGCATAATCCTGAAATAATTCGCGTGGCCTATTCTACCCAATCTGGATATTTTAGGTTTTACAGAGGTTTTGATAGGAATCAACAAATTGTGAAAGGCACTACTATTCACAACTATTCACTAGTTATGTCAACTATCCACTAGTTATCCCGCGGGAGAAAGAAAAGGTGCAATATTAGCGACAGATTTCGCAAACATGATAGCTTTGGAAGGGATCCCGACTTTAAGAAAGTGCAGGAGAAGCTGTAGGCTTGCGCTGCGGTCGCGCACTGTAATTAAGGCGAACTCGTTTAAAAGTTGTAAAGAACGGGGACGCATGTTCAGAAAAAATTATTCCCGAAATCACAGGAGGCACATACAGCAATGACGCTTGGAAATGATTGGCGCCATCAGCAACAAGCCGGCATGAACAGTAGGAACTGTCGTTTCTCTACTTTGTAAGCATAGAGGAATTACCCTTGAGCATCGCCAAGGTCCCACAGTACGTGACCCTTAGATGCGCACGTACCGCCCCCACCGCCCCCACCTCTATACGGACTAGGCGTTTTTTATTATTTGCCTATTTTATTTTTACTTTCTCTAGCACCGTATGTACAATGTACATAGAGATAAAGAAGTGTATTCCACCCAAAAATTCGAAGTCAGGATTTCACCGAAATACATGTTTTAGGACCCCCTGAATAAAAAAAAATAGATAAATAAAAAAAACCAACATTTTCAGAAACAGATCCGCGCGCGCGTGTACGTGTGTGTGTGTGTGTGTGTGTGTGTGTGTGTGTGTGTGTGTGTGTGTGTGTGTGTGTGTGTGTGTGAGTCTGTCTGTCAGTGGACAGCATAGCTCAAAAACGAAAATTTGGTATTTAAGTTTGGTATCTTCCAAGGATGCGGCACGAAGATTTTCATGAAAATCACCTAACTACTCTTTACATGGACAAATTTTAGAAAATTTTGTTTTTCTTAAAAATGGCTCTAACGATTTTATTAAAATACCACATAATAAAGCCATCGCTATCACAAATAAAATGTATATCTTGAATTTTCTGGGAATATCTTTTAAAGACCTGTTTATTCTAGATGATTTTTGCTTAATTTGGCATAACTAGTAAACAGAAAGAAATAGACCAAAACTTACTATATTAAAATGTAGATCTTTTTAAAATACACACGTTATGTCATATGTAATTTTTTTCGTGAAGCTTACCGTTTTCGAGGTATTCCTTGTTATTAGTTTCAATTTGAAGTACTTATACTTTTCTAGATGGAAGTGTACGTTTTTCTTTTGTCCTACTCCTGACCAAGCAAAGAAGCGATTTGCAATGACAATCGCATTACGACAGCTTTTGAAACATTTGACTATCACTTTAGCCCAGTGCATTCCCTTAGTTGCAGTCTCCTTATAAGGAACTAAATAATAAAACGCTGCTAATGTTTATCTCGATTAGCATGGTGTTGAAAGAAGACTTGTCTTTTGTAAGAAGTTTGTTTGTAGAGTAGCTAGATTAAGTCATGTAAGTGTACACATAAGATGTTTTATTTTTGTGTGGTGCGAAAGCTTACAGAGCACACATTTCGTACAACAGGCCGCGCCGTGGCTGAGTAGTTAGACCACTCGCCTCTTACCAAGACGGCGCGGGTTCGATCCCAAGTGACCGCATTTGGAATTGGTAGGCAATTGACAATTGGTGTGGGTTTTCAGTGTCATCGCCTGCGGTGCCATGTGTAGTAAAAGCGGGCGTTAAGCATAACAAAATCTTATGTGTTTCATTCACAAGACTTTCTCTACATCATTGTAACACATTATTGTTAAAAAGCAAATTCTTCTATATTCTACATGATAATAAAGATTAACATTAGCAGAAAGTATCTTAATTAATTACTTCCTTGAAAGTAGAAGGAAAATAAGGTAATACATTAGGCTAAAGTGAGTTAAATATTTTAAAAGCTGGTTACCATGTGGTTGAAATCCGTTTCTATGCATGGCCAGGAGAAAAGTGTGGAAAAAAGTTTAAGTATTTTAAATCTGAACAAATAACTTCAAATATCTCAGAAATGGTCAATTCTACGGAAAAAAATCCGTAATACATCTGTAAAATACATACATAATAAAGAGGTCTTTAGAGGCTATTCCCAGAAAATTCAAAATGTATATTTTATTTTTTATGTAAATATCTAATATGCGGTAATTTAATCAAAATCATTACATCTATTTTTGAGAATATAAAAGTTTGACATTTTTTCCATGTAAAGAGTAGTTTGGGATGGGGGATTTTCTTCTAAAAATCTTCGTATTGCATCCCTGCAAGATACCAAACTTAAATAAATACTAAGTTTGGTATTTTGCAGACTTTTCGTTTTTGAGTTATCGTGTTCACAGACACACGGACACACGGACAAACGCTCACATGCACACACACACGCTCACACTCAAACACACGGACCTTTTTCCCTAAAAAAAATTATACAGGGAACCCTAAAACGTATATTTCCGGTGAAATCTCGGTATCGAATTTTTGGGCGGAGTGCAATGCCTTCTCTATACTCTATGTATATAGTACGTGTAGAGAATGTAAAAAGAAGCCGTACAATCTCCAACTAGCAAGCTGACGTATCATGAGATTCTGCATCTTAAAATAAATTTCACCTCCGCGGCAAACCTTAGCAGTATGATTGACCATACTTCGCGCATTTGAAGCACACATTAAACTTTCCACATACCTATTAGTGAATTTTAAAGACGCTACAGTATAATCGAAGTAAACAAGGAGGAATTTTCGAACGAAATGTGATAACTTGAGCCCGGATTTATATGTAATTAAATCCTGCATAATATTTCAATGAGAAGTAAAAACGTTGGCGAATTACATCATTTGGGACTCCCTTACTAATTTTTATTTATTTTTTTACATACTTTGCACATATTTTAACGATGTTTCATAAAACGTACATATTTTCTGGTTTTCGTTAAAATTTTATTATTTTTTTAAAAAATATTGTAGTCACATTATAAACTATTCACATGCTTTTCTGAAAGCAACAAAAATCAATCTGCGAAATAGAATGCAAATTAAATTAAGAATGCGATAATAACCTAGGCGGTTATTGTTGTCTGTTTATATCAATGCAGGTGCCGCTCGACTATGTTGACCTCCAGTGTCACGTTTCTTGTAGCGCTTTGGGCATAAACAGAGACTGGAGAAATTGATTGTTACCAATGTCACGGTAGTCCGAGGAAACAAAGTGAGCAGCTGGATAACCATCAAAATATAGCGAGGCGATAATACTGCAGTTAGTTTCTTAAAAATATTAGTAAAATCGCACCAATTCCGTCCTCGCTACCCTGCAAGTTGAATTCATGGGTGAAATTAGATAGCACCTTTACAATCGACGGAAAAATAATAGTTTGTCAAGCATACGGTACAAGAATTGGCTGTTCCATGAAATCTCAATTGGAACAGCATATCAAGAGTGCTCTTCACATACGCAACTAACACCTACAGTCTTCTAGAAAGCAAGTTCTGTTGACACGCAATGGTTGTAGCTAATATTCCGTGGCATAAATTTCAACTTTCTCAATTTCGCTCCTTTCTAGAAAAATATTGCAGGAAGGTTATTCCTGACAAATCTACTCCGAGGAAAACATATCTTCATGTGTGCTATGAAGAAGCAGTTGTTCATATACGGAATGAAATTGGAGACCATTTGGAGGTCTGTCATCGATGAAACTACAGATGACATGGGTTGGTACATAGCAAATGTAATAGTAGGAAAATTAGATTCTGAAAGTACAGCAAAACCATTTCTAATCTATTGCAAGGTGTTAGAACAAACAAATCATTCTGCAATTGCAAGATTCGTAAATGATGGGATATCGATTCTGTGGCCAGAGGGTGTGTGTGAGGAAAAGGTTTTAATTATATATTTAGATGCCGCAGCGTAGGGGAGCCCGGGGCACAGTGGGTCATGGGGCACCTTGAGTCATTGACTGTTACAGTAAATCTAGAGTGTTTACAGTGGCTGTACTGACAACACATGATTTTTACAATGTTGCCAATACATATTATCCAGGTGGCAGAGACCTGGTTTCTTTGTTTCAAAGCACATGTTGGATTGTTGTTTCTTTCTGTGTGAAAGTAAAATCTGAAACTCTTGGAAATTTTTAAATATTGGTTTCTGTAATTCAAATACTTTTAATTTAGCTATTAGTCAAGATTCTTTGTATCTTTGCACATCTTACTACACTGAAGATAATTATTTATCATTATTTTTTAGGCTTATGTTTGGACACTTTTATAATTAACTCCTCCCGGCATCATGGGTCAGTCATAACTGGGGTACCATGGGTCATATACTAAACACATGTGACAAACTGAGGATAGAAGATATTTAGTTTATATCCTTCCAGTTATGGTTCAAACATACAAGAGAAAATCTGACAAGGGATTGTATGAAGAGGAGGATCTGAGGACAGCAATTAATTTGGTTGCTGAAGGGAGGAGCATTAGAAGTGCAGCCAATGAATGTGGTATCAAGAAAGAGACCCTGAGACATAAAGATACTGAATTTGCACCCTGGCATAGAAGTTGAACTGAAGCCCAATTACAGCCATAGCCAAGTTTTTACAGAAGATCAAGAACACTTAATAACTCATTATCTAACAACTTGCTGCAAAACGTTTTATGGGTTAACTACAAAAGAATGTCGTGGCTTACCAAACTGCAGTTGCAAATAATGTTAAATGCCCAGAATCATGGAAAGAAAGAGAAATGGCTGGAGAAGACTGGTTGGTAGAATTTTTCAAAAGAAATAAAGGTTTATCCCTCAGATCTCCAGAAGGGTGTACCTTGCCCGTGCCACCTCATTTAATCCCCATTATGTGAAGGTATTTTTCGATAACTATGCAACTTTACTAAAGAGAGAGCCACTACTTGGAAATCCTACAAGGAGTTTTAATTTGGACGAGACGAAAACCCCAACTGTTCAAAACAGTGGTAAGGTAATTGCTGAGAAAGGTTGCAAAGCTGTTTGCAAAGTCAAAGTCAGAAAAGCAAATGGTGTCCACACATTTTAACACTACCACCTCATTCATCACATCGGATGCAGCATTTTGATGTAAGTGTATATGGGCCATTTCAGCAATATTATAATGCTGCTGTGGATTCATGGTTACTAAACCACCCAGGCAAACCAGTAACAATTTATGAAGTAGCTGGTTTTGTAGGCATAGCCTTACCACGTGCTTTTACACCCTGTAATATAATCAGTGGCTTTCAGAAGACAAGAATATACCCTTTAGATGCACATGTGTTCAGTGATGATGCTTTTCTTCAGAGTTCAGTAACTGGTCGACCTCTTCCTCCAAATGTAACAGAGAAAACTGAAAACATACCTTGTCCATCACAACCTTCAAAAGCAGCACCAACAGTGACAAATGAAAATCCAGTTTTATTACCAGCATATCAAGAAAACGTAACTAATAAAGTCCCATGCCAATTTAAAAGTTCTGCTGAAATTAGAGGTTACCCAAAGGCAGACCATCAAACAGGCACTAGGAAACGCAGGCAGCAAGGTAGCAGCAAAATACTCACAGACACTCCAGAGAAAGAATATTTATTGCAAAAGAAGAGGAAACAAGAAAAGAAAGAAAAGAAGACACTTGCCAAAAAGCCATCGGTTAAAAGAAATACTTTCATTACTGATAGTGATTTCTCAGAGGCTGACACCAGAGCAGACTTTATAGAGAGTGGGAGTGATAGTGAAGCTGTATCTCAAACTATATCATGTGCAGATTCGATATTGTTCAGTGATAAGAGAACCAGAGGAAAATAGTTTTATTTTGGTTGAATTCAGAGCTAAGCAATAAACTTCATTTGTAAGATGCATTGTATTCTAAATAATATAATTTTTAGTTTTTATCTAACACTACAACATTTACATTTTTTCTTTTGATAAACATGTATTGAGCAAACAGGTTTACTTTGTTGCAATGTGTTTAATTCATATAACCATATGTATGTAAAATAAAATTCAGTTCATCTCACTTAACTGTTATTTTTTGAATGGAGTTATTTATTCTGTGAGTGACCCATAGTGCCCTTGAGACTGACCCATAGTGCTCCATATAAGGGGCACCTTGGGTCGTTTACCAAAAAATGTATTTTAGTTTTTTCTGAAAAGACACTGATAATTTTAAAAACTCTGAACAATTAATACTAAAATATACACTCCCCTTTAAAATGTGCAAAGTTTGGTTAAAATGATGTATCTAACTACACTTTTGAGACTTTGAATTTTTTAGGCTCATGGTGCCCCGGCTTCCCCTACATGATTAAAGCTGCTATTGCTCTTAAGGTTTTCTACCCAAATGTATTTCACTTCACCTGCTTGGCCCATGCATTGCAACGTGTTGCTGAAGAAGTAATATGTCGGCAACAAAAAAAGGTCTTCGTGAAAGCACCACACAGAATTCAGTGCTATAAGAATCATCTCCAACATGCCCCTTTGCCTCCTGAGCCAGTATTTACAAGATGGTGTACGTGGTTAGAAGCTGTGAACTTCTATTGTGAACATTTTGAAGGAGTCCAGTCAGTGGTGAACATGTTCTCTTCAGAAGTAGCTGTTTCCATATGTGAATCTCAGGACATCTTTAAAGATCCGAAAGTGGCAAGCTCCTGTGTTTACATCAAAAGTAACTTTGGCTGGTTGCCTAGCACCATCAAGCAGTTGAAAACATCAGATTTCCTTCTTCACGAATCTATGGATTTAATGGAACGTGCAGGCTTAGTGTAGTTGCAAGAGATGTAGGAATGAAGGTGGTGAAAAATTCAAAGCTGTGTTAAACAGGAATCCAGGGTACTCTACGCTTGAGTCCGTGTCTAAAGTGCTAAATGGTGACAATGTCGATTATCGATTTTAAGCATCGCGGCAAAGTCATAGTTTAGTCGAGGGGCTCAGTACCAGAGGAAGCTATCCCACACATTGTGAAAAAATGAGTTTTTTTGTTTGTTTTGTTTTTAGACAGTTTCTGCCGTCTCTCATCTACTGTAGAAATCTTGGTAATATTAACTGTATCAGAGTGCTATCTACAGTAACTTACAGAAACTGTGTAATTTTCCAAAGTGAAAAAGTTTGTGCCAGGTGGGAATATCCCACTATGAAGTTGCCTGCTATTTAAATAACAATGTCACCAAACTTATAGAACCTTAACTATTGCAATAGTATTGTTTATTGTTTAAACTATAGGCCAATAAATAATGATTTTGCAAGTTCTATATTCAAATAACATTTTAGGCCTTAATACGTGAAATAGAATAATATGCAAGATTATTATTAAACATTAAGAACATTGTGTAAATAGCTGAAATTTTAGGTATTATACTATGCTGTAGGTTATTCTGTCTTTCAAAATAGAGGTAAACAGTATAGCTAATTAAGGAAAGAAACGAATATGCAAGCAAAATACATGAAAAAAAGTTATTGCTAAATGAGAAAGAAATAGTGGTGAGGAATATGAAAGCTATACAACGAAGAAACAAATTTCTGCTCGCAAACAAGGAGCTGGATGTATGTGTAGTAGCCGTCCTACCAACTCTAATCTCAACTGGTGCAGTTACTCGTCATTAGACCACGATACAAAAGAAGAAATGTGTAACAATTTTTATAGTTTGGGTCATTATGATGTTCAAAACTCATTTTTGTTTGGATTAATTCACCGAAGAGAGTACACCCGTGTCTATAAGAATGACCATGGTGATGAAACAGTGTCCAGGCGTAAATTTCCTTTTGAGTATACTGTTAAAGTACCTAATGGTGAATCCAAGAGAGTGTGTATGAAAGCTTTCTATGACATTTTAAAAAAGACTGCTAGGGGTGATAACAAGTTAAAAAAGCAGAGAAATATTGATAAGATGATTGTGAAATTGAAGCACATGTTATGTTGGCAACGCGTCACCTTGATCAGAGAGATAAACATAGGAATGTTCATAATAAAACACCTGAAATAAAGTTGAAATCTGTTAGGGAACATATAAAGAAATTTCCAAAATATACAAGTCACTATTCTCGCCGTGATAATCCAAATAAAGTGTATATAAGCAATGTCCATTCTGTAGCTGAAATGTATCGACTATATGAAAAAGAATGTGCACAGAAAGAAGTAACTTCTGCTTCACAGCATATCTATTCTAAGATATTTAATACATAGTTCAACATTGCATTTAAATTACCTCTTTCTGATACATACAAAACATGTGATGAGTGGGTGGCTTCAGAAACTGAAGATGTTCCTCTGCAAGTCAGATTATATCAATGTAAAGCTGATAAAGCTTATTCACTACTTAAGAAGTTTAAAGCAGGTACACTGAATGAAGATTGTGACTACTGTTTGATAACATATGATTTACAACAAGCCTACATACACCAAAAATCCCAACAGAGACAATATTTTACCTTAGGCAGCTGTGGATGTATAATCTTGGGGTACATGTATGCAACACTGACAATGCCGTTATGTGTATGTGGCCAGAAAATACAGTTTCTAGAGGATCGTCTGAACTGGCATCTTGCATATATACTGTATTGAAAAATCCAGCTAATACGTTTTATAAAAGGAGACTAATTTTTTTCTCCGATTCATGCTCAGGGCAAAACAAGAATAACACTTTTTTTTTAATTTTCATTATGCCCATGTTTCCATGGGTATGTATGGCGAGATTCAACATTATTTTCTGATACCAGTACACATGTTCCTACTCAGTGACAGGGATTTTGGAGTTGTGGAGAAGAAGATAAGACATACAAGCCACATTTATACGCCATGCCAGTGGTCAGCAAGGCTCCAATTGCAAATAGAAAACACATCACAGCAGTGTACCAATCTTTTTATGATAATTTGAGATTAAATACTCTAGAATCAACTGAACTGGTTGAAGAAATTGTGTAGTTCAGTTGTTTGTGCTTTATGAATAATATAATGTTAGTTTATCTCTCTGCGTAAGTAATTTTTTAGTAAATAATACAGTTTGCAGTGCTAAATAAACAAACAAAAAAACTGTTAAATATCACTTTTTTTGTCTTTTCTAGGATATTTCAAAATGTGGATCAAGTACTGGATTTAAAAAAGTTGTACCTTTTTTTTTTTTTTTTTTTTCCAACTTTCTCTATTTCTGGGATAGCTCTCTCTGGCGCTGAGCCCCTCAATTTTGTTCTAATTTCTTGGTCTAAAATTACTGTTAACGTAACAAAAGACTATCATATATTACATCATTGGTGTAAAGTTTTAGTAGAATGTATGATATTAATTAAGGATTTCGGTCGAGGAATATTGCAAAAAATAACATTGCATTTCATTGCCCAAATCTACATAACACAGTACTCTCTTTCCTGAATACTCTACATGTTGTTTCCAACACAAGTCATCAATAGTAAGGCATACAATTGGAGTATTACCTTTAACTTTACATTCGCTTACTTCATTTTTGATCGCATTGAAGCATTCTATGCATAATCCTGGTTCACAGTTAATTTTCATGAAGGTGGTAGGAAGTGTGGTTTTTGTAGTTGCCAATGCATTCATTATTGACTTTGTTACACTGTTTCTTGTGCTTTAGGTGAAAAACATTGCAACGTTAATGCAAAAGATCTCAGCATAAAATCATAAACTTTGAGTTGTATTTAACAACGAACATACATCAGAAGGGAGTGAATTTGCCTTTAGCCAAGCTTCTCTAAGGTCTTTACGAGTTGGAAATCTAAAATTAACAAACAATACAGAATCGTTCTGTTGATAATTTATAACACATTTCACTAAGTATACCACCAAAAAATCACTTAAATAAGTACACTAGCCTGTGTATTGAAACAGTTTCCTATTTTTGTTTTTTGCTTCTGTTATTCGAGAAACTGCAACCAAACACCATACACGTATTGACCATTATACGTACAGTCTAAATTTACTGTTTAACACCAAAAAACCTTATTTTTGTGCGAACATCTAACCCACGCGAGACGACTAGCCGTGTCCATCTCAAAAGTCTAAGTCTCTGTAGGAAAAACCTGTTTCACCAATCACAATGCATAAGGATAGGGAATTTCCAATCTAATCTCTCTATATATCTGTAGTAGTGACTAGGCATCCAGCGAATACACAAATATGCCTGGAGTCCCCATCCTTGCCCCTACCTGGCATACCCATCTCGTGGGTCAAACGTCATATTTGCAGCCTTATCAGTAAGGAAGCAAGTTACACGTCTCCGGATACGCCCACGCACCAAATCGTGTACTGCCATCATAGACGGCATCCCTCTCTATCGTAACTTCGACATATCCTTTCACCATAGATAGACGTGACACAGCCTACTGCGAATGTGGTCAATTTGGGAACGCTGATCATCTGTTTTTCCATAGTCTTGGAACCGCCCCCATTCTGCATCTCTATATTACTTTGTGTGTTCTAAGCTATTGTGCCTTAGAATTACCAAGAGGACTATAATGTTCTACTCCTCTTGAGAATTACGCTCTTTGTCACATACTGATATCATAAATATAGCGCCACATCGCTTAAGATTTCTCCATAAATGTAAGCTGAAACTCTAACATCTCAGTAGCCCTCCCTTCCGCAATCACACATCTAAAGATGGTCGTATTGTCGTACGACACGGATATGATGGGCGTTCCCGAATATAGCACTAAAGGTTGATGCACAATGGCCCGTCATGAGCGGAACAAATGAAGGAGGAAAAATTCCGCGAGGTTTGGAGCAAATGCAAAAGCAGAATCGGCCGACTTCCACTATTCACAAGAAGGGTTTTGTTATACGAGCCTCCAGATGCTTCCGTTGGCGACGGGTGACCGTAAACGCTCTATGTACCGTATGCAATCGGCTCCCGCAACATGCAATACTTTCACATAAAGCATAAACAAACGCCAAGCACCTGCAACAACGAATGATGAATTATTAATATTGACTGTCCAAAATTATAAAGCATTGTAATAATGATGCAGACATTACACATCACATCCAATTATGCCGTAAAGTTAGCTGGGACGACATAGGAAACAAAATTGGCTATCTCGAAAAAAAAAATCTGATGTGTACCATTCACATGACTTTCTCCATATCCCTGCAGCAAATAATTCTTAAAAAGCCTATACTTCTATATACTTTATGCTAATCAGAAAAAATTAGCAGAAATAGTATTACTCGCTTCCTTGTAAGTTAAAGCGAAATAAGGGACAACCGTAGGTTAAAGTGATAGTCAAAAGCTGGTTCCTATGTCAATGAAGTTCCTTTGTTTATATGGATAGGAGTTGACAAGTTCCTGTATGAGAAAAGTATACGTTTTTCATAGCAGAAACCAAAAATAAGGAATGTCACAAAACGACGAACTCCACGAAAATATATATATATATATATATATATATATATATATAACATAAATTGTGTGTTTTAATGTGCTCTACATTTTTTGTGTAGTAAGTTTTTGTCCATCTCTTACGGTTTAGCAGTTATTCAAAATTTAGTAAAATTCATCCTGAATAAACTACTCTTCAGAGGCTATTCCCAGAAAATTCAAGATATATATTTTATTTGTCAGGTAAATATGTTTAATATCCGAAATTTTAATCAAAATCGTTAGAGCCATTTTTGAGAAAATCAAAATTTTCGAAAAAAGTTCCATGTAAAGGGTAGTTGGGGGTGGGGGGATTTTTTCAAAATCTTCGTGTCGCATCCCTCGAAGATACTAAACTTAAATACCAAGTTTGGTATTTTACCGACTTTTCGTTTTTGAGTTATCGTGTTCACAGACACACGGACACCACACACACACACACACACACACACACACACACACACACACACACACACACACACACACACGGACCTTTTCGTAAAATTGCTTTTTTTGGATGGTGGGGACCCTAAAACATATATTTCCGGTGAAATCTCGGTATCGAATTTTTGGGTGGAGTGCAATACTTTTCTCTATACACTATGTATATAGTGCGTAAGGAGAAAGTAAATAAGTAATTACTAGATGTTAACATGTTAGCAAAATATTGACCAAAAGGTACAAAAAGCGTGCCCTGAATTAGCTGTTAAAGGCGCGAATTTTAAATGAAAATATTCATTACAAAAATAAAATAGCCAATTTTACAAGTTATTACCCAAAATACGCTCATTAAAAAAAAATAAAGATCTGCCTAAAATGTTATGAACACCATTCTATTAAAGCACTGGTCCATTTTTACTTTCTCTAGGCCCATATGTACAATGTACATAGGGATAGAGAAGTATTGCATTCCACCCAAAAATTCGGTACCGAGAATTCACCGGAAATACATGTTTTAGGACCCCCTGTATCCAAAAAAAGCATTTTGAGAAAAAGGTCCGTGTGTGTGTGTGTGTGTGTGTGTCCGTGTGTCCGTATGTCTGTGAACACGATAACTCAAAAACGAAAAGTAGGTAAAATACCAAACTTGGCATTTAAGTTTAGTATCTTCCAGGGATGCGACACGAAGATTTTGAGAAAAATCCCCCCACCCCAAACTATCCTTAGATGGAAATTTTTTCGAAAATGTTGCTTTTCTTAAAAATGGCTCTAACGTTTAATAGCTTCTGAAGATCTGTTTATTCTGGATGAATTTTGCTTAATTTGGCATAACAAGTAAACCGTAAGAGATAGACAAAAACTTACTATACAAACAATTTAAGTCTTGTTAAAATACACAAGTTATGTCATATAAATTTTTCTCATGGAGCTTACCGTTTTCGAGGTATTTATTGTTGTTAGTTTCAGTTGTGAAGTACTTACACTTTTGTCAGACGGGAGTGTCCGATTTTATTTTGTTCTACTCCTGGCCAAGAAAGGACGCGATTTGTGATGACAATCGCATAACGGCAGCTTTTAAAACATTTGACTATTGGTTTAGCCTCGTGTATTCCCTTATTTTCTTCCTACTTATACGGAACTAAATAATAAGAACATTGTGCTAATGAGTACCTCGATTAGCAAGGTGCAGAAAGAAGAAGAATCATATGTCTGAAGCTTGTAGAACAGCTAGAGAAAGTCATGTGAGTGTAACACATCATCTGAATGTTTCGAATAATTTGTCAAGCCGCACTGCCGGATACTTAATGTAGAAAAGGAACGTTCCATGTCAAGAATTAGAAGTTTATACGAGGGCCGTTTTTTTTTTCAACCTCCGATAGGCTATAAATAAAAGATAAGTTCATAGAAAACAATTATTTAATTACTAAAAGTTTTGTACACTTATGGTTATTTTTCAACATAATCACCGAAAACATTGAGATATTTATCGTACCTGTGCACAAGTTTTGCAATACCCGCTTCAAAAATGTTGCCGCCAATGATTTCGAATTGTTTTGAAGATCTCCGTACTTTACGACGTTTGCGGAGAGCCATTCAAAACAAAAGAAGAGGAATGCTGACTTCAGGAATTGTGTTGATTCATGACAACGCTCGTCCACACACTGCTGATACAACCCATCGGCTCCTTGAACAATTTCAATGGGACATTTTCGATCATCCGCCATACAATCCTGTCCCGGCACCCAGTGACTTTCACTTTTTGCCAGAACTGAAGACGTGCTAGGGAGACAGTACTTTCAAACCAACGATCTTAAAAACGCCATTATTCATTTGAAATCATTGGCGGCAACATTTTTTGAAGCGCGTATTGCATAACTTGTTCACAGATACGATAAAGGTCTCAATCTTTTCGATGATTATGTTGAAAAGTAACTATAAGTTTACAAAACCCCGAAAAAATCTTATGTGGATAACTCAGCCTAAAGTCTAAGCTGAGACTTAAAAATCTGATGTGTTCCATCCACATGACTTTCTCTACATCTCTGTAACAAATTAGTGTTAAAAAGAGTATGCTCCTATTTACTTCATGCGAATCGCGAAAGAATTAGCAGAAATAGTCTTATTACTTGCTTCCTTGTAAGTAGAAGCGAAATAAGGAAGTACCATAGCTTAAAGTGATAGTCAAAAGCTGATTGCTATGTGACTGAAGTTCCTTTGTATTGACAGGAGTTGACACATTCCTGTATGAGAAAAGTATAACTTTTTTCAAAGCTGAAACCAAAAACAAGGAATACCTAAAACGCGATCAACTCCACGAATTTTATTTTGGAGAATTGTGTGTTTCAATGTGCTCTACATTTTCTGTGTGATAAGTTTTTGTCCATCTTACGGTTTAGCATTTATGCCAAATTCCGTAAAATTCATCCAGAATAAAGCAGTCTTCAGAAGCTATTCCCAGAAAATTCAAGATATATATTTTATTTGTCAGGTAAATATCTTTATTATACGGCATTTTAATCAAAATCGTTTAGAGTAATTTTTAAGAAACTCAAAATTTTCGAAAAAAATTCCATAGAAATGGAAATGGCGTGTTATTTATGGACGCTCTTTAACTGCTGTGGTTCTCAGCGTCCCGTTCTATATTGGGCGCGAAAGACCGCTTAATTTTGCTCAGAGGCCTCTATCAGGGTTGAGGTTCTTATACGTGTTGTAAATCTACGACACGGGACCAACGGCTTTACTTCCCTTCCGAAGGAAGCCATGCTAAAGATTTTTACGTCCGAAAAAAATCCATCGTCCTCCGCCGGGTTTGAACCCGCGCCCTTGGGTATATGAAGTTAGCATTTTTTTTTTTTTGGGTAGTGTTTAACGCCCGCTTTAACTACTAATGGCACCGCAGGCGGTGACACTGATGATACATGAATGACGATGGAGCACCGGTGGAATGCGATGGCGGGGGAAACCGGAGTACCCGGAGAAAACCCGCCCCAGCGCCGTTTTGTCCACCACAAATCTCACATGCGGTCGCTTGGGATCGAACCCCGGCCGTCTAGGTGAGTGAAGTTAGCATGATAACCATTACATCACGGAGGGCGATTACAAAAAAAAAAATAAAAAAAAAAAATCCATGTAAAGGGTAGTTGGGGTGGGGGGATTTTCCTAAAAATCTTCGTGTCGCATCTTTGGAAGATACCAAACTTAAATATCAAATTTGGTGTTCAACGGTCTTTTCGTTTTTGAGCTATGCTGTCCACAGACACACACAAGCACACAGACCTTTTTCTGAAAATGCGTTTTTTTGGATTCAGGGGATCCAAAACATGTATTTCCGGTAAAATCTCGGTATCGAATTTTTGGGTGGAAAGCAATCCCTTCTCTATATACTATGTACATAGTACGTGTAGAGAAAACAAAAATTAGAAATCCCTTGAATCTTCGGGAGAAACTACTCCAGGGGTGGGCGTGTCAAGCATAGATTGAAGCGTCAACCCCTATGGTCAACCCTAAACAACCGGATAAAACAACAACAATCACAAATACACGCGTCCTGTTAAGTATTTTGCAAGGTAAGGGTGTAGGAAAGGTGCCATAATCGGCTAGGAAGGCGATGACGTCAGTGTGACGTCACGCGGGATGGATGGTGCCAACCGTAATGCCGTAAAAATAGCATTACTCATAGTTGTTACCAACACAATCGCAGTGTGTAGCGCGACGAAAGGATGTAGATCTGTATATTGTTGTTAATACGTACTATTGTTGTCGTACACCATTACCTTTTGCAATTCATTTACAGCACGCTTCGGCGGATGCTATAATAATTAAAGCATAGGTGCAAATTTACGAGTGTGTTCTATTGAATACGTCGACGTTCTATGTTCTATGCAGGCAGGAGTACCGTCAAGATTCTAGAAATTGCGTCCACAATAAGGTTATGAGGTCTCCATTCAAACACGCAGAGGTTGAAAAGCACCTGGCATGGATTCTAATACAAGACTCTAAATACGTGAGTATTGGTTATGAAGAAATGTGTAAATAACAGTGTCATTCAGCCCAAATCCTCCATTTGTATTTCAGATAATCTCCGATACTTGTCGCACTGTTTGATGTATGCTTAAGCTTATACACATTAAGTCTTTTCTACTGTTATGTAGTTTTCATTTAGAAGATGAACAAAAATGGGTTATCATAGAGAACTTCGGCCGCTTTAGAAATTAAACAAATTGTGGTTTGACTGTAAGTTTGGTTTATACTTGTTACGTTTTCACCATTTTTTTTTATCGGAAAAGCTCCGTAAATAAGTTAAACGCTAATTTATTACGTGCGTGTAGGGATTCCTTTTTGTGTGAATATCTATGAAGTATGCTGCCTAGAAGGAGTAGAATATGGTAATTATTTACAAGTTGGGCCGCTAACTCTCTCCGCTGCGACTTATACCAGTTTTGCACTCTAACGGGACCGATGTGTTTAGAGGGGGATTAGGGGTGGGGAGATGGTTTAAAAAACTAATGTTGCTACCTGTTTATATATACACACACACTAACCTAAACGGATTGGAACCTAACCTCGCGCTAAATTTGAAATCCACAGGCTTTGAAATTGTCATCATAAATACAAAGTCAATCAATCGCACTTAGTTTCATTCGATTTTAGAGTGGCCGAAGTTCTGCATAATAAAATTCACTGAACAGCTGTATCTGCGTGAAACATACTTGTCATACATCAGCACAGCGTCTAGCGACATATGCCGGTGTTGCATTCCATAACACTGTTCGCCTGCCGCCGACAATAAAACTCAGGTTTTAGGCACTTTAGTGTGTAGTATTATTATATATTTACATTGCAAAAGTACTAAAAGACTTCTTTATTTATATTCGGTAATTATAGAGAACTTCGGCCTCTCTAGAAATTAAACAAATTGTGGTTTGACTGTAAGTTTGGTTTATACTTGTTACATGGCTTACATTTTTTTTTTTTTTTTTTTATCGGAAAAGTTCCGTAATTAAGTTAAACGCTAATTTATTACGTACGCGTAGCGATCCTTTTTTGTGAATATGTATGAAGTATGCTGCCTAGAAGGAGTAGAATATAAGTAAAGAAGTCTTGTAGTACTTTTGCAATGTAAATATATACCTGAGTTCCAATCCGTTTAGGTTAGTGTGTGTATAAAACAGGTAGCAACATTAGTGCTTCCCACTCCTAATCCCCCTCTAACCACACCGGTCCCGTTAGAGTGCAAAACTGGTATAAGTCGCAGCGGAGAGAGTTAGCGGCCCAACTTGTAAATAATTACCCAAAAATGGATGTAAAGCTATGCTTTGTTTGCAGCACACACACACACACACACACACACACACACACACACACACAGTGGCCTTAAGCAGTTTAAGTGACTTCTACTGTGATCCATATTTGAAAGTGTTGAAAACATTAAGTTGTTCAGATATGAAAGTCGCAGATTGCCGAAATTTTGACTTCTTCCTGGGATCATTGGGGTTTTAGCTTCACAAAACACTCGGCTACCCTATGTCTTCGTTCCGCAGTAGTGGTCTTCGGTCGCAACTATCACATACTTCTACATATAAAAAAAATCCTTCGGCCACGCTCTGCGGCTTAGGGCCTTAAACATTTATAACAGACCGTAAGCAGCTTTAATGACAGAATATCTAAAGTACCCACATGTATTGCAGTAATGCCAAGTAGTGTAAGCATTGTATAGTAGTAATAAATGGATAACTGTTGGTGATGGCCCTAAGCTGCAAGCATAGCCGAGGGACTATTTAGGAGAGGAGTGTAGCATAGCCCCATCTGCACAATTAGGACAAAGTGTAGCACAGAGATTGACCCAACTAAAATTTAAATCATCTCTGTGACAAATATAGGAGATAAAGGACCCTGTAATTCTTATCCCTTCATTATATTATGGAGAATAGTGACACTAATTTTATGCTGTTCCCAGGATGATCATTCTAAAGAAAATATGTCGGTGGATTTGCTTTCCTGGTTCACCACTGCTCCAAAGTATACCACATATCGCATTAACACAATGAAAGTAAAGGAAAACGAAGTTGTGGAAGAAATAATATCCCATCTTAATGAGGTAAGGTTATAACTATAAAAAAGTCTTATGTTACATTTGTATGATTTTCTCTACCAATTCTACAATAAATTACTTTTACAAAAGCTTGTTCTTCAATATACTTCGTGCTAATGGAGACACACAGTAGAAGTATCATTACAAATTTCCTTGTGCATACAAAGGTGATATTGTAGACTAAAGTGATAGTGAAATCTTTTAAGAGCTAGTCGCTTTGTGATCACTTTGAATTTCAATTTTCTTTGCCTAGCTCAATAATAATAATAGTAATAATAATATAAATGAGTAATAGCAGACTTGTCTTCTTGTTTAAGTTTAATATTTCTGGAACAGCACAGAAATATTAAACTTAAACAAGAAGACAAATCTGCGGTAGCTTGGCATTTTTGGAAAGAGCAGCATACCATAAATAGAAGCTCGAAAATACTTAAAAATATCACAAGGAAGACAGAATTAAAAGTTTGGGAAAACATATATGTTTACAAAACAAGAATCATGTTTTCAACTTCGAAATCCCACCAGGCAACCTACTGATGCAGAGGTTCATCAAACACCACCAGGGACAATAACAACCACCACAGCAAGCAATGCCGGCAGTCGACTAAAGGAATTGACAATGGAAGCACTTGGCTTCTGAAATATGTTTTCCGAAAATTAAAGTAAGTGGTGAGGTGTTCCAAAATCGACTCAACTATTACTTTCAATTGTTAGAACACATCACTGTCACAAAGTCCACCATTTATCAGTAGTAATATTTTTATTGGTTAATATCATTGAGATAAGTTAAAATGAAACCATGACATTATAAACAAGTTTGAATTGTACTTTATAAATTTTATTAATACAGTTTACAAACCCAGAAATACGCTGTATAAACACCAAAAAATAAGGTATTAGTGGCGTAAACCACAGCTGTAGCAAAGCAAAGTCATTGTACTGTACTGTAAATACCAGCAAAACTAATAGGATCAGAGTAATCAAACAAAGCAAGCCTCTCGAGAAACTTGTTTGCAAGTCTCTTATTTTCATACCAAAACAAGCAAAGAAACAAACCAATGCAAGAAAATGGGTAAAACTGAAGTATTCTGTCCTCTATATATGAATTTCAAGTGAATTAATATAGCTATTCAAATGAGTTAATACAGCTCAAAGTCAGGCTTGAATCCATTATGAAATGTATAAGGAAGCATGCTCTGAAGTAGCTAAACAAAAGTATTGTTTACATTCAAAATGTTATAGACAAAAGATTGAAGAGAGCAAAATGATGATAAATATTAGTCTGATAAAAATTTAGTAGCAAAAGTAAAACTGCATGGTTTTTGATAAATAAATTTAAAAAAGGTGATAACAACAAATCTAAAATCCCAATTTCAGCTGATACCTTGAATTAATATTTTATAAACTCAATTAAACATACTAAATAAAAAATTAGTAAACCCAAAACATCCTATTTTGAATTTTTAAGCAACCGTACATCTTCAAATGCAAATTTTCATTGGAAAGAAGTGTCCACGAAGCACGTATCAGTTGTAGTCTCAAATTTTAAAAGCTCTGCTGGTACAGATATTTATAATAAGTCAATAATTTTTAAAAAGGACTATTGAAGTAATTCTTTATCCTTTTATGTATTGTTTTAATTATCGGCCAATCTCTCTTAGTCCTGTCATAGGAAAAATTTTTTAATATATAATTGTTTATCAAATAAATAATTTTTTAAAATATTTTGATGTGTTTACTAAAGAACAATATGGTTTTTGGAAGGAAAAAGTACTATAGGAGCGTTAAAAATTTGGTGGATTTCATTCATTATTGTTTTGAAAATGGTGAATATACTCTAGCAAATTTTTGTGATTTAACTAAAGCTTTTGACTCTATAGATCGTAATGTTTTATTGGATAAACTTCTGAAATCTTATTTTTTGAACAGAAAACAGGTTGCTTATGTGAATGATGAGTCCTCTTCAATTTGTGACATCGATAGTGGTGTTCCACAGGGTGCATTTTTATTTTTAATTGCAGTAAATGATATACCCAATATTATTCCAACACACACTATAATATTTGCTGATGATAGACTTTCGTTACTAGTGGAAAAGATCTAAATAGATTGAATAAACAATTTGAAGCTATTATGATAAAAGCACCTGAATGGTACAAAGCTAACAGTATACTCATAAGGACAAAACTGCCACTGTTCTTTTTATTTTGAAATATCTAGAGAGACTGATACAGTTAATTTCTATCAGACTAATATTAAATTTCTAGGAGTTCATATTGATAGCCAACTAACCTGGACTTCTCATATTGAATATCTGAAAAAAAAAAAAAAAAAAAAAAAAAAAGACTGTCCAGTATAATATTTTTAATAAGAAACCTTAGAGAGTGTATTCCTCCCGAATATGTCAGAAGTATGTATTTTTCATTTTTTGAGTCACTTATAAGATATGGTTTAATCCTTTGGGGAGGCACTAATAAAATGTATGAAATCTTCCTTTTACAAAAGAATATTATAAGGACAGTTAAAAAATGTTGCTATACAACTCCATGAAGACCACTCTTTATTAGTTAGGTATTTTAACTATTTACATTATTTATATTTTAGATGTTTTAGTTTATGTATACAAATTTTCTGAAAGCCAAACATTAAGAAGAAATATGCATAATTACAATACAAGGATAAAATAAAATATAAATATTTCTTATTTTAAACTATCAAAAACTCAAAAAATGAAATGGCATTTTATTTATGGATGCTCTTTAACTGCTAAGGTTCTCAGCATTCCATTCTATACGGGCATGAAAGAACGCTTAATTTTGCTTAGATGCCTCTCTGTCAGACCTGAGGCTCTTTTACATGCCATAAATCTACGACACGGGACAAACAGCTTACTTCCCTTCCAAAGGAAGCCATGATCAGGATGGTCCATCGTCCTCCGCCAGGTTTGAACCCATGACCTTGGGTACATGAAGTTAGCATGGTAACCATTACACCACCGAGAGTGACATAAAAAATTCAAAGTAGTTATAAGTGTTCAGGTATCAAATCCAGAGTATAGGCATGGTTGGTTGCAAATCCTTTATATTCCATACAAGAATATTTAGATTTTAAGACCTGTAAATTCAATATGTAATTTTAAAAGACAAAGTATGTAATCACACAATTTTTGTATCAAACGATGTCAAATGAAAAAAATGAGATGGCCTGTTATTTATGGACGCTCTTTAACTGCTTTGGTTCTCAGCGTCCCATTCTATACTGGGCGTAAAAGATCGCTTAATTTTGCTCAGAGGCCTCTTTTATCAGGCTTGAGGTTCTTTTACGTGCCGTAAATCTACGACACGGGACCCACAGCTTTACTTCCCTTCCGAAGGAAGTCATGCTAAGGATTTTTACCCCGAAAAAATCCATTGTCCTCCGGCGGGTTTGAACCTGCGACCTTGGGTATATGAAGTTAGCATGGTAACCATTACACCACGGAGGGCGACTTCGATGTCAAATGCCTTTACATGTTTTAAGACAGAAGGAAATAAATACTAAAAAATACTGTACTCATCTTTGCTGCTAGTGATTCTAAGTAAATCAAATTTTTATTAACTGTACAATTGTGTACTTTTTCACCTTCTGCTTTTTTTGTCAGCTAGCATAAAGTTTACATGTAAATAAATAGTTGATACTAGCTTCCATAGAAATATTTATAAAACAGTTGAGATTGGATGCTGTGATTTTAATCTTTCTCTTAACGTTTAACTTCTATATTTATAAAATTCTTATTTTTTTCTATTAAAAGTTATTTTTATGTTTATGTAAAAGAATATTTTTAAAAAATTATTTTGGATATATAATATGTCTGAATCTCTGTATTTTTTAAACAATTTTTATATATATATATATATATATATATATATATATAAAAAATGTATCTGAATCTTTTCACTCTTTAAAATTGTATAGAACTTGATGTAGCTTGAAACATTTCTATAAGTGAATAAATATCATCATAATCATATATTTTATAATCTGATAAATAAGGGAAGGTTTTGTAATTTTGCTCATTGCTCCTAATCTTTCTGAGCAAAGCAATTAGCTTGCCTTTCTTTTTCATATGCTTTGTACTTAAAGGGAATCAAACCCTTTGCATTGTGGTTTGTAAAGTATTGCTGTATCTTTAGCAAGCCCAGACTTACGGTGGTCAAGTTCCAGATGTGTATGTTCATCCGCTGTTGCATGATGTTGTCATTGTTGAGAATTGGATTGTTGGTGACTTACAACCTCAAAATAAAGAAGTGATTGTTGATGCCGCTTGTGGTGCTGCAGTTTTGAGAGGTGCTCATGTGTTTGCACCTGGTGTCATGGGAATACAAACAGGTACATATGTAAATGTCTTAAATATGAAATGTTTTAAATTTTGCTTTGTTGTTTAATAAGTAGGGTCCGAATTTTGAGTACATGTCACATTCTAATATTTGCTTCATAGGCATTACTAATGTATGCATAAATCCTAATTTAGTTCCACATTATGAAAATACATATTTATAGTTCATTTCTGGTCTTTCTATGCCATTTTCTATTTTTGTTTATTTTACGTTATTATTTCGTCATTTCCTTGCCTGTTGTGTATTTAGTTATTTTCTTACATGTACATGAAGGAGATAGAATTCTATATTACATTTTACATAAAAGATAACTTTTCAAACATTAGAAATTATACTAATCAACTAATACAAATATTACTCACTTTCCTATTTAATGGTTAATCTGAAAAGGGTTGCTTATAGGTATAGGATCAGGTTAATTTCAGTTTTGAATTCATGTTCCAAACTAGGGATGAGTCTTCCCTTTTTTCCTTAATCAGTCCATGAGTCAAAGTGTCTTCCTCCCTGGTACCATGCAAGCCTCTAGTATCCAAGGCCACAAGTTCAAACCCAGCAGAGGGTGGTGGATTTTTTCATGCGTAAGAATCCTTTCCTTTGAAAGGGAAGTAAAGCTGTGATCCAGTCATAGATTTACAGGATGTAAAATAACTCCAAGCCTATGGAGGCCTCACCAAAATTTCTGGTCCATCACACCCAATATAAATGGGATGCTAAGAATCATAATAGTTAAAGAGCATCGTAAATAAAAACTGAAATTGCAATACAGTCAAGTTGTTGTTATGCTTAACTAGTGCCATTCTATAGGCTCTGAATAGGGATGGCTCCTCAAGGTAGTTGCAGGTTTGTATACATTTCTAGTAATTTTTCCTACATTACAATTTTATTTCCTGATTATCTGTAAGTAATACTTAGTTTAGAGGGACTGCAGGGGTATCAGTTTGCAGCCACTCTCAAGGCAGACGATTAAGGTGTGCGATAGGCATGTTGAGGGCTAGAAGTGGGGAAAGGAGAATAGGAAGGTGTGGTGAATGCTCTTTGCAATAAACCTTGCCACCATTTGTCAAAGTAACCATTGGTACCAACATAATAGTGCAATTGTTAGCTAATCTATTTAAATCAAATATTTGTCCAAAAGGGAGAAGTAAGTATTTTGTGTCCTCTTCAAATAAACAACTGTATAGCAGTACAGTTCTCAGTACTATTACTTTTTAATTTCTATTAACACTTTACAGCTACATTAAAGGTGTGAGATTTTCAAGTACGGCGCCATCAAGGTTTCAGCATCCAGTAATACACTCTTTCAACAGTCTGTATAACTCTGTTGAAAGGAACTTTAAACAAGAAAGCAGCATTCTTTCTGTTCATTGTGATTGCAAGAAAATGTTTCAGCAGTTTTGCTGTGTTTGTGCATTAAGCTAATTTTGTGTTGCAACTTCAGTGAGTAGGAACATACTTCCAAAGTTAAATATCTCCAAAACTAAAGACCATTGATTTTTATTTGTTGATTCTAGGTTTATTTCTTGATTAAAAAATGCTAAGAAACTTACTTTTGATTAAATATTAGCAGTCAACATTTCAAGTTTTAGTGTTTTTTTTTTAGTAATGACGCTCATATTGTGCTGTGGTTTTTAGCGTCCCAGGCTATATTAGGCATGAAAGACTGGATAATTATGCTCAGAGTCCTCTTTATCAGGCTTGAGGTTCTTTTATATGTCATAACAACAGCTTTACTTCTCTTCCGAAGGAAGCCATGCTAAGGATTTTTATGCCTGAAAAAATCTATCGCCTTCTGCTGGATTTGAACCCACAACCTTGGGAACTTAAGGCTAGCTTTTATGTCCAGACTACAGAGGATGATGACAACGTTTCAACAAATTTTATTTTACTTTATGTTCTGTAGGCATTGGAAGTATTATACTTGTACAAAAATTCAATGTTGAAATTTTGGCACATGTACAAGTTTTGTTGGGGGCCCCTAAATACAAAAAAAAAAAAAAAAAAATTGAAAAAAGGGTGTATGTATGTATGTATACCTGTGCAACAGCATAACTCAAAAACATGAAAGTCAAAGAAATATCCAATTCATACTTAAATTAGTTATCCTACAATAATGTAGTGCAAAGATTTGCAGATAAATTCTCCCAACCAAAACTACCCTTTACATAGAAACATTTTCTAAAGTCACAGGAATACCAAACATCGTACATAAGTGTCCCCTAAATTAGGTACAAAGAAAATAATTTCAAATAAACCTCCCCAATTAAAACTACTCTTTACATAGAAAAACTATTTTTCTGAAAATGACACATACAATTTGTATTAAATTACGATATGTTAAAAGTGTTAAAAACACAAACAAATATATAAATATATATCTTAAAATTTCTGGGAATGTAAACTTTTTGTCACTTGTAATAATTCTGTATAATGTAAAAAGATACATGATAGGGGAAATCCTACTGAAGGCAAAATGTAGATCTTGATAAAACACACAATTATATTATGTAAGCTTTTTTTGTAGCTTTAACTATTACTGAATAATTAACTTTTGTTTTTAAAGTTTTCTATTTCAAAACATGAAATGACAGGGAATGTGTATTTAAGAAAATGGCAGACCTCTGTAAACTTTGTAAAGAGCTCATATTTATGCAATTTCGTAGCATTAAATTTTCGGAGATATTCGCATTTCTTTGTTTAAGTGTTTGTTATTCTTTACAGAATTGATATCTGAAGCATCACAGTATTTCTTAGACTTCAAGTTTAGATTTAACTCAGTACATTATGTCATCCCTAGATGTATTAGAAGCAATGGTATAAATATTCTCTATGTTGAAAGCAATATTATCTACAATATTTTGGTGCTATCTATGGATATACAGATTTTAAAACACAATGTATGGATTTCTTTGCAATTAACACAATTCCTAGATCTGGGAAACATATGGGAAGTTTCCTAGAAGTAGACAATTTTCCATGCCCCTACCAGAAATCCAAACCCATTTAATGCTAGTGATGGCACTGTTCAACATCACCTTAGGTGAAACATGAAGGTTTTTTATTTTCTCTATGGTAATATGTATATAGGGTATAAAGAAAGTATTGTATTGCACCCGAAAATTTTATACTGAGATTTCACCGGAAATACTGTTTTAGGGCCCTCTGAATCCAAAAAAAAATAATTTTTATAAAAATATCCATGTATGTGTGTGTCTATGAGCAGCATAGTTCAAAAACGAAAAGTCTGTTAAATACCAAACTTGATATTCAAGTTCAGTATTTTCCAAGGATGTTACACAAAGATTTTCAAAAAAATCCCCCTACCCACAACTACCATTTACATGGAAAAAGTTTTGAAAATTTTGTTTTTCTCAAAAATGGCTCTTAACGATTTTGATTAAAATCTCATAGCTTATTAACAATAATTTGTTACAGAAATGTAGATTAGAAAGCATTCTGTAGGTTCGTTTAGGCCAGAAAGCCACTGAACATAGAACTTGTCAAGGCATATACATGTATACATATGTTTATATACTAAGAAAAAAAAATGTATAAAGCTCTAGTGCTAAAAGCATAGGTTACAAAAACAACAGAATATTTTTTTGCATGCACTTAAAAACAAAGAGTATCAAAATATAGTGTTAAAGTGTATAAATAAATAAATATAATTTCATTATATGTAAAACTAATGTTATGTCAGGTGATAGTTTTCAAATTATCGATATAATAGTTACTAGTAGTAATTATATAAACTAAAACATGTGAATGAAACACATAAGATTTTTTTAAATGACACATTTTTCAACTTAAATAAGTCTTTAAAAAGCATTGAGATGACAAAAACATTAAATTTATATTTTCTCTACTTCTTTTTCTGGATGTTACTTCACTGCAGTTGATTTCTAAAAATTTACTTATCAGTTAGAGAGTGATTAAATACAACTTTTCTGGGATTTTAAACTGTAATTTAAGAGAGATGAAATAGGGACGGAAGATGAGACAAAAAATAAGGTTAACTTTAGTCTCTTGGCAGGTAAGATATCAAGAACAAGAGTAATGTGATTGGTGCGAATTGACCCACCCAAATGCAACAATGCGTGACTCCACATTAGTCCAACCAGATGCAGGCTCAATCTAAAATCAATTTTCTTGGCAAATTGATATGACAGTCCAGCCTCTTAGCTGGATGGTTTGCACGCCAGCTCCGAGTTCTGGAGGACTCAATTATTTGATCAAAATGCCACCACATCAGCAACAATATAATCCTTAATATAAAAATAATAGTTGCAACAAATCTTCACTTATCTTTTGGAATCCTTGCCTGGACTAGTTTCGCAACGATTTCATTGCATTATCAACATATCCTTTTGGTCTCTTTTTTGATGTTTATTTACACTGTTATGGTTACTGCTACTAGGTGGATTGTGTACTAATGGATTGCTAACTACTGGAACCAAAACAAATTTGGTAAGAGTGTCAATTGGAGGTATATCAAAATTATTGCATGATTTCTATACTTTAATATAAATATTTTCTCCCAAACCATTAAATCTATGGGCCCATTTAAGTGTTTTAATAATTTAACATCTGGATTTATTTCATGATTAAATTTCCAAAAATGTTCTGCTACAGCTGATTTATCAATTTGTTTGTATTTAATATTCCTAAAGTGTTCTTTTACTCTGGTTTCCAAATGACGTTTAGTCTTACCAATATAAACAAGGTCACAATTTAAACAGTTTAATTGATAAATGCCAGATTTTTTATTTTTTGAAATTTCATCCTTTTTAGAAAAGCCTAACAAATTTTTTATACTGTATTTATTTTGAGGAACCACTATTATGCCATGCTCTTTGAAAATATTTGTGAATTTTTTATTTGCCCAAGGGTGATAAGTACATTTTTTAAAAATGTAATTATCTTTTATTTTCTTAAGCGTGGAAATATCTTTAATAGCTTTTTGATATTTAAACTTCTCCATTTTTTTATTTATAAAATCAGTATTAAAACCATTAATTAAAGCAGTGTTAATAATGTGTTTATATTCTTTATAGAATTCATCTTTATTAAGGGGTAAATTAATTAACCTATAAATTAAACTATTAAAAACAGCAAATTTATGTGAAAAAGGGTTAAAGCCATTATTTTTTATATAATTATCAGTGTGGGTTTCCTTTCTGTATATTCCAAAATTCAATTTGTCTTTTTTTATTATTTTTAAATCCAGGAAAGGGAGATAGCCATCACATTCAGTTTCTAATGTGAATTTTATAGCCTTATCTTGTAAATTTAAAAGTTTTAAAGCAGTCAAATTTTGTAATTATGTGTATAATTTTATATATATATTTTTTTAATTGTAATCATTTTATAGGTATTTTTCAAACATTTTTAGGTTATCAGTAATTAACATTATGTTAATTAATATGCATATACATATAACTCCCCCATCTGCATCTAGTAATATTATTAGTGCTTAATATAGGTACATAGTCTATCTTTATAACTGTCTAGTCAGCCATAAAAGTGAAAGATGAGGGCCTATCCTGCAGCAACCAAAGGGAGGTTTTATTACTGTTTTGCTTTAGCTGAATTACAGGTACCCTGATTAACATTGATTGAAATTATAATCTAATTGTGTTGTTATGAATCTAAAATGGTCAGAATTAAAATGCACTTATTGTTTCAGGTATCAATAATGGAGATATTGTCAGTGTCTTTGCAGATGTAACAGGCAAATGCAAACGTGGACTGCAGCATATTTATGATGAAGATTCCAAAGTATTCCTTGGAAATGGTATTGTACAGATGAATCGCAAAGATATCTTTTGTACAGATAAACCTATGTGAGTGAATTTTTTTTCATTTCAGATTAGTATTCATTTTATTTTCTCTCTCCCCCATTTGTATTGCATATATTATAATGAATATTTCTGTTTAAAGCACTGTGATAAACTCTAAGTGAACATTAATTTCTGCATGCATGTTTGATAAAAGAACTATCTAATTGAATGATGGTCTTCTATGCAGAGCTGTGCATAGAGGGGAGATATGGATTAATAGAGGACACTAGCCAGCCTCTAACATAATACTGCCAGCCAGGCAATAACATTTCAATGATACACTGTAGAATATATGTTGCATTATCTTGTTATAAGCCAGTTTGTAAATTGCCATTTTCATAATAGGTAACAGAAAAATCTGACCATTCAACTTTGACCATTATAACTTCATATAATTATTCCATTTAGCGTGTCCACAGGCACTTTCCTTATATTTTAAAAAGTTCTTATGAGCAGGGTCCAAAAGCCTTTTATAAGGGGATTAACTTCGATTTGTTGCTAATAGTACATGTGATATATTTAACAACATACATTTACAAAAATTACTCAAAGTGACCTCCTGCTCCAATGCATTCTCTAAGCTTTGAAAGGCCCTGGAGTGTTTTGTATTTGATTAAATCTATTTTGGATATGTTACTTCAGAATATCAACTTAGCGTATAGGTGTGAATGCACATAGGTCCCTAGTGGTAAAAATCCATTGGATTCAAATCAACAATCAAGATGGCTTCCTCAACCAAGCTGCAAGATTGCAGATTCTATTTCATTTTAGACTAAGGCTCTTTTCTGAGCCTTTTCTATTGGTTACGGAGACAATATGGCTATGTGACAGGTGAGTGACAGGTTTCGAGATTTCATCGAGATTAGGCTACATTAGGTTAGGTTAGAAGTATGAAAATGAACTGGATCAAAATAAGGGGTAAAAATGGACTTTATGAAAATTGGTTCTTCTTTCCAATGCGAAATCCTCAGTCTTCCATTCATTCTGGCTGCTTGAGCATGGGCAGCCATGTTGGTCAATCGACCAATGGCAGAGTCAAATCTAAAACTGAACTAGAATCTGCAATGTCACAACCAAACCATCTGTTTGTAAATGGTTAACGAGATGATGATATCAGGTGGGTAAGATAGAACTCCATTCTAGAACTAGATTTTCTATCTAGTGTGCATCTTCAAGTAAATGAAGCAACTCTTGTTTGTCAGTAAGACATTGTCAGAAGAAATTCCCAGTAAGATAATTATGAATAATTAAACCACCTAATTAAGTTGATGTTTGTCCTGTCATAGGGTTCATAAGCCCAAACGTGATTGTTATGATAACTGAAGATACTATTATGTATAAAGCCAACCTCATGAGTGATTAGGTCAATACTAAAATATACATAAACACAGCATGGTCGGCTCCTTAGCGCGGTGGTAGCGTTGCTGCTTACCAAGCGGGAGACCTGGGTTCGATCCCCAGTACCGGCGGGGGGATTTTTCCCCTGCTGGGAGACCTGGCCCGGGGTGCACTCAGTCTCGTAAGATCCCTGGGGGGCCAATTGAGGAGCTACTTGATGGAGAAGTAGCGGCTCCAGGTCATGAGCACGGCATTAACCAGCCGGGGGACTCGAGGCGCTGACCACGTCTCACCCTCTAATACTGCACCCCATCCATGACATCTGTAGTGGACCGAGATGGGGGATGCAGCGGCCGGGCGGTAGGCCAAGGTTCCTCGTGAGCTGTCGTGCCATGGAGTTACATAAACACAGCATACTGCAGTAACATGGCTGAAAATCTACCTCATTTGATCCTTGCACAAATTGAAGGAGAAATGGGTACAGAAGGTCTTGATGCAGAATTTTCCACATATTCTTGCGACTTTATACCTTTCCATTCACAATTCTTGTTGTACTAATTGGTGGGGTTCATCTGCTGTATGAAAAACATGTTAAGCATTCAGTTTTGTACCTCTCATGGATTTTCTAACATCAGAAGTTCCTCTTAAATATGTCTGTTTCTCACAAGCATTGATATAGTCATATTAATGCTTTATGCACTGCATCTGTCTCCTAGGATATGTATCTGCATAATGTTAACATGCTGCTATTGCAGTTCTTCTTCAACACCATATATACATATAATGCATATCCATCATTTCACTCATTGAATACATTGTCTATTATACAAATCAGTTAAATAACATAAAAAAATCTGATGTGTTCCATTTACATAAAAGGTCTAGCTGTTCCATATACAAACTATTCTTACAAAAGATTATTCTTTTCTCTAGATCATGCTAATTGAGCTAAACATTAGCAGAACTGATGTTATTAGTGCTTCCTTGTAAGTAAAAGAGGAATAAGAGAATACACTAGGCACATTTTTTAAAAGCTGGTTGCTATGTGAAACGATTGAGGTTTTATGCTACATTCACAATGAGATGCAAGTGCAGATGCAAGGAGACACTATTCACAATGTAATCATAAGTGCAACGCAAGAAGTTGGCATGGGTTTCTAGATTCATAAATACATGAGAATATCACATACCGCAAGTTTCAAATTTAATTACATAACCAACAATATTACATCAGAAAATTAATTTAATCTTTTATCATAAATAAATAAGTTATAAAATTATACACACAACTGACATGGCAAAAATAGCCTGTTATTTATGGACGCTCTTTAACTGCTTTGGTTCTCAGCATCCCATTCTATATTGGGCATGAAAGATCGCTTAATTTTGCTCAGAGACCTCTCTTATCAGGCTTGAGGTTCTTTTACGTGCCGTAAATCTACGACACGGGACCCACGGCTTTACTTCCCTTCCGAAGGAAGCCATGCTAAGGATTTTTATGCCCGAAAAAATCCATCGTCCTCTGCTGGGTTTGAACCCGCGACCTTAGGTATATGAAGTTAGCATGGTAACCATTACACCACGGAGGGCGACTACTGATACGGCAGTGATGTTATAAACTGACCAAAATACTGTAAATTTTGCAATTATGGAGAATGCAGAAAATTATAAAGCTGCACTTTTAATGCAATGTGCATTACGAATTGTGAAAGCCAAGAAATCCAGACGCAGATGGTGGGTACATCCGTCAAATCAAAGAACAGAATCAACAATTCAGAAATGGCACATCACAGCCAAATGGAAGATGTACAGAGGGCTCTGTAAAAACTTGCATTGTGATCATCTAATATTGCACATCAGGCACTGCATAGAGGAAAAGAGCAACATTAATCCTCTTTGTGTGCATCGTAAGGATAAAGTTTGGAGCTTGCTAACTCTTGCGTTGCATTGCATTGCATTGCTTCTTGCGTGTTTCTATGTGAATGCTTACATTAAATAATATGAGTCCAAACTCTTTGCTTTTGTTATGTTGCACTTGCATCTTATTGTGAATGTAGCATCAGCCATGCATATAGGAGTGCAGGGAAGGGAAATATTTAGGCATGAATGCACAGAGCCAAATAGTTAAATTAAAAATCTGTACTGATATTCTACTTTGTTATAGGGGTGTAGCAATTAGGATGATAGCTACTGTCTCTGGTTGCCCAGCACTATCAGGTTGCCTACTATTACCGGGAGCAGTTTTGCTGCAGAACTTGCCTTCTGTTTTATGTTGCCATGTACTGAATCCACAACCCCAAGAGACGATATTGGACATGTGTGCTGCACCTGGGAACAAAACTTCTCATATTGCAACACGTATGAATGACATGGTGTGTATGCTAAAGTGATTTAACAATTAAAAGTTTAAGCAATAGTGTTGCAGGTATACCATCTCCTCCTCAGTGAAAAGACACACAATAATGTAAAATATCAGATATATTAAATACTTACTATAATTACTACTTCCTTAACTCATCTAACTGTTGATTTTTTAATATTTAATATAACACATATTTCTCGAGTGCATAAATACGGAGAGGTAACTCAAAAAATGTGGAAAATTAGATAGCTAGCCAGGAATGACAACAGAGTTATTCTCTTTCAGCATGTTTGGAGGAATATTTCATATTGCCAGTGGCTGTGGATTAATATTCTTGTGTATTATGGGTCAAGTGTTATTTTCTTACTTCATGTAGTGTAAAGAGATCTAACTCTATTGGCTAACTAGGTATCTGTTACACTGGTTACATTGTGGAAAGATAAGTGTGCTCGGAAATGAAATGGAATATTATTTATGGAGACTCTGTGGTTCTCAACATCCCATTGTATGTTGGGCATGAAAGGCTGCTTAATTTTATTCAGAGGCCTCTTTTATCAGGTTTGAGGGAGTTACAACCTCTTTTGTCACTATTGCCTGCCAACCTACTGCTTTATGATGATCATCGTAACATATCTGAAAATCCAGCAACAATGATCTGATGGCAGGAATGCCTGCAATTCTGGTCTATAAAATCACATTTTGTTTGTATACTGCAGAATTAAATTGTAGTCTTGTAAATGCATGATTCATGCATGCAAAATGAAGAGGTTGCTGAGAGGGTAAAACATGATTAAGAATAGGACTATGAAGGTTGAAAGATCAGAGAAATTGTTTTACTCAGGATGAGTGTCCAATGCATGGAGGACAAGCAGAATATATTATTTTAGAATGTAAAGAAACTAAAAACTGGAGGAATGAGTTCATTAACCACAAGCTTAAACTAGGCTAGAATAACAGTGATGAAAATAATATTTTTTGAAGAATGTAAGAGTGGGGATAATATTTTTATAAAGTGAGAAAGAAGTGGAGATGGACAGTATAGAGAGGAAAATAGACATAAACTGAATGCCTGGCTAGGGACAACCTTATTTATTGAGCATTCTTATCACTTGAATAAATATATCATATCAAGTAAAAAGTTTAGTGACGTGAGTTAAGTGTGAAGTAAATGCACCAATAATTGAAAAATAATCATTAGTCTTCATTGTATACTTCTTTCAATTTTAATTTTATGCTAATGATAGCACTTGTTGCATTTTCTCTGTCTAAAATACTCTATGGTGTTTCTTCCCCCTTGACTCCCTTGTATGCCTTCCATGGAAAGGCTGAGGCAAATATTGTTATGAATGATGTTAACCAAAGGAAGCAATATAAAATTATGTAAAATATTGTTTAAGGTGCTAAACTTTTTAAAATTAATGTTAATAGACTGGTCCAGTAAACTCCTATTTAATGATGAAAGCATTGCATAACAATGTATTTTTTTCCTACTTTTTCAGGGTATTATTTTTGCTTTGGACAAAACCAGGTCAAAAATACAAAGCATACAAAAGCGCTGTGAAGAGTTTTCTCTTAAGAGTGTACATGCATTTGTATGTGATGCCACTAAAAGTGTAAAAGAAGAAGAAACAAAGTTATTGCTTGGACCTCCATTCCCTCCAGAATCATTTGATAGAATTTTATTAGATGCTCCATGTAGTGCTCTTGGACAGAGGCCACAGCTGCAAAACAGCATCACAATAGCACAGTTAAAGTCATATCCATCACTTCAGCAGAAGCTTATTAAGGCAGTAAGTATGGTGTATATTTCAGAATCAACCCATCACTGAAATAATTTATGATATCACCCTGCTGCATGTACTGTTAAACTAACACAGCTGTGGTTTTACCAAAGGATGATAGTAAATTGAACATGACAACAAATTAAGAACTTGATTAAATAGGAGGAGTGGCCAAGAAAACACAAGATAAAAGTTTACTTTTTATTTTTTTTTTTTTTCAACAGTCATTTGTAAATTAGTACATCTAGTCCAGTTCTGTGCAGACTTTGCCCATATGATCCTGCTCTTGCCCTTAGCTAACTTAAAGTTGCAAAGAGGTCATGTATCATGAAGGATAATATCAATAGCTGAATTAGCTAAAATTACATCTGTTAAATCTCTTACTGTAAAAGTAAAAATAAAACCTAAAGCTCATATTGATGCAGGGCTAAAAATAATTTTTGAACCATATATTGTTGCAAGTCAATTCCTGTTAGAACAGCAATAATTATAGTAACTCCTGTGATACATAGCAAAGAGCAAGACAGTGGCTAAGGGCCAGTGTACTGCTTGCATTTACACAGTATGACATAATATTCTGTTGCCAATGAGGTAGTTTCTTCACCATTGCAGTGACCCTTTGCCAATATATCGGTTCTTGCAAGGATAATACTGCCCAACAACTTTTCAACCTTTAATTACCTTTAGAAAACAAGCTTTGTCCAGCTGTGTAAAATAACTGACTGTTCTCAGCTTGAATCTTTGTCCACTTAGCCATTTCTACAGGTTTGGAAGCGTTACCTTTTTCAAGTTCAAAGAAGAACTAACCAAATCTTAATGTATCATTCTGCTGAGCACATTGAGCACCATTTGGAGATATGACCTGAACTAATAATCCATGAGAGGGTACTTCTGTAATGCAGGCTGGAACTGGCAAAAATATTAGCAAGAGCATGCCTAATGTGGGGGATGGGATGATAAACTCATGCCAATTAAACATAAAGTTGTTAGCCAATCTGAGCAGTTTACCTCCAAGATAGTTACTTTTTTTTTATAGTTACTGCAATTTTATTGTTAACAGCATACATCTGAAAAGGATAAATGAGTTTTGCTCACACACTGCAAACCTTTGTTCATCAAACTAAAAGTAATGATTGTAATAAATTTATACATTTTTACCGTATTACTGTACATAGAAAGTCACTTACCTGAATTCCAAAATAGACAAGATATACATACATACAACGCTAGAAGGGGGCAACATATTAATGTGTCATACCACAGGCTAACCACATCTCAGAAGAGATTTGAAATATTCAGTATAAAACTTTACAATAATTTACCCTTAGAAATAGAGCAATTTTCAGGATCAACTTACAAGAATAAGCTGTACGGATGTTTAGTAGCTAAACCTTATTACTCAGTACAGGAATATTTTGAAATGTAATTTTATTCATGTATAGGTGCTTAATTAAGAAAATTGTAAATAATCATATCTTAGTAATACTCTTATTTGTATACACATAATTGCTACTTTATATTGAGAAGATTGTATTTAAATACTTTTCTAATTTTGTGACGTCTATGGCCGTACAGCTCAATGACAATAAAAATTATTATTATTATTATTATTATTATTATTATTATTATTATTATTATTATTATTATTATTATTATTATTATAATGCAAACCATCTTGAACACTGCTAAGTATGAGTTACTTGTATCATTTGAAGTGGACACAGAAATATATTTGAATTCCATAGTCAATCTTGCTACATCTTCTGTCATGAGGGCTTTATTCACAGAGTTTCTTGAATAAAATTTTAAAATTTATTTGTCTGCTTACAAAGCTGTCACTTGCCAGGATCATATCAGTGCTGCTAGTGTGCCAGAATTTTATCTCAGAAATTCTGTTACATTCCAGTAAATCTACTGCTTTGAATGCCCCTCATAATTGTATACTTTTTCACATTTAAATATTAATAGAGGAATGGAACTTAAAATTTCAAGTGAGGAGGCAAGGAATAACAAGATCAAACCTGAAATGTAAATAATGCTGATTTTAAAGATTCCTCTGGGTGTCTAATATGCTTTATTGTTTAACTCATAACTCAATTAGTTTATCCTCCCTCAAAGGAGGACTTACACCCCTTAGGACTTACATGTGGGAGCCTAGGGCCTGAATCCTGTTGAGGGGCCAACGAATATTTAATCATAGATTGAAGAACTTGAAACAAGGGATCAGCCCATAGACAGACATAAGAATGAGGGGAGTAAATATATGGAATGAAGGCAAAATGCTTGTTAGGAAAGGTGATGATGGAGCAATTGGTGGAATGAATGCATGGGAAACTGGAGAAAACCCACCCACACATTGTTTTGCCCATCACAAATCCCACGTAAAGTTTTCTGTGCTTGCAACCTGGGTTGCCTAGATCAGAGGTGAGGGGTATACCACCTTTTATTGTTTAAATAATATTAAATTTCAACAATAATTATCAAGATGGAAAGCTTTGAAATGAAGGGCTGTAAATATTTTATGCATTTTTCATTGAATTCAGAGAAGGCCCACTGCATTAAGCATTAAGAATTGGGTTCTAGTGAAGCTGTTACCTAATTATGTTCTACCTTTACTCAGTAAGCTACAAAAATGGTTTTTGATAGTGCACAAACATTTCAAACCACATAAATTGCTGGTAGGTTTTTTTTTACCCTCTTTAAGTCTGAATAATCTCTTGCGAATTTTTGTTATGCAGGTGCATACCTGTCCAGTGCAACAGAGTTTAAATCTAATTTATAGATGCAGAACAAGAAATTCCTTTTCTATGAACTACAAGTCAATTGACTCAATTATCACAACCATGTCAATTGTCTCTACACACTTGTGATGTTCCAAAAGACAAAAACTAAAAAAGGAAAGAAAGAAAGGAAAAAGGATTGTTCTAAGTTTTTCAATTTACTTAAATGAGTATTATTTGTAAAGAGTTCCATAGGAGAGTTTCTTACTTGCAAATATTGGAGTAAGTGCTGAATAAGTGCAGATTATTTGTTTTGTTAGGTATATAGTTAATTTTGTATTGATGGAAGATGCAATATTTATTCATGTTTACAGTAGTACAATCTTTACAGGCAGTACCATTGTTGAAACCTGGTGGTGTCCTTGTGTACAGCACATGTACTATAACATTGGAAGAAAATGAAGAAATGGTTGCTTGGGCACTCAAGAGTTTCTCATGCTTGAAACTGGAACCTAGCATTCCATCACTAGGAGGACCTGGCTCTTCATGCTCTTCTCTAACACCTGAACAGTGTTCATATGTTCAGCGCTTTGGTCCAGCTAATAATAAAGGATATAACTATGATACAGTTGGGTTTTTCATTGCTAAGTTTTGCAAAACAGCCTCTTGAAATTTTTATGGAAGGTACTTAAATGCTTTTAACATCATATGAGGGCTATTCAATAAAGAATGACCTTTTTTACCCTTAAAATCAGCTGAAAAATTCAATGCCACAGCCAGGATTTGAAGATAGCTATTCTGATCTCTGAGTGGTTGCTCTAATCATTGAGCTACAGTATCAACATGCCGGTATGACATTCAATCATCCAATTGATTCATGTTTTTTAACATGGTCAACCCACCAGTATGTCTCTCTTCAAAGAATACTTTAATGGCAACTTCATCCATAAGCTCTTTATGTATGGGTAATATTAACATAGTTATTGACCCCTATCAGGCAATTTAATCATTAAAGGTAACCCATGGTAACATATAGGAGCATTACTGATAATTTTTTTTTAGTTATAATTTTTAAAATTTAGGCTTACAATAAATTATTGTTTGATTGTAACAAGCATATTGTACTAGTTTCACCATAAGAGGGCTATTGAATAAAGAATGATCATATTTTTTTTTAGGTCATAATTTATTGTTCTTAATTTGAGATACAGTATTCTGTTCTCTATATATAGAATATAGGTATATTGTTTTTGTATATAATAGCCCTGCATTTTAATTTGAAAGTTCCTTGATGGATGTGTCTACAAAATGCTATAATGGATACTTAAAATGTTTCTAAGTGTTCTGATCACGAGATCATCGAGGAGGAAGAGCATGTTTTTCTATCCTACAATACATTGACTTTGGATGCAATACAGAGTTAGATAATTGTAACACCATTGACTTGAAATTCTTCCTTAATAATGAGTGTTGTCCTACCTTTATATAAAGTTTCACTGTAGAAACTCGGAGTATGTATTTCTGTATGAAATTTATTGTAAATCCCAAAGCTCTGGTTATAAGAGAGAGAGAGAGAGAGAGAGAGAGAGAGAGAGAGAGAGAGAGAGAGAGAGAGAGAGAGAGAGAGAGAGAATATTATTGTCATTGAAGAGAAAGATTTGTTTCAACATACACCATTGTTCACCGTAAACTCCTCATATCATCCAGAGGAGACTAAATGGAGACTTTCAACATCAGACTTGAAATTTAAGGAATTTTAAATATCTCAGCCCAAACTTCTTTATATTATTTAATCATATATAACAAAGTGTTTATCTATAAGCCTTTAAAATTTGTGAGGCAGACATTATTTAATTGTGTGTAATGGAGATATAAATTTTGTGGAAGGGCTATGCCAAGGCGAAGAGGTTAGACAATTGCCTCTCACCTAGGCAGCCTGTGTTCGATCCTAGGCAACCGCATGTGGGATCTGTGATGGACAAAGTGGCACATGGGAAATGATGCCTCTGATTTTCCCTGCCATCGCACTCCACCAGTGCTCCATCTTCATTCCATGTATCATCAGTGTCATCTGCTGTAGTGCCATATGTAATAAAAGAGGGCGTTAAACCCTATAACATAACACACACTCTCTCATAATCAGTTTACTGTTCCACTCTTAGTTTCTAAATAGTATTAACACTGAGTTTTCTTTTATAAACATCAAATGTCCTTTGATATTTGGCACAAACTGTTTTAGATTCCTCCAGACTCTCTGTTTATATGACATCATTTAAATTAGTGCATATAAAATATATCTGTTTCTTGATGAATACAATAATATGGAAAGCCATTTCCATCTCCAGAAAACAAATTTCCAAATGTGTTATGGTAATACTGTTAGCGAGCCAAAGTCAATGCTTTGCATGATAAACATACATTATTCACAGCTTTGCCTGACTAGAGTTAGAATGCGCCAATTGCAACAATGCTGAAGCCTATCAAACTATTTGGGGAAGACTACAGTATCACCCTTTCTGATGCAAACTACATTACCGCTATTATTGAGATGTACAAGAAGTAGAATTTAATTTTTTTCAAGAAAGGGTTAAGTTCTGTGCTCAATAAAAAGAAAAAAATCTATAGGGTTAAATCAAAAAGGAAAGAAACAGGTAGACCCTGACCTACAAGTAGTTGTATTCCAGTCATGGAAGACATTGAATGCAAGAACTGTTAACACCATAATCAACAGGAATAAAGCAGAGTTCACAATTTGTTGCCTCATCACATTTCAGGAAACAGCAAGATACCAAAATATTCTGCACAAACAGCAGGAAACTGTATGAGAGACACCTTAATGGAATTGCGGCATTGAATGAGGCATACATCTAAGTGAATGCAGCAAACCCTGTGCAATTTACTACCGCCCAAAGACGGAGCAAAATTTTCAATAGTGATACTGCAAATGTAAGGAAACTTTTTCAAAGGATTATGAGTATTGCCAGAATGTTAAAATGTCATCGGTGCAGGATAAAGCTTCCAGTCACACGTCAGTATCAAGTCTCAAATGAGCAAGAATCAGGAATATGTGCTTATTCCTTTCAGCAACTTTCAGTGAAGTTGCCTTCACCTATGGATTTTTATGCATTTGGACATCTAAAAAAAGCTTTGGGAGACAGGCATCCACTTACTATATAAATAGCATATGGAAACTTGTAAAGAGGAGTGGGAAAATCCTGACATTATTGTATTTTGTAAAAGCCTTCTGCAATGGAAATTAAGGCACAGAGCTATAGCTATAATGAAGGGACATCCAATTGAGCTTGATAAGTGATGGAGACATGAAATTTTCTAGGGCAAATTTCAAAGGGAAATTCATTACCAGAAATCAGAATCAACCTCTTTTTTGTATGTGTAAGTTATATTTTTACCATTATTTGACTCAAGTAGCTTTCTTGATGTAGGTAATCCTCATAGGTGTATGGTAATATTTTGAGATATCATGTCCCTGTGTAGTTTTGGATATATATATACTTTGACCCTTTATGTAATAGGAGGGGTTGTCATAATGCAGTCCGATGTTCATGCTAGTGTTTGGGGTATGTTGACATCAAGAATGAATACTTAATTACCATTATTATTCTGCATCAATATCTGTTGCAGATATTCAATAATGAAGACCATTATAGGATTATCAAGAATTTTCCCCTTGCATCAAGGATTCAGCTTGATTTGTACTGGCCCCTTTATCCATTGATACCTCCTTATAGCCCTATAACATACATCTTAGAATTACTGAATCAAAATATAAACTTTGAATTAATCTGAAAGAAAAATGCATTTTGGAAATTGTTTCATGTGAAGCAGTAAATGTTAAATGACTGCATATTCGTTTTAGTATTTCTTAAAGTTCTTATTGTACCCTTGCTGCTTGCTCTGGCATCTTCTGATTTAGGATCTCATTGGTGTGCATGGGATTCCCCTCAAGTACAGACTTTGTGTCAATAGGCTGAGTATTCAGTTCAATGCTCACATTCACTTCATAGTACGTATTAGAATGCAAGTTTTCTATAGGCACCAGTACAGCAAGTTTGTAATACATTTTTTGAAAAGAAATATTAGAGTTTTGTCTATTACTTCATAAAAATAAAGTATATAATACCTTTAATATTTAAATATATTCAAGGTTATTTTTCCTGTATTGGTGGACATTTTCCATTGCATAAGAGTGATCTCATGCTATAGGGCTGAGCTGGATTGCTGCATAATGTAGCAAGCATATAACCATTACAAAAGTATTATATTGTTCTAATACCCAAGATTAAAATCAACTGTGGCATCAAAATTGCTAAGAAATTCCTCCTGCAACACTTTCCTGAAAAATATAATTTTTAGATATTTTTACTACTAACTAGAAATAATGTGGAGAAAAAAGTTATGTTACAGCTCCTGTTTGTGCATACAAACAATGAGGATATTTGATGGTATATGATGGTTTAGTGCATACTATTTGAATGTATGACACCATTGTGGCTCTTGATATGATTCATGTAATGCATTGATTTTCTCTCTGCCCTTGCACCTCTGCTACTTTGTTGTTTTTTTGCCATTTTAATGTCACTGAAGGAAGTCACATTGATAACAACTGGTAAGATGTAGTGTCTTATATACAGTTTGCACATTCCAGTAAGAATGAATGAAGGAGAAACTTGAAGAGAGGGATAGTTTTTGAGTTCAAAAATTTTAGCGACATCAGACAGTTTGGAACCAGATAAAGAGCACATTTTTTGAATACAGAGAGTGGCTCCTGGATGAGTTGAAACCAGTCTAAAGACCCATTGTCATTCTGACATGTGAGTTGTTTGCACCCTGCCTTATCGGCCAAGAGGGTTACTTGGTGTAAGTAATTCATGAATGCCCACATGCACTTTGGTTTTTTACTTTGATCAATGGTTGCCTTGTACAAGATAAGTGAAGCAGTATGTTTGCCTTTGCTGGTTGCCTTGATAAGTCATGGTGTGGTTCCCTGTTTATTTAAAACTATATTTTGGGGGCTTATTTGACTTTCCTTGTACTCAGGATTATGCCCTAAGGCTCATATTTGTGGGAAAACAGAATTAATAGAAATGGCCCAATGTGTTGTGGCTTTAGGTCGTAATTTTTTTAGGGAAGGGCTGTTTTGCACTCAGCTGCTTTGTGCTTTAGACACAATATTTAAAGCTATTTGACATTAATAGCAGCATATCAAAGTCACAATCTTAAGATTGAATAGACAACAGGGATATATCCAATATAAATAATATTGAATTAAGGGCATAACATCATCATCACAAACAGAAAGACAAGGTATTAAACAATATCTATTTGGAAAGGAATGAAGATTTACAACTATAGGACTCTAGACACCATTCAGAGTGAGCACTGTTAAGAGTGTCTATCTAAAGCTGGATTCCTTACTGCCTCAATAGTCAACACTTAATATACACAAGTAAAAAGATGTAATGTGAAAAATGTTGTCATACATTTAGCAGGAAATCTTATAACCATTCTGTCTCCACTGCATAAACAAACATGCTGCATTTGTTAAACATCAATAATCACATAAATTCAGATAATCAGGTATGAGCCTTTTTGGTAATGATGTGTGCTTTGTGAAATACTTGCAAGAATAAAAGAAAAAAAGTAGACTGTGTTACATTTACATGAGTTTCTCTACTCTTATCATTATAGTTGCTACCTATACCAACTATTCATAAAAAAATTGTATTTTCTTACTTACTTCATTGTAATTGAAATAAAATTTAACAGAAATAACTATATTACACATCTCGTTATAAATACAAAGAGAATAGTGATAGTCAAAAGTTTAACAACTGGATACTGTAGGCTGGCCCTAAAATGCCATTCTCTTTCCATGTCTTTGTGACAAACAACTGAAAATCGACAGGACCTAAATAATGAAAGTATTGAAAAATTTGAACTTTTAATGACAGATATCTCGAAAACAGCTTATGTCATAATAAGTATATTTGGAATAATATGTTTTTAGGATCTATACATGCATTTTTCTGTACTACTTAACCTGCCAATTATACCCACAAGATTTTATAACATTCACAGACTATTCCCAGAAAATTCAAGATATACTTTATTCTTGTTATTTTAATATGTTTAATATGTGGTACCTGAATAAAAATTGTTGATACATTTTTGAGAAAATAATTTCAACAACAATTGCAAAACAGGAGATGATTTTCCGAGCAGCTATTTTTATATCAGCTGAACTGAGGTTAGGCCTAACCTCTTTTTCTTCTCTCTCTCTCTGTTCTCGTGTACACATTAAAAAATTTGTGTTCCATTCACATGAATATCTCTATATCTCTGTAACAAATTATTGTTAAAAAGCTTATTCTTCTATCTACTTCATGATAATTGAGATAAATATTAGCAGAAATTGTCCTTATTACTTGGTTCCTTGTACGTAGAATGGAAAAATTCCATTCACATGATGTCCTCTAACTGTTCAGTAAACAAACCTTTTAACAAAACATTAATCTGTTATCTACATCATGCTAATCAAGATAAATATAAACAGAGTTAACCTTATTACTAGCTCCTTGTAGTAGAAGGAAAATAAGAAAATGTACAGGCTAAAGTAATAGTCTCATCCCTTTAAAGCTGATCACTGTATGAAACAATTGAAATTCCAATCTCTTTGCTTGTCAGGAGTAAACAAACGAGAAACAAGAAGGAAATGTCTTCCCGTCCAAGAAAAGTTTAAGTGGTTTAAAATTGAAACAAATAATCTGGAACATCTCAAAAACATTTAACTCTATAAAATATATATATATATATATATATATATATATATATATATATAATATAACATAAATTGTGTATTTTAATGAGATTACATTTTTTGTGTAATGAGTTTTTGTATATCTCTTATGGTTTGCCAGTCATATAAAAGTCATCCAGAATGAATAGGTCTCCAGAGGCTATTCCCAGAAAATTCAAGATATACATGTAGTTTGTCATAAAAATATGTCTTAAACATAAAGGAATTTTAATCAAAATGGCTACACATGGACCTTTTCTAGATATGTTATTTTTTGGATTCAGGGGGTCCCAAAACATGTATTTCTGGTGAAATCTTGATATCAAATTTTTGAGCGTATTACAATGCTTTCTCTATACATTATGTACCTAGCATGTGCAGAAAAAGTAAAAAATTGCAGGCTCACTTAACACTCAATTTTCTTGATTTTATTTTACAGCATTGTACAGAATATTGCATGAATCTCATTAGCAGCTGTATTGTCAATTACATATCCTTTCCATTTCCTACAGGCACAGAACAGGTAACTCACAGTAAACATGGAGTAAGCATGGGCCAGTTATCTACACGCCAGGCCAAAGCAAGTAGGTACAGCACAAAGTTCACCAAATACATAGCATACTCAACATGTTTTCCAATTCAGGTGGAAAACAATGTTGTTTAATCACACATGTTGGATCAGTGTGTTTCATAAGACTTTTTTTTAATGTAATTTATATAGAACACCTTAACTTTTATGGTCATATTGGGAGCTGTGCTTAAGAAGCAACTGCTGGTGTTTTGTCACTGTATGGTTAAGGTTTCTTAACATGTGTTGTTTCAGTTTTAATACTGTTTAACACACACACACACATATTCACTCTCAAATGCATACTTCCACACTCTGTAGGGATATTGCGAGACTTGATGACCAGTGGAGACATTCGTTAACTGCCAACAAGTTGAGCTCATTGTCTTTAATCAACATATTTTGTTGATTGTTGAGGTAGTGGAGGCAGACCTTAACTTTAAAACATACATATTTTCAGGATGAAAAGAAGGTTATTTGTTTCTCAGGCCTTGTAAAATACCATGAACTGTAATACCAGGCATGAAGTCTGGCATAGCTAATTTAATACACTAAAGAATAATGACACTACTTCACTTAATTGTCTTTTAAATCTGTTCAGTTTTCATCTTAAATACTTTTATTACATATTACTTTGTAGAAACAAGGGGATACACCAGGCTTAAACAACAATCAAATCTTTTAACAGCTGGTCCTTTCATGATGGCTTTGAAATTCTATTCTCTTTGCTTGCCCAGAAGAAAGAAAAGCAAATAACGTATTTGAGAAAAGTGTAATTATTCTAAAATAGAAACAAATAAAAGGAACATTGGAAATGATTAACTGCACACAAAAATGGATTTGACAAACCATGTTTTTGTGTAGTATAGGTATTGTCTCTTATTGTTTATCAGTTATCCAAAAGTCATTCAGAATGAAGAGCATCTCAAAAGCTATTCCCAGAAAATTCAAAAATATATTTGATTTGTCCTGAAAATGTCTTTAATATATTATGATATACTATTCCAAGTTGTAAGAGCAATTTTTGAGAAATCAAAATGCTTGAGTAAGGGGGAGTTTGGGATGGAGAGATGTAATTGAAAATCTTTGTCACATTCTTAGAAGATTTGGAACTTAAATATCAAGTTTGGCATTTAACTGACTTTTCATTGATAGATATACATACACAACACAGGGGCTTTTCAAGAAAATACTTTTTTTAAAATTTAATTTTATTTGAATTTCTTTGTTTTTTTTTTGTTTTGTTTTTTTTTATTCAGGGCATCTCAAAATGTGTATTTCTGGTGGAATCTCAACACCAAATTTTTGGGTGGAATACAATATTTTTCCTGCTTACTATATGTAAAGAAAGTAAAAAAGTTGACTTATTATATCAAATTCTGATATACATTGCTGTTTTATTTCAATTTCATATATACATACAATAAATTTAAGTAATGTTTAATTATAGGTTACGTCTGGTAGTTACAATTACAGTTGATAAAAGTAGTTTACATAACCTGATTTATTAATATGATGCACAGTTTACTGCTTCTGTTTATTGAACTTCTCATTTAGAGTGCCACATCCCATCAGCAGAACATCATGTATATCTCCAGGAACAAGTGTTTCCACGCTTATTACTTCTAAATATGACATTACTTTACTGCAAAAGAAATTCCTTATGTAATTTCATGTAAGAACACAAATTTTAAATCACAATCTTTTAGTAACTATTGCCTTTAGTTCCAATTTGCTCTTGAGTGTACTGTTCACTGCAAAAAGCAATAAGTGTTTATAACATTTTGTAGTTTTCTCTTCTGGGAAAAATCTTAGTAATGTTAATTCTAACTATATAATGTTGTTTCTTATAAATTAAAAAGAAAACAAAAATCAATATAACATGATATAATATGAGTAAAGAATGGGAACAAGAAGTTATTACCAGGTGATTGAATATGAGCCTGCTTGGACTTAAATTTACAAAATCTTGTTGAACTCTTGCTTAAATAAACTTAGAAAAATTAAACAATGTAACCTCAAGTGTTTTATGTGAAATGTCTTTGTTGCTGTGAGATAGCGAATCATACATTGAGGTTCTGAAAGGAAGCTGTTATTTTGAATTTGAATAACTTCTGTTTCTATTTAAGTCCTTGGTGGCTGAATTTATAATTCTTATAAAGTGCAAGAACTATGAGCTGATGTAGGGTTTACTATTTTATAGCATTATTATTTCTAAGGAATGCTAAATTATTGTATTTCTGTTTTTGCCAGTGATCAGAGTGAATGAAGTGACCTTGGAGTTTTTCTGACTCCTAGTTATTTTATGTGCTCTCTTACAAGTTTTTTTTTGAGAGAGAGGGAGGGCCTTCTGCCATTTATTTAGACATTTTTTTGTAATTTTAGCAAATTTTTGCAGCTTTGTATATGCCAAATGACTTTTGTTCTTGCACTCAATCCAAATTTTATAAAACTTGTCAACTTGAAAGAAATGATCTTATTTGTTACTGCAAAATGTCCAAATGTTAAGCATTTATTGGGATGGGTGACTATTATTAGAAATAACCTTGAATTATCTGGAGCCTGTGCATTGAAGTCATGTGCAATATGAGCAGAACTGAAAGTCTCATGTGTACTTTCACTTTCAAAAAATGTAAAATGAATATTAAATTTTGTTACCTTCATACTTTCAGAGCTATAGTATTTCAAGTATATCTGTTAATTTTATACTCTGAGACCTGCATTTTTTTTAGCATTTGCAGGCTATAAGGGGGTCTCGATATATGCGACCCCCTCATATCATATTTTGTTCACCATTTAGATCTTGTAAAAAGATATGGGCTATGCCAAAAATTATAAAACTAAAAACTTACAAACTAAATTACATACATAAAAGGCATTACATTAATTTTTACAAAGACAAATTTTTAGGAAGCATAGTCAAGAGAAATTGTAATTTAAACATTCTTCCACTGAATAAAAACAGCCTTCCATTAAAAATGATTTTAGTGCCAATTTGTACCTCTTTTACAAATTTATACTTTTAATGGAATCATATAATAATATGCATTATGTTCAAAACTATGTGTAAATAAGGTATTGTGGTTTATAATATGCAGATCAGCTTTACCTCTTGTATGGTGAGTATGTACTTGTGAATTTCTTTTGAATGGAGAGATCAAAGATCTTGGCAGGACTAAGACTTAATTTTTACATTTTTAAAAGTTTATAATGTGGTTTACAACTGGTGGAAGAAATAATACAATTTTTTATTATAGCTTTTGCATTACCCCAGCTTAGTTTCCCATAGGTCATTACAGAATGGAAGTAAGTAAAATATATAGTTCTCAATAAATTTGTATTTAAAGATTCTCTCATATATTTAATAAAGAATGTAATTTTACTTAGTTTCAATGCTAGCTGTTCAATCCCCCCCCCCCATTTTACATGTTCATCTAACTATATTACTAGAAATTTAGTATTTGGTACATAGAGAAGTGGTTTATTGCTTAAAGGTAAATTTGGAAATTGTGCAGAGTTTTTTAATTTATGGAAAAGATGTTTCACACCAAAACTTAATTGATGCTATTTCATTTAACACCACAAAATCACTTAAATAAGTACCCTAATGTATGTGTTGAGCAACACTTCCCTTTCTTTGTTTTTGCTTCTGATATTTGAGAAACTACAACCAAACACCACACACAAATTCACCATTATACTGGTTTAAAACCTACAGTTCAAATGTATCTCATAATTGACATTTGACACCACAAAATCTTATTTTTGGGTGCACATATAACCCACAAAAGCCATACTCATCTTAAAAAAGTAGATCAAAATATGTCAGCTTGACAAAAATGTGCTTTACCAACCACAATGCATAAGGATAGGGCATTTCCTATCTATTTTCTCTGGGAGAAAAAAAAATTGGCGGTGGCCCACTATAATTGTTATTTTGAAACCTGGAAAGGGTTTTCATCTTCCTTCCAGCCACCGTCCTATTACTTTCACCAGTTGCATCTGGAATGTTATGCAACGCATAATCAATGGACAGTTGATGTGGTTGTTGGAGTCCAGCAATCTAATGATTAATGCCCAGTGCGGTTTTCGAAGACTTCGGTCAGCGGCTGACCATATTGTATCGCTATTGTCGCAGATCGAGAACTGCTTTCTTAAGAACTATTAAATGCTTGGGGTATTTTTTGACCTCGAGAAGGCCTATGATACATGTAGGCGAGCAGGGATATTACGTTCCCTCCACAACTGGAATATACGTGGACCCCTACCGTTGGTCATCCAAGAGTTTATGAGAGACCGCGTTTTCCGAGTTAGGGTCGGCTCGGTTTTTTTTTTTTCTCGAGTCCTTTTATTCAGCAGAAAGGAGTGCCGCAAGGATCTGTACTAAGTGACACGCTGTTTGCTGTAGCAATTACTTCTATATCGCAGTGTATTCCTGCCTATTCGTAGACGACTTTGCCATCTTTTGTACTTCTCCCAAACTCCTTTTCTGGAACGCCGTCTCTAGCTGTATTTAGACAATCTTTCTGTTTGAAGTTACCAGAAAGGCTTTCTTTCTCCACTGAGAAGTCCGTTTGCGTTAACTTCTGGCGCCGTAGAAGACGATTGCCGCCTTCTCTTCGCCTCGGTCCAGAATTCCTTCCGTTCGCACATGAGGCGAGATTCCTTGGCTTGATATTCGATCGGAAACTGTGCTGGTCATCACATATAATCCAGCTGAAAACCCTTTGTTGCCATTCTCTAAATATTTTACGGATACGGGAGCTAATCAGACAGTGTTGCTGAGTTCTTTATCGTTCACTAATCCCATCAACGTTAGACTATAGATGCACTGTTTATTCTTCAGCACGACCATCTGTGTTGAGTTAGACACAGTCCATAATCAGGGTATCCCTGTGGCTGTTGGCACCTTTCCCAACATCCCAGTTGTTAGCCTCTACGCAAATCTGTAGAACCCTCTCTGCGATGTCGGTGTGATGACCTGCTAGCTAATTATGACTGGGCTTAAAATCATGCCTGCGCATACAGCATTTAACATATCTCTCTGCCGAACGATATCGCCATATCAGTTAGTCCAAGGCCGACACGTTTTCGTTTCGGAATACTTCGAAAGCTTAATACTGACCTGCCTAGTCTGTTTCTCAAGGGGGAAAGGGTGCACCCACCTTGGTTACGTGCTAGGTCCTATGTAGATCTCGGGAATAGTGCCTATGAGAGGTCTACAATGCCTCTATCTAGTATCTACTTGCTTTTTAGAAGTTTTATCACCTTACAATGTCCGCATTTTTGTATACGGATGGGGGAGTAGGTGCACCGACGGTGTTCGACGTGCCGTTGTTTATGGAACTACACCATACCTATGTGGTTTGCATAGCAATACTTCCGTCTAAGCTGCAGAGCTCTATGCCATATACCGAGTCATTCTCTGTGTTCGCCGTAATACCCTTGTTCTGAATGATTCCCTTAGTGCACTGTAGAGCATTCGGGAGCTGTACAACTGCCGTCCTCTCGTGCAGCGCATCCAGAAGGCCCTCAACGCTTTACAAATTTGCGGCGTTAATGTGGAGTGTGCATGGATTCCTGGTCACGTTGGCTTGCCGGGGAACTGGCGGATTTGGCGGCATAGATAGCAACTAGACAACCCCTTGATGCTTTCGCTTGTGTAACATCTGAAGACTGTAGGCTCGATGTGCGGAGAGCAGTGCTTTCGGACTAGCATCTTGAGTCGTCCGCTCTCTGTGGAAACAAACTAAGAGCAGTGAAAGAGCATCCAATAAAATGTGTAACATCCTCCCGTGTATCACGTCAGGAGGAGGTAATCTAGGCTCGCCTACATATTGGCCACTGTGTGTCTACACACAGCTATCTGTTTAGGAGAGAATCTGCTGCTATCTGTGCACCTTGCACAGCACTGTGTTGCAAGAGATTGCTCCTCTAGCACCGGTTATTTATATATTTAATTTCTAATGTTAACTATTTTTTTTTTTTTTTTTACTGATTTTTATCGTTTCGAGTTCAGCCGCCATTTGTTTTATCAGGGCGCATATAATTAAGCAGTTGATCGCCCTAAACTACCAATCATCACCAATAATTGTAGAGCGAGGAATTCACCTATCTGATCTTGCTTAATTTAATCTACATTGTTATAGAGGCTCTAGGTTCAAGAACATACACACTAGTAACAGACATTTTGGAACTGTAAAAGTACCTTGTTTGATAACATTTTGCGGAACAATTTTAGCTGCATTTAACTCTCCATAAGGATATAAACACCCAGTTTCTACATTTTAGTGCTAAATTACAGGCAGTGATAAAAACGTTTAGCTCCGAACGAGCTTTTTTATATTAAACTAGCTGCCCGCCCCGGCTTCGCATGGATGGTGTACCTAGTGAAAAAACTGAGACAAAACTGCCGTTTACAATACGAACAAGCAATGAAATAAAGTTATAATTAAATAATTTAACATTACTTTATTGTAATGTACAATTTTCCTTCCGGAGAGAAAACAGATAGCGCCGATGGTTTGCCGACGCTCGAGGACGCAATGGCAATTCAAGTATTATTTCACATATTTCTAATGATTGACCTTGGGATTTATTGTCATTGCGAATGCAAGGCACAAGGGAAACTGTACAAGCTTAAATTCAAAAGGAAAGTTGATTGGCATTAATGGTATTCTTGGAATAAGCACCTCTTCGCCTATAGACTTTCCTATGATTATAGTAGCTTAAATCAAAATTTTCATACTTTTTCAACAGCGAGTTCCATTGCACAGTTTCGGCTGATTCGGATTGCCTAGCATAATTGTTACCGAGAGTCAACCTTGACTGTAAATTGTGTGGTGGAATCCTGAATTTAGGAATTCAGTTAGGTAATTGACGACTTCATTTGGATCGGTAATGGAATCGATCGGCTTAAGTGAATGCATTTTTTCGATAAATTTTACTCTGAATGTTTATATTCAAATCTACATTCTTATTAGTTGGTGCTAAACTAGCTCGTTCGCTCAACCAGTATAGTATTTGTAATTTACAACAATATTTGGGAACACTTTCGATATTAATTCATCCTTTGACGTTGTGAAGTGACCCAGATTTGGTGGAAACGAAATGAAGCCAGTAGAGGTATCAACAGGAATTTTACAATTGCAATGTCTAATAATGCCTTTGTATCTGCAAAGCGAAATGATCTGCGCAATGTAGCATATATTGTTGGTATTGCGAAAAGGACTAAGGACCCATAAGATAGTGTAGAAAGGATGACATGCAGTTAACAGCGTGGGTAAGCAAGGGTACCGTTGGCGTAATAATAATGGCAGTGCTTTCTTAGTGTGGCGAGTAAACACTGAAATAGGTAATGAATTACATTAAGGAGACAGTCACAAAGTAACATTCATGCTTCTTCCAAATCTCTTTCTTTCCTTTACTCCTAATGTTTTCCACCTCTTCCTCCCCCTCCTATGTCAAAACAGTCATTTTTAAGGCTAACAACAATGGCATAACTAAAGAGCAAGTAGATCTGGTTAGGCAAGCGATAAGTTTTTATTGAGCACCGCAATTGCAGTGTGATGGTGACGGGGGTATCTTCATGTTCGGTTGAAATCACCTTGAGCTAGCTCATGTACCATATATCCTAAAATAACCAACCATTGCAATAGGAAGTTAAGCTAAAATGGTTTACTAGCTGGGTCCCATCTCTTCTCCGCCATTTTCAGATTCTAAGAAGGATTATTGGTTATGTGCATAGTTTATAACTTGTTCATTTTAAAGAATTACAACCAAAATATACAAGGACAGTTAATGCATAAAAACATATTTGAATTTCACTGCTGCGTTGCGTCATTGTCTCAATAAACTGGTGCGCTACCTTAACATTGAATGGGTAGGGGAAATATAGTAGTGCTACGCCCTTTTAGCAACAAATAACCTTGGTATCACTGCCATCTGGCGGCTATTAATCGAAATTCGTTCCCTTGGCACTTTATGGTGGTTCATACTATGAGACTTTAGAAACTTTCCCATACTATTTTTAAACATTTTCTTTTCCACAAACCTTATCGTGACGATAACGAACACAACAAAAAAAGAATTGTTCAATTTGGTGCAGTCGTACGGTAGTGATGCGCGTACATGTATTTCGGCGATATATATTTTTTTTTATCATAGTTTTTTTAGGCGCATTAGTTACTATTTTTAGGGGTAAGTTTCTGACAAAGGCTTCTCATTGCTTTGGAGATCTGTTATGCCTTGTTGAGAATGGACGCTCTTTGGAAATGCTTTTATTTATTGAGGTTGTGCTTGAGGAAAGACTTTGTGAAAATAGCATGCATAGTGCTTTTGTTTTTCCTACGATCCCTATTTTACACTTTGTTAGGTTTTGTGGATCATTTTGGGGACTATACATATAGAGTTAAAATAAAAAGAAAAGTAAATGTATAGAAGCAATTCGAATTATTGTTCTAATTTATTTATAAACAAATTGCATTCATCTGTGGACTGTTGTTCCTTGAACTTCTCATGGTAACCTCAGTCGCCCTCCGTGGTGCAATGGTTAGTATGCTAACTTCACATACCCAAGATCGTGGTTCAAACCACGAACAAATTTTCGGGCGTAAAAATCCTTAGCGTGGCTTCCTTCGGAAGGGAAATAAGCCGTGTCGTAAATTTATATCACGCAAAAGAACCTCAAACTTGTAAAAGGAGCCTTTGAACAAATTTAAGCGTTCTTCCACGCCTAGTATAGAATGAAACGCTGAGAACCACAGTAGTTAAAGAGCGTGCATAAATAAAAAACTCCATTTGTTAACCCCAGGTTTTCTCCAAGTTGCTTTTCCCGTCGGGGAGGTGTCTCGGCTATTTTAGAACTTGGTGGAATACCATGGCGAGGGAAACCGGAGAACCTGGAGAAAACTGCGCCGCGTTGTCCACACAAATCCCACATGTGGTCGCCTGGGTTCTACCGGGGCCACCTTGTTGAAAGGCGAGTGGTCTACGGCGATGGCGCGGCCCATTAGGTTCTTTGCCCGCAGAATTTCAGGAAATGAAAAAATGGCCATCATCGATTTCTAGAATATAGTGGAGGATTTGACACGGGAAAGTTACCCCCAACGACGCCAAATAAATGGGTTGACCTACTATTTAATTCACGTGGAATATATGTTAAAATATCATGCGAAATACCCTCATGTGCATGCGTAAGAAACTTGTCGAGCCAGTTCTTGACTTGGGAAACCATATTTCAAGAATTATTTGGATAAACAAGCTGCAGCAGCTATTATCCCGCGCGGGGGTCAAAGGGATTTGGCAGAGCCAGTTGTAAGAGGATATGAACCATCTGCTTATCTAAAACTTGAACACCTGTAGAGTTTATCCGTGAAACACCTTCATTCGAGATATTTGATTGTGCCCTGTTAGTCCATTTCCTACTTTATGGGTAAGGTCTTGGAGAAGGGTGGAATGTATGGTGCTCCCTTGGATATTATGTTCGATTTAATTACCACTAAGCTATCAGCTTGCAGTATTACAAGGGCATGGAAGTAGACGGGCCTGATAACGCCCTTCCATGCTGCTTTATTGAATTACCATGCTCCATTAATGGAGAAGTCATTGCATACTAGGGCTTATTACTTGCTCCCTCAGCGACAAATGAAGTTTTCATCACTCATGTTGACCATATACGTTTGTATGCTCGATTGTTGTTGATAACTTCCGATAAAACTGAAATCTGTGAGGGCTTAATTCGCACTCGCTCAGCGTTATTATTTTCTCGGGGGCAAAGACATTTCAGTTGGAACGGCTATTCCCGACTATTGTTGAATGCGTCGCAGCTGATCGAGTATGGGTTCGACCTGCCCCTGTTCCGGAACGCAGTGATGGGAATCCTACTCTTGAGTTTGTGCAGTCCCCCTCCCCCCGAATCTTGTGAACGGCGTTGTTACGATTGCCGTCACTATGTCCATTTAGCACGTGATTGTCCAAATCGAGCTGGACCTCCACTGGGTTCTTCCCGGTCTGAACGGGAATTGTAACGCCGAACATCTGGAGGTGATTTTGTCTTGGCATCCCTTGATCAGAATATTTTGATCGCACCATCTCCGCGTTCTATGGGTCAGATAGTTTGAGGTCATACTCCAGTGCTGGCCTTATTTGATTTTGAAAGTACGTGCTCTTTAGGCGATTCTCATTTTTTTAATTCTCACCTTCTATTGTTTTAGGCCAATGTTTTTAGTACTGTAAGGCCGGGACGATTTTCATCCATCAGTTTATTATAGGGCATTGAATAAAAACATCTTCCTTTAATTAAAACCTTTGCCGGATTTGCATACTGCTGCTCATTATTTTGCGGGACGAAGTTTTTAAACACTTTACACCTTAATAAGGCCTAACATCAGAACCCTCTAACGGAAAGGAGTAAACATTTGACACATTTTGTCACTGCTTGGAAACTTTACGAGTTTAATCGGGCTCCGTTTGGAACAGCCTTCGGTGCTCAGGTTTTATCCAGCTTCTGGATAATACTTTTTTCGGATATCAAGTTCAGATATCTGCGCCATCATTTGGATTACCTGGTGGTTTATTCTACTGACTGAGTCTCTTCTTTGCCATCTTGAAGTGTTTGATTGTCTACAGCGGGTGGGTTTGACTGTTAGAGCCTCTAAAGGGGTTTTTGTGGAGACATTTTTGAGGTTTTGGAACATTTTGTTTCCTTCGACGGAATATTGTTGCTTTACACAGAATGTTCCCGCCGACTAATCTCCCCCCCTTCTTCGGCGGCAGTCCTCCAGGTGGACTACGATGGTTTTGAGGTTTATATACTAACCTCATTATATGGACCTTTTACAGAAAAAAAGAAAGGGCGTTTTATATTTGGACACTCTTTAACTGCTGTCGTTTACCAGCGTCTACGACACGGGACCCACGGCTTTACTTCTCTTCCGAACGAAACCATGCTAAGGACTTCTACACCCGAAAAAATCCATCGCCCTCCGCCGGGTTTGAATCCGCGACCTTGGATATGTAAAGTTAGCATGGTAAACATTATACAACGGAGGGCGACAACTTTTACAGAAGAGTATGGCTTGGACCATATGGACTTTTAATTTTAAGTCTCTTCACCTTTGGAGTTTTTGTGCTTGTCCTTGCTTTTAAACGGTGTTTTTCCACCTTACTGGTGGCATGTGCTTATGCTCTAGCGACGTTATCTTTACTTCCCTTCGGGAGTGAGTCCGCCTACTTGTCAGAACTGTTGCTTCATGGCAGGATTCTATTTTGGAACATTGATTGTGTGAGAGAGAGAGAGAGAGAGAGAGAGAGAGACAGAGAGAGAGAGAGAGAGAGAGAGAGAGAGAGAGAGAGAGAGAGAGAGAGAGAGAGAGAGAGAGAGAGAGAGAGAGAGAGAGAGAGAGAGAGAGAGAGAGAGAGAGAGAGGGTCCTTTTACTTTTCCCTGTTTGCACTCCCCTTAATTGCTCCTTACCTCACTTATCCACCTGAATAGATGTATTTTGTGGGGGAGTTAGTCTGTCTTGTTTCTCATTACTCCATGTGGCTTTGTGCTTCCCTGTTCTTATTTTTCCCTAGGGGATCTATTCTAAATGGTGAGATTCAACACTTCCCTTCCCTTTGCTGGCTGTGGCTTCCATTGGCTGAGAGGGGGATGTGTCACTGGGGGAATGGTTTGGCCTTGCTTGTCGGAGGACATCTAGTTTTTGGGAGACAGAGAGAGAAAGGAAGCTTTTGTGGTGGAGTGAGGACTGAGCTAGCCAGTGTGTTGAAATGGAGATGGCTTTTGCCTGCATGGAGTTGTATTTGTAAATGGCCCTTTTTTTGCTGGCATTTTCAAAACATTTGGTAAGTTAAGTTGCATAACAATATCAGTACCAAACTTTTTTTTTGTAACTTCCTTTTTTGTGACGTAGGCTCTAAACTGTTTCTTTCATTCTCTACTCACGTTATATTTTAATAGTGTTTTAAGTACTACTTTGCTGCATCATGTAAATATTAAGATTTGTTACTGAGTTGATAAACTTCCATTGGGTTTGGTATATTTTTAGGTAAATTGCTTTTATACGCTCTGTAGGTGTTCTGAATTCTTGTACCTGACCATGGTCAGGTAAAAATGGCCTTTTGCTGTGTAGGAGAAAATTTATGTGTCTATAGTAAGAATTTCAAAGTTACTTTCTCCAGTATCATGGTTTGGGTAGATAGCTTACATAAGTTTTCTTCCTATGTATCTCCTTCTAGTCCTGTTGCTAAGAATAACCTAATTTAAAATGGCACAGTTTTATGCAAGTTGTTGTACATATTTTACTATGGTTTAGTATTTTCTATTGCCAGGAAATTGTTCTTGGAATCATATGGATTCATATGGATCATAATTTTTGTATTTAACTTGCTTTGTGCATGTGATTATTTCTGGCTGTAACAAGTGTTTGAAAATTGAGTAAATTCACTGAGGTGATTTAATTTGTTCAGTGTCAATAGTGACTAGTATCTTTCTGATTGTTATATAAGCACATTAAGAACAGACATTTTAAGATTATAGTGAATGCCTTTGTAAAGAGAGATTTTGCGAAACGATTATGACTTCAACTTTCAATAAGCTAGTAAAACATTTGTTCATCCTTTATACTAAAGTAGCTTTATGCTCACTGTTATTCCTGGTTACAATTAAAGACTTACATTACAGTTGCATTTAGCTCCCAATCAATTGTCAGGCAAAGCAATTTAGATTTTGGTATCTAGCTTGTTTTGTGCTTAAAAAAAGGAAAATAAGATGTACAAACTCCTGGTAAAACAAAGGAAGATGGAATTCCTAGAAGAGGAAGCCAAAAAAGAGACAGAAGAGACAAAGCTAAATCCCTTTTAACATTAAGAAATAGAAAATCTGGAGTGCAAGCAAGGCAGATATTGATATCATGGAAAAATAACTTCAAAGAAATCCTGAAATTGTTATACCATGTAAATAACAACACAAGAAATCCAAGAGGCCATGAAGAAGACAAAAACAAAAAAGCTCCAGTGCCTGATAATATGTAGCTCAAATGCATGAAAGCTGCTCAAGAACTCTCACTGCCCTTCTAGACCTTACTACTCAGTGAATTTATTCACACAGGGATAATCCCAAAACTTGTAGAATAGCAAAAATCGACATTCTTCATAAAGAAACGTAGATGGGGACAACTCAGCTCCTACTGAAAAATTGAATTAGAAAATAACATACCTATTCAAAATCTTCATTTACTGACCCTCAAACTGGAGGAAGCACTAGATGGATACATACCAAAATGTTAGTTTGGATTCACAGGAGGAAGGAGTAGTAAACAAGCAATAAGATGTCAGATGAATGAGATATAGACTGTACTATGAAGACCAAAAGAGAAACACCATACAGACTTGACTACGAAAAAAGGCTTTTGATCTAATAGACTGAGAAAAACTAGTAACCAATGTTAAGCAGATGATAGAAAACATTCACCTGTTGAGCACTGTAATAGAAAATATCCTGGCATATAACCTTGTTGAAATTGATGATAGACACATTGAATGTAATCTATCAGACTAATGGAGTCCCACAAGGGATCCCATAAGCCTGCTCCTGTTCAATGAGATAATATTCGATTTCACCAATATACTCGCATGAAACAACATTGATCATGTTTGCAGATGATATGCTGTTAAGAAGTCCAAACAAAACAGAGTTACAGGCAGCACTGCAGGAACTAGAAAAATGGATCAAGAAAAACATCCATATCATTAAAATAGAAATGACAGTATAACTGATTTTAGAAGAAGAACCTTTGCCAGAGATTCACTGACACTGAAAAATGTACCATTGAGGAGAGGACAGTTGACAAACTTACATACCTAGGCCTATACTACAAATAACATCAACGTCTTTCAACCAACATATACTTACATGAGAAAGCAATGGCAGCCTCAAGAGCAATTTACAGCATCAAAACCCTAGCATGACTATCACTATCACTACCCACTATCACCAATCATAACGTACAGCATAGATGTTATAGAGAGAAACATGCACTCATCGATCTCAGTAGGATAGAGGAGGTAAAAAGCTATTTCCTTAAAACAGTTCTAAGAGTGGGAAAAACAGCTCCTTTGTGATTTGTCTATCAGCTAACAAGAGACTATCTATGTAGAGGATCTGAGAGCATAACTAAGTCTACTAACCCTTACATGGAATTGCTACACTGAAGAAGATTGAAAGAGAGAGAAATATACCCCGATATCTAATTTGCAAGAGCAACCAGACAAAAGCAAACCAGGACTTATGGCATGTTGTCATGTGCTATGCTATCCATGGCTTCTATCATAAATGTGAGAAAGAAGTATCACAAACCAAATGAGAAGTGTGTGGTTGAGATGCAAACATCACCATATAATAAAGTGCTCAAAGAATACCAAAACGGTGAAAGAATGCAGCAAGACTGAGTAGATTCTTTTTTCATTCAGATAAAAGTTTAATTTATTATTTGTAGAGTATTAAATAACCGTGCATTGATGTAAACTACAAATTTAGATTTATTTAGACTTCATGTGAAGGAACCATAAAAGACAATGGAATCATAGGTATATAAAAAAACAAAAGAATTTAAATTACTAACTTCATGTCTATTACATGATGCTGGCCTGTGCAGTTTCTCATCACATTTTCACTCGATTACAATCATAAGAGTTACATTTTAACACAAAAGAAATCACATTTTCCTTGAGCACCTTGTTCACCAAATCACATATTTCTTGAGTATGTATTTTGTTTAGTGTGCTATCAGTGCACAAGAATCCTGTAACACTATGCTATAACTGAAATACTAAGCATACAACTAGATAGATATTTTTTATCATTTCTCCAATCTCTCCTTCACCCATATAAGCTCACTAATCAAGTCACAGGTGGATAATTTGTACCTCTCTTTTCAGGTTGCTGTAAGTTTCTTTGTGTAGATTTTGTAGATTGAAGAACATAATTCTATCATAGTATCCAACATGTTATTAAGCTTTTAGTGCTCCAATCATGAAGTTCTGTACTTGGGTCAACTCATGAAAGATCCAGTGTAATACTTGTTATTTTAGTAAATGAATATTAATAAGTATTCATTTATTTTATTTACACATTTATTGGGATTGGCTGTGGGCCATTTATTCTCCAGACTTCTAATTCTCTTTCTAAGTATCATTCTGAGTTCTTAAATTCTATCATCTATTTCACTCTCCCTTTTTTCAGTAACCTCTTTAACTTCCCTCAATTTCCCTTCTCCATTTCCTTCTCACATTCTCTTGCCTGGAGCCAATCTAAAATTATTTGTTTTACTTTTACAATACTATTGTTAAGCTGCTTCTCTCTTATAAATGTTTTCCTTCAATCATTTGTTCCTTTACATTCCACTAGAATGTGTATTCCATCCTTGGCCTCGCCATATATCGGCCATATTTCTTGTATAACATTTCCTCTGAACCTTTATGTTTCCATACTGTGAAGAAGTTTATGTGCACTGCTGAAGAGCCAAGTATGCAGATGTATTTTATGCACCATGTTCTGGACCAAGTATGCGGTGGGTTTATAGATCCCACGTGATGGTAGCCAAATATGAAGCTGCTGTTGCCCTTATGTTGTCTGGTGCCTCCAGACTCACTCCACTACCAAAAGAGCAGATCTCCACTACCTTTGCTCAGAAGATCCATTACTGATGGTTTGCCTTGGCTCAGCTCAATCTGCATGTGGGTTTGACTCCACGGTTGGAAGCAATGAGGGTAGCTTAGGAGTAGTCTTATGAAATAGTTAAACACACTTTTAATTTCTCTATCCGTTTTATTCTTGATGAGACGACATGTCAACAAGCACTTTGCTTTATACTCTAACAGTTTACAATTACTTCTAGGAGCTTTTCTTCCTTGATGACGTATGTACTAATAATCTTCTAATGAGTAAGCACCGTGAACTTAGTTGTTATGCGTACATAGCGACTGAGGTTGATGAGTATAATTGCATGTGCCTTGATGTGCGTAACTGAGTATCTTATTGACTGCCTAAATATCCATCACTGAGTGCCTGAGACTGTCCGGGTATGCGTAACTGATTGTCCTGATGTGCTACAATCTCATACTTATATAGTGGATTTACTGTCATGGCGGCTTCTGATTGGTCAGAAAGACCGTGAACTTGGCATTGGTGAGCCCATAATGCATCATTTTCTACCCAGAATGCATCATAACACCCACGTGACAAACATCATACAGCGGAAAAAGACTGATTGCACTACTAGTTGGGTCTTCACCATCACTTATTTCTCTATTGCACTCACACACTCCATGTACGTACCTAACAAAAGAGTGATTTTCTAACAAAGAGTGTTCCCCTTTCCTCCAGCTGAGTTTGAGTAAACAACTCTGTACTGCACTTGCTAGAAGCTAGCTTTACACTTCTAAATATATGAAATAATTGATTATAGACACTCTTAAATACATTAATTAATTAACAATTGATGGAAATAACAATAGTAATAATAGCAAGGCCGACTAACGGTCTCAATTGCTAGCCTAAACCATTCTATTATTTACCTTTCCTTTCTGTTACAGATTTCTATACACTTTTCCTTTCCTAATTTCAGCTTTTTTATTTTATAAATTACCAACGATCTCATTTTCCTGTAATTTTACCTTAACTTTTAGTTATCTGTCTTTGTATCTTTCTCTAATAATTTTTTAGAAACCCTGTACTATTCCGAGCCTTTGCTCTCATATGTCACCTATCGCAGTGTGAATCTTTAATACAGCTTTATCTACCAGTGACTAATTCATGCTATTATAATTATCTATCACCCTCCATGCTGTAATGATTACCATGCTAGGCTCTTGTATGCAAGATCGCAGATTCAAACTCAGCAGAGGATGATGGATTTTTTTCAAGCATAAAAATTCTTAACATGGCTTCTTTCGGAAGCAAAGTAAAGACTGTTGGTCCCATGTTGCAGCTTTATGGCACGTAAAAGACCTCAAGCCTGATAAAGAGGTCTCTGAGCAAAATTAAGTGGTCTTTCATGCCCAACATAAAATGGGACATAGAACCACAGTGGTTAAATAAAACTGTTTCAATTCACTGATATATCTTATAACATTCACGTAAAAAATATATTTTTTGCCTAGGTTATACTATAGGAAAAATATTTTTGCCGTGGAATTTTTCAAATGAATTAGTGTTTGATTTCATAAAACTGAGAAAGAGGAAAGAGAGAACTACAAACTTTCAAACATGTTCATTGAGTAACAGACTCACACTTAGAAAATGTATAAACTTGCTTATGGAATATTTCAAAATGGCTAACACTGTGAAATTTATTTGAAACAAATTGTATATTTTCATGAAATCTACCATTTTCCATTGCAAGTTTATTTGTATCCATAAAAGATATCTATTCAACAAAATTCAATAAAAAACAAGGGCAGTTCAATAAATACCAATATTTTCAAACATATAGTATTTATTTTTCAGCATAGTACTCTTTTAGGAATATACACTTCTCCCAATTTGTTGCAATTTCTCCAAAAACAGGAATTGTTGAACCCTTTAAAATCTATCCCTGTCTTGATGATGACTTCTTCATTTGATCTAAAGTTTGTTTTCACAAGCCATTTCTTCATGTTTAGGATCAAAAAGAAATTGCAGGGAGCCAGTTCAGCTGAACCAATATTTGATAGTGACAACTCTACAAAAATGTGCTGGTTCATTGTGGCAAAGCTGCACTGTTTTGTTCACCAATGGGGCCATGTCTCCTTCAGCTTCTTTCGAATTGGGCCAATAACTCACTGTAGTGTTGTCTGGTAATTATTTTTCCTTTTTCTAAGAAGTCAATGAGTATGACCACCTTTGCATCCCAAAAACTGTTAAAATCACTTTTCCAGCCGATAGGACTTCTTTGCCTTCTTTGGAGCAGATTGGATTTTATATGTGTATTAATTTGTTGAGTTGGATTTTGTTTAAATAGCTCCAAACATATCTTTGAAGTAAAACCTCTCCTGCTTGTTGAGCAATTATGACACTCTTAGCCCACAACTTTTGCATCTCTAACTGATTATGCAAATATGAACTACAGTTCCCTTTGACACAGCTGTGGCTTCTGCCACTTCGTGTACTTTACTTAAATCTGTTTAATTAATATATAAAACTCCTAATTATTCCAATGAATAAAACATTTTCTACCATCAACAAGAATCATTAGGTGGACTTCTTCAATGATTTACTTGAAAACCATATCTGCCAGTATACTGGGCACTCCTCACTAAAAATGGATGTTCAACCATGTTTAAAGTTATCAAACCAATATATAATTGTTGTTACAGATGGTAAAAAGATCCCATAAACAGCACCCAATTTCAATTTTATATTGTTATAAGCTTTGTTCATCCAAAAGTAAAAAATATACTGGACCTTTTCCATTTTAGCATAAGACTAGCTGAAATGCCTGCTAAATCCAAACTAACTTATGAATCAGTACCACATTTGTTTTAGCAATGTGTAACAAATGACATTACATTTTAGCATAAGACTAGCTGAAATGCCTGCTAAATCCAAACTAACTTATGAAACAGTACCACATTTATTTTAGCAATGTCTAACAAATGACAATACATGATGGTAACAACAACTTGCCTGAGCAAACATCATCTATTTTGAAATGCCCTTGTACAGGGATTTTACAGTAAATTAAAGATTTACCCATTTTATTTCTCATTTCAGTATGTCAAATATATATCTTTCAATGAAAAATAATTGTAGCCATTTTTAAGAAAAAAAATAATAAAATGTTTCCCATATAAAGGGCAGTCAACTTTGTATTGCATTATTAGAAGAAGAATTGAACTTTTTATTTTCGTATGGCTATTGTACTTTTTATTTTTGAGTTAAGCTGTTCCCTGGTCCTCCACTCTCACACACTCTCTCTCTCTCTCTCTCTCTCTCTCTCTCTCTCTCTCTCTCTCCCTCTCATTCGGGCAACAAATATTTTTTTTCTAAAAATGTATTTTGGGTTAAATCTTGATACCAAACTTTTGGGTGGAATACAATTCCTCTACATTGGTGTGGAGAAAATAAAAATTATTAGTTTGATATCTTATATAGCATACTAAGTATTGTTGATGTTATTTCACTTTTTTGTAAACAATGCCCAAAACAAATAATCAAATGATACTAGTTTTGAGAAACAATATATCATATTTCATCAATGAAAACCATATATTTACCTTGGAGTAAAGTGAACTTGAACATCACTTACACCGACATCACCCACTGAAGTACACGGAATGAAAAGTGGACTTGGTGTAACAGTGAAAATGCATGACTCACAATGCTTCTTTAAGTATACCCAAATGTTAAAACCTAAAATTTAAAAATGTCTTTGTGTAACATTATTTGTGATGATAACTTTTAACACTAATCCTGGTGAAAAAGATAAAGTGACATTGAAAGTACACAATCTTTTATTTTATTCTATGCAACTTAGTACTCACTAGACATATATCACAGGTCAAATCTTAATAGCCTTTTTTCTCAGAGCTAAAGTTGAGCTATGCAGTGTTATCAGTACAACTTAATACTCATTAGAGATGTACACATCATAGGTCAAATCTTAATAGCCTTTTTTCTCAGAGCTAAAGCTGAGCTATGCAGCGGTGTCAAATAGCATGTGCTGATATTAAGCTGAAGTGAGGCCATTAAGGGGCTGACCTACAATACCTTGTATCTTTATCATAATTTAAATGACAAAATCATTCTCTTTAAGTTGATTTATATAATGCATGGCCATTTATCTTTTTCTATACGTAATAAGTATTACTCACAGGAGTAATATCATGTGGAAAAAGAATTGGATACATTCTCTCCTGTATTTGAACAACTGCTACAACCATGATGAATAGTTAAACAAATAACTAGTCTTATTAATATAACAATTAATAATTGTAACAATTCTCCACTTATCTTTTTGAAATCCAAGAACTAGTTTCGCAATAAAATGGCCTATAGCATCGTCAGCTCATTTTCTTTTTGATCTTATTTATTTACAATGTTATGGTTACTACTACTAAGTGGACTGTGTACTAAGGCATTGCTAACTACTGGAATAAAAACAAATTTGGTGAGAGAATCAATTGGTGGTATATCAAAATTCATTGCATTATTTTTATTCTTTAATATAAATATAATATCTCCTAAACCATTAAATCTATGGGTCCATTTAAGTGTTTTAATAATTTAACATCCGGATTTATTTCATAATTAAATTTCCAAAAATGTTCTGCCACAGCTGATTTATCAGTTTGTTTGCATTTAATATTCTTGCTCTTTTACACTGGTTTCCAAATGACGTTTAGTCTTACCAATGTAAAGAAGGTCACAATTTAAACAATTTAATTGATAAATTCCAGATTTTTTATTTTTTGAATTTTCATCTTTTTTAGAAAAGCCTAACACATTTTTATACTGTATTTGTTTTGAGGAATCAATATTATACAATGCTCTTTGAAAATATTTGTGAATTTTATATATGATAAGGAAATCTTTTAAAAATGTAATTATCTTTTATATTTTTAAGAGTAGAACTCTTTAATAGCTTTTTGATATTTAAACTTCTCAATTTTTTTAATTTATAACATCTGTATTAAAAACATTAACTAAAGCAGTGTTGTTAATGTGTTAATATTCTTTATAAAATTAATATTTATTAAGGGGTAAATTAATTAACCTATAAATTAAATTATTGAAAACAGCAAATTTATGTAAAATATTATTTTTATGTAATTATCAGTATGAGTTTGTTTTCTGTATATTACAAAATTTAATTTATTGTTATATATTATTTTTAAATCCAGGAAAAGGAGATAGCCATCACTTTCAATTTATAATGTGAATTTTATAGCCTTATCTTGTAAATTTAAAGGTTTTAAAGCATTATTTACACGTTTATCAGGAACAATACAAATATATCATATACATATCTATTCCAAGTTTTAAAAATTAGAGGGAATGCTTTAGTGACCTGTATTTCAAAATAGCTCATGAAAAGATCAGAGAAAAGGTGAAAGTGGACTACCAATTTCTAAACCAGAAGTTTGTTGATAGAATTTATTATTAAAGCTGAAAAATTACAATTATAAAATAACTAGTCATTAAATTAATAGAACTACAGCACTATTTAGTTGATTATAGAACAGATTAAAAATTCTGATGTTCATATCATGGTCTTCTAAGTATCACATATTTAATAGTATTAATGCACTAGTTTAAATTGCAGATGTTCTTATAAAACTACAAAAACAACAGAAATGTTCATGTGCTCAAAAGAAAACCAACATTTTTTCAGTAATGATGTACATGTACTTTTTTCCATTGCATATAATTCCTTCACCACAGATATGATGGTAATGAAAAAATGTTCGGGATAAATACATGGAAAGATGTCTCTCCTCTCCAAGCTCCAAAGCATGCAGTGGAGGACTACAGGTAAGGGGGATCAACGAGGTCAATGAACTTACATATTTGCGTGTTTACAGTTTCTTCTAGCAGATGCAGGCAGAGTAGTCATAATAGGAAGTGTCGTCTCCAAGAAGGTCTTTTTTAAAAAAAAAACGTGTATAAATGTACATTAAAATGCACATGTATAAATGTACAACAAAATCCTAAATTTTATCTTAATTATAAAAGCCAAAGAAAGAAAAAAAATCCTAAAGAAGGGTTTGTCTTACATTAGAGATTAATATTGTCTATCCTTTCTTGCCTGATACTATGCTCTGTTCTAATGGTATGTGGCTTTATTATGAATGAAGTAGTTGAAGTGCACCTGCAGCTCCTATGTGTTCTTGAGATTCAGTTAAAAATAATGAGATCTTTGTTTTGTTGTGAAGCAGTAGCCACAATTTCAGCATCTCTTATGTACTGGAAGCTGGGTTCACATGCATCAATCTTCAGCCACTCATTCAAGTTTTCTTCATCAACATCTTCAAAGCCATTTAAACCCATTGCCAGTTTCATTAATTGTGCAGTTGCTTCTTCTTCATTACTGAAACTTTGAAAATCACTTTCTTCTCTATTTGATAGAATTTTCCTCCATGATCGAACTAGTGTTTGTGACTTGACATCCTGCCAGGCATCAGAAATCCCATGTATGGCATCTGAATTGTCAACTTCTTCCAGAATGCTACCTCATCAAGTAGCAATCTCAGTAGACCAGCCTGATACTGTTTTACTGATGCAATTATGTCGTGGTCCATTGGCTATAAAATGCAGACACATTAGGTGGTAAATTAGGTGGTAAGAACTTAGTTACTATGAGTTCATAATCAGATACAAAAATGCTCTCATTGGGATGTGAAGGAGCAAAATCAAGCAATTAAGCAGCCTCATGCTTTTATAGCAACCCTTTTTCTTCTAGAAATCACCCTACTTCTGGTACAAAATTTTTGTGGAATCGTTTTTGAAAATTTCACTATTCATCTATGCTCCATTTTGGTTGTAATAATGCACAGGGAGATTCTTAGCTTTGATATGCTTGAATGCTCAGGGTTTTTTTGGTTTTCCAATCTCTAGTAGCTTCCTTCACTTTGTGGTCCCTAGAAGCATTAGCAGTGTACAAAATTGCAATGTGCTCTTTAGATGATTTATATCCAGGTGCACGAGCTTTGCTCTTAAAAGCAAGGGTTCTGGTTGGTAGACATTTCCAATACAGACCACTTTCGTCTGCATTATAATTTCGGTCTGGTGTGAGATTTTCTTCTTCCACAAATTTCTGGAACTCTTCACAGAACTGCTCTCCTTGCACAGTAAGTTTGCAAAACCTGTGATGTTTGAATCTGGTTAGCCAACTAGATGAAGTATTAAATTCTCCCTCAAACCCTACAGCTTCATGAAAAAATGTAGCTTTTTTGGCACATGTTGTGCCTGAAAAGCGCCTGCACGTTTTTGTTGAACTTGTAAAAGAGCAGTATCTAAGTCATTTTATGTAGATCTCTTTATGCTTTTTCGTGCAGTTGGTGCAAATTAGAATTACAGTTTCTAATAAATTCCTGTATTTTCTGCTTACCTATTGGTTTTAATGTCCTAAATCTGCATTCCAATCCCAAAATCAACACATTGTTTTGCAACAGTTTCCCCCTTCTCAAATCTTTCAATTAATTTTAATTTTTGTTTTAATGTCATCACATGTTTTTTTGCGCTTCTCCGCTTTCTCTTTTAAGAATGTTTTTTACCTTGCTTTGGTGACACATGTTGATGAACATCAGAAAAACTGAACGTGTTTTTAATTTACATGAACAATGGAAACAGTACTCTGTTGTCACGCGGTGATCGTTTAAATAGTGGAAATGGCAGTTATTGTCACGTGGTGGTTCCGTTATTGCTGTTTTCTAAAGAAAAACAATCTACTATTTTTTGGGGGGGGAGGGAGGATGCACAGATAATCCACAAACCAAATAATCTGCACACGAATAATTGGGCATATAATTATAGGCAGTATAATGAATATAGTGTGGACTAAATGAAAGAATATATCAAATACACTGCAGCATAAGAATGTGCATTAGATTCATTTATAGAAACAAAACACATTATGAAAGTGACTTTTGACTGAATTTTGAAGTACCAGAGCCAAGAATTTTGCTTTTAATTGTTCTCATTAAAAATGAATCAGCATGATTAAACAAAGAACAGTAAGCAGCTTTTCCTACTGGGGTTTAGACTATGGCCAGTTCAAATAGTCAAAATTATTTACATACAACTGAGTAATGAGGCATACTTTCTGATATTCTTTGTTGGTTAGTTATCACTGTTTTAATGCTTGTGCAGTGTTCCAGATCTCATGCCATGGAGTGAAGAACCTTTGCACTCCATTATTAATATTTTTATTAGTTTTACTCCAGCAACTAATGTTTATACAAGATGCCGGTGTTTCCAGAAACCAATAGGCTAATTACATTTTCTTCCAAAACTCCTTAGATTACTAAAATCTTATGCTACCACAAGACTGAGCCTAAAGTTTTGAAAGTGGACAACAATGAATTGTGATAAGCCAAGCAGATCTTCCGAGTTTAGATTGTAGTTCCAATAATAGCATATGCAAGCCTGGGCTTCCTCCAACAATATGCAGCATCAACAATTCTGTGCATATAGGTGTTGCTGCGCAGTATGCCAAGATGGATCTTAAGTGCAAGCATTTTCGATACAATGATTTTCTATGACTTTTTAAGTAGTTTAGATAGAGAATGCCCTGGAAGTCTGCATCAAGCATTTGAGGATCTTTGTCCTTCACAATCTATAATGTATTGCTCCCTGCCTCTTCTGACTACATGTAAGGACGGTACTCTTCCATCAAACAAGTGAGGGGTTTCACGGTGTTGGAGAAACCTCTGACAAACTGGGGTTGGAGCAGCATAGGTCCAGGAAACTTTGCACTCTCATTTGTCTTTTGGGTGAGGTCAATCTCTATATGCCCAAGCCTTCTCCTGGTCTATGACTATCCTGAATGGTGAGTCTATGTGACCCAACTTTTCACCTCCTTGGAGAAGAGTTGACACTTCTTTGTGTTAAACTTCAGGTTAGCTGCTCTGCTGCATCTTGGTTCTTGTGATCGTCTTTGAAGTTATGGCCTAAGATGATGTCATCCAGATATAGCAGGTAGGCTCATTAATCAACCCTCATCAGTAATTCCAGGAGGTACTGAAAGGTGACTGGTGCATTGCAGAGGCCACCTTCCAGCCCTTGGCCAGTTGAAAATGTGGTCTTCTCTTTGTCTCTAAGACTGCTTGCCAGTATCCAATTTCAAGCCCAAAGTCGAGAACCACTGGGCACCAGTAAGTATTTTCAGGGTGTCATCAATCCGGGTTAAGGGGGAACAGACCTTTCTGGTGACTGTTTGTTTGAATTTTCAATAATTCCCCTAGTTTTCATATCTAACAGCATGTCTTGTACCCTCATCTGTTTTGCCAGAAGAACATGTCTTGGTGGTTACCGGATAGATCGGGCATCTCCGGTGTCGATATTGTGGTTTTTCGTTCAGTGCGGCCATAATCGCGTTCCTTTAGCTGAGGAGAGACTGCTATCGGCCAAGTAGAGGCTGGACTCTCCAGTTGTGTAGCAGTCAGATAGTCGGCCGCCCTCTTAGTAAGTCTTTCAGCCGGGTCCCAGGTCCTGCGACGATGCTGGCTGGTCGGATTCTCGCACGGCGATACTCTCGCTGCTGGCTCACACTTACCTAGCTCCATCCCAGCCTGGATGTCCTGGTTGCGTCCAATGATGGATTCTGCGGCCTCATTGGTACTTCCTCCCGAAAAGGTAACAATGGCCAACAACGCGTAATCCGTTCAATGAAGTTTTTTGGTCAAATACAAGGTTCCTTGACCTTTGGCCCTCCAGGTGTGTCTTCACCACCACCTCGTTTCCTGTGAGCACAGCTAAATCACTCTGTAGATCTCCGGTTGTTCATGCGGGCTCCGGAACAACACCTCGTTTCGGATGAGTCGCAAGATCTTCCGGACGATGTCGACCGTTGCCTCGTGGCTCCTGAAGAAATCCAGTCCCAGAATCACATCCTCGAATTCCCACAGGCTCACAGTGCTGCGTCCCAGTGTCAACTCCAGCAGGACCTCCTTCTTCACCGGTAAGATGATGCCCTGTACCATCACTAGTTGGCAGGGCAACCTGGGTGTTCGTGTCGGCAGGCCCTTCGCCATGCCTGGTGTGATCTGATTACAGTCACGGCTGCTGCACCTGTGTCTCCCTGTATCCAGTCGTGGCCCACTCTCGCTCAAGGCAAATAGCGTCATTTGAGGGGGTGGTGAAGATGGCCCCGATGTGTCCCTCACCACACAGGCCCTTACTCGTTTTCTGCCTGATGGTCGGCTTGGCGTGGACAGTCCGTCACTAGGTGACCACAATCCAGCACACACCACTGAAAAGTCGTCGTCGTTTCTGCGTAGTCTCTCTGTCCCTGTCGTAGCGAATACTCCTCGTCTTCGAGCTTTGTCTTTGCCTCCTCCATCCTTTGTTGCCGTTAACGCCTCGTGGATGGTCTTGTAGTCGTCAGCCTAAGGCGCTGCCGTATCTCTGCGCCACGCACCCCATCGGCAAAGGAGTAGGCGGCTTCTTGGGACACGTAACTAGGTGATTGTTTCACCAGTACCTTGCTCAAAAGTTGCTCAATCGCCAAAGAGAATTCCTGCATCTGTTACAGCCTCGATTTAAGCTGACGATAGTTCCCAAAGCGATTCTCGAAAGACCTCCCACATCTCTCGGATATTGCCGACGTCAGAATCGCATTCAGTACGTCTGCCGTCCGCCCCTGGAGGCTTGCTATCAGTTGTGCGATTTCCTCTTCTGCTAACCATCGTATATAGGTGAAGACAGCGGCGAACTCTCGGCGAAAGACTTCGAAAGTGGATGTTCCGTAGAACTTGTTTGGTTTGACGCTTGTGGATGTTTCACGTCCTTTCGTCTAGACCTTGATGTCTTTTGGCCTTCTATTGGGCATCTTCTGCAGCCATTCTTTGACACTGCTGTTGGCTCTTCCTTCCAGGCACTAAGTTCCTCGACATCTTCCAGGCGTTGGCCATGGATTTTCATCGTTCCACCAAGCTCTTCCATCTTTTCTCCAAACCCTTCCACTCCTTCCACATCCTTCTTCATATTGGCCAGTTCTTTGTTGATTTTATTTTATGTCCCTGTTTTCAGGGTTTCCATGTCGGATTTCATTTGGGGTAAGCGGGGGCAAAGGTGCGCATGGGGCAAAGATCCGAATCTAGGTTTTCCTATTTCTGAAGTGTAGTGTGGCGGCCCTGCTCCTTCAGTTGAGAGCTGTTATGGCGAGAAGTGTCCGTTGTATTATTGATTTGCGTTTTAAAGCTTTAGAGATAAGTTAGTTTTTTGGAACTTTTGATCTAAATATTTATGGTGTAATTGATAGTGTTCTGTCTACTATAACAAACACCAAAATAATTACCAATACTTCGTATGTAAGTACATAACCTAACTCACTCTTTAAGCTTAGTTGTTATTTTTTCAAGTTGCATACATGGCAGCTGATACAAGAAGTTCAAAAATCGGCGCCACGGGGCAAAGATCCTACGCATTAGCTGGGGCAAAACCCTGCATGCGTACCTTTGCCCTAAACATTTGTTTTTACTTTCTTTGGTTTTAATAGTTAACGCGTAGGTTTATGTGTCATATTTGATGCACCCTAATTTATAGTTCACTATTTCACGTCATCTGATTCAGTATTAGTTAGACTAGTTAAACTTCATTTTACAGAAACTACAAGAGAAAAACGTCCTCCACGCCGTTGTCTTCTAAAACGTTAGAGGAGGCTAGAAAGCTAATAGAAAATGGATCTCCCATTAGAAATGCAGCTGCAGGACTTGGATGTACTGAATCCACATTATGTAAAAGACTTAAAGCAGGATATGGAGTGGCATCATTAGGGCGTTTCAAGAGAGTATTTTCTGAGACAAGAGAAACTGAATTGGCGGAGCACTGTATCAATCTGGATTCTATGTTCTATGGCCTTACGTTTAAACACCTCCGACATTTGGTATACTGGTTTGCCGAAAGTAATGGCGTCAACCACCCATTTAATAATGAAATCCAATTGGCAGGGGAAGACTGCTCGTCATAATTTCAGTTTGAGGCAACTGGAGAAAATCAGTATTGGGAGGATAATGGGATTCAATAAAGCATAAATGGAGTTTTATTTCAGAAACTGGAAACTTTGTGATCTAAATATAATTTTCCACCCCATCGAGTCTATAATGAAGATGAAACAAGAATACAAACTTCCGGGAAAATTGCCGAAAAGTGTGGCAAGAAAAGGCCAAAGATGTGTAAGTAAGGCAATTGCAGCCGACTGAGGCGAAACCGTTTCTGTGGCTTGCTGCATGAGCGCCACGGGGCCATTACCTAACGCCGATGTACATCTTCAAAAGGAAAAGAATGAAGAATTTATGCCTAACACGATCACGATGCTGACACAATGATGATTGTGATGATTCTGATATAGTAAAACATTATACAAATTAATAATGACACTAACTAACAAATACTGTAACTCTCCTTTAGTCTGTTATAATTATAATAATTTCTTTTTGTGTCGGAATTTTGCCCCGTAACTATAGGATCTTTACCCCAGGCCTGGGGCAAAGATCCATTTTTTTCATTTTTAATATTTTGTTAAATATAATTTTAACACATCATGCAACCAATCTTGAACTTATTGTATTGTGTGAAGTATGCTCCTAGGTGTATTGTATAAAAATTTCATTGTGCTGTAACCAGAATAGCTGAAGGGAAAAATAAAAAAGCGTTAAGTGCGCATCTTTGCCCCCGCCTACCCTATGCTCGATCTTCTCCATCACACAATTCACAGTTGTTATCTCAGTTCTCATAATCTTCCATCCAGCTTCCATCTTGGTTCTCATCTTCTCCATTCCTGATTTCATTTCCATGTCCAACTGTTTATTTTTTTCTGTTCTGGATTTCATTTCCATTTTTCATTATATTCATTCTGAGTTGCATTTCTTCAATATTTTTTTATTCTGGATCATTTAGGTCTTCATTTCCTAGATTTTGGCAAGTATAAAGTTTTCAGCATGTCCTCCATTATGATGTTAATCCCTGCTCCTGACTCCAGTATAAAAAAACTCTTTTTTCCAACAACTCTTTATTTCTTACACAAACTAATTACAATCAGAATCTGTTCACAAATACATGTCTTCGCAACAATTCTGCCATATAGTTTTCTTTCAATGTTCACTGCAACAACTGCTAGTGCTCACTACCAATTTTCCATTGAAATCAATCATGAGAGGAGAGGAGACTTAGTACTATAAGACAAAGGCTGTACCAATTTTGATGTATGCAAATGAGACTTGGTGAATAAAACAAATTACAAATCAAAATACATTCATCTGAAATGAGATTCCTTAAATCATGAAAATATACTTCTTTATAGATAAGACATAATGAAGAAATAAGACAACAACTAAGTATATATGCATTGCATGACAGAATTTCACAAAACAAGATAAATTGGAGAAATCATGTTCTAAGAATGGGTGATAAATTATAATATAATTCTGAAGATTTCCTTTGAATATCACTCTACTGGGAAAGGAAACATTGGACAACCCATGAAGAGGTGGAGCAACATTTGAGGTTGGAATAAGCTAAATCCTAATCCATGAAGAGGAAGTAAGTACATCAAATCATCATTTTAGTTTTGAAGTATCTGTGTTATCTTTCTAAATTGCAAGCTTTAATTGCTTTATCTAGCAATAGATCAGGTACAAAATTTACGTAATTTGAAGTAAATAACTGTTAAAACATAAGTTAAAATTATATGTAAAAATGATATATGTTGATGTGGAGAATATAAATTATTAATTCAAGATATTTTAATAATTTGTACAATTCTAGACTTACCAGATCTGTTTTCAATAGTAAAACTGAGTCCTTTTGTAGCTCCAAGAAAGACAGGCCCAAAATCCATTTTTTGAGGTCTGACATAGATGCTTGGGTAATAAATGGTTACTTCCAGCTGTATCTCCTGCAGACATGCAGTAGTGATTTCAAAACTTTAACTGAACTTTCATAATAGTGTGCCCTTAACATATATTTATTTGTTCTAGATTGTAAGGTCATAGTTGAATGGAGTTTAAATTTATAGGGATTTTCCCAAAGGCTGTGTTTAACATTAACAATGGCTTTACAGCTGAGAGTATCTCTTGCACATCCAACATCAGCCATGAAAGCCTGCAATTATGCTATTTGTGTTTATTTTAAGTTATTTACTTCCAACTTTATGTACAAAAGGAAGAGCAGATATTAAGAACTTAAAAGACTCTGGAAACTGAACATTTTATATATGGTTTATCTGTACCAACTTTGACATTGGTGTGGAGTGATATACTTTGTGGCTCAAAAGGCACTGGACAAAGGCAGCACTGTGGAATGCTATCAAATGCCCAAATTACTCTACTTTACCCCAAATCACAACTCCACCACAAATAAACACATTTTACCACACTTTTATTTGGACTTTAATATCTTTATGAAGGCTAATTTAATTGCTGTCACATCTGCTTTGCTGCATAGATTAAAACTATTCTTCCATAACTTCACATCTAATTAACTGGAATTCGATAACAAATAATAATAACTAACTATGCAGATGTTCAAAGTGCTAGGTATCCATTAACCTAAACACAATGCCTCACTCAATCCAGCATTTCATCAATCACAATTGAAAGTGAAGCTGGTGAAATATGATTGTAGGCATCATGATTTTTTCTTGTGGGTGTTCCAGCATTAAGTGTAAGCAAACATTAAATGAAGTGACAAAGCTATTAAAACCAAGTGAAGTGGGCTTTTGTTAATGCACTGCATTTTGAGTGAATTTAGGAGTATAATAATATTGCATGTATTCAAGCACTTTAACTCAAAGAACTGTTAACTTCTTTGTGTACTTTAACACATAGTAAGTAGCGGTTTAGAAATGTCATTAATATGTTTACTGTACACATTTAATATGTCAATGTGCCTACATTTTAATATCCAAAATGTATATTTTAATACCAAATATTGACTTTCATTACATATAAGATGTGAACACTAAGTGAAATGATGCAGACTAAAAGTCAAGGAAAGTTATTTTATATTTAGTAACTGATTAGAAAATTAATGCTTATTGCATGTATTTTAACACTGTAATTTGAAATGTACTTTTGAGAGTGATACCTAATGATTTAGAAATTATATTGACACATTTAATATTTTGAAAATATAAGTCTAACATTAAATTTGGATACCTTTCTTACCTATATTATGATGTAAGCACTGTATAGTGACATAGACTGTAAAAGCCAAGTGATATATTTTTTAATGTTTAATACCTGTCATAAGTTTTAATGCGCTTGAAAGCTTATGAAGTTTACTATTAATTGTAATATGAAAACTTTAAAGGCTGTATACTTGGTATATGTAATTTTGTGTACATTAACATATTCTATATTCAAAACCTGCTTGACCATAATGAACCCACAGAATGCAATGTAATCTAATCTAATCCAGAGATGCTGGGTTAGTCTCAAAAATCTGATGCATTCCATTTGCATGACTTTCTCTACATCTCTGTAATATTATTGTTAAAAAGCTTATTCTTCATGATAATCAAGATAAGCGTTAGCAGAAATTGTCCCTATTACTTGGTTCCTTGTAAGTAGAAGGAAAAAATATAATGTGTCCCATTCATTTGATGTCCTCTAGCTGTTTGGTGAACAAACCTGTTATTCAAAAAATTAATCTAGTATCTACACCATGCTAATCAAGATAAACATGAGCACAATCAGCCTTATTACTAGCTTCCTAATAAGTAGAAGGAAAATAAGAAAATGCACAGGCTAATGCTTTAAAAACTGGTCGCTATGGGAAACAATTGAAACTCCAATCTCTTTGCTTGTCAGGAGTAAACATACAAGAAATGAGAAGAAAGATGTCTTCTTGTTCGAGAAAAGTTTAAGTGGCCTAAAATTGAAACCAATAATCTGGAATATCTCGAAAATGGTTAACTCTACAAACAAATGCATATGACAAATTGTGTGTTTTAATGACATCTACATTTTTTTGTATATCTCATACGGTTTGCCAGTTATATGACTGTCATCCAGAATGAAGAGGTCTTCAGATACTATTCCCAGAAAATTAAAGATATACATTTTGGTTGCCATACTAATATTTTATACATAAGGTATAAAAGTGCTCGAAGATTCATTGTAAAATTGTTGCCTATGTAGAAGATCATTCTCTTGCATTATATGGATGTGTTGCAACTTTTATGTATGAAAATGTGCAGCTTTTAAAATTTGCGCACAAATTCTTTGCTCATTCAACACTCACCTTGGCACATAGTGATTTGAACTCTTGGAGCTCACTGTTATCTTTGCAATCACATTAATGGTATTTGCTTCACTGGTAGCTGACTTAAGCTTACCAGAATATTTTGCATGGAGCACAGAAAAGATATTCTTATTTTATTTAAAATGTTATTTACTGGCTTAAATGATGGTTTTCTAATTTCAGATTGTCATTAAGAAACTCCTCTGCAGCCTGAATTACAGTTTTGTGGTTGTTGCCAAAGCAATATATTTCAAATTGTCCAGGGGTAGGTACAATTAATATGAAATGGTTTAACTGAAACACATTTCTTGTGCATTTGTTTTATAACTTTCATATGGTGCTGTCGACCAACTAGCATTTGTCTGCTTTCCTATCTTGTTGCCAACTGACAGCAAATAGTTGTTGTAGATAAGCATTTTAAGATACCTAATGACACTCCATAATACTACCAAATGTCAAGTGACTTTTGGGCCATAAAGTACATAATGTTAAATTGTTGGCACTTTTATGTTGGTTTAATCCACTTTTATCTGACTTTTCACAGGTTTTCTTGAAATGCTGTTCCAAAACCTCTGTTTTCACAAAGATGTTTTTGAGTAATTCATCACTTTCTGTTTAATCCATGTACTAATACCCAATTTTTTACTTCCTCTACCACAGGCTTAATAGGTAGAAAAGGTTTGCATTCTACCCAAAAATTTGATCCCATTTTTATTTTCTCTACACGCACTATGTACATAGTGTATTGAGTAGGTATTGCATTCCACCCAAAAATTTGATACCAAGATTTCACCAGAAATAGGTGTTTTAAAAGCATTTTTAGAAAAAAATTCTATGTGTGTGTGCATGTGTGTGCGCATGTGCAGTGTGTGCATGTATGTGTGCGTGTGTGAATAGCAGAACTGACAAATGAAAAGTCAGATAAATACCAAAATTGTTATTTAAGTTCTGCATCTGCTAGACATGTATCATAATATTTTCAAGGAAATCTCTGCAATATCCCCCAACTACCCTTTACATGGACTATTTTTCAATTTTTTTTTTTTTTATTTTCTCAAAAATATAAATTGATTTTAATTAAAATATCATATATCGAATATATTTATATGAATAGTCTTGAATTTTGGATGGCATTTTGTATAATCTTAATAATTCATATAGATAGAAGTATACTACACAAAAAGTGTAGATCTCTTTAAAATGTACAATTTATTCCAAATAAGCTTTTTATAACATATGTTATTTTTGAAATATCTTTCAAGTAGTCCAATACTTTTGTCATTCTTTTAAGAGTCCTATCAATTCCCAATTGTTTCTTTCAAAAGCATGAAAAAATCATTTAATTTTAAGGCCAGCATATGACCATTTCTTAAACATTTCAATATAATTAATGTGTAATACACTTATTTCTTCAAAGATTAATGTTGATTAAGATGAATAAGAATGCAAGAATGATTTGCATAGCCATTATAGAGGGTGGACAAAGTCATGTGAATATAACATTTCAGATTTACTTTCTTTATTGCATAGATAGAGGAAGTAGTGTATTTTGCCTAAAAATTTGATAAGAATTTTTAGAAAAATCTGATGTGTTCCATTCACATGACTTTTTCTATATCTCTATAACAATTATTGTTAAAAAGCTTATTATTCTATCTACTGCATACTAACTGAGATAAACATTAGCAGAAATTGTCTGATAACTTGCTTCCTTGTAAGTAGGAGGGAAATAAGGGAGTATACTAGGCTAAAGCGATAGTCAAATATTTTAAAAGCTGGTTGCTATGTGACTGAAATGTGTTTCTTTGCATGAGCAGGAATTGACAAATTCCCATATGAGAAATTGTAACTATTTTAAAACTGAAACCAAATAACAAGTGATATCTCAGAAATGGTCAATGCCACAAAAAAAATGTATAGGACATAAATTGTGTGTTTTAACAAGACCTATATTTTTTGTGTAGTAAGTTTTTGTCTATCTCTTACAGTTTACTGGTTATGCTAAAGTCATCCAGAATGAAGAAGCCTCAGAGCCTATTTCCAAACACTTCAAGATATACAATTTATTTCTGGTGTAAATATAATTAATATACAGTATTTTAATCAACATCATTAGAGCCATTTTTGAGAAAATCTACGTTTTGTCCATGTAAAAGACAGCTTGAAGTGGGAGGTTTTTCCCAACATTTTTGTGTTGCATCCTTAAAAAAAATAAAAATGTAAATGGTGTGTTATTTATGGATGCTCTTTAACTATTGTGGTTCTCAGTGTCCCATTCTAAATTGGGCGTGGAAAATCGCTTAATTTTGCTCAGAGGCCTCTCCATCAGGCTTGAGGTTCTTTTAGGTGCATAAATCTACGACACGGGACCAACAGCTTTACTTCCCTTCCGAAGGAAGCCATGCTAAGGATTTTTACACCCGAAAAAATCCATCATCCTCTGCTGGGTTTGAACCCGCAACCTTGAGTATATGAAGATACTAAACTTAAATACCAAGTTTTGTTTTTGAGTTCACGCACACACCCCCATGCATGCACACACACACACACACACACACACACACACACACACACACACACACACACACACACACACACACACACTCTTTTACTAAAAATGCTGTTTTTGGACATGGGGGACTCTAAAACATGTATTTCTGGTGAAATCTTGGATTCAAACTTTTCGGTTAGGTGTACCATGTACTAAGTAGAGAAAGTAAAAATATTTGTGCCACACATATCTGTGCTACATGTGAAAGAGAGGGAAAGGGGTGATGTGTGGGAGGGATGGAGGTGTGCTTGATCGCACATGTGTGTATTTTTTACTATTAGTTTCAGGATTAATTCAATGGATCATAGCCACCATCCCTCCCTTTATATGTTTTGGCTGTGCTATGGATATGTATTTGATTTTATATCATTCATTTTTTCTTTTATTAGGTTTCTCCCACTTTCCATCATAATTTAACTTAATCTCTAAATAATTAAATTCTTTTAACATCTCAATTTATCTGTCATTGATTATTATTATTATCATATTTGATACATCATTTTTCATTCTTATTTAATTTACTACCTTTCTTAAAAGCTTTGATTTTGGTTTTACACTCATTACACTATCTTTCTGTTTCCTCATTTGCTTTATTATTTTTATTAAGGATATGGTTTGACAAGGAATGGACCACAATGGACACTGATTCATGAAATAATAATTAGGAAAGGACATTTGGTAAGAAAATATAGATTTAAATTTAGAGCTCCTCTCTAATAGTTGCCATTTATGATTGAAATGAAACCTTTGCTAAAACCTCAGTCAGGCGGAGAATGGTCCTGGCAGGATATAAATTGTGCACAAATCCTCATTTTAATCACTTCAGTCACTCCTTGAGATGTATGTGTATATGGTGTTTTTTTTTTTTGGGGGGGGGGGGAGGAATGGTAGATTTTAGACAGATCTGTGCATAAAAATTTGCATATCTCTAAACAACATTTAGCTACTAAAAGGAGTATAAGGTGAATCACCTGTGCTGTGGAATTCCTTGGTGTAAATGTTAAGCAACGGTACAAATTTATGCTGTTTGATGACTCTGGTTGTGTATAATTTCTGCTATGCTGTAGCCACATATATCCCTGTTTCACATGTGATAAATCCAATATGCAGTCCAATTCTATCTGCCAAGAGAATATACAAGTAAATTAATAAGAAACGATTATTGAATTCACACCTAATCAGATGAATACATATTTTAAAATTAAGCAGAGTAGAATATTTGCATATGAGGAAACTTTGTTTCAAATGCACCGACAATGGAATATGCTTTTATCCCTGAGATATGTCATTATAGATTGACCATATGTACCATTTTACATGACAGTACTATTACTTTATCGTATAGCTAGTAGGTAGAGGAGGTATTGTACTCTGCCCAAAACATGTGATATCGAGATTTCACCTGAAATACACATTTTGATGCTCTGAATGCAAAACAGAAGTTTTAGAAAAATTTACTTGTATTTGCATGTATGAATAGTGTAACTCCATAATAAACAGATCGATAAATACCAAACTTGATTTAAGTGTTGTATATTCGAGGTACATTTTCAAGAAAATCTTCCCACTCCAAGGTACTGTTATATGCAACATTTTTTAAAATTTTTATTTTATCAAATATGGTTCGTAATGATTTGATTAAAATATATATATTTTTTTATATATATATATATATATTTAAAGTATTTAATGACAAAATGTATGCTTTGAATCTTGTTTAGCCTTTGAAGTACATTAATTTTGAATGACCTTATATAATTGGTAAAGCATAAGAAATGGAAAATTTCTTTTTTTTACTATCCAAAAAGTTTAGAAACCTGCTTCTGTAGTGTGGGGGTTTCCTTTATCTTAAGAAGCAAATGTCAGGTAACTTTGAGCTCTATGGACCTAGACTCATTTTAGCATCAATTCACTTCTTTCATTCATTCATTGTCTAATATGACCTACCAGGTTAACATTAATCTACAACAACAAAGAAAACACATACTTCTTGATAAAGAACATAATTTATAGCAAATACTTATTGTCATTTCCAAGTCATATTAATTTGAATTTGCAAATCTTATACTTTTCTCGCTGGTAAGTCATATTCATTTTTTTTTCTCATTAGTATGTAAAAACTGGAATTTCAAACCCATTTCATAGTAATGTCTTACTACTGTTTTATCCTTATACTTTTATCAAATATGTACATGTGAATTTAAACTTTTTCTGGATTAATAAGAAGTAATATTTGGAGAAGAATGTATAGAGAAAGTCATGAGAGTACAGTACCTCAGATTTCTTTTTTCATGCTTTTCACCCCTTGTACTATTTCAGTAAAATGTCCAATTTGCCTCAATTATAATAACTAATACATTGATAACCAATGATATTATACTTACTAATATCATGTGAATAGCAGTAATTCCTTTAAGCTTGGAATTTCATTTTTCATTAGTAAGTATTGATATGCAAGTGATTTTGAAAAAATCTGTTGTATACCATTCACATGACTTTCTCTACATCTCTACAACTAATTATTGTTAAAAAACGTATGTTTCTATTTACTTCATGCTAATCGAGAAAAAATTAGCAGAAATAGTCTTATTACTTGCTTCCTTGTAAAGTGGTAGTTAAAAGCTGGTTGCTAAGGGGCTGAAGTTCGTTTGTTTGTGTGGACAGAAGTTGACAAATTCCTGTATGAGAAAAATATAAGTGTTTCAAAACTGAAACCAAAAACAAGGATTATCTCAAAAACGATCTTCACGAAAAAAATGTATATAACATAAATTGTGTGTTTTAACGTGCTCTACATTTTTTGTGTGTTAAGTTCTTTTCCATCTCTTTAGTAGTTATGCAAAATTCTGTAAAATTCATCCAGAATAAAGTAGCCTTCAGAGGCTATTCCCAGAAAATTCAAGATGTACATTTTATTTGTCAGGTAAATATCTTAAATATATGATATTTTAATCAAAATCGTTAGAGCCATTTTTGAGAAAATCAACATTTGCATGTTCTAGGATGTTCCTCTCACTAGATGAGGGTATGTCAAGAACCACTACTCAGACTGAATCTGCTCTCATCCAAGAAGAACATGCAACCCCATTCCTTGTTGGTCCAATTCTGGGATCATTGCAAACAGTATTGCCAAGTTGACAATGTGTGGCTATCAATGGAACACAACATACTGGCCGTCAGGCAGTCACCATGCCACTATGTAGCATGAGAATGCGTGCCTAGCAGTCCTGTTAATTAAGGTTGAACTTGTACCCACTGTTTGACATAGATCCCTTGTGGCCTGTTGCATATCTGTCATCTGCTGCTGTAGTTGACTGTGATCGACCAGCTCCTCTCCTTGGAACAGCAGTGCCTGTGGTTTGAAAGCCTCCCTATACATTTGGAACAATGCTGTGAGCAATACCAAACTCCTAGACAACACTTGTCACACTTTGTCCTTCTTCCAATCTCCCAATGATTCTTCTCCATGTAAAGTCATCGAAATGTTGTCTATGGACCATGCTGTAAAAAAGAACACCATTACAGTGCAGCTTAATAGCTTGCTGATTGTCATGCATTGCCTTGTCCTGTTTCTTCAATTGCTCGGTGTTGTGGGACCAGATCTATTTGACACCATAGTATTGCTATACTCACGCCATCTGTGTGCATGTGAGGGACCTCTGGCAGCATGCTCCTACACGTTCATTCATTTCACCAAGTAATTAATATGTTAGTTAATTTATTCATCTCATCCTTAGATTTTGCACACTACTGTGTGTAAGTGTGTATAAATATACTTTTCTTTTTTGCTTTATGCAAAACTTAATGAAGTTAGTTTTTTCAAAATTTATACAAATTTTGTTACTTTCAAACCAATCATTTAGAAAGCTTCATATTTGGCAAGAGGAAGCGAGAGTGAGATAAAATGCTTGACAATGGCCCAACTGAAAGTGTTGCATGGTTGCAGCGATTTGGGTTGGATAACCTCAGATATATTTCATGCTTGATTCATCTATTTTGTAGAATGTGTTCATCCTTTTCCTCAGCAGTCTTGCCTTCTGATACCTGATAACCGGACAGCTCATATCAACCTAGAGTTTATTGAACTGGCTTATGAGAAGGGAGTTATCATCGTGTCAGTGCCACCTCATATGACTCATCAATTACAACCACTTGATGTATCTATTCTTAAGTCCTTAAAAATGATGTATAAAAGAGCTATAGACATGTTTCAAAACCAGCATCCTGGTAGAAGAATAAACCAATATGATGTGCCTGGTCTTGTCAGAGTTCTTTTCGAGAAAAGCACAAGCTCTGATGCATCTAATATTAAGAAGTGTGTGATTTGACAAGAATACTTTTACAGACAATGCCTATGCTTCATCCATGGTCCCTTGTGTTCCTGATGATCCGACATTGACCTCCTCTATGGGTGCAGGGTGTCATATGCTGCCGATGCTTAAGATGATCAAGGATCTAGAATTCAGAGCCTGATGGACCTTCTGTTGTTTTGCATTCTAAGCACTCAGAATGTTCCAGCAGAAATGTTGTCAACACGAGGATGGAAAGGTGTGCAGATCTAGTAAAAATGCCAATCCATTGATAAATGTCTCATAGTGACCTTCAAAGTAGACATAGTCCTATTTCTAGCAGCCATAGGTATCTTTGCAGTTTTAACTAAAACTGATAGTACTCTACAGTTTTTACCCAAGGAAAACAAGGCTTTATGCAGTCCTTCTACTAGACCTACCTTGAACATCCTGAATCTTCATTCAATATATCTCCAAAAGATATTTTACCCTTGTCCAAAGCAAAAGAACAGAAGGGAATAAAAATACATAACATTCAGAAATCTGAAATTCTAAGTTCTCCTTTTAAGAATGAGCTATAGAAAAAGAAGCAAGGGAATATCAAATGAAAATTAATATCCCAGCTCAATTCTGAGTCTCATAGTAAGAAGAGAAGTCTCATTGCAGAAATTGATCATCTGAAATTCCCACTACCTCCTATTGACAAACGTGTGCCAGAAGAAGATGTTTTGTGCCTTCTAAGTAATGAGCAATTATCTAATAGCAGAAATAGGAAAATGTGGCTTCAGTACAATATTTTTAGCAAACAGTCCCATGAAAATAATACAGAATTAACAGCTACTAAAACATTCTATTTGCTTTACTTTTGACCAACTTAACTACAACTAAATGTCTTTAAACTTAGTTCTCTGATTAGAAAGTTCCTATATTATTAATTTGTCATGATATTTGCATTTAAATGTCACTGAAATGTTTTTTTGTCATTTTTCCATCTTACCCTCAGGCTTTCCATCTTGCCCACCCTGAGGACACGACGGAAATAAATAAGTAAATCTGTAAATAAGTTTATACTTAAAACTAATGTGGTTCTAAGTGAAATTTGAGTTGTGTAACAAGTTACAAATGATACAATGTATTGTAGAAATATGGTATAACATTCTTGTTATGTAACTATTGATGAAACCTTCACCTTTCCATTCGCCCTCTGCTCCCTATTTGATCACAGATCTGGATAAACATAAGAGATCAACAATGCATATAAAATAACATTCAATAAACAATCCCTTTTATTTGGCTCTGGTAGGTCTAGTGATAGCCCAAGTCATAATTCCAGCATACACCACTGTCTGAAAGGCTTAATTTGGTTGATGATATGAAACAAGACTGCATGAATGAAAATAGATGCTTTTCATAAATATTTTTAGACAACATTGAAATATTACCAAGGCATATATTCATTTAATTCTAAGAATTAATATGATTGCTAATTAGAAGGTAGTTGAGGAAAAGTTGATAATGGAAGCAACAGAGCTTCCGAAAGATGTCCTTAATTCTAAAATGTAAGTGATGTAAAAGTGTTACAATCGACTCAAATAATACTTATATATGATTGCAATGATTATTTTTCGGATATACTCACCTCAACAATCATGCGCTCTGTAAGCACGATTTCACTTATGTTAGAACAGCTTGTTTTCTCATTATTTAAATTAATGGTGGATATTTTGTTAATGCAAAAGGGTTTGGTGACAGTCACTTCCATAATAGTAGGTGCTTTGGCATGATAACATAAAGTCAAAAGTTGACTTATAATATGAGTCTTTTCTGCAGTGAGTATATCACATGCACATGCCTGAAAGTGACAATTCCCTTGGAGCACATGAAGTTTGAAGAGTGGATTTTCTATGTTAGTGCTCATTTTGAGTATAACAGGCTGCAGATCCGGCCATACCTGGCGACTGTACAAGTCTTTCTGCTCTCTTAAACAAAATTAATAAACTTAAATTAAAAATTCATTTTTAAGTTTATATTTTATTATAACTATGTTCATTGTGATACATAATAAATTAGTAATCATTGCAAACACAACATATAATTAGGTCATAAAATTAAAATTAAGAATGCATTTTGAAGTTTAATATTTTATTAAATAACTATGTTGATTGTAATGCATTAGTAAATGTTGCAAACACAACATAAAATTAGGTCTTGGGCATATGACAGGTACATTGTTTCCCTCATTATTATGGTTCATGCTGGATCCTAAACTGTATATTTCCAGAGCTTTTCTATGCTGGTAAACAATTTAGATATATATTTACTTTTATTTATTTACTGCTAAGAAATTTACAGTATACAGGACAGAAGTGAAAGGAGGTGAGAGAATGGATGTAAATGAACTAAAGGTTGTAATATTTTTTGTCGTCCTCTGTAGCCTGGGAATAACAAGCTAGCCTCTGGTTCTTAAGGTCATGGATTCAAGCCTGGCAGAGGGCAATGGATTTTTTTGGGCATAAAAACCCTTAGCATGAATTCCTTTGGAAGAGAACTAAAGCTGTTCGTCTCAAGTAATAGATTTATGGCATATAAAAGATCCTCACACTTGATAAAGAGACCTCTGAGCAAAATTGAGTGGTCTTTCACACCCAATATAGAATGGGATGCTAAGAATTGCAGCAGTTAAAGGGGTCCATAAATAAAACTCAATTTCTATAACGTTCGTCCAGCTCGGTGTTAAAAAAAAGAGTGAACGTTGGATGCGAAGGCATGCACTTTAGCCCACAGCCATAATTTGTTAATAGAATATCTCGTCTACACTGCAGAGGGGGTTCCCCCGATTCAGCATAAAGGCTGGCTACTGGACTGGTTGGAAAAGCTCCAACAGTCAGGCGTATACCCTGATTATGGACAGTGTCTAATCTTCTAAACACAGATGGTCTTGCCGAAGAATAAACTATGCTTCCAAAATCTAACTTGGCTCGGATGTGTGAGCGATAAAGTCGCAGCAAGACTGTCCGATCCGCTCCCCAAGATTTGCCACTTAGTATCCGTAGAATATTCAGAGAACGGTTACAGCGCGCTTTCAGCTGTGCTATATGTGGTGACCAACAAAGTTTTCTATTGAATATCAACCCAAGGAATCTCGTCTCATCCGCGAATGGTAGTAAAACTGTGCCAAACCGCAGCGAAGGTGGTAATCGCCTCCTGCGGCGCCAGAAGTTCACGCAGAGTGATTTCTCAGCAGAAAAGCGAAAGCCATTTTTAGAGCTCCAATCTGAGAGGTTGTCTAAACACCGCTGTAGACGGCGCTCCAAAAAAGGTGTGCGCTGAGAAGTACAATAGATGGCAAAGTCGTCTACGAATAAGTAGGACGATACTCCTGGTAGAATACATTTTGAGATAGAATTAATTGCTATAGCAAACAGCGTGACGCTTAGTACCGATCCCTGTGGCACTCCATTCTCTTGAAAAAAAAAAAAAAAATTGATAAAACCGAGCTGATCCTTACTCGGAAAACGCGGTCCCCCATAAACTCCTGAATGAATAACGGAAGGCGTCCACGTATGTTCCAGTTGTATAGGGAACGTATTATTCCTGCCCGCCAACACGTATCATAAGCCTTTTCGAGGTCAAAGAACACCCCAACGGTTTGACAGTTCTTCATGAATCCATTCATTATCTGCGTCGAAATCGAGACAAGATGGTCAGCTGCTGAACGACGTCGTCGAAAACCTTACTGAGTGTCGGTCAGTAGATTATGAGTTTCCAGCCACCATATCAACCGTCCATTGATTATGCGTTCCATCACCTTGCAAACGCAACTGGTGAGGGAAATTGGACGGTAGCTGGATAGAAGAAAACGGTCCTTTCCAGCTTTCAAAATAGGTACGATGGTGGCCTCTCGCCACTTTTCTGGAAAAGTGGCGTCAACCCAAACACGATTATAGACCTCCAGTAGGAAGGCCTTACCTTCAGGAGACAGATGTTGCAACATTTGGACGTGTATTCCATCAGGACCTGGTGCAGAGTTTCGCGAGGATGATAGTGCATGGTCTAGCTCCCTCATGGTGAAGAGTCGATTGTAATCTTCAAGATTTTTAGAACGAAATTTGAAAACTTGCGATTCCACCTGAGCCTTAACGGGAAGAAAATCAGGCGAATAATTCTCTGAGCTAGACACTTGAGCGAAAGCACTGCCAAAAGTGTTGGCCACGTCAAACTTATCAACAACATCTCCTACAGCTATTTTAAGACCGGCGATTGGCGTATGAGTCATTTTTCCGTCCACGCGCCTTAACTTATCCCATACGATAGAGGAAGGTGTATGTCGATTGAATGATGCTACAAACTTGCTGCATGATGTCTTTTTGCTATCCTTAACAACCTGCCTAGATTTGGCACGCATGTTTTTATACTCAATCAGGTTATCCAGTGTTGGGCGACGTTGGAAAATCCTTAGAGCACGCCTGCGAGCACGAATGGCATTCCGGCATTCATCAGTCCACCAAGGTACCGGAAGTCGACGACTGGTTTGGGTCGTCGAACGTGGAATAGACTGCTCGGCAGCATCAAGAATATTTTTTGTGAGGTGCTCCACTAAGACATTCACAGAGTCGTGCTCGTTGTAATAAAAGACAGCCAACCGGGAGTAAAGGTTCCAGTTGGCTTGATCTATAGACCTTCTAGGTAAACGTGTGGAACATGTATCTTGTGGCAAGAGACTGATAAGACATGGAAAGTGGTCACTAGAATATAAATCAGAGACGATATTCCACTGTAAGGAAGATGCTAATGGTGGTGAACAAACTGCTAAATCCAAGTGTGAAAAACTGTTGAAAGCATCAGAAAGAAATGTAGGCTCTCCGGTGTTCAGGAGAATTAGATTAGAATTATTCAGGAAATCAGCAATTAACTTACCTCTCGCACAAGCCCGAGGAGAGCCCCAAAGTGGATGGTGGGCATTTACATCACCTACCAATAGAAACGGTGTTGGTAATTGAGAAACTAGATCCCTTAAATCGGTGAGCGAGAGGTCGTCACTTGGAGGAAGGTATATATTACAATGGTGAATCTGGTATGTGACAGTTTAATCCTTACAGCTACTGACTGGATGTCGGACTGTAATGGTGCAGATTGCGCGAATATATCATCTCTGATGAGCATCATAGTGCCTCCGTGCAGGAGCAAGATTTTCTTGAATTTCCTCACAACTCTTCCGATGATAGATCACACCTTACAGGGGTGTACCGTTTGATTTTGAAGCTGTCTTGTGGACGGAGCGTAGTCTCTTGCAAACATACGACCAAAGGATCGTTCTGGTTAAGCAGTAGTTCAAGCTCAGGTTGATGTGTTCTTATTCCACGTAAGTTCCATTGTAGAATAGCCATGTTCTATATAATGGGATAAGTTGTACATTGTGGTTGTTTCTATTTTGAAGGCTGCGGAGGTCGGTTGAGTTTATTCTTTTTAAGTGTCGGGAAGACACCTTCTACTGGAGGATGGTCCTGCCTCTTTGTCACTGTCCTTCTGGCAGTGAGAGCAGTATCACCTTCCTCCATCTCCTCCACTCGGGAGGACCCCTTTCCAATTGAAAATTTCGGTTCGAGTACCTCGAACCGATTGGAAATAGAAACCGGCGAAGATGATAGTCGCCGACCCGAGTCCTTCCCAGTCGAATCCTCAGATGAGGACCTCCGTGGACTCTTGTTTCCCTTTGTTGCTTTGGGAATAGGCTTTACACTTTGTTTGAGGAAGTCAGTTCTCTCATAGGTGTGCTTAAACTTTCTTTCGGGTTCTTTATAAATTATTAGCTTGCCAGACTTGTTGGTCGAGGTCGATTGCTTTGGCGGCGATTTAATTTTAGAGCTTTTTACAGTTTCAGATGTTACTACTGACTTAGATGTTGAAGTGGAAGGCCTAGGAAGTGAGCTGGCTGTGAGAATCTTTTCTGCAATCGTGACCCCGTTTATATCGCAGGTTTGAGTTGCGATTTCCCGACTTTGTACCGATTTAGCTACAACTGAGCTATAGGTACCATACTTCGGGACAGAGGGTTGGCGGATTCGCAAGAGTTTCCGGGCTTCCAAGAAGGACACCTTCTCTTTGACCCGTATCTCCTGGACCGTCTTTTCCTCTGCAAAACGGGGACAACTACGGGAACTCGATGGATGCTCACCGTTACAGTTAACACACGTTGGAGCTGACGTGCATTCTCCGTCGTGCGAGATTTTGCCACAGTTCATACAGGTAGACTCGCCGTTGCAGAATTCACTGGTGTGGCCAAAACGCTGACATTTATAACATCTGAGCGGGTTCGGTATATACGGTCTTACCTCAATGGATTCATACCCTGCCATTATCCTTTGTGGGAGATCTACCCGATCAAAGGTAATAAACATGGTACGGGTAGGCATGAATTCTCCATTTACTTTTCTTTGAACCCGATACACAGATGTTACGCCTTGAGGAGCAAGATTTTCTTGAATTTCCTCACAGGTCAAACCGTCCAGTGCGCGGGTGTTTACCACACCGCGTGAGGAATTCAAGCTTTTGTGTAAATCGACCTTTACTGGATAGCTAGCTAACATTTTGGCCTTTAGTATTTTTGCAGCCTGGGATGCTGATTCTGCTTCTACCAGGAGCGTGCCATTACGAGCTCTTATACAAGATTTTACAGGACCAGCAATGTTATCAAGACCCTTTTGAATAACAAAAGGGCTTACGCTAGAGAACTTTCTTCCTTCCTCTGTTCTATTGACAATCAAGTAGTGAGGACCACAACACTCGACTACTTCTTTTCCGAACTCAGTACCATATTTAATGAATTTTTTTGATTTTGCCATAAAAGTTAATTTTTATTTTCATCCCCCGGTGCTCCCCACCCACCACGGAGTCCAACAAAGGGTCATCCCACTGGGATGACAGGGTTACACTGGGGATATAGCAGGCTCGCCGTCCCACTCACCCTGGAGTTCGGTATAATACTTAGTCCTGGCCGATTGACTAGGGGTGGGCTAGTACCTAGCCTCCCGTTTAGGTGAAGCAGAAACCAAAGTGGTGTATTAAGTTGCATACCCTCCCTAGTCACTGAAAAGACAGAAGGCCCAGGCTCAGATACGCAACCCTCAACTAACCAGGATATTCCTTTCCACCGACATGGGTCTCCACGCACGGCCTACACGTGGGTGGGCATTTTGACCTAGTGACTCTCTCACCACTCAGAGGTTGCCCACTGAGGGAGTCAAGGTTGGCTCGGGACCCCGGGTGCGCCAAACCCATACCTACCGTAGTAGGCCCCTGGAGGGTTTTATGCTTTCAGTATACACATGCAGGGAACAGTTAAAATCTTATACTTTTTAAAAATGTGTCTTCACGAATGCTGTTTATTACTTTCTGTATTCTCTGAGTGCTTTTTTTTTGCAAAATAAATACCTTTTCCATGCCTGTTTCTGTGATATTTCTCCAAAGATTAATTCCATATGTTATGAGGGAACAAATGAAAGCATTGTAAAACTGCTTAGCAGTTTCTTTATCCATAAAATTATTAGCTTGTTTCATTATATATATAATCATAAATATTATATATATAATATTTATGATTATATCTAAACTAGCATAATGCTCTTGCACTATTTTCAATATTGAATTTGCTTTTGCTTCCACCTCAGTTTCGTTTTGCCTTTAATTATTAATGCCATGTCATCTGCGTAACCAATGGCTAAACCTCCATTTTTATTTTCTCTACACATACTATGTACATAATGTATAGAGAGGGTATTGCATTCCACTCAAAATGTTGATACCGAGACTTTACCAGAAATACACATTTTAGGGTCCCTTGTATACAAAAAAAGGATTTTCAGAAAAATTACATTGTTGTTGTTGAGTGTGTGTGTGTGAACACGATAACTCAAAAACGAAAAGTCGGTAATATACCAAATTTGGTATTTAAGTTTAGTATCTTCCAGGGATGCAACATGAAGATTTTGAGAAAAATCCCACCACCCTAAACTTACATGGAAAAAATTTCAAAAATGTTGCTTTTCTCAAAAATGGCTCTAACGATTTAGATTAAAATACCATATATTAAAGATATTTATATAGCAAATAAAATGTATATCTTGAATTTTCTGGGAATAGCCTCTAAAGACCTCTATATTCTGAATGAATTTTGCTGAATTTTGCATAACTGCTAAACCATAAGAGATAGACAGAAACTTACTACACAAAAGAAATGTAGATCAAGTTAAAACACACAATTTATGTTATGTATGTTGTTTTCCTTGAACTGACCGTTTCTGAGATATTCCTTGTTATTTGTTTCAAATGCAAAATACTTAAACATTTTTCTCACAGAAGTTTGTAAACTCCTGGCCCTGCATAGAAACAGATTTCAACCACATGGTAACTGGCTTTTAAAAGATTTGACTATTATTACAGCAATGTAGAGAAAGTCATATGAATGAAACACATCAGATTTTTTTGTATCAAATCAAAAATGTTGTTTACGTAGATCAAAAATAAGTATGGACCTAGTTTAGAACCCCGCGGAACCCCTTATTTAATAGTTTCAAAGTCTGTTCTTATTTTTCACATAGTCCCATTTGTGTTTCTGTATTTTACTTTAACACATTGAGTTCTGATTTTTAGATATGAGCTGAACCAATCCTTTGCCAAACCCCTAACTGCATAGTTTCTGGTTTATTTATTAATCTGCCTATATTTACACAGTTCAAAAGCTTTTGACAGGTCTAAGAAAATGGCAATTACCTTTTCATGATTATTTAGTGCTGTTATTATAATATTGTTTACTTTATCTTATTGTAAATTTTTTTCTTGACAATCAAATCCTCTGTGATATAGCACTTGATTTTTTAAAATATGCTTGGATTTGCTTTAAAAATATGCCCTCTATTATTTTAGAAAGGATAGAACATAGGGTAATTGGCCTGTATTTTTCTATAATTGTATTATTTCCTTTTTGTTTATATAATGGTCTCACAATTACTTGCTCAAATATTTCTGGAAATTTACCCTGATTTAGTGATGTATTTACGATATGTGTTAGGACCTTCACTATCTCATACTTAAGGTGTTTTAGCATTTCATTTGTTATCTCATTCAATCTGCTAGATTTTTGCCTTTAGTTTGTTTATTTCCTGCATGGCATTTTCCTCTGTTACTTCAAAAATTTTGGTTAACAGGTCATGCACCCTCTTTTATTCCAGCACCATTTAGTGAAATGTTAGGAAACTATTTTGTTTGTTTTAGTTGTTTTCTTCTTCCCCTTTATTTTCTTCCATTCTCACCTCTTGTTATAGGGTTTTAACATCTGTTTATGTCTTTCCTGTATGGATTACAGATTTCTGAAGTGTCCATTCCATACACAATTATTACTTCATATGGTCCATGGAATTTTAAAAACATTCTCCAGTAATTTGTTTGACAATTTCTTTGTTTTTTCCAGAACTAAATTTCCAAGTTAAATTGTCCAAGTTCTCCTTTTCTTCTGTTCATGTTCAGGTTTCCTCTTCATTGCCTTCTCCTACATTCTTTCAAATGCTCTGTTAAACATTTCTTCTTCTTTTAATTGTGCTGCCTTTTCATCCATGATTGCCACAAGTATTCTATTACAAATAGCATTAATTTTCTTAAGTTGATTCTTTCAATATACTTTAATGAAATATTCAGTAAATGCAGTTGCTATCTGCTCAGGATCATTTGTTGCCACTTGATTTATTATAATCTTTTTATATAGTTTTTTGAGCAACACTTACCAGTCTCCTTTTTAATAATTTCCATATAGTTTATTGTGCATCTCTATTTGTTTTTCACAATGCTGTTTTGCTGCATTTATAACCATTTTTTTTTTTTTTAGAATTTTGCAGTATACTTAAAGTGATGTTTATGTCTTTCACAATTGCTTTCCCTAGTTGCTAAGTAAAGTTCTCTTTTATGTCTGCCTGATATTCTTATACCCTGTGTTAGCCAGTCTTTTTAGAAGTGCTATCAATTTTCTTTATGTGAGGTGGAAAATTAGAGCTATGGATTCTTATGAAAGTGTTTAAGGAGTTAAACTTGCCATTTATATTATTTAATTTGTAGATCTCTTCCCATGATTCCTCAGACAATTTGGCCTTAAAACACTCAATGCTTTCTTTATTTATGATTCTTAAAGCTGGTTACATGGTTTGTTTTTCTGTAACTGGGAGTAAACTAATTAATTTTTATTAGCATCGATCATGGTCTGAAAGTCCACTAACAAAGGGTTGCATTTCATGATATTCCTTTTTGGAATTATTTTGAATTCTAGTTGCAAAATTGACTATATGCATAGCATTATATGATCTTAATAAGAACAACTTTGTTGCTTTTGAATGCTGTCTATCAAAAAGTCTATGTTCATGTCACCACACAAACTAAATTGAATCTTTGGTTTAAAGAGCAGTTTTAGAATAACATCTAGATTATGTATAAAGTTCTAAAGATTTCCTGTGGAAGCTCTATACACTGCTAACTGCTAATATAATTATTTTGTTTATTGTATTTATGTAAATTGCATAACATTCGAAAGTTTGTTCCAGACAGTACTTCTCAAGATCAATTATGTTGTAGTTTATATTATCTTTTCAAAGATACCCACACCTTCTTTAGAGAGGTTTTGTTTACAGATTCAAGCTACTGTTTCATAACCATCCATTGAAAAATGTAATATTTCCTGTTTTCCAAGTGATGTTCTGTGATTCATAGGATATCTGGACTTAACTTTTCAGATTTTAAACTAATTATTAATTCATTTACCTACTTCATGTCTTAAACCTTGAATGTTTTGGTGTAATACTCTTAGTGTGTAATCTCTTTTGATGACTTGGAACAATGTTTATCTGGTTGTTTCTTTATTTCAAAAACATTTATTTTTCTTTCTCTCAGATTTACTCTAAAAAGGAGTGGCATTACTCGTAACAAGAGCAGGAATATTACAGGGACTGACTATTCATGGTTGTGCATAAGAGACTCTCTGCATTGGAATTCATCAGCATATCCTTGCCTCGAGGTTTAGATACAAGCCATGATTAGTGTAACCATATCTCCCAATGGATGACACATCAACAATTCTAATATGGCTTGTTCCCTCTCGACCAAAAAACTGGTCAAGACTCTGATTAATTGCCCTTACCCTCCTGTTAATCCAAGGCTTGACATATCTCCAGAAGAGATTCACAAAGCTCACATTAGTGTGGCTACTGGCCTCAGCAATGTGGTCCATGTTCATCTCAATTGTAATTGAGATTCCTATCCAAGCTATTTCTGGTTCTGTTACTATAACTACATGATCTACATTATTGAGATCCTTAGAACATTCTCTAACATTCCTCACCTTATGGCTCAGACCAGCATTGGAGTTAATTAAAGATACTGGTATATTCCTCCTCCAATTTTACCTGTAGTATTTTTGTGATGTTCCTACCATGACTGCTTTCTAAAACTAATACCCTACGTTTGGAATCCTGGCTTGGACCTGCCAACAGATTTCATTTCTTGTGACGCGAAGTAGGCACTTCTTCTGGCAAAGCCAGAGAAGATGCCACCTCTGCCCCCGCCAAAGCCGAGAACCTGTTACTCCCCCCAAGTACATCCAAAACTACACCTATGTTTTGGATTGGAATACACCTGAAATTCTGGCAAATTAATTCTACTTTTATTTGACAATATCAGGTTTTCAATTTCAGATCTTGCAAGTTCTAATTCCATCTGAAATGCTAAGCAACCTATTTTCGGACTCCATATGCTCGGAGTGATCTATTATGATCTGCATTTCCTTTACTGCCCCTTCCTCCATACTTAATTGACTATTGTCTTATCCTAACTGTCCAACTGACATTTTCTTATTAAGTTTTCTGTTTCTCAACAGCATTCAGACTTTTCATACTTCTTTATAATTATAATAGTACATAAAATACAATTTTGACTTGGTCTGAACTTTCCTCTGTGAATGCCCTTACTGTTGTATCCCTAAGATAGGCCATGATAGGTGAAAGGGATTATTTTCATTATATTTATTAGGGCTTTAAGTTTGACTATTTATTAAAAACCAATGCCAAAGAATATGAACAATTATTATACAGTTTTATATATATGAAAATCCTAGCTGAAACTGTACTATCTAGTGGCCTATTCACTCCTTTACAAATGAAACTTGAAATTTCACATGCCACATTGCTTACGTAAACAATATGTTGTGATTCATGGACAAACTAGTGTGAGATTATCAAAAGAACTGGTGACAAAGTAATGTGAAGAACAACTGAAGAACTAGTGGCTTGTATCTCCTTAAAATATATACCCAACACCTCAATTCTGCTGAAGGATTAAAACTAAGCTCTGATTGACTTATTTTGGCAGCATCTACTTTCTTGAGCTAATTGCTCAATTTTAACATCTCCTTTAGGAACTAACACCAAAGTAACTTTCATATTCCCATGGGAGTGTCACCCCAAACTGACATTTTTATTATATTTTTAGCTCAGGGACTTTCTTTTGCATCTTTCACATTCCTTTGTGTAACAATTGTACAAAAGACTGTATGAACAATTTCTCTTTCCCCTTCAGTTCAGCTTTTTTGGTATTTATATTTGATAACTAAGGTTACACTAAGATGAATCTGACGATACAATCTATTCTATATTAAATTTATTCTTGCACTATTATACAAGAAAAAAATACCTGTTAAAACTGAAATTTGTGAGTTTAATCTCAAGTATTATTTGACCATAATGAAAAGGAATGTATTTATTCAGGATGAGTAAATGTCCTCTTCTGAATAAAACAGAATCTAGAGATGATCAGAGCAATTCACCATCCTTGAAATCAATAAACAATGCAGAATGGATGGGGGAAAAAAAAAAACCTTTTTATAATGATGCTGTCAATTGTCATAAGTTATGACTCATAACAGTGCCACTGATGTGCCAGAATTTTGAACATTGAAGAACTAAGCAAAAAGTTGATAAACTTCCTAAATCATCTGTAGATCTTCAAGTGTGCTTGAAACACTATTATAAACTGGATGCTAGAAACAATGCAGATGCAAGCAATAAAGGTTTAAGTTGCCCATTGGAATGAAATACACATTTTCATTTTCATTTCTAGTCTTGATTTAGAAATGAATGAGTCTCTGTAGTCAGATGATTAGGATGTCAGCTTCCAAATCCAGAGATTTTACCTGGAGGATGGGAAGCTTTCTTCAGCCAGAAATTATTCACTAGCCTCCCTAGAGTCTGGGGTATGAGTAAGAGTGTAAATATGTGTGATTTATTAAGAAAACCCAAACATTAATACAATAGTAAATGCTTTAGCTGTTAAAGACAATATATAAATGTAACAAAAAAAGGGAAAGGGTATATGGTACAGAGATGCAGAAAAGTCTTTTTTCACTGCATGATTACCTTATACATTGGTGTGCAATGATTATATTTGCCTAAAAGCTATTGATTCTCCCTCATTTCATAGTCATAAGTGCTTTCTGATGGTGTTGGAGGCTATTTTAGGCAGTTCACCTTAAGCAATGCAACATTGCTTTCCAGGATGTTTGTAATTGAAAGAGAGTGGAACTTCTTTGAGCCTTATCATGGGGATTCAATTGGAAGGCAAGTAAAGAAAATGGGGTGCTGTGATTTTTTGGCATCTGGAACTACAGTGCAAAAGAGCAGGAAGTAAGGGACATATTAGAAATGAGCATGAGATCACTATTATCCTAACCAATTAATTTAGAAGACTATATGCCATTGGATGAAACTGGACAATAAAGTTTGTCACATCCTCCCCCCCCCCAAATAGTGTGACTTGCTCCAATGAATCATGATATCCATATTGCTCAAAAGTAAAAGTTGCAGGTTGGTTCATTGTCATCCATGAAGGGTTTTCTCGAGATTGCAAACTGCTTCCACAATCTCCCATAGGAAGAAGTGCTCAGGAGTTTGTGAGTGTAGTTGCTGACTACCTATTTAGGACCAGTCAAACTGATGACTGCACTTGCTATTTGTACCTATTAGTTTTTACTGTTTTTATACGTATTATGCATATAGTAAGTAGAGAAGGTGTTGCATGCCACCCAAAAATTTCATATCAAGATTTCACTAGAAATAGTTTTGAGATTCCCAAAATACAAGAAAAGCATTTTTAGAAAAAGGTCTGTGTATGTGTGCATGCATAAGTTTAGTATCTTCCAAGAATGTTACATGGTTTTTAAGAACATTTATATATCCCAAACAACCTTTACATGGACATTTTTTCAAAAAATTTATTTTTTCTCAAACATGGCTTAAACAATTTGTTTAAAATACTCTATATTAAAGATGTTTACATGAAAAATAAAATGTATATTTGAGTTTGCTGAGAATAACCTCTGAAAACCTCTTCATTCTGGATTAATTTTGCATTACTGGTAATCCATAAGGATAGAAAAAAACATACCACCCAAATTATGCTATATACATTTCTTTTCTTTCTTTATTTCTTTTGTATGTACAGTTAACCATTTCCAAGATCTTCCTTGGAGAGAAGATATTCCTGATGGACAGAAGACTTTAATAACAGAAAAAAAATCTATATTGTGCCAAGTTTGTTCAAAGAAAATTAGCTTGTATTTATGTATTAATATAAAAATAATAGTTGCAACAAATCTTCACCTATCTTTTGGAATCCTTGCCTGGACTAGTTTCGCAACGATTTCATCGCATTATCAACATGTCCTTTTGGTCTCTTTTTTGTGATATGTTGATAATGCAATGAAATCGTTGCGAAACTAGTCCAGGCAAGGATTCCAAAAGATAAGTGAAGATTTGTTGCAACTATTATTTTTATATTAATATTTGTGTTATTCTTCACTGTTACTAGCTTCTTTTTACATTTGTATTTATGTATTTTAAAGTTTAACAATGATTTAATTAAGAGACAAACTGCACAAAAAAGTTCAAGTGGATCAGCATTTGCAGACTGCACCTCACATTAGAAATGCAAAAAGAAATAATCATTTGTGTCAGCCTTGCCTAATTTGAATTAAAAACAAAATGAAAGTGATACATTTAGTGCAACCCTCTGTGAAGCCTTAATAGCAGTTAATATATCTTGGGAGAGAGTAAATAATCTAGTGTTTTGCAAATTTTTGCAAATGCACTCAAAGGCAAATTCCCAATGAGTCCACTTGAGAAAAATTATTTGGGCCCACTGTATGAAAAAGTTTAGTTTATTACAATTAATTGTTTAAAACATTTATGTAATTAATGTGTTCTTCAAAATATATTATTTTATAAGGTCCTCCAAGAAATTAAGAGAGGACTTTGGAGATCCACTTATTTGGGTTTCAGTGAGTGAAATAACAGACTCATGTGGGGGGATATGTAGCAAATGTAAGTGTCGGGAAAGTGGATTCTGTGGATAATGGATTATGTGCACTACCTTAGAAAAAACAAATTACTTGACAAATGTTGCCTCTAACTGAGTTCTGCATTGGTTTTGGTAAACACTCTCTCAACCTCTTACAACAAATTACCAAGGACAGTGGGGAGAAATCTAACAGAGAAGATGAAAATTGAACAATGAAATTCAGGTTTGGAAACAAAGAAAAAGATCTGATGTGATCTGTTCTCATGACTTTCTCTACATCTCTGCAACATATTATTGATAAAAAGCTAATGCTTCTATTTACTTCATGCTAATTGAGAAAAAATTAGCAGAAATATTCTTATTACTTGCTTCCTTATAAGTAGAAGCGAAATAAGGGAGTTACCATGGGTTAAAGTGATAGGCAAATGCTGGTTGCTATATGACTGTAGTTCCTTTGTTTGTATGGACAGGAGTTGACAAATTCCCGTATGAGAAAAGTTTTAAAGGTGAAACCAAAAACAAGGAATATCTCAAAAACAATCAACTCCATGAAAAAATATATATAACATAAATTGTGTGTTTTAATGTGCTCTACATTTTTTTATGATAAGTTTTTGTCTGTCTCTTACGGTTTAGCAGTTATGCAAAATTCTGTAAAATTCATCCAGAATAAAGTAGTCTTTAGAGGCTATTCCCAGAAAATTCAAGATGTACATATTATTTGTCAGGTAAATATCTTTAAGATACAATATTTTAATCAAAATCGTTAGAGCCATTTTTGAGAAAATCAACATTTTTAAAAAAAGTTCCATGTAAAGGGTAGTTGGGGTGGGGGAATTTTCTTGAAAATCTTGTGTTGCATCCTTGCAAGATACCAAGCTTAAATGCCAAGTTTGGTATTTAACGGTCTTTTCGTTTTTTAGCTATGCTGTCCACAGACACATACACACGCACACACTTGTGCAGACACACACACTCACACACACACACACACACACACACACACACACACACATGGACATTTCTCCAGAAATACTTTTTTTTTGGATTCAGGGGGACCCAAAACATGTATTTCCAATGAAATCTTGGTATCAAATTTTTGGGTTCATTACAATACCTTCTACTATGTAGATAGGTAGGTACAGAGAAAGTAAAAATTAGTGGAATTCTAGAAAGGAGTCCCAGACTGTTCAGAATTACACACCCAAAGAATTAGTAGCTTTTAAGTATTTTCCCCTAAATTCATGTGAAGTTGAAAGATATTTTTTGTTCATAAGAACATAATTGCTGATAACCAAAAGAGATTAACATTTGAAAATTTAGAGAAGTACACTGTAATCTGCTGTTATACCAATTAAGGAATTTATAATCAATGTAAATGTACATTCTTCAATGAATGAAACTTGAGTTATTGGTATAAAATAAAATACTTTATGCTGTATATATTTGGTTAATATTAGAGCTATTACCACTGCTGTGCTAGGTTAATCGATGGATCTGGTTTTGGGCAGAAGATATTAACCAAGATAGCCAGTAGTAAACTATTAGTCATGTTAATAAACAAATAGAATAAGTCACCTGTCTTGAATGCTAAGATGTATCAGTCCAGCTGCCACCGCATTTATCAAATTAGTAAATTCATGTGTTGCACAAGGATTAAGTTTTACTGTAAGATATCTGCTACTTCCTGGTGGCATTATCATTTCTTTAGGTTTTATCTGTAAATGCAGAAATATTTAACTCTCAATATGAAACATTCCTTCTCACAAAAAAAAAAAAACAGCCATAATTTAGTTGTACTACTAATACTTATATGTGCTTACAGTTCAAAAGGAATGCTATATTAGCCCTGGTTTATATTTTATGAGACAGTGAAGTTTTTAATCATTATTATTATTACTATTATTGTTGTTTTTATGTATATTTTTTTTAATTGGTGAGCTTTATTTAAAGCTTACGCTGGCTTAAACGCATGGGAGGACGTTACTGACAAACTGGAAAACCCAACTTACTATGCACGAAACGATCATCCGTTCAAAATTAAGGGTAGAAGATACAGAACTGACGTGGGAAAGTTCTCCTTTGTAAATAGAACCATAAAAGACTGGAATGAATTGCTGGAGCAGCCTTTCGGGGTTGTCCCCTGTCTCTGAAGAAATTTAGGAAAAATCTTGATTTTAATGTTGGATAATTTTTGTAAATATTCCTTAAATGAAATGATTGTGATTTCATATTGTTGTAAATACAAATGTTAAATTGGTTGGTGATTCTAATTATGAAATTAATTAATCTGAATTGAGAGAAAAATTAATGTTTTCATATTTATGTAAATAACTATTATATCTAGCTTACAAAGCCATAAACTGGCAGCTGTGATTTATTGTTTATATATCTTGTATACATATATAACTCTGCCACCGGGTGATACCCACTTGCAGAGAAATAAATACATACATACATACAAGACTTTTGTCAAATAGGAAGTAACCATGCATGTTTCTTTTGTTTTACTCCTGCCCATGACTTAGTGACCAGCTTTTAAAAGTTTTGACTCATTTTAGCCTAAAATATACCCTTATTTCTCATGTACTTAAAAGAAACTAAATAAATAACCAGTTCTGTTAATGTTTATCTTGTTTGGCACAAGAATTTTTAAGAATAATTTGTTGCAGATTAAATACCGAAAGTCATGTGCTGAATGAAACACATCAAACTTGTTCATAATATGTATCTCAAGGGCATGTAATATGTTGCTTATAAAATTTGGCATTATTGCCTGTAATATAAAATCTTATGTGTTACACTCACATGACTTTCTCTAGCTGCTCTACAAACCTGTTACAAAAGATTATTCTTCTTTGTACACAATGCTAATCGAGATAAATATTAGCAGAATGTTCTTATTACGTTGTTCCTTATAAGTAGAAGGGAATAAGGGAATGCGTTATGCTAAAGTGATTGTTCAAATGTTTTAAAAGCTATCGTTATGTGATTGTAATTGCAAATCACTTCTTTGCTTGGTCAGGAGTAGAACAAAAGAAAAACGGACATTTCCTGTCTGAGAAAAGATTAAGTACTTCACAATTGAAACCAATAACAAGGAATATCTCAGAAATGGTTACCTCCACAACAAAAATGTAAAGAGCATAAATTGTGTGTTTTGTCGTGATATACATATTTTTGGTAGTAAGTTTTTTTCTATCTTTTACGGTTTAGCAGTTAAGTAAAATTTGACAAAATTCATTTTTATTTTTATTGTAAAAGTTTAATACTAGAGTATTAGTAGTTATTATCTTTAAACTTAAAGAATTTGATGGTACTATAGAGGAATCTGTAAAGAGGTCTTCAGAGGCTATTCCCAAAAAATTTGAGATATACATTTTATTTCGTACATAAATAGCTTTAATATACAGGATTTTAATAAAAATCGTTAGAGCCATTTTTAAGAAAATCAAAATTTTCGAAATTTTTTCCATGTAAAGGGTAGTTTGTGGTGGGGGGATTTTTTGTTGAAAATATTTGTGTCGCATCCTTGGAAGAAACTTAACCTAAATACCAAGTTTAGTATTTAACAGTCTTTTTGTTTTGGGGCTATGCTCCACACACACACATGCACGCACACACACACACACACACACACACACACACACACACACCTTTTTTTAAAAATGCTTTTTTTTGGACTCAGGGGACCCCAAAACATATATTTCTGGTGAAATCTCAGTATCGAATTTTTTGGTGCATTACAATACCTTCTCTATCCCTATGTACATTGTACATATGGGGCTAGAGAACGTATAAAGGATTTTACAAGTTGTCTTCAGCATTTTATTGTGGACTGTATATTTATATGATAAGGGTCAGTCAAGCTGCTGCAGTATTTAATTCCTAGTAAATGACCATGATTAATACGGTTTTTATATCCATTTATTATGATTGTGCCATTTATTTGTACAGGTCCTCTAGTTAACATATACTTTTTATGGGAACCAGAAGAAAGTATCTAGCTTATAAAATTGGGTCTCTATCTAATGTCACTGGATTTTGCCTAATTCACAGATTTCTATATCTGTCACCATTTTCCAATTATTTATTCATTTAATGAACATCTATATGTTAAAAAAAAAGAATAAGAATAAAAATATACTTACTAAGGAAGAAATCCTACAATAGAAAACTTTACAATTCTAAAATTAAATTAAAAATCTTATGTGTTCCATTTACATGACTCTGAACTTATTTGCAAACAAACTATTCTTACAAAAGATTATTCCTGTGTCTACTTTATGCTAATCAGAATAAATGTCAGCAGAAATTATCTTATTTCTTAGTTCCTTGGAAGTAGGAAGGAAATACTGGAACTATACTATATATACTAGAGTATAGCAATAGCCAAATCATTTAAAAGCTGTTGCTATGCAATGATTTTGAAATGCAGTTCTCCTTGCATGGCCAGGAGTAAATCATCAGAGATTTGCAATGAATGATGACTTTCCATTTGAGAAAAGTAAAAAATACCTATTTTAAAGTTGAAATCAATAACAAGGAATATCTTGAAAATGGCATTCTGTACAAAAAAAAATGTATATGAGATGAATAGTGGGATTTAATGAGATTTGTATGCTTCGAGTAGAATGTTTTTTTCCATCTCTTATAGCTTATGCAAAAATCATACAGAATAAAGAGGACCTTAGAGGGTATTCCAAAAAAAAAAATTCATGACATACATTTTATTTTCCATGCAAATATCTTTAACATATTGGTATTTTAATCAAAAATTTGAGCAATTGTTTAGAAAATCAATTCAAACAATCTTCCATGTAAAGTTATTTTGGGTTGGGGGGGAAATTTCTCGAAAATCTTCACGTTGTATCCTTAGGCGATACTTAACTTAAATACAAGTTTTGTTTTTGAATAATGTGCACGTGCGAGCACGCGCACACACACACACACAACTTTTTCTGAAAGTGCTTTTTAGAGATTTGAGGGTTTTCAAAACATGCATTTCCAGTGAAATCTCAGTATAACATTTTTGAATGGAATACAATATCTTCTCTACCTGCTAGTAGAGAAGATATTGTACTTGGTTGAGAAACTAAAAATATAATCATAGGTTATGTTCTGCACAGTTCAGTTTTTTTATCTAAGGTTCAAAATAACCATACATTTTATTTTAGCACCATGTGAAAGACATCAGTTGTTCTTAATAATGTAAAAAAATCTCTTTATTACTTCTAATTATAATTACAATTAATGTCTTTAATTCAGTGCTACAGAATAAATTAATCTCTCCTCACTTTCACGCTCTACTCAGTTGACAACTGCACTCTTGAAGCTTTCTGTCCAAAGTAAAACTCTGCAGGCCTGGCAGCTGCCTTTTTATTCCTCTCTATTGTGTTATAAGAAACTTTGAAAAACAGGAGTCACTATTGCACTAGTAATTTACACTTTCATTGTTATGTGTTACACACATCTGCGACAAAGAGGGTGAGCTATGAAAAGCAAGCCATTCGTGCACATGCAACAATTTGGGTTGGCAAAATATGGGCACATAGAGGTTGGTGCGTGGTTACAATATTTGACTTAATTACCTGAAATATTTTAGAACCTTCTTTCCAGTTCGGAGGTATCACTCCAAGTCCAACACTTTCTCTCCAATTATCACATATGTTACAGAAACATGCCTTTAACACTCTCTGTTCTTCAATTTTAAGTGGATCATTTTCTGGTAAGAGATCAAGATCTGAAAATTTGTTTGTCTCCATAAGAAGTTGCAAGGAGTCATTTGAATAGTTTTCCTCTACTAAAAATACATGCCATGTTAAAAATATATTGATGCTACTGGTGTTGCAAATGCGAATTCTTCGAACGTTTTGCATGCCTTGCCAAGTCATTGTACCAAATCTGAAATGAAATGATTACATTAAATATACACCACAGGACCTGATATTAAAATAACCTAAATCAGCAAAATCAGTATCTAACTTATTAACTTAAAGAAATTAACATTGAGAAGTACTTGAGTCAAATTTATTTGAAAGGGTGAGTCAAACTTCAAACCTCCTATTTTGCTTCACTTATCACTCAGTGCATATTTTATCCAAGATTTTCACATGTGGGTTTAACTTTCTTTTTAATTATGTTAATTATCCTTCTGAAGTTTTTTAATAAACCTGTTTATAGCATTAGAAGTAGTGAGTTGGCCTTGTTAACACTAACATCACTTAACAGTATTTCTTACTTGAACATGTTATGGAAACGGTTTGTTTCCATCATCAGGATCTATCCAACTCATTGATGTTAGTGTTAATAAGGCCAACTCATTACTTCTATTGATTAACACATCACTGTTATTTACCTTCTGTTTAATAATATTACTGTTTGTAGTAGTTCGGCTTCAGGAATGCTCATATTCATAATAGACGATTCATACCATTTATTAGTCTTTTCCCATATGTCAAACCTTTGTGCTTTGTTGACCCTGGAGTGCATCCTTTTTTTTTTTTTTTTTTTGGCAGCTATTATTGCATACTGGGTGTGCAAATACCCCAAAAAATTGTTTTATATATTAATTTTAATAAGTATTTTGTTGCTTTACAATATAAAGAATAGTTTTAAACGGGTTAAAGTCACAGAATTAAAGAAACTTGCATTCTCTACCTTGAAAAAGAAATTGGAAATAATGAGTAGCAGACCAACAAATCTAGCATTTCAGGTTTTTATATAAGCAGAAATAGGATAGGAATAAGCATGGGGGAGAATTAGCATCAAACCAATGCAGTTTTGGTAACTATGCCCCGCAGGGGGGCAACTCCAGAGGGAGGGGTGAGGTGAGAGGAGACACCAGGTAGCTGGAACCAGGAGCAATGGCACAATAACGAGATGGTTTCTGAAGTTACCATTTTGAAATGTCCCAACAGTTAGACAGACAGACCAGGAATTCTGGCCCGCATAGGGTCTAACATCCCTAAGGAGCAATGTATTCTGGTAATTAGACGAAGCCTGAGGGTTGCTGAGAGTTCCAAGAGCATCCTTTTTCCATGCTATGTTGCACTGAAGCACCATTGCCTGCATTTGCAATCCTGAAACAGACCAATGGTGGAAGGATGATCGAAATATTGAATGCAACAAAATAGGGACCTGAAAATCAAGGGAAAAGAAAGCACCTCAACATTTCTTTGAAACCTAGGAAAATCCCTGAAAAAATCCCATATATAAGGATGGGCAGTCACTGGGGATCAATCCCAGGACCTCCTGAATGTGAGTTGCAAGCATTATCTTGACCACCTAGCTTGTTTATAAATAAGTAAATAACTTTGAGAATTAATTGATATCACAGTTTAATTGATTTGTTAATTATTGATGTTCATATATTCATCAGCCAATATTCATAGCTTTAAAAATGCTGGTCTGCTGGTTAGATACTGGCCTTCTATTCTTAAGGTTGTGAGTTCAAACCCAGCCCCCAAACCACTGATTTTCAAAAGTGCTTAAAAGTAACAGCCCCATGGTAGTAGATTTACTGTCGTGTAAAGGAAATCTTATGGGACAAAACTCATGCACACTGATGACACTGATATGATCCTGACAATTAATAGTATGGTTAACAAACAAGTTTTTCTTTTATTTTCTTATTTTTTTGGACTTCAGAACTGTATGCATCAAGTGACTATTATGCCACATAAGAAAAGGTTAATGGCATCAATTTTGATTTACTGTTTTACAGGAAATAATAGCATTTAGCACAGCATGTAGTAGAAGTAGCACATTGCTTACTTTAGCTCTCTCTGTATTGTGGGTATATCATAGAAGTTGCAGCTCAGTACCTTGCGACAATTCAGTTACTAAAGATTAGATGTTTATATACTGCATTATTTGTCCATGATATCAAATAGCAAGAGATGGCAAATAAAGCTTTCAACCAAGTATAAATATTTCTTAACACTGGAGGGTATAAATACTGTTATAACTTACATATATTGATATGCTGCTAATTATTCTATTACATATGTAATTAAATTATCTTAATTTTGCAAGTCATTTCAGCTCCAAGGTGCACAGCGTCTGATAGAACCATTCCATCTGTAACATCTGTAAGTCAGTACAAGCTGACAGTGATTGTGTCCACATTGGTAAAAAGTTCAATTCACCTGAAGGTGGAAAATGCCTGGCATTTTTAAGCTAAACTTCTGTGCAAAAGCTGAATCATTATTAAGGATAGGGTCATTTCATTGAATGAAGATGATATTATACTTGGGAAACTTCCAGTAAGTTTCAGAATAGGAGGACCAGGACTTTTAATATTTAATAAGAACGTGTCGTTTTCACCAGTACATCATTCCTTAATAATCTTTAGTTTTTTTCAAGTTAGATTTATATTTAATCTTCACTTAGATATATCATAGATTTTAGTGTTTATAATGCTAATAATACATACATATTATTCTGAAATGTAATGCATTACAAGTAGTACAGTAAATTATATAAGAGAATTATTTTCATCATGTATACCACCATAAATTATGATGCTTCTTAAGTTATTCCTAACTTTATTGTATAGTTATTGTTAATCATCATTTCAAAGTTAGGAATTGTTTTTTAATATTTTTAACTCTTGTTGTAGTTTTTTTTTCTGTTGTAAAAGAATGTATTCACTATCATCATTCTCATTATCAACTATAATTTCATCTTCTTCAGATAAATTGAAGGGGTTATTCCCTTCTGATTAAATATTAGGCAAAGATTAGAAGTAGAAGAGTATTATAAACTAATGTATCTTGTATGAGCTTTCAACCTTTATACTTGTTATTAAAACATGATCTGTTGATAAATAACAAGAATGATTCTAGAGTTAATACAAAAAACAGTGAATCACTAATTTTTATTTGCAGAGCAACAATATCATTGTAGAGACAGGAAAATGATCTGTTGATAAATAACAAGAATGATTCTATAGTTAATACAAAAAACAGTGAATCACTAATTTTTATTTGCAGAGCAACAATATCATTGTAGAGCCAGGAAAGACAAAATATGAGGGAGATTCAAATATAAACAGTAACTTTTTACATATATTTATTGTTTAAACATATACAGAAGTGACGCGTACTTTACTTCTCTACATAGCCTCTTTCACACTACACATTTTTGTCAACAGTTTGGAAGTTTGAATAATATTCCTTGTTGAAAAAAGTTTAAGGGTACATCGTCAACCAATTTGTGTACATGTTTCTCTATGTCCATGAATAGTGCCCCTCCAAGCAATTCTTTCAAGGACCCAAATAAAAAATAGTTTGGTGGGGGGGTGGACTTAAAGGTTGGTGTTCAAGGGTTTCCCAGTGCATGTCCTCCAATATGTCCCTTGTCAAATTTGTTGTTTTTTAAATTATTTTGTTTGTTGACATTGCCTTCAATTGCCAGGATCATATCTGGCTGCCAGCGTACTGGAATTTCACCTAGCAGTAGTTTTTTAACATACCAGTAAATCTACTGACATGGGTATGTTGCTTTTAAGCACACTTAAAAAGCATCGTCTGTGCTGGAAATTCGTGGTGTGAGATTAGCATTGTCTTGGAGAAGGATGACATCTCTGTTGGGCATACAGCACTTTTTGTTTTGGTATGCGGCCTTTGCTTAACAATTGACAGTAGGAAGCTGCATGCCAATCAAGTCAAGAAGAAAATCAATGAGTAAAAGTCCTCTATAGTCAAAAAAAATCTGTCGAGGGAACTTTTCTGGCTAAGAGGAGGGTTTTGGTCTTCACTGGGCAACTTCATCCTTTCTCAACCACTCCTTGCTCACCAATTTGGATTCTTGAATGAAATTATGGACATATGTCTCATCACATGTGATGATGTGCTTAAAAAAATTCTTTCCTTTTTGTTGGAATCAATTTAGAAGTGTCTCTCAAACCTCCAATCTGACCTGCTTTAGCTGCTCCATTAATAAGTTCAGCATTGAGCACTAATTTTCTTTTTAAATCCAAGGTGTTCAATGATAATGGTATGAGTACTCCCAAAGTTGACCCTACTTCTGATGTGATTTCTTCAATAGTACAGTGGCAATCACCTTCAATAAATTCTCGAATGGCACAGATGTCATCTGTGAGACTTGACCTTGGGCATGAGCATGATCTTCATTTTGTACAATCATCGATCACCCTTAAATTGTTTGGTCCAGGTAAACACTCGATTCTGGGATGGTGTAGCATCCCAAGCTCAAATGAGTTAAAATTGTGAGTAAAACCCTTTCATTGGTTAAAAACTTTATAGTAATACATTGTGCAATAGGTGAAGAAAGCTCTTATTCATTCGTGGGAGTACTGATGCCGAAATTATCAAAGTAGCTAACCAAGCTGGATTCCCCTCCCTAACATAAAGACCTTCAACCCTCCACTCCACTATTCTGGTTGGACCTGCCTGTGTAATAATTTGTTACTGTTTATATTTGAATCATCCTTGTATGGTGTAAGTCAAATTGACTGTCTGTGGTCCTAAAATGTAGCAGTGTGTAATTAAACCATTTAAGCTGGTTGAGCTAAACAATTGAGCCATGTATTTGGTTAAAGAAACAAAATGTGTTAATTGAGCATGATAAAATGTATAGATATTTCTGTATTTGCTCACCTTGTTTTCAAATTTCCAAATAGTGCTGAATATCTACTGAAGATCAATTCTACTCTGTGAATCACCTAAGATGATGGAGTAGCATTAGTTGAATTGGGGAGAGTGGGAGGAGGGAGCAGTAGTTAAACAGATAGTGAAATACTGGAACAGGATCCAAGCACTAGAGGAAGGAAATATTCTCAAAATCTGTTATAGGACACAAGAATCAGCAAAATAGGAAAGAAATTGGTTATGTCAATTTAAGGAAATTATAAAAGAAATTGGATTTTTTTTATCTATTTGTTTATCCTTTTAGAACAATTTACATTGTTATTCGGACATGTCAATAGTATAAATCTTCCACTAACTTTATACGTGTGTACAGTAGTACTTTAGCTAAATAAGATAATTAACAAATTTTCAATTACACATCATTAAGTTATTAAGAACTAGTAGTTCACATTATATTTTGAAAACACACTATAACACTGATTTATTAACTCATGGTATTTGTACAATATGATACATACTCATCTATGGAATAAAATGTGTGCAGTAGTAGGAATGATTTTAAACGTTTTTTAAAATGCTGGATTTTAGTAATTACTTTGATATTCTGAGGCAATATGTTAAATAGTCTAATACCCAAATTCTTTACATTATTTTTAGTTATGTTGATTCTACAGAACTGAATATGCAGTGCATTCTTTTGTCGAGTGCTATATTGATAGAGGTTCTGATTTAATTCAAGCTGATTGTACATCTTTTTAATATAAGTTAATATCTCCAATATCAATATGCAAGTAAGAGGCAATATTTTTTGTTCTTTGAAAAGAGCTCTACATGAGCATTGACTATCATTGCCACTTATTATTCTAATTGCCCTATTGTTAGACAATCAGCAGACAAAGGGGGACAAAAATTATGGAATAAAGTAAAAGCGAGGATAGATGATATAGGGAAACAATAAATAATAGGTTGCTTAAGGGATAAGAGTACTTTAATATTATATAAGAATACTAAGAAAGTATAGGGAAAAGAAAAATACATTGATGTCTATGGAAAAATGGAAAGAGATGATCTAGCATGGACAAGAAAGGGAACAATGTTGCTAAAAGGTCTAAAAGTAGATAAAGATTTATACCCGCTGTATGACAATATACTTACAATTTACACTGCATAATTGAGTGCGAGGAAATTAAAATGTGGGGAGAAAAAATATGGAACAAAAATTGGGAAATGTTACTGACAGAGATAGTGTACTTACTTTTTGGAAACAATAAGAAATAATTTTTGAAACAACTAGATAATTATACAGGGAAAGTAAGAGAGAAATAGGGGAGGAAAATTGCCAAACAAAGAGAGGATCTTAATAATAAAACTGATGGGATTGTAAATATAAAAGTGATAAATAGATTAAGTCAATCATCTAAGATGAAACTTGTAGAACATTCTATGTGAGTTTTATATTTTACTTACTGCTGTGCTAAAGTTATTAAATCCAGTGTCAGACCATATTGATTCTTGCATAAAAGGACATGTAAGGCCAACAGAAAACTTTATGAGTTTCTGTGCTGCCAGTTAGCTATGAAGTTTTAATATAGCTGACTACATTAAAACGCCCTGTATACTCTTTATCATTATCTTTGTACTTGCTTGTAAGGGCAAGTTGTGACTGTAGTCAACCTTTTTTTTATATACATTTTTCTGGTAAACTTGTACTTCCAAAGGGCTTACTCTTTATTTCCTCAAAAGAACATGTACATGCCATATTGAATTGTTGATCTGCCATTATTCATCTGTGGAGCTGCTTCGACACATATGTGCTCTCTTCCACTGCTAGCGATATACTTTGATAGGTGCTTTATGTATAATGGTTTTGGAGAAATCAACACATAAGTACTTAATTTTCAGCAGGCCACAATCAGCATAATAGAAATGGAGTATTAGTAATGGATGCTCTTTAACTATTGCAGTTCTCAACATCCCATTCTATATTGGGCCTGGAAGACCACTTAATTTTCCTCTGAGCCTCTGTATCAGGCTTGAGGTTCTTTTATGTGTTGTAAATCTATAACACAGGACCAACGACTTTACTTTCCTTCCAAAGGAAGCCATGCTAAGGATTTTTATGCCCGAAAAAAATCCATCTTCCTCCACCAGGTTTGAACCTGCGACCCTTGGTATATGACCCTTGGTATTCACTACATCACAGAGGATGACACACGACCAGCAAAACATTATCTCATAAAGGGTTAGTTTTTGATCCATTGCTTCTCATCCCTAAACTTTTTATCTCACTTTTGAAATGTTCTGCATAATTGCAGTATTCAAATAAATAGTGATTCTTCTATCATGTTATGTTGTGATATCAATTTCACATAAGAATGATTTCTAAAATAAGCAAGGAGTTTCAACATGCAAAGACAACATTAAATTTTTATTCATTGTATCAAGCTCCAAAATGAAAAAAGCAAGAATTGCAATCTTTCAAGCACATCTGTTAGATGGTGCTGAAGGAAAGTGTAAATCTGAAAATGGAATATTACTTTCTCTAGCACTTATGCACAATGCACATAATAGATGGAGAAGGCATTATATTTGATACCAAGATTTCATTGCAAATACATGTTTTGAGGACCCTTGAATCCAAAAAAAGAAGTTTAGAAAACACTCCTTGTGCATGTGCATGCATGATGTGAGGGGGGGGGGCGACAGCATAACCCAAAAGCAAAAAAGTCAGATAAATACCAAACAATATTTAAAATCAGCTACTTCCAAGGATGCAACACAAAGATTTTCAAGAAAATCCCCCACCCCAAACTATCCTTTACATAGAAACATTTTTGAAAGTTTTGATTTGCCTTAAAAGGGCTCTAACAATTTTGATTAAAATGCTGTATATTAAAGATATTTACATGATAAATAAAATGTGTATTTTGTATTTTCTGGGAATAGCTCCTGAAGACCTCTTTATTCTGGATGAATTTTGCATAACTGGTAAATTGTAAAAGTTAGATACAAGCTTACTACACAAAATATCTAGATTTCATTAAAACACACAGTTTATGTAACATACATTTTTTTTTGGGGGGGGAGGAGTTACTAATTTCAAGATATTCCTTGTTATTGGTTTCAATTTTAAAATACTTAAACTTTTCTCAGAAAGGAATTGATCATTCCTTTTACTTTCATTTTATTCCTGGGCATGCAAAGAGAACCAAATTTCAATCCATAGCAACCAGCCTTTAAAAGATTTTACTATCGCTTTAGCTAGTGTATCTCCTTATTTCCTTTCTACTTATTAGGGGCTAAGTAATAAAATGATTTCTGTTAAAGTCTATCTCAATTAGCATGAAGAAAATAGAAGAATAAGCTTTTGTAAGAGTACTTTTTTATAAAACTACTAACACTATGAAACATTTTATTTGGAACTAATTTGAATTGTAATAACCTCTAAATTTTTCCTATAATAACTGTCTATGTTACAAAACATTCAGTCAAATAAAGTGAGCTGCATAGGATGTTTACGGAAAATTTAAGGTATGCATTTTATTTTTTATGTCAGTATATTAAACATATCACATTTTAATGAGAGTTATTTTATCCATTTTTTGTGAAAATGAAGAAATATCAACAACAAAACCCATTTAAAGAATAGTTTGGGATATGAGAAGGGATTTTCTTGACCTCCATTGTGAAATTCTTAAAAATTTAGTATTCAAGCAACTTTTCTTCCAAAAATGCTTTTATTTCAGAGTTCAGGAGATTTCAAAAGGTGTATTTCTGATGAAATATCAATATCAAATTTTCGGGTGGAAAATGGTGCTTTAATTCAACCACCTGTTGGTGGTTGCTAGAGAAACTTATAACACTAAAATTTCCATTTAAAAGATTATAATGGGGTGGGAGGAAATACTTCAACTTGCCTCTTGAAAGATGTTGGCTTATATTTGAAATTGGTTCTTTCTAACTTTTTTAGTGATGCTGCTCACTGCCTGAACCTATTGATATATTTTCTGACACAATACTTTTTAAACAGGTTTTTTTGTGGATTCAGGGGGCCTCAGCAAGTCCATTTACCATGAAATCTTTATGACATTATTGGGCTGAATACAGTACATTCTCTTCCTTTAATACCTATTAAACAGAATTATAAGCATGTAATGCATAAAACTTCAAGTAGCAGTAACAGTTATTGTACCTTATTTCTCCTTCTCCATTACAGTGCTCTGCCATTGGAAAGAATAATGGAAAACCTGTAACTTCAATGCTAAGTTTTATGATAAATGGTGGAAGTGGTGAAACCTTGCATTGTATATAATCAGTGTAGCTACCCCATGTTGTGGCATATACCAGCACTTCAACAGTAATTTCATCATAAGCAAGAAGTTCTCCTGACATTGGGTTTGTAGTCACAATTATTCCAGGCTTGATAAATGTTTGAAGTTTATCTGTAAATAAGTGTCATAAAAATAATATTATTACAGGTGTTTTAATACCATTTGAGTGATCTGAAATAAACAGGGATATCTCAATCTTACAACACTGTGTATCTGAGCATTTAGTACTCTATCAGGAGGAAACGTCATTTTGTATTGATGCAATAAACATTTGTCTTTTTAATTTTTGCCTTTATTGATATAATCAAAAGTGGTAAAGTTTCAAGAAAATGTTTTGTTTTGTATTTTTTGAACAATATATATGTATAAGTGAGTAATTCACGTTGCCAAAAACTAGATAAATCAAGAAAGACTAATGAGTCATAAAATAAATAAACACCCATGTGAGCCACCGGGGTTTGAGACTCCCCCCCCCCCTTGTTAAAAGAAAATGTAACAAGTAATAGCAAAATCTAATTTTAATTCCAATTACTACTCCTTAATCTATGGGTATAAAACACATTTATTTTAGCTAAGGATTAACTAAATATTATTTTGATTTTATACAAATTGTTTAAAAAAATGGATCCCTATACATGCCCCCTCCCCTTTATACTTTTCTGGCTGTGCTGCAGCATGTGAGACATAATTAAAAACAAAATTAGTATCATATCTTGTCTTATTTGATAGAGATTTACATAATTACTCTGGACTTAGCAGCCTTTTATTGTGCTACCTGTATTGTTTTATAGTCAATTAATTATGACTACATCCTTTACTAAGAAATACAGTCTCATAACAATTTCAAATTCTTTTAGTTCTAAAAATATTCTCCCAAAAAAATATTTCCTGTAACCCAAAACCTCACAGAGCATATAATGTGTTAGGCTGTTTCTTACAAGTTATTCTGAAACACTTATATTGAATTCAGGAGCATGTTTATGAGAAATGCAGTAATTGTTCTCAGCTAAAGTATTTAAGTAAACTTTCAGCTCTTTCTTGCAAGTTTTTCTAATAATAGTTCACCATGTTTATTTCCTGAAATTTTAAACCAGGTTTTATGATGTTCTATTTTGGACCAGTCCTTAATAGCACTCTTTCTAAACATTGAGATGTTGGCTCCGGCCCAAGCTGCTCCTCTTGCAAGTTCATTAACCTTTTCATTTCCCTCTGTGCCAGTGTGACCTGGCACCCAGATGAGTTGAACTTCAATCTATTCTGCCAAGCTTATGAGCAAATGTAAGCAACTTAAAACCAGTCCTGTATTAGTTTATGACTGCTTAGAGTCTTAAGTGCAGTCAGGCTATCTGAGAAGATAAGAATCTGTTTACCAACATATGCTCTCCTTATGTTTCCTTTTTGCACTTGTATTATGTCATAGAACCTAGTATCACTAAATTGCTCCAAAAATATTTCACCTAAGCATAAAAACAAGCCAAACTAAATCTCAAGAAGACTGCCAACATACTTAACTAATATTTTGTAGCAACCACAAAAAAATATAGAAAATATTAGAGTGATGGTTATAAGGTAAGAAACCAATGGTATTAATAATGACAAAACAAAATGCATTAATGCATCAATAAAATGGATTGACGAGTATAACACGAGAAATAAAAAATTATCTGTTTTACATTCACATAACTTTCTCTATGCAATATTCAACAAACTATCCTTAAAAAGCTTATTCTTCTATTTATTGCATGTTAATTAAGATATAGACAACATAAAAATTCTGTTATTATATATTTCCTCACAGATACAATGGGAAGAGGGAAATACATTAGGCTTAAGCAATAGTCAAACATATTAAGAGCTGGTTGCTCTGTGTTGGTTTTGAAATTATCTCATGTTTTTGCTTGACCAGGAGAAGTAAAACAATTAATGAAATCCCATTTGAGAATATGTAATAATTTAAAATTGATACCAATAACAAGCAATCTTGGAAATGGTTAACTCCACAAAAAACTGTATTGGCATAACTTATATGCTTTGAGATCTATATTGTTTGTGCAGTAAAACTTTAAATTTTGTGTATCTCTTACAGTTATGGAAAAGCCATTCAGGATGTATAGGACTTCAAGGACTATTACTATAAAATTCAGATATTTTGTCTGAAAATGTCTTAAATGTTTGGTATTTTAATATGACAAAGTATATATCTTGAATTTACTGAAATAAGGAGCCTGTTCATGGTGAAAAAAATTGGAGAGTGGTATGTCATGTCAGCAAGTCAGATTGGTAAAGGTGATCATACGGACTCATATTCACAAGACAGTGCTTTTTTTATAAGCTCCTTTTTTTTAACTGTCCTGCCGGTTGCAATGACACACAGAAGAAAATATGTGTTCCATTCATATAATTTCTCTACATTTTCACAATAAATTATTGCTTCTTGCTTCTTTGTATGTAGAAGGGAAATAAGGGAGTACCATAAGCTAAATCGATAGTCAAATATTTTAAAAGCTGGTTGCTATGTGATTGAAGTACCTTTGTTTGTATGGACAGGAATTGGCAAATTTCTGCATGAGAAAAGTATAGGTATTTTAAAGTGGAAACTAATAACAATAAATATCTCAAAAATGGTCAACTGCATGAAAAAAATGTATATAATATAAATTCTGGGTTTTAACAAGCTCTACATTTTTTTGTGTCATGGCCATGACTGTCTCAATAAACATTTATTCAGGTTTGGTATAGTGAGATCTCCTCTGTGTCCTTTCTGTACACTTAAAGAAGATATGAATGGAAACCATCTACTGTGCTGCCCAACCTTGAGTTGACATGATAATATGACATCAAAATACTGGAATGCAAGAGAGCGAATGACTTCACTGCCAACTGCTCAACATTAGATACCAACCAACCAACATTTTTTATGTGGTAAGCTTTTGTCTATTTCTTACGGTTATGCAAGCTATATTCAAAATTCATCCAGAATAAACATGTCTTCAGAGGATATTCCAAGAAAATTGAAGATTTACATGTCATGTAAATATCTTAAATATGAGAAATTTTAATCAAAATCGTTAGAGCCATTTTTGACAAAACCAAAATTCTTGAAAGTTTTTCCATGTAAAGGGTAGTTGAGGTTGGGGGGATTTTCTTGAAAAACTTTTGTGTCATAACCTTGGAAGATACTGAACTTAAATATCCAGTTTGATATTTAACAGACTTTTCAATTTTGAGTTATGTTGCCCACAGACACACACACAAACACCATTGTTGCGCACCACTTTTGGTCATTAAACCATGAAATAAACCAAAACACAACACTTATAAACCTGCAAGATTCGCAGCAGAGTAAGATGTTTGGGAGAAAATTCACATCACAAAGAAGCAAAACAACTTATGAATTTTGATTTGCCACACAGCACTCTGTGGAAATGCATAACAAGAGCACCAATAGGTGGAAGCTGAACACTTCAAAAACCACCGAAGGAAATACCTTGTCAATTGGAGTCTGCTGAAGATATAAATTATCTGTTAGTGATGTTATAGTGTTACTATGATCCAACTCAAAAGAACTAATTCAAATACATTAGGGTTACTAACTTCTGCTCTCAAATTATGTAAGTTCTGATTAATTGTTATAAGCTACATAAGATGTAATATAATTTATTGTAATGAGAAACTAATTTCTTATTTTTATTTTCATTTTACAAACATGCATACCGAGAATATAATGACAATTTTCATCTGCACATCTATCCACTGGGAAGCTTTCTTCTTTCTGTGCAAAGTTTTGTACCTTTACAGTGAAATGTGTAACAATAGGAGTTTCATTCTTTACTGCAAAGGACTTCTTGAAAACTGGAAAGAAAAGCAAAAATTCTGATGCATTACATTCATAGACTTTCTCTACACACTATTATTTATTTTTATATAGTTTCTTCAAATTATTTTTATGAAACTTCTTTTTCTATCTACTTGATGTTATTTGAGATAAACATTTGCAGAAATAGTTTCATTGCATATTTTGTTATAGATGTAAGGGGGATGAAGGAAATCTAATCAATAAATATTTAAAGCAGCTTGCTATAGCTCGCCATGAAGTTCAATACTCTGTTCTTGACATTTTAAGCAATAAATGAATAGCAACAGGAAAGCAAATTCTTAGAGGCAGCAAATTTTTTTTAAAAAAAACAACAAAAAAAAAAAAAAACAGCAGCAATGACTGCAGGAATTTCCATTAGTAAGAGGTAAATCGTAAATAGGTGATTACAGATGTGCAGTGTATTATGCAACTGGCAACACTATCTCTGTGATGTTTTTGTGGCTAGGCATTGATGCTGATGTAGAAAGCGCTGTATTGGTGAATATCTTATTGTTTGTGTGAATTTCCCCCTGTTTTATTAATATGGTGAAGTTCTGATATAAAGTAAATGTCAATATGGATGGTACGAAACGTCTGAGTGGTGCAGGCTACAGAAAATTAGTTGAACAAAAGAGGAGGAGGGAAGAGGAAGTGTTAGATCAAACGCCAAAGTTACACACATTTTTCGCTAACAAAGGATTAGATTCCATAGCTAAAAGTTCTTCCTATCCTGAAAAGTTGAAACCTACAAATGATTAACAGTGCAGTGAAAAATGTGGTGAAAAGCTTGATGTTAATGAATCTGCAATTGATAACCAGCATACGAACAATTCCACAGCTAGTGAACCAGAGTTAGGCCTAGGGGAAGTTTTGTGAGACTTTGTAGTTGATGAAGATTCTTTCTTTTGGGAAATCAGTGAAAAAACACAAGATTACTTAGTATGAAATGGAATTTGCCAGAATAAAACCTGCGATTTTGCAAAGTCAGAACAAGTATATATTGACAAATGAAAATTTATTTCCAAGGATTTGTTTGAAAGATATTGTACAACAGGATTACTTGGTTTACTCTCCCAATCAGGGATCACTTTTCTATGTACCATGTAAATTGTTTGAGGATTGTTCCCAGTTTGGTAGGAAGTGGCTTTAGTAATTGGAAATATACTAATCAAAGGGTAACTGAGCATGAAAATTCCAGTGCACATTGTGATTGTGTTGTAAGTTTCAAAGAAAGGGGAAATACTTTATGTAGAGTTGATAAACAATTTATTGCTCAGTAAAAAGAAGAAGTAAAGTATTGGAGAAATGTACAACAGGGGATAGTGGCTGTAGTGAAAAAACTTTTTTCAAGGGGATTACCTTTTCGTGGAGATGAAGAACAGTTTGGTTCCTTAAGGAATGGTAATTTTATGATGCATTTATAGCTGATAGCAGAATTATGATCCATTCTCAGCAAGTCGTATAGTTAAATATGGAAACCCAGGTAAAGGAAACACCTCATATTTATCATTTAGCACTTATGAAGAAATTATAAATATTATGGGGAAGACTGTTACAGAAGAGATCATAAAGGAGATAGTTGATGCAAAGTATTTCTCCATTATTGTGGATTCTACCCCTGATGTTTCACACTGTGATCATTTAAGTTTCATTATAAGGTATGTGAATAAAGAAGGTGAACCCCAAGAGCAGTTTATAGAGTTTATGAGAAATGCTGGACATACCGGGAAAGAATTGACAGATGCAGTACTTGAGTTCCTCAACTTACCATCGTGATTCCTACACCCATTAGTAAACAATACCAAAGAAACAAAAATGAAATTTAGTCATGTTTCACAAACTCTTTTGTTTATAGTTGAGCCCAATTATCTGTTTTTGTCTCACCACAGATGGTTGGCATTCTGATCTACTACAGGTTCAGTTTGATGTGGCAACCACCAACATTTTTGCACACATTGTACCTGAAAATGATGCTCTGGTAAAGTCACCCCATCAGACCTGGTGTCTCCAGCGACCACAATTCTGCCACCAGATCTTCCTCAGACTCTACAGGAATTTCATAGATCAAACTACTCTTATGACCCTACAGGAAAAAGTCCAATGAGGTCAAATCCAGAATTCATTGAGAACGTGCAATTGACAACAGTCATCTGTCCATCTTAGTCTATATTCTTAGTTTCAGGTGTTCCTGAACACCAAGTGAAAACTGCGAAGGTGTGCCACCATGCTAAAATCACATGTCCTATGGATGTAAGATGAAGACTAATTTTTTAATTATATTGGACAGATTAACCACACAGCTGAAGAAGTGTCTTGGTGTCTACAAAGAGTTTTCTGAAAAGTTCTCTTTCTTATCCAGTTTGACGAAAATGGACCTTGATGAGCACTATAACACTCCAAAATAGCTGCAGCATGTTTACTCAGAGGATGTAGAGGAGTCTTTTGGAACAGAATGTGTCCATCTTAAAAGCTTCCTTTTGAGTTCTGGATATGAGAACGGTCCTCCTTTGCCTGTCTTAAATAAAATGCTAAGAGAGAAATATCTCTTTGATATTTATCCAATCATCAGGATCACTCTTCAAGTGTATTTGAGCACACCAGCAACAGACTTTTCTGCTGAGCAATCCTCTTCAGTTCTTGGAAGGGCCTATTATCTTGGGTGGACGAACATATGTCTCAGTCACATGGCCATCCAGGAAACACCTCCCCACATATTGATGCCAATCTCTACCCTGGACAGGTGTGGAATGTTTTCATCTGCCCAGACATGGCTATTTCAGAAATTGAGAACACCATTCCTAGCAAATTAGTATTTTTTTGTGAAGAGAATTGCTGTGTAAAGACGGGTACCAGTGTTGCAGCAGTGCAGAAACCACAAATAGAAGGCAATATGTGGCAAATCAGCTGCCTTTGAAGTTGGCATAGGTATGATTTTAGTTCACCATTAGACACATGCCAATTAGATTCACAGACCCACGACAGGTTGCACCCACCATCAATATGAAAAAGCATACACTCTGCCAGGAAACTCAGTCAAGCTCTAACCTCCACCAGATCACCTTTGAAGATGTCAAGCACAGTCGGGATATTGAGATCTACTAGACCATGGCCTACAAGCCCAGGAAATAAGCTTAATATTCAAGACTCTGGCTATGAAAGCCTCAGCTTGTACAATCCTGTTTGATCTGAACCCCTGAACTATTAACCATGGGAATGACACTACCCTCTCTGTAATTTTACCTCTTGGCTATCTTGCCCTTCACTTTGCAGGGCTATGAATACTTGCAGTTAGCAGCAACTCAGAGATGTTTTGTCCTATATCAAAATATTCATCTAATGCTCCTCTGCAATACCCAAAGTTTTGTTGTTTAAATTCTGTAACGCTCTCTGTGTGTGTGCATGCAAGTTTTTTTTTTTTAATCAATAAAAGCCACATTCTGTTTAACAAAGTAAGAACACAAATGTTCCCCGAACATTATCTTTGTTATTTGGTTTTCTATTGCAACAATAATTATACTGAACTACCCATCATCCTGCTCTCTTTAATTCAATTCATTAACAATGCAAGATGATTGAAATCACTAACCCATTTCAGCCACATGAATATACGTAAAAATACCTCTTTATCATTGATTAGATAAAAATGACAATGACACAGACATGTAGCTTCTTCACTGTGCAGTCAAAAGTCTGAATCGCTAAAGAAACAAGAAACTATCATTTCTTACTTTACTTGATGTTTACTCTAAACTCCTTAATACCTGGTAAAGTTATCCAAATGGATGAAAAAGCATGTCTAAGATTACTATAATGTGAGAGCAATGCATTAAATACACAAATTACTATAGTGCAAGAGTCAACATTACTTTTATGTAATACTGTACCTGATGTTATGTACAGCAAACATATTTAAGATAAACTACATGATACTCACATGTAGAAGTTTAGGATACTTATATGTGAATATTATTAAGAGTGTAGGTTTACTGCATCTATTGAGAGTTTCTTGTTGTTTTGTATCAGATTATACCTCTGTAACAATTTGCTTAACAAATTATGATAAGTTTAAGTCTTACAGCTTCTAATATCCTCATTCAGGCCATCTGCACTGAAAAATTGCTGACTTGGCAGAAATTAGAGTGTATTTAGCATACAAAGACGCTTAGATTACCTTTGTGGCAAGAAAGACTGTTGAAAATTATTTCAGCAGGAAGTGTATATTGCATCCCTGATATTACAGGCAGCAATTCATCAGATATGTCTTTTAGATCACCACCATCTTCTTCCTTATCAGGAGCAGCATCTATAACATTTATTTCAGTCTCTTCCTCAGAATCTGGACTCATTACTTCATGTTCTTTTCCAGTTCTTTTACCACCTTTCAAATTTGTTCCTTTATTTTTTTTATTTGCCTTTAAAGAAGGCATCACATTTTCATCCTTTCCACTGCCTTTGGCTTTTTTGTTCTTATTAACTTTTTTGAGTTTAACATTTGGTCCTTCTTTAATGTTTTTAGATCCTGTTTTTATTTTATTTTTATTCTTACCCTTTTTGTGTTCTTTTTTTCCTTTTTGTTTTCCTATTTCACTTTGGTTTACTGAAGAAAGAGGAAAGGTGGGTATGAAATCAATTGAAGGAATACCTTCCACCCCAGGAATGTGAATGAGCGGACCATCCTTTGTTTCAGTTATCTTCACATCAGCAAGCTTTTCCATACTATCAGATTTCAGTGGACTACCTGCACCATCTGTTGAATCCTCATATTTTAATTCATCTCCTTTAATATCTAAGAAAGTACTTTGGAGTTTAATATCCATTTTTTTGGGAACCATAAAAGCTGTCTGAATGGTATCTTCTTGCTCAGGTATTATTTCTTTGGTGGAAATAGTTGGGACTGGGCATCTGCATACATCCAAATAATGCAGACCCAAACTATGTTGCTTTTCTACACTGCCTTTATGTTGTAAAAGAATTTCATGCTGAAAAGAAAAGGAAATCATTAGTAACTACTGAATATATGTTTTTCAATGAATAGTAATTTATATTTTAATGAAACATGATCCAGATCATTTCTTCATCATCCCTAGATTGAGGAATCATGAAATGGTAAACATTGTCCTCAGGCACATATCCCCTGCAAAAAAATTAATTATCCAGATCTTTGGCAGCTGTGTCATCAGTAAACACTTTCCAATAAAGTCGATGCCGCAATATCCAGATCTCAATAAATTTTTGGTTGTGGGGTTGCCTTAAAGAACAAGTTTTCCTGACACATCCAACAATCCGACAGCAATTGAAAGATGCTATCTCCTAAGAAGTTGCTAATATTCCAAGACATCGTCTGCAAAATGCTGTGAATGGAGTCACAGAAAGGATAGTGTATGTTAAATATAGATATACTTGACATTAGGCAAATATTTTGCTCACCTGTTTATTAAAAACATGGTTTCTGGAAAAAATTTGAGATCTAACCTGCCCACTGAAAATTATTCCTTTCTAAAGATCTGCAGTGGCACAGCACAGAATTAATGAAGATCAAATTAGGTTTGAGAATACACTATTATTGTACGAACATTATATATAATATATTATAACAGAGGACAATTGAAGTTATTGCAATCAGAAATGACTTAATAAAATAAAGAGAGGGTTTTACCTTAACTCTACCCTGGTCTTACAATGCAACAGTGGAAGAGTTTCATTGGATGAATATCTGCTCACTAGAGGGATATAAGTCATTGACAGCACACCACTTCCCTGCCTACTTTACCTCACATTTTCAGATGTAGGATTGAGTGGACAAATGAAATTTCTACTTGTATGTTAAGCTGGATAATGACATCATGGACCTGTCATATCGGACTATAGGCTACTTCCTCCTTATACCCAATGCTAAGGTCTGGGATGCCTGTTCCTCTGAAGCTACACCTTTTCTGAGCTCTTATAATCCCTGTCTTTCTTTATACCTATGACATCTTGGGCATGGCTGCAGGCTCAAGTCAGCTACAACTGCAGCATGTACAGAATAGGGGGCTCCAAACTCTCTATTCTATATGCTATGCCTTTCTCTGAGAGACTATTTTATGAAGCCTGATCTGTTCCATACATGGAGAATGAAATTATACACTGGGCCACAAAATTTTACGACTTTTTCCCACATCATCAGAGCACTTGTTCAGTCTTTTGAGAACTATAATCCCAGACAATGCCACTTCATTTATTTCCTTATATGGTATGGGAGCACATCTGATAACAAAGAGCAACTCCAGACAGCAGCTAAGCTCCATTACCTCTTACAAAATATGTTTGGATAACTGAAAACTTAAAAGCAGTGCACAGAGACCATTGCACCCTGAACAGCAGCCATAAAGGAGCAACTCTTGCTACATTCTATCACCTAAACTAAATCTACCTGTAACCCCATCCTGATATATCCCAACTAGGATAGGTATACTTTATACACTCCCTTCCAACATTCATTGGATACAAGCCATCATTACTCTGAAGATGAAGAGACAATGTTATATCCCAAAGCTTGGTTGCTTTTAACTCTGCTCTGGCTGGTAGCCCAAAAATATATATTTGAATCATTCACAGTTAGCTGTATGAGTTGACATAAAATCCAACCACTCTAGAATTTTAGTACCAAATTACCACATAAATAAATAAAATATTTCTTATACTTGGAAGACATGTACAGTGATGTAATTCCTAGAAGAAAATCTGATTAGATGCAAATTACTTAACGGATATCCAATTATTGATGGAAGGAAACATTTCTGGATGTTTTGTAGCTGTCATAATAGCAACAGTCTGTGTTATTGCTTTGTGACTTCAAAGAAATAAGGGCCAGAGAAGAATTGCAAATTGAAGTCACACCATACGGTATCCTTAAAATCATGAAGACTTTAAATTGAAAGTTTGAGAGTCTTTTTCAGACCAAATAATGCAATTATGTTGTTAACTCCACTATTAAGAGAGAAGTGTGTTTCATCTGTCCAAAAAATGTTTTATATCATTATTAATTTGAATCTCTACTAGCACAAATAAAGCAAAAGCATATCTGTCCCAGCTGTCACTTTGAGTGTAACGTTTTCAGTTTATATAAATAAAGGATATGACATTTTCTTAGAATTCTCCATTATCTTATTAATCAACTGAAGTTTCCTCAGTGCCTGTAAAACCATACTAATTCCATTATTATTATTTCTTCTTATTTCATTATATGAATTAACCACTTCAGCAACACTGATATCATTAATTACCTTTGACCTTCCAAATTTCTTCTTAAGAGCAACAGAACCACTTTCCTCAAACTTCCTGATTAAATGCCCAGAATTATGAATGGAACATGGACCTGGTTTTAAATTGTTAAAAGTTATAAATGTTCTCAGGCTTTCAGAAAGCTCCTTTCTTTCATAATACCATTTAATCAGCTGTATTATCAATAAAATTACTAATGTTTTATTCAACAAAACTGAAAACAGTGAACTGAAAAAAACAAAATCAAACTATTGCTTGGCCTGTATGTGACTTTGTTTGTGATGAAGCCATTAATTTGTAAAAGCCCCTCATGGTAAATAAAAGCATGCATACCTATATATTCATATATCTGGCATCACTATTCTGTTTTGCCATTTACCCAATATATATCTGCTATATGTGCAAGAAATGCAATAAACACAGGGATTCTTAAACCAGAGTTTTTACTAACAATAATGGAAGACTTGGCATGGAAGGTGGCTTATGTTTGACAAACTACCATAGATTGCCTGTATGGTTGAGCCAGCATTCTAGCTCAATTCAGAGATCCTGAGTTCAATTCCTGGGATGGGCAATTTTTCCTTAATTAGGTCTTAATTCTTAATCTTAAAACTCGAAGGATGAGTGTGGGAGTGAATGTATGTTTAAGAATAAAAATGAATAAAAAACAACATTAAAAAAAACACAGTTCAGTAAGTCACATCATCAGTTACTTCTTAAGCCATAGCCCTAAATGACCCTTTATGTTTGTTTCTTTGTTGGTTTCTCTATCTGAATTTTTGAGGGAAGAATTTCTGTATCATTTATCTTCTGAAGACCATCTTTTTCAGAAGTGGAGAGAGAGTTTGGAGAGTCAAACTTCTCAAAATTTAAATTAGTTATGATGAATGTTGAAAATTGTTTGCATTTAATGAAGGCCATAAAAATGGTTTTCAGAACACTACTATCTATGAGTAAACATAGCACATTTTAGAATAGAAGATAATAGTAAAATCAGTGATGAACCCAATAACATAAACTGGAACAATGGATTATAATCTTATTGCCTCTATCTGATTGACACCCTGGACCTGCACAATGCAAAGTAAACCACAATGTAGCACACAATGCAAAGGGGAAGGATTTTCATTGAAGAAACAGCACTTATGGCTCACTAGAGAAGTATAAGTCAAGCTATTAGAACAATAAGTCATCAGCCTTGGTTGACCATGATGTTAGACATGACTGTCAAGTTTGTCATAATATCCTTCTTAGTACTTCTGTCTCATGATGCTGTGTTTTATGGAGGCCTATGCAATTTTGTTGTCAGTTTGGTCCTGGTCTGAAGGCTGTGCTGAAATGCATTGGCTGCTTATCTATGTGGTCACAATTCAATTCAATGACAAAAAGTATAACATCAGACTATGATTTGATGAGCAACAGTAGCTTGCAACCTACATCTAGAACAAAAATGTCCTGGGAGCACTCCTGAAGAAACACTTTCTTAAAGATATAACATTCTTCTCCAGAGGAAGAAGGCTGCTTGCCATAATTAGGCTAAGCCTTCACAAAATATTAATAAACCTATTTGCATTAGCTGCAAGAAAACATAGCAACTAACAGCCCTAATCTAGATATTAGCATCTGTAATGTCCTTCGTACTCAAATGTACAAAAAAAAAAGAACAATAATTTTAAATAAAATATAAATGAATTTAAATCAGAACCAAGGAAAATATTAATATACTTATAAATAAAATTCTAGAAAATAGTCTTAAAAAATGAATGCAAATCCACTCTTCCACATTCAATATTAAAGCCGGAAAATTACACAACTAACGACTTGGGGTTACTCAGAGGTTATATCAAGTGTAATCTAAGGTAATTAATATCAATATCCTCACATGCAATCCATGCCAGCTTAACACATTTTACATGATATCATAATATCAGGTTACTATGCCTATCCTCAATTGACAATTTCTGTATGAGAAAAGTATAGGTATTTTTAAGCTGAAACCAATAACAAGGAATATCTTAAAAACGATCAACTCCACGAAAAAAATCTATATAACATAAATTGTGTGTTTTAACAACCTCTACATTTTCTGTTAAGTTAGCTTTTGTCTATTTCTTATGGTTTACCAGTTATGCAAAATTCTGCAAAATTCACCCAGAATAAAATAATCTTCAGAGCTTATTCCCAAAACATTCAAGATTTCCTTTTATTTGTCAGGTAAATATCTTTAATGTACAATATTTTAATCAAAATCATTACAGCCTTTTTTGACAAAATCAAAATGTTCGAAAAAAGTTCCATGAAAGGGTAGTTGGGGTGGGGGGGATTTTCTTGAAAATCTTTGTGTTCCATCCCTAGAAGATACCAAACTTAAATACCAAATTTGGTATTTATCGGTCTTTACGTTTTTGAGCTATGCTATCCACAGACACACACACATACACATGGACTTTTTTCTAAAAATGCTCCTTTTGGATTCAGAGGGACCCAAAGCATGTATTTCCGGTGAAATCTCGGTATCAAAATTATGAGTGCACTACAATACCTTCTCTGTATACTACTTATGTAGTATGTGTAGAGAAAGTAAAAAGGAAGTAAACTGGCAGAAAACATTTTAAATGTAACAAAATGTAGTGTATAAATATATTACCTTTAAATAAAAGACTATTTAAGAAGAACAATTCCAATTTCCTTAAAGCAAAGAGTAATTGAAAACTGAAAACAAAACATGAAAAAACATGTCCATGAAAAAACAAACTAATACAAAAATACAAAAAATAAAAAAAGATTAAAGATATTACCACACTAAGCACTGGAGCTAACCCAAATCTGAAATACAGTAAATTCACGTTCCACAATAAATTCAAAAAACTGTCCCAAGATGATAATATAGAATTGGCATCTCAAAGCAAATACGAGGGCCGTTCAGAAAGTAGCCTCCGGTTGATTGCAAGAAATTCACCAAGTTAAATAAAAATATTTTAATATTTACATCTTACAACTAAATCTTTGCACTATTTTTCTACATAGTCTCCATAACGATTGAGGCACTTATCGTATCTGTTCACAAGCTTTGAAATTCCTTCTGCATAAAAATCACCCGCTTGTGCCTGGAGCCAGCCTGTGACCGCATCTTTGAGCTCTTCGTCGTCATCAAACCGCTGGGACCCGAGCCATTTCTTCATATGCATGAAGAGGTGATAATCGCTTGGCACCAGATCTGGGCCGTAAGGTGGATGGTTGACAACGTCCCACTTGAAGGACCCAAGAAGGGCTGTTGTTCTGCGAGCAGAGTGAGGACGGGCATTATCGTGCAAAAAAACGATACCGGAAGTCAGCATACCACAGCATTTGTTCTGTATAGCCCGTCGTAATTGTTTTAGTGTTTCACAGTACACGTCTTGATTAATGGTCGTCCCACGTTCCATGAATTCAACCAACAACACCCCTTTTGCATCCCAAAACACCGTTGCCATCAATTTTCGGGCAGAAAAATCTTGCCAGGCTTTTATTGTTTGGTAGGCGAATTTGAATGTGCCCACATCTTTGATTGTTCTTTTGCCCCAGGGTTCACGTACTTTATCCAGGTTTCGTCCCCGGTCACGATTCTGTTTAACAATGGTTCACCTTCGGCCTCATAACGTGACAGAAAGTCTAATGCAGAGGCCATTCTTTGAGTTTTGTGGTGGTTGGTAAGAATTTTGGGCACCCATCATGCACAGAACTTACGGTAACCCAATCTTGCTGTCACTATCTCGTACAAGAGAGTCTTAGAAATCTGTGGAAAATCAGTAGACAACTCCGACATTGTGAAACGTCGGTTTTCACGAACTTTTGCATCAACTGTCTGAACGAGTTCGTCCGTGACCAATGATGGTCTACCACTCCTCTCTTCATCATGAACGTTTTCTCGTCCACTTTTAAATAAACGTACCCATTCACGGACCACTCCTTCACTCATAACTCTTGGTCCGTACACGGCACAAAGCTCACGATGAATAGCTGCTGCAGAATATCCTTTGGCTGTAAAAAACCTTATAACAGCACACACTTCACATTTGGCAGGGTTTTCTATTGCAGTACACATTTCAAACGGCCACAAACACTAAACTAGCGCAGGTATGACTTTCACTCGACCACGGCTTGATGCCGACTGACCTGCTGAGTGCGTGAATGCACAGATGGCGTCGCTACTCCCCCCACTACCCGCACTGTGACCGATCGGAGGCTACTTTCTGAATGGCCCTCGTACAACCTCAGGAACCTTTTAAACCACCATTAAAAGACACCATACCAAACAAATCAAAATCTAAAAGTTACCAAATAAATTTTGAAGAGTGCCCAAAATTAACATTGGACAGACTAAGAGAAACCTTCAAAAAAGATTGAAAGAACAGCTCAGGAATATGAAACTCAAGCAAACAAACAAATCTGCAGTATTACATCACTTCTGGAGATCACAACACAACATTAAACTGGACATCATACTTATTAAGCATGAAAAAACTACAACTGAACTAGCAATTTGTGAAAGGATACGCCTTAGAAAAAATGCACATCTAGTTATGAATTTTGAAATACCACCAGCAGACGACAACTCAAGATTACCCCCAAGGAAACCAGATGGCAGCGCAGATGAAATTATGATAGGAACCTCCCCTTCTAAAATCAGTCAAACACCTGCTGATTGAAAGCATCTGGGGGGAAAACTAATTAAGTGGAACAATAGAACATATTTACTCAAATTAGTTGCATAATAATAAAAATGGATGTTTAAGTTACAAGGTCTATTACAACGTTATTATTTAGGAACAGTCTCTTACCTTAAAAGGCCATGGTATTTTAATGAAAGGCTCATCTGCTTCACTCTCTTCAGATTTAGCACTAACTGAATTTGCAGAAGGTATAAAAAATGTTACATGAACATTTTCTACATTCAGTTGAATTGATAGCAGGCAGAGTTCATTCGTTTTCTCCACAATACATGGCACAAAGAAATGTCTCACAGTACCCTAAAATATTAAGAATCAATTATGCAATTTACAACAGACAGAAACATAAAGTTTGTATAGAGAAAGTAAAAATGATCAATAAAATGCCAGAAATCTATAAAATGATCTAAAAAATGACTTTAAAATGTTGTCTTCATTTCAGAGTATGAGAGTAAATCACAATTCTTACTTCTGTAATGTTAAAACTGTTAATTTAATTTAAACTCACAAATTGCTATGTTGTAGGAAGATGAATGTATAAAAACATTTTACCTTATTGAGAATTATTGCAGTAGATAACCAGCAGCATGCACAGGTTTTCTAAAGTTAGGGAATACTTATTGTCAGAAAGCACATTTTTACTTTCTCTGCATGTGCTATGTACATAGTGTATAGAGATGGTGCTGTAATGCACCCAAAAATTTGATACTGAGACTTACTCAGAAATACATATTTTTGGACCCCTTGAATCCAAAAACATTTTAGAAAAAGATTCACGAGCGCACGTGTGTGTTTGTGGACAGCATAGCTCAAAATGAAATGCTATTTAAGTTTGGTATCTTCCAAGGGTGCAACACAAAGATTTTGAAGAAAATCCCCCCATCCCAAACTGTTCTTTTCATGGCTCATTTTTAAAAAAAAATTGATTTTCTCAAAAATAGCTGTACGATTTTGATTAAAATACCTTATGTATAAGATATTTTTATGAAAAACAAAATGTATATCTTGAATTTTCTGGGAATAGTCTCTGAAGACCTCTTCATTCTGAATGATTTTTATATAAATGGAAAACCGTAGGAGATATACAAAAACTTACTCCACAAAAACTGTAGATCTCATTAAAATATACAAGTTATGTTCATATACTTTTTTTTTTTTTTTTTTTTTTGGTATTAACCATTTACAAGATATTTTGGATTATTGGTTTTAATTTTAAGTCATTTTTGTCAAACAGGAAGACATCATTTTTCTCGTTTCTCATTTGTCTATTCCTAGTAAGCAAAGAGCTTGGAATTTCAATTGTTCCTCATTGAGACCAACTTTTAAAGGAAAATACACTTTAACATGTGCATTTTTTTATTTCCATTCTACTTACAAGGAAGCTAGTAATAAGACTAATTCTGCTTATGTTTATCTTGATTAGCATGATGTAGATAATAGATTAATGTTTTGAATAAAAGGTTTATGTACCAAATAGCTAGAGGACATCAAATGAATGGAACACATTAGATTTTTACCCTTCTACTTACAAGAAACCAAGCAATAAGGATAATTTCTGCTAATGTTTATCTTGATTATCATGAAGTAGATAGAACAATAAGCATTTTAACAATAATTTGTTACAGAGATGTAGAGAATGTCATGTGAATGGAACACATCAGATTTTTGTACTATGAGAAACTCCTTTACACATCAGCTGATACAACTGGGGCATACTTGAAATAAACAAAATGAGTGACACAAAGATCTTCTTCAAGCAGGGAGTATGAAATATTTCACCAGTTAGCACTTACAAAATGTCACACAAAGTTTTGTATCCAGAGTTTTTATCCACTTTCTTAGATATCCTTCTTCCAATATCTCCCCCTATACTTTTCAAATCAGATTCAATTTTGTTCATTAGCAGTTGTTCATACACAGTTACAGAACTTACCACACTTACACCTTTCTTCTGTACACGTGTGATTCCTTGTGCTAAGGAGCTGAAATGCCTTTATGAAGCTAGCTGTCTTGAAAATAGTGTTTTAGCCACATCCATTGGACGATTTAGTGTTTCGATAACAGTATAATAATAAACTGCTATATCAATCCAGGTGCCCCATCAGGTATTGACAGGCTCTGGTATGAGTGGAATACCATGAGAGGGAGCCTTGACAAAAATATTCATCTTTGACACTAGGCAATCCATTTGAAAAAAAATGTTCTGTAACTTCCTCTGCCACTTTATGCGTAGCATTTGTCAAGCAAGTAATGTGCACCATTTTTGGGTAGTAAGATTGTATTGACTTTCCAGCTTTTACCAAGTATGGCACTGCATCAGTTAGAAAAAGTGAGATGTCATCATTTTTTATACCCTCAGGCCACAATAAAAACATAGATTTTTGAAGAGTCTACAAATTGTGGTGATTAACAGTTTCTAATACCTCATTTGTAAGCAGAAACACTTCTCCTGGTATATTGATCTTCAGTATGCCAATAATTACATTAGTCACATAACATTTTTCTGCATCATTTGTTTTGTCAATGGATATGAAAATCTTTCCACGTACTTTTCCCTGAATCTTGATAATGGTGTTGTCATAACATAGTGACAGTAGTTCTTCTGAAGAGCTGATTCAAATGGAATAGGATGTCTGAAATGCAATTCTAGAAAACTCTTCAATTTAGCATTGTTCAATGTCCAAAATGAGATGTTTGCAGAAATTAAAGAAGACAAAAGTCTCTGTAAAAATGTGATTTATTCTCCTTCATGGATACACTTTGTTGCAGGAAAAGTTGCAGAGATCTCTTCTGACTTACAAGTTGCACTGCCCATATATGCTTACCACGACCCACATGTTGCTGAATAGTGAATTCTGTTTTTGCCAATACCTTTGTTTTGCACAACTTACAAAATAACACCACCATCCGTAGAGAACAGATTGCCATTTAAGACAGATTGTATCTGTCTTAAATGGCAAGATTTAGAAGGCTTTACTTTAGGCATGGTTGAATGGAACCACAAAACCTGGACATAAAACTTTCCTTTATAACTAACTAAATCTATGAGAATCTGAAAATAATGGATCAACCGCTTGCCTTTAAACCTACATATTGTTGAGCAGGCCTTTATGTTTACGACAGGCACATAGGAAATAGGAGAATGCAACAACAATATGTACAGTATAGTAAGAAATTAACTCCTAACTTGCACATTGTGACCCACTATTCCAATATCCATTTATTATATTAAATTAAATATAAATATTAAATAATTTAATAATTTTAGTTACTAATTTCTTGCAAAAAATAAAGAAAAGGACCAGAAAAGGAAGTAAAATGCAAAAAAATGACATAACAACTGAAATAAAGACCTAAAACATAAAAACCAGAAAATATGATGAAAAAATGCCCAGTAAAATTAGTATTTTTATAACCAGAGATTCATGTTCAGGATTTTAAAACTTAAGAGCAATCCATACTGTATAAAGAAAATAAAAACTCTGACGTGTTCCATTACATGCCTTTCTCTACATCTCTGTAACAAATTATTGTTAATAAGTTTATTCTTCTATCTACTTCAAGCTAATTGAGATAAATGGTAACAGAAACAGTCTTATTACATAGTTCCTTATAACTAGAAGGGAAATAAGGTAATACACTAGGCTAAACCAGCAGTCAAATGTTTTAAAATATGGTTACTATGGGACTGAAATCTATTTCTTTTCGTGTACAGGAGTTGACAAGTTCCCATACGAGAAAAGTTTAAGTATTTTAAAACTGAAACCAGTAACAAGAAATACCTTAAAACTGGTCAACTCAACAAAAAAAAATATATATATATGTGATAAATTATGTGTTTTAAGGGGATCTACATATTTTAGTTTTTGTCTATTCCTTAGGTTTTACCAATTGTTCAAAATTTAGAAAATTGTATTCGGAATAAACAGGTCTTCAGAGAGTATTCCCAGGAAATTCAAGATATACATTTTATTTGTCAAGTGAATATCTTAAATATAAGAGGTTTTAATCAAAATCCTTAGAGCCATTCTTGAGAAAACCATACTTTTCAACATTTCTTCATGTAAAGGGTAGTTGGGGTAGCTGGGCATGGGAGGATTTTTTTTTAAAATCGTGTTGTCACATCCTTGGAAGATAACAAACTTAAATGCTAACTTTAATATTTAATGATCTGTAAGTTTTTGAGCTATGCTATCCACACACGGGCATGCACGCACCATGCACACACACTCTCTCTCTTCATACATTTTGGCAGGATACCTGGGCATACAGAGATAGTTGGGAATGAATTAGCAGATTAACTTGTAAAACAAGCCACTGAAAAAGACCTAGACATTGTGTATGCAAAAAGTCTAAAAGAAGTCATAGTATCTCAAGAAAAGAAAACTGGACTTCAAAGATGGCAAAATCAATATTCTGAGAATTCATAACTCTGATGACAGGACATGAGAAAATACGATCATATTAATATCAATTCAAAGTAATTGACAACCCACACTGTAATTGTAATGAGGGTCCACAAACAGTGAACCATTCTAAACAACTGGCTACACAAAGGAAAGAACTGGTAGAATAAAATAAAACTGGAAGCACCTGGCCTGTTACACAGAAACAGTGAATTAGCAAACATCTTCCCATTTTTGTTAAGTTTGCAAAATCTATAAACTTTAGTGATATGTAAATATGCAAAATAAATTTATAACTGTATAATGCCAAATATTATTATATTAATGCATGTAGTATTACAATGTAATGGGGCATGCTATTAAATAAAGTATTTAAAAAAACACATACATGGACATATTTCTAAAAAAAAATTTTTTTTTGCTTCAAAACATTATTTCCAATGAACTCTCGGTATCAAATTTTTGGGTGGAATAGAATACCTTCTCTATCTATTATGTACAATACACATATGTGCTAGGGAAAGTAAAAAGGAAATTATGTTCCCAGTTTAAAATATATAATTAGGTCAGAGCCATACTGTAATCAAATCTGAATTACACACTATTGGTCCCATTTTTCATACTTTTCACTTAAACCAAGAAAGGAACAATGAAAACAAGAGAGAGAAAGAGAAGTGAAGAATATTTGCATATAAAGAAGTAATATGAGCTGTGTTTATGAAAAAGAAAGAGGAAGAAATTGTTAGGGGAAAGAGTGGAAGGGATAGTGAGATACAGAAAAGATAATAGAGAAAGGGGAAGGAGAGAAATATTAAAAAATGAAAGGGCAAGAGGGGAAAAGGGGGAATTATTAAGAGAAAGGGAGAGACAGAGAAGAATTCCTATGCTAATTATGCTGAGTTCTGCTGCACAGTAAATAATGAGGAATATAAATTCTGTATAGAAGTAAAGAAGTAAATAAGTGAACTAAGTGGGCACATAAATACAAATTATGAAAGTGAACATGGTAACTTAATGGAAAGAAGCAGTTTTTATAATACATTAAAATATTTACCGTATACAAAGGTAAAATGGTGATTCTAACAGATATTGAAGTAGCTGCTGGTGCAATATGTTCTTGTGGTGAAAAAGTTACACGTAGTTTATAAGAGTCACAACCAACAGGTTCAGCCCATGAGAAGAAAGTAGGAAGGTTGGTTAAATTATGTATGTTCACTGTTCTTTTGTATTCTACACCAAGGTAAAGAGGACAAAAGAGCTGAAGGGTATTATCTTTGCTAGAAGTTATATTTATCATCAGTTTTGGTTTTAAAACATCTGCTATCACAAGTACATATTCTTTAACTTGTCCAGTTTTTTCATGGGCATTCAGTGTTAGCTCCAAAACTGAACACCAAATTCCAGGAATCTGAAAAATGGAGAACATTAATATAATTTCTCTTTGATTGGCTGTAGAAGAGAGCAGGTCTTGAAAACATTTTTAAGAATTGATAATCTATAAAGTTATAGATATATAATGTAAACTTTCTTTCAATATTTAAGCAAATTTTGAGTTTCTGATTTATTTGTCATGTGGATGATTGGGGTTTTAGATGGGCCGATTTATGGCTACACTTTGTTGTCATTAGGCATTTTTGGCCACAAATGCTCCACTCTTCTCCTTCCAAAAAACATTCCTCTACTCTGCCTTGTGGCTTTGAGCCCTCAACATTGGGCTATGCTTAAATGTGCAGCAAAAACTGTGAAAAATAAAGCATTTTACCTAGCAATTTAAACACATTTCTATAAGATGTAGAAAAAAGTCTCTGTCTACATTTCAAGAAGAGTTTGGGTTATCATGAGCTCATATAGTAAGTAGAAGAACAACATAGCCTTAAATTTTAAAAGGTAAACAAGCTAGATTTAACCTAGGAAAGCTTAAATAGATATTATTAAATATAACAGAAATGGGTTAAAAACTTATGTGACACAAAGTTCATATTTTAATGACTCTTTTAGTTTTTCTCTGTAGTAAGCTTTTGCTTATTTTTATAAGTTCTTTGTTTTATAAAATCCATTGAGATTGAAGGGAGTTTCATAGGTATTAAGTAAATATTACATTTTAGTTACTATATCATTACCTTACACATATAATACTGTAGTAAAAATTATTAAAGCTGCATTTTTAGAAAATAAAATTATATTTTTAATGTAAAGGAATTTTTGGGGAAGAGTGGGGTAAACTCATGAACATATTCTCCTTGAATTCTTTAAAGATGCCTGACATTAGTATGAAATTTGGGACATACTGACATTTCATTTTTCAGTTATACTATTTTCTCTTCTTTCTTTCTCTCTCACATGGATATCCTAAATACAAATTTACAAACATCTTATAGCACCTCATTTGCTTATTTGGAAATAATTCCATCCTTGCTGACTTATTAGTCTGAGAATGGTTATCATATATTTGGTTTATATGAATTCCTAGTGCCCAATAACTTTATTCATATTATATTTATTTTATTTTCTCTTGAGATATTTCCTTAGCTACTATTGTTTCTTCTGGAGATATAAAGTGTCTTTCATTATTTTTCTTAAGTGCACTCAAAATTAACATTTTAGGGGAATAACCGTGTTCTGAAAAGAGGAATTTGTAATGTAAGATGTGTGTAGACATTTGTTTGACCTGTTCATCTGATGATGAACTCAGAAGACTTACAGCAGTTTTGTTTTAATCAAATCAATTCTCATTCATTCCATGTTTGTTCATTTCTAGTAAATTCTCTTGCAATTTTAACAATATCTTTTTAGGTAGGTATACATTATTTTGCTACATATGATATAAAGCTATCCAGAATATTTATGTCTGAACATTTTTTTGAGCATGAAACAGCTTAAGAGCAGAAAATTTTAGAAAAACTAGTTAATACACTTAATATTATCCCATGTGGTACCTTGTAACTGTGAAAAATTAATTTATTGTCCAAGACTAAATTAAGCATTTGTGTCCATATTGCACCCATATTACATGTTTTGAAAATTCTTGTTTCTGAAATATCGGAAATTATCAAACTTCCCTTATCTGCAACATGTAATAATTGCTTACAAATGCATTTTACATAACTTATACTCAAGACTATTTAGGAATACTGGGGAAAAAATCTCAGTTTGAAATATAATATTTTGCCTAACATGTGGGCACATTTTTTGTTTGTGAATACATAACTATGAGTTGCAAATCTAAAACCATATCTTTATAAAAGTTGCAAATAGAAAAACTTAATGTATCATAAATATAAATACAATCACTATAATAATTGTACTTTTATTAAAATTAAATAGAAACAATACAAACAACTTACCTACATTACATTTAAAAAGGTACTGATTTATTTAAATAACAAGATATTTTTCCCTGTCCTGTCATTTGCAAACAAGTTTTATGATTTCTTCATAGTCCAGTTTCACTGTCAAATCTGATTTATTAGCAAGGGCACCAAGTTAACTAAACTGATGCTGTTTTTGAGATGGCCTTATAATTATTTATGCATCTTAGAACAGGAAATGATCTTTCTGTTCATCAATTGGAAGCAGGAGTACTTAGGTATATTTGAAGAGCTATGTTCAATTTTGGGTAAACATTCTGTAAGTTAAGCACTAATTTGACTAGATTGTAACACTTTCCATCACTTACATTGTTTTATTATTAAGGACATGTTTCAGAAGTCCCATTGCTTCCATTATTAACTTTTCATCTGCCCATGTCATGATTATCTGTTGTTACAGTAGATTCCTTTGGTGGAGGATTCAGGAAGTTCTGGGCAAGGATGTTTCCAGGCAGAATTTCAAAATTCATCAATTGTTCCCTGTTCCTCCAGATGTGCATATTTTCCCAAGTTTGCAACTTCCAATTGTTTCTTGGCCTTTTAATAAAATTGGGGTCTTCTCTATGTTGTGATGTTCTCTCCAAAAATGTCATCCCACTGCTGATTTATCCCTCTGCTGTTTTAATTTTATGTTCCTTTGATGTTCTTGGTTCCTAGTTGCCAAATTTATTTTTGTTTTCCCTATTTACATTTTTTCACAGCAATTTATCCCATACACTCCTGCTCTATTTTCTGTTGAGATTTCATCTTTAACTTTTGAATTCAACAGATTTTTATTAAGATAATATTTTGATCTCTGAAGATTTTCTTAAATTTATTGTATGGCAAAAGGTGGTCTGTGAACTTCCTATATGTGAATTTTGCATCCTTGTTTATTGTGATGGTGCTGGTATCTTGTTTGTTAAATCCGTTAGCTTCTGCTGCTTCAAGAATGCCTTTTAATTCAGTGTTAAACTCATCCATGTTGGTATGTTGATTAATCTGTCCACAAAGTTGTTAATTACTGCATGTGATGGTATATAGGGTTATAGCATTTGATGTATTGGTCAGAGTAATTGTCCATTGTAAAACTTATTGTCTTTTCCTGAATATTCAAAACTGTTATTGTATCCTCTATGTGTTTCCTAGGAACTATGAAAAAAATATCATCAACATACCTGTTCCACACTTTGAAAATCCATGGAAAAGTTTTGGTGGTGCTTATCTTCATCTTGCTCTTGAGTACGTCAGCCAGTAAAGGCCATAGTGGGTTTCCCAAAGGCCAAACCAGATTTTTAATAACTCTTTTAACACATTGCATAACAGCATTCCATTTCATTTTCAAGTGTTGTGAACAATTTTCCATCTATTTTGGTCAGAGATAAGCTTCTGTTTTAAAAATTAAGAACACAATATCTGTTTTCATGAGCTGCAATTGCTTCTGGATACTTCCAGTGCAGGAAACCTCAAGGTCTTACTTCTATTACCCCAAATAGACTACATTCTGTACAAAATAAATGCTGACTTTCAGAATACATTAAATAATTTCTATCAATAATTTCATTGTTTGTCAGCTTTCTCTGAAAAAAAAAAAGTACACTAGCACAGTGTATTGTGATACCATCTTTAAACAAATGTTTTGATTTTGAAAAAGCACTGTCTTTATTTTATTTTTTTTTTTTTTTTTTGTTCTATTCATTGTGATGTAGTCCCAGGCTTTATCAATATTTTCCCCAAAAAAGAGGGATCAGCACTGAGTGTGAAATATTCCTTAATAACGATGGGCATTTCATTTTCATTTTCGTTTGATGGAAGAATAAAATATATGTTGTTTTGTTTATGAACAGCTAAAAATGTGCATTAATATCTCTTGTTAAGAGTTTATTAACAAAATTAATGAAACTAAACTGTTGTTGACATACATTAATATTATTTTAACCACATTGTAACATAGTTATCAACTTAGAATGAAACATGTAAGAAACTCTCTCATAAGCTGTAAAAATAACTAATTAACATCACTATATAAAATATTTCTTACCTTTATGAACAGTATCTTGAATAAATGACTCAACATGACACACTTCTTGAAACCAGCACTACCAATGTGCCTCAATTAATTTAGGAACTTATTTGATACACATGATTTTTATATGATTTTCCACAACTGTTGCAGCAACCTAAAACTTGCCACTCTAGGCAGTTACCCAATTTGCCCAGTCTGTCTCCTTTAAGTAAGCTCTGCTATATTATATACTTTCAGTTATTTTTGTAAGGTTATTTTGTTTATGTGAGTAACGTAAACAAGTTATTTAAGTTCAGAGTCAGATATTTAATACAATGTGAAGAATATTAAGTACAGTGCCTTCATTTTATGCTAAGGCCGCATTTTGCTCTATGTAATGAGTGCTAACCTTCTTATAACTGTTGCTGAGAGTAAAGTCTCCATCTGTTCAAAGACATTGTTGACATCATGGGTGAAATTACCATTCCTGTGCATAAGTTCTTCTTGTGCATTTTCATAATTTCTGCACTATAGTTACACAGTAGGATTTCAGTTCTAAAACGTTAGTAATTGTATGAACAGAGGTTCGTGAAACACCCACTTGCTATGCAACATTGCTGAGAGACTTCTTAGGTGACTATTGAATACAGTGCCAATTTTGTCTAGGTTTCCCTCCATTACAACACGTCATTTTTTGCTTCTTTGGTTTAGTAATTAGCAATCCTGTTATACTGAATTTATTGACTAAACATCACATAGTGTCTCTACCCAGAACTGGGTAACCAGGTAATTTCTGCTGAAATCATCTTCACGTCTGTCTACATGATTCAGTTTTCATGTGTGTATAGTGCATAAAAATACACTGTTCAAGTGTGAATTTGTTGGCAGGCATTTCCAGAACTGTTAAGAGAATAGCATTTCAAAAGAAATCATACACATGTTGTCAAAACACTTCACAACAGCAAGACAAAGCAACAACTGAGACAGCTTACACTGATAAACACGCCCTTAATATATCCTGTGCCACTTCTGTGCAGTGGCATAATATGCATAAAAGGCCTTGATATAAAATGAAGGTACGATATGTACCAATTTTCATATTTAATAACTGATGTGTTATTTATCTGTGTCTATTAAATTCACAAACAGATTATGATGCTCAATTCCACATCTCATCTTCATCTTCAGCTATTTTCACCTTGTTTACATCTCTAAGACATTGTCACTTGTTCATAATTATCACCATTTATTGTATATGAATTTAATTAAGAAGATATGTGAAACATCAGCTATTAAAATATAAGAAATATACTCCTGTTTTTGCAACACAAATAGCATCATCTATTTAATTTTAAAAACCTTTATATTTTTATTTATCCCTTTTATTTTTGTTCTTGCTCCATTTAACTCTAATTAAGAAAACTACCATGATAAAAAAGCAATTCTGATATATAAAGAATCAGATGTATTAAATTCACATGACTTTTTCATGATTTGATTTGATTTCCTTTTAATGTTTATTAGTGGGTTTACAAACTATTTTACATAAGCTTAATTTCCCAACTACTTCATTTTAGTCAACTTAACCTTGCAGCAGTCGCCCTCCGTGGCGTAATGGTTACCATACTGCTAACTTCATATACCCAAGGTCGCGGGTTCAAACCCGGCGGAGGACCATGGATTTTTTCGGGCGTAAAAATCCTTAGCATGGCTTCCTTCGGAAGGGAAGTAAAGCTGTGGGTCCCGTGTCGTAGATTTACGGCACGTTAAAGAACCTCAAGCCTGATAAGAGAGGCCTCTGAGCAAAATTAAGCGATCTTTCACGCCCAATATAGAATGGGACGCTGAGAACCAAAGCAGTTAAAGAGCGTCCATAAATAACAGGCCATTTCATTTTTTTTAACCTTGCAGAAATAGCTACAATAGACATTTAGTACAGTGATGGTCAAATGTTTAAGATCTGATTGCTATATACAGGTCTTAAAATGCCATACTCTTTTCATGCAATTAGAGAAACAACTGAAAATTGATAGAATATTACATCATTCAGACCATTAATAATAGATATCTCAGAAGTTGATTATGCTATTAAAAGTTATTTCAAATAAATAACCAGTTTTACATTTTTGTGTGTCATAAAATTTTATTTCACTTAATATATATATATGTAAGATTATACAAAATTCGTTCCTTCCTTCGTTCCTTACTTGTAATGTGGGGTAGCATGTTTGCCTCAAATTCAAGTGGTCCTAAGTTCAAATTTGTCAGGATGAGCTACCCAAATAAGGTTTTCTGTGGGGTTCTTCCTTATCCTGAGAAGAGAAATGTTGGGTAACTTTAAGCTCTATGGACCGCAGGCACATTTGAGCATCATTTCACCCATTTCATTCATATGACCTACCAGGTTAAAGGTCATTAAACCTAAATAAAAATTCCTGCACGCACACACGCACGCACGCATATGCACACAGATTTTTTTTTTTTCTAACCTATTTTCTTCTTTTATATATGGTCGGTGGGCAGAGCTTGTTACTCTCTGTGCTGTGATTGGCCCTCATGCATTGGTGAGCTGTCTTGTGTTTTGCTTTCGTTCCTGCTATTTACAAAAAATATAAACGCCATATAAAAAGCGTGTTCTCCGCCACCAAAATTCATTCATTTCAGCCACTGGATCAGCTAAGAAGATGCCCAGTACAGACCTTGGTGAAACGTCGGGAACTTCAAGACCCAATGAACCATGGCCTACAAGCCCGGAAAATAGTTTCATTATTCAATCAAGTAATATCTTGGAAATGGTTAACGCCCCCACCCCCCCATCCATAAAAAGGAACCATCAATTGTGTGCCTTAACAAGATCTACATTTTTTGCCTATGCCTTTGTTACCAGTTGTGCAAAACTCATTTGACCTTAAATTTTTGGGTGGAATGCAATACTTTCTCTATTTATTATAGGTAAACAGTAGAAGCAGTAAAAAATCTTTATTTGGATTATTTTGGAGTAATCTCGGTATCAGATTTTAGAGCAGAATGCAATACTTTTTCTCCCTACTAGTTAGAAAAAGTAAAAATGATTGGATTTACATACTCTTTCAGAAATATTGTATGAAGAATTTATTATAAATTTTTGGACTACAAAATAACAAGGTACCAACTCACCATTGTATTAAGGTAGTAAACAATATCATTAATCCTGTGCTGCTTATCAACATATCCACTGCTTGCTGAAACATGAATCTTAGAGGTCATCTCCAGCATTTGTTTACTTGCATTATAAACATACTCCTGGAGCATCCAAGTAGTTTTTAGTTTTGATTGATTTAAGATGCTAAATGTCTTCTTCAAAAGAGTACCTCTTTTTACTAGACCAAAATTTAGTATATTTGTGGATAGAGATACTATTTGACCACAAATTTCCAGTTTTATCAGCAACTCCAGTATTTTGGCACCATTGTCAATTATAAGCCTGAAAACATTGGAATCTATTATGCTTAATTAAAAGTGAAGCAACATAATGGAATGTAAATAGCTTTATTGCACAAATTCATGAACTTAAATTCATTTAGTAATATAGCCACTATGTTGTACCATGGGCAAATTTTAATTCATTTTGTCACCATGAGTGGTGCCAGGAGAGCATACTGAGGGTTGTTAGAGTTGAACTGTGATGAGCAAGTTTAATATGCACATATAAGTACATATAAATGATACATGAGTTTTCTCATGGCCTAGGACAACTTCTTCGTAAAATGTTATTAGGTTTCAAGGTTTCAGTTCTGATTGCTATTTCTCAGGAATGACTTGTATTTAGCCAAAAGCAGGTTGGCATTTCAAGCTTGTGGTAGTGCAATTCAGGTTGCACTGTTTCACAGGCAATGGAATTTGAGGAGAACTGCCATTTTAAATGTGAATCCTAGACCTTGGTGCAAGTTTAGCTGTGTGTTGTTATTGCTTATTTGTAATGCTTTTATAGGTTTTTAATAATAATTTATTCTTATTGTTATTATGCTCTTAATACCTTTGCCTTTGTTTCAGGTGGTTAATTCTTTTAAAGTGCATTTTAAGTGTGTCACTGATGCATGTATTTTAGCTGGGGATAATTATTTATGAGAGCAGGACGCCACTAGTCAATAGAGCAAATATTTAGAGTACAGCTTTCATTTTGTTCTCCTTCCTTATATTCATCATATTGTAATTCAGGAATGCCACTATGCTAAGTCATATTGTCAATTTTGTATTTGTGTGGTGGTGAGCATGCTAGTTTCCAGACCCAGAAATCCCTTCTTTGATTCTTGACTGTAAGGTGGGAATATTTCTTTAGCCAGAATTCCTCCACATCTTCTTAGAGTCTGCATATATGAGTGAGAAATGGATGTATGATTGAATTTAATAAAAGAGTAAACTTTAGTAAATGATGAAAATCCAGGGGGGTGGGAGTTTGATCTCGGACCAGTAAGATAACCATTTAGATCTAAGGGTAGCATTTGCTTCCTGCATGAAGAGTGGTTGGCTCTTTGCAGAAACAAGCTTAGTGAAAGACCTACCTGTAAACTGGGTAACCTCCTCTCACATATCTGGGAAGAGGTGATAATGACTTGCTTGCAGATTGGTCACTGTATTTTTACACATAAAATTACCTTTTAAAGAAGCAACCAGCTCCTATCTGTCCATTCTGTGAAGCAGAATTATCCATCCATATGTTGCTAGAGTGTGTTCCTCTAGCACACTTTCGTTTAACATTGCAAATGCATCATTATAATGGCAAATGAAATTTCTAGAATTTAATAAATAATTAAATTTGAATATAATACACAAGATTAAAGTCAGATTAGGTGCATTTTAACTAGGGCAGACTCCAACCACCTTTATAAAATAAATGCTTTCATGGTTTTCCTATGCAATGAATCTTTAGTTAACAATGTAACTTAAATTCTGAATGATTTTCATGAAATTCAGCATTGCCAGGTTCTATAAGCTTAGTGACAATATTTTAAAAAATAACATCATACTGCATCATTATTTGTTGCTAGTGAAAGAGATTGTTTCCAACATTAAGTCTTTGCTATTAAATACTAAAATCAGATCCTTAGAACATTATAGATGTCCAAAAATTGTTGTATGATTTTTATGCAACTAAGATACAATTGAGCCTCCTGCTTTGAGGAAGGATTTTTCAAGGGAGTTTACGTGACAGATCTCTCTCTAGAGGTGATGGGCTTGGTTGTTTCCTGAACTGTACTTAGGAAACTTCAGGGTCACCTGATGTTAGTTAGCATTTAAATTGGATATTTCATATGGCTCAACACAGTGAGATTGACGCAGGCTAGGTATTTGTTGAATGTTTTCCCATTTTCAACTTTTTTCTTTGGAAAATATATGGCATTTGTACTAGGCATTTTAAGAACTCCTGTGTTTGCAAAGTCCTCATCAGAGCATATCTTCAATTGGCCAGCATATTCTTTGGACCATACCAAGTGGTTCAGCATGCCAGCTGTGCCACCCACTGCTCCCTTTCCATGAGAGCTGGTTTTACCTGCTCTTGTAGAGTCATGTTGCAGAGACTGTATTTTTTCTTAAAATGCTGAGTAGCATCATCTGAAAATAAATGATTATTTCTTATGTGGGCTGCTTGGCGGGTTTCTCTTTAAGCATTTTAAAACTTTTCCCAAACCTCATTTATATTTGTAGATGTTGAAGCAATAATTGTACCTCCTTCCATCGGTTCATGTTTATTTCTCTGCTGCCTTAATGTTCATGTGCATTCTTTGTTCTTTACCCAAATTGAAGCATTAATCTTCTGACAGCTTCTTGTTTATTTTCTTTCTTTCTTGCTTGCCATTTTTTTCTATATTTTTCTTCTCTTCTTCTCATGGATGCCCTATATTTATGTGTTCTTTCTGCAGAAGACATACTGTAATAAAAACATCATAATGATTTTTTTAAATGTAAAAAGAAGCTAGTAACAGTGAAGAATAACACAAATATTAATATAAAAATAATAGTTGCAACAAATCTTCACTTATCTTTTGGAATCCTTGCCTGGACTAGTTTCGCAACGATTTCATTGCATTATCAACATATCCTTTTGGTCTTTTTTTTTTTTTTTTTTTTTTTTTTTTTTCCCAAAAGGATATGTTGATAATGCAATGAAATCGTTGCGAAACTAGTCCAGGCAAGGATTCCAAAAGATAAGTGAAGATTTGTTGCAATCATAATGATTGGTTGTCTAAAATGTGCATCTCCCTATTTAAGTACAGCTAATAATATAGGTTATAAGTATGCTGATGGTGCTGTAATAACTTCACATTGCAGCAACAGTTTAAAGCACCTATTTCTAAGTATTATGTGATAGAATAAAACTAAGGCTCTGGTGTGTCATGGACACACGTTTTATAACATCACTCCAGATCTGATTCTTTTATTTTTTTTCTATGATAGGAATTGTAATATTCAGAAATAGAGCCTTGCCAAAGTCTGCTTGTAAGGAAAATAATAACTTTATATCTACAACTGAATACCCGTGTGGAAAAACGTTACAAGCACCAAAAGTTAACTTTGACAGGAAGAGCAAAAAAAATATCTTTTGTAGTTATTTTTCAAAACAATTACACCATTCATATACAAAACTCTGGTATTTACTGTAAAGAATACATGTTTAGTATTTAGCATATTATTGAAAATATGTATTTTGTTCAAAAAGCCAAGTTTTTACCTGGTTAGAAGCCTGAGAAGATTTTGAATTAATAGGTCGCCAGGAAAGCTTCAGTTCTTATTTTATGTATTTTGTTTTCTGTATAGTGGAAAAACATTGCAAAAGACGCTCTAACATATATAATTGCTATATTAACATTGTACTAAAGACCTGAAATAGTTACACTTTTTTTATATTATGTCATCAACATCAGACACAGGACAAATTCTCATAAAATAATCTAAAATCATGTGGTAAATACCAATCATTTTCATGAAATCTTGCTTCTTCTTCTTCTTTGTTATAGGAAATGCTTCTGTATACAACTTTGGTAAACTTTTTGGCTCAGGAAGAATACAATAGAATGCAAATTTGCAGGATCTTGTTTCTTTTGCAGTAAGTCATGAACTACCCATTTTTCAACAACATTATAGGACTGCCACATTCTCATGACTAAGATTGATGTAATTTGTATCCATCTTGACTGAGTCAGATACTTGTTTTGTACCTTTGTTAATGATTTGCTTTGCGATACCAGAGAGATCAACAAAACCATCCTGATTCATTACCATCACTTCAAAACATATAGATCTTCTCATATTAGCAATAATTTCTAACACATTCCCTGGCTGATAGAGCTTACTCATCTTTTTAGCTTTCTCTATTAAAGCAAAGTCAAGGTCACAAGGCAAAAAGCTGTGTCCTGATACAAGGAACTTCTGGTTTACCTCAGTGAAATAAATTTGGCAAATTAAATAATGTAGTAAAGTCATAATTTTCCAGTTGCTGTTCTGGTCTACACATCTGTCTGATCAGATAATCAGTCTGCATTCTTCATGACATTGTAATTTAGAGTATTTAGGTATTAAATACCTTAAAATGCAGGAACTGATTTCAGAAGAACCTCATTTTGCTGTAGATTCGTGCCACAGACACATTGTAACATCCTCTGTGCCTAAGTTTGAATTCCAAAATTGGAATATTGTCTCTGATAATATACATCAGAATGTGTCAGATTAGCTATGAAAATTACTGTTCCATATCAACACACAAAAAGCACTTTGGATTCCTTTTTATAGTCTCTGAATCATTTCATAAAGTTTGGTAAGCCTTTTCTGTGATGAAGCTCTGATTACAAAAGAATTCTGTTCATTTCAGTTTCATTTTCTGCAGCAGTGATCATAGTAAAATATTAATCACACAGTTTACATGTGTCTGCCTGAGGTAAACCAAAACGTAAATCAAAAAGATCATTAAAAATTCTCTATACTTTCATAATTTGACTTTGTTGTTAGGGTATGTGGCACAATAAAGTTCATGCATATTACATATTCAAATCAGGATGTAAACATTTTTATTTATTAGAAGATCGTGCATAATGCCTTACCTGAACACTGAATGGGGAAATATGTGTTTAATGAGCTCAATAGAATCATCATGTATTGAGCTCAATAGAATCATCATGTACTTATCCTGTGAGGATGGTTGTGATGTTGTCCCCTCTTGTCAGACAAGCTAGAGTGAGATTTTAATTTCTCAGTTACTATTTGTAATCTCCTGCAAGTTACATTAAAACTGAGCATAACACTTTTGACATACATGTTTGTAGATTTCTTTTATCATGAGAGTGTATTTTATGCTGCAAAGTCTAGAAAATACTTCACCTAACCTCCTCCTTTTAGTTCATGAGACCAAGAACTGTGTTTGTCCATTGTAATCCAGAGTATAAAAATTGCTGAACATCTTTAGTTTATCTTCAAATGAATTTTTGGGCATGCTTTATATGGGCAGGAGTAACATCTATTCTGGAAAAAGTAAATAAATAGTAATATTAGGCTTTCAAATCAAAACAAAAATCATAAGTTATGAGGAAAATGCCTAGTTCATGAAGGAAATGAGTATGTTTAAACCTGCTCATAAATAAACTTGGAGCCGGTGAATAAGAATTAGCTAAGCTACTATCTGCTACATTGGCATATATGACATCAGAAGTAATTACAAGATATTTATATTTGGCATGTTAATAAACTTAGTTTTAGTTTGTTCAAAGTAGGCCTAGTATAAAAAGAGCACTCTGTTAACAAAGACAAATGCTTAACATTTGTAGCATTTTTCAACTTACCATGTAGGATCTAGGTACAACTTTCTCCCCATATGTTGCATATGCTTTCCCACTATTCTTCAGTCTCTTGCAAACTTCTCTCTTTCAATTCATAAGATTAATCTTTTGTTTTCTACTATTGTTTATCATGCGGAGAACGTTCATGTGCATCAGCCATTTTCTCTAAGCTTTGTAATGTTTTTCCACCACTGCCTATATTCAAATCTGTACTTTAAATTTAGCCACTGTAGCGCATAACAGTATAGAACAGAGTTTGTGTAATGCTTTTTCACTACAATATTGCAATAGAAAAAAATGTCACTTGCAACATTTTTCCATGCAGGTATTCAACTGTAGCCTGACAGTTAACAATTTTTTTATTTTAAGCTGTTACGGACATACAAACTTTTCTTAATGTTTCAAATCAAATTATTTTTTATTTTAAAGAAAACTATGTAACTAAACGTTTGCTAATGAATAGTACATAGTATCCAATTTAATTAAAAAACGTAAAAGTAAAGTTTTTGGTTACTTGTCATAAATTAAGGAACATAATCAGGCTGATGCTATCAGCATCCCACATCTTAGAAATATGGCTGCCAATTGCTGTAATTACCTTTTTAGAGAAAAAGTAATGTGAAATCAGGAGTACCCTGTGGCTATATTAAGTTGAAAGATAAAAATTAATTAAATTTTCATCATCTGTTTGACCATTACATGGAATGACCCACTAATAACTCAATGGAAAACAGTCACACATTTCCATGGAGATTGCTTAATACATAATTGAGATTCTGCTGCAGTGTAATGGAAACTGTAGTTCTATTATACTATTTCCTTCTCTTTAGCTACCTATAACTTGTTAATCCTGACAAGATTTCCCCATTGTCAAGCTTTGCTATAGATGGAACATAATGAAACAAACAGAATGGAAATTTGTATTTGAATAACAGTAAAAATGTTTATAAGAAATAACATGAATTATCATTGTAGTACTTAAACTGATATGTATAACTGTATAGGTACCTGAGCTTTTCATCTATTTTGCCAGGTGCTACTGGATAAATGGTTAATTGAAAAGAATAATGCGGATAGCAGTTTTGTATCTTTGAAGGTCTCATAACCACCTTTCTTTCTGACATACTGTTCTGCCATTCTACCATCACACTATTAGCACCATGGTTACGTACTACCACAATTCGCTTCAGTGGGTTACCTGTGCATCTGAAAATAAACAAGTAAAGCTTTTAAATCACACAGAAATTTCTAATCTCAGTTATGCAGTGTAGGAAAGACTGTATCACATTTATAACTTAAAATTGGGTGCTCTAGGGACAGTTATTCAAAATTATTTTATTTTCAAATTCAATGAAACTTTATTATAGGTGGTATTTAAGTGCCAATTAAAGCAATTGTTATCCTTAATGGATGGACACTGATAAAAAAAAATGACACAGCTTTTGGTTACCCTATAGGAAACCTTCACACGTTTCCTGATGGAGGCCTGGCCAATAACTTGATCAAATTGTTGGAGAGGAACTAAGGAGAATGTGGCTGGCTGCTGCTTAATGGCCCCATTTGAAGGCAAGAATGTAAGAGCCAGGCAAGATCTTACAAGAATTAACCATATAGGTAGAGCATCTGCCAACCTAGACTCTGGTAATCTTAACACCAAACTATTACTGGAGAGGCAACTCAAAGCATTCATAATTTGTGTGAGAGACCAGGAGATGAACAGAAGTTTTTTGCAGAAGAATACCATCATATTAATGATGCCCTGTTGCCTGCTTCCACATTGAAGCAGCAAATATAATGGCTAGAAGAGTCAAACTGGTGACAGATATGAATAATAGAAATTGGAGCCAACAACAATTCCTTAACTGACTGGAAGTGGGGGTTGAAGACCTACATGCTGTAGTTGTGGAAATCCTGGGCAACAGTCAACTGCAAGTGATCAGGAAGACTGCTGAGAGCTATTTTTCATTTTAAGTGAACAAGTCTTCTTCTCAGCCTGCCTGGGTAGTGGGTTGGTAGCACGTATGCCTCACATTCAACAGATCACGAGTTCGAATCTTGCTTAGGGGAGTTACCCACATAAGGTTTTTTTGGGGGGTTTCCCTTATCCTGAGAAGACGAATGTTGAGTAACTTTAAGCTCTATGGACCCCGAGATCATTGGAGCATCATTTCACCAATTTCATTCATCATCAGATATAACCAACCAGGTTAAAGGACATTAAGAAAAAAAAAAAAAAAAAAAAAAATCTGATGTGTACCATTCACATGACTTTCTCTATATCCCTGCAACAAATTATTCTTAAAAAGCTTATACTTCTATTTACTTTATGCTAATCAGAAAAAAATTAGCTGAAATAGTCTTATTACTCGCTTCCTTGTAAGTAGAAGCGAAATAAGGGACAACTATAGGTTAAAGTGATAGTCAAAAGCTGGTTGCTATGTCAATGAAGTTCCTTTGTTTATATGGATAGGAGTTGACAAGTTCCTGTATGAGAAATGTATACGTTTTTTATAGCAGAAACCAAAAATAAGGAATGTCTCAAAAACGACGAACTCCACGAAAAAAAAATGTATATAACATAAATTGTGTGTTTTAAAGTGCTCTACATGTTTTGTGTAGTAAGTTTTTGTCCATCTCTTACGGTTTAGTAGTTATTCAAAATTCAGTAAAATTCATCTAGAGTAAACTACTCTTCAGAGGCTATTCCCAGAAAATTCAAGATGTACATTTTATTTGTCAGGTAAATATCTTTAATATACGAAATTTTAATCAAAATCGTTAGAGCCATTTTTGAGAAAATCAAAATTTTCGAAAAAAGTTCCATGTAAAGGGTAGTTGGGGGTGGGGGGAGTTTTCTCAAAATCTTTGTGTCGCATCCCTGGAAGATACTAAACTTAAATACCAAGTTTGGTATTTTACAGACTTTTCGTTTTTGAGTTATCGTGTTCACAGACACACGGACACACACACACACACACGGACCGTTTTGTGAAAATGCTTTTTTTTGATATTGGGAACCCTAAAACATATTTCCGGTGAAATCTTGGCATCAAATTTTTGGATGCAGTGCAATACTTTCTCTATGCACTATGTATATAGTGTGTATAGAGAAAGTAAAAAAAGTTCTGGTGCTGCAAAATTTAGCAGATTTTCCACTTCTGGTTCCAAATTTTTAAGTCCTTCAACAGCAGTAAGACTAATATGAGAAGGCACAAAAGATAAGAAATGAAAGGAATAAGAAATCCAAACCAGCTGCAATTGTACAAGAGTAAATGAGTATGCAAGTGATTTCATTTTTACTTTCTCTACACACACACTATGTACATAGTATATAGAGAAGGCACTGCACTCCCCCAAAAATTTGATACCAAGATTTCACCGGAAATACACATTTTAGGGTCTCCTGTATCCAAAAAAAAAAAGCATTTTTAAAAAAAGGTTGTGTGTCCTTGTGTCTGTGAACATGATACCTTAAAAACAAAAAGACCCTTAAATACCAAACTTGCTATTTAAGTTTATTATCTTCCATTGATGCAACACGATGATTTTCAAGAAAATTCCCCACCCCCCCAAACTACCCTTTACATGGAAAAATTTTTGAAAATTTTGTTTTTCTCAAAAATGGCTCCAACAATTTTGATTAAAATACTGTATATTGAAGTTATTTTCAATACAAGTAAAATGTATATTTTGAATTTTCAGGGAATAACATCGGATGAGCACTTTATCCTGGTTGATTTTTGCAGAATTTTGCATAACAGTTAAACTGTAAAAGATAGACAAAAACTTACTATACAAAAAACTGTAGATCTCATTAAAACAGACAATTTATGTCATATGCATTTTTGTTGTACAGTTGATCATTTCGAAAGTATTCCTTGTTATTTGTTTCAGTTTTAAAATATTTATGCTTTTCTCAGACAGAAATTATCCATTTTTTTTTTGTTCTACTCCTGGCCAAGCAAAGAAGCCAATTTCAATACAATCATGTAACAATAGCTTTTAAAACATTGAACTATTGCTTTAGCATAAAACATTCGTTTAGTTCTCTTCTACTTATAAGGAACTAAGTAATAAGTACATTCTGCTAATGCATATCTCGATTAGCATGGTGTGGAAGAAGAATAATCTTTTGTAAGAAGTCTGTTTGTAGAACAGTTAAAGGAATTCGGTAAGTGTAACACATCAGATTTTGTTTGTAGAGTTGACCATTTTTAAGATATTCCTTGTTTTTGGTTTCAGTTTTAAAATACTTACACTTTTCACATACTGGAATTTTTCAACTCCTGGCAAGCAAAGAAACAAATTTCATCCTCATGGCAATCAGCTTTTAAAAGATTTGACTATCATTTTAGCCTAGTGTATTCCATTATTTTCCTTCTCCTTACAAGAAAGCATTTCCTAATGTTTATCTCGATTAGCATGAAGTAGATAGAATAATAAGCTTTTTAACAATAATTCATTACACAGATGTAGAGAAAGGTCATGCGAATGGAACACATATTTTTGTGATTGCTCTGCAATCCCCTTATATTGTAAGATTGACATTTGTTTTTTTATCAAAGAACACAAAATCAAGGAGTATATGCAGAAGTATTTATAATTATTCTTACAAAAGCTTACATTAGCAGAAAAGATTGTTTCTTCTAAGTAGGGAAATAAGGGAATTCACTAGGCTAAAGCAATAGTCAAATCTGTTAGCCGCTATATAATGCAATTGAAATTCCCTTCTTTGGACGGAATCATTCATCCTTGCATAATTAGGATGGAAAAAAACTGGTTAACATCTTTCTATTTGAGAAAAGTCTGAGTATTGGAAATTTTAAAACCAAATATAAAGAAATATCTCAGAAATGGTTAGCTCTACAAAAAAAAAAGAGAATATCCATTGTGTTTTAACAAGATCTACATTTTTTTGTGGAGTAATTTTTGTCTCTTATGGTTTACCACTTATACAAAAGTCACTTAAATGAAAAGTACTTCAGAAAATATACCCAACAAATTCACAAAATACATTTTATTTGCCATATAAATATCTATAATATACAGTATTTTAATCAAAATTGTTGATGCAGATTTTGAGAAAATGAAACATTTAAAAAGTCTCCCATGTAAGGGTAGTTTGTTTTGGGGGGATTTTACTGAAAACCTTTGTGCCACATCCTTGGAAGATACTTAACTTAAATACCAAACTTGATATATACCAAAAGCCAAGCTTGATATTTAACAGAGTTTTTATTTTTGAGTATGTTGTACACGCATACACAAAACACATAAACATTTATACATATTACTATACTTATATTATTAGTTGTTATTCAGAATAGTGGCAGTTCATGAGGAAATAAATTGTAGAGTCAAACAATATTGAATCATAAAAACTACTGAATAATGAAATGTGTATGCTACAAGCCATTCAGTTTGTAACATACAATAACGATGATGATGGTGATGGTGATGATGATGATGATGATAGGTGCACCTAGGATTCTAGTACTTGCACTTGCATATCAAATGAAGTTCCCTCTCTTTAGTTGTAGCAAATTTTCCACTAAACTCTTTGTTAAATTCAGAAATGCCATGAAATGCTTTTTCTCATATGAGGGTATAGCTAAAACTATTAATTTTTTAAAATTGGTTTAATACTCTATGGGTTAAAAATAATGTTTATTTTGACTGTTGTCATTGGGATGGTAACTATTATTCTCAGAAATAACACTTCCCAAGAAAGTGTGTACATAGTAGGCAATAAAGGAATTGCATTCCATTCATTAATTGAAATCAAAATTTCAACAGAATGCATGTTTTGAGGTACCCAGGATATGAAAAATACCAAACTTGAATTTTCATTACAAATAAGATATTTATTTTGAATTGTGGGCATAGTCTGTGAATTTCATTTCATTCAGAAGGAAATCTGCAATTATTGCTTGCAGAATGGCTATTTCCCCCAGCCATGGAGGAATGCAAACATATTAATGTTCCCAAAACCTGGCAAGGATCATTCAAACCCCCAAAATTATAGGCCCATTAACCTATTGAAGACAACCGGTAAAGTAACAGAAAAAGTTATACTCAAACGCATAAACACCCATATCAAGAAACATAATATTCTTATAAGTGAGCAATTACAGCATGCTATAACTAACTAGGATAATTGAACACATTATGCAAGACTACAATGAAAAAAGATCCACCAGAATCATTTTTCTTGATATACAACAGGTCTTCGATACAGTATTCCACCTGGGGCTCATTGCCAAACTCAAGGCCCTAAAATTCAACAACACCCTCGTGAAACTTGTAGCACACTACTTAACGAAAAGGACCTTCTCTGTTACACTACAAGAAACTAGTTCAACCAGCTGCCACATTGGTGCTGGAGTACTCCAGGGTAGTCTCCTAGGACTGGTTCTATTCAATCTCTACATTAACGACATACCAAAAACAGATAAGTCTGTTGTTTATTTAAACTGATTATACGGCTATTTCAACTCAATTCTGAAAGCCAGAAATGATAGCCTACAGGCTAAAAAATGCCCTCTTCGATCTGGAGCCATGGCTGTTGAAGTGGCGCATAACGGTTTCAATTGTTTCACATAGGGACCAGCTTTTAAAGGATTGACTATCACTTTAGTCTAGTGTATCCCCAATTCTAGTGAATGTTTATCTTGATTAGCATGATGTAGGTAAAGGAATAGTCTTTTGTAAGAGTAGTCAGTTTGTGGAACAGCTATAGAAAGTCATGTAAATGACACATCATATTTTGACTATATACACTCTTAAAAACTGTTTGCATATGATTCTTTCACCATTACTTGATTGCTTTCTTTCAGAACTTGAACATTAAATTGACTGGAAGAAGTCCATCCTACTATCTTAAAAAAAAATGAAAACAGCTAATAATTTTTCAAATAATATCACTAATATCACTAACCAGTGTAATTGCTAAAACTGTGGAAAAAATTATTTCAAATCGTCTAAATTGGTATCTAGAAACAAATAATTTACTCTCCCCCAATCAAGCTGGATTTAGACAATTACGTTCAATAAATCAACAAGTTATACATCTAAGTCAAGATATTAAAGACAATTTTAATTAGAGAAAATATAGCTTAGCAACATGTATGGATCTACAAGGAGCATATGACTCTATTTGGAGATTTAAATTATTAGAAAAAATGCAAATGTTAGATATTCAAGGTAACATGCTTTAGTGGATCAGAAATGTTATTATCCAACATTTCATTGCTACAGTTATGATAACTATCTTTCTAAGTATCAACAAACACATCGAGGCTTACCACAAGTTTCTATTCTAAGTACCATATTATTCAACATCTATATTAATGATCTACCTAAACACATAGAAAATCCCCAAACAAAAATTCTACTTTTTGCTGACAGTATTGTAATATGGACTTCAAAACCAAAAACTCAAAGCCAACAGTTAACCAACATAATCCAACAATCACTTTACTCATTTAGAAACCTGGTAATCCCAAAATATAATGAAGATAAATATACAGAAGACAAATTATCAATTATTTTTGTTTAGAAAGAAGCCATTACTTATTTCACTAAAATTAGAAGGGAAAACACTAACTGAAACACATGAAGCAAAATATTTAGGAATAACTTTTGATACAAAATTAACTTGGAAGGAACATATGGAAAGCAAATGCAGAAAAATGAAAAAATAAACTACCATTATTAAAGTGATTAACAGGGAAAAAGTGGGGCTGTAAAATACAAACCTTAAACATGCTCTATCAGATGTATATAAAATCTATTATTCACTATTGCCAAGAAATCCTAATAACTACACATGTAGAAAAACTTAATAAATTTCAAAATCAAATCTGTCGCTTGATAACAGGAGTTACTTAAACAACACCAATTCATGCCATGCATTTTGACAAGCAACCCAAACATAGAAACTGAAATTGAGAAAATAGCAATCATACAATACGAGAAACTTATAAGGTTACCTCATAATAGTTGGATTCGGCAAAAATCAGAAATTCATTTTAAAACCCAATAAAGCTTCTGACGCATAGTACATAAGATCAAACAGAAATTACAAATCCCAAACTTAAAAGAAAATTTATAAATAAGAAACAATCCTCTAGAACTCTTTAAAATTCAATATAACCTCCATCTAATAGAAGAAGTCAAGAAATCAGAAACTTCTCCAGACATCTTAAAACAAATCTCACTGGAAATAATAAATTTATAACACCCTTCACTTCAGGTTACACATTTTACAGATGGTTCCAGTCTACCTAATGGTGGAGGCAACATGCCCAATCTTCTCATTTTATCGAAAATTAGATGTGTATCCAACAAAATTTGATGGCAAAATCATGGCATCCTTTTCGCAATACCAACTAATATATATGCTCCATAACACTGAACCTTGCACCTTTCAGATGCAAAGGTTGGCTGCCTGACATTATGCAGCCAACTGACCCTTAAACAGCAACATTACCCAATTCTCTTAAGTCTACAAAATCTCTTTTATCATATAAAGATTTTTGAAAAAACTTAATCCTATCTGTTTCAAAAGCAGCCATTATCGCTATAACAAAATACGACACCAAAAAGCATTAATATTCTAAAATGTCATAAAATAATACAATAATTAACCCATTTACATAAAAGAGTGGTAATCCAATGGATTCCAGCCCATTGTGGAATAATGCGCCGTAAAATGGTTGATTTTTTGGCCAAAAAGAGAAGTAAAATTATCACCAAATCAACACCTAGTTTAATCCCATTTTGCTCTATTAAAAAAATAATATCAAATAAATACAAAAACAAAATCAATGAGGAATTCACAAACAAAACATCTGGAAAACAATGGAAAAATTTACAAGATTACAATATTTCTATATTACCAAGTAAATCTCAGTAGCAACCTTCAGACTATTAACAGAATATGACTGTTTACAAAAATACTTATATGGATTTCACAGAGCAGGGACTTTTATATGTTTTTTCTGTAACCTAAATGAAGAAATGGATCATCATCTTCTTCTACGTAGTCTGATTTTTACAGAAATTACAACCTCCCAGCTAAAGAAGTGCAAGAAAACGAATGATTTCATTATCAAGCGTTTAACATTAGATACCAACCAACCATATTAAATTGACTTAAAGTCCATTAATGTAAAAGAGAATGAAAGATGGAAAATATGTAATTTTAGCTAATTCTATTGTTAGGGTTCATTATAGTTTGTAATTTTTTTACCTGATCTTTCCATGAAACTGAATAATACTAGGCTCAATGGTGATTCTATAAGGCTCCACCTCCAAACACAGCTCCACTTCATACACTAATTGTTGAACTGGCTTAGCTGGCATAAACTTATCCAAGACAGTATTAAAACAATCTACTTTTTTCTGGGAAGGTACTGCATCTTTAGGAAGGTTTACAATGTACAGTCTAGAAGAATAAGCATAATTCTGATCAAACAATGTCTCCAACATCAAACAAATGTTATTGTTAATTGAAGGACACTACAATAAATAATGCTAAGAAATTATCCCTGTAAAAATTAACAAGTATAAATTAAATTAACAAGTATATTGCTTGTCTGAGTTGCAATTTTAGGACTCAATACTGGTTTAGTTGTAACAAGTTATAAGTACTGAACTTTGTGCACACAGAATTGGCAGATACCTAGGAGTTCCTGGAAATAAATGGCGTGTTAATTATGGATGCTCTTTAACTACTGTGGTTCTCAGCATCGCATTCTAAATTGGGCATGAAAGACCACTTAATTTTGCTCAGAGGCCTCTCTATCAGGCTTGAGGTTCTTTTATATGCCATAAATCTACAACACAGGACCAACGGCTTTACTTCTCTTACGAAGGAAGCCATGCTAGGGATTTTTACACCCAAAATCCATCATCCTCCACTGGGTTTGAACCCGCAACCTTGAGTATATCAAGTCAGCATGGTAACCATTACACCATGGAAGGCAACAGGAGTTTCTGGGCTTTTGAGAAGAACACCTAACATAGATCTCTTGAATTGCTGTTTCCTCTGCAAAATGGGGACATTCACAGGAAATTCATGGATTTCACTGCTGCAGTTAAACAAGATGGAGCTGAAAGACATCTCCATAGTTAACATAATTAGATTCACTGTTACAAAAATCACAGGTGTGTCCAAAACTGACACTTATAACATCTGAGACATTTGACATACAATCTCATAGCTTCATATCCTGCCTAATCCTTTGAGGGAGATCTACCCAGTCAAAGATAATAATCAAGAGTACAAGTAGGCATGAATTCATCTCTTTCTTTCCGCTGAATCCTATACAAAGATGTAACACCTTCATCTAGAACATATTCTTGAATCTCCTCCTCATTGTCATATCTTCCAATGTATGGGTGGAGTCACCCTCTGTGGTAATGGTTACCATGCTAACTTCATACACCCAAGGTCGCGGCAGAGGATGATGGATTTTTTCGGGTGTAAAAATCCTTAGCATGACTTTCTTCAGTAGGGAAGTAAAGCCGTTGGTCTCATGTCGTAAATTTATGGCACATAAAAGAACCTCAAGCCTGATAGAGAGGCCTCTGAGGAAAATTAAGCGGTCTTTCATGCCCAATATAGAATTGGATGCTGAGAACCACAGCAGTTAAAGAGCATCATAAATAATACACCATTTCCATTTTACCATGCTGGGCGAGGAGTTCAAGGTCTGGAGCATCTGAGCCTTCACTGAATATCTGGCTAAATGGCTAACATATTGCTGTCAGTAATTTTGCAGCCTGGGATATGATTTTGCTGCACCCAGGAGTGTGCCATTATGAGCTGTGATGCACAATTTTATCAGACTAGCAAACTTTTCAAGGCCTTTTTGAAAGGTAAATGCGCTCAGCAATAAAAGGTTGCTTCCACAAGACTTATTACTGATATATGGTGGACTTTGTGACAGTGATGTGTTTTAACAATTGAAAATTAGTTGAGTCGATTTTGTAACACTACATCATTTACTTTTTTATCAGAAAATATGTTTCAGAAGCCATGTGCTTCCATTATCGACTGCTTGCTGTGTTGGTTGTCTCTGTCCCCAGTAGTGGTTTGATGAATCTCTGTATCAGTAAGTCGCCTGGTGGGTTTTCGAAATTGAAAATGCCATTCTTGTTTTTTTTCAATTTTGAAATGCCACCAGGCGACCTACTGATACAGAGGTTCATCAAACCACCACCAGGGACAGAGACTACCACCATAGCAAGCAATACCAGTAATCGACCAAGGAATTGACAATGGAAGCACATGGCTTCTGAAACATGTTTTCCAAAATAAAATAGTAAATGATGGACTCAACTAATTTTCAACGCAAGGCTTGACTAGGTACTTCTTTTCCATTAACTTTTAATTTTTTTTTTTCATGATAATTTAATCCAATAATTTAATCAATAATTCTGATGGCATGCTCACATCCTGGGGCCAACCCTCCACAAGGAGATCTCAAATTACATACCCCAATGACTTTTGTCATAAGTACTTTGAGTCCTGGGTTTTATAGTTTAACCAACTATTAGATCAATCAGTATTAATTAATGTTTTGTTTTTTCCGCACACACTATGTGTAGGATAGAAATTGGATAGGTAGAGTCAGAGTGAAACATTCAATAACGAGCTGGTGTTTGAGTTAGTTGGGGAATTTAATGTTATGCCAACATGTTTCTGTGGTAGCTCAGTGTTAGAGCAACTGGACAGACACTGGGAGACCTATGATTTAAATCCCAGGTTATGGTATTAAATTGACTCAACCTATCCAACTATTGTCCTACACATGGCTTGTATAGTACGTATGCCATTTTAAACACATCAAAAGCAGCCCTCCTTTTGAAGATTATTGCTTTTAATACCCGCTTTTATTATATGCAGCACCACAGGTGAAATAGTATTGCTGTATCCCCTTAAACCTACAACTTAAAATGTAATAAAGGTATCTCTGAAAATATTTATCTCAATTAGTAAACATAAAAATAAGTTTGCAACAATAGTTTGTTGAAGAGTGGGTAGGGAAAACCATTTCAATATAACACATCAGACTTGTACTTGATGGATGACTATAGCTACTAGAATATCCATTTTTACTGCTGAAAGTACTGATACATTAGCATAATCTAAGATTTACTTATTTCGCAATATGAATATTATTATAATACTCACTGTAGCACTGTTTTGTACATTCCAACTTTCAAGTTGGTTGCTCTACAGTTTACTAGAAAGTCTTGATCTGAATGTGATTTAAATGTTCCTGTTTCAGGATCAATTGATACTGCTGTATCTTGTAGACCATGGAGATTATCAGAAGGTATGCATATTAGATTTACATTTCTTTTCTTCCATGAATATTGTAGATTTATCCCACTGCAATAATTAGTTATTATATACTATTCATCATAACTGAACAGAGACAGAGAGAGGGACAGAGAGAGAGAGAGCGAGGACGAGAGACACACACACACACACACACACACACACACACACACACACACACACACACACACACACACACACACACACACACATGAGATAGCAAAAGGCTTGCTTTCATTTTGGTTAAGTTTTATTTCATGTGCCTCAGTGTTATTAATGAGCTATTCAAATCAAATCACTATAGGATACTAATCAAGAACAGGCTTTCAAGCCAATTTACACATAAATGAACTTAGAGTATATTTTATGCTACTTGTAGCTACATTATACAACATGGACAGAATGAATTAACTAGTTCCATTAGCACACTTTAAGCAAGAAATAAGCTTTAATAATTTCTTTAGCTGTTTTTCAGTCACCATTGAGTCAATACTAATTGATTGGCATAATAATTAACTTTGAAATGCAAAAACTTGATACCTATTGTCAAGGCATTTGATTTCTATACCTACATATGCAGTGTCTAATTTATGAGAGCAGCTGCCTTATATCTCTCATCCACCTATTTATGTCTGTCTTTAGTATGGTTCTACAGTAAGAAATGGCCTGTTATTTATGGATGCTCTTTAACTGCTTTGGTTCTCAGCGTCCCATTCTATATTGGGCGTGAAAGACCACTTAATTTTGCTCAGACCCCTCTGTTATCAGGCTTAAGGTTCTTTTATGTGCCGTAAATCTACGACACGGGACCCACAGCTTTACTTCCCTTCCGAAGGAAGCCATGCTAAGGATTTTTATGCCCGAAAAAATCCATCGTCCTCCGCCGGGTTTGAACCCGCGACCTTGGGTATATGTAGTTAGCTTGGTAACCATTACACCATGGAGGGCGACCTATAGGAAGAGAAATCTCTTGGCCATCATGGCTTTTACGTCAGCAAAGTAAATAGTAGTGGTGTTTTTTTCCATGCAGGCAAGGTAAGCACTGCTTATCTAAGAGAATTTTATTTACTATTTTAATTGGTAGCACAGAACAATGAAAAGCTACAACCACTTTGGGTTTCAGGTGGCTCATCAGTGTTTGCAAATTGGTGCTTCTTAGTGGCTTACCACCACTGCAGCCTTGACAACACTTCTCTGATTCATATTATTGCTTGCTACTTCCCTTGATTTTTATTTCCCCAATCTACGGTTTAAGACTTTGCTGTTATTAACACGCTACAACACTTACCAAGAGCCCAAAATTAATTTTCAAATGTGCAGAATTCTCATTATTGGTAATGTTGAATTGTGCATATTACACAATGCTTATTAAAACTTTACATATATTTTACAAATTTTTAAGCTCAAAGGTAGGAAATATATAATTTTATGTACAGTTGTGGATATATCTTGAACTCAGAACAGTGTGAGATGGAGAATGTAGTGCACCAAGTGATTACATTCTAGAAGGTATTTTTTTAAAACAAACCTGAATTCAAAATATGTAATTGTGCAAATATCTATACAACAAAATTCAACAAATATTTACAAGCCATAATGGCATAATGGTTGCCCTAAACTTCAGAAACAATTCTGCTGGTCTTACCTTCTCTTTTCTTATAAAAAAGAATGCATGGAATAGTCAGGGGTTGCAGTTATATGGGAAGTATATATAATATTATTAAAAAGCATAGCTTATCACAAAAGCCATTTTTGCACTAATTATGCAAGAAACATTCAGAAAAGCTAGAATTGACCACACATTAGACCAGCATAAAAGAGATATTAAGCATTATGAACAAGTTAAAAATAATGAAGATGTACAAATGTGGTTTAATGATGTTCGTTTTGTAGGGAAACAGGAGTTAGCATTTAGAGGACATGATGAAGCAAAGGAATGAACAAACAAAGGAAATTATGTTGAATAGTTTGTATAATTAATGAATACATACAAATTAAAAATGTTATTTAGATAATTCCTGAGTGTTAACAGGTTTATCAAACTTAAAATGATATAATTGTTTTGTGTCCAGAATTCTAATGGCAGAAATAAGAAAATAAATTCATTAAATCAATTTTGTTGCTATTTAGCTGGATGAGATGGTAGATGTATGCAGTTTCTATCATCTTTAGTTTGATTTTTACTTTCTATACATGTACTATGTACATAGTGTATAGAGAAGGTATTGTATTGCACCCAAAAATTTGATACCGAGATTTTACCGGAAATACATGTTTTGGGTCTCCATGAATCAAAAAAAAAAAATTTTTGGAAAAAGGTCCATGTGTGTGTGTGTGTGTGTGTCAAAAACGAAAAGACCGTTAAATGCCAAACTTGGTATTTAAGTTTGGTATCTTCCAAGGATGTGACACAAAGATTTTCAAAAAAATCCCCCACTCCCAACTACCCTTTACATGGAACTTTTTTCGAAAATTTTGATTTTCTCAAAAATGGCTGTAATGATTTTGATTAAAATATTGTATATTAAAGATATTTATCTGACAAACAATATGCATATCTTGAATTTTCTGGGAATAGCCTCTGAAGACTACTTTATTCTGGATGAATTTTGCATAACTGCTAAACCGTAAGAAATGGACAAAAACTTACCACACAAAAAAAGTAGAGCACATTAAAACACACAATTTATGTTATATAAATTTTTTTGAAGGAGTTGATCGTTTTTGAGATATTCCTTGTTTTTGGTTTAGCTTTGAAAAACTTGTACTTTCCTCATACATGAATTTGTCAACTTGAATCCATACAAACAAAGGAACTTCAGTCCATAGCAACCAGCTTTTGACTTCACTTTAACCTATGATACTCCCATATTTCGCTTCTAATTACAATGAAGTAAGTAATAAGACTATTTGTGCTAATTTTTTCTCGATTAGCATGAAGTAAATAGAAGAATAAGCTTATTAACAATAATTTGTTATACAGAAGTAGAGAAAGTCATGTGAATGGAACACATCAGAGTTTTTGATCAAGATAACCAATAAGAATGAGATTTTAGGTTTTTGCAGTACTTCAGTAGATTGCTCGGTAGATGCACTATACACTATTGTTGTACAACAGCTTTGTGAGTTCAACTACGGAGACAAAATAGTCACTCAGAATTATAACTGTGCTACTGTATTTTTGGAACCTCTAAACGGTCCTCAAAAAAAAATAAAATAAACTTTTCTGCATGCAATTTGGTGCACTGCTGTATTCATGGATAAAATTTAGTTTTATCTCAGGCATTTCAGATATTTCAGCAAGCTGTGCTTTCTTTTTAACATTCTAGGGTTAACTGCATTTTTTAATTATTACAAAATGAACTAAGGCATTAGTTGGAGAAATCTATAGAAGACTGCAAATCTCATCGAGATGGAGGTGGTGTAAAACACACACACACACACACACACGCACGCGCACGTACCCACACCCACACACCCACGCACGCACACACACACACACACACACACACACACACAATCATAACATTACTCCAGAAAATCACCAATCCTGGACACTTATAGTGCTGTCTGTAGTTTTACTGTATCTATTTTCATTTTCTTTTAAATGTGTTTACAGACATTTTTTCTCACTTTGCCAGATTATTTGATATTCTACAGGTGAATGGTAATGATATATACTACTGTACTGTGACTGCCAAAGAATTTCAAGATTGCTTCAAAGGAAAACGTGAAACATTTTCAAGAATTTGGGGAAAAAGTTATACAAAATGCAGTGACATACACCAGCCTAAAAATGGCAGGAAATGTCAAGAATATTTTAATGTGAAATTTAGGATTTTATAGTTCAACAATTAGAAGATAGATTCTACAACTTGGACATGCTTTGATTCCTAGAATTTGATCAATGCAAGAGAAATTCCATAAATCCCCACCCACATCTTCTCAAAGCCCCACTTATTTCCGTTAGCTAGCTTCTAAGCATTTAAATGATGAGTTAAGAATAAACCAACAGACATATGATTTGACAAGGAAGAAAAAAAGATACAAATCCAGATTTTGCAAAACTTCAAATTTTAAAGTTCGTTTTTCTTAAAAAACAACTTTCTCCCATTCAGCCACCAAATTATTTAATTGATACTTTTTAGACAGCATGTTACCTATTTACCAAAACTTATATAAGTATACAATGTATAATATTGTTTCTTTAGCAGATTTTACATTACAAAAAGGATAGTAATCAAATTTGTTAGGCTTATTTTGATACAATAGAGCATTCTCCTACTTGCTATACAAATACCTTTTATTTCCAATGGTGAATAGTTTTGAAACTTTCTTTTCAATCAAACATTTGGGCATGTTGAAGCGATATTGTGCCATCATATCATGAGATTTATCAGAATGGGCATTCTTCTCTAAGTCCTGAAATAAAGTTCAAAGTTTAGTAAACCTGAAAGCATTATTTGTTTTATGAAATGTCAGGTATCAATGAAACAAATAGGAAGTGTGAAGGAATATAAACAACAAGAGCATTTGGTGAACAATAAAATGGCCTTAATTTTGGCTACTTCAGTTTTTTTTTTTTATTTGAGATTTCTTGACACTGTAAGGATTGCAGTAAAAGTCACAGCAGTACAACACATTTGTGTCTTTAAATTTTCTGCATTCAATTTTTCAAAAGACAAAACAATTATACTTAAAGTAGTACATAAAATGTCAAACACACACACACACACACACACACACACACACACACACACACATGCATACATGCACGCACCCATGCACACACATACAGTAGGATCAGAGGAACAATATGTATATTGTTCTTTCTAATAAAACAAAAATAATTTTAAAATTAAAATTAAGTAATTACAAAACATTTATAAAACTGCATTGCCCATTGAAACTCACTTGCTGCAGCATAACTCTCGAAAATGTAAGAATCGAAGTATTTTATATAAAACTCCAACAAAGTACAAGCAGCATAAAACATTATTTAAATGAATTAATTAATGTTGGTCAACTATTGAATGAGCTGTGCGTATGCTCTTAGTATGAAAAAATAATTAAATTCATAAGTTGTGTCTCAGAAAAACAGTAGGGACTCTGAGTTCTTAAAAATTGTCCAGCTTTATTTTTCTCTTCCTGGGTATAATGATAATATGCTAATATATTATAGGTAGAGGGGTATTTTCCTTAATGAAGGTTCACTGGACTGAGATGTGAAGATTTGAATGAATAAGAGCAATTCTTGATATTCAAAGCAACAGGCATTAGTTGCAGTGGATTTTATAAACTGATTACAAGTGACAAAATGTCAAAGAATTTATATTCTATAAAATCTTCTGAAAAGTATAAAAAAATCTAATGCCGATAAAGTTAATATATGTGAAATTCTTAACAAAGTGTCAAAAATCAATATCCACATAATGCAAACTGTACATCAGGTTCTCACCTTTTCGAGTAATCTCTTAAAATATTGAAATGCATTGTAATGGCAAAGTATCTACATATAATAATTTAAACTTGTACATTTTTCTGGTTTTATAATAAATAATTAAGGCAGCACTACCTAAATGAGTAACCAAAACATATTAACTATCATGCTGATTTGTAATTTATTTTTATTGTTAATTGTTCGAAGTATCCAAAATAAGAGGAGCATTCTTGATAATCCTGAAGAAGAGGCAGAATTTATGAAAAAGTATATCAACTGAATAACACATGGAAACATGGTTTTTGTATGGTTATAGATACAATGTGTAATAAAATGCCATTGCAATGTGCCATAACATAAAGACATTTCATATTTAATAAATCTCTAGCTTTTATGCCATTTTAAAATCATGGTTTTAAGTCCAAAAGATTAATAAAACTGCTGATTTTTCTATTTGCTTGTATTTGATATCAGTTACTTTCTTTAAATATGCCAACCAGCAGCATATAAATGCTGCACATGGCTTTAACAAAGATTATTTAAAATAAAAGTTATTAACCTGCATAGCAAGAAAATGAGGATCAAAGTAACGTCCATATCCTTTTATTACCATCTCTTGAATGCTGCAATTATTACACAAAATGTAGAGTTTCTGTGCAAAAGAAACTGCTTTTGTGGGTTTAAATGTAAAGTTGACTTTTATTACAGCACCATGCTGTACATAAAAGTATTGCGGAGAAATTGTAAAGGGATAAGTGGTTAGTTCAGTTTTTCTGGAGGCATCCTGCAAAACAAAAATATAAGAAAAATTGTAAAAGAGACAAATCTTCAGTTTTTATACTCAATGATCCATGATGTCTAAAATAATTTGTAGCAGAGATTTTAAAATAAAGAACATTTTTTGTTAAACGCCTATGTTCTCTGTCATGTAGTTTAGCCAATGTAGGTATACCAGGCAAGCAAACACATGAAGACATTTGGGACATTCAACAAATCATTATGAATATACCTTTTCTCCAAAAATATTCTTGGAGGTGATTAATTACAGAATATGTAAAAGAATTGTACGAATTATATTCATTACATTATTGCAGCCACATCTATCAGATTTAGACAAGCATTTTGAGCTTGTTTCAGATGTTCAAAAGCATGGGTTTCATTTTTATATTGGGGCCATTTAATGACACTTCACATACTTCCAAAGAAAAATATAGGGTATTAAGTCCGGATATCATGCTGGTCATGTAATAAGTCCCACTACATTTATTCATTTTTCCCTATGAGTTATTCAGAAGTATTCACAGAAGAAGGCTAAATTCTGACAGTGACCTCTTACATTGGAACCACATGATAATCTGATAAGCAGATATCATGTGAGATACGTTCTCCATGATTAGTGGAAGTGTTATGTAACTTTTAAAGCATGTTAGAGAACATGGGTTACTCAACAAAAAGTGTTCCTCATTGCAACATCTTTCCCCTTTAAATTTGTACTTGAAATACTGACTCTTGCCTGTACACAAAATATAGATTGTATTAAACAACTGCAATATTTATTTAGTCAATGCTGTGTGCATTTTACAGTTCAATGCATTGACCAAACTTGCACATAAAGAAGAAGCCACAACACATGAAGTGACAAGTTTGATAAGCTCTTCTTTGTGGCTTGGTGGTTTTATAGAGAAATAATATTTCACTGGTTATAATTATGATGGAATCACACAGTAAAGTAAATATGAATGTAAATTAGTATTTGGAATCCAACTTAAACCCTCTCAATTGCTTCACTCATAAATTTTTACTTTCTCTGCAATGTAAGTAAATAGGGAAAGTATTGTATTCCACTCAAAAGTCAATGTTGAGATTTCAGCCAGAAAATTTGAGGCACCTGAATCCAAAAAACAAAGAGAGAGAGAGAGAGAGAGAGAGAGAGAGAGACAGAGAGAGAGAGTGAGTGTGTGTATGTGCGTGTGTGTGTGGGGGGGTGGTACACTGAGAACCAACACTTAAAGAATGTCCACAATTAAAACTCAATTTCATTTCCTTACAAAAGATCATTCTTTTATCTATGTCATGATTGGTAGAAATGGTCTTATTACTTGCTTCCTTTTAAGTAAAAGGGAAATAAAGAATACACTAGATTAGTCATAGCTAAATCTTTTAAAAGCAGATCGATATATGAACAATTGAAATTTGGTTCATTTGCATTGGTAGAAAGATGAAAAGGAAGGAGACTCCTTTTGAGAAAAGCTACATAGGTAGTTTAAAATTGGAACCAATAACAAGTATTATTTCTGAAATATCAACTCTGCAACAAAAATGTATATGATGTAAATTATGTGCTTTAACAAGATCTAGATTTTCTGTTAGTGAGTTTTTTTCCGTTTCTTACAGTTTACCTGTTATGCAAATTTCAGCAAAATGCATCCAGAAAAATTCAAGATATACATTTTATTTGTCATGTAAATATATTTAATACTTCTATATGAGTTTTTGAACAACATTGTTAGAGTCATTTTTGAGAAAATAAAATTTTCTAACATTTTTCCATCTAAAGGTCATTTAAACCTTCAGAGATATTAAATTTAAACACCAATTTTGGTTTTTAACAGACTTTTTATTTTTTAGTTATGCTGCGCACATGCGCGCACACATGCATGCACACACATTCACAATTCTTTTTCTAAAAATACTTTTGGGAGGGGGGGGGGGTTCAGAGGGTCTCAAAATTATATTTCTGGTGAACTCTTAATATCAAATTTTTGGGTAAAGTACAATACCTTCTCTATCTACTATGTATGTAGTGCATATGTACTAGAGAAAGTAAAAATGCCAGAGAATAAATTATGAAAACATCAGTCTTTGCTTATACCAGCTTACAACCAATTATAATGTTTAATGATGAAAGATAAGGAGCCTTGTGGCATTCTATGTAGGCATTTTAAAAAGGAGTTCAAGTTGTGCAACATAATACTTTTAATGGAAAAGAGAAAGATAATGTGGAAGAAAATATCTTTACTAATTATTGTGTCAAGGATATGAATGGCAGCAAAAAGGAGGACAAAAACTGAATGTGGGTCCATATTTCTGGAAATTTTTCAGATAATATCTCCTACACTAAATATATGTATTTATCATCTTGTTCAAAAGACATGTTCAAAAAGAAAAATACATTCCTCAATTTAAAGCCTAAAATTAAATTGAAAAAACACTACATATATCTCTTATAATCAGCTGATAGTTGAACTAAACAGTTAAATTCAATGCAATAATGGAACAAATTACAAACAATCAAACCCATATGAAAAATTAATAATGCCACATTGTGTTAAGTATATGTGTAGAAAAACTTAAATTTAGTTCAAACATTCGAAGTAATCTTCAGGTATAGAATAACTGCAAGTGCGCTGTAGTATCTAATATCTGGACACTAGAACAACTAAAAAAGAAAAAAGATTATTTGTTAATTAACATGCTGTCAACTTAGAAAAGATTTGGACTGTTATAAAAAGAAACTGAAGGAAATAATTTACAAATAAAACATATATGGAAAAACACCAAAACAATGTTTACTGAAACAAGTGAAAAAATAATAGGTTATAAAAATAATGAAGAAAGACTTACATTCAAGAGATCATGAGTTTGAATCTCACTTGGGGTGAGTTACTCAGATGAGGTTTTTTGGGAGTTTTCCCTTATCCTGAAAAGATGAATGCTGAATAAGTTTAAGCTCCATGGATCCCGAGATTATTTGAGCATCAGTTCACTGATTTCATTCATCATCTGATATGACTACAGGTTAAAAGACAATAAAAGAAAGACTGGATAACAGATGGAATAAAATGGAGGAAAGGAAGAATATAAAAAATAAATTAAACTCTAGTAGGACTAGAAGTAAGCAACAAAAATTACAGACTAAATAAAGAAGTAAAGAAATGAGTATGACAGGCAAAAGGATATGTAGTGAGGAAATAGCTGTTTGAGCTGAAGAAACATAAAAAATACATGAATTAAGAGAGTTGTATAACATTCCAAATAGCTTATCCAGAAAAAAATATTTGTCTTATTGAAAGTAAGAATGGAAGCCTTATTACAAATGAAACCGAACAATTAATGGATTGGCAGGAATATTTTGGCAAGATGTTAAGCCGAGGTAACACAAATGAAAGATCTGAAGTGAAGAAATAAACAACACTGACAAGGAAGAAAACTTCAAACTAACAGATAAATAAATTGTAAACTTCATACACTAATAAAAAGTGAAATAATTAAAGCTTTGAAACAAATAAAAAATGGGAAATCTGCAGGAATAGACAATATTCCTCTTTCTAAAAACTGACATTAATGTCATAGCAGATCTTCCACACACTTATTGAACTAATCTGGGAGAAACAGCATTTACTAATTGATTGGAATAAAGGTTAAGATACCCAAAAAAGGAAATTTATAAGAGTGTGACAATTGGAGGGAATAACACTGTTATCAATTCCAAAGAAAATATTATCAAGGATTACATATAACAAAATTATACAAGCAACAAATTAAATGATAAGGCAACAACAAGCAGGATTCTGATCAAATAGATAATATATTGATCAAATCAACACTTTAAGAATAATCTGTGAACAGAGCAATGAATGGAAAAATACTTTATATCTACTGTTTATTGATTTTGAGAAAGTCTTTGACTAGCTTAATAGAGATTAATGGAGAATAACATTTATACACCAGAAAAAAATTGCATATTAGTTAAACTTATTTATCAAAATTATATTTGCAATGCTATACACAAAGGCACATCGATAGAAAATGCAACAACTACATGTAAAGTGAAACAGAACTGTATTCACTCTTCGATCATGTTTCTGATTATTATGAATAATATTATGGAAAGGTCTGTTGGTAATACTAGAAGAGTATAAGATGTGGACTGAATGATACCTTGGAGAACCTGATTTTGCTGATGATGTTTGTTTGCTCTCCCATAGCTTTGATATACAAAATAAAGCCAATACCTTATCAGAGGTTCTAAAAGCTCCTATATAAAAATAAATGCAAAGAAAACTAAAGAAATGAGTTAAATACTAAAAAGACTAATAAAATCAATATTGTAAATAACAATATTGATACTGTTCAAGAATTTAAATGTTTGGGTGATATAATTGATAAGGATGGTGGAGCTTTGAGAATGTTAAAAACTGAATATAGAAATTAAATATAGCATTCATCCAGTTATATTCAATCTGGAAATCTTGTCATATATGGGCGTACTAAAATTAAAATTTTAAGAGTAATGTGAAATTGGTTTTACTATGGCCATGAAACATGGAAGACAAGTAAAACTATCAAAATAAACTGCAGATATTTGTTAATAGATATCTATATCTATAAACATTTTGAAAATTAGATGACAAGATATAATCTCAAACTCAGAACTATGGAAGATAACAAACCAAAAAGAAATTACAATAGAAATCAAAAACCAAAAGTGGGATTGGATAGGGCACACACTAAGAAAAGAAGATGCGGCAGTAGAAAGAATGGCTTTGGACTGAAACCCTCAGAGTATAGAACAAGAGGAAGACCAAAAACTACATGAAAGAGAACAGTTCTTGAAGAAATTGTTAAAGAAGGGAGAACATGGAGTAAAGTAAAGAAGTTGGCTACAAATTGAGTTCAAGGAAGTACTTTATGAATGCCCTATGCTACTCATGAGGAGATACAGGAGATTGACTGATTGATTGATTGATTGATTGATTGATTGATTGATTGATTGATTAACAATGCTGTCAATTGCCAGATTATATCAGCACCACTGGTGTTCTGGAATTTTATCCTGCAGGAGTTCTTTTACATACGTACCAGTAAATCTACTGACATAAATTGTAGCTGCACAATTAAAAACCATCTGTCTGGGCTGGGTTTGAGCTCTTGACTTTGGGATCAGAAGCCCAGTGGCTAACCAACTGAGCCACCCAGATTGACACTTTAATGAACCCCATTTGTCTTTCTTTAGACTCCATTAGCCCTTCAAGCAAAATCTTGTGTGCTTATGGTTTGCAAGTTCTTTCTTGTTTCTGTCATAATGCACACTCATTAGTTCTGCTTCTATTTCTAGTGTTTCCATAGGTATTGAAACTTTGCATATCATATTCTTAATATTGTATCCAAGTTTAAGTCATAAAGTTTTGTGTTGTATAATGTATATATTTTGGAGGTGATTATTGTTATAATTATTGTTGAGATACTTAAAATGGATAATATTTCTGTAACTATCCCTAAGCTAGTAATTTTCTGTACTTCAATTCGCCTGGGATGCCATGGTAGTAAAAGTGGGTGTTAAACACCATAAAAAAAAAAGTCTATACTTCAGTGGCATGCAATCAGGGGAAGCAACTGGAACATTGCTTTGTAACAACTGCAATAAGTATGAGAATTGACTCATACCTTATAATGACTGGGAAAAAAGAAAAGCACAAGTAAACCTAAAAGCTCAACAAAGGTTCCTTACTAAAGTCAAAGAATTCAAACATAGATTAAAACTTCCTTACTTAAAAGAAAACATACAAACAAATATTAACCGTTAGAACTATTTGATATTGAACACTATCTACACTTAGCTGAAGAATTTAGAAAATCTGAAACCTCTTCGTGTGTTCTGAAACAAATGACATTAAAAATAATAAATTTAAGATACCCTACCAATGAGTGGCTACATGTTTATACTGATGGTTTCAGCTTACCAAATAACAGTGGTACTGGCGAGGTGCAATATGCCCTCTCTTCTCTTTTTATAAAAGATTAAGCTTAAATATCATAAATTTTGATGGAGAGATTTTGACAACACTTCAGCTTACAAAACTTCTATATCATATAAATAAATTTGCCCTACACACGGCTTGTGTGAAAAAACAATTAAATCAATACCAATTGACCATAATAGTTGGCTATATTATGAATCCTGGGACTTAAGTACGAGGGGCATACTGAAAGTCACGAGCAACCCATTGTAAAAATTTAAATTTCAACAATGTAACGAAACGAATTGTAGGATCGTAATCTACAGACTTTAAGCCACATGTTGACATATTGTGACGTCATTAGCTTCTATCACGTGACCACAGACAGTGTTTGAAAAATGCCTGACATTGATGTTTCGTTTCGACAGCATGCTGTCATTGAATTCCTTGTGAAAGAAGGAAAATCTGCTCCTGACATTCATCTCAGACTTCAACGTGCGTATGGAGGCGTCTGCATGGGTGCCAGCAGTGTTAGAAGATGGGTGAAACATTTCAAAGATGGAAACACGAATCTGCAAAATGCGCCTCGTAGCGGGCGTCCTCGAACTGCCTCTACAGAACGCAACAAGGAAAGAGTTGATGAGCTCATTACAGGAGATAGGCGTTTCACTGTGAATGAACTTGCTGCGCAACTTGGAATAGGAAATAGTGCAGTGCAAGAAATGATCCACAGATTGGGTTATCGAAAGGTCTGTGCCCATTGGGTCCCCCGTTTATTGACTGAAGACCACAAACTTCAGAGAAGAACCATTGCACAAAACCTTCTTCAGAGATTTCATAATGAAGGTGATGAATTTTTTATGTATATTGTGACTGGAGATGAGAGCTGGTTCCATCACTATGAGCCAGAAACGAAACGTCAGAGTATGGAATGGCACCACTTGAACTCACCATTGAAGAAGAAAGCGAAGACAGTGCAGTCTGTAGGAAAAGTTATGGCAAGTGTCTTTTGGGATGCACAAGGTTGCATTCTGGTTGACTTTCTTGAACCTGGACAAACCATAAATTCTGCCCGCTACATCAAGACACTTCTGAAGCTCCGTCGGGCTTTGCGTGATAAATGCCCTGGAAAGAGGATCATCCTTCAACAGGATAATGCGCGTCCACATACTGCCCGTGCCACTATGGAGAAGATCAGGGCATTAGGGTGGGAAACTCTTCCATCCTCCCTACAGTCCCGACTTGCCACCCTCCGACTACCATCTTTTCGGTTCTGTGAAGGAGCAGATGCGTGGCCAATGCTACGAGACGCTGGAGGATATTCGGAAAGTAGTGCATCAGGGTCTGCGGGCAGCTGGAACGGAGTCCTATCACAAGGGCATTTTCAAACTTGTAGAACGATGGGAAAAATGTGTGCAAAACAATGGAGACTATGTCAAAAAGTGAAAGAAAGTCTGTAGATTATGATGATGTATTTGGTTTGGCTTAAAAATAAATATTAAGATTGTAAAACAGTATTGCTCATGACTTTCAGTATGCCCCTCGTACCTAAAAACTACATTAACTTCTTTGGCTATCTGAATTGTCACTGCACGCCACTGCTATACCTACCTATAATTATTAGTAGTCATGGCTTCTATTTTCTAATTTTATGGTGGATTTTTCTACAATTTATTACGATATTTACCATACTGTTACTATGATAAACTTATTTTGATTTAAGACTTACCTCAATAATAATGTTATATCTTAAAATTTGTTTACTTACCTATATTGGACAATGATAAATCTGTGACATGTATGTACAACTATAAATATATTTTGATAAAAATATTGTCATTAATTTATCATATCCTCAAAATATTTTGCAACTAACAACACAAGTCATAATACTAAGCCTTAAACAGTAGTTCGTTCGCAGTGTATATAAAACAATATAAAAAAGAACTGTATAGCTGACAAAAATTTTATGACACTCATCTATCTTGTAAGAACAGAGTGTAAAACTTACAATAACAAAATTACTATTTCATATATTAATTAACTTAATATAATTATTCTAAATTTTAATTCAACATTTGTAATTGACATAATGCTTTTCCAATTTAATACAACTTTTATGCTCCCTTATAAAATCCAGTTTTGTTATATATGAGGTATATTTACTGACAAATTTTTTTATGTGTGTCTGATGGTTTTCACTTTTCTTATGCATTTGTTTAAGACAATAAACAAGTTTATGAAAGTTTTACAGTATAACGAAAAATGTGAAATGCATTGTGTGTGTGGGTGTGGGCATGGGTGTGGGTGTGGGCATGGGTGTGGGTGTGCGCGTGCTTACAAGCGTATGTGTGTGTTTTTTTTTTCATTTAAATTTAATAATTTAAACGGACTTTCTTCCTTTTGCTGTTAAAGTGATTCAATAGCATACAAAAATATATAATATTTAAAACACATTTTTGCCCATGTAAATTTTTCAACATGTTTGTGGATTCAATATGCTTGGAGTAGAAGGAAGGTTTTTTGAATAATACCATTTTCAGGATATTCTTGAAAATAATGATAATGTATAGTTTTAATGTTTCAAAATAATGATGGTTAATTTAGAGAGTTTAAAAAGTAAGCCAGAGTGATTAAAAGTTAATTTTTAAATATGTAATGAGCATTTCATTTCTCAATGCAGGTGTGCAGAACTGAAACATAATTGTGTACTAAATCAGAAGTGAGCAAATATTATCCATTCCCTTTCCAAATGCTAATGCAATGAATATTTCACTCTTCCATGCATTTTCATTTTTGAAATTTTATTATTTACAAAATTAAACCTAAACAATGGAAGTGGCTACTATTGTTTAACAGTGTAATAAACACAGCACTAGATAAGAATATTCATGTACAAAGAAGTAACACCAATGCCATAAAAACAGTGTGATAAATATAGGAATGACTTTTTTCAATAAGTTACCTCTAACCAACAAAACCGTATGCAAAATGGCAGCATTTAAAAAGGAAGTACTGGCATACTTTCTTCACCACTGCTTCTACTCAGTTAAAGAATTCCTGGAAATTTGCTGATAATCTTGTTAGCCAACTCTATATTTTATACTCTATTTACGTACCATGTCATTTTACATTGTAAGTTAGAGATAAAATTTCTTAGTACTTCAATTTAATCATTTCAATTATTGTTTTCTGTTATTATTTTTAATTGTGATGTATACTAATGTAATCTCTTGTTAATAAATTGTAAATAATTCCAATTAATTTTCTGTTAATTTATCTTACTTGTCCTATATCACAGTTCCTATGTACACATGTATGATTCACAGGATGAATAAACTGCCTGCCTGCCTGCCTGGCTGTCCAACATTTGCTTGCTATAGTCATCATAAGATATTACATTCTTCATATAGTATATTGTGAAAGAATAATTGAGGCATTTCTGACCAGAAGGGCAAACTTAACAACTGCACATTTCAAGCAAAATGTCATTTGATTTTTCTACCAAGAGCAAACTCGACATTTAGGCACTCCCAACCAGAAGGGTGAACTCAACAACTGCACGTTTCTGCAAAATGTCATTTGAGTTTTCTACCAAGGGTGACCTCACATATTATTTCTCCTTTGTGATTTAATCTAAAACAAAATCTGATATGGTCCATTCACATGACTTTCTCTACATCTGTGTAACAAATTTTGTTAAAAAGCTTATTCTTCTATTTAATTCATGCTAATCGAGAAAAAAATAGCAGAAATGGTCTTATTACTTGCTTCCATGTAAGTAGAAGGGAAATAAGGGAGAACCGTAGGTTAAAGTGATGGTTAAAAGCTGGTTGCCATGTGATTGAAGTTCCTTAGTTTGTATAGACAAGAGTTGACAAATTCCTGTATGAGAAAAGTATAAGTGTTTTAAAGCTGAAACCAATAACAAGGAACATCTCAAAAATGATCAACTCCACAAAAAGAAAAATTATATAACATAAATTGTGTGTTTTAATGAGTTCTACATTTTCTAATAAGTAACCTTTGCCTATCTCTTACAGTTTACCAGTAATGCAAAATTCAGCAAAATTCATCCAGAATAAAGATGTCTTCAGAGGCTATTCCCAGAAAATTCAAGATATACATTTACTTGTCATGTAAATATCTTTAATATACAATATTTTAATCAAAATTGTTAAAGCCATTTTTGAGAAAATCAACATTTTCGAAAAGTTTTCCATGTAAAGGGTAGTTGGAAAATCTTTGAGTCGCATGCTTGGAAGATGCTGAACTTAAAATATCAAGTTTGGTATTTAATGGACCTTTTGTTTTTGAGCTATGCTTCCTACACACACATAGACAGACAGACAGACAGACACACACACACACACATACAGACATTTTTGTAAAAATGCTTTTTTTGGATTCAGGGTGTCCCAAAACATACATTTTTGGTGAAATCTCGGTATCAAATTTTTGGGTGCAATACAATACCTTCTTTGTATACTATATACATAGTACGTGTAGAGAAAGTAATATAGATGGTAATAACACACATTATATATCACATTATTCATTTGTTTTTCTACCATCAACATATAATATGAATGGAATCATAATATTAGGAGTATTACTACAAAGAAATGCGTACATTCGAACTCAGTTGTCATACTCAACAAAGCTATCTGCTTCATCAGATTCAATGTCATTTTTGAAAGTTGACCAGTTTGATTGCACTTGTATCTGGTGTAAATACTGCTTCCATGGCATGGGCATGTAAGGCAGCAAATCTCTGATGTTGTTCAGCTTAGTTGGGGGCACTGAGATTGGAGCATCATGCATCCTCTTCAATTCCAGGCTGAATTTCTCTGGATCATAGCATTTCACTTTCCCTTGTGGAGTTAAAGAGTAGTTTTGACATTTAGGTTGTATGCTGGATATATGAGAAATCCTTCTTTGCTAACATGACTGTACTAAAAATGCTGCCATCTTTAAATTTTTGTATTTTCTTGTATAACAATGTAATATTGTTAATCATGTTTTAGGTAACGTCTATATCATTAAACAGCAACCTTTTGTGGGCTTTCTTTTTGAACTGGACATAATGATCTTTTAAGAACACATCAGAATGGCAGTTTTTTTCTATGTTCCCGAAGTTTCAGTCGCACGGCAGGTAGACATGCCCTGGAGTCATTAAGCAATGATTGATGCTGTCAAACCTGTTGAGATTGAACACCAAATTTGTCAAAACTATGTTAATGTTCTTACTTTGGCCAAAACAATTGTCACTAAGAAGATACACAGTCTTGAAATTGGTGCTAAAACTTGAGAGATGATATATCAAACAGCTAGTGATTTCACACGATCAACATTTTGCTTATGTTTCATCCCAAATGTACACAGTGGATCGTCCTGTTTTATGTCATGTACATAGAAGTTATAGGTCCAGAGTTAAGAGCCGCTTGAGAGCTTAGGGGTTGGAAGTGCCTGCTGCAGGTCAAAGGCGAGAGTCATCACTTTGTCATCCTTATTCTTTGTCAATTCCTTTATTAATGTATGAGCAATTTTAGCATGCTTAAATGTGCCTCTTTACTCCTTTTCAGTTTGTTTATTTCCTTTGTATTAACATCTTTATTACTCTTCATCTTCAAATTTTAATGGATGTGTTTGCTTTATCGCAGAAATTGCATGTGTCACTGGCAGATGGTTGGAATCCAATACTGTATGTATTGAAACAATCATGATAATAATGTTTGGAGAGTGATTCACTTACAGGGTATTTTTCTTGCAACCATGTACAATAGAAATCATAAGAGAGTTGATGTTGAAACCAAACAGAAAGATACTTTCTGTGCAGACTCTTGGTACTGCTGTAATAGCTTGTAACTGTTGGTAGAGACTTTATTTTTGGTCAGAGGAAATTTTCATAACAAGGGAGCACTTTCCTCTTTTGTCAGTCTCAATGCTGCCAGTTTCTGTAATTTTATTCAAAACCTTATGGACACATTTCTCCAAAATTCTGTGCATTCCATAAAATGCAGTGTGGTTGACTAGAAAGACATTGGAACATTGTAGTTGTTGGTAGAGACTTTATTTTTGGTCAGAGGAAATTTTCATGACAAGGGAGCACTTTCCGCTTTTGTCAGTCTCAATGCTGCCAGTTTCTGTAATTTTATTCAACACCTAATGGACACGTTTCTCCGAAATTCCGTGCGTTCCATAAAATGCAGTGTGGTTGACTAGAAAGACATTGGAACCTATAATAATCTTGTACTGGATCTTCTTCAGAGTTCAGCTAGGTCCACTCTTTACTCTATTTCTCTTAACATTTAAACTCTGTAAGCATTTAAGGAGGTACACAATTTGTTAATTGTAGTTTCCATTGGCCTAAAATGCATTGAAAATAGATGTTACATTATTCATACCAACCTTTTCAAAACATTCACAAGTGCAAGGACCTCCAATCCATCGGGCAGCTACAACATGACCTTAGGAATGGGATATGTACTCTTGGCCTTTGTTACGGAGTAGCTTTGCCACAGTTTTCTTGCAAGTCTCCTCATTCGAGCATCGTTTATGGGAATACCCACCAACCTCTTCTCCTCCTGTAGCGACATTTGCCATTATGTGCAGCAAATTTGCAATAAATAATCAACATTGAACACCAAACTATACCAAGTGAAATAATCAGCACTGGCAGAGTGAATACTGAAGTAGTTGAATGAAATGAGGGAACCAAGGTCTCTGTCAAGTTTGCCCTTATGATCCGCGCTGCTATTGTTCAAAGTGAATCCCTCCAATTTGTATCTGGCCATTTTGCATAGAATATTAAGGTGCTTTCAACTACATTCTTCTACTAAAATGTTGCCCATCGAGGCAAGTGCTTAAATAAAACAACATACTCATCTGCCGAATTCGCCCTTGTGGTCAGGAACACCGCAATTTAAATCTTCTGTCTCTTCCACCCCATATTTTGTAGTACTGCTTCCTTGGTTTGCTTGATTAGAAGTCAGAAAAAAATTTAAAAATTAAAATAAATACAAAGTTTTAAATTAATATTTTAGTTGTTTGTCATTGATATTTTCATACCATAACATAAGTGCATAAACACTTTTTTTTTGTTTTTTGCACAAGAAAAATTTTAAAAATCCTCTATACCGAATGTTTTGAAAAAGTGGGTGTGTACATGGTATAAAGGAATTATTTTGTTACTAAAACAGAAAAACTTGAAAAACTGTCTTTAGTTTACTTTAGGAAATATTTGTAAAAATTGAGTAAATGTAGAATTTAAAATTTGTAGGTACCTATCTACATTTTATGTCCAACCTAGTATTTCCCACTATTGTTAAGGCCTTCATGACCAAAAACTTAAAGTGATTTTATGAAATATAGTAAATAAAAAACTAAAGACATAATTTATCCTCATGATAACCCTCAAAGTTGTAAATATTTATCAGTGTGCTCTTAAAACTCAGCCTTACCAGGCTGTCCCATAAAGGCCAAACAAGCTCATTGTTTATCCAGAACCCTGCATCATTACCACAATTACATAGCTGTAAAGCTGTAGTATTGATATTTCCAAGGAGGCATTCACCACAGTCAACTGTGTCAGGTGCAGCTGCAGGTTTACTGTCTATAACTGTAACAAAATACAACGTATATAAAATATTGAAAAGTACGCAAATGCAAACTGAGTAATGCTGGATGCTCATATATCAAAATGTACTGAGCAGATCATATGCAACCATCCAGTTGAGTATTTGTTAAACATTGGATTTTTCATTGATGCAATACTCTTGTAATCTATATATAAAAAAAGAATTGCTGAAATGTATGTACACGCATCACTTACAAACAACTGCACCAAATTGAACAATTCTTTTTTTGTTGTGTTCGTTAATGTCACAATAAGGTTTGTGGAAAAGAAAATGTTCAAAAATGGTACTGGAAAGTATTTAAAATCTCATAATATGAATAATAACAGTGCCAAGGGAATGCATTTCGGTTAATAGCAGATGGCAGTGGTACCATGGTTATTTATTGCTAAATGGTCGTAGTACTACTATATTTTCTCTCCCCATTCAATGTTAAAAAAATGCACCAATTTAACAAGACAATGACGCAACATAACAGTGAAAATCAAATATATTTTTATATATTAACTACTGTTTAAAATAAAGGAGCAAAGAAGCTTTCCTAGGAACGAAACCTAGAGTAAGTAGTTATTTATTTGCTGCTAGATGGCTGTAGTAGTATATTTCCTCCTCATTCAATGTTAAGGTAATGCACCAGTTTATTGAGACAATGACGCAATGCAGCAGTGAAATTCAAAAACACTTTTATGTATTAACTGTCCTTTCCTTACTCCGATCATTTAAAGTAAAGAAGCAAAGAAGCTTTCCTGGTGGTGAACACCTTGTAAGTACTTATTTATTTGCCCCTAGATAACCGCAGTAGTATTTTTCCATCCCATTCAATGTTAAGGTAATGCAGCAATTTATCAAGACTATGACACAATGCAGCAATGCAATTCATATAAGTGTTTATGTTTTAACTGTCCTTTCCTTACTCCTATCATTTAAAATAAAGAAGCAAAGAAGCTTTCCTGGTGGTAAACACCTCGAGTAAATACCTATTTATTTATTTGCTGCTAGATGGCTATAGTAGTATTTTTCCTACCCATTCAATGTTAAGGTCGTGCAACAGTTTATAAACAATGATGCAATACAGCAGTGAAATTCAAATGCATTTTTATGTTATAACTGGTCTTTCCTTACTTCTTTCGTTTAAAATAAAGAAGCAAAGAAGCTTTCCTGGCAATAAACACCTAGAGTAAGCACTTTTTTATTTGTCGCCAGATGGCTGTAGTACTGCTCAATTTTTCTTCCCCATTCGATGCTAAGGGAAAGCACCCGGTTATAGAGTCAATGACACAAGATAACAGTGAAAATCAAATATATTTCTTATGTACTATCATTTCCTTGGTTACATCATTTAAATAAAGAAATAAGTATTTTTTGTTGTAATTCTTTAAAATGAACAAGTTATAAACTATGCACATAACAATAATCCTTCTTGGAATCCTAAAATGGCAGAGAAATGATGGGATCCGGATAGTAAACCAGTTTAGTGCAGATGTTGGTTATTTGAGGTTATGTGGTACATGAGCTAGTTAAAGGGGATTTCATCAGAAAACTGCATTGCCCATCACACTGCAATTGCACTGCTCTTAATACATTTGATCAAGTAATATTTTGGGTTAAATGGATAAATTTAACACACAAAGCTATCATAAAATAAAAACTTATCACTTCCCCAACCAGATCCAATTGCTCTTTAGTTACCATGCTGTCTTGGTATCTTCCAAGGATGCGACACTAAGATTTTCAAGAAAATCCCCCCCCCCCAACTACCCTTATTAGAACTTTTAACAAAAATTTTGATTTTCTCAAAACTGGTTCTAATGATTTTGATTAAAATATCGTATATTAAATATATTTACTTGACAAATGAAATGTATATCTTGAATTTTCTGGGAATAGACTATGAAGACTACTTTATTCTGAATGAATTTTATGGAATTTTGCATAACTGCTAAACCATAAGAGATGGACAAAAACTTACCACACAAAAAATTTAAAGCATGTTAAAACACACAATTTATAATGTGTGTGCATATATATTTTTTTTTTCCCCATCAAGTTCATTTTTGAGATATTCCTTGTTTTTAGTTACAGCTTTGAAAAACTTATACTTTTCTCATACAGGAATTTGTCAACTCCTGTCCATACAGACAATGGAACTTCAGTCACATAGCAACCAGCTTTTGACTAGCATTTGAACCTATGGTGCTCCCTTATTTCACTTCTACTTATTAGGAAGCAAGTAGTAAGACCATTTCTGCTAATTTTTTCTCGATTAGCATGATGTAAACAGAATAATAAGCTTTTTACCAATTATTTGTTACAGAGATGTAGAGAAAGCCATGTGAATGGAACACATCACATTTTTTACCTATATCACCCATTTTACTGAGCCCCTTTCCTACTTTCATTCCGATGAGTGCCGTTTTTCAATTCTTATTTTTCTTTCAGATATATCTGCAGTGGAGGTTTTAGATGATTCATTCAATATAGACAACAGTAGTCATCATAACTATTTTATGCCAAAAATAGCAAGCATTTTATAATATTCTATTGGTATAATTTGGATGTCAATGACAACATTTTACTTCAGTGAAGGCGAAGTTGTGTTTATTTGTACTATACAGTAGCATTTCCATTTTGTAAAACTTAATATCATCATAAGCATTTTATTAAATCTGTGATTTATTTGAATAAGGAATTTTACATATGCTTGCATGATCATTTAGATGCTGAAGACAAAGTTATATATTTCCTAGGTATATCTGGTGCATATTCATTAAATTTAACTAGTCATAGAGCTAGTTTTGCTTCTACTGTATCTATGTTTTATTTCTTTTGAAATATATATATTTTTTTAATAGGTGTAGATATTACAAATCAATATAATTTTTGTAGGAAAAGATATTACAAATCAATATAATTTTTGTAGGAAAGTTAATTACTATCCAAGCACATAGTAATGAATTAACAAGGAAATTAACCTTTTAAAAGAGCAGGATTTCTTTTAGCCTCAAGTGCAACTGTTAGGATGCTACCATCATCTGCTACAATAATGAGACTATCTTCCTCATCTGTTAAACAGTTTGCTTCAAATGACACTTTTATCTTCATCCTTATTCCAGGAGCTATCATCTTTGTGTAGCCTGGCAAGGGAATCCAAGAAAGCTTAAATCTGGAGGAATCTTTTAAAGGCCTCACAGTAAATTTTACAGCTCTGTTACTCACATTTTGTATGAAAATGCTCTCCTGTAAAAGAAAAAGGAACAATTCAGCAATAAATTAATGAAGCAACAGATAAGTGAAAGAAAATCAGAATCCCTTAGTAATTTATGAAGATAATTTAAATCACAACAAACTGGCAAGATACTTTTAAAGTCTCTGCCTATAGAGTTATTTCAGATTTAGCAGTTTGGGATGTTTTTGTATAAGGCTACTTACTCTTAAAACTGGAGCAACACTTTGCATCTAAAACTTATCTTGTCACTTTGTCCTTCATTTCAGGTTTTTACCAATTAATGACTCTGGGAGATTCTAACAAAGGAAAACTTGTAATGGTACATGTGTGAGCAATAACATTATATTGGCTGTTCTTTATGCTTTCCCTGCTACTTAGTTAGGCAATAATATTGTATTTCACCTATTATTTCTATTCTGAGATTATTATGGAAATGCATATTTTGAAGTCATCTGAATAAAAACAGTAGGTACCTACACTAATTTTTAAATAGGTAACACTTAGTTGACAGGTTAGGCTAGCAACATGATAATCGTCTGTTTTTAATTCTCACAAGTGTTGGAACTTCAACTTTTTTATTTCCCTCTGTTTATAATTGTGGCAGATCACTAAATGCTTACTTGAAATATTGCTCTTATCTGCCTCTATGCCTTCACATATAACTCATTTCTTCATGGCAATATTTCTGGGCACAACTGTTAGAACAGGATCTCCAGTTTTCCATGTACAGTCATTTAACCATCTATGATCAAAACATATTTTTTTCTGAGTTTCTATTGACATCATGTTAAAAATATCAATCATGTAATTTTTTTAATCACTCATCTATACAACAATTTGAAATATGCAATTCTGCAGAGTGTATGAACATGCTTATTTAAGGCAACATGGTGGAGATGGTGAAGAAGTATAATTTATCTTACTGAATTGATAACATGTTTATGCGATGTGAAATAAAAATTTATTTTTGAACATTTTTCTCAATCAGTAGATTAAATATATTTGTAACAACAATTATATTTTTGGCTTGTTTAATATTCATTATAATTATTTTCGCAAACAATTTACTTGCTGATTGGATCTAAGAGTTTTCTTCTTAGTAGCACTTAAAATAATCACTTCTACTTATTTTTTGAGATCTATATGTGCATTAAATTACTATCTCTCACTTGTTAAAGTTATTTTAATTTACTTTTTGCAACGACATAACAAATTAATTTTTCATTATATCTAAAGCAAGCAGGTACTATTCCTCATCAGCAGGATAATTTCTATCTACTGTACACTTCTCTAGTGGATCTCCTATGAAACAATTCCCTCATCTTAAACTTTTGGCTGCTTGGAGTAAATTTTAACTCTCAACTCGCAATGGCTCGGATTTTCCAGAGTGTCTTGGTATGTGTGGCCTCATTGGTGATCAATTCATATCTCTCCGGACTCTATTTTTGGTTCTGGCACATTGTTTCTTAATTGTTTCATTGCTAGACCCCATAGCTTTGACTCTCTTCGAGCATCTTTTCTTCCTTAATAATATGCTTTTGTTTTTGTTTTATCTTTTCACTGTAGCTTTTTAACTAATTTTCCTATTAAATGTCTTCTTTTTTCTTCCAAACCACAACTTATGTTTTTCTGTCATTTTGAAGTATAATGCACAACACTACACCCTTTTTTTTCTTCTCCCCCAACCCTTAGAGTGCTATATATTAATGTTGTCCTTAGTTTTCTTGATGCGACTGTAGATGACCTTAAGTTCCATTTTTTACTTTAAAAAATATAAAATCTTTGCTAGATTTTTCTTCTAGAATTTTGCATAATTGAATTACTTTAATTCTTTACTAATTTTTAGTGCTAGTAAGACAATGTTTGCTGTTTTTTTTTTGTTTTTTTAATGAGCTATATTGCTTACTCTAGCATTAGATGATAGACATACCGTTGCTGCAAATTGGTATACATATATTTGAAAAAGTTAGTGAAAAATAACCAAAAGGAAAAATAATTTTACATCATGACATCACATAGTTACGTATAACAAAACTAACAACTGAGTATTACCAAGGACCTTATACGTTCTCAACCTGGCTTGTTGTGGTTTCTTTTTGTTTCCAAAAATTAAAGATAAAATGTATAGAGTCGCTTTTTCCTCATCAGATGAAGCAGTGAAATATTATAAAAACCTGGTTCCTGAAATGCTTCAGGAAGAGTGATACTAACCAATGCTTTAAGGATTGGTTTTCTCAGATGCAAAAGTATATTAAAGTTAAAGGGGAATATTTTGAAAAGCAATAAAATCATTTAAATTTTTCAAAGTTAATCCTTGTTGGATTTTCTAAAAATTGTTCATGTCACCCTCGTAATTCATATGCATAAATTAAATGCACCGTTTGACTGGTTGGAAGCTCGAAATTAAAAATACTGGCAGAAATTTACTCTACTTTAAAGTATGATTAAATAATTGACATGGCTTTGGAAGCTTAGGTTATATGAATCAAAACAAAAGTTTACTCCATATCTAAGGGTCTTGCTGTAGCAGTGCAGTTTTAATTTATTTAGATAGAGAAGTTATGGCATTCCATCTCCTGTATCAAAAAAATGAATTTTACAAAAAGGTCTGTCCATCTGTGTGCGTGCGTACGTGGGTGCGTGTGCGTGCACTATAACTCAAAAACGAAAAGTTGGTAAACTACTAACATGATATTGAAGTTCAGCATCTTCCAAGGTTGTGATACAAAGATTTTCAAGAACATTTTCCCCACTCTAGACTACACTTTGCATGGAAAAAAAATTGAAAATTTAGATTTTTTCTAAATTGACTAACGATTTTGATTAAAATGCCATATTTTAAAGATAATTATAAATTAAATAAAAAGTATATCTTGAATTTTCTGGGCATAGCCTCTGAAGTCCTCTTCATTTTGAATAACCTTTGCATAACTGATAACTCTCAGAAATAAAAAAGCTAGTGTAAAAAAAATATAGAGTTTGTTTAAAACATACGATTTATGTCATGTACAGCTTTTTTGTGAAGCTAATCATTTTCGGATAACTCTTGATGTTGGTTTCAATTTTGAAATACTTGAAACTTTTTTCATATAGGAATTTGTCAACTCCCCTCATTTGGATGAACTTGCAGCTTTGGAAGTCACCTTTAAGCATTATATCAGCAAATTAATAAGATGCTTTGCGTATATGAATCTGATGAGAGAAGTCAATTGATATGTAGCAATAACATTTATATTAAACTTGACTGTATATGTCTGGCTGGTTTCATTATAACACTAGTGTTTTAGATTTGGATTTTAACATCTACTGTATGTTTTCTAAATGAACCTCTTACCTCATTTTTGAAGACAGCTTATATGCAGTACCTTGTATGCTCAAAATATAGGAAAATACTAAAAGCGAGGATTGGAAATTTACAACATACTTGCCAAGCATAACTTTTTACAATTTCACAAATACAATGTTGTTAACAGGTTTGGGCAATTTAAAAACAAATTTTGTTTTCACACAGAAATCAAAATATTTAGACTTAACTAACTCTTCAATTACCTACCTCTTCTAGTCTACCAGCTTCATAATTTGTAAAACATAAAGATGGAGGATATGCTCTTAATATATCACATACTTTTGCTGTCATTGTTTTACATGGTTCCTTGTTCTGCTCAGGAATCCACATTTTATCTAGGAATTTACACTCGTCTTTTGTTTCTGCTAAATCATAATCTGCAGATTTTTGATTGGTCAGCATTAGTTTTTTTTCCATAAACATTTCTCTTATTTCTTCTCCTCTTGTGTGATAAGAATCATCTTTAATCAAGGATATCCCTGTAAACCAAGATATGTATAGTGTGTAAATCTAAATATACTATTGGAGTGAATAATAATAATAATAATAATAATAATAATAATAATAATAATAATAACAACACTAACAACAATAATAATAATAATAATAATAATAATAATAATAATAACAACAACAACATGTTATAGTTTTTATGTATACATTAATTACATTTTATACATTTATTTGTTTAAACAGCAACTTCACTTCTTTATATGCTATTATCATACCTTTAAGCCCTCATTTCCTACTCCATGGTGTGTTTTAATTTACATAGTTTTATTTTATTTATTTATTCATTACTTTAATTCAATTCTAGTCATCTTAATTTATGTAATTACTTTGTGAATGTATATTTTATTTACAAATAATATTACCTTTCATTTACTTAGTATCTTTTCCTCTTCAGTAACCTGACTGTATCATTTCATCTATCTCTTCTTCACTGTTATCGCAATATTAATTATTTCCACCTAATTACAGCTTTATAACTTAATATCATGTCATTGATTTCTATTTTCCTTACAAAATTTATATGCATAAACCTTTACTTCATAAGCACAATTACTTTTCAACTTGTAGCTTTTATTTACACATCTCTAAACATGAAACTTGCTTTTTTACTTCTTTCATACCCTCTTTGGTTAATATTTTTACTTTCTCTACACGCACTATGTGCATAGTGTATAGAGAAGGTATTGCACTCCAGCCAAAAATTTGATACCGAGATTTCACTGGAAATATATGTTTTAGGGTCACTTATATCCAAAAAAAAGCATTTTCACAAAAAGGTCTGTGTATGTCCATGTGTCTGTGAACACGATAACTCAAAAATGAAAAATCGGTAAAATACCAAACTTGGTATTTAAGTTTAGTATCTTCCAGAAATGCGACACGAAGATTTTGAGAAAAATCCCCCCCCACTCCAAACTACCCTTTACATGGAACATTTTTCGAAAATTTTGGTTTTCGCAAAAATGGGTCTAACGATTTTAATTAAAATATCAAATATTAAAGACCTGAAAAACAAAATGTATATCTTGAATTTTCTGGGAATAGCCCCTGAAGACTACTACTGGACGAATTTTACAGAATTTTGCATAACTGCTAAACCTTAAGACTTAGACAAAAACTTACTTTACAAAAAATGTAGAGCACGTTAAAACACACAATTTATGTTATATATATATTTTTGTTGTGGAGTTGATCGTTTGTGAGACATTCATTGTTTTTGGTTTCAGCTATGAAAAACTTACTTTTCTCATATAGGAATTTGTCTACTCCTGTCCATATAAACAAAGGAACTTGTCACATAGCAACCAGCTTTTGACTATCATTTTAACCTATGGTACTCCCTTATTTCGCTTCTACTTACAAGGAAACAAATAATAAGTCTATTTCTGCTAATTTGTTCTCGAGTAGCGTGAAGTAAATAGAGGCATAAGCTTTTAAACAATAATTTGTTACAGAGATGTAGAGAAAGTCGTGTGAATGGTACACATCAGATTTTTTTCACTGCACTTCACTATTTCACTCAACCTATTTGTATAATTAAATGTTGTGGACATAATTGCTGCTTGTACGTGAGTGGCTTGCTTCAGAAGTTATATTTCCCATGCACTGTTACATCTGCATAATCAGTGAGTTCTTTAACATCAATGCTGTGATTATTGCACTTTCGTGAGCAAACACATGTGCTGTGCTGTCAGCAAGTTCTTTAACATCAAAGCTGCCATTGTTACCCTATGTGAGTTTGTGACACCTGCAGTGGTTTGCACATGCAACTACTTCTAGACATCATCGCCCTCCGTGGTGTAATGTTACCATGCTAACTTCATATGCCCAAGGTCACAGGTTGAAACCCAGTGGAGGAGGATGGATTTTTTTCGGGTGTAAAAATCCTTTGCATGGCTTCCTTCGGAAGGGAAATAAAGCTGGTGGTCCTGTGTCATAGATTTGCGATACGTAAAAGAACTTCAAGCCTGATGGAGAGGATCTGAGCAAAATTAAGCTGTCTTTCACACCCAATATAGAATGGGATGCTGAGAACCACAGCAGTTAAAGAGCATCCATAAATAACACACCATTTTATTTTTCTAGACATCATTGGCAAGTATAAAAAGAAGAGTACAGGCCTTGGTGATTTCAGTTTGAACTGGGAATGCATAGTGTGCAGCAGTTGAGTCAGTTTGTATGGGAACTTCATAAGATGCAGTAATAGCCGCCATCACAGTGAACTTTGGAAGGAAACTATACAGCAGAATCATTGCAGAAGCATCAAATAAAGACATTTATTTGTGAACAGATTTTCAATTGTAATGAGTGGAAGAAATAAAGAGGTTTTGTTGAAGTAATAAATAAGAGTATCAATTATAGTATTTTTATATTCATCCAATATGACCAATCAGGTTAAAAGATGTTAAGCCAAAAAGAAATATAATTTTTAATCTTTTCAAAATAACTTAATTTTAATTTAGTACACTTCACAATAATCTTCTGCTGCCTATATTCATCAATTATATCTCTGGTCCAGTCTTTATTGCGATCCCGCCTCTCTTTTGCCCTTGCGGACATCTTCTTATCCTTTTTCCCGCAGCTCAACAAACTGATAAACCTGACACCTCCTTCACAGCTTCCTTCTCCTTCCTCTCTATTATAACTTACAAAATAATGTTGTCCCTCATCTTCTATCCTTTATCACCACTATTCTTCATCTAATTTCTATTTCTAACTTTATATGGATGTCTGCTCAATTGTATATAGTTTTTTTTCAACCTACCTAACCTTCTTTCCTTGTGGTAGTCCAACAGGGTCTACTATAAATTTAATCATTATCCCTTAGTTGTTTTTCTTAAATCTTTGTTCTGTTCTTCCCCATCCTCTCCTTCTTCTGCTGGGTGCATACATATGTGTTTCTTGTGTGTGTATGTCTTGTGCATGTGTGTGCATGCATGCGCACTTGCAGTGTGTGTGTGGACAAAATAACTCAAAAACGAAAAGTCCACTATATAGCAAACTTAGTATTTAAGTTTAGCAGCTTCCAAGGATGTGAAACAAAGATATTTAGAAAAATTCCCCCTCAAACTACTCTTTACATGGATTATTTTTCAAAATGTTTGATTTTTTAAAAACTCACAATGATTTTTATTAAACTGTTATATATTAAAGATGTCTATATGGAAAATAAAATGTACACCCTGAATTTCTTGGGAATATCCCCTAAAGTTCTCATCATTCTGAATGACTTTTGCATAACTGCTACATCATAAGAGATCGACAAAAACTTACCACACAAAAAATATATATCTTATTAAAACACACAATTAATGCTATACACATTTTTTGTAGAGCTAACCATCTCGGAGATATTCCAATTGTTGGTTTTAATTTTAAAGTACTTAAAGTGTTCTCATATTGGAAGCCCTCATCCATTTCATATCTTGTTTGCTTTACTCCTGGTCATGCAAAGAAGAGCAATATCAATTGTTTCACATAGCAACCAGCTTTGAAAGGATTTGACTATTGCTTTAGCCTAATATTCCAATACTTTTCTTCTACATACAAAGAAGCAAGTAATAAGAGCATTTCTGTTAATGTTTATCTCAATTAACATAAAATAGATAAAAGGACAATCTTTTTTAAGAATAATTTATTTGCAGAACAGGTAGAGAAAGTCATGTGGACGGAAAATATCAGATTTTTTTTTTAATTATGACCTTGACATCTTTCCAACAGTAAGGAAAGTGACTTTTATATACAGTCATTGAAGAGCTTGAACACAACTGGTGTTAGTTTTCCTTTTAGACACATTAACACCTCATTAGATATGTCATAAGGAAATATGAGTTTATGTTTTACATATTCAAGATTAATATTAATGCTTTATAATGTATTATTTGCATTGTCATTTTGAATATCATCATCAGTTAGTAATTTATTATAAGTGTATTAATTGATCCGTTCCAATTAGTGGAAAGAAATTTATTTTCTTTACTCGTTTATTTTGGTAGTTAAAAGTTCTGGTTTTCTAATTTTCCCACAACATTTTATATAGAATACCCACACATAGGTTTCTAAATTAGTTTTCATATAGTTCTTCCATGAGTTTCTTCTAGTTTAATTTAATTGCTTTTTAAAATTTCCTTTCATTTGTTTACGCATTTTAAATTGTTGCCCTGTTCTTGTACCGCAAATGATTTTTCATAAATTCTTCTCATTTTTCTTTTTGTTTTTTATAATGTTTCAATCCAATAATTATCTGAAAATGTTTTTGATCTTTGTTTAGGTAGGTGCAGAGTGTTTTTTATATACGTAACAGAATTTTGTTCACCAAGTTGTCAGCATCTCAATTATGTACCTTTATATTCTAAATTACTATTTTCAAAAACATTTTTTCTTCCAATTTGTTTGCACATATTTGTAACTTTATGTGTCAGATTTAACAAATTTATCATGCATTATATCTAAACACAGGTAAAATACAGTAGATAAGTCTTTGATTGCTGGAGGTAAGGTCTTGCCCTATTTTCTGGTTCATAATTTTGTTATTGATTTTATAGTTATATGCAGTTAAGTTTGTATTAGAAGTTGCTCCTTGATGGTTTTCATAAGTTAGATGGTTGTGAATTTAATTTTTATAATCATATTTAATTCTGAGATTGTTTCTTCAAGTTTCTTTCCCATTTGTCTCTTAAAGTTTCTTTCACGCCCACTATAGAATGGGATGCTGAGAACTACAGCAGTTAAAGAGCGTCCATAAATAACACGCCATTTCCATTTAAATACAAGAAGTTTGAATTTTCAGTCAAAAGAATATTTCCCTTGATACTGAAATGAGCAACATTAAACTCCTTTAGTTAGATAAGAATGTAAGAAGTCTTTGGCCTGAATAATTAAGCAGAGCTAGAAAAATACCTTCTGATATTGGTGTTAAGGCAGTTTTTTCAAAAAAGAGGAAAAGGAAAAAAGAAAGGTTTTCTTTGATGATTCTGATTGTGATAATGATGGAGCATTTGAAAGGCTTCCAGAACAAAACAAAGGACATTTAAAAAAAAGTTTTTGATGTAATCATAATCCTTAAAAGTTAGTTTTTTATGTAATTATAATCCTAGATTGTATCTCAAGTATGAAGAACTAAAAACTGTGTGACTTTTCGAAGCCATTCTCAAAATAAACACAACTTTTAATGACAGTGATGCAATGACGAAATTAATTAGAACTTAACCTGATAATCTCAATGATTTTATCAAAGAAATACAAATATATAAGTCTCTATATGCAGTTACTTTTCTGAGTCTGACATACCAAAAGAAAATAATGGGCTTCCATTTCTTCTTCTCATTGAAATATATAAATTGAAGTTTAGTTTACGTTTCCTGAACTTGGCATTGCACTAAAACTGTACAGTACCTTACCAGCTACTGCAGCTTGGGTAGCAGTAAATTACTGTTAATCAAGAATGATTTGAGATCAATTTGGGCCAAGAGAGACTCAAGCATTTAGCAATGCTATCAATCCAGCATAAATTTGTCTCTAAAATGAGCTTTGTTGTAGTGATTAAAAACTTCATCAGCAATAATGATAGGTGATTCAGTGTTCCATCTATTGTTGTTCAAAAGTGCTCTGCTGAAAATAATAGTTTCAACCAGGGTTTTAAATCAAGATGCCTTAATTTTGCAATGATTTCATTCAAAATGTAAGGTTTATTTGTTTGTTCTTAGTATATATTTTTTTTTTTAATTTACACTGTTATATTATTTTGTATGTAATACTTACGTATATTTAAATGCCACTTACTCATTCATTACAGGCCAGTGTTGCATTTTGTTACTGGTTGCATCTAAAAATGTACTAACAAGTAACTTTAGGTCTTTGCAAAGTCAATATTTCTGATTAAACACCTATAGACTCAAAAAGTTTGGGGACCCCATAGAAAGTTTGTCTAATGGTCCTCTGTGGTTGGCCCTGCTCTATCTAATCCATGCTAATCAAGATAAACATTAATAAAAATATTCTTATTATTTATTTCCATGTGGATAATATAAATTTAAGGAATATAAGGAGATCAGTATGGTAAATATATAGACAAATAACTTAAAAACTGGTCATTAAATGATGACATTGAAATTTGTTCTCGTTGCATGGCCAGGAATAAAAAAAGAAAGAAAAACTAATGTTGTCTTCCCATTTGAGAAGTATTGGAAAATCTACACAGACAGCAAGGAATATCTCAGAAAGTTAACTACATACAAAACAAACAAACAAAACTTTAGACAAAAAAGGTATGTTTTAACAAGGTCTAAATTTTTTGTAAAGTAATATTTTGTCCATATCTTATGGTTTACCAGTTTTGCAAAAGTCATTCAGAATGAAATGGGCTTCAAGGACTATTCCCAGAAAATTCAAGATTTACATTTTATTTGCGATGTAAATATCTTAAATATAATGTATTTTAATAAAATTCAGTAGAGTCATTTTTAAAGAATGAAACATTTCGAAAAACTTCCATATAAATGATAGTTTGGGTTGAGGAATGTTCTTGCACATCTTTGTGGTGTATCCTTAAAAGATACTGAACTTAATTACCAAGTTTGGTGTTTAACACACTTTTCATTTTTGAGCTATACTCTTCACACACACAGATCCATGAACCTTTTTCTAAAAATGTTTTTCTTTTATTCATGGGGCTTCAGAACATTTATTTCCAATGAAATCTCAGTTTATAATTTTTGGGTGGAGTACAATACCTTCTCTATGTACTTTGTACATGGTAGAGAAAGATTTGGAAAAAATTCTCCTTTACCAGAAAATTTATTCCAACTATGATTATATCATGACCAAAGATACAAACAAGGGATGATTTTGTATACCTCCATGCATTCACAATGCTCATAGATATCTTCCAAATAAGTTCACCAAATACATGCCTAATAAGTTAAATTGACTAATGTGTCGGTTCAGTATACAACCATTTTCTTAGGAGTATTTTTACAGAACATGCTTATAGAGCAATTTCTCTCATAACAAACTAAAATTCACAATATATTTTTCTAGATAAACCAAAGTCTTATATACACAAGAGGTTTGAAATATGGGCTTGACCACATAATCTGATAGAAAAAAAACAGAGGATTAAAATGATTAAAAAAAAAAAAAAAAATAGAACTAAATGTATTTGAAATATTTAGTCATAAACATTTTGTAACAGATTGACATTTTTGTCAACTCTCTTTACAGGTCAAGTAGTGCAATTTTAAATTTCTCTGAAAGCTTACACCAAAAATAGTTTTCAAAAAGTTTGTTTGAAGGGGAGGATTTAAGCCCTGTTAGAAATGTTAAAAAATAAAAATATTCTAATTATTGAACAAGTTAAGATCCAAAAAGTCCTCCATAAAACACTAACCTCTTTTCTTAGCAGACTGATATCTGTAAAATTACGCATTTTGAAGCTCACCAAATAAAAGCAATATATAGTTTAAAAAAAAGTGACATGATATAAAGGAAATAATATATTATTACAAGTTTCTTTATGCCTGTTTAAATTAATATCAATTTTAGTACATGGGGATTTCCAACAATAGTAGCTGGAGATTGGATGTATTTGTAATATGTAGTATTCATTAAAGCTTCTTTATATGTCACTTTCATGTCAAAAATAATAGCAGAGAGAGAGAAGATGAATATGAAATGCTGGAATGTTAATTTTTCTTTTTAATGAATGTACAATATTTTGATGACATCATGCACTTGCTGGTTCTGCAAATCAAGTGCTTCAGATAACTGCAGATAAACATATTATACAGCTAAATCATGTGGTTTATTATGTCACAGGTTCAAATGAAGGTTGTACTGCAGGATCACTAAATGCAGCAGACATATACATAAAACTTCTACTACTTTGATCAATAGGTCAGAACTTGTGAATTAGTCTGACTGACACTCACCTGAAGGGTGAATATACTCAATAAGATACAGGCTGGAATAGGCAAAAGAGTAGAAACCTTTTGTCAAGATATTTTTTTCACTTCTTCAACATACTTCGGGATATCTCTTGAACTACATGTTTTTTTTATATGCACAGCAATAATGAACTCTTGCATTTTCCTCCTAGTTCTAGATGAAACAACCATCATGCTATTCTTTTCACTTGCCCTCCAAATGCTTCTGCAGCTCCTTTTGCATGATAATATTCAGGTTTAATATCTTTGATAGTTTATGCTTTGATGCTGTTTTCCCTTTGGCTTGTCAATAGTTCATCCTCTTGTTGCCAGGTTTGCAATTAGTTTAAACTTCTGGAGACTCTCAGAGTGCTTTCTGCACTTTCCAAAATGGTGTAAAATGATCTAAATGCTGTTGCAGGTGTTGTAGTAATGATACTTTTTCTTGACCCCTGTTTTTCATTCATCTTGTCCAGATTTGCTGCACCTGTTCGTACATGCTCAGTTTGCCTTAATCAGTTCTTTTTCTCTTTTAGTCTTGCTGAGACTAGACATTTTTTTCTCTCTTAGTAACAATTTCTTTACTTTTGCATAAGGATCTTGGTCTCTTGGACAGTGTCTATATTCACGTTGTCTTTCTGCCAATGTCTTAGTCAGCTTTTCAAAATGTACTTGCTAAGGTCTGAATATCGACTGAGAGCAATACAAGGTAGCAAGACATAGAATGTTATTCTGTTTTGGACTATTACTAGAAATCCACTGACTTAAGAAAAAATGATCAGATACGTTTTTTTTTTGTTTTTTTTTTTCTTTTTTTGGTAATGTGATGATTTTTGGAAGAAAATTTTAATTCATAATATATTTTCCTCTCTATGATGCTTTATCCATGTTCAGCATAACAGTCTGACGTTGATATGCAGTATTTATAAAATAAGCCAGAAAAAACCTGTTTATAAATATTTGTATTTGAAAGTGCTCTTCACTGTAATGAAGAAAAACCAAATGTATGATGTGAAAAAACCAAAGATTTGAGGTAAATTTCAATATGTACTTTCTAAAATTTATGTATAGAAAGTAGAAATGTTTATAAGCTTTTCATTGTGTTTTGCATTCACCAAGTTTTTTGGCATTCCATTACCTTATTATTGTGAGCATTCTATTATTGAATAAGGCACTTCAGAGTGAGGATTCATATAACTTTACTGAAAATATTGGAATATTAAATTAAAATTTTACCTCTTGATATGATATTTCTGCAGAATTTCTCTATACCAATTAAAAAAATTCAAATATAATAAGTTATTATAGTACTTACCTGAAGTTTGTAGTCTCTCAATTGAAAATATTTCATCTCTCCGTATAAGATGATATTTTTCTATGTCTTTTTGATTCACCAATTCTTGTACATCCTTAGGAGTACAAGGTTTTGAGGTAAACTTGATATTTTCCTGTTTAAGGGGTTTTATTTGATTCTGCATTAGCTTCCTTTCAACTCTCTTTATATCTTTGGTTCTTGACTTGTGTCCTTCATATATCTAAAATTACATTTTGTTTAATTAGGAGGATAAACACAGTGATTCTTGAAGGAAAGCTTAAGGATGCAAAGGGTAAGCTTTGAGGATTAAAAGTAATTATCTCATTGACTTTTTACACAAAAGCTCTGATATTATGTATATCGACCATCAGCTGCATTTACTTCTTCACTAATAAGATGTATTTTTCTTTATATGATGTAATTCAATCTATTCTAAATAACCCATGAATCACATCATCTACAATAACAGTGCAATAATTCCTTCACTAATAAATAATTCACAAATGTTCATTAATATCAGAAATGAATGTGAAGTATTTTTTAGAGTTTTTGACTTAAAATTTTATTGACTAAAATTACAAAATTGTTGACATTTGTCTTTACAACTTTTTCATAAACATGTAATTTTAAAGCATATATGTTTCCAATCTTACACCTAGATTCATGATAAAGAGTATTTCAAATAATGGAAGATGTCTTTTTGAATTGTAAAAGAGTGTTTAACCTCTTAACATACAGATTGTTTATCTAATGACATTTCTTTTTTAGGCTATTTTTATAATGAAAATGATATATTCAGATAATAACAAAAAAACCTCATCTTGAAAAAACTCAAAAATGGATATTTTAATCTCTCTCTAAAATCCATAGCATACTTGTCATATGCTTAAACTTATTTAGTATAAAGAACCATGAGAGTATTAAATCACTAAAAATGAATAAGAAGTGAACTGCAACACTATATAATCAGGATGCTAACAGCCTGAGCAGTTATGTCCCTAAAGTACTGACTTCACCATCACTACTGAATGTTTATCATTCTCCATTTTCATGAAGCAGCACTTGAAGAACTGCAAGAGCCAATTGAAAAACAAGTCTCTATGTTCATAAATCTTGAAAAAAGAAAATTTTACTAGACTGGCTAATTCACTGACACTGTCGGCAGAAACAAACATGTCAAAATATGAGATTACAGTGAAATCTAGAGGAGGTATCATGAAACTACCAGGAGACATGACAGAATGGGCAAAATATGCTACTTTTAAAACTACAGTCCCATCAAATTAATCGGAACAGAATAAAACAAAATCTTTCATGCTTTCATGAATTTAATCATTAATTGCTTCCAATTTACATTTCTTAATACTTGATATGCCCTCTTTTCTTTCTATAAGTTTCATTACACGATTATGCATTGAAACCACACTTGAATTAAAGTAATATCAAACGTTCCTTTGTGGAACAGTCAAATTTAGAAAGTCTCTTTTTGCATGTAGTCTATAAATTAACTATGGAGTTAATGAAGGTGAATTCCCTGCTTTGCAAGCATGCAGATTATCTTTGAAGAATTTCTTCACTTTCTTCTAAGTGGCAGGGAGCTAAATTTTGCTGAAAAATTCTGTCATCTTCCAGAAACCTTTTCTGGAGTTCATGTATAACTCTCACCAGTACTGTGATGTACTGATCACTTTTCATCATACCTTCAACTGGAATTAAAGTTACTATTCCTTCATAGGTGAAGCAGCCCCCAAAAGTTTTCTTCTCAGAATGTTTTACAGTCTGTTGAAAATGTGCTGAATTTGCAGGTTTATTATTTGCTTGGTGCACTTACTGAACCATAGCTGGCAGGTTTAAGAGACCAAAGGCCATAACTATAAAGTACTAATGCTCTTGGCTGGATGAGAATGTAGTTTTCTCTTTGTATTTCGGGTCTAGGATCATTAGCCAATATCTCGACTTCAGGCTCAAAATCTAGAGTTATTGAGCACCAATAAGAGCACCAGAGTATGGGAAAGCAGCCATTTTGGGTGACAGCATTCAGCTTTCTAAAGGCCAAGCAAATGCAGAGCGCATCATTCTTCCTTTTGCCAAGACTACAGTGGATCATCATGGGTTGTCAAACTCTTCAATAATTTCCCTGGGTCCCATGTCTCCAGCGTGTCCTGCACCCCAGGTTGCTTTGCCAGAGCATCAAATCTGGGTGTTTGCACATTGTTCAAGCATCATTAGTGTCAACATAGTAGAGTACCCAGTCAGTGGGACGTCATTGCTCTTCCCTTGCCTGAAGACTGATATCATCTTAGTAGATGCTGGAGCCTTTTCAGTTGTGTTGCAGTCATATGTTCGGCAGCAAGTCTCACAAAGGGACTCCAGATTTTGCCACAGTGATTTTAACTCAGATCCGTTGATCGTCAATACACTTGCAGCTGGCTCGCACTTCCCCAACTCCATTCCAGCCTGGATGTGCTGATCGGTGCCTGAAAGATTCAGCATCCTTACAGATTCTTCCTCTTGGCAAGGCAACGATGCCCTGGCAACACTGACCGGTTCAATGTTATTTTCCGGTCCAAAAGCATGTTTCTCGACTGTTGACAATCCACATATTCCTTTACCACCACCTCGCTTCTTGCAGTCACAAACTTAATCTCCATCAGGATAACCTTGCAGATCCCCAAATGTTCATTGAGGCTCCCAAACATTATCTTGTCCTAACCGAGTCACAAAACCCTCCAAGACTGTCGCCTCATGGGTCCTTAAGATATCTCATCCTCAGCCACCCATACGACAGATTCCCACAGGCTCAAAATATTCCTCCCAGGTTCAATTTCAGCACTTCCACAGTACTTCCTTACATCATCACTTGCTGGTAGAGTTGGCGTCCTTGTACTCGAGCCCTTAGCCAGCATGCTCTGATTACCTTCACAGCTGCATCAATGTTCAGAAGTATGAGCTTTGGGTGTGTGTGTGTGTGTGTGTATGTGCGTGCGCGCACGCAGGTGTGTGTCATCCACTCTTCAGCCTAAGGCACGTAGCATCACTCGAAGGGTGGTGAAGAAAGTCCCGACGTGTCCCTCGCCAATGGGTTTTGCTCGTTTCCTGTCTGCTTGATGGCTTCTTGTGGATAGTCCACTGGATATCCTCGCCCGAAAAAAATCCATCGCACTCCGCCGGGTCTGAACCTGAGACCTCGGGAACCAGAGGCTAGCACTCCATTTGAAGATCATCGTGGTTTCTGGGTTTATCCTCTCTCCCCATCGTATCGAATATTCCTAATCTTCGAGGTAGCCTTTAGCTTGGCTACCTCCAACTTTAACGCGCCGGTAGTGCTTCGTAGCTTGGCTTGTAATTGTCGAACTAAGGCGGTATCGTATCACGCACCACGTCGACGTAAGAGTAAGAAGATGAAAGTGTGCGGAAGTTTCATCGGGGCTTTTTTCACCAGCGAATTCCTATCTGTTGCAGCCTTAATTTGAGCTGGATGTGATAGTCTGCTGCCCAGCGATGGTTTCCGAACCAGTCCTCGAGAACCTCCCAGTTGTCTCAGAACACCGCCGACATCGGAATCGCATTTAGAACTTCTGCCGCCATTCCTGTAGGCTGACTATCAGCTGTGTGCTTTCTCCACTGATGCCCATCGGTTGTGGACGACTTCGGTTGCCCCCCCTGGAAGACTTCTGTTTTGGTGGTTGACGCGCGCAAATGTTGTGTCGTGTCCTGACGCCTCAAGTTTCAATTCCTTTGGTCTTCCAAGATTAATCATTCTACCATTGTGTTCTGTTCCTTAGCGCTGCCGTCAACTCTTCGCTTCATTACTCTTTCCCGATAATCTCCAGGGCTTAATCCAATCCCTGACGTCTTCCAGGGCGTTAACGCGTTGGTCAAAGTTCTTCCATGGGTTTCTTCAAACTGTCGAATTTGCTCGTTAGCCCAGATTTCATTTTCTTCGTCGCCGAATTCATTTTCTTCTCCAGCTACGCAACTATAGGTATTATAGGTACCTACCGTGAATCGTTGCCCTTTGTCAGCGGCTTCTTTTCCATAGTTCGATGTACTGTCGCACATGCGTGTAACATGTTCACACTTGTGTGTAATGTGCACCTATAATAACGACCCCTGCTTCTCGAAGTTTCTTACTATGTAATCGACAGGTATTAAAAAAATCGGATGTGTTACACTCACAGGACTTTCGCTAACTATTCTACAAACAAACTTTCTAACAAAAGATTTTCTTTTATTTGCGTCATACTAATCGAAGTAAATATGAGAAAAATATTCTTATTACTTCCTTCTAAGCAGAAGGGAAAATGGAAATTGAGTTATATTTAACTGCTGTGGTTCTCAGCGTCTCATTCTATACTGGGCTTGAAAGACCACTTAATTTTGCTCATAGGACTTTTATCAGGCTTGATGTTCTTCTACGTGCCGTAAATCGAGGACACAGGACCAACGGCTTTACTTCCCTTCAGAAGGAAGTCAGCATTTTTACGCCCGAAAAAGTCCATCGTCCTCCTCCGGGATTGGACCCTTGACCTTGGGTATATGAATAAGCAGAAGGGAAATATGGAAATGCACTAGGCTAAAGCGATAGTGAAACTTTTTAATAGCTGGTCGCTCTGTGAACTACTGAAGTTCGGTTCGTTTTACATTGGTAGCAGGTGACCCCGTTTGAGAAAAGTTAAGCAATTTATAATTGAAACCAACAACAAGGAATATCTTGGGAACGTCAACTCTGCAACAAAAACGTATATGACATAAATTGCGTGTTTTATCGAGATGTACAGTTTTTGAAAAATAAGTTTTTGTCCATTTCTTATGGTTTACCACTCATTCAAAATTCCGCAAAATTCACAAGCTATTTCCAGGAAATTCGAGATAGATATACATTTTATTTCTGACATAAATATCCTTAATATACGGTATTGTAATCAAAATCGTTAGTTGTCTTTGAGAACAACATTTCTAAAAAAAAAATCTCATGTTAAGGGTATTTTGGGGAAAGGGGATTTTCTTGAAAATCTTCGTGTCGCATCCTTGGGAGGTGATAAACTTAAACACCAACGGTATTCAACGGTATTGTTTTTTTAATTGTGATGTCCAAACACACACAGTGACCTTTTTCTAAAATTGCTTTTGGGGGGATTTAGGGTGTCTCAAAACATATATTTCCAGTTAAGTCTCGGTATCGAATTTTTGGGTGGAGTACAATATCTGCTCTATCTTCTATGTACGTTGTACCTACATATATGTTAGACGAAGTAAAAAGGTGCTACAAGTCCTGCAGCAGAGTTAAGTTTTGACAGTCACTTCGGAGAATATACTTGGGTTGGAAAGACAACCAAAGCACTCAAACGAGAGTTGTATCGATGTGAGCATTGGACTTCAGTTCATGTATTGTAATAAACAATTTTGTTACACTGGTGTGAGGAATGAGGTTGAACGCCACACTGGAGTAGATGATGAAAACGTTATTGGCTGAAATTAAGGCGTTGGACACGAAAATGGAAACCGAAATGGAGAAGGTGGACACGAAAATGGGCTCGGCAATGTAATATAGACAAGAAAATGGTACCTGCAGTAGAAAAAGACATTTTGTAACAGCGGCTAAATAAATAATGAGATTTAGTTACACTATTTTGACTTCATTTTCTGCATAGAGGAATTAGCTGTGGATATCTTATGTCCCATCTTCACCATTGCAGATTTCATTTCTGCCTCCGTTTTTTCCATTCCGGATTCCATTTTTTCCTCCATCGTCTCCATTTCAGATTTAACGGTAGAGAAATTATTTCAGCTGATAATCAACTAAATCATTTTCTACCAGCTAATTCTGCTAAAATCATCTCCTTCATTGGGGAAATCTCAACACCAGTATAACAAAATGTCTAAATTGCTGAAACAACATTCTGATTGGTCGCTTTCACTCAATTGCTCAGCTTTTGGCTGCCTCTTTCTGGCCCAATTACATTCTCCGAGAACTCAGCACAATAAACCCCCACCGACCATAGCAACTTTTCTTATATTATCTCCACAACAAAATCGGAATGTTCTCAAAAGAGGCGTCTTCTCTTAAGCCTGGAAGTTTCCAGTTCTGCCAGGAGCTGATACAAAGCCTTTGTTTGCTGAGTCTTTATTGCACACCCTTCCCCCCTTGCCTAGAGTGGCGCGTGTTAGGTTTAAACTAATGGTGTATCATCATAAACACTAGAAAACATGTTCAGTGTAGCACAGCAAATATATTGGTGCACAGAGAGAACTACATGGTACACATCACAGATATAGAGAGGTTGTGGTTGGCGAAGCACGTTTTTGTCAAGCCGCTATATTTAGATACCATACTTTTGAGATGAATACGGTTTGTGTGGGTTAAATGTTCACCCAAAAATAAGGGTTTGTGATGTTAAATGATCAATTAAGTAATAAATTTAGACTGTAAGTTTGAAGCCAGTAAAATGGGCATTACGTGTGTGGTGTTTGGTTGTGGTTTCTCGAGTAGCAGAAGCCTAAACAAGGGAAGGGACATTTGTTTCAGTACATAGGTTAGGGTAGTTATTTAAGCGCTTTTTGCAGTGTTTAACGCCGGAGAAAACCCGCCCCTGCGTCGCTTTGTCCACCACAAATCTCACATGCAGTTACTTAGGATTGAACCCGGGCCGTCTAGGTGTGAGGCGAATAGTCTAAGCGATTCTGTTGTGTTAAATGTTCAATTAAGCAGTAAAATTAGAGTGTAAGTTTTAAACCAGTATAATGGTCAATACGTGTGTGGTGTTTGGTTGTAGTTTCTCGAATAGCAGAAGCCTAAACAAGGAAAGAAAAATGTATTTCAATACATAGGTTAATGTACTTATTTAAGGGATTTTTCGGTGGTTTACTTTGTGAAATATGTTATACTTTATCAACAGAACGACTCTGTATTGTTTGTTAGATTTTAGATTTCCAACTCGGAAAGAGAAGCATATTTAATCTTCGCTGTCGCTCTGAAGCCAAATGATGAATAATTAAAGTGCGCCTAAAAGCAGAATTCTGATAATGTATGGTTTCCAGTGCCATAGACTTGATATCTGATTGGTGCTATAACTTGCAATGGTAAAATGACCTGCGCTGCCCAATCGGGTTGTTTTGGTGAACTATATACCTATAACTCGTGACCTTTCTTAGCCGATTATTTAAATTCAATAGTCAGATTCGAGATCAAGGTACAATTATTGAGCAATTTTTTTATTCATGAAGACACACACACACACACACACTGAATAAAATGCGTGTTTTTTGTTCTTATATTTTTTATTATTTATTGTTGTTTTCAAGGAATAGGGGCCAATCAAACCATGTATCGAATTCCGAACGTTTTTACTATAGTTAAAACTTGCAAAACTCAATCACAAATACGCTTAGTGTCCAAGATTTCAACATTTATTTTTAATTTACATTGATACTAGTACTAAAACTGCCCTTAACCTTATGTATTATTTAAATATACCTCTTTACTCACCATAGGTAATGTGTTACTAAAAATATTTAATAATTTCTCAATGTATTTTTGGTATTTAAGATTCAATAAAACACGCGATTTATTTCCTTTCACGCACAAAATTATCCTTTCCCTGTATTTTTAAAATTAATGTATTACAAAACGTATTATCTATAACATAGTGGATTCTGGGCGCTCCGCAATGAATAATAAATAACGGCTGTTTCACTTCTTAAAACAGTCATATTATCGACTATCCTTTCCTTGCAATATTTCTTTGAAATAAATACATTAAAATATATTCCTTTCACGCTCAAAATTATCATTTCTTTCCACTTTTTAAATTAATTTTATTTTAGCCGCTACAATTGATGTAAACTGTTACCCAAATGTTAATATCGTAAACATTAGCTTACACCAGTATGAATTTGTGTTATTTTATGGACTCCCCTCCCCAATTTAAGCATGCTATTTGAATTTCGGTAGTTGCGGTGTATTTACACTAAATCTTTTAGGGACTTTATTCGGATCACTTATACGCTGAACATAACCATTTTATATCCGGAAGTATGACTTTTAAGCTCAGTATTTAGTGAAGCACAAACCTGTTTTAGATCACTGGGAGCATCGGTGAGGCATGCATTTTCTTCTGTCACGGTTTTATCTAGAATTATATTTTGTGCCTTTTCACTTCTAAATAAATCTTTAATGATGCGTTCCATATTCCCACGAAAAACAGTACTGCTGCTGGCCTTTGAAGACGGTCTCTCCATTTTCCAAGAAAAGATATATCCTAAAAGACAAAAGAAATTATTAAACTGTAAAATATGTGGGGAACAAGCAGAAACAATACCTACTACTTAGAACGCACAGAATATGTAGACTTTCGCACCACATAATTTTTCTTCAGTTATTACTATTTTATTGACATCGCTAACCGAAATTCAACCAATCGTTTAAGTTTCTTTTAAACAGCTCTCAAATAAAATAAAGTAATTAAAGGTTAGTTCAATTGACATAAATTCTAAAACAATTAAAATGTAAATCAAAGCCTTGGTAACCACTGCATAGTTAGCAACCAACATGGAATCTTTACATTGGAATCTTGAATGTACTTTGCTTACAGTGCAGTGCATGGAAATACTGTGCAATGTACAAGTTAAGTGAAAAGTTCTTAAACTAGGAACTATAGTCTTACCCTAACCTTGATAGCCAGTTGATAGAGCAATGCCTTCCCGAAAGGGATTGCAAAATTATTGCTTGAAGATTTCTCAGTAGTCTGGTCTCGTATTTAGGAATAGTACGTGGGCCACCTGAATGCCAGGCAGTAGAGATTGTGTTACAACAGAATCAAGTGCTTTACCATCGTCTCTGTGAGCGCTTTAGTGCGTTCTCTAAAAGTGTAGCTACTGATCTCATTAGAATTAACACACATACACACACACGCACACACATACACATACTTTGTAAGTGAAGTTCTTTCATTGCTTGTCAATAATAGCCAGCTGCTTCCTGGTGGGCACTACCGCCGCGACTCTATAGCCTGCCAAAAGATACACAAAGATGACGTTCCACTGCGACCTATCATTAGTGCAATTGGATCTCCCACATACAACATCTCCAAAAATTTGGTCACTCTATTGCAAGAACACATTGGTAACGCCCCTTCCTACATTAGGGATTCCAGCCGTCTCATAGAGAAATTGAATTCCATACAACTGGATGCAGAAGACCGTCTGGCCAGCTTCGACATCATCTTATTATTCACAGTGGTTCCCAACACAGAGACATTACAGCACATTGCCGAACTTTTCACATCAGACTTCACCAGTCTGTTTCATCATTGTTTAACGACGAGCTATTTCCAATGGAACAACACCTTTTATGAAAGATAGACGACGTCGCCATGGATAGCCCATTAAGTCCAGTGATTGCCACTTCTTCATGGAGAAGTTTGAAAAAGAAGCCCTGAGGACAGCAAAGCATGAGCACAACGTTTGGTTTAAATACGTGAGCGATACTTTCGTCATCTGGAGCCACAGGAACGAGAAACTGAAAGCTTTCCTTCATCATCTAAACAGTCAAAGGATGCCAGTCACGATGCAACTGCCCTTGAGCACCGCTGGTGTAATTTGTTTACAAAATATTTATTTTGTGGTTGAAATTTTGAAATCCAAGCTACTCTTGAAGGATTGTAAGGAACTTAGCCGTAGAGCTTTTGGAGGTGCTCCTTCGTTACTGGGGATGCCCGCGAGCCATGCCGGTTTCTGGGATTGCAATCCCCAAGAGATCTAACGAGTGCGTTCCGATGGAATGGTAAATCTCTGTTTAAATTTATTGCTCGACGCATAATCTCGTCCTCCAGGTATGGCAGACCAGATACCTCGTGCAGGAATCCCGTAGGAAAGCAGCGAGGCACAAAATAGATGGTCCGAAGACATCTATTCTGTACTCATTGAAGCAACAGCAAACTGGAGTTTGCCGCCATCTCGCAAACGTAGATAAGCATGGGGAATATGAGAGCCCTGAAAAGGCTCAGCGTAAGGGGAACCGGGCAACGCATAATCAGTCCATTCAGTTCGTGTCCTCCAGTCCTTTCAGTGTCCGTTAAGTTCAAACGTCTCGTAGGCTCTTCCTCCAACAAAGCAAAATGCCCTGGTAACGCATAATCGGTTCCGGTCCTATACCAGGTTCCTTGATCGTAGACTCTCGCTTTCATCATCACCTCGCTTCTTGCGGGCGCTACATCTAAACTGCAGATCCCAGGATGTTCATGGGGGCTTCAGAGGAACACTCCTTCTCAGCTAAGTCGCATGATTCCTCCGGCCGTCGTCGAACGTCGTCTTACGGCTTCTGAGGCATCCAAAATCATATTTTCAGCTGTCCTCCCAATGAACACACAAGACTCGCAGTTCTCCGACCCAATGTCAACTCCAGCAAGGCCTCCTTCTTCAAATAAGATGTCGCCCAGCACCGTAACTATGGGACTATTGGATGTTCGTTTCGGCAAGACCTTCACCACGTCAGGGCTGATTATAATCGTGCATGCGGTCATCTGGGATAAAACCCTGGTTGCCTAGGTGAGAGCAAGTGGTTTAACCATTCGACCATGGCGTCGCTCGCCACATCCCCCAGCATACACCACTAAAATGTAGTCATCGTCGCCTCTCTCTCTCCCTCTCTCTCTCTCTCTTTCTCTGTCTTTCTCTCTCTGTCATAGTGAATGTTTTTCGATGTCAATGCAGCTGTTATCTTGGCTGTTTCCATCCTTAGTATGGCCGTCAATGCCTTGTGCATTGTCTTGTGGTTGCCGAACATCAGGCGATGATGCATCCCATCGACAAAGGAATAGGCAACTTCCTGGGACACATAACTGGGTGGAAGGTTTACCAGGGCTTTGTTCACCAGCTGTTGTACAGCCACAACAATGGTACAATAGCTGCAACAATGAGTGAGAAAGCCAACTGAACACGTGCAATAATCAACTATGAGATTTCTAAAGCAAACGGCTAGCACATATGCAGCAATTATGGGACTGCAAGGCATAGTTAGAATACTCTCATCATGTGTCACTATAGGCCAGAAAATGCTAATTTTAGCTGTCCTTATTTGTCTTTTTCAGCAGCTTTCTTTTTTTATTTATTTAAAGATCCCCTTTTAGCCTTTATATATATATAAAAAACACTTCTTTTAGCAACTTCACTTTTTTTGGACCATCTGTTTCTCTATCCAGCAGAATGTAGTCTTGATTCCAATTTATTTCAATTAACATATAGTGCTAAGTTTGGCTACAATGGGCACAATTGATAGGACCCTTTCTGTTCTACTCATGTTAGCACGAGCAGAGGGGTGATGTTCTGGAGTGTAGACATCCCATGAGAAATTACTGAACCTTTTCTAAATATCTTGTTATTTTAGACCAACATGAGTAGGAGTAGATAGGATATAATATGTATTCGCCTTATGCTTCATTATAGTTTCACAGTTTGTGGAAGACGCCTGGCCACAAACATTACTAATTAAACTTCCTTTTTGCAACAGGTCGTATCTGAATTTGGAGCAGATGCATTTTCTGCAAATATTATGATATGAAAATTGGTGCAGAAACAAGGTTCCAAGTCCAGCAGGATATTGGGCATGAAAATATTACTTAGTACATAAACCTGTTTTTATTTTTATACCATTCTACTCAGATGGTAGGCCATCATTAAAATTTCCTTATTGGAAAGGTAGAGTCAGACTGAAAAATTAAATGCCATAGCTGGGATTTGAACTATGGCTTTGAATTTTTTTGCCTGATTGTATCTTTTAACTCTTGTCCTACACATGGCTCGAGCAGAAAAATAATTAATTAACACAAATAATGTTATTGATTTTCATCTGATTTCTTTAGTAAATGTCTATGCTTCATATATTTCATTGTGCAATGCTTCAATGATTATACTTGTTCTTGAATAAGCCTGATATTCTTGATACTTTATTATCTATATAAATTATAAATGTAACCTTTCACTTTGTAACATTTCAGATTTTTTAACATACCTTTTATAACAGTATAACAGAATGTCAATAAGTTACAGCTTAGTGTGTGTGTGTTTTTTGTTGTTGTCATCAGTGTTGTTCTTGTATCCTTATAAATTATCTTATTTATCAAATCATTTGATTTAATTACCAAATTTGTACTTTCCATAATAATTCACATCTCTGCTGACAAATGCACTGAAGTAGTGATAGATGCTATTTTAATTTTTATTCTTATAAGAAATGTTGGAACTTTCATCATGCTTATGTCAAGAAGACATTGTATTAGGAAAACATTCTGGTGATACATAAGTTCTGCCCACAGTAATGTTTTTATTTCACTTTAAGAGTTTAGTTTGAGTGTAATAATATTACTTTCTCTGCATGTACTATGCACCTAGTGGGTACAGAAGGTATTGTTGTTCACCCAACATTTTATGTTAAGATTTTACTGGAAATATATGTTTTGAGTTTCCCTTAATCCAAAAAAGCATTTTTAAAGAAAGGTCCAAGTATTCAAAAATTGGTTAACTACCACCGACATTTCTAATGAAATAGCAGAAGACTTACTAAAGCTCACATAATTATGTATCGAACAAACCTACTTTGCATCCAGAGGCAAATTTTATACACAAAAGAATGGTTTAGCCATGGGAAATCCATTGTCCCCAATACTTTCAGACATATACATGAGTAATTTAGAAATCTACATAACCACAGCCTTCCCTCAAACATACAAAACTTGGTAGGTATAGATATGCAGATGACATAGTGGCAATAGTAAACAGAAAATTAGTTGAGGACAGCCTTAAATTACTAAATCTTCAGGACAGTTCCATAAAATTCACAATAGAAAAAGAATTAAATGGCATGCTTCCCTTCTTGCACCTAAAAATAATCAGGAACCACAACAAACTAGAATTTGGAGTCTATAGGAACGAAACACAGACAGAAAACTAAATAATTATCAACAGCTACAACCCAACTTCACATAAACATGCATTCAGACTGATAAACCTACCATTAAGCCAGATGAAATACAAATTAAAACTTAATAGGATCATAGAAATTGCACAAAAGACTGGCTACACAGAACATTTGGTAAAGAAGAAGATTAATAAATTTATGAAACAGAAGAAAGTAAAAGAAATTAGCACTCTAAAAAGAATAAAATCAGAAACCACCTACAAAAAATTCACTTACCTTTGGCACACCAAAAATTTCAAAAGATTTTCAAAAAATGGAACATCAACTTAGCCCCAGTTAATAAGAACAGCTTAAAAAATCTGATGTGTCCTATTCACAACAATGTGTCCTATTCATCTCTGCAACAAATTATTGTTAAAAAGCTTATGCTTCTATTTACTTCATGCTAATCCAGAAAAAAATTAGCACAAATAGTCTTATTACTTGCTTCCTTGTAAGCAGAAGGGAAATAAGGGAGTACTATAGGCTAAACTAATAATCAAAAGCCGGTTCCTTTGTTTGTATGGACAGGAGTTGACAAATTCCTGTATGAGAAAAGTATAAGTTTTTCATAGCTGAAACCAAAAACAAGGAATATGTCAAAAACGATCAACTCCATGAAAAAAAAAAAATTATACAACATAAATTGTGTGTTTTAATGTGCTCTACATTTTTTGTGTATTTAGTCTTTGCCCATCTCTTATGGTTTAGCAGTTATGCAAAATTCTGTGAAATTCATCCAGAATAAAGTAGTCTTCAGAGGCTATTCCCAGAAAATTCAAGATACACATTTTATTTGTCAGGTAAATATCTTTAATCTAGGTTATTTTAATCAAAATCGTTAGAGTCATTTTTAAGGAATCAAAATTTTCGAAAAAAAGTTCATGTAAAGGGAAGTTGGGGGTGGGGGGATTTTCTTGAAAATCTTCGTGTTGCATCCTTGGAAGATACCAAACTTAAATACCAAGTTTGGTATTCAACAGTCTTTTCGTTTTTGAGCTATGCTGTCCACAGACACAGACACATACACACACACACACACAGTCACACACACAGACCTTTTTCCAAAAATGCTTTTTTTGGATTCAGGGAGACCCAAAACATGTATTTCTGGTGAAATCTTGGTATCAAATTTTTGGGTGCAATACAATACCTTCTCTATACACTATGTACATAGTAAGTGTAGAGAAAGTAAAATCTCCTCCATATAAACACAAAAGATAAAATCCCCCCATTGAAACAATCATGGATATATGAAATCAGCTGCAAGGAATGTGACGAAATATTGGACAATGTTTTAAAGCACACATGATATTTAAAATATAAACAGACAAATAATTCAGCTATAGCATATCATTTTTGGACTTAAAACCATAATTTTCACGGTGAGCCCAAGTTATTAAAATTAGTGCAGAATTCAATTGGATTAACAGTTTGGGAAAATTGATTAATTTTAAAAAACAAAAATAAGCTCATAAATTTTGGCATACCACAAACAAATGGACTCATCTCAAAATTCATCTATCCAGAAGAGAGACCTCCATAGGCTGCTACCACGAGTTCATCAGTGAATCTCCATTGAAAATGGTGGCAACAGCCACCAAAACCTATCCGAAGTAAGTTACTTCATTTCAAGATTGAAGTTTGAGTGTACTCTATGTTTTTACTCTTAATTGATTAGTTACCTCAGTGTGCATTACCATTAATGTTTTAACTTTTTAACAATAATTTGTTACAGAGATGTAGAGAAATACTTGTGAATGGAACACATCAGATTTTTTCCTTTGCTCTGTTGCTTACCATTGTTAGTCTTAACCCCAGATAATCAAATTTCTTTACCACTTCAGTCTTGGACCCCTATAATCACCATTTCTCATCTCTGCTAAGTTTGTTCCCTTTCTTATAGATCATAATCTTGGATTTCCTTTTGTTTATCTTCAAACAATATTCCTTATAACTTTTTTCTGTTGCTTCAATTGCTCTACTTAAACCACCACCTGTAATTTCTGCTGCAGCTAGATCATCTGCCTGATATGAATATTCCAGCATGCCTGGAATATTCATATTATTGATTAATGGACAATGTGTTTTCCCTTTCTAATTCTTTCAATATGTTGTCTATGATAAGTTGAATAATATAACACTCAGTTTACAACCTGTCATAAGCCGATTGTATTTGGTACCCAGTCTGTTACTTTATTGCTTGCAAGCCTAATGCAAAACTTATTATCTGAATAAAACCTTTGCATTAGTCCTATGAATTTCTCACTCACTCCCTTTTCTCTCAATTTGTTCCATAATGCATCTCTATTAGTAGTATCAAAACCTTTTATTGCAAAAAAAAAAAAAAAAAAAAAAAAAAAAAAAAAAAAAAAAAAAAAAAAAAGAGTATAGTTTTCTACTTTTATTTAGATATTTATCTGCAATTATTCTTATTACAAAAAATGTTGTGTTCTGTGCAATCCCATTCCTACATCCCTGTTGGAATTCAGACAGTTGCTCTTTCTGCCCACTCCTGTAAACACCTTGTCTATCACTGATAAGAGACTAATGCCAGATTCACAATGGAAGTGATACTGGCGACACGACATGGATCTCATTGTGACAGTGCATTGGAAACTAATGTTCAAAATAGGGCGGTACAATTTGACATTACTGAATGGTGCATAGCATGCTTGAAGCAATGGCTGCGGATTTAAAACAAGTTCTTGCTCTGTATCTTCTAAAAAGAAGAAATGATAGAAAAAATTGACAAAGAAGACAGTTGAAGCTCCGTGATTGATGTGTTCGGCCTATATTCAAGGATCATAGCTAATTTGGGGATTTTCATACCCTAATCCCGAATATGTTGACAGATCTCAAATCATATTACAATTGCATGCGAATGACACCATCACAATTTGATATCTTTTGCACATCATTGGTCCTCATATAGACAAACAGTCAATTTGAAAGTCAATATCTTTAGCAGAGTGCCTTTGTGTAACTTTGAGGTCAGGGGCTTATTTATTATTCAGTCAACAGCATAGACATGGTTTTAATTAGGGGGCTAGATTTTTCTGGAATGAAGTATAATTTGATTATCCATTTTCTGTAGCATTTGTATTACCATTATTACGCAGTTAAGAAAGCACAACATTAAAAAAATTAATGAACTTCCCTTGATGTTGATGTCATCTTTAACACCTTTAATAAGGGCCACAGATATTAATCACCTGAATTCTGTGGATGACACCCATTATGTTAAATCCAATTCAACTCTCTTCACACGTCAATTCTGAATTCCTATTGGTCAATCGTTTTGCCATTCGTGCAGCGTCACCAAAATCACTCCATTCAACCATTGTGATTCCGGCATAATGCATCTATAATTGCTTGAGTTGTTTACTTCTCCTTTTCTTTAAAATTGGGATGATTATGCCCAGTTTCCAATTCTGTGGGATATTTCTGCCAATAAGTAGTACATTGAAAAATGTTGCTAGTGGTGCTGTCCTTCTATTATCCTCACACCAACTTTCCAAAATTTCTCTGGAATACCACCCTTTCCATTAGCCTGCTTAACTTTTAATGTTGTAATTTGATTTGCTATCTCATACTCTGTAATTTTATGGTCTACTGCTTAAACACTACTTAGTTACCATTAGTTACTGTTTAGTTTTCCCCATCTCTAAGCATTATGTAAGTTCATGTCTAAATGCTCTCAAGAAACACCAATGCTTCAATTTAATGAAGCATATTTAGTAGCATATGTTTTATATTTTTAAGAGCATGTTTGCATGCATATTTCTATTTTTGAACCTCCAGGTACCTGCTACTTATTAATATGATGCTGGAAGAATTATTTCATTGTAGTAACTGTACTGCAGATTCCCAATTAACAGAGTTTCTGAGTAAACCAAGGAAGCTGATGGAAAATAAACATATATCTCTATTAGTGTGGTGCTAAGTGGTGTGTGTCAACAAAGTTGAAAACTACTGCAGTGATGCATGGGCATTGTTTGTTTACTATCAGTTAAAGTAAAAATCCCATTATGTTGCCAAGTATCTCATTGTTTCAATGATATTTAAATATGTCTAGACTTATCCTAGGAGAGTAGAGAGTAGAGCAGTATGGGTGGTAGGTAAATGGAGTAGGTGTATGATTTATCTGAGAAAAACAAATCAATCCAATAAAAAGATTGGATAAAGGTGAGTCTATTAAAAAACTGCTGCTAACAACACCGTTGTTGATATGGTTAACAGTCCTGAAAAGTACATCACAGATGAGAGCAGTGAAAAAATATCTGCTATAGCCTGCAGTGAACAGTAAGAATTGATATCACTTTATCCATCATCCCTACAGATTCACATTCATTGTGTTGTCCAAAAGAGGTAAAAGGTTAACACAAAAAATTATGAAAGACTTTCTCTTGTCTTCATATTAAATATTGTAATTTTTAATTTTTTTTAACTAACTATAAAGTAGTCAACATAAACTATATAGGGATTATGCTGTAACAAGTTTTAAGCCTACAACCTATTTGCACATAATTTCCATTTTGTTTGAGATTTTCCATACCTTGATACCAATTATCTGAGATAATTGCAATAACATTATTAACTCAAGTAACTTGAGTAAATTTCACACATATTTTAAAAATAACATAACTTCAAGTAGTTTGAGGTGGTAATTCTTGACTTAACTGCTTTATTATGATTATTGTTCTAATATCAAAGGTCTAAAAACAATCCCCAATACTTTTATTATTCTAATTACATGTTTGTATAAGCGATTACCTTTATTTTCTTGTATTTATTTCATAAATTGTAACTTGTAACTTTAGGGCAGAGCTGCAAAATTACACAGTTGGATATAATAAAAGACATTCTCTATTGTCTGCAAAAACTTTGGGAATTCTTAGGTTTTATTTATTTTATGTGAGTGCATTAGAGTTACAAGTACAAACTTGGTAAAAGTACCTAATATTTACCAAGTAGGGTATTTCTCTTTGTATCCAAGAACCACATGATCTAAATACAATAAAACCATGTGATATAGTGATGTCAAGCATATGTTTTGGTGGCAAATAATAGCCAATCAGCATTAAGGAAGTTTAAGGCAAACATCTTGCCTTCTGGGCTATTTAAAGAGTCACATTTCCAGAGTTTGTAGTCTTTCCTGTCATTCCGACAAGTAATCCACGCCACTCAGTGTGAGAATTTCACATTTCAATTTCAAAGTGCAAAACAAGTGTAAATTATAAACAAGTGTTAAAATGAAATGAGTGTAAGCAGTAACTATCCACATATATTTAAAGTGTTTCTATGAATGTATAAAGTGTGTTAAGAGAAATGTGCAATTTTACTGTTTGTCAAGATGACTTCATCAATAGTATTTTATATTTTGTTGATAAATAAACATCAGAGTGAAAAAGGATCCTGATGCTATTCTTGATTCTTAACCCACATAAATATATCAGCAAGTCTTTCTAGAGTTATTTATTTGATCAAGAATTTAAACAATCATATTCAGATAACTATGTGAGATCAATATATTTTTCTTTGCTTTTTTTTTTTTTTTTTTTTTTTTTTTAAATCCAAAGTATTATATCTTATGGAATTTTGTTATGGGGAAGTAGTGAACATGTACATGGCATTTTATTGTTACAGAAAAACACTTGTTAGGATGATCAGTGACTCAGGTAAATTAGATCACTGTAAACCATTATTTATTAGACTGCAGTATTTGACAGTAGTTAATCTATACATATATCATGTATTACTGTATGTTAAAAATAATGTTTCAACATTAGCAATTAGGGGAGATGTGCACAACTATAATACTAGGAATCGCATTTGTATAGAAATACTGTATCAAAGATTAACCAAGTCACATAACTCTCATGTAGTTCTGGGATTAAAGATGTATAACAAGCTGGGGTTGGTTAAAAAGAATTACCTGTAAATAGCTTTAAAGCTAGATTATATAAGCTGCAAGTGAATAATCCTGTTTATACTGTTAATGACTTTCTTGAAACTAAATATACTGTATTATAATTTGACATTGTCTATTGCTATACAAGTTGGATGACAATAACATTTATTATTTATTTATTTACATTCTTTCCTGGTTTCACTTGGATATAAATCAACTTCTCTGCCGACATCGAACCCTGAGACAGCAACGCTGAGGCAGTGAGAGATTCAACTTTCACTAAAACAGGTACTTGATAACTGTAGAGGTCCTTGCATCAAATACGGTGGGCTCATTCTTAATTTCTGTATGCTGTTGTCGGTTTTCACTCAACTGACACATCAAAGATGGCATATAGAAAGTATCTTTCCCGAACACGCCATAAATCAGCACTAATTAAGTAATAGCAATGTGGACATTGCGCAACAAGTTTTAATAAAACTCTTGATTTATTCCAGTCCTTCTGAAGCCTTGCTCAAAAGAGAATTAACTATGCTCTGAGAAGGCGGATGAAACACTGGATAATATTGCTGTTGTAAGCTTTCCTTAGTCACTTTTCAAGAGTTTGTGATCAAAAAGTAGAGGTAACTATATTCTTCTAGAAAAAAACTTGAGAAAAGTAGCCAACAAGAATAGTATCTTCACATCCATCAAGCCTCATGTTTGCAAACATTATTTCCATTAATATTTCTTCTTCAGAACATACCAGCTTGAAGCTAAGAAGAAGGAAAAAAATACTCTCTACTGTTGCAGAATATTACTGAAATAAATTACAAATATAAATTCCATTAACAGAGTAATCATCTTATATGCACATTTTATTTTACAGTATGTTTACATATTTTTATTAAAATCAGGTAATATTATGTGTACATATTATGTACACTTTTTAGACTGTTTGCTTTTTTTGGTGATGGCAATGAATACTGCTTAAGTATGCATAATAAAATTTTCATATTATTTGTAAGTATTCCATTAATATATATCACCATAAAATTGTCTATTTTATTAACAAGAATTGTATAAGTATACCACATATTACACTAACTCACAAGTAGTGTATGAGCAACAGGTACTGAATATACAAAGTAGTGGAAGTATTTCATTGGATGAAACCATCTAGTTGCTAGCCAGGTAAGGAGTCCAATGAAAATTATTTTGCTGAAGAGATCAAGGAAGTAGAACCTGTGAACAGTTTATAATTTGATTTAATTAGTGTAACTGCTTAAAGTTTTATAAAATATACCAAGGTTCATAACACTAACTACTTTATTAGGTCACTGCTACTTATGCTCTATACCAGTGTTTCCCAACCTTTTGAAGTTCACGGCACCCTTGGGAATAACATTAAACACCAGGAGCACCCTTCCTTGAATTAAAAGAAAATTAAGCTTAATATGTTAATTTATTGAAATATTATATAATAATAATGTACACCATAACATAATACAGTAAACTTTACTACAATCACTGAGTAAAAATACATCAATAAATTTTGTTCGATTAATGATTAATGTGAAACTTGTGATTGATGCCTAGAGCACAGGTGATGTCGGGTCTTACAGTTGACAGTGAAACATGCAAATCATCCTCAAGGTTACTCAGTCTATTTCTTGCTTTGCATTTTATTGTCACCATAGCAGAGAAGGCTTGCTCACATAGATAGGATGTTGAAAAGGGCAAAAGTGCGTTAATTGCTTTCTTCATTAGGTTAGGGTACTCCTCTCTCCGTTGAAGCCAAAAACTAGCCACCAACGCCTCACTCTTGGTGAACTTACCTTTGAGTGTGGAATCAGCGCAAAGATCAATAAATTCATCTCATTCGCAAGCAGTGAAATCTATTTCCTCTACACTATCTACAAAATCAAATGGTGAGACAACCCAGTCGAGATTCGTAGTGGAAATAGTTGGAAAGTACACATCTATTGCATCTTGCAATCTTGATAAGTGATCACAAATGCAGTCTTTCAGTTTACCCAGATCTTTATCTCCTACCACATTAAGATTCGACAAATATCCTTTTTTAACTGCAGACTTCCAAGAACTAAGTTTTCTTTTAAAACCTTTCATTTTATTGGTTGAGGAGATTATTGTTTCATGTCGACCCTGCATCGAAACATTCAGTTCATTCAGCTTATGAAAAATATCTGCCAGATACGACAGTTCAAAACACCAAGAATCACTTAGTAAGAGCTCATGAAATGTGTCTTGATTTTCATCCTTAAAAAAAGTTTTTAGCTGTTCTTTAACTTCGAGAAACCGGTTCAATACACGACCCCGCGACAACCACCTTACTTCTGTGTGAAGTAACAAAGAGGTATGAGCTGCATCCGTTGCGCGACATAACTGTTCAAAAATTCTGCACTGTAAAGGTCGAGACTTCATATAGTTCACCATTTTCACAACTTGGTTAAACACTTCAGCAAAATCTTCATTACACGCTTTCACAACTAATGCCTCTCTGTGCAGAAAACAGTGAGTTATAATAATGGATGGATTTTCATTGAGAGCTCTGGCAGTAAAACCTTTAATTTTCCCAGACATAGATGGTGCACCATCTGTATATATACCATAACAGTCTCTCCATGAGAGATTATGGTCATTGAGATAGGAATTAATAGAAACGAAAATATCATGGCCTGTGGTTGTAGTCTCCAGCGGCCTACAGAACAGAAACTGTTCACTAATATCTTTTTCATCAATATATCTGATAAAACCAAGGAGTCGCAGTTTGTCACCAATATCGAGACTCTCATCTACTTGCAAAGCAAATGTTCTATAAGTTTTTATTTTCTCCGTGATTTGTTCGTTGATATTGCATGCCATTTCAGATATCCTGCGGCTGATTGTGTTGTTGGACAGAGGAACTTTCGAAATTTGATTAGCTGCTCCTTCGCCAAGTATTGTTGAAACTATAACTTGACATGCAGGGCCAATGATTTCCTCTCCAAGAGTATGAGGTTTCTTTTTTTTTAGCTATCAGTTCTGCTACTTTAAATGAGGATTCAAGAGCAGATCACCTATGGTCATTCTCTTTACCATTCGCACAGCTGTTTTCTTCTCCCCTTCTAATATATGTGAAAAATACATTACACTTTTCTGTGACACACTAGGATGCTTTGTTGTAAGATGCCGCTTCAGTTTGCTAGGTACCATGGCCTCGTTGCTAAGTGTTTCGCCACAAACTAAACACACAGGGATAGGGTTTTCCTCGTTGTTATTCCACTTAAATCCATACGCTAAGTAACTGTCCTGGTATGTTCTTTTCTTTCGTTTGTCTTCTTTATGTGGTGAATTCGACGGTCTGGGAGAAACTGTAAGATTTGGCTTCTTAAAGCAAGCAGTAGGAGCCGACTGTTCACTTTCACTGTCCTGGCGTTTACGTTTAACAATGAACTTGTCCATAGCTAAACACTGTGAATCAACGTGAGGAAGACAACTGAAAGCACCAAGAGGCGTACACTTTTATATATTCATCTGTCGAAGTCTCGGGAATGTTCGTGAGGAAGTGAGTAGTCTCGGGAATGTTCGGCAGGGTATAGCTGTAATGCCATCTGTGGGATACTAGTATAACTGAATTATTGAAATGAATCGACCACTATCACCATCTGCCGTGCATGAGAGTAATTGATTTGATATATTTTATTTCAAGACCTTACAATACTTAAGGCTTCAGTAGAAGGTATTTTATTTTATCTCAATATCTCGCGGCACCCCTTAGCCAATCACACGGCACCCTAGTGTGCCGGGGCACACCGGTTAGGAACCGTTGCTCTATACAAACATAATTATGCTGAAGCTCTTATCCCCATAGTACAATATTTCTACAAGATTTTCAGTGTAATATTTGCTATTATGGACAAACCTTCTCCACTACTGCAACATTTTGCAGTTTAAAATTAATTTATGATCCAATCCATTAAAACTTAATACCATTACCTCAGTGAATTTTAATCCACCAAATAAACTGGTAGGAGCCAAAGATAGCTATGGTAACCTTAATTTCAATAGTTTTTGTATTTGCTGACTTTCCATACCAATAATAGTAAGATTACTTTGACAGTCATCATCAGGCTAAGGTATTCTGAAACATGTAGCTTTCAAGTACACTCAAAACATCATCAACTCATAGAATGTACACAACAATGACCATGAGTTACTAACAACAGGTAATATGGTTTCATGAATGGTCTGCACAGTCAACAGACTGAAAAGAAATGGGGAGGTATTACCTTCAATGTCTCAATTTCCTTTCATCCTGGCTTTAATGCTTAGAAATTCTTCATCTGAATGGTCATCATCTGAATATTTTACCTGCCTCATCAGAAATGTTACTTTCATATCCATCATCTGATGCTGGAATGGCATTATGGCATAATTCTTGTTACTACTTTGAGAAACATAAATGTCAAACAAAACTGCTTAAGAAACCCAGTAAAGCACAAGATACTTTTTACTGAGCACTTTTGTTTAATCCCTCCTTATATACTTTCAATGTTTATCAAACAGGTGAAGTGGACAATGTTAAAAAAAATCTGATGTGTTACATACACATGACTTTCTCTACATCTCTGCTACAAATTATTGTTAAAAAGCTTTTGCTTCTAAGTATTTACTTCATACTAATTGAGAAAAAATTAGCAAAAATAATCTTATTACTTGCTTTCTTGTAAGTAAAAGCGAAATAAGGGAGTACCATAGGTTAAAGTGATAGTCTAAAGCTGGTTGCTTTGTGACTGGAGTTTCTTTGTTTGTATGGATAGGAGTTGACAAATTCCTGTATGAGAAAGGTATGTTTATTAATGGTGAAACCAAAATCAAGGAGTAACTCAAAAACAATTAACTCCACGAAAAAAATGTATATAACATAAATTGTGTTTTTTAACATGCTCTACATTTTTTTGTGTGGTAAGTTTTTGTCCATCTTTTATGGTTTAGCAGTTATGCAAATTCCGTAAAATTCATCCATTCTTCAGAGGCTATTCCCAGAAAATTAAGATACACATTTTATTTGTCAGGTAAATATCTTTAATATAGGATATTTTAATCAAAATCATTGGAGCCATTTTTGAGAAAATCAAAATTTTTGAAAAAAGTTCCAAAAGAAGGGTAGTTTGGGGTGGGAGGATTTTTCTCAAAATCTTCATGTCACATCCCTGGAAGATACTAAACTTAAATACCAAGTTTGGTATTTTACCAACTTTTTGTTTTTGAGTTATCATGTTCACAAACACATGGACTCACACACACACACACCCACACACCCACAAACATAGACCTTTTTCTCAAAATGCTTTTTTTTTTATACAGGGGACCCTAAAACATATATTTCCGGTGAAATCTCGGTATCAAATTTTTGGGTCAAGTGCAATACCTTCTCTATACACTATATATATATAGGACGTGTAGAAAAAGTAGAAATGTGATGTGTAGCATTCAAAGCTTCCTTTGTGCATTAAAATTCACATATATAAAAAGTAATTCTTTAATGCATGTTTTGCTATCTCAAATTGAGCTATATACACTGGTTGTATGCATGATGTGAAAAACAGAAAGTAGCTGTTGTTTGTATTACAAATCAGTTTTTTGTTAGAAATGAGATCAGAGAGAAAAAAGGAAGAACTACATATTTCTTAGTATGTTTTATAGATTCCATATAATAGTTGAACAGGGGATAGCTTAAAATGTGCAATAAAATTACCTAGTTAAGAAATGCCTAATGTAACAAAAAAATTATTTGACACAAATGTTATAATTTAATGAGCTCAACAATTTCCTGAATTAAATATTCAAATTTATAAGTTTATCAAATTCAATATGAATGAAAATCACTCCAGCAGCCATGCATAAAAATTCAGAACTATTCATTATGCAAATATTTTGATTATATGCTGTCTTAAAAACTTTACAGGAACTACTATAATTATTGCTGTTCCAACTGGAATTAACATTTTCAGCTGACTTGCAAAACTATACAGTTCAAAAATTATGTTTAGTCCTAAGAAAAGGTCAAATTTGAATACACTTCAGCTAACGATTTTATTACTTAGCTCCATTCTCCAAGTATGACACAAATTCCCCCCAATTTTTGTCTATATCCTAATTGAATTATCAATTTATAAGAGGAATCATCAAATAAATCATGGGAAGATCATGTGGGAGCTATTTTTGAGGAAATAGAGTTTAACAAAATTTAATACACATAAAAATTTATTTAAGTTGTGGGAACTATTTTGTAAGTCTCTGCCTGGTATTCTTAAACATAATCTGATCCAAACGTGAGATTTTGTCCCCCCCCCACACACACACACACACACACACATTGGTCTGGATGACTCAGTTGGTTAGCCGTTGACCCTATCACAGGTTAAAACCCGCCCAGACCAATAGTTTTAAGTGTGGTTAACTCCTATAGAATGAGATTCTGGTAAATTTATGATGCTGATATGATCGTGGCAATTGACAGCATCATACAGCATCAATAGGCAAAATATTAATACACACACATACACCTTTCCCTAAAAAAGCCTCTTTTGGTTTGGAAACCTCAAAAAGTGTGTTTTGGTGAAATCTCAAAATTAAATTATTGTACAGAATATAATGCTTCTTCTACCTACATAGATAAATGGTAGAGAAGGTAAAAGCACTGAAAGTTTTTTTTTTAATTAAATACTTGGCATAAAAAGCAGTAAATATACAGTTGTATAGGATAATTAATAGTGAAAAGATATCTAGGAAAGATATGCATTTGTTTAGAGTAAATTATTTTAAGGAAAGTACTTATATGAAGTTCATATTACCTTAAAGAGTAGCTAACTCCTTAATACTTATATATTGCTTATGTAGTGTTAACACTGTAAAATAAGCTTCACAAATTCAAAATATCAAATAGCAAAATATTTATGTGCATGTTTTTAGTCAAACACCCACTGTGTTCCCTTAAGATTACCAATATCTCAATATAACCATTTATCACATTAACATTCAGTGGTATAAAGGAACATAACTGAAATTGCTAATGACAAAACCCTTTCAAGCTGCCTTAGAGATTACATCACCTCCAAGATGACCAAGAAGAAACACAGAAAACATTCCAAAGCTACACTACTCCAGGGTGGAAGCAGGTGTAGCATGGTAAGCTGCAGGGTAAGCTGCAGAAACACAAACAGCCACAGGTGCTACCGGGTTCATCTCTATGAGAGCCAAGTAAATCTCTAATCCAGCCACTTACTGTTACTTCTAGAATCAACTCTAGATACTCTAAATTGTATCAAAAGCTAGCTGGAAATGCCACTTAAATGTGTTAGAAAGCAATTGTTTATGCTTATTAAGCTTCTTACTTTTTGTTTAAATTAAAGGATTTCTAAACATCTATAATATATCATAATACTTACACTCTGAGTTGCCAGCGAGCTTTGGACAGAGATGAAATGGGTTCCCTCATGCAGTAAACACGTGCACCAAGAATTATTTTTGTCATATAATCATCAACATCAATTCCAGTTTGTGGTACATAAAATGTTTCCCTATAGAAGTAAAAAAATAAAATGCTTATAATTGTAGCCTACCTCTCTACAATTGCTTAATTAAGATTACAGAATTTAGAGTTTCTTATGAATTACCTTTTGGAGCTTCCTTTTTAGAGAAACACATTACAAAAATGTTATTTACAGACTCTTATAATTTTGTAAAAGTATTATATATAATAATGTATTGACTGCCTCCGTGGCTGAGTGGTCAGCGAGCTGACTTCTCACTCGGGGGCCCCTGGTTCGATTCCCGGCTGGAGTGGGACATTTTTCTCTAGCCAGAATTATTCCCTATCCCCACAGAGTCTGGAAGTTTGTGTGTGAATGTGTGCGTGTAAAAAAAAAATGATTTAAACCAATGTAAAAAGACACTACAGACAATGAGTTGTTTCAAGTGGAAAGCCCCCGATATGACCTTAGATGTTAAAGGGGGTGATTAAAAAAAAAAATATATATATATATATATTAATCATTATGTCACAGTTCTTAGCCAAAGTCATGAAATAAAAATTTAATATTTTGTGATGATGGGATATTTCCCTCTGTTAAGCAATTTTCTAATTTTATTTAAAGAAAGTTCTTCATAAAATGTTTTGATACACAAGCAAGTAGGCATATTATATAATATACTAGCTTTCCTGTGGTTTGATAGTTTATCTTTACCATGTTTAGCCTTACAAGCAAACATTCTTACGGACCAGATAAAAATATGATTTTTTTTCTTCCAACATGTTTGTAATGTCAAAACAAGTGCTCATACAAATTTTTATAATGCAAGTGCAATTGCTCGCAAGTTATTTACATATTAATAAGAGCAATAATCTGTTGTGTTTTGGAAATGGTTTTGGTTTTTTTCTGATAGTCCAGCCAGCAGCTAACAGTACTGGAAGGACTATGTGATAAATGCAAAAGAGTGGAAGTTATTAGGTGTGGATGGTGTACAGTGAAATTATGTTTTACACACTTTTTTGTGGGATACTATTACTGCAGGATATATATTCAGGAATAATAACATTTGGAGATGTGTAGTACTCCTGAGAAGCTTCAATTAAGGTTAGAAATTTGACTTTTTCTCACATGAAGCAAATGTCAAACCTTCCCCCGCTCTTATTAATTTGTAAACCACTTGTAAAGTAATTGCACTTGCATTATAACATTTTGTATAAGCACTTGCTTTGATATTACAAACATGTTGGAAGAAAAAAAAAATCAAATTTTTATCTGTCCCATGAGAACGTTTGCTTGTTAATTTGCACTTGTTAAACAGGTGTGCATTTCTTTAGACATATTTTGAAATTATTTAACTACACACCTAAACAGACATTTATATATTAAAATGTGTAAAAAAAAAAGAAAACTAACTCAGAAAACAATATGCAAAAGCATATCCACAAATATCACAGTTTGTAATGAATATTTCATGTGAATGCAGCTGTGACTTTTACATTCACATTTGGGGTGATTTGTTGCTAATTACAGAGAAACCCTCAGTTGAGAAGAAGAAATACCAATTTAAGTAGGTCAATATATCCTTATTTATCCTCAGTAACCGACATATATAAAACTATCTTTAAAAAATACAAGAAAGAAAAGAAGGAAAATAGTAATGAACAAACATAAAATTGAAGAGCAAAAAGAAGTGGTACCTTGTCAGGTTTGATGCTGTTGCTGTAATCCATACTGCTTATCATTTTTATAGTCTGTGTTTGTTTTCCTGCTTATAAAACATGGCAAACTTCCCATAGAGAAAGTACAAAAGTTAAAAAACTACAAATTATAATAAATAAATCTCCAATCTCAGAGTATAATCACAGAATAAAAAATAAATAAGTATTACATAATTTGCTTAGGCAAAGAGAAATATCCCATCATCACACAAAATATTAATTTTCACCACTTTTGCTACAGAAGTATAAAGTTATGATTATATGTTATTAATTTATAAAATCAAAGAGTGTGTGTGTGTGTGTGCACATGCATGTGTGTGCATGCATGTGTATGTGTGTTCGCAGGCGCATGCATGGGTGTGTGTAAAATATAAGATAAATAATTGCCTACTTAGGTTTTTATCTTACAAGATTTTGACTACATTATATCAGAATGTAACAGCAGCAACAAAATCAAACCAGTGACAGCACTACTTCTTCTTTTTTTCTTCATTATCATCTTATTATCTTCATATGATTGTATATCGTATATTGATGTAAAATAATGCAAATTAATTACATTAATTACAAAAGTTACATGGTGCCTGAACATTACTATGGGATATTTCTCTTTGCCTAAGCAATTTACTAATTTTGCTTAAAGAAAGTTATTCATACAATGTTTTAATATATAAGCAATTGAAATCATTCTTTATCACATTTTTGCTAGTATGTTTCTTTTATTTATGTATATATATACTTATTTAATTACTTATCTAATATTTAATTGATAGGCATTTAAATTATATTTGCAAGAAAGCATTCTTGTGACAAATATATGTATTTTATGTATACTGCACTAAAGAGGCACAAATACTATTTACTTTTATGGTTTAATTTTACGTGTCACTTCATATGATGACAAAATATCATCATAGCAGAATCTATCACTTACAGTGAGCAGAATTTATCCAGAATCCCACAGATACGTAAGAAAATAAAAAAACTCTTTTAATTAAATGTATTTTGTTTATTTTCTTTTTGGTGATAGCTTTAACAAACTAAACTTAATGGCTTATATATATAAACTGTTTTAAAAGGTAAGATGTGACCTGTAATTAAATCAGCTACTGAGATTGAAAATATGAACTATTTCTCTTTATTTATGTGTTTCCTGAAACATTCACACTCTCTGAAAATTGAAACGCTGGGCTAAAGATCATTGCTGGTTATAATATTAAAGTTTACCTTTTGTTCACAAAATAATGTAATAGCTTAGTACTCTTATTATCAAATAAACAAAGAGGGAGAGAGTGTACAGCCACACGATTTTATCTAATTCTAGCTGTTTAGTGTTTTTTGAGCATGACATATTGGTGAACAAACATAGGATTGTTGAATAATGCATAATATTGCATACATTAGGTAAAGCATATAACATTGATTAACTAATGATCATGGTACTTTTAAGTTTTCTGCATATAATAAGACTAATGGCATAGACTTATATGGCATTGATCTAAGAGTCAGGTGTGCCATATTTGAGTAGTTAGATTGCTCCCCTCCCACCAAGGTGCTTGCACGTGGGATTTGTGGTGGGCAAAGCAGTGCCTGGGTGTGTTTGTTTTTTCCAGGTCCTCTGGTTTCCCCCATCACTCATTCCACCAATTGCTCCATCATCACCTTTCCTATCATCCATTTTGCTTGCATTTCATATCATCCACTTCTTCACGCCCATGCCTGGCTAAGGCTGACCATGCCAGGTTCCCCATTCTGTGGTTTTGTGCCGTTGGCTCCCCAACAGATTTCTGACCCCTAGGCATCTGCTTGTAAGTCCTAGGGGGTGTCAGTCCTAAACATTGGGAGGGTAAGTTGCAAACCGACTAAGATCTAAGCGTCCAGAATAAAAGAAATTTAAAAAAATAAAAAAAGAACTATAAAAGCGTGTATATATGGAAGGAAGCAAAAGAGATAATACAGCTGGCAAGAAGCTGATCGCTGAATTATGCAGTTAATTGAGTGTAAGCAGACAACTTCTTTTTTCTTTCAGTTTAAATTTTAAAGTTTATGTATTATGTTTAGAAAAACAAAGTGTTTATAGTATAGTTTAAGTAACATACTGAATAGTAAAAGAATCATTGTGCAAAAATACCTGTCTTCCTTGGAAAGATTGTTATGGAGGTTTCGTATTTTATCATTGTGAAAGTACCACTCTCTCATTGTGAAGTACTGCAACACTTTCAGACCAAGTGAAATACGATTTTGCGTTCTCACCATGCTGGAACAGATGTATTTTATTATGCATTAAGTTCATCTCCAAAAATTAATTATGTGTACTTATGTTAATTTTCAGGAGAACTTAATGAACAGCATACAAATATAAATTACAATTCACAATAAAATCATGAGTACTTAATGCCAGTCTTACTCATTACTTATCACATATAAAATCAAACAGGTAAGGAATATATCATTTTGAACTGCTGTTTGGTTGATGTCAGGAGATATTTTTTAATCCTTTATTCCAGATAAATACAGAATGGAAGGTGAATAATTGCAAATATTTGTATCAGCATTTGAGGATGATGTGATGATTCAATTTGCAATTTCTTTTTTGCTATTTTGTAAAGTTATGTTCATGAGGAAGTTTTCACAATGCTTTTAGAATGGATATCATTCCCTATCTCTGTGCTTTGCCCTGCCCACTATAGGGTTTTTTGATTCCTTAATACACTGCAGTCAACATTTGTCTTTTGGAAGATGATTTAAAAATTAGTGATGATAAGTCCCTCACAGCATTGCCAGATTTCCCAGTTGCAGCATAAATTACATGAGTGTCTGCTAATTCAGCATATGTAAAGCTTCATTGTGTAAAGGAAAGTTTGCAACTGAAGCGGTCTCTTGTTTCCTCACTGTGAGTCATGTGAATACAGGTCAGCAGCGTGCAAGTTAAACACAGGAGCTGACTGTAGCATGATGTATGTAAACACAGCAGACACACAATGCAGGGCTGTCCAACACATATTAGACCCTTAAATTTGTCAACAATTTTTATGAAAGAGAGTTTTGGAACAGTGTTACGTATGAATAGACTATTTTTGAATTAGATATGTAACACTTTTTAGCATCACTTACATATTGTTTTTCCAGACTGGTTTTGAAGTCATGTGGGCTTCATTGTCAATGGTTTCCAACTGAATTTCTACAGAATGTTCTATGTTGAGAGTGTATCGGTCCCTGGTGACTGAATGATGAACCTCCACAATGTGCATAAAACATGTCAGATATGCAGCAGAGCTTAATGTCTGGGAGAAAATCCACATCGTTAAAAATCAATGTCACATATTTAACTTTGAATTGTCGCCACAAAACACATTTTGGAGGTTCATCACTCCTTCACCAGGGACCGACACACCTCAATATAGAACATCCTGTATAAATTCAGTTGGAAACCATCAAAATAAATACAATACATAAATGTTACAAATCTAACTCAAAAATACTCCTTAACACATTGAAGCCCAGGCATTTCTTTAGTTGAAGGGCCAAGAAACCCAGGGTTTATATGCCTACTTTGAATTATTATTTACAGTACATCAATCAAATCTGCTAAAAAGTATTGGGACAATCTAAAAGTATGGTATTCAAGGATTTCTCAACAAATAAGAAAATAGTCATAACTTCCATATTAATATTTTTTTTTAAATTTACAACAAGTATCAAATGTGAGTTTGAAAAAATCTGCGTAAAGCAGCTTACACTCCATTTATTGAAAATTTGAAAAACTCTACCTCGGAATTGGAATTTTCATTTGTATACTGAATTTTAGCTTCAGTTCACAGAAGTTGAGGAACATGCAGCATTTTAACATTTAAAAACAAAAAATGTAACAAGGAAAATGACAGGACTACCTGCAAGCAACCAATATTCCTAACTCTCCTAAATTCCCTAATAGTTGACCAAAGCAAGGACAGATGGTAGCACAAATCAGACAACCAAATGATAACTGATGTATGTTCTTTGCTGACCGAGTTACGGTCATGGAATTGCATTAAAAGTGTTAGAAATACCTGCCCAAGCTATACTTGGGCATGGGTCCCATGAACATTTTGCACAGTCCGGAACTATACTTGGGCTTGGGCTTCAATGTGTTAAACTTGTGAGCTGACAAAATGAGATACACTTATGTGTTATACACATTGCTCTCTACTAAATATCAAATTACTTGCAATTATTCACCTCTCACCATATATAATAAATGGGTCCTTTATATTGTTCCTGCCCTAAACAAATCTTAAAAACTTTAAAACTGGGATATTTGGGGACAGATCTTCATGTTCTATAATTTAGTTTTAATAAGATTGTAGTGAATATTGGCAGGTGAGCATAGCCAGAAAAATATTAAGGAGCGTTGTTATATGGATCAAGTTTTTAAACAATTTGTATGAATTCAAATGATAATATGAATTAATTCTGAGTTGAAATATTTTTAAAAAATTGATTTGATATTCATGGTTTAAGGTACAGCAGCTGGAATTAAATTTAGATTTTGCTATTACTTTTTATATTCTTTTAGCAAAGAGAGATTTCCAACCCCCTAAACTCCTACCTCTGGTAGGTGAGTGATTAGCTTAGATGTGATCAGAACAGAAATTTTGACATTAGAATCTGGCAAAAATAACAGGCCAGCCTATATTGCCTTTATTTCCTGTGCATAACAATAAAGCTATATTGTTAGAACTATTTGAACAAAACTGTGAACACTATTATGCTAAAAGAATCCAACAAAAACAATAGGTTGCTTTGTAGCTTTTAAAAACCATAGCTACTCTTATTTCCAAATCCAAACATAGAAATCCACCAATTGATATGGACAAAGTACTTACATTTTTGGATCAGGCAGTTGTAGGCTAGGTATCTAAAAGCTAACCTTACACTTATGTTTGGCATTAACTTATTTTACAGTTATACTTTCAAAGAAAAACTTACATTTATACTATAGGAACCTCAAAAATTATAAAGTTTAAAAGCTACTATTATCTTCTGTTCAGCCCGCAAACAAACCTACATAATTAGATTGATTTGAGAAAAATATAAAATTATTTTCTATTGGTTACAATTCTTAATTATGCATATATTCTGGACCATCTGTGTTTTGGCTGAACTTCAAAAATATAGTAATATTACATATGGCTTAATTGCTTTAAGCTCTCAGTGTATTTTGGCTAGACACATTGAGAGCTCGAAACCAAATTATTGAAAATATTAATATTAACATTTATGCACTAAGAAATGGAAATGTAATTACACTTATAGCATAAAATGTAATTTGATTATTTTAGGACAGTGGGCCTTTGTTCTTTTTTACTTAATATCCTCTCACATACTGGTCTAACAGTGGCAGTGAACACTAAACATTTATATTTTATAGTTACTTTTAAGTAGAGTTTACATATCCAAAACAGCACCAGATACTGGATCAGTCCAATGATTTTGAGGATAAAATTCATATACCATGATATTTAGGGAAAATCGTTATTTATGCATACATATTTTTAGATCTTTTCATATCCTGTTGCTCAATGAAGTTACCTTGGTTTTTCTTAACAGCATTGGTATGCCTGGAGGATGCTATTGCAAGCATTGAGTAGATAAGTAAAACATAATGTTATGAAATGAAGAGAGCATAGGATATAGAGCAGTATTTAAAAACAATGAAAATAAAAGCAAACTTAATGCAATGCTGCTCTTACCTTACATATTAGAGAGTACATTTTCAGATAACATAGATAGAAACCATAGTAGTGGTTTTGTTCCTAAGGGAACTTGTGTACAATGTATTCTTCAAGGTGCACTTGAAGATAATACATGAGAATATATCTGTATTAGACCACTAATAATTAACAATGTTCTGGACTTAAATACAAACCCTAGATTATAAGTGTTAATAACAAGTTATGAAGAGAAATTCACATGTTATCACAGTTTATTAACTTATAATCATTGTCATTTTATATTTATTATTATTATTGCTATTATTATATAATTATTATTATTATTGTTGTTATTTTTTTATTATTATTATTATTATTATTATTATTATTATTATTATTATTACAACTTAAGTAAAAGGTTTTTATTCATGCCGTATTTTAGGTTTATATTAATTTAACTGTGCTACATTCACAACACATTTATGTACTCACAACTTACCATCTGTTTTTCCCTATGAGGAGAAGCAGAAAATCAAGGAAATATGCAGGCAGAAGATGCAAAAAAAGAATGCATAAATTGTGAATGATCCTGTTACTACGAATATTGCCACCAGGGTACCACACGCCACTTTCAAAAGGGTGTTCATAAAGTATTTTTCTGCCTTTTTGAAGTATTTGGCCCCAACTGTGTCGAAAAAGTGATCCTGAGCTCAAGTTGTACACTGGCATTTCTTCTGTGCATGGCCTGAAATCCAATCATTGTTCATGTTTAAAATAAATAGCTTTCAAATCATATGATTACTCTCTCTCTCTCTCTCTCTCTCTCTCTCTCTCTCTCTCTCTCTCTCTCTCTCTCTCTCTCTCTCTCTCTCTCTCTCTCTCTCTCTCTCTCTCCCTGCCCCCTTCTTCATTCTGCATTTGCTTTAAGAGCAATGTCCATTAACCTACAGGTCGTATCAGATGATGGATGAATAAATTAAACAAGCGTAATGATTATTATGTACCTAATTTGAGTCAAGATATAGTTCCACTTACTTAGTTTTTTCCCAGATGCATTTCATAAATGTTCATCTTCATCATCGGCAAGTGTTTCAGCTTAATTACATAATAACTTAAAAGTTTCATTGCATAAATCACCTCACATTCATACCTTGTTAATAAGTGTAATGATGTTCAAGCAAACCTGACTGAGGTCCTCAGAGCTTAGGGCTTGGAAAAATTCTGGCAAAATAATTTTCCATTTTCTCACCCTTACCAAGAATAACTTGGGATCCCTTGAATGTTTGTCTATTATATATTTGTTTATTTAACTTAATAAATGTGTTTGAACACAGTTAAGCTATGTCAGATCACGTTCAATTGAAAATAGAATAATCAATATTACAAAGGTAAATACAGTGGCATGAATATAAATTAAAGCAACTATTCAAATATAAATATCAATATAATATATAAGAAAAGAGTAATGCATCATAATAAGAGTGAAAGATCTGGTTATATTTACAATGTTGTACAAATTCATTAATGCTGTAGTAGGAATTATCAGTCAATTAATTTTTCATAAGAACCTATTTTAAACTCATTTAAGTTATTAAAAGTCTTGATTGTGCTTGAAATTACATTGTAAAGTTTTATCCTTATATAACTAGCATCTTGTCATACAAATATGTCCTATGTTCAGGAATAGCAAAATTGTTTTTATCCCTGGCATAATTTTAGTATCCAAAGAGGTTTGCAAGAAAATTTGGATTAACTAAGTGCAGAATAGTTCTATTGATATACAAGCTTGTAAGTGTAAGTATTTTTTGTTATCCTAAACAAATGTCTGCCAGAATCTGTATGATATAAATCATGTATGTACAAGTATCTGATTTCTCATTTTTGGAGTATGAATATTTTATAGAATCTGTATGATATTAACTCTCTATGTACAAAGTATCTTGGAGTATGAATATTTTATAAAGATTTGTGTTTGAGGTGTTGTCACAAATTTTATACCATAGGATATGACTTAGTGGATAAGAGCAAAGTATATTATTTTGACTGTGGAATGTTGAATATAATTATTTAAGACCTCCAAACAAATAAGTTTTTACTAAACTTTTTGTTTTTTCTTTCTTTCCTCTTTTAAGCTTATATGCTTCACATCCTTTACCTGGTAGGTAATATCGGACGATGAATGAAATCAGTGAAATGACGCAAATGAGCCCAAAAAAAGGCAGTTAGATGTATTGCTAATCTAGATTATAACTATCCTTGCAGACAATTTTTCAAAAAACTTAAAATCATGACCATGTATTGTACATTTACCATTCATTGATGTTCATAAAAGAAAATCTATAAAAATATGTACTCTGACAGACAGTACATGGCTACATAACACAAAATAATTATACTATAGACTTACCTTACTCAAGATTATAAAAAATTCATGGCAGCAATAAATATTGAGGATTAAGTATGTACAACAAACTTCTGATACATATTACCTCACTACCCAATCATAAATTCAAAACCTTTCTGGACATTTGGCTGAAAGATAAAGCTGTTTACTCAGTAGAAGAGTTCTTTGAGTGTAATAACTTTCACATCGATGAGTAATATCTAAGCTAGCTTTGTAAAATGTAACCATTAATACAAATTTATCATAAACATGCTATAAATATTTGTTATACAAATAGTAACAAATATATTCAACTGTTTTAAATGGTGTAAATAATTGTATAAAGCTCCAGTTTTGTAATGTGATAAATTATGTACTTGACGAAACCAATTGCAATGTTGTAAAACAGCTTAATGGTCAATAAATTTTATTCTTATTCTTACACATCAGTCATTTTCTCAGAATAAGTGAAAACACAGAAAAAAAAAACCTTATTTGGGTAATTCACCCTAAGCTAAGTTCAATCTCATGACCTCTTGAATCTGAGGCAGATATGATACCCCACACTATTGGCTGCGCCATGGCCGAGTGGTTAGACCACTCGCCTTTCACCTAGACGGCCTGGGTTCGATCCCAAGCGACCGCATGTGAGATTTGTGGTGGACAAAGCAGCGCTGGGGCAGGTTTTCTCTGGGTACTCCGGTTTCCCCCGCCATCTCATTCCACCGGTGCTCCATCATCATTCATGTATCATCAGTGTCACCGCCTGCGGTGCCATAATTAGTTAAAGCGGGCGTTAAACACTACCCCACACTATTGAGGTGGGCTTAAACTTTGTCATCAATATGTCCGTATGACTATGAAACGTTAATGTCCTATCTATGTTCAGATCTAATACATCTATTTTTAATAATTTATTTATTAATTATTAACTTAGGGGGTTTCTATAACAAAAAAATATCATTTCACATTTAGAAGAATTAGCACACAGTTCTAATTTACTGAAATATTTTGTTTCTGAATTAACTACAGCATCTCTGTTTTTATCAAGAGCATCTGTGTCTTTATTTTGCAATAATTATTGTATCATCTGTATCACTATCATTTTGATATATTCACTATCTTTTGATATGTCATGCATGTACAGAATGAATAGTAAAGGTTCTAATATTGAACCTTGGGGAGTGTCATATAATAGATTTTGAAGTCTGATTTGTAATCTCCATCACTGGTTTTTAACTGTATCAATTATATAATTTATATGAGTTTATCAATTTATATCCCAGCCCTCTAAAATCTAACTTAGAAAATTTGTTCATTAATGTATTGATATCTAAACAATCAAAAACTTTGGTTAGATGAAGGAGTAGGTATACCAATATAATTACCAGAGTCAACTTCATTTGTTACACTTTTAGTTCAGTCTGATATTACAGAATTTGGATCATTTATTAGCAAAACCATAGATTGTATTTAATTATGCATTTTAAATTCTGGAATTACTTTCATTGTTTATAATTAATCACGGGAAACTCCCATTTCTAGACAGGAATTTGTAATGTACCTGTGCAAATAGTTTTTCTACCTGTTACATGTTTTACGAATGACATGACTACAGCATCAGTACCAATATATTATTATTTTTAATATTTTAGTGACTTTTTTATGTTTATTATTTCAGTAGTACCTGTAGGATAGAGATAAAAGCTGAATGGATTTTTTGAATTATGAGTTGATATGTGTTAACACTTCTTTTTTTTTTTTTTTGCTTTGATTTATATTTTCTCCTATAGAAACAATGAAAATGTTGAAGGTTTTAGATTCAGATTATATTACAAGTATTCAGAAATTATGTTATTACCTATTTTTTGGTAAAGTTGAATTAGAAGGTTTGCAGATTTATAAAATCTACTTATTACTTGCCAATTAGTTTTGGATAAATAAATCACTAAACGTTTTTCATTAGTAATATGTTTTCTAATGAGCCTGGGAAAGATAAACAGTCCACATATACCAGATATACCTAGATGTGATAAATTCATAATTCTGCAAAAGTCAGTTGCAATTTTTTTGAGATTCTGATCATTTTATGGAACATGCATAATTAAGCGATGCAGTAGGTTTAGGACAGCTGGATTACCAGAGTTGCATATCTGTAGCTCCCTCTAAAAATTCCTGTGGAAATATAATTCACTGATATGCTCAATAAATACCCATGATAGTTCACTGTAAAAACCATGATGATTGAGCAGATTAAAAATAATATAATACAAATAAATATTCAACAATTGTTTATGTCTAATAAATACATGTGTCTTAGCAAATTAGTACTTCAACTGTTTTGCTAATTAGCTAAATTGCCTTCCATTTTTCTTATGATAGAAGAAAAGATACTGTAAACAATTAGATACTGTTTTCCTCTGCATAAGATCAAAATGTATTTTCTTATAGGAAACCAGTTGATTTTGTATATTTGTGGAAATATGTGATTTGCCACATTGAAAAGTGGCAACTAAAAACTCGAAAACTTGTAGTCTTTTCTTAATACTATATACTATAATTCAAGTTGTACAATTTGTCCCAAATTAATTAATCCTAGCTTTAATAAATAATTTTGCAGTAATTGAAAATAATCATTGTCATAGTCATAAGATAAATTTAGAACTAAAAAGTATTACATTGAGAATGCATGTAATATACATCTAATACAGATTAAAAGTAAAACTGAATTCAAAACTTGCAAATATGCATAGAAGCTTGTGACAGTGATGTGATTAAATAAAAAATAAAAGAATTTGAGTCGGTTTTTGTAACATAAACATCACTTATTTTTACTTACTGGGACCGGCTCTGACTGAGTGTGTTACAAAAACCGACTCAAATTCTTTTATTTTTTATGTAAAACTGAATGTTTATGAAATGTGACCTCAAAGAGTGAATTTTAAATGTTATGGATTAAAGTTGTTGAGGAAAACTTATGTATGAAAGATGGCTATGAAATTTCCACCTACCTGAGCAAGCTTCTGTGTTTGGCTACATCTTGTGCTATACAGATTAAACCATTAATAGCAATATCTACAGGAATTACTTCAGCATGAAATTCTTCACCACACAGCATGGAGCGAATCAGACCTTTACTAGCACCCACCAACAGACCAACTGGTCCATTAAGATTGTCCACCCATCCAGGATGTGGGTCCTTGTAAGCAGGTAAAACTGAAATCAGTACAGAGCTATAAAAAATCTAATGCATTGTATTTACATAACCTTCTCTACTATTCTTCAACACATTGTTCTTATTCTACCAGACATTAATTGAGATAAACATTTGTAGAAATGCCTTTATTATATATTTCCCTGTATATAAATTGTGCATTTTAATTTATTTACCATGCAAATGTTTTAAATCAAGTTTGGTATTGAACTTTATTAAGTAGGTATTTAACCAATGTTTCATTTCTGAGTTATGCTGCTCACAAGCACATACATGAGGACCTTTTTCTAATTTTTTTTATATTCAGGTACCCCAAAATGTGCATTTCCAGTGAAATCTCGGTATCCAATTTCTGGGTGAAATTCATTACCTTCTCTATTGCTATATACATGGTAGAGAAAGTAAAAATAAATGGTTGTTCCTAAGTTTTTCTCAAAAAAATTAAAGAATATACCTAAAAATAAAAGCACTTGTAATCATGGAAATGTTGGGTTTTGTAATGGGTGTTTACCTTTATTATTTACTTCTTCCATGGCTCTGTCCCTTTTGAAATTAATTTTTTGAGTGTCCATTTCTTTCTAAAAAAATACCTAATTACTCAGTCTGCCAGGCTTTACCCGCAACTTTTGACCACTCCAAAGTACCTAAGCATTCTTTCTACAGAATGATTAATGGCAACCTCATTACAATAAGCAACTTGTTGTCTGTATGTCATTTAACCTTAAGTTTGGTATTTTTGCCTCTCTCATCTCTTGGCCCTGCAGCATTTTATTGCTTTCTATCTTCTTCCACGATAGCCTTCATCTCCTGATGATCGTTATAGTCTCTGTTTCTATTCTAGAACTGGAAACTTACCTTTATTTGCCAGCAACATATAATGATAAGTTTTTAACTGATACACTGCTATTACACAAACTACTCCATGCCATGTACAAACTTACTTGACCACAATAATTTTTTGAGATCAGCAGGGCTAAACTGTACACCATGTCCTTCAATAACACAATCTACATTTGCGGTTATTTCAATCTCCTCCATTATATTTATTGAACTAAAAAAGAAGTATGATGCTTTTAAATTACCTTGATTTCTTTGCCAGTTCACACAGACACATTTCCTGTCGAAGTATCTATCTCATGAAGAATCTTTCATTATTACTTTTGTGTTGATGTAGGCTGAACATTATAATCTCAAAGAAATGCTTTTCTTTTGGAAGTATGTGACTTAATATTCAAGAAGTATTACTCTTAGCAATAACTCAAACTTATATATATATATTTTGACACATTAATAGTAGTTATTTAAGAATCAGAATTGTACACAAACAAATAAATTATGAAATAATTATCTGCTACATGCAATTTATATGTTTATCAGAGGTTAAACAGCCTGCAAGTGTTCCTAGTCAGATCTTTCTGCCTTGCAATTCAGTGTTTTCTGTTAAATATTGATATCATAGCAAGGAAATTTATAAAAATAATGCTTCTCATTACATGTATGTGAAAGCAGGGAAATTAGACAAGGAATGACTGGTCCTTGTATTGCTGTTGTTATTGTTATTTTTGTATTTTTTTATCATCAATATTTTTGTTAATCTTAGAACAATATATTTATTTTTTTCAAAGCTTAATACAATATTCTAATGTTTAAGATATGCATCTGCTTACAAACATTCTACTCCATTAAACTAATTTTTCTGTGACTGTCCCCATCGGTGCAGTACAAAAGATATAACTCACTCACTTACTCTAAAATCAGTACAGAGCTTTTTGGATAAATTTAGCATCTTTTAATGTGTCAGGTTGTATTAAATAGTACATAATACATATTAAAATAATATATAAATGAGTTCAGAGATCTGGAAGCTAAATCTTCCTCACATTTTTATCATGGCTTAGGAAACTCCAATAAGAATAATGCTGAACCGAGCCAATGTTCAATTTCAGAGGCAATACTTTACCCCTACACCATCATACCAGCTAATCCCTTAAATGCATGATGATATGATACTGGCGATTGACAGTGTTGCTAACAAACAAATAACTCAACTGAAACATAAAGTTGTCCATTTTTTTATTTTAATTTTCATTTAGCTTTCATGCTTGTTGTGTTATCCAATGGTTTATATCAGAACTCTTTCTTAGTAGATGCAATCGAAGATCTATTCTTCAATCAATCACATCCACTACATCTTCTAAATAATAAACAAACATATCTTATTGAGATATCAAAGGATTATTTAGTTGAAATATTTAGAGAGAGTGGTACATTCTGTTATGAGTAAGGCCTGACATTTCAAAGAAAGAGAGCCTCTCAGTGTTATGGGTACAAAATTAGTATGATGTTACCAATGCAGCCTGCAATCTTTAACTGATACAGAGTGAGAATATGCATTTTTACAAAAGTTTCAACTTTAAGACCAAGCACAACAGATTTAGAATCATAAGAGTGTATCTACAAATCTGTTCTCAGTGAAGAATGTGAATAAAGCAGTATTATCTATGCTTATTAATTTGTACCTATATTAACATTACAAAGCTCTCTCTCTCCCCCTCCCACTCCTTTAATATCCAAGATAATTTTAGCAGCTTTGACTTTTAGAGACATTTACTCATCAGCAGTGATGTATGCTCATTTCACATACCTATTTTGTTTTAATCTTGGGGTTTTATTTGCTATTTAATCTTTAAATCCCTCCCACATTCATAGTACCATTCATATTCTAGGGAAGCAGGGAATAATGCTAATGAAAGGAATATCTTCCCTAGAACTGGAAACAAACTCCAGAAGCTTTTATTTTATTAATTTGTTTGTTTGTTTATCTATCTATTTATTTATGCCTCAATGAGCATATTACTAGGTAGGGACTGCCCTTTGGTGAGCCAATACGCAAAATACAAAGACTAAAATAAATATATATAAAAAAGAGTACATAAATATAACTTATTTTATCTAATTTGTGTGGGCATGCGTTTTATATTTAGAAATTAATGTGCTGAACACTAAACCACAAAATCAGTCTCATATGTTATCAAGTATGCAAATTTGGTGTAAATTATATCAGAAAATAGCATCCATATTTCTTTCTTTGATTAATTCTGGAAATTTATTTATATTTAGTGCCACATTCTTTAACATTCTACTTAAATTAGAGGTAATAGAAATGGGCTTACCTATGGAAGGACGAGCAATACATACAGGCAATTTATGTCTGTACTGGAATACAAGATGTTCTGCTAGGCGCTTAGAGTAAGTGTAACAGTTTGGATGGGGACCTAATAACCTGCAAAATAAAAAAGACTTTGCTGTAGCATATAATCTATTTTTAATCATTTAGCAACATTTGACTTTATTTTCTTAAGATTGACAACAAAATAAGTCAACAAAGTGTAAAGAATGAAAGAAGGAAGGCAGGAGGGTGGGAGGGTGGGAGGGTAGGAAAGAAAGAAGGAAACTAAAAAAATTAAAAATATAAGATAGGTACAGTAACTCTCATCATTGCACATGTAGAAACTTTTATTTGTAATGTGGGAGCTAAAGTCAAATTCTGAAAAAGAAATAAACTCTGCTGTACCTGGCTATCATAGAATAATACACAAAGTTACCTTCATTATAATTACATATTAAACTCCTGACGTTAAATGACTGCTCCCTGTAATTTTTACAGGAATTGAATGTTATATCATTTGATTCTTAAGTATAACTCTGGAATGTCCTTTTTAAATTTTAACATTGTAAAATTCTCCATCTGATGAAGAAGTAGCAACCTTTCTCTTTAGGATGCACTGTAAAATTTCAGTATGGTGATAATTTGGATTTAGCATGTTCATGAACTATTTGTTCGCAAAGTATATGTCTGTCTTTTCTCAAAACATAGTCAAGAAAAACCTCTTGGTCATCCAGAACATTGAGTGTTTCTTTTCTAATCCATTAGATGATAATGAAAATGTTCAGACTACCTGAAAATGGGTTACAATCTTCAGAAGTCATCTACTAAATATCCCATGTACACTTTCAGTTTTAATAGAGGATATTTTTGTAAAATACCAACATTAACCTACTTATTTCTACCATTCATTTAAATAAAAATAAAGAATAATTTTATGTGAATGAATTAAATCAGCAAGTATAGAATGACTCATAATACCTGCCTTATGCATCTTTACAAACTGTACACCTATCTTTACTAGGCCAAGTATAAACCCATCTTCAAAAAATTATTTATCATCCACATCTACATCATACCTTTGAAAAATCTTGAAAAAGTTCACGATCCTATTATAATACATTATAATAGAATATATAAATATGTATATAATATTACACAATAATTTATATAATTTTAGCCTACGGAAAATACCATATACCAACCTGAAAGACACCGTCCCAGAACATAAAAAATCCTGCATTTATAAAATAGAATGTACAGATTTGAAACAAGACTGAAAGAGCATCTTAGAGCAATCAGTTACACACAGACAAATCTGTCATTTCACGCCACTGCTGGTCATCAAATCATTACATAAATCAGAACATAACATTATAAAACCCATGAAGTACACAGCAGAATTAGATATTTGGCAGAAAATTTACATCATAGAGAATCAAGACAACTTGAGAGATTTGCTCCCACACAGCAAACTATGGAAATATATAGCAAAATCTCTAATCACATTAAATATCACAGAGAGAAATACTACATAAGTTGGAGACTGTTGAAGATAAAGTGTATATCCTTCAAAACATGTCCAGGTAATTTTTGTTATATATCCTGCATATGATTCCAACTGAATTTCTAATTCAAATACATATCAAAGCTGCAAACCTCAGTATGCATTACATTTATACCTACATCTGATTAAAAAAAAGAAAGAAAGAAAAAAAAAAAAAAGAAGAAAAAAATAATATTTGCTTGTTGTTTGATTTAAAGTAGTTATTGTTTTATAAGAATATTTTTAAATAGATAATTAGCAAATAATCTATAACAGGCAGTGAGTTTTATAAACAGAAGAACCAAAACTATTTCACTTTTATAAAAGTATAAAAGTTTCTTTTTAAATGTAAATAATGTTAAACAAGATAATTTTACCAGCTAAAATAACTTTAATCAATTAAACAACATATATTGAGCTACTAAATGACAAATTTGAAAACTGTTCTTACATTGGCATTAGACTGTAAAATTCTGTTCTTCGAAGCATTTGAATTTTCTTACTAAATTATAATTATTTTAAATTCTAATTTTTACAATGAGTTTATCATTCTTTATGTTCAGTTGATTTGTTAAATGACAGGATTTAAAACAAATCAGATGTGTTGCATTCATATAACTTTCTCCATTCTCTCTTCTACAAAGGTCGCCCTCCATGGTGTAATGGTTACCATGCTGACTTCATATACCCAAGGTTGCGGGTCCAAACTCGGCGGAGGACGATGAATTTTTTCGGGTGTAAAAATCCTTAGCAGGGAAGTAAAGCTGTGGGTTCCGTGTCGTAGATTTACGGCACGTAAAAGAACCTCAAGCCTGATAGAGAGGCCTCTGAGCAAAATTAAGCGGTCTTTCACGCCCAGTATAGAATGGGACGCTGAGAACCACATCAGTTAAAGAGTGTCCATAAATAACACGCCATTTATTTTTTTACTCTTCTACAAACCATTCTTACAAATACTGGTTCTTTTTATCTGCTTCTTGTTAATAGAGATAAACTTTCATTACACATTTACACATCTTATTATTCATATAAGAAGATACTAAATTATTGTTTTATTTGAAAAGCAGGTCATAATGTGATGGTTTTAACATTCCACGCTCTTTACAGAAAAAAATATTGATGTATCAACTTGAAAAAAGTTAGTTTTTATATTTCAAACCAATAATACATAATATCTCAGAATTTGGTTAGTGCCTCAAGAAAATGTATTTTAATAAACTGTGTGCTTTAATGACATCTATATTTTTTGTTTAGTAAGATTTTGTCTATATTTTACAGTTTACTAATTGTAAAGTCATTCAAAAGAAAATTCAAGACAGAGATTTTGTTTGTCATGCATATAACTTAGGATGATAATAATCTAGTTGTTGAGTGCCTTAAATCCAATCATCATCATCATCATCATCATCATCATCATCATCATCATCATCATCATCATCATCATCATCATCATCATGATGCAATTATCTTCTAATCAACATTGTTATGGCCACATTTGGAAATATTTTTCCATTCAAGCAGCATAGTTCCATGCAAATTAATCAGAACAGAACAATAATACAATTTTTCATGTTTTCATAATTTAATTATAAATTACTTCCAATTTACATATCTTAGTACTTAATATATTCTCCTTTATTTTTTATAAGTTCTATTAACACAAGTAGGCATTGACTCCACAAAACTGGAACATACATTTTTGAGATCATCATGAAAACACATTTGAATTAAAGCTGCTAATATCAAACTTTCTTTTGTGGAACAGTCAAATTTTGCAAGTCTCTTTTTGCAAATAGCCCACAAATTTTCTATGGGGTTAAAGTCAGGCAAATTCCCTGACAATTCAAGCACACAAACATTGCTATCTTTGAAGAATTTCTAGGCCTCAGTATGAGCACCAAGCAAATAATAAACCTGCAAAATCAGTATATTTTCAACAGACTGCATGACCCCTGAGAAAATGTTATGGGGCTGTTTCACCTATGAAGGATTAGGACCTTTAATTCCAGTTGAAGGCATGATGAAAAGTGATCAATACATTATAGACCTTATTAGAGTTGTTCATGAACTCCAGAAAAGGTCTCTCTCTATAAGGTGACAGAAAGTTCAACAAGATTTGGCTTCCTGCCACACTTCTAAGAAATGAAGAAATTCTTCAAAGTTAACAATGGCAGAAAATATTGTGCTTGAATGGCCAGCAAATTTGCTTAACATTAACTCCATAGATAATCAGTGGGCAGTTTGCAAAAATGGACTTACAAAATTTGACAGTTCCACAAAAGTACATTTGATATTAGCTTTTTCAAGTGTGGTTTCATGAGATTTCAAAAATGTGTTTTATGACCTTGTGAAGTCAATGCCTAATCATATAACAGAACTTATAAAAAAGAAAAAGGGCATATTAAAATATTAGAAATCATTTGTGATTAAATTCATAAAAGTATTAAAAATGGTGTGTTATTATACTGTTCCGATTAATTTTCATGGGACTGTATTTGTTTAATAGTATTTAATATCTGCTTTTACTACAAATGGCATCACAGGTAATGACACTGATGATACATGGAATGAAGATGGAGCGGCAGTAGAATGTAATGGTGGGGGAAACCAGAAAAAACTTGCCCCTGTGCCTCTTTGTCCTCCAGAAATCCCACATGTAGTTGCCTGGGATTGAACACCGCCTTGGTGAAAGGTGAGTGGTCTAACTACTCAGCCATAGCTTGGCTACTGAGACTGTAGGTAGTCTAAATGGAGGTCTCTTGAAATACATCCTTGGAAGGCATTGAAGCTATGATGACAAAAGCTTTTGTTTTTGAGTTACACCATTCACAGATAGCCAGCCAGATATGCACACATGCACACACACACACACACACACACACACACACACACACACACACCACACACACACGCGCGCACACCTTGTCCTTTTTCAAAAAAAAATGCTACCTTTAGATTCAGGAAGCTTCAAATCATATATTTTTGGTCATAATCAAATAATTCTTCTATTTAGTTTAGGTAAGTAGGAGAGAAAGTAAAAAGTAATGATATTTCATACATATAAAAATATATTGTAAACAAAGTAAAAGAATTAGATCATATAATTTCACTTTTGTTTTCTTGCCTTGGGGTGATAAGTTCAATGGATTTATCATCCAACCACTGTACAATGTTTATTACATCATTGGGATCAGCCGGTGGTTCATACATTCGTTCTTCCAGTTCTTCATACTCACAATGGCAAAATGCAGTTGAGAGATGAAGGAATACCTGTAACAGTGTTATTTGAATATCAAGGCACAAAAAAGATGTTTCCAGAGTCATTGATACATTTATTTTACAATTTAGAGTAACACACCAGAAGAACTTGTTAAGTATCATGCATGCACTTTACTTTAGATGTTAGCAAATAAGTGGGTATACTTTATGAAAAGCATATTTTACTAGTTTCTATATTGAAAACAATGTTTAGCATAAAGAATTATGCAAAGGAAAAGAAATTGTTTTATGCTATAAATAAGCAACTATTACTATGTCAGTAATCAGACGTTTATTAGCCATGTTTAGAACATAAAATATTTGTCATTTTTAAGCTACTCTACTCTCCCTATTTGTGCTCCATTGTGTAGCATAACTCTTCTGTTGAGAGATCCACTTGTTGTTCATATCTAATAAGCAATTTTTTTTTTTTTTTTAAATCCTTGTTGCCATATTCAAACTTGCTTGGTATGTGAATTGGCCTTGGAATGTGATGATGTCCGGCACATGCCAGAATCTTCCACTAGCTTCAACTGGCTTCCAGAAGCTTCTGTGACATCATTCACAGGGAGAGTTGCAAGTCAAGTTGAGGGTCATGAGTTAGTCGTCGACTGGAGTGTTAGTATGCAATGAATGACTTGAGAGAGCTGTCTATAGTTGAAGCATCAAGTAAATTAATGTGCAGCAGTGATCAGAGACAATTATTTGCAACCAATTTTGAAGCAAATAAAGACATTTGTTACAATATGTATAAATAACTAGCTTGAAAATTTGCTTCAATTGTGCAATAGTGACAAGGACAATATTGCTAATCATGGCTTTTGCAGCAATATTTCTACAAGATGAGCATTATGGGATGTTTATTTCAGGGAAGATCCTTAAAAGGGTAGGACATATCTGAATATACCCCTTGGAAAAGCACAAATTTAATGGCATAAAATGATTGACTAAGTAGTAGCTAAGGTAAACTCTCATCCTACCAACAAACTCATATTTAAACTGTTTTTTTACTATTATTTCTCCATATGGCTTTTATTTTTAAATTGTGTTTTTTATTTTAAGTTTAACATCCTTAATTAGATAGGTCATATTGTACAGTAAATGAACAAAATGGTTGAAGTGATGCTAAAATAGACCCAGGGTCACTAGAGCTTAAGAGTTACCTGACATGTATCTTCTCAGGATAAGGAAAGCCTGGAAATAAACATCAACCAGAATCCTAACTCAGCCTAACCAAGATACAAACAGATTCTCTCTTTTGTTTTTACTTATAACTTATTTACTTGCTCAGAATATCTGTGTGAATGTCATATTCGACATGCTTATTGTATAATCAGTTTCTGTAATTTACTTTACAAATGTTAAATATATAAATGGTTAGTTATTTTTTTATCATCAGAGTTCCATTCCTAAAATTCATTTTCTGGGTGAAGCATTGTCCAATAGGATGTTTTTTTTGTTTTTTTTGTTTTTTTTTTTTTTTTTGATAGTTTAACGTCCTTTAACCTGGTTTAGTCATATCAGACGATGAATGAAATTGATGATATTATGCTCAAATGATCTCAGGATCCATGGAGCTTAAAGTTACTCGACATTCGTCTTCTCAGGATAAGGGAAAAACCCGAAAAAAAAACCTTATCCAGGTAACTCACCCTAAGCGAGATTTGAACTCATGACCTTTTGAATGTGAGGCAGACACGCTACCACCACACTACCCAGGCGGCCCGGTTGTTTTTAAGCACAAAGATAAGTGTAATTGTTCCTAAACATAATACTATAATATTTATATTTATAAAGGATTGTAACACAGATTTTTATTAAAAATAAAATCAGTGCCTAATAAAAAAAATACCTGAAGATTCTTCATTACATTGCAGAAGTCTAGGATATGCTTGGTTCCCAGAGTGTTGCTTATGACTGCTGGTTTGAGTCCTGCATCAAGCCGTAGAGATGCTGCAAAGTGGAACACAATGTTGACCTCCTCCAGTAACTGATGTTTAATAAATTCATCTTCAATTCCCAGATCATCCATGGTGACATCACCTTCAACAGCTTTCAACTTATTTAACACATATGGTTTTTCTGCACATATGCGCTCAAAAAGCTGCAAAAGTTAAAAATATGTATCAGAAGAAAATGACTTCAGGAGTAAGATTATTAGAATGGAATTTAAAACTACTGGATACCTAATTCTTTAACCAAGCCTTATTTCAATGGCTTTCCTCAGAACAGTTCTAAACTTTGTAGCATTACTGAGGCCAATAGATTCATTCAAATCCATCTGTTACTTTCATTGTACTAAAAGGGAAAGAGATTTCTAGGAACTGCTTACTGCACCTAAAGCTTAAACTTCCTTTTTGCATATTTTTAAGAAATGTGTGCAGTATTGCACCCAAATATTCAATATTTCACCAAAAATATGTTTTGAGGTCCCCTGACTCCAAAAAAGCATTTATAGAAAAAGGTCTGCATGTACTTGTGCATGTGAATGTGTGTGGACAGCATAGCTCAGAAACTAAAAGGCCGTCTAATACCAAACTTGGTATTTGAATTTGGTATCTTCCAAGGATGTGACATGATTTTGAAGAAAATCCCTGCACTCCAAACTACTCTTTACATGGAAAAATGTTTGAACATTTTTATTTCTCAAAAACGGCTCTAACGATTTTGATTAAAATACTGCATATTAAAGCTATTTACATCACTGTAAAATGTATATCTTGAATTTTCTGGGAATAGCTGAAGACCAGTTCATTCTAGATGAATTTTGTGAATTTTGCATAACTGGTAAATCATAAGGGACAAGCAAAAACATACTTTACATAAAATGTAGATTTCATTAAAGTACACAATTTATTTTATATACATTTTTGTTTTAGAGTTGACCGTTTCAACATATTCCTTCTTATTGGTTTCAAACTAGGTATCTTCTCAGATGGGTCACCTTTCATTTCTTCTCTGGTTTATTTTTCTGGAAATACAAAGCAAACCAAACTTCAATTGTTCACATACAACCAGCTTCTAAAAGATTTGATTTGACTATCGCTTTAGCCTAGTGTATTCCCTTATTTCCCTCCTACTTATAAGGAAGCAAGTAATAAGACCATTTCTGCTAATGTTTATCTTGATTAACATAATGCAAATAAAAGAATAGTCTTTTGTAAGAATAACTTGTTTGCAGAACAGGTAGAGAAGGTCATGTGAATGGAACACATCAAATTTTTTTTTAATAGTCCCCTAATTTTACTAGAGAAATTGTATCACATAGTAAAATAAATATGGACATGAATTTGCTGGAGTGCTAAAACATGTGATGCTCATTATTTTAAAAACAACTTTTGAACCAGGAGCTCTGCCTGACACTTATTTGAATCTGTATTTACAGTAAGTATAACATTATAAAAAGTATTATTCCTATCTTACACCACAACAGTGGTTTTCAGTGGCCTTATTGCCTATATGTTAAACATAAAATTATTATTAAGCACATATGTAACTCTATGAAATTAATTGAAATGAAGTAAATGTATAAAGATGGTAGTCCTGATAAAAAGCACATAACTAGAATTTTAACCTTTTGCTAATTAAGAAATGATCATTGCAGATGATAAAGGAAAAGCATAGGTTACTAGGATAGGAATTTTTTCTCCATGTTATATGTAAAGTATATGTAGTAATGCAATTAATTTTACAGATCTTATGTTAATTTAAGAATGATATGGCTTTGCAGATGTTAGAAAACATATATATCCGGAGAAATATTAAATATTTGGGTGCAATACTCCACATACTTCTTAAAAATATGCACTAAGGAAGTTGAAACTTTACTCTCAATCCACAATGAGATTAAATTCACAGTCATGCATTTGATCTTTTTTTTGGGAGGGGGAGATGTTTTAAAATGCTGTGACTTCATATATAGATAGATAATTGATAAATAAGTGCATGCATAATTACTTTTTATTTAACAGTATGTATTGTTGCTTATTAACTGAGTTTAAGTAGTTTGCTATCAATGTAGTCTGAAAGAACGGAGCAGGAAAATTCATCACAGAATTATCATTAATGTAAATAAACAGTTTTGGTAATTTGTGCTACCTGTTAAATGCAGGTGTGTATAAAGTCCAAAAGTGTAAAGAGAAAATATTTTAATTTAATTATATTGCTATTAATAGAATTTTATAAATGCTAGCACTTAGAATGGTCTATAAGAAGTTCCCTTTACCGGTAATTTGGTGATCTCTTCCAATCTGGCAGATGGTGTAATATCTCTTTTGGAACGGATTAATACATAAATGTTTTTTACATCCGGACAGGAGTAGAGAAGTTTTTCTAAAAGCACTTTGCCCATAAATCCCATACCACCAGTGACCAATATGGAATGACCTTGATACCATTCAGATACTGCCATCTTGTAACTTTCTGTGAAAAAAAAAATTGAATTCAAGTTAAAATACAATAGTGATATTAATCCTTTTTGTGGGCTTGGAAACTAAATGTTCTAACAGTAAATACAACATGTGATAGAAGTATCCTGCAGATGTGTCACTTTTTATCTTATAGAATAATTCAACGGATGTAATAAAATAACCTAAGAGAGACTGCCTTTCTGAAAAGTGGCCAGGGCCAAATTTAAGGGACAGTCTAACATATAGGTAATTACTTAGTACTTCAATAAATAATAATAGTAATAATGATAATAATAATAGTAATAATAATAGTTAAAATAATAACAATAATGACAATGATAATATGGCTAGCTGGTATATCCAGGATTATCTAAAGGGAGACACCAAGAGGGATTGCTCCTGTAGTAGTATTGGATACTTCCAATAAGTAGGTCTCAGGTTCAAACCCAGGGCTGAACAATTTTGTTAAATTGTTTTTATTTATTTATTTATTTATTAATCTATTTATTTATTTATTTATTTATTTATTTATTTATATGTGAATGGGGTCTCTAGTTAAATCTCAATTCACTACCTCAGGATTGCAGGCCCAGGAGATATGAACAGTAATGTGAATGCACTTTGAGGAGAGAACTGCATTTATCTGGCATTAGAAGCTTTTGCCTGAGACTGTCTGATGGGAGCAACAAACAACATTCATCTGGGATGCATGATGTGAACAAGATAGAAATTCTGCTGTATTGTAGCTACCACTATCAGATCTGGTCACTCTTGTTAATTTCTTACCATATCTCTTCACTCTGGAGATCCAGTAGAAACAATCGGCCAAGCACTACTAATGGTATTGAAAACAACTTCCACACCAACTTACTACACCTGCATATGTACACATAAAACTTTAAATTTGGACTACAGCCATACAAGATGGACAAACAGGGAAACAAATAAACACAGTGAATGAAGCAGGTTCCATAATTTCCAACCACCTTTTGATTACAATTAGAGACCATAGGATTCCCTTCTTGGTGAATACAGATGCTTGCATATCAATCCTTCGAAACAATATTCTCTAGCATAGGACACCTTCAGATATGAAAAAGTATATGCAGTACACCAATATCCACCTTTGGCTACCAAAGATCCACACTCAATTCGGAAACCCATTGTCTATATGCATAGGTCTTCCTACTGGACAACATAGCTAACATTATCAGTGCAGACTTCCTGACCCACTTCCACATATCTGATAACGTCACTAACAAAATACTCAGAAGAGTACCACCCTCAACCTTCTCATCCATGACATTGTCGAACTTTCCTCATCACTGAATTGTATTTCAGATACAGGACGAAAACCTCCTAGCTCCTGTGTCAAAGTCACTACACCCACCAGTTACCCATTTTATGTGTGTGTGTTTCTTTTTTTTCTCTAATCAATGTGAAAAGAAGTGATTTTTCTTTTAAGGAGTGATGACTTTTTGTGTAAAAAATAATGAGAAACTCTGTATTCTGTTAGTTCCAATGACAATGTTGTGATAAGTCCTTACATGGTTCTGCAGAAAATATAACCTTAAGGCATCTGCACTTTCTCAGCGGAATGTTACACTTTAGAATGATAATTTTAAACATGTGAATAAAAATCAGGTTTGGGCTATTCCATTATTTGAATAGCAATACTTTATTACTTTAAGCTAGCAGGTTTTTTTTTTTTTTTTTTTTCTCAGTTTATCTAGTTACCTATCATTCATAATTTTTATGAATACACATTAGCTGATGTAACCTGCATTAATCTACCTAACGTAAGAGATGTTAGCTGGCAAGCTCTCAGTTGTATATTTAATTTACAGAAGATTGAATACAACATATTTTCAGTCACTAAATAATGTTTGTGAAATATCTAAGATCACTACTTATATATACCAACTATTTTCAAGAACAATTGAGTATCCTTTTAACAAAACTCAACAAGCACCATTTACAAAATTTTACAGGAGAGGTGTTTTTTAGTTGTACTGGTATTGTTGATTCAAAACATTTTAAAAAATAGTTATAGATAGGAATTGATGAAGAAATAATTGAAATTCATCATTAATTGCCTTTATTAAAAAAACTAAAATTATAAAATTGCAAATTTTTACAAAACTCAACAAATCCACTTTTTCGTATATGCTTCTTCTTTATTTTTTTAAGCCAAGTGTTAAAAATATATATTCTAAGCACTTAAGTTCAGTGGGATCTTAAATGTATTACATTTTGTAGATAATGTCAGAATAAGAAGTTAACATTGCATTAGAAATTTAAACTTTTCTTGTAATTTAACACATGAAAACAAGTTTCTACAGCAACAAAATCAGTTTCTTATATCTTCAACTTTATATCACATTTTTAATGAGGACTAAAGCAAGGATACATATTTTAATACATTTTTAGATTTAATACTGTATGAAGTCCAAAGTAATCCTGAAACACAGTCCTCTTTAATGTAATGGTTCTTCATAACACAGAATTTTGTCTTCAGTGTCATTAGCATTCCCTTGTACAACTTTTGAATGGAATTCTTTACTTTCCTCTGAATTCTTTTCAATAATACATTAATGCTTCATGTCATTAGACTTAGTTTTGCTTACATGATTCACTGATAGAAGTTAAGGTGCTTCAAACATTACTGAAACACTTCTCTTTCCAGGTTTCAACACCTCAACTTCTATTGGTGAAACCAAGTAAGTCTTGTGAAAAAAGGCATTGTACCTTGGTGTTAGGTCTTCTTACATAATGCAGAACTCTTACCTCATATATCTTAAAAGGCAATTTGGTTTTTATTACACTTTTGGAGGTTGATTTCATATCAGTCTTTATCCCAAACCTTAACTTTTCCAAAATATCATAATATTCTGAGGGTATAGTGACTGTTTCATGTTTTCTTAGTTCTTCTTCAATAAGAACAAAAATTCTGACAGGAGGCAAATAGTTTTGTTGCATTTCCTTAAATACTTTTGAGCTTTCAGTGTAACTCATAAACATTGACATCATTGTAGATTTTTGTTTTGGGAGCCACAAGAATCAGAAAACAATCTGAGACTAAGATTTTCTGCATTAGGTCTTGTTCTAAAGGACTTAAATAGTCTCTCAGCATAGATGAAATTTCATTTGCTTCCCGTCCAAAGTCAGTCTCAACCCATATATAGTTAACTACTCCATCTGCTTTCTTTTGTGAATAATTTAAGACTGCAGAGTTATACAACCAGACTTGTCTGGAGTAAAATACTTCTCCAATAAAAGTTTGGGTAAGGGTTGATTTTGCTGGCAGTCAAAGCAAACTGTCACAGTGTTGATTTTATTTTCATTTAAAATATTGAAAAATATTTTTGCTCTTATTTTGTGCAACCTATAATCTTTTCTTATATTATCTTTTTAATTCCACTGCTTTATTATTTCTAGAGTAACAAGATGATCTGCATTATACTGAAGTATATCCTTCTTAATGAATTGCATCTGCTCTTTGTCCTTTTTGCTGGAGCTTGCAAGCTCACCCTTCTCAATTTTCCTTAGGTAGTACATCCTCCAGCTTAAATCATTTGTCAATGTGCCTGAGTATGTCTCTGAACACTCCTAAAAAATATGTATAAAATAAATATAACCTGATCAGACATTTATTTTCATTCTATAAACTTATGGTTTAGACTAAAAATAAAATCAGACTTACCTGTCACTTTTCTCAATGTTGGGGCACATACCGGAATCTGTCAGCCTTTATCTGCTCTTATATTGTATGAGACTGATCTTCATTTATTTTTATCATGTTCCTTCCCTCTTTGTCTTTTGGATAAGTTCACTCTCATGTATCTTAGTAAGAAATTGTTCTGTTCAACTTTTGTCTTATTCATATATAGGCTATCTCTAAAATAAGATAATTGAAACAAACATCCTGCTTTGCGTACTGTATCTTTTGTTGTTTCAATATGGCTACAGTCTATATTCAGAGCTTCATTTGAGGCAGCAATCATGCACTTCTTACACTTTTGTTGTTGACGGCTCCTGCATTGTCTTCCAATTTTCAGCCCTGAACTGCTTAAGAATATTCTGATTCTTCTAACATCCGTAATAACGGTGTTTCACAAGAGCTTTCTACAACTGCTAATTTTATAATGAAGCAGTAGCTGAACATGAAAGAAGAGATGGCAGAAAACATGCAACAATCACTTAGCAGTTGGTTTTTCTTATTGCAGTTGTGCAATTGACCAACAATAAACGTGTGCAAATGTAAGGGCTATAAAATTTAATCTTTAAATAATTTATGTTCTCAGTTTTGACTATGCAGAATAAAACAAGGATTAGTTGAGTGTTGTGAAATCTTGAAAAATGGAGATGTTGAGTTTTATGAAAACTTGTTACATTCATGCACCTCTTACAATGGCAAATATTGAGATTTGTCATATTTTCTGTTAAGTATTGTATGAGGCTCATATTAAACCACTAGGATCTGTTAAAAAAAGAATTTCGAAAAAAATGGTATTTATTGAGTTTTGTTAAAATGTTTCCCATTTTTGCTGTTTGATTATTTTACTGAATGAAATTTATAATGTGTACCTATTTATTGTATGACATAACAGTAACAACAACATTGTAGATAATGATGGTAATGAAGGTGGTGATGATATTGATGATGAAGGTGGTGATGATGATACAAAATTATAACATGCCAGCACCTTACTTCATCCTGCAGAGCAAATTGAAAGTGGAGGAGTAGGGCATTAAGGTACTAAAAATGCATATTTACAGAAATTTAAGCATGTCACTTTCGTTCAAAAATAATCTTCTTTAAAATATCCAGTATTAAAAAAGTCTCTCTTTTATTTTAATTCTTTGGGTTTGTGTCTCAAAGTTATGTTAAATAAATGAAGAATTCTGTTTCAAGTGATCTCTAGTTTTTTTTAACATTAAACAGGTTGACTCAGTATATTTGTCTTATGCCTATGGTCAGTTTCAGTAGGGTCTGGCTACTACTGGGGATTAGGAAGAAGCTATCAATCAATGGCGATTAAGGAAAAATACCTGGCTGGATCCCAACTGGAAGTAAGGGAACAAGTCTTCAGAAACCATTATTATATCTGAGCAGGGATCTTTTAAAAGAATGTGGTCCATCTTTCTTTCCTATCACATAATTTCATAAAAAAAAATATCTACAACTATCCGGTGTAGCATTTTTATTCTGAATGATATTTCCAGTTATTGATTTCAATTTTAAAATACTTAAACTTTCTTCAATGGGAAAATGTCATTTGTTTCATATCTCTTTAGTTTTCTCTTATAAAGAGAAGTGAATTTCAATGTCAATCGAATAGTGACAGCTTTAAAAATATTTTAGCCTAGTGTATTCACTTATTTCCCTTCTGCTTACAATGAAGCAATAATAAGACCATATCTGCTAGTATTTTTCTTGATTAATATGATGCTCATAAAAGAATATTCTTTGGTAAGAAAATTGTTTCTAGAACAGATAGAGAAGCTCATGTGAATTGAACCATTTTATTTATTTATTTTTCTTTTTTTTTTCTTTCAATTTTTCAAATTTCAAGTTGTAAGTCACTAAATATGTATTCTTGTAATCATGCAGAGAACATGCACTTTCAAAGCCATAATATACCCTATCCCAATAATGGTTGGTACCTATTCTTAGAAAAGGTCCGTATGCGGGCGTGTGTTTCTGTGAATAGCATCATTTGAAAATTTTGATATTTTGACTTCAGAATCTTTCAAGCAATATGAAGGTTTTCAACAAATCTCCCACCAGATAGCAGCTCACTGTGGCAGGAGTCAAGGTCGCTAGATGGCCGTAATGTTAATAATACTTCTTAATGCAATGTACTTCTTAAGCATTGATCCTGCCATAATGCTACCTTGGAAGAAGTAATTAACGTACATAGTATGGAATCGCGTACTTCAGACTATCCACATTTTCAACTGCAATTTAATTTACAAATTACTTTCTTAGAACGCTGTACTTAATGATGTGCACCATGTGCACAACAAACAGCCGTTAAAAACTAATCTTTCTTTCGTAAAATAATGTGTGTGAGTTTGTTTTTTTTTAACTAAGCGCACGTTCGTGCTCATCCATCGAAAATTCATCGTACCATTCTTTAATCGTCGCTGATATTCACCAACTCGCTACCGTCAATTCTGCATTGCTTAACCGTCGGTTCCATCGTGCCCGGGGGACCGATAAAAGCGATGTTAGTCCCATAACCCAACTAAATTGTAAACAAAGAACCGTTCTTCAATTCAGCAAAAACATCTATCTCAGGTCAACTCAGATTCCCTCGATGCAATCTATTGCTCATTAGTCCAATGATTAAAACAACTTGCCCTATGCATAACCATTATCATCATCGTCATTATTTTCGTTGTGGTTGGTGGGATTGACTGCAGTTGTTTCAACTTGTCATGATCACAACTAATATGCAGCAACTGCTATTTCACATATTTTTCTGGTTTATCCGACCACATAAACTTTTGTGGACACCCAGAACGCATACTCATGCCCCGCTTCTGGAGACATGCAAAACCTTATAACAATGTAATCTTAACAATGCAGATCTCGTTAACCAATTCCCCCCCTCTCTCTCTCTCTCTCTCTCTCTCTCCCTCTCCCCCCCTCTCTCTCTTGTGGTCATGCAAAGAACATGAACTTTCTAAACTAACATACAGTGAGTGACACGCTCCTTAAAAATATGAATATTGTTTTAACTACACTATCGTACTACAAATTTGTAAATGGGAATTGAAATATTGTCTAGATCAATAAGAACTAGTAATAACTTTTATAACCATTTGTAGAGGAGTTAGTAGAGAGTTCAGGTGAATGCAACACATCAAATTTTTACTTTCTGTAGGTACTACTTATTTGTTATAATGTAAGTATTGCACATACACACACACGCGCGCGCGCGCGCGCGCAGGCAAAGAACAAAAAAATCCTCACGAGGATTTTTTAGCCCGTGAGCAGCTTTATTAAAAAATGAAGAGGCGCGGCTAAATACCAGGGATGTAACACGAAGATTTTGAAGAATCCGCCCCACCGCAATTGTTTACATGAAAGAATTTTCGTTATTTTTGTTCTCAAACGAAGACTCTGATGATTTGATTAAACACTATATGTATTTGTGTGACAAATAAAATGTAAATCCTGAATTTTGTAGAAGTCCTCTTCTTTCGGAATGACTTTTGCATAACTAATAAACTACAAGAGACGACCTAACCCATTACACAAAAATACAGATTTCGTTAAACAATTTATGTAGATTGCTTTTTTTGCTTGAATTTTCAATTCTTATGGTTTCCTCAAAAGGAAAACCACTATATGTTCATTTTCTCGTGATCAGGCAAAGGACATTTTCAAAGCCATCATATAGTGACACAACATAAATATCTGGCTCTCGCTTTACCTAGTCTCTTGCAACTAAATGAATAAGTTTGAATTGAAAGTTTATCTAAATTAACAAGAGAACGAATAATATACTTTTGTAAGATTGTGTGTATAAGAATGCATGTCAAAATGTATCTAAATGCAAGAATAGATTTTTCAACTCCAATTTGCTACTCGTTTCTTCTTTTTCTTCTTGGTCATGTAAAGAGAAATGGATTTCAAAGCTATCGCCTTAGGTCGTCCCCCGTGGTCAAGAACGCTATAAGAGAGGTAGCCAAGGTCGCGGGTTCAGACCCGGCGGAGGACGATGGATTTTTGCGGGCGTAAAAATCCTTAGCATGGCTTCCTTCGGAAGGTAAGTAATGCCAGCCTCAAGCCTGATAGAGAGGCTTCTGAGCAAAATTAAGCGGTCCTTCACGCCCAATATTGAACAGAACGCTGGAAACCGTGGCATATAAAGTGTCCACAAATAAATCTCAATTTCATTTATCGCCGCAGCAACTCATTTTAAGACATTTGGCTATGGCTTTAGTTTGCTGTATTCCTCATTTATACCTGCGATATATGTAAATGTGTAATGAAGTAGGCAGATGTCTCTTTTTAAGGTGATGCATCAGTGAAATTTGACAAAAAAATTGTGACAAATTAAAAAATACCTTTTTTTCTTAATAAAATAAGATTAATTTTAAAATTTAAGGAAATATATCGTTTTTCCATTTGGAGCGCTTTAACTACCAATTAACTGAAGTGTCAATGTGTAGGTGCACGTTTATTAATAGGTAGTCCCAAATTTAAATCTAGTTTTCTGGAAAACTTTTTTCTAACCTTTTCCATACGATGCGATTTTTTTACTACTTTGTTTCCAAAGTTTTATAGTGACTCTCAAAATTCAAGTTAATAAAATGGTTATACAGTTTTCCAAAATAATTCTCCAAATATAGAAATAATTTATCAAATTTTGAAGAGTACGTAAAGTAAAAATGTTTCTACAAAAGAGTACGATCAAAAATATTATATGACTCATATATTGTAAAACGTGAACTATCTATGTGAATAGTTTTTGAAGCATCACGTAGCTCATTTTTATTAGAACAATGCATTTAAGGAACTAAATACTAAACTCCATGACACAACAGACCCAAGTCGGACGAAGGGTTGCCGCCCGACCGCTGCGTCCTTCATCTCTGCTGATTACAGGCGTCATGGATGGAGTGCAACACTGGAGAGTAGGACATGATTAGTGCCCCGAGTCCTTCCCGGCTTGCTTTTTCCTCAAGTGTCTCCTTAATGGCTCCCCAAGGATCTCACGAGGCTGAGGGCACCCCAGACTAAGTCTCCCAGCGGGAGAAAATCTCCGCGCCGGTACCGGGAATCGAACCCATGCCTCCCACTTAGTAAGCAGCCGCGCTACCACTGCGCTAAGGAGTCGAATAGAAAATGAATCTGGACAGTAAAAATTATTATATAAACAATCATGCAAGGTAGAATTTTGATACATTACAAAAATTTCACTATTATTTTGTATAATAACCAATATAATTTTCAATAAGATATATTTTACGTACTGCGGATTTTCCAAATTTCACAGATGCATCGTCTTAAGAAGAACCTCCGTGGTGTTGCGGTAACGTCTCTGATTCATATTCAAGAATCCCTGGTATGAACATCGGCCTGAATGAGTTATCCGGATAAGATCTATCCAAACTTTTTTATTTCTTTGTTTATTTATTTAGTCCCACTGGGATTTTCCCTTCCCTTCTCATAAGAAGAAAAATGCCAGGTAAAGTTTTAAGATCCCGAGCTCATTTGAGCATCATTTCACCAATGTCAATCATTGTATACGAGGTGCGTTCAATAAGTCCTTAGAAAATCCAAGAAACTTCACTCGTAGCATCGAAAAAAGTTTGTATTTAGTAACCGTCGTCTCTTAGTAGATGGAAGTTAAGTTTCGGCTATTTCCATCATGAGGTTTCGTTGCCATGGGCTATTGAATCAACAATCTTGTACTTCTTTAGAAAGATGGAAAAAAATTAATTTCATGCGGTGATTAAACATTTCTATTTAAAAGGCTTAACACCGAAAGAGATAAAAGCTGAGTTGGATGAAGTTCATGGCACATCTGCTTCTGCAATTGCAACAATTGGATAAATGAATTTAACGTGGCCGTACATCCACAAATATGAACAACATTCCGGACATCCAGTAGAAGTGATTTCCTTCGAAATGATTGACAAAATCTTGGGTATAGTTTTGAGTGGTCAACGAATTAAAGTTCGCAAAATGGTAGAGGCCACAGGCGTATCACAAGATACAGTGTTCTCAATTTTGAACCAAAAATTAGATCTGACAAAAGTCTTGGCAAGATATATGCCGCTCTCAATGGAGAATAAATGCAATGGTGTGATTGATTTGGAAGCTGGTTTTCCGTGGCAATCGTGACGAGTTTCTGTCAATGCCTAATTGTGGATGAAACATGGATAAACTACTACACTCCAGAGAAAAAGTACAGTTGAAACAGTGGGCTTTTATATGCGAACCGGCTCCGAAAAAGGCGTAGGTGGTGAAATCTGCAGTCAAGGTGGTGGCCTCGGTTTTTTGGGATGCATGCCGAATCATCAACGTTGATTACTTGCAGAAAGGAGAAACGATAAATGGAGAGTATTTGCATAAGTATTGCACCGGTTGAACGGAGAAATCAAGAAAAAATGCCCTTGTCTGGCAAAGAAACAGATTCTCTTACATCAAGACAATGTAAGGGTGCACACCTGCGCGGTTTCGATGGTGAAAATTTTTGAATTAAGGTTCGAATTACTACAAAATTCACCATATTCACCAGATTTGGCCCCCAGTGATTTTATTTTCTTTTTTCTTTTTTTTTTTTCTTTTTTTATTTTCTAACTTGAAAAGGTGGCTCGGCGGAAAACGATTCACGCCTAACGAAGGGGTCATTTTCCAAACAAATGCCTACTTTTAGAACCTTCCGAAATCTTGCTTTTTGGAAGGCTTAAAACAGTTAGAGAAATGCTGGGAAAAGTGTGTCGAGCTAAAAAGAGAATGTGTTGAAAAATAAAAAGGTTACAAACAATTATTTGTTTTTTTTATCATTTTCTAAGGACTTATGGGCACCCTCATATGACCCACCAGATTAAAGGACATTCAGCTCAAGCAAAACAGAAGAGAGAAAAATCTGATGTGTTCCATTCACAGGCCTTTCTCTACATCTCTACAACAAATTATTGTTAAAAAAAAACTTATTCTTCTATTCACTTCATTCTCATCGAGAAAAAAATTAGCAGAAATCGTCTTATTTCTTGCTTCCATGTGAGCTGGTTGCTATGTGATTAAAGTTCCTTTGTTTGTATGGACAGGAGTTGACAAATTACCGTATGAGAAAAGTATAAGTATTTTATAGCTGAAACCAATAACAAGGAATATCTCAAAAACGATCAAATCCAGGAAAAAATGTATGAAACATAAATTGTTTCTCTTAAGAGTTCTACATGTTTTATTAGGTAAGTTTTTGTCTATCTTTTACGGTTTACCAGTTATGCAAAATTCCGCAAAATTTGTCCAGAATAAATTCCCAGAAAATTCAAGACATACATTTTATTTGTCATGTGAATATCTTTAATATGCGACATTTTAATCAAAATCGTTAAAGCCATTTTTGAGAAAATCAAAATTTTCGAAATTTTTTCCATGAAAAGGATAGTTGGAGTGGAGGGATTTTGTTGAAAATCTTCGTGTCGCATCCTTGGAAGATGCTGAACTTAAATACCAAGTTTGGTATTTAACAGATGTTTCGTTTCTGAGCTATGCTGTCCACAGACACACATACACACAGAACTTTTTTTATAATTTTATTTCAGGGGATCTCAAAACATGTATTTTCGTGAAATCTCGGTATGGAATTTTTGGGTGCATTATAATACCTTATCTATACACTATGTACATAGTTCGTGTAGAGAAAGTAGAAATAACCTTTTGTATGAATATTCTTTTAAAAGTGAATAAAGAAAGTCAGGCGTATGCAACAAGTCATGAACATTTTAAGTTGGAAAAGCTTAAAACTTCGGGAAAATGTGGCAAACAGGATATGTTTCGAAATGGTTGATTCCATATAAGGTTTGTTTGATATATATATAATTACACCAATTTACACGTAGGCACGACGAATACATGTTTTGAATATTCTGTAAATACCAGTGCAGTCCTCGTATTCTCATTGACAAGGTTTCATTGCTTACCAGTTACATAAAATTCAATGAGAATACGAGGACTGCACTGGTATTTACAGAATATTCAAAACATGTATTCGTCGTGCCTACGTGTAAATTGGTGTAATTTTAATCAAAACATTGGAGTCATATTTGAGAAAATCAAAAAAAGTTCACATTTTTTCAAATAAAATGTAGTTTGGAACTGGAGCAATTTCTTGTCACACATGTTCAAAATGTGATTGATATTTCAAACATTTCGTATGTATTCGACTTTTTCTATCCGAATATTTCTCTCCAAAGTCTTTGCTCTTAGGCCAATTATTAAAAGATGCTTTCTTGATTGCGATGGACTTCAAAGCGTGTATTTGGAATGAAATATCGATATCGAATTTCCGGATTCAGTTCAGTGTGTCCTTTACCTTAGACAAGCGGTGAAATAAACAGTGAAATATTCCTACAGAATTTCATAGAAATGCACCTGTTGGTACTAGTACTTACATCCTGGTGCAGCGCCGCCTCAAGTTACCGCCAAGATACTGAGTGTATGACTTACTTGATACGGCACCTAAAGTTCGATGCACCCCACCACTTCTTCCGTAACCATGCAAGGATTTCCATTCTTAGCTTTGCTATACGCCTTGTGGCGTTAGAGCAAATAACTATTTAATTGCTAGTAGCAATTGTTCAAAAACCATTAACAAAGGCTCGGAAGTTGATAGAATGTTAACATAGAAAATGCCGAATTGCATATAAATGCGTTTCACCTCAAATTAAATGAAAATTGCTTAATTTTATTTTACATTTTTTTTAATTTTTCAGCATTTTACTATCTACTAGTTATCTTTTAGTTAAAATCCATGCTTTTGTTTCAGTTATAACATTTCTTATCAATGGAGACATGAAGAATTAATCAGACATCAACAAAATTTCAGTATCAAGCGGCTGAGTAAAAAAAAAAAAAAAATCAGATTTGTTCTGCTATTCACAGAATGGCTTGTTTCCAAACTAAATACGCTACGGAAAATGGAACGTGTTTCCATAACAATTTCCATACATGTTATTTAGGGCATATTTCAGATATGAAACCCGAAAATGCTTCATATTAATATAAGCGTTCACAATGTAGATCACTACTTTGTGCCGGCTACCCGTAGCTTAGTCGTTAGATCACCTACCTGCTATGCTAGGGGTTCCGGATTCGATTATCGGCTGGGGGATTTTTCTCTAGTCAAATACAGAGTCTAGAAGTATGAATGAGAGTGTGAATGTGCGTGTGTGTTGCTCTAATGAAAAATCGAAGGAAAATCAGAAACCCAATGACAACAGTATACGAGTTAACGAGGCAATATGTTCCGAATCGAAATGCTGCTGATATGACTGTGCATGGAACAAAAATGTCACGCCTACTACAGTCTATTAGTTAGGTTAATGAATTATTGCCCAAATAAACTAAAAAAATTAAAGTTTCTGGTTTTGTCTGCATAGGATAACCTAATCTTGAAATGAATTGTTTTTTCCACACTAGCCATGAATAAGACAGGAGTTGGAAAGGTAGAGTCAGATTGAAAACGTCAGTGATATAGCCGGTATCTGATTATAGCTGATACTAGATTGGTAATTACTGTAGCTCCTCAAAAAGATATTTGTCCTCAAAGTAATACATAACCTATAAATGATGTTGCTATACCTAAAAATAAAGTACAGATCTGATTCTGAAACCGGCCCTAATAGTTGGTTGAATTATTGAAGTCCAAGATTGTAAGTCGCCATTGTGTTACTAACATCTCAAAATATTTTTAGATCTCCTTGTGATTTACCGCGAAAAACGCAAGTTTATAGGGGAGTTTAGTACCGTGTCGGCATTTTGTCATGTTAACTTTGTAGTTAGAGCAATTGGACGAATACCAGCAGACAGATCCGTGATTCAGATGCCGGCTAAGGTCTTGCATTTCTACTTTCTCTACGCGTATTACGTACATAGTGTATAGAGAAGGTATTGTATTTCACCTAAAAATTCAATACCGAGATTTCACCAGAAATATATTTTGAGGTCTCCTGACTACAAAAACAACTTTTAAGAAAAAAATCCGTGTGTTGCTACGTGTGTGTCAGTGGATAGCACAGCTCAAAAAACTAGAAGGCCATTAAATAGTAAAATTGGTATTTAAATTAAGTATCTTCCAAGGATGTAACATGAAAAGCCCCTTACCCCCAAGCTACATGGACATTTTTTTTATTTTTTTCTCAAAAATGGCTCTAACGGCTTTGGTTAAAATGCCGTATATTATAGATATTTATATCACAAGTAAAATGTTTGTCTTGAATTTTCTGGGAATAGCTTCCGAAAACTTGGTGATTCTAGATACATTTTGCGAATTTTGCATAACTAGTAAACCACCCAAAAGTTCGATACCGAGAATTCATTCTGAAATACATGTTTTGGGACCCGCTGACTCCAAAAAACGCATTTTTAGAAAAAGATCCATGTGTATGTGTCTATGGACACCATAACGCAAAACGAAAATACCATTCAATACCAAATACCTTGGCATCTTCCAAGGATTCGACAAAATTTTCAAGAAAATTCCCCCACCCCTAACTACCCTTTACATGGAACATTTTTCGAAATTTTTAATTTTCTCAAAAACGGCTCTAACAATTACGATTAAAATGCCTTATGCTTAAGGTATTTTTATGACAAACGAAATGTATATATTGAATTTTTTGGGAATAGCCTCATTTTGGAAGACTTTAGTATAACTGGCAAACTGTAAGAGATATACAAAAACTTACTACACAAAAAAAAAAATGTAAATCTCATTATGTCATATACGTTTTTTACTTTCTCTATACGTACTGTATATAGTGTATAGAGAAGGTATTGCACTGTACCCAAGAAGTCGATACCGAGATTTCACCGGAAATACATGTTTTGAGACCACCTGAATAAAAAAAAGCATTTTTAGAAAAATGTCCGTGTGTGTCTGTCTGTGTGTATGTGTGTGTGTCTGTGGGCAGCATAGCTCAAAAACGAAAAGACCGTTAAATACCAAACTTGGTATTTAAGTTCAGTATCTTCCAAGGCTGCAACACGAAGCTTTTCAAGGATATCCCCCTACCCCCAACTACCCTTCACATGGAATATTTTTGATTTTCTAAAAAATGGCTCTAACGATTTTGATTAAAATATCATATATTAAAGGTATATACTTGACAAATAATATGTATCTTGAATTATCTGGGATTAGCCTCTGAAGACTACTTTATTCTGGATGAATTTTACAGAATTTTGTGTAACTGGTAAACCGTAAGAGATAGACAAAAACTTACCTCACAAAAATTGTAGAGCACATTAAAACACACAAGTTATATTATATACATTTTTTTCGTGGAGTTGATCGTTTTTTTAGACATTCCTTGTTTTTTGTTTCAGCCTTAAAAAACTTATACTTTTCTCATACAGGAATTTGTCAACTCCTGTCATACAAACAAAGGAACATCAGTCACATAGCAACCATCTTTTGGGATCACTTTAACCTATGTTGTTCCCTTATTTCGCTTCTACTTACAGGGAAGCAAGTAATAAGAAAATTTCTGGTAATTTTTTCTCACTTAGCATGAAGTAAATAGAAGCATACACATTTTAACATACATTTGTTGCAGAGATATAGAGAAAGTCATGTGAATGGATTACATCAGTTTTTTTTTTTGTTTTTTTTTAAGAGTTAACCGTTTTCAAGATATTCCGGATTATTGGTTTCAATTTTAATCACTTAAACTTTTCTCAAACGAGAAGACACCTTTATTTCTCGTTTGTTTACTCCTGGCAAGACAATAGATTAAAATTTCAATTGTTTCACATAACGACGGTCTTATAAAGGAAGAGACTATCGCTTTAGCCTGTGCATTTTCTTATGTCTCTTCTACTTACAAGGAAGCTAGTAATAAGAATAATTCTGCTTATGTTTACATGATTAGCATGATGGTGATAACAGATTATTGTTTTGAACAAAAGGCTTGTTTACTGATCAGCTAGAGGACTTCATGTGATTGGAACACATTACATTTTTGCCTTTCTACTTACAAGGAACCAAGTAATAAAGACAATTTCTGTTAATGTTTATCTCGATTATCATGAAGTAGAAGAATAAGATTTTTAAATATATTTGCCACTTCCCTATCAAAATCGAAACCCTGATCTCCCCTATAGCTTAATCGCAAACATCTGCCTCTAAAGGAACTGTGTCACACCACTAGCGTAAATAATTATTTCTAACTGAATTGTGATTTTTACTTTCTCTACACGTGCTATGTACCTACATAGTGTATAGAGGAAATATTGTATTCCACCCAAAAATTCGATACCGAGATTTCACCGGAAATACATGTTTTAGGACCCCCTAAATTCAAAAAAAGTATTTTTAGAAAAAGATCCATGTGTGTCTCTGTGTGTGTGTATGTGTGTGTGTGTGTGTGTGTGTGTGTGTGGACAGCTTAGCTTAAAAACGAAAAGACCGTTAACTTGACATTTAAGTTAGGTATCTTCCAAGGATGTGACACGAAGATTTTCAAGAGAATCCCCCCACTCCCAAATACACTTTCCATGGAAAAATTTCGAAAATTTTGATTTTCTAAAAAAATGGCTCTAATAGTTTTGATTAAAATCTCATATACTTAAGATATTTACATGACACATAAAATGTAGTTAAATCTTGAATTTTCTCTTTATTCTGGACGATCTTCATTGAATTTTGCATAACTGGTTAACCGTAAGAGATTGACTAAAACTTGTTATACAAAAGACGTAGAAATCGATAAACCACACTAATAATGTCATATACATTTTTTCGTGGAGTTGGCTGTTTTCGAGATATTCTTAATATTGATTTCACTTTTCTCATACGGACCTAGTCAACTCCTGGCCCCGCAAAGAAACGGATTTCAATCCCATAGTAACCATATTTTAAAACTTTTGATTATCGGTTTAGACTAGTGTATTCCCTTATTTCCCTTCTACTTACAAGGAGCTAAATAATAAGACCGTTTCTGCTAACGTTTTAGCATTAAATACATAAAGAATAAGCTTATAAACAAACATTTGTTACAAAGATGTAGAGAAAGGCATATGAATGGAACATATCCGATTTTATTTTAAAATAAAAACCAGTGTATAACAGCTGTTTAGGAAAATATTTTAATGTATTTTTCACGGTCAGTTTATTTAGAATTATAAGCGCATGTTAATTGCATCGTTATTCATTATACGTTATGAAATATTTTTAAGCCTATTATGCCGAATATCAGATTAAAGAATAGTAATAATAATGCCGGAGATGAAACCGCACGTATGTACACGTATTAAGTTAAATCAACAACCACAGTGGAAGGAATTCCAGGTCACGGTCTGCTTAAATCAAAATATTTCGTTAAATTCGCGCGAGACAAGCATTTCTCTGTTGCCTTGTTTTTACACCAGGTCTTCCTCAAACATGATGTTTATTTCTTGGATGCTTTGTTAGATACAGTGCACGTTTCAGAAGCACTCTTCATTCGCCATTGAAACGTTTAATTCCTTCCCAACAAATACAAAGTATTTCATAGCTTGTGATTTCAACTCCTAAATGATTAATATATATTCATATTCATTATAGTATCTGAAGAATAAAGTAAACCATTCAAATATTAAAAATTCAAATATTTTAAAAGGGGTTCGCTATATGATGGTTGTGAAATCCTATCCCATTCGCATAGGCACGAAGAAAAAAATCGGCTTAAGTTGACATGCCTTTCTGGGTCCTCTGTTTTGTGAGTGGGTCCAAACTCCCTTACGAAAGCTTTTTTCCATCTACTTCATTTGAATTTGATAAATCTTTGTAGAAATAGCTACAATGTACATAGTAGATACAGAAGGTTTTGTTTTGCACCCAAAAATTCGATACCGAGATTTCTCATTCATATTTTTGGAAATATGTCTGTGTGTGTGTGTGTGTGTGTGTGTGTGTGTGTGTCTGTGTGTTAATGGGTGTATGTGTGTGTGTTTGTGGGCAGCATATCTCAAAAACGAAAAGTCCGTTAAATACCAAGCTTGGTTTTTCCAAGGATGCGACACGAAGATTTTCAAGAACCCCCCCCCCGTCCCAACTAACCTTTACATGGAACATTCTTCGACAATTTTGACTTTCTCAAAAATGGCTATAACGATTTTGATTAAAATTACCTATATTTAGTGATTATAGAGAATTCGGATTTGCCAAAAACGAAGAGATTTAGAGGAATTCAGATTTTTCTAATTTACTTATTTAAAGTCACTTTATAACAACAAAGATCATCAGCGATCACAATTTTCTTACAAGATTAATGTATATACAAAATGTAATGCAAATATACTACAACTGCGGTCATAAACTTAACTATTTGAACTTTGGCAACAGTAAAATATAGTATATGTGAATTGGTAAACAATTAAAAATGTATCAAACGCTGGTTATAACAATTAAATTACATTATATAAAAAAGCATTTGTGATATCTCCATTAGCTTGATAACTTTTCTGCGTCATTCGGTGGTGTTAAAAATGGAATACAGATCACTCTTGAGGTTTAAGTTCCTTCTGTCAAACGAAATATATATACACATATAATATACACATATATTACATTTTCTGGGAATAGCCGCTGAAAACCTCTTCATTCCGGATGACTTTTGTGAACTGTAAACTGTAAGGGAAAGACGAAAACTTACTACACAAAAAGAACTCACTAAAACACATAACTTTTGCTCTATACATTTTTTCGTAGAGTTCACCACTTCCAAAATATTCCTTGTTATTGGTTTCAGTGTTAAACTACTTAAACTTTTCTCAAGAGATCGGGGAGGGGTCAACTTTTGTTTTACTCCCGAGAATTCAAAAGAGAATAAAATTTCAATTGTTTCACATAGCGATGAGTGATGAGCCAAGTGTATTCTCTTATTTTCCTTCTAAGAAGTAATAAGACCAATTCTGCTAATGTTTTTTTTTTTTTTTTTTTTTTTTTTTCGATTAGTATGATGTAGATAATAGAATAATCTTTTGTAAGTAAAGTTTGTGGAACAGCTAGAGAAAGTAATGTGAATTTCACACATCAGATTTTTACTTTCTATACACGTACTAGGTATAGGTATAATGAATAGAGAAGGTATGGCAATCCACCCAAAAATTAGATATCGAGATTTCACCGGAAATGCAGGTTCTAGGGTCCCCTGAATTAAAAAAAAAAATACTTTCACTACGCGTATTATATACATAGTGTTTAGAGAAGATATTGCATTCCACCCAAAAATTTGATACCGAGATTTCACCTTCAAGATTCACGAAGCGAAACATTTCTGTGATATTCTAGCTCTCCGGGCTCTAAACTGCACGTATATACCTTTTGCAGCGATTTTTAAAGGACTTTTGTTCTGAGCATATAGGGTCCTCTGCATCCAAAAATGCATTTTTACTTTCTCTATACGCACTATGTACATAGTGTATAGAGAATGTATTGCGCTCCACCAAAAAGTTCGATACCGAGATTTCACCGGAAATATATGTTTTAGGATCCCCTGTATCCAAAAAAAGGTATTTTCAGAAAAAGCTCCGTGTGTGTGTCCGTGTGTCTGTGTGTGTGTCCGTGTGTCCGTGTGTCTGTGAACATGATAACTCAAAAACGAAAAGTCAGTAAAGTACCAAACTTGGTATTTAAGTTTAGTATTATCCAGGGATGCAACACGAAGATTTTGAAAAAAATTCCCCACCCCAAACTACCCTTTACATGGAACTTTTTTCGAAAATGTTGATTTTCTAAAAACTGGCTCTAACGATTTTGATTAAAATATCGTATACTAAAGATATTTAACTGACAAATTTGAATTTTCTGGGAAAAGCCTCTGAAGACTACTTTATTCTGGATGAATTTTGCATAACTACTAAACCGTAAGAGATGGACAAAAACTTAGCACACAAAAAATGTAGAGCACGTTAAAACACACAATTTATGCTATACACATTTTTTCGTGGAGTTGATCATTTTTGAGATATTCCTTTTTCTTGGTTTCAGCTTTGAAAAACTTATACTTTTCTCATACAGGAATTAGTCAACTCCTGAATAGAAACGGATTTGAACCACATAGAAACAAGTTTTTAAAAGATTTAACTATCTACTTTCTACTTACAAGGAAGCAAGTAATTAAGACAATTTCGATTATCACAAAGTAGATAGAAGAATAAGCTATTTAACAATCATTTGTTACAGCGATGTAGATTTTTTACAGTGTTTGACGCCCACTTTTACTACTTATGGCACCGCAGGTGATGAAACTGATGATACATGGCATGAAGATGGAGCACTGGTAAATGCGATGGCAGGGGAAACCGGGCAACCCGGAGAAAACCCGCCCCTGCGTTGCTTTGTCCACCATAAATCCGACATGCGGTTGCCTGGGATTGAACCCCGGCCGCGTAGGTGAGAGAAGAATGGTCTAATCACTCGGCCACGGCGCGTCTTGCAGAGTTGTAGAGAAAGTCATGCGAATGGAACACATCAGATTTTAACTTTCTCTACACATACTGTGTACACAGTATATAGAGAATGTATTGCATTCCAGCCAAAAAATTCGATACCGAGATTTCAGCGGAAAAACACGTATCCAAGAAAAACATTTTTTGTAAAAGGTCCGTGTGTGTGTGTCCGTGTGTTCGTGTGTTTGTGAACACGATAACTCAAAAGTGAAAAGGCGGTAAAATACCAAACATAGTCCCTATGCAAAAACACAACAATTACAGAACTATGAGAAACGTGTATTTATTTATCAACTGAATCGAGTGCGTAATGTTGAAAATACATTCGGCATCATTACATTATCCAATGTTTCAATTTCGTAATCGGCGTACTCTCTGTTTGTAGGACTGACACCCTCCTAGGTGTCAATACCTAGGGATTAGAAGCCTGTCGGGGTGCCAGCGGCACGAAACCACAGAATGGAGAACCTGTTACGAGGGGTGAGCCCGTAGCCAGGCACGAACATGAAGTGGATGTATGAAATGTGAGCGAAATACATTATCCAATGTAACGGATTGAAAAGTAAATGCTCTGGTTTGTGTGCGTGAGCGTGTGATGCTAATGTACATGGCCATCGTTGGTTCAGATGTGCCTTCTTATATTGTATATAATCATATTATACAAATATGTCATATCTCTATTATTTTTACATCTCCTCTAATTATTGTTAAAAAAATTCACTATTATTTCCCTTACAAAATATTTTGTGATTCTATTATTATTATTATTATTATTATTATTATTATTATTATTATTATTATTATTATTATTATTAAATTGTTGATGCTGTTATTTTACACATAAAATTCTGTAATATAATTTGAAACAATGGTATTAGTTGATACAGTAGTAGACACTTTTATATTTGAACGTGATAATACTTTAGATCTTCTGGAATTTTATTCAATCATTAACATTACAATGTGATTCAGAATTGTGTTCAAATAGCTTCAAATCCTTATAAAATATGAGTCTTTTTACTATGATTATACATTTTAGTTTATTACTATTTAATAGAAAAGCACAGATTTTAATCAATCGCAATTTCATGCAGCTCTTCTGTAAAATATGTTTTATAGTCATTAGCTGTAGCATGCCATGTTTCTGCAGCTATTTGTTCTTAACCATTATTCCTTATATTGTTATTACTATATAATTTGGGACATTTATCATTTGCTATTAATTTGCTTTTTTCATTTAATCTGCAGATAAAAGTATATGAGCACAGTAATTGACACCGAGGTAAGGGAATTACAAGATAACGATGACCTTGACCAGTCAGGTGCAAAGCACGAAGCCTTTCGACAGGACACGATTGATACCGATGATGAAACCGCCTACCGAAGACGTATTATTTTCTGGAAACGAACCTGTCGAACCTTCGGTTTGGTGCGTTTCGCTTTCATCTAATGAGAACCATCTCATCTGTTTACCAGGAAAGGATATTCGACTCGCCGCTTTTCGCTTCTGCGAGTGAGCATACCTTGAGCCTGATTTATCAATTTATGTGGTACATAAATTTAAGCTTCGTAATATGATGATGTATATTTTGAACCACCAAATTGTTCTGACAACCTTCGAGTACTCGTCTGTGTGTATTTCTTTCCAAAACTGTATGACATGTCTTCACCTCAAAGGGAATGGCACATCCACCACACCCCCAAGATAATCAACTTCCACCAAATGCTTGCTGAGATATCAAATTCAAATATTTACTATATTAGTTTCTCTACTTTGTATATAGTACACAGGTAGAGAGGGTATTGCACTCCTCCCAAAAATTCGATGCCGAGATTTCACCGGAAATACACGTTTTAGGAGCTCTGCATACGATAAAAGCCTTTTTAGAGAAACATCCATGTGTGTGTGTGTGTGTGTGTGTGTGTGTGTGTGACAGAGAGAGAGAAAGAGAGTGTGTTTGTGTGAACACGGTAATTCAAAAACAAAAACTCGGTAAAATATCAAACTTGGTATTTAAGTTTAGTATCTTTCAAAGATGCGACATGATTTTGAGAAATATCTCCTCACACCAAATCACCCTTTTCAAAGAAAAATTTGGAATAATGTGTTTTTTCTCAAAAATAGCTCTAACAATTTGAAATAAAACCTTATAGATATTTATATGATAAAATGTATAATTCGACTTCTCTGGGAATAGCCCCTGAAGGCCTCTCAATCCTGGATGACTTTTGCATAACTGGTAAACCGTAAGAAATAGACAACTTGTCATACAAAAAGTGTAGACCTCGTTAAAACACATAATTTATGCCATATGCATTTTTTTTTTCGTGAAAATACTTTAAAATACTTAAACTTTTCCCATACAAGAATGTAAATTCCTAGTCATGCAAAGAAACTAATTTCAATCTTATAGCAACCGGCTTTTAAAAGATTTGAATATCGCTATAACGTAGTGTCTCACCTCATTTCCCTTATACGTACAAGGAAGCAAATAATAAGACCATATCTGCTAATGTTTATCTCGATTAGCATGAAATGGATGGAAGAATAAGCTTTTTAAAAATAACTTGTTACACAGATGTAGAGTAACTCATATGAATGGGACATAGAATTTTTTCTCTTCAGCTGGTAACATTCACGAAGGAACTTTTTAGTAATACAGTAACTAGTACAGTAAATACGGCCGCGTCGTGGCCAAGTGGTTAAACCACTTGTCTCTCACCTAGGTGGCCCGGGTTTGATCCCAAGCAACCGCATGTGAGATTCGTGGTGGACAAAGCGGCGCATGGGCGGGTTTTCTATGAGTTCTCCGGTGCTCCATCTTCATTCCATGCATCATCAGTGCCATCGCCTGCAGTGCCATATGTAGTAAAAAAGGGCGTTTAACACTTAAAAAAAAAAAAAAAAAAAAAACCTACACAATAAACGTTTAACTCAAGGAAAGTTAAAAATCAATAAAAAAGACCATAATGTTTTCAGAGAAAAAAAAATCAGATAAAAATATTCTGCAATGGTACGTCTTATTTCTTTGTAATTAAATATATCTTATTGTATCTCTCTAAATAGACCAAAACGTAAATGATATAACGTTATACCTTCTGAACATAACTATTTCCAAAATATATCATTTGATACGCCACATTATAAAATACGGTTCTTCAAATTACTTTTACATACATACATGCATGCATACATACATACATGCATGCATGCATGCATACATACATACATACATACATACATACATACATACATACATACATACATGCATACATACATACATACACACACACACACACACACACACACACACACACACACACACACTTACTCTCTCATTTTGGCGGTTGGGTCATTTACTGCATCACCCGTTGCTCATCCAAAAAGGTTTTTCTTCGTCTGGGAATACTGTGCTCCATGTGTCACTCCTCAGGGATCCAGTTTCAGAGACAATGTCAAGTACCATTCCATAGTTGATGATTTTGGTTGCAAATGAAGTCAATGGTGAGAGTATTATAACAAGTTTTGCAGGTGTATTGAATTCTTGCGACGGTAACGAAATCAGATATAGCTTTAAAGAGCTCTTCTGCCATAGTTTTTGTGGCTTTTCTAATATTTCGTCTTTGGATATTTGATTTAAAATATCTCTTAGGTAATCCAGAGACAAAGAGAAGACCACATTCTCGACAGACTGGGGAATTTATGGATATGCCCTTTGCCCTGTAACGCGCCTGCCATATTCCAACGCCTTATAGAACCAGTGACTTACGACGCCTGCTAGATGACACAATCAAATGAATGTTATTCATGGAAGTACTTTAATTGTTGTAGTTGTTAGTGTCCCATTCTACACTGGGCGTGAAAGACCGCTTAACTTTGCTCAGAGCAGGGGCAGTTTCTTATAAAGACGCAAAGGTGCGCGCCGCCCTAGAAGATCTTAAGGCACTAAACTAACCTTGGCCTCGCGAGTATTAAGATCAGTTTATTTTTAAACTATGAGAAAAGATCATATGGTGCTAAAAGTGATGCTTTTATACTTACAGCGCCGGCGCGGTGGGTTTAGCACTATGCCACAATTGGTATCTTTTTAGCGATCTGGAGAGAGTGGAGGGAGATTTCACATTGTGTATGTGCGTTCCTGATCGCGCCTTACATATGCAGTAATTTTGTAGTGTTAAAACAAGCAGGTTTTTTATTTCAAACTCTTTTTGGAGTTAATGTAAATTAAACTGAGTGTTACAGGTGGTTTTATAATTGTGTGACTAAAGAACTATGGATTACTCTGCAGTCACTTATGAAAATGCAGTTTTCAATGCCAACTCTTGAAAGAAAGAAAAGAAAAGAAAATAAGACAAAAATAGATTTGAAATCTTCAGGTAGACCGACACCTGAGATCTTAATAAAAAATGGAAACTAAAGGAAATGAAAACCGCAAGACTCAGCTTAATTCTAAGGACATATACGAGGTATAGGACTGGATCTGTTGTAGAGTTTGCAAGTCCTTTTACTGCTACCTGTGTGACTTGTTTGCTCCTAAATGAGACAATTGCTTCTGGGCAGCCAAAGGAGTGAATTATATAAAAAATTAACAAAAATGCTGATTCCATATTAATTAAAAACACAGTATTGAAGCGAGTAAAAGTAATATTTTAAAAAGATTAACTTCGTATGTTAAGTTTTTGCGCTGTCTTTGAACTGGCACTACGAAGCCGGTACTACTTCGAATTCAGGGGTGTACAAGATTAGATAATATGCAACTGAACTGGATACTGCAATGAAGCAACGTTTAGAAACAGCGACAATAGTCAAGGAAGCAGTTCAGAATGAATTCTTAGACTGTATGTTGGATGTCTGTAGGGAGAAAATAGAACAACAAATACAATTGTCTTTATTTGTTACCATTTGTTGCCACTGATGAGACAATTATTGACGTTTCAGATCACTGTCAAATGGCGTTGGTTTTCCTTTACGTATATGAGGGATCTGTATATGAAAGATTCTGGGTATTTGTGAATCTTGAAGGAAGAGCTGCGGAATCTTGGAAGTGCATAAGGAATGAAATTCCACTTCTTGGAAATACCAATGATAAACCCATTACACAAACCTTTGATGAGGCCAATGTTAAGATTGGAAGGACTGGTGGAGTACAGGACATAATAGGGAAACAAATGCATATGTGTACCTTATGCATTAATATACACACCGATTGAATTTAATCTTACAAAGACACGTGTGTTCTTTTCAAATTAATATTTTTTTTTTCCAATTCCTCTTTGCGATCTGAAATTCTAGAGAAAGTAATGCATGCAAGACTGCCAGAGTCGCATTCATTATATGAAATTAAAATATTTATACTGTCAATGTTGTGTACAAAAACATAGCAAGCGGCGCAAGTTTCCTCCGCCATCGCATTCCACCGGTGCTCCATCTTCATTCCCTGTATCATCAGTGCCATCGCCTGTAGTAAAAACGGAGTTAAACACTATTAAAAAAACAATCTTTTCAAATAATTGAAGAGAGCTACATAATACAACCGCAATAGAAGACCTCTTGTAGACTCAAAATTCATTTTTTGGTCAACAGATTTTCATAAAAGCCTACCTCACGTGGACATTTTGTACCGACAGCTTCAAAAGAAAAACAAAGATAGGGGACGTTAAATGGTGACATCCTTGTGTACAAATACAAACGCAAAAAGGAAAGATTAAATACTGAAGTACACATACAGTTATGTGAAGACTTTCCGCAACTGCTAAAGAAAACAAAACGTATGGAATGTGCAAGGGTAAGGAAATGCCAAGATGTGTGACATCATCACAAGTATTGTTACAGACAAAGTTGCCTATAATGGGCATTTAGAAACTGAATCTTTACGAGTTATTTAAGGATTTCTGTGGAGGTTTCGCTCAAAAATATTACTCACAAGTAGTGCAATCCTATCTTTTTCTACTGCTGGGAAAAAACTGCGAATAGATTTGGAGCTAGTTTATAGACAACATTACTTTAATATTGAACCATTTTAGTTCCGAGATGAAAATAACCTTTCATCAGAGTTCATTGAAGCCACGAAACTTTTGAAAATTGTAACTTTTGATGATAACTGCGGAACCTGAATGTTGCTTTTCCACTCTGAAGAGAGTTAAGATTTTCTTAAGAAATACGATGACAACCAACAGACTCAATGTTTTAGCAATGTTGTCAGTTAATAAGGACATTACCAGTGAAATTCTGGATTGTTTATGGAAGACTTTGGAAAAGTTTTAAACAAAGAATCGAAGAATAGATTTTGTATATAAAAAAACCAAAAGTGTAATTTAGAAAAGCTGAGCAATAATAAAATATTCATATTCGTACATGTAGTGATACGTGTATGGTCATGTGAAGAAAATTAAACTAATGAGGTGGCAGTTTATTTGGTTAACAGTAATTTTGGATTTGGTGAGTTTGAATTTTGATCAATTTATATGTTGCATATTAATCTAGCTCCTTTAGAGGATAGTTGTTTTAGTCTCTTGTACTAATTTCTGAGGTCTATGTTACAGCGTTGAGAATTATTATTTCTGTGGGTTATAGGCACAGAAATTGAAAAAAATGGCCAATAAAATTGATAGTTGTAATAATTTGTTATTGTCAACATTTAGTAAGGAACACCCGTTTTACGCCTCAAAAAAAAAAAAAAAAAAAAAAAAAAATCGACCACGAGTCGTCACTGGATCAGAAACTTCTTGTAGGCCTAGGTTCTTCTATGTGTCATAAATCTACGACACGGGACCAACGATATTACTTCCCTTCCGAAGGATTTACACTTGAAAAAAATCCATCGCCCTCCGCTGAGGTTGAACCCACGACCTTGGGAACCAGAGGCTAGCAACTAAAACTTGTACTGCTGAACTGTTGTGACAGCTGCGGAATAAAGAATGGTTGAAATCATTTTTTAGTAATAAAACTATTTTTTTACAATAGGTTGCATTAAAATTGCAGCAGCATAGCATTATAAGAAGTTCAGATATTACATCTTGAAGAAACATGAGGATTTACCTAAATTATGAGAAATTTTGGGAAACTGTGGTAATTTTAAGCATATTTAAATTATGTTGCACCTCCTGCTTGTGAGTTTAAGAGGTGCCCTCTTGCGGATAGTTAAAAAACTTTAGTTTGACATGCGCGTAAAGGTTACGTGTGTATAGAAATGGGTCGATCATGGCCGCTTGTAGTTTCTTAAAACGTTATTTGGTGCTTTTAGAGATGTGATGATTTTTTCTAATATTCCTTAGATACTTGACATTCTACTGGAATTCTTTTTTATATTCTTTAAAAGGACGTTCATTAAATACTTCACCAATGCTGAAACAATTGCAAATGGGCCTTCGTGCGTTCTTATTACTGGCGTCAAGAGTCTGGACCTGTGTTTGTTTCTTATTGAAGAAGCAGGTTAGAGCAGTAAGTAGTAGTGCTTATTTTAGAGTATGCTCATGGAGTACAACACTAACAGTTGCATTTAATATGAATGTGTATTTGGTTTATATCTGTCAAGTTCTGACCGGCTTGTCTTATTTTAGAAGAAAGCAAGGCTTAAATGTGCAAGCTCTGAGATATTCAGAAGGAAATGCTTCGCAGCTGTAAACACTAGTTATTGATGCTGAAAGTCGTGTTTGTTGACAAGACTAGATTCGCCAAGTTTGTATCCAAATATAAATTGTGGAGACTGCAGCTAGATAAACGTAAAACGAAGGCTTATCGAATCTCATGAAGTATGTCCGAACTCAAAGTCAAGACGCAGTGACACAACGTTTTATAAAGCAGAAATAGCACTTTAAATTGCAGCAGTTGTGCTAAAGTCACAAACTTCATTCTAAGATTTTCTTTTGCCAGTGCCACTGTAAGTTGGTTCACAACTTATCTAGATTTCAAGTGAGATAGTACCTTGTGAAAGTATACTTTTATCTAATTCTAATTACTTCGTCCACTGTGGAACTTCTAAGAGTTATACACAGAAAATTGCAGATATTGGGTCTTGCATTCATATTAGTTTAGCAAGTCAATTTTAGAACCTGAACTGGTTGTATCCACCGAAGTTAATAATGATGTATAAATAATATTAAATTGGGGGTGAGAGAAATTGCCATTCTTGGTGAGCGCTTTAGTGTAGCCCAATGTTAAGGCTCCCTAAGCTGCAAGGCACAGCTAAGGGATCAGCCCATCTAAAACTCCAATCAGCCATATGACAAATAAGGCAGAAACTCCATTAGGGAATTAAATAATTACAGGAAGACATTTTAGATTATAATTGTATTTTGAAGATAGTAGCAGACCGTCATTCATTTTATGTTTTAATATACAGATTTTGCTATTGGCAAGGTCAAGTGTAATGGCTGGTATCTCTTTAACATACAATGCATGATAGAAATAAAAGGAGCTAATGATCTTGTAGTTTGACGCCCTTAAATATCTATATCATCAGAAATAAAAGCATATGTGGTGTTCTTACATCTTGTGCGAAATTTCATCCTTACTTTACATTTTTAAATATAATCTTAGGAAAATACATTTTAACAAGTTTCAAATAGAATTACATCTAAACCCTCTCTGTTACAGTTAAATTTCACCTATATTAAGTTTGTAGGTATTGAGGAAAATCCAGGAGGTGGAATAATTACATATTAGTTACATTTGAAGTTTGATGTGCTTTACACAAATAGGTATGTATATTTGAGTTACATGTTAAATGTAACAATGTATAGATAAAGGTGCTCAGAAGTTAACAAAGTCATTCTCCTTTTAGATTCCCAGTATTTGGAAGTGACATCTTGTTGATTTTTTAAGAGTTGTAAATATTGCTAGGTGTTCCCATGTCAATTTCAACTTGTTTAGAGTATGAAATATTATTTACTAAATTATGTTCAGTAATTAAAATATTGCAACAGCAGTTTTGTGAGTAAATAAGAGACTAAGGGACAGTCTTCCATAAGTTTTTTAAATTAAAATTATACTTTTGTTAGATTTGTTCCTTATAATCTTTATTATTGATTCTTAACAAAATATATTTATTCCTGGAATCTGGCTAATCTGTCTGTCATCTGTTCATTTCTTTCTGTATTACAAAGCAGTGGGATGGACTGAAACACTTTTTGTTTGTTGATAGTACATCTACTGAAACAGCTATGCATTTATTTACTTTTTTGCACCTTGATAAAAGAGGCTGATGCTATTACTTGGATTACAGCTCTTGAGTCAGGTAGTCTGACAATGCTGTTGAGTGTTGAAACTAAATCATCAATATTTGTATTATGTATATCTCCCACCTTTTTGTATAAAGAGAATTCACATTCTTGCAGCTGCTTTGTTGTTAAATGAACCATTTGTATAAATGTTCTTCCAATTGCAAAATGGAAAGTTTGTTTGAAAGGCCTCTAAAAGTAAGAGCTTTGCTTTCATGAAATTGTCTTTCTTGCTAATTTTCTGTTTTTAAATGCAAATTAAAATTAACTATAGTAGTATTATTTAACAGATTCTCTTTGTCTATAGTAGTTATTTGTCAGTAGTTATTTCTTTCAAATAATGGTTTATTTTTTCTCACATAAATTCAGTAGAGTATTTCTAGACTGATCATGGTATTTCAAACATTTCTCAGTTCCAACAGGTAACCCATAACCTCACCTAGCCAATCCACATCCTCTCACCTGCATGTGGTGCAACCTGCTTTCACAGAAGAGGCTCTATGACCTAGCTACATCAGTGCAACTGTTACAACATTTTGGAAGAAATATCAATACAAAAACACTGATTTGCCTTTAGGCATCCCACAGTGATAAATGTAAGGACATGTTGGTCGATCTAAAACTCTCCCAGCTAAGTTATCAACTAACAGATATGGTACTCCAGGATACTGGGCATTATGTGTCAAAGTAGTTGCCAAAATGTCAAAACATGGTATTCACTAAAATCAATTTTCTAATTTCTAGATGCTTCCCAAAGCAGTGGTTTTAAATCTTAATTTTTAGTACTATTAAATCAATTAAAATTCTGATTAGAAACAACCTAAACATATGTATAACAGTATAAAAGAAAATGTTGAAAAGAATGTAATGCATGTAAAATACACAAATACTAAGGGTAAAAAAGGAAAAGATTATGAAGCAAATAAGTTTATTTCCATAACATATTGGTATACATTTCTTATCATTACACTAAGTTGCTGAGTCCCATGTGGCCCAATAAACTCAAACCCTGAGGTTGCTGAGCTATTAAGTTCTATTAATATTTTCGATCAAATGCATATTACCTACTATTGCTTAATTTACTTCATTGTCCTACTTATTTATTTTCCTCGACCATTTGGCTCTTACTCTGCCCAAAAAGTTCCCAATTTCAATTAAGTTTCTCTTATTTTTTTTACATTCATTAACTTTATCACTTGAATTTCTTGTGGTAATGTTAACAATTCATTTTTAAGTATCCTCTCCCTAAGCCTTTTAGTTTCCTCACATTCTAAAACTATATGCCATTCTTTGTCCTCCCCGTGACATAAGGGGCATTTTTCCCAATCATTCTCCCTTCTCAACCCTTTCAATTTGACCATGCCTGCTCTAGCCCATGCAAAGCCTCCTCTTTCTGCTTTACCACATATATCAATGTAGCTTTCCCTGTTCCAGGTTACTTTCATCTTTCTATACATTGATAATGAACTTTTGGAATTAAAACTATTAATTCTTGTCTTTCAATATCTTCCTTTATTAACCTTATTTCTTTCCAGAGCCCATCTTGTAAAGATTCCTTAGATTTCCACAGATTCCCAAACCCATTTTTCAACATCATCTCCTTTATCTTATTTAGCCAAGAATCTTTTTAATTTAACATTTCCTGTCATACCAAACATTGATGTACAACATTTTGTTCCTCTAGTTTTTTATTCTTGCCCAGTATTTTAACACTCTTTCTACAATTTTCCCTCTAGTTCCCAATCTTCCTATTTCTGCTTGTGCCACTCCATTTGGTGAGCTCTTGGCAGGCCCAGAATTTGCTTACAAAAGATGGATCATATCCATATTTGCTCCCCCTTCCTCCAAACCCCATATCTCCTCCCCAAAGAGCATTCTTGCCGCCACTACAGCCTTATAAACTCTATCCATTTTATTTGTATTCCTGATAATTTATCTAAGCATGCTTTGATAGCTTTTAATGCAATTCTACCTTTAGCCAGTACCATTCTCTTTTGCTCACTCCAACTACCCCTACTGCTTAATCAAATAGATTAAGATAATCAAATTTATTAGCCACCTTGCCTTCTCTTCCTTACCAATACCACTTCTCATCTTTCCTTAACTTGTTACCTTTTGTAAATACCTTAATTTTTGTTTTACTTAAATTAATTCTTCTTACAAAAGTCATCTATTGCTTCGATTGTCCAAACTATCCCCACATTGGATAAAGCTCCTGCTACTAAATCATCTGCAAATAGTAAACCAGATATTTCCTTAGTGTTTATTATTGGCACATGACTATTTATGACTCTAATTGTGCCAAGAATGTCATCTAAAACAAATTAAACAAGACAGAGCTGAACTTATAACCTTGCCTTAGTCCTATATTATTTTGAATACTTTTAATTATTTTATTATTTCCCATTTTTATACAAAAGTCATTGTTTAAATATATGATTATGAAGTAATAGTCCCTTGTATTAGATGAAATAAAATCAAGATTGGAATCGGAGTATAATTGGTATTTTATACTGGGGTAAAGTAAAGCCATGCTAACAACTATTTAATGTGGGTAACATTATTCTGCATTTGAGCACTTAAAAAGAAAGAATAAAATGATACACAAAATATACAGGCATCATATTTACATATATTATATGGAGGTACTATAGCCAGGAGAACACACAAAGGTGGATAAGTATAGATTGTACAGTTGCGAGCCACATGACCTTCCAGCACATAGCAAGTGAGGATGCAAGACTCTGTACTATCTCTCACTCTCTCTTGTAATGTCTTTCCTCCACCAGCCTACGTATAAGCTCCTGATTTGTAGATATAAGGCTTGATTTTATTGTGGTGAAATGCTGGATGGGAAAAACTTTGTGCATTAGGAACTGACTCATTCTGTAAAAATGTATACATGTAAAAAATTAAGACAATTGACAATAAACCTTATTTTTAATGAACTACTGCTGTTCTTTTAAACTACTAAGTTAAATATATTGCTAAATTTTAAATAATTGCAGCATGATTAATGCCACTTTTATACCCCATTTAAAGTATTTGTATTCTCTTGACATGTATAATGCAATGGAACAGCATCTAAAGTTCACAGGTAATCGGCTTTAGTTGTAAACGAGAAGCCATTTTTCCAGAAACCCAAAGACACAACCTGCATGAAATTTTCACTCACTTCGCTGCAGTAGAGCTTGTAAAGCCAAATTCCTCTTTTCCAGCAATTGTCAAATGCTTGCATTCTTGCACTCATAAGAAGCTACAAGGGAAACTGATAGTGATGAACAGTAATTATAACATAAGAAACGTCAGTGTTAAGTTGGCAACAGCAGATAGTGATGTTTATAAACTCTTGGATAAAAAAAGGTGCCTCGACCCTCCCCTTCATTTCTCGAAGATTTTTAGCTAATGTTTAGTTAACCTGCTTTGATCATATATGCCAATACAAAAATATTCATTAATATTTTGAATTTGTATTTTAATAATTTTATTAACAATATTAACAAATTATTCCATAATTTGTAATAAGATTAAAACAACACCTGCATCTAAGACAAATAATTTGCCTTAGCATTAGATAAGGTTTAGCTTGGGTGCTAAAATCTTTGGTACCTTGCTTTGCATTCTTAATCAGATAATAGAAATTCTTATCTGCACATAATGCTCATAAAAAATATTGGTACAAAACTAACTAATCTAATCAGGAACTCATTGATAGCTCTGTAATTATATTTCTACCTAATCTATGTTTAAATCCTGTTCTACTTGCTTATTCTTTTGCAATTGTCACGAAAACTTTGAAACCATAGTCTTGTATATGTAAACTCTAATCAAATATTCTTTCTGCTTCCATTGGCAAAAGCAGTTCATGATTTTTTTCCTTGAGGGCAGGACTTTCTATTTTATTTTTATTTTGTTTGTTTGGTGATTACAGTGCCAAAACACAAATAATATAAAAATCATAAGAGACGTACAAAATAGGACTATAAGTGCATGCGCGCACACATGCACGCACACACCCAAAATTGCTGGCAAGAGTTTACAAATTCCAAGTTTTTCCAATGAAAGTTTTATTTTATAGAGAGAAAGCAAAATACATAATGCAGTCAAATGTAACTCCAACCTCACCATCCAAGTGAGCCATCATACAAATTACTTTACTTGGACCCTCCCAGTACTTTACCACTGGCACATTTGACTGCAGGTGCTAAGTTTCGAACTCAACAATGTTGGGCTTTGAATGGATGACCTGTCCATTTTCCGTCATGGCCATTTGAATCGCTTTGGTTGTGGTTGCCTCTCAACAAGATATGTAAACCAGTTTAGGAATTAGAGGAAGCACAGCATATGTACCAAAATAATTAAAGAGGTTCAAAACCCAGAAATGCATTTTTTATTCTCTGATGGTAAATGTATAGAAATGAAAATAAAATGCAAAGGGCTGTTTAATATTCTGTTGATGAAACAGTTCTTGAATTACAAGGAATATTACTTTATTATCACATGATGTCTTTAGATCAAGGTGGAGTAGTGTCCATATTTAAAACAGGTGAGTTGACATCGTCAGCATTCAAGCAGAACTGACTAAGTGCAACATTTTATTTTGAGATATGGCCAATTTAAAGTTTAGAACAGCATAAAGAGTGGTTTACATTCTTCTTCCTCAGGGAGTACCTGGATAACAATGAGCTGTGTTAAGTCAAAATAGCTTTTCCTAATTTCAGATTGAAGTTCACATAACATGGTATGTATAGCAGGTCTTGCTACGCAATATGCTAGGATGGATCTCAAGTAAGAGCATATCCGTGCTGAGATTTTCTATGACTTTAAGGTCAGTTTAGAGGAGAGAGAATGCTTTGAAAGACTGTATTATGCAATCAGGGATCTTTGCCCTTTGCAATTCACCATTATCAATGGAAAACAGTTTAGAAAAGGAAGGTATTCCATTGAAGCTGAAAGACTGTATTGTACATTTGCAGGAATCTTTGCCCTTTGCAATCCACCATTTATCAATGGAAAACAGAGTTTAGAAGAAGAAGATATTCCATTGAAGCTGAAGACTATGCAGGATGGTTGGATACAGTAACAACAAATGAAAATGTTGTGGGAAAATCATTGTTGTACATATGTCAGATTTAAGAAGCCCTAAATATCAATTGGCAGCAGTGAAAATAATACTGAAAGGAAAACTTGACATCAGGAAGCTCTACACTTGCTGGATCCCCCACCACCTCATAAACAGAAACGAGCATGTGTGCATTGGTACCATGAAATCAATGAAAAATTCAGTGGAGGAAGATCCAAAAACATTTAACATTGCAACAGGTGACGAAAGCTAGATTTACCAGTGTGATCTAAAAATTAAATGACAATCATCGGTATGAGGCTTCCCAGGATAACTTCCCCCAACAACAGTGAGGCAAACGAAACTGGACAATATGATGATCTGTTCCTTCTGTGCAACTAGCCACACTGTGACAATTCTGCTTAAGGGACAAAGGACGATTACTGCCAGGTGGTACACCACAAAATGTCTTCTGCAAGTGCTTGGTGAACTGAGAAAAAAGCTTCCTAAGACTGGTCTGTATGGAATTTTGTTGCACCATGACAATGCTTCTACTCACACTGCACAAGAAACAATTCTAATTTCTGCAGGATCAGATATTTGTCCCATCCTCCCAACAGTTCAAATTGACCCATGCAACTTTTTTGTATTCACCAAAATAAAAGAAAAAATCAGGTCAACATTTGAGTCATGTGAAGCAGCACTAGCTGCAAACGGATAAGACTGTGTAAAAATGCAATGAATATTTTGAAAAGATGCAATGATCAGATCTAAGTTTTTAATATTTTATTGCATCTATTCTCAAAACTTTTGGAGTGAACCCTTGTATAAGTCTGCAATGAAGGGCTGAGAAAAGAACTGGGGGAGTAGATGTAGTCTTCAGTATACCGTCCCAACAACCTGGTTGGTATACTTAAAGTGAATGGAGTTTACTCCTCAGATTGACACATTTATCATTGGTGAAAACTTGAGGAAGCAGCATCATTGTGTGTATAAAGATGGCATTTCCTAAGAGGAGTCTTGTTGGCAAATAGATAGGCTTTCATAACATTCTCTTTCTGTCTCTCTCTCTCTTACTTAGTCCATATAGATTAAGGCACTATGTGTTTTATTAATTGCAGCCTTCACAAACTTGGTGAAAGTAGAAGGTATCAGCAGCTGTTGCTACATAGCACTTTTACTTTCTCTCCACCCAAAAATTTGATACCAAGAATTCACCAGAAATGCATGTTTTTAGGTCATCTGTATCCAAAAGAAAAGCATTTTTAGAAAAAGGTCTGTGTCTGTGATCATGTTAACTAAAAACGAAAAGTTGGTAAAATACCAAGCTTGCTATTTAAGTTTAGTATCTTCCAAGGATGCGACACAAAGATTTTGAGGAAAATCCCAAAACCAGTGCTTAATGGGAAAAATTTTGAAAATTTTGTTTGTCTTTGTAACAATTTTGATTGAAATACTTTATATTATTTATATGACAAATAAAATATATATCTGAACATTCCCAAGATATTCCTTATTATGTTTCAGTTTTAAAACATTTAAAACGTTTCTTATATGAGAATTTGTAAGCTCCTGGTCATGCAAAGAAATGGATTTCAACCACGTGGCAACCACTTTTAAAGATTTAACTATTGCTTTAGCCTTATATTCCCTTATTTCCCTACTATTTATAAGGAAGAAAGTAACAAGATCATTTCTGCTAATGTTTTACTTGATTGGCATGAATTAGAAGTGTAGGCTTTTTTAACAATTTGTTCCATAGATGTAGAGAAAGTCTTGTGAATTGAACACATTAGGTTTTTTGGAACAGATAGATTACATTCACTAATAGTAAAGATCAAGAGGCGAATTATATTTGATGTGTGAAAATAATTTTAGCTTGGTAGTTTGCTTTATTAGGCTTCCAGTAATCAATCCACTGAACTTGTGTGCCTCCGTACTTATTTGCCTCACTCATGGGACAACCATGATAATTATTGACTGGTTTTTGGTGGTAGGGAGTGCAGACTTTTTATTTTTTTAATTTTATTCTTGATTTAGATGTTGATGACCACACATTCCATATAATTTCCTTTATGTAGCATTACAAATTTCCTGAGTTGTGTTTTGGTGATATGATTTATAAAATTGACAAGCCCATGGTGTGATAATGGCAGGTATGAGAAATGTTGTTACTTACGTTCATAATTTTATTTTTGATCAAGGTGTTATAAGCTGTATGGCATATTCATTATCCTTAGTGGACTCGCTGTGGAATCTGAAGAACAATAACAAACACTCATGAACAAGGTATTTCAAGGTGCTAATGCTGCAAGGTCAGAAGTGCTTGAGATTACCAATAGCAACACAGTGGTACACTTGCTTAACTTGCACTCCAATGTTTTAGAAACAGTAGGAGAAATAGAGCTGAGACAGCTATCTAGCCATTGTCTAATGTCATTGAAATTTTGCATAGAGTGTAATATCTTGAAACATTTAAAAAAAAATAAGATATTTCTATGAAATATTGGACATGACATTTGTTTGTGTGTCTTTTTATTCCTGAGTGTTCGGCAAAATTAAAGCTAAGTTAGATATTTATTCTGTTATTGCCAGACTAACTTTTAATGTTCATTGAAAAAAAATGACATTACAAGTGTTGTTTGGTGAAATTTGCATAGAGCTAATAAAAAAATAAGAAATTAATAATTCTCTAAAAACATAGAGAAAATAAATAATTGCATAGAGATAATGTTCTATAGTTCTATGTGTGCAGTTTTTCCAGAACAAGGCATAGGACTGGGGAGTCAAAATTCCAAGATGAAAAAACATTAGTATAATTTTGAGAAGCAGATATAAACCATAGCTTTTTAAAATTTACTCACATAGAGAACTAATCTACCTGATTTAACATCTCATAAAGGAGCAACAGCAATTTTATTTGACACTTTATTCTACATTCACTGTGGAAAGAATAAACAAACAAGTATTCTTAGGCTTGAGTCTGTTATAAGACTTGTATAATCCACTACAATATTGTAATAACATTGCCCACATTTTATTCTAACTTTTCAATTTTTGTATAATCCAATCAGTTCTTCATTTATATAAAACCTACATATCATTTTTTTTTATTTATTCAATACTGTTCATAAGTGTATGCAAGCTGCCATCGGCTATAGTGCCATAATGTCTAAATAATTTTTAGCCCAGTTCTTTTTGTTTAACATTTCTTATCTAACTCCATGTTGCTCTCCATAGTGTGGTTTATATCTGGTTCCTTCCACTTTTAAGGCTCTTGGATATATATATGCATGTCAATAATTGGTTTGCTAGACTTGAATACATTTCATCTTTAGGCAGAAGAATGTTTTATCAGAGTATTATCCTATTCAACTCACTTGTATGAGGGGGGGGGAAGTTATCTTCTGTTACAAGGATATTTCTGTATGCTAATCTACTTAAAACATTCCAAGAAAAATGGTTAAATTTGGTTAATTGATTGGTAATTTCAACTGTGGTTTTAGTACCTATATTATCTATACTGGTGTTTGCAAAATACATTTACAAACTGAACTGCCACTGTCGTATGCTGAATAGCTATACAAGAGTAGGTTTTACATCATATAATTGAATTTAGATAATAATACACTATTATTATTCATTAAAAAAGTCAATAAATCCTTAGTCACGTCTAATACATCTTTTAATACATTAAGTTTCTTATAATTGAAGGGGTCAGCGCAACAGTGGTCTAACCCAGAAAAAGATTTGCATCACACTAATAAAAATTGTTAGGCATATCTCTACATTATGTTAACAGTACTCAATATGTTGTTGTGTAATAATCGGGAAAAGTGTCGGTGAACAATCAGTTAGATTAAAATTAGGTGTTCGTAATTATCAAAGAAACCAGGTGTGTTTAACTGAGTTATGCTCCATTTATTAAAAAGATGGGTTAGACCACTGTTGCACTGACCCCCTCAATTGAAACAGCTGTGACAGTGAGTTGAAAATTTACAGAAGTGAGGTTAGATATATAACCTACAACTTTTAATAAGTTTTTCAAATTAAGTGTATAGATCAGAAGATAGTTTTACAGGTGTGACATAACAATTTCACTAACTTAGCAGTGATGTAAATGTTCAAGGGTGAAAATTTCTTTTAGAATAGCTCATTTTTCAAAGTGAAGAAGCAACATTGTGTTTTGCTGAAAGAATAAGGAAGTATGAAAAATTAAGAAATAGTGAGAGAAATACCTGTTGATAGAAGTGAAACAGATAAAGAGCATGCAAAGAAACATCTCACAAGGTTTGTCCCTGGAAATACATTTCAATATGGAATTCTTATTTGAAAGTTTAAGCCATATTAATCAGTTTCCTAGTTAAACTGAAAACTTGCTTGACATAACAGTCTTTACTCAAGAAAACTATACAGGTATGGTTAGCATTTGTGAAGAATTTAAGGACTGCAATGATAGCATATATAATATTGTATGGAAGGAATGGAAGGTTCAATGTGAGTGAGCAATAGGGAATAGTAGTGATTGTTTATAAAAAGTTTAAAGTTTACAAGTAGTTAAAATGCATTCTTATGCCAAAAAACAGTCTCACCATTTTGGGGAGTGTAGGAAATACACTACCAATGAAAGAGCTGCTCTTCAAGTTGATTTAGTGAAGCATAACAGAGCATTCTCACAAGATGAAATACAGAGTGCACACTGATGCCAAAAACAAGTCTCTATCCTTGAAGCTGTTGCTTGGGTTAGTGATAATAGTACAAAACCTATACAAAGTTTTGTAAATATCGGCAATGACTGACTCATAACAAGCCTAATATCTGGGTCTTTATAAAAATAACAAAAAAAATATTGAGAGTCTTCAAATAAGTTATGTAAACTTAAACATATCCATGCGTTTTTTGATGGATGTACAGAATAATTTAAGAACTACTAATTCTTTCTTAATTGGAACTACTTTCTGCAAGATTTTGGAATTGATGGAACACTGAACTGTTTTTGTCACATCAGATGGCAAGGTAGTTGTAGATGGCATCAGAAGACGTATTAAGTTGTATGGTGATTAGTAAAATCACATCAATGTGACAGTGCCGACAGTTTTTAATGTGCCAGAAATACCATAAAGGGTGTAACAGTTCTTTTTATCTCAGCTGAAGATTACTGCAGCATCTAGTTGTCTAACACAAGGTAGCACATAGGTCTGCAAATATTACTGTTTTTACTCAGTAGGACAGTGTTAACAGAGCAGCATTAACATACTGCAGAGAGGTATACCCCGCTACTGAATCCTTGCACCTGACAGTTTGGGTGGTTCACATAAGGTTGGATATGCTGCCTGTTGCCAGAATAATTAGTAAACAATGTACATAGTAAATGAATGCCAAAGGAATAATGAAACTAATTCATTATTATTGATAATTGAAAATAACAGTGATACTATAACTTAAGTAGCATAAATTATATATTTACGACAATATAGAACAAATTAATGCAAAATAGTTTGTTATAATGAGCGAAAGGTATAACAAAATGATTTTCACTAACTGGTTAAAAATTTTAATGACTCAAATCCATCCAAGTCTCCATCGTCATTTTCGGAAGCATAATCGTCATTATCGTCACCAAGACATATTAGTGTTCACATTCACTGATTCCATCTAATTCCTGTGCTCTTTATATTATTTTGTGCACATGATTCCCTTTTCTTCTTCCATGAAGCCATGTCCACTCTCACCACACCTTCCCGCAAAAGTCTATCCACCTTTGTAACTGTGAAAATCTTGTTATTTTCCCTCACGAAAGTCTTAATGTCACTCCATACCAGTTCAATGGTATTAAAATGGCAGTGATACAGGGGTAACCTCATGGCCAAGTTCCCTGGCTACTTCGTCTACAACATATGTTGGTGTGACCAGCTTATTTTCTTTCACCAGGGAATATACTGGTCATGCTCATGCCTGCAGCAACACCCCTTTCTTTCAGCTACTCTTCTATAACCTTTTTTCTATCGTTGGAGGTGGCGACCTTGTCCAGTTTTACTGAATGATATGTCACTTGTCCACCACTATAATTATTGTTGGATGATCCAGCTGCTCCAACAGTTTCCTGAACCATTCCAGGAAGCAAGTATGATCCATATCTTCATGATAATCACTGGTTTTCTTGGATTTGAAGATCTTCAATAAACTCATCCTAAGAACTAGCATGGGCCACAATTAACCAGGCTCCTTTCCCTGTCGGCTGATGGCAACTACTATCTGGGGTGCCGGGTATAACACCTGTGATTTTAAATGGAAAACAAAGTATATTATCATATAATCATAACCAACCTCAAAATTTAGTTATTATGTAGCAATCACCATATAGATGGCTGTGAAATTAGAATTTATCATATGGAGACAATAGCCCTTGCATTGGCTTGCAAAAATGGCATTTTCTTAGATTGAGAAAAACTGTTAAAACAGCTGAATTTATGAGGAACTGCTTCTGTAAAGAGATATAATGCCCTTACTCTGCTTTAATTGTTTTTAATTTTTTGTTTCCAGATTGTACAGCATCAACCTGTGAAATATGAAATCTTTCCACTGTCTCCATTATCAAGACATAGGCTTAGTAAGTATTATTGTTGTAAAGATTTTAATTCTTCTTAATTCATATTTTAGATTCAAATGAGAATAAGTTACTTTTTTAAGAGTAGGTATTGACTCATTCACATGCTTCATTTGATTTTTAAGTACTGAATATATTTTGCTAACCTTGCTTCTCAACATCAGCTGTTTGAAACATGTTCAGGTACTTAAAGGGAAACAGAACATAAAAATCATGTGACTTTGTAAATGATGTATACATCCCATAGAATGTGGTGGTAAGATTATTTCTACATAATACCACACTGTAATTGCTGCATAAGCTAAATTATCTCTGTATCACGTGTCGTCATGCACACCATGCCCTAGAGGGAGCTTTGGACATTATGAAAAAAATGGCGTGTTATTTATAGACGGACGCTCTTTAACTGCTGTGGTTCTCAGTGGACATTCTATATTGGGCGTGAAAGACCACTTAATTTTGCTCAGAGGCCTCTATAAGGCTTGAGGTTCTTTTACGTGCTATAAATCTACGACACGGGACCGAAGGCTTTACTTCCCTTCCGAAGGAAGCCATGCTAAGGATTTTTATGCCCGAAAAAATCCATCGTCCTCCGCCAGGTTTGAACCCGCGACCTTGGGTATATGAAGTCAGCATGATAACTATTACACCACAGAGGGCGACTTTGGACATTATGAGGCGATCACTGTCACATGCAGTAATTTTTCATAATAATTGCCTCTTGCTGGTATTTCAAATTCAATAATATTGTGATTTTGTCAAGGTGTTTTTACTGTTGGAGCTACTAAGCTACTTTATAATAATACTAACTGCATAATATTGTGAAAAAGAAAATGCCTCTTTGTAGTGCATCTGCTGTAATGTAAAAAATGTAGGGAAACTCAATATCTTAATGTTCCAAATTGAGATAAATTTCCCAAAAAGGTTATGGGTAGAATTTTGCAGAAGAAAACCATACTTGCACATTAAAACGTACTGGTAAACCTATATAACTGGCAGAGGATGATCAATAAGATGCCCTAAGAATTTTCAGCCAAATTTGTAGTATATTCTGTTTTGGATTTTAATTTCTGAAAAAATATTGATTTTGAACTTTTCAAAAATACGGGAAAGGTGATTTTGAAAAGGATTCTTATAACAATGTAATGACTAGACATGAAAAACAGAAAATGTATAGAATTAAAGCTTCCTAAAAAAAATTACCCAGAGGTGATGACATGGAAGGTGTATAAAAAACAGTTGTTATCAAATGATGCTGTTTAAAAAATTGTCTATTTTTAATTATATAATAAATAAGCATAAATGACTAGAAATAATTGATACTGTTATAGCAATAATTAACACCCTTTAAACTGGGTAGGTCCTGTTGGTGAATGAATGAAATGCTTGAAATTAAGCTCAAATGCTTAGGGTCCTTAAGTTTATGGTTACCCAACATTCCTCTTCAGGATGAGGGTTAACATAAAAAAAACTTATCCAGATAAATAACTCACCCTAACTGAGAATCAAACTTGGAACATCTTGAAAGTGAGGTAAGTGGACTACTTCCTTTCCTTAGAAAGTAGTGAATGGAAATGAATTATTGAAGACAGCATAAAAGTAAGTTATGCATTAAAAACAACCAAATATTTATAATGATCTAAAAAAAAAATACTGCCCTCCTTGAAACTTTTGGCTGATTTTCGGTATTGTATATAGTCTCTCTCTCTCTCTTTGCAGTTTACAAAGCTATTACAATTTGTCTCAAATATACTATGAAAAGAATACATTTTTTGTAAATTACTAAACTTAGGTTCATGATTACTCCCAAATAAAAAAAACACATTAGTCTTGAAGGAAACAAAGGTTTAGAGGCAGCCCAAGAACTTGGTCATAGAGACCACTCTCATTGAATCCTGCCCGCATCAATCACATAGAATAGAAAATAGATCCCATTTTTCTCTACATTACTACTTTTAAATTGTGCTAATGTTTAACTATTTATTTCAGTATGCTACACTTCACTGTTGGAAGTAGAAGCCAATCAGTTTACTGCAACTGAGAAGTTATAGCAGCTTGTGTAAGCTTTGCACATTGGAAAGAGTAATACAAAAGTGTGTTTCTTAGGACAGATCCACTTTTGATTAATTCAATGCAAATATAAAAATTCTAATGTTACATTCACATGACTTTCTCAGCACATTCTTAAACATTAGTATTTTAAACAAATCAATGTTATAAAAGATCCTTTAATTAGTTTTGGGCAAAATTTGATTATTTTGGTAGGGTAAGCCTAACTCTTTTTACTCGTTACACCCCTTACAAACACTTATTCTTCTAACTACCACTCTAAACCAGAAAATATACTTGTATTACCTATTTCCTTGTGAATATAATAGAATAGGGGAATACACGATGCTTAAGTAATATTCAGTTCTTTAGAGCCGGTTGCCATGTGATGGCACTGAAATTCTGTTCTCTTGATTCTGTTGCTTGATCAAGAGCAAAAAAACGTATAAATGACATCCCATTTCAGGAAAGTATAAGTATTGCAACAGAATGTCTCTTTATTTCTCCAACAATTAACCATTTATTTCTTTCACTGATTACAATTTGTTCACAAATGAATGTCTGTCTTTGATGCTTTTGCAACAATTCTCTTCCAACACTCAGTGGCTATGGCTATTGATTCTGTAGCTTGATCAGGAGCAAAAAAAAAATTAATAAATGACATCAGGAAAGTACTGCAACAGAAACTCTCTTTATTTCTCCAACAAATATATATTTATTTCATTCACTGATTACAATAAAAATCTGTCACAAATGAATGTCTTTCTTTGATGCTTTTGCAACAATTCCCTTTCAACTCTCGATGGCTGTGGCTCCAAGTTTCCCATCAAAACTACTACTTACTCTGCATTCTCAGTTGAAAACTGGACTCTGGGAAGGGCTCATTCTCCTTTTTGGTCTGTCGATCGCAGGTGGCAACAAACTTCTAGAAGCAATTGCACATATAAATCACAGCAGACATCACAAACTCACTCAGATGCAACAATGCATGGCTGTGATGTCAACTCATTGACACCAATGTGTACACTCACACAGGTGTAATAAATACAGCTTTTGTGTCAAAAGAATGCACAGGTGTCCACATAAATTAACACCACACACAAAAAAATGCGTATATATATATATATGATATGAATTGTGTGTTTTAACAAGAGTGTATATTTTTGTGCAGTAATTTTGTGGTTATCACTTATAGTTTACTAGGTATGCCAAAGTCATCCAGAATGAAGAGAACTTCAGAGACTATATCCAGTAAATACAAGATTTTATTCATCATGAGTTTTGAGAAAATCAAAATTTTTGAAAATGTTTTCATGTTAAGATTGGTTTAGGGTGGGGAGGACTTTCTATAAAATCTTTGTGTCATACATCCTTAAAAGTTGCTAACTTAAATATTAAGTATCATGATTAACGGAAATAATTCTGAAAGTGCTTTTTTATTGGGGGGGGGGATGATTCTGGGAATCTCAATGTGTGTCTCTGGTGAAATCTTGGTATCAAATTTTTTGGTGGAATACACTACTTCCTCTACTTAAGCACTACATATGATGATATGGTAACTCCTTTTCTGTGTCTGGGATCATCTGTGAATTAATTCACCCAGTAAATTACTTCTAGCAGGATATTGCCAAATCTTAATAAGCAGGATTTCTAGGGGCTGTAATTTTTTTTGCATTTTTTTTCTTTTTTTCTTTTTTCTTTTTATGTGTCATAATGTTCAAGGCATTACAATCTATAATTAATTCATGCTGTAAATTATTTCTAGCAGGAATATTGCCAAATCTTAATCAGCAGGATTTCTGAGGGTTGTATTTTTTTTTTTTTTTTCTTCTTTTTTTTTCTTTTTATGTGTCATAATGTTCAAGACATTACAATCTATAATTAATTTGTGGAAATTGGTCCTTTGCTGTTTAAATAAAGTTACCCTTAACCATGTTGTTTACATAATCTGACAGTGTTTGCTGATTCTGGGAATACTGGAAATGTAGATGTATGATTTTTTTTTTATATACTGGATATACTGAACTCGAATTTGTGGTTATATACTGGAAAACATGAATGAAATATTCCTGTAGCATTGCATTATACCAAAGTAAACATTCAGGTGTTGGTTTTTTGGAATATCTTTTAATCATATAAATATGATTTGAATGGGAAGTTGTGGACAAAACTATTTTCAGATGTGCAATGTTATTAAATATTTTTATATAAGTAAAGTTGTTCAGGAACGTATGATTCTTGTACATTATTAATCACAAATTTTCTATGAATGGCCAATTCAATATAGTTGAATGCAGGGTCACATTTTATTATGACTGGAAACAAAACTAGCAAAGATGCTAAGCAAGTTAAAATATATATTTTATTACTGCTGCTTCTTTAGTGCAACATTACTCAATAGAATACTGACATTTTGTAACACCTTTACTGGAAATATTGGAAATGTATTGGAATTTTAAACTTTCAAGGCGTTAACACTTGCCTGAGCAACACACATTTTCTTTGTTATTGTACACATGTATACATTCCTTACACTAATACACACTGAGCACTACACACTTTCTTTGTTATTGTATACATGTATACATTTCTTGTACTAATACACACTGAGCAATACACACTTTCTTTGTTATTTTACACATGTATACATTCCTTGCACTAATGCCAATAGATAGAACCAACGTGTATACAATGTTTACCCTGACTCTTAATTGTCAGAATGGTGTGATTCTTCAAAATTGCTCTTTTTTGTCTTTTTCTGATAAGATCGGATACCAAGTTCACACATTATCAAAGCAGATGCACGACTGATGCCTATTCATTAACAATTAACTGGGTTATGAGAAGTGATTGGCTAGTTTTTAGCTCTGCTTTCTGTTTGTAGTTAGAAATTGTCTTCCTTTAGTTAAAATCACATAGTTTGTCAGATGACACTCCTACTGTTTGCTACAGACTCCTTTGCTGTGGCATGCTTGATTTATTTGACATTGGATTTCTTTTTACAGAGTTTCTTGAATAAAATGTGTATGATGAGATCACAAACCTAACTGAAAGTTTTTCAAACAGAAGATTGTAGCAGTATCAAGTATTGCATATGCAGCCATATGCCATATTTTTAAAGGTCAAATCCAAGACAAATGTTTGTTTTCCATGCTCCAAACCCAGGACACTTGCTGTAGAAATTAATTTTTCATTGGTTACCATTTTTGTGTTTACCAGAAATAACTGAATATGTATTTTAATGTATTGTTCAGTTTTACATGAAAAAAAAAAACCTTTTTAGTAGAAAGTAAGTGAATGTTTCATAAAAATGTAAAATAAAAATTCTCCTTAATTCTCCTATACATAATCAAAAGCAGATAATCACTTTTTCAGGATTGCTTATAATTGAGCTATGCAAGGAGCAGGACATTTTAGAACACTTTAATCTGCAGTTTTGAAGTAAGCCGCAATTTTTGATTAAGCAGCATGTACAATTTTCTTAAGTTTATTTTTTATTTCCTTCATCTTTGTGAATAACAGAATATTCCATTACACCATAAACACTGCTCAGTATTGTTATAATCACCATATATTTTCCAAAACATGTTTTTGTTTTGAGTTTTTCATTAAATATACATTTTATTTTTCCCATGGTAATGTCATAAAAAGATGTTTGGAAGCAGTATATGAGTATAATATTATTTCTTTCATAAGATACAAGCCTTTGGAACTATTCTGTTTACCACACCTGCTGAATGATGATCATGCTGTCACACAAGCAATACTACCCAGATATGATTTGCAGAATACAAAAACAGAATATAGCAATCACTTATTTAAATAAAGCAAACTGTGCTGTTACAGCTGTTAATATGAATAATGTTTACCATGTTCTCTACCTATTTCTTTTTGCCAAAGACAAATACAGTTTATCATAGTTGCAATAATCTGTTTTATGCTCAAAACCTGGACATTTTTCAATCCTGGGCTTTACTCCAGAAAGTAAAAGAAAACCAAGTCCATCCAGTCAAATTCCTTTACTACTTGTTTTACTATCAAAAACAGTTGTTTCACCAAAAGGAGTGAAATAGATCCTTTAGTTACATCCTGTAATTCTCAATGAAAATGTTGTTGGAACACTTTCTTTTTGTGAGAATATGGATGGAATTCCTTAGCTCTGGAAGAGATTGTTCCAAAAAAGGGTTTGACAGTTCTGATGTATGTAATTTATTTGCTGCTATTGTATTTGCAGGTATTGTGAAGCGAAAAGTGCTGGTTTTAGACTTAGATGAGACATTGATACACTCACATCACGATGGTGTTGTTCGGCAAACAGTGAAACCAGGAACACCACCTGATTTTGTTCTCAAAGTGACAATAGACAGGCATCCAGTGAGATTCTTTGTGCACAAGAGACCACATGTTGATTACTTCCTAGACATAGTAAGTAATACTATATTTGCTAAGTGCTTTTGTATTTTAAAAGCAGGTGGCCACTCCTATTATTTACACCAGCAGACTGAAATTTTTCTCCATGTATATGCTGGCCAAAGAAATTGAGTTCAGTATAAGTTTACATTCATTGCAGCCCATTAATATCCCTAAGTTTTCCTGAATTTTTATTTCATTGTTTCCTCAGGAATAATAATTTTATTTCTGGATTATTGAGAGACGTATGAAGTATGTATGTGTTTATATTAGCACACATAACAAAAGAAAAATATTCATTGTTGTACTATCAGCTGTTAAACTTTGTTATTCACAGAAATAAAGCATGCTTCATATGAGACAATTAATTAGCTTCTCTACAATAACTATTGGTAGTTTAGTAATTATTTAGCAGTGTATAGTTAAAAAGTGCAAATACTTATTAACTTATGTATTTAGCAGTGTAAAGATCAGCTTGTAGCAAAGCAGAGCAGAAAGTTGATGCCAAGCTAGGAGAGTGGTGTAAGGGGTTCATTGTTAACAGGGTTTCTTTTGTCCAGTCACGTACCAACGACTCACGCTGGGCTAAACCTTAAAAGTCATGTGGGTGTTGTGCACCCTGTTAATGTGTATGTTGGGTAACATAGACGTCAATTTCACGGCCTTTCTGTCCAATCAGAAAGACAATAGTTTTTATATATAAGAAGCAAGAGTACGGCACATCAGGGCTGTCTGCGATTTGCCTTTGTAATACTGTCATGCTGTCGTCATGCTGAACGTCACATAAGTTACATCCTCACACAAAGTCAAACATTGTAATTCTTAACATTACTTAGTAGTTAACAGCACTCTTAGTCAAGTATACTCAAAGTCAGTAATGTGCATTAAAATTAAATTGTGTAAAGCAGAATCAAGGAAGAAGTAGTATAAATAAGTATGTGTGAATAATCAAGTATCAAAGTTCCTAGTAAATAATTGAGTTGGCAGAATTGCAAAGCAAAGTGCTTGTCTCGCGCCTCCTAGTGATAGTAAATTCAAGGAAGTTATGTATGTCTATATCATTTATAAGGTTGCCCTCCGTGGTGTAATGGTTACCATGCTGACTTCATATACCCAAGCTTGCGGGTTCAAACCCAGGATGATGGAAGGGAAGAAGCCGTTGGTCCCATGTCATAGATTTACTGCACGTAAAAGAACCTCAAGCCTGATAGAGAGGCCTCTGAGCAAAATTAAGTGGTCTTTCACACCCAATTTAGAATGGGATGCTGAGAACCACAGTAGTTAAAGAGCGTCCATAAATAACACGCCATTTTATCATTTATAAGATCACTCCCTAGGCTACCCTCATTAGCTGTACCACCCCGAGAGAGTCAACTATCGTGCAGACTTGAGCTGAGACGAGGCATCTTACCGGTAGTAGATCTACATTAACAGGTACGTGGGTCTACTCATTGGTAGTGGAGTGAGTTTTAGAGTACCGCTAATGTCACCACAAATTTGGGCACGAAGCCAAGAATGCTGCACCCAGTGCTCCGAACGTGGTGCTTAACATAATACACCACAACATAATTATGCAGCACATAGTGTAAAACTCATAGTTGCTGTGCATCAGTTAATGAATAAAAAGTAAATACATTTGCAGTACAATTTAGTGTAAAGCATTTTCCTTGTGTCATATAGCCAGATCATTGCATATTGATAACTACTTACTGTGTACATGTGGCTGTAGTGTACCGACTGGGAAATTTTCATGTACCTGTATATATTTAGAATGTGAATGTGACTGCTATCATTTTTGTTTAATAAGTAAAAAAACTGAAGTAGAAAGATTTAGTACCTGCTTTATGTAATTGCATGTAAAAAGTTCAGTTGTTAGGTAAAGCTGTGGGATGTGATGATGACAAGCAAGGTGAGTGATCTTTTAATTTTATTCAAAACAAAAGGATATTTGAACTTTTTTCATGGAAGTTGGTACATGTATCTTCCATAAAGATAAAACAAAGATGCTAAGGATTGAATAAATGGAACATCAGGATCAGAAATCAACTGATAAAAGTACTTTGCATTGCAATCTGGGATTGTGTATGGAGATTAGACAAAAATTTCAACTCCAGGATATTGATCAATTGATTTAGATGTAGAGCAATTTTTTGATTGCTCTGGATAATTAATTATTAATAAATTTATTTAAAAATTAACCCTGATATTAAATTTTTCAGAAGCGCCAGTTTTGCATAATTTACAATCACAAGTCTCTTACCAAAGCCAATTCATACTCTACGCATTATTAGAATATTCATGTATGTTATATTTACAACGCTGCTTAATTATTACTAGTATTTTATGATTGAATGAAATCCTTCTCTGAATAGGAAGTCTTGAGTAATGAGGATATTTCTAATTCTGTCCTAAACTTGTTTTTATTCATATGCAATTCCTTTATAGGAGATGAATTATAGGAAGTGAATTTAAAACTGAACTATTATGCTGAACCCCTTTTTGGAATGCCTGCAAATGATATGTTGGCCAGTGCAAGTGCTGTCTGTGTCTAATCTCTTTATGTGTATATACATTTTTTTAAAACTTTTCTGGATTATTTATTATAAATAACAATACAGCAAAAATATATTTGGAGGCTAATGGCAGAATTCTAGATATTTTGAATAGCAGTTTGCAGCGAATTGATTGCCTTGCCTCTGCCATTATTCTCTCTCTCTCTCTCTCTCCTTCTTCTTCTTCTTCTTCTTTTTCTTTTCACCCTCATAATAAACACTTTTAGCGTCTCCCAAAGTTCTCCAGAATATTTATTTTAGATATGTCATCAATGAATAAAATAAGCAGAATAAGCTGTTTTTAGAATGCTCTTATTTATAACTAATTTAATGATCTGATAAAACACACGGGGTAAGATATAATTAATTGGTGTTTCCAATTCATATTATGATTTATAATAAGACCCAGGAATTTTATATTGGTAGCTTCTGCAATTTGATTACTTTCATATTCTATCCTTAAGTCTGAAATGCTTTTTTGCATTTTGCAGAAATTAAGTTATTTTTTTCAAAATGTATACAAATTCTGTTACTTTCAAACCAGTTATTTAGTACACTGAAGATTTTGTTAGTAGAATCTGGCAGCTGACTGGTTTTGTGTCCTTTAATAACAACTATCATCTGCAAAAAGAACTGAATAAGCATTGTTGTTTATTATTGCAGGTAGATCTTTAATGTACAGTAACAATAATAAGGGACCCAGTATAGAATTGTGTGTCACTATGCTTATTTCAGACCATTCAGAGTATGCATTTCTATTTGAAGTGTTTATTATAATCTTTTGGTTTCTATTTGATCAGTAAAATGTAGTCAATTCATAGTCTTTGCTCCTAATACCATAGTGTGATACTTTTGATGAAAGTCTTTATGATTAATGCAGTGAAACACCTCTGACAGATCACAGAATATTCCTAATGTATATGGATGGCATATAAGGATATGAAAACCTCATTAGTTAACTTGAACATGTATTAAATTTCCTAAATCCAAGCTCTTCCTTTGCTAAAGTATATTTATCTAGATGGTGATAAATATTTTAAAAATAATCTTTTTAAAAATTTTGTAAAAAGATTTAAGTCAAGTTCCTGTTATATATATAGTTTGACTTTTGCGAGTTTTCCAATTTAGAATGGAATGCTGAGAACCACAGTAGTAGAGCGTCCATAAATAACATGCCATTTACATTTATTTGCGAGTTTTACCTCTTCTTGTAAGGTCTGTTAAAACAATTCTGGAACATTCGTAATTTCATGCCAATGCAGTGTTCAAGTGAAATACAGTTGGCATCCCTGCGCAACCTATGTTTAATGTGTAACTGCTGGAAGTTTCTATTTCTGTTAGTTATTGTTCAGTGCAGTATTGAACAGAATGTTGTTGCACAGTTTGCAAATTTTGAGATGGCAGAGTTAGAGAACCTAGTGTCTGTGTTAAATTTTGCGTGAAACTCAAGAAAATCTTTACAGAGATGCAGAAAGCCTACGATTATGAGTGCTTAAGTTGTACTCAGTGATATGAATGGTTTTGCATATCTATTAAAACATAAGAAAGCAAATGTAAATATCCAATAATGCTGAGGAAGTCATATACCGAAATGAATTTTACAGGTTATGTTGTAAATATTTAATTGCAAGTTTCCTCAGGTTGTCTTTCTACCACAGTTTTTCATTCCAATTTTCATATTGCAAACCTTAAACTTGAGCTCTGTTTATTTTCTCACACTTAGACTCCATTTGCTTCTATCCTTTTTTTTTTTTTTTTCTTTTTTTCTTTTTCTTTTCTTTTTCTTTTCTTAACTTCAACTTCCAGAAAAGCATTCTCTTCCTCCATGATCAACTACAGTAACAGCTGACTTTCGGCAGTAAAATACTGTGAACAGCGCAAATAGTTCATATTGTGGTCGAAGGAATGCATAATTGAGAAACAGAACAACATTCTCTTCCTCCATGAGGAACTACAATAACAGCCGACTTTCTGCAATAAAATATTGTGAACAGCATCAATAGTTTAAATTGTTGTCGTCAGAATGTGTAACTGAGAAACAATACTCATGTCCTGGATATGTGAGGTTTCTCAAATAAACAAGATTTTTAAGAGCCTAGTAATATTGTTAAAACAAGGCGGACATGTATGCTTTCTCTCTGAAACATGGATCTATATCTATTTCATATATGCATTAAACACATTTTGGCCGAAAGTGGACATGTGTGGATTCTCAAATAACCAATTATTCCATGGCAATTTGGGGTACCTTGATTTTAGTAATTCTTATTCTGTATTTACAGTACTCGGTCCTAAATATGGCAAAATGATATTTTGGATTGAATTGAATATAAGGTGTAGTTAACATTCTAAACTCCATGTGGTTAGTGCTTCTTGATTTTAATACACAAATAAGTGTGGACCTACAGTAATTTTTGTGGCTGTTAACTAGATAAAAATAAAACACCAGATGTATCAGTATTACCAATATTAGTGTAAACGTTTAAAACAAACTGTATGCCCTAGTAAACCAACTGCATATTTATATTTCTGCATGGTAGTTAGAGTTAGCATTGCTTAGTGTAATGTTATGACTAATTGTTACTCTTCAATAAAGAAAATAAAACAGTAAATACTTTATACTCTCTGGAATGGGGTTAGTGTCATATCTGCATTGGTTCATCGATAAAAGTGACTTGAAAAGGATTTAGGAATATCGACTGTCAAGCATCCAATAGTACAGTAATATTTTAAAACTGAATACTTGGGTAACAGTTCTATAATTGATAGTTAGGCAACTATCAAATAATTTGATACTTTTCATTCAATAGTGCATAGTAAGTATGAAAATAGAAAAATTATATAATATATAAACTTCTAAAATATATCAGATATATAAAATTCTTCTAATAAAGTAACAAAGCAGAACAACAATAAAATTACATTCAACCTTTTTAATGAATTTTAATAATGTAATGTTCTTTTACAAACTAGGTACTTCTTTTAGAAAGTTTGCTGTGTTGTGCAGTTTTTTAAATTGGATTACATAGTAAATGTTTATTAATGCATTTTCAGGTGTCACAGTGGTATGAGTTGGTGATTTTTACTGCAAGTATGGAGATCTATGGAGCAGCTGTAGCAGATAAACTGGACAACAACCGAGGAATCCTGCGGAGACGTTATTATAGGCAGCATTGCACTCCAGATCTTGGTAGTTATACTAAAGATCTGTCAGCTATCTGTGGTGACTTGGCAAGCATATTTATTCTGGACAATTCTCCAGGAGCATACAGAGCCTACCCAGGTAAGTTAAACAAATATACATAAAAACTGTAGGGTGTTTAAGAAATACAGAGATTGCTGACAATGTCTTCATGCTTTTGAGTTCAAGGAGTCTGAAAACGTGTATTTCTGCATTTCTTAAATTTGGGTAGGACACAATACTTTCTCTACTTGTTGTGCATATATAGTAGAGAAGTAAAAAAAGTCTGATATGTTACTACTTTTACATAAATTTGTCATTTAAATTTTTTATCAAACAATTCTTATAATAGTTTGTTGTTCTATCTACTTCACATTGAGATAAATATTTGCAGAAATACTTTTATTACATATTTCCTTGCAAATACAACGAAAATAGGGTAATACACTATACAATAGTCAAATCCTCTTAAACATGGTTGCTACGTGATGGCTTTGAAATTCTAAATGAATAATGACTTAGATTTAAGAAAAGTTTAGGTATTTTAAAATTGAAACCTGTAACAAGGGGTATTTTAGAATTGGAACTTCACAAAAAATGTATTGTACATAAATTGTTTTTTTTTAAGATGCTTTTTTCTTGTAAGTTATCTCTTATGGTTTATCAATTAAACAAGTCATCAGAATGATAAACTTCAGAGATTATTCTCAGAAAATTTAAGACTTACATATTACATTTGTCATGAAAATATTTTAAATGCATGGTATTGTAATAAAAATTGTTAAAACTATTGTTGAGAAATTATAAACTTTTGAAAAATATTCATGTAAAGAGTAGTTTGGGGTGAGAAATTTTCTTGAAAATGTTTGTATCGCATCCTTGAGAAATGCAGAACTTAATTATCAAATTTGGTATTTACCTAATTTTCATTTTTGAGTAATTCTCTACACACATACACACACATAACCCTAATCAAGATAAACATTAGAAAATTTGTTTTGCTGTTCATTTTCTTGTAGGCACTGAAGAAATTAAGGGAATACACAGGCTAAAGCAATAGTCAAATCTTTTAAGAGATTGTCACTATGTAAGGCTAGAAATTCCCTTCTCCTTCCATGACCAAGATAAATGAATGGTGATTCCCTATTTGAGTGAAATAAAAGCATTGCAAAATTTAAACTAATAACGAAGAATATCTTGTAATTGATTAATTGTACAAAAACTGTATTTGACCTGAATTGTGTGTTTTAATGAGATTTACATTTTGTGTGTAGCAACATCTCTTACTGTTTACAAGTTATACAAAAGTCAACCAGAATGAAGACTTCAGAAGTTATTCCCACAAAATTCAAGATATACATTTTGTCTCAAAAGTGCATTAAACATATGGTATTTTAATCAAAATGTCTAGAGCCACTTTGTATAAAATCAAAGTTTTCAAAAGTTTTTCTTAAAAATGATAGTTTGATGGGGTGATTTTCATGAAAATCTTCGTGTTGCATAATGCCAAGTTTGGTATTTCTCACACACACACACACACGCATGCACGCACACACACAGCTAAATATCCTTTTTATGGTCTCAAAACTTGTATTTCCAGTTAAATGTTGGTACTAATTTGTTGGGTGGAATGCAATACCTTCTCTACTTACTATCTACAGGTTAAGGAAAGTAACCAGTGATTCAATAGAAGCTAAGTCTTCTATTTCAACATAGATTACATTATAAATTTAACCAAAATTTATATGCTTGCAGATAATGCCATACCCATTAAATCGTGGTTCAGTGATCCCATGGACACAGCATTGCTGAACCTGCTGCCTGTGTTGGATGCATTGCGCTTCACCCAGGATGTTCGCAGTGTGTTGAGTCGAAACCTTCACTTACATCGACTCTGGTAGCAGCACTTCGTTCCATAAGTAGGTATTTGACAAATATACTTTAAATTTTATTCAATCATAAGAATGCAGAAAGGACAATGCATATGTATAAAAACTTTTGTCAACACATTGTCTCAGTAAAAGGTCTACAGAGGACTTATGGAGACATGATTGACATTAAACATATACATTGCTCATTTGCAAAGCATTGATACTATTTCACTAACAGATGTATATCTCTTTCATATCTGAGTCATACTCATAAAAATTCTGTAAAACTGCATAACTTAAACCTGTTAAGATATGACCTTAAAGAACTAGTTGATCAAGTTCTCATCTCTTTCTAAGAACTTATTTAAGGGAAGTCAAAATGTGATTTTCATAATTTTTGCCATTGCCATGTTTTAATTGCATATAAATATTTCAAATCTCCCACCCAATTTGATATAACTTTCATGGAGGTCCGCTATCTGTAAATACTTCAACAATATTGTTGAAAATAATCCTGCGTTGTAGTTTTTTAGAGCATTTTCGTAAACTCACTTGATAAAAGTTCAATAACTTTGTAAATATTAGTGTTAAAGAAGAGATCTTTTGTTTATTTTGATTGGAAACTTTTACTTTAGCTATTGGCAGCATTGGCATGCCACTCATATTTCCTTCATGTGAAGGTTTCAAAGTACTGCGAAGTTGTGTTTGGAAAATTAGGTTAAATTTTTTTTTTTTCAAATGTTATATCTGAAAGCAATTTCTGAAGAAGTAAAATTGTCTATACAAATGCCCCATTATCCCAGAAACTGATTGGCACTAAGGGCTGAAATGTTTACTACACATCTGCACCTAAATAGGCTTTATTTTAATGAAAACATTGTTTTGTATATGGATTATTTATTTTTTTAAAATTTAAAAATCATAATTTTTTAATAAAATTTTAAGGGTTTTATTTAAAGAATCATACCTTTCCTTCTAATGAACAATTCTATTTTTCATTAATCAACAGTAAAGATATTGCTGAATATATGTTGAAAAATTTAGCTCATTTTAAATAATTGCTGAGATAATGGATCAAACTTTAACATTCGCAAGATAGGACATTTCAACTCCCATTAATGTCCCTTATGTATTTGTGGTTTGAATAATCACATTTTTGCCATTTTCTAAAGAGATGGTGAAAAACAGCATGTAGATCTTAAATTAAATAAAAGTGTCGCTTAAAATGGTTGTAGCAGTGCCTGTGCATTGTGTAAAAGCATCTTAACAGATATATTTGGATATTGCAAGGTGAAAGTTCTGGAGTGGGGGACAATACCTCAGCATTCTGCCTGCCCAGTACAGAACCTTCTGTGACAATGGCTTATTATTAAAATATCACTTTTTATCTTTTCTAGTGTGTATGTACAACGCACATAGTAGGTAGAGAAGGTATTGTATTCCACCCAAAACTTTTGAAACCAAGATTTCACAGGTGTACATGCTTTGAGGACACCTGACTCCAAAAAACCATTTTTTTAGAAAAAAAGGTTTGTTTATGGTTTAATATCTTCCAAAGGTGTGACATGAAGATTTTCAGGAAAATCTTTATGGGAAACTACTATTTACATGGGTCATTTTTTCTAATTTTAGATTTTCTCAAAAAAAAATGGATCTTTAATGGTTTTGATTAAAATGATGTATATTAATGACACTTACATGGCAAATGTATATCCCTAGTTTCTTAGGAATAGCTCCTGAAGTCCTCTTTCTTTGAATAACTTTTGCTTAACTGGTAAATTGTAAAGGCTAGATAAAAACTTCCTACAAAAAAATATATATTTCATTAAAATACACAATTTATGTCATATGCAATTTTTTTATAGAGCTAACCATATTTGAGATATTCCCAGTTATTTTTTTTCAATTTTAAAATACTTAAACTTTTCTCAAACAGTACATTCTCATCCATTTCATATATCTTGATTTATTTCTGGCCATGCAAAGTGAATTGATATCAATATCTATTCTAAGGCAACCACTTTTAAAAAATTTGAGTATCATTTTAGCCTACTATATTCCCATATTATCCTTCTGCATACAAGGGAGCAAGTAATAAAACGATTTGTGGTAATGTTTATCTTGATTAGCATGATGTAGATAAAAGAATTATGTTTTATAACAATAGTTTCTCTACAGAGCAGCTAGAGAAAGTTATGTGAATGAAACACATTAGATTTTTAAATTAACTATTTGCTGCTACCATTTTTAGAAAATACGACACATACTAATTTTAGGGCAAATGTAAAAAGTGTTCTCTGTGGATGAACAGTACATTTCTGAATTTATGTACAAATGTATATATGCATGTATGTGTATATATATATATATATATATATATATATATATATATATATATATATATATATATATAAAAATAGAAGAAAAACAAATAATGGGTGATACATGTTACAAACAAAACTGCAACTTTAAAGTCTGCATAATGCTGCAGAGAATGAACCTGGGGATCTAGGTCAGTACAAATTTAATTGCAATAACTAGCAGTCTTGATGATCTAGGTGAGTCCCATATCAAACAAAAGAGGTTATAAGGTGAGCATTAAAAGAAAGAAGAAAAAAAAAATCTTTTAAGTACTGTATTTATCCAAATACAAGACAACCTCAAATGCAAGAGGACCCCCCCCCACCCAATTTTCAGAGCTTAATTTTGGAATTTAGCATATCATCTTTATATATTAAAGAAGGCAGGATAACTTAATTTTTAAATTAAATTTAATGGTTTGCCATATATTTTAAACAAACGAATGGACACTTAAGCTGAATAAGTTCCTTTTTTTTTTTAATACCTAATTTGAATTTACACAGAAATTCACACTATGAGCAGTTGCCGGAAAGAGTAGTACAGAAATTTACAGTGTATGAGTGCGATGGTACAATGTGATGGTGAAGGTGGCAGCAGCGTAACTGTAACAATGATGATAAATATAATTTTGTATTTGGACAACCGAAGGGAAAATGGAAATGTGCAGTATGTACATTTGATAAAACGGGACAGTGGCGGTCGCAGCAGCATAGCTCTAACGATGATGATGTATATGATTTTCGCAGAAAACCACAGAGGCGGAGAAAGGAAAGTGTAAATGTAACGGTATGTCTTGTGTTTCTTGGCGATAGTGGTAGCTTAGCTGTAACAATGATTTTCAATTAAGACAATATACCATCTAAATTGAATTTACATAAATTTGTATTTTGAGATGTACAGAATGTGCAGTGATAGAACGTCAAGGCAGCGGCAGTATGTAGCTGTAACCACAATTAGTGGATGCTATTTTCTATTAAAACATGTTGCAAAATGTTTACTTAATTTGAATTTGCCGGTAAATTCACGTTGCGGGCTGCACAGAGAGGAAAAGGGGAAATGTACAGGTGTATGCATTTAGCGGGAGGAGTTGAAGTGTGCTTCCTGCTTGACATTGGCTTCCAATACATTACATGGAGCCATTGAAGTGAAAGTCCTCTAGTTTTATTTCAATTTCAAAGAGTAACCTTTTTTCCAATGAGAATGCTCATAGGCCCATTAACAGCCAACTTTTGGCGCAAAATGAAACGCTCAAAATCTGTTGTATAAGTTGGCTTTGCCAGTGCTGTGTACTCGCAAAGTTTGAAACTTATCTTTCCCTGCATGGTATTTGGAAAACATACTTATGTCGTGAATGCAAGACAACCCTGCAGTTCTGAATATTAATATTTTGGGAAAAAACGTTATGGTAGTGGAGGTGGTGGCAGAGGCAGTGGTGGTTGCTAATAAAGTTAAGGAGTTTTATGGCACTGATGAATAAGCAGAATAATGACTGGAAAGAAAGATTAAGCCAATATAAAATAAAGTAGGAAAAAGGTCAAGATTAAATTTGAGGAAACATACTGCAAACATATGCACAGTAAGATAAAAAAAACTGCATTTTAGTAGAGGAGCAAGCAGGAGCAAGTAGAGTGGAGTATGTGCCAGCCTCTCATCAGAACATAAAATAGGCCATTCAAGTAGACATAACTGAATTTATGGAAAGTCCTTTCTATCTTCCAAATTACAGTAAAACATTGTTTTGTACATTTCACATTTACATGTTACATATTTTTTGTTGAGGTTGCAGCAGTATTCCTATAGTTATCACACAATTTTATTTCATTTATACATTTTTTGCTTATGCATCAAATATGAAGTCCTCAGAAGAGCGAAGCACAGTTTAAATATTTAGGGCTGGTTTCACAGTATAAGCATAAACCGAAGTATTTAATAAATTAATGAACCCTGCTAAAGCTAGGCATATGCTATGGTTTGTGCTATCAAGTTTCACAATTGTGTAAGCACATTCACTTTATATGTAAAACTATGAAATATATCTTAGAAAATAACTAAAATTATATTCAAGATCAGTTATGTTGGAAATATCCTGCCACTATGGTGTACTTTCCTGGAAATTAATATTGCATCAACACTGTGTGTTCTTCAGTGTAAGATCCATCCACATATACTCAGCAGCAACAACAACCAGACTCTCATCTTCTGCTACATAGCTGCAGTTTCTTTTGGTGTTTGCTCTGCGCTTGCATATTTGTAACGAAGAATCAGAACAATCAGCAATTTGAAGAATATACTTATAAACAAGATGCTTGAAAATAAAAATAATGCTTATTTTACTTACACTGTATATCATTTTCTGATTCATACTCTTCACTTTGCATGTTGAAAAATAACTTCATAATTAAGTACAATTTCTAGCATTTCTTTTGGATTATTGACTAAAAACAAAATGAAAATAGCATAAGAATTAATAAAATAAAACAGCTCTCATAGTTTAGATTTAGAGTATCCAAGCAATGAAAATGAAAAGAAATACAGCATATGGAGCGCAGGTTATGTATGGATTATAGCTGTAGGGAGAGGATAGAACAGAAATGTTTTATATGTGTGTGGTGGGAAAAAATGACAGTGGTGCAACAATTGTGTTGGATGAGACTGTTCATTGGGACAATGTACCTAATATAACAAATCTTGTAAAAATGTTGCATAATTCAAATTTGCATAGAAATTTATAAAGTGGGTGGAAGAGAAGGAGAGGGGAGAATGAAAATTTAGATATGTATGCAGTGGGAGGAGGTAACTTACTGCTAAACCTCTCTCACTGGCTATCAATGTGAAAGGAAATGCTCTACTTTTGTTTTAGTATCAGAGAGAAATCTTTTTATAACTAAGAGTTATTTCCAGGCTGTTTTGCAATGGTTTGCTGGAGTTAAATGAACCAGATGTTTCGTCCACAACTGTGCCGGACATCTTCTTTGGCACGGTCAAAGTTTCCTCAGAGAAGGTTTTGCTTTGAGGCATTGACTGTCAGAGTCGCTGTATTTATGCTGATTTGTTGTTGGTGGGGCTTGGCCTTTCCAGGGCCAAACACGTCATTAAGTTCCAGACACCAGCATCCTTTCATTCATAGTACATTACCATGTCTGACTACAGTGAGAAGCCATAGAAATTTACAAGCATCCTAATGATTTCAATAAAAAAGAAGCTAAAGCTCAACAGAAACTGGCATCCTGTCATTGAAGACAGGAAACGTCATAAAACTGACAAGATCAAAGCGGGCCAATCAGAGGGCAACTGTGCGGGAGAGGCCAAGCCCTGGCCCCAACCAATATAAATACAGACTCTTGACAGTCAACGCTTCAGATGCAGTGAAACCTTCTCCGAGGAAACTTGGACCATACTATTGAAGATGCCCACCGCAGTTGTGGATAAAACATCTGAATCTTCTTACTCCAGTAGACCACCACAAAACAGCTTGAAAATAACTCCTAATTATATTGGCTCCAGCCGTGAAAGCCTACATTCTCTCAGAAATCTTTTTTTTTTAATAAGAATGCTTATAATCCTCTACATCCAGTAACAGCTAATGTTACAGCATATGAAAATCTAGTATATCTTCTTAGTGTATCCAGCTATTTGCTGACAACACAAGTTCCACTATATACTTCTTCGTTTCACAAATGATGAATATAATGCCCGATGCTAGTAATATATTCCAGCTGCTAGTGTCCAAAGATGTAGTCAAGACATTCTGCAATGCTTTTTCCAAAGTTCCAAGTATTGAAGATTTAAGTTTGGTTCTTTGAAGGTTAGGGGAAGAGCATTTTATGAGGATGTGTTCAAGATCTTCTTCATGAATGTTACACAAACCAATACTAGAGTCAGTAAGATTAAAATGAAATAGATATGTCTGAGTGACTGTGTGGCCCGTTCTTGCTCTTGATAGGAAAATTTTTATTATTCTGGGGATAGTTTTGTACATTAGTACATCATTTGGCTTGTTTTGCATAGTTTTGCCTTTGTCAGATGAAAGCCATGTTTTGATCAATGAATTTATTATATGCAGAATATGCTGGATAAAGATGTTTACGTAGGCTTAGGCTGCATAGAGGCTGCCTGTTTAGCAACATTATCAGCTATTTCATTTTCAATTATACCACAGGCGCTTGGTATCCATTGAAAGGTTATTTCTTTTTTGAAGTTGCACGAGTTCAATCAAATGCTGTTCTATAGAAAGAGTTAGGCTGGCATAGGAGTGTAATGTATATTTCATTAAATTTAAAATAGCTCCCATAGTGAATATATATATATTCACTGACTATATATAGTTTATATATATTTGTTTCAAGGCTGGAGGATGAGTATATGATATATAATATTTTTCTTCATGTTTTGGAACATAATAACATGCACCAGACAAATCACCATCAGGATTACTAGATCCATCTGTATAAATATAAAGAAAATGTTCATATCTATTACGAACTATCTCTAAGGAACTTTGTCTTAAAATATATGGTGAATCATTTTTTCTATAATTTCCCAGAATACTAGGAGTTTCATTGATAATATTTTTTTTATAGGTTTGCACTTTTTATGTTTAATGTGATATCTTCCATGTTATTCTATAGAACTTGTTGAATTGACTATCTGTTATACTGTAAAACATCCATGATCTAAATGTAGTTTAAAGCTTTACATGTATATGTTTTATTAATTTGTTGAGTTGGTTTTTTAACACTACAGCACTTACATTGTTATTATGAGGGACTAGTTTCGAAAGCCTATGCTTTCATTTTCAACCTCACGGGTCCAACTGCCATTGCTGGCTGCATTTGCTTGTACACTCTTCTCTGGTGGTGAAATGATGAACTTCTTAACTAAGCTTCTACTGGCGGGATTTCAAAGAAACAAAACAAAGCAAAGCAGAAAAAAACCATAAAAGAAATAACTACCGTACCAGCAGGAAAAAACAATATCAACTCATTAAAAAAATTCACTTACCACCCCCGAACATTTAGAAAATTCAAAAAAATCTTCAAAGAACAAGACATCACCCTAGCTCCAATAAACAGATTTTCTGTCATAAAATTACTAAATTTAAAAATAAAAGATGAAATTCCACCAGAAAATAGGTCAGGAATATATCAAATTAAATGCACAAATTGTGAAAAGTTCTACATAGGACAAACCTAAAGAAGTTTAAAAATCAGATCCAAAGAGCACTTTAGAAACCTAAAATTGAAACAAGAAGATAAATCGGCAGTAGCATTTCACTTTTGGAAAGAAAACCACAATCTAGATCCAAATCCAAAATTGCTTAAAACCATGTCAGGCCACAATGAACTCACAACCCGGGAAAACATCCTCATATGGAAAAATAAAGATCGGCTAATAAACTTTGAAATCCCGCCAGTAGACAGCTTAGTTAAGATGTTCATCATTTCGCCACCAGAGAAGAGTGTACAAGCAAATGCAGCCAGCAATGGCAGTTGGACCCGTGAGGTTGAAAATGAAAGCATAGGCTTTCGAAACTAGTCCCTCATAATAACAATGTAAGTGACGTAGTGTTAAAAAACCAACTCAACAAATTAATAAAACATATAATTTGACCGTCACTATCACTAAATTCCTCCAAACAACAATCAGCTTTACATGTATGTTTTCGTAAACTTCCACGGCCAATATTAAAATTATCTTGGTCCAGAGTTTCCGGTGTAGACCGCGTCTTAAGGCTAAAATCTGCCGACGTTTCGCCCATCTTATGATAAGGCTAACAGTTAGCCCTGAGGAAGCCTTATCATAAGATGGGCGAAACGTCGGCAGATTTTAGCCTTAAGACGCGGTCTACACCGGAAACTCTAGACCAAGATAAGCTTTACATGTAGTTTACAGAATTTCCCATGTATATAGCTTGATAGGTAGTACCGTAAAAGCAGGTGAATCTAATCAAAATTTGCATATAATTTCATATTTGACAATAAAGATACATAAATATCGTCATTGACTTTCTTCAACAATGGCATAGTTATTTAATTGTTTACCGATCAGTGTCACCTACACAATGCGGGTGGTTCTGATCACTCATTCATTTTCATTCTATGTCGTTTTAGTTGTGCATAAATTTACATTGCAGGCGGCACAGAGGCAGAGGGGAAACTAGAAATGTACAGGAGGGGGAAATGCACAGCAAACCTCTCTTTTTCTGCTTGATGTGGAAAGAAATCCTCAAATTTTATTGTGACCTGGGAGAATGGTCTTCTTTCCATTGAGAATGCTTATATGGCTATTAATAGCTAATTTTTGGCATGAAATTAAACTCACAAAATCTGTCGCATACATCGTGACCGCCAGGCTTTGTCACTGCCATACCTGTGAAGTTGGAAACTTACTTTTTCCCAGCATGGTATTTAACAAACATATCACGACGTAAGATAACCCCCAGTTCTGAACATTGTTTTGGAAAAAAAAACATTGTCTTGTATTCAGATAAATATGGTATATGCATACATTTTAGTGGTAAAAATAAACTTACTATTCACATGTCATGCTAAAAAGCTTTTCATAAGTGATGCAGCTAATCCATCTAAGGTTATGGTTCGAAGATGTATAAGCACACAGTTGCAGAAATTATCTCTATACTTTTGTATATAAAGCTTCCTTCAAGCAAGAGCTAAATTCAACATTTTTGTAAAATGGCTGGTTTTGTAATGCAGTTGGCATGCACACATAAGGATTCAGGAAGTTCACTTTTTCTCTGTGGAATTCTATATTTGCTTACAAACTTAAAATGCCTCAACTTCCTTTTCACGTTGTTCAGAAATTTTAACAACATGAATGCTAATTGCGTTTCATTAATGGACACTTGTAAGAATTTGTGGAATCAAACCTTTTTAAGAACGCCTTTAAAGCTTAAAACATGCATAGATTAAACAATGTTAGTCAAAAAAAATTCTTGAAAGTGGAGTCAACGTGAACTTGATAGCTTCAGTCACCTAATTACCAAGCAGAACATGTATTGTGAACATCAGCTGGTGTCATCAGCTGCCTGGTATTGCAGGATCAACGCTTAATTCCTGATCAAGTGGAAATGTATATCACCATCTTGCCTATATAGATTCAAAGTAGGGTATCAATGTATTGACAACATATTTGCAGTAGTTAAACACAAACACATTGTAGACACTTTAAACTTACTTAATCTATCTATTTAGTTCACTGTAGAAACAGCAACCACAACTCCCGGAGTTTTCCTGGAACTCAAATTAATGAAGACTGCTGACAAGATAGAATTTAGTATGTACTGAAAAACCATGCACACAGATAATTGCAATAAAGCACACAGAAGCAGCATTCAATTGTATGACATAGACCCAATCAACATTCCCCTCAACAAAACTGAATACAACAGTGAACATCAAATTATCAAGTATGCAGTACAGAATGAATTCAGCCAAGAATGATAGATAAAATAAAATATTGAAATTCAAAAGACAAAAGCACACAGTACTCACAACACTATCAAACAGCAAAAAAGACTAATTTCAGGAAATTTACGTACCACCAGGCCTCTTTAACAAATTTTAGTATATTTTCAAAAACCACATCACCATGGCACCTTGCAATACAACATTAAAGTTCTCAAAAATGTTTGAATTTATCCTCAAGAGAAAGGTCACTCATATATTGAATCCAATGTAAAAATTGAGAGAATGTATACATTAGAAAAACAAAAGGAATATAGGGATTGCATCAAATTCAAGCAGATTGAGAAATCAGCAGTTGTTTCACACTTTTGAGCTCAAAAGCATAAAATAGGAGCCATTATCAAATTAATGAAACCAGCCCACAAACCCAGAGAACTGAGGGTATGGAACAAAATATATATAAAGAAATTTGTAAATCACATAATCTTGATATCTCAGAAGCAGATAGGGTTCAGATTCATCAATAAAACTACCCAAGAGTTGATCTGGCAGTCAGCACCTGATCATGTGTTCTCATGTTCACTTAATGTTCTGATTGGTAAATTGATTTCTTTCAAGTGTTTTTATGAATCTTGTCACTGCGTTGGATTCCAACAGTAATATTTTGGATAATATTCACCTTATTTAAAACTTGTTGAAACTGACCATTACCGCTAATTGTATAATTAATTATAGGGGGTCCATTGTGTAAATAATAATTATTATTATCCTTATTTACTTTCATTTTCAACTACTGTTTTTTCTTTCATTTCCAGGTTTTTTGAACTATGGACAACACTTCAGCCACTACTGTAGTTGGTCGTTTGTTAGCTCTGCCCCTCACCCTGTCTTCTGAGTCAAGTTGTTTTCTGTGTACAGAACTGTGTGAACAAAAAAGGAAGAAATGACCATAAAGACTTTCTACAGAACTTCTAGCAGAAACTTTGCTTCTGCTATGTGAGATGTTGTTGGAACTTCTAACTTGACAACTCGGGAGTATGTGGTCGAGGAGTTACGCTTCCTCTTACAAAGTTATTTCTGTTAATTTATGTATTACATTCTACAATCCTAAGCAGAAAAACAAACAGTGGGTATGTAAAGAAGCACAAAACTGCATTGGACCCTTGAAAAACCTTGGCACATAATTACATTAGCATGAACCAAGTAATTAGATTTCAGTTTTTGAAATAATCCAGTTTTATAGTTTTCTGTATCAGAAAACATAGTTGATACACCTAGTGCTGATTTCAGAATGAGAGAAATTCAGCAATTTTTTTACTTGCTAATAAATCTACAAACCAAATTTGAAATTACCCTTTTGCACTTTAAGGAAATTATATATCCATAAAAAGTACTAAGGGAGGTTGGATGGAATGTAATTTAATCCACTGGATATGTTGTATGTTTGTTTTCAAACCTCAAAGTATAACTCTTTGCTGTTAAATGTCACTGTCTCAGAACGCATGCAAGTTTTAGGTATCCCGGTGAATATTTACTTTCTTCCCTCCCCCTCCTCCCCCTTCCTACAGTGTTAAGGGGCAATATTTTTACAAATGCTTTAAAAGTTATATGTACTGAAAGGGAAGTTATTTTGAAAATCTTGCATATACCATTGTGACACTCAGCACCACTGAGTATAATATATGTTGTAAATATCCCATTCATGGAAGAAGTTTGACAGGCCTGACATTGTTCTGAGGAAGTGAACAAAATATTGCTGTTTAGTTGAGACGACCTAATAGAGAAATCTGTTTGAGTACAAGTAGATTAATTGTGATGTTAAAAATAGCAAAATTTAAAAAAAGGAAAAAAAGATCCCTGTAAAATTGTAATGTGTGCTGTGTTTCTTTTTATTTGTATGTATGAGTACAGATGATTTCTGTATTATTTATGTGGTATAAAAGAAAATTCTACCTTACATATACAGTAAAAGTTAAAGAAATGCTAGTCTCTTTTTTGAGTTAATGTTTTCATGATATTTAAATGTAAAAGAGGATGGATATGGGGAGGTGGTGGTTGTGGTGGCAGTGGCGGCTAAGTGGTTTGGTAGAGCATTTGGAAATTGTTCCTAAGCCATAGCCAAAGTGACAGTTTGGGACTGAGGTTAATTCATCTTCAATGAAGTGAGAGTTTTTGTGATCTTTTTTGTTTTCTTTTTGCAGTTGTAAAATCTTACTTTGATCTCTCTGCAAATGTGTTTTGAATTGCATTTTAGTGGTATCTGTTTAAAGAAGATTAAATGCAGAGCAAGAATGAAAAGAAAGAAGGAAAAAAGAACATGACATTGTATGTTGTGAATAGTTCCACAGTACAAGTCCCATTGGGTGCTACTTTTTACCATTGTTGGAGATTTATTGTATTATGTCCCTTTTCTTTCCATCCCAGTCCAAAGCAGAATTTGTGTGTATATTCAGGTACCAAGTATTTGGTTCTTTATTTTTAACCTTAATATGATAAAAAATACAGCATTTGGGTTGTTGTGGATTAACTGCTTCCAGTAAATGTGAACAAAATAGATGATACAACTGTTGTTACAATATTTGTTTTTAATTGATAAAAGTTTTTTAGAAGCCATTCACAGGTTGGATAGTCAGCCACAATTTCATGTTAAATTAAGATCTCAGGCTGGAAAGAAGAGTGCTGAATGATAATTTTATTTTTTAGACATAATGTATCATGTTCCATTATAAATGTGTAGAAGGAAGGGGAATGTTAAAATATGCTGTAAATATTTGAAATAGCTTTGTGGTAACTGTTAGCAAGAAGATTGTGTGCACGTTTGTTGATGGAGAGGATTATTTTGCTTTATGCGACTTATTTCAGTGAAATTTTAACCACATATAAGGTGATATTAAACTCAGTTGAAGAGCAGCCAAAGTATTTAAATCTGTGCAATTGTATTTTAACTTAAAATTTAAAGTGTCTATTAGTTCCTATTGCTTTAGTGTATGCAGACTTTCTTTTTCTAGGCTGTAGTAAATGTTCCAGAAATTTAAAATACAATATTAAAAAGTGAATCAGTTTTAATACAGTATTTGTGACATACTCACTCTTTCTGTGAAAGTGTGCTCAGCATTTTCAATTCCAATCTAAGGGATGAAAACAAATATACAGTGAAACCCATATTTTGCACTTCCCTGGAGGACACTTAAAATGGATCAAGAAAAAGTGAACTCCTACACAGATCCATTTTCAGTTAATAAAAAAAGAAAACTGAATTTCTATGAGCTGATAGCTGTGTTTTATGAATATATTTAGTTTCATGTTCGACAAACATTGGAAACATACAGGGAAAAAAAATGTTTTTTATAGTGTTTAATGTCCACTTGTACTACATATAGCATTGCAGGCAATGATGCTAATGATATGTGGGATGAAGATGGAGCACCAGTGGAATGTGATAGCAGGGGAAACTGGAGAAAACCTGCCCTTGCGCTGTAGTCCACCACAAATCTTACATGCAATTGCCTGGGAATAAAAAATTGTTAATATTAGGTACTTTTTAATAACCAAATTTTATTTAGAGGACTTTTTGTCACATAATTTATTCAAAATGTGATAAAATTACATAATTCTGATCCAATGCTGCAGTTCAAGTGCATACATCAATAGTGCAATAGTCAATTTGAATCCCCAAAAAGATGTTTGTTTTGTGGGTTCTTGTCCTTTTAATCTGTATAGTTAAGTTTCAAATTTTTGGCACATTTAAGCATTTCATCACTAACACTAAACTTCTGGAAATATGCTCTTGTATTTGGCAGACCTTGTAGAACATCTATGAATTTAATATTTGCTTTTACTTCATAGCATTGAACATATCTTGGTCTATTTTGTCATTGTTTTTCTTCCATGACTGACATAAGGTTACCATTAAACACTTGGTCATTTTACACTTCACAAACTTTCACTTGAGCATCACAAGCACTAGTCTTAAATTCCATACTAGTATGTTGTATAGATTCTCATTTGTGCGTGTCTTGATCTGTGAGAGCAAAGACATCATCATTGCACCCTTCTGGGATAGGAAATCCACCTTTGTTGAAGCAGTTCTCAATTGTTGCAGGACTAATACTTCACCAGTCTCTGAAATGTAATGAATGCATAGCAGAAAAGATGCTCAGATTTAAATCCCCCATTTATCAAAGCAACTGCTTTCTATAATGGCAACCAGCATGCTTGTGCAAATGAAAATTCAAACAAAGCAGAATTGTTGATTATACATGAAGGTGGCTGACAATATAATTGTGATATCTACCAGAGCACTTATGGAAACAAACGTTAAAACAAAGCAGAATCGTTAAATATACATGAAGATGGCTGACTGAACATGATTAAGCACAATTGTGATGACAACCATCATGGGCTTACAGAAACGAAAATTCAAACAGAAGTAGAATTCTGCAGTAAACTGCTGATGTTGCTATCAACTGTATTGTGAGGTTGCTATATAGTCAAGGTGTTAAGTACATGCAAGATCAAGGAAAATATAAAATGGTAAAAAATGTTTATATTAAGTGGATATTAGTTGGGACTTAATTAAGGTGTAAATGTAATAGAATGTAAATTTGGAGAGTGTAAAATGGGGGTTCCACTGTATTCTTTTTCTGAACAGCCAGCTTGGAATTGTTCATTAAGTTTATTTCTCTTTGATTAAATATTTTTGAATGGACAAAAAATTCTGTAAAAGGGAAGGGGAGAACCAATTTGTAGTTTCTGCTCTGAAGGTAAATATGTGTTGCAATGATAGTCTACTTAAGGGGAGTTGAAGACACTCACCAATTAACTAAATTGTGTATCTACTGATAAGTAGAACTGTAATGTTGAAATTTATGGAGCATATTTTAGTGTGTATTTTTCATATATTGAAGCACAATAATTACAGAGTTTGTTTCTAGGACGACACATTTTTCTTTCTTGTAAACAACCTTATGAATCATGTTTGGTAAAGTATTGCTAAATAATTGTGTAACAATACTAAAAATTGCAAATTAAATGATTCAGTGCTCTTTTCTCTTGGGTGCTGATCTGCATAAAAAAATTTGAATCTTGGGAAAACTATAATTAAAGATAGTTGACAGTAAAAAAGCAAGTCATACTATTTTAATGTGTCTGCCTTTGGTTTCAAATAGGAATTCATGGACTGCTGCTTGTTATGAAAATTAGTTCAAAGTTTATTTCGTAAACACACAATTTTACTTGTAATTCTATTTAAACTATTTTATAAGTGTAATGAGAATTTTTTGCTTTAGTAGTCCTTTCCATAGTATTTAAATTACCACCCAAGGATGTTTCAGTAACATTGAATGCACTCTGAATCGGTATATAATCAACCAGTTTTCATATTTGTTTTGAATATTACAGATTAGCTGCATGTGCCATTTAATTATTTACTGTATTTATCTGAATACAAGTAGACTTCAAATGCAGGAGATCACCTTTTTTCACAACTTAATTTTGGAATATAACGTAATCTATATAAAAATCTGGGTTCCATTCACATCACTTCCTCTATCTGCTCTGCAAACAAACCATCTTACAAAAGATTTCTCATTTATCTACCTAATGCTAGCCAAAATAAATATTAGCAGAAATAGTAGTATTACTTAGTGTCTTATAAGCGGAAGGGAAATTAGGGAGTACACTAGACTAAAGCAACAGTCAAAGCTTTTAAAAACTGCAGTTGCGAGATTGTCATTGAAATTCACTTCTCTTTCCATGGCAGGAATAAAACAAATGAGGGCTTCCTGTTTGACAAAAGTTTTAAGTATTTTAACATTAAAACCAGTAATAGGGAATATCTTTGAAATGGTTAGCTCTACAAAAAATGCATGTGGCATCATAAATTGTCTGTTTTAACAAGATCAACATTTTTGGTCTAGTAAGTTTTAGTCTAGCTCTTACAGTTTACCAGTTACGCAAAAGTTATTCAGAATGAGGATTTTAGAGGCAAAGCCCAAGAAATTCAGAATATGCATTTTATTTGCCATGTAAAATATCTTATGGTATTAGAAAATTTAACATTTTGAACAATGTTCCATGTAAACACTACTGTAGGGTGGGGAGACTTTTTTTTTTTAAATTGTATTGCATCCTTGGAAGATACTAAAGTAAAATACCTAGTTTGGTTGTTTAACCAACTTAATGAGTTATGCTGTCCACACAAACACACACTGATATTTTTCTAAAAGTATTTATTTTTTCCTCTCCCATAAATTTAGGTATACATGTATTTCTGGTGGAATCTCTCTACTAAATTTTTGAACGAAACACAATACCATGTCAACATACAATGTACATTCTACATATGTGCTAGAGAAGTTAAAAAAAAATATATTACTCAATTTTGAAACACATTTTGATCAAATTTAAAGGACATTTAACTTTATTGTATTCCCCCCCCCCCCTTGAAATTGTGCAAAAATTTGCTTAATGGGCAAGAGAGGGGAGGAGAAAGGAAAGTATTAGCATGTAGGGGGTAATGGCAGCAGAGCTTCAACAATATGATGGATAAGATTTTCTCTTTAGACAATATAACTAACATAACATATTGTTCTAAACAATTTTACATAATTTGAATTTGTGCAGAAATTCTTGTATTGTACTGGAGAGAGGAGATCAGAAATGTATTGCTTTATGTGCCATAAATGACAATGTAATGGCAACAGACTAGAATGATTTTTAGAGAAGATTTTCTATTTAGACACAGTACTTAATATCACACATCATTGTTAAGCTTTATGTTTTTCGAATTTGCACATAATTTGAGAGCAGTGGGCAGAACAGAAATGCAGCCAGCTTCTGCTGTGAAATACACAACTAAACTTCTCTTTCTGTTTGACCATTGGCTCTCAATATAACAAAGGCAGAACCATTAATGTGAAAAGAAATCCTCTAGCTTTATGTTAGTCTTGGAGAGGTCTTTCTTTTCCAAATGAGAATGCTTATAATCCTAGGTCTATAACAGCAAACTTGTTTGTCACAACCTGCAGGTAATTTTTACCACTTTCTCGAGGCTTTGTCACTGTTACCCCCACAAAATTTCAAATTTTGCTTTTTACCTGCATGCTATTCAGAAAGTATATATTTGCAAATGCAAGATAATCCCCAGTTCTCAACATAAATATTTTGGGAAAAAATATTGGTTTTGTATGCGGATAAATACAGTAATTGAAGATTTCGTTATTCCATTGAAACACCAGAATCCACAGCTATAGATAGGTTTCTGCTCATTGGATGTGCCCTGGGTAGCTCAGAGTAAGTTATTTAGGCCTTAGCCTTCTGTTCTTGAAGACTGGCCCACACAGATGACTTAAGTGTGCTTATAAGCCAGAGTCCCACGTAAGTAGATTTACTGGCATGTAAACAATTCCTGCAACATTGATGTCTTGAGGCTGACAAATTCTCTTAAGCCACCTTGCTGCAATATCGGGTGTGCAAAAGCTTTACCTCTAAGAATAGAACTTCCACCAAGTTCAGCAGAGTTGGAAACTTTCAATTAAAATATGAAGTATAATATTAATTGGTGCACACTTTCAATTTCTATTTTGTTGAAAGTATGAACCAAGCATTATTCCTATATTAGTTTATAACATTGATGCACTCATTCTTATTTGATGGAAAGGTAAACTTTTTGTTTCTTTACTTTATAAATTAGTTTAAATATGGATACTTTTAAGTTCTACGTAATGAAAAAAGAGCTGGGTGGATAAGCACATTGCTTATTACTTTTATTGATATGGAGGATTAATTATCTGGATAGTATATGCCATGTTAAATCGCTTTGTGAAAAGTTGAATCTAAATTAACATGGAATTAAAAGCACAATAGTGATTCATTTTTATCTTTATTATTATTATCATTTAGATATTATGCAAAATAACAAATTAAAACGTGCAACAAAATTTGTTAATCTGTCAAAACACCTGCAGAACATGTTTAATGCTCTATATAAATTATATTAATTATTTGCAAAAAAGAAACAACTCTGCAAAACTAGTTTAGACATTCTTCAAAAGCCAACAAAATACAAATTGAGTATTCCTTTGAATTTCATGAATGCTCAGAATAAAGTAAAGTGGTAGATTCTGCTATCTGGCTCTTCGAATTGAACAGGTAAATCAAAACATCTCTTTTTGCCCACCTGCTGTGAATGCCAAAACTGCTCTTGTGCAGTTCACCAACACATTGAAAATATTATTGGCCCTTCCACTGCAATGTAAAATAATATTTGTTTTCTTGCAAGAGAGACGTCTATAAGGTAGAAAAAGTCCTCAAAATTATTAAGGCAGTGCTGTTTCCCAAAGCATACCGGAAAGTATAAGTAATGCTGGCAATCATTTGCTGCTATTGCAGCAGAATTAGACATGCTTTCCAACATGGATTGATTGTCAAGAGTGCCATCTAATTCCTCTGCTCAAATAAATTCTTTAGCACAATAGATATTTGACATACAGCAGCATTTGTCCATTTACCGTCTTGCTCAAACCCTTCTTCCTCCTAGAAATGAAGGAATGTATAGAAGCAAGTTAATGCAAGCTGTGGGTTTAGTAAATGAAAGAAAAACTTGATTGAAAGCAAAGTAATACCATCCATCAACAAAAGTGTGTAATTTTGAATCAATACATAAACTTAGTAAGAACAAAGAGTATGAATGTATCTTTTCATGTGTCATCTTCATTTAGCTAGAAAGCAACAAATTATAAAATGTTGACTGTGTTCCTTTTGTTTGTCTCATGACCATATATTATTTTATTACAATTGTTGTGATGCACTTGGAACAGAAATTGAAGAAAAATAAGAAAATGACACCACAGTACAAATTTATAAAATAATTATGAAGCTGCTTTTATTTTCGTTTTAAGACTTCTGGAGGGGTTTTTATGAGAAAGCAAAACAGCTTTGGAATGCACACATTTTTTATTTAAAAAGACGTCATTTCCCATGCTTTCATTTGGAGTCAAAACTGTTCTTTACAAATTCCATTAAAAAAAAAAAGTACCCAAAAAAGAAATTGCACTATACAACTATAAGTCCTTGTTCTTTGGTTCATGTGCTACAGGGCAGCAATTGCTTAGGTTGGGTTAATTTTACCAATATTTGAGCTAATTGGATAGGAATTTCTATTCCCTTATCATTTCAAGGCTGCTGTCACTGCCAGTGTGGACAACCACTTCATTTTCACTACATCCTGACCCACTTGTTGAAACTTCAATATCTCCCTCTGCAGTTACTTCCTTTCGAGTTTCCTCTACTTCTTCCTGTAGTGCCTCCTGTTCTGCTGCAGAAGTCATTTGCCATACTGGAATGGATGGTGCTGCCTTATGTGGAGTGTAAGTTGGAAATTGGTGCCTGAAACAAAAAGTTATATGGATTTTTTTTTTTCCTGTTTGATAAATTTAGTTTCCCACCTGCTACACTTTTAGGACAGATTTTAATTTTCTTTCTGTTAAACAATCTATATTATTCTGCAGCTGAAGACTTATGAATAGTTTGCACCCTCCCCCTCCTGCACAGTAACTAGTTTCTATTAAGATTGCATGATTAAAAGCATCTTCATAGTGGCATTAAGAATTTTGGGGGGAGATGTTTTGTATCATGCTTCCTGGACAATCTGTGGCAGTCAGTTGGCATTGATTGGAACTATTTCCCCATTAAATTACAGTTTATTACATTTCTTTGCACGCCACCATTATTACAGCGAAACCTGTCTAAACAGTCACCTTAATAAATGCCATTTTTCTGGGAATCAATTTATTTTCCCCATAAAGCATTTGTTAATATTCTCTCCTTTGAACAGCCAAATGAATTTCAGAAACAGTCACACAGGCTTGTCTTAGATTTTGTGAAGTGAATTTACATCAGAGGCCTGTCCCAATGTCCCTTTTCTCCTTGTAAGATCAGCCTTTAGAGTCACTTCCATAAAAATCAAGACTGATCTATGACAGTCATTATTTGTGAATGGGGTTTTTCCTTTGTGAAGCAACTACACCCATGTTTACTAATTCATGTATTGCAAAGCACATAAATAAAACCTTTATTACTTGGTGCATTCCTATGTTAGTTGCTTTTAATATATTGTGGAATTTGCTGAACACCACTTCCCTAATATCGAAAATGTCATATAGCCTTAATTTAGTAATCACCTGTATTGACAATTTTTTGGAGATCTGCTGGCTGCTTAAGGCAGGTTTCACTGTATTTAGTTTAATAAAGAAAGAAGGAAACATACAAACCATTAATGTACAAATATTTTTGGGAAGTTTACAACAACTGTAAGAAAGTTGCCTTAACTTGCCAAGTACAGCTGCCTTTTAAAAATTGCAAATATTCATTTTAACATTACATCAAAGTGGCATATATTTATCTTGTGTATTGCAGATATGACTTCACTACATCAATCAGTTCTCATATATTTTCTTATGTACTGGAGGAATGACTTAATCCTGTATGTCCTGATAATAAACATTGAGGGCCATTTACAAATTTAGACAATGGTGAAAAAATGTTTTGAGTATTACATACTTATTAAGATTATGGCGAAGGCTTCATGGCAGGATGCATATTCATCTTCCAGGCTTTGATGCAATGGTTCATTGGTTTATGATGGAAAATAAAATAAATAATCAACTCTTTTCTCTGAATTTTGAAATAATTAAATTAAGTGCTGGTAATTAAGGACAAAGTGTATTAAAAAAAATTTAGGTTGACATTAACCCTGCTGTTCTGTTCGGGTCTATATGACCCAATATCACAGCTATTCTTGTTATATATTTCTCATTTAATCAGGCACTTGTATGAAATTTAATGACTTTGTCCAATGATATATCATCATTTTCTGGTTAAAAATTTGTTACAAAATTTTGAGTAGTATTTTTTTTTTAAATAGCATTTGTTACATTTGTACTGTTCGGGTCATTATGACCCGATACAACATTTCTGTAACACCTGATTATTTTTATACATTGTTGCATGCATTATAATGTCATCAAGAAGACACCAGGAATTACAAGGTATGCAACCAGTAGAATAACTAACATAAAAAGTTCCTTTGAAACTATATTTCATGAGGCACTTGAAAAGGAAATAATAGACGTGACAACTATAGAGGGACATAGAGCTTATGGTGAGCAGTGGGAAAATATTTTTCAAGCCTATTTAGGACTTCTGTTTCTTGCTGGGGTATACCAATCTCATGGGTAATTAACAAAAAGCCTGTGGGATAAGGAAACTGGCCAGAGCATATTTCGGGCAACTATGTCACTTGAAACTTTCTGTAACATATCGCGGTTTGATGAGAGGTCTACTAGAGAAGAAAGGTGACTTAGTGATAAATTTGCTCCTATTCGCAACATTTGGGAAAAATGGGTTGAAAAACTTCCTAAATTATATAATCCTGCAGAAAATGTAACAGTTGATGAACAATTAGCAGAATTTAGAGGACGCTGTCTCTTTGTGACAGCAATACATTATATCTTCTAAAAGCACAAGTATACTCAGGAAAAGAACAAGGAGCAGCACCAGAAGAAAATCAAGGCATGAGAGTAGTGTGTGATCTTACATATGAACTGAGTGGCCAAAATGTAACTTGTGACAATTTTTTTACTTCATACAATTTGGAACAGCTGCTTCTGAAACAAAAATTGACGATGTTGGGAACTGTATGTAAAAACAAGTTGGAACTTTGACAAAAAATGGACGGAGGGGAAGTACATAGTTCTACGTTTTACTTCACAAATGACACTACAGTAGTCAATTATACTGCAAAGTAAAAGAAAAATGCAGTACTCATGATATTCAAATAAGCAACAGGGACGACAAGAAGCCACAAAGATTTTGGATTATAATGCTAGTAAAGGAGCTGTAGATACACTAGATCAAGCAAAAGGAAAACAAATCGGTGGTCAATGATTGTTTTCTATAACATCCTTGGTGTTTCTTTTCTATAAGAACTTGGGAAATCTCTGATAAAGGAATATATAGCATCCAGAACATATTTTACAAGGACAGAAGTATGGTTAAAAACAGTGAAGAGAATTCAAGGCCCTGAAAATGTGGTCTCTGCGTCAGAAAGAAAAACTGTAAAACATGCACAGTGTAGGTTTTATCCATCGAAAAATGGCAACAAAACAAACATTCTATGTGGAAAGTGTAGTAAACACATTTGTAAAGTACATGTTACTTAATTCAAAATCTTCTGATCAGTTCACCCTGAAGACGAGGAAGATGCACTTCTTCGAAACGTTGGTGTCAAGCCAAGTTTTTACCTGGCTAGAAGCCTGAGAAGATTTTGAATTAACACGTCGCCAGGAAAGCTTTAGTTCTTATTTTACATGTTACTTATTTGTGTCCTGATTGTTCTTTCTGAGGAATAATATCTGTCAAATTTGTATTCAGTAATTACTGTAATATTATATTTAATATTTTTTCAATAGTTCTGTATAAAATAAAGCAATTTATGGTTCTGTATAAAATAAAGTAATTTATGGTTCAAGTTGTTTGCAATAAGTAACAATAGTAATAAAAAGTATAATATTTTATCTTATTTATGGATTTATGACTCATTTTATCTGATTACATTGAATTATAATACTTCGGGTCATATTGACCCAAACAGTACATCCGTATAATAAATTCGAACAGAACAGCAGGGTTAAGACAAAGAGTAAAACAAAATGAATGACATAATTAGAATGGCAACAAGACAACAATGTGGTCATCACCACCACAACATACTTTTCTCCAATGGTCTCATTGGTCAAACTAACAGTTTTTGTTGCTTCATCCATAAAACTTCTTTTGATTTTTCTGGAATTAATAGTCTTGGCTTTGTTCAAAATGTCAAGCACAATAGAATCCATATTTTCAATAGTTTTATCATCTTCCATTTTCCTCTATAAGTGTTGAAACATCTGCTTAGCAACCATGTTACTCATACATCTGTGATCTCTGATATATTATAATTTTTCATTTAGCAAATTTATTAATTATTTTGTGTTTTAATGCTAAAATGTTGCAGGTAACATGTGATAATCTCATTGTAACACTTTTAATAATTAGTGCATTTACTTTTGTTTACAGGCTCGACACAATACTTTTGTCTTAATCTGTCAGATTATAATTAATTATACCATCGAATACTATTAGGGTTTTGTAATGAATATATAATGTATATCAGTTTGAAATATTCACTAATCCTCTGGCAGCTGTCAAAATGATGTCAGGGGGCTAGAGCCTCCAAAATGCAGACAACCCCTTTGGCTCCCACCATAAGCCCAATTACTTTCAGTCCCTTCAGGTGGTACTTCTTGTAAAGATGGTCAAGTTATAAATGTCCTGCTTTTTTGTGCTGAGTTCTTCCGGCTCTGGCTTACTTTTCAAAATGTGCAGTAGTAGTAGATCTTGTGGTTTTATCAAAAGCAATAATGTAAGAATGTGTTGCAGTTTTTTGAAGGTGTTATATTCTGAATTCTTGAATGTATTTGCAAAAATTGACCTTAATGTAGATATCTGGAGTATTGCAGTCTCTATGTGAAAAGAACCCAAAACATGTCAAGGTGTTTCTACCTCATTATGGCAACACCTTCAACAGTTTCTTGAGATCTGCCCCACACAGTAGCAATATTCCCCACCATTTTTAAACAACTCTGCTTTTCACAGCTAGAAAGACTAATATAGTTCCATATCCTGATATGTTCTGTTTAAATTTTTTTTTTTTTCAGTTGATTTTACCAGACATCAAACTTCTTGGTTCTTAGGTGGTCCAAAACTTCACATTCGGGAAGCTGTCATTTTTATAAAATAGGCTACCATCTGGCTCCACCTTTATGTACCAGAGATATTTAATACTTTCCTCTTGAAGGTTGCATATCTGCTGGATAAAAGATTTTGAGTTTATACAAAGAATGCAGTGTATTAATTTGCTGTAGCACTGCTTCCTATTTGGTTCTAAATTTGCCCAAAGCTTTTTATTTCCTGGCTAGTAGACAGAAACCACCATGTGTAGTTCTTAAAAGAAGATTTAAAATATTTAGATACTGTTTTCAGACATGTAGCCACTATACTAAAGAATTTAGAATGTGTCCAAAAAGAACAAATAAAAGAACATTGTCAAACTCCTCAGCATATTGGCCCATAATATTCTTACCCTATATTACTGATCATGCATATGGATTGTTAAGTAAGGATATCAAGGTTACACACAAACCTGATGCAAAGATACATTTATATACATCATGTTAGTCAAGGTAAACATTAGCAGAAATGGTCTTCTTATATGCTTCCTTACACATAGAAGGGAAATAAGGGAATATGCTAGGCTAAAGCATTACAGACCTTTTTAAAGCTGGTTACTATGTAAAACAATTGAAATTTGTTTCTCTTTACATGGTCAGAAGTAAAACTAAAGTTGACTTTCTGCATGAGAGAAAAGTTCAAGTAGTTTAAAAATGAAACCAGTAACAAGGAATATCTTGGAAATGTTAAAAAAAAATCTGATATGTACCATTCACATGACTTTTTCTATATCCCTGCAACAAATTATTCTTAAAAAGCTTACACTTCTATTTACTTTATGCTAATCAGAAAAAAATTAGCAGAAATAGTCTTATTACTTGCTTCCTTGTAAGTAGAAGCGAAATAAGGGACTACCATAGGTTAAAGTGATAGTCAAAAGCTGGTTGCTATGTCAATGAAGTTCCTTTGTTTATATGGATAGGAGTTGACAAGTTCCTGTATGAGAAAAGTATACATTTTTCATAGCAAAAGCCAAAAATAAGGAATGTCTCAAAAACGACGAACTCCACGAAAAAAAGTATACGACATAAATTGTGTGTTATAATGTGCTCTACATTTTTTTGTGTAGTAAATTTTTGTCCATCTCTTATGGTTTAGCAGTTATTCAAAATTCATCCAGAATAAATTACTCTTCAGAGGCTATTCCCAGAAAATTCCAGATATACATTTTATTTGTCAGGTAAATTTCTTTAATATACAAAATTTTAATCAAAATCGTTAGAGCCATTTTTGAGAAAATCAAAATTTTCAAAAAAAGTTCCATGTAAAGGGTAGTTGGGGGTGGGGGAATTTTTCTCAAAATCTTCATGTCACATCCCTGGAAGATACTAAACTTACTTTTCGTTTTTGAGTTATCGTGTTCACAGACACACACACACACAGACCTTTTTGTGTAAATGCTTTTTTTTGGATATTGGGGACCCTAAAACATATATTTCCGGTGAAATCTCTGTATCAAATTTTTGGGTGGAGTGCAATACCTTCTCTATACACTATGTACATTGTGCGTATAGAGAAAGTAAAAATGGCTACAAAAAAAAAAAAAAATGTATATGGCATAAATTATATGTTTTAACAAGATCTATTTCTCTTGTGTTATAAGTTTTTGGCTTATCTCTTATGGCTTACCAGTTATACAAAAGTCATCCAGTATGAGTCTTCAGAGGCTATTCCCAGAAAATTCAAGATACACACTTTGTTTGCCTTGAAAATATCTTAAATATATTGTGTTTTAATAAAAATCATTTGAGCCATCCTTGAGAAAAACAAAATTTTCCAAAAATCTTCCATGGGTACTTGTAGTGGGTAATTTTACTGAAAATGTTTGTGTCATATCCTTGGAAGATACTAAAACTTAATACCTTTTTCTAAAAAAAACTTTTTTTTTTCACTTAGGGTGTCTTAAAACAAGTATTTGCGATGAAAACTCAATATCAAATTTTTTGGTGGAATACTCTATCTTGTCGCTACTATGTACATTGTACATATGTGGTCAAGAAAGCTTTATTGAACTGCTGATGAAAACCCAAATTAAACCTTACATTGTAGTGACCAGGCAATCAATAACAGCAAGAGAAACTTTGTGCCTCCTAAAACTTCCGCCTCCCACACGTTAAACGATCTTGGAAGTTTCCAGAAGGATGAATGTATGTACAGTCACAGCGAGGAAAACATTGTATAGTCTGCATCTGTTTATATTTTCAAAGAGAGTAGTAAGTAATGTTGATTTTATTTTGTCTCATTAATAATCATGGCTATATGTTTTCAAAGTTAAATGGCAAGGTATTACATAGTGCAAACAATTGCAAATGTCCTTGACTTCATGAAATAAGAAGCAAAGATGAAGGAAGAAAATATGTTCACTGAGTTTTCCAAAAGCCTGATTCTCAGAAATCAACAGATACTATTGCATTGTTTATTCTCGTAACTTTGCACATGATGTTCAATGTTCACAGTTTCTACCATATGATATGCCACAAAACAGAATATCACATTCAAGAGGTCACGAGTTTGAATCTTGCTTAGGGTGAGTTACTCGGATAAGTTTTTTTCTTTCTTTTTTTTTTTTTCCTGAGAAGATGAATGTCCAGTAACTTTAAGCTGCATGGGCCCCGAGATCATTTCACCAATTTCATTCATCGATATGACCAACCAGGTTAAAGGATGTAAAAATAAATAAAAGGAAGGAAAGAATACCACATGCCAGGACCAGCATTAAATAGCATCTCGGGTAACTTCAAAACCAAGATACTTCCTTTCCCGGATAGCACTTTTAAAAGAATAACTGATCAAGTTTACAAACAGAAAGCTCAGTGTGCTCAAAATAATTGCAGTAAATTAAGCATTTTATGAAAGTATGATTTTAGTCAGGTTGCCCTCTTGGACATATTGCTATTACAACATTACTCTTTATGGTGTAATCTTTCATGTCACATAACATAGTATTTTATTTAAAATGCACATAGCCATAGTTGTGGAAGCATAACCGTGTAACAGATATTTGGTCATGCTTGCAAGTATGTAAGTTAATGCATCAAGCTTTATTTCTTTGAACATTTTTTTTAAAATTCTATTTTATTTTACAAAACTATTAACAAACACACATCTGCAATAATAATAAATATAATTATATTCTATAAAATATTATTATTATTATTTAACAGATTTGTCATATCACAATAAAAATGTTCAGTAAGTATTTTGCTTATGGTATGTGGTGGAACAGTTACCTTTTAAGGTCTCATCCCCATTTCATATGACCTTTGCTTAGAGCCAAACACATGGCATTAGAGGGCTGTCCAGTCTAGCTGCATTACTACTGTAGTCAGATAGTGCCATCTGTAATCACATAGCAAAGTGCAGCTAGCCTTCTAATTAATCTCAAGTCTTTTTACCACTTAGCTATACGACAGGAAGATGGGATTAGGTATGCCATCCAATCTACTGCTTGCACTATTTATGGATGGATGGCAAACAATCGCAAGTACCATCTACTTTCAGTATTGTTACTGTTTTAGACTGAAGGTGTAACTTTGGAGTCATGGTATGAAGTATCCATTTCAGTATTTACCTTGGCAACTGAGGGAAACCACCAAAAAAGCCCAGTCAGATTGGTTGGTCCAAGGAATTTGAACCCAGGATCTCCTGAATGCGGACCTGCGGACCAAAGATGTTAATACCTAAGCCATCCCTCTCTGTGTTTGAACACTGTTAGGTTAAACACTAGCTGAACTATGCATAAGCACAGGAGAAATCCATATCTATTAAATATTTTTAGCTAGACAGCTTTTAAAGTTTAAAACAATTTATTGTTTCTGCATTGTGGCATATGTTTCTTCTTCAAAACAAGGTACTTAAGTCGCCATTCATTTCATCATGATGCGCTATGCAATGGATATGGGTAACACAGAGCTGGTAGAAGGGGGTGCTTCTCTGTTATATTGGAACACCCTTAGCTGTTTCCCTCAGAACTACAGTACCTCTAATTTTCATTTTTTACTTTCCCTACACTATGTATATAGTAGAGAAGGTATTGTATTCCATCCAAAACATTTAAGTCAAGATTTCAATGGAAATGTATGTTTTGAGGCCCGCCGAATCCAGAAAAAGCATTTTTAGAAAAATGTCTCTGTGTGTGATGTAGATAGCATAACTCAAAAATGAAAAAACTGTTAAATATCAAATTTGATATGTAAGTTTAGTATCTTCCAAGGATGCGACACAAACATTTTCAAGAAAATCCTCTCACTCCAAACTACCCCTTTACAAGGAAAGTTTTTTGAAAATGTTTTTCTGAAAAATGGCTTAACAATTTTGATTAAAATGCCACACATTAAAGATATTTGCATTACAAAATGTGAATCTCGAATTTTGTTAAAATAGTCTCTGCAGACCTCTTCATTCTGTACAAATTTTGCCTAACTGGTAAACCATGAGAAATAGACAAAAACTTCTATGCCAAAAAAAGTAGATCTCATTAAAACACACAATTTATGTCATATACCTGTTTTATAGAGTTAGCCATTTCTGCAATATTCTTTGTTATTGGTTTCAATTTTAAGCCACATAACCTTTTCTCAAACAGAAGATCATCTTTTGTTTCATTTCTGTTGTTTTTCTCCTGGCCATGCAAAATGAACCAAATTTCAATTGTTTCACATAACAACTGGCTTTTTAAAAGATTTGACTACTGTTTAAGCCCAGTGTATTACCTTATTTCCCTTCTACTTGGAAGTAACTAATACACCATTTCTGCTAATGTTTATCTCTACCATGATAAAGATAAGAATCATCTTTTTGTAATAATAGCTTGTAAAGAAAGTCATGTGAGTGGAACACAACAGCTTTTTATTTTACATGCTGTGGGCCATGTCATGCACGCTACCTGTATCTGAGATCTAGCAAGACTTTTAACCATGCCTGGAGTAAAGAAATATGCCAGAAGAGGAAATTCTGGAAGAATATTTTGTGGCAAAAAGTTGGTTATTTTAATGGTTCTGTAAGTGAAAATGGTGCTAGGTAATAATGCACAAAGTGGATAGCAAAACCAAAATAGCAAGATACATATTACAAATCTAATGGCATGCAAATGAGTCTAAAATATGAATCACTAGGATTCGGGACTAAAACCAAATTTCCCTACTCAAGAATATTATCAGAAGTCACAAAACTTCATTCTGAAATAGCACTTTGTAATGTATGGAATGGTTGGATACAATTTCTTTTTTTCCTGATCCAACTCAAAAATCCATGTAAATCTCTTGACATACTTCCAAAGACATATGGAAAGTGCGCTTGTAAAACAACAGAACATCAGTGGGTTGTCTGGTTAAGATTCTGGCTTCTAAAACCAGAGGTCCAAGTTAGATTCTCAACTGGAACAGGGAAATTTTAAATTGAAATATTTACCTACCCTTTGCAGAGTCTCGAAAGTATGTGTGTGGGAGTGAAAATGAGTGTATATGTTAAAGCAGTGATGGGCACTATCGAATGTTTTCAACAATTGAATGATTCTGATTTAAAAGCTGTGTATTTTCGTAAAATGTCTTGTGAAGTAGTAGATAGGTAGAACTAAAGTAACCAGTTTTTATTCCGATTTAAAAGTGTGATGTAATAGGCATTCTAGCCCCAAAGTAATATTAAAAAAAAAGCTGTGGTGCACATTATTTTACAATATTAATACTCATAATTGCTTACAGTTATTCTCCATGAATATCAGATTGTGAAACCATAGCATTTCTCAATGAGACTATGCATTTAACTCTGAAACGGAACTCTGTATTTTTTAAATAAAGATATATAAATATAAATGTAAAAAGAAGCTAGTAACAGTGAAGTAATAAACACAAATATTAATATAAAAATAATAGTTGCAACAAATCTTCTTATCTTTTGGAATCCTTGGACTAGTTTTGCAATAAATCTATTGCATTATCAACATTATTCCTTTTGGTTTGATTTTTGATGTTGATTATTTATTATTTTTGATGTTGTTTATTTATAGTGTAAATAAACATCAAAAACCAGACCAAAAGAAAATTAATGTTGATAATGCAATAGATTTATTGCGAAAGTAGTCCAAGGATTCCAAAAGATAAGTGAAGATTTATTGCAACTATTATTTTTATATTAATATATATATAAATATATTTCCCTACTAGTTTCAAAATCATATGTAGTTGTGGTTCAGTAAAATGAGGTCATTCTATATAGGTTATATTATATTTATTATTTTGTATTCCTTTGACTTGAGGTTAAAATGTATGTGCCAAAGATCATTCATTCCCAGTTGATTCAGTCTTAAGATCTTTATTTGGTTAAATGGTATTTTGGGTGGAATAGAACTTAAAGCTTAGCTAATATTCTACCCTCAATGTGGGCATGTGCTTTTCGGTTTAATAGACAAACATAAAGCAGTAACATTACTATAACTTTATCTTATGTTATGCAACAAAAAAGATTGCCTTAAGGTTTGGAATTAATGTTTTGATATTTATTTTTATTACAATTGTCACCTCTCCCACTGGGTGATTGATGCATCTAGCAAAAACTGACAACCTCTTTGGCAGTATTACCAATGTTAATGCACATTTTGAGGACAAACTGTTTGCCCTGATAATCAACCCTCTGCATATTTATATTTCCTGTTGGTGGTTGATATATAGCATCATTCTTTGGTGTAAAGTGTTAGATAAAGAATATAAAACTTCATACTCTCTACAGATTGTCGACTACCAAGCAACCAATAGCATAGTAATATTTTAAAACTGAATATTGAATAACTGCTAGGCGACTCGAATAATTTCATTCGATAGTGCTAATCACTGTGTTATAGAACCTAAGATTTACTTAAACTAGATCAACTTAAATTAACATTTATAACAATGAATTAAAAGCTTCAATTAAAAACAAAAAAGAATCTTTTAAAACATTGGTTTGCTAGCTAACAAGTTTTTTCCCAAGTAAACCATCCAAATATATGAACTTGAAGTTAAAGATAGCTATACAAATAAAACCATAAAAAGATACTTATACAATAAACATATATAAAGATAATTTATACAATATAAATATGCCAAAAGTACTTTGTTTCACTTTGGTGTGCACTATTTTGGGTGTAGGTTAGTGTGTGTAAATAAGCTGATTTTCATGCAATCCAGGTGCCAATCTGGCAAGTTTCACTCCCTCTATTATGGTGGCAATTGCAGCAAAATGGCATGCTTTTCTTCCCCACAATGCATATTTTTTTGTATTTGAACGAGTGTCTTAACAATATGGTGGGTTATTTTAAGGTGTGAGAATAATGTCATGACTTCTAGATGCCCCCAGTCGATAATAAGGTGTATTTTGTTTTTAAATGCCTTAATTGCTCCTGGGACAGTCATTGAGTGGTACCAAAATTATTACATAAACCACTGAAAGTGACTTAATTAAAATTCTCAGGACACTACAAAGAAGCTGCTGTATACGTCCTTGACTGTTAACCAAAATAATAAATATTTCTATCATATCTCGGTAATGTTGCTTCAGAAATCGACTTTTCATAGCATATACAGAACAATGCAATGCCAGCTAACAAATGTTAAGCATAAAAGTCGCTGAGACAAAAGGAAACATTGAAGAAGTTGGTAGAGTTGCAAAAGGCTGCAGCATTATGGCATTATATATTAGTATATCCTTTCCTTGCACCATTAAAATTTATATATTAAAAAGAAATAATATTATAGCCTCTGCATAGACAGTCTATATTGGATAATAAGATCACTTTCACTTCTTTACATTAGCTATGTAACCAATGTAAACTGCTGCTTAATATGTATGCAAAAGCACTGAACAACCACAAATACCACAGATGTTAATGATGGTTTCTCATGAATGCAATTGAGTGACTTACAGGTTGTCAAACTCAGGCTGAGACTGGTTGTTTATAGAGAAAATCTCAGTTGGAAAGAAACAATAGCAGTTTAAGTAATGCCACTATAACCTTATTTATCCTCACATAAAAATACTGAGAAAACCCAAAAGAAAAACTAAAATTAATATACAATTAACCACTATGATATATAAAATGTGCCTGCTGCAAATAAGGCAATAAAAATTACAATTAAATTATAAATTTGAGTTTACCTTTACTCATGTGCAGTAATTAGGTTGAATAAAATAAGAGCTAGAGAAAGACATTATTTAACAAGAGAAGAAATTAAGCTGATTACGCATAGGATCAATATTATTAATTCTGTAGCAAGAAGCTGTTATTTGATATTTTCATTTTGGTAATTGTAATTTGCAGTAATATAGAAGACCCTGAAAACATTTCAATCTCCCTTCAGTAAAATACCAAAAGTTTATTTTGTTAATTTGAGCTTTATACTCTTTTTAAAAAACAAAAATCTGATGTGTTATGTTTACATGAGTCTACCCATTTTCAACAAACTATTCTTCTAATTCATTAATCTAAATAAACATTTACATAAATGTTTATATTTTTTATTTGAAAATATTTTTCTTGTAGATATAAGTGAATGCACGAGTTTTCATGCAATATTCAAGTCGAACTGTATGTAGTTACCACACTAAAATCTTTATGAAAACAAAATTCAAAATGATTTTAGTCTCAATTTTGATCACCTGAAAAGTGGAATTGGATTGTACTCAAACGATTCAGTTGCATATAAATGCTACTGTATTCAAATCTGTTTGAAAATACTAAGCACATTAAAATAATAATATTTATCTTCAAACATTCGATATCATCTAGTTTACTACAAATGTGCACAATTAAATAGCTTGGTGAAATTTGAGCGAATTGTGAAGTGCTTAACCATTTATTTTGTTATTTTTTGATCACAAACTAATCTACACAGTGCAGGGTTTGGAGTTATGTTTATTAAATAAGTGGTTTCAATTTCTTTTAATGCTGTTTAAACTGTTACCTAGGTCATATCACACAATGAAAGAAATGAGTAAAATGAAGCTCAAATGAGCCTGGGGTTCACAAAGCTTAAAATTACCCAACATTTGCCTTCTTAGGATATGAGAAAATCTCAGAAAAAAAACATCTGAACAATTCATTCTAATCGAGATCCAAATATGGGACCTCTTGAATGGCATACATGCTATCCAACAGAGGTAGGCTTTTTGAAAGTTGTTTCTGTATTCAAATTGTTTCCAAAACAAATTGAGATTTACATGAAAACAAATAAATACAGTCGTCCTCCTCAGATAAATTGAACACTAATAATTACAAAGAAAATTTTCTTATATAGATTTACACATATTACCCGTACAAGCAAAGAAGCATAGGAAGCACTCGTAAGCGCCATTTTGATGAAAAACAAAACTTAAATTCTATTGTCAATCTTGAATTTGAATACTGAATTAATTACTTTCATAATTGAGCATAGAATCCATACCACATATAAAACATGTTGACAAAAAGCATTTCCTCTGCTCAGCAGTGACGCAAAATGGAAATGGCATGTTATTTATGGACGTTCTTTAACTACTGTGGTTCTCAGCGTCCCATTCTAAATTGGGCGTGAAATACCGCTTAATTTTGCTGGCCTCTCTATCAGGCTTGAGGTTCTTTTACGTGCCATAAATCTACGACATGGGACCAACGGCTTTACTTCCCTTCCGAAGGAAGCCATGCTAAGGATTTTTACGCCCGAAAAAATCCATCATCCTCCGCCGGGTTTGAACCCGTGACCTTGAGTATATGAAATTAGCATGGTAACCATTACACCACGGAGGCCGACAGAGTGCAACTCCATTTTAATGAAAGAGGCTAAACCACAATCTCCAAGTGGCAGAGTCTATTTTGTTACTCTATTCGTGACCAAAGGGTCATCTCCTTATCACAGTGGTAGCGCTGTTGCTTACCAAGTCAGAGACCTGGGTTCGATTCCCAGTACCAGAGTGGGGATTTTTCCCCTTCTGGGAGATCTGGTCCAGGGTGCACTCAGCCTCGTGAGGTCTCTGGGGGGCCAATTGAGGAGCTACTTGATGGAGAAGTAACATCTCCAGGTCATGAGGACCGCATTAACTGGCCAGGGGTTTGAGGCGCTGACTACGTCTCACCCTCCAATACTGCACCCCATCCATGACGTCTGTCATGGACCGAGATGGGGGATGCAGCGGCCGGGCAGTAGGCCAAGGTTCCTTGTGAGCTGTTGTGCCATGGAGTTATGGTTGCCCAAAAATATAACATTGCATTTCAGGCAGTTAGGCACAAAAATGAATTTTGAAAAAATAAAATTTTAATTGACAAGATCTATAAAATTTAATTTCTCCTCATATCCCTCAACAATTGTTGGGATTGCCTGCCCATATGGGCAGCCTTGGGTGCAGTAACACACTTTTACCTCTGCTAAAGTTGACAGATTCCATATGACACTTTCAATTTTCTGCTCAATTTAATGAATTCATGTCACCTTTTCTGTGTGCTGGTTAAGTGAGGTGATATTTAGCATTGAACATTCAATTTTGATTTCCATTTCATGGGGAAAAGCGACAGCAACATGGAAGAAGTTGATTGTTCATCAGTAATGCTTTAAGACTTGGAAAATAATCCTGAAATTTCTTTTTCCATCATTGCAAAGAAACGTGAACTACTTCCACACACACTGGAATTTAAAATAAAAGGTCACTACACCACCCTGAATGCAGAGGTACAGTGTAGTGCTGCAATTAAAATATGAAAAGCATTTCCTTCATAAAAACATTTTAGAAAAATTGTTTTATATAAGCTGTAGCAAATGAGTAGAAGCAGAGAAATAATTTTAAAACTGCAGACAAATTCTCTGTTTCTAAACTAGCTATTAGAAGCCATTAACTGAGAGTACTGAGGTAAAGGATAACTCTTAAGCATATGTGGAAGAAGGAAAAGATATCTTCTCTGTGGCTACTATACAAAGGACATTTTGCATGCCAACAAAATAGGAATATACAGTATGCTTCCAAACAAACACAGTTATAGGGGAAAATGTCAGTTACAAAGGAAGCAAAGCAACATCTGTAGCACCATTATAATTCACTTTATATAAACAGCAAATAAAGAAAATCCCTTTGCAAGAAACCACATTAACCCCCTGAAGTTTATTAAAACAGCATTTTATTGTATATTCTGTCCACAAGACAGGGGAATCTTGATTCATCAAGCAGTAACTGGGTTCATTTGTTATTCAAAACTGTTCTGGTCAATATTCAGTAATTATTTTAGAGGGTACAAAACTTCAGGCCCTGTAAAGGCATTATTGATAATCTCTGAATACTTATATTCACTTTGCATAACTTTCCCTGTTTTCACCACATTATTCAGGATATTTCGGCCGTTTAGGGGTTTTAAATGAGTAGTCTGTTGGTACACAGCATTCGTAGTGCAAGTCTCAAATGCTGCCTTAGTAATGTGAATTTAATAAAGGTTATTGTGTAACAAGACTAGAAACATTGTTTATCAATAAAAATTTAGAGATTTAGGCAGTGCAAAAGCACATAAAATATTAACAGCAGATGTTATCATTTCTCATTATATACAAATTATTTGGAAATTTGTGACTCTTCAGGGGCCCAAATTTAAAATATTGCTTTTTCACTCTATTTACAACAACTTATAATGAGCTACTGTTATTTAGCAGTTATGTAATGTAACATAATTTTAAACCACCATTAGTAACTAAACATTCACTCTTCTGATATCTAAGTCATTGTTTTTGCCCTCATAAACAAGATAATGATAAAGATAATTTTAATAAGATAATGATAGTTAAAAGAATATCTTGGTTTATATTACAATTTGTGCCTATCTAAAAAATGAGGTTATACTTTTCAGTTACTAAAAGAATTCATTCTGTTCAAAATATATTTAAGACAGTGTGTAAATTCACTGGAGAATTACAAATGTTCAGGATAAAAATAGATTAGAAATGTATTCAATGTCTCAAACAAATTATATATTTCAATAATTATTCTTTAATACATACTAACCATGCAGGGGTGCAAAGTTGAATCAGACTTTAAAAACAAAGTGCTAAGACGCAAACCACAGATTTTTTGCTCTTTGTGCTGATGCTCTTATCACTTTAACTACTATAGTGAAATGCCCATACAGTTTAAATCCTGTCATTTGATTAAAGTTTACTGGTAAACTATCAAGGTAATCTCAAATACTCAAAGATAACTTACAACATTGCAAGTATTTTTTAATTTTCCATCTTTATAGTTAACCTCTATTAGAGTTAATTTGCATTCAATAATTGTTCTTTCACACTATGTATAAGGACACCAATAGTGAATAGCACTTGGTCAAAACATTTTTTGGATTTTGTACATTTTTATGTCAATGAAATATGCTGAAATTTTTAACACTTTTCTGTGTGTACTCCACCTTTAACAGCTTGGTCATATTGGCGCCATTTCCCTTTGGAACATATCTATTTGCAATTCATGTATCATTTACACTGGGTTTCTGTTTTCCTTTAGATTTTTATTTATTAGATCACACTCACATTCACACTCTCATTTATACTTCCAAACTCTGGGGAGGATTCTCTTGGTTAAGAAAAATTCCTACCCCCAGCCAGGAATGCAAGGAATCCCTTGCACAGCAGGCAGGCCTCCTGACTGAGCTGAGGAGCCAGTCTTTTTAACTTGTTTCTTATTCCTATTAACATTCAGCGTATCCTAAAACTCAAACCTGTTTAGGAGAATCCCCTTAATAGTCGACATTTCAGATTTCAACTCCTGTAACTGCTTTGATGTAGAAGACGTGAACTCTGGTAGATTATTTTGTTGCTGCTGTTGCTGCTTCACCTGTTCCAGATCTGCATGAACTTTATTCAGACTATCTGTTAATTCTACTATAGAATCTTGAATAGACTTCTGTTTCTTTTCAATTCCAAAGAGGAAAGGCTCTATATATTTCTGAAAAAAGAAACAAGAGAACTTTTAATTTCAATTGAATACACAATATAAAACCTCAGGATAGTACCAAAAGGTAGAGACCACCTGAAACTAATTTGCGCATACAGAATATTCTCTGTGAAAATAGATAGTGCGAAAACATTCACAATTTTTTTTTTTAATTCAAACTTTCTGTGCTTAGACTGACGGACGATAGTAAGGTTTCTGCAAAATATCAGTAATGTATCACTTATAGTTTCCATACTATCAATATAACAAATTACTGCAATTTTTTGCTTATGAGTTAAATAATTTGCTAAGTCCTTTGATACACAAGCTGTTATATTTTAATCTCAATGTTTTGACATTCTAGCTCCTGTATTTGATTATAAATAATATTATTTAATTATCGGCAGTTGGATATGATAGCAAATTCAATTGCTTTATTCTCCCACTGTTTTATTTATTTTTAAAAAACACACCTGGCATTTATAGGAAAAGATACCAGTTTTTAGTTTAGTGGTACCACCGATAGAATGCAAGAAATTCCTGAAGTTTGCAGCGGGAGAGATTTCTGCCCTCCAATGTAACAGTAAGTGTTTAGCTGATGCAGTTATTAGTGCCAGTGAATAACTTAAAGTGGTAAGTAATAATTGTAATTTAGAGCAAATGAAAGTGGCATAATTTAGGCAGCTGTATAGTATACATATTTTTCTTAATTATTCATTTTTTATAGGTTTCTCAACGTGTGAGATAAAATTTACAGAAGTAATCCCCTACAGATCCCAAATAAAATGGACAACAAAGGAACTGAGAAAAGAGCTTAATGAATACTTGATTACTTCTATTCTGAATGAATGTTTAGATGTAATTAGAATTTGTAGAAAATTTGGGATTCCAAGGAGCTCTAAAGTAAGTTTGCTATACTGTGGAAACACAACCTAGCTGCATATACAAGTAAATGTGCAATCTGGTACTAGTAGTACTAGAGAATGACATGAGTAGTAATGTTGAAGACATTTCAGAATTTAGGAAAGAAGGTATTTTGCCATTATTAAATGAAACCCTCACATTTATTGGAGAAAAATACATAAGAAGCATATATCCAATTAAAAATATTTTTTAAGTCTCTCTTCATTTCTTTTCTTAAAATATGTAAGACTGTGTTGATTTTGTTTAACTCTAAAGTGATAATGCAATGCCTGGGTTACTCTGCGCACACGTTTCTTGGTTAGTTTTATGGGTTCTGAGAGCCTAGGGAAGAAAAGAAAGCTTTCCTGCCTATCTTTCCGCAATGTTGTTAACCAAAGAAAGTTTCTTTCTTACCTAATTTACTGGAAACTAGCTGAATCACTAAAACAATTGCATGTGCATGAACTCTGGGATCTACAGACAGTGAAACTTTAGCATTGAAGCTCTATAGCACACATTAATTCTCTATGTTGTCATTCTGCTGTGCTTCCAAAATTGTGTGAAACCTACTGAATGATAACTAGGGAACCAAGCCCCTAATAAAAGCAGCATGCATAGTAGCAATCCACACACTCCAACTCTTCTGCCACACTGATTTTTATTTTATTTTTATTTTGTAGAATATTTTATTTTTATCTGCTCTTTCTGGTACAGTACCAGAATTTTTTAAATGGGTAAATATTTCGCATTGTGAGTAAAATATTTTAATATTTTTTAAATAATGGCATCTATTTAAACTCAATTTTATTAAAATAACAAGTATATGGTTAAGGATAATATTTTGACTACACAAGAATGTTACTGCTGATATTTGGAATATTCCCCAAAAGATGTAGTTTTTTATATACGAGGTACGTCCAGAAAGTAAGTTCCGTTTAGTAATAAAATTAAATTGTGTACAGGTACAGAATAATTATTTATTGCACAAAATTCTACAACTCTTAAACTACTTTTCCACATAACTGCCGAAATTTTGCAGGCATTTGTCATAGCGTGGCACAAGTTTTTGTATACCTTCTTCATAGAAGTTTGCCGCCTGTGTCTTCAAAATGTTGGAAACATTTTCTTTCAGCTCTTCATCACTGTTGAAGTGTCGACTGCCAAGGAAAGACTTGAGATGTAAGAACAGATGAAATTCGCTAGGAGCGAGGTCAGGGCTGTACGGAGGATGGTCAAACACGTCCCAGCCAAATCCCTGTAGGAGGTTTTTCGTCACATTTGCAGGGTGTGGTCTTGCTTTGTCGTGAAGAAAAACAACACCTTTTGACAGCAATCCTCGGTGCTTATTCTGTATTGCGCGGCGCAATTTCCTAAGTGTCTAGCAATAAACATCTGCTTTGATTGTTTGACCATGCAATAAGAAATCAATGAGTAAGATGCCTTTCCAGTCCCAGAACACTGTGCACATCATTTTTTGAGGTGTCAAGATTTGTTTCGGCTTAACCTTTGCTGGGGATGAAGTGTGCCACCATTCCATTGATTGCCCCTTACTTTCAGGGGTGTCATAAGAAACCCAAGTCTCATCTCCTGTGACTATCTGTGTCAGAAATTCTTCGCCGTCTTCATCATAATGGGTTAAAAACTGAAATGCACTACCCATCCGTTTTGTTTTGTGTTGCTCAGTAAGAATCTTTGGTACCCAAGGTGAGCAAAGTTCATGAAATTTCAGTTTTTCGGCAACAACTTCATGAATTAGTGATCGTGAGCTTTGGGGAAATTCCATAGCGAGAGCACTAATTGTAAACTTACGGCTTTCCTGGATCTTGTCATCAATCGCGTGAACCAGTTCTTCTGTAACCAAAGATGGACACCCACTTCGTTCTTCATCGTCCTTCACTATGTCCTTCATTGAACTGTCGGACCTATCTTCTCACTATTGAATATCTCATTGCATTTTGTCCGTAAACTTTGCAAATTTGCCGATAAATTTCAATTGGTTTCACTTTCCTAGCATTCAGAAAACGAATCACAGATCTGATTTCACAAACGGCGGGATTTTCAATCAACACTGACATTGTAAACAAGCACAACAAAGCGTATGTGGCTGACAGCGATCTCAAAATGGCGCACGTTTCTTCTCCTTGATACAGAGCGTCTACCGTGCATGTGCAGAACTGCAATCGCAGCGCTGCAGCTGAGATAAATTGAAACAGAACTTACTTTCTGGACGTACCTCGTATTTATATTATGGTTACGGTGTTTTTCAATTCTGAAGGACTGATGCTTGTGGAAATCATGCCACGTGGAACCACCATTAATTCTCAAGCATATGTGGCAACCCTGAAATAACTTCAAGCTCGACTGAGTCGTGTTCAACCACATCAGTAAAAACAGGATGTTTTGCTGTTGCACGACAATGTACGGCAACATGTCAGTCAAAATAGACAGAAGCAATCAGGAAACTTGGATGGATAACACTGAAACAGATGTCTTACAGTCCTGACCTGGCTCCATGTGACTATCATCTGTTTGGGAAACTGAAAGAATCTCTTCGTGGAGCTAGGTTTGAATATGGACTCCCGCGTGTATGCTGTCAAACAGTGGCTCAAAAATACTGGTCTAGACTTTTACCATGCAGGTATTCAGGCACTGGATTCAAGATGGCATAAGGCAGTTGAGAAGGATAGGAATTATGTGGAGAAATGAAATGACGTTCCTAAAGGATGTATCTACACACTAAAAAGTTCAAATATATAGACTGAAAACTGTATTTTTTAAAAATTGTGTCCATTTCTTTTGGAGTGACCCTCATATTTTTCATAATCTAAAAGGGGTGTTTATGTAAAGCATCACTATTATTAGTTCTCATGTTTTCAAAACAGTTGTATTTTAGGAAATGCACATGGCACTTTGAAGAAAGAAATTATACACTATAAGGACTCTGTAGCACTGACACAATACTCAAACAGCTCTGCAAATTTCAAATAAAATACCAATATAAAACAAATTTTACTTTCAGATGCTGCATAAACCATGGAAACACATTTGCTGAAATTTCTATTATGCAAACCCAATGCCTCAACAAACTGAATGCAACCAACCGCCTATTATCTTTACCAAGAAATGACTATGAAATGTCCAGATATTTTGGATTTCCTTAACCTCCCCACCTCTCACAGTCCAAGTTCTGGAAATAATGTACAGCTTTTAAGTAACTTTTAATGGTGCAAGAATCATTAAACAGGTTTAATAATTTTGTTAACATCACAGGTGAAATGCTATAGTAGAATCTCTTTGATCATGTAATTACTTAATAACATAAGAGTTAAATCCCTAACAAATAAAATGAAGTTGGGGCAAAACTGCAACTATGAAGATCCCTACTCCCATGTCATAAGTTAAATGCTTTGGAAATGGCACATAGTTAACAAATTATTATAAAAAAAAATAATCTCACTTATTATACAATATCCTATGATATGTTAAACCAGATACAATTTTTCTCTCTCTGTATAATCATTTAGCACACCCTGGCAGTGAACTTGATTACAGCCTACAGAGGAAATATAGCAAAACTTTCTTGCATAAGAGTTATTAAAAGCTTTTAGCATACAGCATACATAGCATACCATTTTAAACAGATTGAATTGTTTTTTGTTTAGCTTCTATTTTCTCATTAGCTTAACATTGACCATCCATGCACTTGTATTGCTTATTATAGAATATTGGTGACTTTTGTCTTATTACAACATGCATTTTCTACTGAGTAACACAACTATTTTAACTCCATGTCATTCTAAACAAACAATCTGCTCTCTGGCATTAACAACAGAAAGTAAAATTCTTCTTCATGAGTATTCATTTGCATTATATTAAAATGTTTGCATTCTAATATACAGGCTTTGTAAATCCTTTTTAATCTTTTAGAAACTTAAAACCTGAAATTAGGTGTGTTACAGTTTATGTCCATAGAAACAACAGGCATTTTCAATGATGAAAGAATTATGAAAATCAGTTTAGTGTTTTTCAAAATGGTATTATAGAAATAACAATACAAAAAATATATGAATATATTTAAGTTTCTTAAAGAAACTACTTCTAACATTATATTCACACCCATACACAAACACACAAAAATGTTCTCTGTTATAATTAAATACTGATTCATCAAAAGTATTTCGCACAACTATTTACATTTTTCTCCCATATTTTCTGATTACTTAAATAGCTGTATGCATAAATTTTCCTCCTATACACTTCCATGCATATACAGAGCAATCCATACAAACCTGAACCTTTTTAATAGGCTATAATTTCTCTCTGAAAGCTCGTAGACATGTGAAATTTGTTTTAATGAGCTCAGTGGCTCAGGGAGAATTGACAATTATGGCAACAATCCCTCAATATTTATTTTTTTGATGGCAATTATGAGCATTTTCATGGGATTGTAGACAGTCTGTAATTTTCAGTTAGAACAGCAACATGCAGTACTCACTTCGAGAGCGTGTTTTCATTGTGAAAACATATTGGAAGACAAATTCCTTGGTAACAACACAAGAGGAATTTTGAAGAGAATTGGAAGTACGGAATGTTCCAACAAAGGCAACAATTTTATCGCTTGCAAAAAAGCTGGAGACAACTGGTATATTCGTTAGTGAGAGTGGAAAACATTGACCACCATTGAGTGCAGGGACTGTTACAAATGTTCAAAGAAGGCTAGTGAACTCTCCAAATAAATTGTTGCATAAACTGAGCCAGGAACCAGGCTATTCATGTGACCTAACACTCACATATGCAGTATTTCCCTGCACCAGCTGAAATATTCTAAGTTTGTGACCTTGAGGAGAGTTGTATGCAAAAAGGGCATATAGGCTGCACCGAAAGTTTTTAAAAAAGCTTATGTGCTACCCAAGCTCTGATGGAGCCTACTGTGGAGTATTTAAATTAGTTTGCTCACTTTGAATTTTGATTACTAAGAATAGATATCCATTGGCTTGAACACGAGCCTTGTGTTTGCTATACCGCCTGCATGGATTGAGGTTGAAAGTTAGGTTTGCTTTTTGAGCAACTGCAGATATTTGATGCATGCCTATAATGGTGTCTTGGAAGTCTTGAAGGTGATTTAGCTCGTCTTCATGGATGTCTCTTCTGGAGTGTATGATGTATATGGTTCCAATAATAGCTCCAGCACATGTCAAAGAGCTGCGACTGTCTACATGCCAGAAACTGCTTGTAATTTCCATCGAAATCATCAATATAGTCAACAGATGACATTGATCGATTGTTGCCATGATTGTTGTCGATTCTCTCTAAGCCATCGAGATCATTAAAACACATTTCACATTTCTACAAGGTTTCAGAGAGAAATTATGGCCTATTAAAAAGATTCAGGTTTATATGGATCACACTGTACTTTGAGTAATGCAAACCACATAAGCCAATGAAAATACATACTTTTATATTATTAATTTCTGCCTTTCAAAATGTAACAAAGTAGAAGTTGGAAGAAAATAAAGACAGGAGCAGAAAAGTAAGGTCTCAATGAATGCAAGAGAGTTTAGACTACTGAATAGCATAAAGCACAATACCTTGTAGAACATGTATAACCCATATGTTATTCCTCCTATTATTGCAATTGTTTCTAGAAAATATCGAAACCTAGTCCATGGTGATACAGGTGGTGGTATATAAGTCTGAGGCTGAAGTGCTATCTGAGGATTTTGTTGAAGCATTGTTTGTAGATGCTGAAAATACAAATGCTCTTACTGTTTAAAGCAATAGTAAAAAATACTAAAAGATAGAAAACAACTTATCATTAATTACTGTTCACTACACTGTTACTAGCTTCTTTTTACATTTACAAAACAACTTATCATATATAAAGTCTTATTAAAAGAGAGAAAAAAAGAAACACAATAATATAACACAAATATGCAATTATAGGATGCATCCAGAAATTAAATTCTGAAGGCTGAGAAAGGAAACAAAGGAAAGAAATATTTATTGCAATATTTACAGAAATTTACTGGCTACTTGTCAACATAGTTGCCACCATTATTAAGGCATTTACTGTACCACTGCACCATTTCTGCCACCAACATGTGGAGCATTGAATTCCCTACTATCTTATAAATTATAATTTTGAAGCTGCTTACAGTGAAGGCATAATCAAATTGAATTAATTAAAGTGGTATTGTTAACACACACTTCACTTACTTTTATTGAGTAGGACAATTGTTTCACGGACCATTGCACGCATCCTCAGCTGTTGAACCACTACTGCTTGGGTTTGGGTTCCAAGTTGTGGTTGTGGATGTGTTGGTTGTGGTGACATTTGTTGGGCGGGCGATGAGACTTGTTAAGCAATCCTTAGGGGGGAACTCCATGTTCATCAATGTGTGGCAGTATTTATGAATACAGACTTTTTCCCAAGCTGATAATTGAAACGGATTAAGGCTAGTTTATCTGCAGTAGCACATCACTTTTGGGAAACTCATCATGAAATAAATTTGAACATCAAACTATTGAAAGAACTTTCGAATCCGTTTCAATTATCAGCTTGGGAAAAAATCTGTATTCATAAATACCGCCACACATTGATGAACATGGAGTTCCCCCCTAAGGATTGCTTAACAAGTCTCATCGCCCGCCCAACAGATGTCACCACAACCACAACTTGGAACCCAAACCCAAGCAGTAGTGGTTCAACAGCTGAGGATGCAGGCAACGGTCCGTGAAGCAATTGTCCTACTACTCAATAAAAGTAAGTGAAGTGTGTGTTAACAATACCACTTTAATTAATTCAATTCCCTACTAGCTGTACTTCAAAATCCTGAAAAAGTTTTCTTGCCAAAAAATGCTTTATTAGACAAAGAGATGGAAGCTAACTGGTGGAATGTTCCGATTGTCGGGTTGCTTAATCAAAAATCTCTCATCTAAACTAAAGCAACAGATTCCACGCAGCGTGAGCAAAAGTGTAAGAGATTTTCTGATTGAAATTGATCTTCAAAGGTGAACCATTATGTATGGTTTGTTTTGTTTCTGGTGTGGCATGCAACACTAATGTTTCATCCCCAGTAACAACATTGTTGAGAAACTTGTCACCTTTCTCTTCATACAGCTGGAAGAATGTCAATACTGTGTCCAGACATTTGGTTTTGTGTTCATCTGTCAGCTGCTTTGGCACCCACTTGTATACTTTCCGAAAACTAAGCCACCAGGCGATTTTGTGCACCAGTGAGCAAGAAATCTGGTGTAATTTACCAGTGTGCTTCAAAATTGTGAAGTGCTGATTCTGCACAATTACATGCTGTGCACTACAAAGCTATGGCATCACCACTACAGTCTTTATTACGCAAATCTGTAAGCCTTCAGGGAATTGCCTGCACTATCATCTGACCATATTGCCACTCACAATGTCATGTCCATATATCTGGCACAATTGGCATTAGATCTCATGCTTCTGAGCATTCAGAAATCTGATAATTGCACAAGGCTTGTAGTTGGCAGGAGGCAATACCAGTACAGCCATTTACTCTTAAAGCTGTGCAATAATTACTACCATTCCCATGACAAACTGCACTGCATTATTTCCATATATTTCTCTATAATGCTATGTATGTGCATTATATTCAACTATTCATGACATTTCTGGACATGATCAGATTGGATATGCCTCTTAGTATTGTGAGAAAATACCAATACTGCAGTTGATGGCTTATGTGTGTGTGGTCAAAATTGCCTGCCTACACATATATATCTGCCATACCTGCACCCATATATCTTCCTACAAATAATGAAATGACAGGCAAAAATAACTATGTTTAGATCAAAAGTCTTCATTAAAATTGCAACCCCTTGCAAAATATGCTAGCAAAAATTTATGAGTTGCATTAAGATATGCATGCCCTCAGGAGTGATCAGGCAATGATTGATGCTGGTCAGTGTCTGCAGGGTGATCCTGGCAATGTAATTGTCCTGCAAAAAGCAAGGTAGTGGTGAAGATGTATCTGGAAGGCCAATGGTTGAGGAACCTGGTGTTAGACTGAAAGAACATCATTGGACAGATTATGCATTTACAGGTTTTGTTATCTTGTAAGGAGGAAGTGCTAGTGAGGCTACTGAATCCATCAGAAACCAATCAGGACAGTCAGGCCAAGACAGAGAAAGGGAACTGTGAACCAGGTGCAAGAGTATTACCATGAATCGTATCTGAAGAGCTGGCACCTATGTAGGTTCTGCGACCCCAGCTGAAAGGCTTGCTGAATAGGGCATTTGACCACCTGACCGCTCACAACTGGAGAGGATCTGACACATACTTAGACAATGTCTCTTCAGCCAAAGGAACAGCCATTACGGCTGCACTGACAGAGCACTCCATCACATCAACACCAGAGATATTCAATCTATCCAGAGCCACCAAGACATATTCCTTTGGAGAAGCAAGCAGAATTATGGGACAAACTGGAGGACATGAGATCCAGGGGAGTTATTGAAGAGTCCAATAGACTGTTTCTCTGTAGTCTGCAATGAAGAAAAGGAATAGCACTCTTGACTTTAGATTATAAATTGGGAAACTGGCAAGGGCTCTAGTTCCCAGAAACAAGGAGATTGCATTCTTGACTGGCCAAGGGCTTTGGAAATTTGCATATATGTCCTTTGGCCTCTACAACAGGAATCAGTGTTGAGAGAGCTGACTTATGATGCCTGGCTGCTGTATCTGGATGACATCATTGCCAAGTCCAGAGAAACATCAAACATCTGAACATGAAGTGCAATTATTCTTGGGCCATACAGTCTCATCAACCAGATTATTTGTATGACATTGAAGAAGCAAAGGAATGTTGCTGACTGATGATGTGTTTGTTGTAACAGCAGGCAGGCAACCTTTGCAGCAAAAAAGGGCTGAAATGTGCAATAATTTGCATTAGGGAGCATATAGAGTTGTAATATTCTATTGTTATTTATCACAAACAAAGGAAGGCCCACAAATTAACATGCATAGACCTCTGTATTAAGCAGCTCAGGTTGAAAAGGGAAACACTGAAATATGCAATGATATGCCTTAGGAATCATTGTATACCATAGCCATAAGAAGGCATGAAAAGGAGCAAAGGCAGCGCAGCCATGAGGAGAGGGGAAAATGCTGAAGTATGCAATGATATGCGTTTGGGAGTAAGGATTGACTTATAGTTAAAACGCCATTAAAAGAAAGGAAAAGGAACACTGCTTTAGGAAGGCAGGGAAATCCTTAAATATGCATTGATATGCATTAGGAATCATCTAGCCTAGGTAGGTGGGGAAAATGCTGAAATAGTTAATGATTCCAGAAGAATCCAGGAGGCCAAAGCAAAAACCAAGTTTTTTCAAAGTTAGTTATTATGTGATGGCTTTGAAATTATTTTCATCAACACGAAAAATAAATAAAGAAAAGAAAATAATCTTAATCTACAAATCAGAGAAGTATGAAGTATTTTAAAATTATAACTAATAATGACGAACATATTAGAAATTGCTAATGCGCATCTACTGACTTCATTCGCATCTGTAGATCTGAGCTATCACAATAATTATGAAAGATAAATAAATATATTTAAAATAATAATAATAATGATTATATTATTATTATTATTATTATTATTACTGCTAAGTATTCATTAATAGTAAGAAACAAACCAACTGAGAAGTTTTCATTTAATAGCAGCTTGTAAATTATGCATTAAGTTTCTCCATTTAACCCAAAATAACAGTTGACCAAATATACTATCAGTGCCGCAATTGCAGTGTGATAGAAACAGGGCTATCTTCATATTCTGATGAAATCATCTTTAACTAATTCAGGTCCCACATTAAATCATAACCATCACCTGCAATTGGTAGATTAACCTTAAACGATGTACTATTCGGGTCCTGTCACTTCTCCACTATTTTCAGCTTCCAAGAGAAATTATTGGTTAATGTGTAAACATTATAACTTGCTAATTTTAAAGCTTTAGTGTTTCAAAAAGATACTTTATAGGGGAAAGGAATACATTTTTATTTCTCTATTTTAAACAACAAGAGCAAGGTTCTGAAAATTAGTCATTCATGAAAATACATTTTAATTTCACTGTCATCTAGCAGCATTGACTCCTAAATAATGTGCTTCCTTTGCATTATACATGAAGAAAATAGAGCACTACTACTGCCATCTAGTGGCAAATAACCAGGTACATTACCTTGGCATTGTAGGACAAGTTGCAAGCTCTGTTTCATTTTCTAAAGTTGGTGTGTTTAGCAACATTATGCACCAAACTCTTCTTTAGTCAGCAACATCACCAAATATAATGATGCTGATTTAGTGCCTTAAAAATGTATAATTATATACTGGAAATTTCAAATCAATACCAATGAATATCTCAGTAATGGTTGCCACATAAACAAATCAACTATGTAATTTAACAAGATTTTACATCTTCCTTATATGTCATTATCTCTTTGTTTGTTATACAAAATAATTTAATATTTACTTTGAATGCAGAGGAATTCATAGTTAGTTGAAGAAAATTTAAAATATAGGACTTGATATTTTAAACATGATACTTGAAGACATAATTGAGAAAATAAACAATTAAAAAGCAAAAAAAATGTATATTAAAAAAAAAGACATAAATACAGTCTCCCCTCTCTCTCTGGTGTAATACAATACTTTCTCTTAATAAGTAGGGTAGATAGGTGGTAAAGAGGCATTGTTTTTCCAGGTTAAGCTCTCATGAGCATGTATAGAAATCTTACTTCATAGTTTGTTGGTTGATTGAATGCCCCAGCACGCTGAAAAGCAATATCTATTTCTTCATCTGTAAGACCTTTCTTCTTCAAGAAAGATTGTTTATATACTAATGCACTTTTCTGTACATTTGGATTTTGAAGAAATTTTACAGCTGTGTTGACCTGAAAATAAGCATGATGTGTAATCAGATTTCACAATAAACCTTCAAAATGACATAGGAAATATAAATACCCAGGATAAATAACTACTGCTCAAGTATAAACAGTTTATTATTCCTAATAAATAACATTCCATGATCAGAATTCAAACTACAAGGATTGTCTGATAAGTCTGGTAAACTTCCATGAAAGAATGGAACATTTTTCTTGCAGCACCATTGTTGTAAGCTTAATTATTCAAAGGATCATATAAAATTTTCAGCAATGTACACTATACAGTTCATTGTTGACAATCTTCTCAATTAGTCAATGTGTCAATTATGATTGAAAATGGAGAAAATTGAGTTCTGTGCTATCAAACATTTTCATTTGAAGAGTGATGCAGGAATCGACGTAGAATTGGATGAAGGCTTTCAGACTCTGTACCATCACTGAAGACCACTTAGTTTCAGATTAATGAATTTCAACGTGGTTGCACTAGCACCGAAGATGAAGCGCGCTCCCACTGTCCAATTGAAAAAAAAAAAATGTAAATGGCGTGTTATTTATGGATGCTCTTTAACTACTGTGGTTATCAGCATCCCATTATAAATTAGGTGTGAAAGACCATTTAATTTTGCTCAGAAACCTCTACATCACGCTTGAGGTTCTTTTATGTGCCGTAAGTCTATGACACGGAACCCATGGTTTTACTTCCCTTCCAAAGGAAGCCATGCTGAGGATTTTTACACGCGAAAAAATCCATCATCTTCCACCGGGTTTGAACCTACAACCTCGGGTATATGAAGTTAGCATGGTAACCATTACACCATGGAGGGCGACAATTGAGGTCACCACACAAAAAGCAAAAAGCCATTTGCAAAATCCATGATATGGTAATGTACATCCAATAAAAATTTCAGAAATTGCTGAGATTGTAGGCATCTCAACTGAGCAACAGCATAATATCCTGTACAGAGAAGAAACTGTATGCAAGGTGGCTGCCAAGATTGCTCACAAGACAACCAAAAATACATCCTAAACGACATTTCAACACAATGTCTGGTGATGTTTAATCACAATCTGCAAGACTTGACTTGATGAAACCTGGATCCATCATTGCAAAACAATCGTCAAAACAATGGACAAAAGCTGAAAAAAGTGCACTGAAAAAGGAAAAGTCAATTTTCTCAGCTGGTAAGATGATGACCACTGTTTTTTGGAATTCCTAAGGAATAATCCTCATAGATTACTTGGAAAAAGGAAAAACCATAACTGGACTCTCTTTACTTCATTGTTGGATCATTTGAAATTTGTATTGGCTGAAAAAAGACTAATTGGCACACAAAAAGTGCTGTTTCATCAGGATAATGCATTGTCCCACACATCAGCCATGATAATGGTGAAAGTGCATCCATTATATTCACTAGAATTACTCCCAAGATTACTTCCTGTTTCAAAACCTTTTGGCTTAGAGGGAAAAGAATTTCATTAAATAAAGAAGTGATATCCGTATTCAACAAGTATTTTGCAGAGTTTGGCAGAACCTATTTTTCTGATGGGATGAGAAAGCTGGAGGGATCACTGGGCCAAGTGTATTATCTCTCAAGGAAATTATGTTGAGGTGAGTCGTTTAGAAAACAAACATTTTTCTTGCTTTTACAAGACTTATCAAACCACCTTCGTACATCTTTAACATTCGATGCAATATCTACATCAGCAGTTCACATTAAAATAAATAAAAAATAGATAAAATAGTTCTCTCAATACTACTACTGCCAAAGTATGAATTTGTTAAAATGCTTTTTGCTCCTGAATATGAATGAGACAAAAAAAAAAAAAAAAAAAAAAAAAAAAGGATATAAAAGGAATAGTTTATACATAAAGGAATTAAAGCATGCACGATGGAAACAACAGCCAAATCAGCAACCTTCTCTTACCACTAGCAGAGAACTCAATACAAAAGCTTCCTAGGTACTGATAACTGATACATCATAAACCATGTAGTAAATCAACACATTAAGGAGACAAGGAATTATATTTTTGCCCAAAAATTACCTTTTTTAAATTTAAAATGAAATACACATTTAATCTGATATTCCAGAAGCATTTCTAATAATTTTTTCAGACAGTAATGCATCTGAATTTTCAATGAACTCTCTGCAGCTTGTACATTAGTAAACATACATTATAAGCAGGTAGCTCTTAAATTAATAAATTGTTTTCTAATCAGCTTAATTAAAGCTTTTATTTATAAGAATTACAAAATGTTGCTGCATTTATTTTGATTTCATCTCTTTTCAGTGCAAGATCAAAATATATAGCCTTCTGTGCTTCTATGAAAAAGTTTTTTTAAAAATTCACAACTGAGCAGATTAATGATAGAGAACTTCATGTCCCCTAAAAAGATCAACAGATGGCTTGCCATATTTTGCTCCTGTTATCAGTTTTCAGATCTATGCAATTTTGTAGTTTCTCTCAGGATTCTACAACAAAACAATTGGATAGTAAGTCACGAAGGCAGAACCAGATGTGTAGTAATATATATGGGGTCTACTCATCTACAAGAAAAGTCACTTTGTTACAGCAATCTCTAAGTGTGTTTCTCTCTCTCTCTTTTGAAATGTCTAGCTAAAAGCCTAATCAGTCAAATTGAGTGAAAATGCTATTAACCAAGCTTTAATGTTATATTACTATTCTAATAAAAATGCCCATCAGTACCTGCCTATCTGGGTTATAAATCTAAAGCATATTAATAAACGATTAATTACTCTAAATAACCCAATAATTATAAATCATTCGCCCTCTTAACTTCGTTTAAAAGAAAATAATGTTAAACGTATAGTATACCAGATCTTCTCGTGGTATAAATGTCCTCTTTTCCTTATTATCTGACGTGTTTGAAGTTTCATTTGCCATTCTGCATAAAAACGCACATCAATGTTCAAAATGTCACCTCTCAACTACCCTAACCTCTACACCATGATAGCTGGTGTGGCTTTCTGCTAGTACTTTGAACCTTTGTAACGTCTGTGCACTTATTAATTGCCTATTTAGCATCTGCCTGTCATATAATTGGTTTCAATTTCCAAAATTAAACTCTTTTGATAAAAGCTTTTAAGCATTTCAAGCAACGTGTTTCTTTTGCTTTTTCAAAAGATGATATTTATAATTTCCACGATACTTCCTATTTTTTCTGCTCCACTCCGTTGTCTACTATATCTAAGATCATCTAAGATGTTACCACAGGGCGGTTTTGCTGAACATTTTCTGACCAGCCGCCATCTTGCAACCCTACAAACCCTACATATACGGGATCGTCGCCTTCGCTATTATATTATAATGACGTAGGCTACGGCGGGATTCATACCAAAAACAGGCTTAGTCCAACACCTCTAGATACTGGAACCCATAGATTAACCCATAGAGTAACCATCTTTTGACTATTATTTTAACCTATGGTACTCTCTTATTTCACTTCTGCTTCCAAGGAAGCAAGTAATAAGATTATTTCTGCTAATTTTTTCTCGATTGGCATGAAGTAAATAGAAGCATTAGCTTTTTAACAATAATTTGTTGCATTGATGTAGAGAAAGTCATGTGAATGGATCACATCAGATTTTTTTTAACATACCGGGATGCCTTAATCCTCACCCAACGTTATATTCCTACTTATGATGCTCCGAATCGTCAGTTTACGCTTGGTAGTTGGTTGCCACCTGATTGCCGATTTACGTACTTCTTCGCGTGACATTCTCTTACCTAAACTGTCCCGGCTGTTAGCGATTCTCCGTGATTCTTATCTGATTAACGCGGAAATCCTTTTACCGGCGGTCCCGTGTCTTGCATCATTTCTTTCCTATGGTCACATTTAGCGGTTTATCTGCTGGATTGGCGTGGAATTCCCTCCCCCCACAGTGACCATTCACACTACATTTTTTCAGGGCTGACGCTGACAGGGCATGGCAGGAATTTATCTTGCATCCACCCCGTCCGTTTCTTTGCGGACACTTTTTACAGATAGTTCCAAAACGCCTGATGGAGTCAGTTCGGGTATTTACATCTGGACCACGTGAACGTCTCACACCTGGCGATTACATTCATGTACGCCTATTTATTTTACTGAAGCCATAGACCTATATCAGGCCCTTGTGATGCTACAGTCCTTACCTCCGCTTCGGGCCCTTATCTTTACAGACTGTCTTAGCCTTCTTCTTGTCCTCGCTCCTCCCTTTCAGAATATCCGCCAACAAATTTATGAAATTCTTACACTTAACCTTATTCACCGTTTATCGCGCTCCACAGAGCTCAAGCTCGTTTGGATCCCTAGCCATGTCGGCATTAAGGGTAATGATATTATAGATGCAGCGGCTAGGACGGCGATTTCGGCTCCGGATATTCACCTGATCTTTTGACAAAGGCAAAGTGACATTTCTTCCGACTTGTTACGGTTAGCCCGGGATGCTTCTGGACGTCGACCGGAACTTACCTCTCTACACCCGGTACATTTCTTATCCCATACATCGCGCTCACCGAAAATAGCTTCTTCTTATTATTTTAGCTCTTTATTATATGTGGCTCTGACCCCGGCTTACTTATATCTTATTCGTCTGCGTGACTCTGACAGGTGTGCCTGCGGGCACGTAGGTGATATTAAACACCTTTTTTTTTTTTTCTCTCAGTTGCTACAAATATTTCGCACATGCCCGTTTCAACACCCCTCGATATTGGTTCCTTTCTCTCCACCCATTTGTAAGGCTTTATTACGTTTTATCACACGTACACGCATGCAATTTTGAATCCCCTCCATTTTTCTTTTCCGGTTATAATAACTGCTTCATTTTTACTTTCTCTACACGTACTATGTACAGCGTATAGAGAAGGTATTGTATTGCACCCAAAAATTCGATACCGAGATTTCAATGGAAATACATGTTTTGGGTCCCCCCGAATCCAAAATAAGCATTCTTGGAAAAAGGTCCATATGTGTGTGTGTGTGTGTGTGTGTGTGTGTGTGTGTGTGTGTGTGTGTGTGTGTGTGTGTGTGTGTGTGTGTGTGTGTGTGTGTGTGTGTGTGTGTGTGTGTGTGTGTGTGTGTGTGTGTGTGTGTGTGTGTGTGTGTGTGTGTGTGTGTGTGTGTGTGTGTGTGTGTGTGTGTGTGTGTGTGTGTGTGTGTGTGTGTGTGTGTGTGTGTGTGTGTGTGTGTGTGTGTGTGTGTGTGTGTGTGTGTGTGTGTGTGTGTGTGTGTGTGTGTGTGTGTGTGTGTGTGTGTGTGTGTGTGTGTGTGTGTGTGTGTGTGTGTGTGTGTGTGTGTGTGTGTGTGTGTGTGTGTGTGTGTGTGTGTGTGTGTGTGTGTGTGTGTGTGTGTGTGTGTGTGTGTGTGTGTGTGTGTGTGTGTGTGTGTGTGTGTGTGTGTGTGTGTGTGTGTGTGTGTGTGTGTGTGTGTGTGTGTGTGTGTGTGTGTGTGTGTGTGTGTGTGTGTGTGTGTGTGTGTGTGTGTGTGTGTGTGTGTGTGTGTGTGTGTGTGTGTGTGTGTGTGTGTGTGTGTGTGTGTGTGTGTGTGTGTGTGTGTGTGTGTGTGTGTGTGTGTGTGTGTGTGTGTGTGTGTGTGTGTGTGTGTGTGTGTGTGTGTGTGTGTGTGTGTGTGTGTGTGTGTGTGTGTGTGTGTGTGTGTGTGTGTGTGTGTGTGTGTGTGTGTGTGTGTGTGTGTGTGTGTGTGTGTGTGTGTGTGTGTGTGTGTGTGTGTGTGTGTGGACAGCATAGCTCAAAAACAAAAAGACTGTTGAATACCAAACTTGGTATTTAAGTTTGGTATCTTCCAAGTATGCGACACGAAGATTTTAAAGAAAATCCCCTCACCCCCAACTGCCTTTTACGTGGAACTTTTTTCGAACATTTTGATTTTCTTAAAAATGGCTCTAACAATTTTGATTAAAATATCGTATATTAAAGTTACCTAAACAATAAAATGTATATTTTGAATTTTCTGGGAATAGTCTCTGAGGACTACTTTATTTAGGATCAATTTTACGGAATTTTGCATAACTGCTAAACCGTAAGGGATGGACAAAAATTTACAACACAAAAAATGTAGAGCACCTTAAAACACACAATTTATGTTATGTATATATATTTTTTTTTCGTGGAGCTGATCGCTTTTTTTTTTTTTAGATATTCCTTGTTTTTGGTTTCAGCTATGAAAAACTTGTATTTTTCTCATACAGAAATTTGTCAATTCCTGTCCATACAAACAAAGGAACTTCAGTCACATAGCAACCAGCTTTTGACTATCATTTTAACCTATGGTACTCCCTTATTTCGCTACTACTTACAAGGAAGCAAGTAGTAAGACTATTCTCGATTAGCATGAAAGTAGTAAGACTATTCTCGATTAGCATGAAGTAAATAGAATCATAATCTTTTTAACAATAAGTTGTTACAGAGATGTAGAGAAAGTCATGTGAATGGAACACATCAGATTTTTTTCTTTCTTTCGCCTCTACCTCTTATTTGAGACGATGTAGCTATCCGTTGTGGCGCTCCTGGCAATCCGTCTATAAACAACAACAACAACAACAACAACAACAAGTGCAAATGCGCTTAAGGACCGATCAGAAATGAGTATATACTCCTTTGGTAGACGTCCCATGTAGTAAACATGTGGGACCGTGTGTGTTGTATAATGTTATGCTTGTTGGTGCAATAGAAGCGAAAAATGCATTTTTGTTGAATTAGTCACTTCTATGATAGACTGAAATACAAATATTTTTTAATATTGATCGGAACAGTAATTAATGTTCGCATGTCCTCAGTGTAACGACGGATTATAATTTCAAATTTGGAAAACTTAGGTTATGAAGTGCACTTATCACATTTAAGATGTGCTCGGTGGACGAATCTGATGCCGAACATTGTATGGAGAGAAGAACGTTGCCGATCAGGTAAGATCAAACAAAAAGGTAAACTGGAACTTTTTATATAATGGACAACTTAACAACTCAAACTGACATTTGTCGGCTGTTAACGACCGTGAAATATAAAGAATATTACAATGACTACGACGGACTTGCTCGTATACTTGTCACGCGGATGATTGTGGTTTTTGATGCGCCGACACCTCGGCTACGCTTTGTCTTATTCCGCAATTTCTACGCAATATCGGGTTACCCTTAAGTGAGCGGCAAAAAGCGCGACAAGTGTAGGAGAGTACCAGCTCTACCTTATTGTATACTTAAATGAAAGTTCAATAATGAATGATAAAAAGTGTAAATGCTGTGTGTCCGGCCAACGTATACTATTGGGGCCCTGGCATTTCTGCCTGTTTTTAGTCTTTATAATCCTTCCCTCCGATCATGAGCGCATCTCCACCATGGTGTTTGTTTTTGTTCGGACCCACCACCGGGTGGGCTCGGAGACATTGAACATCTCATACAGAAATCCAATTGCTACAAATTCAGCAACATAACCATTTCAACCACTACCAGTGACTATTCAACCATAAATTCATGTTGTTTTTTGCGCACTTTCTATAACAACATACAGCTCTCATTACCATAATTCACAAGTAATATACAAGATCAGAAAGTAATGTTTCTGGAAAATATAATACATTAAAAACCAATGCTATGACACGTTACATTTCCCTAATGATGGAGCCCAATTCACTGATCATCCATAAATTCTTGTATCGAGTAATAAGCCTTGCTGCATAGATAGATTTTAGGAGCAGACTTGTATTTTTCTATTTTCCTGTAAGATAGCAAGTTTAAGTCATTCAAAAGGACACTGAATATTCTGACCTTTCATAATATACTCTTTTTTGATACTAAGTGAAGGTAACACTGGTTTGCATAGATCCATTCTTTGTCTAGTATTTATATTATATACATTTATATTTTTACTTTCTGTACACATACTATGTATATAATGCATAGAGACTATTGTATTGCACCCAAAAATATGATACTGAGGTTTCACCAAAAACATATTTTGGTATTCCCAGAATCTAAAAAAAGCTTTTTTGGAAAAAAGACTATGTGTGTGTGTGTGGGTGGGTGGATGTGAAGTTTGGTATCTTCCAAGGATGCTATACAAAGATTTTCAAGAAAATCCCCCCCCTCCCCCAGCTACCTTTACATGGAAAAAATTTGGAAATTTTATTTTGCTTCTGCTTACAAGTAAGCCAGAGCAATAAGGCTATTTCTGATAATTTTTCTCAATTAACATGAAGTAAGTAGAAGTATAAGCTTTTTAACAATAATTTGTTGCAGAGATGTAGAGAAAATCAGGTAATTATTTACAAGTTGGGCCGCTGCATCTCTCCGCTGCGACTTATGCCAGTTTTGCACTCTAACGGGACTGGTGTGGTTAGAGAGGGATTATGGGTGGGGAGACGGTTTAAAAAACTAATGTTGTATCCATTGCGCTGTTAGGAGTTGTTGGAAATATCGATAATGAGGTACTACCACAATATAAAATTAGAAACATAAATTTATATACACACACACACACACACTAACCTAAACGGATTGGAACCTAACCTCGCGCTAAATTTGAAATCCACAGGCTTTGAAATTGTCATCATAAATACAAAGTCAATCAATGGCACTTATTTCATTCGATTTTAGAGTGGCCAAAGTTCTGCATAATAAAATTCACTGAACAGCTGTATCTGCGTGAAACATACTTGTCATACATCAGCACAGCGTCTAGCAACATATGCCGGTGTTGCATTCCACAACACTGTTCGCCTGCCGCCGACATTGAAACTCAGGTTTTAGGCACTTTAGTGTGTAGTATTATTATATATTTACATTGCAAAAGTATTACAAGACTTCTTTATTTATATCCTACTCCTTCTAGGCAGCATACTTCATAAATATTCACAAAAAAGGATCGCTATGTGTACGTAATAAATTAGCGTTTAACTTAATTACGGAGCTTTTCTGATAAAAAAAATTGGTGAAAACGTAACAAATATAAACCAAACTTACAGTCAAATCACAATTTGTTTAAATTCTAGAGGGGCCCAAGTTCTCTATAATTACCGAAAATCATGTGAATGGAATGCATTTTTTACAAAAATCTAAATTTTCAAAATTGTTTCCAGGTAAAGGATAGTTAGTATGCAGTAAATAGAAGCATAAACTTTTTAACAATAATTTGTTGCAGAGATGTAGAGAAAGTCATGTGAATGGAGCACACTTTTTGCAAAAATCTAAATTTTCAAAATTGTGTCCAAGTAAAGGATAGTTTGGGGTGGGGAATTTTTTTGAAAATCTTCACGTTGCATCCTTGGAAGATGCTGAACTTAAATATATGTTTTGTATTTAGCAGTCTGTTTTTTTATCGTCTTCACACATGAACATACTGACATATCGTTTTCTCAATTCAGGGGACCCCTAAAATGTGTATTTCCAGTGAAATCTCAGTATCAAATTTTTGGACGGAATGCAATACCTTCTCAACCTATGAACTATATATTAAATAGAGAAAGTAAAAAAAAAAAAAATCCTTCACATAAAACTAATGGAAAAATGTTATTTTGGCAAATATAATGGACAAGATATTTATTTTTCTCTGTCAAATAAATAAACTTTAAATGAAGATGCAATTAATATTAATTTAATTTCTTAATTGATACATTATAAAATCCTCAATTTTACCTATGTAATTTTACAAGCTCTTCTCTCCTTTGTTTAAACACAGCTTTAATGTTCCAGTTTTTAATAAGTCTTTTGTGGTCCAGAGTATTTAAGTGTCTAAAGCAAAGCAGCTGTCAACCTAATTTCAGTTAGCAGCTATACTATGCTTACTTTTGTTTAGTAACAAAATACAGTCATATTCTGGGGCAATTTGGTTGAAATTAAGCAAGCATTTATGTTACAAATGAGAGCCTCAGAACCAGTATGGCATCAATAATACAGCTCTATGTAAGGGTCTGTTTCAAAGGCTGAACATTTTGACAGTTCCTTGTGAATACATTCTCATATGTATGTGCATCCATATAAAACAAAGTATTCTTGATTTTTTTAAACAAATTTCAATCACATAGCAACCAGCTTTTAAAAGATAGGACAATTGCTTTAGACTGGTGTATACCCTTCATCTACTTTTAAGGGATGATAATGTTTTTCTCGACTAGCATGAAGTAAATAGGGGAATAAGCTTTTTAAGAGTTATTTAGTACAGAGATTTAGAAAATGTCATATGAAGGGAACACATCAGATTTTTTTTTTATTTTGTTATGCTGCTCAAAGATGCTTGCTCACTTACACATCGTTTTCTAAAATGATTACCAAATTTTTGGATGAAATGCTGCCTTATTTACTGCCTGGAAATATTCCTCAAAACATGTATTCTTAATTTAAAAGAATTTTATATCTATTAATTTTGTAATGCTTTATTGGATTTTGTGCATAAAAACATTGCCCTTTTAACCTTTATTTGATAAATATGGAATTAAATAACAAACAACACAAGCTAATGGGAACAAGTATATACATACATACACACACAGACAAAAATATTCAGTCTCTCAAAGTGTAAATTCTGCTTGATTGATTATCAGTTCACTCTGACATCTATGGTTGAGTGTTTAGATTGACCTGTCTTAGTACTATTGAATGCTAACAGTGAAATGTGCTTTACTGGTGATAATAGCTATGGCTGCACCGTGGCTGAGTGGTTAGACCACTTGTCTCTCACCCAGGCGACCTGGGATCAATCCCAAGCTACTGCATGTTGGATTTGTGGTGAACAAAGCAGCACAGAGGTGGGTTTTTTTCTGGTTTCCCCTGCCATCACATTCCACCGTTGCTGCATCTTCATTCCATGTATCATCAGTGTCATCGCCTGCAGTGCCGTAATAGTCAAAGCAGGCGTTAAACGCTATAAAAAAAAATAAGAACTACAGAGGTTCAAAACCAGCATTAGGGTCTTCTTTGTCCCTCCAGATGGATGAAGTGTTCATTGCAGTGTGATATACTTTCCAAACACAAATTCTGTAATATTTATTTTTGTGTTCCAAAAAATGAAATCAATAAATATTCTTTGTTAAAATACTAAATCAAATGTATAAATTATCATTGCACATGGACACCCTCTGATTCTACTATTCCACAGAGTATTTATTTTTAGAGCAAAGATGACTAATTTGTGTGTTTGTGTATAAGCATGAATACTTATAAGACAGAAATAGTCTCATCAAAATCTTATAATAGTAACTCAATTGTTAGGTATTAAAATTATTTCCAATTTTTTCACATTTCACAATACTTACATGATTAGGGTTCCAAAACATATGTGTGCATCTCATCAGTATCAATGTCCAGTTGAATTCGGCATCAAGTTCATTTATTCATCCTCTTCAGCATATTTGGTGTGACTGTTGTAAAGGCAACACGAACTGCTTCCTTCAGGTCATCATTTGTGGTATACCAATTTGTGGTTTACCAATGTTCTTCTTTAACAATACCCCAGAGTCCTCGTTTATGAAGAAATTGAGAACAATCCACCACATGTGATGATTTGGCAGGTGTGACGGTAAACATCGTTGGCCCATATTTTTTGTTGTGTCTGTAAATCAAGAAACTTATCTGAGGATGCTAAACGAGTGGTTGTTCCCACAGCTGAGAACCAGAGATTAATAGAAACTGTTATGTTTCATCAGGACAGTGCTACACCACACTTTGCATTGTTAGTTCAAAGGGGGCTTAACCAAATTTGTTCGAAACTGCTGGATTGTATGAGGATTAATGCTCCTGCCCCATTGCCTTGGCCTCCAAGAAGCCCTGACCTCACCAAACTGAACAGTGCACTCTGGGTATTATTAAAGAAGAGGTGCAGAAATATCAGTATATGACAAATGACCTGAAGGAAGCAGTTTGTGCTGCCTTTGCAACAGTCACACCAGATATGTTGAAGAGGATGAATAAACGAACTTGACACTGAATCTAACTGTACGTTGGTATGATGGGATGCACACAGATATTTTGGAACCTTAATTATGTAAAAAGCTGAAAATAATGTTATTTTAATACCTAACAGTTGATTTATTATTTACCCAGTGGGTAGGGACTTTTCACCCACCCTTTACAATATTTTAAATATTACTCTTGCTTGCAAAAAATTTAAGCATAAGGTGATTCACAACTATTATTGAAAATTATCCTAGAGAGGCAATTAAATCACATACTCTGAATATATCTCAACTAATTATTATCATACTCACTTTCTGGGTTGGGCTCAGTGTCATAGTAGATTGATTCTATGTGGATGCATTTTTAGCTCAATTTCAACCACTTCCTATGTGAAATGTAATACAAATTAATATTTTTTTGCAATATTTAGTAAGTGTGTATTTTTTTTATTGTAGTAATGCAGTAAAGTCTGTAAATTTAGCACTTGTCTCACATATACTAAATATTACAATGTTTTTTATAAATTATATCTATTTTGTTATTTTCAATGGCTTTTAATAAGCCAAGTCCATAGCATATTGAACAGTGCAAATTTATTCTGTGGCAGTATTAGTAAGTGGAAATAATTCATACGCAAAGGATTGTTAGAACTTATATTGTGTATTCTCATATCTTTTAGAATTTAGTTTTTAAAGGAAATAATATTTATTATCTATAAATACTAGAAAACCTTGCTTTCTGTACTTGTTTTCAAGTTTGTCTCACTTCCCTATTTTAGCACAACACAAGCCATAGTGATGACTAACCCAACAACCATTGGGCTTCTTTAACTTCTGTTAATGTTAAAACTGTGCTTTACCTTTAGTTTTGTAATTTTAAGACGAATAAAATGTGAGGGGCATGCAATGTGCATGTTTCCAATAAGTTGAACACCAGTGTTACCCTTCTGGTCTCATCAACACCAAGACTTTTTTGCTGCTGCTGCTGTTTGTGATCTTACAAAAATGGAGGGAAATTATGGGTTTTTAAAAAATCAAACATCTATGGCATAACTGTGGAATTTTCTGTCATAAAAACAACTTCAACATTTAGTTCGGTCAGGTGAGAGCAGTTGACAAAATAGACAAGAACCTATGACATCATTTTCTTACAAGTGGTGGTGAATGAAACCTTTTGAATGTTTAGTTGAATCCCCCCTTATTCATTTTGAAAATTTATTTAAATGTAATTTCACGTTTTAGGAACCTTCAATACTTATGCAACAACATACAACATGTAAGACTTGAAGCTTTCACGGCGAATGTTATTCATTATGGCTTCACAGCTGATCACCCGCGAAGCCATAATGAATAACATACAACATGTTTAAAAAGTGATTGACTGAAGTGCTTTCCAAATGTTCTGTGTTAACTCTTTTGTGAAAAATGATCTATGCTCATTGGGAAGTTATTTTTCATGAATGGTATTGTATATCTGTGAATCAATGATGTAACCAAAATACACCCACATTTTAATTTTTTACACAGAAAATACATTTTCTCATTTTGTTTAAAGCCACAAGTAGGCTGGTCCCACTGCTGTTAGGCACTTTAAATACTGGTAAACTCACTTCAGTGTCTTGCTGTATATCATCAGTATTTAGATAATCTTAAAGGGCTCTGGGACATATTAAAGTAAGCGATAATAAAAGTAAGTAATAATTTTATAGGGATTCCATATTTTTCAAATTTAATTCTTTTCACTCATAGATTGTAAGATTCATTATTTGTAAAGGATTTACCAATTTATTATTTTTCAGAAATGGGGAACTATGCAAAAAATGTGGTGATCTACAGGCGGAGGTTGTGTTAAGAGTCAAGGACTGCTATTGTAGGTAAGTAAAAATCATAAACTTCTAAAAATTATTGAAATAGACAAAAGACTAATGGGACATGCTTATAAAAGTCTTTTTAAACATATCTATTTGAATAACGAAATTTAATGATAACGGTTTTTTTTGCAGAAACAATTCGGGTACCAATTTAATAAGGCTTAATGGGGCATTTACAAAAGTTAAGTGCAAGCATATTATAGTAATGGAACCATTCATGTAAACATAAAAATAAGGATTAAATTAAACATAAACTTACAGACTTGCTCCAAGCTTGCGGTTATGCTATGTTTTTATAATAAATTGGCCATTCAGAGAGCAATTTTTGTCACATGTTCATTGTGATATCTCTCATCAGATTTTCCTCACCTATATGTTCACTTGCTAACTGGTTTTGTGTGTAAGATCACAGACCAGGGATCACTACAAGAAAAACTACTTGTACATACAAAGTGCAATAAACAGTGTTCCTCTTTTTTTAATATTTTAAAAAGTTAAGGAAAATTATTTTAAAAAATCTGATATGTTCCATTCATATGACTTTCTTTATCTGATACATACACAACTTTTCTTACAAAAGATTATTCTTTTATCTATGAGATGCTAATCAAGGTAAGCATTAACAGAAATTGTATAATTGTAGCTGAATTGCCTCTTTTGACTCTAATATGTAACAATGTTGTATTTCACAGAAACTGTTTCCTAGCTGCTGCAACTCACAAGTTCAGATCTGCTCTAGGGAAGTCAAAGTTAGTGAGGCCCACGGATCATGTACTCATTGCTTTTTCTGGAAGTGCATCAAGTTTATCAATGGTGCACCTTACACATGCAGGGAAAAATGAACAGAATCACAAAAGGTTTCTTTTCTCCGTATCAGTTGTTTACATTGATGGTAAGCTCATAAAATATATTTTATGGATAGTTCAATATTTTATATTAAAATTGTGAGAGGATAAAAGACACTTTATTTCATTTCTAAGTTTTCACTCATAGCTTGTTTTGAAAATATTTGTCTCCATCATCAGCTCAAATTCAGAGTGAAAACTTGGTAAGTGAATTAAAGTCATCATTCCACTCACAACTTCAGTATTTCATGTTATAATCTCTTACATTAAATCAGTGTGAGGTTACTGTATTTTTGTATAATTGTCACATTTTTTATGCTTTTTTATTACTTTCTCTACCATGCATACACAATGTACATAGTAGATAGAAAAGGTATTATATTCCATCTAAAAATTTAATATCAAGATTTTATGAAAAGTACATGTTTTGAGGCCCTCTGAATCCAAAAAAAGGATTTTTAGAAACAATTTTGTATATGTATGTGAGTGTCTCTGTATGCATACTTGTTTACAGCATAACTCAAAAACGAAAAGATGTCTAAATACCCAACCTAGTATTTAAGTTAAGTATCTTCCAGGAAGCAACATGATTTTCAGGAAAATCCCCCACCTTCAACTCCCCTCTATGGGCCTGTATTACGATCTCCGGTTAAGGTTTCGGTTAGGAGCTAACTGGGAGGTACGTCTAGATATCTGTATTACGACCATCGGTTAACGGCTAACTGAAAGTTATTTTTGGAGGTGAACTGACCGCCACCTCGAGTAGTGGTTACTGAGATAACTTGGAGTTTATTCGTACTTGACACAGAAAAATGGCGTACTTCCAGCTGCGATGGAATGTTGATAGCGATTCTGAAGGTGAAATGCTGTCACAGTGTTTATTCAACAGAAGAAGAGCAAAGAGAGCGGAAAAATAATTACGAGGAAGAATTTCGACAGTGATACTGACTGTCAACAGCTACAGCATCACAAATTTTAGAGGAGATAAGGCATAGAATAGAATTTACTACAGAAAGGTAAGTTTTCAGCTATTATATACCCTTAGGCAAGAGCAGTGACATATATTTGACATTTTGAAAATTAAATAAATAAACCAACGTGGGCCTTAGAAATATCTTTATGGCAGAGGTTATGGAATTATAAATCTAGGGCCCCATGGTGCAGATGGATAGTTATTAGAATTCGATGTTATGTACGGGTTTTTAAAAGTCACCACATGAGTTTTTCAAAACGAACGTATTTGTAACAAACCGTGAATATTATAAAGATGCCAAAAACACGCGGAACCTGAGATCATTGCTGTTAAACATTAAATTCATTGTGGATGAAAATGACGAAGTTGCTTTTCATTAACATGGGTATGACAAGGAGCAGGCAACTGAAAACAATAACGGATACAAAATATATGTTTTAGGTTATGGTATGTAAATGTCTTCAAACTTTTCACAGATTTCTGACCTAGTTAACTTCAATAATTCTGTGTTATACCATACAATTTACTAATTATATTAGGCTAAAGTTCCGTACCTATCGCAAATCAGATGTTGAAAGCCATTCAAGTTCTGTGATGTTCTACTATGCCATACGGTTCCGTATCTATCACAGCCAGAAACTTGTGAATTGCATGTAGTAGACAATTTATACATACCTATCTCAATGCAAGCTTACAGATTGCAAATTTTGTCATGGCACAGAACCTGTAATTTCAGTGCATAAATACATTTGGAGTGGTGCAAAGGATTGCCCATGGTGTAACGTGTGGGATTTAAATAAAGTAATTTGTTTTTTCAGTTTTTCATATCAAAAATATAATACTTTCAGTAATATGTGGCATTTGGATTGAAAAGTTGAATAGCCAAGATTAATATAGCTAGTTTTTACTTAAGCTATTTTCTTAAAAGAAAATGACTGTAATTTCATACCTGGCCAAATGTGTTGAAAAAAAAATTGGTTAGTTATTGGTGTGGATGGCAAATTTTGTAAAAAATTTGCTTTTATTCCTGGATATACTAAGTTGTGCATTATTATTGTTATCATAATCCCCAATATAAATAACAAAGAGGTGCCTCTATTTTTAAACACTTTGGTCTTCATACATTTGCAACATTTTCATAAGGTTTAATATAAACATATTTGTTTGCTAATCACATTAATTGGAAACAGTACAAGTAAGGAAAAATAGAAAATTTTACATAAATTTCTAATATTTGTTACAATAAATATCTTTCCCTTTTTTCTATTCTGTGTAGTAAGCATAATAAATAATACTATCAGTTTATACAGTATTAAGGCTCATTTTATGTATTATAAAATAAATATTTGTTTATTAATGGCACTATTGTATATTACTGAAAGATATAATAATGGCATAACTTTGCATTCAAGGTTTGCTTATTATTAGTAATTAAATTTGAATCAATTCAACTTGATGCATCTATATTCCTTTTGAATATTATACCTACCCTGAATCAGTGATTACAATTGAAGGAATTTGTCTTTTCAGAAATTCATGTCTTCCAGCGATGGAGCAACTTTTGATGACTCTGTGCTTCTATGCAACTGCTGGATCATACATCTGAATTGGTGATACTAGTGGTGTGCATAAGGCAACAGCAGGCCGAGTCATCAGCAATGTTACTGCTGCCATTGCTTCCATAAGGCCAAGATACATTATCCTACTTCAAACAAGGGAGGATGTGCAGAATGTCCAAGGGAAGTTTTTTTGACATTGCAGCATTCCCAAGAATGGCAGGTGCAATTGATTGCACCCATGTTTGAATCAAATCTCCAGGTGGTGAGGAGGCTGAACAGTTCTGCAACCGAAAAGGATATTTTTCCTTTAATGTCCAGACACTGGTGGATGCCAGTTAATGATCCAGGACATTTTAGCACGATGGCCTGGGTCTGCACATAACTCCACCATTTTTAATCATTCTAGACTGAGGAATCGGCTGGAAATTAATGAACTAGGAAACAGTGTGGTGCTATGTGATTCTGCATATGCAGTAGGTCCACATCTCCTTCCTCCTTTGCAGGCTCCACAGCTACCAGAGGAGCAGCTCTTCACTGAATCCCAGATTCATACGAGAAATGTCATGGAAAAATGTTATGGTGTGTTAAAAGCAAGTTTCCCTGTTCTTCTTTGGGGATTCACTCTAATGTGAACCAAGTGCAGAACTTATACTTGCACATGCGTGCTACACAACATAGCACGAGCAAATGATGGTAACGTTCCTCCAGTTGACGCAGAATTCCAGCTTCGGTTACACACATACATGCAAGAGGAACAAGTGCTGGCAGAGCTCCAAAAAGCATGTGTTCCAAATTGTGTTCGTGGTGCTGTGCATAGAACATTTGTACAATATTTTCTCAACAGACTACAGGCACACGGAGTGCAATAAATGTAGCTGCTATCTTTGTAGCATTAGAAAGAAAGCAAATGTGAAGAATACTACCTCCCTGTATTATTATATATCATGTATTTTACTGTTGTTAGAGGAAGTGTGGTTGTTAACCACTTGAGTGTAAAGATTTCATTTTATTTTCCTGTCAATTTATCATATTTTGGATTTATGGTAATTATTGTTACAGAAAAATTGTAGTTTTTAACCATTCATTTTTAAATTATTTTCCTATCAATTTGTCTTTGTTCAGGGTTTATGCTAATAAATGAAGAAAAATTGTGATTATGTTAAACTTTTGTTTGTGTTTTTTAGGGTATGAGCTATTATTAAAAAGCTTGTGCTTTTAATATGTTTAGTGTTCATTGTCTATCTCATTTTGCATCAAAGCAAACAATGGCAAGGTACTTGTTATCGTCTATTCAGCATAAGCTGGCCAAATTGAGTGCCACCTCATGGATTTATCTGACCCGGAGGACAGCGATGACTGACCCACTTGACTGGTCTCCCTCAAGGCCTCTGTTGCTGCAGCAACAATCACATATCAGCCATCACCTTCAGGAAAGCTACACACTCATCAGAACCTTCATGGAAACTATATTTCCAATGCTACCAATTACTAACAAAGGAAGAAACCATCACTCAGGGAGATAGTGGTGGCTGTCCCAGAATTTCAATATTTCACAGAAAATTCCCAAAACCTACACCTCAGGTTCACTAGGGGGCAGGCTGGGTCTTGGTCAAGCATAGCAACCATCCTGACCACATTGTACCATAATTGTTCACTTTGACCTACAGAGCGCAGGTGCAGTAGCATTTCTGCAGCAATTCCTTTCTTCCTACAGTATGGAAGAGTCCCACACTCCTAGCATGTTAGGGTCAGTGTATTAAAAGAACATTTTCCTCTACTTGGAAAAAAATGGTGTCAATTATAGGATAAAATGGTTAACAATGGATAAAAACAAATTTGACAAAAACATGCCTTTTTTTATGGGTCAATTTGCTTTTTTGGCAACTTATTTTCAAATGTAACAAAACACATGTTTGTTCCATTTTCATTTTGGCCTCGTGAAGTTCCTGTTCCTCCATTTCAGCTTCATGTCATTCCTGCTCCCTTTTCTGTCTATTGTCGAACCCCTTTCGGAGCAACTGTTGAAGTACAGCAACTTCCTTCCTCTCCTTTGCCCAACACAGAACGTTTTTACTGGACATTGAGGGTGGTGCATTTTCTTTCTGTGAACAATATAAAATGCTCGATTACATAACAAAAGAACAATACCTTGGTTTCTGTGCTTTCTAATTTCAGATAGTATACTTGCAGCTGTTATAGAAAACATTTACTCAAATTTGTCCTATGCACAAAACCATCTGGCATATAGCGCAACTCTAATTTGTAGGTTATTATGAAATGTATTTCTCTGCTGTTTGCAATTAGTGGTAGTGTTTAGAAGGTTGAACTGATTTAGGACATAATACAAGTACATATTAGTGCACACATAGCATTCATTTGTTTCTGGTGTAGGAAAGAAGGAAACTATAGACCTTGTGCAGACTGTGTGATAGGCTTCATGAAATGTGTTTTATGAAAAACGTTACTAACAGTATTGGAAATAAGCTGAAGTAATAACGCATTTAATTACTTCTTAACATTCCATTCCTTTAAGTAATCAGATCTGTTAGACAAAGGACAAAATCAGATACTTAAGTTATAAAGCATGATTACATGTTGTGCCAAGGATGATAATCACTGTCCAGACTTTTCACAGAAGTAAATAATGTGCAGTTTCAATAAAAGTTTTATAACTTATTGTTTCATTAAGTTTACACTTAACAGCTTCAATGTTTTTTTTTTGGAGATTTGCTCTTCATTTTAAAAAACTGTGGACACAAGACAAAGCCCTTGGTCTTTGGCAGTTAAGTTAGTTTGAGCATCACCAGATGTGATACTGAAGATTTATTGTCACATATAATATGTAAAAATGAAGCTAGTAAGATTGAGTAACAAATTATTGTTATTTTATTGCATCGTAGCAGTTTATCAAACTGGATGTGTTACTACCAAACCTTGAGTTTTGTAAATTTTCATTTTGGCACCACACGAACGCATTCGTACTGCATTTTTCAAGTTCAATAAAGAAAGTGCTGTAGTATTTTAAAAATACTTTTAGCTAAATAGTAAAGGACCAATTAAATTTAGCTTGAAAAAGGACCATTAAATAAGTTGTTTGCCACTAAATTGAATATGACAATGCCTTAGGTTTCTTCAGTAAGTATGGTTTTCATCATGGATGACCACCGATCATAGGATTCAATGTTTAGCAGATATACAAGTAGTATATCTAGTGTATTTAAAAGGTGTGTGATGTTTAGTACCAAAAACAGTTAGTAATCAGTGTTCCTCCTTATGATATGGAAGAGAATGCTGCATGTAAACATCATTTATCCACTTAAACATTCACTATTCATCTTAAATGCTGGCATAATAGGCTCTAAGAAGACATATATTTTACTACACTCCTGGATGAGTGTAATGTTAAATCTAACACATTCAAAAAAATATTGATAGCTGGTTATGTTAGCATCAATCATACATTTCTCTGAAAGAGTGCTCACCTGCACTGCCTGTAATCTGTAAAGCAGCACTTCTAGGTATTTTCAGCATTTTAACTGAGAAGGAACCCCAGTTAAGATCTGTACATTACAAAATTATTTATTAATACATGTTACATTTCTCTCCAACTATAGCAGACAAAGCATTACACATCTCACATATCTGATTCAGCAAGATTAGAAAACGATGTATATACGCATCAAGTATGACCATAAATTTTATGTAACCATATACAAGTAAATATGGTACCTATCTGTTTTTCTAACACTTCCTGACAAAGTACCGCTAAGAATGTTCTCAAAATAATATTCAAACATTCCCTCATTTTCATTTAGTAATGTGACAAGGTAAACTTAAGTGCATATTTCCTACATAAAACTATTTCTTTCTTTATCCTTTCCCCCTTAAAGTGTTGGCATCTACATTACATACATCAATACATCATTTACCTTCCGCAGTACTTTTATATATCAATATATGTGGTGATGTAAGCATTCACATTTTACTTGCATTATTCTTAAATATATTCTGCATTTTCAGTAACAATCAAAATAAGATCATTTCTAATTGCAAATAAAATTTGTACTTTGATATTTACTCCATGACACTTTGAAATGTAATTTGATTTGCTATTGCCTGTATACGTCTTCTGAATTAAAAGATAAATTCTGTGCTTAGGCAGTGTTAAGGAATATTAATATAGAACACATGCAGCCTACAGACTCAAAGACCCAAAATCCATATAGAAAGTCTATGTTCACGAATCATAATGTTGTCTAGATATAAAAACTGGGTTGTATATTTATATAAGAGCCTATAAATTGAATATTTTGCAACAATAAATTTACAGCCACTGCTCGATTTTCATGCCATGGACCAAAGCTCAAAATCTAGGTGAAGCTGCATGACTATGATTTTTGCTTATGGCTTCCTGTCTTTAGATCACAAGCAGGCAGGGGAAAATATTGCTCAAGCTTTTCTTTGTGTACCCACTGCTTGCTACTGTTAGCTTGGTATATATGTACTGCTTCAGATCTCTTACCTTCTGATGTTTGTGTATGCTGCTCTGCTTCAGCTGGCTCACCAACTGAAGTGCCAGGAGCAACAAAGATTTCCATACTTCTTGCTGCATCATCTACAATACGATTACAAATTAGTAGAAGATTCATGTTTACTTTGGCAGAAGAGAGAAAACAGCTGTAATTCTTACCAAGATCACAATCTGTCACAGATTTCATCCCATTATAGGTCAGCATTTTACGTCTTTCTTGCAGATTGAACTTAATTGTCAATAAGCATCGCCTCCAACAACTCAGAACAAAAATGACATCTCATTAAAATCCATGCCCTACTAATCACATTTAAAACATTTCACCTGACCTGCTACATTCATTAGCTGATGAGTCATGTGTGCTAATTCTCATACTTTGAGATACTTGACCTTATTGTTAGGAATAAGAATAGTGTCTCAGCTTTGAGGGTCAGAATATGCTACACACCCTACACCCTCTCCTGTGAACCTAAGGACTATGATTCTCAAGATTGCAGTGGTGGCATTTTATTCTTCAGTTTCTCAATAGTGAAAACCTGGAATATTAATGTGATAATTATTCAATGAAATGTTTAAATTCTAGTTGCTGGTTTATCAATTAAGGAGCGACCATTATACTTTAGCGATGGTTATGCATTGAAATATCATATGTTTTTGTTCATTGTGAGAAGTTCCTCCAAATCCTCCAAATATTATTTCTAGGTATCAGATATGTATGTATTAAAACCTTGAAAATGTTTTATTTCTTATGCAGTAAAAATGAAAAATATGCATAAAAATACAAAAATATTATGTTTCAGTATTACAAAATTGTTGGGGTTTTGACAGCCAAACCATTTGCTTTCTTGCACTCCAATATTTTGATGTGAGATTACCATGTTGACTGAAAGATGGACAGTGCAGTAGGTGATGGGTGATTTCTTTCTATATCTTCTTTAAGATCACAGAATGGGCATAGAGGAGATTCTGCTGTACCAATCCTGATATTACAAGATGCTAAGTGCTGATGTTAAGTTTTACTCACCAATCATGTCGAGGCAGTGGTAGATTAAAACAACTCACTGTTGCAGTGAGTTATGAAAACTTTTAGTATTGATTTGAATCTGTTGTAACGCTCTTCCATCACATACATTTTATTATTATGGACATAGTTCAGAAGTACCATTGCTTCCATTATCAATCATTTCACTGCCAGTGTTGTGATTATTCTGTGTTACAATAGATGTCTCTGGTGCTGGGAATTTACTCCTGGGCAAGGATGACTCCAGGCAGGAGACATTCAAAATTCAAATATTTTAATAGCTCTCTTTTGTAGGATTTCTAAACTGTTTAGCTGCTCTCTGTTGTTATTGGACCATATTGATTTAAATGCAGAAAATTGGGGTGCAAATATTATGCAAGATGTAAACTTAAGTAAAACCAAAAAATTCAAAATAGTTTTAATAAAGAATTGAGTTTTCCGGCAGCCTTTGTTGGAAGGGAATATGGTAAATTATATTTTCGACACTTTAAACTAACTGTGGCAGTATTCCTTCTATCCACTGCAACAATATCTAGTTTCTCCCTTCGACGACTTCTCATTCCATTTGTGTGTGTTTATGGTGTAATATGCCTCAGTGCAGTGAAGCATTTTATTTTGTTAATTTTCTTTTTGCATGAGTTCTTCTCAAGTGTTTGGTTCAGAAATTTTCTTTGGAATAGGCACTATTGAAGGTGAAATTAATAACTTTTTATTGTATTGTATTTTAGCAAACTTAAAACGTATAACATATTTTACATTTTTCAAACACTATAACTTACTTCATACTTATAATATTAACACTCCAACGAAGTAATCTTCTCGTATACTGATTGTTATTATTATTATAATAATAATTGTAACATTTTATGCACAATTCTTATCTTTACCAATGCTAGTTGTTGTTGTTTTTTTTTTTTTTAAACGAAGCGTGCCGTTATGCAATGGCATCCCTTCTAGCTTGTACAAATTAACAACATTTCTCAATTTTTTTTTAATTCTTATGATTAAACAAAGAACATCTCCATACATTTGTTTTTATTTCTTTTACATTAGTAACCATTTTGCTAATTCAAACATTTAAATTCTATTTCAATTGCTTATATAAACATTATTGCTTCTTCCATAGTAAAAAATAAACAAAAATATTCCTCAATAATTATTTTAGATTTTACACACCATTTCTTGTATTTTATCTTTAATTTTGACGATTGCAACAGAATATATTTTAAAATATTAACATTATACACCATTTGAAACTCATTCACTCTATATATAAGCTTTTACACAATAAAATGAGAGATCAATGGCTATAAATATTTACATTTCCTTTTCTGATTTAATGGCTTTAGCTTTCTCAGGGCTTTAAGATTATTTGTGCTACAATTTCCACCTCCTGTGGGACCCTGTTGTCATATTTTCCTCTTTTGCTTTTCTCTTATCTGCTCTCCTGATTGTGATTATTTGCTTCATACATACATTATGCACTAAGAGGAATTTTCTCTTTCTATTCCATGCCAGTATTTTGAAGAATCTTCACAAATTTCTTATGATTCACTTGCTCAAAATAGCTAATCCATTCTGCACAATAAATTCAGAATTAAGGAAACTATACTTAAACTGTATGTTGTTCTATAATTTCTAATTATGCATTGTAAATTAGAAGCCTGCATTAAAGAGTAAATAAGTGCCATCTAACAGTTGTATATTGAGCCTGTCACACTTCTTTCTCTTAACTAGTTTGAAGCTATTGAAAAAATATTATATTAGAGTATACACAGTTTTATTAATTATACCATCATGATTTATTTTGATGTAATTTTTTATGATGTACAAGGTATGTTGAAACTGTTGTTCTTTTACAGAGGCAGTTGTTTTAGGAATGAATGAAGAGGAACGTAAACATAATTATGAAAACATAAATTGTCTAGCCAAAACATTTGGCTTTCCAACTTACTACTCAACACTAAGCAAGAGTTTAGATGTTGACAACAACATGAGTTATGACAATTTTAATCCTAGCCATGCTCTAATAAGCAGTGAAAAAGATGAGGAATTGGTAAAGTTATTTAATTCAGTAAACAGCTTGACTCAAAAAGAGGATCTTCTGCAAGCACTAAGGTAAATGTTAAAATTGAGAATACAAATATTCTTTTTTTTTTTTTTTTCTTTAAGTTTAATTTTTTAAACTGGTAGCTATATTGAACAATGAATGAATGAAAGGGTGAAAGATACTCTAAAGATCCCAGACTCCATAGAGCTTCTAATATTTGTCTTCACAGGATGAAGTAAAATCCAAGAAAAATCCTTACTAAATCCACTTACCCTAACTAAGATCCAAACATAGGAACTCTTAAATTGAGGCATACATGCTACCATCACACCACAGAGATAGGCTCAAATATAGCTATTATAAATGTATATTTGATCAATTAGTATATTTTAAATTTGTATGTTGTCCAGAAAAAGAAACACTTATTAATTCTATATGATTTTAGCAAGCCAAAGAGGAAAGAAAGAAAGAATAAATAAAAATAAAAAGCTGTGGACCTCCAACATATAACAAACTATCAACATATATGCACATAAAGATATTACTTGATTTAATGAAGTAATTCATAAAGTCATAGTCTTAATGCAGTTAACTACAAGTATGTGTATGCAATACTAATTTATGATGAGTATTTACATATTAGTTCTTCATCTCCAGGACTCGCTTATTGATTAGGATAGCTAAACAGCTGAAATGCACCAAGATTTTCACTGCAGAGACTGGTACACATTTATCTGTCAAGCTACTGAGTAATGCTTCCCTTGGCAGAGGTGCTCATATTCCTTTAGATGTGGTAAGCAGAAAGACATTATTTTGTTTTATAATACATATACATTCTGTCAAGAAAGTACCAGGAATTTATCATTTAAAAATCCTGTTTAAAAGGGGATTCAAAATTATTGTTATCGCTAAGTTGGTACAACTTTCCTCTATACCCACGCAGAGTTTGATCGTCATCTGTCATCTAGTTTGTTTACAGTATGCCATTTTGTTAGTTCATATCAAAGGTGATTTGCGATTTACGATGGATACAAATATTGAACAAAGAATCTGTCTCAAATTTTGCATTGTAAATGGTATTTTGTGTGCTGAGTTGCTGAAAATGTTACAGAGGGCTAACAGTGAATCGACTTCATCAAAAACATGTAATATGAGTGGTACAGTGCATTCAAAAGTGGTCGAGATGTGGTGGAAGATTTGCCTCGCTCTGGTTGGCCATCAACAGTTTCAACTGAACTAAACATCGCTGAAGTGAAGAAAATGGTGTCTGAAAATTGTCATTTAGGTCTGAGAGAGATTGCCACTGAAAATTCTGTGTCTCATGAATCGATTCATATCATTTTAAACAATTGTTTGGGAATGACATGCGTTGCAGCTCGGTTAGTTCCGAAAGACTTGAATTTTCTACAAAAACTCAATCGCGTAAGGATTGCTGAAGACATGCTAGAACGAGCCAGTTCCGACCCCACATTCATGAAACACATTGTAACTGGTGATGAGACGTGGGTTTACGAGTTTGACACTCAAACCATCAACAAGCTTCTGAATGATGCCTTCCAACTGAACTGAAACCTAAAAAGGCATGTCAAACTCGATCAAAACTGAAGGTCATGTTGACAGTTTTTTTTCGATTATCGCAGTGTCGTGCACTCAAGAGTTCTTGCCAGAAGGTCAGATGGTAAATAAAGACTATTATCTGAGTGGTATGTGGCGTTTGAGAGAACAAATACAGTGAAAAAGGCCAGATTTATGGAATGACAACTCATGATTCTGCACCACGATAACACATCGGCTCACAAGGCTATTATTGTGAATGAATTTCTGGCCAAAAACTCAACAAATTTCATCGAACAACCACCATATTCACCTGATCTGGCTCCTCTGATTTCTTTCTCTTTCCAAAACTCAAGTTACCACTTCGAGGCACCCGTTTTCAGTCGATAGAAGACATAAAGGAAAATTTGCGGAGACAATTGACATCGATTCCTAAAAGTGCCTACAAAAAATGTTTTGATGATTGGATTATTCGTTGGCATAAATGTATAATTTCAGAAGGGGCCTACTTTGAAAGCGATAAAATAAAATTGGATGAATAATTCATTTTTTGTGTTTATTGACCAATTCCCGGAACTTTCTTGACACAGGTATATTTATTTAATATTGGATATTTATGCTTATGTTTGTACTTCCATCAGAATTTATTTTGTAATGTTCATTTTATTTATTTTTTAATCTAAGCTATGTGCAGGTGAATATGACCATTGTTTAGCCCTAGCTCTCTTGTAACATACAACCATCTATCAAACATTGTTGAATTGAGGACTTTCAGGGAGAGGAGGAATATAAAGAAATTTACTACAGTTAATAGTTAAGATTTTTAATGAAGCGCTTGCCTAATGCACCAGAAGAAAAAAGTGCTTCTATCTTATAATTGTTACTCTTAAGTGGGGGTGTGCCTAATATCAATTCATTTTGCACAACTTAGTTGTTTGCTTACTGTGTGCAAATTACAATGATTTTAAATTTAAAATTATACTTGATGTTACAGCAATTTATCTCCAAGAGGATTACTAACTAGTTACTCCATTGTTGTTTGGAACTCTCTTCTTTAAAAGATTTGACCTTAAATGTTAGATTCATGGAACAGAATTTTTTAGATTCTTTCTATTTATTGAATTAATTGATATTTGTGTAAGTTTAATTTTAAATGATCTCCGAATGAATTCCCTAGCATATATAAATGGAACAAATAGTGTAAAGTGTAAAGCATTGATTTCTGCTGACTACTCTAGTTTTCTGATTTCATTTCATGCAATCTGGTAGTGACAATATGAAAGCTTTAAATTGTTAATTTGATTCTTGGTAATTTAGGCTTTCATACCATGTATGGCATGAAACCTATATTTCATTAGACATGTTTAAAACATTTTTATCCCCTGCTTAAGGTAGAAGTATCTGCACTCAACCCAAATTTTGCAACCCTCTGCTTCCAAATAAAGATTTCAGAGAGAAAGATCTATTTACTCATACAAAAAGTCTAAGAATTTGGATTAATATGCAGGTTAGAAAGGTTATAGATGGCCACCTTTAAATGCTTTGTTGAAAAATATGTAATAAACTATGCAATATCTAATCTATCTAAAGTTTGACAATGGAACTACCAGACAAACAACATGCAATAAGTGCAGCAAGACTTTCATGGTAGATTGTGAAGTATGGTGATGCTTGGCGAACAGAGCAAGCATGTTGATCAATGCTGTATTTTCATTCTTGTCTCTTTATACAGAGTTTTATTCTGCAAAAAAATAAAATGGTGTTTTATTTACGAATGCTCTTTAACTACTGTGGTTTTCAGTGTCCCATTCTATACTGGGCATGAAAGACCACTTAATTTTGCTCAGAGAGGCCTCATTATCAGGCTTGAGATTCTTTTACGTGCGTAAATCTACAACATGGGACCAATGACTTTACTTCCCTTCGAAGTAAGCCATGCTAAGAATTTTCACACCTGAAAAAATCCATCGTCCTCCGCTAGGTTTGAACCTGCAACCTTGGGTATATGAAGTTAACATGGAACCATTACACCATGGAGGGTGATATATTACTCTGCATATCATAAAGATTGGATTACAACATATATACTTGCTACTGTAACTCTTCAAATACTATGCAAGGCATGTGGAGTAATACAAACAAATGTTCAGTTATGCTATTAACTATAAAAATAAAGTAAGGAAATCTGATGTGTTAAATTTACATGGCTTTCTGTATTCAGGTATCATTTATTTTTATATCATTGTACTTTAAAAAACCATTATGTAAAAATACCAAAACTTTTGAGTAGAAGCAAATGATCATACAGATTTCCATTTTACACATGCACATACATGGAACATGTTTAAAATGTGTTTTTTTGCATATTAGTATGTTTTGTTGTTTACTGAGGGTTGTTGAAGCGTGTTGCAACCATTCTATATTGATAATATTCATACCACTGTGCTATACACATTTTTTCTCTCTTTCTAGCACTTTTAGATTTAAATTGTCATTAAATATTTTTAAAAATATCATTTAAATTTCAAATTAAGAAATTATTGACACAGAAATTAATAACAACTTAGAAATTATTTTGAGTTGAACTTGTTACACAACTTCACTTTTAAAGCTTTGACATGCTTTGAGAGTTATTACTCTCATCCTCAGCTGAAGGTTGACTGATATTGGTTTTCAACTTTTTATTGACAAAAAAGCTCAATAAGTATGTAAGGTAAAAACAAATAAACAACTCCACTCCCTGAAAACTCTAGTGAAAAAAAAAAGGAATTCAGAAAATTTCATGTACCACACATAGTTGTATAATAGTTTATGAAAGCTTTTTCAAAAATACATCTTCACTGTAGTCGCTCAGAGCAAACACAACCAAAACAACAGATGCCGAAAGTTGCAACTCTATAATATACAGAATCAACTTCAAGAATTGCAATAAAGTATACATCGGTTAAACAAAAAAGAAATTTCAAAATCTGCGGAATTGAGCTTTTTTTACCATATAAAATGCTATACATTTTTAGGACTTGAGTTGTGAAATAGATGCAAATACAAAGCATATCAGCAGTCCATGAGAACCAGCTGCTTGGAAAAAAAAATTTACATCACCAAATATTCCACTGAATTATGAATTTTGAAATCCTGCCAATGGATTGGTTCATGACAGCTGCTTAGACTCCAATTCTACTTCCAAATTTAGTCTTATTGATGCTACCGATGAGTGGACCTTCAACTGAGGAATGAGAGTGATAGTTCTCGAAACATGTCCTAGTTTCAAATGTGTAAAATTTGACTTAAAATAATTTCTAAGTCAATGTAACTTGGCATTTTAAATAATAGTTCAAACACAGAAACCTAAATGACAAAGAGTAAAATCCTGCAAAGCATAAACAGGTACTTTATAATTTTGTCAATTGGGCAAATAAGCAAATAAAAGTTCACAAATTTCTGTTAGATCAGATATGAAGATTATTGATTACACTCTGTGAAATAATAATGTATTCAGTGCAAGACAACTAATCAAAAGGATTAAATATTCTTGTAGAAGTTGTAAAATTGAACATAATTTAGAAAAAATTAATAACATAAAAAGAGTAGTCATAAACTATATCAAATCATAACAAAGTACAATATTATTAACTTCAAACACTAGTGTATCAGGCCATGCTAAATATAAAGATCATCTGAATGAATGAACTTTTTCAAATCTTGCGGACTGTCATACTTTAGCTGTAAATTCTCAGCAGCTCATTTTAAAGAGGACATGCATTGCTTTGACTTGTTTTCTGGTTCCTCTGGAAGAAGAATTTGCCATTCATTTGATTGAAAGATTTTGGAATCCTTGTAGAGTATCCTGTTATGTCAATGCCAATGAAGTCATCTTTCCTCTTTCCAAGTTGAATTGAAGAATAGTTTGATACATTTTGTCTTTAAACAAAAGTGGTGGTCCAAATAATGTGTGTTGTGAGGTTGAGTTTTCTAGTTTTCACTATTTTATATAAATAATGTAATTAATACTGTAAATGGATTGGTGGAATAAACAGGCAATCCAATCTATAGTGGATACTTTTGACTTCCATCAGTATGTCGTGTATCATAACTTATCAAGTTTGCATGTTTGATTTTGTGGAAATGTACAAAAAGACAATGACTAAAACCTTATTATTATTCTGATAGGCCAACAACTGTGTTTTAGACTTTTATGTGAAATCTATGATGCAGCTTGTGAATTAATTGCACAAGGCTTCCCCTTCTTCATACTAAAAGTGCAATTTAACGTCTTTTGCGTTTTTGATATAAATGCTATAATAAGGATTTGCAACTTCTGGCTTTATTACTGCTTTGAAACCAACAGCATGGGGCATAGTAATAAACTTCAGATATTCATGGAAACAAGTGTGATTTGTGGCATAATACATTTAGCATGTTATGTGACTTGACAAAGCTTGCCCTTTCTTTCTCATGTAAACACTGAACTCATATTCTGTTATGTCACCCTATTTAAATGCAATACATGTCAGTACAGATCTTACCTGGGTTTGAGCACATAATTATCTCTTTCCTTAGAAATTCACAGAAGCTCTTTATTTCTACATAACCTGAGCTATTTTCTTGGCATCACTGCTTATACATGTTGTGGGTGTTAACTGATCTGAAATAAACTTTCATGTAAGCTCAAATACTGGAGTTTTGCCATTAGTAGCTTGTCACTTGAAGTATGACAAGGAGCATTCAATAAGTTCTTAGAAAGTCCAAGATATTAGATTCGTAACATCGAAAAAGGTTTGTGTTTAGTAACTGCTGTCTCTTACTAAATGGCAGTTAAAGTTTCAGTTATATCCATCATGTGGTTTTGTTGCTATAAGCGATTGAAAACAATCTTGTGCTTATTTAGAAAGATGGAAAAAAATGAGTTTTGAGCAGTGATTGAATACTGAAAGAGATAAAAGCTGAGTTGAATGAAATTCATGGCAAATCTACTGTTGCGTTTGCAACAATTTATATTTGTATAAATGAATTTAAATGTGGCCGTATATCCACAAATGATGAACATCACTCTGATGATTAACAAAATCCAAGATATGATTTTGAGTGATCGACAAATCAAAGTTTGTGAAATAGTAGAGACCACAGGTATATCACAAGGTACAGTATTCTCAATTTTGGACTAATAATTAGGTCTGACAAAGATCTCAGCAAGATGGGTGCTACATTTGTTATTAATGGAGAATAGACATATCGTGTGATCGATTTGGAAGCTGATTTGGCAATTTTCCATCGCACCCGTGATGAGTTTCTGTGTCAATATATAATGTAGATGAAACATGGATGCACTACTACTCCCCTTAGACAAAAGTTGTCGAAACTGTGTTTTTAAATGCGGACCAGCTCTGAAGAAGGCAAAGGTGGTGTGATCTGCAGACATAGTGATGCTCTGGATTTTTTAGAATGCATGCGGAATCATCTGCATAGATTGCTTGCAGAAAGGAAGAACTATAAATGGAGAGTATTATGTATTGTTATTGCACCAGTTAAACTGAGAAATAAAAAAAATGTGCTTGTCTGGCAATGAAAAAGATTTTCTTCCCTAAAGACAATGCAAGAGTGCACACCAGCGCAGTTTCGATGATGAAAATTGTAAAATTGAGATTTGAATTACACAGTATCCTCCGTGTCCACCAGATTTGGTCGCCAATGACTTTATTTATTTCCAAGCTTGAAAAGGTGACTCTCATGTCTAATGAATAGGTCATCTCCCAAACAGGTGCCTATTTTGAGGACATTCTGAAATCTTACTTTTTGGAAGGCTTGAGAGAAATGCTGGGAAAAGTGTATCGAGCTAAACGCAGATTATGTTGAAAAATAAAACAAAAATCTGCCAAAAATAATTTTTTTCTATTGTTTTCTAAGGACTTATTAAATGCCCCTTGTATGACAGCCAGTTTTTACTTTCTCTACATAGTACATGGGTAGAGCAGGCATCCAATTATAATGTAATTGAATTATAATTGCAAAACTATCCTTGAATTTGAAAAAAATAGAGTGAAGTTTTATTACAAATTATTAATTATTATATTGATACAAGACTTTGTGTCCATGCTATTTAATGAAACTCCAAACTTTATGCTTGCAGTGCCTGCATAGGGAAATTTTCGCATTTCTTTTTCCATGCATTGCCAGCTTCTGAATACGTGATTTCAATTACATTTTGTGCCATCTATTGTAAAATTGTGCTGTTCTTCCATTTGGCTGTGCCTTGGCAAATGTTGATCTAATGTTTGCTTGGTTCAACAATGATTATGTTGTTCAGTATGAAACTTTTGCTATACTGTGAAGTTTAAGATTTCCACAGGTAATTATTTATGGATCTAGAAACCCGTGCCAACTTTCCTTACATCTACAGCTGGTCTTCCCTCACCCTACATTTATTGCATTTTGTTAGCACCAGTCTTCGTTGTGATTGGGGCTTACTTATAATTAAGATAGTCCTCTCTTCTATTTACCAATGATTTAGTACAGGGGTCAATTACTAGCATTGTCCAGTGAAATCAATTGAAGCAATATTGAAATTCTGTAAGGAGTGTAGACTGATTGGAATTTAAGAATGAAAGCAAATGTAAGAATGACAATATGAATGGTATTGGGAAGCGACAGAAATTGAGGTAGGTAATAAATTTGACTATTTGGGTATTAGGTTCAATGCAAATGCAGGGTGGAGGTAGCCAAAAAAAAAAAAAATTTCAGGCTCTAGCAAAAGGAAGGTTGGCTTTGAAAACTATTAGGGCCTAAATATAGATTTGATTTACAGGAATTTTGTAAAAAAATCTTGGGGCTACCTAAATAGCTCACCAAATGGGTTGCACAAGTTTGAACTAAATAGAATGAGAAGTAAAAGAAAAATAATGGCAAGAATATAGAAGAAATAACATTTTGAAACATTATCTAGTCGCACAAGAGAAAGTGAGGGGAAGAAACACCTGAGTTAACAGGATTAACAAGATCTTGGAAAATCTTGGCCTGGATATGGTGGTGGTTTAGAGAGAGCAAAGACAGTGTATTTTTGGAAAGAATTTGAAGAATTGTATGGAAATGCAGGAGATATTAGATTTAGCAACAAAAAGTCACTAAGAGCTAAAGAAAATATTGGTAGAGAGAATTATGTAGATAAAGGTGACAAGTGGATGAGGGAAGAATCTGCATGGGCCTGAACAAGGGTAGTGAAATTGAAAGGTTCAAGAGGAGGTTTAAATATAGAGGAATGCCCAATGTGTGGAAAGCAAGACAACTATTGGCATATAATTCTGGAATGTGAAGAAACTAAAAAAAATGAGAGCAAAACTATGGATTGAGAAATGAGCTAATTTGCCAATAGAGATAGGGGGGAAAGTTTAATATGACAGCTAGGTATGATGAAATCTTAAGAGTTTGGGGATTATCTGGCAAGGTTAAAAGAAAATGGTTGAAGAAAACAAAAATGGGGATCTATATCAGCTAGAAACAGAATTAAATATACAGATAGAGGTCATCTATAGATATAAACTGGTCTGAAAGTTCCATTACTGAAACTATTCAGGCCACTTGGTTAAATAGCAACTCAGGAGTCACTAGTATTTAGTATTATATTTTCTTTATATGGTTAAGAGATTGTAAAATAATATTATACAATTAGATTAGAAAGTATTCTGTAGGTTTGTTTAGGCTAGGAAGCCACTAAGTCAAGGGATATTCATGTATACATGTGTTTATATACTACGAAAAAAAAAAAAAAAAAAAAAAAACAATGTATAAAGCTCTAGTGCTAAAAGCATGGGTTACAAAGACAGCAGAATAGATATATAATCACACCATTTGCTTTTAAGGCCTGTATGCCACTGCACTATACTTAATCTGCTCTATAACAGCATATGTACCTTTTTTTTTTTTTTTTTTTGCATGCACATAAAAACAAAGAGTATCAAAAATTAGTTAATTGTATAAATAAATATAAATATAATTCATTTAAATATATCTGATGTAATATCAGATGATAGTTTTCTAATTATCAACATAATAGTTACTACTAGTAATTATATTAAACTAAAGCATGATTATTGTATTATGTATTCTTCATAAATGTCAACAAATAACAATACATATTTACAAATATGTTATAGAATTTACAAAACAAAAATTTACAATTATGTACTAGAGTGTAAAATATCAAAGCATCAGGCTTTACAGACCTGTGTCATTGCTAAATGCTAAAAAATTCATTTGACACATTGGTGCAAGTCAAAGTATAATTGTATACTAATTGTATTATTGAATGGAAATAAATACATTCATTCTTCTGGATGATGAATTAATAACTACAATTTGCTACTCTTGAAATAGCATAAAGCAAGGAATTTTATATAGTAAATTAGCTTGACAGAGACTAATGCTAACTTGCACTACAGCTAGTCTCCTTCTCCCCCATCACTTATACTTTGTGCTAGTGTTGTATCTTCATTCTGAAAGGGCCTAACTTATAATTACCTTAGTCTTCTGGATGATGAATTAAGGTAGTAACAATTTTCCATAATGGAATAGCATAAAGCAACAAATTCTGTAGAAATAAATCAATGTGATGAGTAAAAATTCACTGTTTAGGACAGATAACATAGTCGATCAGTAGTAGTATAATAATAATTTGATATATAGACAGTTGGAGTGTGGTACAATGGGATTTTAATCTATTTTTTGTAATTGATAATCTAGTTTTTATACTATCATTAGCCACATCTACATAAGTACATACATGTATATTTATTTTCAAAGGGATTTTGTGATGGGCGAGATCCTGAAGTAAAGATTCTCAGACCAATGAGAGAGTTCATGAAAAAGGAAATAATGTTTTATAACATATTTCACAATCTGGAATCCTTGAGTCTACCTTCTCTTACAACTAAGGTAAGGAGATATTAATTACCCAAAAATTATATTAACATAGAATAGTCAGTTTATATTATCCTAGAACTTTATCTGTAGAAAGCACCCATTAGTGTGGTAAAATAAATTTTTTTTCAGAAATAAGGTGAACAAAGACCTGGAGATTTTTGTAAGTTAAAACAATCTGATGTGTTCAATTCACATGATTTTCTCTACATCTCTGTAACAAATAATTGTTAAAAAGCTTATTCTTCTATCTACTTTATGATAATCAAGATAATCATTAATAGAAATTGTCCTCATTACTTGGTTCCTTGTAAGTAGAAGGGAACATACCATTCACATGATGTCCTCTACCTGTTCGGTAAACAAACATTTTAATCCAAACATTAATCTGTTATCTAGATCTTGCTAATCAAGATAAACATAAGCAGAATTAGCCTTATTACTAGCCTCCTCGTAAGTAGAAGGGAAATAAGATATGCAAGACTAAAGCAATTGTCTTGTCATTTAAAAACTGGTTACTATTTGAAACAATTGAAATTCCAATCTCTTTGCTCGCCAGGAATAAACAAACGAGAAACGAGAAGAAAGATGTCTTCCTGTTTGAGAAAAGTTTTAAGTGGCTAAAATAGTAACCAAGAATCCGAAATATCTCGAAAATAGTTAACTCTACAAAAAAAAATGTATATGACATAAATTGTGTGTTTTAATGTGATCTACATTATTTGTGTAGTAAGTTTTTGTGCATGTCTTACAGTTAGTTACACAAAAGTCATCCAGAATGAAGATTTCCAGAGGCTATTTCCAGAAAATTCAAAATATACATTTCATTTGCTATAAAAATATCTTAAACATAAGGTATTTTAATTAAAATTCTTAGAGCCGTTTTTGCAAAAATCAACATTTTAGAAAAATGTTAAATTAAAGGGTAATTGGGGGTGCGGAAGATTTTCTTGAAAATCTTTGTGTCGCATCCTTGGAAGATACCAAACTTAAATACCAGGTTTGGCATTTTAACAGTATTTTTGTTTTTGAGCTATATTGCCCGCCCTCCCACACACACATGCACGCATGTATGGATGTTTTTCTAAAAATACTTTTTTTGGATACACGAAGCATGTCTCAAAACATGTATTTCTGGTGAAATCTCGGTATCAAATTTTTGGGTGCAATACAATACCTTCTCTATACACTATGTACATAGAGAAAGTAAATATGTAACAAGAGGGAATTGTTTGTAAAAAGCAGTGTCTTTTAATAGTTTCAAATTAGCAGTGTTTACCACCACAGATAATGTTTATTACAACTCATTAAGTGCTTTCATCATAAATGTGTACTCTGCAAGTTTTTTTTTTACATTTATTTTAGCAACAACATACCAAGCTGATCCTATGTTAATGTATAAGACTCACAGTTGTAGATTCCCATTGACGGGCTGCCCTTACCTTATGTTTTTTTATGGTTTTCCTTGGTCACTAAGCAAATTGGAGTGGTTTCTCTCTGTGATGCTTCATCTCCCTCATTTCATTTGCTTTTCATATTTTGTTGGCTTAGGTGGCTCAGTTGGTTAGGCATTTTCTTACTGATCTCAAGGTCATGGCTTCAAACCCTGCCCAGACTGATAGGTTTTAAGTGTGCTTAAAAGCAACAGCCCCATGTCAGATTTACTGACATTAAAGAATTCCTGTGAGACAAACACTAGTGGTGTTGATATGATCTTGGTAATTGACAGCACCATTAACAAACAAAATATTTATTTCTTCCCATGTGTCAAGTGTGCTTTCATGTTTAGGGTGATGCAACCAGACAGATGGTGCAGATGCCTCTCCAAGGAAAGAATATTTTCCATGGTAATCATGGCTCACTCTTGTGGTTAGATCTTCAAGTCAGGGAATGTTAAGGACTTCTGTATATCTTGTGGTCAATAGGTACTTTTGATTTCTTTGCTGTATCGTTCCTCCTGGGATGTGATAGACACAACAGATCTGTATAGATTGCAGTGCTCGGAGAGTCCCCTGCAGCCTTTTATCATCCACTAAATATTATTTATATACTCCCAATTATGCAGAACTAATTTGTGTAGTAACTTAAGAGAAACATTTGCAGAAATTATACAGAAACCTAAAAGAGAGAGATATGTGGACTTATGTGATAAAACAGGTAGAGGAGGTTATGCTTGGGCAAGAGTAGAACTGTTAAAATTAAGGGGGCTCAAATAAAGGGAATATGACATTCATATATGCCCAATATGTGGTGAAAATGAGGAAGCTCTGCATTGTGGTTTTAAATGCAAAAAAACAGGTATGGAGAAGAAAACAGATTTGATCAATGGGACAAACTAAGATGTAGGAATTAGCAAATAGAATATTCAACAATAATACTGTGAGACTGAAATACGTCTGAAGCACTGAAATACACTGCACACATGGAAACATGATAACACACAGCTGCTATTCACAAGACAGTGTGCTGACTTGTTTTTCTCTGCTCTGTAAGTTCAATATTAAGCTGACAGTGATATCGTGTGGTTGAGTAATTATCAGTGTGCTTTATTATTTTGTCTTGTACTTAGTCACAAAGTGTATTATGGCTCAGCATTTGTTTTCTACTGCACAACATATATTTATGATTTGTATATATTAACACATTCTGTGAATGGGCTCTCAATAGGGCATACAATGGGAAATTGGCCCACATTTACTATTTTTCATGGATGAGGCTTGGTTCCACCTTCATGGATATCATAAAATAATCATTATTGGAACTCTGAGAAACCTAATATTATTCATGAAATACCCCTTCATTAAGAAAAAATTGGTGTATGGTGCACCATTAGCAGAGAAAGAGTTATAGGCCCAATTTTTTTCGAGTCAACAGTTAATGCCCATACATATGTAAATATATTTATGCCCCCTTTTTTTAGAGAATTAACAAACAGAGAGCATGATTTTGCCTTTTTCAACAAGACTCTGCAACAGCTCATACAGTTAATCTTTTGATGAGAACAATTGAAAATCTGTTTCAGGACAGAACTATTAGTAGAGATTTATGGCCCCCTAGGTCCCCCGACCTAACCCCCTGCAATTTCTATCTCTGGGATGACTGAAAGCATAACTAGAAGAATTATTACAAAATATCCACCAGGAAATTGCCAGCATTCCTCAATGTGAACTACAGCAAGTGATGGATAGTTTCTTAAAGAGGTGCCAAAAATGTATGGACAACAGCGATAGTGTTTCAGTATCTGCTTTATTAAGAATGGTAAATGAAGTCTTTAAAAGTAGTTTTAAAAATGTTGCATGGTTTCATCTGCACCCTTCTATAGCGGCAGACGGCGCGAACTCCAAGGGCACAGTCGGTTCAGATGTTTTTGGATCACCTGTTAGAAGAGAATTATTATAGCTTCTAAAAATATTTAGGAAAGATGCATGAAACAGAATTTTGAAACAGTATAAAGGAAAATAAATGAGTAGAGGAGAGAATGGGTTATCTAATATTAGTTACACAGAGTAACTAGAGTGCTCATGCGCATAAGATCCAAAGGAACAAACGACTTCTAAGGATAGAAATTAGCTGAATTGTCTAATGAAAAAGAAAAGAAGGAAAGTCTATTATTGTATGAAATGTAACAAATGCTTGTGTTATGATTAGGGATAATAAATTTAATCTGTGAAGTTTATTCTGTGGTTATGGTACCAGTCATGATGTACCAAATGTTTTGTTTTTGTTTGAAATGGTTTGTCTTCTGGTGTTCCTAACCTCAGACAGTGTAATTTTTACCAGTGGACAATTGTTAATGTGCATTTATTTTACTTTCAAAGGTATCTCTTTTAGTTATTTGCTGCTACATCATATAGATATTACTCATGTCGTCTGCCTAACTAAGCATTTGTAGAGTACAGCAAAGATTCACATTTATGATACTTAGAAGTTAAGATTTGAATTATTTATTCTAAATATTATAGACTTTCTGATTGGAAATCAAAAGTACTTGATTATACTAAATAAATATTTTATCCCAATTAAGCTTTTTTTCACTTATTAACTCATGCTTTATTTAAGGCTTTATTGTTTATATATGCAGAAATAGTAATTCTTAATGTAGAGAATTTTCAAGATATTCGCTTTTTAGGAAATTTATCAATTTTTATACCTTTAACTTGTTAGAAAATGGAGCGTCTCTTAAACCTTTTACTATTTAAATAAATTGAGTCACCTATTTTATATTGTTTGCTCCACTTCCCCTTCGATTGGAAAGACCGGTTTCAGGGTACTTTATCTTCAGTTCCAAGGTTGACTGACGCTGCATACAACAGGTGGCTGAGTCCAGCTCTGTATTGTGCTGCCCTCTGCTCTTGTCATTAGGATGATCTCATCAATGGTGGAAACTTCAAAATTCATTAGAGAATCTTCTTCCTTGGTGATGAAGATGTCTTCCCAAATTTGTAGTTCCAAAGGTTTCTTTGCATATTTTATCAACCTCTATTTCTTCCTTTATGCTATGATTTTCAAACCAAAAGTGATGTGCTACTGCAGACTTGTTTATATGCTTCTATCTAATATTTCTCAAGTGTTCTTTCATCTTAATTTCCAAATTTCTTTTTGTCTTCCTGATATAAATGTTGAAGTCTTGGCAACTAATTTTATAAATCCCTGATTGCTAGTTTTTGGTGTGGTATCGTTCAAAGGATGATTTAATAAGTTCTGGAAATTGTATGTATTTTGAGGAACCAGTTTTATGTTAAAGTCTTCAAAAATCCTTTCAAATTTCCAGAAAAATTTTGGATTAAAGGTGAATTTGCAAAATTTAGCTGATGGTTTTTCCAGTTTTTCTCAGAGTGGCGATTTCATGTAATCTCTTATTTATTTTGTGTTTGTAAATCAATTTGTCCAGTTGGACAATCTAATGAATTTGTGTATATTCTTTTTTGTACTCTGTATTATTCAATGTTTGTGATAACATAAATATATTATCATTATTATTTTTTATATGTGTACATATTTAATTTAATTTTATTTCATTTTTTATAATCATGCTTAGCACTTAATTTGAGTATGACAATTTTTACAACAGTAGATTGCAAATAGAACATATTTTCTTTCTTCTGTCCTCTTAAGGCTCAACCACTTGCAAGTATTCAAAAGTTGACTGAGAAGTTTGTTACTGAGCTGCAGGAAGATTTTCCTGCTACAGTGTCAACTATTTTAAGAACTGGTGATAAGCTTAGTACAGCTGACAATTCAGAAAACCCTGAAAGCACATGTGCATTATGTGAGGTAAGTCTCTAGTGGCATTTTGACAGCAGTTTTTAACCTAACCATTAGAAAATTATTACAGTTGCCTAGTGTATTAGAAAAACATTAGCATATAAACAAAGGCATACTTATAAAAGAAGGAATTCTGTTTACTTTCTGAATATGAAAACCAACTCTTCAACAAAACAATTATTTTGCATTCTGTACTGGATTAAATTGCGTGAACTGTTAGTTCCAAGTATCTCTATTTTCTGTTATGGTCTTGTATTATTGACACATTTAAAATCCACCACCGGAGACAAGCCTATGCACTGCTATACCTGAGAACCATGGCACCAGCAGTCAAAGAGAAGTGATAATGCAACTGACAGTACCTCTGAAACATCCTAGACAATTAAAATGTAAGTGCTGTAAATGTGTTACAATTGACTGAAATGAATACTTATTTAGTGTACATCACTGTCCAAAAATGCTCATAATTTAAGTAATGGTTATTTTCATTCAAAAATTCTAAAGAAAACCACTATAAGCACCTATAAATATCAGTGCTTCACCCAAATGGGGAATATATGTTGATTTGTTACTTACTGCTATAGCATTTACCATTAACACTGTTACTGATATCTTTCATCAGCTCATATCCATCCTTGCAGTCTCATATGTTGGTATCTCTCAAAGAGATCACTGCTGTTTTGTTTTTTTTCTGTTTCACATCATTTATCAGTCTAAGTCCACTAAAAACTCTGATATGATCCATTCACATGACTTTCTGTACATCTCTGTAACAAATTATTGTTAAAAAGCTTATTCCTCTCTGTATTTCATGCTCATCAAAATAAACATTAGCAGAAACTGTCTTTACTACTTGCTTCCTTGGGAATACACTAGGTTAAAGCAATAGTAAAATATTTTAAGAGCTGGTTGCCATATGTTTGAATTGGGTTGCTGTGCATGGCCAGGAGTTTACAAATTCATACATGGAAAAAGTTTTAAGTAGTTTTAAAACTGAAATCAAAAGGAATATCTTGGAAATGGTCAATTCCATGAAAAAATATATATGACATGAATAGGGTGTTTTAACGAGATCTACAATTTTTGTGTAGTATGTTTTTGTCTCACTATTTACCAGTAATGCAAAATTCAGCAAAATTCATCTATAATAAAGAGGTCTTCAGAGGCTATACTCATAAAATTCAAGATATACATTTTATTAATCATGTAAATATCTTTATTATATACATCATTTTAATTAAAATCATTGAGCCATTTTTGAGAAAATCAAAATTACTGAAATTTTTTCCATGTAAAGGTTAGTTTGGGGTGGATGATTTTTCTCAAAATCTTCGTGTTGTATCCTCGGATGATAATAAAGTTAAATATCAAGTTTGGTATTTTATCAACTTTTCGGATTTTAGTTATCATGTTCACACACATGCAAGCACAAAACCTTTTTCTAAAAATGCTTTTTCTGGATACAGGTGACTCTAAAACATGCATTTCTGCTGAAATCTTGGCATAAAATTTTTCGGTGTAGTAGTTCACAACCTAAGTAATGTACATATACTGAATAACCAGGGTGTATATGATTCTAGGAAAGTAATTATGTAACTGAAAAGATGAAATAAATTATCTACCTACCCACCTGCCTGCCCGCCCGTCGTGTATATTTAGAGAAAGCAAAAATTGGTTGTACCCCACCTTTATTTGAACACACCAATGTTTAACAATTCACTGGTTCTTAACCCTTTTAGTGCCAGACCGAATAGCAAAATTCTGTCTGAAAAGTGCCAAGCAATTTTAGAGGAGAATGCGGTGTTTTAAATTATTAGTAATAAAATGAGTACTAAATGACATAGAGAGCAGAATCTTTTTTCCATTTTTAGTACACCCTTTTGTCTACTGTATAATATGCATTATATGAATGAGAGGTCTCTTCAATATTTTTAAAAAATTAAAAACAAAAGAAACATTTGAAAATAAAATTAAAAATCCCAAAATAATCAATAATTGTGCATACAAATGCTTAATACACAGAAAATTCTGGGTAATTAAATGAAAGTATAGAATTTCTTTACTAAAAAGCATACTATTTTTGGTCTGCTGATTTATTTTTTAAAATACAAAACATGATTTCACGTAACCTGAAAAAAATTTCACCAAAATCACCCCCCCCCATACACACACACACACACACACGCATGAAACCACTATTAATGAAAATGGCATAAAGCAATAGGATACAAATGTAACGTAGATTACTGTACAATTAAGCACTTGTGTTGTTGCATAGCTGAATGGATGATTCACATTGTATTCGTCATCTGGCTACACCTCTGTAAATCCATTTTTATAAGTACACTGATTATTTGCATGCGTACAAGGTCTGTTGTCATCAGATGCATTTTCATCACTGAAGCCAGAATATTTATATCTTCCTCTATTATGTCAATGTCAAAAACTCTTATCAAGGTGTGAAAATTCAAAATCACTTGTTTTCTTCTAATACATTGTGAAATGCAGCTCTTGTTTTCTCTTCAGTTCATAGCCTTTGGCTAGATGACATCATGTTTCAACCAACATAAACATTGGCTAGAGAAATTAAATTTGGAGATAATTTAGCTTTGGAGTGAAGATAAGGTCCAGAAAACTTTTCTCAATGGCTATGATGTAGAAATCATGTAGACTTTCCCACTAGAAAGAATTAAAATGTATGAAAACGGCATCACAGTTAGATTGTGATTGGCAATTTTCACAGAATTTTCGGATCACGATTAGATTGTGATTATCACTAAAAGGGTTAAATTTGTAAATGACATCTCTGATATTGAGCAATTCCACAGAAATGTCATCAAGGTGTTAAATTTTAATTCTATATGTCAACATTTTAAATTAGAGTGTATGGCTCTTCATACAGCGAGGTGGCATACTCAAAGTACAAATCAGAAATAATAAGGTAATTTAATGCTAAGAAACTAGGTGAATGGAAACAAAACAAAAACCTAATCAAAGTTTATGTTTTCTACACACAAATTTTACAAGGTGAATATTGAAATTTCTTCAGATTTTCCTTTCTTGATTCATAGCAATAAAAAGTTCCAAATATAAGCATTTCTAAATAGGTTTTCTAACTTTACATACTGCATATCAATGTTAGTCTGTTTATATGTGGTATTAATTTGTTGAGTTGGTTTTTTTTAATACTACTTCACTTACATTTTTATTATGAGGGACTAGTTTCGAAAGCCTATGCTTTCATTTTCAACCCCACAGGTCCAACTGCCATTGCTGGTTGCGTTTGCTCGAGCTCTCTTCTCTGGTGGCGAAATGATGAACTTCTTAACTAAGCTGTGTACTGGCAAGATTTCAAAGTTTATTAGGTGATCTTTGTTTTTCCATATGAGGATGTTTTCCCAGGTTGTGAGTTCATTGTGGCCTGACATGGTTTTTAGCAATTTTGGATTTTTTGGTCTGTTTCACTAAAATGGATTAAGTATCATAGAGAATTAAATTATGAATTAGTTTCCTTTTGGACCCTGCATTAATATCACATTACCAACAAAAAATGTATTTCAGCATTTTTGTCTAAAGTCAGTGTATTACCGCTAATAGTGCAAAACAGACTGATATTCCACTCTGTTGCTGCTTCGTATTGTGAGTATACCTTGAGAAAATGGCTAAAACATCAGAAGTAAAACAAAATGAATGTAGAGAGCAAGATTCCTATGGAAAATGTAACAGTGAAGTGAATATTACTGAGGGAGAGAGAGAAGTTGACCATGGAGACTGAACAACTAGTGAACAAAGCTATGTTGAACCTACAATCTAGTTATATGTCCCTTCATCAATGGGGTGTAAAACACTGAGATATGACAGCATCTGATGCTCAACGACTACAAGATAACCTATGTGGCATTAATGGCAGCACTAGGATGCTGCGCCAACCTTGAAGATGTTGAACATTTTCTTCTACAGGGAGAAACAACCCAGAAATGACAATGACCTTTCAGTGGTGTGTGTGATGGAGGTGTGGCCAACCAGGACACCTAACAAGTGTCTACAACAAGGCTAACCAGCAAGCATTATAAAACGAATAGGCACATAGTAGCTTTCATTGCCAACACCTCGAATGACAGTGGCTTCCCAGGCAGTGGGACAGAAGGATACAGGTGCAGCTGTGACTGTAATCAGACCTAATGAGGCACCAGGTGGTGCTACCAACTAATGACTGTAGGCAACATTTTGCCTGTGAAGATGGATGCCCTGCTGGAGTTGACAGTTGGCTAGAGCACTGTAAACATGTGGATATTAATTGCAAGGGTGGCCGTAGATATTATACTGGGACTGGATGCCCTCAGGAGCCACGAGCGTCATTGGCCAAAAGATCTTGTGACTCAGCCAAGGCAAGGTGTTGCTCTGGAGCCCCCAGGGATCTGCAGCAGATCCTGAGGGACAGTGCAGTTGTGGTAAAGGTGCACCTGGAGGGCCAAAGGTTAAGGAACTTTTCATTGGACCAGAAAACCAACATTGAATGGATTATGTATCTGGACATTATTACCTTGTTGGGAGGAAGTGTTCATCTGGCTGTTGAACCCATTGGACACCTACCAGGATATCCAGGCTGGGACATGCCGCAGCAAGTGTATAGCCGTGCAATGGATCCGACCAGTTAGCACTGTCACAAGTGCTGGGCCCCCAGCTGAAGCACTTGTTACAGAGTGCAACCGACCATATGACTGGCTCAGAACTGGAGAGCATCCTCCATCTATTTAGCCAATACCAGTATGTCTTCAGCAAGGGAACCATGGCTTTACTGATGGAGCACTCCATAAGCATGGAGCGTGTTAAAAGCTGTTCAATCAGCATTCTGCAATGCATCTATTTCCACAACCGCAACTTTATTGTGGACACTGATGCCACCAGCATTGGAGGCATTCTATCCCAGGTCCAGGATGGCCAGGAGTGGGTAGTAGTGTACTATAGGAAGATGCTCATCACACTAGAAAAGAACTATTGCGTCAGCCAGTGATAACTCTAGACAGTAGAGTTGCTGGAACACTTCCACAAATATCTGTATGGTCAGCCATTCCACCTCAGGACTGGCCACTTTGCCCTCACCTTGCTGTTGATGTTCAAGAACCTGGAGGACCACACTGTCCGTTGGGTCCAAAGGTTCCAAGAGTACTTCACATCAGAACATTGGAAAGGGAGGAGCCACTCTAATGTGGGTGCCGTGTCGTGAGGACCTTTTCCAGGAGATGCGGCCACTTCACTTGAGGAGAAGGAGCATGGCACAGCTGTCTGTGTCTTTTTGGCAATGCCTACAGTTGTATGGGATAGTGCAGGTCTGAGAATGAAGCAGCTGATGGTTGCTAATTTGTGGGGCCACTTCTGAGAAGTGAAGGCAAGGCGAGTTGAGAGGACATCGCGCCCAGGACTAGTGTGTAAAATGCTTAATGGATTCAGTGGAACCCATTGAAGATCAAGGAAGGAGTAGGGGAAATCCTGGAGAAAGTATATGCAGGGACTTTAGGAGAATATTTGGGACCCAAGTGAACCATCGATAAACTCTGACAGTGGTACTACTAGGTGAGACTACGAGCAGATGCTGAGAGGGGGTGCTGTCAATGCCATAGGTGTGCAGTAAGTTGCGACTCACAGACCAGGAGCCAGGGTTGCAAGCAGCATTATAATGTGGGAGCACCTTTTGAACACATAGCTATTGATGAAGCTGGGCCATCTGTGTGTCAGACAGGATTACTTCAAGTGGCTGGATGTGTATCCATCCCCAACCAGGAGGCCTGTTAGAACTGTTTTGTCGCTTTGGGTAGGGCTGCCCCAAGGGAAGAGACTGATGTTCACCCAGATTGTTTAGCTTGTTACAGTGATGACCAGCCCTGAGGAGAGAGTAATATGACTAATCCTTGTGACTGTAATTGCCGTATGTGTGTGAGCGGCTTGCTTCAGAAGGCATACCTGATTGTTGCTGTGCATTGCTCTAGCTGCATGAGTGGACACATGTGCCCACTCATACGTGATGAGAGTTCTTTGACATCAAAGCTGCTATTGTTGCTCTTGTGTGTAACAACTGCAGTGATTTGCACATGTGACTGCTTCTGTGTTTCTTGCCAAGCCATCAACATTTCTCAAAACTGCTGCTATGGCCATAGAAGTTAAAGAGGGGAGGCTATACAAATGAAACAATTAAAAAAAAAAAGAAATCTTAACCTCAGCTTTCCTTTTATTTAGTTATTTTTTCTTGTTAAAATTTTAACTGATCCATAGCACGTATAAATTGCATACTTTTGAAAGAGAATGATGCTATTTTGCTGTTTTTGTCTTAAATGGATTTTTAAACTAATTGCAGTTCAGTATTTGCTTGATATGCCTTCCAAAGAAAAGAAGAATCAAAATATCATTGTTACAACCATAATTTGACTTTGAAGTCCTTTGCTGTTCTGTTTGAGAGGATTAAATCTGTTTTTCAGGCTCCACTAGACACGATGAAACCTCTCTCATCTGCTCAACAAGCAACAGAATTCTCACGTATGGTATCAATCCTGGGCCCAAAAAATTTTGACATGAATTCTGTGGGCACATTGGTCTCTACTTCACAATTGAGTACTGTACAATGTTTAGATAAGGTGAATTCATGTTGTGGCACATCCAGCAATTGTTGTAATGGGAAAACAAAGAATGAAGCTGTAAGTCTAGCAGAAGCAGAGCCTTGGTTGTGCTATGGATGTCGTCTCATTGCCAGGAGCATGGTACGTTATAAAAGTATTTTTGCACTAATTTTTGAGAGACTTTCCAGAGCAGCTTCTATCGTTTTGTTCAAAAGTACTATATTATTGTTGCTCATTATTGATTCAGAATATGGCTGTTGAAGTAATCTTAACATTTTAAGACAAAATTAATGGAGAGTGGGGAAACTTTTCCCACTAATTAGTGATATTTATTGCATCTTTAGGATCAGACACTTAATTACAAAAACACTATTTTGAGATAAAATAATTTGGAAGGTCTAGTTTTAAAAGCTTGGCACTTTCCAATAGACTTACATGGGCCTTTTAGACAGAAATATGGAATATATTTTCATGTACTATTTGCATTAGTTGTTTTACTTGCATGGCACTGAGTAGGTTTTAATAAAACATATTTTAAAATTATGCATGCAGATAACATTGATCTGATTCATATTTTAGTAACCTTGCTGTGCAAAATATGAGATAGAATAAGTAATTTGATACAAAACGGAGTTGATTTCACTGCAGCTGTGTCTGACAGTGTATTGGGAAGCAAGGTACAAGTAGAAGGTTTTGAAAAATTCAAGCTCTAATACTCAACTACTCTGGAATAAGAGGAGTACATCAGGCTAAAGTGATAGTCAAATAAACCATTTAAAAGCTGGTTATCATATGATTGAAATTTTCTTTTTTTCTTTCTTCAGTAAAACAAAAGAAATATAAATGATGATTTCATGTTTAAGAAAAGTTTTTTAAGGATCTAAGATTAAAACCAATAACAAGGAATATCTCAAAAACTGTATTTCACCCCCCCCCCAAATGTATTTGTGTTTTAATGAGATCTATATGTTTTGTGTACCAAAAATGTATTACAGTTTACCAGTTATTCAAAAGTCACCCATAATGAATAGGACTTCAGAAGCTATTCCAGACAGTTCAAGATATGTATCTCATTTGTTATAAAAATACCTAAGATGTATTGTATTTTAATAAAAATTGTTACAGCCTTTTTTTTTTGAGAAAATCAAAATTTTCAAAAAATGTTCCATGTAAACAGTAGTTTGATGTGGGGATTTTCTTGAAAATCTTCCTGTCTTATTCTTGGAAGATGCTGAATTTTTCTTAAAAATTGTTCTTCGAAAGCCATTGCCTAAAAATTCATGTTTAGCTAAACTTGGCAACAAGCTTTATTCTCATGTTCACTGGTAATTTTATGTTAAGTTTTCATGAATCAGTGTATATTTCAGTATATAAATAAAAATGTATATATAATACTCTCTAGAATATTTTAAATCTTTCATTGTCTATGCCCTTTATAATGGACATTCACATATAAATCAATTTGCTGTAAAATAAAACATAGCTGCAAACAAACTTTATTTTTTGATAGTTTTGTATTTTTCTTACTGTATTGTCAGTAATATGCTTAAATTTATGGATCATTGAATTAAACTTTTCTAATTGGAAAATTTCAGTAAAACACTTGATTACCAATAGTCGACTAAACACTCCTATGCTTGTTTAATTAACTATCGTGTGTCCAAATTTATAGATGTTAATATAGTTTTAAAAAATCTGATGTGTTCCATTCACGTGACTTATTCCACATCGCCGTAACAAATTATTGTTAAAAAGCATGTTCTTCTATCTACCTTATTATAATCAAAATAAACATTAGCAGAAGTTGTCTAAATTATTTGCTTCCTTGTAAGTAGAAAGAAAATCAGGGATTACACTAGGCTGAAATGATAGTCAAATCTTTTAAAAGCTAGTTGCCATGGGGATAGTAACCATTTCTTTCCATTGCAAAGAGTTGAAAAATTCCTGTATGTGTAAAAGTGGTTCAAGTATTTTAAATCTGAAACAAATAACAAGGAATATATCAGAAACGATCAATCCAACGAAAAAAAGCGCATATAACAAAATTGTGTGTTTTAACATTATCTACATATTTTGTGTAGTAAGTTTTTGTCTATCAGCAAAATTCATTCAGAATAAAGACATCTTTAGAGGCTATTCCCAGAAAATTCAAGATATACATTTTATTTGCACTATAAATATCTTTGATACATGGTATTTTAATCAAAATCGTTCGCTATTTTTGAGATAATCATAATTTTCAAAATTTTTTTCCATGTAAAGGGTAGTTTGTGGTGGAGGATTTCTCTCAAAATTTTCGTGTCACTTCCCTTGAAGATAGTAAACCTAAATACTAAGTTTGGTATTTTACCGACTTTTCATTAAGGACCGACACATACACACACACCCATGCACCTTTTTCTAAGTAACCTTTTTTTTTTTTTATACAGGGGACCTTAAAGCATCTATTTCCAGTGAGATCTCAGTATCAACTTTTAGGGTGGAATGCAATACCTTCTCAATACACTATGCACATAGTATGTGTAGAGAAAATAAAAAGAAAATTCAATTTAAAAACAGGAGATAATCCCTTCTTATTACATTGAAATCATGCCAGTACCAGTGTTTAAACTAACAAAACAGAGAATAGTTATTACTTTTAAAGCGACATAAGTGATTATACCTAATATATGTTACATTCACATAACTTTCTCTAATATAGCTTTTACAAACTCTTCTGAGGTAAAAAAGTTAATTGAGGTAAACATTCTCAATAAAGAGTTTCATTACACATTATAATTAAAAGTACAAGAGAAATAGTCAGACCTTACATTTCCATACTCTTTCCATGACATATAAGCTTGACAATGTGTTGAACATTTCAAATAAAAATAATGGATGTCTTGTAAATGGTTCTCACCAAAAAGGTGTTGGAAATAAGTTGTGTGTATTAAAGAGATTTATATTTTTTTTCTCTTATTTATTTTTTCCCTCTTTCTTTTCCTTTGCTTTTTGAGTAGTTTTTTTCATGTTATTGTCTATCTCCATTTACCATTTATACAAAATTCCTTCCAAATGAAGTGTCTTCAACGGCTATTCCCAGAAAAGTCAAGTTATGCATTATGTCATGTAACTATCTAAAATATATAGTATTTAAACTATTAAAGGCATTTTTTTGAGAAAATTAAACATTTCAAAAAAATATTCCATGCCAATGGAGGGTGTTCTAGAAAATCTGTGTGTATCCTTAGAAAATGCTAAGTTTAAATACCAAATTTGGCATTACCTGACTTTTTTTATGGATTATGCTCACACATTCTCACACACTCTTGTCTTTCTAAAAAGGGTTCTCAAAACATGTATTTGTGGTGAAATCTTGATTTCAAATGTTTGGGCAGTGCAGAATAACTTCTCTATCTAATAGGTACATAGTAGAAAAAAATAATTTGTTAAAATCCAAGAATAGATACAGATAAGCACACATTTTGAAAACCTTTCTTAAAGTAAACTGGTGGAATTTGGGTGTGATCAATATATGGTGAAATTATTTTATATGAAGGATACTGCATTTGGAAATAGTGTACAGAATAATTTTTTGTAAGAGTTTAACTTTCATTTTATAACTCAGGTCATTAGAGTCATTGAATGATGAATTTATATTCAAATCAGCTAGGGTTCCACTGTTCTGAGAGCTACTCAACATTCCTAGGCAACTTATCCCAATAAAAATTACCTCTGCATCAATGAAACTAGACATGTCTGTACTGTGTACCTTGATGGCTATGATAGTAACCCAAATTCTGATTTAGAGTTGAATATTTGTCAAAAAGTGTTCTTCTCACAAACTAGATTAATGAGTTAAATTAATTAATTTGAACAATTACATATAAGTGAGGTGAGTGTTACTATTCCGACTCATTTTCAACATCACATAGATTAATGAGGTTTGAATTCTAGGAGACTGCAGAGTTGCTGTACATTTGTTATGTAAGCCTTTGTTACACCTACAGGTTGTCTAACTCTCTCTCTTTTTTTGTTTTTAGCTTTCTTTGAAGAATCTGCCTTCAGAAGTTGCACAAAAAATTCGGTACCACAAAAGCCGTGAAGAAATGAGACAGGAAATTGAAAAATATTTGTTATAACATATCATTGACTGCACTTCTGTTATGTGCTTTACCTTCCATTGGTTGCCAGAGACCTGAAAGACCCCTCGCATTACTTAAATGTTATCATTTTCAAACAAATGTACCTAGGTAATTGCCTGGCTAGGATATCTAACATTACACCTTATTTGATTGTTTTCTGTAGTGACAAATTTATCTGTTTATTTGTTTGGCTTCAAGAATAACTAGTAAGCAATTATGTGTCGCCAGATCAATCAAACCCTGTGCACTTAACTTCATTGCATATTGTAGGCATTTGTTATTTACCTTCTGTTGAGTTTGTAGATTTTAATCCTAGGGTACTTTTTTTGGATACCAAAACAAATATTCCACAAGGCAAGGAGTATGTGTAAACACTGGGCTTAGCTGTGCTCTCAGAACAGTTACAAAAGAGAGCAGCGATATCAAAACTATCCATGATTTGTAAGGCCTTTTGACAATATAAACCTGAAGAGCCCACAACAGATAAATTTGCCAGATTTTCCGAATTCACAACATCCTCATTGAAAAGGAAACAATTTGAACCTAGCAATAAATACAAAAGAACTGCAAAACTAAATGCAGATGTGGGAACTGCAATACTCTGCTCTGTTTGAGTAAACATGTAAATTATTTGCAATAGTTGTTTATTTGGGAAAACAAGGAAGAGGTAGATGATTCTGAGTAACAGAACATTTCAAATTAATTATGAGGTATACATCTGAAAATGTCAGTATTTTTATTTAAGCTGGTATTTTTATGTAGTAAAATTATACTTCTTTTGAAATGACTGAAAGATCTCAACTCATGGGGAAATATATTCTTAAAAGAATATGAATCAACCTTGATGAATTTTAAAATTTCCACTGAAGGCAACTCTTTATACAACTTTGTGAGATTTCTAGCTGAGGGATTTTCAGATTCCTGGAAGGATAGCAACAATGCTTCTGACAGTCAGATTTGGTTGAGGATGCATAAAACCTGTCTCCAAAATGTATTCCGTAGCACTCTATTTGTATGCTACTTCTTTTTTTTTATGTTAATGGGGGTTACACCTTCCTCAGCATAGATTAAGATTCTTAAAATAAGGCATATTTGAATCTCTTAGAAAATGTTAAACTTAGAAGGTGAAACTGTTTAATTTAGATTACTGAGATATATATTCTTGAGGAAGGTATTTCATTTATATTTATATAATTTTATTTCTTATTTTGTACTTCAGTAATTCAAATGCTAATTACAAAAATTACAAGTTAATTCCCATTTGTGGTCAGGACACTTAGAAAACAAAGTGGCTAGTTGTATGGGAGCAAAAATGATCTTTCAACATGCCAAGATGATGCAGGATGTACTTCAACAAGACAATTTTTCCTGGAGATATGACTGGAGGTTGCAACTCTTCCCCAAATAGGATCTTGTTTATAGTGAGGGTTGTAACAATTAGGTACATTCTGGATCTTTTGAGACACATTGACTATTTATTCTCATTTTTAAAGAAGGAAAAATGTAGGCAGGCATAAAATGAAAAACACATAATTAAGCAAAGAAACAGCTAAATATTTATTTTTGTGTAGGATTGTGTAAAATATGTAATATATGCTGGAGTATGTAAAATGAAATTATGTAAAATATGTAATATATGTAAAATGAAATTTCAGTATAGCAATCTACATGCTTCAGTTCATAGACATTTTTGTTTGCTTGTGTTCATAGATAAATGAATATAATGTATATTTACATTAGAATCCTACAATTGAATTACAATAGAATCTATTGATTAGTGTGACTATTGCTTTGCTCCAGAAAAAATGTGGGAACACTGATGCCAACTATTAAATTTTGTTTAAATGCAACAATTATTTAAATTCTATCATTGTTCACCATCTTTATTATTTTAAGCACAAAATGGTGATGGTATATGCATTGCAATAGCAAACTATTTTCATTCACCTGAAATGTATGCTATGAGGGTGCCATGAGCATTCTTTCTTAGGCTTGATGGAATATAGTGTTTTCAGTTGAGCTTTTCCAGTCCATGATATTCAGCTTACAAGAACAACACTTCGAACAGTAATGACTCTTTTTACAAGGGTACCTTCAATCAGCTCAGATCGAAACATCCGTTAAATTTTGCAAATTTGTTAACCTAAAACGCGTGAAATTAATAGGTAACAAATTAGAGCTTCAGCAGATAATTCAAGTTGAATGTGAGAAATGTTAAGAATTGAGAGGCTTTGCTGCTTTACACAGTCAAAATACTGTGGTCCTTCAAAACATTTTCAGTGGGCAGGCAGGTTAGATCTCTTAAATATTTCCAAGAAACCATGTTTTTAATAAACATGTCAGCGAAATATTTGCCTAATTCTTTTTATTTATATATCAATATATGCATTGACACGTGGGGTGGGAGAGGGCAGCATGGGGTTGGTTAAGTCACTGCCACTTGCAATCTAGTCACTTAGTATTGTGATTCTTTCTTTCAATGGCAGTTGGTGCTTTCAAACGAAACAGTTAATTATATGCTCCACAACAGTGTTAAATCCTGTAAATGTACTCTTACTAGCAACTAACTATTTTTGCAAGTAATATTTGCAGAACTAGTCATTTAGCTACACAAGAAAAAAATATGGCAGAATGTATAGTGCAAGTTTTAGAAGATCATTTTTTAAGTGGGAATTTGTCTACAGAAATTACTTTGGATATACAAGAGGATTCTACTATTGAACAGTCTCACAATCAAGATGATGAAAGCAACATTGATGCTACATCTACAGACTCCAACATGCAGGCCCCCCCCCCCCCCCCAATTCTCCACTCCACATTACTAAAGGAAAGCAAGTGCAATACTGGCTTAATGAAAGTGGCAACAGCCAGAAGGAGGTTTCGAGCAGTCCCATCAAAACACCAGCTTTATTTTTGGAAATCACAACTGGAAATCATAAAACCAAATTTCTGAAAAATAATGTATGAGAAATTATTTTCACAGTTTTTGAATGCAAGAAAAAACAGTGTATGTGATGAAGATTTAAAACTGTGGGCTCTAGATATTGCAAATAGAATGCCAATAGGAGGAAGATTTGAAGCTTCTGGATCAAGGATTCATTTTAAAAAATATACCACAGAATCAAAGACAGGAAAATCATGGCTATAATACAAACTAGAGTGGTTTTGAATGGGAAATGAGAACAAAGCACACACTATTCTTTGTAGGGGAAAAACATATGGGAAGTATGGCACAGTCTCACCCACTCCTACACAACCATGTCTACTACAGGTATGTATGGAATGTTGTTTCCTAAGTTATTCATTATTCTGCAAGAACTGACAGGAAATTTTGGACCCATAGGCACTAGAAACATGTTTAAAGCTGAAAACATTGTAAAATCTTGAATGAGGAAAAAAGGAGCTAAAACAGTGGTATATAGAAGCATTTTTTCCATATATGGAAAATAAGTTTGCCCTATATTAGATTCTTGGACTACCTACAAAGATACATACTGTTTACAAAGTATTCCTCCTGGTAAAACAATCAAACTTCTCCATATTCCTGCTGAAACTACAGTCAGGCTTCAACCACTGGATAAGTTTTTTTTCTGTCAATGGAAATTGTTATATCGGCATGTATCTATAATTTTATTTGCGAGTGATAACATAAATTTTGAACTTTTTCAAAGAGATAATATTTTAAAATTATTGTTCATCCATTTTCAGTTTTATCCCTAAGATTCAACATGATAAAATATTCATGGTTTGTTACAAATTAAATATCAGAGTGACCACCAGCTTGAATCACCAAGACAAAGACATGTGAGCAAAAAGACTGTGAATTATACATATTAGTTTGGTGCGCATGGTGTAAATCACGCTTATGTTTTTTCAGTTGCCCTGCATGGTGTAATGGTTACGATGCTAACTTCATATACCTAAGGTTGCAGGTTCAAACCTGGCAGAGGACGATGGACTTTTTCGGTATAAAAATCCTTAGCATGGTTCCTTCAGAAGGGAAGTAAAGCCGTGGACTCTGTGTGTAGATTTATGGCTTGTAAAAGAAACCTCAAGCCTGATATTGAGGCCTCTGAGCAAAATTAAGTGGTCTTTTATGCCCAATTTAGAATGGGAAGCTGAAAACCACAGTAGTTAAAAAGCATTCATAAATAACATGCCATTTACATTTTATACTTATGTTTCAGTCATTGTATTAAGTGTAGTCACCTATGTTATATATTCATAGATGAAATAAATAATAACTCTGTATATTCAATGTTCTTTACTTTCCAACTATTGAAAGAATGGGAAGAGAAGCTATGCATCGTCAATCAGTGTACTTGCTTTAAGGTCAGGTTGTGTTGTGGGGTGAGGAGGGCATTGGAGAGAGGAATCTGTCTGACGGTGGTAGAGGGCTTCTCAGAACTGTGACCCATATAAGCGCAGTGCATTTTACCAACACAGCCTAAGTTAATTTAAACTATCTTCCCGTTTTTATCAGCAACTGAGTTTCTGCATTTTCATTTAAATGTGGTAGGCATATCAGTGTGCAAAATTTAAAGGCACCTTTTGACCTGAACTGTTGAAGCTTCTCTTGTTAGTATTATCTGCATAATTGCAGATTTTTTTTGTGGAAATTATAATATTGCAAGTGTTAGCAATTGTAATTTAAAAAGTATGCTTAATCAAAATGTATAGAATATTGAATATATTTAGTAAATATTGAGCAATCAAGTCCTGCTCAATGTTTTTACCTTAATTTTTCTGTAGTTTAAACAAAAATTTAGCTGGCTGATGTGATCTGTTTCTCAGAAATTGTTTTTACCCCAAGTCATATTTGGGGTTAATTTCAAGCATTCAAGTTTTGATCAGTGGGCTTTGTGCTTGGTGCATTCAGCTACTCACTCTATCAGATGTTACCATTTCTTCTACACTTATGTTTCATGCATGCTCCAAAAATAAACCTAAATATTACTTTGGGCTAAAGTTGTTTCAAGTATTCCACCTCAGCCAGCTAACCTAGCAAGCAGAACAGTTACAGTTCTGAAAAGGTAGAGTGTTCCATGTAAGTTAACACTTAAAGCTTCTTGTAAAATAATAAATTATAGTGCTAATTTATTTTGTTTATGACACTGATAATTGTCAGAATCATATCAGCAGCACTGGTGTGCCAGAATTTCATCCCACAAAAGTTCTACGTGCTGTTGCTTTTAAGCTCATTTAAAAACTATTGGTCTGCGAACCTGCGACTTTGGTGTTATTGTATTAGTATCCTTTTCTTTCGCTCAGTAGTAAAATATCTTATGTTCAAACTAATTGAAGAGATCTACATTCTAGGCTCTCTCAAACAGAAATCTCAGGCATGCTAACTGAGGTGCTGAGGTTCTGTGCATTGTGAATCAATCCAACTCTGCTCTGATCTTTCACAGTGAGGAGGAAACAGCAGTGAAAAGAAGGAAGGGGGAGGGGGTGGAGCAAGTGTGACAAGCATATGGAAACGGACAATGCTATTGTTAAAATCTAGGAGTGGTCTGCAGTGTGGTGAATCTAGCAAAGTAATCTTTTGTGCCATGCAATGCAATACACCACTGCATTACTTTGAGAGCCCCTGCTCACTATGTTCCCAAAATAATAATAGCAGATCACTCCATACCAGTTTTTTTTATTCCATTTATACTCCTACTTTAATTGCATGGTCTTATTGGTGGCATTCACTCTTGGAACATGTGCACTGTTCTCTAATTTTCTATATGAGATCTCTCACACATGCACGCACACGCACAGACTCTGGGAAGGATAGGGAATAATCCTAGAGAAAAACCCCTACCCCAGCTGGGGAATGTACCCAGAACCCCTTGCATAACAGGCAGGTGCTTGACTGACTGAGTCACAGGGCCAGCCACTCCATAAGACTGAACAGTTAGTTATAAAGGAATAAAATATGCTGCTTCTTTCAGAGAGTAATTAGAATGTAGGTTACTGTTGCAATTAACATTTTTGAGATGAGAAAAAATCAGGTATTGAAAGTACAGCAGATAAAAAGTACAAAAGGCATTTATTTCTTAGAAGTAAACCATTGGAGCAAAATATTGATTGAACCTGTCTTACATTCAGGGTGATCAACCTTTTAAACAGTGAAAGAGGACATTGTTTTGAGAATTTTTACTTAATAAATGTTTTCTTTAAAGTTTTCTGTTCTTAAAATAATTACTATTTTATTTTGCACGTGTATTTGAACAAGTAAATGTTTAATCCTTCAACTTCTGCTGCTATGGCAATTAACAAACACCAAAATATACTGATTGCTACATCTACATAAGCTAATTCAATGGAATATGGAAGTGATAAAGAATTTATGTATATTACCCAAATTATTAATAATTTATAAAGGTTGATAAAATCTTAAGAAATGTAAAGTACAAGTGAATTATAAACCTCGGTGAATAAGTAAGACAAGAACAGAAAATCAATGAGATCTTTTTTTAATGTTTAGAGAAATTGTTCTAAATGTGCACTTTCTGCCAACACATGCTTCATATTTTCTCCACTCTGTAAAGTATGTATGGGTTGTATTTTATTTCTTTGCTGCTCGAAGTATTGTTTCTTGCAATGTTTCCATATGTGGTATTTCTGTAATACAATGCAAGTTTTCATATCAATTGGATGTAGATCTGGCCTATACACTGTTTTTGATAGAGTTAGGGAGTGTTGTCTATATCAACCTCCTCTATCTAAACACTGTTTAGAGTGTAAAGAATGTTATCTATGTCATCTATGATAACTTATACTCATTCTTTGATAGTATAGGGCAGGCATATCCGACCTTTTTTGGAAAAGGGCCACTATTGTTAAGGTGAATTGTTTTGTGGGCCACATGATCAGATTATTTTATCCTATTAGATAAGATCTAAATTATAAGATAAACCAATTAATTTAAAAAATAACCAATATATTGATACATTATTTTAATTAAAATATATTAAGTTATTTTTAAAATTAAATATATATAATTGTTATATTAAAATAATTGAATCAATGCAACACCTGCTTCTCATGAATGAGGCATCCAATATCTTGTTTGATGTTATAGCAACTCTAAGCAAATTCTACAGATGACAGTTGGTGATTCACGCTCTCGCTGTGCACTTCATATGTTTCATCCTGGAGAACACTTATTTACGTATGTATTTGCTATAGAAAAGTGATAGCGAAACAAAGTGCATGTCTACTAATGCCCAGATATTTTTCTCTGGGAAAGCAGTTGTGATAGAATTGTAGTAAAGGGGATATTGTTAAACTTATTCTTTAGATCTGAAGCACATTGAAAATCAATGCTACATTTGCAGATCCTTGGGGACCTCGACTATGTTAATGAAGAGAGGGTAAGAAAACATTGAAACTTATAACATTCTCCTTGAAGTTATGAAATCTATCGTGGAATTCATTTCTTAATTCTAATATAATTTCTGCTTACTTTTGAGAATTTTGATCATTAGGATTCATAACAATTGTTATTACTTTGTAAGACTGGGAAATATGCAAAATTGTTTTTTATTTGTGATTCCCGAAGTCACAATTTTCTTTCAAACATAGTAGTGTTCAATTGGTCTTTACCGTGGAGACGTGAATTAAGTTCATTCAGTTGTGTTGTTATATCTACCACAAAGACAAAATCACAGATCCATTCTGCATCTTTAAATTCAACAATAGATTTGCCCTTCTCCATAAATGTTTGTATTATGATTTTGAAATCTAACACTTGCTTCAACATTGTGCACGACTCGGTCATCTATATTTCAGTATAATAAACAATATTTTCTAATTCTGAATCAAGATTTTGTTAGAAATTTTAAATTCTCGATGTCACAAACCATGTGAACAAATGAAATTCACTACTTTTACGACAACTTTCAAAACACTTATCTAAATTTAAGGATTTAGCACAAAGGTTTTCTTGGTGTATTAAGCAGTGATATTACATTACAGAAAAGTTTCCTATTTTAGCTGTCTCTGCTTGCAGTAATTTAACTAACCCTTCTTGTTTTCCTGCAAATGTAACTCTATCTGTTGTTACACAGATTTGTATATTTCAAGCCAAGCTAGTTCAATGTTTCGGTGACACCCCCATTAAAAAAGCATTGGAGGACAAGAACAGCCGACTCTTCTGTAATATTGAAATCTTTATCAAACAATTGCTAGCATCACTACTCTCATTGAGTGCCAAAGAAAAGGACTGAAAATTTGTGGCTTGGTATTTTAAAGTTTTGTCTATATTGGATGCTAATTCATTAATACAGTCTGTTGCAACAAGCTTAATTTTGCAAACTCCACTTTTTTGTCAGGACATATAATATCAGCAACACTCTCAATGCATTCTTTAATAAATTCATCTGAAAATGCTTAATTTTTTTTGCAATAATTTCTGCTACTGTGTAACTTGCTTTTCTGGAGATTCAGTTTGAAGTGATACATTCCTAAAAATAAACTGCTGCCCCAAAACAACTGGAAACTAACTTGAATGTTGTGCAATGATAAAACATCTGGCTCACTCGCTTTTGAAAGTAGTAATGTTACCGCATGGTCAACAATTCACAGGACTATGTGTGGTAGGAAGGATACAAAATAAAAATCTATGCTGGGTATTTCAACGGATGTGATTTCTCCATGTTTTGAGTAAAAGGATGACTGATGAACTGTTGCAAACAAATGTGCTGGAAATTGAAAAGTCTTGCTGCTTCAAGTTTATTTAATTCCAAATAGAATTACTTATTTCATAAATAGTATAACTTCCAAATATTGCAGCAGGCCGAATGTGATGTGATAGAGCAAATATCACTGTGGGCTGTGTGCGAGGAATCAAGGGGTGCGGATTGGACACTCCTGGTGCAGGGAGTGTTGTCTTATGTTCAGAGACAAGATTTAGTGATGGCTATTTTAAAAATTTGGATTAATAATTTTAATTAGTTGTGTTTGTGTTGAATATTCTGTATAAATTTGCATTAATTTTGTGTTAATGTCTGGGGAAAATGAATGAGTACATAATTACATGCTTGAAATGAAAATTGGCAGGTAACCAAAGTAACATGAATGTTAAAAACCCGTACTTGCAAATTCAAATCAGTATCCTGATAAAAGAAAATGTAACCAAACTGAAACATACCAGAAATTGTGACATTTTGGTCTTTTCATGGTCGTGGTGCTATAACTAAGTTATACATAGAGAAAAATTCTTTCTCTGCTAGCTTTTCATGTTACTTCTATAGACCCAGTTTGGCGATAGGTGGCTAAAACCCAACTGCATATGCTCCAGAATCGCATTCTGCAAATTACTGCACCATGGCAAATTAGCCTTGGCAATTTGCTGTTTTTGCTAGTGTAGAGAGTGTTGCTCATGTCAGACTATCCTATCCATTCATTGTCTGGTTGTGTAGGGAGTGTTCCTGCACTAGTCTACAAATTGTCTTTGATAGTGAAAGGAGTGTTGCTAACATCTGACTATCCTAGCCATACATTGTCTGATACTGTAGGGAGTGTTGCCTATACTAGTCTACACATTATCTGATAGTGAAAGGAGTGTTGCCTATACTAGTCAGAACACTGTCTTTGATAGTGAAAGGGGTGTTGCATATGTCTGCCTTTACTAGTCAACACAATGTTCTTGAATGTGAAAAGAGTGTTGCCTAGTCTGACTGTCCTAGCCATACATTGTATTTTGATAGTGTAGGGAGTGTTGCCTATACTAGTCAGCACACTGTCTGATTGTGAAAGGAGTGTTGCCTATGTCTGACTATCCTTGACATACATAGTTTTTGATAGTGTGGGGAATGTTGCCTACACTAATCTACACACTGTCTTTGATAGTGAAAGGAGTGTTGCCTTTATTAGTCTATACACTATCTGATTTTGAAAAGTGTTAACCTATGTCAGACAATCCTTGCCCTACATAGTCTTTGATAGTGTCGGGCATGTTGCCTATACTAGTCTAGTGAAAGGAGTGTCGTCTATACACTGTCTTTGATAGTGAAGGGTGTCGTCTATGACAGACTATTTGTCATACATTGGCTTTGATAGTGTAAGGAGTGTTGCACATACTAGTCTACACACATTCTTTGATAGTATGAGAGGTGTAGGCTATGTCTGGCTAGCCTTGCCAGTGAAAGGAGTGTTGCCTATGTTAGAAGATTCTTGTCGTTGTTTTTGATAGTGTAAGGAGTTTTGCCCATATTATTCTACACACGCTGTCTTAAAGTGAAAAGTGTGTTGCATATGCCAGACTATCCTTGCCTTACATTGTCTTTGATAGCGTAGCGAAAGTTGCCTACACTAGCCTTACACTGCCTTTGATTGTGAAAGGAGTTCTGCCTATGTCAGACTACCCTTGCCATACAATGTATTTGAATGTAGAGGAAGGGTTGCCTATACTAGTCTACACCTTGTCTTTGGTAATGAAAGGAATGTTGCCTATGTCTGACTATCCTACATTGTCTTTGATAGCATAGAGTGTGTTACACACTGTCTTTGTTAGTGAAAGGAGTGTTGCGTATATCAGATTATTCTTGCCATGTGCTGTCTTTCCTAGTGTGTTCTCACCCGGAGGTCCCGGGTTCGATTCCTGGCTGGGGTGGGGAATTTTCCTTTAGCTAGATTTATTCCCTATCCCCCACAGAGTCTGGAAGTATGTGTGTGAGAGTGAATGTGTGTGTATTTGAGAAAAATAAAATGATTTAAACCAATGTAAAGAACCTACGAGTTGTTTCAAATGCAAATTCCCCGATAATACCTTAGATGTTAAAGGGGACTATATAAATGAAAAAAAAAAGTGTAAGGATTATTGCCCATACTAGTCTACACACTGTCTTGGATAGTGTAGGGAGTGTTAGCTATACTAGTGTACACTTTTTGATAATGTAGGGGGTGGTGCCTATGTCAGACTATCCTTGCCATACATTGTCTTTCCTGGTGTAATGAGTGTTGCCTATACTAGTCTATATACTTTGATAGTGTAGGGAGCGTTGTCTATCCTAGTTCAACACACTGTCTTTGATAGTGAAATGAGTGTTGCCTATGTCGGACTATTCTTGATAGTGTACAGAGTGTGACCTATGTCAGACTATCCTGGCCATATATTGTGATTAAAAATATGAAATTAGAGAACTTTCCAAAATATGCAGGAACTAAACATTGGGATTTGTAAACAAGCCTATCTAATAAGCTCATCATAAATGTTGCTATTTTTCTTATTTAAATACTTATACACGAGTGAAGTAGAGCGTAATATGTCCGTGTGTACAGAAAACATTGGCAAGTAATATCCAATATTCCAATATCCTAAACCTACAATTAAACCTAACAACCAGCTATTCTGCAGTTGTCCAGTAGACCTACCAAGGACCAAGCCATCATAATAGATGCTCTTGCAGGTATACCACTATATTTTTTCTGTTGGCAAAATAACATTCTATGAATATTAGATTCATCTCACGTATATCCAATAACAGGGTAAGCATTTACTTGACAAGTAAAACAATAGCTCAAGATCTTAGCAGTATATACCCAATCATTTCCATTAACAACATATCTCTGGAGCTTCGCACTCTACTTACACGACACAAAAGGATAATTATGTTTGCCCAGTGATCCCAAATAACGTATTGGAAAAACCATCTGAGTAATGAGTGTAAACCCCATGTCTTCCATTACTCACATTCGAGCTGCCTCAAATTTGGTTTATACCATATTCTGAGTTTTAGGAGGCAACTTAATGTTTCTCCTACTGACTTAGAAAAACTCACAGAGAATTTCAAAGTTAAGTACAAGTACACAACTACTAGATTTATACCTCTTGCTTTATTTGCAAGATGGAGGGACAGCCCACCAAAGGCCCTATAACACAAACAGAGCATGATGAGTTCTAAAGTAGTAAATAGATCACCTGAGACTGACCTACTGGCATCTATTCCAGAAAGAAATGAAATGGCATTTTATTTTTGGATGCTCTTTAACTGCTATGGTCCCATTTTATACAGGGCATGAAAGACTACTCTTAATGTTGCTTTGAGGCCTCTTTATCAAGCTTGACGACCTGTTATGTGTCATAAATCTATGACACAGGACCAATGGTTTTACTCTCTTCCATAGGAAGCTATACTAAGGATTTTTACACCTGAAAAAATCCATTCTCCACTGAGTTTGAACCTGTGAGCTTCAATGACAACACCCTAAACATGAAAATGGACACTGCAACACAACCACATGGGACCATACAAAAAGGGGCTAACAACCTGTCTCAACTACCAGCAATACCACAGATGTCAGTGTTACCAACCTCACCAAAAGAATATGAATCATCTGATAATGATTCTGCAGTGCTAACAACAAAGCAAGCCCCAGGCAAAAAAAATGTAAGATTAAGAAAATTTGCCAAATTAAATGAATTACTTCTTCCAAGATCTTTTGGATCTAGCAACCTAACAGAAGTTGCCCTGAGATACACAAATGACCTTCAAAGCCTTGCAATTATGTTACATAAGTTGCACCCATATCTCAGTAATTCCAGTCTTAAAAACAAAATGACATGTCTGCAAAAGAAACTGTTGGATTCAAGAAACAGTCATTCACCTACAACTGTATTCAGACTACTACTACATTTGTACACTCACTTCATGATAGGGTGGTATATCCATTTACATTAAAAGTGTGTGATTCCACACAAAGTTATTCCACTAAATGCAACTTTAGAAGTAACTGCTGTGAATGTACACACACCTTCAGAAATTTGCACTTCTAATCTATACCTACCCAACAGCACTGAAATTTATGTTATGTTACTCTGATTTACTGAAGCATACCATCACACCAATTATTTTACGTGGATCCTCCCTGTCCTTACCATAGGTATATTTCATTGCAATTGCTGGGATTTGAACTTCTTGTTTGGTTTGGAATGGATGGCCTTAAGGCTCATAGGTATTAAACCACTTGTTTGGTACCTGTGAAATGGATATGAAGACCCATTCAGGAATTAGAGGATGTACCAAAATAATTAAGGGGTTAAAGTGCAAGAAATACTTTCTTCTGGTAGCAAGATTTCAGGAATGTTTTCTTTGGTATTTAGCAATCCAAAGCTTACAGATATCTTCATTCTTGGAAAGTTGCAGAAGAAGGAAATGTTCAAACCATGCTTCTTGCGCTCTGTATAATTGCTTTTACGAACAACCATGGCACATCTCTACCCTGGCATACACTAAAATGTTTATAGCTTAACAACTTTGAATACCCACAGTTTCTTTCCTAAAACATAATATTCATTCCTGTTGTGCTGCTGGCTCATAACAAGCTTTAGTGCATTGTTAATGTAGCACCACATAAAGAAGATATCACTATACCATACATTTTTGCTATTCACCACTGACAGTGATGTACATTCTCAGATGTTACTGTACATGAAAAAGTTAATTTATTCAAAGTAAACTAGTGTTTTAAAAGGGTAAAATAAATGGTACACTTTATAATTCTGTGATAAAGTGATACACTTTATTAATATTACATTTTTACAGTATAAAAATAATTAAACAATTCACTTTTTCTAACTATACATGGTAATTCACATCAATAAAACTAAAATTATCATAGTTTAAAAAAATGCTCTCATACACAAAAATTAATACACTGATAGGATATTTCATAAAAAGAAACTTTTCAGTCATCCTGTCAATTTTAAATAGTAGCTTTATCATCATCCCTTTGATTATTTTAAAGCTACTTGCAGAATGGTTACTATGGAAACAGGTTCTTGATTTGTATAAAAGTTGTGTGTTCATAATATTGGTCCAAAATAAAATGCTTTTAACAGAAATGCCTAATAAGGGTTGGCAAGAGACAATGTACATAGCATGCTTTCCAATGAAACTCATCTGAATTTACAACCTATTTAACTAAATGAAAACAATTCAAAGAGCATGTGTTATATATAGAAAACTTCCAAAATGAAGAGTCCACTGTAAAACTGATGGATGTCACTTTTTCATTGAGAGTGAGCTGAGGGTCTCATATTAATTATATGGTTGGTATGCATTTATTCACAGAATACATGGTTAAAAGGTAAAGTTCAAATCACTGGCTGTCCATGAGGTATGATGAAAGGAAAATTGGTATACACAGAAAGAATAATAGTAATTTTGTTCCCCTAATCCATTGCCTTTTCCAGTTTCTACCATGAAATCAGTTGGCTTATGACACATTCTTATGCACTGTGGACATTTCTGAGTTTTGCAAAATATAATATTACTGAGTAATAATTTTGAAACTGGTTCTGATGTGGTGGATGAGAGAAGAATGAAAACACAAAGAAGAGGTTAAAGCATGACAAAATGAATGAGGTTAGGTTTACAAGAATCTGGTCCTGACTATGAATGAAAAACCATGCTTAAAAACTGTATCTGAAATTGAAAGAAACATATAATTAAGGAGTTTAATGAAATGATGTCCTAGGATGAAAACAATGTCTATCTTTTAGGACTAATAACATTTGAACTATAGGCATCAAACTCTATAACGATTTACCAGCAAAAATAAAAGAACTACCAAATATAAAACAATTTAATAAAGAGATTAGAATCTTTCTATTACAATATAAATTTTAATCGGTAAATGTGTGTGTGCAAATAATTAATGTATATAGTAAATAGTTAATATGCAATGTAAATTTTACAAACAGAATTTTGAACAAGTCATTTCATGTGCATGATCTTACAGTCAATGCAGTATGTTATGAACCAGTTAAGAATCATAGGCCCAGGAAAGAAGAAAATATACAACATTTCATGCTGTGTCATGATACTCTTCCAGAGTAAGAGCAGTCATAAATAATGATACTTCTGCTGTAGTTGATGTTCCAGTCTATGCAAAGGCATTTATTTCAATAACTGGAAGGAGATTGCAAACACTGTAACAGTCATTCAAATGTCACGGTCAGGCATCAAAGAATAAGTGGAGTAAATATACAATAAACACAATAAAAAAATTACAAAATGTTTTACAATCTGTAGGAATCATATAGTATCTTTCAAGGGATGGCCTAGTCACTATAGCAAGGACAAAACTAGAAAGATTACCTTTCAAAGGATTTGAACATACATAAGATATACAAAGGCAAAAAGTTTTCCTGAAGTATCTTGTGAATTTTATAAAAAGGTATTTAATGAGAAACTTAATATAGCATTGTATACCCTCTGTAGCACTTATGACAAATAACCGGCTATTAAAAAAAGCGATGGAAGAAAGGTTATTGAAGAGTTCTTTGAAACTTGTTGATAAGGCTGATTTAGAATCACAATTATTACAAAAGCTTGAAAGGGATAACAGAGTTCACAAATTAAGAGCTGACATGTTCTGTTAAAGAAAAAGAGATGCAAAAAGGGAAGATTATAAGTCAATTGAAATGGATGTTCCAAAAAGCCTGTACCTGGCAAATATTTCAATGTTTATTACAGAGAAAGTTGTGTTTGTATTCATTTAACATCTGTGTTCTATCAACATCTGAATCATTTTTCTACTGCTACCCTGAGGCACTGTAGGAGGGAAATCTTGATACTAAAGTTAAACACCTGGAAGTGTTTCCCAACTCTCGCAGGGCCCTGAACAAGAACTACACAGAGTTTAGGTTTTACATTATGTAGTATCAATTGCAAAAACACTGGAAACAATAAAAGTAGCTTTTCCAATAAGGGGACATTCTTACCTTAAATGTGACATAACATGGCCCTCATAAACACAAAGTCACAATCAGAATTACAAGAAAACTGGATTCATGGCTTTTAATCTGCCCAAGTGAAACAATCACCTTTTTAAGTTATTAATGTAGACTAGGTGCTCCTGCAACACTGGACAGAATTTTTGCAGCTTATGTTCAACAGAAGACAAATCAAGACCAATCAGGCAGATACTGTTTGAAGCAGGTCATGCTTTTCTAGTACAACACAGATCTAACTTCAACGATGCTTGAAAATCAATTGTCATAACCTCTGTCAATTCCACTAGGAGCAAAAAATTTGCAGCAAGCAAATTCTTCTTCCAGGTTTTCTTTATGAATTGTGACCAATTATTCAGGAAATACAAAAGTCTGTTACACTTAGCTCAATTCTGTGATCCAAAAGACAAATTGTTACACCTCACACTACACAAGTGAGTTCAAAAAAAACTGATCACATGATTTTCACTATCACCCTTATCTAAGAATAGAATATAGCCTTATAAAAACATACTAATTAATAGTAAATGAGATCTAATTTAAAACTTGAATTGCCACGAAATTACTCATGAAAAGTGTTATATGAATGACATTCAGCATTTTTGTTTTTTATTCTGGATTTAGTCTAATAATATCACTATAATATAAGTTTATTTTGACTGGATTCATTTTGTGCCCTGTTTATGTACTCAGTATTAGTTTATCAATAAGATGGGTTAAGGTGTTATCCATTAAAATACTTAGGCTGGAATTAGGAGTCTTTGCTTTTATATGGTCATTTTCTGGAAAAGTGCATCCAAATCACATCCATTAATTTTGCAGTGGATACTTCAAATATTAAGTTTAATGAACCTGAACATTTTTTTTTAAATTAGCTAATTATAGTTTTACTGGTTCCTGATTAGCTATTGCAGCCAAAAACAGTGCAAATAAATAATAAGCTTTTTTCATGAGATGTTTTGCCCATAACTTCGCTGGGCATCTTCAGCAGAAAGTTGATTTTTCATCGGTTTCTGAATCTACATTTTATGGTATAAATGCTGGCTGTGAATTAGTTTTAATAGATTTAATATCTTCTGGCAATGCTCCATTTAGGGAACACACACACACAAATGTACACACACACACTCACCAAGTGGATAGCGCTGGCTCCACTGTTCATAGCTGTGAAACACAGCATAAACGAGGGATTTGCAAGGAGTAAATCCCAAGATCCATGGCATAGCTTAGATATGTGACCTTAAAACCCCTAATGAACAAGGATTGAGGGAAAAGACCTCAAAACCAATATGAAAACTAATTGTACGTCTTTTATTATCACAATTACACAAAACAACCTTTTATTTCTCTTGTTTAGAACACTAATAAAAACACTGGCCAATCTAGCGGATTTGAATTTCTCATTTAAATTGGCAATGAGTTGGTGCAATTGCTTCAACAGCAACATAGTGTGTTTTCCTTGCCTGGTATTGTCATTTTTTCTTATAAACAAAAATGATCTACTTGCAGGATACTGGCTTTCAAACTTTCAACATCAATCCTGGAATACTCTTAAAATATTTAAACAGGTAGAAAATGCCTTATGGATCTTGGGTAATGTTTCAAATGGGCTTCCCATGCATTTTGTTTCTTTGTTAAAAGATTGCAATATATAATAAACATTATATAAATATGAATATTTTAAACTTAATTTATCATACAGCAGATGGCCAACGTTGGGAGATTTACAGAAATATATTAAGAGTTTGTTTTGTTGTTAATTTGTTCTGTTGCATTCCTATAATCTACATTTACGTTCCTAAATTAATTTTTGCATGTAGATTAAGAAAAGTAAGAACACTTATTTTGAATGGCAGTGACATACAATTTTGTTAGATATTCACAAATAGTTGTTACGAATTACTTCTCCAGTTCCTTCAATTTCTATTGATTCAATCATCCATTTCCTGTTTTGCCTGAAATAGAAAAATACAAAATATTTAAACAGAATTACACACATTTTATGACACCTATATTTATCAATTACTAATTTTCTAATATATATATATATATATATATTAGAAAATAAGATAAAAAATATATCTATATATATATATATATCTTTCTTTATTTTTTCTAACCGTATACAAATTAACTGTTTGGCACACCACGTCAACTCTACAGTCTTATGGCTTATATTTGTTCAATTCCTTACTTTCATTGAAGCCTGTATTAAGTTTCCAAATGATTTTAGAAATACATGTTACAAGTATTTTTGATTTAAAATAAAGGCAAAAGATAAAGTACATGTTACAGCAAAGCATTTTTATTAATTACAATATGTGCCCGATTATAATCGCCTTGAAGGAAACTTAGAAGGTAAATTTTAATACAACTAAAATGTTTGTTCTATAAGCAGAGAAGCCCTGCAAAAACTATGCATAATTTTAAGGTGGCAGGTTCAATGCTGGATGAGAAGAGATGGGTAGAGTGACATGGGTGTTAACTTAAAGAAGTCAGATGAAGTTGGTGAAAGATCAAACATTCTCAAAAACATGTCATACTTTTCATAAATAACCACATTTTCAATTAGTTCAATTTGACGTGCTACCAAACTCTTAATCACTGTTGTCCATGAATTGCATCATATGATACTTAGAGGATATCAGTTTTTTCTAACTTTAATGGTGCTCCAAAATTGAATAATCTTTGTTACATGGCCATGTTTTGATGTAGAATAACTAGTATTGAACCTCACAGAAACTCAACTTAGTTTGAAAGAAACCTGTTGCACTATGAAAAATCTGCAGTATAATGTACGATAAACACATATGGTACAAAGGGCTAATCTTTTCCTATTTCCCAAATGTGTAAATCCAAAATACCATTTTTGAACTGGCAAATAAATATCAGTCTGCCACCCAAAATATAGCTGAAGAATCAACAACTATCAATCTGAAAATTTCTTGATAAGGTAATTAGTAGGACATTATGGCTTTTCATTTGAGTGAACTTAGGAAAATAAAATAGGTAAAAACCTGCACACATTAAAAGTAATTGCAAGAGAATATCAATTATTATTTCAGAAGTTGATAAGATGTAAATGAAAGAACATTTCAAACTGGCCAGAAGTGTGTAAATGCAGAAGGACATTTCCATCCTCTCCTATAATAAGGTATACACTTATTTTCATTGAAACTGTAATTTAAGAACCTGAATAATTGCAAAACCAATGGCTACAGATTGAGATATTTTGTTCAACAGCTCAAAAGTAAGAGCTTTGACTGTAGCCAGATTTGAGGTGTAAATGGCTAACCCATATGATAAAAGCAAGCTATGAAAAGCTTGTAAAACATTGGAAGTGAAATTTATGCACTATCCTGCTTTAAGGAGTTTATGCTTAAAAAAAGAAATGCTGATTTGGAACTAATATTTTATGATAGGAGGGAAAAAAGACAAATGAAATATCAACTTCTGATCCTTGCTACATTTCTTGGATTACACTTTGATCATGTGATCAGTTACCTGTGGCAATGCAATGTAACATTTTTGTAAAGTTCTGCATCTGATGTTATTGCCTCAGGAATTATTATTTTACAATGACTGTATGTTTTATGAGCCATAACATTTTTAAACATGTAAAATTCTGTTCTCCATTAGAAAGTCAAACTCCATCCAATTCATCATTATTGAGAGATTCTTATATCATAATCACTGTTGCTCCATAAAATAGATTATATCTGGAACAGTGATCATGAAAAGTGGTTCATAATTTTGGCTTAAATTGCCATTTAATGTTTTCTTCTTGTTCATTGGCCATTTTTTTTAATGACCTTTAACTTGGTAGGTCATAATGGATGATGAATGAAAGGGTGAAATTATGCTCAAATGATCCTGGGGTCATTAGAGCTTAAAATTACCTGCCTTCTTACCCGGAATTTCTCAGCAAAAAATTATTATCCAAGTAACTCACCAAACTCGAGACCTCTTTAATGTGAGGCAGGCATGCTACTCTCACACCACAGAGGTGGGTTGAGGTTGTGGTTGCAGATTAGGGAGGGATTGTAGTGATTGCATCTTTTTGATTTTACCAATACCAATCATCTGGTTGGCCATTTATTAGCTATACAACACTGCCTAAATAGACATCAAAATGCAATTGGCTACTTTATTGGAACAAAGAACACAGATGTACTGAACAATATGTTGATGGTGAGCTGATTAGCAACAAAAGGGTCAAAATTGAAATTGATTAGTGGCTAACAAAGAGCCCTAAAAGGAAACACTTGAAAATGTGTGGAGTCAGATACAAAAAGCAAGTCCTTGAACCAATTTACGACTGTTTACTAGTTTTTAATGTACTAGTTAATGTACAGAATGCTATTCTCTCACAGTATCAATTTCATGGAGAGTAACTATTGTAATTCAAACAGTTACATTACACTTGATTAAATTATAAAACATAATAATTATATATTAAAATTGCTATATTTCTTGTATAATTAAATTGTTTATTTAGTTTATCTATGTACCCATGTATTATGAATTCTTATTTTTGTTTCAGTTTTTAAATGCTTATATTATATTGTCCCAAAATTCGGCCACACAAATTGGCAGGATTATAGAGGTATAAACAGTTTGAGATATTAAGGATTAGCACACCACTGATCAAACTGCAGTTGACTGTGATGTGAGCACCTGGATTTCGGAGTGTCTTGATATAATAGCATTATTTAGCACTGTGGTTAGCAAGTGGGCATTGGGTTAAGATGCCGAGGGAGATGAGGGTTCAACCTTCTATAGATGCATTCATTTTTATTTTGTCTCCTTTTTTACATTTTATAATGAGCTTTACATATTTTGCTGTGTTACTCAACATGATTTAATTTTACTGACAAATAAAATTAAATATAGCATACAATTAGTATGTAGATGCTAAGTTGCTCATAGCTAAAAAGGAGAACGTTTCAATTACAATTGTATCTAATATGAAGAGGTACACTTCCCCATACCATTTGAAGGAGTTTCTAAAATGTGTTTTATTGTAGGCACAGTTTATAATTAACACAACAATATTATCATTGTGTCTAATGAACTTCAAATGAAATAAAAATAAATAACTATTTCTGTAGTAAAACAAGTACCTATCTAAAATAAATTAAGAACTATGTACTAGTCAGGAAAGTGCATTCTACCCTTTCATCTCTGCATGAAAGGCAAATAGAAAGAGGTATAATATCCGAAGCACAAAATACAACAGGTCACCAGAGGAACTTTTCGATGTGATGATCCGCAGCATCCTTGCCAAGATTGTACCTATGAAGAAATAAACCTCGCACCCTATGAAAAATTCCAGGAGTGTTGTGAACCTCACCACAAGAAGCTAAAGTTTGTGTCAGTAATTGTGTATCTAATTCAACGAAAATCTGGTAAACGAGGTTCTTGAGCATGTGCAATGGTACCATAGGGCAGCATAAAGCACATGAGCTCTGAATTTTGCAGCTTAGATTATCTTAAGATGTTAGTCTGTAAGCTCTCCATTTCATGCCTCATTGAAACAATTTATTTTCTTACACATCTATATACTTTTACAATGTAAAGAAATTCAGGGTTCTCACAGTAGTGTAGGCTTTAGACAAGATTTTCAGAATTACAGTTTCAAAGGACCACAGTAGTTCAAGCGGTTAAAACAGCCCAACTACATACGGATAAAAAAAAAAAAAAAGAATCACTGTTTGAATCCTGGTAAGAGCCCAGATTTTTTTATTCTACCACTAAAATCATAGTTCAGTTTCTATATTTCAAAGCACATTACATAAATGTTTTCAACAAACCCAATTGTTTTATTGCATTAATCTGCACAGGTTCCTTGACAATTGCTGCATTTAATATTGAATGTTATGTAGACATCATTCACAGTCATTTGAAAGTAATTTGTACTGGAGAGTTTATTGTTATAGTTTCAGAAACGTAAACTAAGCGAATTAGTGCTGCTCTAATGGTGTACTCTTTGAGAAAAACAACCAAACTTAAACCAATTCACACACCAGTATGTTTTGACATTATTATTATTATTATTATTATCATCATCATCACTACTGTATTACTTTATTCAGGTGAAATAATGAGCAAGTTTAGTGCCCAGTTATGAGCCCTTTTTACAGACAATATTCTTGGTATTCATATTTAATAAATAAGAATGGAATGCAATTATTTAAAATTGAATGTATTACTGTCTTGATAGAGAAATAGATCTTGTGGGGAAATTACATTTTAATATTTTATATAAGTCTTACAGAATAGTATTGAGTCCACACTTAGATTGCTGTTTAGCCTTGAGTATCATTCCATTGAAGAGCACCACATCTTCTTCACTCAAATATTAATACACTTTTTACATTGTCTACTTCCTTATGTCTGGGCATGCAGTCCTTTCAGTGACGTTTTGTGTTTTGAGAGGAACTTTACAAATTTGAAAAGGTTCAAAATTCTCTGTACAGGCCCGATAATACAGAATAGTATCGTTCTTGCTAATTTATCACATTCTTCATTATTGTAAATGGGGTTTGTTTCTAGATTCTAGCTTACATAAAAAAATCTGGAGACAAAGCTATCCCACTAATCCCATACACTTTCTATCACTATCTACCCTTGTTTATTTGTAAAATCAAAAAGTTTGTCATTATTTATTAATTTGTTGATGAAAGTGACATCCTTTTATGAATATTACTGTTGTTTATAACACTGTGAAGCATCAAAATGAGATATCCTTATTTATCCAAATACAAGACAACCCCATTTTTCAGAACTTAATTTTGGAATTTAGCATGTCATTTACATATAAAAAGATATTTTGAGATGACAATCCCAATGGCAATTTACAATGCTGTAAGTACTTTAAGTCCCAGGATTCATAGTATAGCCAACTATTATGGTCAATGGGTATTGGTTTAATTGTTTTTTTACACAAGTTGTGTGTAGGACAGGAGTTAGATAGGTAGAGTCAGACTGAAGTTATCATCTCAAAATAATTTGAGACCACCTTGTGGTTTACCGGGAAACATGCGAGTCAGTTGAAAAGTTCAGTGCTAGGCCAGGCATATTGACATGGTAACTCAGTGGCAAAGCAATTGGCTAGAGACTGGGAGATCCGTGGTTCAAATCCTGGCTATGACATCGAATTTTTCAGTCTGACTCTACTTATCCAACATAATATAATATGTTGTAATTTGCACAGAAATTCACATTGCAAAAGAGAGTGAGATGGAAAAGAGAGAACTAAAATGTACCAGTAAGCCTCTGTTTGGTGGTGACGTCGACAGCTTGGCTGTAACGGCTATTATGGATACAATTTTCAATTAAAACATGTTTAATATATCGTAAAATGGTTTTTCTAATTCAAATTTGCACATAAATTCACATTTTGGCCAGGGGAGATGGAGAGGGGAATATGGAGATGTACGGAATATGTGCAATTGTACAACATGACAACACCGTTGGTGGTGGTAGCATAGCTGCCATGACAATTATGCATGGTATTTTTCTATTAAGATATCATACTTAGAAGCCCTCTTATTTTATTTTAGTTTCAGAGAGCAATCTTTCTTCTAATGATTATGTTCATAGGCCCACTAACAGCTAATTTTTGTCGCAAAATGGAATGCAAAAAATCTGCTGCATACATCACAACTATTAATCTATGGCTGCGACCTTGGTGGCGTTAATCTATACCATTTCCGCCAGGCATCACCACTGCTGTACCCGCAAAGTTTGAAACTTTTAGAATATAATATTTGGGAAGCATTATCATGAATGCAAGGTGAACCCCCCCCCCCAGTTCTGAACATTAATATTTTGGGAAAAAATATTGTCAGATAAATAAGGTTATATGAAATAATAGTATTTTATAATTATGCATGTAATGTTTACTTATGGTTCATGTATTCATAAAAAATCAAACAAGTATTAGAGATATTAATATATATTGATGCACAGAGCAAGCATAACTATTTATGCATGTTCGTGATGAGTCCTATACCTGCAGTCTTGGCCACACTTGCAAGAATGACATCTGGCACAAGGGAAGTGACAGCCACGACAGTCTTCCTTTAAGCAGTCACACAGATCTTTACCATTCTTGAAAAGCAGTCCTTTCTCATCATGCACTGTGGCATTCTTTTTCCTGAAAGCAAAAACCATGTTTCTCTCTATGTAAAGAAAATATAACATATGTAAACCATCTAAACCCCTGCTGCTAAATCTTTGCACCTGACAATTGGGTGGCTTCGCATAATGTTGGCTCTCTTGTGGTTTCGACGTTGCCAGAGTTGTTAGTGAACAACACTAATTAAGGTACTTTCTATTATGTCTAAACTCACATAGTCGTGTACATATTAGTAAATAAATAATAATAATAATAATAATAAAAATAATAAATAATTTTTTATTATTATTAGTTATTATTGTGGTTTTGATGTTGCCAGAGTTGTTAGTGGACAACACTAATTATGGATCTTTCTATTATGTCTAAACTCACACAGTCTTGTACATATTAGTAAACAAATAATAATAATAAATAATTTTTATTATTATTAGTTAAGTGAAACTAGAATGCATAATATATTGCAATGCATGTATAATAAATTATGTACTTCCAATAATATAGAACAAATTAATGCAAACTAATTTGTTACGAGAGAAATGAAACCGATACAAGAACAGCATAACAAAGTGCTGTAAAACTGTAAAGAATTAATTACTTCCAAATGTCTGTTGTCATCATCACCACCGTTGCCTTCATCATGTTTCATTCTCTTCTAATATCAGTTATGGTACTTAGTTCAAGAGCTGCTGCAGTTTGCTGTACGGTTTTTATCAGTGGAATAGTAGGATACCCTTTAATCTTCACATACTCCTATTCCTGTTCAAAGAATTCCCGGGCCCTCAATAAATGCCTGGCAATTAAGTGGCACACCTTCACACTTCAAAAACCATCACTTGATGATCAAGATCAATTTTAATACATAGTATTAATGAAATACACACACTGATAATATGAAAAATAACAACAAATAACATGTAGCTTGCAAAGAACAACTTGATGCATGTGTTAAAAGTTCACAAACTGAAGCCCACTACTGGAAATAACCAGACCCAGTTCCATTTCTGCTTTATGACAACAGACCGAAATGCTGCCTTGTGACTGATTCAGAAAGTTTAACAGGTAAGAATTTTCGTCTGTTTTTTTACGAGTGTGCCATTTTAATTCCTAGGTGTCAAGTGCAAAGATTCAGTGCCGGGGGAGTACAGAACATATTGTAGCAGGAGAAGAGATGGCAAATATGCTACAGTATTTTTAAATCACATTTTTTTTTTCTCCTCTCGCTCTCTACCTCTTTTCAGTCTACATCCCTTTAGATGAACAACCTATGCTAGTCATTGGTCATATGATGTACAATAAATTGAAAAGTAGTGCAATGACAAAGCATACCCAAGCATTTTCCCTTGCCATAAAATACCATAACAAATCCTACTTCACCCAAATCACTACATATAACTCAAGAATCACTAATATTTACACTTGTTACACTTTGGGAATCATGGTCAGATGTCCACTACTCTGTAATTAAGTAATAGATTCTTTATCTTAGTCTGTATGTCCTTGTATTAATCTGTTCTCTTAATTACTGCTCTACACTGACCCCTATGATCATAAAAGTGCTTAATGCAGAAACTCTGGAAGCAGTTTATGATTATCTGTCTTTTAGTGGTAAGACTGATATTCACAAAATAAATAATTAGATACATTCACTGGTCAAAAAATGCAATGTACTAGGCCAAACCAAAGTTTGGCCCAAATTGATCTTGACATCAGCACTGATCTCAGAGATGTGGTGCAAAGCTAAATCCACTTATTTACAACAAGTTAAATGCAAATTACACAAGTATTTCTGCCTTTGCATCACTTTTGCATGTTTACATTTAGATATAGGAGCCTAAGGATGTTTGATTCATATACTGAAATGCAATCAAGGGTAGGTGAAAGAATGATGAATACACCAATGCTTTTTTGATGACAATATGAAGCCTCATCTGCACTCTACTTCTTTCGCCCCTCTCTATAGCAAAGGGAAGCAACAACCATCAATAATGGTGTCTAGAACAAAAGTGCAAAAACAAAAATTAAGGTCTAAACAGTTGGTAACACTGAGTATGAGAGCCTAATAGCATATACATCCCATCCCTATTGTTTAATGATTACCAAATACTTGCTGCTTCTTGTTCACATTATGAAGTGCAGTTAATGCTTTATTTTGGGGTATGAAGGGGTGACCAACATCTTGCATTTCCTGGACTGCATTTTAACTTTTGTCCACCTGTCTAAAAAAAAGTTCCAAAATAAGCTATTCGGTCTCTTTATTGATGACTAGACTTTATGCTCATATTAGTAAACCATAGCATAATAATTATTTTAATTTATGCAATTAACATTGTCTCAATTATTGCCAACTTGACTTTGTAGTATCTAAGGAACCAAATAGATAGATAGCATTCCTGTATTTCCTAAGTGGAGCTAAGAGCATCATTACAATGTTTCCATGATCGGATTTTAATTTCTAGTTCATGAATTTGCTGCTATGCACCATAGTGACGAGGGATCAGCCCACAGATGAGATTCTAGGATGAAATAATAGCTTGCAAATACGAAATGATAGAAAATGTTGCCCAGGAACCTTCTTCTTTCGAGGTATGGGATTCCTTTATATGTAAATAAACATACTTGGTACCACCAGCTTTACTTCCCTTCTGAAGGAAGCCGTGCTAAGGATTTTTGCACCCGAAAAAATACAGTCACCTCTGTCAGGTTTGAACTTGCAATTTTGGTTTTTAGAGGTTAGCATAGTAACCACTACACCATCGAGGGTGACAAGGAACCAAATTATATTTGTAATATCCTGTCGAGCTAGGTATCACTTCCAATGCTGAAGACCTAGAAACCTTTGAATCAACCCATCAGCCTGTTCACATGCTTAAACAACTTTCTTCAGTATTCATTTAAGGTATAACAAGTTCAATGGAATAGAGGATCCAATTTTGGAAGTCAGCCAACTAGTAGACATGGCTCAAAAATAGATGGGGAAAACTGGTGTGTGTGCCCAATTTTATCCCATCAAAAGCCCTTGGCAATGCTGCTACCATATTTCAAGCAGAAATTCATGTAATATAAATCTGAGCCTATGTAAACATCAATAAAGACATTCATGACAACAGAACATATGTACAGTACTTGGCCATATTATTAAATGCACCTAGGCTATTTCGCAATTCACTGAATTCTGAGGACTATGTATTACTGTGCTACTCAAAAGTTTAACATATCGGGTTCAAAGGCTGCGATAAGACGTGTTTTACTCCACGCATACTCTATTCTTTCTGTCATTTGTAACTTCTATTGGCTGAAGTGGTGTGCTCATTGGTGCACTGCAAAACATCAGCGACTTCCCAGAATAATCAGTGCATTATCTGAGAGGTTAGTATTAGAAAAGATAAAGCCCATGTTAAACCTTTTGAGTAGCAGGCAATTACAAAAATGCTCATCTATCACTGTGAGCCTCACTGGACAATGTTAGGGAACAATTATTGCCCACAATGAATGTGTGTTATGCTGTTTCTGTGTTGTGTCAAAATTGATGCTTCACAAGCATTAGTGCAGACAAAAGGAGAAGATGCATTATAAGCTTGTGCTATTAATACTTAAATTTGTCAATTTATTTGTGGTTTGAAAGGCGATTTTTTATGTTTTGAAAAGTGAACTTTATGATTTTGTGTTTTATGGGAAAATAATGTAATCTGACACCTCAAACAGTTTCAGAGGTAAAAACTAATTTGTTTTCAAATTGAGAGATTTCTCGAAGATTGGGTGTGTCTGAATCTTAGCCCCAATTAACTTGAATTATCAGGGTTCTATTGTATATGTCATTTCTGTCAAGAAGAAAAAGAAATGATGAAACATAATACTTTGTGGCTGCAAAGCAATTCCTCACCCAAGGACTGGATTCTTACACTACTTTCCCTAGCGAAGGACAGATCGCTTCACTTCCACCCAGAAAAACTTTATTAACAGTATTACAGCATTAATTTAAACTGGAAAGTATAGATCAGGCTTCTTTTTACAATAGATTTAGTAAGATCATAGTGATGAGATCACCAGAGCTTAAACAACCCATTAATAATCTAAATTATTAATAGCTATCAAATATGCTTTGTTTACAATATGGGGGATAAATGAAACAAAAGCCAATTGGAATGGACTTCAAGTTGTGTCATTTTGTTGATATATAAATTGTTTCCTGGAAAATTAAGTTCCCATAAGACAACTGCTGCACTTACAATATAGCTCCCATGCATATAACTTATCACATTTGAGTCCTGGCTGAGTTGACAGAATCAATTTTCCAATCTATTCTCTTCCATCGGCACTGCTTGTATTAACTGGCTCTGTTACTGAACAAAAATACCAATTCATATAATGAGACATGTCAGACAAACAATTTTTGCTATGCTACAGCAACACTCAGTTAAATGTGCAATTTTGCCATCAAGTTTGCAAAGTGTGCAGGTGATTTAAAACAAAACACCACACAACTGCAGGGGGGGGGGGGAGGAACTCACTTTTAGTGCAAATTTAAAAGTTGAAATGTTAATTACATTTTGGCAAAACACGCAAGAAGGACTGCACAACAAAACTCCCTGAATTTTTTTTTTTTTTTTTTTGCACAAAACATATGATTCTTTATGTATTTTGACATGCTGAGTTTAAATATAGCCTTAGATTTTTCTCGCACCCTGTTTTTTTTAGTAAATTGCATACTTACACTTCTGAAAATTTGTAAATAATATGTAAAGTTACCATAACATGTAGAAGAACCCTTCATAATAAAATTATATAATTTTGTAAATGTAACCAATTAACATATCTGAAAACATTGCCAGCTCATTTTCAAGTCCATCCTCGGCTGCTGTCAGTTGAATTTCTGCATTTGCTGTTTCTTCTGTAATTTATTGTGGTTTCTCTAATGAGGTATCAGCAGTAATCTGCAAGCATATTGGTTTTCCAGCTTCCTTGATACCTCTGCTCCATTTCAGAAATATCTTTTTGGAATCTTTCTCCATGTTTGTCACTAGCATGTCCTAAATTTGTAGGGAAAAAGTTCAAATGGGAATGCAGGAAGTGCATGTTGCAACCTAGATTTATGTAGGTTCCTAGTAATTTCTCAATTAATTGTTCATAATTTTGTGCTCTAATATTACCTAAGAAATGTTCACAAACGGTCTTGAATGATGTCCAAGCTTCAAGCTCCACATGATTCAATTTACTTTCTAACTGCTGATCTTTCATTAGTTCTCGAATTTGAGACCCAACAGAAATGCATTCCTTCAACTTTGAAGAACTGATTCTTGGAAATTTGTTTTCTAGGTATTTTAAACCTGCTCCAGATGTGTCTAATGCCTTCACAAATATAAGTGGAGGCAAAAGAATTTTTGGTTCAGCTGAAATATTCTACTCTCCAGGTACAAAATTCTTCTGGTAAGGCAATATTTTAGTGCCGTAATTTTTGGATTTGGCATGGCCATTCCATTTGCACAAAAGCAGCAATATTTTGTATATCCGTTTTGCAAGCCTAACAGTATTCCAATCATTTTAAAATTGCCACAGATGAATCAGTCGTACTTGTCATACTGCACTTTTTGTAATAGTAGCTGCATATTTTTGTAACTTTCTTTCATGTGTACTGCATGGCCGATGGGTACTGATGATTGTGTATTACCATTATGTGAAAGCTTAGCTTTTAAACTTAATTTTTAAGCATTTATGAAGAGCCTCCATATGGGTTCTGAATTTTACTAAGAGCATTCATTAAACTATCAATGTCACAACAGTAACTCAAATTCTCTTCCTTTCTGATATATCTAATCAGGTGCTCTTCTCGTTTTCGAAAAAAATGATATTGATGTATCTTCGTAAAACTCCTTTAGCCTAGAACCATAAAGTTCTGCTTGAGCTTGGGAAAGATTTAAGTCTTGAACCAAATCATTTAACTCTCCTTGAGTTACCTCATGATGCATGTTGGGATCTGGGTCTTCAAAGTCTGATCCTGAGTTTGACGGAACTAGTGGGTTATCACTTCTTTCAGACTCGTCTTCTAATATCCAGGTTTCAGGAGGAATGGAATCAGCATCTCATCACTGTGAGCAACAGGTCTAATAGCTGATGGAATGTTTGGGTATTCAATTTTCTTTTTGTCTTTACCCTTAAGCCCTGTAATTTTAGTCATACAAAAATAGCAATTATCAACATGGTTCATTGTTTCCCTCCATACCATGGGAATTCCAAAAGGCATAGAAACTTTATTTCTTAACCACCCTCTTAACCAGCTGGCACAATTTATGCAAACTACATGGGGAGCCCAACTGCGATTTTATCACCAAGTTTAAGATCAAAATATAATTCATAAGCCTTTTCTATAAGTGGTGTAATTTTCTGTCTATTTGACTTTATTGTGTATTCACTGCACACGTAACAGAAATTATCAGGATTATTTATGCACACTTGCGACATAATTACTAGTAATGTATATTCAATACATTTACAATATATCACCAAGAAATTATACTTTTAAATTATGTTGTTTTATATTCTGACTTGGTCACACTACACACAACGTCTCACTATACAACTTACAAATCACCGATTCTGCTATGGATGAAACTGGTATCAGGTAAACATAAGGCAAAAAGAAGATTACTAATAATATGTAAGAGTAGGGGAGATGATTCAGCTATGGATCAAAGTAGTAAACATAAGATTATTGGCATAAGATACTGGGAGCTGAATTATAAACAGTTGAGACATTAGAAAATGTTATAATTTATTTACTCTTAGGAGACACAAAAACAGAAAGTAAGTTGTCCAAGACAACTTAATTATTAATAGCATTACACCAGGTCCTTACTAAAGCAGTAAAATATTAAAAAATAAATGTTATATCACTATTAGGTCTTCTTTACTATGTCGATCGCTATAACGTGAATTAAAGCATTTAGAGCCAGTGCTAATTCAGAAAACAGACTTTATTTTTTAAACTGAGGGTGCTAGAGAAAAACTGTTTGCACCATTGAATTCAGCTAAAATCTACATAATATACACCCAATTTCATGCAAAAGAATTTTTGGCTGTTGTCCAGTGTAATTATTGAAATTATAATTGGATTTAGTATAATATATATTATTGGTATTTATCAACTCATAGTTATGGATGAGTATTTTCTGTGTTTAAATATGAGTCGTTGACTTAACTGTACCCCACAGAGGTATGCAGACTGAAAAATTCATTGCCATAGCCAGGATTAGTTCACATTAATTTTGCCCCATCAAAGAGGAAGAATATATCAATGAATTTCATCAGATACTCAAGACAGCAGATTTAAATGGTTTAATTTGGTTTCCATAGTCAAATGTTAAAGCATAATATTAAACAAAAGACATTGACATAATTGATGACATAAGGCATTTGATAGAATTTTCAAGTTATAATATCAGATTGGCTCCACAAAATGAATTCAGTTTGAGGAAATTAACCACTTAAGAACATTAAGCATATGAAATGAAGTATGGCGCATAAATTAAAAGTGAGATTAAAAATATATAAAAGAAACATCAAATATAATGAAATTGACAAATCACAGTAGCACATCATTTTTAGATAGATCATTGCAATATAGGAGAAGAATCAAATTAATAAAACCTTTAATAACCTGAAACTCATCTTGATTTTTAAACATTCCAATAGACTGTTACATTTTGATACTCCATGAGTTAGTATGTTATCAAGTTTACCACCAAATGGTTATAGGTGGATGCTCAGGCTGAGGAAAGAGGAAGAGATATCTCATCCACTACCTAAGAATGAGAAATATCTCCGAAAGCGTTCATGATTTTAATAACTGACATGAGGAAATTATGGTGTATATATTTGATTTGTTCATATTTAAAAATGAATATAACCACACAGTTAATCCTGCTTGTTTTTAATATTTATGCAATATTCAGTTTATATGAGCCATTCTTGTATTAAAGAAAGATACTGCCTGTAGCAACATATGGTATAATTCTACATCTGAAACCTTATCTCCTAATTTTTTGTTTTTAGCGCAATTCTATATACTTAAAAAAAAAAGGGGAGGCATTAAAAGGGAATATGAAATCAATTTTGTACCATATGTCACATTTTCCTAGTACTTAAAAAGCAATTCTTGTGTTTTACCTACATTTTTAGTACAAAGTATACAATTCCTGACTTGAAATAGCTTACAAATTGATTGCAGTTAGTATTTTAAGAAAAAATTAAAAAATGAGTATCATTGCTAAATAAAATCTATACTCTAAAAGGAAGAGCAACAATTGCTTTAGCATTCCTGTTCATCTCCAAATAAAAAAAACTACACTTTTTCTGAAAAATTCCTGATATGTTAACAGTAAATTGCTGTTCAAACATAACGGCAATGTACCACTATTTTTCATTACATATCAAGTAACTAAACTTTTTTGAGTTTCTGTGTGTTAGATATAAACTGCTGATATAATATACCTATACTGACTGCATTTCATAGTTTTAAGGGGAAAATATAAGAATTGCCATCAATGTCAGAAATCCATTTAGAGTATTTCAATTGAAATATGCAAAAGTCCTCCATTCCTCCGGCGTGTTTCTTTCTTCTTGCTTTGTTTTCAAGTCAAAAGAGATATACATTCAAAATAAGTTTCGATACACTCTTTTACTGTACTTCTTAGCAGTTATCCTGACAGTGCTTCAGGTTACTTGAATGATATGTCATTTTGTACATGAACAGCACTTCACATATTAATATCTTTCTTGTACTTTAAAGAATAATGGTTATGCAAGAGACTTGGAAAATTTGGGTATGAATTGCTCTGATAATCTTTAATAGTGGAATAATAGAAACAGCTAGATAGTGTTATTTTATAGCCTATTTAAGGCACATCTTTCATCAAACTCAGCAAACAACAAATTGGGAAATTTGCTTTTTACCACCTGCAGAGTGCTCCACAATACTAACAAAAGTAAACTCAACTGCTCAAACTGCTTTGTCTGTAACCAATTTTACTTTTCAATTATCAGATATACATTTTTCTAAAACATTCCTTTTTTATTTTATCATCAATAAAGGTACAATTTTGTATTTGCACATCTAAAACCATTCTGCACTTCTTTTATACACTTTACTGTACAATTTATTTTTAAGTTCTCTTTTATGAACTCACAAGTTGCAAATTTTCCGAGTCTAAATATGTGAATGAGATGCATGCAGTTAGTTCACTTTTATATTTCACTCTAGTAGATAGGAAACAAAAGAGGAATTATCAACCACAACTACATTGCAGGTCTATCTGGCATGCGGCAAAATACACACTAGGGAGAGCAAGTGTATAAAATTGTTTCAAAACTTCAAACTATTGCTCATTGTAAAACAATGCTACTGATGCTAATCTGTGTGAAATATATATAATTTGATTTTATAGTCTATTTTTAAAATTTCATACTCCTTCACAAAATTCAACGGTGACAGTTATTCTAGCACATCAATAAACATCACTGATAAATGATTTACAGTTTTTTGTTCTCTACAAACTACAACAATTTCATGGAGATTCTGCATACTGCTTGCAGTGGTCACTTTGTTATGTGCAGGGGATAAGACAATAGTCAACTGTTACAAACTGATCAGTGCTGGATGTGAGATCAATCAATTAATTAAAAAAAAAAAAAGAGTGCAAACTGAACACTTCAAAATATACTACCTAAAATCTGAAAACTGCAAACATGCATCACCAAATTTCAAAAATGTGTTTTCCAATCATGTGTTTGGTCATATAATTTCAAAAGCATGAATATGGCTTAGCAAACATTTTATGCAAAACTTAAGATAACTACTTTCTCTAACACATATAGTAAATAGAGGTGGTATTAAATTCCTAGAAAAAACTGATATGAAGATTTCATCAATAGTGCATGTTTTGAGGCCTCCTGAAAGAAAAAAAAAATTCAAAATTAAGTTCTTTATCTTTCACAGATGTGAATTGCTTTAAATTTTCAAGAAAAGTTACCCACCCCAACTACCCTTTATATGGAACATTTTTCTCAAAAATGTCTCTTAAAGATTTTAACTAACATAACACATATTAAAGATATTTACATGCCTAAATGTATAGCTAGAATTTTCTGTGAATAGCCTATGAAGTCTTCATTTGAAATAAATTTTGTATACTCTTATAAGTCTGGTATATATTGAGCAATAGATGAAAACTGTCTTTTTTTTCTTTTTTTCTTTTTTTTTTACTGTAAATTTTCAGTTATTTTTGTGACTGCATGGAAAGAACATACAATTTTAAGGCCAGCATATAGAGTCCAGTTCATAACCATTTGACTATTGCTGTTCCTTTTATATGTGTAACAAAATATGTAACGTAGCTATTTCTAAAAGATTTTATTTTGATTAAAATGAAGAAGAAAAATAAGCTTTTGTAAGTATAGTTTCTACATGCACTAATGTACAAGAGTGTCATGTGAATGTAACACAAGTTTGTTTTTCTTTGTGTGTGTGTGTGTGTACGCGTGTGTGAGTATTTGCTAGGTCAATGTAAGTTATTTATAAGGGCATCTCTGGCAAGAGGGACTAAAGGTTGGATGAATATAATCATGTATTAGTTTTTGTTTGTTTTATTTTGCAGTTTAGGAAAATCTATTAATTTTAAAAAACAAAAACAAAGTCATATACCCCAAACAAATGACCCCATCTCAAAATTCATCTATCCAGAAGAGACCTCCATAGGCTGCTACCACAAGTTCATCAGTGAATCTCCATTGAAAATGGAGGCAACAGCCGCCGAAACATATCCAAAGTAAGTTACTTTATTTCAAGAGTGAAGTTTGAGTGTAATCTATGTTTTTATTCTTAATTGATTACAATCAATGTCTTATATAAGCAGATATGTACAGATTTAATACTTTTAAGTGTAATTTATATGCAAACTGTGGCTCATTTTAGATCTTTCTTTGAAAATAGGTTAAGACTATGTACTTATTCCTTCCCTTTCACTAATATTATAATGCCAAAGACACCATTTACCTTTGAATAAATAACTTCTATCTTTACAATGATGTAGCATGGCCAGGAAAAATTTCTCAAAGAGCCCCGTTTTGCATCCATTGAAGATGCTTGACATACATATAACATTTCAAGTTTAGAATGCATATCCTAACTATACTGTTCAGTGCTGGCTTTTTCTGAAAATAATTGTTCTGCACTCAAGGGGCCTCAAACCATGCAGCACACACACCAAAATAAAAGAAAAAAAGAACATTCTTGATGAAATTTTAGTATACATTTTTGAGCTGAATGCAATACTTCCTCTATCCTACATTAGGGTGACCAGAATGATGTTGCTCAGAAAGAAAATTTGGAGTTCTTAACGGTACATCTTAGTAGAAAAATACTGGCACTCAATAGAGCAACATAATTTGTTCTAGTATTAAAATATCTTCTATTACACTATGAAATTATTCCCAGCTGAGGTTGCACAGATTACCAAAGCAAAGGATACACAATGTGCACAATTATAATCTGTTTGTTATACAAGGAGTACTATTTATATTTTGAGCCTAATAATAGAAAACCAATAATTTGTCATTGAAAATTGCTTGTTGTTTCTCAAAATATTCTACTTAATGATCAATATGCTTTTGCATGTGTTTGAACCATTTGTCATAACATTTTTCCAATCTGCTTGAGACACCTCTAAAATATGGCTTTTTAAATGCAGCATCGGCTTCTTCTACCAACAAAAATCATTGTCCACACATTTTATTCTTGATGTTCAGAAACAAAAAGAAGTCATTGGGTGTCAAATCAGGACTGTATGGTGGATGAATCATCAATTCAATTTTTTGAGTATTAGATGTTCAGTTAGATGAAATGTACGAGCACTCACATTGTCTTGATGAATGATTTGATGGCACTTGTTTGTTTTCCTTATTTCAACGAAGACTTCCAGCAAACAAAGGTTGTGTACCATCATTCAGAACTGACTGTTTTACGTTCCCCTAAAGGCATTGTTGCCACATGAACAGTTTTTCCGAAAAAAGAGGTGACCATTTGTTTCAAAGTGCTTTGAGCACGAATAACTTTTGTTGGATTCCGATTTTATAAACTTATTTATGTATTAGAATAATTTGACTCTTTTAGTTAAAATACCAATATATTTAGTACAATTAGGTTTATCTTGAAACACCCATACAGTAAACTGCTGTTTACGTTGTAGCTCATATGCATAAAATCATGATTTGTCACTTGTTACAATCTTATATGTGAGGGCACAATCATTTTTTTATCAAACTGTTTAATAGTTTAAAAAAAAAATCACAAATGAACTTACTCTTTTACCTACTTTTCAACATAGTTGTCCCATCATGATATCAGTTTCAATATACCCTGTTTGTAGAGGTCTGTTTCCCTGGAGCATAGTCATCTGCATCTGTCGCAAAATGTTGACCAGCCAGGAATTTTTCATGGACAAACAGATGAAAGTCCGACGGCGGTCTGACTGTATGGTGGATGCTGAAGCACCTCCCAATCAAATTTAATGACAAACAGCAGCAGCAACATAGGGGCAAGCATTGTCATGAAGTTTGATATTGTCAGCATCAATGTCGGGGTTTTAATGTAGACTGAAGATTCACGGTGGTCCCATGCTCAGCAAAGTCCACCAATAAAACATTATGCATATCCCAGAACGCTGTCACAAGCACTTTGCTAGCAGATTGAGTCACTTTCAATTTTTTTTCTTTACTGGGGAACTAGTATGTTTCCAATTCATAGTTGCCTGCTTTGTTTTGGGTGTGTAGTGTTATGCCCACAACTCTCACCAGAGACGATTCCTTTCAGAAAGTCATGCCCTTCTGCAGTGTACCGTGTTAAGTGATCCAAGCTTGTCATCATTTGCAAGCCCTTGTGGCTGTTTAACAGATTCTTAAACACTCAGCAAGCACTAACTTTAGGAAATTTCAGCATGTCATGAACAATAAAGTTTGCTGGTCATTCAAAATTGATGCCTCAATGCCTCCAATATTCTGGGGTTTGCTGCTGTTACCGGCCTCCCAGAGTGTTCACACAGCCCTCTTGGCCCACAAATATCAAACCATACCTCCCTGCTCTCCACACATGTATGATAGTAGCATGCATCATCTTTGTTGCATAGTTAACGCTTCTCTTGCTAGAAGCTGCATATGAAACAAAATACCCTCTTTAGTGAAAACTTGTAACATTCCAGCTGCAATACCAAGGCAGAAAAAATTATTGTGCATTACTTTTCGATCTGCCCTTGTACATCTTTTGAAGCCCCACCAATATATTTTTTGAGTGTTTGTGGGCACTAATTGACAAGTATCCTTTTGAGATTGTATCAAATTACTTTGGATCCAACAAAAGCAAACATTTTTCGCAGCTAAAAGATCATCCAATATTTTATATCTGCTGATGCAACTAACGCCTAGGTTGTCTCTCTCTCACAGAATTTGGCATCATGATCTTGCACAATCAGTTTTTGCACAGCATCAATGTTTTCTGGCACCACAACCGATTTTTGATGCCCTTCACAAATTTTGTCAGCGAGCAAATGACGGGCATGATTAAACTCTTTATACTAGAGTTTTACAGTGTCAAAGGATGGAGCTTTATCGTAAATGTAGTAGTAGGTTGATCAATGCACTCATCTTAATAATCCACATTGAAAGTCATAATAAATCATTGCACAAAGATTTCACGAGTTAATTCCATCTTTTCCTTGAAACACAATTTTAAAGTCACTGTCAACAACACAAATTACGCTCTATCGACAATCTATCTAAAGTAGGTTATATCTAACAATTCAAACTTTCCGGTGGAAACACCAGATAGCACCTACAGCAATCCATGTTCAAAATATAAATAGTGGCCCTTGCACTTGAATTTAGTCTTTATCAGAGTGTGGTTTAATATAAGAATGCTTTATTTCCTTGTGTGCTAATTCCAGAACTATCTTACTCTGTAAATTAATTGTGATAAATCTGGCAAGTTTTTGGCATAAGTCCTGTTTGGTAAATTTCATCTGTATTTATTGTATCTTTCATAGCGTCTGCATAGATCACTTCCAAAGCTGTTTAAATAGTGGTTTATTTACCAAACATAAAAAGCAATTATTGCTGCTTGTTTGCTTAGTTCATTTGGTCATGTTACAACACTTGGACTTGGCTCGCCTTTAGAGAGGCATTGGCTTTCTAGTGAGTTCTAGGATTTCAAAATGTTCTGAGGTAGAACATTTTGAACCAATTTCCTGTTAGTAACTTCAGAAATTTTCAGTGCTTCTTTGGGTTCCTCCCCTCCCACTGCCAGCAGCAATAATCTACAGGTTCTAAAGCATGTGAATATGCTGCATGCACAGAGAAGGAACTTACTGGCACAAATTACTGAGCATGGAATACTTTATTTCAAATTTTTCAATGTAGGATATTTTAATTTTTTTTTTAAAATTACTTTCTAATCGGGGTTAAAATGTAGAATATGTCTGGGAAATGCTGGTTGTCTGGTCACCCTACGCTGCATGAACAGACACAAAGTAAAAGTAATAAAAAATTGTTAATTAAACTTTGAAGCAACCAAATTTTTATATACTTTTATGAAAGTGCTGCTTGACTTTTATTCTTGATGTTCCATTACTACATACATCACACTGTTTGTTTCCAAACAAATGATTAGAATGAAATCAAAGTACATGCAGCTGTTTACTTCAAGCTTATAGTTGTATGGAAAGACATTAATTATTTCATATTTAAGGAAAAAAGTAATACAAACCGCTTTCTCAGCTCAGCAACGGAGGGTTCATCTTCTATCTTACGGTCCACATTTTGCCTCTGGCTGCATTAAAAGATGTAATTTATTTAACAAAAGAGGAATATAGATTATTCATGAGATAAAGCTACATAATTAAGAAGAGAAAGGTCTTCCTTCTCAGTTTTTAATTTAGTTATCAGTTTTATCTTCTTTTTTTAACCTTGTATTTAAGCATATACTGCAGTTCTTGTAGTAATAGTTCTTATTAATAAACAGACTCATATATTAACTTGAGTTTTCACTATAATGGCTAACCTTAAATCAGAGCTATACTAGTGATTATAGCAAGTGATCACTATACACATTCTATAACTTAGGTAGTTAAACTTAGTACCCACCCATACCTACCAACTGTCACTGGTGTCTCAAAATTATTAGGAGAAGAATTAAATGTTAGTTCAAATAATCACGGGTCTTCTGGCATTTAAAATTATTTATTTTTGGCCACATTCACATTAACTTAATTCAGCTTCACAAACATTCGTGAACACTCTGCTCATAGGCCTCCCTAGCAGAAGGCTACAGTAAATGCAAATTGGCAACATTGCTCCAGGGGTCATAATGGCACAATCCTACCATGGCTTTGCATTTATAATTTTGACATCAAAGCATTTTGCTTTATTTTAGTTGTCAAGATTTCTGTTGTGTCAATAACAGACATATGCCTTAAATTGCAGCATAAGTAATTATATACGTTCCTTAAAAACTAAAGGATCTACACAATGTTTGCTAGACAATACATGTTTACTAGAATGTAAAAAAATTACAGCAAGAAAATTGGGATCAAAATTGGACAAAGAAGATAATAAAATCATGGCAATAAAAATGAGTGTCAAGTCACTGGAGAGTTTTTAAAGAAAGGTAGCTAAAAGTGTGTATAGAAAGTGAGAGAGTAAGGAAAGAAGTGTAGTATACATGGCGGGGGGAAGTAAAAACAAGAAATTGGGAATATAAATAGATTAAATTGCTAATGACCAGGATATCAAGCAGAAGATAGCCCTTAGAGAAAACCAGGTTATATGTATACTTAGGCTAGACAAGATGTAAGTAGTTTGTTGGAAAAATGATCAAATATTTGTTTGTATGTCTGTTAGTATAAATATAAAAATAATTATATTAAAATAAATTTAATGCTTTTAATGTGATTTTAAAAAATTGTGACATAGTTTTAAAAATATTACAAATCAGGGAACACCAATTCAAAAGCTTCACTATCTGGCACTATTCAGTTTTTGAGTGAGTGATCCACTGAGTTTTACTATTTATTTGATTCCCTTTTTTGATCTTCCCAAACAGTTACTTATCATTATGGTGATATAGGGTTTGAATGTCACAGTCTAATCCCCAAGCACAATTTGCAATCATTACAGATTTTCAAAAACTAATTACCCTCAGTTAAACATTTATTAAAAATGTAGTTTAAAACTTTTACTGCATATTTTTCAATTACAGACCTAAACTATTAATCATACTAATATGTTGTACACACCCACATCCACACAGAGAGGATTATTTTATAATAGAATACAATATTAGAATATATTCTCATAGTTATTGGTCAAACAATAATTTAATGCCAGAAATGCTCTTTACAATTATATTGTGGGCTGTATGGAATAACATTGTTACTTACAATAATCTGATGGGTAGTTTTTTGGGTGGGGGGAATGAAATCCGATATTGAAGAATTTAAAATTGCATTTAAAAACCTTGAATGTTATAGATTTGCGATTGTTTTACTTGCAATCAATTTTATACAACCTGTATAGATTTGTCACACTCCCTACTTTGGCAGGAACTTGCCAGTTTTCTGGTGGCAATAATGGGAGGGAACTGCTAGGATGCTATTTATAAAATTCTTCACTTGTTCTACAGCACAATCAGTTTTGCTGAAAGGCTCATGACGTTGCACATATCCCTTTTATCAGTTCTAGTAGATGAGGTATTTTGTGTTGTACACATATCTGAGGCTCATTTGCGAAATGGACGGTCTTCAGAAAAACTGCATACTCTCTTTCTTCATCATTCCAGAAATATAAACATAATATTCAACCATGTACAAGGCTGTAAGCGATGCCTCCAAATTTTTTATTCTGCTCGCAATATCAGTGGAGGTATAACATGTCAAGCATATTACTTGGTCATCCTTCCCACTTCACTATCACAAGTTACAATCCTCTGGCACTAGAGGGCTCTGATTTGTAGCATGAAACATGGCTGTGTATAACACGACTATGTCAGCACATCAGAAACAGTGTGCTGTAATCAAGGTTCTAATTGTAGAAAACATGTCTTCAAAGAAGAATGAAAGCTGTGTATGGTGACAATTCATTGACATCAGTATGTGCGTCTATGGGCTGTTTGTGCTCATAATGGCGGTTCTAACCTCGATGTCTGTGACAGCTCGAAGAGGGCAACCACTGACAGCAATCAATGAGACTCATCGGAATCATGATGATGAACTCACCAGAGAAAATCATCGGTTAATACATACACAGCTTGCAGGTCAGTGTTGCATATCACATGAGTGTGTACAGGCCCTGATTGCAGAACTGCTGTACAGAAAATTGTGAGTGCCTCGAATGCTCACCCTGACATGAAACAGAGGAGATTGGACATCTGTCAACAATTTCTTTTGCATTTTGGGCATGAGGATGATGGGCTCCTTAACATTGTAACATATGATCAAAGACTCCGAAAGTAAGAGAGGATGGAGTACCGCCACCAAAAATTCAAAACCATATCATCAGCATGCAAAGTCACACTCACAATACTCTGGGATGTTTAAGGTGTAGTGTATATGGAATTCATGCCTAAAGGCATCACCATAAACTCTGCCAGGTATTGTGAGACCCTCCGCAAATTGAAAGCATGTATTCAAAGAGTTCGTCCCCACAGGGCATGACAATACAAGACTATACAAGAGCGCTGCAACATCTGCAAAAATCAAACACCTTGAATTCACTGTCACCGATCATCCTCCATACAGTCCCAAATTGGCTCCATCCAATTTTAATTTCTTTCTTAACTTAAAGAACACCCTCGAGGTGTTCACTTTATATACTGATGAAGCGGTGCAAGCAGAGGCGAGGCTATGGCTCAGTCAACAAGGTCAAACATTCTACAGAGACGGTATCCACAAACTGGGAGAAATGTGTTCATCGCCAGAGTGATTATGTTGAGAAATAAATATCTAGACATGAAGAACAAAGATGTCGAATGGCATTTAGTATGCTTTATTCCAACAATTTTAAGGTTGTTTCAGGAAAAAAGTTGGAGGTATTACTTTTCAGCATGGCCTCATAGAATCTCCTGCTTACAGATTGTGTAGTTCTTTTGTATTATTTTGTGCAAGATAGTAACAAATACTTTTGTCATTAGGTTTCATTCAGTGAGTAATAATTTCACTAATTGTAGCACACCATTTTGACTGTTTTGCCCCAGGCAGAGATTAGGTTTCATTTCCTTACCATATCTAACTTTGTTTGCCCTTCTTACATTTTTGTTTGGTTTACGCTTTGGCTATTTTCATTACTATACATTATTTTTATTGTTATCATTCAAAATGCCATAGCTGATTTGAACACTGTTCTTCTCAGCCGCAATCATGTGTCCTTTTTCAACACTCATATTTCCACTTTCTTGGTGAATGACAAACATGGAAATTCTTTTCTCTGAATGACCTTCATTGCTTTTCTCATTTAATGGATGAAAAGGGCTCATGCTACTACACGGTTCATTGATTGCTTCAACAAAATATTATCTTCACACTGAGCAGTTTCGCCATCAACTTCACACAATAAACCACCATTAACATAATAGTAATTACAGCATTTTTTGGACCAACCATTTACATAGTGCTGGCAATAAATTGTATGCAACGCTTTATGTTGCAGTCATTTGTGCATCTTTGAAGTATTTTATAAGCTCTGAAAAGATTAAGATTTCAAATAATTGCCATAAAAACATTTCCTCCTCTTCACTTTATCTTTATTGGCAAGAAAACAAAACAAACATGCTGCCATATTGAAAACCTACAGACAAAAATATTTACTCTTTTCTCTCTGCAGAAGAAAGAAATTGTAAAACAAATGCTCAAAGAGGGATAGTTTGTTTAGTGTAAAGCAATAGAATGGTGCTTACGATAATTTTGTGTTTTGCTTTAAACTCTGTCATTTAGGATAATCGCAAGTATTTCTTACAATATTCTAGCAGCCAGAGAAAAAACAATGTGCTTATTATACTGCCATTTAAGATATTCTGGTGGTCAGAGAAAACATAATGGTGCTTATAATATTTCTAGTTTTCTATTCATTTTAAGTGTTATGTTTTTGTGTTGGGCTTATGATACTTTGCCAGAATGTGCAGAGCATACCAATGTATGACATCATACTATTACCTCAATTTTCATCAAAGTGGTGCTAATGACACTTTGCTTTCCAGGGATGATATATACATACATACAGGATGTACAAAACTTCAGTGCTTAAACTAATAGCCTAATAGGATGATACAGGGAAGCATATCTAATATATGTTGTTAAATAACTAAGTATCAAAAACCCATATTATGTGAGCATTAAGCATGTGTAAGTAAGACACAAGTGCAGCAGATAAAAGTTGTTTGCTCTAATGTTAGTTTGAGAAATATAGTATGTTGTAATGTCATGCTCTTCGATGCTGCATCAATAAACAGCAGGTAGCAGTTTGCAGCGTCAACATGGAGCACTACACATGGAGAGAACTGTGAGACATGCACTTTGTTTGCGGTGCAGCTGAAGACGATAGTTGAAAAGCCCAGCGAATGTACTGTGAACGTTTCCCTGCACAAAGATGGCCACATTAATGCACATTCACTGCAATCCAGTTGACTGGGAAATATCAGAACATTGATACTAAGCAGGGCTAATGTGGGCAGAACATAGTGCATACACCAAATGTTGAAGAATAATTTCTGGTACACTTTGAGAACAATCCAGAGACAAGTATGCGAGCAATTGCTGCTGTGCTCAGTATTCACCATAGTTTAGTATGGAATGTGTTGTATGAACAGTTACTTCACCTTTATTATTCTACAAGAGTACAGGCCATGAGACCAGATGACTATCCACCTCATCTTGAGTATCTATGCTGGTTCCTGCAATAGGCGAATGAACACCCTCATTTTCTTGAAGTTGTTTTGTTTACAAATGAGGCTCAATTTACTCGGGAAAGGTATTTGCAATTTGCATGTATGGTTGGATGAAAAACCATGTATTACAGATGTGCAAAGTCATCAGAGATGTTTTTAGTAAGCATGTGGGCTGGCATTGTGGGCAGCTACTTACTTGGACCTTACATGTTGCCTGTTTGACTCAGGTGACCAATGTACAGAATGTTTTTGTAGGTTCACATGCTGGTGTTATTGGATGAGGTATCCCTAGTGCAATTTCAGTAATAACCAATACTTTTGACAATTGAATTAGCCTCACTCCAGTAGCCTTTCTCTGGGGCTACATGAAAGCTGAGATGTTTTCTAATCTAATATCTTGGAGGAGTGTTGGTTGCAAGAATTCTTGTAGCAGCCACACAAATGCAGAACACACCAAACATTTTCCAGTGCATGCCAAACACTCCTACGTCGAGAGATTAGGTGCTCTGCACTGAGGCTAGGTGCTCATTTTGAACATTTATTGCAATGAATAGTAATCAGAAAAATAAAGTGTGCAATGAAAAACATTTAACACCATTTTCTTCTCAATCACACACAAAATCCTCCTGCATACTCAGTAGTCCAACAATGTGTTTCCAATATATTATATAACATTTGTTATGGTCTCCTGTATAATCCCTATTAATTTGGGTGCTGTATTTTTTATTTTTTGTGCGCATATGTGTGTGTGTATGTGCATGCGTGCATGTATCTATATTGTATTGTATATATGTGTATAATCCCTTTCTTGAAAAATAAATGTCATTTTGTCCATTTTAGACCCCTTGCCTCTTTATCAGGATGGCTTGATCCCAGGGGGCTGCACATGGGATTTGTGGTGGATAAAGTGACATCTGATTCTCCCATCTTTCATTTCACCAATTGCTCCATCATCACCTTTCCTTTCATTCCTTATACCTTCATTTATTATCATGTTCTTTCTCACTCTCATACTCTCGGCTTTGGGCCAATTCTCAATTTTATGTTTGTTTGCGCCTTGATTGCATTCGTGTGTAAGTCCTGGGGGTGTAAGTTCTACATATGAGGAAGACATACTGAGTAAGTTAGTGTGTCTGGATGACTGACTGTATTGCACTGACCTTTAAAGTCTGGCCCAGCAGTGCTGGTATGATTCTGGTAACTGAATTCTTTTTTTGAGTAAATTAGTAACTGGATCAAAGTTGCAAGAAACCTGAAGACATGCATTCTATTGACCTTAATCATTGCAGAGGCATTCTTTAAACTGTATTTACACAAGATATGGTTTTAGTATCAGAAGTAATTTTTGAAAAATAAAAAGTTAAATTACACTAAAATATTTCTGAGTCCTTTGCAGTGCAAGTAAAATTTTGCCTAATAAATTATATGTCAAAGTACTAAAAATTAAGTATGAATTAGATGTGGTTGAACTCCTAAGTTGTTCACTTGACTTATTTAGTAATATACGTACACTTTATTTATCACCAAAACAGTGGAGGGGGTTTATACATATTCATATATGTTATATTATATTCACATGACTCTCTCTACCCATTATTCTAAAAAGATGTACTCTTCTAACTGCTTCACCAATAAACACTCACATGGTTTTATTACATATTTCCTTGTAGATACAAAGGAATAAGATAATAGACAGTAAATGACAAATATAAATAGGCTTAAATGACAGTAAAGTCTTTTAAAAGCTGGTCACTTCAGTCTGGGAGAATAACTACGCACCTCACATTAGTGCTACCTCATGATCATTCTGTCACACTGTTACCAAATGCCACATTCGTCACTATCATCCATGGCCAGTGGCTGCACTTCTGAAACTTCTAAAATCTGACATCTATGTATTAAAACATTGAAACATGCCGTGCTAAACTTATTAAAATAATTTGTGTAATTCCTCCAGATACAATATTATATGTATTTTGTCTATAAATCACAATTATTGGAGTTATTAAGCAATATGGGTTGTGAGCATATACATTAGAAGCAGCAGCACAGCATAAACAGGAATGCTGTAGACATATTGCAACAAGAGTGACATCATACCTCTTGTTGCAAGGACATTATAACAAAAATGTACAAGACAGAGTGAGCCTCCTTCATAGGTGAGTGAGTCACATGATCTCAAGTGGCAATCAAGTGCATAGTTAAATCTCTCTGACTTAAGTGATGACAACCAGGAGTAACAAATACAAATGACATCCCAAAAAATTAAACAAGGAATATCTCAGAAATGTTTAACTCCAGAAAAGAAATGTATTTGACATAATTGTGTGTTTTAACAAGATCTGCACTTTTTGTGAGTAAACTTTTGCCTATCTCTTACAGTTTCCGAGTTTTGCTCATAAGGCTTCATTTGTGATGTATTTTTAATGTATGGTACTTTAATCAAAATCCTTAGAGCCATTGAGAACATTTAAATTTTGAAAAATCTTTCTCTAGCTGTTCCAAATACAAACTATTCTTATAAAAGATTCTTTTATCTGCATCATGCTAATCGATATAATATTAGCATAATTGGTCTTATTACTTGCTTCCTTTTAAGTTGAAAGGAAATAAGGGAATATATTAGCCTAAAGAGATAGTCAAATCCTTTAAAATTGTTATGTGAAATAATTGAGGTTTAGTTTGCTTTGTATGGTCCTGTTATTTTTAAGAAAATAAAAAATTTTGGAAAATTTTCCATGGGAGATATTAAACTTTTATACCTAGTTTGGTACTTTACAGATTTTTCATTTTTGAGCTTTGCTAATGTGCACGCACACACATACATGCAAGTGCACACATCTTTTTCTAAAAATGCTTTAACTCAAAATATATTTTTCCAGTGAAATCTCAACATCAATTTTTTGGGTGGAACAGAATACCTTCTCTAGCCACTATGTACTTTGTACATATGGGTTAGAGAAAGTAAAAATAGGAGATACACTTTGAATTTTGATTTGCTACATAAAATTCTCTCTGGAAGCTCATCTCTCAACCACAGAATGTCAACACATACAACTACCCTATGTCAACAGGCATCAGATCCAATCAGTTGAATAATTGTTGATTATGGAGATGAACCACCTCTGAAACATGTTCAAGTAAGTTTATAACCTTTAGTGATGTTACTGTTTTGATTACCTACTCATCATCGTTTAATGATAAACATGTCATTTGTTTCTAGTATTCTGTCATATTATGTTATAACCACAGCCCAGATTTGTATGCAAAATGTGAACAGTTTAAATGTATGCATTAGCAGCATTCTTTACCATTCTTTCTGTTACCAGGTCAATGGAGCAATTTTAAAGTGCAATAATTGCATATTTTGGGGAAAATTTATTTTGCATGCCTTTTCTTATTTTTGTTTTTCTAGCTAAATAAAAACCCCATATATAATCAAAGGTTTTAAAACAACATTATAAAATATATTATTTAAAATTTTAGTTGGTTAACACTTGCAACAGTTTTCTTTATTTTCTTAAAGTGACAACTAGTGACTATAGTTATGGGATTTCATCATATGACCTAATTGTTAAGCTATGTTACTACAGAAGATGCGATTCTCAATCATTGCATGACATCATATGCAGTATACCATGTTTTCTGTGCAAGAGCAATGTATTTGCTGTATTAATAATCTTAAACTGCAGTATGTTTAATGTAGGCAGTCAAATGAAAAATATACCTACTAGTTTTGCAGATTTGCATTTAGAAGTAGTACAATCCTTGACTACTTATAGGAATCTCGAAACTCAGATACTGGTGATCCTTTATAACAAAATACAAAAAGTACAAATTATGGTTTTATAGCGTTTTATTTTAAAACTTCAAGGTGATATTCAAAAACCCTCAGATTTCCCACCCACTCCAGTTATGGATCAGGAACCTCCAGATTTGGCAGAAAACCACTGTCGTTGGCAATCTTGGCTGGGATTCCCCTTCTTCATAGCGTGATGCTTAATCATCTGAGGATGACATAAGATCACAACTGCAGATGTGTTATAAGCAATCACAGTTCAAGAGTACTAAGGAAATAATACTTTGCTTCGTTATGCCACCAGTCGAACTGTTGCAACCATATGAGCTACATAAATATGTTATAGAGTTTAGGATTAATAAATTCAGTGTGAATGGACAAATATTTTGTTTAACATGTGAACAAAGTATTTCTTGTGACAAAAGGTTTCAAATATGTAGTACAGCATCTGAACACTGTGAAACACACACAAAATTTAGTCAGAAAATCTGTTTTATGTCAAAAATTTGTAAGTATATCATTTAAGGAACAGGTAAATGTACCTGGAGGCTTATGTGACTCATTCGCCAAGCAATATGTTCAACATTTATATTCGCCAAGCAATCATCTATGAAAACTTAATATTTATCTTAAAACTTTCTTATATAAGTGCTAATAAAAGAGTGCCTGACAAGTCTACTCTTCGTAAAATGTGCATGCCCAAGTGTTTCAATGAAGTTATTTGTAATACCCAGGAAGCTTTAAAATACGAACACATTGGGATTTCAATTGATGATGTCACAGGTGCTGCAGGCCAGAGTCTATGTAATGGAGTAGTTAGTGCAATGAAATCGGAAAGTAAAACTTAGCTTTTAAATATTTAAATATCAGAAAAGGTAAACATTCACAATTGCAAAAATCTTTAACTACTCCCTAGCTTTTTTATGGTTGGATGGTATAAAATATGGTGTGGCTGTTATTTCTCACAGTTTTGCTCTGTACATTATAACTCATAACATCATAACTCATGCATTTGACCTCTTTAGCCCATAGGCTAAGCTGTATAGCAGAAATAGTGAAATCACAACATCCAGAAGTTGACTGTCTTGAAGAACTGAAGAAAATCTTCATTTAAGTACTGCTCGAGTTTCAATTTTCAAAGAATTGGCACCAAAATTAGTTTTACTTCCTCGGCCTAAAATAACACGGTGTTCATGGTTGGAGGTTATATTTTACTATGCTAACATTTAAGTGATGTGAAAACAATAGTTTAAATCCATAAGATGCAACTTTTATATGGATAACTCAAGAGTGTCTTAACTCAAGTGATAGAGAAAATAAATTGCAGGTTAGGAACAATTCATTGCAAAAATTACTTTTGATAATGAATATTTTTGAGTTGGGTTTGTAACACTTAAGTATCACTATGTATAATTTTTCCAGACCAGTTTTGAAACCATGTGGGCATCATTGTGGTTGCCAACTGAATTTCCACAGGGTGTTCTATGTTGAGGTGTGACGGTTCCTGGTAGCTGAGTGACGAACCTCCGCAATATATTTTGTGGCGGCAATTCAAAATTGAATACATGGTATTGGTTTTTAATGATTTGGATTTTTTCCCCACATATCTGGCAGGTTTTATGAGGTGTATATTAGGTACTATTTCATGGTTAGTGGACCAAAAGTGGTGTGCAATGGCTGATTTGTTGGTTTGTATGAGAGCAGTAAAATACAAACAAACTGACAAATCAGCTGTTGCACACCACTTTTGGTCCACTAACCATGAAATAGTACCTAACATACACCTCATAACACCTGCCAGATATGCGGCAGAGCTCAACGTCTGGGAAAAAATCCATATCATTAAAAACCAATTCCATATATTCAATTTTGAATTGCCACCACAAAATATATTGTGGAGGTTCGTCACTCAGCCACCAGGGACCATCACATCTCAACATAGAACACCCTGTGGAAATTCAGTTGGAAACCATCAACAATGATGCCCATATGGCTTCAAAACCGGTCTGGAAAAATTATACGTAAGTGATACTTAAGTGTCACAAACCCAACACAAAAATATTCATTTAATGCATATCACTGTTCCAAAACACTCTTTCATTAAAATATTCTTACTTTTGATAAGTTGGTAAAAACATAGGCTATAAAAGAATATGTAAAATTGCAACATACCTGGCCAAGGAAATGTGCAAAATGCAAGAATTCACTGAAGAAGAGGTTAGGAGTTTCATGTACTGTTAGTAACAAATGACAAAGTTTCACTATAGAAAACCTTAGAATGACTTTTCCTCTATTACAACAGCAGCTATGGACAATAGGGTGATTTTCTAATATAAAATATTATTTATTTAATTTCACTTTAACATTTAAAGCAGTACAATACATTATTGAGTACCATTTTTATTTTGCATATCATTTATGCATATTTTAGGAATTTTTTGGCATTTTGGCACAAATCTGGGCTCTGGTATTCAGAAATCTTCATTAGAAATTAAATATATGGTGCAAACCATAAATGCTACTGTTCCTGGCAAGGAACTACTACAATGTAATATGAAAATTGTCATTATTTTATTTTAAGTCACTGATTAGAAATACTATGAGAACACATTTTACAGTGAAGCCTTTCCAAAACTCATTATGCAGTTTGCACGATAGTTTGGAATAAACAGTGTAATCATCCAGCCCCAGTCAATTAAATTTAAAGAAAATATATCTGAAGCAATAAAAACAGAGACCAATATTAGGCAAAGCTTTCTGTTAGTAGCCAGACAAACACTTGAATAAAAATGAGCTTCTATGAAAAGCAAAACATTTACAATAGCCTAGATTTGCAGTCTATCTTACATGACATGGAGTTGGACCCAAAATTTTTACAAATTGAGGAATAAACAATATCCTCCAAGTTTGCAGGAAACTGCAATATATTTTAGCTGTGAAAGCAAATGTAGGAAACAGATGTCACAAAATAATATGTAAGTGTGCTTTTAAAATGTAGCGGACCAATCATGTAACTTATATAAAAAAGAGAAATGAATATAAAATATGTTAATAAATGTTACTGGATTAAAAAATGTAGGTAATACCAATTATAACATGGATGAAACGAAATGCTGAGTAAAAGGTCGTTCTGCTAATTGAAATCTGAGGACGGATCACATATGTAGCTATGTAAGGGACACTACATGAGAATATGTTGCCAAACTTATAAAATGTTCATTTCAAACTTAAAGGTAGCAAAAAAATATGCAATATAATAGCATAATTAGAAACTGCTTTTTTTTATTCAGAACCTGCAAAGCCTCCCACATATATCCTATAACATTTATAAATCTTCACTCAGTGGCCATATTATCTGATGAAATACCTATCACCAGCTGAGGAGCTCACCAAGTAGCAATTAGAGTTGCCTGTTGAACTGCCTGTCAGATAAAAAGCAACTGTACACCAAATATATTATATAGAGATGCTTTCATTTTATGTATTTTAATGACCACTCAAAACTATTTACTTTATTCTAAAACTGCAGAACTTAGCCTTACTGGAGATAAAATAATTTGCTAGAGAATTTATATTTTTCTATTTATTGTTCATTTAATAAAGTGACTGTTCATTTACGCTATTTATATCACCATCTAACACAATGGCATAGTGGTATTTCTTTTACTATCAAGTAATCTTCTCCGAGCATTTGATACCATGCTGATATATTTCTATTCATGTACGAGATCAGCAGTTCCAATCACAAACGCAAATTGTGAAATTAAATTATAGACATTTATTCTAGCAATTCACATTGTAGCCATATTTTGACTACTGTATACTATGACAAGGCAATACTTGATATTTTTCTCATTTCAATGAGAGTTGCAGTATGTTTAAGTTACAATGATACAAGCATCATGCTACCTTTCAAAACTGTTTCATATGATATGGTGTGTGACGTGGTTTAAACTGTTTTCTATGCTATGTGGGTCACTATTTATATTTTGAGCCTTGACGACACTTGATTGCTCTGGAATTTCCACGGGAAAGTTTGACATTGTTGACCCTAACCTACTGCAGATATTTGATCAATAGAGCATTATTTGTGTTGTTTACAGTGGTTTTAAAATCATGTCTCAGCAAAAAGCTGGAAAACGTGAAAATAATCGTGTGATGATTTATATGATTTTCAATGTGGATTATCAAGATAAGAGAGCATTGATCAACTTATTCCTATATTTGGCCTTAAAGCTCCATCCTTTGCCACTGACAAAATTAATGAAGGTTGTCCAAAATCAGCCAGAAAACATTGATGCTGTGAAAAAAGTTATAGTGCAAGATCTTCATGCCACATACTTTGATCTTGCCAGGGCAATCCTCGGTATTAGTTCTACCAGCATACATAAAATATTACATGATCATTGATCATTTAGCCGTGAATATATGATCATTTTGCTCTCGTTGGATTCTACATAATTTGACACAATCTCAAAAGGAGGCTCATATCGACTGGTGCACATAAATGCTGAAGAAATACAATAGTGGGGCTTCAAAAGATGTACATACAATTTTAACAAGTGATGAATCATGGATCTATGCATATAAGTCAGGATATAAACTGCAGTCGACTGTATTTGTGTTTCAAGAAGATGAACCAAATCCAACAAAAGTTGTTTGCACTTCAAAACAAATTGTTGTCTGCTTTTTTGGAAAAACTGGCAACAGAGCCTTTAGAGAAATGTAAAGCAGTCAATTCTGAATGGTACACAACCTTTTATTTGCTAGAAATCTTCTGTGAAATAAGGAAAACAAACATGTGCCATTGGATCATTCATCAAGACAATGCAAGCGCTCACACATCTTATCTGACAACCGACTATTTGGACACTCAAAAAATTGAATTAATGATCCTGAATAGCAAGAAAACATGCATGGACAATGGTTTTTGTCAGCAGAAGAAGCTGTTGATGAATTCAAAAAGCATGTTTTAGAGGGGTCCCCAGCAGATTGGAAAAAATGCTATGACAAATGGTCCAAATACATACAAAAATGTAATGATCATAAAGAGAAACAATAAAGCAATATTCAATGACAAATTACTATTTTGTTATTATTATTAGGCTCAAAATTCATATAGTGTCCCTCATATAGTGTAAACTAAAGGTTAATCTGCATTATCAGTGTAAATTTAATAAATATGAAATCATAATGAAATATTGTTTTCAGAAACCACAGACAGCATTGAACAAAAATGACATACACATTCAAAAGGTCCCAAGTTCAATCTAGGTTAGGGTGAGTTACCCAGATACAGTTTTTTATGACATTTACCTTATGCTGATAAGAGGAATGTGGGATAACTCTAAGCTCTATGAACCTCGGGCTCATTTGAGCATCATTTCACCCATTTCATTAATTCATTGTCCGATGTACCCTTCAAGTTTAAAGAACATTAAACCTACTTACCTCCCCCTTCCCAAACGGCACCCCTATCAAAGAGAGTTAGGACAATCCATCACCAAATGTATTTTCTCTAGTAACTTTGAAGTTATTCTTTGGAACAGAGCAATATAAATTTGTTAATTCTTACCCTCTGCTTATTTTTCTTGTAAGTTTTCTTCTTTCTCTGTTGCTTCTTTCTGGATCAAAATTCTCCAAGAATCCTTCCAGAGACAGTTTCCTCAGTGCTTGGTCAACTCTCTGTTTTAATAGAAATTGCACTAATACAGCATATTTCACTACCTAATATGTGAAAGGATACACAGAATCAATTTTGAAAAGCAGCCAAACATTCCAAAGGCTCCTAACTACCAGCATGACGTATCACTGCATATGAACAGCTCTGTGTGAGCAGTCCAACTTGAAAGAAGACATATTTTGAAAGGTGCACTACTTAGCTTTTATGCACTGCTGAAATCTGCAGTTAAAATTTTCATCTGTCTCAGTAAACTCTTGGGATACATTAGACTCAGTTGCTGGTAAGCAGCCTCTGAAACATTAGGTGTGCTTGGCAAAATTGACTTTCTATATAAGGACCTTCAATAGAATGTGAATCAAGCAAAAATATCTATTGTATAACAAAGTAATGGGAAAGCTCTTGTTTACTTTTGTGAGAGGTGAAGTAGTGATAGGGTTGAAGTAATAGATAAAAATACTTAATGCTAGTAGTTAACTGATTTAATAGGGCTGCTTCAGCCTTTCTCATCATCAAGGTAGATACTTTTCAGTCAGTTAAATAAACGTTTCATATACATGGAGCATTTGAAAAATTATATTTTGTAATTAAAGCATTTCTACAGTTTAGTTGAAAGTGACACATGGGGTAAAAATTTGGGGATCAAAGAAAGGATGGGAACCCACAGAATAGATGCATAGAATATTCCGCAAAATGATCCAGGATAGTGCAGGGCTGAGGAGTGAGTAGCTGATGGCCAAGAGATCAGATGCCAGAGACAGAGAATAAAAAGGAAAAAAAAAAAATGTAAATGGCGTTTTATTTATGGATGCTCTTTAACTGCTGTGGTTCTCAGTATTCCATTCTCTATTGGGCATGAAAGACCACTTAATTTTGCTCAGAGGCCTCTCTATCAGGCTTGAGGTTCTTTTACGTGCTGTAAATCTACGACACGGGACCAACGGCTTTTCTTCCCTTCCAAAGGAAGCCATGCTAAGGATTTTTACGCCCGTAAAAATCAATCGTCCACCGCCAGGTTTGAACCCACGACCTTGGGCACATGAAGTCAGCATGGTAACCATTACACCACGGAGGGCGACAATGAACAAGGATGTTGACAGTTATGTGAGGGGCTACAATTGGCCTGGACACCTGGTGGGAACTGTATGCAACCATGCCGAGGGAATAAAACAGTATATATTAAAGGTATGGCTAGCCAGGACAGCTAGTAAGGAGTTGTCTACAGCCAAGCCAATGAGCAGGCGGAATATGAACAAGACCTGATGTGGCGAGGAGCACACTGGAGCTGTCATCTCTGTCTCTTCAGTGATATTCTTCCTTGTACAAAAGACTAGATAACAGCATCCTCATGAACAGCTGGATACAAGGGAAGCTGTACCAGTGATGAACACAGGTGCAGCCATGACCATAATAATACCTGATGTGGTGGAGGATTGCCAGCAAGGAAAGTAAATCAGCCCTATCAGATAGTGGCAACAGTGGGCGACACCCTGACTGTGGAGGAGACCTTGCTGGAGTTAACGCTGGGATGGAGCATCATAAGTTTGTCTTTTTTCATCACAAGGGTGGCTGAAGTGATATTGGGATTGAATTCCTTCAGGAGCCTTGATGCAGTTGGTCTGCAACTCAGTGGAGACAAAAAGGTGCTCTGGAGTTTTGACAGACATCTTGGAGTACACAGGATGACCCTGAAGGAGGGTGTGATTGAGCCTGCAAGACGCAGAGTGTGGTTGTGAAGTTGTATCCAGTCATAAGACCTTGTGGAGTTCCTTGACATTGCACACAGGTGACTCGTTAACACATACAGGATGCAAGTGACTGGGTAGAGACATGTCACGACCAACAAGTTAACAGCGAAAATTTCTGGCAGAGAGATCTGGTGTGGTTGTACATATCATTGTACCCAGACCAATGGGTGCTAGTCCAGGATTAACAAACATGGCAAGGATCATACAGAGAGAGAAGAGGTTCATTGATGAAGTCTACTGCATCCAAAGGCCATCCCAGAGAAGACACTAAATCACCTAGATCATCTTGTCTGCTAGGATGACAGCCTTGGGACAGTAGTGCAAGCAGCCATGAGTTGTCAAGTGTGAAGGGCTGCTATCTGGCCAGCTCGGCAGTGTTCTGATCCGCCATGCTTAACAATAGCAAATACAACTCAACAGCCACAGAAAGAAAGCCCAACTTCCCTGCAGTTTAAGTAAACAATTCTTGAGCTGTCAGTTAGCCAGATTCTCATACCTTCCACTTTAAGCATTTTGATAAGTAAAAGGCCAATGACTAGACAGTGAAGAAGTTAAAACAGTTAAGAAGTGAAGAGTGAATATAGTCAATAAGCGGAATATTAAGACAATGGACAGTAAAATTCAATTGCGATTTGATTAGGCAGATCAATTGTATTATGTACTGAGTGTCTGACAACAGTGATGTTGTCTTCACTGGAGTGCCTTGGTGGCAAATAAAGTTTGTTTAGCAGTAACCGGCATTTTCATTTGTTCTGTGTTAGGAGCATTTACAATTTGTATCATATTATTATAGATCAAAACCATAGGAATGCACATTGACCTGCATTTGGGAGCAGAGGCAGCTCAGTCATAAGAAGGGTTGAAAATACTGAAATTTTAATGATATGCAGCAGGAATCATTGAAAGTGAGAAAAGGAACGCAGGCAGTGTGGCCATGGGCAGTGGGAAAATGCTGAAATATGCTTTGATGCGCATTAGGGAGCAAGTATGAAGTTGGCAGAATTGTATAATTTGATTGGAAGGTGCGAAATGGAGCACAGGTAGCACAGCCCCAGGAAGGTGGGGAAATGTTGAAATATGCAATGATCTGTATACTTCTGAAACATAGCCATATTCGTGCTTCTTCCAATTCTCTTTCTTTCCTTTAATTTTAACGTTTTCCACATCTTTGTTTTCTTTCTTCAAAATGCAAAACAGCCTTTTTTTAGGCTAACAATTACATAACTAAGCAGCAAGTAGATCTGGTTCCACTAAGATGTTATTCTTAGAGCTAATTATTATCATCAACAGTTGACTAAACATATTACCAGCACTGCTAATGCAGAAACAAGAATATCTTAAAAATTCTGATTAAATCACACTCAGCTAGTTCATGTACCACATAATCCTAAATAACTATTAAATCATAACCACCACCATCTGAAATAGATAGGTTAACCTTAAATTGTATACATTATAACTTGCTAATTTTAAAGCATTGGGGCAATAAAAAGATACTTTGTATGAGAAAGGAGTACATTTTTATTTCTTTATTTTAAGCAATAAGAGCAAGGGAACAATAGTACATGAAAATACATTTTAATCACTGTCTTCTACATGCATTTACTCCATAACTGGGTCCATTCCCTTGGCAAAGTATGACAAAGAAAATAGAACATTACTGCTGATCTAGCAACAATCACTTCATTAACTGGGTTAACCACCTGCACATTTTTCTAGCATTGTTTCAGTTTCTTAAATTGGTACTGTTTAAAAAGGTAACTCGGCAAACACACCATCCACCGCAACATTACCCAGTCATTTTCTGTGACTCAAAAGTAGCAATAAATGCATGAACCAACATCCATACACATAAATAAATTGCTTGAAGAACATCCAAATATAAAATTCACTGTTTACAGGAGAAAGGCAAGGTAATCATAGCACAATGGGTTCCATCTAACTGCAAAATTCAAGGAAATGAAAAGGCAAAAATGAGGCAGCAGAACTAAATAGATCAAGAAACCAGTATTTCAATACTCTGAAATAAAATACCATATTTAAAGCTGGATTAAAGCAAATAAACTAGTATAAATCAACAGTACCTGAAGGTCCAAGAAGAAATGCCATGGAAATATTTAGAATATTAACAGGTCCTGATTGTCTGGCATGTACACCAGATTTTCATCTTCCCTTCTCCAGAGTTTATTTTGGGTTGTGAAAATGGTTCAGTTAAGCATAAAGATTGTCTATTTACCAGTGTGAAATTAAAGGGCTGCCCATATAATTTAACAGCACTGTATTGGGAAGTAAGAAGGAAATGAACAGTATATCAACTATGTGGGCAATAAATAGATTAGTAATGGATACATTTTATTTGTCATACAAACATAGGTCTTGAACATATGATGTTTTAAAGAAAATCATTAGAGCCGATACCTTGTACAGCAGGCTACCAACCGAGCTATGGAGCCAGCCCATGTAAGAAATTCTATAAATTCCACCACTACCATTTATATCAACATTCCAAGTCTATTCCACAAAAGTTTGCCCAGTATCACTTAAAAGTAACGTGAACTACGTAACCCCTGTTTCTTATAAGCTGCCCCACTGATACATAATCTGTCTCACAATTCCCATCCTCTTTCCCCGGGTTGGTTAAGTACACCTTAAATGCGATATACAAACCCTATCCAAGCAAGGTGAGATGATAAAAATGATATAAACACTCAGTCATAATAACGTGCATCTGAGAAACAGGTTTAAAACGAATGATTCTTGCCTATTTCACCACAGGAACCAATAAGAGGTGACTTAGTCATGTGACATTTAAGAGATACTGAGCAAACATGTGGAACAGACTTTAGTGAAATCTGGAAGAGATTTTAGATGAAATGGCCAAAAGAACCCCAAGATTTGGCATTTGGTATTAAATTATAAATCTATGTATTTTCTTGTTTTTTTTTGGGGGGGGAGGCGAGTTTAATCTCCTTTAACTGGGTAAGTCATATTGGTTAAATACATGAAATGAGTCTTGGGTTCATAGAGAATAGTCACCCGACATTCTTTTATAACAATAAAGAAAAGTTGTAGATGAGGTGGGGTAATTTTGAAAGCTTTGCTCTTCAAAGAAGCAACTGTGACATGGATTATAATGTTTATCTTTCCATAATAATTATGTTATCATACTACTACATGTACATCCCCAGTCTTCATTATTGATATTCATTTACATTTTTAATTTAACTGTAGTTATTTTGATAAATAATGTATACTTATGTTGTGTCCAGTCCAAGTGACATTCTTAGACAAATGAAAAAGGATGAGACCTGTCCTCGTTTAAAACAAATCATAAAAATGCTAATGAAAATTTGAATGGCTATTGTCTAAAGGAAATACGGCATCATATTGTTCAGAAAAAAACAAAAGTTTAAGTGAAGAAGGAAAATGAAATTTTGTCCAATATTTATGCATTCTTGCTTCATCTTTACGAAAAACCCATACTGTTATCAGTGCAGCATAATCATGCTATGGTATGTACTATTATAGTGAAGCTTTATCTAGGTCATGCAAAAGTTACATTATCTATCCCAGTTTAGAAACTTACAACTTTGTATATAAGTAAGCAAAAATTCTTGACGCTGAAAGCCTTTAATCCAGCCACCCAACCCAAGTAGAATAGTTTCTTTTATAGGAAAATTGACAGCAGCCAGCCAAGAAAACATGCCATATTGTTCTTTATTCAGAACTCTCTGCCAACCTAAAGCAGGTACTGAAAACCACTAAATTTGGGAATCCCTCAGTTACACTCTGACATCGCTCACGATAGTCTATGACCTGGTCATGTCCTAAAAACATCCTTTGTTCACAGATAGAGAGAGATTAGATTGGAAATGCCCTACCCTTAGGCATTGTGGTTGCTGAAGCAGGATTTCTGTGCAGCTACTATTAGTTAGCCACTACACTTTTGAGATGAGCATGCCTTGTATGGGTTAATGTGCACATAAAAATAAGATTTTGTGGTGTTAAATGTACAAATAAACATAAATTTAGACTGGAAATGCCATATCCTTATGCATTGTGTTTGTTGAAGCAGGATTTTCGTGCAGCCACTATAGTTAGCCACTACACTTTTGAGATGAGCACACCTTGAAGGGGTTAATGTGAAACATAAAATAGGATTTTGTGGTGTTAAATGTACAATTAAGCATAAATTTACACTAAGTTTTAAAACAGTAAATGGTCAATACATGTGTGGTGTTTGGTTAGTTTCTCAAATAGCTGAAGCAAAAAAACAAGGAAAAGGAAATGTTTCAATACACAGATAAGTGTACTCATTTTAGTGATTTTTCGGTGGTATACTTACTATGTTACACATTATCGATACAATGCTTCTGTATTATTTGTTAATTTTAGATTTCCAACTTGGAAAGACCTTAGAGAAGCTTGGGTAAAGGCAGATTCACTCACTTCTGATGTATGTCCATTGTTAAATAGGGCAGGTCTCACAACAACTCAGAGTCAAGGTGAAATTTATAAATCTATGTTGAGATTTTTGCACTAACATTGCATTATTTTTCACCTAAAGCATATGAATTTGTAAGAAACAATGTAACAAATTCAATAATGCATTGCCAACTAGAACAACCATATGTTCCTGGTACATGAAAATTAACTGTGAACTAGGATAATGTGCAGATTGCTTCAATGCATTCAAAATGAACTAAGTATATGTAAAGATTACTATTGATGACATGTGTTTGAAAGAATAAATAGAATAAATAGAATGACTTGGGAAATGAAATACAATGGTAATTATTGTAATATTCCTTGACCGAAATTCTTGATTAATAATACACATTCTACTAAAGCTTTAAACCAATGCTGTAATATATGATACAGCTTTTTGTTACATTAACAGTAGTTTTAGACCATGAAATTAGGACAAAATTAAGTTATGACTTTGCCACAATGTTTACTGCAAGAATACTAATTTATCAACAATAATTTCTGACAGTCCAAAAAATGTGACTGTATTAAATATTGCTTCAATTAGAGATCTCTCACCTTTCATTGTTCTTTGTTCTTTACCTCAAAAATTTGGAAAACAATTAATTTGACAGATGTTGCATATTGTTTACATGGTAATGTGTAGAGCCCCAAGATGGTGGCTGGCTGCAAGACTTGCCTCAGCAAAATGCTAACAGTCCCGCCCTGTGCCTTTGGTTATATTTTGCAACTTAGGGCCTGGAATGTTGGCAGCTCCACATCAGTAGATGATACTTCTGTGCAAGGATGTGCATCTAGATGCAATACATATGGAAATTTGTAGCTATCTTAGGGCATTATTTTAGAATCATATCATCTGGTTTTTAGTGCAATACAGCTTCAATATTGTTGAATGTCACAGAAAACAAAAATTAAAAAATGTGAACTTTTTTTTTGGGGTAGCATTTAATGCCCGCTTTTGCTGCTCTGGTACCGCAAGCGATGACACTGATGATAAATAAATATGGAGCCCCAGTGGAATTGATGGCAGAGGAAACCGGAGAACCCAGAGAAAACCCGCCCCTGCACTGTTTTGTCCACAACAAATCTCACATGCAGTCTCTTGGAATCAAACCCGGGCCGTCTAGGTGAGATGAACAACAAATTTTAAACTTGTTAAAATATGAAAGTGTTTCATAACTTTGACACTCTCCCTTGTACCTATCCTTTTCGGCATGTACTTTAAGCGTAGCCAAGGGTTGTTTTTAGAAGAGGAATGCAGCCAGGAATGACAAGACATAACCAAGGGATTTGCACAACTAAAATCACAATTAGAGTTTCTCTTACATTTGTGTGGATGAATGGGGTTTTAGATGGTCTGATCCCTTGACTATGCTTCATTGACATTCCACAGTTGTGGCTGGGTTACATCACTGAGAAATGCATGCCAAATATTGAAGAGAGAAAAAAAAAAAAAAGAACACACACACTAACCCTAACTAAACCTAAATTAAGTCCAGAGTATTTCTTTGATACCAGATGCTTTCGAACTCAGGGGATAGCTACAAATTGATATTTCTATCTCATTATGTACTACAGTGCCTGCAATTGAAATCTTTACATGAGCACTTGGCTTGACCTATTTCCACCACCATCCAACGCAGTGTTAGGAGGTGCAAATCATATGACTGTGGAGTGTGCAGCAGCAACCTGCTGTTGTTAGCATCCTAGCTCTCAGTTTACTTGTGTTGTTGGCTCACAGAGTTTCATTTACACATTCTCTCAGTTATCAAGTATGTTATTCCACTTAATCTTTTTTGAAACATGTATTTTTGCTTCTAAAGCAAATAATGGGACATAAGAAGCTTACTAAGGAGAAGATTTGTGCTTTAACTCTGTTGGTGATAGGCACTATCAATTATGTAATTGCTGATCTAGAGGTTTCAAGATAGGCTATTTATGACCTAAAAGAGCAGCAGCAGTGCCATTGCCACATGGCGTCACATCAAGATGAAAAGTAGACTCAGGTGGTAAAAAGAAGACAAAAAGGACTGACAAGCTTTTAAAATGTGAAGTAATCGCTAATCGATGGATTACAGCAACAGGGTTAAAGAAGATCTAACATTGTTGTTAATTCAGACCATTCAGCATCAGCTTAAAAAAGACTTGGGTTTATCAACTCAAGTGTGCTGCCTAGAAGCCTCTTCTAACTAAAGCAATGAGGAAGAAAAGATTAAACTTCTGCAACACATATCAGCACTGCGCATCAGAGGACTGGCCAAGGTAATGTTTTCTGATGAAAACCTTTTAAACTAATAAGAGGAGACAATAAATTGGTGAGAAGAACAATTGAGGGGTTCAGCGCAACAGTGGTCTAACCCTCACCAACACCCAATTTGCGATATTGATACAATTTGTGAGATTTTCGTGTGAACTAACTTCCCACCATATGGATTGGACCAAAACCTTCTCGTTATATTAAATTACATCTACTTAAATTTTCCCTCAGAAGAAAATCCATCTTGTTTTAGTGCAACTGTGGTCTAACCATAAATGACCAATGAGAGGTCAGCATCTTGGTGACGTGTAACAACAATAACAGCAAATATGGCTAATGCTAATGTTTGTGATAATGTTTCTGGTGGCGAAAATGATGAAAATCATGCTGAAATTGTGGCAAACCTTGTAAGACATGAGAAATCATGGTGTAGAAATATGAGAAAGAAGAAAAGGAATTCAACAGAGGAATATTTCAGCAGAACAGCAAAGAAAGTCGAGCTAAGCAAACAGGGCCCACCATGTGCTTGCGAACATAAGTGCTATGAGATGTTTACAGAAGAACAACGCAAAGTCATATTTAAACAATTTTGGCAACTCTGTGATTTCAGTTTGCAAAATGCATATATTAGTGGATGTGTGAAAGTGAATGAAGTGACGAAAAGATACAGAGCTAATGGTGAGGAAAGCAGGAGGCAGCATACTCATGAGTATTATATTTCCGTACAGGGTTGTGACAAGAGAGTTTGCAAACAGGCATTTATACATTCCATGGGATTAGTAATGGCAGACTTTCAAGGGCAGTTAAAAAAAACAGACCGAAGGGACACCAAAATCAGATGGTCGTGGAAAACACGGAAACAGACCAAATAAAACCAGCGAACAGCAATGTAATTTGGTTATAAATCATATTAAAAGCTTTCCATTGCGTGAATGACACTATTCTAGAAGCTTGGCTCCAAATAAAAAATATTTGCTGGAAGGTCTCAATATTACAAAGATGTACAAACTCTATGCAGATTGGATGAAACAAGAACATTGCTCTAGTGATATTGTGAGTGAATATGTGTATAGGGAAATATTCAATACTAAGTTCAATCTTGGTTTTTCCACACCATCTACTGATACCTGTAAGGTTTGTGATGCACTCCGCATAAAACATGCTGCAGTTCACGATGGGGTTGAAAAAGCAAAACTGAAACAGGAATTAGATTTGCATCAGTTAAAGGCACAGAGGGCATACACTAACCTAAAAAATGATGTAGCCAATTCTAAAGCTAACAACTCAGTGAAGGTGATAACCTTTGATTTACAGCAGGCATTACCTACTCATCTGCATACAAGTGAAGTCTTTTACAAGAGACAACTCCGGACCTACAACTTTTGTATTCATGATTGCACTTCTGATGATGTTAATATGTATTTATGGCCAGAAAGTGTTGCAGGGCGTGGTGCAGCTGAGGTTATATCATGTTTAAGTAAATACACCTCCAGTAATTTTCAAAACTGTGACAAATTAATAGTTTACTCTGACAACTGTTTTGCCCAAAACAAAAATGTATCCCTTGTATATTTTTGGTTACTACTTATACATAAGCAGTTTGTCAAGGAAATTGAACACAAATATCTTGTGTCAGGCCACAGTTACCTACCATGTGATAGGGACTTTGGTCTGATAGAAAAGAAAAAGAGAGCTCAAAAGTATGTTTATACACCTAGTGATTGGGCAGAACTCATAAAAAACACTAAGACAGGTAAAAAGAGATTTAATGTGACTGAAATGCAGCAGGCTGACTTTGTCAGTTCAAAGCCTCTAACTGATAAAATAACGATTAGAAAGTTCACAGAAGACAAAAGGCCTATTGCTTTCAGTCGCGTTACAATCTTTAAGTTCTCCATTACCCAGCCCTGGAAGTATAATGTAAAGTTTTCATATTCAGATCTAGAAGAGGGTAATTATGTAAATGTTGTAAAAGGTCAAAAGAAAAAAGACAAGCATACTCTGGATCTTAAAAATGTTAAACTAGAACCTAAATATTCCAAAGCAAGACCAATAAATCCTAATAAAATTAAAGATATTAATGACCTTTTGAAATATGTTCCACCAGTCTATCATTCATTTTATAATGGTTTGATTGCACAAAATATAATGACTCAAAACTGTGACAGTGAGGTGGACAATGAAGTTTTTGACATTCTTGAATATGTATAAATGGCCAACAAGGTAATTGTGTCAACATCATACACACTTTTAGAAAATTGTTTGAATAATAAAGGTTGCGAAAAGCACATTTATTGCAATATGTGTTTTTGTGTAGTACAACAGAAGAAAAAGTCTCAGTGCAACAGTGGTCCAACCCAGAAAAAGATTTGCACCACACTAATAAAAATTGTTATATCCCAACATTATTTTAACAGTACTCAATGTGTTGTTGTGCAATAATCTGGAAAGGTGTCAGTGAACAATCAATGCGATTAAAATAAGGTTTTCCTTATTCTTTAAAAAACCAGGTGTATTTAACTTTAACTGAGTTTTTCTCCATGTTCTAAAAAGATGGGTTAGACCACTGTTGCACTGACCCCTCAATTCATGGTATGATGCAAAACTTACTATCAAAACTATTAAACATCTAGAGAGTGTGATGGTAAGGGGTGTTTTTAATGGTAATTATGGCAGAGGAGGCATATATTTTGTTCCCAAAAATATCACAATGAAGTGAAGTAACAACTTAGGAGTGTTGCAACAAAATTTGCTAATATTTTGGCCAATTCATCATGCCAATACTTTATGATGATAGTGCCCTTGTTCTTAGAACAAAGGCAGTCCAGAAGTTCCTCAAATATTATAAATATCTACTTGAATGGCCATGTAACTCCCCTGATCTAAAACCTATGCCTAAGAGGCATTGAAGAATTGATGGGTGGAAAAGCACAACAATATTTTGAAAATTTGGCAGACTCAATGCCTAGAAGATTGTTGAAGGTGGTACAAGTTGAGGGCAACATTACCAAATACTAGATGTAAAGATAAGTGGAAATAAAACAATGTAAATGCAGTGTTAGTTGTTTGTATTGGCTTATTCCTGTAATACTAAGATTTTCATTGCAGCGAGTATTTCAATATCTAGATGCAGAGAATACACACTAATAACACATTAGCAATAATTATTCACACATGTATTTATTGCCATAACTTTTCACTTTTGTTACTTCTGAGTAATTTTGCTTCATAAACATAATGGACATGAGGCACCATGGCAACATTGCCTCTTTTGCCCTTCTCTCTCCATGTGTTGTCAGCAATGTGGAAGAAGCTGCATAGCGTAGCTGAGAGTAGAAGCCTCTACGGTCCAAGCATAGCTAAGGGTTTGAGGGCTCCAAACTGCAAACTGTAGCCCAGAAATGTTTTTAAGGAGAGGAGTCTCTGCAGAATGACAACAGGTTATAGTCGAGTATGTATGTATGAAGTTAAAAACCATGGCACAGCTGTACGAGACCTAAACTGCTCCAAATTATCAAAAATTACGGATTTCCATTTTAACATTTTGATATGCTGGCAAGATTGATTTAACGCTATTTTTGACACTCATAGCAGATGTAGTCGATAATGGCATTATGCTAACCTACTGGCTAAAACACAGACAAGCATAAAGATAATTTAAGAAATTCCAACTAAGAATATGTGCAATATATTAAAAATTAGTACAATGATATTACATTTCCTTTATGGCAGAGGACATTTTAATGATCATCCATAAACTCTTTTATCGAGTAATAGGCCTTGCTTCTGATAATTTTTAAGAGCACACTTGTACTTTTCTCTTTTTACCGAAAGTGTATGAAAACATAATGAGAGTGCAAGTGAAAATCGCCGGGGATCATTAGGGTATAGATGAGCACACCCCTCGGCTATGCCATGCGGCTTAGAGTCCCCGAAACTGCGCTACGTTTTGCGGCTTAGGATCCTCAATACTTAAATATGGTGGCATTTGTTAGTCATCTGTGATTGTGAAATCAATTGCAAGGAAGCGCATCTGCAGAAAATATCGGCACTCTTTCGTGCGCAACTATCCAAGAATTACCATCTTAAAACCACGGCCTAGCTCGCCTCCTATTCGTTTAACCTTGCTGTGCTCACATAGTAGCCAAGTGCAAGAACCCTATTCGTATAATTTTCTTCCAAATTCAGACGTTCTTGCTTTTACTCATTGGCTAATGCAGAATAAATGCTAACTTCGTACCTGAGAGACAGATGCTTCTGATTCGTTTCCATCATCTCCACCAGCAGTACTTCCATTTTCACTGCTTTCAAACATCATCGAATTTTCGTCGGTATTCATTTTTACAGCTTTAGAGTCCTTACTATTTTCAAAGTTTCTCAACTTATTTCTTGTCAACAGCTGATAGCCTCAGCCTCGCTTTACAACATTATCGGTACAACAGAACAGTTAACTTTTCAAGTTTCTGTATTAATTTGTGGCGTTTGCCACCTTCATTTGTTTTCACTTCAATTCTAGCAACAGTACAAAAATTGTTTTGTAAATGGGAAATGTATAGTTATTACATTAATCCGAAAATGCACTATATGAATATATTTAAATTATGCAGTTAACATGTTTCACTTCTTTTCAATGTTTACTTTTTCAGTTTATTTGGTCCATACATATTATCGATGCTGTGGTTCAGCCTCCATAGTAGTAGTATTATTAGGGTAGTGGCATTGCCCGAACTTTGCTTTTGCATTCTGTGTCTAGTACCAAGTTGGTTGGTAATTGTTATTTTGGTGCATGGTGCCACAAACACAGGTAACAAATCAGCTGTGCACACTGCACATGCATAGTTGCGGAAATAATCCAAAGCAGATTGTATAAGTGAGGTTATGATACTGCAGCTGAACTAAAAAGTGCTGAAGGTTTCTTATTGTTGTATCTAAGCTTCATCGATAATGGCAGGTGTTACGGTTTCAAGAGCGTGGCAAGTAAGTCCTGTTTCTGTTATATATTTACAAGCAGCAGCTCGAAACAAGCCCAGCCCATTTTTGTTGAAAGGGGTGAGGGGGTGGGGAAGGGATGGTAGTTCCTTAGCCAATGCTCATAAATTGGGAACAGTATAATTGTAAAGATTGCAAACAGCATTTTATATATTTGAAATGAGTATTCATAGTAAACAGAATTAAGGATGAAAAGATTGAGATATAAACCTGATAAGTCAAAAAGATACGTCTCGTTAAACACAAATAATAAATAAATCTAATTATGATGTAAAGTAATACAGGCCCAGTAAAAAAAAATGGGCCTATAATCTAAAATTTGTATTTTATTCATTACAAACAATTGGAATGATATGAACACAAAATGAGAATGGTCAGTCAAAGACTACCAAGGAGAGTTGCAGAATGGATTCCTCCTGGGAGAAGAAGCAAGGGCAGACTTAGAACATGGCTAAATGATTTGATGAAGCAATGCAGATGAAAGACTTGGGAGTGAGAGATGTCGAGACACACAATTAAAGAATAGTAATCACTTGGGTACAGGAAGATGTTGAATGTTGAAACATACTATAGAACATTTATTACAAAATACAAAAGAACAGAATTGTTGGTAATTATTTACAAGTTGGGCCGCTAACTCTCTCCGCTGCGACTTATGCCAGTTTTGCACTCTAACGGGACCGGTGTGGTTAGAGAGGGATTATGGGTGGGGAGATGGTTTAAAAAACTAATGTTGTGTCCATTGCGCTGTTAGGAGTTGTTGGAAATATCGATAATGAGGTACTACCACGATATAAAACTAAAAACATAAATGGTAATTATTTACAAGTTGAGCCGCTAACTCTCTCCGCTGAGACTTATGCCAGTTTTGCACTCTAACGGGACCGGTGTGTTTAGAGACGGATTATGGGTGGGGAGATGGTTTAAAAAACTAATATTGTATCCATTGCGCTGTTAGGAGTTGTTGGAAATATCGATAATGAGGTACTACCACGATATAAAATTAGAAACATAAATTTATATACACACACTAACCTAAACGGATTGGAACTTAACCTCGCGCTAAATTTGAAATCCACAGGCTTTGAAATTGTCATCATAAATACAAAGTCAATCAATCGCACATAGTTTCATCCGATTTTAGAGCGGCCGAAATTCTGCATAATAAAATTCACTGAACAGCTGTATCTGCGTGAAACATACTTGTCATACATCAGCACAGCGTCTAGCGACATATGCCGGTGTTGCATACCACAACACTGTTCGCCTGCCGCCGACAATGAAACTCAGGTTTTAGGCACTGTATTATTATTATTATTATATATTTACATTGCAAAAGTACTACCAGACTTCTTTATTTATATTCTACTCCTTCTAGACAGCATACTTTATAAATATTCACAAAAAAGGATCGCTAAGCGCACGTAATAAATTAGCGTCTAACTTAATTACGGAGCTTTTCCGATAAAAAAAATTGGTGAAAATGCAACCAGTATAAACCAAACTTACAGTCAAACCACAATTAGTTTAATTTCTAGAGGGGCCCAAGTTCTCTATAATTACCCAGATGGTATTATTTCCATTCCTTGGATTTCTGTTACTTGTAGGAATAAATGATAAATAATTTAAGAATAACTTCTTTATCATTCAAAATAATTGCTCAGTTTATTTAGCAGTACTAAAAACTGTCAGTGTCATATTGGCATTGCTAGTATGCTATATGCTTGAATTCTTTTATATGGTAGTAAATTTACCTTCACTAGGTTTTCCCATGTAATCAAAATATATGCAATCATTTTAGAGTATGAGAAAACATTGACTACAGAAATTCAGTGCTCATCTATCTGTATCAGCAAGCTCTACTCTGATGTTTAGATTATGCATACATTGTTGAATTGAATTAAATTTTATGGTGTATGTGATTAATACTAAATTTTATTACACATTTTAATCACATACATTTTGGGCTTCCCTTTGAGCTTGGGACCTCCTTGCTAACTTTGGGCAACCTTTGACAATTTGCAATATATGTTTACACCATACCCTTTAAAATTTTAGACTTGTGCATTCTTATTGTTATTATTTACTTTTATATTTGCTTCCCTTTCTCCTGTCTTTTCCTTTTTCTTTTTACATTTACTATTCCTTTCCCACCCTTTGATTTTATTTTCACTTTTGTCACCTCCAGTTATCTTTGCTTTTGCTCTTCCTTTTACCCTCCCTACTCTCCTTTCTGTTCTGTTCTCCTTTTTGCCCCTTCTGGTTATATATCCTGTTGTTCTGCACTGCTCTTCTTGTTCATGGATATAACACCTTTCTCCCTGTTTGTATGCCTCTTGCCTGAAGCTTTTTTCTTCCACACACATATCTCACTTTAGTTTCCCCCCTTGTTTGTTGTTCTTTCCACCCAACACTCCATCATATTTCCTATCTCATTCACCCATTTATAAATCTCAATCTTTAATTCATATTCTTTTCTTGTATTTTTTTTTCAATTATTTTTGGTACTATTTCCTTCCTCCTCTTTTCTGTGCCTTACTGACCTCTTTTCCACTTTCACTCACTGCCCTCATTCAGCTGTATATCCTTCATGTTTCTGTGTCTAATCCTTCCCTTGTGTGTTGTTCTGCATTGCTTCCCCTTCTTTTCTCCCTCTGCCTCCCACCAGATCTATCTAATGCTCATCACATTGTCTCTTAATCTGTTTGTTCAACTCTCATGTCAATGCCTCATGGAATTTCATGTACGTCATTCTGTTTTGTAATTTTTCTGTTCATTAGTTGCTGCACTGCCAACCATTGCCGTTTTACTTTCTGTATATAGCACATGGCATGTAGGTAGAGAAGGTAATTGCTCTCAATACAGAGATTTCATCGGAAATACAGTTTTAGGGTCCCCTGTATCCGAAAAAAGCATTTTTAGAAAATGAAAAGACATTAAAATACCAAACTTGGTATTTAAGTTTAACATCTTCCACGTATTCGACATAAAGATTTTGAGGAAAATCCCCCCTACTCCAAACTACCCTATACATGGGAAAAATTTCAAAAATTTTGATTTTTGCAAAACTGGTTCTAATGATTTTGATTAAAATATTGTATACTAAAGGTATTTACATGGCAAATAAAATGTATATCTGGGATTTTCTGGGAATAGCCTCTGAAGACCTCTTTATGCAATGAATTTTGCTGAATTTTGTATAACTGGTTAACCTTAAGAGATAGACAAAAACTTACTACATAAAAAAATGTAGGTCTCGTTAAAATATCTCTTTTTACTGATTTCAGTTTTAAAATACTTAAAACTTTTCTTTTATGGGAATTTGTAAACTTCAAGCCATACAAGAAATGGATTTCAATCACGTGGCAACCATTTTTAAAAAGAGTAGCGTATTCCCTTATTTCTCTTCTTCTTACAAGGGAGCAAGTAATAAGACCATTTCTGCTAACGTTTATCTCAATTAGCATGAAGTAAATAGAAGAATAAGCTTTTTAACAATAATTTGTTACAGAAATGAAGAGAAAGTCATGTGATTGGAGCAAATCAGATTTTTTCTCAAGTATCTCTTCTGCCAGTTTTCTGTTAGTACATAGTTTTAGTTCCTAATGTTGCATACACTGTATGATTATTTGATAACGATCACTGAGCAGATAGTCAACTTCTGTCTGGGTGAGTGCAGTTGGAAGGTACCTATTTCCCAGTTCCTAACAGTACATCAACTATAGGGGTTTAGGCTTAAGTTATTTGACTTTAGAAACTTCTGGTTCAATAGATGGTCTGAGCTATTTGATTTCCTAGAAGATAAAGATTCAAAATTTCAGGCTAGGTTTCTAATTGATCTTATTAGGTAATAGTTTTCTTGTAATAAATTGTTATAAGGATAATAGGAAAAGAAATTATAGTTAATAAAAGTTTATTGGAATAAAAAAATATTTCATTTGAAGCTAAACTAGTTACGTATATAAATAATACACATAAAAGTTGTTCTGTGAAATCAAAATTTTAAGCTTTGGGATATATTGCTATCTACTTTATAAAAGCTGTTATGATTATTTCCAGACTGTGAAGCCACACGTACCACTCATAAAATTCAGAAAAGGAGGACTAGCTTCGAAAGGTATGTTTCAGTTTCTCTCCCCCCATATTTGTAAATAGCGCTCTGCAACTACTACTATTTTCAGCTTTGAAAACATGTTGGTGTTGTAACTCATATCAGTTTAGGTTCCTTATTTTTATTACTTCAGTGCCTAAAACATACACTCATACATGTTTGGAGTGATACCAATTAAAGTAAATTTAATCCCAATAGCTGGTAAGCAAACTAATGGGTTAAGAAGCCAGATTCTGAGTTACATGCAGTAAAGTTGTAGTTGGGATTTAAAATGTATAATATCTTTACGTTCTATGTCATGAAAGCTAGAGTGGAAGTCAAGCATATGAGAAGAGAAGGCATCATATGTGCCGTGACTTCCTTATACCGGTTTACTCATATTAAGTTTTTGCATTTGTAAATTTCACCTCTCAGTGTTGAATTAAATTTTTTATAGTGGAAAAGATAGTACATATAGTAATATTCTATGTATAAAGTGTCATGGACAAAAACTATCAAAAGCAAGTTTTAAAATTAACCAACTAACTCAGCATGAAGTTAGTGTTACAAATGACAAAGAATATTTATAATTTCAATGCTGGACATTGGATTCCTGTGAAAGATTTTAATGATTAATCTTTGTGTATAAGATAGACATAAATTGTTATGAACCTAAAGTGATTGGTAAAAGCCATTTACAGAACAGATGTGCAGGTTTCGTGTTGTCAGGGAACTATCCTGCTCTTGTAAATGTCACACTTGCTGGCAATTTTTTGCCGGATACATTGTAGAAGTTGACCAACACTGTTCAACTTCTACAATGTATACAAACAGATGTAGCTTCCTCGTTGATTAATTTGCATGTATGTTGAGTGTCTCAAATGAGCTCTGATGTGAGCTCGAACACTTGTGGTTGTGGTTAGTTGGGAAGGGAACTATGGAGCAAAGCATTATTTTGAGCAGATAGTGTTTCCTTCCTCCTCTTAAATAATGCTGAGAGAACTGTGTGCTTAAAGTCAATACTCTGGAAAGATGCTTGTGAAGTAAATTCTAAATGCTAATCATTGAAGAGAAAGTGCTATTAGTTGAGAATGTATTTCTTGAAGTAATAAGATTTCAGAAAATATAAAACGTAAATTTCTTGAACATTTCACACATTGTGATCATGGAGAGATTTAATTACTAAATTCCATGAAACCAAATCTGTTCTAATGTCTGAGAAACGGTAGACATAAACTGGACATTTCAAATATAATGTTAAGGATCCCCAATAATGGTTGTAGAAATTTGTGTAGGAAACCAACTGTGCAGTCAGCACATAGCCATTAGAAAAGAAATTAAATTGCATCCAAATAAATGTACTGAAGGAAGAAATCAAAATAGGTATACTCAATTACATGGGAAACCCTACACAAAGTGTGTGAAACAAGGAAAAAAGAATTAAATTTTCTTCCTACAGGAATGAAGACGGCATTTCCAAATTTTGTCACATGATAATTAATTTAAATTTCAGTTCAGTTCAACTTATTCTAATAATAAAATTAGTGAAATCTGTTGCCAACAGATGCTGATGAGTCAGCATGTTAGCACAATCATCTTACTGCAGAGACACATTTGAGATACTCATTATAAACTGAGCTTTCATAAAAGTTCATATGCACTAATTTTAGAAGCAGATCTCTGAATTAACACCTAAAACAATTGCTTAACTTTGGTTTATGTTTTGTTTTGTTTATTATTTGCACAACTTATCTTTTGTTCAATCTACACATGAATGTATGAGCCCAAGTATGCATTAAGCACTTACTGATTCTAACCATAGCTTATAAATGACTAGTTTTAGAAATTATAATTGTTGGACACACAAAAATGTTATTTTCTTATTTCAAGTTAATCTTGTGGAATAGTTGGTCATATGTTTTCAGATCCCCTTGCAGCAGAAGGTGTTTCAAAACAAGGAGGTGCAACATCATTAAAAACAGCAGCAGCTCCAAGGCCTGTATATGAAGATTATCAGCTTCCAAAGAAGTATCGCAGAGCACCTTTAACTGAAGAGGAAATTGCATACATCAATGTAAGGCACTTTAGTAAAAGATTTATCGTGGTATACTATGTTGTTCTACACAAGGCTTCATCAAAATTGTTACAGTATTTTTCAGAACATGATAACCCTGCCCCATCCTCTGCCAAAGGCCTTTAAAGTTGGGATTAGGAAGTGTGTGTTGCTGTTGTGAAGTCTTTCACTTACTGGTTCCTTAACTAATGTGCAATTTTTGACTTGCAAGCAGAGTCTACAGAGTCTCCACGAAACAGAGATTTTTACTATGTTGCCTTTTGTTTGCTAATGGTTATGCCCAGTGGCAGGGGGAGAGGTTCTGTTTGAGGGCCATCATGAATTGAAGAAAACTATACTTTACACAGCAGAACTGTATTGTAAGATCTTTTCCTACATCATCAGCTGCATATGTCTACTGGATGCGGGGAAGTTATTTGTGGTGCCCCTTTTCCTTTGGTGTAGAAGATTTATGAAGATTTCTTCTAGAAGGATATCAAAGTTCGTAAGTTTAGTTTTGATCTGTTAGAAGTTTGCTGTTGAAGTTTGTCAACCCCCTCACCAGAGGAGAAGAAGCCAACCACCACAAACAACTTGCTTGCATCCAGTAGTGTCGCCCTCCGTGGTGTAATGGTTACCATGCTAACTTTATATACTCAAGGTCACGGGTTCAAACCCGGCGGAGGACAATGGATTTTTTCGGGCGTAAAAATCCTTGGCATGGCTTCTTTCGGAAGGGAAGTAAAGATGTGGGTCCCGTGTCGTAGATTTACGGCACGTAAAAGAACCTCAAGCCTGATAAGAGAGGCCTCTGAGCTAAGGGTCCTGTGAAGTGGCCAAGGCCATCACAGGTGGCGCAGTACCGGCGTCGGGTCCTTAGGTTATGGGCTGTGCATTCAGCTGTCATTCGCGGCGCCCCACAGTAGTGACACCGTGGGGGCTCGGCGCATGTGTCGGCGGTGTGGCCGAATGCGCAGCAGTGGCGGCATGGTGTCGGTCGGGGTTCTCGGCTAGCCTCGATGCTTAGGCGCCGCCCAAACATGGGCAGGCCCTCGCGCATGGCAGCATTGAGATCCCCGGCCACGGCAAATGCAATCCGTACTAAAGGGGACATCCCCCTGGCGGACATTATCCTTGTGGCCCTCATTACTGAGGGCCATCTCTGGCATGCTGCGGCGGTGATGAGCCTAGTGGATAGGTCTTGCGGTACGCCCCTAATCACAGCACTGTACCTCTCGAGGAGTAGCGGCGGTGGCGGCAGATGCTGTGGAGGCGTCGGTGCTGCGTTGGAAGAAGGTGCATCGGTGTTGGCTGGAAGCTCTGGTCCTGAGGTGGTGTCGAGAGTAGAAGAACTTTACCAACACCAAGATAGTGGCTAAGTGTTCGAACTACTGGGAAAGGAGAGTAAAAGAAGCTTTAGTCATCTCATCTGAAACAAATAATCTAAATCGCGATTCTGGCCTACAACTAAGTTCAGCATGGACACCGGTGTTAAAGAGCCTTAACACCTAATCCTCTACCTGCAGTCTTCCAAGGCTTGTTTTCTAGCAGGTCCGTGCTCAAACACAAAACATTAGCCGTATAACTGCTATAAATAGTTTTCTACGAAGTCCATGCCCATGTCTCAGTCATCTTAATTACCAGGCCATAATATCACGTGATCCAATCAGATGTTAGCTTCATTCCAGCTCTTATAAATACCAGTCTATGTAAGCTCAATCCATCAGTTCACCCTGAAGACGAGGAAGATGCACTTCTTCGAAACGTTAGTATCAAGCAAAGTTTTTACCTGGTTAGAAGCCCGAGAAGATTTTGAATTAATATGTCACCAGGAAAGCTTCAGTTCTTATTTTATTTTAAATATGTTTATAAACATCTGCTAATAATAGAAATTATTTATCTAAGATGGTTCCTATTTACAGCAGCTTTACTCTTTTAAAAAGAAACGAAAAATGTTTCCTTTTTCAGCTGCTTTTGGTATTTTTTAACATTTAATTATTGCTTCTGACAATGTTGTGATAAATAGTTAAATAATCTTTTTAACATCTCAATGTTTCTACCAAAGTTAACAAGAAATAATATCTGACTATGTAAGCTAATGGAATACTTAATAATGCTCTCTTATGCAGGTTTCTATGGTGCTGCACACTTTTTATTCACTGTAAACTACCTCTTAGGTTTGTTAATAATGCAAGTAATTCTGGCCTATTTTTACAACCCAACATGCCCATCTTCTCCTTTTTGAGAAAATAACAACCTTTAATGTATATAGGATAGTTTATTAATGTCTCACTTCTGGCATGTAGTTTGACAGTGCTCTTCTAGTTTTGCTTTTCAGTAGCAAAGTTTGAATGAATTATGGCTTCCCAAAATAATTAGGTGTTAGTATTGTATAATTTCTTTAAAACATGAACTTATTCTGTTTTGAAGCAGGGTTTAATTTTCAAAATAACCTACTTATATAGTCCACATCTGTGTTCAGTTTTATCATTACTGCTACATTTTTCATTTAGCTCCAGATGTTGCAAATGCAACATCACGTTCAAATTTTGATTCTGATATGTGGGTGGATTTCTAAGACAAAGTTTAATTTCAGCGATTAGGCTTCCAAAAAGGCTTTTTAGAAACAGTGATTAAGCTCCCAAAGAGGCTTGCAAGGTGTCTAGCTGAATGTAAATTTGATTTTGGCTTGACATTTGAGTTTGTATACAGTTGAACTGTCTAGAATATTTGAAGGGTGTTGCAGATCAAATAGAGCAAATTAGAACATTGCATGTTTGGCAACAGTTATTTTTCCAGAAGATATTTTCAAAGTGAAATGTATAACTTGACTAACTTGCATCATGGTATTTAAGGGAGATGTCAGTTATTGGCCAATGTTTTTATTTTTTTTATGTTGGCTTAATGTTTTCTCTGATGTTTAAATTTCATTACAAAATGCCTAAAATTTATTATTGATATATAGTGGACTTTGTGACTGATGTGTTTTAACAATTGAAAATTTAATAACTTTTCCAGTTTTTTACCCCCTAACCACAAATATAATTTTATTATTGGCAGCTATTCACAAAAAAGCTTTCTGGTGTGCTTTATAAATATTGAAGTATTATAAAAGAAAAAGAAAATAACTACGAGTTACTGTAAATGGGAAGTTCAATGCTAAGCAACAGGATTGTCAGGCAAAATGTTGTTAATGTGATATAACTCTTATGCTAAGGAAGAAGAAAAAAATTTGATGTTCCATTCACTTAACTTTCTCTAGCTGTTTCACATACAAACTACTCTTACAAAAGATTACTCTTTTATCTGTCATGCTAATTGAGATAAACATTAGCAGAATTGGTCCTATTACTTTATTACTTGCTTCCTTGTAAGTAGGAAGGAAATAAGGGAATACACTAGACTAAAGCAATAGTCAAACATATTGAAAGCAGGGGTCACTATGAGAAACAATTGAGGTTCACTTTGCATGCTCCTGTTGAGAAAAGTTAATTAGTTTAAAATTGAAACAAATGACAATGAATATCTTGAAAACAATTAACTCTACAACAAAAATGAATAGGAATAAATTATGTGTTTTAACGAGATCTACATTTTTTGTGTAGTAAGTTTTTGTCCATCTCTTATGGTTTAACTATTATGCAAAATTTTGCAAAACACAACCAGAATAAAGAGCTCTTCACAGGCTATTCCCAGAAAATTCAAAATATACATTTATTAATTGTAGCTGTTATGTTAAACTGATATGAAAACTGAGCAGTTTTGTTACATGTATTGCTTATATGATCTATTTTGTAATGTCTGGTGATAAAAATATGCAAACAAGCTAAAAAAAAAAAAAACACTTTGCATCTCCAATTTATGGCCTTGCAATGTCTTTTTCAAATTGCAGAAGAGAAACCTTGTTGGAAATTTATGTTTGCATTGTTTTGAGACAGTGTCTTGTGTTACATCATTTTAAAGCATGGACAGAGCATGTTTTCAACTTTGTCTTAGAAAGCTACTATTCAGATGTAATTACTGTGTTAATATTGAATAGCACTGTGAGAAGTAACTTTTGTACTGAAAATTTAATTGAACATTTGCTTCTCAAATTTTAGAGAGGAGGACCAGAGTGATATATCTCCATTTCCAGGAAGAATCATGCACATCAGATTAACCAGCATGCATCGAGAACATGTTCTTCAGTATTGCACATTTAGTAAATTAAATTAATGTTTCCTTGTGTATATGTAAATATTTTTGAATCTTTTGTTGAGATAAGCCTGTTTATTGTAACTGTAGTTTCTGAAGACATTTTATTGTAACATTATTTTTTCAGTAGTAAAATTAAAGAAGTTGTTTTAATAAACTTTATTAAAAGAAGGGAAGGATTTATATCATTAATGCTTGTTAATTTCAGAAATAGGGATATTTTAGACATACAGACATATGTATGTACCACATTGATAATACCTGGGATGTGAAAACTTCCATATTTCAATGTTAGTACAGTATTTGCTCAGTATTTTTGCAACCTATTATTATGCTACTGCTAGTTTTGTTTTCCATGACCTGAGATGCTGAAAAACTTCACCATTTTAAAATGCAGCTCTTGTACATTAAATAAATTGCGGTACCTACTCTCCTCGCAATAGACTCTGAAAGTAGATTAACAATATTTTATGATGTGTCATTTATATCATAATAGGAAACTCATTACTTTCTTCCAGTTCCACAACACTAATCAGTGTGAGTTTCTCTAGTATGTTTTACAGACTTTCAAGATAACAAAAATGAGAAAGAATGGACCAACTTATCAAATAAAAAGAAATATTTTAGACAGTGGAGTGCCATAATTAAATTTAAATATAATGAGTCACCTTTTTACACTTTTTGCTCCAACTTTGCCTTCGTTTGGGAAGACTGGTTTCAGGGTACTTTAACTCTATCTTCAGTTCCAGGGATGACTGACACTACATGCAACAGGTGGTTGTGTGCAGCTTGGTGTTGTGTTGCCCTCTACTCTTGTCAACAGGATGATGTCATCAATGGCAGGGACCTCAAAATTCATAAGAGAGTCTTCTTCTTCTTTGGTGATACATATTTTCCCAAATTTGTAGTTCCAAAGGTTTCTTTACACATTTAATTAACTCTATTTCTTCCTTTATGTTATGATTTTTAGACCAAAAATGATGTGCTACTGAAGATTTGTCTACATGCTGTACCTAATATATCTCAAGTGTTCTTTCATCCTAGTTTCCAAATTTTGTTTTGTTTTTCCAATATAAATCTTATTGCAGTCTCGGCAGCTCATTCGACATCCAATCCTTGCTCTTGAGCATCCCAGTAGAAAAAATTCCAAATTTATTAAAACAATGGCTCAAGAAAGGTGACATGACACCAGAACAAATTGAAGAATACATCAGTTTGACAGATCTTTGCATAAAACAAAATAGCTTCTCATTTTCCAACAAGGTTTTTCGACAAACCGCAGGCTTGGCCATGGGCAACCCTCTCTCACTTATGTTAGCTAACTTATATATAAGCAATTTAGAAATCAAAATCACTAAAGCTTTCCCACAGATCTTCAAATCCTGGCATAGATATGTGGATGATGTGTTTGCCATCATTCCTAAAAAACTAATGGATGATGCAATCAGGTTATTGAATTTACAAAAAATCTATAGTGTTCACCATTGAAGAGGAACAAGACGGATTGTTGCCCTTCTTAGATTTGAAAATCATGAGAACTGAAACAAGCTTAGAATATGGCATATACAGAAACGCAACACATGTTGATAGTTACATAAAACAGGACCAGTTCAACCCAGTACAACATCAACTTGCCATCTTTCATAGTTTGGTTCATAGGCTTATCAATGCCCCTTTGAATAAAACAGAATACCAAAAAGAATACACACACACATTCATCAGGTTGCCAAACTGACCAATTACAATAGTAACATCATAGACAGATTGATCTACAGACACAAAAGAAATAAGACTACATGAAATCACCACTCTGGAAAAATTGGATAAACCATCAGTGAAATTTTGCAAATTTACTTTTCAACCAAAAGTGTTCCGGAATTTGAAAGGATTTTTAAAGACTTAAAAAATAGATATAATATCCGGAACTTATTGAATCACCCTTTGAAAGATGCCACACCCAACACTAAAATATCAGGAATTTATCAAATGAGCTGCCGAGTCTGCAATAAGATTTATGTTAGAAAAACAAAATGAAATTTGGAAACTAGGATGAAAGAACACTTAAGAAGCATTAGGTACAAGAATGTAGACAAATCTGCAGTAGCACATCATTTTTGGTCTGAAAATCATAACATAAAGAAAGAAATAGAGTTAATTAAATGTGTAAAGAAACCTTTGGAACTACAAATTTGGGAAAATATCTTTATCACCAAAAAAGAAGACTCTCTTACGAATTTTGACACCCCCCGCCACTGATGACATCATCCTGTTGACAAGAGTAGAGGGCAACACAACCACCTGTTGCATGTAGCGTCAGTCATCCCAGGAACTGAAGATAAGGTAAAGTACCCTGAAATCAGTCTTCCCAAACAAAGGCAAAGTTGGAGAAAAAAGTGTAAAAAGGTGACTCATTTTTTTTTTTTTTTTTTTTTTTAATCCTTTTGCAATCAAACTAAAGGCAAAAATATTGTTAGAAATTAATTTTCTTCTCTCCCATCTTAAGCAAATATCTATCAGAGAAGTTATTTCTCTTCCCTCCAGAATTTTGAGTATTTAACCTTCCAAGCATAGAACTTTAAAACTAAGGATATTTCCTAATATTTCAATGAATTTTAAAAATTAAGCATCTGGATACTTGTGTAGCCAAAGCACTCTGCAACCTGGCAATACAAGGTTCTGGATAAGTTTTTCAAGCTTTCTTTAGAATGTAGGCACTATACATCTATCAGCACCCAACTGTTCAAGACCCAGCAAGCATTTTTTCACAATTTATCAGATATAGGTATGTATGCACACACCATCAAAGTTTCCTGATGGACAGCACTCATTCCCAAGTCAATTTTTTTGGATATTTAGAAAATTATAATCAATGAGGAAACATGCATTGTTTGTTTGTTTGTTCATTTGCTATTTATCCTAGATGTTCTTACAATGGAAATTAACATCAAAGTCTGGACTAAAGGATGAATTACAATAATGGCAATAGACATTCAGCATTATTTAAATTGTGACCAAAGATGAAAACGTAGTGTTACAAATACAGTTATTTGGATTATCTTTATATTGGCAACTCTTTTTTATTCTTTTCTAAGAATGTTGTAGCTCCTCAGGATGTATGAGTATTGGAGATCTTAGATATAACAACAGACACTCAAAGTTGTTGAAACATTGTCCACAATGCCATAGCTGAGTGGCGGTCTTACTACTAACTCCACACATAGTTCAACTTGGTTTAATGTATTGTTTCATTTCAACAAAATCAATAAAGTTCAGGAAAAATTATAGGATATGAAAAGTATTTTTCATTTTATATTGTAATAATGGCACAAGATGGTACACGTTATAGCAACAGATTTTTCTCTGTTATTTACAAGCATTTAACATTATCGTGTACGGATGTTAGACTATTTTAAGCAGAATTCTTAGGTGGAATGTTCTTTTGCTGAAGAAAAAATAAAACGTACGTATATTTTTTTTATTTTCTTCAGCAGAGAAGGTATGTAAAACTTAGTTAAAAAAAAGAATAAATGTGTGTAGATTTGTTTTATACCATTCCTGACTGGTTAATTATTGAGCCATGTTTGGAGAATCTTCATTCTATCTTCAGACAGCAGCTGACTAGTATAATTAACTATTTGAGGTATAGTGTAAATAAACTAATCATTTAAGTTCACATCACTGTTCAAAACTTTTCCATTACTGTTGAATTATGGAAAACAGTTTTGATTCCCTATTAGGGTGAAAGTAAAGTGGTGACTATGGACTGAGGAGAAACTGGACATAGTCTGACAATGATTAGAGCATTCTCTCAAAAATCTCTGCAATGACTTTCTCGCAAAAACTGCAATGTCAATGAGCTCAGCATGGTGGGCTGTCAAAATGTCAATGCTGAAATAGTACAAGGCTATGAAATCATGATAATAAAGTTGGTATATTTATGCAACTGGGTATTGAAAAAATTAATGATGAAGGTAGTTGATACAAATTTAATAATTGTCTCCAACGAAACAGCCAATTTTAGACAGTTATGTTTCAGTTCTGAACAATTGGTATTGGATCTCTGACAAACCTAGTTAGTACAGAAGGGAACCACATTACATGATAAAATCAGGGTATGGTATGTAATACATGCAGAATGATACAGGAATGACATTTCTCACTCAGTGTTTTACTGATTGATGTTAAATGTGGGTCTGGATAATTCCAGCAAAATTATGCATACAGTTGCCGAGTTCAATTTTATTTAGGAAGGTTTTGAAGTTAGGGTAATTTGTAAGGCTCATATGTTCCCTGGAATTTTCACTTATGTGATTTTTATGTATGGAAAACAAAAATAAATTATACAGTCCAAACCTTCATGCATTAGCAGAATTACAAGAAAATATTAGGAAATTAGCTCTCTTTTGAAAGCCGATCTCTGTGAAGGCATATGAAAAACAGTTTCTTAAAAAAGGTCAGATATGTATGGATGAGGGAGGATATTTCCAACATCTGTTCTAATAAGGCAAGAGCTTAGTGTTTATCTTTATATATCTTTATGCATTATATGGGGGGGGAAAAAAAAAACAGATATTGCATACACCAATGCGAACAATTTGGTGAAAAATAACTGAAAAGTGGCTTGACTCAAAATTTCTCATGTTAAAATACCAGCAAAACAATAGCAATTCCTTTCTCTTTAACATTGTTGGCCTTAAGGTCCTTGCTTCTCCACTTCATATTCAAATACACAATGATGACTAAATGCCCTTTTATAAGTGAATTGGCTTGTACCAAATATTTAGAAGTCATAAATGACCAGTATTTATGATGAGACAAACATATACATGCAACAAGCTTTGTCAAACTATTCACTTTTTCATTGTATTGCAAGAGCATTTAATCATTGACATTTTTTATTTAGTATGTTTATCTTGGTTCACTCTGTTCTAAAATATGGCAGTATCCTAGATTGCAGTGAAATCTAAACATTAACTTTATGGATGGATACAATATTTTCCTTACTATATGCAGGGAGGAAATTACAAATACTTATGCCTAGGCAACCTTGATGTGTAAATGGTTTAATAAACTTGGAAAGCATTTGCTAATATTATCTAACTTGATTTGAACCAAAATCTCAAAGCATGCCATTAAAACAATTAAAAATTACATTCAATCCAATAGCTTGCTTTCAAATTATTCATCTAACTTCTGGAGCTGAATGTGGTAATGGCATTTTGTATATCCAGGACTATGAGTAGCTTTCCCATTTTCAAACTTTTGGGTTCAGTAAACCTCTAAAAACATAAGATAATACTTATTTATAACTAAGCACTAAACAGCATACCTTATGTGTTCAGAATAATGTAAAACTCTGAAGGAGTTTTGATAATTAACCTCAACTTCATTTTTCAAACGGAAAATGTCAAAAAGTTTTCAAAGACGTTGATTGGTCTTCATCTTCAGTGGCTAGGTAGCCTGGTCAAAACTCTTGTCATGAAGAATACTTCACTGTTAATAGTGCTTCTGTTTTTAATCTTTAATGTGAAACCCATTATTTGAATAGTGCTTTAATCTAAATATAAATTTCCAAAATATCTGTAAAATATGGTTTATATGGCCAAGCACTTCGTTAGTAAGGCAAACCTGTATATAGATAGATACCTGCTTTGGTGGGAGGAGAATGAACAATAGAAGTTTATAACTGACATTCAAAGAGAGAAATTCCAGTTCAATTTAAAAAAATCAGACAGATGCAGGTCATTTTCGTTTTCTTCAAAAGACTATTGCAGGGAATTCACGGCCGTTATGAATTCATACATTTGGTTATATTTCATGCAATAATAAATCTTCCTCCTCCTTTCTTACATACCTTTAGCTAATTTCGACCGTAAGAGTTGCTTGTTCCTTTGAACTATATGCACACTAACACCTGGTTATGAGTATATATGAATCCTGCCTAAATAATGATAGATAAGCAATCCCATTTCCTCCTACTCATTTCATCCTTTCACTATCTGACAGTTGTGTATACCATTTCTCATGCATTTTTTGTAACCTTTAATAAATGCTCTTCTATAGTTATTAAATATGTTTTTTGCTAATTTCTCTTTCCCTGAGTTTTCCCATTTAACAGCTCAATTTACCTCTTCACACCTCTTTTGTTTTGCACTTAAAAATACAAAGCAGAGCGGGCAATGTTAATGCCGTTGTCCCCTCTTAGCCCCTTTAATTTTAACACACCTTAATGTCTAAGTATATCCTCTCCTTGTTCCATCACATAAATCTACACTTCCCCATCTGTTTTTAAATTCTTGCATAGTTCCAAATGAATGTTTTTATCTTAAACTGCCAAAACGACATAGGCAATAAGCTAACTAGTGTTGTAAAAATTGCTGCAGTTAAGTAATTACATCAATAACCCAACAGACAAACATTTCAGGAAATAGAATCACAGATCTCCTGGTCTCCATCAAGTTACTCTAATCACTGATCTACCATAGCAACATGCTGATACAGTATTAAATTCCCCTCTGACTTCCATTGTTTTTTGGTAAACCACACAAGATATTATTTTGAATAAGCCTCAGGCTTCACAGCTTACAACCATTAGGTCAATCATTGTGAAGTAATTGTTTCTTCCACACTGGCCGATGTGTGGCACAGGAGTTGGAAACAGAGTCAGAATTTTCAGTCTGACTTTTAAGCAGAACCTTCCTTTGCTAATTGGATTTTCATTGCCTGTTACTTCTTATGCCCTGGGACACATCCAAATGTTACCTTGTTATTTTTTGCCCTTTTATATGATTTTGTCAGAAGTTCCAGACTAACTTGGATGTTATCTAGTTGACAAGTAGAGGGACTGCATGCTTTAATGGCAACACCACTCCATATAAAATAGTAATGTACTTCTGCAAAGTTTAGAAAAGCCACAAAGATTATGCCATTCATGACCTTACAAATTGAGAAGCAGTTGTATCACAGGATAGCAGTGACCTTGCATTTGGGGAATATCACTGGTCACATACATTGCTGAATTAGTGTTTGTTCAACTCAACTGTAAAGAGCTTGTGTATACATTTTAAGTTGTTATTTACTGCAGTTTCTCAGTTAACTTTTTCTCCTACATTTTAAAATCATTATTATTGTTTATGTCACAAAATGTTTTGTCCTCAGTAATTTGAAGGACTAGTTTATAGGGGCAGGGTTGGGAATGGTAACATATTTTGTCCAGGAAAGGGCTGATTTAGGATCAACGATTCTACTGAGAAAAGAAGCATTGTTAAGCACAATACAAGCAATTCTTCCTAATGTGATTCTAATGTTTTAAAACTGAATTTTGGAATTACTTTTTGAATATTTCTCCAGTCTGCTCCATATTTTTTGGTGAGTGATGAAAAGAGGATCCTCTAGAAAGCCAAAACACCTGCCGTAAGGCAACATGACAATACAGTCACCTTTATTATCGGAGGTATTCAATGCACAATTATCAGTCATCTGACCAATTTGCATTCAGCAAGTGTTGGCATCAAACCAAGTTTCGTTCAGATAGACGTTTTGATAAGCCTCCATATTGAGTTTTCTAATAGTATTTAGATAATGGTATCACCAATAATTTTAATATGAACAACTTATTCACTGATGGTGGGACGTAGTACAAGAAAGTACTTATCAAGGTTATCACACAACAGAAGTAATAACAATAGTACCTACAATGAGGGTAAAGCATAAGATCTGCTTTTCCTAGAGCCCCTTTGCGTTTTGTGCCACATTTGAAGTATAAGTTTAATCTATGAACTAAAAGTCTACTTGCGCTTATGCTTGGTTTGTAGTAGCAATCGACTCTTCTCAGGGCATTTAAATGGGCTTGTTGGGCTTCACAGACCCAGACTACCTGGCAACTTCTTAAATAATAAATCACTAGGATTTTCTTTGTAAAATTGTAGTTTATTTTCTAATCATTTTGTACAATTTCTAAAGTGAAACTGCAATCTCTCGATGCAATTTATGTGCTTTGTTGAATGCGGCAAATATTTGCATATAATTCTACGTGAATACATTAATATATGCGTAATCTCCAAGTGGCCTTTTCCATACTTCTGAAAAAGCCTCTTTCTTTTTTTGATAACTGGCTTCACAATGAAGAAAATCAACACGTAACTATGATACTTATTGTGGAAAACAAAGTCGCATAGAGAAAATCAAAACATTTATATGCGACGAAAGCACAAGGAATAATAAACATTTGCATCCGCGATTTCAACTTCAGATTGCAACAGAACTAAAACATTTGAACATCAACATTACAAAAATGACATGAAACTCACAAAATGTCAACAGATTTTATGGTTAGGATATAAATATTGCCTCAAGGGATAGTTTTTGTCATTATCTTAGAAATGTTCTTTTTTGTATAATTACTTCTCGAGACTTGAACTTGTTTTTCCTTTTATGTGCCTTTCAAAATTTTGCGAGAAGTATAAGCAGAGTTTTCTTTCTTTGTGTTTAACAACTTCAAGGTGAACAACTTTCAACTTTACTTTTGTCTCTCTAATGTACACATACAGCGCCTAAATAAATAACATTGAATATCAAGCAAATTCCAGTTTCTTTTATGTACTATAGCAAATAATTCAGAATGCTTAAATCTTAAGTTAATGATTGACTGTGTTAAGTAACCAAATTACCCATATTTTAATTTTTGGCAATGCTAAGACTTTCACTGTAATGAATGAAAACATACTTTCATAAATGACTTCAGATTTTCCTTTTATGACTGACTCCAGTTTTTATTTATCTTTGTTAATGTTTTTATGAATGAAACCAGATTTCTTATGTGATGGATGTCAGAAGGTTTGGTTTTGTAAATGACCCACATTTTTATTAGGATATTTTATAATTTTTTTTTGCTACTTCAGATAATTCTGTTGTGCAATTGGCCTTTTTATTCTAATCATTTTCATATAGTTTTGTTCAATTTTGTGGATAATTTTTTGAGTGAAGGGGCCATCCCTGCTTTTATATGCAGTTGAACCTCACTTATTACTTTTCTTGCAAAAGTATGCTAATTTTTTTAGTTACCAAATTTTGTCCATTAATATTTAGCTCAATTATACTTTTTTGGTACACCACATACTTCTGCTCCCTATGCACTAAATATATTAATTTATACTTGCTCATTTATACATTATGCTTATGCTATATTAAGATATAATATTATGCATGGTTACTGTATACTATATCCTTGCTTCCACAGCACAAAACAGTAGACATTTTGGGCAAGGCACCAATATTTTTGCAATGCATCAGTGCTGTTAAGGGTATGATTGGGCAAGTCATTCTTCCCCATGTTGTATCAAATGACACTGACAAATACAATGATGAAGTAGACTAAATAATGAAAGTGCTCCCAGGGTGCATTAGACAATTCAAGCAACAATTTCTAATATAAAAACCCTAAATTAATTATTATAAGAGCAATGTACATTGAAAAAAATTAAAGAAACGAAGGAAAATTAACAATTATTTTAAAAGCACCAGTACTCTCCCCCACCTTTTTATGGATAACAGTGTTGGTAAGTATGTAAGTACTCTAAATAGTGTATTATGGTTTATTATTTATTTTTGTGATACTTATTGCTTTCTTATATTAAATAATACACAATTAAAACATTCATGGGAATGCACAGTGAAGTAACTAATTAAGATTAAAAACACATCATTAAACTCAAACTTCACTAGTTGAAAAAAGTAACTTACTTCAACAAGTGAAGTTTGAGACTAATGCTGTAATTTTACTCTTCATACATAATAAAATTAGTTTGAACAGATTCAGTTTCATGAACAAATTTATTTTTATACATTCTCATTTTATGCATTATTTTAGCCATCTCCCTTTGAAAATACATAACTGATTACACTGTACTATTGATATTATTATGTTATTGGTATGTATATGCTCATTAAAATACTAAAATCTGATGTATACAAAAAAGATTATTTACTGTGTTCTAAAACTCTTCCTATAAACAAATTATTCTTCTATGTATTACATGAAGCTTTTATTACACATAAAATTTACTCCAAATACTCACAATAGATAGTGGTAGGCAGATTTTTAAAAAGTGTGTCGTTATGTGATGATTTTGAAATTCCATACTCTCTACTCTTTACAATAAGTAAAAGTGAATAGCAGTCCCCATTTGGGAGAGGAAAAAAAAACACTCATTTGGTATTTGAACTCATGGTGTTTCACATCTTTGTAATGAGATTTTGTGTGTTTGTTATGGTTTACCAACTATACAGTAGACATTCAGAGTGAAAAGGACTTTTTAGGGTATTTATAGAAAATTCAAGAGACACTTTTATTTTATCATACATTAAATATATAGATTTTTATAAAAGTTGACACATATGCACACACTGCTTTTTTAAAATTGTTTTTTTGGATTCTAGAGGATATCAAAACATATATTTTCACCAAAATCTATATCACATTTTTGTGAGGAATTCAGTACTTCCTCTTTTACTAAAGGTAATGAATAAAGTAAAAACTGTTCCAAATAAGGATTAGTTTGGAGTAAGGAAATTTGCTTGAAAATATTATGTCATATCTTTGTAAGATACTGAGTTTAAATACCAAGTTTATTATCCATCCAACATTTGGTTTTAGATATATTTTTTCTCTCTGATCTTTTTCTGAAAATGCTTTTTACTTTCTCTACATGTGCAATCTACTTAGTAGGTAGAGAAGGTATTGTACTCCAACCAAAAATTTTATGTGAGATTTCATCAGAAATATTTTTCAAAATAAATAATTTTCAAAAAAGATCCATGTGTCTGTCTGTGACTCAAAAACAAAAAGTTGGTTAAATACCAAATTTGATATTTAAGTTCAGAATCTTAAAAGGATAGCATGACAGTTTCCAGGAAAATTCCCCTAGCTCAAATTACCTTTATTTGGAAGATTTTTCAAAAATTTTGATTTTCTCAAAAACAGTTCTCTTAAACTTATGATTATGATATCTTCATGACAAATTAAACATATACCTTCAATTTTCTGGGAATAGCCTCTGAACGCCTGTTCATTATGGATGACTTTGTTGTAACGGGTAAACTAAAAGATATAGACAAACATTTATCACACAAAAAATGTAGATCTTGTTAAAACAGTATGTCGTATATGTATTTTTTTTATTTACTTATATATTATTATTTTTTTTTTTTGTTTTGTTTTTTTTTTTTTTTTGCTTTGTTTTGTAGAGTTAACCATTTTTGAGATATTCCTTGTTACTCATTTCAATTTTAAAATACTTAAATTTTCTCAAATGGAAAGTTGTTTCATATACAAAAAGGACAAAATTTTAATTGTATCACAGTGATCAGCTTTAACAGATTTGACTGTTGCTTTAGCATAGTATATTAACTTATTTCACTTCTCTTCAAGGAAGCAATGTTTATCTCAATTAGCATTATATAGGTACAAGAACAATTGTTTTGTAAGATAAGTTTGTTCAGTACAGGTAGTGAAAGTCATGTGATTGGAACACTTCAGTTTCTTTATTTTCTCTAGCCCATATGTACCTTTACATGAAACTACCCTTTACATAAACAATTTTTCGAAAATTTTGATTTTCTTATAAATGGCCATAACGATTGTGTTTAAAATAATGTATATTAAAGATATTTACATCACAAATATTATGTATGTCATAAATTTTGTGGGAATAGCCTCTGAAGACCTCTTTATTTTGGATGAATTTTGTATAACTGGTAAACTATAAGAAATAGACAAAAACTTACCACATAAATAAATGTAGACCTCATTAAAACACGTGAGTTATGTCATATATGTTTTTTTTTTAATAGAGCTGACCATTTCTGAGACTTTACTTGTTATTGATTTCAGCTTTAAAATACTTATAGTTTTCTCACACAGGACCATATAAAGCGAACTGCATCTCAATTGTTTCACATAGGGATGCTTTTAAAGGATTGGACTATTGCTTTAGCCTAATGTATTCCCTTCTACTTAAAAGGAAGCAATTATGCTAATATTTATCATGATTAGCTTGATGTAGATAAAAGAATAATCTTTTGTACGAATAGTTTAAATTTGGAACAGCTATGTTATGAGAATGGAACATATCAAGATTTTTTTTTTTTTTTTGATTCAGAGATCTCAAAACATTTATTTTTGGTGACATTTTGGCGTTGAATTTTTTAGTGGAATGCAATAGAATTCTTCTATCTACTAGGTACATATTAACTGTGATTTTGGAAAGAAGTGAGACTAAGGATGGAAGACACAGAGAAACTAGAGATATGGGTTACTTTTAAGGATAAAAAATCTTTGACTTTGTATACAAGGATTAAAAGAAATGGGAAAGGGAGAAATATGTAGGCAAACAATCTGAAAGAATAGGTCTTGCTTGAATATTATTCTTAAGTTAAACAGATAATTGCTCAGGGAGATGATTATGTGTGAAAAATTGGTTAGTATTTTCCAGTCTATAACAGAAATGAAGAGATGATATATGGAACTACAAGTGAGACGAATTAATCAAAGAAATAGAAGAAGTTAAAATGCTGGCAGGCCCAAGGGCAGAAACATTAAAATGCTGGGGAAATTTTTGGGAAATGTGAGAGATAAGTGGACAAGGAGCAACAGAATGGTTATAACCTGGAAAGGGAAGAGATGTATAAGAGCCTCATAAGTGACAGAACTAGTTTATAGATGCATTCAATTTTAAATGATATTATATTTTTAATATTAAATTATACACAAATAACATTTTAAGAAATTGAATTAAACCCATAAAGAATTATTAGGCACATGGTAGATAAAATAAAAGTGACCAAAGAGACATTTCAGGAGAGAAATGGGATAAAGAACAGTCCAGCTTATTTTATGATGAAGTGGCTTGTATTAGAATTAATATGAATTTTAAATAATTAAAAATTATGCTTTCATTGATAATGTTAGAGTACTTTCATCAATAGTGGCATGATTAGCATCCTAGATAATGTGTATGGGATTTTTCTGTCATGTGGAGACTTCAGTGATCCATCCTCATAGCATGGACAAACTACCACAGTATCACCAAAACAACCTTGAGCTATGTTGCTACTCACAGCATAGTCTAAGGAGTTAGATTTGTTTTCACGCACTTAGATACGTCCTTGGGCCCAATAATTTTTTTTTTGCTTCCTCTAGCAACAAACTTGGGCAATTCTGAAAAACATTTATCAGTAAAATTATAAACAGTTATTTAAAATAGGTATATATTATTTAAAGTAGAAATCTTTGAAAAGGAAAATCTTGTATGGAATTATGGTAACTAACCTTGAGTTCAGAGTAGAAAATTTATTTGCAGTGTATCCAAAATGGAGATGCCAAACATGTACTATTATTAACCAATAACAACATGCACATGCACACAAAGGATACCTCAAAAAAAAAAGAAAATGATTAGAGTTCAACAAAGAATGTCAGTTATTCAAATATTTTTTTATTGTCTTGTTATCAGCAGGAACAGCCAGGTGATTCAAAAGCTCCTGAGTCTAAGAAGCACGCAAATAGTTCTTAAACCTTCCAAAAAGTGAGGAGGATCATTCAGCAGATCAGTTCATTGATGGTGTGCTCAAAAAAATTTGAAGGGCAATTCTGATGGTTGATAACAACAAAAACAGGTTTCTCTCTTAGCATTTAATTAAGACAGGCAAAGAAGAAAGCTTTTGAGATGAACACATTCTGTTCCAAAAGACTCCTTTATATCCTCTGAGTTAACATACTGAGCTGTAACACCACATCACTTTTATTATTGGAAAACATGTATCACAAGCCACATGCTTCCATTGTCAATTCCTTTAATCGACTGCTAACATCGCTTGCTGTGGTGGTTATCATTATCCCTAGTGGTGGTTTGATGAACCTCTGCACCAGTAGGTTGGCAGGGACCTCATTGACTTTTCTGGCTTGTAAATTCTGGGCAGTACTGAATTGTTCACTTTAATTTTTTGTTGTATTTTTCTATTTTGTCTATTAATTTACAGTCTTGAATAGTTGATAGAACACATCACTGTCACAAAGTCTACTATATATCAGTAAATTAAAGTGCACAATCCAGTTCTGCTCAGAATTTATGGTCTTCCAAAAATACACAAGCCAGGAAAGACAATGAGGCACCTACATATAACCTAGCAAAATGGTTAACACACAGATTCTCTTCTTTCCCTAAATTTGAAATTGCAAGCATAAAAATTTCTCCAGATCTAATTGAAAAAATCAAAGATATGGAAATATGAAAAAACATATACATTAATTTCCTTCAATGTTGCTGCTCTTTTTCCAAGCATACCAGCAGAAATCATACAATCCTACATCAAAAACTGGTTACTAGCAATAGGGAAAACAACAGAAGAAGTCCAAGAATACATCACATTAACAAATCTTTGCATACATCAAAATTTCTTCACCTTCAATGGGAAATATTATAAACAAACATCTGGTTTAGCTATGGGCAGCCCACTATCACCAATAGTGGCAGACCTCTTCATGAGCACTTTGGAAACAAGAATAAAAAAGGCATTACCCTAGATATTCAAAGCATGGTACCGCTATGTAGATATCTTTGCAATAGTCCCAGAAAAACACCTGTAAGGTGCATTGAAACTATTAAATCTGTAAGAAAAATCCATAAAGCTCACAATGGAGAAGGAATGTGATGGACAACTACCATTCCTTAAAATCATCAAAAATGAAAACCATCTAACATTTGGCATTTACAGAAAACCTACCCACACCAACAGTTATATAAAACAAATCAGTCACTACAATCCCGTTCCCCATCAGCATGCAGTACTCAACAGCCTTGCATACAGATTGGTAAATATACCAATGGGCAAAAAAAAAAAAAAAAAATTAAAACTGTGAACTGGCAAAAATATTGGTCATAGCTACAGAAAATGGATTCCAGGCAGAAATGGTATACAAAAAAGTTAATAGCGCCAAAAATAGGAAGAGAATAAAAGAAGACGGTACTCTCACATCAAACAAGAAAAAAAACAAGATTTACAAGAAGTTTAAATACCACCCTACAACTATCTACAAATTACAGAGGATCCTCAAACAACACAACATCACTCGGCCCCAAAAAACAATTACTCCATAAAAAACATATTAAATTCCAAAAGAAAATATTCTACAAGAAAACAAACCATGAAAGTATCAGTTCAGCTGCAACAACTGTGAAAAAATCTACAGTGGCCATACAAAAAGAAACATAAAAACAAGAGCAAAAGAACACCACAGAAATATTCCACTTAAACAAGAAGACAAATCTGCAGCAGCTTGGCATTTTTGGAAGGAGCAGCACACCATAAATAGAAGTCCGAAAGTACTAGAAAATATCACAAGGAAAACATATGAGGAGCCTTTTTTTCCAAAAGTCAACATCTGCACTTTTGGACTAAAATAAGTTACATATGTTTACTGCACAATTTGATAGACAGCTTTCCATTCCTGTTGTTCATTTTATCAATGCAGTTGTTATAGGTCTGTAAAATACTTGAAATTCTGCAAAACCAGACAAGTGCATGCATTTTTTGAGTTTTGCTATACCAATGATGTATTTTGTGTGTACACTATTTAATTTACAGCATTATAAAGGGAAGAAAACTTGGAATCTTGATAATGTTTCTTGGCACAGTTATTTTTAAACAATGAGTTTTAATGTCCCAAGGTTGCCCGTACTGATAAAATGCAATTTAACACATTCAAAAGCACTCAAAATAGAGTACAATGGTTTACCTTGTGAATTGTTGTGATATAATGTAAATGAGAATCCAGATTACACTGATTCTGTCAATACAGTTCCTCGTGGAAGGGAGCACAGGAGAAGCAATGAAAATAGTGACAAAAGAAGAGAAATCCCAGTTATGGCATATTTAAACCAGATATTGCCTGCGGTCAACACGAGTCCCACAAATCAAAAACAAAACCTTGTATCTCTGATATCTGCCTTGACAATATAACAAGAAAGCAAATCATATATTTACATAGAGAAATATAATTATTGTTAATGCTTATAAAGAGGTATGCCCTTAGTTATAATACTAAGATACAAATAATTTTAAACAGGTTTCCATTCTTTGCTAAAAGAATAAACCCAAGACTGATCAAGATAAGCTTTGTCTCAAATATATGTAAATTCTAAGTCCTCGGTGCAGAGTTATTGAGTAAAAAACCAAAGCTCATATCGATAAAATATCAGCTACGAAAAAATAATAGCCATAATTACATGCCAGCGCACAAGGTTTTTGGCAGAATCAGAAAGAAGGAAACTATTCTCTCTCCTGATGAATACTGCAATGTTCTAAGATCACACGCAAAGTTAAAATAACTGGGAAAGTAATGGGACATCTATGGTTACAAGACTTCTGCACAGTGAGTACTGAGGACCAAAGTTTCTTTCAAGATGAGAGAGGCTTGAGTTATTAAGTACATTAATAGAAGTTCCAATCAGCAAATGGTACTTCCTGAGTGGAGAATAAAAATATATATATTTCCTCATCTATACTATTAATATCACCTCTATTATTTTCTTAACAAATATAAGTAATATATCCTACATTTCACAAAGATTTAATTCACTAAACCATAAAAAAATCATCAAATTTACATTCTTTATTTCAATATTATCTTTAGGTGGCTTACCATGGTGTAGCAGTAAATGTGATTAAAGCAAAAGAAAGAATAAACTTCAAAAACATCATGGATACTATGAACATACAGGCTAGGAGGAATATGGTATGCTTTGAAAAAGCAAACAATGTAATGAAACAGCATAACTACTTTACTATGCCAATAACAGCTACTGAATTTTACAATGATGTAAAGAGAAGTTTGTGTAAAATAAGTTTTTCAACTAGTACTATTGATCCTCAGGACTCTTGTTATTTGTTGTGATGAAGAAGGAATACTGTAGTCTAATGTTTCAATACACCTTAAATTAAATGTTTAATATAAAGTGGGGAAAATAGCATTTGGAGAAAAAAAATTGTCCTAGATTTATAATTTAATAAATTGTGTTAAGTACATATGTAACAATAATATGTTTTTATATTCTTAAAACATTGGTTTATATAACTGTTTCCTAAGCATGGCATAGGTTTCCATGAACAACAGATCATATGTAGAGTTTTGTTGCAAAACCATTTCTGAAAATAAGTAGAGTTTTGAAAAAACTTGCAAATTAGATTAATAAAATACTATTATAAAAAGCATATTATTTTAAGTTTCTTTGTGCAATAAGATCCATATTACATTCTCCCATAATTTAGCAAAAAAATGGGTTCTTGAAATGAATAAGACATTGCTGTAAAATAAAAAACTCACTTCCTGAAAAGTTGAAATTTTTCATTTGTAGAGTTTTGAAAAAATGCTCCTCAAATTTGGAAAAACAAGAACCACGTTTTCAACTTCGAAATACTGCCAGGTGACCTACTGATGCAGAGGCTCATCAAACCACCACTAGGGGCAATGACAACCACCACAGCAAGCAATGCCAGCAGTTGACTAAAGAAATTGACAATGGAAGCACATGGCTTCTGAAACATGTTTTCCAATAAAAGTGATGTAGTGTTACAAAATTGACTCACTAATTAATTTCAATTGATAGAACACATACATCACTGTCACAAAGTCCACCATATATCAGTAATAATACTGCAGCTGTTTTGCAGCGTTAGACTTCATCAGGGTCCATATTTGTCAAGCTGGATAAGATCAAGAACTTTTCAGGAAACTCTTTGTAGACATCAAGATGCTTCTTGAGCTCTGTGGATAGTCTGTTTAATATAATTAAATAATTAATCTTCAATATGTCCCAGGTTTGCCAACCATAGTTTTATTTTCTGAGCCTGTCATCAAAAAATGTTTTTGTTTCTTCATATATGCTTTAATTTCATAGACTTGTTCAATTTGTTGTGCAGTCTCCAGTTGTCTTTCCCCTAACTATTTGTACACTTCAAAAGACTTTTTCATCTCATCTATGAAAGTTAGAAGTGAAGTATAAAGTTTCACTACTAAGGACATTGTTGTCATAGATGGCAAAAGGTCCCTATAAACATCATCCAATTTACTTTTATCTCATCCCAGGTTTTCCCATCCAAAAGTAAAAATGAAATCAAAGAATGATATTATACTTTTTCATTTTAGCAAAAACATGTTGGACAATTATTTGAAATGTCTGCCAAATCCAAACTAACATATGAACCAGTACCAAATTCGTTTTGATAATGTGTAACAAATGACAGTACATATTGGTAACACCAAATCGCCTTACCAACATCAATTATTTTGAAATATGAGTACTTGTTGAACTGTCCTCATACAGGAAGAAAGCATTCCTACCTGCAATTGCTATAATTTAGTTACTTCACTAATACACATACAGCTTGAAAAGGTTTCTCTCAAAGTTTCATTTGATTTAGTAAGAAAGCTTCCAGTTTCAAAACACTCACTGGAGGTGCTGCTACCTTAACATACGAGGGCAGACCGAAAAGTAACACATAGTAATTTTGCAATTTCACACATATTTAGTTTAAATTTTTACTACAGAGGGTATTTTTTGTTTTATGTGCAGCTCCAGTCAGAGAAGCGGGAACTATGCAATCATCCATGTGTGAAGAGCAGAGAGGTATGGTTCAATATTTGTGGGCCAAAGGGCATAAATCAAGTGAAATTCACAGGGACATGTGTGGTGTGTATGGGGATGATTATATGGACCGTAGCAATGTCTCCAGGTGGTGTGCATTCTTCCAAGAGGGCCGTGTGAACCTTAGTGATTCGCCATACTCTGGGAGGCTGGTAACAGTTACAACCCTGCAGAATGTCAGAGGCATTGAGGCAGCAATTTTGAATGACCAGCATGTGAAACTGCAAACCTTGTTGCAACATTTCCTATGGTGCAGTGTATAATATTGTTCATGACTCATTGAAATTTGGTGAAGTTAGTGCTTGCTGGGTGTCTATGAACCTGACAGACAACCACAAGAGTCAGCGAATGATGACATGCTTGGATCACTTAACATGGTACACCGCAGAAGGGCTTGACTTTCTGAAAAGAATCATCACTGGTGATGAGTCGTGGGTATACCACTACATGCCCAAAACAAAGCAGGCAAGTATGGAGTGGTAAAGAAAAAATTCTGCTAGGAAAGTGCTTGTGACAGTGTTCTGGGATATGAATGGTAGATTTTGTGAATCCTGGAGCCTATATTGAAACTTTGGTGATGTTGCATTGTGCCCTTTGTGCCAATTATGTGACAAATGTCACATAATTGATGCTGACGATGTCAAACTTCTTCATGAAAATGCTTGTGCCATGTTGTTGCTGCTGTTCGTCAGAAAATTATCAAATTTGGTTAAGAAGTGCTCCAGCATCCGCATACAATCCAAATCTTGTAACATCAAACTTTCATCTGTTTTGTCCCATGAAGAAATTCCTGGCCCTCCAATGCTTTGCAGCAGATGCGGAAGTGAAATCAGCAGTCCACAGATGGCTATACACCAGGGAAACAGACTTCTATGAACAGGGCATATTGAAACTGGTATTATGGTGGAACAAATGTGTTGAGAAAGTTGGTGACTATGTCAAAAAGTAGGTAAAAGGTGTAAATTCATTTGTATTTTTTTAACTATTAAATTTTTTTGTAAAAAAGCTATTGAGCATTACTTTTTGATCTGCCCTCATATTGTAGATGCAGTATTGGCCATACTGCATCAAATGTTCCCCAATCACCCAACCTAAAACCTTGTGATTTTTGGAGGTATCTGAAAGACACGCTCATACCCCCCACTATAGGATTTGTGGTAATTAAAGCAGCTGGTAGATAATTCATATAATTTAAGTGATTACACAATGGTGAAGAGCTAAGCCAAAAATAGCTTTATCATAAAAGGCACTGTTATAGAACATTTGTGAAAGTCTGCAGAAATGAGAGACAGAGACAGGACCTTTTATATTAAAGTTGTATTTTTGTGAAATTAATTCATTAAGAGTCACAAATTGTTTATTTTTGTATTACTTATTTTGAATTAGGTACTCTGCATATTAGGAAGCATCATTAAAGGTAAAAATAGTGTAGTCCAGCACTTATTGGTCTTTAATCTCTTATCTGTTTTTTCAAATGTACATAAACATGGTATTTTGGGCAGAAACAAATGTTAACAAGCAAATCATTTTTATTTATATACATTCAAACATTCTGTTTATCATTTACTCTCCATACTGATCTATGAAATGAATGATGAGATGAAGTTTCTATCTACTGTCAGATCTAACACTAAGTTAGCACTTAATAATAAGTTAACCATAAATCTAGCCATCTTTTAACATTATCCTAGATGATTGCTAGATTTTATAACATTGGCAGCAAGATGAAAACCCACATATCTTTATTGCAGATTTTGAAGGATGAGCATAAATATTCTCGAAAATGATTATAGTGCAATGATTATGTAAGCAAATAGCATCTCTTATCACTATCATCATAAAAGAATCACAATTTTAAGACTGATAACACTGAAGTATTGGTATTCAAATGTACCAATAGGTGTAACAAAAATCATTTAAGAACCTTAACTGTCTTCAACTTCCGTAAGTTATAGATATTTTTAGATGTTTTACCTTTTATATATATGGTACCTTTAACATTAGGTCATATCATCAGTTTTGACTTTGGAAACAATGGCTCATCAACAATAGTGTTCACTGGTTTATAGATGGATCTAATCATTGGATTTGTTATTTCACTTGGTTTTAGATATTAGGTGACATGTAGTTACATTCATATTTTCACTGATACTTCTAGATCTAGATTATTTTTAATTATTTTTGTTTCAATTATAAATATTTCAATTTAATCTATCATTTTGGTAGCTTTGACTTAGAAACAATTGACGGTTTTCAGCATTACCTATGTTGGATCAACACAATGAGTTCAGCCCTTCGTTTGAAACAAATTCACATTCTTTATTGCTTCATACTTTCAAGGCTCTTGGCATGACATGGAATAAAACAAAAGAAGCTCTTCAGCCCAGAATCAAATGGAAAACTTCTGTTTATGTAATATCAGTGACCAGCAAAGTGCAGAGACAGTTTTCAGAAATTCCAAGCACATAAATTCTCATTATGCAGAATTATCTATTAGTAACTTCACATTTTAAATAAATAGGTATAAAAATAAAAAAAAAATGTAATAACAAAATTTGTTATGTTATTTCAAAGATTCAGCTGTTTAAAGTTGTGTCCAAAAGAATTTGAAATAGGCTAATTTCACATTTTTGTCATATTCATATTCAATAAACTGTTCATTGATGTTCAAAGAAAAAATAACTAATAGTTTTAGGGTTCAAAGTGGTTCTTGAAAAATACTGATTTTTATATCTTTTCCATCCTGTTAGGATATATGTATCACTGGTTTAGTGAATGATGACTTTCATTCTAAAAATATGTCTTACTTTAGCTGATCAATTTGCTTCATAAATGCCTATAATGGGCATGCTAATTGTTGTATGTATGATAATGGATAAATAATAGGATAACTACACCTAAAATAAGATTAAGTAGTTTTATAGGCACTATAATTTTTGCTATCTTCACTTCAAAAGGTTAAATTCACATCAAGCAATAAGAAATATAGTTATGTTTTACATGGTACCAAGAAAATTTTTTTTCTAAAATTTATCTGTTAGCATTTTAAAATATTGCATCACATACTAATATAATAAAACATAATTTTTTATCAAATTCCAGACAAAATAAACAAGTTTCTGAATAGGTATATAAATATGCTCATTAAACCAATGATGAGTTGCTACTTTTGGGTTTTGGAAAGGGATGTGCAAAGAAGCACCTGTAAAAGTTGTTAATTTGTGAAGTGGTATGTAAGGCATAAGAAAACTACAGTAAATTGTAATGAAGGATGTTTCTTATTCAGGCTAGAAGCTATTAAATACTTGCTCATTGCTAAATGAATAAAGTTTTTAAAATTATCCTTTAACATTAACATATTATGGACTTCAGATAGCAGACGAGGTAAAATACAGAAATTAGGTATCTATTTAAGAATCACCAACATGTTTGCGTGCTAGTTAAATTCCTACATTGTCAAATAATTTTATAAATATTATCTATATATTTGGAAATTTCTAACATAGCACTGTTTGGTCATTAAGTCTGTCTATGCAAATACATAAAAGGTTTTCTTTAAACAAGCAGTTAAGATGCATTTAATTAAAAACTGTACAATATTAGAAAGTGTGCATCGAAACCACACCATAGTTATTAAAACAAAAAATGAATTGTAGTTCCTTTAAGTAGATATTCATAATTCAGCTTACACACACATAAAATTGGAACATTCTCTCCATATTTTGTACTTCACTTCTCAGTGCTAGTGACACAAAAAAAATATAGAGAGTTGAATGAATGAACCTACCTCAGTTAAAGTGGAAGTGTTTCAATAAGAATGTTTAAATGAGAATGAAAACATAACATGTCATAAAAAAAATGAAGTTGGTAAATAGATCCCCCTGACATCAATTAATTGTACAAGAAAAGGATGTAAAACATCAGATGAAGAACTGGATGAAGATCCATGAGATGAGCAATGCAGGTTGTAATGTCTTCATAATAGTATAATGAAGACATCAAATCCAAACCAGATTAATGGCATTATGATAGCTAGATAGCTTTGTATACAGGAAGAGTAGCAAAAATATTTGTCTCATCACTGACCAAAAGATTTTCTCCTTGCATTAACATAAAGGAAATCATAATATATGTTAAACCCAATCTCAATGATCTTATTAAAAAGTCTGAGATCCATACTCATAGTACGTGGAATAAAAATAAGTTAAATATTCCTACTCATAAAACTAAACAACTTGAAAAGTAATTTAAATATATTGGCCTAAAACCCTAACAATTCACCATCTAGTCTGAGGAATATAGGGTCTGTTAAAATATTCAGAACTGGATTTAAATAAATTCTAGATTTTTAACCAATTTTACTGTGTACCAATAAATAAGTTGCTGAAAGCAACATAATATTTAAAATTCAAATAAATGCTGAGCTCCTTTTTTCAAAATATTCAATATGCTAAAATGATGTTTTTATTCAGTTAATATATTTTTTGAATAAATATAAATAATTATAAATATATAATATATATCATTTTCTGTCACACTTGACCTATCCAATAACATGTATATGTTTCAAAGGATAAATAAAAAATAAATGAATGAATGAATGAAAAAAAGTGACTGTAGATTTTGATAGGCATTTTCCAATGACTGGATGCTTTCAGTTTATGGCAGCAATCCTTTATTAGGCTGTTTTTGCATAAGAGGGTAATTTTGTGGTGGTGCCATAACCAAGTGGTTAGATTGCTCGCCTCTCACCAAATTGGCTCAGGTTCAATACCAGGGGACCACATATGATATTTGTAGTGCAAAAAGCAACATCTGGGCAGGTTTTCTCCAGCATCTCCTGTCCTACCATTCATTCCATTACCTGCTCCATAATCAACTATCATTTTACTGTCTTTTCATATCATCTTCATTTTATACTAGAATTTAAAGATAAAATTCTATATTTTTAATGTCCTTGAAAAGTTCACAGCTAATTTTTAGAGGAAAATAATAAGAGATAGTTTAAGTCTAGAATCAATTATTATGCCAGGTGATTCATCATGCCTTATAATTTGATGTTAAGCTATCCATGGTTAAAACAAACATTGGTTCCAGTTCTTGCTAGGATAACTTGGGTTAGTTGCTCTAGAGGACATAAGCAATTATTAGCATAAATTTAAATTCCATGTTTGAAACTAATCAACTCTTTTAAAAGACTACAATTGTGAATGTGAATTATTCCGGACAACAATAGAAGGTGTTGTAAAGATTGTAAATGCTCTGCATCACTCAAGCTATGCAATTGTCGGATAAAGCATGATGACTTAGAAACTAAAGTGCATCAATGTAGGTCCTTTGTACATTATTTTATTCATTTTATTTTTAAACACATGTTCCTCAGAATGCATTAGATTTAAATAGAGGACAACTTACTTGCTAATTTATTTAATTTTAATTTAGTTTTCTTTATTTTTTTTATTTTCTTTATTTATTTATCTTTTTTTTTTTTCATTTTTAGCATCTCCTCTGTCAGAAAATTGATCTTTTGATACTGCAAAAAGCAATCAACAGTAGCAATGAACAACATATTGATTTGGATGTGACTCAATTACATGAATCACACCAAAATAATTATGTGTCTGATAAAAACAATTTGAGATAGGCAATGCATGGTATATGGCCAAACATAAAGTAATTACATGATGTTAAACATATTGGTATCAGAGGCAGATAAGTTGGCATTAATTAAAGCCAGATGAAAATTGTCTTTGAGTATCTTTATAAATTTGCATGAGTCAGCAATTCTTTATTGGCATTCTTATGATTTACTGCAATAAAAATTTCTCAAATCTCGATCAATTCACTTGACAGTGCAACAGTTAATATCGATTAACTACTTTTTTGTATTATGCAGCCTACTCTAGAGGCACTTCTTTAACTGATGTAGCTTAATGCATAACACTCAAAGCTAATGAACTGAAAGTCATGGGTTTATTATACGTCATGCAATTAATTTTTTGTTTTTAATTCCATTTGAAGCAGTATGCACAGGACACATTTCTGATTGGCCAGTGTAATAATACTACTATAATTTCTGTGATTCTGCTCACTGAGGTTTGAATGCTAAGGAATGTACATGGGAGAATATGCAGAATGTGTAAACCTTCTCTGAATTTGCAGATATGCTCCATATTTATGATCAAGAATTAGTGGTGTCAGTTCTTTGTCAGGGAGTTCTGGAACAATCTCTGTTGTAGCTGAAGGCCTCTGGTGTTTCTTTTTCTTTTATTTATTTTTTTTATGGACTTGTATGAGCTACTAAATCTTCACCCAAGTTGTGGTTCATGTTTCTTCTCATTTTTTTTTCTCAGATGCCCAGCTCTTTTGACTTTTGGGCAGCTTTCAGTTATTTAATTTCTATCAGGAAGCAAACAAGTAAGGATGTGACCTCCTTGGAAGACCTAGATATAACAGGTACATTCCTGTTTTATGCCTTTGTATTGGCCCAGAAATAGGCTGCCACTTGTATTTTTATCTTCCTCTTATGCTCTTTGGAGTGGGTGATTTTTTGTTTTTCCAATATATAATTTGTTCCAGCTGGAACATAGTATCTGACAGATTCCCAGGTATTTTCTTTGGTACAATGTGGTGTCTCTTCTTTTATTGTAGTTCTGGTGCTGTATTTATTGTATGGTGATAAATTATAATTACTGAATATCTTTTTAAATTTGTGAAAAATTCCTGGGCAATATGTCAATTTTCTAAAGCCTACATTCTCTAACTGGAACTTAATTTTTGCAACATCTATAATTTTGTTCATACTAAAGTTCTTGGATTCAGAAGGCTATAATTTAGTGGACAAGTATAGGAATATCAATCTAATTTATTTCAGGACATTAAAATTAGACTTGCCAGAAGTCCCATATTATATAGGATTCCCGTACTTGATTGAGTAAGAAGAATTGTGTCATGCATTACCATTGTACAGGATGTAAACATTTTTATTTTTTATTTGTATTTCATTCTATGCTTAATTTTGAAATGTGTTTATGTTTGTTTGGTACATTGATTGGTAACAAGGTCACACTGTAACACTGTATAGTAACACATTCCACATCACAGAGTCACATGATCAAGTCACACTGTCGGATGGACTTGTGATGGTTCTATTTTTTGTTAATTGCTACTTATGAAAGAAACTATATGATTCCTACTCAAAGAAAAGGCATTGTGTTTATTTAACAAAATAGGAAGAAAAACATATTCTTGGTTATCATCTGTGATGAATAATAATTTCAAAGCCTACATAACACTTGCATTCCTGAGGTTTCTGATGCACATGGTGATGACTCCAATTTGAAAAAAGTCTCTGCTATCTATCATAAAAGTCCAGTGCAGACTTCTTCTAAGCAGAATATCACAAATTTCTTTGTGAGGAAGAATGATAATGAAGAACAGTCAGTTACAGCCATTGAAATCACAATGAATTATTACATATAAAGTAAATTCTTAGTAAAATAGCTTTGATTGCAATGTATAACTCTTTTGGCACATATTTTGGCAGCAATTCCAGCAGTGTAAGTAAACTGGCTTATGACAAAATCAAAGCAGAAGCTTTAGTAGAGAATGTGTTGGGATCAAAAAGTTTAAGACATTTTACTTTGCAAAGAATTTTGTGTATTTCGAGATAAGTTTTTTCAATGATCATCTTTCATTGGATATTCCCAAGTGCAGAATGATAATACCATATTTATTGAAAGTCGTGTCTCAAATGCCTCTATTAGTAGAGCAGTTTGCAATTTTAAAAAAATCATGAAACTTTAAAAGTAGTAAATGTTGTTGATAAAGTGCAAAATTGACCACACTGAATGATAGTGTGGCTTATCAGGGTTTTTATGACATTAAGAATGGCTTATTTTGACCAATGCAAGAAAAATTAGAAAGTGTGAAGTGGATAGTTCATCAGAATATATAAATGACCTAATTGAATACTAAATAAGCATGGATTAAAATATTTATTTGCTAATGTGTATACTTCAGCAAAAAATGACACTGGGCCTTCTTTTGAAATCTTCATGCAGCACAAATAATTTCAAATTGAATGGGTATAATTATCTTTGCAAGCCAATATAGTCCTCCAGTATCGCCTTTGGCTGTCACATGTAAGAGCATATTTATTCTATGGGCTAGCTGGACTAGCTGCAAAGCCCAGAAAAATTGCGAAAAAAGAATTTCTATTAAATTTATAAATGACAAAGAACTATTCTAAATCTTCATTCAAGCCTATTGTTACAGCATTACGATAAAACTCAATTCTGTTTGCAATATATTGTAGCCTGTCTTCTCAGGTGGGAGTAGTATGACTGACCAATATGGTATATTGGGAATATTCAAGAGATGAAATGAGACGAGAGGGGCAAGTTACTACAAACTCCTCAGCTCTTCGCTCTTGCCATGTGAAGCATAGCTGACGAGTCTCAAGGACAGTTGCAGAAAACTGATGTGTTCTTTAGCCAGGCTAGTGAGTTTTATTACTGAAGATAGAGATTCTTATTTTGCTAAATGTACACAAGTTATCTATTTCATAGATGGAAATGGTTATTTTTCAATTTTTAAATTTAGAGGTCTAATTAATAAATGTATAGTTAATGAGTAATTACATTATTATATTCTTCATATTATTATTTTTTTATTATTACTATTATTATGGTGATGATGCAGATGACGATGACGACGATGATTATAATTATTATTATTATTATTATTATTATTATTTAGCTCTATGTATTAAATTTTATTGAAATATATTCATATTCTTTACTAACTTGCCAAGTGAAAAAGGAAAAAATATAGCCCAGAGGTCAGTTGCAGCATATATCTCAGGAGGGGGAAGGGGGATAAGTGTCCTTTATTGTCATTTTAAAATTCTGGAAAGTCTAATTACAATGGTTCACAACTTAAGAATAATGAGAAATTAATTGACCAATTCATATGTTGGTATTGGACCGAGCAAGAATGGAGAAGCCAAGGATGAGGATGAAAAATCCCAGAGTAGCATTTTTTCAGGTATTACATAGTAAGACAATAAGAAACGAAACAAAGTATGCAATAAAGGTATCATCTCATCCTATATGATTGCATGTTGGGAAGAAAGAAGTGAGTAAGAAAACTAAAGCATAAGTGTACTAAGGTGGTATAAGGAACACCTTAAATATAAGTAAATAAAGAAAGTAGTGGAGTAACATATAATTTCTGAGCAAAAAATTGCAATACAGAAAAAAAAAAAACACAATCTGGTTAAGTTTTTGGTAAAAATTGTTAGTGAAGAAAAACAGGAACTGAATTATTGCATTTATAATATATCCAACTAAATGCTGCATCTGCGGTTCATAGCTGATGATGGAGGACCATTCCTCTAAAATATATTTGAACATAATTCATTACAAATTAAATTTTATGTATAAGTTCCATATACTTTTACTTTTTAGTATTTCTTCTTTTAGAAAGTGATATTTAAAATGTGAGCAAAAGAAACAACCAGGACAGTAAAAACTTGAACCTTTGCTCTCATAAAAAATGAATTTGCTAAAATAGGTAAAGAATATTTATGCTCATCTTGTATTGTGTGTATAAAGGGTATGTAAAGGGTAAATGACTTGGATAAATGCTTGGCTTAAAAATAACCAGATCATAAGTAATATTCAATATAAAAAATAAAAACTGCTGTTCAATATAAAAAACTGAACTTACTGCATAAAAAGACAAAGCACAAGTTACATATATAACATTAATACATTATCAGCTAAATTATTTACTAACTGAAAGCCTTTGAGCAGAGTGCATATGAAATTCAAATAGCTGTCATGCTAACAGCACTGTATCTATTGTTAATATCAGTCTTTCAAGCATATCGCTGTTCCAAACTTTACACTCATTTACATTTTAAGAGAGATTATTATATCCTTCATTGTCTTTATCTATACCTGTGCACTGTTACATGAAACATCACTGCCATTTTAATATGCAATGATAATTATTAATTATGCAATGTTTCCACAATTTTCAACAACATAAAATTAATAATTTTTTGTTTACAGAACAGATTATTAAATTTGGTAAGAACCACACATTATTCTACTGTATGTTAACACAAGAAAGAAAAAATAAAAGTAAATGTGTACATTCTTCACAGTTCACAATTCTTGCTGATAATGCTGACTGCATGCAATATTTATGTTTAATATAAAGTTGTAATTTTAGTAACGAATCAAGTTGTTTTGTAGAAGATTAATTTAGTTTAGATTGATTATTATTGCATATATATTTTCTTTCAGAAAATAATAATGAAAATTAATCTATATAAATTTTAATTTTAATAATGTTGCCAGATATTAATGGCTTCACCTTACATAAATCTTTTTTAAGATTTTGTTTAAGAAATAAAAGAAAGGAACATCTAAATAACTTAGTTTTCTTTGTGTAATGATTTACAAATATACATTCCTGCTTAGAGAGCTATTTACAATAATTAATCTACTTCATGGAAAGAAAATGCATCACAGATATTCATAGCAATGTACAAGAAAATGGAGAAATAAAGAAACTTTTATTCTGGTTCAAATTTCAATTAAGTGGCTGGGAAACTGTCATGTTTTATCTATTCTAAATATTTTTTTTAAAAAGACTGAGAACCACTAAGAAATGATTATACATACTATTACTTCACATGAACTTCACATTTATAGTTGCAGGTTTGTTCCCCTTTGCAATATGCTTTTAAATTTTTTTTTAACTTCTGCGAAATTTAGAGTAGATTTGCTTAATAAATTCAATAAAATTAAACAATGTAATCATATTTGTGCAAAAGAAAGCCCCTCTTTCTCTTTTAACATATATAATTCACAAAATGTTTTGATATTTAAAACCCTAACAATTAAGCAAGCAATGTGCAATCATGCACACATATTAACAAAGGGGTCAACATTTCTTTTTTGTTTTGGTTACTATTTTCATTGTAATAATAACTGATTATTTAATTTAGCACCTCTTGACTAATTTGTTTCAAACCTATTATAACATAGGATAAATAATATCCTAATGATATTTAGGGATGTCTTTTTTGCGGTAAAAGAAAAAAATGTTTAATCAAATTATCAACCAACTTGCTCCTTGTGGCTCATTTATATCTTGTACCTCAATTCTTCATTTAATCTCTTACCTATGCTCTCATAGTACTCTCTCTTTCAGTCACTTATCACTACCATTGTCCAGTCTGGTATCAATGGAGGGATGGATGGCCCTTGCTGATGGTTCTCTATTTATCTTTCTTGGCTTGTGATACTACAACTCAAATTGGATTTTTATATTTGTTTTTCAGTTCATATACACTTATAAAATAATTTTACTGTGTAGTAGTTTTTAGTTTTACTGTTCATATTTGTTCAAGGTGTATACTTTTTTTTTTTTAAAGAAATCATAGAGATCGTTAGTTTACAATGTTTCACATGCTTATTCTGAACAAAATATTAATTTGAGTCCATATATTAACTTATAAAACAAATCTAAGTGACATATATGTTTAAACAACTAAAGAATATTGATTATTGTTAACTTCATCTTGATCATTTCAAGAGAAACTGAATTGTGAGTTACATGAAGTTCATTTCACATTTCATGTAACACAGTTAATATATTACATTCCTTATAAAGTACCGAAAACATTCTGAAAGAACTGGTTACTTGATAGAAATGTGAGAAAAGAGGATATTTGTTTAAATAGTTATTATCTAATGGTGCAGAAAAATATTAATTAAGAAAGACAGGTGGAATGTGATTAGAACAAACGTACAAAAACTGACATATTGAATCCTCAATGAAGAAGTACTACACTCCACAACAGTGCCAAGGAATCTATGTTACCTTACTGGCAAATACATTGAATTTCAGGGAAATAAACCTATGATGAGTTCAAATTCATTGCTTTGCAATTGTTTATAGTCTTTCTGTATACTTTTATGATGGAATTGCTGTGGCATATGCACATTGTAATATTGGTGTTTTTAAACATTTATTGTGGTCAAACAAAGCTTTAGTTGCCAAAGAAAAAGACACCCCAAAACATCATTACCATATTATTTAGCACAAATAACAGGTATGCAACAAATTGCTAAAATGCTAAACTAAATAATTGCCTAATTAATTGCTTTCAACCAGACTTAAAGCTGCTTATGCTAAATTATTAAAAGTTCTCCACTCATTATCGCGAGGAATGGATGTAAATATTATCTATTCTGGTTTAAAAGGTGGTTCATTGTTTACTTTTGGTAAACTGTGGTTGGCTTGCATTTGTTCAGAATTGTATTTAATAAATCTACTTACAATAAGAATATGCTTCTCTCTTAGTTAAAGATACTGCAGTTAAAGATACTGCAACACTGCCAAAGAAATCGTCCTTCAGAAGCTCTTAAGTAATTTAGCATCTTTTGAAAGCATATGCAAATTCTATATCTTTAAAAAAAATATAACAGTTGGATTGTAACAAATGAAGTTCATAAACATGTTGCATTGAAATATTTCTTGATGAAAATTTCACTGCGCAAATATCTATTTCTAAACTATATTTTAATTGCATACAATGACATTTAGCAAGAACAGTGCAGAAACGTTACAAAATATCTTAATTTTACAACTGTTTTAATTTTAATTTTACAACTTAAGATTTGATTGTAATATTTACTTTCTCTAGCACAATGTACAATGTGCGTAATAGCATTATTGTATTCTATCAAAAAATTTAATACTGAAATGTCACCAGAAATACATGTTTTGAGGACCACTCAATTAAAAATGTTAGAAAAAGCTCAGAGGGAGGGGGAGAGGGAGGGAGAGAGAAAGAGAGAGAGTGTGTGGGTATGCATTTAGAGAGTGTGTGTGTGTGTAAGCATCAGTGGCGATTCATGGTCAGTAACTTAGGCACACCGCTCCTTTTATCATCGTTTTTCTTAGCCTATAAAACTATAAAATATAGTCATCCCTTGTTATATGCAATCTCATTTTACGCGTTTTCACTTAAAGCAATTTAAAAAATTCTGATTTTAACCTGTACAATTGTCATAATAGATGCATCTGTTTAAAACTATTTTTTCGGTTTACCTTGAAATAGCTCATATCAATATCACATTCACTTTTACGCATTACTTGAGTAATGCGAGGGACACCTACATACGTAAATTATTGTTTATTTTAGTAGTAGTACTTTCCAGTTTACTGGAATGCTAGCTCCAACCGATGAGATTTCTTCGGAAATAGTTTCATAACAGCTTGCGTGAAATTTTCATGAACATCCTTACAAAGCATACAAAGTAAGTGTTTTTCTATGGACATCATTGACAGAGAGGATAATCTTTCTTGGCCCATTGTAGACCTACATTGAGTGGAAAGCGACCGTTCAACAGAAGCGGTACAGTTAGAATTAGACAAACTAATTTGTAAACTTCAGGCATAGCACACACCAGATCTCTTTCGTTCATAATTTTCACTATTTCATCAACTGACTTTCCTTCAAAATCTTTATTTCCAGAAGTACAGAACAATAAATTCATTCTTCAAACATACCGAATCAAAATTTGAGCCATAGATGTTCAACAATTTTGAGCAATGGTGATCAGAAAAAAACGTTTTGTAATTTTTTAATTTTGAGGAATCAAGGAGAGCAAAGAAATGAAAACTTTCGTAGTCGGAAAAGCTATTTTGTATTTAATAGAGCACATTATCTAAAATTTCATTGAATATCCTCCTGAACACAACTTCACTTGGTTCATTGTTCTTCCTTTTCTTTTGTGCATGTTCTTTTGTCACTTCAGTAGAAATGCTTTGCCAAATATTTTGGAATCCTTCTCTTCTTCGCTCTTCTAAAGCGTTTTTAGTCTGGATTACTTTTGAATGGCAATATGCAATATCCATAGACTTGTCTTATAAAATGTTGAAGAGAATGTCGATATGAGTAAATATTGCCGAAAATGTTTTGAGGAGGAAGACAGTATTCAATCGAGCCAAAAAAATAAAGAAAACCTTATGCTTTAACCAATGTCAGGTTCCCAATCAATATTGTTTTCTGGTTCTGTCAGGAGTTCAGGGAATAAAATCAGGTTATTTCGTTGCCCTTGTGCAGTGTTGACAAGGCGTGAATAGAAGTTCCAGCGTGTTGGAGCCGCTTTTGGTAATTTTTTATTCATAAAAGCAAGAAAAGTTTCTGTTCTTTTAGTGGAATGAGAAAAGAAATTAGGGAGCCCTGATAGAGTTTGAAAAATTCTGCACTTATCAATACACATCACTGCCTGTTGCAGAACCAAATTCAGAATATGACAGTAGCAGTGAACAAATAATGCCCCTGTGGAAATGCTACTTTTACTTTAGATTGCTGACCACCTAATTGACCAGACATTACAGGCGCACCATATGTCTGAGTGACAAATTTCTCACAAATATTATATTCTTTAACTGTTGTAAGTACATGGTTGTAAAGTGCTGCAGTGTCTGCACTGACGTCTGTAAAGCCCATGAACCTTTCTTGAACTTCCCCCGATTTGTCCATATAGCGTAAAATTGTAGAGAGTTGGGATTTGTTCATTATGTCTGAACATTCGTCTAGAAGAATAGCCACAAAATTAGCGGATGTAAGTTCTTTTGTTACACAGTTAACCAAAACACCTCTAACCTAACAGCTTCAATTAAATCATTCTTAATGCGTGACAAAGTGCCCCAGAAACCTGTGGCATTTTTTAAATGACTATTTAAAAATTTATCATACGTACTGAGTAAATCCAATGTTTCTACATAATTACCTCTATTAAAGGAACTTTCTGACTCTCGTGTCCTCTAAAAGCTAATTCCTGCTTCCCTAAGTGACAAATAACATCAATGAGTCTATTCAATACTTCTCTGTTCTTTTTTACCATTTCATTATTCTTTGAAGTTTGTAATGATTTCTGAGCATTTAGCTGCAGTCTATTCGCCTTTTACTAAAATTACAGAGGGTGAATACACAAAATATGTGATTTTTTTGTTTTTTCATGCTTAATTAATGAACCAGTTAGAGAAACTATATTGTCGAATCCTTCTTGAGACCACTTGTCATTACTATAAAGAAGACATGGCCAACAATAGAGTTTGTTTAATTTGGGATAACCAGTTAATCATTTGTACCTAGAATAATTGCTAATGAGAAATGTCTGTTATACTCTCGTTTTCTGTTTCAACATTTTGCAATCAGACCTGGCAGTTTGGAGTGGGCCTGCTGTTGTTTTTTATCTTAAGCTTTTCAGAAAATTCAAAACTCCGAAATCCAGGCTTTAACACATGTTCTACTGCACAGTTACAAGAACCACTAACTTCAGTAACACTTACATCGGCCATTTTCACAAAAACAACATTAATACAGACTAAAAACGATTGTCAATCCCAAAATTTAGCAGTGCATTTCGACAGCTAACAGCTGGCAACTAAGCTCGCCTCTCTAGTGGAGAATTGGGAGTGCGTGGCTACTGCTTCAACTTGCGATGGAGTAGAGCCATGCGCACACCAGTGTTGGCCTTGCCTAGAGCGGAGAATGCTGGGAGCATGGTTATTGTTTTAACTTGTGGTGAGAGAAATGTGCATGCATAATTTAATAGCACAAACTTGCGATTATTTTGTATTTAGTTAAAGTGACATACAAAAATTCTGATTATTTTCTGAGTCGTTTTGAACTGTCTCAAGTTTAGTACACCGGTGATGTATGCGGTGTATAGGAGAATTTGCCACTGACAAGCGTGTGTGTGCATAATAAAATAAATAGTATTTAAGTGTAGTATCTTCCCAGAATGCGACATGAAGATTTTCAGAAAACTCTTTGCAGCCCAAGCTAAGCTTTACATGAAACATTTTTCAAAATGTTTGATTTTGTAAAATGGCCCTAATGATTTTGATTAAAATGCTGTGTATTAAAGAAGTTTATAGGGCAAATAAAACGTATATCCGGAATTTCTTGGGAGTAGCCCTTTTATTCTGAAAGAAATGGAGTTTTATTTATGGACACTCTTTAATTGTTGTGGTTCTCAGCGTCCCATTCTAGTTGGGCATGAAAGATGGCTAATTTTGCTTAGAGGCCTCTTTGTCAGCTTGAAGTTCTTTTACATGCCGTAAATCTATGACACAGGACCCATGGCTTTACTTCCTTTCTGAAGCAAGCCATGCTAAGGATTTTTATGCCCGAAAAAAACCATTGTCCTCTGCCGGGTTTGAATCTGTGACCTTGGGGATATGAAGTTAGCATGATAACCATTACACTGTGGTGGGTAACTCCTTCATTCTGAATGACTTTTGCATAACTGGTAAACCATAAGAAATAGATGAAACTTACTACACAAAAAATATAGATCTCATTATAACACATAGTTAATGACACATACATTTTTTAAGGAGCTTACCATTTCAAAGATATTCCTGATTATTGTTTTGAATTTTAAAATACTTAAACTATTCTCAAATGAGAAGCCATCATCAGTTTCATATCTGCTTTGCTTTATTCTTGGCCATAGAAAGAGAACCAAATTTGAATGACAATCAATATCAACAGCTTTTAAAAGATTTGACTTTCACTTTAGCCTGTGTATTCCCATATTTCTCTTTTAAAATAAGATCATTTCCACTAATGTTTATCTTGATTAACAGGTAGTAGATAGAAGAATAATCTTTAGTGTGTTTGCAGAACAGTAGTGAAGTCATGTGAATGGAACACATAGATGTTTATTGTACAATTTGTAGCAATTTTTAATTTAGGTAGTTAATACCTTCTTCATTTAACCCTACTCACTGTCTGGTAGTATGATCTATTTTATGTTATGCATATCAATGAAGGTATGAGGAAGATAGGGAATGTTTGTAATCATTTTGCACAAATGGAGAAATATTTCGAGTACAATGCAGTACGTATCTACTTTAATTTTCAGAGTTAGAAAATTCTGTGAGATCTCACCAAAAGAAGAGAAACACTGGTGGAAATCTGAATGAGCAAACAGTCTAATGATATAGTGTGCTGTTATGTTATGGTCAGCAACAAAGATAAATAAATATGTGTAATACTTCAGGAATTTCATTAATTCAATTTGGGATTTTATAACTAATAGATACTCAATATAAGACTATTGATGAAAACCGTTGCTGTGTACAACATTATGTTGTCTTGATGCCTTACTAATGAGCCTCAGTAAGAAATCTATTTTTATCAGTTTATTGTAACGCTTCTCACATGCACAGCATAACAGAAATTACTTTACATATATCAGGAGATAATTAGTGGCCCAAAGTGATGATTTTCACATATTATGACTGGAAACATACTGTGAGTAATGAAATTCAAGACAGTTTTGTTTTATATTATTCTAAAACCTTTTTATCTGCAATCCATTAGATAGATAAATGTATTCTTAGCAAAAAAAAAAAAAAAAAAAAAAAAAAACACACACACACACACTATGAAACTAATGGAAACATGCTTTAATTACTCACACACATAATATAATTTGGGGTAACACTGTGGGAAAATATCATAACAGAAGGCATGAAAAACATTCTTTAAACTTAATAAAAATAAGCACTATTAACTATGATCATTTTAATTTAATTTACTTTCACACATAAACTTGAAGTAAGGGAACTTTAAGTATGAACATTGGCTCATTAATGAAAAATAAATTAAATTAATATGGTGCACATGTCTGTTTAAATTGAGACATTTCTGGGCTACCAAGGCCTTGAACAATATTCCAAAAATTACTTACTCTCTGCATATCTGGGAACTGTACCTGCACATCAGTAGAAATGTTTGCTGCAGTTGAGCTATTTTAGTCATGGCATGTCCTACATGCTGTAGTGGTATAGGTATAGTACCAGAATGTTTATTGCTGATATTTCTTTCCTTGAAGCCATTCTAAAGTGTTTCTCATTGTCTACACTATGCCTCTATGCATATATCACTGCCTGTTGTCTTCTGGAAAAGCCTTCCAATGATGGAATTTGGATTGTTGACATGTTATCTAACAGTCATACCTATTAATTAGTGTAGTGACCAACAGAGAACTTCTTTGTTTACTCTTTGGTTTCTAATTTGATAATATATTGGTTTTTGTTTTGACATATTCATTTTGTAATAACAATTTTATGTAAAATAAAAGTTTAATTCTCCTCCCCCTTAATTGTGAATATTGGGCTGTTCTCTTACAATGTCAACCCATTCAAAAAAATTAAAAATTAAGATATAGCAAAATATCTTTATTCTAACACTGCAGTAGAATTTTATCTCTCATCACTGTGACACTTGTACACAGTCCCTAATTCAATGTACTCTTTCAAGTCACTATGAAAATTGAAATCTCTAGTCCTGGTAGCTGCCTTCTTATACCTGCTGATTGCATAGCAAGAAAATTTGAGAAACAAGAGTCATTATTGCATGTGTACATTACTTGTAGGTGTGACCATGTTTACTTAGATAACAATAAAGGGCTTTGATATAAACTGATGCTCGCACTGCTATTTTTATACACACCTGCGGCAATGAACTATGAATTATGGAAAGCAAGCTGTTCACAAGGTATATATACGTGCATTTGATATGTAGTATACTGTTCAAGAAACTTCTGAAAATTGACAAGAGAAAATATAATTTGCAAGATTAAATATATTGAAAAAAATTTATTATTTACTAATACATTTTAAGCTGAAATGTTTAATTTGGATTTTCGGTCTTGGACTACATTTTTTATGGAAGTTTGATCCATTGTAAAAAATTATTTTGTTTGTCACTTTGTTTTCTTTTATGAGAGAAGATGAGCTGAATTTTATAATTACAATAAGAATTTTTGTGAGGTAAGTCATAAAAGTAAGGCTTAATACAGATCTTGCATAAATGAGACTTTATGATATTTAATCCAAAAGAAAAGAAGGTAACACCCAAACAACATCTAACTTTTTGTTTGTTTTATATTTAATAGAGATCTAGTCTTAAAATATAAATAAAAAGGAACAAAAGACATAAGAAATCCAAGGAATAATTTATGTAATGCAGCCACCACACCTTCTCTCCTGTGATGTCCATGAACCTTCTAGGAAAAATATCTCATTGACTTGACCTTTGGCTTGAGTTACTGTTTTGGAACTGTGGCTGATGTGTTTGATGGTTGCTTGATGATTGAAGAATAGCCTTTTGATTTTTCCTTCAAAACTGTTGATGACGTCTCCATCAGCATGAAGGGTTTTAATCTGCTAATACCAATTCTCTGCTTTCCTGCAGGTGTTCTCACTTTAAAATATTTGTTGTCACATGAAGATACTTGATATGGTGCTTATATGTTGGTTGGAGTGGCCTTTTGGTAGTATCATATCAAATGAAAACAAACTTCCATCGGTGCTGCTTCCTTTTTATTTTAATTGTCAGTTGGGACTGGTTTTAGAATTCACACCTCTTCTTTTAGTTTGAAGATAAAAAATGGATTGTTTTATTTTCATTGAGAGAAACTTCAGGTAGTCTGATTGTTGAACCATAAGTAATTTCCATTGGTGATGATTTGATTTCTGGAATTATGAACAAAACCCATCAAAACTAGCAGAACTTGAGGACCCAGTCATCTGACAAATTGCCTTTAGATTAGAGTGTTCAATTTTAGTATTTGCTGTTGGATGGCACGCTGAAGTCTTAACAGAAAGTGGGCAATAACCATTAATGTGGTGAGATACTTGAAGGGTTGACATTTGACTGGCTACCATGGTCTATAGATAATCCGAGGGACAAATGAGATGCCTATGTATACAATAATTGAAATTGCTTCAGCTGTAATATCTATGCAATACTAAAAATGGAACTACTTCTGGCCAGTAGGAGAAATGGTCTATAATTGTGAAGAAGCAGTCTTAGCATTGTTATGGTGGACTAAATCAATATTAATATAAATGAATCTTGCTCATGCTGGATGGTATTTTTCAATTGCTCTACTGATGCATCTCCAGACTTTGCTCCTCTCACATGGTATACATGCTGGTGCTCAAGTTCTGACATCCTTTTTTAAAGATGGCCAAATGAAATGTTTTTTTACTAGGTTTATGGATTCCTTAACCCCATGATAAGCAAAGTTGTGCATGGAGTTTAAAATTGCTTATTAATAATGTTGAGGAATATATGGTCAAAATGAATGTCGTGATGTTTCATAAATAGGCTCCGTACCATTTGGAAATGCTATTGTTTGGAGAATAAGGGAAGTTGATTTATGTCAGCAAGCTCTTTATTACAATTTCTTCCAGGTTTATGGCCCACGCCTTGGTTATTGAAACTTGTGAGTAGGAATCAGTTGGAATTTTTTTTTTCTATAGTTATTACATATATTGGTAGTGAACTGTCCAATGAAACTGATGTAACAGATCTTACATAGTGAAGTCTTATCTGACTTGCTTGAACATGAAGGCGAGTGGTTTGTTGTCAGTGCAAATGGGAGTTCCCTATGAATGTTGAACAGTTCTTCTCTGTGCTGGAAAGCTTTCTGGGAAAGAATGCCAAAGGTTGTAATGTATATTCTTTGATCTGATGGCATGTTGCACCAATTTCAAAGTCTGAGGTTTTAACTATTTAAAATAGATTAATTTTGAAGATGGATGAGCCAAGCAGTTTTTTAAGCAGATGAAAGTTTCAGCCCATTTGATAGTTTGATTATCATTTATCTTCGAGCATGAGGTAAGTTCAAGAGAGATGCCTGCTTCTTGGCAGAATCTGGGAGTGTTATTTGATGATAGAGATTGTGCGCTTTGAGCAAAACAGCTATGCCCAGGTGTTGAAAAATCCACAATGATTGCTATTATGTCTAGATCATTGCAGGTAGCTAGAGTGTGTCCTAGATTATGCTGTAAAGAAAAGCCTCTGAATAAAAATAGTTTTGACGATATGATCCTTTACCTGCAAACTCATTTGTGATTGCATTTCCCTTAAAAGTATACCTTATTCTGCAGAAACTGACATTGACATCCATAACTTAAAATTTAGAGTAAAGCCTAAATTGAATGTATTAATAACACACTTGGCTTTAAGCTTAACATCCAAAAGAAGTTGTTTAAGTTTAGTATCTTCCAAATATTACATGAATATCATAGTTCCTAGAAGAAATTATTCTTTACCAGGAAAATGTAAGTCAGATGATTGATGTTTCAGACTTTTAACAGTTGCTAGTGAAGCTCCATTTCACTTAGTTTTAGTCGTATTACATCTGTATACAGGTGTTTAATTTGTTGTATGCTCAAATATCCAAAATATCACTGAACAAAACAGGAAGTGGTGGAGAGGGGAGATACCTGCCTTCTGGCCTGATAGACTTGAAGAAAGTGTTAACGGGACAAAAGAATAGAAGAGGCATGGTTGTGGTTTTGCAGCTTTTTTCTGTCAATTGCTATGCAGCTATATGTTTACATCCAGTTGCCATGAAAATGAAACAGAACTTAATATTCCATTTATTACCAAAAATACCCGTTTTGAGGTTATAGTGAAGCTATCAGTACAGGAGTTTAACGAACCACAGGAACACACCCCTGCAGAAGCTATACCATGAGTTTATTGCACTCATGAATGAAAAGCAACATTTTGAAAGTAACCCACCTCCTTCCCTAAGGATGTTTGGCATCACCATTTCCCAAAAAAGTTAACAACAGGCTAAATATATTGTATGCACAAAGTAGTTGCATATTTGAATACTATAGTTGCATTATGTTCTTTTATTTTACTGAAGTTAGCTCTACTGAAACTTCTTAATTTCCATCTACTGTTTCATTCTGTTAAAGTTAGCTAAGAGTTGAAACTGCAATATCATATAATGTGTAGTATATTGCACTGTGTATGGCCTTGAGAGTTTGCTAGTTGGATTCAAAACATTAACAATAAATTTATGCCTTAAAAACATTTAAACCATGGGTGATTTACAATGAATCCTCAAAATGATAAGTGTGTTGCAAGTTACAAAAATCTTTCTCCCAGTGGACAGAGGACGATAAAAGAGGCATGATAATTACTGGTAGACAAAGTAATTTCTTAGTGTTTCAGCACATACAGTGGAAAGGAAAGGTACAAAGTATGACATCAGAGGTTTAAAAGCTCATGATAAAGGTACATTTCAGGATGCATACAAACTTTGGTAATGAGTGTTTTGGTAGTAAGAAGTTTTCTACATTCACAATCAAATGCATAGTTTATATTCACAGTTCAATTAAGCAAGAAAGTTTAACAACTTTGACCAACATCTAAATTCACAAGGACTTACTGCAGAATAGAATGGGGAGGCAATCATTTACTGCAACATTATCAAGAAGTAGGGCCAACAGAAAGGACAAGAGAAACTTAATATATAGAAATAGGTAAGTTACATGTACTATTTTGTATGAAAAGAGCTTCATTTATCATTTAGGCCATGAGCTGCCATTGACTTTTAACACAATATGTTGATTCTCTACATTGCACTGGCATCTTAATTAATGCCAAAAGTACAGACATTTTTCTTCTATGAGGTGCATCCAGAAAGTAAGTCCCAATTGTGTCCAGAGATGGCACCACCACTTGGATAGGAAAATTTGCATGCGCAGGAGTAGAGAAGAAGTATATAAGAATAATGCAATAAAGTTTTAGTCTTGCGCTGGCAGTGGTTACCGAGCTTTGCTAGGAGAAAATGGCGGGTGACAGATGAACACAAAACCAAACGTCTGGCCACAGCAGTGACATTCCTACAGCGATACACAGAGAAAGGTGATGATTTTCTTGACAATATTGTCGCTGGGGATGAAGTATGGATATTGCATGTCACGCCAGAGACAAATCAACAATCAATGCATTGGTGCCATCTGGTGAAGACTAAATTCAAGCAGACAATCTCTGTCAAAAAAAATCATGTGTACTATCTTCTGGGATCGACAAGGTGTGTCTTATATAAATTTTTACCATGAGAGGAGACTGTAAATGCTGATTGGTATTGTCAGACATTGCATAAACTGAGGAAGGCAATCCAACAAGAGGCATGGGATGTTGACAAGAGGCATTACACTGTTGCATGACAATGCAAGACCATACAGCTGACACCACACAAAACGTGTTAAATAAGTTTGGATGGGAGATCTTAGGCCATCCACCCTACATTTTTATAATAGCAAGTAACATGATATAATGATGGTTAAATTTCATAATTGGCAGGTGGTAGGTATGATTATTGAATAATATGGTTAATGGTAAACCTCTTAACTTTTAATTTTTAGAGTGAGCTTCAGAAGTAATTTGAGCTCTAGCTGAGAGTAGAAACAATTGCTCCTAAAAGTAGTTCTACTTATTAATAGATAATGAAGTTTATTTTTCTAATCACATGCATATGATTCTGCACACCAGATGGTTTAAATGTTTACTTTTCCTAATTACTGGGAATTAATAAAACAACTCTTTTATAGCTTTGGTAAAGTATAAACTATAACCAAACTTTTTATAGTAATTTTCAGTTTTTGATAGATAATAGATACTAATGTACAATGGGCTAAAATGAAGTAAAATATAATGTATTTAATATTTTATGATACATGGTATACAACATACCTGAGGGAAGTATGCAGAGTAGAGGCTTAAATTCTTCCAGACTTAGCCCATTCTTTTGGAAAATTAGCAGGGGCATCGCTTTAGAGAGCACTTGTATGTTGAGCATTATTTTTGGTTTTATATGCTTAATTGTTTTATATTTACATATACATTTGGTAGTAAATGGAAATGGCGTTTTATTTATGGATGCTCTTTAACTGCTGTGGTTCTCAGCGTCCCATTCTAAATTGGGTGTGAAAGACCACTTAATTTTGCTCAGAGGTCTCTCTATCAGACTTGAGGTTCTTTTACGTGCCGTAAATCTACAACACGAGACCCATGGCTTTACTTCCCTTCCAAAGGAAGCCATGCTAAGGATTTTTATGCCTGAAGAAACCCATCATCCTCGGCCGGGTTTGAAACCGCGACCTTGGGTATATGAAGTTAGCATGGTAACCATTACACCACGGAGGGCAATCATTTGGTAGTGATTTTTTTCATAGACCATAGTGTTGACCAACTATCTACCAAATCATTCCATACCATTTGAATACAGCAGCTTATACTGAGATGTTACAGTGTTTCACTGCCTGTATAGGATATGACTATAAGGGCCTCCTCGCAATCCCCTCACCCTCCAATTGACAACCCCTCTCACCTCCACAAACCTCTGACATATTCATCATGTATACGCTGGCATTCAGCCATACTGCATTCAGCATAGTTCTGACTATGAAGCGCTGTTGTCAGTTGTGTTTCTTTGCCAATAAAAATGCATCAAGAACAAAATGAGTTGAAAGCAAAATGGTCTACTCAAAAATGAAATATTCAAGAGGTTAACAAAAAGCAAACATACCATGGTATGGTAGGCTCTCCTAGCTAATAGGTAGTTTTGAAATAACAGAATGTATTGCTACATTTGTTTGAAGTTCGGTAAAAAGATTTAGAAATGTGCACAAAAGGCATATCTGATTTAAGTAACTTTATAAAAAAACAATCACTCTTAAAGAATCAAAGGTACATTTGTTAGATAAAAAGAAATTTCAGCTCATAAGAAACTGTTAGATTGACCATATTTTTTAAGAAGCTAAACGTTTTCAGACAGCAAAAGATACTGAATAGGATGTTAAATAGACAGAATCTTGGACATATAATGCAAACTGTCATATATTTGTGCAAACAATAATTGCATTTACATGGCCACTGAGAAAATGACAAATCTGTAACTGGGCAATTTTTGGAATTTAAGGGACTTCAGCACAGATTCAAACTTCTGTTCTTACTTGTTAGAACTTGACATAATTTCTATTGTTAAGGACACAATTAAATCAAAGACATTTCATTGAACTATTTCAAGCTTCAGTGACTCTAAAAATGCCAGATTAAAGTAATGACTTACGAAATCAACTGCTAAGTTGTTCAAATTAAATCCAATTTGAAGATTTTCCATAATTCAATTTGTAGAATTAGTGAAGTGAAAAAAATGAAATGTAGTTTTATTTATGGAAGCTCTTTAACTACTGTGGTTCTCAGTGTTCCATTCTATATTGGGTGTGAAAGACCACTTAATTTTGCTCAGAGGCCTCTTTATCAGGCTTGAGGTTCTTTTATGTGCCGTAAATCTATGACACGGGACCAATGGCTTTACTTCCCTTCTGAAGGAAGCTGTGCTAAGGATTTTTACGCCTGAAAAAATCCATCATCCTCCGCTGGGATTTAACTTGCAACCTTAGGTGTATGAAGTTATCATGGTAACCATTACACCACAGAGGGCGACTAGTGAAATGAAAAAAGAATCATGCAACCTATGAAAGAATTTTCTAAGGCCAGCATTTTCAAACTAATAAAGTAGTATTCTTATTTGTTATTATTTTCATTGTCAATCTTAAACATAATTTATAGGTGCACTATTCAATAAAATGCATGAGTATCCTATCTCACATTTTATTTCTAACAGTAGGGGATTTAATCTATAACATCTCCCTTATTTTCATTTCATGCTATGCCACTGAAAATTAGAGTTCCATTATGTTAGTTGGCAGCATTCATTAAATGGCTTGCTCTGCTCACTTGATCATCCACACATGTTTTTTCATAGATATAGTGCAGTCCAAACCTCCTGATGTAAGAATCAATATGTCGTTGCCAAACTTTACTCTGCTGCAGCAAAATTTGTGATAAATTAACACTAGAATGGTATTCATTGAAAGAATTGAACAGCGGTTTAACTTGCAACTGAGGTGCATGCAGCCCTCCAAAACTCATTTTAGCTTTTTTATTGTCTACCAAACCTTAATTGCTTCAATTGGAGGAGGCTACCATCACAGAATGCTTATCTATCTGACATTCTATATATCCTCTTTTACCAATTTAAGAATTTCTTCACATGTGCAATGGCTTTGATGCAAAGGAAAGTTTCTGGAACTAAGAACTTTGAATGATTCTTTTAGCAATTTCCAATATGCCTGGAGGAGGCGTTATTTTGTGAAAATCACACACATTTTGTTTATTAAAATTATGAATTCATAATGACCAATTGACAACAATGGAAAAAAAGGCAATTAAATTTAAGTTAGAAATGTATTCATTATTATTTTAAGCATACTTGTATTTAAAAGTCTTTGTTTAAATATCATGAAGATAACTGAAAACTAATAAGATATAAAATTTGAACCACTGGGTGTAAAAATGTGATTCTGTCTGTACTTGTTTAGAAGAACATCACTTTTTAACCTACTACTTGTTTTTCTATACTATGCTATATGCATGTGTGCACATGATATTGTGTTTTGTTTACAAATGGCAAGCTATACTGTCCACATGAGGCAACATTACCAACATTACACCATCACTAATGCTGTATTAGTGGACACACTTCAAACATCAGAGGTTTAAATCCAATAATAGTTAGTTCTAGATGAGCATCTTTTATAAATTAGCCTAACATAACACATCTGACCAGGTATGAGTCCAGGTTGGAGACTTTAGTCTCTATGTGCTCTTTTGCCTTTGGACGTATAAATACCTGCTTAAAAAACTTGTTTGTTAGTTTTGATGACACACCAAATCCCTTATTTAGTCAATGACCAACCTGTACAGTTGATATCCACTCTCATAGTAAATCTTTAAAGGTGACCACAGATTAAATGTATAACATACTTCAGTTATTCCTGTTTTGGCCCCCTTACAAATCCACACCTTGCATACCTGTTTCTGGCTCTCTCTTGGAAAATAATGTAAGACAACTTAATTGTATCTCTCAAAGAAGAGGGAATCTAATGGGGTATAAATTAAAAAATATTATGAAATACACTTATTCCCTCTTCTGAAAAAAAATGGTTGTTGCAAGTTTTATTCTTCTTCCTTCCATTATAGATTGCATCATTGTTGTCCTGTTCCGAGACTAATATTGTCTCTCCACCGAGTTCTTGATACAAAATTTCAATAGGATAAATATTCAAGTAATTTCAGAAATGTTTATTATTATTGTTCATGTATACAAATTGGTTACTAAAAGTACCAGTATAATATTTGAAGTACAATAGAGAAGCCCAAGTTTCTCTATTGTTAAACCATTTGTATGATATATTTTAATTTTTATTAACAACCCAAGAAGAGCAGTTTCATTAAAATTTTCAAAATTTCATAGGGCATTAAGTCACAAGTCACCCTGATAGAAGGAGCAACAAAGAGGAGAGAGAGTAGAAAGGAAGAGAAAGAGAAAGGAAATAGAGAGTATGGGAGAAGGAGAGAGATGAAAAATAATGTCAGCATTTAATGCAATAATGTGAGCAGAGATGTAAGTTCCACTAATTTGATATAAAACCAAATGATTGGTAGCTGTAGTTTCTACTTTTGATTACTATAAACATTCTTATCATGAGGTTTTGTTTCTGAATATATGCTCCAAGACTTGACTTAGGTTTATAATAATTAATAAAAGCTTGTAAAAGATGATGTTAAAATTTGTTTTTTCATGCAGAAAATGTTTCAATTTCTTCACGAGTTGATAAATTTTACAACTGTGTAAAAATATATGTTCAGGTTAAAACAGAGTCTATATGAAATTGAAATCAACAATTATAAATGTTCAGTTTCACGCCTGCTAGAGAAGTAACCTCTTCTTGTTTATTTATTTATTTAAATGGCTATATTTGAAGAGATTTTTTTTCAGAAATTTTTTATATTTTTATTTTTTGTGTGTATTATTTTGAATTGTATATTATATAATATTCTGTGCATTATACAAAGGTATATGGCCTGCTGTAACTGTGTGATTAACAAGGATTAACATGTATATAAATTAAATACTCTCATACATTCATATATCTTTTGAACCAAGTTCCTTGGTCAAAAGAGCAAAGAACAGAAAATTGACTGAAAACATGAGATGTGGTTTCCTGGGTCACAAATATAAAATTACATGTTAGGGAGAAAACAAACTAGGTATCTGTATTCTGGAGGGCCTGAAAAAATTCTGAATATATATTTAATTATTTTTAATTGGAGTTAGGTAAAGATAAATGAACTTTTAAAGCTTATTCTCATATGTATGTATACAATACATTTTTGATTTCCTTTATAAACAGACTTGGAGAACACATGGCTATTAAAAACTAAACAAAACAAAATGAAAAAAAAAGTATGGTTTCTAATTTCATTACTTCTTTTTAACAAAGCTGTAAGCAAATTGCCATTTCCTCTAATATAAATTGTTAGAATTTAAACCCTATGAAAGCTGTCTATTTCTGCTGTACTGGTATCTACATGTTTATGAAATTCATTTTTGGTAATGTGTCAGTTGTCATAAAAGCTGACTTGTTCCATATTTATTTTCACTGCTGCTGTTCTTACGAATATGAAGAATTACTGGGCTATAAACTAAATATCAGATTCCCATTAGTATAGAAGAAATTAATTTCAACTAAAGCATTCAACTTATGTACAGGAGGTTTTCATACCATTTGAAGGATACTGTTTTATGTTCAGGTAAATTATATAGGTACACTTTTCTTGCTTCTGTGTAATAAAAACTTTTATTTCTTGGCATTGAAGGATTTCATTTCTCTTTCTTCCTTTCTTTCCTTATATTTTTGAATTAAAACATTGCTTTCATCTGTTACTTAAAGTAAATATAATAATGCATTACTAAAATATTTAACCATGAGCCAATTATAATTCCATCACCAAATACTTTCACATCTGTACCATAATAATTGCTGGAGAAAATTTCTTTAAAATTACAGTAAATGGCAGGAGCTAAGCTGCTATCAAGTATATTACTGTTCTTTTATCCTTAATATAAAACATGACCACAGATTTATTTTAATTGAAACTGATTTCAGTAAACCATGGCCCTAAAGTATAACAGTATGGCATACATTTCTTCATATAATAATGAAGGATTAGTGATATTTATTATGCTACCAATATTAAAAATGCAATTAAAAATCTTTCCTTACAGAAATTACCTTCCCTTAAGTTATGCACACTGATGGCAATAATATAAGTATCTTTTTTTTTTTTTTTTTTTTTTTTTTGTTTTGTTTTGCTTTTCTTTTTTTTTTTTTAATACAGATTACATAATTTTACAGTGGAGAAATCAATAGCTCTCCCAACAACATATTAATGTAATCTACCTGCTATGTGCTTTACTTATAACATTTTATATTGTAGAACATCTGGAATTTTCTATCATACTAAAACAATCTTTTTTGGGGGAGGAAGGGCTTAGCTGTACTTGTGGAACTTTTTAAGTGTTTTTATCAACTGTAACACACAAACATTTCATAAATGGCATAAAATGCTGATTATATATTTACTTCAAAAGAACTATTAATTATAAGAAACAGGCTGCACAACTGCAGTGATATACTGATAGACATTATCTATATCAGCTTCCTACAAGCATAAAATAAGAGCCCTAACAAAAGTATAAACACTTGTGCGTGATGTATGATATGCATCGCCATTCAAAAGCAAAATAAAAAAATATACATGTATGAGCCAGTAATGCTACAATGTACATTACTGAGGAATATAATGAGAGCTGACATAGATAGTATTCTTTCAGTTATCCTAAGAAATAAGACAGAAAGATTTCTATCAGATGCAGCTGATTATGTGCCACCATCTCTTTTTATTACTTTTTTAAACAAGAATTTAAATAAATGTGTTAATAAAATGGTAGTAAATGGCCATAGCTCAGTACTCTGTACATCTGCAAGAAATCAGTCTTTAAACACATGGATAATAACTCAGCAGAAGTAATAAAATCAGGCGCAATAATATATATTTGAAAAATTGAAAAGCGATTATGTACATCCTCAGCAACATTAGGTATGAAGATTCAGTTCATCTTTCAAACCATACCAGATCTTACCATGTCTTATTTACATATGGGTGGGGAGAAACCCTACAGTTTTGTTCAAAATGTAAGATAGGTCTATGTGTATATGTATATATAGATATATTTGCTGTATACAGTTTGCAACAATGTTAAAGATTTCTTGGGCAGTGTTTTGAGAGAGTTTTGTGCACGACACAGGCAGGACCAGCTGCCACAGTAATCAGTATCACTGAAATCAAATCAAGAAAATGTCAGATTTCTTGCATCAAGTGATGGTGCTTCTTAGCACACGTGCACAATAATGGCATTTTTCACACACATGGGGGATTAGACACATTTAATGCTTGCTTTTTTTCAGCAAAATACTCATGCACCACCAATGTATATGCTTTTCTAAGCTATAAAAAACTAGACTGTTTTATAAAACTGATTAATTCTGGAATGTCACCACAAAATTGGGTTCATGTTCTTGGGGAGAGAGAGAGAGAGAGAGAGAGAAAAAAAAAGAGGAAAGAAAGATGCTGAAAGAATTTACAACTGAGCATTCTGACCTTTGATTTTTGTTAGCATTCAAGTCATCAGCATGAATAGTTATTTGTTTTATATTTGGTTTCATTTATTTTGCTTTGTTCCGCTGTAAAAATTGGACCAATTTTATTACCCTCTCTGCACCAAAGATTCATAAAACAAGATGACAATAAATCAAGAAAAACCATGTTACCTACACTGGAAACAAAAGGCATGAGCAGCACCACACAGATTTTTGGTATGTATGTAGTTTCTTTTCTTGACACAACCTGAATTCACACACACGACACTTACACTTCCCCCGCTGAATCATTCTTCTAACCTACTTAAACATGGTTTTCCATCAGTCTTTACTGGGAAGAGAAAAATTTACAACATCAAAACTCACTAAAATCTATTATTTCTTTAGCAAGTTCTTAGGAAAATGAATAATAATGGGCAAGCACCAACTCTTGATTAAAAGATTTGTACATGGTTCCATTTTCTAAAACAAAAACAATGTGCTTCCCATTTTCTAACCTTTATCAGATCTTTCAGCAGAAATAAATCTTGCAGCAATACAACTTGAGTATTCTAATTTCAAAATTTCAGATGGTAATCGACTGAAATTTAATTACATTCTTTTCATCCCAAAATTCTTCTCCTGAGTACTTAAGGTATTTATTTGGCTTTACAATGGTAATGCTGTTGTTAAATAGTTTACATGCTCAAACATATGTAAACCATTTGTTTTGACATAAAACACAGATTTTTTAAAAAATGAATACTAAAATCATTAAAAGATCATCTTCAAAATGCATTACATCACAGAAACATGTAATAGAGACCAACAGTGTTGCTAAATTCTTTTCAACTGTATCCAGTTTTCTGCATATCTCCATAAAAATTATTTATCCTTATTTTATTATTATTACTCTTTTAACATTACACAACCAAAATATTATCTGGACCAAACATACCAGCGAGCCGTTGCAAGTTTTACTTACAGGAGATGCTTTGTATGCTGTGAATAATTTAACCTGCGCACTTGACACTTGAGCTATTAGTGATGTTCAGACAGTGGACCAGTAGGGTCTGCCACGTGCCTCTTCTCATGTCTGTAGTGCAGTTGCAATCTCTCGATGAATTCCTGCCAGTTCCTGTAGTCGGGCTGCTAGCTGTGCATTCAATGTTTCTAACACTCTTCTTTGAGATTCTTGAGCTGACAATGCCGTCTCCAACTGCGCCTGCGCTAGTGATACGGCAGCTTGCAATTCTGCATTTTCCTGCTGGAGATTCTGTAGATTAAGCCACAAAACAGTATATACCATAGTTCCCTCCACCAACACACATGCAATAATAACCTCAGTAATTTCATTCATTTAGATATATCTTTTGGCAAATATGAAATATCTGAAGCAGTATATAGCAGATACGAAGCATCTATGAAGTAAAGAGGAAATAAATAAGATTAATTTCAATGTCTGAGACCAAACAATTGTATAAAAATACTGCTGTTTATTTTTGTTAAATATTTTGTTTTTTTATGTAATTCCTTATATATAATGCTTTAAGGGAAGCTAAAATTGTGTATCTAACCAATATTAATTTATTAATTCTAACTATTTCTGTGAACTAATGAAACTATCATACTGAAATGTTTTGTGAAAATGCTTTATGGGTCCACTGATTTACTTTTAGTTTTATATCTCTTTTACTATTTGAGATTTATTTTTAAAATAAACTCTTAAATAGTTTTACATTCTTTAAAATATTTTAAATTTTGCAATATTAGTATTAGGACTCTAACGGTTAATGAAGACCTTCATTATTAGTGTAGTGTTATGAATAAGTGTAAAACATTTCAAAGCTCTACTGAGGATTATTTGTTTAACCTCCCCCTTCCCACCCTCAGCAAATTATAACTTAAAATAATATAGCAAGTGTTGATAAAAAGCTTTCTTAAGAGAGGAGGAAACAAGAGTGGCAATTGAGTCTCATCTAAGATTTAAACCAAACATATTTTTCATATAAGGGTGGTGTACAACAAACCACCCTAGTACTAGACTGCTCATTGTCAACCACCACTGTAATGCAATTCAGTAAATATACATTTTTGCATTAGCCTGTTTGTTATTTCTTTATTATCTAATTGCTACATGTTTATCTATTTCTTGTTGTATCTGCTCATGATAGGCACAATTTGTGCATAGTTGGAGGCCATGCAGGTTCTACCTGGGGCCAGTTTATCATGCATCAATATATATAATCATATTCCATAATATTCCAAATTAAAATGATTTTAGACATACAAAGTTTTAATTAAAAAGTACACAAGAAAGCCCTAATCATAAACTGTGTATAAAGATAATTCAAAATGTATTGGAATACTTCTAGTCAATCAAAACTAATAAATTATGTACCAATTTGAACAATAAACTGTAATACAAGATAAATAAGATATAACTCTGCTTTCTGCAAATGTTTACTACTTATTCCCTTTAAATTTTATGCACAAAGAAAGTCAAGCTATTTGAAAATATTGTTGGTTGGTATATAATGTTGAGCAGTTGGCAGTGAAGCCATTCGCTCTCTTGCATTCCAGTATTTTAATGTCATATTATCATGTTGACTAAAGTTGGGCAGTGCAGTAGATGGTTTCCATCCATATCTTCTTTAAGTGTACAGAAAGGATACAGAGGAGATCTCACTATACCAATCCTGAATAAATGTTTAATTTTTATTCAACTTTTTGTAACCGTTTAAAATTAGGCACCATAAATGGAAGTTACATCACCTAAGAAAAGAAAGGTAGGTATAGACATGAAAGAAAATGAAATGATCTCCTAGACCTTAAATATCATCAGGGTCGAAGAAAACAAGAGTTGAGTCAAGCAAGACTGGATAGGAAAGGTAAAAGAGGGGATCTGATATGTGGAAAGGAAGAAATATCAGTTCAAGTCAATAACTCACCAAGCTGACCAGTGCTTATTGGTGAGCAGCCCTTCCCTTTAGTTCATCACATAATTTTGTTTAGATCGGTTCCTTTAAGTCTTCAAATTAAGCAATTAAAGGGTCTCCTTTCTATTATAGCAAAATTGATATGTGATTACTAACAGCTGCACCACATGAAGGTGAGGGATCAGACATTAGGCTTTTGTCCAGGTTGGTTACTTTAAGCCTTCAATTAATTATTAAAGGAATTAAAGGGTCTCCTATCTGTTAGTAACAAAAGTCTTTCCGCAGCCCTATTTGAAAATATACTGATATATATATTAACTCTGGACATTTTCTGGAAAATTTTCTCCAGAAATCTATGAAGCATTTTTCAAAGCAATTAAAAATATTCTATGATCATAAAATTACCAAAGCTAAAGACATTCTAAATTATTATAAGTGAAGTGTTTAAAATATGTGATCCTTTGCATGCAAATAGATAATGATGTTCATATAATTTCATTTTGTTTACAGATGAAGCATAGTTCCAACTTCAGAGCAGATAGTACCACATATATTGTTAATATGTAAAACAATGTTAATTTGTATTGTGCTAGTTAATATAAATCCCAATTTCTTATTGCTCTTAGTCCATGCCAATTAATTCTTCTTTTTTTCCTTTTAATTGCATTAAATAGTAATAATAATAATAATAATAATAATAATAATAATAATAATAATAATAATAATAATAATAATAATAATAATGACAACGACAACGATAATGACAACGACGATGATGATGATGATGATGATAATAATAATAATAATAATAATAATAATAATAATAATAATAATAATAATAATAACAACAACAACAATAATAATGACAACAACAGCAATACATTACGTATGCAAGGAAGTAAGGGGAAGCTTAACTACATCATGTAAAAAAAATGTATACTGCTCTATTTTCTGTCCAGCCTTACTTCAACAGTAATGTAAACAAAAGAAACCGGTTGCAATGGCTGTGATTGGTTGCCAAAGATTTTATTGCCTTTCTCCAACACAAAATAGTTCCTCTTAAATTGCCGAGTGAATACAGAAATATTGTATTACACTAAGCAATGTTGTGTAAATAATACAGTATGTATGATTAAGGAACAAACTTTATTTATTATTTAATCATTATTTCTTTATGTAACAATACATACTTATTAAGCAGTTCGTTTCTAACGGTTGCTTCTTGTCAGCAAGTAATGATGGAAATATATAATATCAATGTAGTGAAACATAAGCAAGGAAATAATAATTTATAATAATATATAATAGTGTTTATAATAAGTTTAGTGAAAAGTACCTTACCTTTTCATTAAACAATGCTCTTAACTTAGCGGTTTCCAAAAGCTGATTAAGTGTGCAACACTTTTATTTGCTGAGGTGTGAACTCTTGTGCCAGCAGCTTTACAAGTGACAACTGAAAATGCAGTGAATGTGTGCCACACATTGTTAGGGAAGAGCAAAACAGGGTGAGAGTTGGAGGGAATGGTGGACAATGTCGTTGGCCCACTAATTATTAATTTCTGTGATGATTCAGACAGTTTGATTGCAACTGCAGCAAATTACTCATATCTTGAAGGAGTGGGACGAGTTCCATCTTCAGATTTGCCCTTCTGGTAAGATTATGGCATTATATTAAAGAAATATGTAGTGTATGGTTATGCATATATGAATGCTAAAATTTGCAAAAAAAACCTGTACATATCTAACATTTCAGCAAACTTCCAAAACAACATGCTTTTATAATTTTATGGGAGTGTTTTACATTTCATACTGTATATATAATGACCCGCCTACCTGTTTTATTTATTATACGTTTAATAGAGTTAATCATTATTTGTGAACGGTGAAAACAAGTAGTTATCCTTTTCCTGCCAAACATAAGTATTATGTAGAGTTTTACAATTGTATGGTAGATGAACCAGATTAGCACTGCGTGGTGGGAGCATTTGCATTCATAGAAGAATACATCCTGATTTGTTTACATCGCCGGTGAAGTAAGGGTGCACAGATAATAAGTATCGTGTACTCTTTAGCTCACCAACTGTATGTCACTCATGGGTCAATGTCACATCTCACTTAACTTTAGTAGCCCATTTAATTAAAAAATAAATAAATAAAAATAATAAAAGAAAAAAAAAATAAGAAATGTACGTACTTTGCAACGTTCGTCCTGCGAACGACCCTGCAGTGATTGCTGGTCAGCTCCTGGCATCTGCTGCTGCTTGCAAAGCCTCTTAACCTCTTCATCTTTAGCTTTCAGTTCTTGTTCCAATGATTCTACTCTTGCTCTCAGGGACTGCAATTCTTTTCTTAATTCTGCAGCAGCCTCTGTGCTTCCTGCAATTTAAGTGTGATGTAATACAACTTACAAACCATTCCATATTTTGACTTTCTGATGAAAACTAAAGTATCTAAATGACTAATATGTTACATTCACATAATTTTCTATAACAACTATAATTTATTTTTATATATCTTCTGTAAAAACTATCTTAAAAACACCATATGTCACTATCTATTTCATGTTAATTGACATAAAAGTTTGTAAAGATAGTTTCATTACACATTTCTCTGTAGGTACAAGGAAAATACAGGTAACTGAAGTGAATGTCAAATGTTAGCCACCATGGAATTCCATACTTTTTCCATCATTATGACAAACAAAGTGGATCCAGAATTTCTGTAAGGAGGTGGAGCACCAAGGTTTGGAGGTCCGCCCTAGTATTAAAATTTAACTTTAAAAATTTAGATTTTGAGGTACAAAGAATTTGTAAGAATATATCGTAAAAGGGGCAAAATAAATAATACTATGTTTGTTACTAATAATGGGCTAGGATAGTTATGTAATAACAACTGTTTTTATTTGGTTAAAACATATGAATAATGTTAAATGTGCACGAAACAATGTTTCCTGATTTCGAAAATGTAAATTTTATTGTACATGTTTTTGCATATTTTCGATATTTTTGTAATTGCATAATATTTAGAGAATGTCATTACAATAATTACATATTTTCGATTTTTCACAGGAAAATTTTTAAAAAATATGTTTACAATAAAGCCTGAGACAATAAACGGCGAGAGATAGGTATTGCATTTTCAAAGAGTTTCTGATTGTTAATGCAGTGAGTTTTATATTAAAGAACTGACAATGTAAACTTATTCAGTGGGATGATAATTCAGATGCAGTTTAGTTTTGTTTGTGCATGTAGAGTGATTGCATTAACCTCCAGCGTTCTCTAGTTATAGCAGATAAAATGCCACCAGTGAAATCGAGTTAATCTACTCAACTAAATATATTTGTACATGAAAATGAAGGTGTGCTTATTACAAATGGAGTAGTTTTATTTTGTGTTATGTGTGCAAGGTGTGTAAGTGCAGACACTCATGATGCAACATTTAAAAACTGCATAACATTTTAAAAAATGTTTCACTGAAAAAATGTGCTAAACAGCCAATGCTAAATGTCAATAAGGGTGTACCAAATGAAGCAACATGTTCAACTTCAAGCCCCCAGTTGTCAACCTTAATAAGGACCTATGTGAACCTTTCGCTTGTGCTGACATTTTGCTTTATAAATTAGAACATCCTAAATTATTTGCATTCTTAGAAACATAAATAAAATAAGCTATACCACATGAGTCTACTCTTCGCAAACATTATGTTCCATCACTTTATGGAAAAACAATACAAGAAATTCGTGATTCTATTAAGGATAATCTAATCTGGGTTTGCATGGATGAAACTGCAGATGCGTGTAAACAATCTATGTGTAATGTAGTTGTCGCTACGCTTGGTGAAAATGGACTGTCAAAGGCTTATCTTCTAAAAGTGGAAGAAATAGCAATGACAAATTATTCAACAATTGTGAAAATATTCAATAATACTATATTGCTATTATGGCTAGAGGGAATTAGGTATGAAAATGCAGTTTTGTTTTTATCTGACGCAGCCCCATATATGGTTAAGGCAGGAAGGGGGTTAAAACTGCTTTATAGTAGACTGATTCATGTAACATGCTTGGCGCATGCAATGCATCGCCTGAATGACTGTGCACTTAAATTTTCCTACTGTTACTAGTTTAACATCAAGCATAAAAAAGGTTTTCTTTAAATCTCTGAGTAGAATCAGTTTGTTTAAACAGTTGGCTCCAGGAATTCCACTTCCTCCTGAACCAATCATTATGAGATGGGGGACTTGGTTACAGGCTGCCATATATTATTGTAACAATTTTGACATTATTGAGAACATACTTCAAGAACTACTTGAAAATGAAGCAGAAAGCATTATTGAAGCGAAGGGTGCTATATGTAGGGATGGGAAAAAGGAGGAATTAATTTACATTGTCACATTTCAACTGCATTTCTACAGTCATCACAGCGCTAGAACGAAATGACGTACCACTCGTCACAAACTTAACTTTAATACAAAGTCTCTCACTAAAGCTGAAATCTGCACCAGGTCAAGTTGCAAAAACAGTAGTTGAAAAATTTGAATATGTACTACAAAACAATTCAGGGTACCATATATTACAACATATTGCAAATATCATGGTAAAACAGAGAGCAAATTGTTGGATGTTGAAGAAACATTGTCACTGGAAGAAATTGTAAAGTTTAAATATGTACCTATAACATCTGTTGTTGCAGAACGTTGTTTTCCTCAGTACAGATCAATTCTCAGAAGCAACAGAGAATCGTTTCTGTTTTCAAACCTTAAAATCATTACTGTTATACAATGCAATGGGAAGAATTAAGTTCACTTCAGCTGCAGCTGTTACAGTCTTCAAATGTGATGAATTTTACATTAATTTATTATTTTGATGGATTATAATGTTAACTTGTATTTTCCAATATAACGGATACTAAATGAACTCACAATGTCCATATTTATACATTATTATTTCACCATTTTTGTGAGATTTTGGATAGCATATATTTTCTAGGTTGTTAATGCATATATCGCTGTTTTAAACTGCATAATTACATACATATATTATGTTTTTAATGCATAACTATCCAAGCCCTATTAATAATATTATATTTTTAACTGCTAAACAAAAATTATTTCAGGGTGAATTCACTAAAATAGTTGAGAATTAAGCAGTAAAAAACATGTAATATTTTTACTTACATTAAAAGAAACTACTTGAATTAGGCATAAAAGAACACCTATAGAGTGAAAGCTCCAATTTCCATTCTGCATACGTTTTTGCTTATATGATAATGTTCATCTTTCTGTGTTTTTAGGCAGATAATCTGATTACAGGACAGTGACCATGGTAGCATATAACCTCAACTTGTGTAAGATCTTATATTGAAGTGGAAGATAATTTATTGACTTGTTCCACTAGTGGAGAAAAACCATCTTTCTATCTCTTCTTAATTATGAAATGTTCAAGTTTTACTTTCTCTATGTATATAGTGTATAGAGAAGGTATTGTATTGCACCCAAAAATTTGATACCAGGATTTCACCAGAAATATATGTTTTGAGACCCCCCTGAATCCAAAAAAAGCATTTTTAAAAAAAGGTCTGTGTGTGTATGTGTGTGTGTGTCTGTGGTCAGCATAGCTCAAAAATGAAAAGTCTGTTAAATACCAAACTACCCTTTATATGGAAAAATTTTTGAAAAGTTTGATTTTCTCAAAAATGGTTCTAACGATTTTGATTAAAATAACGTATATTAAAGATACTTACATAATAAATAAAATGTATATCTTGAATCTTTTGGGAATAGCCTCTGAAGACCTCTTTATTTTGGATCAATTTTTCAGAATTTTGCATAACTGGTAAACTTATTTGATGTATATAACATAAATTGTGTTTTAAAGAGATCTACATTTTTCGTGTTTCGTTTTCCAATGGGACATCATTTTATCTGGAATGTTTTTATTTAACTTTTTGTAACCGTTTAAAATAAGGCACCATAAATGGCAGTTACATCATCTTAGTAAAGAAAGGTATGGACAGGAAAGAAAAATAAATGATCCCCTAGGCCTTGAATACTCTAATACCACCGGGCCAAAGAAAACAAGAGTTAAGTCAAGCAAGACTGGATAGAAAAGGTAAAAGAGGGGATCTGATATGTGGAAAGGAAGAAATATCAATCCAGATCAATAACTCACCAAGTTGACCAGTGCTTATTGGTGAGCAGCCCTTCCCTTTAGTTCATCACATAATTTTGTTTAGATTGGTTCCTTTAAGTCTTCAAATTATAGAAGGAATTAAAGGGTCTGCTTTCTATTATAACAAAGTTGATATGTGATTATTAACAGCTGCACTGCATGATAATGATAAATTATCAAAATATCAACAGACACACCGAGGCGTACCTCAAGGCAGTATCCTTAGTACTTACACTCTTTAACATTTACATCAATGATCTTCCATATCAATTACAAAAAATAGAATCAAAAGTCTTAATGTTTGCAGATGATATAGTCTTATGGAATTCTAAACCGAAAAATCAAAATCAACAATTAATAAATACAGTACAACAATCATTGACAACATTACAGAATTGGACATCTAATAATTTAATGAAAATGAATACACAGAAAACAAATTATCAACTATTTACACTAAGGAAGAAACCAATAAATATTTTACTTCAACTAAATGGAAAAACTCTTACAGAAACACGTGAAGCCAAATATTTAGTTATTATTTTTAATACAAAATTAACATGGAAAAAACACATTAATAATATAATAAAAAAAAAGGGGGAAGAAATTACCAGTATTAACAAGACTAGCAGACAAGAAATGGGGAAGCACTGCACAAACTTTAAAGATGTATATTAACCAGCATTTAAATATTGTGAAGAGATACTAATAACTGCAAATATAGAAAAACTTAATATTCTACAAAAATCAAATTCTTCGCCTAATAACTGGAGCTGTTAAAACTACCCCAGTATTTGCTCTACAAATTTTAACAAATACTCCAAGACTGGAACTTGACATTGAAAAGCAGCCATCTTACAATATGAAAAATTAATCAGACTACCTTTCAATGACTGGGGAAAAAAGAAAACCACAAGTAAACCTAAAAACTCAACAAAGTTTATTGATGTTTGGAGGAATTTAGTAACAGTGACGGTTAAATTATATGTTATATTAATTTGTTGAGTTGGTTTTTTAACACTATGTAATTTACATTCTCTACTCCAACCAACAGTTGGACCCGTGAGGTTGAAAATGGAAGCATAGCTTCCGAAATTAGTCCCTCATAATAAGAATGTAAGTGACATAGTGTTAAAAAACCAACTCAACAAATTAATATAATATCAACAAAGTTTCCTTAATAAAGTCAAAGAAGTCAAACATAGATTAAAACTTCCTTACTTAAAAGAAAACAAATATTAACCCATTAGAACTATTTAATATTGAACACTATCTACACTTAGCTGAAGAATTTACAAAATCTGAAACCTCTTCGTGTGTTCTGAAACAAATGACACTAGAAATAATAAATTTAACATACCCTACCAATGAATGGCTACATGTTTATACTGATGGCTCCAGCTTACCAAATAACAGTGGTACTGGCGAAGGTGCAATATGCCATTTCTTCTTTCTACAAAAGATTAAGTTTAAATACCACAAATTTTGATGGAGAGATTTCCGCAATACTTCAGAGCTTACAAAACCTACTATATCATATAAATAAATTTGAAAAAGTTGTATTATTATCTGACTCTAAAGCAGCTATTATATCCATTACATCTGATGTAACACCTAATAACTTAATTATTGCAGAATGCCATAAAATCATAAAACAACTAATGAATTTAAATAAAAGATTAATACTTCAATGAATACCAGCACATTACCGAATACAGGGTAATGAAACAGCTGACTTTGTAGCCAAGAAAGGTAGTACAATTACATCAAATTCATCTGATCCAATAAGTTATCACACTATCAAAAGAATCATTATATTAACATATAATAACAAAATTAAAGAAGATAATGTATTTCAAACAAAAGGAAAACCATGGGAAAATTTATATAATAACACGACCAGAATCACTACATTACCAAGAAAATCCTCTGTAGCAACTTTTAGACACCTAACAGGCCATGACTGTCTCAATAAACATTTATTCAAGATTGGTATAGTGAGATCTCTTTTGTGTCCTTTCTGAACACTTTAAGAAGATATGGATGGAAACCATTTACTCCGCTTCCAATCTTTAGTCAACATGATAATATGACATAAAAATACTGGAATGCAAGAGAGCAAATGACTTCATTGCCAACTGGTCAACATTAGATACCAACCAACCAACATTTTTTGTGTAATAAGTTTTTGTATATCTCTTACGGTTTGCCACTTATACAAAAGTCGAATGAAGAGGCTAGTACCAGAAAGTCTGAGATATATATTTCATTTTTCATAAAAATATCTTAAACAGAGAATTTTAATCAAAATCGTTAGTCATTTTTGAGAAAATCAAACATTTTTAAAAATTTTCCATGTAAAGGGTAGTTGAGGGTGGGGGGAGGTTATCTTGAAAATCTTCGTGTCGCATCTTTGGAAGATATCAAACTTAAATACCAAGTTTGGTATTTAACAGTCTTTTTGTTTTTGAGTTATGCTGCCCAAAGACACACACACAGCAGACAGGCAGATGCCCAAATGGACATTTTTCTAAAATATGTAGTACGTGTAGAGAAAGTAAAAAAAAGGACCAATGATGGTTCAATTTCCCACACCAACACGGATTGTCAACAGGCCAATCATGCAAGTTTCTGCAATTTACCTGGTCATGATTACTAAATGTTACTACAACACTAAACAAGATACATAGTGATAGAACCTATGTTGATGGAGAATGAAGTAATGTTGCCTAACTCATGCCACTTCATTGTGTGATTCTAGGGGACTAATTTGTGGATCTACTGCAACAAGAGCCAAACATAAAAATTTATGTTTGTTCAAAAAATACAGTTTCTAAGCATTATTAAAATCTGTGTATAACAGCAAATGTGAGGTGAAGTGATACAAAATGGAGATTTTTTTTTCTGGAGGTAATTTCAATGAACTTGTGTGTCTATGTTTGCAAGCCTATGTGTTATATTGTTTATATGACCTTTGGCTACGGCTTGTACCATACAATTGTTCTTTCCCGCCATTTTATGTTGAAGCATAGAGGTCAGATTTTGGCTAATTTTTTCTAGTTATTTTTTTACATCTGAAAACTTTTCAGAACTAATCCAGTTTTACTTCGAATACAAAATTGCTGTTCAACTACCAGGTAAGCTATAATTTTTTATAACTTATGGTTACATTGTCAATTTGTTTTGCCTACCTAGATTTTAGGGTTAGGCACATGAACATTTTTGCGGCATATGAGGGGTGAAGTGATACAGTGTCTCACTTCATCCCAGTGTTTATTTTGAGCTATAAACACTTGTTTTTGTTATTGCTGCAGGCCATTAAAATGCCCAGGAAGTATATTCCATCACCTGGTACAAAGCTATATGCACCTGTTAATCATGAGCAACTAGAAAAGGCATGTAAGAAAGTTAGAGATGAGTTCCTATTCAATGTATTGTGAACAATCATTGTTATTTGTTGCTAAGGCAATTAAATTAAAATATTAACTCTCCTTTTCTTTGTAATTTTTTGTTCAGAAATAATTTAAATATTATACATTTTATGTCTAAATAATATAAATTAAATTGGAATAAATTGCAAAGTTCAATTATTTAATACAATAAGCGATAATCTGCTGTAAGATTCTATAAATTATCACTTTATATATCCTTTAAAACACATAAGTGTGTATTACTTCACCCCCAGACCTGCTTGAAGTGATCTAAAATGTAAACTAAATGGGAGTATCACCTGACCCCATATTAAGGGGTGAAGTGATACACCTAGTTTTCTCTCTATAAAATTTGTAGATTTGCAAATAAAAAACTGATTAGTGGTAATTAGATCGATATAAAGAATACTAAAAGTCCTACAAATTAAACATTTTTCACTGCAAAATTTGTTTTTGAAATGTAAAACTGTATCACTTCACTATTAAATTTTGTGAAAACTGGACATCAGTAGTACTTTCCCTTTCCAAAATATTTTCTCTGCAAATTTTAGGTGATTCACCCTGTGTGTATATGCTTTATAAGTTAAAAGTATTTTTACCTTTAGCAGCCTCTAGTTCCATATATTTAGTTTTCAGTCGTTGATTTTCTTCCTTATAAGAATGGAGTTGTCTTTTCCATTCCTCTACGTTTGCTGTACTCTCTTGTAAAGCACTTGTAAGACGAACATTGTTATTCTTGAGTGTTGCCAGTTCAATTTCCCATTTCTTTGCATTTGCTGAACTGAAAATGAATATTGCATTATTGCATATTATTAAAAGAATCACAGGTAATGGGAGGGGGTGGAAAGAGATCAAGAAGATAGAGAATGTGCAAGTCTGTGCATGTGTGCATGGGCACGTACATGTTTATGGATATTGGTATGGATGTAGAATATTTAAAGTTAAATAAACAACAGTATGCAGCAGGAAAAATTATTTCATATAATCTATACTGAAAAATAAATTTATAGAATATAAGTACTTGGTTTCATAATGGGCGCATGTCATTAATTTAATTTGCTGTGAATATAATATCATTTGTGTTAGTTTGTAGTATACCTAGCCATTAGGTCTAAAAAAGTATGAAACTTGATTTGTGGTATTAAATTGAAGAAACAACTTCCAAAATTATAGTCTTTGACCGAAAACCCATTATAAACAGTATTCTATGTAAAGAAACATTTAATGAAGCCATCTTGCCAATTATTTCATGAGCACTTATCTAAAACAATTATTATGAATGGAATACACAAGTCAGCATTAAAAAATAATGTTTGAAATTTAACTGACTTAAAAATAAAATACTACACATTGAAATATATTCTATAAGTTTAAGTATTTAGAAACAAGCATGAATCAGGAATTTTGAATTACAGCTGATTGCAAATTGAGCGAGAACAAGCATACTCTGAGAAGATTTCGGTGTTTGTTGATTCTTTCTTAAGTTGCACTAGTCAACCAATGTTGAATGAAAAAGTCAGTAGAAAGCTCTTTCATACAGTAAACTGCTGCCCTAAGGAAATTTAAGTGAATCACTGGGAGAACGATTCATATATATGCACTCATAAAAGTTTTCTCACTTTACCCAATTCTCTTTTTGGTATATTTAATAAAATTGATAATGGTTGAAGCAAAGATAAAGATGCAATGTGATATAAGCTCAAAAATAACTAATTAAGAGACTAATGGAAAGCAATGAGTAAATTATTAATGCTATCCAAAACTACCTTTGAGTACTACATCATCATTTACTTATGTAATTAGCAAATCTATGTTAAATGCTCATATTAGTACCAACATATATCATATTATTTTACTTAGTTATATTCACATATATTTATATTTTATTCACAGCAAGTTTTTGTAAAGTTTAATATCAAATACCATTAACTGTAACAACACCAAAAATGATTTGGAGTCAAAATTTTGCCATTATATAAATACAAACCTAATTTGGTAGCATTTTAAAGTTCCAGGAAACTAAAATGCATTTGGTTTAAGTATGGGTATTACATTTGCACAATACAGCTAATGAGAGAACTTCATGAAGAATTTTTTCAAAGGTATTACTAATTTTTATAATCATTTCCTCCTTACCTTTCAGCAGGACTAGAATTTTTAGCCTCAACTGAAAATGAAATTATAATGCAACACTATGCATTGACTGGCAGAAGAAAGGATAATTAAACATTTATTTGATACTTTAATGTTCTTTCATAAAAGTTCTGTGTAGGATAAGTTTTGAAAGGTAGAACCAGACTGAAAAATGTGCAGTTGGGGAACTTAATCCATGCTAAGGCAATGACATTTTCAGTCTTATTCTACCTTTCCAAACTTGTCCTACACACAGTTTGTGTGAGCTACCATTGATTGATCTAAAGGTTGGTTAAACTATGAAGCCCAAGGCTTAAACTAGTTACAGTATAGCACTGTTAGTCTACCAGAAGAAGGCACGAGGAGTCTGAGATGTGAAAGGGACCTAACGTAGTCAATTAGTTTACTCCAAAATGTATGTATGTGTGTTTGTGAGTCACCCATGCTGCAACATCTAACAGCTGCTGCAGTAGGTATAATTATGAATTTGCAGGTTCTCATTTTCATTTCCATTGTGCTAGCCATCTAACAACATGTGTACTTATTGGTGAGGGCATGAGAACCTTATTGCTAAGGCAGAAAATGTTTATGCAGCAAATTTCTCTTGGTCACCTTCTTCTCATGGTCAAACAAGTCAGTTAGACAATTTAATGTTGTGCCAGCATGTTGCCATTGTAGCTCAGTTGGTCAGAGCAACTGGATGAAAATTGAAAGAACTGTCTGATTCTACCATCCCTTGAACTTTATTTGATTATAGTTCCAGAATTTTGATGATTACAGAAAAAGTAATCACTCATATTAAAATGACAAAGTTCAAGCCTGATATTATTGACAAGTACAATATATATTCAGGATGTAATTAACTGGTGAATGAAGACAGTGCAGCTAGAAGCAGGGGCATATGCACAGAAAGCATTTGGCAAGGGCTGAAACACATTGTATGGTTGCTCCAAGAGATTTATCCATATAAGGGATATATTAACCAGGTAAGATAGCTGTGTAGTAATATTATGTGAACCTCATATTTGGGAGGTTCCAGGTTCGATGCTCTTCAGGCCAAACAGTCTGATCTTGGGTTTTTCATAGTTTTTTTCAGATCAGTAGATAAATGCTGGGGTGGTTTCTCACCTGGTACCCCTTTCTAGGGGCTTATTCATGGGATCCAAGGGTATACGGCCCTGGTTTGTTCATGCAAACCTTAAGAATGGTGTCATTCTGGACTTTGTAAGGGCCCTGTACTTGCCAGTGCACATCTTCTGAATCTGATCACCCTTTAGGTGTCCCCATCATCCCTTCCTCCCAGAGTTTGTATAAATACGTTGAGAACTGCTTTGGGAACCATTGCTACTTCAATCAGCTTAAGGCGAGGCTGCAACAGCCAGGTGAGATGATGCAGGAGTTCCCCCTAGCCATCGAACAGCTGATGAACCTTCCACCTAATTATGTGTCCAGGAAGCTGCGTACTCCTTCGTCAATGGAGTGGGTGATGCCAAGATAGACAGTGCCTGATGCTAAGGTGACTATAAGATGATCCATGAGGCATTAACAGCAGCACTTAGAATGGAGGCGGCAAAGACAATAGCTGCTCTCACCTCAAGGACCCAGAGTATTTGCTATGACAGAGATAGAAGCAAACCAGAAACAAAGACAATGACCTTTAGGTAGTGTGTGTTGAGAGTGTGGCAAGCCAGGTTACCCTAAGCAGGTGGAAAATGAGTAAGGACACACATCGTGAGGGGCATGCCAGATACATCTTCACCACCCCTTGAGGACACTTTGTGCCATGGACAGAAAAGTAGATGACAGCAGATGGCTACGCCAGATACTCGTAGTTACAAGGGCAGTCGTGACTGTAATCAGACCTGATGTAGCAAGGGCTTGCTGACATGAACGCCCAATTGACCCTACCAACTAGTGATGGTGTCGGGAAAGATCTTACCTGGAGAAGGAGATGTTGCTGGAGTTGATACTGGGACAGACCACTGTGAGCCTGTGGGGGTTCATAGCAAGGATGACTGAGGATGTGATACTAGAATTGGATGTCCTCAGAAGCCACAAGGCGATGATCAATGTCAGTTGAGGAGTTTAACGACTTGGGAAAGATGAGGTGTTTCTCCAGAGCCTACATGAAATAGAGGGATATGAAGGAGTGGTGCCCACAAGAAGCGAGGTGGTGGTGAAGATACACCTGGAGGGCCAATGGTCAAGAAATCTGTTACTGGACTGGAAGACATCACTAGATGGATTATTTGTTGCCCGAGCACTGTTGCCTTACCAGGAGGAAGTACCCAGGATGCTGATGAACCCTATGGACACAGATCAAAACATCCAGGTCGAGATGGAGTTAGGAAAGTGCGACCCAGCTGCGAGTATATTGTTGGGTGATGGATTTGCCCGCACTCTTGCAGAAACAGGGGCTCCAGCTGAAAGACTTACTGAAAGAGCTGCCGACCATCTGACTGTTTCACATTGAGAGGATCTGGTGTCTACTCAGCCAATACAAGTCTATCTTCAGCGAAGTGAACAACAATTACAATTGCACTGACCGAGTTCTCCTCAAAATCAACACCGCAGATGCCCAACCTAACTGGCAGCCACCAAGATGTGTGAAGTAAGTAGAGATATGGGGCATGCTGGAGGATATGAAATCTAGAGGAGTTGCTGAAGAGTGTGACTGCCCTTGGTGCTGCCCTATAGTCTTGGTGAAAAGAAGAATGATGAGCTCGCTTCTGCATGGACTACAGGAAGCTGAATGCTATCACCAGAAAGGAATGTTCCCCCCTACCTAGAATTGACAACATCCTGGACAAACTTGCTGGTGTCCAGTGGTTTTCATCTTTGATCTTGAAATTGGGGTACTGGCAAGTGGCCTTAGATCCCAGAGACACAGAGAAGGCCGCATTCTCAACAGGCCAAGGTCTTTGGCAATTTACAGTTGTGCCCTTTGGCCTCTACAATGCACCACCCTCCTTCCAGCGCCTCGTGGAATCAGAGATGAAAGAGTTGACTTATGACACCTACCTGCTCTATTAGGAGACATCATTGTCTTATGTAGTAACTTCACAGAACATCTTGAGAACCTGACCAAGATACTGCAAAGTCTGCAGGCAGCTAACTTAAGGTTAAGGGCAATTTTTCTGCAAGGAAATGAACTACTTGGGCTACTTAGTCTCACCATCTGGGGTGACCTCAGACCTGCAGAAGGCTCAGGCAGTGAGAGATTGGCCTCGCCTGAAAGTCAAATGAGAGCAGCAAAGTTTCCTGGGCCTATGCAGCTACTACCACTGGTTTGTCAGAAGCTTCTCCAACATTGTGATACTGTGATACACTTGTCTGATGGAAGAGGCAGTGAAATACACCAGAGGCTAAAGTCAGCACTCTGCAGTGCTCCTATTTTAGGATTTCCAAAACCTGGTGTAGACTTTATTGTGGACATGATGCCAATGACACCACATTTGTGCCATTCTATCCCAGGTCCAGGATGGCCAGAAGCGGGTAATTCCCTACTACAACAAGGTGCTCTCCATAGCAGAAAAGAACACTGGGTTACCCAGCGAGAGCTCCTGGTAGTAGCAAAGGCGCTGGAGCACTTCCACAAGTGTCTGTACGATCAGCCATTTGATTACCACCTGAGAACTGACCACTCTGCCCTCACCTGGCTGTTAAGTTTCAAGAACCTGGAGGGCCAGACATCCCGTTGGGTCCAGAGGCTACAAGGTGCAACTTCACATCAGAACATCAGAAAGGAGCCACTCCATTGCAGATATCATGTACAAACAACCTTGTGAAGAGGTGTGCAGTCACTGCACTAAAGTTGAAGAAAAGGAGCGTACTGCAGCTGTCATATTATTTCAGCCATGGAAGTCCTGGAGGAATTACATGCAGGGACTTTGGGAGGAAGTGTGTGATGCAACTGAACCATCAACAAGCTCTCACAACAGTATACCAGCTATAGTATCATCCAGGCTTGTGGGCCGTGGTCTACTGGGCTGCTCCTTCTTCCCAGACATTTCATTTGCGACTACCACAGAGGCGTGGTCGCAGTTGAAAGTCTGGGAAGAAGAAGGAGGAGCCCAGTAGACCACGGCCCACAAGCCTGGATTATACTATAGCTAGTATTGACACCAGCCATGAAAGTCTAAGAACAGTACTACTGACTGAAACTACAGGCAGACATTGAGAGGTGGTCTGGCAATGTTATGTGTGTGAAACAAGCTGTGTCCCACAGACCAAGAGCCAGGGTCCCATGTCACAGTATAATCCTTTGAATGCAAAGCCATTGATATAGCTGGGCAATTCCCTCTGTCAGATAAGGGAAGCAAGTATCTGTTGATAGCCATGGATAGCAATTTTAAGTGATCAGAGGGGTATGCCAAGAGGCCAAGACCATTGCAAACTGCCTCATAGAAGAACTTTTTTCTCACTATGGAATACCAATAGCTACACAGTGCTCAGCACACCAACTTTGAGTCCAACCTCATGAGCGAAACACTGGAGTGACTCCAGTGCACATCTCTTCATCCACAATCAGACAGTATGGTTGAGTGGTACATCAAAACTCTAGAAGAACATTTCAGGAAGGTTGTGGCCAATCACCAGAGAGGCTTGGATGTGAGAGTGCCCACTTTTCTTCAACCCACAACACCACCAGCCAGTTTGGTCTTTAGCCGAGAGCTGTGTCTACCATGCAGCCTGATGTCCGGGAGTCCTCCTGGAGCAGAACAGCCAGCAGTTGACTATGTGGAGCATCTTGTAGACAGACTTCATGACATACATGGGATGGTCTATCAAAACATCCAGGTAGCAAGCGATTAGATGAAGACTCATTACAACCGACAGGCTAATAGCTGAGGTTTCCAGCAAGGTGATCTGGTGTGGCTATATCACCCTATCCATACTAAGGGATGCTGCCCTAAGCTTCAACCATGGCAAGAGCCATACTTTATGGTAAAGAAAATAAATTATGTCATCTACTCCACTCAGAAGCTACACCAAGGGAGGAACCTGGTAGTATATTTGGATCATCTATGATGGTGCTGGTCAGGATGACCGGCTCTGAGGAGGGAGCAGTGTGACAGTGCCATTGAAGCATTAAGAGAATTGTTTGCAGCAGTGAATTAAACACTTTATTGTAACCAAATATTTAGTCAATAAAGATATTTGTTACAATATACAATGGTCTATGTGTGGTGCTGAGCTCCAGTAGAACCTGGGGTCCTCCTCCATCTGACTAATACTATTATAAGCGGGAAATTAAATTGATCACCTAACAATGTATGTTAATTAATTAAAGAATACATAGAATGAAAGAGACTTCACTCACTTTGAATTCCATTTTCATTTCACTACAAGTACAGAAAGTACTCTGTAACATATCATGCTGTAATATCCAGATGTGATGCAAAATGTGCAGATAGTAAAATGAATGAACGCACCATTTGACTAATGTTACCAACCAGCATATAGCATGATAATTTTACAAAAGAAAGGATTCAACCCTCTGTTACTCCAATTTATAAGTTTGCTTTAACGTACCCCGTGGATAGTTGAGTCATCCAGATTCCATGTGTTGATCAAAGAGCTTTGGGTATCTTCACAAAAGCTGTGTTCACAACACACAAAAGAACTGTACAATATTCTGTGACTGACAGAGCAATGGTTAGCTTCTGAGTGCCGAAAAGAGATCACAGAACAACATTACGGTGGCTGAGAGGCTAAAAAGGCCTCGGTTTAACTCAAAAGTTCCTAGGTTCAAATCTTAAGCTGCGTCATTTTTTATGTTTGTTATTTTTATGACTGGATATGTGGAAAATAACAGTGCATTATATAACTTTGGCATTTGAAGTTATGGGCCTATCTAAGCACACAAAAACATAATTATTGTACTAAAACTTGTGTTAAATAACTAAAACAATCTGATGTCTTTCATTCACATGACTTTCTCTTCATCTCTGTAACAAATTATTCTTAAAAAGCTTATACCTTGAAACATTTAAATATGTAGCTTCTATAAGCGTTCGTCAAATGTTGGATTGTAAGTCTTCTCGCGCTTATGTTTGACTTTGTGTAGCGTTTGACTCTTCTCAGGGCCTTTTTTTATTGGGCTTGTTGGGCTTCACAGATGCAGACTTCCTGGCGGCTTCTTAAATAATAAGTTGCTAGGATTTTTGTAGAATCGCAGTTTATTTTTATAGTTATTATTTTACAATTCCAAAGATAAACTGTAATCGCTCGATGCAATTCTTTACTTTGTTGAATGCTGTGAATCCATGGGCACATATAATTCAAAACGAATACATTTTTACATGTTATCTCTAAATGGCCTTTTCCATTAAGTGTGAAGAAGCCTCCTTCTTCATGATAACTTGGCGTCACCAGCCAGAAAATCAACATGTAACTATAGATACTGTTGAAAAACAAAATCACATCGAGAAAATCAAAACACTTAAATGCAATGAAAGACAAGGAGTGATAAAATTTGCATCCAGTGATTTCAACTTCGGAAGCAAAGGAATAAAAACAATTGAACATAAAATATTATAAACATGACATAAAACTCATAAAATATTGGCAGATTTTGTGAATAATATATAAATATTGCCTCAACTTCTATCTACTTCATTCTAATCGAGATAAACAGTAAAACATTAGCATAAAGGTTTCTTGTAAGTAGAAGTGAAATAAAGGAATGCACTAGGCTAAAATGATAGTCAATTCTTTTAAAAGCTGGTTGCATTATGGATAAAATCCATTTCTTTGCATTGCCAGGAGTTGAACAATCCCTGTATGTGCAAAATTTTGTATTTTAAAACTAAAACGAATAACAAGGAATATCTAAAAAAAATGGTCAACTCTACGAAGAAAATGTATATGTCCTAAATTGTGTGTAGTAAGTTTATGTCTGTCTCTTACAGTTTATAGTTCTACAAAATCCAGCAAAATTCATCAAGAATAAAGAGGTCTTCAGACACTATTACTAGAAAATTCAAGATATACATTTTATTTGAGATATAAATATCTTTAAAATACATTATCTTAGCCAAAACTGTTGCAGCCATTTATGAGAAAATCAAAATGTTTGACATTTTTTACATGTAAAAGTTAGTTTGAGGTGCGGGGATTTTCCTCCAAATCTTTGTGTCGCATCCTTGAAAGATACTTAACTTAAATACCAAGTTTGGTATTTTACCAACTTTTCATTTTTGAGTTATCGTGTTCACAGACACACAGACGCAGGGACAGGTCCCCTTTGGACAATAGACAATCACCTTACCCTTACATGTGGAAGAAAATGTCACCTCATATGAGAATATCATCACAGATCAGTTTATAAAGAATGTGTTTGATCGCTTTGTGAAGGGTGTGTTTAAACAAAAATAAAAAAACTGATCTTAAAAAAAAATGTTTCAAAACATTGGTTTTCTTAACAATACTTTCAGTATTTCTGTGCACCACATGCTTTCGTGTGCAGCACATTGATGTTTGGTAGATAAACCCTTAAAGAAGCATCATAATAACTATTATATTATTAGCTTATTGAATGTTGTGTATGAAATACATGTCAAATAAATAGTCGCTATGTATTGATTCAGGATCATTAAGAGAAGGGGGAAAAAAAAGTCTGCTACATGCGAAAAGCAAACTTGCAACCCTCAGCAGAGGAGTAACCTATGTTTTGACATAGCGCTACAGTGAACACACATGGAAAGTGGCAAGTTTTACAACCCAAGCTGTATCATGCTTTGTATATTTGTTATATTTTTAGTTAATATTGATATTTTGCTGTTGAAGAAGCTTAAGTTATGTATTTTATTATGATTATTGATCATATGGTTTAGTAATATTAAGATTTGGAACTAGTGATAACTTGTTGCTGCTGCTACACAACTGTATCGCATATGGTATATACCAGGCACTGTGCTGTGAGCGACTTAGACAAATTTACCATTCCAGACATGACTCATTTTTTTTGGGCAGCAGGTGTACATAGTAGTTTTATTTACATATTAATTAACCAGTAGAGAATGGCATCCTAAAGATGTAAGCATAAAAGTATTACAGAAAACAAATATGAAACTGCAATGCCTCAATTTACTGTTTGGGTATGTTGAGGAGACTCTTAGGCCCCTGAGTCTCCTTCCAATGTGGCCATATGCACCTTTCCAAAATACCATGTAACAGAATAAAAATGCTCCAGAAAACTGTTTACAATGTTTTTTTTTTTTTTTCTGTTTTGGTAGTGTTTAACATCTGCTTTTACTACAAATGGCACCGCAGGTGATGTATACTATAGCTAGGTAATTTTGAGAGCTAAAACCTACACAAAGTAATGGATTTCCACATATCAATAATATGCAGCTGAATTCCAGACTACTAAATTCAGAGTCTGTACTTACAGGCATTAGAAACTGAAGAACAACTGATACTCTTAAACTATCAGGAAAACATATCCTAAAAGAATTTCGCCATTAGTAAAAATGCTGAGTTCATTTTGGAAATGTGCCACAAAAGAGAATGAACAAACTTGATTTCCAGTGATTACAGAGATATACTCTTATGACATTACCCATATCATCATTTCAGAATGATAAACTTTTAAAGATAAACTTGGTCAACATATTTTACAACACTTTTCAAATTGATTTGAAGAAAGTGTTAATACAATTAAGAATTGATAAGCATTGGATATGTAATGCTTGGTGGTCTGTACATGTCCAAATCACTTGGACTCATTTTAAAGTGGAAAAGGCTGAGGCACAGAGATGAGCAAAGTGAAGTATTCAATCTGTTGTGTATGACTTTCTTATTGAATTTCTTTACATTAATATCACCCTTACATTTTTTTATGTACCTGGCAGCAATTGAATTTGCTAGCCCCTCCCTATAGCATAATTAACTTCTTGGGATATTTCATTTCTAGAATTTTTGCAACTAACAGTCCTACCCACCTTTGTGCTAAGGCCAACTTTAGCCGATCATTCTCATACTTGAGCTGAGCCTCTGCAGAACCTGCAGGAATTGCTGTTACTGCAGGTGTTGTTGCTGGTGGTTTCTCTGCAGTCTTAGCCTGATGTTTTGGGCTCTCTCCTGGCTGTGAAATATACATAATATTCATTAAAAGGTTGAATACTAATGTAAGTGAAGAGATTGTAATTCTAACTCTGTCACTGAATAGAGAGAATAGTAATAAAGAAACAATTCTCTGGGGTAGGGAGCTGTAAGTTAATAAATGCGTTTATAAGATTTTTTGCTTTTCTTTGATAAGAGTTGCTTTAATGGTAATGTTGAACCTTTCAAAAGTTGACAAGTGTACAATTGGAAGTAGAACCACAAAGTTACCTGGACACACTTTGATATCTGAGATACATATCTGATTTGTGAACAGAACAGTAACAGCCAAAATTTAATATGTGACACCTATCATACATGTGATTTTACACATGTCATCTTATAGTTCCCCACCACAAAATTATTATTTGAATTCTTAACATTGGCAGCACACAAAGAAATCTAGTTAACATTCCATCATTATTTTAAAACAAAATTATCATTATGACAGAAATTGCTCATTTTTATTATTAATATCAATTATCTAATTATTCTACTTTATTCTATAAATGCTTAGTTTTCATGAATACGACAAAACCAGATGATGATCTATTGGTATACAGGAGTGAAATTATAAAATATACTAAAATGTATGTAGGAGCACATACCACATGCTCACAAAACATATAAAAAGGGAAATTGTATATAATATTATAAGCTTATAGAAAGCAATGTAAAATAGTTGTGAATATTTTGGATAGAAATACACATAAAAGCAAGTTATTGTAGCTTAGGTAATTAAGGCCAGGCAAGCTAACTTAATTCCAGGTAACAGTTCATCAACCACCCCTTGCTAATGAGCACAGGGTTTAGGCTAAAGAATGTAAGATAGAAAATAACAGACATAGAAATAAGTGAGACAGGAATAGTGACTTGTCTTCCAAGTAGTACAGGGAATTGGAGAAATAGACAAAGCAAGCAGAAGTTAAAGTGAGAGAAAAGTGTTGGGTTTTTCCAAATGGTCATGTGGAAGCTATGATGTCAAAACTGGGCACAATTTATTTTCATAAATTCAATTCATTTTATGGCACGAAAGTTGTCATCAACCAGGATTAGTATATAAGACGTGGTAGATCTCTTATGTGGTTACTCTAACTCTGTCTTCATCTTGTGTTCACGCTTGACGTTACATTGTGTTGCTCGCGCATCCATGTGCTTAAGTGCTGGCGGAGCGATGTGCATATGGTTAGATTAGGCTCCTGAGTATTAATTTAAGTGGTGGGATGGTATTTATTTAAACATCCTTTGTAAGGAAACAAGTCACCCATTAAACCTGTGATACAATAAATTCAAGGCGGAAGGGAAAATGCAGTGTATTTAATATTAGTTTTAGCCTTATTGACAAACTCCTGAGATAGTATTAATTAGGAGATTAGGAGTGGAATGTTCTTCAATGACAGAGCTGAGGACACTTCAATGACAGAGCTGAGGACACTGCTGAAGGGAGACGACCGACTTCCCGTGACATGTAGAGTCAATTGTTAGAGAACTAAAGGCTTTTGCTTATGATTATATGAATTAGAAGTGTCACAAGAGGTACAACAAATTATTATTTACAGAAAAATAAACTACTGAAGAACTTACGAAAACTAATCTCCATTTGTAAATGCAATTCTGAAAGTTTCCCTGTGGACGATAGAGGAGAATAGATAGATGATAAAATAAGAATAGATTCAGAAATGTTCTGCAATTAAAGTGCAGATTGCAGGAAGAAAATGGGATTTAAAATGGGGCATAAGGATATATTGTTGTGATAAGTTTTGGCACCTAAGAGGAAAGAGTTCATTGGCATTTCTCAGAAAAACAAAAGGGAAGGAATTGTATAAAAGTATGTAAAAACACAAAAGTTCCTTTTGAAGGAGAAGAAACTGTGTGGTTTTGATTAGCAGCTTGGTAATTCAAAGTTATGAGGAGAAAATATTTCACAGCGTAAGTACTGAAAAAGAAAATATATTGACGAATTATTAAATTAATGACAATATTGTAGTAATTAGGATAATTTACAAACCTTCTGTTTTTAAGAATACAAATATAATTTGGTTAAATAAATTAAAATTAAATATTTGTTCAGAATATGTAGAATTATTAAGGACAATAAAAATGGCACATTTGTCACTGCTTATTATTCACCAAGTTTAAAAATCATCTTTTCTACAAGGTCATCACAGTGAAACATTTCTTGGCAAGGGTATTGATATGAGCTTATTTGTGGAAGTTCTTTAACTATGTGGTTCTCAGCCTCACATTCTACGCTGGGCATGAAAGACAGTTTAATTTTACTCAGTGGCCTCATTACCAGACTTGAGGTTCTCTTATGTGCTGTAAATTTATGACAGGGGACCAATGGCTTTACTCCCCTTCCGAAGGAAGCTATACTAAGGATTTTTAGACCAGAAAAAATCCATTGCCCTCCACTGGATTCAAACCTGCAACATTGGATATACCATGGGGGTTGACTAAGCTTATTGATTTTGTTTTCTTAGTGTATTTCTTTTATCTATTGAGATAATTTATAAAACCAACAAATATAATTTTAAGTGTTTTTAGATGTTTGCCGTATTAAAATTTCTTACCTACATTAAAAGCATGTGCCCTACCTTGTTTATTGCAAATCTATACTTTCAACAGTGAGTAACAAATAAGGATAACATTTTTAAAAGTTTTATCTTGAATAAATCTTGAAAAAGCGAGTCGTTTGCATACAATAATGGGTACTTCAGAACTATCAAATTTAAAAATAGGCTTAGACAAGTAAATCTCAAAAAGCGGGAAGAAAGAAATAGGAAATTCATGGCAACTTACTTGGCAACAATTAACGATAATCTCTAAACAGCAGTGGTACATATTACATTAGATCATTCAGAAAACTCTGTCAAAGCCTTTTAAAATAAACTCTAACATGCAACACTTTTGATTGAACAACTGCAGAAGAAACTTTAAACATAGAACTCGCTGAGTAATAGTTAAAAGCACTAAGTAAAGCCAAAAGTAATGCATTACATGCAAAATTAGTTACAGAAGTTTAAGATTTTATTGATATACAAAAGGAGCATTAATAGATTCATATCAGTTTTCATTCAAATTTCATTCTACTATTGTTATGCCATTCCTATTTTCCAGGAATAATATGTGCCTTAAGACAGAAATTTGGTAAAATTTCTAACATTAAAGCATTATAAGATGTCACAACATTAATTTGTTATTGCATTGAAACAGTTTTGGTTACATGTTTCTTTGGAAGGAAATTTAATATCTAGTAGATTTGATATCTTAAATGCACTACTGTCTTTGGTTACCATAACCGGTTGAGCTTGATGCGCTTGGGGTGGATGAGTTAGCTGTACACTGACTGACTGAGACAGGCAACAATGAGGAAAGTGAACTTGCTCATGTCTGGAGAGTAAGAAACGAGGAGGAGGTTTTTTTTTGCAAGAGAAGTGGTGGGCTGACATGCCGTGTGGTATGGACTGGGTGTATCCCTGTGGCTTGAACTGGCATGTGATTCCGGTTTTCTTGATTAAGGCGTCCTTTTTGGTACATAGCACAATACCTTGGTGATAATGTTTAAATTTTTGTTATTATAATAATAAATAATAATAATAACAATACTAGCAATGACAATAACAATTAATAATAATAGCAATAATAATAACAGCAACAACACAAGATAACAGTTTTCTAATGGTCAGCATTTTCCTCCTCTGCGCAAAATTAAAGAGGTAATCGATTATAGTTATACATAAAGATTTTGTGTCCTGCCGTGGCATTGTTGAACAAAAATATAGAGAGGGGTGTTTTCCTCATCCCAGTTTCAAAATTGAGATTCCTGGTGAATTTCTGGTATACGTTGGGAGTAAATACAGGTTTTAGGGCTTGCTCCATTCTATCTTTTGGTGGGAGACTGTAGAGGATCTTTCAAGCTATTTGGCAATTCCTTCCCTTTTCAAGGCTGTGTTATAAGAATCTAAAATTTTAGTTTTGTGATTGAAGGTTATAATATGCCGCTTTAAGAATTTATAATTTTATGGAGGCAAAGTTTTGTAGCTTATGAATTGAAATGTTTTGTTATAATAATTGAAAACTTTGTGAGTTTGAAGTTAGTAATTGTATGGTCTTAAAGTTTTCTACTATACTTTTTATTACGAGTTGGCTGGGTCACATTAACTTAGTTTGAAGGCTGTGTGGCCTCTTAGGTTGCTGGGTATATATACTTATGTTTGGAGAAGTCTATATTTTATGGTGATTTTCATGCAAATATATGCTCAGTGTTAGTAACAGCTTACAGTTTATCACTATTTTCAGTGTAAATACATGTTCAATATTACATTAATAAATAAAATAAGACATATAATAATTAATAATTGTAACAATTCTTCACTTATCCTTTGGAATCCAAGGACTAGTTTTGCAATAAAATTTTCTATTGCATCGTCAGCTCAAAAGATAAGTGAAGAATTGTTACAATTATTAATTATTATATTAATATTTGTATTACTTCACTGTTACTAGCTTCTTTTTACATTTAAAATAAGACATTTTTTAGACAGAGAGAGCGAAGGAAATGCAATGCCAGAATGATCAGGAAGAAGAAAAGAAATTTGTTGGAAGATTGAATGACAAGTCCTAAGAGACGTACTGGAAGAAAAATGAGTAGAAGGTAGAGAACAGAAGAAGATGCTTACGATAGAAGATTCAGGACACAAAGAGGACTATAGTGAGAGAGAGAGAGGCTACCCTTGGACAGAAAGGTATGATGGATTAACTGTTCTATACCTTATTATTTCTTAGGATTCTAATTGATTCTGATTATACTGCATATCACATTTAAAAGCAAACTCATCACATGCAGATACTGCGAATGTGTATGCAAATGAAATCAAAACCTTTGCCACAGAGGTAAAGGTAATAATATTCCACTTCCTAGGGATACTACTACAGATCCAAAAAAATTATGATTGATAGAGGTCATCACTTCCATTACTATTCACTGTATTCTCAGTCCTGTTTTGCACTGTAAATTGGCACTTAAAACATGTCTTGCAATTAATTATGTTGGCCTAAATCATCATCAGAGTAATTAGGCTTACCCAAAGTATTGCAAATTTCTAAATCTTGTTATAATGTTTTATACATACCTGAAGACCAGAGAGGGACTGACTTCGCTGATGGGCCACAAGAGAGGTCTTAAGGGTATTGGAATCCCCTGGGGTACCACCTGCCGCGTTAGGCACAGCGTTGTTGTTGGCGGTGACAGTGACGGAACCTGCTGCTGCAGCAACTGTGGCAGGGGTCTGCGAGTTGGGCGTACTGTTATGCAGCGGTGCAGCAACGGATGTGTTGGTGCTGTTGGGTGGCTCCAGAAGAGGAGTCGAGTCGCTGGGCGGCAAAGGCGTCTCCGTGGAGCGCGGGGGCGGCACGCAGGCACGTGCGGTTATTGGACTTGCATTGGCACTGGTTACAGGCGTCACTCCGGTACCCGTTCCATTCGTTGTGGCTTTGGCAGCAGCCAGGCGCGTCGCTTCCTTCACTTCTTGAAACTTCTCGATGAACTGCAAAACATTTCATCAAATTTTACACTGGTCAGAAATTTATACATGAATGAAGTGTACGCATTAAGGAAACATAAGGTTTCAACTTCTGCCTTTACCATCACATAGTTTCAATTCTTTATTATTAATTATTTTATTGATAAGCAATATGTTACTAAATTTGAACATTGAACCATAGAATAGCATATATATATATATATAAACTTTTAAATAGCTTTCTATTATATTGTAATCGAAACTTTCCTTGCGTTGCAATTCTCGTTTTTGTGAGTTAGTGCCTGGTGAGTACGCAGTGATAATCATTTCGCAATTCGAAAATTTTCCTAAGCCAAAGATAAATATTTTACTATGTATTCGCTCATAAGCGCATTTACATAACCTTTCTATTTTAAAAATCTAAAGGTACAAAATAAAATTAGCCAGTATTCCTCATGACATTTACGTACCTAGCTCACCTTCGTGAAGATCTGGCGATGAACATTACACATCATGTTGCTCTCGGCCGTATGATCTAGATCACTGACAATTATAAATCTTACCAATCACTGTAATTTGCCGCTTAGTACTCTTGGCAATTGCGCTTTACGGACTGAAGCTGTTCTGAAAATGGAAGCGGTGTTACCCAACTGATAATGCGTCTCCATCTGCGTTTCTGATCTCTTCATCCTGTTAAAGCCAGCATTGTATAGTACCGGAAGTTGAACTTCCTTCGGCTTTACTTTATCTCGAATGCAAACACAAACTTGCCTGCAGTATTTGAAATGATAACACATACCTTGATTTAATGTAAGTTCAAAGACCTGTAAAATATGGTATCAGATTTAAAATGTAATCATCTGAGGATAGTGCGCCTAGTAAAATGACCAGTAGCTGAATGAGCTTGAAACCGCAATACACAACATAGGCCAATTAAAAAT